>CM053783.1:127744752-130452252 GCA_028749045.1 Cupressus sempervirens
GGAATGAGTTCCCTTCCTTTAGTTATTTCATTTACTGATAAGGGAAATTGTTCTAGGAAATTATCATGCACAACCCTCTTTAAGTAATTAGTTTGCCCAAAAAACTCCTTCCATGGAGGCATCTTTCAAAAAAAATTAACTCTTACAATAGAAAATTCTGGATTTCTTATGGTTACAGGTCACCTACCTACTAAATTTTCCCTTCTTTCTCTGTAATTTTCTCTGTAATTTCACTAAAACCACTGTGAAATTCTATGCCCTAGCTCTAGAAATCCTTTTTCTCTGTGAAAATCTACAACTTTGTAATTTAGTAATGGTGAATTTTTATGTTATACCCATGCATTAAGGTCGCATGAAGGAACTCTAAATCATATTAACTCCTATAGCCATTATTTTTGTGTTTGTGCTTCAACTTTGAATTTCACCTGTTGATCCTATGATGGTCAGATGGCTTTATTTGAAAACACAAAAAGCTTAAAAAATTTGAGATCCCCCGACCATGTGTCAAAAGGGCACATGCCCGCATTACTTAAAATTCCTGCAACTTCTTATTGCAGGCATGTACTCTCCGTCGATCTTACCCAGATCGACGGTGAGTCCAAATATTTTTCTTTGATGGCCTACTTAGCTTGTCTAACCAATAAAATATAATCTTTTAACCAATGTGCTTTGACAAATTTGAGTGTTTCCAACTCAACATACCTGTCATATTCCACCAATGAGCGCACTTTACTTCATCTGACCTTTCCAGCATGGCATGACTCATCATTCCTTTTAAGTCTTGGTCCCACTATGCTCACTTTCTCGTATTACTTAAAATGTCAAGCAAGTCCATATTGTGGGTAAGCGCTAACCCTGGATCTTATTCAGATTGACAGCGATCAAAATCTTCTGTGACTGTAATATCTAGTTAGCTGGTCAGACCAATGAGATGCTTTCTCTATACTCCAGCTCATCTGACAAGTACCACATAAGACAAGTTGTTATTACCTTCTAAGAAAGGTGGGCCCATGATGTCACACTATGCCACGCATCACTAAGGGGGTTTCTCACATTGCTTAAAACTCATGTACTTCCATATTGCAGGCAAGCGCCAGCCCTTGATGCTTGCTAAATCAATGATCAAAAAATTTGAACTATAAAATAATACCTTCATTAAAGAACGAGCCAATGATATTGCAAGAATTTCAAAACATGTACGAGAGCACTAACAACTCTATAAAAAGATATGACTAGCTCTGACAACCATGAACATTTTGTAGTGCACTGAGGCTGGAACATCAGGAAGGGCTACGTGTCGAAAAGGCACTTGCCCACAATATTTAAAGACCTTGCAGCTCCATATTGCGGGCAAGCCTCAACCCTTGATCTCAAAAGGATCTACGATGCTCAAAAGAAATTGTAATTAAGACAAGATTTATAAGGTTTATCAAAAAGATTAAAAGGTCATTCTTACATAAATAAACCTTTAGGATAAAGTGTCCTGCCAAAATTTATTTGAAATGATACTTTCTAAGGTTTTCAAAGGCTAGGGCCGAACAAGGCTAGGTATAAGGTTACTCAATGAATTTTGCCTATGGTTTTAACCAAATTTCAAATTATTTGGGGTACTCATTAGGGTTTTTCACTACTGAATACAACAAAACAAGGGTGGTAAAAAACTAGGCCAACAGGTATCATCCCTATATATGAGAAATAAGCATGCAAGAAATACTAAATTAAGGAATCAAAATCATTTGCAAACTTAAAAAGCATAACATATATGCTAGACAAAGACAAACCCTCAATTGAGAATATGAACCATTAAGAGGTTCTCTCAATGAGGCCTTTCCTATTTTAGGGATGAGTCTATTTGATAGATTTAGGATGTATGTTCACTTGCTTGCTCAATTGCTTAAATGGAGATGGATAATGGAAAATTGGTAGCCTTGTGAGCTCTCAATTTGGCATTATGAGGGTATGGTTGATGGCTTTGTTTCTCAAACTAGCATGATAACTTTACTAAATGGATTGTGTTAAAATGGCTTGGGAGGGGATCCAATTTATAGGCTAAGGGCTTGGGGTTTGAGGGCTAAGATGTAATGATGTGGAAAAGCTTATGGAGGGCTCAGATTGCATGAGAGGAGAGCACATGGATTGTGCTTCTTTATAGCCAATCAGAGAGTGACACATGTCACAAGGTCATTGGTTAGAGCAAGAGGGGTTGAGGGGTCAACAAAGGAGGCTAAAAGCTCATAAAGACCCTCATAATGACTTGTAAGAGTAATGAATGGGCTTGTAAGAGTCATTTATGGCTTTGTAAGAGCATTTATGGCTTGGTGGTTGGGATATTTTGAGGGAAGACTTTTGGCTTGGCTTAGGAAAGTCTTAAGCTTGTTTAGGATTGTGCAAATGATTAAGGGTTGAATTAGGGATGAATTTAGAATTAGATTAGGGATGTTAGAGATGGGCAAGTGGATGGCATTTATGAAGGTGGGTGAGTTAGTGGCTAAGCTTGGTTAGTATGGGTGGATGGGGTGGATTAGGCTAAATGGAGGATTAGGGATAGGCTTAGGATGAGGATGAAGACCTTCTAGAAGAGTCTAGAACTTCCTAGGATGAGGATAAATAAAGTTTATTTATCTCAAAGGTTTGGGTTGAGGAGATATTTATTAAAACATTTTTAATAAATATGAGGATTAATATTTAATCTTAATTAAATATTTTGAGTTGGGATTAGGGGTAGGAAATGATGGGATTAGCCTTTAATCATAATTAAAGAAGGATTAGAAGATTTTGGAAGAGGTTAGTGGTCTTAAGGAAATTGGCCAAGTTTTGAGTAAAAAATAAATAAATTATTTATTTTGGGATTTTTGGTCAATTTATTAATTAAATAATTAATAAATAAGGAAATAATGTTTAAATAAGATTTAAACATTTTTGGGAGGAATTCCTTAATTAAATATATTTAATTAAAATAAAGGGATTTAATGGCATAAAAATAAATTAATTAATGATGATGTCATCAGGGACTTTTCAGAAAATAAAAATACTTTATTTTCTAAGGGATTCTAGGTGTCTACATTTTGCCCCTCTTTGACATAGTGTTGAAACAACGCTATTTCAAAGAAGTTCAGATATAAACAACACGAGGAAGATGTTTTTAGCAACAAAGTTGCCCCAGTCTCAGGTAAGAAGAGGAGAGACTAGACTTAGATGATGCCCCCTCAAGAAGGTGACAGGGAGAGAAAACGAGGCTCGAAGGCTTCTTGAAAAATACAAGAATCCAAGATAAGCAAGGAGACTCAAATTGGTAACGAGAAGGGGCTGAATTAGCTCAAACTCTCACTACGGGAGAATGATAAAGGGAGAATCAAAGGCACAAGAGGAAGCAAGCTTAAGACTTTAGGGAAGGTGGAGGATGAAGGAGTGGAGTGCTACAAAAAGGAATCCAGGATAGGGAGAAGGATGAGGGGATTATAAAGCTAATGCAACATGATTTCAGAGAGCTAGATTGGCGAAAGATGGGTTTTGGAGATCCCTAGGACTAGGATATTGGATCTCGAAAGATGAGGCTTGGTGGATTGATTGGATTGGTGGATCCCTAAGACTAGGATTGTGGATCCCTAAAGATAAAAGTGAAGATTGATTCAAAGAGAGACTGATGCATGAGCTGGGGTAGGAGAGACGGATGCTGGATATGGAAGGGGGATAATGGAGATGAAGGGAATCCATTGAAGCTTTTGAGTAGGGGGATACTTCAAAGAGAAGTACCACCATGTAGTTGAGCACTAAATGTGCTATAGGACTTTTGGTGAATTGCCAAGGTTACCAAGAACATCAAGGCCGTGTCACCAACCGTCCAGAGGATTGACGGACTTGACTCAAACAAACATGCAAGGATCACCCTAGTAGCACACATCAATCCTAGAGGAAGCAGTGTGGAACTAACACTGGGTAACCCACAATCAGAAAAGAAAAACAAACAAAAGACTTGATCAAAACCTTATGCTCAGATTGCCCCATTTGTAGTATACCATGATATGGAAGATCGTGGCAACCTTGAGGAGGGAACAAAAAGATTTCTTGGAAAAGATACTTCAAGACCCAAAGGGAAGATTCCAAATCAAAAGAAAGCAAAAATCTAAAAGAGAATAATTTGCCAACGAGATGGGTAGGATGAGGTACTAACAGACCAAGATCAGACATGAGGAAAGCTATATCCTACAAGGATCTATCAGAGAGCACCTAAGATGATGGATCTGGATGAGTGATGCATCTGGCAAGTTGAACTAAGAAGGATAACACTTTGGTGATAGGAGATTGAGCTAAAGGATGCATTGGAATAGCTAACCAAGGGTTGTGCAATGTGTGCAAGATGTTGATCAAGGATGAACTAACACGAAAGTTGGATAGATACAATGGTACTAAGCTAAAGAGGATGTACAAGCTGATAGACCAAGCTGTGTTACAAATGTGCAAGGTTGTTCATGTTTGGGTTTTGTGAGATGGAAATGTTTTAGAGTGTGTTGGATGGATAGTTGGATAATTTGATGGTTTTTGTGAAAAGCTTAAGGAAAATGGGATTCCTTTTGTGCATGTGATAGGATACAAACTAGGATACAAGCTTTGGTATATAATACAAGCTGGAATATGGTACAAGCTTTGGACAAGATTTGGATATACAAGCTATGATACAAGGGATGATACAAGATTTACAAGTTGGGGTACAAGATTTACAAGCTGAGTTACAAGATCTATAGGCTATACAGGAGTTGTTTGCAAGCTTTATTAGATGTTGGATATTTGGTTGGAACACCAAGGGAACAAGCAAGTGTTTTATTAGATTGTGAGTGGATGGATGAGAGATAGGGTAGTGATAGATAATGGATCCGTCTTAGTACACAAAGCACCTAAATTACCAGGTTTTCACCAAGGTACCTATCCAAGGCACTTGAATTGCCAAGTGTTCACCATTGGATGTTTATTTCTTTTTACTATTTTTTTTGTTCTATTTTTCAAAAGCTGGGTATACCAAGGATTTTCAAGCATATAACTTCATGAGATGAATGATGTTAGTGGGATCATTTAAGAGTTCTTCTTTTGGTGTAGGTAGCTGATAGGCTCTAGAGCCAAAGGAGGCAGTGACAACATAAGGACCAAGCCATGTAGGTTCAAACTTGCCTTTCTTTTCTCGATCGGCTTGGACTTTCATTTTTTTTTTGAGGACCATGTCGCCCAGCTAAAAGTGTCAGGGTAGCACCTTCTTATTGAAGTTCCTTTTGAGAAGAGTTTGGTAGACCGTGAGATGATCATAGGCATGTTGTTGCTTCTCGTCTAAGAGATCTAGCTGGGTGAGCCGAGCTACTCTGTATTCTTCATCTGATATTTGCCCTTGCAAAGATATGCACAAGGAGGGAAGTTCAACCTCTATAGGTAGTACCTTGTCGGCACCATAAACTAGGGAGTATGGAGTTGTGCCTGTGGATGTACGAAAGGGGGTTTGATAGGCCCATAGGGCTTGATTTATTTGTAGGTGCCAATCGTGGCTGAAATCATTGACAACTTTCTTCAGGATTTTGAGGAGGGTTTTGTCAGTTGTCTCTGTCTGGCCGTTACCTTGTGGGAAATATGGGCTAGAAAAGCGGTGATGGATGCAAAGGGAAGTGCATAGTGCTTCCATGTTGAGATTATCAAAGTTACCTCCGTGGTCGGTAAAGATGGTGGATGGGATGCCAAAGCGGCAAACAATGTGGTACAAGATGAACTTGGAGACCTGAACTCCTGTAGCTAAGACTAGGGGGACTGCTTCCACCCACTTAGTGAAATAGTCTGTAGCTATTATTATCCATTTATATCCATCAAATGAGAGAGGTGTCATAGGTCCAACTACATCAAGGCCCCAACAAGTGAAAGGCCAAGGTGGTGCAATAGGTTGTAGATCCTATGCTGGAGCATGCACAAGATTTGCATGTTGCTGACATGGGAGACACTTTCTGGCAAAGTCATAGGAGTCTTCATATATAGTAGGCCAATAGTAGCCTGCTCTAAGGATTTTTCATGCTAGGATAATACCACTCGTGTGGGCACCACAAAGTTCAAAGTGTACTTCTTTTAACGCTATTGTGGCCTCATTTTCATCTAAACATTGAGAGAGAGTATCATGATAACCTTGACGATATAGGGTATTGGCTATGATAACATAGCGGGATGATTTTCGGATGAGGTTTTTGCATTGGGTACATGTGAGGTGACGGGAGAGGATACCATCTTTAAGGTAAGCATGAATCTCATGGTACCAATGGGATTGGTGACCAACCAAGAGACAAACACAGTTTGAGTCATCATTCGCATAGGCAGGTGTGAGGAGCTATTGGACTAAAAACTCATACGACATAGCCGCTTAAGGAATTTCCAAGAGCGAGCTGATAATAGCCATAGTGTCTACTAGTTTGTTTTGCATTCAAGACACTTGTGTAAACTGAAGCTTTGTAAAATGTTGGGTTAGTTGATCAACCTGCACTTAGACCAACGCCATCAATGTAGCTATAGCTAATGCCATCAATGTAGCTGCAGGACCAATGCCTAAGTTCCAACCTAAACCTAGACACTATACACCCCTTGGTGAGCCATTGGATGTCATTTTTGAGAAATTGACTAAGGAAAACCTCATCAAATTTCCTCCTACCCAGCAAATTGACCCAGGCCAATCCAAAGCTGCATGGTACAAAGACCATGAGTACAACAACTTTCATAGGGTAAAAGATCACACCACCCTCAAATGCATGAAATTAAAAGATTATATGCAGGACCTCATTGATCGAAAAGAAATCACTGTTGGTGCCCAAACCTCTCCCAATGCAGGCTTACAGATCTATCAAAATTCTTTTCCTCCTCATAACAACCAAAATCTTGGAAAAGCACCTATCCAAACCAACAACAACAATACCAACAACCACTAGCCAAACCAACAGCCTGGGAAGAACAATGACCACACTTAATCCTACATAGACTATGGTAGCCTCATAGGTTGTATATCTATGAAAGAGCCTTCTGTCAATGTTATCAATATCCAAGGCCCAAACAATGAGTGTGTTGTCACCACTCAAAGAGCGTGATTGAACATCGCAGCCCCATCAGTCCCATCAGTACTATCAACCCCAGCAACATCATCTGCTTCGTCCAAAAGCCAATACAATATCTTCGAACACCTTGGGAACATGCTAGCCCAAACCTCCATTTTAGACCTTCTCTACACTAGTCTTATGGACAAAAACATCCTTGACAGTGCTCTCATAGCATCTTGTGTCCCTTCAGATATCAACGCTACTTATTTTCGTCATCTCATTGGTCAAGGTGTCTACAATCCCCACCCAAGTTTTACTTTCTATTTGGAAGGTCTCTGGGTCACCAAATATTGTGTTAAAAGTGTTTTATGCTTTCAATTTCTCATGCATGTAGTAGATTAGATCTATTAATGGTAATTAGATTATGCTATTAAGTTCTGAATTTCTTAAAGGTTTTGAGGTTATTGATTCACCCCTCCCCTCTTAGTAACCTAGCTAGTCTTGATTATTTCCAACATCCTCTCCATTAATAATTTTTCTTAGAGGTGTTTTTGTGCTTTGTGGATCCTCTTTTCTAGTTGTCACTACCAATGTGAGTGTTAAAAAAATAATTTAATTGTGTTTCAAACTAGTTGGGGACTTTGTTCCTCAAAATATTGATTTATTATTGCAACAAAAAAGGGCTTAATTTAATAGGGTAGGATAATACAAATGGGCTTCTCACTATAGCACAACCATTACTAAAATGGAGGGAATTAGCTACCTATAGAAGGGCCTCACACATTTTTCCATGCATTTGATCCTCAAGTACACAATCAAGATGGAGACTACTACTATAATTTAGGTTTCCTTACAAGGTTCTCTGACAAGGAATCTTAGCAATGCAAGCAGGACGATGGTTAGATTTGGTGCAGGGGTGTTGGACTCCATTATAATATCACACCATTGAAGTAGTGGTGCAGGGAACCCTAACCATATGCCATGAAATTTGAGTTATAGTTAGCATATTTTGAGTCATGTTAGATTAGGATATTATTTGTTTCATATCAAGTTATTAGGTGTTCAAATTAAGGTCATGTCAACAAATTTCTTGTTTTAAGTGTTATGGGTCAAAGTGGTAAAATTCCATGCAAGGGCATAAATGGAATACATCATAGAGTTAAGATGTCATAATGTGATGTTGAACCTATTTAGGGTTCCTAGGAAAGTATATTAGAACTTAAAATGCAAAATGTGGAAGAAAAAAAAAGTGTAAAAATTGCCAAGAAATGTTGTCAGCAATTCTTTGCAAAAATTGACAAAGTGTAGAAGGTGAATAGTCATTCATCTTGTTTGAGCCATTAAGGAGGTGAAAAGTCATGTTATTATATAAATCAATGTAATCTCATGTTATTTATATAGAGGGAGATATGGAGAAGGTAAATGAAAGGTTATGTGTATGGCTTTTGAAGTAGAAATTAGTTTTTGAGTAATATTGTTGATATACTAGTATTTATATTACTACCCTTCTATCTTATCCTTTAATTCATGGTTATGGTGGCTATTAAGTTTCTTATATAGATAAAAGAAGATCTAGAACTACTTTTGATATAATAAATGGATATAACATCATTTGGTGATTGAAAAGAAGAGCTCACTACTCATGGTTAGGCAGTAATATTTGAACATGACAATCAATTTTTATTCTTCATATATTGTGGCTATGGTATTCATTGAAATTAATATATACATAGAAATGAAGGTTGATACTGAATGTTTTGTCTAGTATCCTAAGGTTATCACCAAGATCTTCTTAATGCATTCTTTAGACAGTAAATTCTAAACCATGTTAAAGTGCAATATTATCTTTTTGGTTGCATAATATTCCATTGTATGGAATTAGGAAGGATGGGAGGGCTTCCTATGAAATTTTAGAGTACCATTATATTGGTCCCCAATAGACCCTACTCCTTACCATAGAGTTGACCATGAATCACTAAACTAATCTGTTGTTGCATAAAATAATCATGAGAAAGTTGTTTGGAAACCCGTGATAGAGGTGGTTATTGCTTATATAGATGTTTGGAAGTTGGCATACATCCTTGGGGTGTTAAGAAACATTTCCAAAGAGTGGAGTGGCTGAAATATTGAAGGTTGTAAGGCAGCCACCATATTCAACAAGGAAACCCGCATTATCACAAGGGTGGCATTAGTAAAATAGCATGGAATTTGGGTTATTTTAGCTTGAAAAGAAGATTATTAATTATATTTATTATTATTAGGATGTCAATGTAACAAAGTAAATAACCTATTAATTTTTCATATTGAGGTTCACTTATTGTTTAAATTATTTTATCTAACTATATTACTACCGATGAAAGAACATCCAAGAATGTGTACATTGAACAATGCATATAAACTTGAATATGTTCAAAGTGAGTGGATAGTGATATGACAGAGGCTCCATACATTACACTTAGTTGGATTTTTAAAGCATATTTCTATAAATGGGAGGATAATAAACTAGAAAGATTATTGTACAATTATTAACAAGCCAACCAATTATAAATGACATAATATCATTTTGATGAAACACTTACCAAATACACATTTTAAAAAATAAATTACTTATCAATTTGATGAAACCCTTGCCAAATACATTATGTGATAAGAAAAGTTGCAAATTTCTACCACTTAGTGATGGCAACTCGAAACCTATCAAACATCTAAAATGGCAACTTAAAACTTATCAAACGTTTGCAATGGCAACTCAAACCTATCAAACATTTGTAATGCCAACCTGCAAACTATATGAGGAATGCAAACATAAATACAAAAGGCAACTAAGGCAAATTGAAATGCAATAAACAACACTTTAAGGGGATTTATTAATGGAAAATGGTTGCTTCTTACCTCAAATGGCTCTCGTGCATGTAGAGCTCATTAAACCAACCCCTCCTACAAAAAAGAAAATGTTATGTTATTTTCTTTCTTTTTTTTATTAAACTCGATTTGGTCAAAATTTTGACCAAATTGAGAAACCCTAGGTTGGTCAAATTTCAACCAAATCAAGCGGAAAAAAAAAAAAAAAAAAGATTTCATAGGCCAATTTGGCCTTTGGTAAAAAATCTAGGTCAAAAAATTAGTGAAAATGTACTAGTGATTTCTTGGTTATGGTTATGGCTTCAAAGGCTTCCATAGTTATATTACAATGGTATTTTGTTGAATAATACAAGGTGATCAATGCTTTTGGAGTCTGGGTTTTTCTCTCAATGAGGATTTCCCAGGGTATATCTTGTGTCATATTTTTGTGGATATGTTGTCTATTCTCTTGCATGTGGATTTTAATTACATATTTATTTTAGATCTATTATGGGCTGTGGAAATGGTAATTTTTTTGTTGCAAGTTTCCTTACAAAAACTTGTGGGTAGTTTCTTGTTCCTAATGAACACAGGTCTTGATCTTTCTTTTATGGTTGGCCTTGTCTCTTGATCCTCACATGATCCTCATGAGAGTCATTGGTAAGCTTCCAAATGTATTTTGAGGTACATTCAGGGTACTATATGTTATGGCATTCATTATACATTAATGGATCCTCACAGTGTTGGTTTTATAGACTCAAATTGAGCTGGTGATATTGATGGCCAGAGGTCTACTTCTGGTTTATTTTTGTCTTGGTTATAGTTCTATCACATGATCTTTCAAGAAGAAGCATGCTCATGAATTATCATATACCGAGGTAGAATACATGGTAGTTGTGCTAGCTAGTCAAGAGGTTTTATGTCTTTGACAGTTGATGATAGAGTTTGAATATCCCCCTGATATCCCCACCTTTCTTTGGTGTGACAATTGGAGTACTATACTCATTTCCTGCAACCTAGTTGAGCATCAGTGGACCAAGTACATTGAGCTTCATATGCACTTCATCAGGAATTTGATGCAGAATGATTCTCTTAGCTTAGATTATATTCTGACCACTAAATAGGTTGCATACATCTTTACTAAACCTTTTGTATCCCCATAGTATCTTATGCTTGAGGTGAATAAATTTTTCCTTGGAGGGTCTCGATGATGAGTCCTTCCTTCATTCTTCTATCTCTTTTTGGAGTGGGGTTTTTTCCCATGTGATTTTCCCTATTTCTCCATTTTTCATAGATTTGATTGTGCTAGGTACCTCATCAAGCCATGTTGTTGGAACCCATTCATGCTTTCAGCATTGTAGTTTCATCTCTTTTTCATGCATTGTTTATAGCTACATTTTTGTTCATCTTAAGGGGGAGTGTTAGAGTAAAGGATTAATTTAATTACATTGATTAAATTATCTTTACTCCCTTCTTAATATTTCACTTTATGCACATGCATTACAATTTAATAATTAAATATTAATTATTAAATATCATTTACCTCTTAGGGTTTCCCTTTTAAGTTTGATGATCTCCTTCTATAAGGATTGATCCATTGTATTTTTAACTCATTCTTTTTGTCTGATAATATAATCTTGCATATTTTTAGAGTCAAACCGTTGTCTTCTCTTGTCTTTGCTTCTCTATGATAGGTTCTTGCATGCAAGTGTTCTACTGGATCTGTGGATTTGTATTGCTTAATCCTTCGGTTTCCAATGCATTATGATATTATTGAATGAATCAAATTGCTTTATGTCATGTTGAATTTTTTTTGTGTTACGACATTTACAAGATTTGACTATGGTTATCAGTTAATGCATGCACCAATGATTAAATGCTTTACCAATTATTGCATGCACCAATATTTGTTTAATCATTCCATACATTTTGGAAACAAGAAAATTGAATTGCATTTAAGATGTGAAATTTCAAAACACTATCCTTAAATTGAAGTTTTCTTTTTCAAGTGTATAAATTGGACATTTTTCTTTGAAATTTGTGTTTTTTTATGTGAAGCTAAATAATTGCATGTATGAATATGTTGCACCTAGCCTTGTATTCTCTATGGTTTATCTAATTTGTGTCTATCTTTTGTGTGTAACTCTAAGTAGGGGAGTGTTGGCAGGTTTAAGTTGATTTTATTCTCCCTTAATCCTCCTCTAATTCCCTCCTTATGTCAGGTGGTATTAGAGAAGAGTTCTTTCTTGTGACCGAATAATCAAGAACCTTGTTGTAGCGTGGCAGATCTAAAATCTAACCTATAACTTGTAAAAGGTTATGATCTTGTAAGAATTGTTGTCAATATGGTTTGAGGTCAAGGAAATGTTGATACTAAAATAATGGATATGTTGAAGTAGATTAGAAATTTTTGAGATAGCACAGAGAAGGGGTATACACCATGAGGATGTTAGTGATGGTGAAGAAGCAACACCTAATCCTAATCCTAAACCTAAGGCTAAACATGATGAAGAGAGGCTTTTGAGAGTTTTGTCTAGGGGTAACTCTAAACTTGTTTAATTTTCTTGCTACGATGGAAGACTTCAGACTAATGGCTCGTATTGGAGTGGATCAATGAGATGGATAAATAATTTGAGTATGAAAGAACTCTTGATAACAATAAATTCAAGATGGAAAACAAAAATTTGAAGGGTCATGCTTCTCTTTTTGTGGGATCATTTTTAATTTGAGAGACAAAAAGGGGAAAAATAAAAGATCAAACTTCCAAGATTATTGGAAAGGTGAAGAATAAGTTTCTCCCTGCACATTATCAAGTTAATTTATTGAGAAAGATGCAAAATTTGAGTGTGAAAGAATACACTGAAAAATTTTACAAGTTGGATATTAGATCTAGATACGTGGATGATGAAGTTGAGAAAGTGGCTAGATGACTGAATGGTTTAAGGACATCAATTCAAGATGAGATCAACTGATGCAGGAGCATCCAAAGTTATAAGGGCAATCCTATGTCAACCAAAATAATGTACTTAGACTTAGTTTCTATTTCATGTGTTTTTATTTTTGGATACCCATTTGGGTCAAATAAAGGTTCCAACTCTCATAGTTCCACTATTAGTGTTCTAGGATCAAGTATTTAAACACCTTGGGATATGTGTAAATGCCAAAAAAATAGGAGTATGTAATTGAGCCATCATTTTGGTGAACTAGAAGGTGTAAATTGGTTGGATTATTGTAATTGTAATTTAGAGCATTCCAGAAAAAGAATCGGGTCAAAAGGCCCCATGATTTCAAAGTTATCGCAGTTTTCCAATTTTTGGAGACCTCCTAAGAATGCTTCAAAGTCAGGTTAGGGGAATTAAATGACCTCAAATAGGGTCAAAAAATGGGGGATGAGTGAAGCTGGTCCATAGGGCTATAGAGCACTTTGATAGCTTTCCAAAAATGTAAATAGTTTGTCAATCGGAGCTATGGTTCAAAAGTTATGCCTCCCAGAAGTTCGGTTACCATTTTTGGATTCTTCTAATTTTGTGCCGACTTCTAATTCGACTTCTAGAGCCTTCTATTTGGTCATTGGATGCCAACTAGCACTTTCTAGAATGTATTCCTAATCCTTAACCCTCTAGGGTCTATTTAAGAACATTTTTGGCATTGTAAAAGGCAGTTCAGAGTGGAGTTTGAGAGAAGGTACTGGGAGAAGAATTTATCTCCAGATTTATGCTATTGTAAGCCCATAGGGCATGTTTTGGAGCCTGTTTCTTTGCACTAAGTGTACTAACATATTTTTATAGTTAATAAAATTTTTCCTTTCCTATTGTGTCCATTATGTGCTTGGGTTGTGTCCCCATCAAGTGGTATCAGAGCGGGTTTTCCTGACTGTGTAGACAGAGCGCCGACTGTGAGGCAGTTTGCATCAGGACTATGTAGTTGTGGGTTTGAGTTAAGAAGATGCCTCCACAAAGAGAGCATGGTGGAAGGGTCGGAGCTATTAATCTTGAGGAGGTTAGAGCCCTCCAAAGGTAGGTACAAGCATTGCAGGAGGAGCTCCATAGAGGAACAAATGTTACTGTAGGTGACGAAAGTGAGGACGACAATGAAGAAGGTATTGGACCAGAAGGGGAAGTTGACAGGGAAGTTTTGAATTAGGTAGAGGAAAGGGTTTTTAGGGCCATTACTAAGTTTTGGAAAAGACCTACAATTGATGTGGGTGTATTTTCAAGAAATTTGAAACTAGATGAGTTGATCGATTGGATCAATGAACTGGAAGAGTACTTTGAGTGTGAGGATATCAGGGATCTAGATAGGGTTAAGTTTGCAAAGGCCATGCCAAAATTTGGTGGCAAGAGATTCAATTGGAACAAAATAGAAGAGGAAAGGATAAGATCACAAGGTGGGATCATATGGTGGACAAATTGAAGAAGCAGTTCATTCCTGTTGACTACGAGCTTGATTTTTTTAAGAAGATGCATAGGTTAAAGCAAGCAGGAAAATCTGTCCAAGAATATACAGAGGAGTTTTATGGACTTCTGATTAGAGTGGGGCATTTAGAAGCAAATAAGGAGAAGGTTTCTCATTATATCAGTGGGTTGTGACCTAGAATCTAGGAGGAATTAAGTCTAGTAAGAATGACTAGCGTTGAAGAGGCATACCAATTTTCCCTACGAGTTGAAGAGAAGCTAAATAAGAGGTTTGAAGGGAAAAAAATAGGGTGTGGTCAAGGAGGAAGGGGTAGTGGTAGGTCATCTAGAGGCTGAAATGAAACCCAAAAGAAAAATGAAGATGTGGGTACTAGTAGGAACTAGAGGAACGAGGGTTTCAACTACTCCCGTGATCAAGACTTTGGAAATTAGAGAGGAAGAGGTAGAGGACGTGGAAAAGGAAGAGGAGGCTTCTGTGGTACCTATTTTAATTGCAATAAATAAGGTCATCATGCCTTTGAATGCCCTCAATGACAAGGAAGGAAAAATAGGAGAGTTGAGGGTCAAGCTAGGGTTGCTCATGTGGGTGAGGATGCACAATCATCACATTTAGAGGATGCAAAAAGAGGAGAGACTTTAGTAAATGAAAGGGTCCTACTAAGTGGTGAGATTGAACCAATACAAAGGAGGAGTTTATTTTGTACCAGGTGCAAGTGTGAGGATAAATGTTTTGATGTGATCATTGATGGTGGTAGCACTGATAACTTGGTATCAGAGGAGATGGTCTCTAAGATAAAGCTCAAGAGGGAGAAACACCCCCAGCCCTATCGGATTGCTTGCATAAAAGATAATCATAAGGTCTTAGTAAGTGAAAAATGTTTAGTGAAATTCAAAATTGGGAGTTACCATGATGAAGTTCTCTGTGATATTATTCCAATGGATGTTTGCCATCTATTATTGGGTAGACCATGGTAGTTTGATAGGCATGCAGTACATGATGGTCATGCAAATACATACTCTCTAACAAAGGATGGAGTTCACCACAAACTGAAGCCCATGAAAAAGGAAGGTAAAAAAGTATGTAGCAATGCTAGGATTTGTCTTGTTAATGGAAGGAAGTTTTTAGATGGCATGAAACATCAGTGTATGTGCTATGCTTTGATCCCTAGGAAAGATAAAGAAGGTAGTAGTGAAATACCACTTGAAGTTTCAAATTTACTAGGTGAGTTTGGAGATATCATCTCTAATAATGTTCTAGAAGGATTTCCACCAATAAGGAAAATCAGTCGTCAGATAGATTTAATCCTAGGAGCTAGTTTGCCTAACAAGGCTGCTCATAGGATGAGTCCTACTGAAACTGAAGAGCTAAATAGACAGATTTAGGAGCTATTGAGGAAGGGCTTGATTCGGGAGAGCCTGAGTCCATGTGTAGTACCTGCAATACTGGCGCCAAAGAAGGATGGAGAGTGGAGGATGTGTAAAAACTCTTGAGCTATAAATACGATAACCATCAAGTATCAGTTTCTTTTGCCAAGAATGGATGATCTTATGGACTACTTAAGTGGAGCTCAGTACTTCACAAAGATAGATCTCAAGAGTGGCTATCATCAGATATGGATACGAGAAGGAGATGAGTGGAAAATAGCCTTCAAGACCAAGGAGGGTCTTTATGAGTGGTTAGTCATGCCCTTTGGATTGACGAACGCCCCAAGCACCTTCATGTGGCTTATAAATGAGGTACTTAAGAAGTTCTTGTGAAAATTTGGTATTGTCTATTTGGATGATATTTTAATTTTCAGCAAGACTTTGGAAGAACATTTATTGCATATTCGTAGTGTCCTTGAAAGGTTAAAGGAAGAGGAACTGTTAATTAATTTGAAGAAGTGTATCTTTGCAAAAAGGGAGTTAGTCTACTTGGGGTTTGTTATATCACCTAAAGGTCTCAAAATGGATCCAGAGAAGGTAAAAGCCATCTTGGAATGGCCTAATCCAAGGTCTGTTACTGAGGTGAGATCATTTCATTGTCTGATTAGTTTTTACAGAAATTTCATTAAGAATTCCAGTGGCATATGTGCACCCCTGACTGACACAATAAGAGGGGATAGAAAAGAGTTCAAATGGACTATGACAGCTACGAGAAGTTTTCAATTGCTAAAGAAGAAAGTGATAGAACAACCTATGTTGGCACTTCTAGATTTTAGAAAGGTATTCCAGGTGGATTGTGATGCTAGTGGCAGTGCTATTGGAGCGGTATTAAGCCAAGAAGGTAAGCCTATTGCATATTTTAGTGAAAAATTGAATGATGCAAAAAAAGAGTATTCTATTTATGATCAAGAGTTCTATGCAATAGTTCAGGCCTTAAAGAAATGGAGGCATTATTTATTGCCAAAGGAATTTGTTTTATATACTAATCACCAGGCATTACAGTACCTAAATAGCCAAGGTAAATTGAATCAAAGGCATATGAAGTGGGTAGAGTTCTTGCAGAGCTATACATTTGTGTTGAAGCATATAAGTGAAAAATCAAACAGGGTTTTAGATGCACTAAGTAGGAGATAGTTGTTGCTTACAGTAATGCAGGTTGAAGTAGTTGGGTTTGATGAACTCAAGAATTTGTACCCTGAGGATCCTAATTTTTCTGAAGCATGGAAAGCTCGTAAAGAGCCTGTTGCTGTAGACAGAACTAAGTGGTTAGACTATCTAATTTAGGATGGTATGTTATTCAAGGGTAGTCAATTATGCATTCCAAGGAGTTCCATGAGGGAAAAATTTGATTAAGGAGAAACATAGTGGAGGGATGGCAGGACATTTTGGTCAAGATAAGACCATTGCCATTCTTAGAGAACATTATTTTTGGCCTCAGATTTCACAAGATGTGAAGAAGTTTGTACAGAGTTGTCAGATTTGTCAAGTTGCCAAGGGATTTAGTCACAATACTGGACTATATCAGCCATTGCATGTTCCATCAAAGCCATGGGAGGACATAAATATGGATTTTTTTCTTGGATTGCCAAGGACACGAAGGGGTAATGACTCATTATTTGTGGTGGTTGATAGATTCTCCAAAATGGCACATTTCATTCCATGCCACAAAACTCATGATGTTGTCCATATTGCAGACTTGTTTTTAAGAGAGGTGGTAAGACTACATGGTCTTCCAAGGAGTATAGTTTATGATAGAGATACTAAATTTGTAGGGTATTTTTGGAGAACATTATGGAAGAAGTTGAGAATAGACTTGAAATTCAGTTCCACACATCACCCGTAGACTGACGGCCAAACAAAAGTGGTAAACAAAAATCTGGGAAATTTACTGAGATGTTTAGTTGGGGATAAGCCCAAGCGATGGGATTTGATTCTAGCACAAGCAGAGTTTGCTTACAATAATTCTATAAATAGGAGTACTACTAGATCACCATTCCAAATTGTATATGGAAGTAGCCCAAGGACTGCACCAGAATTGAGGAAGATAGAGCAAGGGGAGATGACAAGTGCTGAAGTTGAAGAATTTGTTGAACATATCAAAAGTCTACATGAGGAGGTTTGGGCACACATTACCAAGATGAATCAAGAGTATAAAGCTAGGGCTAATCAAAGGAGAAGACATAAAGAATTCCAAGGGATCTAGTCATGGTAAACTTATGGAAAGAAATATTTCCATTCGGTACTTACAACAAGCTAAAAATGAAGAAATTTGGCCCCTACAAAATTCTGAAGAAACATGAGTCAAGAAATGCATATGAGGTGGAGTTGCCAGATGGAATTCACATTTCTCCTATTTTCAACATTGCAGACTTAATAAAGTATCATGATGATGGTGCAGATGAGGAGCTGATGTTAGAGCCATGTCCAATTCCTACTTCTAAGAAGGAGGAGATAGAGGAGATTTTGGATAGTCATGTGGGTAGGAGTACCAAAAATAGGTAGTATGAAGAGTATTTGGTCAAGTGGAAAGGACAGCCGATAGAGGAATCAACTTAGATTTCAGCAACTGAGGTTTTCCATTTGGGATTTCCTCTACCATTGATAAAATGACAGGGTCACTTTTCAATCTACCCTGGGTGTATGATGCAGGAGCATCCAAAGGTATAAGGGCAATCCTGTGTCAACCAAAAAAATGTACTTGGACTTAGTTTCTGTTTCATGTGTTTTCACTTTTGGATACCCATTTGGGTTAAATAAAGGTTCCAACTCTCACAGTTCCACTATCAATGTTCTAGGATAGAATATTTGAACACCTTGGGATACATGTAAATGCCAAAAAAATAGGAGTATGTAATTGAGCCATCATTTTGGTGAACTAGAAGGTGTAAATTGGTCGGATGATTTTAATTGTAATTTAGAGCATTCCAAAAAAAGAATCAAGTCAAAAGGCCCCACGGTTTGAAAGTTATCACAGTTTTTTAATTTTTGGAGACCTCCTAAGAATGCTTCAAAATTAGGTTAGGGCATTAAATGACCTCAAACAGGGCCAAAAAATGGGGGACAAGCGAAGCTGGTCCATAGGGCTATAGAGTGCTTTGAGAGCTTTTTGAAAATGTAAACAGTTCGTTAGTTGAAGCTATGGTTCAAAAGTTATGCGTCCCGGAAGTTCAATTACCATTTTTGGATTCTTCTAATTTTGTGCCAACTTCTAATGCGACTTCTAGAGCCTTCTATTTGGTCGATGGATGCCAACTAGCACTTTCTAGAATGTATTCCTAATCCTTAACCCTTTAGGGTCTATTTAAGAACATTTTTGGGATTGTAAAAGGCAGTTCGAAGTGGAGTTTGAGAGAAGGTACTGGGAGAAGAATTTATCTCCAGATTTATGCTATTGTAAGCCCATAGGGCATATTTTGGAGTCTGTTTCTCTGCACTAAGTGTACTAGCATATTTTTACAGTTAATTAAATTTTCCCTTTCCTATTGTGTCCATTCTATGCTTGGGTTGTGTCCCCATCATCAACTATGTTAAGATTGATAGGGTGGATCAAGCATATTGGTACATTCTAAAGGCTTAAGAAAGATAAAAAAGTGACATGATCAAAGGCAAAGAGAAAGAAGTGGTAGATTTTAGAGAAGAGGAGGCAAAACAGATGGAGAAAGTAGAAGATCGGACAACACAATGTAAGATAAAGGAAATTAAAATGGAAGGAAATACCTACTAGTAAAAGAGGTAATTATACTAGAGGTATCTATACTGGTTATTCTAGGAATAATAATAGTAGAAAGAGAGAAGAAATATCTTGGTAGAGAAGGACATAGAGATTTTGAATTTACAAACTCTAGAAAGAAGATGGGAGGTAATAGCAAAAGCACTTTGGCTTGTGAAGAAGTTGCTGAAAAAAAAAATGAACCTAAAAATAGTAAGAACCTGATTGTGAGAAGGATCTCATGGAATGAAGAAGTCAATGAAGAACCTATTTTGAGAAGACATTTGTTCAAAACTAGACGTAAGATCGCTGAAAATGTTACAAGGTAAACATTGATAGTGGAAGTTCTAATAATTTAGCATTTGAGGAGATGGTTAACAAATTGTAGTTGGAAGGATTGAGATATCCTAAGGCTTATCATATTGCTTGGATCCAAAAGGAGCATAAGTTACTTGTATGTGATAAATGTGTTGCTAAATTCAAATTTGAGAATTATCATGATGAAGTCTTGTGTGATATTATGCCTATGGATTGTTGTCATATTCTTTTGGGTAGACCTTAGCAATATGATAGAAAAGCTTTACATGATGCTAGATTGAATTAGTACACTTTTTGGGTTGATGGAAAGAATGAAAAAAATTGTTTCCTTTGGTAGAAAAACTTGATGATAATCATTGTACTAGAGCCAAAGTATGTTTGGTTGAAGGTAATAGATTTGTTAAAGATGTGAAAAACCATAATGTTTGTTTTACTTTGATTCCTAGAAATACTTAGAAATGAGATGAGTTAGAGCATGCACCTAAGATTGAATCTTTTTTGGAAAATTTTCAAGACATTATTTCTAATAACAAACCTAATGGTTTACCACCTATAAGAAGCATAATTCATTGTATGGATTTGATACCTTGAGCTAGTTTTCCTAATAAAGCACCACATAGGATTATGCTTGATGAATAGGTTGAATTGAATATACAAGTGCAAGAGTTCATTGATAAAGGTTTGATTAGAGAAATTTTGAGTCCTTATGCAGTAAATGTTGTGTTAGCACCTAAAAATAATGGAGAGTGGAGAATGTGCAATAATTCTAGAGCTATAAACAAGATAATTGTGGAAGATACATTTCCTTTGCCTAGGATGGATGACATGATGGATAATTTGAGTGGAGCAAAGTATTTTACAAAGAGTAATTTGAAAATCAGATATTATCATATCAAAATTAAAGGAGATGAATGGAAAACTACTTTCAAGACTAATGAAGGTTTTTATGAGTGGTTTAACTAATGCACCTAGTACTTTTTTGAGGTCGATGAATGAAGTTCTAAAGAAATTCTTAGGTAAGATTGTAATTTGTTGCCCCACTTTTCACCATGTTACTATTTTTCAATATGGAAAATTTTGTGTCCTAGCTAGGCCCTAGGTACATCTGAGTCTAAGTTCAAGTCCCCTTAGGTGGAAGGAGTCTTCATCAAATTTTTCATCTTCCCCTACCCCACATTTCATAGTCGGGTGGTTTTCCTTTATGTTGTGAGTGTTACAAGTAGCTTAGTACCTAATCTGATGAAGATTCTTGTAAGATGCAAAGATTATTCACAAATTTGTGTTTTCTTGCAACTTATCATCTTCTCCAAAAAAGAAGAAGCTTGGAAAAATCTAGAAACTGCCTTCTCCTAGGCGGGTTTTCAACCCATGAAGGCAATTTCTCGCAAGGATCACCAAGTGATGTGCATGAGCCATATAAGAAGATAATGAGATAGTTTATGGTAAATTATTCTCTCTTTTATGATTATCTACCTCAAGAAATATTAAAGATTCATCACAGCTCTCAGAATCATCCTAGGCAGAAAACTCAAAATTGACTTCTCCTCGGTGATTTTTCAACCCATGAAGTCTATTTTTTGCAAAAGGTAATTTTAAAGGAAAGAAATGAGAGGTGGATCCCTAACAAATTTTTTCACTCCTTATGGACATCTCTAAGCTCAAAGGAAGAAATAAGTTAAAAGGTAAAGGTGAAAAGGAGGCTTGGACGGAGAAATGAAAATTGTGTTCTCTTTGGCAGGTTTTAATCCATGAGAACAATTTTCTACATTTAAAAGAAAGTCAATTCTATAAGTGAATTGGACCCACATTTCCCATGCAACATATTTCAAGAGGATAATGGAAACAATCTAATTATTGTGGGAAAGATCTATTAGGTAGGATTTGATCTGGCTGATATTTTCTTATGGAGTACTTTGTTCATAACTTCTCAAAACTTAAGGGGAAATAGGAAAGTAAGTGTGAAAGGATGGAAAGTTACCATTGGGCCAATGGAATAGTGACAAGACACTGAGTTATCCATTAAGACCCCCACATTTAATGTTTCAATAGATTTATCCTTTAATTTATTTGTGTGGCATGAATCCTAAAGACCAACAGGTGGATTGAGACTCCTATATAGATAGAAACATAAATAGTTATTCAAATTACCAATCTTTCTGGAACTGTTATTGTTAATTTGCACAACTTTTTAAAAAGTCCATATTTGTGAATTTGCTATCTTGTTCTTCTTCTAGATTCAAAACTCAATTCATTTCATTCTCAAATAGAATGGCAACCAGATTTGCAAGTTTTGACAAATTGAACAGAATCAAGTCGACACTACAAAATTTCACCAATACTTCTCTCCATTTTTATGATATGCAAGACTTTCAAAAGAGAGTAAAATTGGAGCCAATTGAGGATCTAGGATAGTTGAAGTAGCTGGTTTTCTAGTAGCAGTCGAAGCCCCAGAATTGATCTATGAATGCATAAATCACTACAATTTGGATACCAGGTAGATTGTATTGCTTGATGATATCGTATTGATTTCCATTGATAGATAAACAATGGTGAATTGTCTACAAATTCCAGAGTGAGAGGAGTTTGTAGACGTAGCAATTGGTGGAGTTGTCTCTGACTTTTCCACAAATAAAATGGTCTAGAGAAAGGAGATTATTCAGACATGGTTTCAAAAGTTGTGAAGTGCCAAGACCAAGGTCCCTAAGACTCTTTTTGGTACAATCTCAAACCCAAGATTGTAGACATTCTAGTTCTCCTACATAGATTGAAAGGTGACGTAGAAGCTCCAAATTTAGTTGAACAATATTTCTTATTGGTACAAGTTATCTATACTGATACCAAATATATTGACTGGGCTCATGAGGTAAGTGAGAATCTTTCCAATACTCTTAGTGCCATGAAGTTCTAAAACACCTTCTATATGTCTTCCTTTCTGATTTACATGCTAGCTTCTCTAGAGTTATGGTTGGGCCTCCCAAGGGTAGACAATTTCCCTAATGATGTGAAGTCTTATGAATTATATCCATGTTTGCAATTGGAAAAAAATTATGTTAAATATATAAGGGTTAATGTTGTGTTTACAATGAGAATTTGCAGGGAGCTTCAAGGATGCCCAAAGAGGAGATTCAGTCTAGAAGAAATAGTGGCTATTATTTAGTTTGGGAGCTATTTTATCCAGTTCTCACCTTTCTCTTATTTACATCTTGCAGCTTTTGATGGATTCTCCTTGAAGCTGTCAAGATACCCAAGTGACATGATTGTGTTGATTGAGATAGTGACGCAAGCCATGCAAGTGAAAGTGCTGAGTGAGAGTTTGAAGATGAAGGGATATGAGTTCCCTATGAAGGTGGGAGCTCTCAGGTATGAGTCTAGTTCTGATGCACTGAAGATGTTGAAGAACTTCAAGATGAAATACAAATTGGAAATGTACAAGGTCTTAAGGCCCATGTTTGACCCAAATGGGTATGCACAGAAGTGTTGCAAATTGGGAGTGTGATTAAGCACATCACCATAGTCAAAGACTATTAGGTGGATTGTAAAGATGAATTTGAAAGTTGGGACTATGCTTTTACTAGATTAATAGTGGATCAAGTTAAAATATATCAAGTCAACCTTAATGTCAAAGGAATTGAAGATGATGGGCAGAATATGTATAGTAACTCATATCTAACAAAGATAAGAAATACACCTATTAGTTTAGAGCCTTATCAAGATGTTGGGGATGATCTAGATATTATGATGTCCCAAATTGTTAAAAGGACTAGGAAGTGGGTAAAGTGGACTACAGTGAGAAGAAGCCAAAGTAAGAGCACCCCCACTCAAGCTCCTTTAGCATCTACTCCTACCTCCTCACAAGTTGACACATCAGGTCTGAACTTGGCCATCACTCAAGGACTAGCTCAACCGGTAGGTGGAGGTGATCAACCTCTAGACAAGAACATTCCTTTGACAAACACTTGTCAGGATGGCTCTTCTCCAATGATTGATGCTCGATTGGAAGTTGAGAAGAAAGTAGAGGAACCCAAAGATAGTGTTGTTACTCTAGTTTATTCACCTCATATTAGTCATGTTCCAACTATGAGTGTTATGCTTCTCCAATCAATTAACCTTCAACTACAAGTGGTAGATTTGGGAGATGGAGGGAGCAGCGATAGTGAGTCCACTGAGTCATATGAAGCAACTAAGAAGACTGTAGAAACAAAAAAAAGGCCAAGAGTCTTCAAATCTTGTCTCTCAAGCCCAAAAGAATCCATTCTCCTTGACCACAAAAAAAATTACTCCGATCAATAGGAAAATGTCTAGTATAAATTCACTTGGGACAGCTTCTAAGGTGATAGGCATTGATTCCAAGTTGGAGGACACTCTAGAGAGAAAGAGAAAGAGAAAGGATGAAGGGGCTCCTAGTAAGGACACCTTATCTCTTGCATTTCACTCTAGATCCACGTTGAGTAAGGTCAAGAAGCAGAAGGCTTTGTCTATTCTAGGACAAGATGTAGAAATAGGGCACCTAACAATGGAGATTACAAAACCCTCCAAAGATGGGAGAATTGAAGATATGTCTACCAATGATTTTACTCTGCATTTACTAGATCTTGGGGAAGCCAAACATGACATCAAGGTCAACTTGTGGAAGTCAACAAATGAGGTAATTGAAAGATAGTTGGAAAGCCTCAAATTGTCAAAGGATAGGATGACGGTAGAGATAGAAGAGTTGAATAGAATTATTAGACAATTGGTCACTCCATTAGTAAGTATTTCTAGAATGCCAATGATTAGTAATCCTACTATCACCGAGGCTCAAGCACTTATCTCTCTGCTTCAAGAAGATAAGCATTTTGGCCAGATTGGTAAAGAATGGAGTGACAAGCTTAAATCAAAAGGGCTCTCCATTATAGAGAAAATAGGAAATGTTATCTTAAGACTAGAAATAGAGAAAGATAACATTTCATCTAATAGAAATACCCTGGCCGTAGAGAGGACTAAAAGTGATGATTGTGTATCCTTGTTGAAGATGATTATTCAAATGAAATCAAAGGAAGCTATCGAAGCTAACATTTTTCCCAAAGGAGATAAGGCTTTGTTTGAATAGTTACAAAGCATGCAATTCAAGTTAGAAATGATCTTGGAGGCAGAGAAAGATCTAAAGGAGACTAAGGAGAAGGTAAAGAAAGATCAAGATATAGATTATGAATTTCTAAAAGGACTACACACATATTCATACACTAGTGTTCAAGGAAAAGGAGTAATTGGAGTCACTGTCATGCAAACAAGTTTCTCCAATTTTATAGATACCCTAACAAGCATATCTTCAGGGCACCGAAATAGAGTGTTTGAGCTTCAGAAACTTGGCAAATGCATACATGTTGCCATGGAGGAATTGCAAGATAGACTAAGTGTCATCAAAGATTTGGCTAGGGAACACTCCAGATGGCTCTTGAGATATACCAATTTACATGTACAAAGACATGAAGAATTGATTCTGATTATTTTTTCCATGAAGGCCTATAGGGAAAAAGCAGAGAAAAGAAAAAAGGCAAAGTGATTCATATTTCGCTTGTTCCATTTTTATTTTGTAATCTTTGTAATTGACAAATTGGCTCTTTGCCATTTGTTAGTTTTGAGAAGATGAACTAGTTAAACTTCCTTTGTAATGGTCATCTTAGAATCCTATATATATGATAATGAAAGATGAATAAAAGGTCAGAAAATTTTTGGTATGAAAGACTTGATGTTGCAAAGTCAATTGAATGGTATTTTTGTATCAATAATTTTTTGTTCCATTTAAAATAGTTGTTATAAGCTTGTTGTTTCTCTTTATCTAGAGTTGAAGAAGGGAAAAAATAGAGTTTTGTTTCCCCTATTTTAATACAACAATTTGAATGTGATAGGAATTGTCACGTAAAACTTAAAGAGATTCTTTAGGTGTTTTTATTCAATGCAATCCTTTTCTGCAAATTAGTTCCTAGATAGATCGATTAATTTTGGTATGAATTCATAAGATGTATGAGTTCATTTAATTTGACTAACCCTTAAAATTTTACTTCTTGCCTAAGTTGAATTTCTTATTAGGATTGACTTAGTTTTCCTCTCCTATTCTCTAGTTAAGAACATACCCTGTTAGATTTAGGAATAAACAAAATTCATTGCAAATTCATAATGGGGAGTTGTACCTAAAAATTTAGAGGAAAGTAAATCTTCAAGAAGCTACTTTCCAAACTGTTGTAATAAGAATTTGGTCATAAATTAGGGCATTTGTGAGTCAGAACTAGAAAGAACAAAATATGTTTACCAATAGATTTTTGGTTACTCTTTTGGGGACACAAACAATCTCTTGGCTAATAGATCTTATAACATGAGGGTAAATAGTACTACCTCATAAGAATATTTTCCTAGTGCTCCAATCTAATATTGGTTTCCAAGATGACCAAGAAGAGATAATTCCATCTCTCAATACATTTGTTTGGAGAACTAGGAGGAACACTAAGCATTACAGGAATGCTAGCAAAGTATTGGAAGAAGAAGAATCTAGAGTTGAAGCATTAGAAAGAGTTGTTCAAAGGAGAGACATCTGAAGGGAAAAAAGATAGTTGAGACATGAAACTCAAAGAAAAAACTAATCTGGCATCCTGTAACAAACAAGATTCCTCAAAAGGACCAAAGAATAGGGTGGGCAAGACCCTATTTTTTACAAACACACAGAACTTGGTTTTCCCATCCTAGATATTCCTAAATGGAAAGATGAAAAGAAAAGCCAAAGCATACCACCTTCACCTATTAGAAATCAAATCTCTTCACATACTACCTTGCAAGTATTGGCCTTGCATGGAATCATTGCTCCCCCAGTTGTCAATTTTCTACCATACCTTGCTAGAACAATTATGGTTGCTCCTTGGGCTACAGCAATAGGTCCATTAGAACTAACAACCTATTGTTAGAAATACTTTAGAATAACTAAGAGGGGGGTGAATCGGTTATTTAAGGTCTAAATGTCCTATTCAAACTTTTTCACTAAGTGAATTGTGCCTATTTAACTATTCATTCATCTAAGCTTTAACTTTCCTATTCAACAAGTTACTGTAAATAAATATGCAAGCATAACACATAAGAAGATCAACACATAACATAGTGATTTATGTGGAAACCCAATTTGGGAAAAACCACCAGTAACATGCTACTCAATTCTCACTCTTCTGAAGTGATGCCCTATGAAAGGCATGCCCTGTTAAAGGCTTACAACACACTATTAAATGTGACTTGGTCAAATGATTTAACCACCCTATTAGAAGTGGGCCTGGTTAGAGAACTTTAGAACATTCATTTGGAATTTCACCCTATTAAAGGATTTACAAATGGCTATTAAGCCAACCTAAGTTCATAGGATTTTCTTCTACCCTAACTAATACAATTGCTAGAGAGTAACAATAAGGGGTTTTGACCTAATTAAAACATACGACTCAACTTGCAGATTTCAAATCACTTCTCAGCTCATGACATTTCTTAGCTTTCAGTCTCTACAACTCTTGATAGCTTGTGCTCCTTTCAAGCTTAGTCTCCTTAAGTCTCCATGCTCAATGTACCAATACAATCATCTCTCTTTGACCACTTATCAAAGAAAAGTCTTTGTGCTCTGTTCTTCCTTCTCCTAGATGTCTTCTCCTTGACACCCTTCTAACCACTTCACAATTTGTCACACTAGTAGCTCTTCCTTCTTGGTCTATGACTCCTTAAATAGAAATATAGAACTCCCTTTCCTGCTTGATTATTCCCTCCTTTAATTTCAATTCATATGGATTAGGTAAGATTCATTGAATCTAACCCATATTTTATTTCTTCTAGAAACATCATGAAGAATCCTCTTGAATTCGATCAAAAATGGTCTACATAGAATTCTATGCCACTAGCTCGTCATCCTTATCCTCCAACTGGTTCAAAAAATTCAAGGTAACAACTTTGTTGGCTCAGATTTGATGAATCTTTGACATTTCCAATAATGCAGCAGCTCGGCATTATTAAAATTTTGGTACTCGGCACATACTGTGTTACTTGGCACCAACTATGTTTTACTAATGCTCGGCACCTACTAAGATTTTCTAATGCTCGGCACCTATTACTTTTCTCGGCACTTGAACTTCACTCGGCACCTAAAGTTCCCTCAATACACCCTAGATTTTCCATTTGCTTGGCTCTAACTAAGAATTTTCTTAGCTTCAACTAGATTTCTCAGCACCTACTAATGAACTTAGTTTAAACTTTGCAGTTAACCTTGTTCTGACTTATACTTCTAATGTTTCTTAGTGTGGCCAACCTTTGTTTCTTTGAATATGTTATCAATACATCATTTAACCATTGTCTTAACTGATCCTTGCACTTCATTACAAAACCATAACTCAACCTTTCCCTTAGGTACTTTTGTTACATCTTGTTGATCAAATCCTCTTCATCAATCAAATAAATGATAGTACTTGGATCTTATAAGAAAATGTCATTCCTACAAATATCAAGTTTGACATCAATGACAAAAAAATGATTGAAAACATTCTTTTAACAACAATCTCCCTCTTTCAATCAAATTTCTAACAATCTCCCTCTTTGGAATTGATAGCAAACCAAACTAATCAACCATTAGACCAAACTATTCAACCATGTTATCAACATGCTACCTAGGTTAGAGCAGTAAGTCAAATGCCAAAAAGTAATTGTGTTACCATCAGTTTTCACATCTCCCTCTTTTGATCTACTATCCTAATTGCTTCATTTCTACTTCTCCCTCTTAGCTATTGTATCATTTTTCTTTTCTTCTCTCCCTCTGTATACATTGCTCATCTTCTGCTATTTCTTTGTTCTTATCAACTTCTCCCACAACTATTGATCATTTTTGCTATTTCTCCCTCGTACTATTGATCAAATGTTGTTGATCAGTTTCTTACTACCTCTCCCTCTTTGACAACAATTCCAAAGAAATATGTTCTCAGTATCTTAACATGCATGTGTAGCATTTG
The DNA here is from genome assembly GCA_028749045.1 of Cupressus sempervirens. Classification (NCBI taxonomy): domain Eukaryota; kingdom Viridiplantae; phylum Streptophyta; class Pinopsida; order Cupressales; family Cupressaceae; genus Cupressus; species Cupressus sempervirens. Next base: position 127,773,506 of record CM053783.1, read on the forward strand.
CAAGTTCTTTCAATTTCTCTCTTTTTCACCTTGCTTGTGACTAATTTTGTAGCTTCTACAATTTGATTACTTCAGGCATGAATCCTAAAGTAAATATTCTTTGCATCAATGTGTAATATCTCAACAACCAACTCATTTGATGCAGGGTAGTCTTGCTTTTTCTTAAATAGCCTTGGCTAGGGGCATCACCCCTAACTTACCTCTAAGATACTCAAAAGCATCTTTAGATAGTGTTTTTGTGAAGATGTTAGCAATTTTTTCCTTTGAGCTAACATATTCCATCTTCACTTGTTTGTCTTCCACCAATTCTCTTACATAGTGATACTTGATTGCAATATGCTTGGTTTTGGCATGCATTACAGGGTTCTTTGTTATGTTGATAGCATTTGTATTATCATAATAAATTATCACAGGCTCATTTACCTCTTCCTTCATACCTTGCAACAAATATTTGATTTATACATATTAGTGCAATTTATAGCAACTGCAACATATTTAGCTTCTGCTGTGGACTGTGAGGTATAACTTTGCTTTTTGCTGGTCCATATAATCAATCTTTTACCCAAGAAAAGTGCTCCTCCACTAGTTTTTTTTCTATCATCAATATTACCTCCCCAATCTGCATTAGTGTAGGCTCTTAGTTCAATCTTTTTACTTCTCTTATAGTACAAACCAAAGTCATTAGTTCCTTTTAGATACCTCAGTATTCTCTTTACTGCCATCAGATGATTTTCTCTTAGATATGTAGAAAATATTGCTGCTATTCCAACAGCTAATGCAATGTCTAGTCTACTATGTACAACATATTGCAACTTTCCAATCATTGATCTATACATTGTCTGATACACTTCAACTAACTCATCATTCTTAGATAACTTATGTCCTATTACCATTGGTGTGTTGATTGGTTTTGAGTCTTCTAATCCAAATGTCTTGAGTATCTCCTTGATGTATTTTGAATGGATCACAAATATGCCATGCTTCAATTGATGTACTTTCAATCCAACAAAGAATTTGATTTCTCCAAACATTGACATTTCAAACTCATCCTTCATTTGATCAGCAAAATCTTTGCATAGAACATCTTTTCCTCCAAATATTATATCATCAACAAAGATTTCTAATATCAAAATGTCTTTACTTTTTTTTTGCCTTGATGTAAAATTTGTTGTTGTCATCTGTTCTTTCAAATCCAATCTTCACAAGATATTGTGTAGTCTCTCATACCATGCTCTAGGTGCTTGCTTCAAACCATAAAGTGCTTTATGTAATTTTCAAAGCATATCCTTTTTGTTATCATCAAAAAATCCTTCTGGTTGTTCTATGTAGACTTCCTCTTCTAGTATACCATTCTGTGGTGGAGTTCTTGGTGCTGATGTTTTCCTTTGGATGCCTTTGTCATTACAAAATATTTCAAATTCTTTTGATGTAAACTCACCTCCTCTATCTAATCTTAGGCACTTTAGACTCTTTTCAGTTTCCTTCTCAAATTTGGCCAAATACCACTTAAACATTTGGAATGCATTAGATTTTTGCTTCAAAAACATAGCAGTCATCATCCTGGAATAGTCATCTACAAATAGCATTATGTATTTGTCTCGTAGGTAACTTTGCACTTCTATTGGACCACATAACTCTATATGGACTAGCTCTAGTACTTCTTTGGAAGTGTATTTTTTGCTTTTGAAACTAGACTTAGTCATCTTCCCTAGTTGACATTGTTTGCACATTGTATTTTTAGGCTTCTTCAGTTTAGACAAACCTCTGACTTTCTTCTTTTTGTTGATGCTAATCATATTGTCAGAGTTAACATGACACAATCTTTTATGCCATAACCACACATCATCAAGTCTAACGACAAGACAAGTTGCATCTTCCATATCTAAGTAAAACAAGTTACTCCTAGTTTGTTCACCTTTCCCTATTAGATTTCCATCAATGTCATAGATTTTGGAAAATTTGTTTCCAAATTCTACTTTGCAACCTACATTGCCTAACTATGACACACTTAACAAAGTGTAGTTCAATCTTTCAACATAGTATGCATTATCACATGAATTTTTCTCTATAATTTTAATGGAACCTTTTTCTTTGATTTGACATGGAGCGCCATTACCAAATCTAACACTATTTCCATCATATTTAGTAAAGGTAATAAACTTACTTTTGTCTCCTGTCATGTGATGTGAGCATCCACTATCTATGATCCATTTGTCATTCTTGTTCACACAAGTTACCAATGTCATGGCTTCATCTTTATCTGATTCATCCTTCATGGCTACATATACTACTTCATCATCATTCTCATCAGAATCTTCTTCAACAATGTAGCATCTTTTTCCTTTGTCCGTGTAATCTTTGCTATCATCTTCTCTCTTGTTCTTGTACATGTTTCCTTCTTTGTAGTTCTTCTTCTATGTACACCTTGTAGTAATATGACCTACTTCATTACAATTAAAATAAAGGATAGGCAGCTTACCTTTGAATTTACCTTTGCCTCTATGGAATCATCTAGCCAGTAGTGCTTCCAACTGTTCCACATATTCCTCATCTATGCTGCTACCACTAGATGCATGTTTTCCTTTTCTTCTCTTCTTATTTGATATCACCTCCTCAGTGTCTTTTAATGTTAGCTTGGCCTTCAAAGTATACTCAAGGTTCTCAGGTCTATAGTTGTCAAAGTTGGACAATTCAAATGCAATATGTCTTCCCACTATTCCTTCAAAGCTTAGTGTGTTTCCTTATACACACCTTAGGTCTTGGATGGCTGAAACTCTAATAGCATAAATAGGGAGCAAGGTTCTCAAGTATTTTCTATTGACAATCTCTTCTTCTACTTGACTACCCAAACTTCTTATTGCACCTACCACTTCTTTCATTATGGATCCATATTAAGTAGCATTTTCACCTTCCTCCATTTTCATGTCATCAAACTTTCCTCTAAGGCTTTCTCTCTTTGCTCTCTAAACATTCTGATCTCCTCCATAGATATCTATCAGGGCTTTCCATATCTTGAATGCAGTGTCACATCCCTTTATGTCATCAAATTTAGCATAACTGAGTGTAGATGCAATCTCCAACATTTCCTGATTGTGCTCCTTCCTTTTGTTCAAATCATTTGAAGTAAGGGGTCCAACTGGGTCTACATGTTTTGTTCCAATTGATGTTTTTGCATAATCACCTATCGATCCAAGGTGCAATTCTATCAGGCTTTGCCATGCAACAAAGTTGTCTTTGTTGATCTTGGGAACTTCTCTCTCAGACATCTTGATCTTCCTGCTTCTAGTACCTTGAAACTAAATTAGCAAATGGCTCTGATACCAATTGTTAGAAATGCTTTAGAATAACTGAGAGGGGGGGTGAATCAATTATTCAAGGTCCAAATGTCCTATTCAAACTTTTTCACTAAGTGAAGTGTGCCCATTTAACTATTCATTCATCCAAGCTTTAACTTTCCTATTTAGCAAGTTACTATAAATCAATATGCAAGCATAACACATAAGAATATCAACACATAACATAGTGATTTATGTGGAAACCCAATTTGGGAAAAACCACCAGTAACATGCTACTTAATTCTCACTCTTCTAAAGTGATGCCCTATGAAAGCCATAGCCTGTTAAAGGCTTACAACACACTATTAAATGTGATCTAGTTAAAGGATTTAACCACCTTATTAGAAGTGGGTCTGGTTAGAGGAATTTAGAACATTCACTTAGAATGCCACCCTATTAAAGGATTTAAAAATGGCTATTAAACCAACCTAAGTTCATAGGATTTTCTTCTACCCTAACTGATACAATTTCTATAGGGTAACAATAAGGGGTTTTGACCTAATTATAGCATACAACTCAATTTGTAGATTTTAGATCACTTCTTAGCTCATGACATTGCTTGGCTTTTAGTCTCTGCAACTCTTGATAGCTTACCCTCCTTTCAAGATTAGTCTCCTTGAGTCTCCATGCTCAATGTACTAGTGCAATCATCTCTCTTTGACCACTTATCGAAGCGAAGTCTCTGTACTCTATTCTTCCTTCTCCTTGACACCCTTCTAACCACTTTGCAATTTGGCACACCATGAGCTCTTGCTTCTTGGTTTGTGACTCCTTAAATAGAAATCTAGAACTTCCTTTCTCACTCAATTCTTCCATCCTTTAATTTCAATTCTTATGGATTAGTTAGGATTCATTGAATCTAACCCATATTTTGTTTCTTCTAGAAACATCCTGAAGAATCCTCTTAAATTTTCTCAAAAATGATTTACATAGAATTTTATTTCACCAGCTCATCATCCTTATCCTGTAGCTGGTTCAAAAAATTTAAGGTAAAAACTTTTTCGACTTAGATTCGATGAATCTTTGTCATTTCCAATAATATAGCAGCTCAACACTATTGAAATTTTGGTGCTCAGCACATACTGTGTTATGTTAGTTTGTGCTGACTAATCAGGAAAGTACTATATAAAAGGGCTTAGAGTTAATTATTTTTCATTAAGTTGTGATGCAAAATTGATTCTTGCAATGGTATTGAGTTGTAAGGGATTACGGATTGTAATTAGGTTGTAATCACGAGATTGTAATAAGATCGAACTTGCTATTTGGTGGACATAGCCTAGGGATTGGGTGAACCATGTTAAATCTTGGTGCCTTGTGTTCTTTTCTATGTGATGTATTATTTTTTGTTATTGGTTATATTTGCATGTAATTTTTATTTCTATCTGTGGTTTAATCCTAACAAGTGGTATCAAAGCCTAGTTATTTTTCAGTTATCCTCTGCAAGAAAGTTTCATAGTTTAGTGGGAGTCTCACGGTTGAGTGGGAGAGATGGAAGACGAGGGTAAGCTAAGGTTTGATAGGTTTAATGGGCAGAACTTCTAGTTATGGAAGATGCAAATGGAAGACTATCTGTATCAAAAGGATTTATGGAAGCCGTTGGAAGGAAAAGCCAAGAATCAGGGATCTATATCAAATGATGAATGGGATCTTTTGGATAGAAAGACACTTGGAAGCATTCGGTTATGCCTGGCACCATTAGTGGCATTTAATATTACAAAAGAAAAGATGACAAAAGAGTTGACAAAAACCCTAGTGACACTGTATGAAAAGCCCTCCGCTTCAAACAAGGTATTTCTCATGAAGTGTTTATTTAATATGAAAATGGCAAAAGGTGGATCTGTCGTAGATCATTTAAATGAGTTTAATACTATTACTAGTCAGTGATCTTCTATGGGTATCAATTTTGATGAAGAAATTAGGGCTCTCTTGATTTTGTGTTCTTTGCTTGAAAGCTGAAATGGCTTGGTAATGGCTATGAGTAATTATGTTCCTGGATCTAGTACCCTAAAATACAATGATGTGATTGGTGTTATTTTGAGTGAAGAAACTCATAGGAAAACCTTAGGTGGATCTACATCAAGAAGTGCTTTGAATACACAAAGAAGGGGCAGAACGACTAAGAGAGGAAGTAATTTCAAAAATTGTGAGAAATCAAGAGAAAAATCAAAGGGGAAGAGGTCTCAATCAAGAGGATTGAATGATTGCTAGTACTTTGGGAAACTAGGTCATAAAAAGAAAGATTGTTGGAATCAAAAAAAAATGAAGAAGATAAATCAGATGGAGATAAGGAGGCAAATGTGGTAAGTAACAAATTTGAAGAGGATGCTTTGCTTCTATCTTTAGAAAGTGTTGATGATTCATGGGTTTTAGATTATGGTGCTTCATTTCATGCTACACCTCATAGAGGTTATTTCATTGATTATGTCCTAGGGGATTTTGGGCTTATTTATTTTGGGGATAATGAACCTTGTCAGATTGTTGGAAAGGGAAAAATTAAGATTAAGTTGTAGAATGGGAATTATTGGCTACTACATGAGGTAAGCCATGTTCCAAGGTTGAGTAGGAATTTAATTTCAATAGGGCAACTCAGTGATGAGGGTTGTGTAATTACTGTTAATGATAAAAATTTGAAAGTTTCAAAAGGTTCCCTTGTAGTAGCGAAAGGTGTGAAAGTAGGAACCTTATATCTTTGTAGAAGTCATATTGTTCCTTCTACTTTAATTGTTTCAGAGAAAAATGAATGTTCAGAAACAATTGCTATAGTCGAGTAGGGAGAACAAATAGCTGATGTAGATTCTGATATAGCGTTGTGGCAGAATAGACTTGGGCACATGAGTGAGAAAGGTATGAAAGTACTTCATTCAAAGAAATTTTTACCAGGTCTAAAATGTGTTAATATGGATTTATGTGAAAGTTGTGTGTATGGAAAACAAAAGAGAGTGAGTTTTTTAAAGACTAGGAGGGAAAACAAAAAGGAGAAATTAGAGCTTGTGCATACTGATGTATGGGGACCAGCTCAGGTATCTTCCCTTGGAGGCTCTCATTATTATGTTACATTTATTGATGCCACAACTAAAAAAGTATGGATTTATTTCCTTAAATAGAAATTTAATGTATTTCAAACTTTTAAGAAATGGAAATGCTTGGTTGAAAATGAGACTATTAATAAATTAAAATATCTTAGATCTGATAATAGTGGTGAGTATTGTAGTCATGAATTTAAAGATTATTGCTCCACTAATGGTATTCGTAGACAAAAAAATGTTCCAAGGACTCCACAAGAAAATGGAGTGTCTGAACGCATGAACGGGACTATAATGGAACATGCAAGGAGCATGAGGTTGCATGTTGGGTTGTCCTTATGCATGTGGTTGGAGGCTATCAATACTGTTATATATTTGATTAATAGAGGTCCCTCTACTCCTTTGGGCTATGGTATTCTAGAGGAGGCATGCACTAGTAAGAAGGTGAGTTATTCTTTTCTCAAAACCTTCGCTTGTGAAGCATTTGCTCACATAGATTCTGAAAATAGAACCAAGCTAGAAGCTAAGTCAAAGAAATGTGTATTTGTTGGATATGGCATTAACGAGTTTGGTTATAGGCTTTGGGATTTTGAAAATCATAAAATTGTAAGAAACAGGGATGTCATATTCAATGAGAAAGTGTTGTACAAAGATCTTTTGCAGCAACATGAGAAGAAAGAAGATGATTATGTAGTGTTGGATGATACTCCAAAAGCTAATGTTCTAGCCATTCCTCATGATGTACAACAACTGCAACAACAAATACCACACACACTGGTGAATGTTAGATAGTCAACAAGGCAAATTAGACCTCTACAAAGATGTTATCCTTCTTTGTATTCAATTTTACTTACTGATGCTGGTGAACTTGAATGTTATCATGAAGCTGTGCAGGTGGATACTAAGATTTAGTGGGAGTATGCAATGAAACATGAAATGGACTCTTTGCTAAAGAATAAGACATGGGATTTATGCGAGTTTCTTGCAGGTAAAAAAGCTTTACAAAATAAGTGAAAGGATTTGCACAGAAAAAGGGAATTGATTTTGATGAGATATTTTCTCCTGTTGTTAAAATGACTTCTATCTGTATTGTTTTAAGTCTAGTGGCTACTAAAGATTTGCATTTAGATCAATTGGATGTTAAAACAACCTTCCTTCATGGTAATTTTGATGAAGACATATATATGGCCCAGTCATAGGGATTTGTAGTCAAAGGTAAGGAGAACTTAGTGTGCAAATTGAAGAAAAGTTTATATGGCTTGAAGCAAGCACCTCATAAATGGTATCTAAAATTTGACATTTTTATGCATAAGAATGGTTACAGTAGGTGTCATTCAAATCATTGTGTCTACTTTAAGAGGTTGGATGATGATAGCTACATTATTTTGTGTTTATATGTTGATGATATGCTTGTAGTTGGGTATAACATCAATCACATTAAGGGGCTGAAAAGCCAATTAGCACATGCATTTTCTATGAAGGATTTGGGGGTAGCAAAACAAATCCTAGGTATGAAGATTTGCAGAGATAGGAAGAATAGAACATTGATGCTATCTCAGGCTGATTATGTTGAGAAGGTGTTGCAACATTTCTCTATGAAGAATGCTAAAGCTATCATCACATCTTTACCTACTCATTTGAAATTTACTAAGGAGATGTGTCCCAAGACACAAGAAGAGGAGGATAAGATGTCCAAGGTACCCTATGCTTCAGCTATAGGAAGCTTGATGTATGTTATGCTATGTACTAGGCCAGATATTGCACATGCAGTGAGCGTTGTTAGTAGGTATATGAGTCATCCAAGAATTGAACATTGGAATGCAATCAAATGGATTCTTAGATATTTGAGAGGAACATCCGCTAAGTATTTAAACTTTGGAGGCTCAACTACTGATTTATAGGGCTATGTTGACTTAGATTTGGCAGGGGATATTGATACTAGGCAGAGTATTATAGGTTACATCTTTACTATTGGTGGGGCAGTCGTGAGTTGGGTTTCTAGTTTACAAAAGGTTAATGCTTTATCCACTATAGAGGCAGAGTATGTAGCTACTACAGAGGTAGTGAAGGAGATGATATGGCTTTAGTTCTTCTTGCAAGAAGTGGGACATCCTCAGAAGGATAATTATTTGTTCACAGATAGTCAGAGTGCCATTCATCTTGCAAAGAATTCAGCTCTGCATTCAAAGACCAAACACATATAGTTGTAGTACCATTTCATTCGGTCAGTTTTGGAGGATGGACAGTTAAGCTAGAGAAGAGAAGATACATACCAATGACAATCCAATAGATATGTTGACAAAGGTAGTAACAAGAGAGAAGTTGAACTCCTCTTCAGCTTCGGTTAGTCTTCTAGATTGAACATGAATAAAAGAACAATAGAGTTCAAGGTGGTTTGATCCAATGGGAGCCCCATATGGTAGCGGTATTGCTACAGGATCATTCTCCAAGTGGGAGATTTTTGTTTAGTGTGGAACTCGATCAGTCCCCAAGTGGGAGATTGTTAGTTTGTGGTGACTGATTAGGAAAGCCCCAAAAAAAAATTTTGGGTCATGGCCGACGTTGTGGCCAACATATGGCCAACATATGGCTGACATGTTGTAACCCTAAAGTGGCATAAAATACTTGTATAAAAGGGCTTAGGGTTAGGTATTTTTCATTAAGTTGTGATGCGAAATTGGTTCTTGCGGTGGTATTGAGTTGTAAGTGATTATGAATTATAATTAGGTTGTAATCACTAGATTGTAATAAGATCGGACTTGTTGTTGGGTGGACGTAGCCCAGGGATTGGGTGAACCACGTTAAATCTTGGTGCCTTGTGTTCTTTTCTGTGTGATCTATTATTTTTTATTATTGGTTACATTTGCATGTAATTGTTATTTCTATTTGTTGTTTAATCCTAACATGTTGCTCAGCACCAACTACGTTTTACTGATGCTCGACACCTAAAGTTCACTTGGCACCTACTAAGATTTTGTGATGGTCAGCACTTGTTACTTTTCTTGGCACTTGAACTTCACTTGATACTTGAAGTTCACTCAGCACACACTAGATTTTCCATTTTCTTGGCTCCAACTGAGAATTTTCTCAGCTTCAACTAGCTTGCTCGGCACCTATTGATGAACTTAGTTTAAGCTTTGCAGTTAACCTTGTTCTAACTTATACTTCTAATGTTTCTTAGTGTAGGAAACCTTTGTATCTTTGAATATGTTATCAATACATCATTTAACCATTGTCTGAACTGATCCTTACACTTCATTACAAAACCATAATTCAACCTTTCCCTTAGGAACTTTTGTTACATCTTGTTGATCAAATCCTCTTCATAAATCAACTAAATGATAGTACTTGGATCTTATAAGAAAATTCCATTCCTACAAATAGCAGGTTTGACATTAATGACAAAACAATGATTGATAACATTCTTTTAACAACAATCTCCCTCTTTCAATCAATCTTCTTCATCAATGATCTTTTCAATCAAATTTCCAACACCTATCACCCACTCTTAGCTGGTTCGAGGAAGAATTTTCCTAAATCTTGAGGTGATGAGAAGGTTACCATAGATGAACACATTAAGGCCTTCTTTATAGCTACTCACATCTTAGGATTTGCACATGAGGATGTTGTTGTAAGATTTTTTTTGGAAACCTTAACAGAAAGTGTAGTAGATTGGTTCTATCATCTAGATGATGGCTCAATCACTAATTGGGATACAATGAGAACAACCTTTAGGAAAAGATTTAAAATTGTAGAAGCTGAACATGTCTTGTTAACATAGTTGACATCCATTACTACCCACCATGAGTATGAGGGATTTCATTGCTACCTTCAATAAGATCACTAGTAGAATCCCAACTACTAACAGACCCACTATTGGTAATCTAAAAATATTCTTTATAAGTGTGATGATCCTAGATATCAATTATGAATTAAGAAGGGCACAACCCACAGATTTAGTAGATGCAAAAAAGAAGGTAGTTGAATTTGAAGATGACTTTATTTACATGGGAAAATGGAAGTGAGAACTTCAAACTAAAGGAAGTTCTAGTAACATCATATCATCTGATGAAATGATTCAAAAACTGTCAAATGAGTTGCTAGCAATAAAGAGACAATTACTGAGGTTTAACCAATCTTACCAATGGAATTACCAAAACCCACCAGGAATAAATTAAGATGGGAAATTCATGCAAGGTCCACAATGAAAGTTGATGATTGAGGCTACACCAAAGAAAGGAAACATGTGCATGATTCATTTGTTGATGGATCATGATAGTGAAAGTTATCCAAAAACTGCTCATATGATGCAGCTATTATAAACCAATGAATGGAATACTACAACTCCTTGTTTGGAGTCAAATTCATACTCAAATGGTGACTCTAGAAATTTATTTTTGGAGTACAAGTCAGAGTCTGAACCTAAGGGTGAATGTTATGCGACCATTGATAGAACTTCATACACAATGTTGACTCAAGGTTAAAGGTTCAAAAATCAATCCTCTACTCACACTCCCAAAAATGACCCCAACCCTTCAGCAAATAATATTCATATTGATCAAGGAGCATCGAAATCTCAAATAGGTAAGGACAAAATTCCCTTTGATTTCATCCAATTTTGTGAAGAGTAAAAAATGCAAATTTCCCCTATTGATTATTTAAAGTCTCATCCCTCTAAGTTGAAAAGATTGGTAGATTGTTGTAAAGGAAATATTGTAGATTTAAACCACAATGTGACCATTGAAGAGGGAGATGAAACTTTGACATCTAAACTATTTAATCAAGGGGATTCTACTATCCTAGCAACCCCTCCAAGGCAAAAACCTGACCCATTCTATATTTCACTGTATATCAATAGGTGCAAATTGAGAAATTTCATAATAGATTCAGGTGCATTAGATAATTTTGTGCCTTATTCTGTAGCTAAATCCCTAGGTCTCAACCTCACTAAAGTTCATGGAAGGTGTTACTCTATGGATGCCAAACAAGTCCCCTTGCTTGGACAGATTAAAGATGCTCAAGTAGCCTTAGTTTGTCATCCAGAAAAGAAGCTCTTACTAACTATTCTAATGGCAGATATTCTAGCAAGCTATGGGCTTCTCTTAAGTAGGATTTTTTTCTGAGACTTAGGAGGAGAAATAAAATTAGACTAGTCCCATGCAGTCATACCCATAGGGAATAAGAAAGTTAACTAGAACTTGAAGAAAAGGCAAAATTTACTGTGCTAAAGTTAGATGATCCTAAAGCTTAGGACCTCTATCAAGAGCTAGAGTTTGGTAAGTATATGTTGTTTACTAAGAAAAATCTAGTTGAACAAAGAAGTAGAGACCTAGGAAAAGAGATCCTTAGTGAGAATGAAGAGTTAACAGGTATCTAGATATTAGAGTTTGATAGAAGTTTTTCTTCTTCAAGGTCTAGTGCAGGTGTAGTGTTAATACCTCCCAAAGGTGAACCTAAACCCATGTTATTTAAACTGGAGTTTTTAAACACATTTAACTCCATAGAATATGAAGCCTTACTCATTAGGATAATAGCTACAAAAGAAAAGGGGGTAAAGATCTTGAAAGCCTGAGGTGATGCAGAACTTATTATGAGACAAATTAAGGGGTAGTATTCTATAAAGAACCATAAGCTAAAAAAACCATAGAAATAGAGTTTGGAATGAAATAGAAGGCCTAGATGCTTTCACTATTGAAGTAGTACCAAGGGAGATGAACACCAAAGCTGATTCCTTAGCGGTTTCCATTTCTTTTTTGCTACCCCTTCTAGAATTAAAAGATAACAAGTACTAGATTGAGATTGTGTATCAAGCCTCTATTCCAAAAATTATAGAATCCTGGCAAGTATTTGTAGATGACAAGAGCTTGAGTTAGTTCTTAGAAAATAGCAAGGCCACTTGCAAACATTAGTCTAATGAAGAAAAAAATGGAGACTCTAATCATGAGCCAAAGGAAGATCAAAAGGTTGAATTCCAATTATGAGGTAATATCATTCCCCCATACTTTTTCTCTTTGGAGAAATATTTTAATAAAAATGATGCCTACATAAATAAAAAGAGGGCAAAAAAGGGACCTACTACTAGTGAGTATGAAGAAGTGCATATTGGTGATGTCTGTAATCCTAAGATGATCAATATTGGTAAGTGTTGTTCACTAGAGGAGAAAGAAGCTACTAGAGAGCTTTCTATATAATACTAGGATGTATTCACCTAGAGTTACAAGGACTTGAAAAGCTACAGGGATGGGAAAGTGAAACAACAAATTCCCCTAAAGCCTAACGCAGTCCCCTTCTGATAAAAGAAGAGGAATTATAATCCTAGGGTAGCTAATGTTGTATTATGTGAAGTAGAAAAAATGTTAAAAGCAAGGGTGATCTATCCTATTCATTCTTCCACTTGGGTAGCTAATATAGTACCAATTAGGAAGAAGTATGGAGAGATAAGGATCTATGTTGATTTCTACAATTTGAACCAAGCATCGTTAAAAGAAAAATTTTCTCTTCCTAATATGGAACATCTATTGCAAATAGTAGTTGGAACTAAAATGATGTCCATGATTGATGGTTTCTCAGCATACAATTAAATAGAAGTAGAGGAGAAGGATCAACACAAAATGGCCTTCACTACTCCATGGGGTATGTTCGCATAACATAGAATGTCTTTCAGACTCATTAATGTTGGTGCTACATTTCAAAGATGCATGAGAAAAACATTTGCAGATCTTAAAGATCAAATTATAGTCATACTTGGATGAACTCACCATGTTTTCAAAGAAAAGGAAAAATCACATAGAAGATTTGAAGAAAGTCTTACAAAGATGTCCAAAACATGGAATCTCACTCAACCCCAAAAATTTTATTTTCTGTGTTACAGAAGGAAAATCTATAGGTCATATAGTTTCACAAGAAGGCATCAAGTTTGATCTAGAGAGAGTGGAGGCCATTCGAAGGTTAGGCTTGCTAGTAAAGAAAATAGGAGTTAAGTCCTTCTTTGGACAAGTAAATTTCCTCAAAAGATTTGTCCTAGATTTTGCAGAAACTACTAAATCTATTGTAGATATGATGAAAGGGAATTCAAGATTTAAATGGTCCATTGCTAATGCTCCAGTATGATGTCACCTGAATTATAAATGAGATTTCATAATTTATTGGTATGCCTCTAAACACACCTTATCGGCAATACTTATGCAAGATAATGAAAAAAGGATACAACCCCCAATAGCTTTCATGAGCATACCTCTAAAGAATCATGAGTTGAAGTACTCACAAATTGAGAAACATGCCTTTGCAATAGTCAAAGCACTTAAATTTTTTTGATTCTACATCATGCATTTGAATTTTGTGGTCTATGTCCTAGATGTAGCGGTAAAAAGTGTGTTAACACAACAGGATGTAGGGTGTAACACCAGAGGAACATAGATAGCAAAGACACAAGAGTATTATATAGAAATTAAGCCCACTAAGTTAGAGAGAGGCAATGCCTTGTGCAAAGAAATTGCAGAAAATAGAATTGTTGAAGAAGCAAAAGAATTAGGAGAAAAGCAGCTTGTTCTAGTAGTAGGCATGCAAGATTTTTAGTTTGAGAATATTGCTTATTTATTGACCTAAAGAGAATGTCCAGAGGCCTTAACTACCAGACAAAGGAGAGATCTAAAATTGAAAGTACCTAAATATGTAATTTGGGATGGAAAATTATTTTAAAATGCTATAGATGGCACTTTCCTTAGGTGTGCAAACAAATACCAGCAAGAAATGTTGTTGAGAACATTTCATTATGAAGCTTGTGTAGGACATTTCTCATCCTCATCTGACTATTTCCCACAAGGAAATGGTCAAGCAGAATCCAATAACAAAAATTTGATGAATATTGTTAAGAAATTAGTAGTAGATAATTAGAAAACCTAGCACAAGAAAATTTATGAAGCATTGTGAGTGGATAGGGTGACACTTAAAAGGGCAATTGGTATATCCCCTTTTGAACTAGTTTATGGGACCGGAGCCAATTTTCCATTACCATTGGAATTAGCTAACAAATTGAGGACAGTAATTGAAGATGATATCTATAGGGATGGTTTGGAAAAGAGAATTCTCTACTTAAGAAAACTTGAAGAGGAAAGAGAAGAAATTGTGGACCATATAACACAACACCAAATGAACTTGAAGAACTTGTTCGATAAAAGGGCGAGACCAAAGAAATTCATGGTAGGTGATAGTGTGTTATTGTGGGATAAGTGAAGAGCTCCAAAAGGTATGCATAATAAATTTGACACCTTTTGGAAAGGCCCATTCATAATTCATTATGCATTCAAGAATAATTTGTCTAAATTGGCATATCAAGATGGTGAAGTGCTACCTCTGACCTACAATGGTCAGGATTTGAAGCTTTATCAAATTTCAAATTGAGAATAGGTAACCCCTATGTTATACAATAGTTAAGTTTAGTTCCTATTCTTTTGCTTTCCTAGTTAGGTTTCCTTGTTTTCCTCTTTTCATCATTTTTCCTCACTTTAGTTTTTTTGTGTGTCCCCTTTTATTTTTCTAAAACTAGAGATTTTGGATTCCTTGCTCGAGTATAGTCTAACCAAGTCCCCAGTCAGAGCTAGCTATTGCCCCACTTTTCAACACGTTACTATTTTGCAAAGTGGAAAATTTTGTGTCCTAGTTAGGCCCTAGGTATGTTTGAGTCTAAGTTCAAGTCCCCTTAGGTGGAAGGAGTCTTCATTAGATTTTTCATCTTCCCCTTCCCCACATTTCATAGTCAGGCGGTTTTCCTTTATGTTGTGAGTCTTATGGGTAGCTTAGTACCTAATTTTATGGAGATTCTCTTAACATGCAAAGGTTATTCACAAAGTTGTGTTTTCTTACGGCTTATCATATTCTCCATGAAAAGAAGAAGCTTGCAAAAATCTAGAAATCACCTTCTCCTTGGTGAGTTTTCAACCCGTGAAGGCAATTTCCTACAAATATCACCAAGTGATGCGCATGAGCCATATAAGAAGATGGTGAGATAATTTATAGTAAATTCTTGTCCCTTTTATGATTATCTTCCTTAGGAAATATTAAAAATTCATCATAGCTCTTAGAATCATCCTAAGAGGACAACTAAAAATTGACTTCTCCTTAGCGGGTTTTCAACCCATGAAGTCTATTTTCCATAAAAGGAAATTTTAAAGGAAAGAAATGAGAGGTGGGTCCCTAATGAAGTTTCACAATCCTTATGGAAATCTCCAATCTCGAAGGAAAAAATAAGTTAAAAGGTAAAGGTGAAAAGGAGGCCTAGGCAAAGAAATGAGAAGCGTCTTCTCTTCGGTGAGTTTTCAACCCATGAAAACAATTTTTCACATTTAAAAGAAAATCAAGTTTATAAGTGAATTGGACTCACATTTCACATGAAAAATATTTCAAGAGGATAATGGAAACAATCCAATCATCATGGGAAAGATCTATTAGGCAAGATTTGATCTCGCAGATATTTTCTTATGGAGTACTCTATTCATAACTTTTGAAACTTAAGGGGAAATGGGAAAGTAAGTGTGAAAGAATGGAAAGTTACCATTGGGCCAATGCAACAATGAAAAGACACTGAGTTATCTATTTAGACCCCCACATTTATTGTTTCAACAGATTTATCCTTTAAGTCATTCATGTGGTGCGAATCTTGAAGATCAACGGGTATAGATAGAAAGACAAACAGTTATTCAAATTGCCACTCTTTCTTGAACTGTAATTTTATTAATTTGCACAACTTTTTCAAAAATTTTGTGTTTGTGAATTCACTATCATGTTCTTCTTCTAGATTCAAAATTCAATTCATTTCATTCTCAGACAGAATGGCAACCAGATTTGCAAGTTTTGACGAGCTGAATGGAATCAAGTCCAAACTATAGAATTTCATAGATGTTTCCCTCTATTTTTATGATATGCAAGACTTTCAAAAGAGAGTAAAATTGAATCCAATTCATCCCATAACTGAGAAGCTTTGAGGATGTGGACTAGTTGAAGCAATTGGTTTTCCAATAGCGGTCCAAGCCCCAGAATTGATCTATGAATGCATAAATCACTACAATTTGGATACCAGGAAGATTTTATTGCCTGATGATATGGTAATGATTTCCATTGATAGAAAAATAGTGGTGAATTGTCTATGAATTCCAGAGCGAGAGGAGTTTTTAGACTTGACAATTGGTGCAGCTGTCTCTGAGTTGTCTGCAAAGAAGCTACTAGACAACTTTTATAGAATACTAGGATGTATTCACCTAGAGTTACGAGGACTTGAAAAGCTATAGGGATGGGATAGTGAAACATCAAATTCCCCTAAAGCCTGACATGGTCCCTTTCTAACAAAAGAAAAGGAATTATAATCCTAGGGTAGTTGATGCCATATTCTATGAAGTAGACAAAATGTTAAAAGCGAGGATTATCAATCATATTCATTGTTCCACCTGGGTAGCTAATATAGTACTGGTTAGGAAAAAGAATGGAGAGATAAGGATCTATGTTGATTTCCAAAATTTGAACCAAACATCTTTGAGAGACAATTTTGATTTCCCTTATATGGATCATCTGTTGCAAATAGTAGCTGGAGCTGAAATGATGTCCATGCTTGATGGTTTCTCAGGATACAATCAAATAGAAGTAGAGGAGAAGGATCAACACAAAATGGCCTTCACTACTCCATGGGGTATGTTTGCATAACATAGAATGTCTTTCAAACTCATTAATGTTGGTGCTACATTTCAAAGATGCATGAGCAAAAAATTTGCAAATCTTAAAGATCGAATTATAGTAATATACTTGGATGACCTCACCATGTTTTCAAAGAAAAGGAAAAATCACATAGAAGATTTGAAGAAAGTATTACAAAGATGTCAAGAACATTAAATCTCACTCAACCCGAAAAAAATTATTTTCTATGTTACAGAAGAAATTTTTTTAGGTCATATAGTTTTCCAGGAAGGCATCAAGATTGATCTAGAGAGAGTGGAGGCCATTCGAAGGCTAGGCTTGCCAGTAAACAAAACAAGAGTTAATTCCTTCTTTGGAGAAGTAAATTTCCTCAGAAGATTTGTCCTAGATTTTTCAAAAACTACTAAATTTATTGTAGATATGATGAAAGGGAATTCAATTTTTAAATGGGCCATTTCTAATGCTCCAATATGATGTAACTTAAATTATAAATGAGATTTCATCATTTATTGTTATGCCTCTAAACATACCTTATCGGCAATACTTATGCAAGATAATGATGAAGGGACACAAGCCCCAATAGCTTTCATGAGCATACCTCTAAAGAATCATGAGTTAAAGTACTCACAAATTGAGAAACATGTCTTTGCAATAGTCAAAGTACTTAAATTTTTTTGATTCTACATCTTGCATTCACATTCTGTGGTCTATGTCCCGGATGTAGTAGTAAAAAGTCAGTTAACAACACAAGATGTAGGGTGTAATGCTAGAGGAACATGGATAGCAAAGACGCAAGAGTATGATATAGAAATTAAGCCCACTAAGTTAGTGAGGGGCAATGCCTTGTGCAAAGCAATTGCAACAAATAGAATTGTTGAAGAAGCAAAAGAATCAGGAGAAAAGTAGCTAGTATTAGTAGTAGGCATGCAAGATTCCTAGTTTGAGAATATTGCTTATTTATTGACCTACGAAGAATGTCTAGAAGCCTTAACTACAAGAAAAAGGAGAGATCATAAATTGAAAGTAGCTAAATATGTAATTTGGGATGGCAAATTGTTTAAATAGGCTATAGATGGCACATTCTCAGGTGTGTAGATAAACAATAGCAAGAAAAGTTGTTGAGAACATTTCATTATGAAGCTTGTGGAGGAAATTTCTCATCCTCAGTCATGGCTTTCAAAATATTAAGATAGTGTTACTACTAGCTGGGAATGTTCAAGGATGCATATTCCTGGGTGGAAAAATGTGAGAAATGTAAGATGTTTGTTGGGCATCCTCAATTAGTTCCTCTTCCTCTCAGGCATGTCATCATTGAAGGGCCTTTTCAAAAATGGGGTCTTGATTTAATTGGGCCTATTACTTGCACATCCAATGTTGGTCACCAGTATGTCATAACAGTGACTGATTATTTTGCCAAGTGGGTAGAGGCCAAAGCAACTAAGAAAACTACTTCTGAAGTAGTATTTGAATTCATTAAGGAAAACATTCTAGTTAGATTCGGTGTCCCCATCAAATTAGTGGTGGATAATGTAGCATACTTCTCTTTAGTTGAGATCACCAAGTTTTGCTTCGAGCATGGTATCACAGTCAGTCATTCATTTGACTATTTCCTGCAAGGAAATGGTCAAGTGAAATCTAGTAACAAAAATTTGATGAATATTGTCAAGGAATTAGTAGTAGATAATCAAAAAACCTAGAACAAGAAAATTCATGAAGAATTGTGAGTGGATAGGGTGACACATAAAAGGGAAATTGGTATATCCCCTTTTGAACTAACCTATGGGACCAAAGCCAATCTTCCATTGCCATTGGAATTAGCTACAAAAAAATTGAGGACAGTAATTGAAGATGATATCTATAGGGATGGTTTGGAAAAGAGAATTCTCTACTTAAGAAAACTCGAAGAGAAAAGAGACAAAATTGTGGATCATGTAACACAATACAAAATTCACGTGAAGAACTTGTTTGATAAAAGGGAAAGACCACATAAATTCATGGTAGGTGATAGTGTGTTATTGTGGGATAAGTGAAGAGCTCCAAAAGGTATGCATATGAAATTTGATACCTTGTAGAAAGGCCCATTCATAGTTCATCATGTGTTCAATAATAATTCATTTAAATTGCCATATCAATATGGTGAAGTGCTACCTTTGACCTATAATGGTCAAGATCTGAAGCTTTATCAAATTTCAAATTAAGAATGGGTAACTTGTGTGCTATAAATAGTTAAGTTTAGTTCCTATTCTTTTGTTTTCCTAGTTAGGTTTCCTTTTTTTCCTCTTTTCATCATTTTCCCTTGCTTTAGTTTTGTTGTGTGTCCCCTTTTATTTTTGTGAAACTAGAGATTTTGCATTCCTTGCTTAGGTATAGTCTAACCACATCCCTAGTCAAAGCCAGTTGTTGCCCCACTTTTCAACATGTTACTATTTTGCAAAGTGGAAAATTTTGTGTCCTAGTTAGGCCCTAGGTATTTCCAAGTCTAAGTTCAAGTCTCATTAGGTGGAAGGAGTCTTCATCAAATTTTCCATCTTCCCCTTCCCCAAATTTCATAGTCAAGTGGTTTTCCATTATGTTGTGAGTCTTATGGGTAGCTTAGTACCTAATTCGATGGAGATTCTCGTAACATGAAAATATTATTCAAAAAACTATTTTTACTTGTGGCTTGTCATATTCTCCATGAAAAGAAGAATCTTGAGAAAATCTAGAAATCGCCTTCTCATCGGTGAGTTTTCAACCCATGAAGGCGATTTCCTGCAAAGATCACCAAGTGATGTGCATGAGCCATATAAGAAGATGGTGAGATAATTTATAGTAAATTCTTGTCCCTTTTATGATTATCTTCCTTAGGAAATATTAAAAATTCATCATAGCTCTTAGAATCATCCTAAGAGGACAACTAAAAATTGACTTCTCCTTAGCAGGTTTTCAACCCATGAAGTCTATTTTCCATAAAAAGAAATTTTAAAGGAAAGAAATGAGAGGTGGGTCCCTAATGAAGTTTCACACTCCTTATGGACATCTCCAAACTCAAAGGAACAAATAAGTTAAAAGGTAAAGATGAAAAGGAGGCCTAGGTAGAGAAATGAAAACCGTATTCTCTTCAGCGGGTTTTCAACCCATGAGGACAATTTTTCACATTTAAAAGAAAATCAAGTTTATAAGTGAATTAGACCCACATTTCACAAGAAAAATATTTCAAGAGGATAATGGAAACAATCTAATCCTCATGGGAAAGATTTATTAGGTAGGATTTGATTTGGTAGATATTTTCTTATGGAGTACTCTATTCATAACTTCCCAAAACTTAAGGGGAAATGGGAAAGTAAGTGTGAAAGAATGAAAAGTTACCATTGGGCCAATGAAACAATAAAGAGAAACTGAGTTATTTTTTTAGAACCTCTCATTTACTGTGTCAACGGATTTATCCTTTAATTCATTCATGTGGTGTGAATCCTAAAGATCAACGAGTGGATTGAGACTCCTATATAGATAGAAACATAAATAGTTATTCAAATTACCACTCTTTCTTGAACTATAATTTTGTTAATTTGCACAACTTTTTCAAAAAGCCTGTGTTTGTGAATTCACTATCATGTTCTTCTTCTAGATTCAAAATTCAATTCATTTCATTCTTAGATAGAATGGCAACCAGATTTGTGGGTTTTGACAGGCTAAATGGAATCAAGTCCACACTACAGAATTTCATGGAAACTTCTCTTTGTTTTTATCATATGCAAGACTTTCAAAAGAGAGTAAAATCAAAACCAATCCATCCCATAACTAAGAAGGTCTGAGGATGTGGGTTAGTTGAAGCAGTTGGTTTCCTAGTAGCAGTCCAAGCCCCATAATTAATCTATGAATGCATAAATCACTACAATCTAGATACTAGGTGTAATCACCTAAAAATGGTCATCTAGACTACTAGCCCCCTTTTCAACATTTTGGCTAAATTAATTTAATCATTTACCTAGACCAAATTGCTAATAATCAATTTATTTGATTATAACCTATAGTTTGACTATGCTATCGTAAGTTTATTATTTGATTAAAAGAACATGACCCCTTTTAATTAAATAAAAGACCCCATTCTTCTAACCCACTTAAAGTGCACACATAAAGTCCTTTTTCTATTGTGAAATTAAAAGAAAAGGCTTTGTGACTTTTGTCTTATATGAAAAGTCAACTTATATTCTATTGGTTGACTTGCGTGTGCACATGGATCACTCCTCTTTTCAAATTCCACCCTTGATCATCCACCATCTTCATCTTGATCTCTACCGTCCGTAAAACTTTAAAAGGGGGAGAGTTTTCCCCCTCAAATGATCCATCCATCATTTGAATATTGTTATGCTGTAGGTTTTCTAATAGATTTCTTTGGAGCTTTGTGGAGAACTTCTCTTTCTTGTCTACATTCTCTCATCCATGGAATTCTAGCTTAGCTTAGCTTTCTTTTTTACATGTAGCTTAAATCATATAGTCTAATAGGTCGATTGCAACACTCTCATACATGCTTAGCATAGCTACACTTTACATTTCATTCTAGCTTATTCTTCATTTGCATTGCATCCTTGAGGAACTCCTTGGGACATTTGCATTCTTGCATCTTGTCTTTGGAACCTCCCATTGCACGGTTTACTAGCAAGAAGAGTATCTCTAAGGCTCATCTAAGAGCCTTCTTATTCTTGAAATATACTCTCTTGCACTCTATGGATAGGGAGCTCTAAGCCAGCATCCAAGCATTCTAAACTCATGGAATCTTTTGGATAGAAGGGTTTAGAGTGGGACACTTTCGAGTGTACATTTTTGGTGCCCATCGTGGGGCATGAATCAAGTTTCTAGCTCCATTTGATTTCATTTCTTATCTTTGGTTTTTTTATAGCAGCATATTGGATCTAATCAAGTGTTTTTGTAGAATTATCACTTTGGTTTTAAGGCCAACCCATAAGTAGATTGGTTTGAAGGCCAAAAATTTAGTTGGTTTAAAAATTTGATCATATCTTTTAAACCACTTGGATTTTGGTTCTAAAATTTTTTTTACAAGTTAAGTATGTGTTCAAAATGTCTCAGTCCAATTTTTAGAGCATTTTGACATGATTTTCAAGAGTTATGATTTTTTCTTAAAAATGTACACTCGAAAGTGTCCCACTCTAAACCCTTCTATCCAAATGATTCCATGAGTTTGGAATGCTTGGATGCTGGCTTAAAGCTCCCTATCCATGGAGTGCAAGAGAGTATATTTCAAGAATAAGAAGGCTCTTAGATGAGCCTTAGAGATACTCTTCTTGTCGGTAAACCATGCAATGGGAGGTTCCAAAGACAAGATGCAAGGATGCAAATGTCTCAAGGAGTTCCTCAAGGATGCAATGCAAATGAAGAATAAGCTAGAATGAAATGTAAAGTGTAGCTATGCTAAGCATGTATGAGA
This sequence comes from Cupressus sempervirens, assembly GCA_028749045.1. Taxonomy (NCBI): domain Eukaryota; kingdom Viridiplantae; phylum Streptophyta; class Pinopsida; order Cupressales; family Cupressaceae; genus Cupressus; species Cupressus sempervirens. Next base: position 127,795,972 of record CM053783.1, read on the forward strand.
GTGTTGCAATCCAACTATTAGACTATATGATTTAAGCTACATGTAAAAATGAAAGCTAAGCTAAGCTAGAATGCCATGGATGAGAGAATGTAGACAAGAAAGAGAAGTTCTCTACAAAGCTCCAAAGAAACCTATTAGAAAACCTGCAACATAACAATATTCAAATGATAGATGGATCATTTGAGGGAGAAAACTCTCTTCCTTTTAAAGTTGTACAGACGGTAGAGATCAAGATGAAGATGGTGGATGATCAAGGGTGGAATTTGAAAAGAGGAGTGATCCATGTGCACACACAATTCAACCAATAGAATATAAGTTGACTTGTCATATAAGACAAAAGTCACAAAGCCTTTTTTTTTAATTGCAAAATAGAAAAAGGACTTTATGTGTGCACTTTAAGTGGATTAGAAGAATGGGGTCTTTTATTTAATTAAAAGGGGACATGTTCTTTTAATCAAATAATGAACTTAGGATAGCATAGTCAAACTATAGGTTATAATCAAATAAATTGATTATTAGCAATTTGGTCTAGGTAAATGATTAAATTAATTTAGCCAAAATGTTGAAAAGGGGGCTAATAGTCTAGATGACCATTTTTAGTTGATTACATTTGCCCCTCTTTGACTAATGTGTGATCGATCTGGGAACACATTACGTCAAAGAAAATTGAAGCCAAGTAGGTAGTGGTAGATATAGATATCTAATTCCAAAGAATGAAATGCAGAAATAGATAGCAAGTCCTGAATGCACAGCCTGATAGCGGTAGTACTGACCATTAGGAAGATGATGTTAGGATCCAAAAAGAATTCTAACATCTAGCAAAGTGAATAGATCAAGAGCAAGTGATTACGTCAAACAAATGCTCCTAAGAAATAGATAGCTATAACAATCAGCAATAGAGTATTTCTGCCCCATCGGGATCGAAATCGAAATGAGGTAAGGGGACATAGAAACAAGCTAGACATGAGAAAATTAGAATATAGCAATGTCCAAGATGATAGATAGATTATTAGAGCCCAAGAATGACTATAAGAAAGTGATTAAATGCCCCAGTTTGACTAAGAGTTAACCATGAAGGACATAGTGTAAAATTAGGTCAAATCTAGTAGAAAGATGATTTAGATGTGAAAAGGTGACTAGAAGTAGATATGAAGTATGGAAATGAAGATGTCGCATTGATGATTTGGAGATTAGACCTCAAAAGGTCAATTAACTGCTCAGAAGAAAGTAGAATTTTAAAAGACAATTTTGACCATCAAGATGAATTCGAATTTAGATTTCGATCCCGAAAATGAATCCAAGATGTCAAAATTATTTAAGAGGTCAAAACTTTATATAATGTGATGATAAGATAGAAAAGAGATGAAGTGAAAGATTAAGAAGGTGAAAAGACATGAACAAGAAGAAAGTAAAGAAATATATGAAAGGAGTTAGCTTATATGTCCACAAAAAGATGAAGAGAGAGCTCTCCCCATATGCAAGAATGCAAGACTAAGCTAGAAAATGAACCTAAAATGCAAGCTAATATGCAAAGTGGTTTACTAGCAAGAAGTGCATAACATTTAGACTCTTAATTTCATCATTGAGCATTTATTAGGGATATCATGAGATCATACAACCATCACTAGTATAACTATGAGGATATGAATATGATCAATATCAAATAGGTATGTGGAAATCCAATCTAAGCATCAGAGACATGTAAGTCAAGATAACTACGTGATTAGATTCCCTAAGTTTAATTTAGCAAGATTACACCTGTATCAAGACACAAGCGCCAGGATAAACCCCAAGTGCGGTCTTGCAAAACAGTCAAGGATGATACATTTGTAAGTCAAAATGTTGAATAGGTCAAGCATAAATGCTTACAACACTATAGAAAAACAAAGTATACCCACAAGCAGAAATCAATAAAACATGCCCCATGCCCCCAGTCTTCTAGTCAATGACATCCTTGAAAGACTATTAGGGATGGAGCATATACTAAAGAAATCCACATATACACACACACAAAGTAGATAAAGATTAGCATAGCTCAATTGTTTAAGTGTTAAAGTGCGTGTGTGTAAGTCACTTGGCCATTTCTTCAAGACTTGATTCTAATAGTGAGAAATATTGCAACATCGAAGACCGTAGGTAAACTATCTGAAAAGTGTTGAAAAACACTTGATGTCAAGGTGGGGGAAGTGTTGAGAAACACTATTTTGTGAGTTGTCAAGGAAACCCTAATGCACAAGAATACCTCAATAGGCTAAGCAGTTGTGCCCCCAAGACGGGGACAAGAAACAATTCCAAGCTAGGAAATGTGTAGCAAAATAGGTGATTGAGACTGATAGACAGAGGTGCAAGGGTCTCAAGTAGCACCTGTTTCCAAATTTCACCACTTGACAGATTTTTTCAAGATTTTTTTCAATTTTTTGTATTTTTGTATTTTTGATTTTTTTTGGTGATACATCAAAGTGCCTATTGCTAGGTTTTCACTAAGAAGATCTTTTTTTCAGGACATTTTCTTATTTTTAGGATTTTTTTCAGGATCATATATGACTTTTTTTGGAATTTTTTAGAAGGTTTTAGAGATCACTAGTTCTCAAGCAAGATCACATCATTTTCTCCCAATGTCTAGCAAGGTATAGGACACGATAGAGAAACAAGCCGATAGATAAACAAAGATGCATAAGAAAGGAATGTGAAGCAAGTGAAAGTGATCCTCAAGGACTGACTCCTCAAGAGTACCCAAGCTAGGGAAAGAGGTGAAATAGTCATATGAATCATATTTTGGATAAGCAATGGAAGTAAGGAGAAAGATAGCATGTAGGATAAGCAATGAAGCCAACAAGTGAGATAGCATGAAGTGTGTAGTCCAAAAGAGTAGCCATGTCAAGAGACCTATGAGAATCATGTTTCATTTATTATGATCAAGACCAAGGGGTCAACTAGATAGGATAGCGATGGGATAGAGCAATAAAAATAAAGCTCAAGATGGAGGTTGTGAGGAAATTTGAAAGCACAAATAAAAAATATTGTGGATAAGATAGCCAATATGCAAAGATAGCTCAACATTGTCAAGATCAAAGAGAGAACAGGGGATAGATGGATGATGAAAGAATTACGCATGATGCCTATTTGCCAAGTTTTCATCATGGTACTTATCCAAGGTACCACAAGAAGTAGTTTTCACCATAGGATAAATTTATTTCTCTTTACTTTGCTACCAAGGTGCCACAAGAAGTGGCTTTCACCAAGGCACATTTTCAATTTTTTTCATTTTTTTTTAAATTTTTTTTTTTTTTTGAATTTTTAGAAAGAGCTCAAGCTTTTTGAATTTAGATAGTGCTCCTATAGGAAAGATAAGCCATGATAAGCCAAGACCATAGAAAGGTATGCTCAAAGATTTTGATAGGGTGATGAAAAGGAAATGGTAGTAGGAAGAATATATGGAGGATAAGAGTTCATGTATAGAAAGGAGGTGTAAGCTTTAGAGGATTTCATGTAGGTAGCTAAAATATTGGACAAGATCAACATTGACACACACCTTGAAGGGAATTGGAACAATGGAGGAATCATGGATGAAATAGCTTGAGATTTAGATGTATGAGGTGGTAGAAGAGATTTGGAAAAAAGTGGAGTGGAAGGCTTTGGAATATTTTTAGAAAGATTTTTGGAAGAAGATGGAATGGAAGCCTTTGGAAGCTTGAATGTCAACTTTGAAGTATTTTCAATATTCAAGTCTTTTAAAAGAGACTTGGGAATCCATATAGCTTTAGATTTTCCTTTGGATACTTCAAAACACATTTCTTCAATAATGGGTTTAGGAACCCATATTTTCTTTGATTTACCTTTTTTAATAGTGGACCTTTGCGGTCTCTTTTGTGCATTCTCCTTCTTAGCATTCACATGTCAATTAGATGGGACATAGTGATCTTTCTTTTTCAATGGATTCTTATGTTTATTCTCACTTCCAATGGACTTGGGATTTGTGGATGAATAAGGATGATATGACTAGTTTAGATGTATAGATGGGTGAAAAGTCATCAAGGATGAGTGTCTTTGTTGATCTTGAGGTATTATAAGAGAGCTAGGGAACGAGCTAGGAGTGAATGTAGGAGATGGAGGAACATAAGGCCCCAATATGGATGGAAGAACATAAGGCCCCAATATGGATAGAATATTTGAATACTTTAGCTTAGATGGATATGGACCAAGGATAGATTTAGAAGATGCAGAGGGATAGTGGAAAGGGATATCAACATCTTTAGAATGAGCAACATGGTCAAAGCCATCAATAGACTCATAAGTACCTTTGATAGGAACAACATTTTTAATAGAAGCACTTGAAGCTTGAGCACAATTTTGAAGTGGATGTGGAGAAGTAGAACATGAGGCGATGCTTTGATCTTGACAAGTAGCTTTGGATAGCATATGAAGAGAACTTTTCTCATAATTTTCAGTAAGCTCAAGGGAGATAGTGGAAGTGGTGTCTTCATCATATTTAGGAGGTGGATTAGCTATAGGATATGGAGGGGAAAAATCTTGAAAGAGATGAAAGGGTGCTTGATCTTGATCTTTCTTGACATTTATAGCTTTTTCTTTTTTAGAGTCCTCTTGACATGGAGCCACTTCTAAGGACAAGGGAGAATGAAGAGTGAATGGAGTAGTGCTTCGATTAGGCATAGTAGTGCATGAAGGTTGAGAATGTTTAGGATTGGTAGCATGGAAAAGGTTTGCAACCAAGTGAAGGTTAGCTTGAGTTTCTTTTAGAGGTAGCCCTTGAGGGTACACATATTGCATATGGAAAGCACTAGGTTTTTTGTTTGATGGAGGCATGTTGGAAAGCTTTGAAGTGTTGGGAGATGCATGAGTGTTGGAAGAAGTGGAGTTATCAAGGAAACCATCACTAGAAATAGGTTCATTAATATGATCTTTCTCAAGAAAAGTATCTTCAACACATGAGTCACTAGAGGTTCCAAGATCAACAATCTCATCATCAATGAGATCTTGGATTTTATGTTTAAGCTAAATACAAACAAAAGTAGCATGTTCATTATATTGATGATAAGCACAATAGATATCCAATAATTGGTTTCCATATGAGCTAGACTTAGGTAACATGATGATCTTATTGCCAAAAAGTTTTTGCAAAGTGTCATCATAAGAATCTTCCAAGGGAGAAAAAGTTCTATTAGAAGTATGTCTAGAGTCCTTTTGTTGTTTCTCAAGTGAATGGTATGCATCCATGTCTTCATCATTAGCTTGGTCAAAGATAGGTCCATCATAAAATTTTAGCATAGGCTCAAAGGAGGTATCACTTGCTTGTTCTCTAAAGAGGTCTTTAGATCTAGAAGATGAAGACATTTGATGTCTTGAAGTAGAGCATGTAGACCTAGAAGAAGAGGATGACCTCAAAGAAGGTGACTTACATGCATGTAAAGACCTTAAGGAAGATTCATGTAATGATGCAATCTTCTCCTCTAACCTTTTCTCAAGTTTAGACTTCATTTTTGTCATGCACTTAGAGAAATGAAGGTAAGAAAGATCATTTGTCTCTTCTAGTTCTTTGTATTGTGCATATAGATCTTGAAACTCTTTAGTGACATGGAGGATATCATGATCATCTAGATTTGGTTGAAGCTTGGTAGCACAAGGTTTAGATCCCATAGTTTTAGATGCAAAGCCAAGCATAAAATAGCCTACAAGATAACTTGATGTTGAAACTATAGGAGGTAGAGTGTTCACTTGCCAAGATAGTAGAGAGAGATTAAAGTGACTTGTCAAACAATATGTCCAAGAAACTTATGACATGAATGACTCAAGTCAATAGCTAGGCAAGATGCCCAAATAGCCAAATAGATAGAGCAAGTGGGGTGACAAGTGAACAACTCTCCAACCCAAGAGTGTAGTCAAGAAATCAAGCCAACCATTTCAGAAAAAATATAACTAGCAAGTGGACATAGACCATGAAGATAGAAAGACCAAGAGCACTAAGACCAAAGAGCCACTTTAAGCATGTTCAAGAACTAGAGACATAGAAAATAAAAATCAAATGATGAGACTCCTCTTAGCAAGCAACACAAGAAAAATGTTAAGACTTGATGTTTTGACTTGGTTGACAAAGTTTGACAATAGTTGATAGCATAGCAAGTTTGATGTTCAAAAGCAATTTCTTTCCAAGCAAGATAGTGACACATGGAGTAGTCTTCAAACAATCAAGCAAGGGACAAAGCAACCTTGCATGATACAAGCATATGTGAGGTCTTAAAAGAAATCCCTAGAATTATCGTCATGTGTATGTTCAAAAGATTTTCACAAGTATACCACATTTGAGAACACATCAAGCAATATCTACCTAAAGGACATGGTTCATTACTCAACAACTTGGCCCACGCTTGATGCTCCTTTTCCTCACAGCAATTAGTTTCCCACAAGAGATATTGGCTTTGTCATGGAAGTTCCATAAGCACAACCAAGGGAACACATATGGTGAGTGTAAAATCTTGGGGTGATCCGAGTAGTCCACTAGGATCGATCCTTGCACCAAGAAGTTGAGTGGCTAAAAAAGGGTAGTTACTAACTTAGGGTGTTTAGATAGGGCTTCCGTTCATAGTATTCCTCTTGCTCTCAATTACGAGACACCTCACCTTGTGATGAGTAACTGATCTTGCGATCACAAGAGTACCTTAAGCATTCTTGCCTAGTGATCTCCCTGTGGTCGAAATCCCATAAGCGATCACACTAGGCAAAGACAATCACTATGCCTACCAAGGTTTTGTGTCCTTGATAGCCTTGAGTTTATAGTGGGTTGGAAGAGCCATGTAATCTAATTGTCCCCACTTGGGTTGTTCCTCTTAGGTTGTCCGAGAGTAGGCCCTCTAAAGGATTCTAAACTACACAAAGAGTGGATCAACTTTCGGAAGTCAAGATTTTTGATTCACCACAAGGGTGAAGAGAATACTCTCCTATTCCAATTGTTTTCTCCCAAACACACCAGGAAGATTCAGTTACCCCTTGCTCTTGAAACCAAATGGCAAGTCAAGATTTTTGATTCACCACAAGGGTGAAGAGCATACTCTCCTATTACCAAAAGAGTCCAATCACAAGTTTTATGTGCCTATGAAAAATGAACAATTAGTCAATGCAACACATGAAAACAAAAAAGAAAGAAATTTTGGGTTTTTATGCTTTGGGCAGCCCTGCAAACAATGTTAGTAGCCCTTGCACATTTGAAGCTTTGACATGAGTTCTTTTTATGCAATGTTTCAATTTTTTTTATAAGGATGGAAACTTGTAATCACAACTTGTTAGCACCAAAAGTTAGTGTGAAATAACATAAAAATCTGCAATAAAAATTGGTTAGTTGCCTCAAAAATCTAATTTATCTTCCAACCAAGTGCATGCAAAGAAAGTGCAAGTTAATCACAAATGCTCTCATTTTTACTCTTTGATTTTGACCTAGTCAACAAGATTGGACTTGTTTGCTATGATTTTGGATCCAAAAATATAAATGAAAAGAAGAGACCCCTACTAAAAATTAGATAGCTTTCTAGAAATGTAAGATATTCAAAAAAATCTCTTCATTTGCTCCCTAGAGATCAATTTTTTCAAAACTGGCCAGATTTATCAAATTGAGTTTTTGATCCCTAATACAACCTCAAAAGTCAAAACACAAAGAGAGTACCCCTCTTAGAATTAAAAAATATTTCTGAAAATATAATTTTTTCCAAAAAATGTGCTGATTTACGATTAGAAACATATTTTTATGAAAAACACTAGGTAGATTCTATTGCCTGATGATACTGTATTGATTTCCATTGATAGACAAACAGTGGTGAATTGTCTATGAATTCTAGAGTGAGAGGAGTTTTTAGACTTGAAAATTGGTGGAGCTATCTTAGATTTTTCCACAAAGAAGCTACTAGATAGCTTTTCATAGAATACTAGGATGTATTCACCTAGAGTTACGAGGACTTGAAAAGCTATAGGGATGGGAAAGTGAAACATCAAATTTCCCTAAAGCTTGATGCGGTCCCCTTCTAACAAAAGCAGAGGAATTATAATCCTAGGGTAGCTGATGCCATATTCTATAAAGTAGAAAAAATGTTAAAAGCAAGGATTATCTATCCTATTCATTGTTCCACCTGGGTGGCTAATATAGTACCAGTTAGGAAGAAGAATGGAGAGATAAGGATCTATGTTGATTTCTAGAATTTGAACCAAGCATCATTGAAAGACAATTTTTCTCTCCCTAATATGGATCATCTATTGTAGATAGTAGCTAGAGCTAAAATGATGTCCATGCTTGATGGTTTCTTAGGATATAATCAAATGGAAGTAGAGGAGAAGGATCAACACAAAACGACCTTCACTACTCCATGGGGTACATTCACCTAACATAGAATGCCTTTTAGACTCATTAGTATTGGTGCTATGTTTCAAAGATGCATGAGCAAAACATTTTCAAATCTTAAAGATTGGATTATAGTCATATACTTCGATGACCTCACCGTGTTTTCAAAGAAAAGGAAAAATCACATAGAAGATTTGAAGAAAGTCTTACAAATATGTCCAGAACATGGAATCTCACTCAACCCCAAAAAGTTTTTTTTTTGTGTTATAGAAGGAAAATATGTAGGTCATATAGTTTCCTAGGAAGGCATCAAGATTGATCTAGAGAGAGTGGAGGCCATTTGAAGGTTAGGCTTGCCAGTAAACAAAATAGGAGTTAAGTCCTTAGGACAAGTAAATTTCCTCAGAAGATTTATCCTAGATTTTGCGTAAACTACTAAATGTATTGTAGATATGATGAAAGGGAATTCAAGTTTTAAATGGGCCATTGCTAATGCTCCATTATGATGTCACCCAAATTATAAATGAGATTTCATCATTTATTGTTATGCCTCTAAACACACCTTATCGGCAATACTTATGCAAGATAATGATGAAGGGATACAAGCCCCAATAGCTTTCATGAGTATACCTCTGAAGAATCATGAGTTGAAGTACTCACAAATTGAGAAAAATGCCTTTGCAATAGTCAAAGCACTTAAACAAATTTGATTCTACATCTTGCATTCACATTTTGTAGTCTACGTCCTGGATGTAGCAGTAAAAAGTGTGTTAACACAACAGGATGTAGGTTGTAACACCAAAGGAATGTGGATAGCAAAGACACAAGAGTATGATATAGAAATTAACCCCACTAAGTTAGTGCAGGGTAATGCCTTGTGCAAAGCAATTATAGAAAATAGAATTGTTGAAGAAGTGAGAGAATCAGGAGAGAAGCAACTAGTATTAGTAGTAGGCATGCAAGATTCCTAGTTTGAGAATATTGCTTATTTATTGACCTACAAGAATGTCCAAAGGCCTTAACTACAAGAAAAGGGAGAGATATTAAATTGAAAGTAGCTAAATATGTAATTTGGGATGGAAAATTATTTAAAAAGACTATAGATGGCACTTTCCTTAGGTGTGTAGACAAACAACAACAAGAAAATTTGTTGAGAACATTTCATTATGAAGCTTGTTGAGGACATTTCTCATCCTTAGTCATGGCTTTCAAAATATTAAGACAATTTTACTACTGGTCAGGAATGTTCAAGGATGCCTATTCCTAGGTGGCAAAATGTGAGAAATGTAATATGTTTATCGGGCATCCTCAACTAGCTACTCTTCCTCTCAGGCCTATCATCATTGAAGGGCATTTTCAACAATGAGGTCTTGATTTAATTGGGCCTATCAACTCAACATCCAATGTTGGTCACCAGTATGTCATAATGGCGACTGATTATTTTAGCAAGTGGGTGGAGGACAAAGCAACTAAGAAAACTATGTCTGAAGTAGTATGTGAATTCATTAAGGAAAACATTCTAGTTAGATTTGGTGTCCCCATCAAATTAATGATGGATAATGCAGAATACTTCTCTTTAGTTGAGATCACCATGTTTTGCTTGAAGCATGGTATCACAATTAGTCATTCATCCGACAATTTTCGACAAGGAAATGGTCAAGCAGAATCTAGTAACAAAAATTTGATGAATATTGTCAAGAAATTAGTAGTAGATAATCAGAAAACCTGGCACAATAAAATTCATGAAGCACTGTGAGTGGATAGGGTGATACCTAAAAGGGAAATTGGTATATCCCCTTTTGAACTAGTCTATGGAACTGAAGCCAATCTTCCATTACCATTGGAATTAGCTAGAAAAAAATTGAGGACAGTAATTGAAGATGATATCTATAGGGATGGTTTGGAAAAGAGAATTCTCTACTTAAGAAAACTCAAAGAGGAAAGAGAAGAAATTATGGATCATAGAACACAACACCAAATGCACATGAAGAACCTGTTTGATAAAAGGGTGAGACCACAGAAATTCATGGTAGGTGATAGTGTGTTACTATGGGATAAGCAAGGAGCTCCAAAAGATATGCATAAGAAATTCCACACCTTGTGGAAAGGACCATTCATAATTCATCATGCATTCAAGAATAATAAGTTTAAATTGGCATATCAAGATGGTGAAGTGCTACCTCTGACCTACAATGGTCAAGATCTGAAGCTTTATCAAATTTCAAATTGAGAACAAGTAACGCCTGAGATGTACAATAGTTAAGTTTAGTTCCTGTTCTTTTGTTTTCCTAGTTAGGTTTCCTTGTTTTCCTCTTTTCATCATTTTTCCTCACTTTAGTTTTTTTGTGTGTCCCCTTTTATTTTTGTGAAGCCAGAGATTTTGGATTCCTTTCTCAAGTATAGTTTAACCAAGTCCCCAGTCAGAGCTAGCTATTGCCCCAGTTTTCAACACATTACTATTTCTCAAAGTGGAAAATTTTGTGTCCTAGTTAGTGTTAGAGTAAATAATTAATTTATTAATTATTTATTCTATTTACTTAAGCTTACTTAGGTTAATGCATTTATTTATTAGTTGTATTCTAGGAGTTTTTTATAAGTTGTTGACAATACGGGAGTTTGTTCCCTTCTAAGTCATACTTATCCTCTTAGTTTGTTCGAGGACTTTCCACCTCATGTGGATGTATGCTTAGTTGTCACACTTATCTCCTAGCATCTTCTAACTTGTTCTAGGAGATTCTTTGAGCTCTTTATATTCGATCTCCCTCATTGTATTTTTAACATAACATCAACTCATTGTCTCATTCTTGCATATTGTAAATACATATTTTCTTGTGTTACAATAATTTCTTCTCTCTCATGTCCGTTTAGGGTTTTTCCCTTGCTCCATGCTCTTCCTTTCTTGGCTTCCCTTTGATAGGTTATTGCATGCAGGTGATCTTGGGGATCTTCAGAATTGGATTTCATCAACTTCAACTTGGTATTAGAGCCTCCTTGCTACTGCTTGGTTGAAGAATTTTTGAAGCCATGATTTGAAGTCACAAACCCTAGTTTTTTTGTGCATTTTTCTTCAAATCGGGGGAACAAAAAATTTTCAAAGCATATTGGGCCCAAATGAACACTGCCATTAGATTCAAAAGGAACTTTTCAGCTAGGATCCATATATAATTTGTCAATTTTGGAGACACATCTTTGGGAGGTAAAAAAAAATTTAACCCTACAGGCAATTGTTCGGACTATATGAATTTTTTAAGCACAAAAAAATAAAATAAAAATGTCTGAGCAGAGTGTGCCACTGCGGCCATTACTAAGCCACCTACGCGCAACCTGCACCCCACCTTAGTCGGTTGCGCCTCCCTCCTGCGCGGTTGAGCAACCCCCATTGATAAGCCACCCATCGACCTCCATAACTAGGCAGAGCCCCTGCCTTTCTCTGCTCCGCCAGTAGCCCCTCTGATTTTGCCGCCCCTACGGCCACTGTGCCCAGTCAGCTCCGCTTGTCTACTCAGTGACTGCATGGCCCCTATTTGGTGTAAAGTCAGTAGTACATGTCTGCACCTACGTCAGTTGCCAAGGAGGATTTTCAACCCTATCAGTACCTGTTAGGATGTGACACGTGGCAGGTCTGCCACATGGCAGGTCTGCCACATGGCACTTTGCCACGTGGCCCCTACCACATCATCTACTTTGCCATGTGGACCTGCCATGTGGCACCTTTTTTTGCACTGACAAGTCCCACGCTTTCAATTTTAATCGAGTGATATGCTGACATCAGCATGATGTTAGCATTGCATCAAACCTTGCTTGCACATCTCTAGGGTCATTTTGGACCTACCTTCAATTTTTTGGCCATAACTTGAGCATACGAAGGTATTTTTCCAATTCGAAAGAAGCACCAAAAAGTTGATTCCAAGATAGATACATTGGTGTAGGTATTTTTAGGTTTTGATGCATTTTTGTTGCCCTTTTTTTTAGTCAAAGTCTAAAGTCTTGTTTTTGACTCGGGCAACCTTTTCTTTTACATCTCATGTCAATTTTTTTGAAAACGTTATATTTCTGGAAAGTTGGTTCTGTCTACTTTTTAGAAATGTTGTCATTTCCTTCTAATTCTACCCCATGCTCTTTCTATCATTGTTTTGGTGTTTTTGGTCTATGGTGGATATCTTGGGTGTTTTAGGTCTGAGGATCATTTTTTTGGCATGGTTCCTTTTGTTTTGGGTTGTACTTTGTTTTGTTGCAGCTTGTTTTTAGTTTTGATCATTGTAGCTATCATTTTGAAGCACTTTTATGTATCGCACTGAGACAAAGTGCCACTCTTGCATTCCAGAGGTCATGAAAATTGTTTTGAGTCAGTTGTACATGCACTATTTTTATAAAGCACCATGGGGGGATAGTTGTTTGTTGTTTTAGGCATTCTCCCTTTGTCAAGTGAGTGTCCCTTCCATGAAATTAGCCCCATGTAGCATCAGTATGACCGTGTCTTTATAGGTGTCTGTACCTCTTCCTCTCTCATCATTCTTGGTTCATTTGCAGGAGACTTTGGCCCACCTTCTCAGTTTCTTGTCATCTCACCCTGTCTACATTAAGGGGGGGTTATACTATTATTCTAATGCATCTATGGTTCGATGGTTTGATAGTGTGAACTATGTATTCAGTGGTTGATCCTATATACAAGGCGATTGCAGTGGCTAACTACCTATGCATTTTGGTGAGATGGATCATCTACCATTTAGACATGCTCGATTCATGCCTTCTTCTTCCTTGGAGGTTCTTCAGATCAGTAGTTTTCTTTCAAATGGCAAAGTTTTTGTGGCTTCTTCATGCTTCAATGATGCTCTTCATGATCACTTTTTGTTCCTGTTTTAGGGGACATTCCCCTAGTTGGAGGCTTCTTCAGTTCTTCACTAGGTTCTTACCTCTTTTTGGGGGAGGATTTTTCCCATGTGGTTTTCTCTCTTTCCCCATTTACAGAGGTTGCATTTTTTTGCATTGTTCATGGGTACCTAACATGGCCTCATTGTCGGGACCCATTCTGCATTCTGCATTTCATCTTAGTTTTGTGAGCTTAAGGCATTTCCTTAAGTTGCACTTAGGGGGGGGTGTTAGAGTAAATAATTAATTTATTAATTATTTATTCTATTTACTTAAGCTTACTTAGGTTAATGCATTTATTTATTATTTGTAGTCTAGGAGTTTGTTATAAGTTGTTGACAATACAGGAGTTTGTTCTCTCCTAAGTCATACTTATCCTCTCACTTTGTTCAAGGACTTTCCACCTCATGTGGATGTATGCTTAGTTTTCACACTTATCTCCTAGCGTCTTCTAGCTTGTTCTAGGAGATTCCTTGAGCTCTTTATATTCGATCTCTCTCATTATATTTTTAATATAACATCAACTCATTATCTCATTCTTGCATATTGTAAATACATATTTTCTTGTGTTGCAATATCTTCTTCTCTCTCATGTCCATTTAGGGTTTTTCCCTTGCTCCACGCTCTTCCTTCCTTGGCTTCCCTTTGATAGGTTATTGCACGTAGTGATATTGGGCATCTTTGGAGTTGAATTTCATCAACTCCAATAGTTAGGCCCTAGGTGTGTCTGTGTCTAATTTCAAGTCCCCTTAGGTGGAAGGAGTCTTCATCAGATTTTTCATTTTCCCCTTCCCCACATTTCATAGTCGAGTGGTTTTCCTTTATGTTGTGAGTCTTACAGGTAGCTTAGTACCTAATTCGATGGAGATTCCCTTAACATGAAAAGATTATTCACAAAGTTGTGTTTGCTTATGGCTTATCATATAGTCCATGAAAAGAAGAAGCTTGTGAAAATCTAGAAATCGCCTTCTCCTCGACAGATTTTCAACCCATGGAGATTTCTCGCAAAAATCACCAAGTGATGCACATGAGCCATATAAGAAGATGGTGAGATAAGTTAAGGTAAATTATTTTCCCTTTTATGATTATCTTCCTCAGGAAATATTAAAAATTCATCAGAGCTCTTAGAATCATCCTAGTTAGACAACTCAAAATTGACTTCTCCTCAGCAGATTTTCAACCCATGAAGTATGTTTCTCGCAAAAGGAAATTTTAGAGGAAAGAAACAAGAGGTGGGTCCCTAATGAAGTTTTTCACTCCTTATGGACATCTCCAAACTCAAATGAACAAATAAGTTAAAAGGTACAAGTGAAAAGGAGGCCTGGGTAGAGAAATGAAAATCGTCTTCTCTTTAGTGGGTTTTCAACCCATGAGGACGATTTTTTGCATTTAAAAGAAAATCAAGTTTATAAGTGAATTGGACCCACATTTCACATGAAAAATATTTCAAGAGGATAATGGAAACAATCCAATCATCACGAGAAAGATCTATTAGGCAAGATTTGATCTGGTAGATATTTTCTTACGGAGTAATCTATTCATAACTTCTTGAAACTTAAGGGGAAATAGGAAAGTAAGTGTGAAAGAATGGAATGTTACCGTTGGGCCAACGCAACAATGAAAAGACACCAAGTTATCTATTTATACCCCTACATTTACTATTTCAATAGATTTATCCTTTAATTCATTCATGCGGTGCGAATCCTGAAGATCAACAGGTGGATTGAGACTCCTATATAGATAGAAACATAAACAATTATTCAAGTTACCACTCTTTCTGGAACTGTTATTTTGTTAATTTGTATAACCTTTTCAAAAAGCTTGTGTTTGTGAATTCACTATCATGTTCTTCTTCTAGATTCAAAATTTAATTAATTTCATTCTCAGACAAAATGGCAACCAAATTTGTGGGTTTTGATAGGCTGAATGGAATCAAGTCCACACTATAGAATTTCATGGATACTTCTCTCCATTTTTATGATAGGCAAGATTTTCAAAAGAGAGTAAAATTGAAGCCAATCCATCCCATAACTAAGAAGCTCTAAGGATGTGCGCTAGTTGAAGAAGCTAGTTTCTCAATAGTGGTCCAAGCCCCAAAATTGATCTATGAATGCATAAATCACTACAATCTGGATACCAGATAGATTCTATTTCCTAATGATACAGTATTGATTTCCATTGATAGACAAACAGTGGTGAATTGTCTACAAATTCTAGAGTGAGAGCTTTCAGATTTGACAATTGGTGGAGTTGTCTCTGAGCTTTCCCAAAAGAAAATGGTCTAGAGAAAGGAGATTATGTAGACATGGTTTCAAAATCCATAGAGCACCAAGAGCAAGGTCCTTAAGACTCTTTCTGGTACTAATCTCAAACTTGAGATTGTACACATTCCGGTTCTCTTGCACAGATTGAAAGGTGAGGTAGAAGCTCTAAATTTCATTGAACAATATTTCTTCTTGGTACAAGTTATCTATTTTGATACCCAATATATTGACTAGGCTCATGAGGTAAGTGAGAATCTTTCCAATGCTCTCAACACCACAAAGTTCTACAACACCTTCAATATGTCTTCTTTTTTTATTTACATGCTAGCTTCTCTCGAGTTATGGTTAGGCCTCCCAAGGGTAGAAAATTTCCCTGATGATGTGAAGTCTTATGAATTCAATTCATATTTGTAGTTGGAAAATAGTTATGTTGAATATATAAGGGTTAATGATGCATTTACAATGAGAATTTGTAGGGAGCTTCAAGGATGCCCAAAGGGGAGATTCAATCTAGAAGCAATGGTAGATATTAATCAGTTTGGGAGCTATTTTATCAAGTTCTCATCTTTCTCTTATTTATGTCTTGCGGCTTTTGATGGATTCCACTTGAAGCTGCTAAGGTACCCGAGTGACATGATTGTGATGATCAAGATAGTGAGGCAAGCCATCCAGGTGAACATGCTAAGCAAGAGTTTGAAGCAGAAGGGATATGAGTTCCCTATAAAGGTGGGATCTTTTAGTTGTGAGTCTCATTCTGATGCAAAGAACATGTTGAAGACCTTCAAAATGAAATACAAATTGGAAATGTATGAGGTCTTAAGGCCCATGTTTGACCCAAATGGGTTATGCACATGAAGTGTTGTAGATTGGGAGTGTGATCAAGCACATCACCACGGTTGAAGACTACTGGATGGATTGTAAAGATGAATTTGAAAGTCAAGACCATGCTTTTTCCAAATTAACAATGGATGAACTTAAAATGTATCAAGTCAACCTTAATGTCAAAGGAATTGAAGATGATGGGTAGAATATGTATAGTAATACATATTTAACAAAGATAAGAAATACCCATATTAGTTCAGAGACCTATCAAGATGTTGGGGATGATCTAGATATTATGATGGCCTGAATTGTTAAAAGGATCAAGAAGTGGGTAGAGTGGACTACAATGAGAAGAAGCCAAAGTAAGAGCGCCCCCACCCAAGCTCCTTCAACATTTTCTCCTACCTCCTCACAAGCTAACACATTAGGTGTGACCCTAGCCATCACTCAAGGACTAGCTCAACTAGCGGGTGGAGGTGATCAACCTCCAAACAAGAACATTCCTTTGACAAAAACTTGTCAATATGGCTCTTCTCCAGTGATTGGATCTCAATTAGAAGCTGAGAAGAAAGCAGAGAAGCCCAAATATAGTGTTGTTACTCCAGTTCCTTCACCTCATAGTGGTCCTATTCCAACTATGAGCATTATGCTTCTACAACCAAGTAGCCCTCAAGTGCAAGTGTTAGATTTGGGAGATGGAGGGAGAAGAAATAGTGAGTCCACTGAGTTGGATTAAGCAACTAAGAAGACTATAGAAATGGAGAAAGGCTAGGAGTCTTTAAAGCTTATCTCTCAAGCCCAAAAGAATCCATTCTCCTTGACCATGAAAACAATTACTCTGGTCAAGAGGAATTTTTTTAGTATAGATTCACTCAGGATGGCTTCCAAGGTGATAGGCATTGATTCCTAGTTGAAGGACACTCTAGAGAGAAAGAGAAAGAGAAAGGATGAAGGGGCTCCCAGTATGGACACCTTAAATCTCTTGTGGTTCGCTCTGGATCTTCATTGAGTAAGATCAAGAAGTAGAAGACCTTGTCTATTCTGGGACAAGATCTAGAAATAGGGCACCTAATAATGGAGATTGTGAAACCCACCAAAGATAGAAGAATTGAAGATATGTTTGCCAATGATTTTACTCTACATTCGGTAGATCTTGGGGAAGCCAAACATGACACCAAAGTTGTCTTGTAGAATTTGACAAATGAGGTAATTGAAGGATGGTTGGAGAGCCTCAAATTATCAAAGGTTAGGATAAAGGTGGAGATAGAAGAGTTGAGCATATTTATTAGATAATTGCTCACTTTGTTAGCGAGTATCTTTGGAATGCCCATGATTAGTAATCCTTCTACCACCAAGGTTCAAGAACTTATCTCCTAGCTTCAAGAAGATAAGCATTTTGGCCAGATTGGTAAAGAATGGAGTGACAAGCTTAAATCAAAAGGGCTCTCCATTATAGAGAAAATCGGATATGTTATCTTAAGACTAGAAACAAAGAAAGATAATATTTCATCTAATAGAAATACCCTAGTCATGGAGAGGACTAAAAGT
This sequence comes from Cupressus sempervirens, assembly GCA_028749045.1. Lineage (NCBI taxonomy): Eukaryota > Viridiplantae > Streptophyta > Pinopsida > Cupressales > Cupressaceae > Cupressus > Cupressus sempervirens. The sequence goes on from CM053783.1 coordinate 127,813,816, forward strand.
GATGATTGTGTATCCTTGTTGAAGATGATTATTCAAATGAAATCAAAGGAAGCTATCAAAGCTAAGATTTTTTCCAAAGGAGATGATCCTTTGTTTGAATGGTTACAAAGCATGCAATTCAAGTTAGAAATGATCTTGGAGGCAGAGAAAGGTCTAAAGGAGATTGAGGATAAGGTAAAGAAAGATCAAGACAGAGATTATGAACTTCTAAAAGGTCTATACACAAATTCACAGACTAGTGGGCAAGGAAAAGGAGTAATTGGAGTCACTGTCATGCAAAAAAATTTCTCCAATTTTATAGATAGCCCAACAAGCATATCTTTAGGGCACCAGAATAGAGTGTCCGAGCTTTAGAAACTTTGCAGATGCATACATGTGGCCATGGAGGAATTGCAAGATAGACTAAATATCATTAAAGATTTGGCTAGGGAACACTCCAGATGGCTCTTGAGATATACCAATGTGCAGGTACAAAGTTCATATTCTACCCTTTCCATTTTTATTTTGTAATCTTTATAATACACAAATTGGCTCTTTACCATTTGTCAGTTTTGAGAAGATGAATCGGTTAAACTTCATTTGTAATGATCATCTCAGAATCCCATATGTATAATAATGAAAGATAAATAAAAGGTTAGAAAATTTTTGGTATGAAAGACTTGATGTTGCAGAATCAATTGAATGGTATTTTTGTATCAATCATTTTCTTTTCCATTTAAAATAGTTGTTATTAGCTTGTTGTTTCTCTTTATCTGGAGTTGAAGTAGGGAATAAACAGAGTTTTGTTTCCCCTATTTTAATACAACAATTTGAATGTGATAGGAATTGTCACATAAAACTCAAAGAGATTCTTTAGGTATTTTCATTTAATGCAATCTTTTTCTGCAAATTAGTTCCTAGATAGATCAATTGATTTCGCTATGAATTCATAAGATGTATGAGTTCATTTGATTTGACTAACCCTCAAAATGTTACTTCTTGCCTAAGTTGAATTCCTTATTAGGATTGACTTAGTTTTCCTCTCTTGTTCTCTAATTAAGAACATACCCTATTGGATTTAAGAATAAACAAAATTTATTTCAAATTCATAACAGGGAGTTGTACCTAACAATTTAGAGAAAAGTAAATCTTCAAGAAGCTACTTTCCAAACTGTTGTAATCAGAATTTGTTCATAAATTAGGACATTTGTGAGTCAGAATTAGAAAGAACAAAATACTGGTATTCTAGAAGTTGAAGGAGGAGAAATTGTTGATTAATTTGAAGAAATATTCACTCATGAAGAAAGAGATTGTCTATCTTGGTTTTGTGATTTCATCTGATGGTTTGAAGATGGATCCATAAAAGGTGAAAGTTATTCTTGTTTGGCCTACACCTTAGAATGTTGGGGAGGTAAGATCATTTCATGGATTGACAAGTTTTATATGAAATTTATCAAAAATTTCAATTCTATTTGTAATGTTATGACTCAGACTATGATAGGAGATAAAAAGGAATTCAAATGGACACATGGAGCACAAAAGAGTCTTGAGACATTGAAGCAAAATATCATAGAATTGCCTACACTTTATTTTCCTAATTTTAGTAAACTTTTTTAAGTTGAATGTGATGCTAGTGGAAATGTTATAGGAGATGTTTTGAGTCAATAAGGAAGACCTGTAGCTTTCTTTAGTTATAAATTGAATGATGCTAAGAGAAAATATTTAATTTATGATAAAGAATGCTATGTTATTGTTCAAGCTTTAAAGAAATGGAGACATTATTTGATGCCTAAAGATTTTTTATTGTATACCGACCATAAAACTTTATAGTAGTTGAGAAGTCAGAGTAAGTTGAACAAGAGACACATGAAGTGGGTTGAGTTTTTGCAAAAAAATCAATGATAAAAAATTGTTTACACAATCAAATCTAGAAAACTAAATAGTAATTTTGATGGATTGTGAAAATTCGATAACTCTAATTTTTTTACTTAAAACATAAGAGTGGACAATTAAACAAGGTTGATGATGCCTTGAGCAGGCATTTGTTGACAGGAATGAGAGTTGAGGTACTTGGTCTTAATGATTTGAAGTATTTGTATGAAACTAATTCTGATTTTGTAGAACCTTGGGAAGCTTATGAAGATCAAATTGTGTGAGATAAGTGGATTGTTTATTTCATTCAGGAAGATGTGTTGTTTAAGGGAACTCAGTTGTGTTTACCTAGAGGATAAATGAGAGAGAACATCATGAAGGAGAAGCATAGTGGTGGACTTGCCAGATATTTATGAATTGATAAGACAATAAAGTTGATTTTAGATAGTTACTTTTGGCTATAGATTTATAAGTATGTGCAAAAGATGGTGAGAAGTTGCAAAATTTGTCAAACAGTAAAAGGAACTAGTTAGAATTTGGGATTGTATACACCATTGTCTATAGTGGATAAACCTTGGGAAGATATTATAATGCATTTTGTTCTTGGTTTGCCTTGGTTTGCCTAGAACTCTGAGAGGTAATGATTATATTTTTCTAGTAGTTGGTTTTTTTTTCAAAAATGACTCATTTCATACCTTGTAAGAAGACATCTAATGCCAGTACATGTAGTTGAATTGTTCTTTGATGAAGTGGTTAGATTGCATGGTTTACCGTAAGACTTTTTTTTAGTAGAGATGCTAAGTTTACTTGTTATTTCTAGAAAACACTTTGAAAGAAGCTAAATATCGAATTGAAGTTTAGTTCTACATTTTATCCGCAAATAGATACAAAAACTAAAGTTGTGAAAAAAAAATTGGGTAACTTGTTGAGATGTTTGGTTGGAGATTGTAACGCCCCACCATGTGACCCAAAAGAAGTTAACCTAAAGTTTTACTAAATTTGTCAAACACATTTTTTTTAAAAGTTAAAGATAATAACTTAACAACAACAATTATAACATAGCGGAAGCAATTGACATTCACATAAACGCATACCACAAAATAGATTACAATTCTTAAGGGTCCCATGATGTTGAATCACATTTAAGTTTAATTTAAAATAAATCTTATATATAGTAAATCCACATCAAATAATAATAAACTAGTATGAATCCATTTAAATAATATACAATTATATATATGATGCCACTTGGCAATAAACAGAATGCACAATCATCCACTCTACAGGTTATAGGGTATGAAAGGCTGAAATAATATACATCATAAAATAGATTACATCATCTCTTAAGATCTTATGGAATCAAATACAATACAATAGTACAACCATCCATCATAGAAATGTAGGAATAGATAGAAAGGAACATCTGCACAAGCATCTACCAATCGAATCTCAATGGTATAAGAAAAAGCACTATCACCTGACCTCATTGAACCCAAAAAGGCCCACTCCAACCGCACTAAGGAGATAGTCTCAAGTCCCAAATAGGATAACAAAATCAACAATCAAATCCAACATCTAGGTTCAAGGAATCACCTGAAAGCAATCTAACTCAAAGGTATCAAAACACAAGTATCAACTAATCCCAAAGGCAACATACACATTTAGGAAATCTACTATGCAAGTAGGAAAGTGTCATCACACAAATCAACGTTAGAGTTACCCTAGAAATCTAACTTCACCCCAGCCCCCTAGTGACTCTATGTAGCACTAGTATCCTTTTGTATTAACAAGGCATACTAATGATGCATGGTCACAACCAAGCGTCCTTTCTACTCCCATCCTAGTCTATACCAACACTTGAGGCATGGGCGAGGAAATAAAAAGACTCTTATTAGGTTCATTTTATTCCCTTTTAGTGTAATATTTTCACTTATTAAACAACTTACAATGGGTTACCCTAGAAGCCACTTTGGGCCCCAGCCTCCATTGCAAGCAACTTCCTGACATGACATATAGATAACCTACCCTAAGCTCAGTAAAATCAAAAGATTACAAAAGACCATATACCATACCTCAATTCTTAAACAAGCAACTAACAAGTATTGCAAAAAACATTGATCATAATCATGGATTCCACCAATATGATCACCCTAACAAGACTGATCCCAAAATCAAGTATACATAAACCAATCCATGTCATAACATGACATCACCAAGAAAAAATTATCCAAACACCTCAGTCCTATACAAGTGACTGAAAAGCAATCCAAATACAATTGATCGAAGACTCAAAGGTTATATCGGATAGGTCACACCATTCACCTCAGTTTCACACAAAAACATTGGAAAGAAATAACAATCAATGCATCAAAACACCTCATAGAGCATACAAGACACATTACAATGGTTAAGTATAAAAGATCATATACAAACATCATCATGACATCACAAAACAAACCCCCAAGCCTCTAGTAAGCATCGTGACTGGCCAAAGCTAAGACAAACCCAAAAATCCCAACACCAGTAAATCACACATCACATAAAGCACATACAAAAGTGAATTTCATAATTCATTAGGTTTTGAAACCCTAAAGTTCAATATTTACTAAAGGTTTTTAGATTAAAGCATAGACAATTCTATAATGGAAATCAATTTTCTCAAACAAGGGTTTCAACCGAGAAAATTTTTGAAAATAAAAACACATCAGACATGAAGAAGACAGGAATTTGAAGAATGAGCAACTATTGCACAAACCAACAAAATCCTACCTGGATCTGATGCTGAACACACAGACGCGCAAAAATCTTCATTTTCTTTTGAAAATCCTCTTTTTGAAAATTGGCTCCTCTAAACCTATGTATTTAGAAATGAGCTCTAATTTTCTTAATAAAGAGTTTTCCCCCAAATCAAGGCTTTGATCATGCAATCATGCAAAAACTCTTTGTCTTTAATTACTATATTTTAATTTTCATGCACACACTTTATGCAATTTAATTAAAATAACCTTTATTAAATTAAAACTTTCTCTCCCTTATTAAATCATGTGAAGTTTTAATATAATATTTATTAATTTAACTAATAATATTATTTAGAGTTTATTAAAAATAAAACTCCTAAATAAATTATTATTAAATTAAATAAATATAAATACGCCTAAATTATAACTTTAATCAAATCTTTTAAATTTAATTCTTTCATGCACATTTAAAGAACTTTTCAATTAAAATATTCTTTTATATTTTCTTTTCCTCCACTTATTAATTAGTGTAAGCACTATTTAAAGCATAGTTTATCATTTAAATTAATAAAAATAATTAAAGCTCATTATTTAAATGCAACTCTAATTTAATAATTATTATTTAAATAATCATAATAAAAAAAATATTAAATCTTTAATCTTTTAATATTTTATTTTTATTTTTATCCAACTTCTTAAATTAGACTTTTCAAATAAATATTTTAAACTGAAGTACATATTTAATTAATTTCTAAGTAATTAAATAACATCATATTCTAATCTTTCTTTAACCATTTTTCTAAATTTAGACCTTTTTATTTAAAGCATAAATTTAATTAGTTTTTAATTAATCAAATATTCATATATTTTAATATTTTATTTTTAATCAAATAATATTTATTACTCAACTAATAATATTATTTAGAATTTATTATTAAAATAAAACTCTTAAATAATAATTATTAAATTAAATAAATATAAATATGCTAAAATTAGAACTTTAATTTAATCTTTTAAATTTAATTCTTTTATTTAGTTTATTTTTCAATTAATTAAATATATTTAAATATTGAATTTTCTATATACAATTTTCATGCAACAACTTTATGCAATTTAAATTTAAATATCTTTATTAAATTAATTTTCTTTCTCACTTTAATTAATCATGAAACATTTTTAATATCATATTTATTAATTTGACTAATAATATTATTTAAAGATTATTAATAAAACTCCTAAATAAATTATTATTATTAAATAATTATAAATATGCCAAAATTAGAACTATAACTTTATCTTTAAATCTTATTCTTTTATTTAATTAATTCACAAGACATTTTTAATAATATATTTATTAACTTAATTAATAACATTATTTATAGTTTATTATAAAAATAAAACTCCTGAATAATTATAATTAAATAAAATAAATATAAATATGTCAAAAATAGAACTTTAATTAAAATCTTTAAATTCAATTATTTTATTTTATTAATTTCTCAATTAATTAAATATCAAATTCCTTTATAAAATCTCCATTGAATTAAATCATTAAATAATCTTTTAATTTGATTTAATTACAACAGAAAATCACCACATACCCACAAAACCAAAAATGACAACTCAACTGAAGGTAAAGAACATAATCAAACTCTAGGGTCAAAATCATGAATACACGTCACTTGACGAATTCAGATGGGTAAATTAACTCAGATGCTTGTCCTATTTTCTAGGACAATTGGCTTAGGATTTAGGATTTGGATTCAAGAGTTATCTCCCCACTTATACCATTGAAATACTATGATAGGGTATGCTCATCTTGACAATTCAAGGAAGTCGATACCCATTACCTACAATCTGCATAAAATCCATGCATGTACAGACACAATATTCTAAACTAAACAAGCAATGGTAGGAAGTGGTTCATTGTGTAGATCTCGACTAGCAGGTGACTATGACTCCCTTCCTCAACCACATCAAAAATGTCAAACATAAAGAAAACATACACGCACACCATGCGCATGCAAGTATGGGTTAAGTATCCCTAGAAACCACATAAAAGTCATTTGTCTAACTAACATCATTCAAAAATTGAAATAGTATATATATATCAATTGAATATGAAATACAACTAATCAATTTTGATAATCCAGCACTGTTAATCATAAAACATAATAATAGAATAGGCCTAAAAGAATCTAGTCAAAACAAATCAGAAAAGTCAAGTAGGGGTAGGCATTACAAAGATAAGCTTGCTAATTAGGATTTGATTTTAGCACAAGCAAAGTTTGCATACAATAATTCTATAAATAAGAGTACGAAGAAGACACCTTTTGAGATCATTACTGGAATGAATCCTAAGGGAACTACTGAGTTGAGGAATCTAACCTTGAGACCAAAAGTGTTGAAGTTCAGGAATTTTGTAGATTTCATGAAGACCTTACATGAGGAAGTGAAAATAAATTTGGAGGACAATAATTTGGAATACAAACTTAAAAAAAGATAAGAGGAAGAGACATTAATATTTTGAAGTTGGTGATGAGGTTATGATTCATTTGAAGAAGAACAAATCTCCAGTTGGTACCTACAATAAGCTGAAAAAGAAGAAGTTTGGTCCTTGTAAGATTCTTAGAAAGTTTGATAGTGGAAATGCTTTTAAAGTTGAATTACCAAAAAACATGGATATTTCACCTATATTCAACATTGCAATATCTTTGAATATTTTGAATAAGATGATGAGATGTAAAATAACTTGGATTATCCTAAGAAGAAGATAGACAACATTGAAATGATTTTGAATAGCAGAGTAAGAAAGAGCACCAGAGGAAAAGACTACATGGAATACCTAGTTCAGTGGAAAGACAAGCCAATTGAACATAGTTCATGGATTACACAAGATGAGTTGGTTCTTTAAGATTTAGGTGAGAATATCACTAATGCCTAATGTCGACATCAGTTCTTTATTAATCTTATGTGTCTAAAGTAGGAGCATCTTGGGTCTTTGAGCAATCTTGCATCAACCAAAAATATTTTTTGTTTTCTATACCAATTTGTTGTTCGCGAAGTAGCAATTGCTAATTTTGGTTTCTTATTGTGCTCAGTTAATATAATGTCAAGGTAGATCCTTGTCCTAAGTGTGCAAGATCTAATGTTTCAAATTTCTCAAGTTTTCTATCATTCTTTGTGGTCCTTGTTTCCTATTGTTTTTCATCTAATGCAGTGTATTGTTTTGATTGCATAGTTTACTTTGATTATGTGATGTCTTGCATAGTTAGGAGCCTACTCCTAACATGTGTGTGCACCTATCTTTAAGTGTGTGTGATTTTATATTGTCCTTTACTTTTCTTTTGGTTTACTCTTCCAAGAGTGGACCTATAATGTAATATAATACTTGACTTAGCTAGCTATATAAGAAGCTTGGGTAGATGTAGGAAAGTGGAATATGATAATCTTAGAGAAGAAAAAAGATGTGAGTTGGAACTTTGATTTCATAATTAAATTTGTATATGGCCACAACCCGGAAGGCCTCACAACCAAGCATGTTGTGGTTTCTTTATATGTGAAGTTAAATAATTACACCTATGAATATGTTGCATCTGGCCTTGTGTTCTTTGTGGTTTATCTAACTTTTTGTTTACCTTCCTTGTGTAACTCTGAGCATGGGAGTGTTGACAGGATTAAGTTGATTTTATTCCCCCTTAATCCTCCTCTAACACCTTCCTTATGTCACATCTAAGGAAAATTTTCTCACAATGGAGTACTAATCAAGGGAGGGAGAGTCAAAAGAAAGTGGGCCAATGCCTATGTTAAAAAGAGCAAGTGGAGAAGCTTTAAAGCTCTTCCTTTACTATTTCCAAATAGCAGGTTAATATGGTTTGATTTGCCAACTTTTGTACTTTATAGATAAAATCTCCATAATATCGTAAATAGAAGTGCTTGAAGTCTCCAGCCACTTAACCATGCCATTATCATTTCCATCTTGTGTCAAAAGGGCTTACTAATAGGTATTCTTGGTTCCAAAGATCCAAGTGATAATATAGGATGAAGCAAGAGATTGGGGAACGGTGAACTATGAGTTTGCAAATTTTTTAATTGGTGCTTTTCATTTTCATGTTTATTGTGTCCAAGTAAGTCATGTTGTGCTTTAGGGATATGGTATGCTCTATGTAGAGCTGGATTTTATTATTAAAAACATATGTTATTATCAGCTTCTTCTTGGCCATGGGCCCCTAAAAAATCCACATTGATCAATCAAAGAAGAAAAACTTCAAGTCTTGGTTTTTTGGTGCATAGTATACTTTTCAATTTTTTTATAGGATCTTTTGCCATAAGGAAATTACAACAAAGAGTTCATAAATTTATGTGTGTTCATGTCCCCTCTAGTTTCATGAATGTCTTTAACAAGTTACTATATTGTTTGAGGAATTTCATTTTCTATCTATGTTCATGTCATTCAAACTTGTGATCATCTGATTATCAATGAAGATAGAGACATACAATCAATATCCTCGAATTGAAATCAACATAATTCTTGAGTCCTCCAAAAGAATGGAAAAGATTGAATTTTTTAATATTCATTTCCAGTACCCAAAAAAATATAACAATAGTCATTGACTTCAATAACTGAATGTTATATTTTTTGCTTTTCAATTCTTTCTCTTGAAATGACATTTTCTAACTTTTTGTGCAATAAACATGTTCTTCTTTGACACCATCAAGACCACATGTTCTTCCAGCCATAATGTAGATGATATTATCCTTTTTATTTCCATATGTTTCTATCATACTCCATAATAGATCTCAAAGTCAAAACATCAATTATGGAATTTCCCCTTTCTTAGTATTAACAATAGGCATCAAGAAAACTTTTCAATACAACATCATTAATTTATAGGAGTGGTCCTACAATAATGGTTCCCACAGTTTTGGACAACTTTGAGACTAAAACAAAAATTCAAAAAAACAAATCACTTTCAGATAGATATTACTAAAAAATATATTAAGTTTGAAGAGCCATGTCAAGAGTCAAGTCACTAAGTAGCCTCTACATTTAGCTGATGTTTTCCTTTGAGAGGTATAGAAAGTTGCAAAGTAACAGGTATACAATGCTAAAGTAAAAATAAGCTTTCCTACAAAAAAATTTGGTATGAATTACTATAAAACCAAAGTAGCCAATCCTACTATGTACCCCTTAATATACATTTAACAATGTGAAAAAGAATTACACATCTATTGTCTATACCTATTTTAATGTTTCATGAATGTACAAGATAGTGACATTTTTGTTGTGATGTGGAGCCTAATTAGACTCAGAGGTTTATTTGGCATGATTTCTCTCTAGATTATTTCTATGGGGGTTTGGGGGCAATGCCATAGGTGTGCTCCCTATTGCAGTACAAGGTGTGGTCGAGGGGCAATGCCCCTGCGGGGGTTTTCGAGGGCAGCACCCCCAAAGCCAAAAATGCCCTTATATTGTAAAAGGCATCGCTGGCTACTATTTTTTCTATTATTCTAGCACTAATTTTGTAAGTGGCAAAAGCTTGTTTAAAAAGGCTTAGGGTTAGGCATTTCACTATGTAATGGCGATATTGTACCTTCTTGTGGCAGTATTGAACTATAAGGGATTAGGGATTGTAATTAGGTTGTAATCACTAGATCATAATAATATTAGACTTGTTGTTGGTGGATGTAGCCTAAGGATTGGGTGAACCACGTTAAATCTTGGTGTCTTGCATTCTCTTATTCGCGATCTATTATTTTTTGATATTGGTTATATTTGCATGTAACTATTATTTTTTTCTGAGGTTAATCCTAACGAGTGGTATCAGAGCCAGACGATTGTCATTTTTTTTAGCTAGGCCATCATTTTTTTTTAGCAATCCTTTGCAAGAAGGTCTCACAGTTGATGTCTCACGGTTGAATGGGAGTGATGGTAGATGAGGATAAGTTGAGGGTTGACAAGTTTAATGGGAAAAACTTTCAATTATGGAAAATGAAAATGGAGGACTATCTTTATCAAGAGGATTTATGGAAGTCATTGGAAGGAAAAACAAAGAATCATGGATTTGTGACAAATGACGACCGGGATCTTTTAGACATAAAGGTGCTTGGAAGCATTCAGTTATGCCTGGCATCATTAGTGGCATTTAATATTACAAAAGCAAAGATGACAGAAGAGTTGATGGAAACCCTAAAGAAATTGTATGAAAAGCCCTTTGCTTAAAATAAGGTATTTCTCATAAAGAATTTATTTAATATGAAAATGACAGAAGGTGGATTTTTTGTGGATCATTTAAATAAGTTTAATACTATTACTAGTCAGTTATCTTCTGTGGCTATCAATTTGATGAAGAAATTAGGGCTCTCTTTATTTTATGTTCTTTGCCTGAAAATTGGAATAGCTTGGTAATGGTTGTAAGTAATTCTATTTCTAGATCTAGCACCCTAAAATATGATGATGTGATTGGTGTTATTTTGAGTTAGGAAACTCGTAGGAAAACCTCAGATGGATCTACATCAGGAGGTGCTTTGAATGCACAAAGCAAAGGCAGAATGACTGAGATGAAATAATTCTAGAAATCATGGGAAATCAAGAAGAAAGTCAAAGGGGAAGAGGTCTAAATCTAGAGGACTGAGAGATTGTTGGTACTGTGGAAAGCCAGGGCATAAGAAGAAAGATTGTTGGACTCGAAAGAACAATGAAGGAGATAAACTAGAAGGGAACAAGAAGAAAAATGTGGCAAGTAAAAAATTTGAAGAGGATGCTTTGCTTCTATCTTTAGAAAGTGTTGATGATTCATAGGTTTTAGATTATGGTGCTTCATTTCATGCTACACCTCATAGAGGTTATTATATTGATTATGTCCAAGGGGATGTTGGGCTTGTTTATTTGAGGGATAATGAACCCTGTCAAATTGTTGAAAAGGAAAAAGTTAAGATTAAGTTGCATAATGGGAATCATTGGCTGCTACATGAGGTAAGACATGTTCCAAGGCTAAGTAGGAATTTAATTTCAAAAGGGCAACTTGGTGATGAGGGTTGTGTAGCTACTTTTAATGATAAAAATTGGAACGCTTCAAAAGGTTTCCTTGTAGTAGAAAAAGGTCTAAAGTAGCCACCTTATATCTTTGTATAGGTCATATTGTTCATATTACTTTGATTATTTCAAAGAAAAATGAATGTTGAGGAATAGTTTTTGCAGTTGAGCAAGGAGAACAAAAAGTTGTTGTAGATTCTAATATAGCATTATGCCACAACAGACTTGAGCACATGAGTGAGAAAGGTGTGAAAGTGCTTCATTCAAAAAAAGTTTTACCAGGTCTTAAATGTGTTAATATGGATTTTTGTGAAAGTTTTGTGTATGAAAAACAAAAGAGAGTGTTTTTTGTGAAGACTACAAAGGAAAATAAAAGTGAGAGATTAGAGCTTGCGCACACAGATGTATGGGAACCAGCTCAAGTATCTTCCCTTGGCGGATCTCATTATTATGTTACATTTATTGATGATGCAACTAGAAAAGTACGGGTATATTTCCTTAGACAAAAATCTGATGTATTTCAAACTTTTAAGAAATGGAAATGCTTGGTTGAAAATGAGACTTGAAAGAGATTAAAATGTCTTAGATCCGATAATGGTGGTGAGTATTGCAGTCATGAATTTGAAGATTATTTCTTTGTTAATGGCATTCGTAGACAGAAAACTATTCTAAGGACTCCATAGGAAAATGGAGTGGTTGAATGCATGAACAAGATATAATGGAGTCTGCAAGAAGCAAGAGATTGCATGCAGGTTTGCCTTTACAAATGTGGGTGAAGGTTGTTAATACTGAGTTATATTTGATTAATAGAGGTCCCTCTACTCCTTTGGGTTGTGGTATTCCAGAGGAAGCATGGACTGGTAAGAAGGTGAGTTATTCTTTTTTCTAAACCTTCGATTGTGAAGCATTTGCTCATATAGATTCTAAAAATAGAACCAAGTTGGAAGTTAAGTCAAAGAAATGTGTATTTATTAGATATGGAATTAATGAATTTGGTTATAGGCTTTGGGATTTTGAAAATCGTAAAATTATAAGAAGCAGGGATGTCATATTCAATGAGAAAGTGTTGTACAAAGGTCTACTATAGCAACATGAGAAGAAAGAAAATGATTATGTAGTGTTGGATGATACTTCAAAAGTTGATGCTCTAGTAATTCCTCATGATGTGCAACAACCACAACAACAAAAACCACATACCCCAGTGAATGTTAGACGGTCAACAAGGATGAGTAGACCTCCAAAAAAAATTCGCCTTCCTTGTATTTTATTTTACTTACTGATGCTGGCGAACCTGAATGTTATGATGAAGTTGTGTAGGTGGATACAAAGATTCAATGGGAGTCTGCAATGAAAGAAGAAATGGACTCTTTGCTGAAAAATAAGACATGGGATTTATATAAGTTTCCTGCAGGTAAAAAGGCTTTACAGAATAAATGGGTTTACAGGTTAAAAGAAGAGGATGGAGGTAAGAAAAGATTTAAAGTCAAGTTAGTTGTAAAAGGATTTGCATAGAAAAAAAGACATTGATTTTGATGAGATATTCTCTCCTGTTGTTAAAATGACTTCTATTCACATTGTTTTAAGTATTGTGGCTATTGAAGATTTGCATTTAGAGTAGCTTGATGTTAAAAAAACCTACCTTCATGGTGATTTAGATGAAGAGATATATATGGCTCAGCCATAGGGATTCAAGTTCAAAGGTAATGAGAACTTGATGTGTAGATTGGAGAAAAGTTTATATGGCTTGAAGCAAGCACCTTGGCGATGGTATTTGAAATTTGATAGTTTTATGCATGAGCATGGATATAATAGGTGTCATTCAAATCATTGTGTTTATTTTAAGAGGTTGGATTATGACAGCTATATTATTTTATGTTTATATGTTGATGATATGCTTGTAGCTAGGTCTAACATGGATCATATTACAGGGCTGAAATGCTAGTTAGCACATACATTTTCTATGAAGAATTTGGGAAAAGCAAAAAAAATCCTTGGTATGAAGATTTTCAGAGATAGGAAGAGTAGAAAATTGACATTATCTCAGGTTGATTATATTGAGAAGGTGTTGCAATGTTTCTCTATGGAGAATGCTAAAGTTGTCAACACACCTTTACCTTGTCATTTGAAGTTGACTAAGGAGATGTGTCCCAAGACACAAGAAGAGGAGGATAAGATGTCTAAGGTACCTTATGCTTTAGTTGTAGGAAGCTTGATGTATGCTATGGTATGTACAAGGCCAAATATTGCACATGCAGTGGGAGTTGTTACAAAGTATATGATTCATCCAGGGCTTGAGCATTGGAATGTAGTTAAATGGATTCTCAAATTTTTGAGAGAAACATTCAGTAAGTGGTTACACTTTGGGGGCTCTACTATTGATTTATAGGGATATGTTGACTCATATTTGGTAGGGAATATTGATACCAGGCAGAGTACTACAGGTTATGTATTTATTGTTGGTGGAGCAACAGTGAGCTAGGTTTCTAGGTTACAAAAGGTTAATATTTTATCCACTATAGAGGCAGAGTATGTTGCTGCTAAAGAGGTAGCCAAGGAGATGATTTGGTTTTAGTTTTTCATGAAATAATTGGGACACCCATAGCGAGATAATTATTTGTTCATAGATAGCTAGAGTTCCATTCATCTTGCAAATAATTCAGCTCTGCATTAAAAGACAAAACACATACAGTTGCAGTACCAATTCATTCGATCAATTTTGAATGATGGACAGTTAAAGTGGGAGAAGATACATACAAATGATAATCTAAAAAATATATTTACAAAGGTTGTGACAAGGAAGAAGTTGAATTCCTCTTCAGATTTGGTTGGTTTTCTCAACTAAATAGAATAAAAGAACAATAGAGTCCAAGGTGATTTGATATTCCAGTGGGAGCTATAGGATTTGCAGTGCTATGATCAGTCTCCAAGTGAGAGGTTATTATTGTGGATTTTGATCAGTCTCTAAGTGGGAGATTGTTGTGATGTGGAGCCTAATCAGACTCAGAGGTTTATTCGGTGTGATTTCTCTGCAAACCATTTCTACAAAGATTTGGGGGCAGTGTCTCCAAGACGGAGTCAAGGGGCTACAAGGTCTTGGGGACCCTATGTGCACTTCCTATCATAGTACAAGGTGGGATCAAGGGGCAATGCCCCCACAAGGGTTTTCAGGGGTAGCACCCCCGAAGCAAAAAATGCCCTTATATTGTAAAAGGCATCGGCTACTATTTTTTCTATTATTCTAGTCCTAATTTTATAAGTGAAAAAAGCTTGTATAAAAAGGCTTAGGGTTAGGGATTTCATTATGTAATGGTGATATTGTAGTTTCTTGCGGTAGTATTGAGTTGTAAGGGATTACGGATTATGATTAGGTTGTAATCACTGGATCATAATAATATTGGACTTGTTGTTGGTGGACATAGCCCAAGGATTGGGTGAAGCATGTTAAATCTTGGTGTCTTGTGTTATCTAATGTGCAATTTATTAGTTTTTGATATTGGTTATATTTGCATGTAACTGTTATTTCTCTCTGAGGTTAATCCCAATAATTTTATATGTCTATTAACTTAACTATTGCATCTCCTTTGGGTCCAAATGCTAGTTAGTTGATAATCTATTCTATTGGGGAATAACCTTCTATTGGATTCCTCTCGTCTTACGCTTTGTCTGGCGTTGGGTTTTTTTTTTTTTTACATTGTCTTTCTTTGTCCATATTGATAGAACACAAGTGGACCCATTTGTATATGTCTCTCTCTCTCTCTCTTGTAATAACGTGATGAAATTAAAGATGACATAACGATACATGAAAGTTTCAGAAATTGAGCAAAAGGGTAAAAAAAATGCTAGGGGACATGCAAAAATAATAAAAGACAATGTGGTGCCCATTAATGAAAAACCTAAACCAACACAACAACACCTAGAATAGGAGTCATGTCCTTCAAACCTGCATGGTAGGGAGGAAATTAGGGGGAGACAATAGTGACGTTGGGCAATTTTTTGAGTAGGTCAAAAAGGGAGAATTGCTAGGATAGCTTGCAGGAGTACCTTGGAGTTACATTTAACATCTGTCTAACCAAACTCATAATTTTTTTTGATTTTATATTAATATTGTCCCTCTAAATTTGTAGTTAACGTTGTTTCTCAAATCTGTACATCATGTCCACTTTCATTGGAAAAAAAATGTGCCTTGTTTAGAGGCCATATTTGTGTGCATGAATCTCTATGGTTGCTTTGTTTGAACTTGTGCCTCTTTCACTCTTTTCTATGCATGTCATTTTTTGCAACCTCTATCTCTCAACCACAGTTTGTAAAAAAGGAAAATTGAAAAATATGACAGAGCACAAAATCAAACATTGTAAAAATTAATAGTAATAACTTTAATTGTAGTCATCAATATTTTATATAATAAATTTTAGATTATAAAACTTTGTAATTAGCTAATAAGGTTGTTAATATGCTATCTACTAGATTTGTCTCATGCTAAGCGGTTGTCAAAGTGCCTAGTGGGAAGATTGAACTTGGGTTTTTTGAAACTTGTCAATGTATTTTTGCAATTGTTGAAACCTTCATATTAAATTCCCACGATTGTTCCACCAATACCTTCACCCTCATTTAAACCATGAGACAAGTCTCATGGTGCATTTACTCCACATTGCCAACAAAGAGACTACATCCATTCACCATAATTTGATAGTATCTCTGAGATTAATGAAAAGTCTAAAACCCTACCAATTTTATTATGTTATTTTTATCTTACTTTTCAACACAAAAAATAACAAAAACAAAGCGAAGAGATAATGATGAATTAATTAAAGTGCCAGTGCTTACATCGGTCTCATGTTTATGTCATTTATCATACTAGATGGTTTTTAATTCCTCACCAACAAACAAAAAAATTAACGTCAGAAGGAAAATGTGGGCAAACTGTAGGATGGAGAAGTCCTTGTACGCAGTTACTTCTTGCATAGGTTTTATTAATCTCAACAACACTTGCAACCACTAAAATATATATGGTGGGGAGGAACTACCCCAAGCTGGAATTGAGCAATTTATCTAGTTCTAACAAATTTATTTTTTTTTTAAATAGTTCGGTAGTATATGTTGAAGTTGATGAAAGATCAACCCCATAGCTCCCAAGAATCACCTACATGAAAACACTTGTCACAAAAGAGAGAAATAAAAAGCTATGGAGGTTGGAATTGTCAGATCCATAGATGAGACATTCTTGATGAGAAAAAAGAGAGATTGCTATAATCAAAAGTAAATCGGTTAATACTTACAAAGAGAGATTGTCCTTATAAAGGAGATCAAAATCCTAAAAATATCTAACCTAGGTTGCATCATAATAATTAGTAAAACAATTAATTATTAGATGCCTAAAGTTTAGCTTAAGCAAACTAGAGTTAATTAGAAAATATCTAATTACTCTAACACCCCCCTTAAGATAAACTTAGGGAGTAGCTAAAAATCAAGAAACTACTAAAGTAGATTTGGGTCCTGGCAAACAAAGGCTTGATGAGGTACCCAAGCACAATCAAATCTCTGAAAAGAAGAGAAATAGAGAAAACTGCATGGAAAAAACCCTGCTCCAAAAAGACATGGAAATAATACTAAAAGAACTAGTGAATGACAGAAGAAGCCTCCAAACTAGGGAATGTCCTAGAAGATAGGAACAAAAGGTGATCATTAAGAACACGACTGAAACATGAAGCTACAAACACTAGCAAATTGCTAATCTAAAGAAACTCCACTATATAGAACATGACTAGGTAGAGAAGACTAAGTCTGAAGAGCTAATTAATCAAAGATGTAAGGTATCTTCATGGCCTCAAAAAAAAGGAATGAAAGAATGTCTATATGGTAAATGATCCATCTCACTGAAATGCATAGTTATCCAGCCACTGCAATCACCTAGTACATAGGATCAAATATTGAATACATAGCTCACTCCATCGAACCAAGTAAGTGATAGAACCAACATAACCCCCCTATAATGCTAAGAGGTAAGACGTAAACGCTGAAACTCAATGCAATATCTCTTGCAAAAAGAACTGGGAACATCAAGAGTGCAAAAGAAGTACCAACACCTATAATAGCATGTGTCATCAACACATCATGAGGCTAATGTCATGGAAAGAACACTCACTTAACAAAGGAAGATGGCGAATATGGCCAACATGAAACCCCCTAAGGCACTTTATAATGTAGTGTGAGTACAACAAAACACAAAGATGTGCAAGATCCCAAAATGCAATAGAGTGGCACTTTATCTCAATGCATTTGCAAAAATACTACAAAAGGATGTCAACAAATATCAAAAGAGACATAAGGTTGATACAATAGATAGTACAACCCATGAAAAATCATTTGTAACAACAAAATCAATTCCCAAACCTGGAACAACCAAAAATCCATCAAAATGTAGAAAAGCAAAAAATTGAATGTGATGTGCCTGGAGAAGAATCTGGAAAATAAAATGTCACAAAATATGTCTCTCGGAGTGCAAAATAGAACTCCTAACTTTGATAGCCAAATAGCCATCAAAAGAGCACCAAAATTAAAAATAACCTACACCATCGAAACGGGCTCAAAACTAGCTTTCCAGTAATATCTCATTTGTGAAAAATGAAGTATGGATGAGCAAGTTATGGCCGAAAAACCACATGTAGGTCAAAAAAAGTGATGGAAGGGCAAAACTTAAAAAAATTACCCACCTCGAGATCCGTGCCAAATGTATCAAAAAACATGTCCACTAACACTAGAAATTACCTCAGGAAGCATGCTAGTTTGGTACCCAAATTGCCTCGAGTTGTGTACCAAAAATTTTGGTCCACGTGTTAAATATCTCGATTTGCGTGCCCAAAAAATCTCAATTTGCATACCAAAAATCTTAATTTTTGTGTCAAAAAATTTTGATCCGCATGCCAAAAATAAGAAAATCACTGCCTTGGGAAATGTGTCCAATCTGGAAGCAATATTATTTTGCCTCAAATTGCAAATGTGTCCAAATTCGATAAATTATATATGAAAATAGGGTTTTGGGGCACTTTGAGCTCAACAGTGATGTCCATTTGGGCTCAATGTGACTTGAAAATCAATGACCCCTAGATTCAATACAAAACAACTCTATAAAATGAAACTTTTTGAAAGAAAAAGCACAGATCTGAAAGCCAAGCCAGACCTCTCATAAGCAGAACATGGGCATGAAGATTTGGAGCTCTGATACCATATTGAAGTTGATGAAAGATCAACCCCATAGCTCTCAAGAATCACTTGCATGCAAACACTTGTCACAGAAGAGAGAAGCAAAAGACTATGGAGGCTAAAATTGCCAGATCCATAAATGAGACATTCTTGATGAGCAAAATGAGAGATTGCTATAATCAAAAGTGAATCAATTAATAATTACAAAGAGAGGTCATCCTTATAAAGGAGATTGAAACCCTAAAAGGTTTTAACCTAAGTTGCACCATAATAATTAATAAAAGAATTAATTATTAGATGCCTAAAGTTTAGTTTAAGCAAACTAAAGTTATTAGAAAATATCTAATTACTCTAATAGTATATCTAGTTCTACTCCAATGTTACATTAAACAAATCTACTCAAAATTTAATGTGGGTTTCTAGAGATTTTTTTTTGAAGTTGAATTTCATATATGGGGTTTTTCTTGTTGTGTTTATTGTTTGATTGGATTTCATTGTGATTTGTGTTGGGCATTTTTTGGGTATTGTAGAAAATTTTAATACAGTATTATCTTTTGATTAAATCTCATTTAGACTAATGAATTTTTTATTTTTCTTACAGAAGATTTATGATTGAGTTCATTATGATCTATAACAGATTAGTATTGTATTGTATTGTAAGAAAACTAGATGTCTACAAGGTGAACTTTTGTTATTGAATCTAATGTCTTTGAATAGCATAGAATTTGAAGTATAATAGACTTTTAATTTGTAGTCTGTTATATTTTGTCAAATCTGATATCACAAGAAAATGAAAATTGGGTCTAAGTACATCTTGCAAGCCCAATTTGGGTGTGTATGTTATTTGATGGATCAATTGGCAACATTTGTAAGGGGTCGATCAAAATTTTATTGATGTTTAACTAGCTATGTAGGATTAGTGATATAATGAATTTGCAATTGTCTTTTAGTTATTTTTGCAACTGATAAGTAGGAGATAATTTCCATAGCAAGTTAAATTGTGATATAGCTATCAGGATTTAACTGTGTGATTTTGAGTCAAACTCATTGACCCATGTTTCATGAGTAGTGATTCAACATGGAAGAAAATTCATAGTTAAGTGTGCTCAGGTTAGAGTAGTATTGGGATGGGTGACCTCCCAGGAAGTCTCAATGCTTCACTCCTGTGAGCATCACCTAGATCCAATGAGTGCTTAGTGTTCCATTTATTCTCACGAGAGATGGATTCACGTTGAATCACTACTCATGAAACGTGGGTCAATGAGTTTGACTCAAAATCACACAATTAAATCCTGATCGCAATATCACAATTTTTGCAACTATTTTCTAGACACATTGAAAAAAAAAGTGTAATTGTGAGTATAGAATGGAGACTAGTGCATACGTAATTTGATAGAAAATTATTTTTGTTGGTACTCAATCATTGTAAAAAAAATTATTATGTCGATGTTGATTTCTGAGGTGCAATATTCGGTGCCATGGTTGAATCACAAAAATAAGTAAGAAAACCAAAAGATTTCTTCTTATGGAGAAACAATTAAAGAGCAAAGTGAGTGATTGAATAAAATAGGAATTGGACAAAAGCATATAAAGACACATGCATGAGAAACTTGTAGAAAATGTTTCTTCCCAAAAACATTATTGGAGAGATTATTTTATTGTTTTGAAGTGGGAAATTAGCAGTATTGGCATGTAATATCTAAACTTCTAGAAACTAGGATATTATGTCCTTATGTTCAAGGCAATTTACTAACTCCAACATGAAACAAGAGCTCTAGCAAAGCTTGAGTCCTTGCCTTATGCAATAAGTAAATGAAGCATGAATTGAATAAATATGAACATTTAATTAAATATTTCAAATCAAGGAGATCTTGTGTAATGAGAATTTAATTTAGAAGTAAGAGTATCACAATTTGATTTAGTAGGGTGAGTTAGGGGATTATAAATAAATAAATAAAACTACAAATGCATCTTATACTATGAAATTGACTTTTATTTGTAGCGACACTTTTTACTACTCTCAATGCTAGAGGGTCTTTTGAACCATAGTGTACACTTCACTCCGTGACATTTGTCAATTTTGTAGGAATAAGACATTTTAATGAGTTTACAGACTTGATTCTTTATGATATAGATATAATTTTTGACACTAGAGTAATCTTTTTTATATTTACTTATATAATCATTTGATTTTTCTATTCTTATTAATTATTATATTAATCAAATGAATATGAAAGAGAAAAAATTATTTTGAATGCTCGAAAAATATATAAGATACCAAAAAAAGGAATAATTGTAAAATAAAATGTTATTTTATGAATTAAAATAAATTATACATAAAATAATTAATTTTTTTATTCAAATTAAATAAATACATTAATAATGTCAATTTTTAAAATATACTAAATATTAATGTATTTTAATTATTAAAATTAATATCTATAACTTTGATCATTTCTAAGATTAAATTGTATACTATCTCTTATCAAATTGTGAAGTTTTTAAAGCTCAAAAATTTTGAAAACAAAGTGACAATGTTTAAGAAGACAAAATTACACACACTAAAAAGAATTCTAAAGCTATGGAAGATAAATCATTGACCAAAAATAAATGGAAGACAAATTTATTCAAGATCGATATCGAAACTTAATGAGAATTTAAGTGAAATTGAAAATCAATTGAGTTTTGAACTATGGAACATTCTTTTTTGTGTCAAAAACCATTTACTCAAATTCAATTTTGTGCATCGCTTGTGATGTTTTTATATGGAGGGAGCTAAACATGTAAATATTACTTATTTAAAGAAGCATGTATTTATTTGACATGTTTATGTACTAGATTTTTATAATATAATTATTAAGGTAATTTAATATTATGTTCCATTTTGAAATGGGCATGTTGTATATAATCTCTTTAATGAAGTTATATTTGTCTTATAATTGAGTTGTATTATTCAATTGGTTCTACCAAAATAAATTAACTTTAAATCAAATTCAAACTATTTTATAAAACAAATCAAACTCATTTTGTTGTTGTTTTCAAATGGAAATATAGTGGTAAGTAGCATGTAGAATGTGTAGTAGCAATTTGTTTTTCAATTGGAAAAAAAATATTTATTACAAAGGATAACAACAATGTCATAAGTACAATATTGTTGTTATAGAATTAATCGACAACCAATCTATTCCATCTTACATTGCAGCAAATTATATCAACTTCCATAATGTTAATAAATTCTTTTGGACGATTTGTTGTAATAGGAAGTCAATAATGACTAGAAAAAATATTTTCCTTCACTTGTGTCCCCAATGTTTCTTGTGCTACTAGCTATAGAATAGCATATGGAACTAATCATTGATTTCAGCAATGTCAAATCAAAATGCCTTGCATATTTTCTATCCCTTGCACAAAGTAGGGATTCAAGCTCTTGTTTTGTTTTGTTTTGTTAACATCAAATGTTAGCATTGGTTATTTCTTTCAGAAGTTTTGTACTGATGAACTAGACAAATGAACCATGTTTATTTAGACAGTTAAGCTTGTTTTTTTCAAAAGTGGACTTTCTTTACAATCAACAACTACCAAGATGTTAAACTTGTTTTTTCAATATGGTATGATATTTGCTTTTTGGAACATTAATATCTTTATGACTTTGTAAAATTTCTCCTAATTAACTAAAATAATATAAGATTAACCTCAAAGCTAAAACAAATCAATGAACATAATCTAAACTTTGACCATTTGGTATAACTAGTTTATTGGTCAGCTGAAGGTTATATACCAAGGTTTGAATAGTGAAAAACAACTGTTCTAAAAGTTATGATCTTTTCTAAGTGAATTGAAAGGTTATAGATTTATTTATGTTAGAATTGAAAAATTATTGTTCTCTTTTTATTGAAGGCATCAATAATGATTATTTTTCTTGATGAGAAATATTATAAGACAAGGGATTTTCTTAAACAAACAAGTTATGCATGTGAGAGGAGAAAGATGAAGAACTAATAATTATAGGTGGACTAAGTTAACAAAGTATATCACTCTATATGTAGATGATGTAGTTTTCGAGTTAAACTCATTCACTTGTGTTCTATAACTTTGGTTCTCAAAACCCATTACTAATGAGAATGAATGAAACACTTAATACACCAGTACAACTCATCAAGTGCAAAAGCCCTGATATATATTAAAATTTATAACACTCTCTTCACTATACACTTACAATGTATACATTCATATGTCATTGGTAAATTCACTTTGGAATATTCTAGGCTATTGATCTCACGGATGGATGTGTGGGTGAAATCTGAGTGCTTAAGTGCCGCTGCCATGTTTGCTCAGATTCCTCTCTATATATATTTTTAGCTTTGACTCAATTTGACAATTGCCACTTCGACGTTATAGATTGGTTTGCATGGGCGGTCTTCACGTGCTAGGGCGGTTTCTTCTTTCGGGATTCCGCATGAAAAATCTACTTCCAGCCCAATGCATTTCTATCGAACATTCCAATTAGGCGAGAATTTCCAAAACGTTTATTTGTATTTGTAAGCTTGCATTTCAAATTCGAGGAGGCTTTATTCCATTTGTGAGTAGCCTTATATTTGAACATGAGTCCATTATCAGACATCCTTGGACCTGCCTCACATTTGGATTTTGGATGGGAACACTAGGAGATTGAAAATCAACTTGCACAAGCCACGAGAAGTGAAGGACATCAAGTTCTCTCTTGCAAAATTTGCAAACACAACCTATTCTTTTTAAATTTAAAATGCATTGTTGTTTTATCATGCAATTTAAAGCAAACTGGAAGAACTCAAAATGACAACTTTCAACTGGCAACTTGAATTTAAGCCCGGAGACAATTCTGCCCTAGGAGTGTAAACTGTCATTTTATGCTCCAAATTGTATTTTGTGTATGTACTGCACCCTGTCAATTGTTAGGTTGGATCTTTATTAATGAATCCAACAATTTGGGAGATTATTCAGTTATACACATAACCATAAGATAAGATGAAATTCCACTTTGGGAGAGCAGGGAAAGGTTCATCATGGCATTTAAACAGCAGTTTCAATCATGTTCTCTGGCTAACTTTAAACAATTGTTTGTCTCCGAATCATAGGACACAAATCACTATCATATGCATCGTCTGCTGCCCTATCTCCTTGTACTCATTCTTGAGCTACATGACAAATATCAGAAGAATAAAACTGGTTTAACAAAAATGACAAGGGTTATGGACTAAAGGGATTAAAGATTCTTCAAAAAAATATTCACTGCATAGAGCAGTCACTATGCCCTTTCATCATTCGGACCATCATCCAACAATTTCATAGAGTCTTTGAATTTTCATCAAATCATTATGCTTCAGTGACTTGACTTTGAGGTTCCTATTGCTCAACATATGTAGGTACATCTCCTTCATCTTCAGTTGAAAATAAAATACTCCATTTGCTCCACATTGTATTGCATATTTAATTGAGGATGTTCCATGTATTCTTACATATTGATACACCAATAGTTGAGAATACTTCATCTCCTCCACGTATTGTTGCATCTACAATTGAGGAAACTCATACTATAGTTACTGTTATTTCCAAGTTCAAAGTCGCTTCTTCAAGAGCTTCCAATGTTTCAAAACAACAGACTAGTTCGTCTTCCACATTCAGCTACTTGGGATGAGCATTTGAAGACATTGCTGGTTTGTTTTATGAGTCTTGTCCTACCAGCTTGAAGACTTTATCGAGGGCATTGGTCTTGAATTTGATGACAATCACATCAATATTGCTGTCGGTTCATGTCCAATTGTTTTTTGCTCCTGCCTTGTCTACAGTAGTGTCCATTATAGATTGTGCAAATATTCATGGTTTGAGCCATCTTCTGGGGGGCATGGTCTTCAATTAGCTTCATGTTTATGTGCCTTGCTTGCATGGCAAGTTAATTATAGGGGTCGGTAGGCTATTTCTCCTATATATGTACCTCCTTGTACATTTTTCATTAGCTCAATACTTTCTTCATTTGCTCTTCTAATTTGGCTTTCAAATAACTGTTTTCATTTTGTCTAGTATTCATTACTGAATCTCACAACCTTCCAATAATATCCACAGCTTCTTAAAGCTTATAATTGAAGAATCTGTATATTAAATGGAATATATTAATATAGCAATCTATTCAATAAGGTATATAGTTGTTAGATTTGGAGGTTAAGAGGAGAAAGAGCAAAACATTATAAACAGTTTCCAATAATTTATGTGCATCAAAAATAGCCTTCCAATTTTCGCCAAAAAAATCTCATAATTGCACTATAGTATTGACCCTTCTTGCATTAACGATTGAGAAGAATATAGACAAAACCATGAAAATATTTACTAAAAAACACCACCACAACCGTTAGTTCACAACAGGCATCCACATCCACAGATGTTCAATTAAATTCAAATTGTTTGTGCTGTCTACATAAACTGCATTATTCATTTTTATAGATATTGAATATTTATCAGACAATACATTAGTTTTCTATTTTTTGCTTGTCAACAGTTTTCCTTATTGCTTATGGTGGTAAATTTCTTGCATGTCCAAAAACATAAATTACCTAAAAGATATGTATTAATATCGATAACAGGGAATAGAATTTCTGATCAGAGCACCTCCATTAAAATAGACACCATATACCTATTCATTTTGATATTCAGTCAAAATTAAAAGCTTGTGTATTCTGTACAGAATGTAAAGATTACCAGTAATTTGCATTATAGCCAGTCTCTTTCAGCTATCTCTAACATGCTTAAATACATGGGAGTGCACTTTCTGAGCGCACTAACATAAAAGCCATGATAGTCAGACAGCTAACCCCTTGATATTATTGAATCTAATTTCACAAGAGTCATCCACAGAAACACAGGACACTCAAAATGTTTGCTTGGTAAACAGGTGGCAGAGTCTTTTGTTAGGAATATATATCTGGATACAAGAGCCCAACATATTATCAGCCATACAAGAAAAGAAATCAAAATACTAGTATAATTATAGCAATATGCATGGTATCACTCAAGAAATGATAAATTTATGAAATTCTTTACCACATATAAATAATTACTGTTGCCTCGAATGACTCAAGATATTATAAAAATCTCAAATTCCTTAATACATTGAAATAACTGCTGCTGCCTCCAAGTTTTGATGTACCAATGATATTAAAATATCTACTAAAAATGCAAATATACACCTTTGATGAAACAAAGAACTTAACTTACATATGGACCTGCAATTCTTGTTATCGCAAAAAAAAGCTTAATCTCTCCATCGATAACCACAGTTAGGATTGCAACAAACAAAAAAAAGAGTCATGCCTTCTTCTCCTCTAGTAGTCGCCTGCATTATGCATCATTTTGTTAGCTAAAATTTTAATGAAGTTATATATCATTTTTGTTACATGTGAATCATTACATAAGAAACTTAAGGGTTGGCTAGGCATTTGTTAACATGGAAAACTATCTGCAGCAAATATCCAGAAGATCATTCAAACTCCTGCTTGTTGGATAGAGTCTTTACTATGTGGAATGACATCTCCAGGATGACACAACATGTTTCTGGAATGCCAAGCCAGGAAGGCATTGTTGGGGAATGACACATGACGACAATATCAAGTATTCAATATATAAGTATATAAGAGGGAATAGTTTACAACTTTAGCTGTACATGAAATAAAGATTCACATTAGAAAAATTCATATAATGCATCAAATTCGAGATTTAATGATCAATGTTCATTGAATCAAGTATAGCCAGCAATTGAAAATTAATTGTTTGTGTTAGGAAAACTAAACTGTGAAAGGCCCAAAGGCTAAAAAATATCCAATAATAGCCAAAACAAATATGTGGGACATTTAGGGTGCATGTATTATTCAGGCATAAAAATTAAAAGGGAGCATATCCAATGAGAGAAAGATAGTATGCCACTTATGAGAGAAACATATAGTATCATCAAAGAGAGTAGGAATGCATGATTGTTACGAAGAAAATCTATAACATCATTGAGGAATCAGGGCATTTCACTTCAGCATGAGTAGGAATGCATAATATTATTCAGGTACATGCATTATTCAGACATGAAAATTAAAAGTGTGTATCAAATGAGAGGAGGATTGTATGCCACTTATGAGAGAGGCATATAGTATCATCTAAGGGAGTAGGAATGAATGACTGTTACTAAAAATCTGTAGTAACATTGACGCATCAGGGCATTTCACTTCAGCATATAAGGTGCTTCATAATTAATACACGGATACCTACAAAAAGATTAAAATATCTACTTGAAAAAAGGAAATACATGCATTTGATGAAGAAACACAATAGGGTCCTGCAATTCTTGTTACTGCAACTATAAGCAGCAGTTAAATTCATTGTTTGTGTCACAAATATAAAACCACTTATGAGAGAAACCTATAGAATAACCAAAGCTGTAATGGAATAAAATTTACACTCCCATGTAGAAGCCATTTGCGCACTTTACTTCCCTTTAATCCAAGACACAATGCCACCACTTTCGCCCATTTATGCCACCTGCCAAATTATCTTTTGGCTGAAATTCCATGTAAGGAAGCCCTAGAGGCCACAGACACATGTGAGCCGCAGAGCCATCCGCGTGGCGTGCTTGCATCCACAAATCTGCAGACATGCAAAGAGACGTTTGAACATTACAAACCTGCCACCCTGCGAGTTTGCAATGCTAAAATCATGGCATCCTATGTGGGATTCCATTCGGTTCATTAAAAACCCCTCTTGCATGCCATTTTACTCTCGAATCTGTGACACACAAAAATCTCTTTATCACTCATACTTTCTTTCTTGCATCAATATCTCCACTTGGTTGAAGGTTTTTCACCATTGTTGTGCACTCAAGCTCATTCACATGGCTTATTACTCACGTTGGGACTCTTGTCACACTTGGGGAGCCTTCTACTTCCCTACTCTCTTGTCTTTGAGCATACCACATATCCTTCATCTTTTCCACTTGCTACTATTATCATTGTGGTTACTTATATTTTCCAGTTATCTATCACCAAATATCATGTCTATTTACCCATCTGTGGAGGTGGAGACACCAAAGCGGGGATTTGACTGAGGCAAGCCTCTCAAACGGCCCCAACATTTTCCTCTTTTCTATGTGCAGGCTTGTGGCCTTGTGGCGATTTTCGTGGAAGTGCATTATCTGCCTTCAAATCAGGTTATCCTCTCTCTCCCTTCATTTTATTTCATCATAAATATAAAATCCATAATCTTCATTGCTTTTAAACATACTTAGCTTTATATTTTTTTTCATTCTGTCATTTACATATTCTTAGTTTATCGCATTATGATTAGACCCGTGTTTTACATCTTCCAGATTTATTTTGTCATCCTTGCACACTGTCCGTACAGGACAACAGGGCTCTGCACTAGCATCCTACAATTGCATTGTAGTCCTTTGGGCCGCATGACTGTTTGAGGTAATGAGCTTGTCAGCTTCAGGATTTTGTCCTCTCAATCTGCGTTTTTGGTTTCTGTGACTTAAGTATCACTTTATACACGCACTTAATTCACATAAAAAGAATGCATAACTTTATTTTCATATCTTTCCAACTAGTCCATTACGCACTAATTAATACACAATCACATAGTTGCCTTCTAGTTAGTCAATCTTAACCAATCTAATTGACACATTTCGGAAAACTCCTCAATCAAAAAGCAACCAACAACTTAGTATCCAATCTCCCCAGCACTCCTAGCCGGCAAATTGAGGTGGTTACAAGGGAATCCTGTATCCCTTGAGACTTCAACCGGTCTCTAGGTAGGTGCATTATTTACTCGACAAAAGTGACTATGAATACACAACTAGTACCAAAAAAATCTGTACTAACATCAATGCATCATGGCATTTCACTTCATCATACAGGTGCCTCATTATTAAGTTTAACCCACAGAAAACTCCAAAAAAAACTAAATATGTTTATAATTTAAATAAGCATAAACAGGGATCTACATTGTTCAAATTGCATTCAAACTGAATATAGCTGATGGGATTGTGAGTTTAGATGGCAGTGGATTTCAAAACTGCAGGTACTGAAATTTTTTTTTTGGTATCCTACTCTTTAACATCCTTTCTTTTTTGTTTTGACATTTTTTCCTAAATGATTTTAAAGTGTGACAGATGTGGGGCATCCAACCATTCCGGAGATGATCAAGAGAACAACACAACTCCATTCACATTTTGTCGACACCCCCATGTTTCTGAAACAGGAAGAAAAATGGGAGAGGTGTGTAATATCCTCCCCTGATTTGAACTTTGACTTGTAGAAATTTAACTTAAGGAATATTGTCAAAATGTCCTCCCCTGATTTGAACTTTGACTTGTAGAAATTTAACTTAAGGAATATTGTCAAACACTTTGTATGCAAACTCATAAAGCTGATTTCTTCAATAAATTGCTTTCCAATGAGTAGATTTACGAACAACTATGAAGTGACATTAAAATGCATAATACACATCATAACATTTTCACAAACACTTGGCACACATTCAACAGTATATGAAAAATCTGGAAACTCTTTCAATCTGCTGATAAAGGGTGATTTTTAAATGTAGATGTGCACTTACAGCTGCCTTAAAGGCTGCAACAACTATTCAGACTTGTATTCAACAATTATTATGCAAAGTATCAAAATTTGACAGAAGAAACTTGGAATTAATTGCCGTAGTATTTTGCAGATGTAGTCGGCAGCCCTCCAAACTTCTAATCAGCCGGAAAAACAAGTAAACTTGATACCAACACTATTCACGCCGTACTGTAGCAAAATACTGTTCATGCGGCACTATAGCAATAACTAACTTCAGATCTGCATTTCAAACCCTTGTAAATTTTTTTATGCGAACGCCCCAAATGAAACCCAGTGTGTTTCCTGAAGTGAAAACACCCTTGATCCTCTTGACTGTGTCTTCCAACAGAGAAGAGAATGCTAGCAAAGAGGGATTCCGTCCTCCAAACCCGATAATCAGATATCCAGCAACATAACATTAATCTTCATCCAAGCATACAAAAAAAAGCTCTTCCATTTCTTTTATAGTGTTCTCACAAGAGCTCAATCCTTCGTTTTCTCAATGTGGGATAAAACATAACTCCCTTTATGTACCTTATGTCTCCAATGTGTTATAAAAATAAAGGGAACTCTTTTAATTTAAATATTTCCCACAAACTATAGTCTATGCATTAATAAAGTTAAATATTTAAATTTAACTTTATAAAATGGCTTTATCAATGCATAACAAATCTTATCAATGATAAATAAGTTTTCCTGTCGATTTTAAACAATTACCATCGACATACCACTGTGACTGAATGTTCGGCCATGTCCAAAATGACTTACTATAAATAGTAAGTATGCCCAAAGTTGCCCCAGAACCCCTCAGAAAGACCTGCAACTGAAACTGTCTAGGCCAAATGGCCTCTAAGCCCCTTTAATGTCCTAGTTAGCCTACGGGACTGTGGGGAAATAGGCTAACGACAACATCATGCTATGAATGCTAGAAAGGGGACATTACAGTCCGCCCTTCCCAAAATTGCTTGTCCTCAAGCAATTTCAGCTCTGGATGCTGCAATATCTACTCATTTTCCCAAGTGGCATCCTCGACAGGTAGGTTCCTCCACTTCACTAGATACTCCCTGATAGTCCTCCTGCGAAGCACCCTCTCCCTGGAGTCAAGTATGGCCTCGGGAACCAAGATAAGCTTTCCCTCATCATCAAGAGGTGGCAATACTACTAAAGGCACCACATTGTGACCCAATGCCTTCTTAAGGCGTAACACATGGAACACATTATGCACTTTACTCTCTGCAGACAACTCCAACTCATAAGCTACTTCGGCCACTCTCCTGATTACTTTGAACGGTCCATAGTAGCGTGGTTTCAATTTCTATGCTCCACTCTTCTTGAGAGAGGACTATCTATACGGCTGTAACATGAGGTACACCATATCTCCCACCTCAAAAGACCTCTCAACCCTGTGCTGATCAGCATATTGCTTCTACTGATTTTGTGCTTTTTGCAAATTTTCCTTCAAGGATCGCATAATGTCCTGGCACTCCTGCAAAGTATCCTTGGCCTTAGGCACCCTGCTGTCCCCAAATAACAAATCCAAAAAATTAGGAGCATCATACCCATACAGTGCCATAAAAGGGGACATTTGAATAGACATATGGAAAGAGGTATTATAGCAGTACTGCCCTAGATGTAGCCACTTCACCCAAGCCTTCTGCTCTCCTGCAATGTAGTTTCGAAGGTACCCCTCAACCCATTTGTTCACTATCTCTATCTGCCCATCAGTTTGGGGGTGGTAGCTGGTACTCGGAGTGAGCTCTGTTCCACATAACCTGAACAACTCCTGCCAAAAGTGGCTCATAAATCTGCTGTCTCTGTCACTGACTATGCTCTGTGGTATCCCATGTAGTCTGAATACCTCTCGAAAAAATAGTTCTGCTGTTTGTGCTGCTGAATATGTAGACGAAATTGCAAAGAAATGTGCAAATTTCGTCAATCTGTCTACCACAACAAAGATACAATCCCGACCCTGTGCCTTGGGGAGGCCTGTGATAAAATCCATGGAAATGCTATCCCACTTCTTCTCTGGTATGGGTAGGGGCTGTAGTAAACCACCCGAAAAAAAACGTTCCTGTTTGTTCTGCTGACACACAGGGCATTCCCTCACAAACTGAAGCACCTCTGATTTGAGTCCTTTCCAAGTGAAGCGCTCTCTCACCTGCCGATATGTCTTAAAGAATCCGGGATGTCCTGCCATTGGTGAATCATGAAATGCCCTCAAAATCTTCTGCTTCATAGCAGACCTAGGTACTAAATAAATCCTTTCCTTGTAGATGATCAAATCATTTACGACAGTGTATCGACTATCTTGAATAGCTCCCTCAATAATGCTAGATGCCCAACTATCCTTAGCATATTCTGCCAAGATCATCTCTCTCCAATCATCCATGACTATCCCAACAGCAAGCAAATGAGGCCTTCTAGATAAAACATCTGCAACAATATTTTTCTTCCCTTTGACATAGGCTATGTCGAAATCATAGGCCTGTAATTTACTCACCCATTTCTGTTGCCTGTCATTAAGGTCCTTCTGTCCAAGGAAATGTTTCAAGCTATTATGATCTGTTTTTACTGTGAACCGGCTTCCCACTAAGTACTGCCTGAACTTAGCTAGCGCGTGCATGATTGCTAGCATCTCTTTGTCGTAGATGCTATAGGTTCTCTCCACACCTCGTAATTTTCTACTCTCATATGCGATGGGATGTTTGTCTTGCATGAGAACAGCTCCTATGCCCTCTCCCGAGGCATCACACTGCAGCTCAAAGGGCCTGGTGAAATCTGGAATGGCTAAAACAGGACATGTACTCATCAGCTCCTTAAACCTGTCAAAACAATCCTGAGCCCTCTCTGACCACTTGAAACTATCTTTCCGTGTCAAATCTGTAA
Organism: Cupressus sempervirens; assembly: GCA_028749045.1. Classification (NCBI taxonomy): domain Eukaryota; kingdom Viridiplantae; phylum Streptophyta; class Pinopsida; order Cupressales; family Cupressaceae; genus Cupressus; species Cupressus sempervirens. The sequence goes on from CM053783.1 coordinate 127,846,152, forward strand.
GTGGTGCTGCTATCTGTGAAAATCCCTTCACAAATCTGCGGTAGAACCCACAAAGCCCGAGAAATCCCTTGAGTTGTGAAGTGTTCCTCGGTGGTGGCCAATCCAGAATGGCCTTGATCTTGTCTGGGTCAACCTGAACACTTCCTGCACTAATAATATGCCCTAGATAGAGCAACTCTGTCATCCCAAACTCACATTTACTCATCTTGGCATATAATGACTCCCTCTCTAGAATACTGAGCACTGTATCAATATGCTTCAAATGTTCCTCCCAAGTACGGCTGTATATCAGTATATCATCAAAAAATATCAACACAAACTTCCTCAACTGATCTCTGAACACTCTATTCATACAGGACTGGAAAGTGGCAGGGGCATTTGTTAACCCAAAGGGCATGACTAAGAACTCAAAATGTCCATAGTGGCATCTAAAAGCTGTCTTCTCCACATCCACCTCTCTAACTCGTATCTGATGGTAGCCGGATCTCAAATCAGTCTTAGAGAAGTAGCATGCACCATGCAATTGATCAATAAGCTCATCGATGCGTGGGATAGGGTATCGGTTCTTGATTGTCTTCTTGTTTAGCTCCCTATAATCAATGCACATCCTCATTGTACCATCCTTCTTCTTCACCAATACTACTGAAGAAGCGAAAGGACTTTTGCTTGGCCGTATGTGCCCCATGTCAATCAACTCCTTAATTGCCTTTTCTATTTCATCCTTACTCCTTAATTGCCTTTTCTATTTCATCCTTACATCTCTTCGGATGGCGGTAAGGTGTGATGATAACTAGATTAGCCCCTTCCTCTAATTCAATAACATGCTCGATTCCCCTATCCGGGGGTCTCCCTGGAGGTATCTCACCAAACACCTTAGTATGTTTGGTTATTATTTTTTGTACATCAGGTGGATACTCTTGTTTATGCTGCTCTGTCATCTCAAGCATTACTCTAAACTCTGCTGCCCACTGCACCTGATCATGTCTAAAGAAACTCTGCATCCGCTTGAGTGACACCACTCGAAGTCTCCCATCTGACAAACCTCTGAGCACTATCTTCTTACCATTTGCCTCAAACCTCATTTCCATTTTCGCAAGGTTAAATGTAAACTCTACCAGAGACTTCATCCAGTTCATCCCAAGCACCATATCTTGATCACCAATGTTGACCACAAAGAAATCTCCTGTCATGTCATAATCTCCCAAACGAAGCTGCAAGTTGGAGATTTTCTTGGTACATTCAATTTTGAAGCCATCGGCAACCATCACCTTAAATCCCCTATGCTCCTCTGTATGTAGCCCTCTGCGTGTCACAAACTTCTCATCAATGAAGTTATGTGTCGCCCCTGTATCAATGAGTGCCACAACTCTCTGTCCATCCAAGGTTCCCCTAACTCTGAAAGTGACGGCCTCCTGTATACTTGACAACTGAGCTATCGTGCTATCACCGCGTGCTTCCTCCTGTGAAGAACTATCATCATCTCCATCTGATTCGGATGACTGCTCTGAATCTCCATCTACTGACTCTTCGGCTGAAAAGTACTCCATCTGCTTAGCTTTTGCTTTCAATGGACACTTATGTGACAAATCCCAAGGCTCCCTGCAGTGAAAACAAAGCTTCTTCTTCTTGAGATCATTAAGTGTCTCATTGTCCAACCTCTTACTTTCCTCCTTAGCTGGCTGAACCTCTTTATGAAAAGGTTTCCTGTCCTTATCTTTCCTTGAAGGGAAACTCTTTGCCTGGAATTTATTTTTTGAAGATGAAGAGGAATCCATGTCACGAGCTTTCTTAATGGCTTCCTGCAAAGTGGGAGGGTTGAGAGCTTTAATCCACCCTCTCAACGGATCAGCTAACCCATCCATAAATAGAACTAGTATCCTCCGTTCAGATACATCTGTTACTAACACTGCAAGTTTCTGAAACTCTGAAATGTATGTTTCCAATGATCCCCACTGTTTAAGCTGAGCTAACTCCTTGAAATGGAGTTCTGGATCCTTCCTATCAAAACGTTCAATCAGCCTCTCTGTAAACTCCACATATGAGGTAATGTGTGCATGTCCCATAGTGACCATACCATGATGCCACCACTCGTGTGCTAACCCGTCCAGATGAATTGTTGCGTACTTAATAGCTTCTTCCTCGGGCATAGGGTTCAATTGAAAGTATGTGTCAAGCTTTTGAACCCAAGCTCTTGCTGTAGACTTTCCTGAGCCATCATAATATGGTAACTCAAGTCTCCCTACTTTCTTCCGTAGCTCATAGCTCTGGTTCCTGTCATGTCCACGTGGCACATGTTTCATCCGCACATCCATATACTCCCTAAAGGTAATTGCTGCAGTAAAATCTGGTCCTCCGGCTTCCCAATCTCTCCTCAACTAGTCTTGTATATCAGTAATCTGGGGCTCTGGTACGAGCTGCTCTGGAGCTCTAGGAGGAAATGTAGGAATCATGGGCCTTGAACTCACTGTCCTAGCTCGCTGGGGTGCATGACCGAAATTGTTCCCAACTTGTTCATCTCCATTATGTGTCCCATCCTGATCATTTCCATTCTGATTGTTACCATTCTGATTATTTCCTCCACCCATGTTAGCATTCAACCCCATTTGACGAGCCATCATCTGCATCATAAGCTCCAATCTCTGATTCTGTTCCTGTGCCCTTTGTTCTGCTACTCGCTGACCCTGTACCAAGGTCTCTAATAACTACAAGAATCTTTCCTCTCCAGGCTCTGGACCGACATTCCCGCCTCCACCTAATCTTGTATTCCTGTCATCTCGGTCATCCATATTGCTGTCTTGATCAAAGAATACCTTCGCTGTGTCTGTATGACTGGATTCTATACCCCCCTGTACGGATGAACTAGACTGTTTGCTTTGCAGGTCTGAACTCCTACTTTGTCTTGCTCTGATATTGCGGAAATTATAAGGCCCCTGTCGCATGCTCAAACATAAATGCTCTGATTTTAGTGTTTTGACATTTCATCAAACACTTTCCCCTCTATCCGCCAGTTCCAAATTTCCTATAAGACCTCCACAGGATGGCAGGACTTATAGCTTTGATACCACTGTAATATCCTCCCCTGATTTGAACTTTGACTTGTAGAAATTTAACTTAAGGAATATTGTCAAACACTTTGTATGCAAACTCATAAAGCTGATTTCCTCAATAAATTGCTTTCCAATGAGTAGATTTACGAACAACTATGAAGTGACATTAAAATGCATAATACACATCATAACATTTTCACAAACACTTGGCACACATTCAACAGTATATGAAAAATCTGGAAACTCTTTTAATCTGCTGATAAAGGGTGATTTTTAAATGTAGATGTGCACTTACAGCTGCCTTAAAGGCTGCAACAACTATTCTGACTTGTATTCAACAATTATTATGCAAAGTATCAAAATTTGATAGAAGAAACTTGGAATTAATTGCCGTAGTATTTTGCAGATGTAGTCGGCAGCCCTCCAAACTTCTAATCAGCCGGAAAAACAAGTAAACTTGATACCAACACTGTTCACACCATACTGTAGCAAAATATTGTTCATGCAGCACTATAGCAATAACTAACTTCAGATCTGCATTTCAAACCCTTGTAAATTTCTTTATGCGAACGCCCCAAATGAAACTCAGTATGTTTCCTGAAGTGAAAACACCCTTGATCCTCCTGACTGTGTCTTCCAACAGCGAAGAGAATGCTAGCAAAGAGGGATTCCGTCCTCCAAGCCCGATAATCAGATATCTAGCAACATAACATTAATCTTCATCCAAGCATACAAAAAAAAGCTCTTCCATTTCTTTTATAGTGTTCTCACAAGAGCTCAATCCTTCGTTTTCTCAATGTGGGATAAAACATAACTCCCTTTATGTACCTTATGTCTCCAATGTGTTATAAAAATAAAGGGAACTCTTTTAATTTAAATATTTCCCACAAACTATAGTCTATGCATTAATAAAGTTAAATATTTAAATTTAACTTTATAAAATGGCTTTATCAATGCATAACAAATCTTATCAATGATAAATAAGTTTTCCTGTCGATTTTAAACAATTACCATCGACATACCACTGTGACTGAATGTCCGGCCATGTCCAAAATGACTTACTATAAATAGTAAGTATGCCCAAAGTTGCCCCAGAACCTCTCAGAAAGACCTGCAACTGAAACTGTCTAGGCCAAATGGCCTCTAAGCCCCTTTAATGTCCTAGTTAGCCTACGGGACTGTGGGGAAATAGGCTAACGACAACATCATGCTATGAATGCTAGAAAGGGGACATTACAAGGTGGGATAGAGCACAATAATCTGGACGTGTCCCCATGTAATCACAGTCTTATATGGATTGAGAGGGATGGTTTCCCACCTTCCACAGGATATGTTAGCAATTGAGATTAGGAATAATTTGCATACAATTTTAAAATCTTCTTTCATCACAGCTTTCAAGTTTCAAATACTTGAAATACAGATCCAGTACACAGGCTGGAAATGTTGGGCACAAATTCTTTTACCTAGTTGAATTCAGAAGAATTCAAGATTCCTTACAAAAGCAAACAGACTAACATTCCATGAATAAAAATGAATTGTTTACTATCTTCTTCGTCTATAATTGAATATGGAAAAAGTACTCAAATTGTTTTGCCTAAACTTCAAGTTGATTTGGTATGGACTACATATTAAAACACTTTTTACCTAAATTTGTTGATATTTGTGTTTTTCTTAAAGGGCTCATTTATTTCACTAAATTCAAGTGAAAAACAGTGTAGAAAATCTTGGTCTTATAACTAATTCGGTTTACTTGAAAATATGATCTCCAACTTTGATGACAAGCTTGTTCAAGAAATGATCACCAAGTCATATATAATTTTAACATGATAGAAATCAAGTGATTGAGCTATTTTGCTATCATCACATTGAGGCTCTCTAATGACAGACTTACAATGTTTTCAAACTTTAAACCATAGAAAGCACTCTAGTACTGCTAATTAGATTCGCAAAAGTCAAAAGGATATGAGTTCAGTCTTCAAATTTCCAAGGCAATATGCCAAGAGATCATCCCCACAAAACAATTAAGGGTACAGTGGTACCCAAAATCCTATTATCCATCTATCACTTGTTCATAATATTCTATTATAATAAGTTATAACTATAAGCCTTCTTCTTTACTATCAATTCATTCTACAGTCTTGCCCATTATATAACATGATGATGGTCTGTTTGGTTTACCTTCAGTGAACTACTGCAATAATACAATGCTTGCTAGATTCTACAGTACCATCAATAAACACAACCCACATGTCAACAAAATGATTGTTAATCTCAGTAAGTGCCACTTGGGTTTGTCCCCAGTGCTAATGTACAATTCCCAACTTGAGACAACGGCAATTATAGCTGTTAAGAAAATTTGACTGCACAGTATTAATGTCATATCAGCAGCCATTATCAATAGTTTTGTCTATGCAAATTTACTATTTTTTCTAGTGGGAGGGTTTCTTGCATAAGCATATCTAGATCTAGCTTCCATATAAGCTTCAACGTAAGTTATTTGGATATATTTTAACTGCAGTAGAAGCTTACTCTCCATGGCTAAAGCCAAACTACTGCAACATAGATTTAAAAACCATAAGTTCTGATCTCAAAAGCTTCAGAGTATTTGTATCTTTCTTGAGATTGTATATGATAGATAATGTGAATGGATGCACAAGTAAACCCAACATATTCTCCCATAAAGGTGACCAATTCAACATTTGTCATACAGATAAAAGATACATGTCCAGTTACTCCAATTCAGCACATCATTGCTTCTTTATAAAATTCAATGCTCTGAGATCTCTTGTTTTCATGCAAAGCCAGTGCAGCTTAAATGTGTAATTAAGAGTTCTACAGATTTCATATTGCAGACTCTCCTTGGACCTCAATGTCTAAATAAAAATTAAGATCAGAAAATAATTTCAAAAAATAAACACAGTTAATATTATCAAATATATTGCTCACAATTGGGAGCAAGCAAGCACTGAGGCATTTATCAGATTTAGAAATACTTTTTGATTGAGTAAGCAATAGCATTCATTAAATTTGAAATCAACCAAAGTAAAGAGCTTCCTATTTACTCCTTCACACAGATCAGTTCACATTATAGCCAGAAGTAGAACCACTGATGAAATGTCAATCATTTTCCTAATTGACAATTTCCCAGGAATCTTTGCCGGGCCATAAGGCACTCGGCTGATGCCAATATGGCAGGTGGTGTGTGGATGCAGAGGGCTCCTACTACTCTTAAGGGGCTGGGGTCAATGGAGCAGGGAATTCCAACTGAAGTTGTTGCTAAATCGGAGATGGGATGGTTAGGGAAGGAGAAAGCCGCATATCTGGACGGAACTATAGATGCATACTATAGCTGCAGTAGAAGTATACAAGGGCCCCTTGATTTAGGAAATACTTTTGGGAGCAGCATCCAAGGGGGTTGAACCGCTGCAACTGAAAACATTGATAGGGATAGAATTCATTGCATAATTCTCAGACTGAGGGCATGAGCCGGAAAAAGGAGGAACCCAAGTAGCTGTGCTCAGGCTACACACGCTCATGAGAACTCACACCCCTAGCCCTATAGACTTTCTAAATGTGATGGCTTAATTGAATCGAGAGAAAAGAAGGGCCTCAGAAAAAACCTGCTTATTATTAAAAATCAATTCCGTAATACTTACATATTTTCTAGCAAGTACAGCTTCTCAATATATAGCTAAAACTAAAGCATCTTTAAAAAAACAATATGAAACTCATACACATTGGATGCCTGAAAGCACTTCACACTAATTAATAATCCAATACTTAATACTCAAAGTAAATTTTCAGGAAATATTTTAGTCCCTCACGTGCATGGATAAACCATAGTCAGCAGAAAACTACATTGTAGGGATGAGGAAGAATCTCCCATTGCTTAACCTACATCTTCTGATAACTGCCTCTAGATAATATAGCACTGCCTTTATTTATTTACTCCCATTCCCTAATTTAAAAATAGTGTCTCCATAACTGTAACCATACCCCCATCGCCATACCCCCATAGCCCCACCCAGATGACTATGGATAATACCAAAATGACCCTCCCAACATAATCCTCCAGTTCGAACATTACTTTACTAATCAAAATGTTCTGTATGTTTCAGAAACTGGAATGCTGATGCAAATCAGAAGATGTTTTTTTCACTCCATTTCAGTCAGTTGGAATATAACCATATGTACCAATTGTGTATGAAAAATTATCAAACAATTACAATGCTAGATATCATGCATATGTCAACTTCAAAAAATCCATTACACGGCAAAAACAACTAAAAGGCATATTTCTCAAGAAATGCTGAGCTAAACATATATAAAAAATAAAGGACATATTTTCCCTAAAACAGCAAATATAAAAACTTGATCTGTACTGAACGCATCAGCCAAGCCTGACATAGAAGGCTCATAACCTTGACAAATACGAGGATTTAATCACTACCAAGTGTCCATGTTAGTCTGTAATAGAACCACTTACAACAACCAGTTCAGCGTTCCCTAAATAGAAGGGAATGTAAAATGAAAATGCTATAAGAAAGCTTACCTGGAAAAATACAGCCTCCCCATGATTGCATGCAGCACACCGAACACTTTTAGTGCGAGGAAGTGTGGGATCACTAGCCACATCCTGCAAAACTTGTGTGCGCTCACCTGCTGCATGATGTATCTCATTTCGGTAAACACAATTGTTTTCTGCGGGTTCCTGCACAGAATTTGAGTTGAGGTGCAAAAAAAAAAGTTGGAAATCAATTCATCATTTATAACAGAATCCCCACTTAACAAATATATCCAAGGGTTGTGGTGTAACGATAACAGAAAACACTCATATGAACATTACCCAGGTTGAAATTCGTTCAACTTTAATTAGCCATCTCATGGGATACTTCAATCCACGATACAAATATCTATAAAGAAATTTAAGAGAAAGTTGTAGAAGCTTAACAAAAAAATAAACCAGGCTGAAAAAATAGGAAAAGCAAGCATCGTGGAGGAGAGCACAAATCGCCAAAATTTCCAGACTGCGATCTAAAACACTTCTCATGATATAAACCTAGCCAAAGAGAAAAATTAAAAACAACAGGACGCCACCAATCATCAGTACTCGCCCAATATAAACCAACTGCAAAAGAAAATTCACTAAAAAAAACACATGATTGGTTGCATATCTTTTAGGTTACTTCAGTGCGTAAGAATTTCATTGTATAGCGATGCTATAATTAGTCATCGGTAGCTCACGATTCTGTAAATTTTGTTTTTCCATTTGCAATTAAACCCTAATTTTTGTAATTTGACTGGCACCAAAAAGTCGTTCGGACCACAAGGCAGTCACCATGTGTGAAGAATCCATGAAAGCCAAATCTGACACAATGGGATTAAACACATCTCGTGTGTTCAAGTCCTATGTTTGTATGTTTGTTTTTGGTAAAATGTAGGCCGAGAGTTCAACCCTTACAAACCAAACCACTTTCCTGAGAGGAATGAAAACAAAGAAAACAAATTCTATGTTGATTGTCTGCACCAAAAGGCTGAGCTGAAATTACTGCTTGTAAATTACTGACCTGGTGATCACAGTTTCTACAAGCATAGAGCAAGATCTTCTGTTCCTTGTCATCCTTTGGGTACAGTATATTGTTACTGCAAACAGCTAAAAGTCGATAAGAATTGTAAACCCCATTACATAAAACTAAAGCAACGCTCCAGAGATGTGCAAGCAGAAACATAAACAAATTAAAATGAGTTGAAAGGAGGAGGAAAAAAAACTTATCAAAGCGGAAACCTTAGGACAATAAGATTGGTTGTTTAAGAAAGTAGTAAAGCTGTTACCATACCATTCTCTGCAAAATTTCATGGTACTCATGGTTGCAGCTTCTTGGTATTAACACTTGGGCGCAATTTAACAAATGGGTACGAACGTCAATTGAGTTAAATGGAATGGTGTATCGTATATATATTGATTTTAAGAGAAGACACGATCAAGTTCACCAATGGGTTCTAGTGGGTGCTAGTAGATTACAGGGACCCAAAAATGGGACATGGTGGAGGGCCACTATAGTAGAAGTCCGAACTTTTTTGGCAAGGAGAATACAAACAGAATAGGCATATGTAAATTCTTAAAATTTTGATTTTTTTGTTTGGGTGCATCAAATCGGAATTGGAATACAAAATAAAATAGGAATATGTATTCCAATTTTGACCTAAAAATGAGGTTTTATAATTCCACTTAAATAAGTGGAATTGGAATATGTATTCCTATTTCAGTTTTATTTATTTTAGAAAATATAAATTTTTGGGTCTATGAATTCTCCATCAAATTTTCGCTGAACCAAACAAAGGATAGGAATATGTACTCCCATTTTCTATTCCAGAATAGCTATTCCTATTCTCGTAGCCAAACGGGCTCTTATCAAGGTCTGTTTGTTTGTCGGCATAGGAATAGAAAATTAGAATAGGAATGGAAATGTGGAATGGGAATGGAAAAGAACAATCCCATTCTTGTTTGGTTACTCTGGTATTTGATTGGAAATATGTTACTCCCTTATTTGGTTGTACAAAAATGGAATAAGAATAAGGTGAAGTTTTGTATTTTTTAAAATAGATATAATTAAAAAAAAAAAAAAATTATTTAAAATTATTTTTAAATTATTTTTTAAAAATTAAAATTAAAAATTAAAAATTAAAAAAATTATGAAAACTAAAATTTTAAATTAAATAAAATTTTTAAAAAATCAAATTGGGAATAGGAATGGTCCATTCCAATAACAACTATTTTTTTGGAATGGACATATGCTCATTTTAAGGGTAAAATTGGAATATGTTTGCCTATTCCCTATTCCTATTTGGGGTACCAAATAGAGAATACATTTCCTATTCCTATTCCAAGAAACAAATGGGATGCTAAATATTAATAGAGCATTTGCAAACATTGGAATATCTCCAAATTTTTAAAATTTATGTGCTCCCTCAAAATAATATAGAATCTAATGATGACATGGCAAAGGTAGGAACTTAATAAAGTATCTAAAGGTCAAGAGACGTTGAGATATCAATGAACTAAATTATATTGATTTAAGATATTTTTAATAATTTAATTAAATTTATAATATTTCATAGATTATATAAAAATAATTTCAACATTAGAAATTATTTTTATATAATATATTAAATAGTAGTTAGACTTTTTTGTGATTGTAACATGGGTCATGGGTGTTTAGTAATAAAATTATTTTATTTAATGTAAATAAATTAAATTAGTTCAAGTGAAAAAATATTTTTTTATCAATAAAAGGTTGAAGCCTAAAGTTTATTAATAAATAATATTCAGTTACAATTACAACCTAGTTGATAAAGAAAACATTTGGCCTTACCTTGGACTTCTTTAGTCTGGAAAGCAAATTACATGAAAAAAATTATGTTGGACACACTATCAAAAAATAATAATAATTTGTTATAATACATGTCCACATAAGATAATTATAAGAAAATACATAGCATATATAATATTTTGAGCCTTTGAGGGCCCTTAATGAAGTAACCTAAGGGAGTAAGCATCATCTTTCATCTTTCATATGCACAGGAAATGCTAAACTTCCAAAACATTGGTTAGTGATGGACAAAAATAATTATTTGAAAGGAATATAGCAAAAGAAGAGGAAATTGCCCAAAGTACAAAGGAATATAAATTACTACACCATCACCATCAGAAACTCTGAAAGGACTCTCCTTGAGAAAAGAGCCACAAATCACTATGAAGCTTCCAATAGAGCATAGATATTCACATTATCATAGAGGGACAAAATCCCTTGTAAAAAAATTGTTGATGTTGTAAATTTCTTTAAAAAAATAGGATTCTATAAGAGGAAGTAAGAAAGAATTTACCCATCTTGAGAGTCAACTTAGCTAGAAGCATTAATAATTAAATAATAACTTAGATTCAAAGAGAAAATAAACAGTAAGTTGAGAGTATTGAAAGGACCAGAGATACTCTCTAGGTCTGCCATAGGATTCCATCAAATAGGGCAAAACTTGGGAGAGAGACATTGCTCGGACCAATGACTCTCCCCTTAGATTGAAACTACTATTCATGCAAGGGGACAAGTCATTACAAGCTAAAAAGTTTAAACTAAATGAAGGACTTAAAATTTGTTAATTTGTTGCTTGAAGCCCTATAGATGCAAGATGGCTTGTAAAAAATTGATAATAAGTTAGTCATAAGAGAGCTAACAATTTTAATTGGTCATTATTATGGCTTCTATTTTCGTAGCTTGATATAAGAAACAAATGGATAATAGACTTGAATGGCAGTTACATGAAACATAAATTTCATGTCATTTAAAAGAGAATTTAACAATCCTAAGTGTTAATATTATATCATAATCTCTTAATAAAATATCCCAATGCAAAATCACACTTGGGTCAAGAGCAGTAATTAGTAAAGGTTTGTATAGCAAAAAATAATTGTCTGAGTTGAAGGTGCTTGAAAGAAAAACCAAGTGAAAAATATGAAAAACAAAAACTGATAAAGCATATTGCTTATAGCCTCTCTGAGGTCTATTATGGTAGACGGTGTAATTTCTTCATATATCGCTTTTGCATGCACTATTCAATCAAACAATCCTCTATGCATCGTTCATGCACTACTTTCACTATCAGTTCTCCATCCACCATCATCACATGTTTGGACATGTTTTAGTTAGAAATTAGGAAATTTAATAATGCATTTACCTTTGCATGTAATGAGGAGATCTAAATTTATGAACTCTAATTTTAATGATAGTTATAATAAAGCAGAGACTTCCACCGCTATTTTTAGTCAATCTTGGATTAGTTAGGATACCATGCATTTATGAAAAGACCGAGGGTTAGTGGTTCAAGAGATTCTTTAAAAGGAGACAATGTAATTCTTTTAGTGGAAGAAGAATGAATAAAATTATAAGTCTTTTATTTTTCATTCTGTTGCAGTAGCGTTCAAGAGTTTAAGTGTTTCGTATAGCAATTGTGTTATTGATATTTATGAATTGGTTAGTGTTGTAGCATGTTTACTTGGTGATTTTCTTTGTTCAGTTTGTGTTGATTTCTAACAAATTGGTATCAAATCCAACATTTATTATGGAGTTGAATCAGGTAATTTCAAGGAGGAAGTTGAAGCTGAAATTGGAGAATTAAGTCTGAAAACATGGCAATGATGAACAATACATCACAGCCTCAAATTTCAATATTTAATGGTAAGAATTATGATTTTTGGTCTGTAAAGATGGGAACTTTATTTTTTTCTCAAGATCTATAGGATTTAGTTGAGAAGGGTTGCATAGAATCAAAGGATCATGTAGCATACAAGGCATTGTCACAATAAGGAAAAAGATTCGTTGAATGATAAGGAGAAGAAGGATTCAAAGACATTATTTTTCATTCAACAATCAATGGATGATTCATTATTTTCAAGAGTTTCTCGAGCAACCAAAGAAAAACAAGCATGGGGTGCCTTAAAAATTGCTTATCAAGGTAAAGCAAAGGTGAAGGTAGCAAGATTACAAATATTAAGGATAAAGTTTGAAAATCTTAATATGAATGTATCATACAATGTAGATAATTTCTTTAGTGAAGTAATGAATATAGTTAACTAGTTGAGAACCCAAGGGGAATATATTACCTATCAAAAGGTGGTTGAAAAGGTGCTTATAAGTTTACCTAGTAAGTTTGATTCAATTATAGCTACTATTGAAGAATCAAAAGATCTATTGCAATTATTTGTGGATGAACTAATGGGTTCCTTGTTATCTCATGAGTCTGGAGCTAATAGAAATAACAATTCATCTTCTAAGAATGCTTTCAGAGCTCATACTTCATCAAGAGGAAGAGGAAGAGGAAGAGGCAGAGTTGGACAAGTGAATACAGATCAAGGAGGAAGGACAAATCAACCTAATCAAAGTTTCAATAATAGAGGACGTGGTAGAAACCAATAGCATCAAGGTTTGATAAATCTAATATCTAGTATTATTATTGTAAGAGGTGTGGTCATTTGGCTAATGAATGCAGGAAGAAACAAGTAGATATAGATAGTCATGGTGCAAATTATTCAGATGTAACTGAGAGTAATTTAGGCAGTTTTTTTATAACATGCAATGTGGCACAAGAAATTTCTAAGGATGTATGGTTTTTAGATAGTGGTTGTAGTAACCACATGACAAGAAATATAGAATTATTTTCTAATTTGGACAATTGTGTCAAATCTAAAATAAAATTGGGTAATGATAGCATAGTGGCTATAATGGGAAAAGGTATTATTAATGTATTGTCTAAAAATTGAGAAAAGATGTTTATTTTAGATTTTTACTATGTACCTACACTAACGCATAATCTTATGAGTATTGGTCAATTAGTTGAAAAGGGGTATAAAGTTATTTTTAATGATAATACATGCACAATCTTGGATGGAAATTCTAGAGACAAATTGATTGCTAAATTTGAGATGAGCAAGAAGATGATGTATCCTCTTCAAATCCATTGTATTCAAGGAATGACAGAAGCCCTAGATCAAACATGGTTGTGGTATTTGAGGTATGTACACCTTCATTTTGATGGCTTGATTTTACTACAAAAGAAGAATATGGTAAAAGGGTTTCCTCCTATTACAATGCCTTCTAATTCTTGTGAAAGTTGTATAATGACAAAGCAACATAGAGAAAGTTTTCTTGTAGGAAGTTCGATTAGAGCAAGAGATCTTTTGGAGTTGATTCATACTAATATATGCGGTCTGATGCAAACCCCATCTTTGGGAGGAAGCTTATATTTTTTGACATTTATTGATGATTTCAGTAGAAAAACCGAGATATATTTCCTAAAGGAGAAATATGAGGCTTTCAATAAGTATAAGGAGTTCAAATCAATTGTGCAAAAGCAAAGCGGATTATTCATCAAGGGACTTAGATCTAAAAGAGGTGGAGAATATACTTCTAATGATTTCTTAGATTTTTGTAGATATCATGGGATCAAGAAAAAATTTACAACTAGACACACACCACAACAAAATGGTGTAGCAAAGAGGAAAAATAGAACCATAATGGAAATGGCGAGGAGTGTGTTAAAGGCAGGGAATTTATCTAATAAATTTTGTGCTAAAGCTATTGCATGTGTGGTATATATCCTTAATAGAAGTCCTGCCAAAAGCATGAAAGATAGAGTCCCATAAGAAGCATGGAGTGGTATGAAACATTTTGTATCTCATTTTAAAATTTTTGGTTGTGTTGCATATGTTTTGGTTCTAGCTGAATTAAGAAGAAAATTAGATGATAAGAGTGAAAAATGTATTTTCATTGGTTATTGTGAAGATTCAAAAGCTTACAGATTATATAACCCTATTTCAAACAAGATGATTACAAGTAGGGATGTCATATTTAAGAAGGAAGAAGCATGGGATGGAAATATTGATAAGGTAATCACAACTAGAGCACCAATACCTAATGAAGAAGAGCATGAAGAGTAATTGGGTCAGCCAAATCAAGCATGAACAAGCACTCCACAAAGAAATCACAAACAAGGTCAACCATCAAATCATGAAAATCAGCACACTTCAAGTATAAGTAATACACCTTCCACAAAAAAAAGGTAAAAAGGTCAGAAGTTTGAAAGATATTTATGATCAAGAAGAAGAAAGTTTGGATTTTGGCTCAAATATTGCATTTTTCTCTTGTGATCCATTGTGTTTTAAAGAAGTAGTTAAGGAGGAACATTGGATCAAATCCATGGATGACAAAATTGAAACCATTGAAAGGAATGATACACAGAAGCTTGTAGATCTACTTCAAGGTAATGATTCTATTGGAGTTAAATGGGTTTTTAAAACCAAATTTAATGCACAAGGTGAAGTTGAAATGTATAAAGCTAGATAGGTAACAAAGGGTTTTTCATAACAATATGGTGTAGATTATAATGAAATATTTGCTCTAGTTGCTAGACTTGATATGGTTAGAATGTTTTTAGCTATAGTTGCACAAAATGATTGGAAAGTTTTTCAAATGGATGTGCAATTAGCTTTTTTGAATGGTTTTCTTGAGGAAGAATTTTATATTCAACGACCACCAGGTTATGAGGTACATGGGCATGAAAATAAGGTATGCAAATTGAAGAGGCTATTTATGGTTTGAAGCAAGCCCCTAGGGCTTGGTATAGTAGAATTGATTCATACATGAAAAGTAATGGTTCTTGCAGGAGTTTTAATGAGCCCACTTTATACACAAAGATCAACAAAGAAGGTTAAATTTTATTTGTATGCTTATAGGTTGATGATTTAATTTTCACTAGAGATTTGTCTATAGACATGTTCGAGAAATCAATGGTGAAAGAATTTGAAATGACTGATTTGGGTTTGATGAGATATTTTCTGGTTATTGAAGTTATTCAATCTAATAAAGGGATTTTCATTTGTCAAACAAAGTATGTCAAAGATGTGTTGAGAAGATTTAATATGTTGAATTGTAATCCAACACCAACACTTGTTTTAATAGGAACTAAGCTTAGCAAAAATGATTTTGGGTCATATGTTAATTCAACCCTATTCAAGAAACTTGTTGGGAGTTTGATGTATCTCACAGCTACAAGGCCTGACATTGTGTATGGTGTTAGCTTGATTTTAAGATTCATGTAGTCACCAAAAGACTCACATTGGAAAGTTGGAAAAAGAATATGTAGATATGTTGTAGGGACAAAAGAATATAGAATTTTGTATTCTAAAACTAATGATTTTTCTTTGATTGGTTATTCTAATAGTGCTTTTGCAGGTAATATTGATGATAGAAGGAGCACTTTTGGATATATCTTTCATTGTGGGGCAGGTGCAATTTCATGGGCATTAAAGAAGCAACCAATAGTCACAATTTCATCAGCTAAAGCAAAATATGTAATAGTCACATCAGTAGCATGCTAAGAAACTTGGATGAGAAGAATTTTGAAGGATCTACTACAAGAATAAGAGGAGTTAACACAAATTTTCTGTGATAATAAATTAACAATCACACTTTCAAAGAATCATGTTTTTCACAAAAGGTGCAAGCACATTGATGTGAGATTTCATTTCATTAGAGATGTAATGGGCACCCTAGAAATGCCCAAAAAAATAAACCAACTACTGATAGTGATTTTAATGTCTTTGCATAGATTTGAAACCACATAACATGAACAAGAAGGAATTTATGAAAAACTGAAGATTGAACTACTATTGAAATAATATTAGTTTTCAAGCTAATAAAATCAAATACATAGAAAACTTTCCAACACACTAATTTTATTTTATTTTGATTGGTAAACGGCCAAGGTGTTGATTATATTTATTAAAGAAAATTGATGATTTACAGCAGAGTATCTCTATTCAAACCAACTCACTAATTACTCTAGCAATATAACATGTTATTCTAGTCATGATTTCCCAAATTGTTGCTACAGTAATATGAATAGTGCCATGCTACCGTGCTGGTATAGTAAAAATTGCCTTCAATCAACCCAAGACCCTCATTAAAACATTCCTCCATAATGGCATAAGTATTGAACAAGGAATGAGAATGGTACAAGCAAACACCTAATCTGCTTGTAGCTGGAAATGTGCCTAAGCTGTCTATTAATGAAGCTAATAGCAATGAATTCCAAAGGCCAAACCCCAAGGGAATCACATCTAGAATGTCACAAGAGGGAATAGACGTCCTCTAATGCCAAGAACAAATCTGTAACTCACATATCCAATTTCTTCTCATATTTAACTTACCTAACAATAGCCACAAGCTCTCCTTTTATTTCTAATTCATAGGGCCGACCACTTTTCACAAGCAATGTGGGATAAATAAAAGAAAAGAAAAGAAAAGAAAAGGCTAATGGTCACACAACTGGACAACTGCTAAAGTGGGGACATTGCAATCTACCCCCCTTGAAATTGCTTGTCCTCAAGCAACCTCGGTCATGTTTGTTGTAACACCTATACACTCTCCCAAGTAGCATCTTCCTCTAGCAGGTCTCTCTATTTGACTAAATATTCTTTAATCACCCTATTCCACAGAGTCTTTTCCTTGGTATCTAGAATAGCCTCAAGAAACAATACAAGCTTCTCATCCTCATCTAATGGTGGCAAATTTGTAGAAGGCACAACTCTTTGACCAATGGCTTTCTTAAGCCTCAACACATGAAACACATTATGCATTTGATTGCCCTCTCAAAGCTCAATCTCATAGGCAACCTCACCCACCCTACGAATCACTCTATAGGGGCCATAAAACCTAGGCTTCAACTTCTCTACTATGCTCTTCTTGAGTGATGACTGTTTGTATGGTTGTAAACTCAAGTAAACCATATCCCCAACCTCAAAGCTATGCTCTATCCGGTGCTGGTCAACATAAAATTTTTGCTAATTTTGGGCTTGTTGTATATTCTCCTTGAGCACCCTCAAAATATCCTGACTATCTTGCAAGAATTTTTTTGCTTTGGGCACTCTACTATCCCCCAAAACTAGATCCATGAAACTAGGTGCTTCATAACCATACAGTGCCATGAATGGAGTCATCTTGATGGACATATGATAAGTGGTGTTATAACAATACTCTCCCATATGTAGCTATTTGACCCAAGCCCTCTATTGTGTATTCACATATTTCCTTAGATATCCTTCCACCCATTTATTCATAATCTTTGTTTGCCCATCTATTTATGGATGATTACTAGTGCTAGGTGTAAGATCTATGCCACACAACCCAAACAATTCCTACCAAAAAACACTCATAGGTTTACTATCCTGGTCACTGACAATGAAACTAGGTAGCCCATGTAACCTAAATATCGGCCACTTGTGTTGTTGTGTAAGTGGATGGAATAGCAAAGAAGTGAGCAAACTTTGTTAGTCAGTCAACTACCACATAGATGCAATCTCTCCCTTGTACACGTGGTAACCTGGTGATGAAGTCCATAGAAATACTTTCCCATTTCCTATCTAGAATGGGCAAAGGCTGTAACAACCCTATAGGATATGTGTGCTCTCCCTTATTCTACTAACAAACTGTGCACTCCCTAACATGCTTCTGAACACAATCCTTGAGCCCTTTCCATGTGAACCACTCATGGATCTACCTATAGGTCTTAAAGACCCCTAGATGTCCATCTATAGGTGCATCATGAAATGCCTTCATTATTACCTCCCTAGATTGTGATGAAGGAATCAAATATATCCTACCCTGGAACTTGATCAATCTGGCCATCACCACATAACAATCATCCTGTATGGTGCCTGCAATCACTCCAAAAGCCCAAGTGTCCCTCACATACTCTATTGTAATCTTATATCTCCAATATCCTATAATCTTAGCTAGAGCACAAATATGAGGTCTCCTGGATAAAGCATTTGCCACTACATTCTTCTTCCCTTTGACAAACTTAATGTGAAAGTCATAAGCTTGCAATTTCATAATCCACTTTTGTTGTCTATCATTCAAATCTCGTTGACTCATGAAGTATTTAATGTTTTTGTGATCAATCTTAATAAAAACTTCCCCCCAACTAGGTAGGACCGAAACTTGGCCAATGCATGCATAATAGCCAACATCTCCCAATCATAGATGGAATAGCTCCTCTCCACTCCCCAGAGCTTCCTTCTCTCAAAAGTAATGGGATGCTTCTCCTGCATCAAGACTACCCCAATCCCATCACATGACGCATCACAATGAAGCTCAAATAGCTTCATGAATTCTGGTAGAGCTAATACTAGACATGATGACATCACCTTCTTGAAATAATCGAAGCATCTTTGAGCTACCCCTGTCCATGTGAAGGCCCCTTTCCTGGCAAGGTCTGTCAAGGGCATAGCGGTCTATGAAAATCCCTTAATAAATTTCCTATAAAACCCATAGAGACTAAAGAACCCTTTAATCTGTTAAGGTTCATAGGAGTAGGCCAATCAAAAATAGCTCTAATCTTTTTGGGATCTACCCGAACTCCATCTGCGTTGATGATATGCCCAAGGTATAGAAACTTAGTCAACCCAAAATCGCACTTAGATTCCTCGGCATATAGTGACTCTTTCTCCAAAATGGACAACACCATCTCAAGATGTTGTAAATGCTCCTCCCAAGTCTTACTGAAGACCAAAATGTCATCAAAGAAAATCTAGACAAATCTCCTAAGTTGCCCCCTAAATACCTTATTCATGCAACTCTGAAATGTAGTAGGGGCACTGGTTAGCCCAAATGGCATAACCAAAAACTCAAAGTTTCCATAGTGACACCGAAAAGATATCTTCTCAATGTCCTCCACCCTCATCCTGATCTGATGATACCCTAACCATAAATCAACCTTCATATAAAAGCATGCACCATGCAGCTCATCTATCTATGTGATGGGATATCTATTCTTAATGGTATTCTTATTTAATGCCCTATAATCAATGCACATGCGCATCATCCCATCCTTCTTCTTTGCCAATACTACTACTGAAGCAAAGGAGCTCTTACAAGGCCTGATATGCCCCATCTCCAACAAATCCTTAATCACCTTTTCTATCTCATCCTTGTGTTTCTTAGGATGACGATAGGGAGTAATCATAACTAGTTTGGATCCCTCCTCGAGTTCAATAACATGCTCCATCCCTCTATCAGGAGAAACCCCATGTAGAATCTCACCAAAAAATTTAGCATGCCTATCAAGTATATCCTAGATATCTACTGGATGACTCTTCACCTATGGTTCCTGTGAGGTTGGTATAGTAAAATATTCTATCACCCACTCTACATCATCATGTTGATATAGTCTCTACATTTTCCTCAAGGAGATTACTCTGTAACTCCCATCTAAAAGTCCTCTAAGTACAATAGTTTTTTCCTCATGCTAAAAACTCATCTCCAGTTTTGCTAGATTGAGTGTGAACTCAACTAGTGAGGCCATCCATGTCATGCCAAGGATGAAATCATAGTCTCCCATGTCTACTACATAGAACTCATCCTCCAACTTATAGCCATCTCCAAACCTAATGTGAAGATCAAATATCTTTCAAGTGCCTAATAATTTGTCACCATTAGCTATCATGACTCTAAACTTGACGTGCTCCTCGATTTGTAAACCTTTATTGGCTACCAATTATGCATCTATGAAATTATGTGTAGCCCCAATGTTAATGAGTGAGATCACTTTCTGCCCTTGGATAGTATCCCTAACCTTAAATACGATTGCCTTTTGAGCCCCCATTAATCATGCTAATGACTTCTCATCCTTAGGAACATTGCTCTCCTCTATAGTGATATCCTCATCTAAATTAGAGTGTTGATCCTCACTCTCTGATTGTGACTCCTCTACTGAGAAATACTCCATTTTATTTGTCTTAGCCTCGAGAGAACACTTATGAGATAAGTCCCAAGGCTCTCTACAATGAAAACATAGCTTCTTCTTCCTCAACTCATTCAAGGTGTCATTATCTAACTTATTATCCCTTTTTGGCTGAGCATCCTTATGAAAAGATTATTTTTTCTTTCTCCTTGTCCTTTTTCATATATGAATCCCTATGCTGAAATCTACTGCTAAAAAAAGAAGGTGCTAAGTCACGAGCCTTCTTAGCAGCCTCCTGTAATGTAGCTAGGTCGTGCCCATTGACCCAATCCCTCAAGGGATCTAAAATTTCATCCATAAAAAACACTACTAACCTCCTCTCTGAAATATCTGTGACCAACACAACTACCGTTCCAACTCTTTAATTTGTAACTTAGGATCTTTGGTATCAAATCTCTCTATGAGTCTCTCAGTGAACTCCTTGTAAGATGTGATATGTTATGTCCTAGGGTTACCATGCCATGGTGCCACCACTCATGTGCTGGACCATCCAAATGAATAGCCACATACTTGATAGCCTCCTCCTCAGGCATAGGATTTAGCTAGAAGTATGTATCTACCTTCTGCACCCAAGCTCATGCAGTCATATTCCTTGAAGCATCATAATAAGGTAAATAAAGTTTTCTAACTTTCTTTCTCAGCTCAAATCTTTTATTTCTCCCTCCTGATATGGTCATGTGTCTCATCATCAAGTCCATATAATCTCTAAGAGAAATATCTGCCTGAAACTTTGGTCCACTAGCCTCCTAGTCCCTCCTAAACTGATCCTGTAACTCAGTGTTTTGCAGTTCATTAAATAGTTGAACTAGATCTCTAGGTGGGAAGGTGGGTAGAAGAGGTCTCAAGCTCACTATTCAAGTTGGGTATGCAACATGACTAAAGTTATTAGCCTCATTCCCATTTTGCCATGTCCATTATTACCATAATGTTATTCTTGGGATCATTGTTGCCTTAGCCTCCATTATTATCATTGTCCCTATCGTTATCATTTCCCCCATTGTTATTGTTTCCATTGTTGGCATCACCTGGATTAACATTGACACCTATTTATCTAGCCATAAGTTGTAATGTCATATTCATTCACCTGTTTTGGTTCAGTTGCATGTGTTGCCTCTCCTCTAATGTACCCAGTGATCATCTAAACATTACCTCCTTCTGATTTGGATCGGTATTCCTACCTCCACCTAATCTTGTATTCCTATCATCTTGGTCACTCATACTGCTATCTTGTTTAATGAATATCTCCTCTATGTTTGTATGAATAGATTGTATGTCCCTCTGCACAGATGAACTAGATTGTTTGCTCTGCAGGTCTGAATTCCTACTTTGTCTTGCTCTAGTATTGCAAAAATTATAAGGCCCCTGTCGCATGCTCAAACATAAATGCTTAGCCCTTTTAATTTATGATTTTAGTGTTTTGACATCTTGTCAAACACTTTTCCCTCTATCCAGTTGTCCCAAATTCCCTGTAATACCTCCACAAGATGGTAGGACTTATAGCTCTAATACCATTGTAATGGGCATCCTAGAAATGCCTAAAAAATCGAATCAACTGTTGATAGTGATTTTAATGTCTTTGCATAGATTTGAAACCACATAACATGAACAAGAAGGAATTTATGAAAAACTAAAGATTGAACTAGTATTGAAATAATATTAGTTTTCAAGCTAATAAAATCAAATACATAATAAACTTTTCAAGTCACTAATTACTCCAACAGTATAACATGTTATTCTAGTCATGATTTCCCTACTTGCTGCTACAATAATATGAATAGTGTTGTGCTACCATGTTGGTACTATAAAAATTTCCTTCAATTAGTCCAATATCCTCATTAAAACATTCCTCCACAATGGCATAAGTATCGGACAAGGAATGAGAATGGTATGAGAAAACACCCAATCCGCCTGTAGCTAGAAATGCACCCAAGCTATCTGTTAATGAAGCTAATAGAAATGAATTCCAAAGGCCAAACTCCAAGGGAATGATGTCTAGAATGTCACAAGAGAGGATAAATGTCCTCTAATGCCAAGAATAGATTTGTAACTCACATATCCAAATTCTTCTCATATTCAACCTACCTAACAATAGTTACAAGCTCTCCTTTTATTTCTACTTCATAGGGTCAACCACTTTTCACAAGCAATGTGGGATAAATAAAAGGAAATAAAATAAAATAAAAGGCTAATGGTCACACAACTAGACAACTACTAAAGTGGGGACATTACAAGAGAGTTGGTGAATAATGGAGAAATTCATCTTGATTACTACAGTTCTGAAGAATAATTAGCTCTATCTTCACTAAGACATTACCCAAAGAAAGTTTTGAAGATCTAAGAAAAAAATTGGGGGTAATTGGAATTAAAGAAATTAGGGAGGAATGATAGACGGTGTAATTTCTTCATACACTGCTTTTGCATACACTATTCAATCAAACAATCCTCTATGTAGCATTCATGCACCGCTTTCACTATTAGTTCTCCATCCACCGTCATCACATGTTTGGACATGTTTTAGTTAGAAATTAGGAAATTTAATAATGCATTTACCTTTGCATGTAATGAGGAGATCTAAATTTACAAACTCTAATTTTAATGATAGTTATAATAAAGCAGATACTTCCACTGCTATTTTTAGTCAGTCTTGGATTAGTTAGGATACCATGAATTTATGAAAAGATAGAGGGTTAGTGGTTTGAGAGATTCTTTAAAAGGAGACAATGTAATTCTTTTTATGCAAGAAGAATGAATAATATTCTAAGTCTTTTGTTTTCCATTTTGGTGTAGCAATGTTCAAGAGTTTTCATGTTTGCTATGCCAATTGTGTTATTGATATTTATGAATTGATTGGTTTTGTAGCATGTTTATTTGGTGATTTTCTTTGTTCAATTTGTGTTGATTTCTAACATGTTATGGCTTACGTGAAAGCTCGGTCATGAATGAGATCTTTTGCCTCCAAATAGACTACTTGCCAATTTTCCTTAGTTGGTCGAAGGTGATCATAAGAAAGCACAAATCTCTCTCCAAAGAAGCACATTGGGCCCAAAAACCTTCCAAGTCTTTTGAGAACATAATGGGTTAGGTGGGGACTAGTTTATTGGTAACCATCAAGACCCCATAATTAGAGGCTCAAGGGATAGTGATGTCATCTTGAATATTAACCAAGACCTCATTTTAATCTAGCAAGATTTCCTTAATAAAAACTTCCTGAAATAGTTTGGCTATGTCATCTTTGTTGTTAAAGATATGCATGAAAACTTCTATCAGCATAGCAAGAATGTTTGGGTTAGTTCTAAATTTGTCAATGTAGGAAACAAAATGATCTCCAAGACTTTTTAAGACTACCCTCCAAATTACTTTGTTATGGATGTTAACTACTTAGTGAATCATATCTAAGGTGATGACCTTATTGAAGGTTATCTACTTATTAGAGTTATGAAACTTAATAGGGGTTTCCATGATAGAACCTAAAGATCAATAAAGGAGAAGAACAAAAGAGTAGAGAGAAAGGATTGCCACCAAAGGCTATAAATAATAGAGGAAAGGTGATGATCCAATGACCAACTATTAAGAAATCATGAAAATAGGGGTTGGTTGGGAGAGTACATAGAAACTATCCTCGAGAGTGGTTAATAATGAGTTGTGCAACCCAAGTCCTTATAATAATACATCAAGCTATTTGTTGGGATAAGCTGTATAATCCCAAATTAGGTTTTTTCTCTCCCTCCAAAAAAAAATCCTCATGTTTGATAGACTTAAAGTAATAGGCTTCAATGGATCTAGTATTTGTCATCTTTATAATCAATAACATATGGTAATTTAGGACAAAGTAGGTAGGCCAGATCGAAATAGAAGGGGATGTAATCCATAAACCTTTATAGATGTCTTTTGTTTTAAGAAGTTGCCAATCTCTTAGCATTCTTGGGATAGAGGCAAGAAGAGCCACTTTTAGACCTAACATATTTAATAACAATGTCCAAAATTGGGAAGAGTAATCAGAAGAAAGGAGGATATGGTCCATGAATTTCTTAGCTTGATTGCAAAGATGGAAAATACTAGTTTTATTGAAGCCTATTACTTTAAGTCTATCAAAGGTAAGGATTTTGTTTTGGAGGGAGAGAAATAACCTAATTTGGGATTACATAACTTATCCCAACAAATAGCTGATAGGAGATCAATTTTCGGTCTTGACTTTTTGCTATATAGAGATGAGTAACCATTTTTAGCAATGTAATTACTTGATTTTGATCCATCCAAAACTAAGATATATGGTCTTAAATTAAAGGAAAAAACTTTGAATACTAAGAATTTCTTCGAAGAGAGATCTTTCAGTATCCAAAATCCCTAAGCCAATGAAAGATTTCCATTTCTATCCTTTAGAGAGATCGCCTTGAGATATCTCAATTAATCCTTAACATGTTGGAAATGTAGATGGAGTAACTGACGGGGCGGGGGGGGGGGGGGGGGGTGTGAATCAGTTATCACAAAAAAAAATCCATAGATCCCTTAGATGTCAAACAAGTTATTTACTACTGTCACTCGGTAAACATTCAGAAAAATGTTGTAACTCGGTAGATTAACTTTGTTACTAATCTTTAAGCATTCATAATAATTAACATGCATGCAAAAGTAAATAACATGAACATAAGAGACACTAGATTTAATGTAGAAACCCAATATGGAAAAAACCACCAGGTAACTAGCTACCAATTTTCACTCTTCTGAAATGAGCCCTGTTAGGAGCCTGTTGGTGTTTTGAAAAACTACTAAACAACAAAATGCTCAATACCAAAATGATATCACTCACAAAATCTAAGGATCAACCAATTCCTATTAACAATTATGTGTGCACACCATTTAGACCCAACTTCAACAAAACCAAAGGTGGTTTTCTACTCTTAATGCTCTACAAAACCAGGGTGGGTATACCCAGGGATGATTCAAGACTGGGAAACATTGTATGAGAATTATTTTAGTTTCATTTTGATTCTCATCTCAAATCCTCAAATACATGAATAATTCTTGATAATTTGATAAACACATCCCATATAATAGATCTAGCCAAAAATCTTCTATAGATCTGCACGTGTTCTCAGCAATAGTGGCTAACCAAAGCTAAAACATTCCATGCAAACAAGTACAGGCCAACTTTGAAAATCTTTAGGAAATAAAAGTAAAATTGATTATAATTCTACATTTGAAAACCATTTATGACACATTTCTCTTCCAACTGAATCAATTTGACCAGTGCCTAATCCATTGGGGTTTAGAGTCTACTACAAATCCTTAGATCTAATTTGTTGCCTTACAACAAATATTATCAGCAATTCTTATCAGAATTCATCATTCAAAAATCCTTTCCACTACTATAGCAACCTTATCAAATTCATCAAAGCTTTTACTTAATCCATTGAACTAATAGCAGTGATGAACACATATACAACCTAACTGGATTGCATTCAATTGCACAAGCCTTTACTCATACAATATCAAGATAACCAAGTAATCAAAAGGAAACAAAATTCAAAAAGAATTGATATAGGGACAGCTCATAATTTGGATTCATTTTCTTTGAAAATTGTATACATTTATAGTAAACTCAGAATGACCTTAGGAAGAAACACAGAGATCATTCTATTATTCATGTATTCTCAGGAACTAATAGAGAAAATACATCATAAAATTTCTCCAAACATTGGACCAAAAATAGACTAAGTATATCACTAAAAAAAAGAATTCGGACCCTTTCTCTAGCCTTGGAATCTCACTTATATAGTGTGAGATGCAATAAGCTTCAAGTTGAGAGAAATTGATAGGTGTCCTTCAAAAAAGGTTTTACATACACCCATCACAACAAAACAAAACTGCAAATAACATAAAGACTGGTACATCGAACATTCCTTTGTGGGCCCATTTCTGTTATTCCCCTTTGGAAAGACAAAATATTATGATCAGATTCCTTTAGCACTCTGGTTCCTCGAGATAGGTGGCCATCAAATGTGACAGTGATGAGTCATCTCTTGCTACCTGAGGATCCTCTTTGTCTTTATCTTTAGTGGCAGAGGTAGCTTCTACTTTTGTACCCTCTTCTTTCTCATCATCCTCCACCTCATCACCTCCTTCTATCTATTCTGTAGACATAAAATCTTCCTTCCACTCATTATAGGTAGTGTCCTCTGGCCAATCAAAATTCAGGTCTTCTCTTTGTACAGTTATCAGGGAATTTGCAATTGCCGCCATATCAACCAATTCTTTTCTAATGGAGTTATAAAATATCTGCACTTTAACCAACTCCTCATTTGCCATAGCCCATAACAAGTGTCTAGTTTCATTTACAACTTTATTTATCCTTTCACAAAAAATCTCATCTAACTCCCTTTTCCAATCACCTTTTTCCTTTACTTTATCAACAACCTTTAATGCACAAGGGAATAAATCAAACTTTTTTGCAATATACTTGGAAAAACAAATAGTTAGTCTTTTTTGAAAAGAATTTTGCTTATCATCAAATCCTTGCAATTTATTCAATAAGTCAAAGATTTTTTCTATTTGATGACAGGGCAGTTGGATGACAGATATACACATAGTAGTGATATCTTCATTTCTTTCAGTCCACTTCTGCACAAGGGGTCTGAATACAACTTCATCTCTCTTCAATTCATCCCTAATGGATGCAATCTTTGCCAATAAATCAAAACATGATGACCACTCAATTCTATCTACTAAATACATTATACCCTGCCTTATTTTCTCCTTGAACTGACTATTTAGTTCTACATGCAATGCATACAACTTATTCTTTTCTTCTTCAAAATCTTCTACAGTGTAGAACTGTGGTCTTTCAAGGGTATCTGGTACCTCAATAGTTGGACTAGACTTGAAAGGTTCAATAGGTGGCCTAGGAGGGTATACAATCCTGGGTCTACTAGATTCTCCTACTTTTCTTTTCCCAAGGATCTTCTCCATTTGAGATACTTTATTTTCCAATGATTGTATCTGCATACCCGTTTCCTTATATGCTTTCAAAACTTCTTCAAACCTAGCATTGAGTTGGGAAAATCTATCTTCTTCCTGGCCAGATACAACACTACCAAATTTTAACATTTTTGAGGCCATTCCTATTATCTACTTATTGCCTACCTCACCAGCCTTGAAAATGTCAATGCACCAGTATGCTATGTAGTTGAAATTTCCTACATTCTGGTCTTGTCTCTTTCTTTAATTGTTTAAATAACAAGGGCTTGTTGGTCATCACTAAATTTGACTCCTCTATGAGCTTGTAATACCTCTTCTTCTATTTTAAATTGGACGTCTTTTTGCTTCCTAACTGAATAAAAAACAATGGCATTCACTATATCCCAATCTAGCAAAATAAGGACTCCTAACTGTTTAATTACTTGCCTACTGGCCTTAAAAGTAAATTGAGCAAAATCTTTCAAAATTTTAGACTTTACCTCCTCCTTAATAGTAGAATCCGATTTATCAAGTTGTTATGCCTTTATTTTTTCACAAGTCTTCTCAAAATTTCCTATATTTAACCTCCATAAAAATTGTGCAAATGCTTTAGACTTCACAAAATTTTCATCATTAATAAACCTCTTAAAGGCTTGGGCAACGATAGGGTCAATTTACTTACCTTGGTAATAAAAAATAGTTAAATCCAAGGAAGGTGTAGGTGGCTCTTGAGGCTCTTCAATCTCCAAATCTGTGGAGGTAACAATCACATCTCCCTCTCCACCACTTTGTCTAAGTTGTTCTCTCATAGATGTTTCATCAACAATTCTGATTGGAGACTGGCTTGGGGAATATTGTTCCACTTGGAAAGAAGACCCTTGCTTTAACTTTTGTCTTTTTGGAGCACTGGTTGCAGGTCGGCTTCCTAGCCTTGGTCTCTACTGAGGGGGAGCCTGTTGTACATTCTGGACCATTACATATCCTGCCCTTTTCTGCAAAGTGTACTGACCAAGGGCCACCACATTTCTACTGCTTATCCTTCTTTGTACCTCTGCAGCCTTGTCTGGATATGTCTCAACATATATGGCTTTCTTCTCATTCATGGTTTGGATTATTATAGCAAAATTATTCATTAATGCTTGCATTTTAGCTCCCCAGTATTTCTTATCTTTCAATGGGTCATACTGGGGTTCAAAAGCATTAATGAATTCTAAAGTCTTACTAAACACTATCCATTTTTCTTTCCTCATTTCTTGTTCTTGTAAAGTGAAAACATTTTTTATTATATCCTCTAGATAATAAACTTGTTGTACCATGCGAAAGCCTTCACCCTCTCTCTTAAGAGGTCTTAGAATCCTTCAAGATCAGTAAATCTGGCATGAGATTCTGCCATGTTATATCTATCTAAAAACAAATTAAGGTGCTTCCACCCTTTCCTGACAAAAACAAAATCATGCACTAGAGTAACAATGGGAAAGAAAGTACCCTTCTTAGACAACTTCCTCTCATCTATAGTGCTTATCTGCCATAGGAGCTCAGCTATCCCTATCTTCAAGGGGACATGGAAAGGTAGCACATGAGGCTTTCCCAAAAAGCCATATACTCTTATTATTGTTGAGACATTGTAAGGGATTATACCCCCCCCAGTTACGACTAACCAATAGTCCTTGTGCATGGTCCTTGGGTCTGACCAATTCTAACAATGCTTGTGGAATTTTGGGGCTATCCCCTTTCAAAAGTAGCCTAAGCTTTGATGCAAAGTATCTATCAAATCTCACAAAACTGGCATCTGTAGCTTCTGAAGTCATATCCACACTCCACAACTGTACTGGATTCCTCTCTCCATCCCTGGTTGTTTCCAACTCCATACCCTTGGAGAAGAAGGTGAATCCCTTGTACAAGCATACATGCATGAGCAATGAATACCAACATAATGGTTTGTTCACTTTTCCCCTTGCTATTCCCACCAAACCATTGTGAATCTCCTTTGCAAGGAAAGTAGCAAAATCTAGAATAGGACTCATTCCAAATTGAAGAGTTTGAGCCATTATGGGAACAATTGAGCCTGGGATTTGCTCAGCTTCATCCATCCCAAAAATTTTGCAAAGAGAAGTATATAATGCCTGATACTTGGGGTTAAAATGTCTTTTCAATAATGGCTCGGGTGTGTTAGCAGTAATCACAGACAAGGTTCCAACTTTAGTAACATGCTCCTACAATGGCCCTGTCCTCAAGTATATTCTTTGTGCACCATATCTCGTTTGTAAAAAATCCATATCAATGATTTCATGTACATCATGGTTAGGGTTAAGGTTGAAAACTTCGCTGAACAGCTCAGGGAAAACCCTAAAATGATTGACTCTAGAATGATTTTTCACCCATCTTGTAATAGGGTCATATTTCTTTGCCAGGTCAGTCAATAAATCACTATCAAAGAAAATTGAAGGGACTATTAATTTTCCAATGTCAAATTCCTAGACATTGCTCATGGGGGTATCTAAATTCTGTTCTAAGAACCATTTCTTGAACAATTGCAAACCCTCGATAGAGACTTGGGCGTCTCTTACCCAGTTTGCCCTATCATAGAAACCCTCAACCACAACTACCCTAGGGTTCTTAAGAATGAGTTCCCTCCCTTTAGTTATTTCATTTACTGATAAGCGAAATTGTTCTAGGAAATCATCATGCACAACCCTTTTTAAATAGTCAGTTTGCCTATAAAGTTCCTTCCGTGGAGGCATTTTAAAATTTCACACTCTTACAACAACAAATTCTTGATTTTACAGGTTACAGATTACTTACCCACTAAATTTGCCCTTCTTTCTATATAATTTTCTTTGCAAATTCGCTAAAACCCTTGAGAAATTATGTGCCCTTGCTCTGGAATCCTTTTTGCTCTGAGAAAATCTGTGATTGTATGCTTCAATAATGACAATTTTTCATATTATACTAGTGCATTGAGGTCACACGAAGGAAACTTTGAGTCATATTAATTCCTATAACTGTTAGTTTCATGTTATATTTCAAATTTGAATTTGATCCATCGATCTCTCAAAGATCAGATGGCTTTATTTCAAAAGTAAAATGCCTTTTAAAAATTCAAGCCCCAAGCCACATGTCAAAAGGGTGCATGCCTGCATTACTTAAAATTCTTGCAACTCCTTATTGCGGGCATGCACTATCTGTTGATCTTTCCCAGATCAATGGTGGGCCAAAATCCTTTTCTCTAATGGCCCACTTGGCTGACTTAACCAATCAAATATCATCCTTTTACAACGTGCTCTGACAGATTTTACTATGGCATTTAAACTTTCAGCGCCCATGACATCACTGATTTCAACTTGGCACACCTATCACGTTTCACCAATGAACATACTTTACTCCATCTGACCTTTCCAGCATGGCATGACTCAACATTCCCTTTAAGTCTTGGTCCCAATGTGCTCGCTTGCCCGCATTTCTTATCTGACGAGCATCTTCAAATTGTGGGCTTGCACTAACCCTCGATCTTTGAAAAATCTATGGCTGACAAGGCTTCACTTCCATTTGGAAAACAAACCTCTGTAGTGGCACATCCGGTAATACATGTAAGCAGTCATTTTATAGTGTGGCACCTCGTAGTATACAGTTAGAAATTTTCGACCCCACCTTGCCATATGTCAAAAAATCGCTTGCCTGCATTATTTATCTCCCATGCAATTTCAAAATGCAAGCATGCGCTGGCCTTTGATTCTTTACAAGATCAACGATCACGAACCCCAAGCTATAAAATAATACCTTTATTAAAGAATGGGCCAATGATATCATAGGGATTTTAAAAATGCACGGGGAACACTGACAGTTCTACAAAAGTTCTAACTAACTCTGATAGCCACAAACCTTTTTCAGTGCATTGAAGTTGAAATGTCATCAGGAGCTACGTGTTGAAAAGGTGCTTCCCTACAATATTTAAAGACCTTGCAGCTCTAAATTGCAGGAATGCGATGACCATTGATTTGATCAAGATAAACGGTCACACAAAGTTTGTTGTTACATAGGACTTTTTCAAAATAAAATAATGCAGTTTAGGCAAACTTTATAGGGTTTATCAAAAGATTAAAAACACACTCTTTTGTAAATAAACCTTTAGGATAAAAATTTTCCCACCAAAAATTATTTGAAATAATATTCTCTAAAGTTTTCAAAGGCTAGGGCCAAACAAGGCAAAGCACAAGGTTATTTGGTGAATTTTTTGCCTAGGTTTTATTTACCAAATTTCAAAATACTTAGAGTGCACAATTAGGGTTTTTCACTACTGAATACAACAAAACAAGGATGGTGAAAAACCAGGCCAACAGAGCCAACCCTGTTAAAGGTTACAAAACACATTATTAGGTGCGACCCTGTTAGAGGATTTATTCACCCTACTAGGAGTGGCCTTGCTAGAGGTTTTCAGAACAATTCAATGGAATTGTCCACCTTGTTAGAGGATTTACAAAATGGCTATTAGACCAACTCTATTAAGAGATTTAGGAATTACTATTACAATGGTTAGAAAGTAACAATGAAATGACCTGAAAAAGATGCAACTAAATTTGCTAATTACAGATCTCTATTTTGCACCATTAGATCCTCCTTGATCAAATATAACTTTTCTGCTCCTTAATGATCTTTGATCATCCTTCAGAATTCACTCTTACAATAATCAATCCACCTCCACATTCATATCACATCAAATTCATAACACTTAAAATTTGCAACTTGATCTCTCATATATACCATTCAAATTATCAAGTCGACTCAATTACAAGTTACAATCACCTATAATCATTACCATAGTCGGCTGGAAATAATACTTAAAACAATTAAGCATGAAATCATAAATTAACAAATTCCTTTATTGGCCGACCCTGCTCGGTAAACACTGCTTCAGAAATAATTTCTTGCGTTAACCATCTCAACTCGGTTAACACTACAAATTCTGTGAAATCCTTTGGTTGATGAGTGAACTCGATAAGAACTAAATTTCCTTCACCTACCATGAGAGCTGAGTAAGAACTATTTTCTACCACATTTTCCTTTGATGACCAAGTAAATTTGATAGATGCTGAATTTCCTTTGCTAACTTTGAAAGCTCGGTAACAACTATCTACACAAGGTAAAGTTTGAGAATGCTCGATAGACACTGTAAACCTTCTTGCAAACCAATTGAGCTCAGTCAGAGCTAATAGATGACTTGTATGACATTTGTGTAACATCAATGACAACACACAATTGGATAATAGTATCCAACATAACAAAGATGTCCTATCTGGATTCAAGGATGGAACGATCCATGAAGAGGCTTTCTTTCTCATAGATGGGTTTGAATCCTTCCCTAGAGTATGTCTAAAACTTAGCTTTTTGTCCATCCCCTAGATTTCAGGTTAGCTTATCTTGGATTATGAATCAACGTTCTAACATAAAACTCCAAATTTGGGAGCCTTTTGGTGGATTTATAACTTGGAGAATAAAAGTATGACTTTTAGTTTTTATATATTTTTTATTAAGAATTCTTGCCCATATTAAATGTGGATATTTGAATATTTGAACCTTGGCCTTGTAGATTTTTTTTATCCCAAAGTGCCCCTCCTCTTTTGGCCTACCTACTTTTTCCCAAGCCATAAGAGAAAATATATTTTGAGAGGTTGGTTCTTTTCATAGGAAAGATTTGAGAATCCTAATAAATTACTCATGTTTATTTAAGGGAAGTTTAAAGTAAGACATTGTGAAGATAGGGAGAGCTGACAATATTGGTTTTAGCATAAGGATCTGACACTTGAGTCTAGGGGTAAATATAAGAATTTAAATGATTTGACACTTGAGTCTAGGGGTAAATCTAAGAATTTACAAAGAAGGGCTATTTTTATAAATTTAGAATGTTACACTATTTCATTGCTACTATCAACATAAAAGAAGAAGATTTTAGATTTCTTTTGGTTAGTTATTTTCCCTAAAGCTTCAGAGTGTCAATCTAGGAAATACATGAAAGATCTATCTTTTTCAAGCTTTCCCTTCCCATATAAGATAGTTTCATCTACAAATTATTGGTGGGTAATCGGTTGCAAACTACTAATGCTTAGTCCCTTCAAGGATCTTGAGTTCCTGAGATAAGAGATAAATATCCCTAATGTGTTAGGCATTACAATAAAAAAGAAAGGGAAAATTGGGTCCCCTCTCTCAACCCTCTAGAGATGGAGAAAAAAGTTTAGGGTTACCATTGACCAAGACCAACATCCTGGGGATAGAAAATAATTCAAAAATTAAGTTTATTCATGCTTTAGAAATTGATATTCAATTTAATCAACATTCCTAAATTACCATTCTTTCGGAGAGAGTGAATGACTTCTTTGGCAATAATAATGCCATCATAGATTGACTTTCTTGAGACAAAGCCAGTCTATTCCTCACTGATGATAAAGGGAAGAATTTATTAAAACTTATTTTTGAAGGACTTGGTAAGAAACTTGTAGAGGGTATTGCATGAGGTTATAGGTCTAAAAACATTAAAGTTTTTAGGGTTATCACTTTTAGGAATTAAAAATGTGTAGGTGTTATTGATTTCTTTGAGGAGGTTGATATAACTCCTTACTACTTCTAAGGCTTGGGTAATCATATCCCCATAAAGTACCAATTTTTTTGAAAGAAACATGTTGAGAATCTATCAGGGCTAGGGGATTTGTCAAGGTTCATTTGAATAAGAGATGTCTCTAGTTCTTCAGAAAAAATTCATTAAAGATCAATTTTGATCTTTGATTAATTATTTTTGGAATTTTAGCTAAGCATTCTCTTTGGGTAGATAGTTTTGAGATATCCAAGTTATTAAGGATGACTAAGAATACCTCAATTGCCTTAGAGGCAATAAAGATGAGATAATCTAGGAGATTTCCTTCCTTACTACATATCTTAGTGATTATATTTACTGATCACCTTTTCTTAGTGCTATTATGGAAGAATATGGTATTTCTATCTCCTTCTTCAAACCAAATCTCATGAGATTTTTGTTGCCAAAAAGTTCCTCTTTGGCTAAGATATCCTCATATTTAGCCATTAAATATTTTTCTTTAAGATATATGGTTTCATTCATGCCATATTTAAAAACTTCTTCATTATTTTATTTTACTTCATATTCCAATTGGTATTTGGATTTGAATATATTTTCAAAGTGATTCTTCTTCCACTAGATAAGTGTTAGAATTGATAATGTTGAAGATAGGGGAAATATCTAATGTTTGTGAAAGATTCATATCAATTTTAATGTTGCCATTGATGTCAAGCATGAATTGATAAGACATTATGCTAATTTAGTAGAGTGTCATATCATTTGATTGATGAAGAGGATTTGAAGAAAGTATAACGATGACAAAAGTATTGAAAAGTATTTAGAATTTCAATGAGAACTTGATGAGTTAGACTTTGATAGTAGAATATTGATTTGTTTATTTTACACGATGTGATTGAGTGTTGAGATAATGTATAAGTAAGTTATGAAGTGCTAAAGTGAGAAGATGAAGAAATAATAAGTTACACCGAGATAGTCAATGAGGTCAGTGAATGAAGGACTAGTGGTCACCAAACTATTATGGTTGTCACTGAGCATATGTAATGTGAATGAAGGATGAGTAGTATCAACCAAGCAAGAACAATGTTGACCAAGCTTAGTATTGACTTGAGCAAGAAAAATAAAAATAGTTTCTAGAAGATTCAATTAAAGGTCGATATTTGATAAAAATATGAATTGATCAAGAAGTTTCAAATATAAGGAAAAAGTTAGTTATGGGATATATGGATAGAGAAATTAAAAGAACATTTGATTAAGGATATTTAATAATATGAAATGAAGCACAAATTTCAAGGTGAAGGCATAATAC
Organism: Cupressus sempervirens; assembly: GCA_028749045.1. NCBI lineage: Eukaryota > Viridiplantae > Streptophyta > Pinopsida > Cupressales > Cupressaceae > Cupressus > Cupressus sempervirens. Next base: position 127,881,394 of record CM053783.1, read on the forward strand.
CTAAGTATCTAGATTTAATGAATTTGAGTTGGATGAAGATTCGATGATTGGAATCATAGGAAAAAAAATTTGAAGAATCTGGTGGAACACTAATAGGTTGTCTATTTAAGGGATAAACAAGATGTTTGTTGTGGTTGATCAAGTTGTTCATGAAGAAGAAGATAGAAGTTGAAACCAAGAAAAGAAGCATTGTGAAATCTAGCAAGTGAAGTGCAAAGTTGATGTGTACATAATTGGATCAAGAAGAAGGAAAAAAGAGAATGAACAAAGGACAAAGAATGAGCAAAATGGAGATTTGATTAAGAAAAGGTAGTTGTTATTTCAAATTTTTTTATCTTATTATTACTCTCTAATAATTATAGTAGGAAATCTCTTAATCAAGTGGACTTAAAACTCTTATTTGTAAATTCATTTTCATGGTGACATTCCTTTAAATGTTTGTAAGTCCTTTAGAGTAGGCTACACATATTGAGGAGTGATAAGGTCTAGATGATATTTGGTGTAAATCTTCTAACCAAGTCACCTTAACAATGTGTATGCAACCTTTAAAAAGGTTGCATCCTAGCAGAGCTCACTATAAAAGAGTGAAAATTTTGGGTTGTCATTTCCTAGCTATTTTTCCTTTTACATGGTCTCCACGTTAAAATAATTGTGCCAAAATGTGTGGATGTCGACTGTGTTGTATTTTTTTTTTATGCTACAACTTGGTATATACATGAATTTTACTCTAATATTCAGTATATGAAGTTAACAATTTCACTACAAAGATTGGTTTGATAATATCATGAAGATTGATTAGTTTACTGAGCTAGTTAATTGAAAGTATAAAGTGTTAATTTTTTGATAAAGTGTTTAAGGACATGTAGGACAATTGGTTATATCTGATTCACCCCCCACCCTCACCCCCCAATTATCTAACAATTTGTATCAGAGATGAGTGCTTGTAGGAGAAAAGTTTGTAGGGACTTAAGCTAAAGATCCAAAGATGAATAAGAAAGAGGTTCCTAAGTTGAGAAAAGACAAATTTGCATCATGGAAAAGAAGGATGAGATTGTACCTATCAAGAATTTGAGAATATGCATTATACTATTTGGACAACTAGTACATACCTCCAACTCCTCCTATGATAATTGAGCAGATGAAGGCAAAGCAAGAACACAATAACCTTATGATAGAGATTACTTCTTCTCTAAATGATGTTGAATTTGATGATATCAAAGACTATGCTACTACTAAAGAGAAGTTGGATAAGCTAGTACTTGCTCATGGAAGAGATAAAAATGTGCTAAGAGCAAAAGTTGAGAGTCCAAGAGGAAAATTTGATGATACAAGGATGAAAGAAGGAGAGAACATTGCACAATACATCAATCAAATCAAGGAAGTGGTTAGTTCCATCAAAGCTTCTAGAGGAATCATAAGGGAAGAAGATGTTGTAAGTAAAGTATTAAGAACCATTTTTCCTATTTATGTTATTCGAGTATCAACTATTCAAGAATTCAAAGCTATTCCTCGTAATGTGCTTACTCTTTATGCTTTGGTCGGTAGATTGACTTCTTTTGAGTTGAGTGACTTTGATAAAATTTTGCCTAAGGTTGAAAATGCTTTCAAGTCATCTCTAACTATCAATAGTTCAAAGAAATATAAGTGTAGCAGAGATGAAAGTGGTTTAGGTTTTGATGAGAAAGAACTAGATGATCTTGAAGCACTCCTAGCTAGGAGGCTACCAAGAGGAAAAGGAAAGTTAAAAGCTTTATGAAAATGTTTAGTATAAGAAGGAATAAGAATGGTTCTCTTTAGGGAGATTAGGATTCCTATCACTATTTGTATCTTCTTTAGGTGAGGAAGAAGAAGTAGATTCATCAAGATCTTCATGTCTACTTATCATTATTTTTGGAGATAAATCATCAATAAAAGACTTACCATCAGGGCTATGAAAAATATTATGGTAAAAAGAGGAATGTTTTAGATCATCTTATAAATTCATAAACTAGCTTTCTTAAGTTCATCAATGAAGTCAGATCTAGGATGATAGGTCACCTATATGAGATTCTTAGGAGCATGATCTCTATCGTTATGATTAATAAATATCCTAAGAGAATGATTAAGGTTATTTATTGCAATGTCATCTTTATGTACATTTTTTCAACATTTTCTAAGAAGTTTGTTAAAAATCTTATTAGAAAATTTGATAAAATACTAGTAAAGGTCTTGACTTGAAAAATATTTTGCAAGTTGGAATAATTTTGAAATTATCATAATGTCAAGTGAAAGAAAACCATGATGGAATACAAACACCATGACTTCAAGAAAGTGGTATTCACTCTATAATGATTTATAAAGAGAAGTACGAAGAAAGATAACAACATGAGATATCACATACCAATCTAACTTGGTAATCTCCATGATAAAAATGAAAGCTACTCAAATAATATCCAAAAATGCAATATATGAGATATTAACACCAAATCAAAATAGAAATTTTGTGTGTTAGGTGCACCAAACTGTACAATAAGAAAGGGTGTGGATGAAGGGGGGTAAATCTTGTTTCCTATGGGATGTTAAGAAGGAGAGATACACCAATTGGCTCATAAGGATCCAAGTGTTGAATAAGTATCGAGATTCCTTCACTAGTATAAAAAAATGACAAGAAGATATGAGAACTAAGTTGAAAGGGAGGAAACAATTAACTTTTTGTGCACACAAACTAATAATAAACAAAAATCTACATACAGACACTATAAACATCAATCTAAAGATGAGACTAATATGTGATTTCAATTTGATGTAGTTTCAAAAGGAAGATGTAGCTTGGGTAGACTTGTTCCCTACACTTTTGACTAAACTTAGTTGTAAATTGTTCACGAGGACATGAGCTACCCAAATATGAGACAACATACATGCCACATGTACCTACATATAGAAAAGATTAAATTGTTGTGCAAAGAAGGGTTTACTATTGGAAATCTGATTGAAAAGCTCATTGTTGTTGAAGATCAAAGAGGGAGATTTTTGTAAAAGAATGTTTTCAATCATTATTTTGCCATTGATGTCAAACCTGCTATTTGTAGGGATGATATTTTCTTATAAGATCCAAGCACTATCACTTAGTTGATTGATGAAGAGGATTTGATCAACAAGATGTAACAAGAGCACCTAAAGGAAAGGTTGTTATGATGTTGTAATGAAGTGCAAGGATCAATTAAGACAATGGTTAAGTAATGTATTGATGACATACTCAAAGATACAGAGGTTGGTCACACTTAGATACTTTGGAAGAAGAAGTTGTAACAAGGTTGACTGAAAAGCTTTAACTAAGATCATTAGTAGGTGTCGAGCAAGTTAATTGAAGCCGAACAAATTCTTAGTAGAGGCAAAGTAACATACATTTCTAGTGTGTGCCAAGTGATCTTAAAATTCCAAGTAAAGATCAAGTGCCGAGCATCAAATAAAATTCAGTTGATGCCGAGTGATCTTCAAGTGCCGAGCATCAGGAAAAACATAGTTGATGCCGAATAACATAGTATGTGCTGAGCAATAGTATTTCAATAGTGCCGAGCTGTTGCATTATTTCAAATGATGAAGATTCGCCAAATCTAAGCTGACATAGTGGTTACATTGAATCTTTTGAACAAGTTGGAAGATAAGGATGATGAGTTGTTGGCATAGAATCTTATCTAAACCATTTTTGAGTGAATTCTAAAGGATTATTCAAGAAGTTTCTAGAGGAAACAAAATGTGGGTTAGATACAATGAATCCCACCTAATCCATGTGAATTGAAATTGAAAAATGGAAGAATTGAGCGAAAAAAAAGGAACTCCAAGGCTTCTATTTAAGAAGTCATAAACCAAGAAGCAAAGAGTTGTTGATACTGTTGTTGCTGAAGTGCCAAATTTGTGAAGTGGTTGAAAGGGTCTCAAGAAGGAGACATTTAGAAGAAGGAAGAGCATAGAGGCTTTGCTTCTATGAGTGGTCATGAAGAGATGATTGCACTGGTACATTGAGTATGGAGACTTAAGGAGAGAAAGCTTGAAAGAAAAGGCAAGCTGTTAAGAGTTGTAGAGATTGAAGGCCAGACAAGGGTATGGGCTGAGAAGTGATCTAAGATCTGCAAGATAAGTTGTATGTTGTAGTGTTAGGTCAAGATTTTCTAATACTCTCTAGCAATTATATTAGATCTAAAAATCCTATGGACTTAGGTTGGCCTAACAACCATTTGTAAATCCTTTAATAGGGTGGCATTCCAAGTGAATGTTCTAAAGTCCTCTAACTAGGCCCACTTCTAACAGGGTGGTTAAATCCTCTAACAAGGTCACATTTAACAGTGTGTTGTAAGCCTTTAACAGGGCCAACCTTTCACAAGGCATCACTTCATAAGGGTGAAAATTGAGTAGCATGTTACTAGTGGTTTTTCCCAAATTGGGTTTCCACGTAAATCACTATGTCATGTGTTAATTTCTTGTGTGTTATACTTGCATGTTGATTTACAGTAACTTGCTAATTAAATAAGTTAAAGCTTGGATGGATGAATGGTTGAATGATTTCACTATACTTAATGAAAAGTTTGAATAGGACATTTAGACCTTGAATAACTAATTCACACCCCCCTCCTCTTAGTTATTCTAAAGCAATTCTAACAATTGGTATCAGAGCCATCTGCTGATTTAGTTTCAAGGTACTAGAAGCAGGAAGATCAAGATGTCCAAGAGAGAAGTTCCCAAGCTCAACAAAGATGACATCAAAGACTATAACACTACATTCAAAATGTGGAAAATCTTATCAGATATCTATGAAGGTGATCATAATGCCAAAGAGCAAAGAGAGAAAGCCTAAGAGGGAAGTTTGATGACATGAAGATGGACGAAGGTGAAAATGCTACTTAGTATGCTACAAGAATAAAAGAAGTGGTGAGTGCAATAAGAAGTCTAGGTGGACAACTAGAAAAAGAAACATCCATCAGCAAATACTTAAGAACTTTTCTCTCTATCTATGCTATAAGAGTTTCAGCCATCCAAGAGCTGAGCTGTGTACAAGGGAACACCCTAACCTTTGAAGGAATAGTTGGAAGACTTATTGCATTTGAGCTATCCAATTTTAACAACTATAGACCTAAGAACCTTGAATATGCTTTCAAGGCCAAGATGACAATAAAAGATACTGAGGAGGACACATCAAGCAAGAGAAGAAGAAAATGAAAACATGCATCCAATGATAGCAGCACAAATGAGGAAGATGTGAAACAGTTAGAAGCACTACTGGCCAAGAGATTCCATAGAGGTAAAGGCAAATTCAAAGGTAAGCTCCCTATAATATGTTTCAATTGCAATGAAGTAGGTCATATAGCTGCAAGATGTCCACAGAAGAAAAACTATAAAGAAGGAAACAAGTTTAGGAATAAAAGAGAAGATGACAACAAAGATTACAAGGAGAAAGGCAAGAGATGCTACATTGTTGAAGAAGACTATGATGAAAATGATGATGAAGTAGTCTATGTAGCCATGACAGATGAATCAGACAAAGATGAAGATGAAGCAACATCATTAGTTACCTATGTGAACAAGAATGACAAGTGGATCATAGACAGTGGATGCTCACATCACATGATAGGAGATAAAAGTAAGTTCATTACCTTTATTCAATATGATAGAAATAGTGTTAGATTTGGTAATGATGCTCCATGTCAAATCAAAGAAAAAGGCTCTATCAAACCCACAGAAAAAATTTCATGTGATAATGCATACTATGTTGAAGGATTGAACTACAACTTGTTGAGTGTATCACAATTAGGCAATGTAGGTTGCAAAGTTGAATTTGGAAACAAAACTACCAAGATTTATGACACTGATGGAAATCTAATAGGAAAAGGTGAACAAACTAGGAGTAATCTATTTTACCTAGATATGGAAGAAGCAACATGTCTTGTTGTTAGACTTGATGATGTGTGGTTATGGCATAAAAGGTTGTGTCATGTTAACTTTGATAATTTGATTAGTATCAACAAGAAAAAGAAGGTTAGAGGATTGCCCAAGTTGAAGAAACCTGAAAATAGAATGTGTAAATAATGTCAACTATGGAAAATGACTAAGTCTAGTTTCAAAAGCAAAACATACACTTCCAAATAAGTACTAGAGTTAGTTCATGCAAACTTATGTGGCCCAATAGAAGTGCAAAGCTACCTAGGAGATAGATACATAATGCTATTTGTAGATGATTATTCTAGGATGATGACTGCTATGTTTCTAAAGCAAAAATCTGATGCATTCCAAATGTTCAAGTGGTATTTGGCTAGAGTTGAGAAGGAAACAGGAAAGAACCTGAAATGCCTAAGATCAGACAAAGGAGGCGAGTTCACATCAAGAGAGTTTGAAAATTTTTGCAATGAAATGTAACGCCCCGCCAAGGGATCCAAAAGAATTAACCTAAAGTTTCACTAAGTTTGCTAAACATTTTTTTTTTTTAAAAGTAAGAAAGTATGACATACACATCAAACAAGTAGTAGCGGAAGCAATAACATGTAATCATCGACAAACATACATTGCAAGTTACATTTCTTAAAGATCCCAAGACGTTGAGTCACGTTTAAATTTAATTAATTCTAAGTCTAACAACTAACACATACATATAAAAGAATAATCAGAAACTCCAATGTCCATAATATACATTTGTTCCGAATGCTCCTTGGCAAATTAATTCGGAATGCTCATTCATCCACTGTACATGTCACAGGGTATGAAAGGCTTAAAAGAATATACATACGTAAAGATCAAGATACAACATCCTCAAATCCATGATACAAAGTACAGTAAAAATATATGAAACTATTCACCATACATGATACATCCATACATCCATAATGATAAAACATCTATCATAAAATCTAACCATCCATCATACTAATCCAAGAACATAGTGAAGGTAAATGCCAATCACGAAATCTCCAGCCACGGTGACCACGGAACGGATCTCATTGGTAAGAGTAAAAGCACTACCACCCGACCGCATGGAACCTAAATGGTCCACTCCCACCGTGCTGAGGAGATAGTCTCAAGTCCCAAATAGGATAACAAAACCTATAATCATAAATACTCTCTAAGTCCAGGAAACCCTATAAGTATGCTAACTCAAGGGTTCCTAAAATGACCGACATCTAAATCCCAGAGGTACCACAAGACACGTAGGAAACCTAATATGCAAGCGGGAAAGTGTCATCGCAAAAGTCATGTAGAAGTTACCCGAGCAATCCCTTAGGAATCCTGGGTCCCTACTGATCCTGCGGCCACTAGTATCCTCTCGTACTGACGAGGCATACTATGGTATGCAAGGTCGTAACCAAGCGTCCTCTCTACCCCATCCTAGTCTGTACTAGCACTCATGGCATGGGAGAGAACATACAATTATCTTGTTAGGTTCATTTTCTCTCATTTAGTGTAAATGTTTTCACTTATTAAAAACGACTTACAATGGGTTTCTCAAGGCAGCCACTTAGGGCTCCGACCCCCATTGCAAGCCACTTCCCGACTCTACACATAGATAACCTACCCTAGCTCATGAACTCATAAATCAAAGAATCATAATAAAACCATCTCAGTCCTATGCGAGCAACTGAAAATATCATAAAAAGATAATCCACAAAATATATCAGTTCTTCATGAGCAACAGATAACATCAAATAGTAATCAAGTAATCACGACAGTTCTCTATTAGCAACTGAAGGCATCAATGATAAGTCACAAAATCCAATGGTTCTCTAATGAGCAACCAGAAAGTAATACAAGTATAACTGATCGAGACTCAGAAATGGTTAAGTTAGGTATTCTCAAATACATACATCTCAGCTTCACACAAGGAAACTGGAAAGCAATCACAAACAGTAAACACAATCATGTCATAGAGCACTTCATCACATTACCATGGTCAGGTTAAGAAAGATCGAGACCAAATCATCAAGACATCACATTCACAAACCCCAAGCCTCTGGTAACAACCTGAACTGGTCAACGCTAAACCAACCCCAAAACATTCAAAGTACAAAGACAACATCAAAGTCTCAGAGATTGGATCTGAAAGTATATTATTTAAGTTAAGGTAAGGTTTGTGTTTTAGTTCAATGTCGAATTCAAGTAACAAAGTTTTCACAACTACCCTTTTTCGAATAACCCAGTTCTATAATAATTTACATTAAATCAGTATCCAATTTTATAATTTAGTCAAATAACATTCCTTATTAATTAACTTAATTAAACTAATTTTAATTAAATTAATTAATATTTATTAGATCTAATTAATTATTTTAATCCAACCAATAATTGTTAATTTATTAATATTTAAACAAAATTATTAATAAATTACAATTTACAACTATAACAATGCAATTAATATTTATTTATTAAATATTAAAAAAATTAATATATTATAAAAAATTAAATATATTATAATTTTTATTATTTAAAATTTTTAATTAAATAAAATTCATTTTTTTTAATAATAAAAAAAAAATTAAAAAAAAAATTTTAAAAACCGAATTCCCAACGTTTATAGCCCGTCGGCTTTGGCCGCAGGCCTGCGGTCACAGGGCCTGCGGCGGCAGGTACTCTGTACCTCCCCCCCACTTTATTAAATTTAAATATATTTTTTTTTTAAAAATTAAATTTATTCTAATACAAATAAAATTAGTTTTTTATTTTAAAAATTAATTTTGTTTAATTAATTTTTTTTTTTTAAAAAAAATTTATAAAAACAATTTCTTCCAAAGGGGTAAATATGTAATATATAAATATATATATATATATATTTATATATATATATATATATATATATATATATATATATATATATATATATATATATTTTTTTTTTTTTTCTTATTTTTTTTTTATCTAGAACTTTTCAATTCATTAAAACAAAACCCTTATTAAATTAGATCTTAATTTCTAAATCAAGAAAACAATGGTTCTAATTAATTCATCCAGTCTCCATGGATACAAAAATTATTGACGAATAATTAATAACTTCACAAGATTTGAAAGCTTAAAACTTTTATCACAGAGAATTCAGATCTACAAACCCCAGACACGAAGAAGACAGGAAGGGATAATTGCATATTTAATGGATAAAAAACACAAGACCCTACCTGATCCTGATGCTATTATGCAACCTCCAGAAAACTGTATGCGAATTCGCTCCTCTCAATAACCTTCCCCTTCAAGACTTTCTTCGTATCAGCCTTCTGAAATTTGCTTCCAAAAATTGTCTTCCTCCCAAAAATTCTCGTCCAAATTCGTATATCAAAAAAATGAACCCCCAAAGTTGTGATAAGCAAATTCTCCTCAATTCGGGGCACTAATTGTGCGTTTACCCGAGAAGACTCTTTGCACAACTCAGTTAACTCAAATTAACTTTTATTATCTTTTCTAATTCTTTTGCATTCAACTTTCATGCACAATAAGTTGAATGATTAAATAACTTTATTTAAAATTTCACTTGACTTCAATTCTTAATTAATTTATTACTTTAAATCTTATGTGCACTTTTAAGAAATTAAAATAACATTATTAATTTTTATAATTTAATCTTTTAATTTAATTCTTATATTTAACTCATGATTAGATCATGCGATCTAGAATTCTTAATAAATTTATATCTTTCAACTTTTTAATTTATTTTAGAACTTAATTGATAACATATTTAATTAATTTAAATAACAATAATATTTAGCATTTATTTAAAAATGAACTCCAAATATATTATTATTAAATTAAATAAATATTATCTTGTTCTAAATATATCTTAAACTTTAATTTCCAATTTTAATTCTTTTATTTAATTAATTAATTAATTAATTAAATATAAAGATATCATAATAATTCCTTATTAAATTAAATCATTAATTAGTCTTTTTAATTAGACTTAATTAATAGAAAATACACCAAGGACTCATAAAGCAACATACGAAAACCCATCATAGAAAAATACATACCAAATCAAACAGAAGGGTTATAATCACAAAATTACATCATTTGATGCATTCGGAGGGTACTAACTCAGATACTTGTCCTAATTATCAATTAGCACAATTGGCTAGAGGGTTTAGGATTTGGACTTAAGAGTTTATCTCCCCTCTCTTACCATTGAGATAGTGCGATAGGGTACGCTCATCCTGACAATTCAGGGAAGTCGATACCCGGTACCTGCAACCTGCATAAAATCCACGCATGTACAAACACAATATTCTAAGCTAAACAGGCAATGGCAGGAAGTGGTGCATCGTGTAGATCCCGACTAGCAGGTGACTACGACTCCCTTCCTTAACCATATCAGAAACACCATACATAAAAAAAACAGCACGCACACCATACACATGCAGTATGGGGTAAGTATCCATAAGAGGCACATGAAATAATAAGCCATCCAACTAATCATCATCGATAACTAAAACCATTGAATAATCATCATACATGCATGAAATATAGAGTACCAAGTAATCTCATCATATAATAACTGAGTGTAAACATCATCTGATAATCTCTAAAATAATAATACTACTCATCAAACATAAATTGGCCTAAAAGAGTTTGCCAATCATAACATAAATGTAGCTCGAAAAATGTAAACTAGGGGCAGGCACTACATCCACCCCCCCTAGACTTAGGCTTACTCCTGGAAGCCTATAAACAAATAGGGATATAAATCCCGTAATCTAGATGCATCCTCCCATGTCGCTAAAGAGTCATCAGTAGGGTCCCATTGGACCCTTACCTGCTCTATGGTTCGACCCCTGAGGGTCAACTCCCGCTGCTCCAGAATACGACTTGGCTCCAAAGCCAGTTGCCCGTCCTCTACCTGTAATGCATTCCAATCAAGAATATGTACAACATCATGAATATACTGTCTAAGTACTGAAACATGGAAAACATCGTGAATGCGAGCAAGGCTGGGCGGTAAAGCAAGACGATAGGCAACTGGACCAATCCTCTCAAGAATATCGAATGGTCCCACAAAGCGAGGTGCTAGCTTCGAGCCCTTTCCATAACGGATCGGACTCTTCCGCGGACGCACTCTCAAGAAAACCTTCTCACCCACAGCAAACTGCTTATCTGACCTATGAGCATCGGCATACTTCTTCTGCCTATCCTGTGCCGTTGTCAAGTGCTCTCAGATACGCACCACCTGTTGCTCCATGTCACGAAGCATCTCTGGGCCCAACAGGATGCGATCCTCAAGGCTATCCCAACTCAAAGGTGTACGACAAGGGCGTCCATATAAGGCTTGGAAAGGTGCCATGCCAATAGAACTGTGATACCCGTTGTTGTAAGCAAACTCCACTAGGTAGAGATAGTCCTCCCAATGGGTCTGCCTATCCATCACGTACATCCTCAACATATCCTCGAGAACCTGATTCACTCTCTCTGTCTGCCCATCTGTCTCTGGGTGATATGCTGAACTGAAGTTCAACTGTGCTCCAAGATCATGCTGTAGTGATGTCCAAAATGCGGACGTGAAAACATGATCCCTATCCGAAATGATCTTTCGGGGAATACCATGTAGTCTCACAATGTCACGCATGAAGACATTAGCTACTGAAGCTGCAGTGTAGGAAGACCTGATTGGTGCAAAATGTGCCACCTTGGTCAACCGATCAACGGTGACCATGATAGCATCATGACGACGAAGAGTCATAGGTAATCCTACTATGAAATCCATAGAGATGATGTCCCACTTCCATGAAGGAACGAGATTCGGTTGCAAAAGTCCTGCCGGATGCTGGTGTTCTGCCTTGACTCTCTGACACTCAAGACATCTAGCCACAAAATCAGCAATGTCGCGCTTCATCCCGGACCAATAGAATAAACGTCGCAAATCTGCATGCATCTTCTTGACACCTGGATGTGCCGAGTAAGGTGCACGATGGGCCTCTGATAGGATCAATATGCGAAGCTCATCCAGTAGCGGCACATAGATCCTTCCTGAAAGTCTCAAAAGGCCATCTGACTCTAGGACATAGCCTAAAAACTTACCCTCCAAGGATCTCCCTGAATTGATCTCACTGCACACCTCCAGATACCATGAATCAGTGGGGAGTGCCTGAAGTATCTGACATCTCAAATCGACACTAAGAGTCATAGATGATATCACATGTTTCCTGCGACTCAAAGCATCAGCTACGACATTCTCCTTCCCCTGGATATACTTCACCTCAAAGTCATACTCGCACAAAAACTCCATCCAACGCCTTTGCCTAGCATTCAGATTAGGCTGCGTGAATATGTACTGAAGACTACGATGATCGCTATGTAGTTCAAATCTGTGTCCCAACAAGAAATGTCTCCATCTCACTAAGGCATGAACTACTGCTGCTAACTCAAGGTCATGTGTAGGATAATTCAACTCATGATCCTTGAGTTTGCGTGACTCATATGCAATCACTCGACCATTTTGCATTAGAACTGCTCCAATACCCTCGAGGGAAGCATCTGTACACACCATGAACTCACCTTCTGGATCAGGTACAGCTAAGATCGGTGCACTGGTCAGAAGCTCTTTGAGTTTCTGAAATGCTTCTACACACTTTTCTGTCCAAAGAAACTTCTTTCCTTTCCTCTGAAGGGAGGTAATAGGGTGTGCTATTCTGGAGAAGTTTTGAACAAATCTGCGGTAATACCCAGCTAGACCCATGAAACTACGAATCTCCGACACAGTAGTGGGTGCAGGCCAATCTACTATTGCCTGGATCTTCGCAGGGTCTACAGAGATACCTTCGCCTGAAATAACGTGTCCCAAATACTGTATCTCTGATTGAAAGAAATCACACTTTGCCGCATTGGCATAAAGTTGATTATCTCTCAAGCACTGCAAAACTAAACTCAAATGTTCCTCATGTTCCTTTTGGGACTTAGAATATATCAGAATATCATCGAGGAACACAAGAACAAATCTATCAAGATAGGAACGGAACACCCCATTCATTAAGCACATGAAAACTGATGGAGCGTTTGTCAGCCCAAAGGGTACCACTGTGAACTCATAATGCCCGTAGCGAGTTCAGAAGGCGGTCTTATGAATATCAGCCTCCTTGATGCGAAGCTGATGGTATCCTGACTTAAGATCAATCTTAGAGAACACTGTAGCTCCCTTGATCTGATCAAATAAATCATCAATCCTTGGTAAAGGATACCTGTTCTTTATTGTCACCTTATTCAGTTGTCTGTAATCGATGCAAAGGCGCAAAGAACCATCCTTCTTCTTCACAAAGAGCACTGGAGCTCCCCATGGTGATACACTAGGTCGAATACTACCCTTGGCCAAAAGTTCCTCTAACTGCAAACGCAACTCACTTAGCTCCTGAGTGGTCATACGGTAAGGAGCTCTAGAGATAGGTTCCGCTCCTGGAGTGAGCTCAATGCTAAAATCAATGTCTCTCTTCGGAGGCATGCCTGGAATCTCGCTCGGAAAGACATCAACATACTCCTGTAAAATAGGGTGATCTAGGGTCTTCCTCGTAGATTCTTCCTCATCAAGCTCATTTACCGAAACGGAAAATACCTGACACCCCTTACGAAAGCTTCGCTTAAGTTGCATAGCAGAGATCATCCGTAGGGATATAGGCCTCGGTATCCCCACAATCTCCACATCCTTCCCTTGGTCATCCTGACACAAAATGGTCTTCTTTCTGCAGTCAATACTAGCCCTATGAGAGCCAAGCCAATCCATACCTAAGACCACATCGTAGGAGCCAAGAGGAATAACTCGAAAATCGACTGAAGTCTCAAACCCTCCTATGCTAAGTCCACACTTGTGAACTACCGAATATGTGGAAACTTTAGCACCTGAGGCTAGTTCCACTTGCCAACCATGGTCTTGCTTAACCGACTCCAGCTTACACTTATCAACTAGAGATGGAGAAATGAAAGAATCTGTAGCACCTGAATCAAATAATACAGAGAGAGGTGTACCTCGGATAGCTCCTGTAGTCTCAACTACTGTCCCCTGATGGTCTGCCTGACGGTGATCCACCGCTGCAAATACTCTATGAGATCCACCTGTATTTCCGACTGTAGGCTCAGATGCTGCTGGCCTGGGTCCTGAATACTGAGATGTTCGCTGTGGGCAGTATGCTGCAATATGACCAATCTGTCCACATGAATAACATCCCGTGCCTCTGCCAGATCCTCTCCCTATAGGTGGTGCATTCGATCGCTGGTGGCTACCCCTGCTAGCAAAAGACTGGTTGCTCTGTGCAGGCCGAGATTGCTGATTCTGCCTATTACGTTGAGCATTGCGATTGATCCTAGGGTTGGATCCACCGCCACCACTCTGTGCCTGAGGGTAAAATCCCTTATGCTGCTGAGGCTGCTGCTGAGAATGCTGATGAGAATGCGGCTCAGAATACTGATTCCTCCTAGGGAAGGGAGGCTTCCTGATTCCACCGGAATTGTGGTTGCCCTTAGGTCCTGCTATAGTAGGCGCTCCCACAAATCCTCCTTGCCCAAAGTTGACACTCTGCTCTACCAGGATAGCTCGATGTACCGCATCCTTGAGGGTCTTAGGTTCAAATACCTTAACACCCCCAATAAAACGGTTGTTCAAGCCTCGAATGAAATGTTGTGCCAACTGTGCTGGGTTGTCACTGAATCCCGAAAAAGGCATGAGCTCATAGAACTTGCGCTCATACTCTACAACAGTCATAGTGAACTGTCTCAGGTTATGGAACTCATCTGCTCTATGCTGCTTCCATTCCTCTGGTAGGAATCGCTCATGAAAACTCTCCAAGAAAATCTCCCAAGTGACACTACCCATGTCAATGCCCAACTTCTTCTCCTCAATAGTCCACCAGGTGGCTCCAAATAACTCTAGATTGGTAATGGCAAACCTCGCTTTGACATTACTATCAAAGTCCTGCATAGCAAAAATCCTGTCAAGGGCAATAATCCACTGCTCAGCTACATACCCAGAACCTTGCCCAATAAAGGGTTTGATCTTGGACCTCTGAAGATCCTTCATCTGAGAAGATACTATGAATCTATGTCGGTCCTTCTGAGGACTCCTAGATCTGCGTCTATGCTCATGTCCATCCTGGTGTGCTCTATCCTGCTCAAGAACAGGAGGTAAGCGATCAATAAGGGTCCGCATCATTTGCCTCAGATCAACCTCCTCAGAGTCGGCATGTCCCTCATCGTGGTTCTCTTCCTGATGCTCACTGACATGCTCTTCCCTATTCTCTTCCTGAATGTGGCTCTCATGGATAGACTCATGAACACTAACATCTCTGCCTCGTCCACGACCTCTGCCACGGCCAAGGCTACGGCCCCTAACGGAAGATCTCGTCCCAGATACCATCCTACAATAATATCCAAGACACAAGATGCTAAAATAACCATGAAACATACTACTGAAATACATAGATAAAAGACACATATTTTGCAAACAAGATATTTTCAATTTTCAGTTTACCTATAATTTCAGTTTAAGTATAATTTCAGTTTTGAAGTTTTGAGTGTTGAAGTATGAATAAAATAGGTAACTAATAGTTTATATACAGTTTCAGTTCAACTAGCTTCAAGTCTTAGTTTAAGGTTTGCATTTTTATTCAACTAGTTAACACTAGTGGCGTTCCAATATACCCAGAGCTCCCAATGTAGAAACTTAGGCTCTGATACCAGATGTAACGCCCCGCCAAGGGATCCAAAAGAATTAACCTAAAGTTTCACTAAGTTTGCTAAACATTTTTTTTTTTTTAAAGTAAGAAAGTATGACATACACATCAAACAAGTAGTAGCGGAAGCAATAACATGTAATCATCGACAAACATACATTGCAAGTTACATTTCTTAAAGATCCCAAGACGTTGAGTCACGTTTAAATTTAATTAATTCTAAGTCTAACAACTAACACATACATATAAAAGAATAATTAGAAACTCCAATGTCCATAATATACATTTGTTCCGAATGCTCCTTGGCAAATTAATTCGGAATGCTCATTCATCCACTGTACATGTCACAGGGTATGAAAGGCTTAAAAGAATATACATACGTAAAGATCAAGATACAACATCCTCAAATCCATGATACAAAGTACAGTAAAAATATATGAAACTATTCACCATACATGATACATCCATACATCCATAATGATAAAACATCTATCATAAAATCTAACCATCCATCATACTAATCCAAGAACATAGTGAAGGTAAATGCCAATCACGAAATCTCCAGCCACGGTGACCACGGAACGGATCTCATTGGTAAGAGTAAAAGCACTACCACCCGACCGCGTGGAACCTAAATGGTCCACTCCCACCGTGCTGAGGAGATAGTCTCAAGTCCCAAATAGGATAACAAAACCTATAATCATAAATACTCTCTAAGTCCAGGAAATCCTATAAGTATGCTAACTCAAGGGTTCCTAAAATGATCGACATCTAAATCCCAGAGGTACCACAAGACACGTAGGAAACCTAATATGCAAGCGGGAAAGTGTCATCGCAAAAGTCATGTAGAAGTTACCCGAGCAATCCCTTAGGAATCCCGGGTCCCTACTGATCCTGCGGCCACTAGTATCCTCTTGTACTGACGAGGCATACTATGGTATGCAAGGTCGTAACCAAGCGTCCTCTCTACCCCATCCTAGTCTGTACTAGCACTCATGGCATGGGAGAGAACATACAATTATCTTGTTAGGTTCATTTTCTCTCATTTAGTGTAAATGTTTTCACTTATTAAAAACGACTTACAATGGGTTTCTCAAGGCAGCCACTTAGGGCTCCGACCCCCATTGCAAGCCACTTCCCGACTCTACACATAGATAACCTACCCTAGCTCATGAACTCATAAATCAAAGAATCATAATAAAACCATCTCAGTCCTATGCGAGCAACTGAAAATATCATAAAAAGATAATCCACAAAATATATCAGTTCTTCATGAGCAACAGATAACATCAAATAGTAATAAAGTAATCACGACAGTTCTCTATTAGCAACTGAAGGCATCAATGATAAGTCACAAAATCCAATGGTTCTCTAATGAGCAACCAGAAAGTAATACAAGTATAACTGATCGAGACTCAGAAATGGTTAAGTTAGGTATTCTCAAATACATACATCTCAGCTTCACACAAGGAAACTGGAAAGCAATCACAAACAGTAAACATAATCATGTCATAGAGCACTTCATCACATTACCATGGTCAGGTTAAGAAAGATCGAGACCAAATCATCAAGACATCACACTCACAAACCCCGAGCCTCTGGTAACAACCTGAACTGGTCAACGCTAAACCAACCCCAAAACATTCAAAGTACAAAGACAACATCAAAGTCTCAGAGATTGGATCTGAAAGTATATTATTTAAGTTAAGGTAAGGTTTGTGTTTTAGTTCAATGTCGAATTCAAGTAACAAAGTTTTCACAACTACCCTTTTTCGAATAACCCAGTTCTATAATAATTTACATTAAATCAGTATCCAATTTTATAATTTAGTCAAATAACATTCCTTATTAATTAACTTAATTAAACTAATTTTAATTAAATTAATTAATATTTATTAGATCTAATTAATTATTTTAATCCAACCAATAATTGTTAATTTATTAATATTTAAACAAAATTATTAATAAATTACAATTTACAACTATAACAATGCAATTAATATTTATTTATTAAATATTAAAAAAATTAATATATTATAAAAAATTAAATATATTATAATTTTTATTATTTAAAATTTTTAATTAAATAAAATTCATTTTTTTTAATAATAAAAAAAAAAATAAAAAAAAAATTTTAAAAACCGAATTCCCAACGTTTATAGCCCGTCGGCTTTGGCCGCAGGCCTGCGGTCGCAGGGCCTGCGGCGGCAGGTACTCTGTACCTGCCGTCGCAGTACCTACGACGCAGGTACTGTTGGCCTGCGCCGACAGTGGGGGCGGGTACGGGGTAATTCCCTCCCCCCCACTTTATTAAATTTAAATATATATATATTTTTTAAATTAAATTTATTCTAATACAAATAAAATTAGTTTTTTATTTTAAAAATTAATTTTGTTTAATTAATTTTTTTTTTTTTTTTTTTTTTTTTTTTTTTTTTATAAAAACAATTTCTTCCAAAGGGGTAAATATGTAATATATATATATATATATATATATATATATATATATATATATATATATATATATTTCTTATTTTTTTTTAATCCAGAACTTTTCAATTCATTAAAACAAAACCCTTATTAAATTAGATCTTAATTTCTAAATCAAGAAAACAATGGTTCTAATTAATTCATCCAGTCTCCATGGATACAAAAATTATTGACGAATAATTAATAACTTCACAAGATTTGAAAGCTTAAAACTTTTATCACAGAGAATTCAGATCTACAAACCCCAGACACGAAGAAGACAGGAAGGGATAATTGCATATTTAATGGATAAAAAACACAAGACCCTACCTGATCCTGATGCTATTATGCAACCTCCAAAAAACTGTATGCGAATTCGCTCCTCTCAATAACCTTCCCCTTCAAGACTTTCTTCGTATCAGCCTTCTGAAATTTGCTTCCAAAAATTGTCTTCCTCCCAAAAATTCTCGTCCAAATTCGTATATCAAAAAAATGAACCCCCAAAGTTGTGATAAGCAAATTCTCCTCAATTCGGGGCACTAATTGTGCGTTTACCCGAGAAGACTCTTTGCACAACTCAGTTAACTCAAATTAACTTTTATTATCTTTTCTAATTCTTTTGCATTCAACTTTCATGCACAATAAGTTGAATGATTAAATAACTTTATTTAAAATTTCACTTGACTTCAATTCTTAATTAATTTATTACTTTAAATCTTATGTGCACTTTTAAGAAATTAAAATAACATTATTAATTTTTATAATTTAATCTTTTAATTTAATTCTTATATTTAACTCATGATTAGATCATGCGATCTAGAATTCTTAATAAATTTATATCTTTCAACTTTTTAATTTATTTTAGAACTTAATTGATAACATATTTAATTAATTTAAATAACAATAATATTTAGCATTTATTTAAAAATGAACTCCAAATATATTATTATTAAATTAAATAAATATTATCTTGTTCTAAATATATCTTAAACTTTAATTTCCAATTTTAATTCTTTTATTTAATTAATTAATTAATTAATTAAATATAAAGATATCATAATAATTCCTTATTAAATTAAATCATTAA
This sequence comes from Cupressus sempervirens, assembly GCA_028749045.1. NCBI lineage: Eukaryota > Viridiplantae > Streptophyta > Pinopsida > Cupressales > Cupressaceae > Cupressus > Cupressus sempervirens. Next base: position 127,900,597 of record CM053783.1, read on the forward strand.
TTAGTCTTTTTAATTAGACTTAATTAATAGAAAATACACCAAGGACTCATAAAGCAACATACGAAAATCCATCATAGAAAAATACATACCAAATCAAACAGAAGGGTTATAATCACAAAATTACATCATTTGATGCATTCAGAGGGTACTAACTCAGATACTTGTCCTAATTATCAATTAGGACAATTGGCTAGAGGGTTTAGGATTTGGACTTAAGAGTTTATCTCCCCTCTCTTACCATTGAGATAGTGCGATAGGGTACGCTCATCCTGACAATTCAGGGAAGTCGATACCCGGTACCTGCAACCTGCATAAAATCCACGCATGTACAAACACAATATTCTAAGCTAAACAGGCAATGGCAGGAAGTGGTGCATCGTGTAGATCCCGACTAGCAGGTGACTACGACTCCCTTCCTTAACCATATCAGAAACACCATACATAAATAAAACAACACGCACACCATACACATGCAGTATGGGGTAAGTATCCATAAGAGGCACATGAAATAATAAGCCATCCAACTAATCATCATCGATAACTAAAACCATTGAATAATCATCATACATGCATGAAATATAGAGTACCAAGTAATCTCATCATATAATAACTAAGTGTAAACATCATCTGATAATCTCTAAAATAATAATACTACTCATCAAACATAAATTGGCCTAAAAGAGTTTGCCAATCATAACATAAATGTAGCTCGAAAAATGTAAACTAGGGGCAGGCACTACATGAAAAAGGTATCAAAAGGAAAACATTAGCACCAAGAACTCCACCACATAATGGTATTGCTAAAAGGAGAAATAGGTTAGTGATTGACTATGCTAGAACTTTGATGATAGAGAAAAATGTTGCACTAAAATATTGGAGAGAAGCTATAAGTACTGCAGTCTACACACTGAATAGAGTTTAAGTCAAGAAATGTACAAATGCAACACCCTTTGAATTGTGGTATGGTCATTCACCTAATGTTAAACATTTCAAAGTGTTTGGTTGTAAATGCTATATTCTAAAAGACACTAGAAATGGCAAGTTTGATGCAAAAAGTGATGAAGGCGTATTTCTTGGATACTCCACTAGAAGTAAGGCATATAAGTGTTTGAATACTAACACTAATAAAGTTGTGGAGAGTGCAAATGTAAATTTTGTTGAGCATGCAAAAGTTTAGGTTGATGAGCCAAAGAAAATAGAGGATTATAGATCCTTTGTATACTTCTACGAAGGAATGATAGTTGAAGACAATGTTGCAAATCAAGTTTGGAATCAACAACAAACTTCAGTATCTACCGAGTCTCAACTAGTGAATACTGAGTTACATTCAGAAGCCGAGCTGTAGAATGTAGAAAATGCACATACTAATTTTGAAAATAGTATACAAGAAAGAAATGATGAAATTCCAAATGAAGAAGAAAGAAATGACTCTAAAGTTGAAGGATCAAATATGGAAAGAAGGACTGAACCCAGATTAGCCAAGTATGTAAGAAGACATCACCTTGCAGATCAAATCATTGGTGATAAGGATGCTAGACCAATGACAAGGTATAGACTGAGGAATGAATCATTTCTATTGAGCAAGGTTGAACCCAAAATAGCCAAAGATGCACTACATGATGATGACTAGTATAAGGCCATGAAAGAAGAGATAGACCAGATTGAGAAGAACAAAACTTGGTCTCTAGTTCTTAGAGCAACTGATAAGAATGTGATTGGTACCAAATGGGTGTTTAGAAACAAACTTGATGAGAATGGTGAAATAACAAGAAACAAAGCTAGATTAATTTGAAAAGGCTATGCATAAGAAGAAGGACTAGATTATGGAGAGACATTTGCCCCTATTGCAAGAATGGAAGGAGTAAGAACATTACTTGCATATGCTACATATAAAGGTTTCAAAGTCTACCAAATGGAGGTGAAGTCTGCTTTTCTGAATGGTATATTGGAAGAGGAAGTCTATATAGAACAACCAGAGGGATTTTTTGATGGGAAAAACAAGGACATAGTTTGCAAGCTACACAAAGCACTTTATCAGTTAAAGCAAGCACCTAGAGCATGGTATGAAAGGTTGCACAAATATCTTGTAAAGATAGGATTTGAAAGAACAGATGACAATAGAAATTTGTACATTAAAGCTGAGGAAGGTAAAGACATTTTGATATCAAAAATCTTTGTTGATGACATAATATTTGAAGGAAAATATGTTTTATGCAAGGATTTTGCTGATCAAATGAAGCATGAATTTGAGATGTCAATGTTTGGAGAAATCAAATTCTTTGTTGGATTACAAGTACATTAGTTGAAGCATGGCATATTTGTGACCCAATCCAAATACATCAAGGAAGTACTCAAAACATTTGGGTTAGAAGACTCAAAACCAGTTAGTACACCAATGGCAGCAAGCCATAAACTATCCAAGAATGATGAATCTGTTGAAGTAAATCAAACATTGTATAGGTCAATGATTGGAAAGCTGCAATATGATGTACATAGTAGACTAGACATTGCATTAGCTGTTGGAATAGTAGCAAGATTTTTTGCCAATCCAAGAGAAAATCACTTAGTGGCAGTGGAGAGAATATTGAGATACCTGAAAGGAACTGATGACTTTAGTTTATACTACAAGAGGAATGAGAAGTTTGAACTAAAAGTTTACACTGATGCAGATTGGGGAGGTAACATTGATGATAGAAAAAACACTAGTGGAGGAGCACTTTTCTTAGGAAAGAGGTTGATTACATGGACAAGCAAAAAGAAAATTTGCACCTCACAGTCTACTGTTGAAGCTAAATATGTGGCAACTACTATAAACTACACCAATATTGTGTGGATCAAACATTTGTTGCAAGGTATGAAGGAAGAAGTAATTGAGCCTATGACACTTTATTGTGATAATACAAGTGCTATCAATATATCAAAGAACCTAGCAATGCATGCTAAAACTAAGCATATTGCAATCAAGTATCACTATGTAAGAGAGCTAGTGGAAGACAAAAAAGTGAAGATGGAATATGTCAGCTCAAAGGAACAAATTTCTAATATCTTCAAAAAAGCACTACCTAAAGATGCTTTTGAGTATCTTAGAGGTAAGTTAGGGGTGATACCCCTAGCTAAGGCTGCTTGAACCAAAAAGCAAGAATGCCCTGCATCAAATAAGCTGAATATTGAAGATTCTACACATTGATACAAAGGATGTTTACTTTGGGATCCATGCCTAAAGTAGTAGAAGTGTTGAAACTTCAAATTAGTCACAAGCAAGGTGATAGAGGGAGACATTAAATGAACCTGTAAGAGCTACATCTACATATTAAGATGCTAATATATCTTTGGCATTGTTGTCAAAGAGGGAGAAGTGAATAATTGATCAACAACTGTTGAAGATAAAGGATCGGAAAAGAAGAGGGAGATAGTAGACAACTAGAATAAAGATAGAGGGAGATTTCAGAGGTTTATCAGAATAGCAGAAGATGAATAATATAGAGGGAGAAAGATAAAGATAAAGGATATAGCAAAAAAGAGGGAGAAGTGAATGAAACAATTAGAATAGTAGTAGGAGATGTGATGTTACAATTTCCTTTTTGGCATTTGACTTATTGTTCTAACCTAGTAAGCTTTTCGTAGAATAATTTAGTCTGATGGTTGATCAGTTTGGTTTGCCATCAATGCCAAAGAGGGATTTTTTTGAAAATCTAATTAAAAAGCTCATTGTTGTTGAAGATCAAAGAGGGAGATTGTTGTAAAAGAATGTTGTCAATCATTGTTTTGCCATTGATCTCAAACCTACTATTTGTAGGAATGATATTTTCTTATAAGATCCAAGCACTATCACTTCGTTGATTGATGAAGAGGATTTGATCAACAAGATGTAACAAAAGAACCTAAAGGAAAGGTTGAGTTATGATGTTGTAATGAAGTGCAAGGATTAGTTAAGACAATGGTTAAGTAATGTATTAATGAAATATTCAAAGATATAGAGGTTGGTCACACTTAGATACATTGGAAGAAGAAGTTGTAACAAGGTTGACTACAAAGCTTTAACTAAGATCATCAGTAGGTGTTGAGAAAGTTAGTTGAAGTTGAGAAAATTCTTAGTAGAAGCTAAGTAACAAACATTTCTAGTGTGTGCCGAGTGATCTTCAAGTGCCGAGTAAAGATCAGGTGACAAGCATCAAAAAATTTTCAGTTGATGCCAAGTGATCTTCAAGTGCTGAGCATTAGGAAAAACATAGTTGATACTGAATAACATAGTATATGCCAAGCACCAGTATTTCAATAGTGTTGAGTCGCTACATTATTTCAAATGGTGAAGATTCGCCAAATCTAAGATGACATAGTGGTCACATTGAATTTTGTGAATGAGTTGGAAGATAAGGATGATGAGTTGTTGGCACAGAATCTTATGTAAAGCATTTTTGGGTGAATTCTAAAGGATTATTCAAGAAGTTTCTAAAGGAATTAGAATGTTGGTTAGATACAATGAATCCTACCTAATCCATGCGAATTGAAATTGAAAAATGGAAGAATCAAGCGAAAAAAAAAAGGAACTCCAAGACTTCTATTTAATAAGTCATAAACCAAAAAGCAAAGAGCTATTGATATTGTTGCTAGTGAAGTGCCAAATCTATGAAGTGGTTGAAAGGGTGTCAAGAAGGAGACATCTAGAAGAAGGAAGAGCACAAAGGCTCTGCTTCTATGAGTGGTCATGAAGAGATGATTGCACTGGTACATTGAGTATGGAGACTCAATGAGACAAAGCTTGAAAGAAAAGGCAAGTTGTTAAGAGTTGCAGAGATTGAAGGCCAGGCAAGGGTATGAGCTGAGAAGTGATTTGAGATCTGCAAGATAAGTTGTATGTTGTAGTCAAGTCAATATTTTCTAATACCCTCTAGCAATTGTATTAGATTTGAAAATCCTATGGACTTAGGTTGGCCTAACAACCATTTATAAATCCTTTAACAGGGTGGCATTCCAAGTGAATGTTCTAAAGTCCTCTAACCAGGCCCACTTCTAACATGGTGGTTAAATCCTCTAACAAGGTCACATTTAACAATGTGTTGTAAGCCTTTAATAGGGTAGGCCTTTCATAGGGCATCACTTCAAAAAGGTGAAAATTGAGTAGCTAGTTTCTTGTTGTTTTTCCCAAATTGGGTTTCTACGTAAATCACTATGTCATGTGTTGATTTCTTATGTGTTATACTTGCATGTTGATTTATAGTAACTTTCTGATTAGATAAGTTAAAGCTTGGATAGATGAATGGTTGAACGATTTCACTATACTTAATGAAAAGTTTGAATAGGACATTTGGACCTTGAATAATTGATTCACCTGCCCCAATTATTCTAAAGCAATTCTAACATTTACCTCAATCAAACTACGGTTTGGAATCAACCTTTAATTGAAATTTAGAAAAAGAGAGTGTGCTATCATAAAGTAGATTTTAGATCTAAATCATGAAATGTATTATATTTTGGCAATTCAAATATTTATTTGAATGTGATCAAGTATATTGATGGAATAGCTTTGACTCCACATAAAAGCCCAAAAGAAAATTATAAAAGGAAAGATATTTCATAATGGATGTTGTACTTTGTCACAATGCTAGAGAAAGAGAGAGAGAGAGATGACTTGAAGAGCTAAAAATTTGAATGAATATGGATTTCTAAATGTATGTAGATGGTGTACATACTATGACCTTATTCCCTAATGATAGATTAATTTACTTCACTTTCAATGAAGGAAAGAAGCTTGATCCATGGAGAAGATTTCCTTGAATTATCTAAGAACACTTTAGATCATTTCATTGGATCTACGAAGTCTCCAAGCTATTTTTGAACCTTTGTTGTTGATCAAGAATCAACTTGTATGTCGATTACCTCTTATGATGTGTTTATGTTTTGGGATTTTTGTGCTACAATGCAAGTGCAAGAGACGCCCTCAGCATCGAAATCAAAATCCAAAGGCAAGATGAAATATCAAATTGATAAAGAGTTGGCTCATGCAACTCCATCATCAATTTCATCTGTTCTTGATAGTGTGATGAACACAAAGATTAGTCATGTGGATGCATTATTTTTGCAGAGAGTAGAAACTCTCATTGGCCTCTAGATGAAGTGCATTAAAAGAAGTCACATTCACTTGGTGTCTACATTTGCTATGACTACCATGGAACCTAATTTCATTCTTAGATGTACAAGATGTTTCATCCCAAAATTTAATACAATCAAGGATGTTGACAACAAGGTTGTCATTAGTCTTGACCTAGATGTCATTAAGCAAATCTTCAAGGTACGACATAATGCTGAGTGTGCAGACCTGACCAAAGAGTCATCTTTAGCAAGCTGGAATGAGAAGAAAGGGGATCATTAGAAGTATGTTAACCAATACTGGTTAGATAATAAAAGGAATAACTTCTCAAGATGGCCAAAGACCATTCATTAGTCTAATTTCAAACAAGAATACAAAGATCTCATCATTCTACTCAACAAAGTTTGTAGTCTCAAATATTCTACTGATTTTGTGCCATGGATGTACAAGTTCGTCTTCAAAATCATGGAAAACAAAGAACACATCTTTTTGGAAGAGTTGATTAGCACTACACTTTACCAATAGTTGCTTAATATATGAACTTCAATACATTTTTACATGAACTCCTACCTCATCTACATTATTGCTACTATGGGGTTTTTCTCTGGTCTCTCAACCAAGGGGGGTCATCTTTAGATTCTAGTTTGGGATTGCTATGACTAGATCACTCTGGCTAATAGTAAGTTTCATTACAAAAGAGTCTAAGATGCTTTCTTTGGGCATTTTTGGTGCTTATTTGATAAACAATTATCCATCAAGAGGGTATCTAATGCAACGTGGGAAAAGGCGAATCAATATGGTTGTACTTTCATTCAGTTTCTAACTTTTACATACTTGAAAGTTAGGTATTTTAAAGGTGAACCATATACTTTATCTAGGTATGCTAAAGATAGAATCATCCTAATAGAGTTAGCCAGACAACTCATGGAAGTGAAGAGTGATCAACATAATTTGCATAGGTCTAGTTTTGGTATCACTTCTGCCAAATCCTTGGCAATTGGTAACTATTCAATCAACTCTATGCACAAAGCAAAGAATATGGAAGTAGAGTTGTTGTTTGTTGAGATAATGGGTGTTGCACACATTGCATAATATTGTTATATTGTATTATATTATTTTATTATGTAATGTTATACCTGGATGGATGTGCAACATGTAAAGATTCATGTGGGATATACTTGATGAGTTGTATTGTAAAATTGTGATAATATTTCATGTAATTATTTAATATTGGAGAAAAGAATTAAATTTTCAATATTAAATGTGGGGTCAATGGGTTAGGTAGCACATGGTTTATGTAATACCACTTGGTGGTTTTGTGGGACTTGCCAATATATAAGCAACCATAAGGGTAGTTTTTGTGTAAAAAGAGAAGACAAAAGGGAAAAAGGCAAGAGTCGAGTGGAACAAGGCTTGATAGGTTAGTCAAGGGAGTATTTGTGAAGGTTGGAAGCATGGCATGGGATGTGTGGATTCATGCTTGTTCACATGGTTTGATTGGTTGCGGCTATGGCTTTGAAGACTTCCATTGTTGTATTGCAATGGTGTTTTTTGCTGAATAATACATGGTGATGGATGCTTTTGGAGGCTAGGTTTTTCCCTTAATGAGGATTTTCCAGGTATATCTTGTGTCAAGATTTTGTGGGTATATTGTCTATTCTCTTGAATATGGATTTTAATTACATGTTTATTTCATATCTATTATGGGTTATGTGGAAATGGTTATATTCTTTGTTGCAAGTTTCCTTACAGTAGTATCAAAGCTATGGTTTTATTATTGTAACCTTAGATTGAATACATGGGAATGCATGAGAGGATAAATGAAAGGGTAATATATATGAGTTTTTATTGCAGATCTAAGGGTTTTGGATTTGCTGTTATGATGGGATATTAGTAGATTTTGGGTATGTGAAATTTTTGGACAAAAAGATTTTTTGGATGTTTCATTTAATTGAGGGTTTTAGGGGCAACTTGCAGAAGTGACCTCCTCGGCAAAAACAAACCTCATCATTGGATCTGGGTTGATATTTTCATAAATTTTGATATATAATATGCCCTAGTTTGACCATGCTCAGAAGAAATGAAAGAGTTTTTTTTGTTAAAGCTCATGATGGCCATCAAATTTAATCTTGTTGAAATATTCCTAAAAAAAATGTAGTGAAAATGGTAAAAAGACTGTATCAGTAAAACGACCATAACTTTCTCTTAGGATATCAAATTTTAGACTTCTTATAGGCGTTGGAAAGTTAATTTAAAGAACTATAACTTGGTGTAGGTTTCATTCTATGATTTTGATATTTTTTAGATTTTAAGAGTCTGAAAGTTAGATGTTATTTTTTTTGAGCACAAATTAGGGCATAACTTGGGCATACAGAATCACATTTTGGACTTCAAGTAGTCAACAAAAAGCTCTTGGAGAGCTCTACACATTGGTTCAGATTTGGTGCAGGCTTGGCATGATTCATTTAGGGATATATTAATCTGAATAGTTTATGATACACACACACACACACACACACACACACACACACACACACACACACACACACACACACACACACACACACACAATGGTAACATTGTGAGTTTATGACATTATATATTTTGAAGATTTGGATTTGATGTCATTGTATACTTAGTTTATATTTTAGATTGGTCTCATGATGATATGGTTATTAGTGTTTGGTTTGGATATGTACGATGACTTGTTGGGTCTACAAGTTGCGCAGTGTTGTAAGCGGTCTACAGTTATAAGTTGCATTTATGACTTCGTTATGGGTTGTCTTTTCCCATTGATCTTTCATTATTGATGCATATTCAGAATGGTGGCTTGGATTTGGGTTATCTAAGCCCTAAGTCACATGATTTTCTAATTTTTTCTTCATATAGAAGGGATGAGATGTTGTTACTAGGTATAGTCATGGTGGAGGATTATGGTTGACTATTTTATGTTGACAGGTTGGGCATATTGAGAGTCAAATGTTTGGTTCATAGATGTAAGTATGGTGCCATAGATTTTGGCATGACATGATTGGATATATAGGTACATCCTTGATGTTCATTAGTTTAGATTCCTAATTTGGATATGTTGGTATATCTTCTTGGTTGAGGATCATGGTTATTTGATTTCTTTTGAGGAGCTCATGATGTGCACTTTGAGTTCTTTGATGTTTTGATGCCTTGGTTGATTCTCATGGTTAGAGAATGATTTTTCATCATGATTTCATAGATAGCTTAGATATATAGTTTAGTCGGAGCTTGTGACAGTGATGAGGTGACAGTGCATGATTAGTTCTTGGTTTGGTTTTTATCTTCTTGGTTTGGAAATCTTGATTTCATTTGGTATCAACACTTTTCTTGTGTTTATATACTTGGAGGATCTTCATGTAGGAGATGGATTTTATGATTCCATGGGTGATTCAGTACCACAGTTGAGTGGGAGTTTTTTGCATTGATACATTTATTGAGTGTTTGCAGATGTTGGAGGTTTGTCTTAGATCTTGTTGCTGCAAAAATTTCCTTTGACATTTGCATGGTACACTTATTATCTTCATGGTTTGTGAAGATGGTTAGATCTTGAGGAATCATGGGGTTCTTGTTTATCTTTACGGTGGGTGGAGATGGTTCTTCATGGTATGTTGAGATGGTTTTCTTTATGGTGTGTAGAGATGGTTGCATCTAGAGGACTCACAAGGTTCTTAGTAAATGTGTGCTTTATGCTTTCATTTGACATTTTATCCTTGGAGTTAGGATGGTTTCATTATTATTTCATGATATACTCTTGATATGCATTTAGAGTTTTGACATGTTATTGTATGTTCATATGGAGCATGTTATCTCTTTGGTTGAGATGGTTAGATCATGTTGTCATATTTTATGTTCCTGAGGCCATGGTTGGAACTGACATTGAACTTTGTTTAGTTTCTTGGTATTGAGTACATTGATCATTTTCTGGGATACTTCATAATATTGCTATGTTGCATTTGGAGTTGGTGTGGATTGATTGGTTATAGGTGCTCATGGATACTTAGAGATGGTGGTGATGTTGATTTCTCTTGGATTAGAGAAGTATTTGTTGGGACAGTTGATGGTTTCAATAAGAAGTATGAGGGGCATTCACCTAATATGGACTTGAGAGGAGATTGTTCTTAGATGAGTCTTGGTTGGAGACTTGGATATCTTGATGAGCATTCTCACTCCCCACTCTTGGTCCACTCGATGATTTTTTACTTGAGAAGTGTAGCCCATTCTTTCTCTCAAGTGCGTTATGTTTATGCTTGTCTTTCATGGATATAAATCTTGATCTATGGTACATGAGTTAGTTCTAGAGGGTTCATTTGAGAGATGGTTTAGCATTGGTTATCTCCATTTGCATATGTTGTTATGATAGTTGAGTTTGGGAGATGGTTTTATATTGAGCATATTACTTGGATTAGGAATGGTTTATGAGTTATATCTTCTTGTGAGAGGCTTACATCCATGACTAGTTATATGGTATGGTTTGGGTTTTTTTGAGGCTTATTGGTTGGAGTTTTATGGAGGAGATCATACTTGCACAATTTACATCTAGAGTTATGTGTATAAGGACATGATACATGTTATGATTTGCATGGTTTGTCTCTTGTCTTGGTTATCTTCCTAGATGCTTGGTTTTTCTTACATTGGATTTGAGATTCATTAGAGATTGTGGTCACTAGGTTGTGCTCATGTATGTCATGTGAGAGATGGCATGGTTATTCCTTTATCTCTTTCCTCTATGGGTTGTGGAGAACTTGGGAGATCATTGGAGATTTTTTTATGGGAGTTGTTCTTGTAGATTATTAATATATGTGTTGTGGATGCCCTTGAGACTACATGGATTCACTTCTTTGAGATGTTGTGAGTGGATTGGTTACAGATCTGACATTATCTTTTACAGTGGGAGCTTCTTGGTATATATGTGGTGGGTATTTCTCTTGAAGCTTGTGATTGCAAGCTATAGATTGGATATGTTGATGATGTGAGATTCACTTGGTATACCTTTGGAGGTATGGATAGTTGGATGGGTTTGACACTTGTTGTGGGTGTTATTTTAGGTATGGATATTTTAACAACTATAGATACATGTGATTACCTTTGGATTAGGTATTTGTGCTTGACATTTTAGTTGGTACATGATTTTATGATCTTCTAATGCGATAGGTTGGGTGGCTTTCTCTTTGGATGACTTCTATGTATGTCTAGTGGTAGTGGCATAATAGGATGTGGCCTCATTCATGTTTGAGATGCTAGATGCTTTGATTTTGTTTCAAGTACCAGGATGGAGCACTTTGTTTACTTTGATCCATGATGGTGGATGTACTAGGAGGGATTGGTCCCTTATTCATTTATGTGGCTAGATTGACCCTATGCAATGTATACAAAAAGTGGGAGATTGTTGAGATAATGGGTGTTGTACACATTGCATAATATTATTATATTATATTTTATTATGTAATGTTGCACTTAGATGGATGTGCAACATGTAAAGATTCTCATAGGATATACTTGATGAGTTGTATTGTAACATTATGATAATATTTCATGTAATTATTTAATATAGGGGAAAGAATTAAATTTCTAACATTAAATGTGGGGTCAATGGGTTAGGTAGCACATGGTTTATGTAAAACCACTTGGTGATTTTGTGGGACTTGTTACTCTATAAGAAGCCACAAGGGTAGTTGTTGTGTAAGAAGAGAAGACAAAAGGGAAAAAGGAAAGAGTCAAGTGGGACAAGGCTTGATAGGTTAGCCAAGGGAGCATTTGTGAAGGTTGGAAGCATGACATAGGATGTGTGGATTCATGCTTGTTCACATGGATTCCTTGGTTGTGGCTATGGCTTTGAAGGCTTCCATGGTATTGCAATGGTATTTTTTGTTGAATAATACATGTTGATGGATGCTTTTGGAGGTTGGGTTTTTCCCTCAATGAGGGTTTCCGAAGCTATATCTTGTGTCACCATTTTTGTGGGTATGTTGTCTATTCTCTTGAATATGGATTTTAATTACATATTTATTTCAGATCTATTATAGGTTATGTGGAAATGGTTATATTATTTGTTGCATGTTTCCTTACACACTTGATCACTTTGAAGAAGTTCAAAGCCAAATTTGACTTTGATTAATGAGAAATGCATTCTCAAATCAAGATAGCTTACATGCATGTTCATCGCATCAAGGACATCTAGATTGATATGAGAACATAGCTAGATATAACTAAGATGAACTACTATAGTTTGACTTTGCAGGTAATAATTGATCTTAACATGTTGGAGATTCCTTCAGATGTCCAACTCGAAGATGACAACAACATTCTTGATCCAAAATTTCATCAATTCAATTTTGATAAAAGATGCCCCTTTCCTATTCAGTAACAATAGAAAGAGGGTACACCTATCTTGGATAAATTTTAATCCATTTTGGCAAAAACCAACAAGTGACTGAAAATTAAAGGCCTAAAAGGGTTAAACCTAAGTTGGGTTTGGATTGTGGAAGCTTTGGCCCTCCCAAAAGGAAGTCATAGGGAGAGATGGTGCCTCCTCTTCTGATGCTAAGGATTCCCTCATATTCAAGTTAAAGGGAGGAAGGGGATCTAATTCTTCTTAGATCTCTAAACTAGTTCAAGATTCAAAGGAGGAACTAGAGATAGAATCAAATGAAGAAGATAAGGAGGAAGAAGGGGAATTCATCATTATATCTCCCCCAAGGCCTACAAAAAATTGTGCACCATCCATACATGAAGCACCTTTTTTGGATGAAGCAGATGATGACGAGGATTCATTCTCCACTATTTTTTCACACCTTCTATTCCAGTCTCGAAAGTCAATACAATGGCTCTTCCTATTTCTTTTGTTGCTCCTCTCATCTTGGAAAATGAACAATATGAGCTTTTGGAAAATGTGTTTGAGAATTTTCCTACTCTTACAAGTGGTCAAGTTTCCCAACTTGATACATCTTTGACGGGTTTTGAGCTTTCCATGATGAAGTCTTCTCATCATGCTCCTATGCAATCAACTGTGCAAATTGAATCTTGTTTAGTCAATATAGAAATACAATTTGGATCAATGCTAATGGTCTCCACTATATCTACTTCTACAGCTAAAAGTTTTAGTTTACTTGCATGGTCGAGGAGAATAATAACAAAGAGAAGAAAAGTGGTTCTAACTCTAGATAATCTCCCCACCAAGAAAACCAAATCTAAATCTTTGAAAAGATAAACTTGTTTCAAGGATTTTGGTTGATTTAGATAAAACCAAATTTGTAGAAGTTACTGAGCCCTTGGTGGAAAAACCTATTAAAAAACTTACTCATTTTGAGTACAAGTTCGCTAAGGTTGAAATCGAGAAACAATCACATCTAATTTGTTTACAAGATGCCCAAGATGCATTATCTAATGTATCAAAAAGAATCATGAGCTATGGGGGAAGAAAAATCAACTCAAACATGAGGTTTCTTTCTTGAATGAGGTCATTCAATGAAAATCTTCTCAAAGTGTTGTTGTTATGTCTTAGACATCCAAGGATAGGAAGCTGATTGAAGCTATAAAGTCTTGGATAGGAGAAAACATCTTTGAAGGAGTTCAAGCCATCATATATACATTTGTAGTTCTTAGGCATGTCAAAGAGATGAATGAAATGGAGTGAAGCTTGATCTCTTCTTTGACTTAAGAAGTAGATGATTTGAAGGAAATCGTCAATGATTGGGTTGAAATTGCAAAATTTGATCTAGATGCCTTGGTCTCGTGTGACATTCTTCTGTCATATGAAATGTTTTCCAAATTTCAAGGACTTATTGGCTACAAAGAAGAAACATTGAGGAAGCTGATTACAAAGTTGCTGGTAGCCCTTGGACATTGTCAACTAGTTGAAACAGGTGTTACTTGTGATTTGGAACAAATGGGATGCCATGTTCTTGATGAACATGGTAATCATATTGCAGTTGAAAGGGCAAGCTCAAAATATACAATAAAAAACAATGCTTATGTGGATTCTGAAGATTTTAGTTCGCACGCAATGAATAAGTTTGTCTTGTATAAATCCTCTACAGAGCACTTGCCAAATTCTTTGGCAAAAAATTCCAAGGTTTTGCAATTAGGGTATGTAAATGTAGTGAGGATTGAAGCCATATAAAAAAAAATGGAGAATTTTGATCTTCCTACAGTGTGTGATGTCATCGTCAAGTTCAAGGCATTGAGAAACAATATTTAAGATTATTGTTTTTGTTTTTATTTATTTTTGTAGGTCTAAGAGGATGCATTACATAAAAAATATAATTACATGTAATATGAGTTGCATGTAAACCTATAATTTCTCTTTTAGTTAGACTAGGTCAAAGTTAGTTGAGTTGCTCCCACTTTTTCCTCCATCTTTTTCTCAACTCCTATGCCTATATAAAGGAGTGCCCCCTCATTGTAAAAATCATCTTTTATCTTTTATTTCATGCAAGAGAGCTCTAGAGAAATTGTGCTAGCAAAACTTTGTTTGTGTAGCACTATTTTGAGAGAAAAGTGAGTACAAAGGAGCAACTTAGACTTAACTTTGATTGAGTTAGATTGTTATTTGTGTGAATTAGAAGCTCTATCTATAATTCAAATAAACTATCTTTGATTCATGTTATCTTGCATTCTTAGCAATTGAATATAAAAGAGTTAAGAAGCAATTGGAGACAGATCTTTGACTAGGAGCAATTATGGATATATATAGCTAGAAGCTTTGTCTATAGCTTATATTTCTTTCTTAGTTTGAAAAATAGTTAAGATATCTTTACTTTTGGAAGCCTTTGTGCCCATTTGTAAAGCTTTTTCCATATAGAAGTATGACCAAACTTACAGCCAAATGAGTAGACTTTTAGCTAGCCTTTGAGTTAGTGTTAGTTTATTGGTATCATTGTTTCCAGCTTTAGATAGAAGTGTAGTTAAAGATTCACTCTGCCCATTACTTGCTCCATGAGTAAGTGGATTCTTTCTTAAAAGTTAAGAAGAAAGATATTATTAACACATTTTTACAAAATCTCTTGACTTCTTGCTTACCTTGAGATGATCCAAGGAATGATGAGAAGGGGGAGCCTTCTCTTTAAGGTAGGAGAGACTCTATTTCACATGTTGTGGTTGGTCATCTTATTTGACTAAATTTTCACTCAAAAATATTGGTTGCAAAATATCCACCCAACAATTTTTTGGCGACTTTGCTAGGGACTATGAATGCATTTAGAAGCATCTTGCTTTTGTTTGAAGTTTAGTTCCTTGTTCTAATTGGCATTATAGGTTATCATACTAGCAAGTTTTGAGAAGGCGTATTCCTAGAGAAAGAAGGGTGATAGTTCATCAAGTTCTACCAGATCATTTTGGGCACAACAAGCTCATTTTGATTTGCTTACCAAAATTTCTTTTATCTCCCATACTACAAGTTGTCCTCCCTCTAAAAGGAAGACTGTTATACCTAGTGAAGATTTCCATTTTTTTCTCAAACCCCTTGTATCTACTAGATAATTACATATTGCTACTACTAATCCTCCAATCATCAATATGGTTGCTGGTCCGTGTGGAGCAGCTTTTGGTTTGTTAAATCTTGCAATACCATTGCATGCATTAACTCAAGGTTCTTATAAGAATTTTCCCAAATTCTACAAGGACGGTAAGCAACACCCATATGAACACATTAAAGCCTTCTACATTGCTATAGGAGTTTTTGGTGTTGAACGTGAAGGCATATCTATAAGGCTCTTTATTGAAACTTTACAAGGTATGGTAGTTGATTAGTTCTATAATTTGGAACCTAATTCCCTCACAGATTGAGCATCTCTGCATACTATGTTTCTTAAAAGATTGAAACCTGCAAAAGATGAGCATGCTCTTCTAGCACAACTCACAATGAAGAAAGAATTGAACAATGGAATGTGGGAATTTATTACTAAGTTCATTAAATTATCTAATACAATTCCTATTGCTTCTCAACCCACTATCACGAATTTGAAGTGTTTCTTCATCAACAGTCAACTTCTTGAAGTCAACTTTTTGTTGAGAAGGGATGCTCCTGCAACATTGGCTCTCACACAATCTTTGACAACCAAGACTGAAGATGACCTGATACTTGTGGGAAAGATCAACAAAGATGCTAACCAATTTAAGAAAAATTCCTTCCCAAAATCTTCTTCGTCGGGCACATTTGATTCACTGGTTCAGAAGCTAGTAAATGAACTTCTTGCTCTCAAGAAGAAATTGTCTCAAGGTTCATATGCAACACAATTCAATCATATTCCAATGCAACCCTATCCTAATACTACAAATAATTATGAAACTAAGAATCATAATAATATTCCTCCTCCTTTAGAGAGGCTTGCACTTGAAGCACCACCAAGTAACACAACTACTAGTTACTTTGAAACTAATCCAATGAATGATAATCAAGATGATTATCCTTCCAAGGATATTATTGCTCTATATCATGATGATCCTCAAGTAGATGGTGACTCTACTATTGGTTACATACAATACAATAATGTAGATCATGAAATTGATTTTGCACAAGCTTATGTGGTGATGCAACATTCACAAACCAAGTTGGCTCAACAATAAGAGGAGGCTGAAAAGAAGTTGGATATTCCTCAAAATCTTGTTGCAATTGTAAAGAGAAGAACAATATTACCCAACCTACCTAATGATCTAGCTAAAAACCAAGTAAGTGCCAATCAAATTTCTCTTGTATCTAGTATTTCAAAGTCTAGTATGCCTAATACTAGTGCTAAAACCCAGGCTAAAATTTTAAATTCTTCTTTAGCAAATTATTTCCAATCTTTTGATCTCATAGATCATGCTAAGAAGACTAAAATTTAGATGTCTGAGGTAGAATATCTACAAGCCTATCTAGATCAACTGGATAGACTAACTAAATTTGTCAAAGAATTCCAACCTACCCAAAGTCATTTGGTTGCCTCTGAAGTGAAAAATATGTTGAATAACTTAGTAACCATTCCATCCCTAGTTCTAGGAAAGATTGAGCCTTTTTTTCTCTTTTGATCAATGGTTTCAAGTTAAGCAACCATGCCATAGATTATGGTGCCTCAAGTAATGTTATGTCAGCCAAGGTTGTAGATGCTTTAGGTTTGACTTTGTTGTTATTCTATGGAAAACAAACATGTGCCTCTGAAAGGACAAATCAAAGATGCCCATTTTTCTTTGCATCTTTCCCACACAAGAAGACAAAATGACAATCTTAGTTGCTGACATACCAGCCTCCTATGATATGTTACTTGGTCGCAATTTTTGCAAATATGTAGGAGGAAAACTCAATATGGATATGATTAAAGCCAGAATACTAGTTAAAGGACTTGTACCCTGAAAGAGAAATGAAGTATGTGGTAGTCAAGTCTAATGATCCACACGCTTAGATTCTTTTTGAATTAGCAAGAATGGGTAATTACTATCTACATGCTAGTGAAGTGTCCAAATTTTCCAAAGATTGGTCTGATTCTGAAAGTTTCTCACTATTATTAAACACCAAAAGATTTGCTGATGCTATTAAAGCCATAGAGGAAGATGTCATTCCTAAGGAAAAAGTTATTCCTGAAGATGATCTTATGGATTATTTTAAAGATGAAGAAATTCTTTCCAAAGGTGATTCCACTAATTCTCTTGAAGGGAAAATCATTTTGAATGATTTTGGAGCAAGTACAAGTAGTTCTACTACTGTTTAGATTATGGAATTTGATGGTTGTTGTGCTTCTATGGGATGTGGTGCTGGAGTTATGTTTATTTCTCCTGATGGTGAATTCTTCCCTTTTTCTTACAAGTTACAATTTCCTAACACCAACATGGCTGAATATGAAGCCTTGATATTGGGGTTGAACATGGCACAAGTTAGAGGAATACAAAATCTGCATGTAAAAGGAGATGCTGATTTGGTAGTATATCAAGTTAAGGATCAATATCAATCAAGAAGTGGCCAACTTAAACACTACCATGATCTAGCTTGGGATTATATCAAGTTGTTCTATGCTTTCAATATTTTAGTGTTTCCTAGAGAACTAAATGATAGGGCCGATTCATTGGTTGTTTCAGCCACTTTGTTACTTCCACATCAAGAGTTTGAAGGCAATATATGTGAAATACAATTGGTCTATCAACCAAGTATTTAAGATAATTGTGAACATTAGCAAGTGTTCAATGGTGATACTTAGATTATCAATTTTCTTGAAATAAAGGAAGGCTTTGATGAGATGTACTTTGAAGGAGGTGAACATGCCTCAAATGAAGTTCTTTCTAAGATAGATCCTGAAACTGGTCATGAAGTTATTTAGCTTAAAGGGAATAAGATTCTAAAGGGTTTAGGTTCCTTGGAAAAGCTTTTTGATAAACATGATAGGTATGTTAAGGAGCAACAAAATACAAGGACAAGATCTATGGAACAATATGAGAAATACAATATTGGAACTAAAGAAGACCCAAAGCTGGTTAACATTGGTAATTGGTGCATGGAGGAAGAGAAGGAAAATTTTATCACCTTGCTTCATGAATACAAAGATGTTTTAACTTATTCTTATGAAGATATCAAGTCTTTCCATCCAAAAGAAGTACAACATGATATTCCTCTGAAGTTTGGTGCAACTTCTTTTCGCCAAAAGCAGAGGCAATATAATCCCAAGATCTTATGTACCATTTTGGATGAAATTCAAAAGATGCTTAAATCAGGTATTATTTTTCCCATTCACCATTCATCTTGGGTAGCTAATATAGTTCCTGTTAGAAAGAAGAATGGAGATATTCACATATGTGTGGATTTTTGTAATCTCAATCAGGCATCTCTGAAGGATAATTATCCATTGCCGAGCATGGACCAAGTTTTACAAGTTGTTACTGGTTCTGAAATGTTGTCTATGTTAGATGATTTTTCTGGTTATAATTAAAGTTGGGTTTGTGAAGATGATCAGTATAAGAAAATATTTACTAGCCCATGGGAAAATTTTGCATATAGGCAGATGCCTTTTGGTCTTATCAATGCTGGAGCAACTTTTCAATGAGCAATGCATCTCACTTTTGATGGTCTGATCAACAATAGTGTAGATGGTAGAGATGACCATCTACAAGTGGAGACTCTAGTTCAAAAGTAGAGATGACATTCTACATGCTGTAGATACCAGTTCAAAGGCAAAGACAACATTCTACATGGCACAAACACCAAACTATGGAGATGATAGTTCATCTATGCAGGCGACATTGTTCATGAATAGAGACCAAAATCCACTATTTTTTTGAAAAAATTATGATTTTTATCTTAAAATGTGAATGTTTAGAGGGACATGGGTCCCAATGGGTGAGCCAAAATATATTGTATAAAATGTATCTAAGGGAATAAACAATAAGCAACTAAGCCTATTCCTACATAATCATGTAAACCTCAAATATGAAAGACATGGAGAAAACATGCAAATGTATTGAAATAAAAATAAGAAGCTAACTTAATATACTCAATGCAACACATGAAAACCTCCCCAAAATGAAGAAGTGTTGATGTTTTTGTTTTTGAGGGCATGTTGTTTCTCATAAATCTTGCAACATAACAATAGATTGAATCTTGCTTATGGAAATGAGGAGAGGGTTCTTCTGTTATAAGAAATGAGATGAAATAGACGATTGAGATTGAAAATGAGATGAAGGGATAAAATTCCTCATGATCAATGAGGTGTCCATGAGGTGGAGGCCAAGTGGACTCCATGTGGATTAGGGTTTTGACCATGCAAAGGGGGAAAGATGCTCACACATGTGTGAGCCACCTTTGGTTCACATGTGAAGGGGGACAAATGTGTAAGTATGTAAGAGTCACATGTCACATGTGACTAGGGTTTACTAATCCTTTGATTAGGATTGTGCAAATGATTAAGCATATGATTATATGGGAAACTAAGATTAATTAGTGGGTAAGTGGATTGACATAGGTTAGAAGGATGGGTTAGGTTAGGAAAGTGAAGTCAAGTGAAGGTTAAAGTTAGAAGCCATGTGCTCAAATAGAACTAAATATAATATTTAATTCCAAGTGGAATTGAAAGGGATTAATTAAGTAACATATGTCATTTACTTGATTAAAGTGAAGGATTAAGATGCAAGTGGGATGAGGGGAAATAGGCTAGGATTAAATAAACATAAATTTATTTAAAACAAGGGTAGGGGATAAAGATGAATGTAATTAAATAAATATAAATTTATTTAATTAAAGGGAGGATAATGCTAAGATTAAATAAATAATAAATATCTATTTAATTAGTCAAGATAAGGGTATTTGTGCTCAATTGGAAAATTTTAGGTGTCTACAATGATCTCTTTCCCATTAATTCTAACATTGGTAAAATCAACACCATGATCAAAATCAGGGACTTTTTGAGAAAAGGATAAGTTTTATTATGTTGTTTATATTGTCATGCACACTCTATGTGTGGTATTGGTATCTAATCTTTGGTAATTAAGGTTTATTTATGTTAATTTCATGAGCATTACATTGACGATAGAGGTAAAATAAATAAGCTCTTCTTAATGAATGGTTCTCCCATTAATACCACAAATGCATAACAAAATCAAAGAAATAACAACAATTTGCGAGAACAAAATATGGGCTTCTTATTATCTCCACATGTGTGGAATTACAAAATTTTGAAATACAATACAAAAACTCACATAGGCACCTTCATTACAATAATTTGTAAGACAAAAATACAAACTATCACCCAAAGTTGTCCAAGAAAATGTTAGAATGGGGTTGATGTTGCACCAAAATACTAATCTATCAATGCTCAATATAACCACTCAACTTATAGTACACAAGAGGTGGTTAAGCCCTTGTCACAAATCTCGAGGGGGGTGCTGAACAAATTTCTAATAGAAACTCTATAGGTCTTCCTTATATAGTCAATTTTACATCGCCTAGGAAGGTTCTAGACATCAAACCCTAACTCTTGAGGCTAACCAACCTTAAAATTACATATAGAGTTGGCTCAAAAAAGTTATTTATTTTGAAATTTTTGGGTGACCAAAATTTGGAAGGTCATAACTTGCAAATTGATGATTTGATTGAGTATTATGACCCTATTCTATGATCCTTGACTTTTGGCCTTCAACACCTATCTCACACAAGGTCTAGTCGGCCAAGTGTTGGATCCCATCCAAAGTCTCTAAGGCCTCAAAAATAAGCTTGAAGATTTTGTACCAAACTTCTACACCAAAAATCTATAATAACTTCATGAATATTCATGATATAGTAGTGAACCTCAATTGGCAAGCTGATATATTCAAGATGAACCTCCATCTCTAAAATTAGGACATTTTGAGCTTGTATGAGTGACCTAAGTAGAGAGCCTCCACAAAAATCATCCCTACACTAAGACAATCCTTATTGAAGAAACATAAAGGAAATATTTTTTGGTGATGCAAGATTTCTCTTACACCTAGATGTTCCTACATTAAATACCTAGGGTGATTTTAGAAGTGACCCCATCACATATTAGGGAGTTAGAGGAAAACCAAGATGGTCAACCACCTCCCTTACTAGTTGGGATGATCTTTAACTAATCTCCATTTCTATTTGACCAAATAATCTTCATATGTTTTGTTCCTTGTACTTCTGCCAACATGATTGTCTAGTATCTCCCCATTCTCCTTTGTAGCTGAAGTAGCTGCTAGAATACTCCACTGCACTTCTATAACTTCATCTCCATCACCTCCTCCATGATACTCTGTCAGATCTAAAATGTTAAATACTATTGAAATATTCAATTTTGTAGGAAAATCTCCTTCATAAGAATTTGACGAATCATATTTTTTTAGTATCTTGCATGGTCCAAATTTTTTCATTTTTAGCTTGTTATATGTTCCTATCAAAAAATGTGCCTTCCTCAAATGAACCATAATTTCAACTCCAACCTAAAATACCTTATATCTTTTCTCATCTACCTTAGCCTTGTACCATGTATTCATCTTTACAATGTGTTTCTTCACCTCCTCATGAATGTTCTTAAAATGTTTTACTAAATATTTGCCCTCAACACTAATTATATCTCTTTTATCCAACTTTCTTAATTCAGAAGCATTTCTAGGACTGCTCTGACATACAATCTGGAATGGTGATTTACCAATACTTCTATTGACAAAATTATTGTATGCAAATTTTACTTGTGGTAAAATCAGATCTCATCCTTTTGGCTTATCTCCAACCAAACATCTCAACACATTTCCTGAACTCCTATTCTCCACCTTTGTCTATTCATTAGTTTGTGGATGATGTGATGAGCCGAACTTCAAATCTTTCTTCAACTTCTTCTATAATGTATGCTGAAAATACCCACCAAACTTGGTATCTCTAAGAAACAACTATGCCACATGAACAACATCACTAGTCTTCTTGTAGGGAATGTTCAATGTACCATCTTTGAAAACTTGTCAACCACCACAAAAATTAAATCATGCCCTCACTGAGTCCTTGGTAAAAAAAAAATGAAATCCACATTGACATCCTCCAACAACCTCTCTAGTACATGTAATGATTGATACAACCTTGTATTCTTCTTTACTCCTTTTTCCATCTGACATACTTTGCAACTTTGTACAAACTTCTTGACATCTTACTACAACTGTAGTTAGTAATAATTATCAACAACCAAAGGAATGGTTTTATATCTACCAAAATATTCAACGAATCCTCCACTATGCTTCTCCTTGATGAGATTCTCCCTCATGGAAATTCTTGAAATGCACAACTAACTTCATTTGAACAACATACCATCCTAAATTATGAAATCCAACCACTTTTTCCTATCAAGTGTAATAGGTTCTTTAAAAGCTTTCAAAGTTTCACTTAAGTTAGGATCCTTTGGATACAAACTCGTGAGTTCCTTCAACCCAACCATCTCAATATGCATCTCTGTTAACAAAAGTTGTTTTCTACTAAGAGAATTTGCAACTCTATTAGACTTCCCACTCTTGTGTTTCTACTCTGCAAAAAAAAAAACCCATTTTGAATGCCTCTGGTGTAGTTTTCCTTGACTATTTAAATATTTTAAAGCTTGATGACCAATATACAAAAAAAATTCTTAGGAAGAAGATAGTATCTCCACTTCTTCAATGCCTAAACTATAGCCTAATTTTTTTTATCATTAAAAAAATATTTTCTTTTGGCATCATTCAACCTCTCACTAAAATAAGCAACAAGTCTACCTTCTTGGCTCAAAATAGCTCATATTGTAGTACTACTAGCATCACAATCTACTTGAAACACATTGCTAAAATATAGAAGTGCTAGAATAGGTTATTTTGTAATTATCTATTTTAACAAATTGAAACTCTTACCTTCTCCTACACTCCATTTAAACTCTTTTCTATCCCCTCTCATTATTTCAGTTAAGGGTCCACAAATATACTAAAACCTATGATAGGATTTTTTAAAAAGCTAGCCAGTCCATGGAAAGGTCTTGCCCCTCCTTAGAGTAGGTCATTCAAGGATAGTCTTGACTTTTTTACGGTATGTTTTCAGATCTTTTGTTGAAACTAAAAATCTTAGGTACATGAACTCCTTCATCACAAACTACTCTTCTTCAAATTTATCAGCAACTTTTATTCCCTCAACTTCTCAAACACTTTATGAATATGCTTTATACGCTCCTCCAATGTATTACTAAAGATTAAAATACCATCTGGGTAAACAATGAAAAACTTCCCCAAATTTTTTTTAAGTACCTCATTCATGAGCTACATGAAAGTAATCTAGGAATTGGTTAGTCCAAAAGGCATGACTAACCAATCATACAATTCTTCCCTTATCTTGAAGGTAGTGTTCCATTCATCTTATTCTCTAATTTGAATACATTAGTGCCCACTCTTTAGATCTATCTTTATGAAATACACAACTCCTCTCAAACAATCCATAATATCATCCATCCACTACAATAGAAATATGTACTTGATTGTGATCTTGTTGATAGCATGAGAATTTGTACACATCCTCCATTCTCCATTCTTCTTAATTTGGTGCTAATATTGTTGGTACAACACATGGACTCATAATCTCTTGAATTGACCCTTCTACAATAATTCATAAACTTGTCTATTCAATTCTTCACTTTCTTTTGGTGTCATTCCATGCACTACCTTGTTTGCAAAACTGACTCTTGAAATCAACTCCATCTAGTGACTGATCTTCCTTACTAGTGGTTGATAGGGACACAACCCAAGCATATAATGGACACAATAGGAAAGGGGAAATTTTATTAACTGTGAAAATATGCTAGTACACTTAGTGCAGAGAAATAGACTCCAAAACATGCCCTATGGGCTTACAATAGCATAAATTTGGAGATAAATTCTTCTTCCATTACCTTCTCTCAAACTCCACTCCGAACTGCCTTTTACAATGTCAAAAATGTTCTTAAATAGACCCTGGAGGGTTAAGGATTAGGAATACATTCTAGAAAGTGCTAGTTGGAATCCACCAACCAAATAGAAGGCTCTGGAAGTCGCATTAGAAGTCGGCACAAAATTAGAAGAATCCAGAAACGGTAACCGAACTTTCGAGAGGCATAACTTTTGAACCGTAGCTCCGATTGATAAATCGTTTACATTTTTGAAAAGCTCTTGAAGTGCTCTATAGCCCTATGGACCAGCTTCACTCATCCCCCATTTTCAGCCCTTTTAGAGGTCATTTAATGCCCCTAACCTAAATTTGAAGCATTCTTAGGAGGTCTCCAAAAACTGAAAAACTACAATAACTTTCAAACCGTGGGGCCTTTTGACCTGATTCTTTTTTTGGAATGATGTAAATTATAATTAAATTCATCTAGCCAATTTACACCTTCTAGTTCACCAAAATGACAGCTCAATTACATACTCCTATTTTTTTGTCATTTACACATATCCCAAGGTGATTAAAAACTCTAACCCAGAACACTAATAGTGGAACTATGAGAGTTGGAACCTTTATTTGACCCAAATGGGTATCCAAAAATGAAAACACATGAAATAGAAACTAAGTCTAAGTACATTTTTTTGGATGACATAGGATTTCCTTTATACCTCTAGATGCTCTTGCATCAGACACCCAAGGTAGATTGAAAAGTGACCCTGTCACTTTATGAATGGTAGAGGAAATCCCAAATGGGAAACCTTAGCTGTTGATATCCAAGTTGAGTCCTCTATCAACTGTCCTTTCCACTTGATCAGATGCTCCTCATACTGCCTATTTTTGGTACTCCTGCCCACACGATGATCTAGAATGTCTTCTATCTCCTCCTTCTTAGAAGCAGGAATTAGACATGGCTCTAACATCAGCTCCTCATCTGCACCATCATCATGATACTCTGTTAAGTCTGTAATGTTGAAAATAGGAGAAATGTGAATACCATCTGGAAACTCCACCTCATATGCATTCCTTGAATCTTGTTTCTTCAAAATTTTGAAGGGGCCAAATTTCTTCATTTTCAGCTTGTTGTAAGTATCGATTGGAAATCTTTCTTTTCGTAAGTGTACCATGACTAGATCCCCTACTTGGAATTCCTTATGTCTTCTCCTTTGATTAGCCCTAGCTTTATACTCTTGATTCATCTTAGTAATGTGTGCCTGAACCTCCTCATGTAGATGTTTGATATGTTCAACAAATTCTTTAGCTTCAGCACTTGTCCTCTCCCCTTGCTCTATCTTCCTCAATTCTGGTGCAGTCCTTGGGCTACTGCCATATACAATTTAGAATGGTGATTTTCTAGTACTCCTGTTTATAGAGTTATTGTAAGCAAACTCTGCTTGTGGTAGAATCAAATCCCACCCCTTGGGCTTATCCCCAACTAAACATCTCAGCAAATTGCCTAGACTTCTATTTACCACTTCTGTTTGGGCGTCAGTCTGCAGGTGATGTGTGGAACTGAATTTCAAGTTTGTTCTCAATTTCTTCCACAATGTTCTCCAAAAATACCCCACAAATTTAGTATCTTTATCAGTAACTATACTCCTTGGGAGACCATGTAGTCTTACCACCTCTTTGAAAAACAAGTCTGCAATATGGACAGCATCATGAGTTTTGTGGCATGGAATGAAATGTGCCATTTTGGAGAACCTATCAACCACCACAAATATTGAGTCATTACCCCTTTGTGTCCTCGACAATCCAAGAACAAAATCCATACTTATGTCCTCCCATGGCTTTGATGGAATAGGCAATGGTTGATATAGTCCAGTATTGTGACTAAATCCCTTGGCAACTTGACAAATCTGACAACTCTATACAAACTTCTTCACATCCTGTGAAATCTAAGGCCAAAAATAATGTTCTCTAAGAATGGAAATGGTCTTATCTCAACCAAAATGTCCTGTCATCCCTCCACTGTGTTTCTCCTTAATTAGATTTTCCCTCATGGAACTCCTTGGAATGCATAATTGAATGCCCTTGAATAAGATACCATCCTAAATCAGATAGTCTAACCACTTAGTTTTGTCTATAGCAACAGGCTCTTTACAAGCTTTCCATGCTTCAACAAAATTAGGATCCTTAGGGTACAGATTCTTGAGTTCATCAAACCCAACTACTTCAACCTGCATTACTGTAAGCAACAACTGTCTCCTACTTAGTGCATCTGCAACCCCGTTAGATTTTTCACTTCTATGCTTCAACACAAATGTATAGCTCTGCAAGAACTCTACCCACTTCATATGCCTCTGATTCAATTTACCTTGGCTATTTAGGTACTATAATGCCTGGTGATCAGTATATAAATTAAATTCCTTTGGCAACAAATAATGCCTCCATTTCTTTAAGGCTTGAACTATTGCATAGAACTCTTGATCATAAACAAAATACTTCTTTTTCGTATCATTCAATTTTTCACTAAAATATGCAATAGGCTTACCTTCTTGGCTTAATACAACCCCAATAGCGCTGCCACTAGCATCACAATCCACCTGGAACACTTTTCTAAAATTTGGAAGTGCCAACATAGGTTGTTTTGTCACCTTCTTCTTCAGCAATTCAAAACTTCTCGCAGCTACCACAGTCCATTTGAACTCTTTTCTATTGCCCCTTATTGTGTTAGTCAGGGGTGCACATATGCCACTAAAATTCTTAATGAACTTCCTGTAAAAACTAACCAGACCATGACATGATCTTACCTCAGTAGCAAACCTTGGAGTAGGCCATTCCAAGATGGCTTTTACCTTCTTTGGATCCATTTTGAGACCTTTAGATGATATAACAAACCCCAAGTAGACTAACTCCCTTTTTGCAAAGATATAGTTCTTTAGATTAATTAACAATTTCTCTTCCCTTAACCTTTCAAGGACACTACAAATATGCAATAAATGTTCTTCCAAAGTCTTGCTGAAAATTAAAATATCATTCAAATATCCAATAACAAATTTTCCTAAGAACTTCTTAAGTACCTCATTCATAAGCCACATAAAGGTGCTTGGGGTGTTCATCAATCAAAAGGGCATGACTAACCACTCATAAAGACCCTCCTTGGTCTTGAAGGCTATTTTCCACTCATCTCCTTCTCATATCTATATCTAATGATAGCCACTCTTGAGATCTATCATTGTGAAGTACTGAGCTCCACTAAAGCAGTACATGAGATCATCCATTCTTGGTAAAGGAAACCGATACTTGATGGTTATCCTATTTATAGCTCGAGAGTATGTAGACATCCTCCACTCTCCATCCTTCTTTGGTGCTAGTATTGCAAGTACTGCACCTGGATTTTGGCTCTCCCGAATCAAACCCTTCCTCAATAGCTCCTGAACCTGTCTATTTAGCTCCTCAATTTCAGTAGGAGTCATCTTGTGAGTAGTCTTGTTAGGTAAACTAGCTCCTAGAATTAAATCTATCTGATGACTGATTTGCCTTACCGGTGGCAATCCTTTTGGAACATTATCAAAGATGATATCTCCAAACTCACCTAGTAAATCTGAAACTTCAAGTGGTATTTCACTACTACCTTCTTTATCTTTCCTAGGGATCAAAGCATAGCACATACGCTGATGTTTCATGCCATCTAAAAACTTCCTTCCATCAACAAGACAAATCCTAGCACTACTACATACCTTTTCACCTTCCTTTTTCATGGGCTTCAGTTTGTGGTGAACTCCATCCTTTTTTAGAGAGTATGTGTTTGCATGACCATCATGTACTGCATGCCTATCAAACTACCACAGTGTTCCCAACAATAGATGACAAACATCCATTGGAATAACATCATAGAGAACTTCATCATAGTAACTCTCAATTTTGAATTTCACTAAACATTGTTCACTTACCAGGACCTTATGATCATCTTTCACCCAAGCAATCCGATAGGGCTAGGGGTGTTTCTCCCTCTTGAGCTTCATCTTAAAGACCATCTCCTCTGATACCAAGTTATTAGTGCTACCACCATCAATGATCACATCACAACATTTATCCTCACACTTGCACTTGGTACAAAAGACACTCCTTCTTTGTCCTAGTTCAATCTCACCACTTAGTAGGATCCTTTCATTTACTAAAGTCTCTCCTCTTTCTACATCTTTTGAATGTGATGACTATGCATCCTCATCCACATGAGTAACCCTAGCTTGACCCTCAACTCTCCTATCTATCCTTCCTTGTCATTGAGTGCATTCAAAGGCACGATGACCTTCTTCATTGCAATGGAAACAAGTACCACAGAAGCCTCCTCTTCCCATTCCACGTCCTCTACCTCTTCCTCTCTAATTTCCAAAGTCTTGATCATGGGAGCGGTTGAAACCCTCATTCCTCTGGTTCCTGCTAGTATCCACATCTTCATTTTTCTTTTGGGTTTCATTTCAGCCTCTAGATGACCTACCACTACCCCTTCCTCCTTAACCATGCCCTCTTTGTCTCCCTTCAAACTGTTTATTTAGCTTCTTTTCAACTCGTAGGGAAAACTGGTATGCCTCTTCAATGCTGGTCATTCTTACCAGACTTAATTCCTCCTGGATGTTAGGTCGCAACCCACTGATATAACGAGCAACCTTCTCCTTATTTGCTTTTGCATGCCTTGCTCTAATCAAAAGTCGGTAAAAATCCTCTGTATATTCCTGGATAGATTCTCCTACTTGCTTTAACCCATGCATCTTCTTAAACAAATCAAGCTCATAATCAACAAGAATGAATTGCTTCTTCAATTTGTCCACCATACGATCCCACCTTGTGATCTTCTCCTTTCCTCTTCTATTTCTTTCCAATTCAACCTCTTGCCACTAGATTTTGGCATGGCTTTTTAGTTTGGCCTTTGCAAACTTAACCCTATCTGCATCCCTGATATCCTCATACTCAAAGTACTCTTCCAGTTCATTGATCTAGTCGATCAACTCATCTAGTTTCAGATTTCCTGAAAATACACCCACATCAATTGTAGGTCTTTTCCCAAACTTAGTAATGGCCCTAAAAAGCCTTTCCTCTTCCTGATTCAAAACTTCCCCATCAAATTCTGGTCCAATTTCTTCTTCTTCATTATCGTCCTCACTTTCGTCACCTGTAGTAACATTTGTTCTTCTACGGAGCTCCTCCTGCAATGCTTGTACCTACCTTTGGAGGTCTATAACCTTCTCAAGATTAATAGCTCTGGCCCTTCCACCATGCTCTCTTCGTGGAGGCATCTTCTTAATTCAAACCCACAACCACATAGTCCTTGTGCAAACTGCATCACAGTCGGCGCTCTGTCTACACACTCAAGAAAACTAGCTCTGATACCACTTGATGGAGACAAAACCCAAGCATAGAATAGACACAATAGGAAAGGGAAAATTTTATTAACTGTAAAAATATTCTAGTACACTTAGTGCAAAGAAAAAAACTCCAAAACATGCCCTACGGGCTTACAATAGCATAAATTTGGAGATAAATTCTTCTCCCAGTACCTTCTCTCAAACTCTACTCTGAACTGCCTTTTACAATGCTAGAAATGTTCTTAAATAGACTCCAGAGGGTTAAGGATTAGGAATACATTCTAGAAAGTTCTATTTGGCATCCACCAACCAAATAGAAGACTCTAGAAGTCGCATTAGAAGTCGGCACAAAATTAGAAGAATCCAGAAACGGTAATCGAACTTTCGGGAGGAATAACTTTTGAACCGTAGCTCCGATTGACAAATCGTTTACATTTTCGGAAAGATCTTGAAGTGCTCTATAGCCCTATGGACCAAATTCAATCATCCCCCATTTTCAGCCCTTTTAGAGGTCATTTAATGCCCCTGACCTGACTTTGAAGCATTCTTAGGAGGTCTCCAGAAATTGAAAAACTGCAATAACTTTCAAACCGTGGGGCATTTTGACCTGATTCTTTTTTTGAAATGCTCTAAATTAAAATTACATTCATTTGGCCAATTTACACCTTCTAGTTCACCAAAATGATGGCTCAATTACATACTCCTTTTTTTTGCATTTATACATATTCCAAGGTGATTAAAAACTCTAACCCAGAAAACTAATAGTGGAACTGTGAGAGTTGGAACCTTTAGTTGACCCAAATGGGTATCCAGAAATGAAAACACATGAAATAGAAACTAAGTCTAAGTACATTTTTTTGGATGACACAAGATTTCCCTTATAGCTTTGGATGCTCCTGCATCAGTGGTAGTCCATTAGATGCATTATTAGATACAATATCTAAAAAATCATCCAACATGTCTGCAACTTTTGTAGGTACCTTTTCTAATTTTTCTTTACCATCTTTTGGAATTATTACAAAACACATATGCTCACACCTCATATCCTCTAGAAACTTCCTTCTTTTTCAAGGGAAAAATGACACTATGACAAACAATGCAAACTAGATTAGTCAAGTTAAACACGTTCACCTTGAGACATTCAATACAAGATAAAGAGGGGCTTCTAAGAATAACTCTCGATAAGCCCTAAATTTTATTAAAGAGACCCCAAAGAGGAGAAGGGATGCTAATGCAAAATCTAGAAACTTGTCACAAAAAAACATTAACAAGTTCTCTTTGATGCAATGTAGGAAAAAATATATGACAAGTATAAATTTGAAATACACACAAATAGTCCAGTAGAGATCTAAAAGTAAATGTATGCTAAGAAGGAAAATAAGAGATGAAGAATTTATCTAGAAATGCGTAGTGGAAGATGTAATTTGGCTCCAAAACTCACATATCTAAACTGCTTTAGAATTTATGACCATGAATCTCATAATAAAATGATAAAAGGAATAAAACCCAGGAATCTCCCTAAAATCTAAGAGTAAAGGACTAGTTCAACTTGGAAGGATATCCTATAACCTAGTTAACATAGTTTGTGACTCTAAAAATGATGACTCTAGAAAGCTTGCAAACTGTAGATTCCACATATGTAATTATTTTTGCTCCCACCTACAAATCAGTAACAATTTTGTGCATATGGATGACTATAAAGGGGTTTGCCTTAGTCAACCCCCTGCTTTAATGAGTTTCACTTCCATGAATAGTCGTTAGGAAAATTTGTGTGTATATGCATATGTGTGTAATCCTAGATTTGTAGATCTAGAATGCAAAGATGCCAAGAATCTACTCCATGAGTGAAACTATAACATGAAAGTATGTATGTATGTAAATGGATGTAAATGTATGAAGGTATATGAAGGTGTAAAGAATTAGATTTGAAGAATGATGTAGAAATCATACCAAACCCTAAGGCTAAAATACTCTAACTATCTTCAAGTTCCCTTTGCAACTCCATGTTTTGATATATTTTCCTTTGAATGCTTGATTAAAGAATAATAGCCTCACTTATAAATGAAGAATAGGAAACTAGCCTTTGTTTCAACCTTGCAATTACTCAAAGTCAGATTGGGGTGTCTACGATTACTTTCTCGTTGCTCCTCAAATCCTCTTGTTATCATGATGTTATGTGAAAATGAGGGATTGGATCCCTTTTTATAGTGAATTTTTGGAATAATCACGAATTCACACTATCAGGGTCGACTTCACAAGTAGGATTTTAATGGGAGTGTTAAAAAACTACAAGCCTAAAATCACTGAGACTAGGTTGACCTTGTTTGGACCAAGTTGACCTCATCTGGACTAGGTCAACCTAGGTTGACCTTGTTTAGAAGGCTAACATTTAGGGTATTCTTGTCCAAATTTTAGACTAGCAGAGGTTAATGATGAAATCTGTCTTGGATTCTCATCCAGAGATCCAATCTAAGGTTTTGGGGTCCTAGAAAGGGAGGATACTTACATATTAGGTCCTGATATAATGATTGTGTGAAGGATGAAGAGAAATCAAGGAGGATCAGATAGGTCCCACCTCAGTTTTTCCTAAGAGAAAGAAAGGAGAAGATGTGAAGTGTGTGCTAAAGGTAAAATTATGAAATGTAAACACACTAAAGAAGAGTTAAACTATCTTAATTCCAACTACATCAAATTTAAGATAGTACACTTCCATCAAAAAAACATACTTTGGCAACACTACATACATTTTCTTCTTTATCCTTCAATGGCTTCAACTTATGTTTCACTCCATCCTTTTTTAGAGTGTATCTATTTTCATGACCATCATACACAACATGCCTGTCAAACTGTCATGGACTACTTAGCAACATATGACATATGTCTATAGGTAGGATATCAAATAGTACCTCATCTTGGTAACTTCCAATCTTGAACTTTACTAGGCATTATTCATTGACCATGACCTTGTGGTTATCATGCACCCAAGAAATACCATATAGATTTAGGTGTTTTTGTCTTTTGAGCTTTAACTTAGTGACCATCTTTTTGGACAACAAATTGTCAGTGCTTCCACCATCAATAATCACATCACAACATGTTGTTGGATACAATTGTTCAATTGTGTGTTGTCTTTGATGTTACACAAATGTCATATCAATCAGCAAATAGAGTCTACTAAGCTTAGTTGGTTAGCAATGCAAATTCTAGAGTCTACCGAGCGTTCCTAGAAAATACTCTGTAGAAACTGTGTCTACCGAGCTCACTTGGGTGTTGAAAGATTTTGTAGTAGAAGTTAGTGGCAACTAAGCTCACAAGGTTAGCAAAGGAAAGTCAATGTTTACCAAGTTAACTTGGTCTCCAAAGGATTTTGCAGAGTTTGCAGTGTTCACAGAGTTTCAGTTGGTTAACACTAGAAATCATTTCTAGAGTAGTGTCTACCGAGTAGGGTTGGCCAATGAAGGATTTCATT
The DNA here is from genome assembly GCA_028749045.1 of Cupressus sempervirens. Lineage (NCBI taxonomy): Eukaryota > Viridiplantae > Streptophyta > Pinopsida > Cupressales > Cupressaceae > Cupressus > Cupressus sempervirens. The sequence continues at coordinate 127,933,857 of CM053783.1, forward strand.
TTTTTGAGAAATAAAGCTTAATTATTTTATGTAATGATTGTAGCTGACTAAGGTAATTATTATTGATAAATGTAACTTGTAAATGAGCTGACTTGATAATTTTTAAGGTATAAATACAAGGTCAAGTTGTGAATTCTAACGTGTAATGAGCGAGCATGCAAGCGTGTTGATTGTGTGAAGAAAAAAGTGTGACTCAATTTTGAAGAAGGATTAGATATCCTTGAGGAGCAACAAAGATTTATTCGATCAGAGAGGATCTAGTGGAATAGAACAAAGATCTGTATCAACAATTTAGTTGCATCTCATTCAAGTTTATTTATTGTTACTTTATCACCATTGTAGCAATGATTTCTAAATCTCTTAACAGAGTTGGTCTAACAGCCATTTTGTAAATCCTTTAACAAGGTGATAGTTCTATTAAATTATTCTAAAGTCTTTTAGCAAGGCCACTCCTAGCAGGGTGGTTAAATCCTCTAACAAGGTCACACCTAATAGTGTGTTTTATAACCTTTAATAGGGTTGGCTCCTAATAAGGCTCACTTTAGAAGAGTGAAAATCAATAGCTACTTACTTGGTGGTTTTTCCCATATTGGGTTTTCATGTTAAATCTAGTGTCTCATGTTTTCATGTTATTTTCTTTATGGTTGCATGTTAATCACTGTGAATGCTTAAAGATCAGTAATAAGTTAACACACACTGCATCTACCGAGTTACAACATTTTCTATATAGCTACCGAGTGACAATAGTAACTAGTTTTATAAGACATCTAAGGGATCTTTAGATTTATTTTTGTGGCAATTGATCCACCCCCCCTCTCAGTTACTCCATCTATATTTCCAAAAATTGGTATCAGAGCTTTTGGTGCTTGTAGGAAGGATTTCAAGAATCTAAGCTAAAGATCATGATGTCTTACAAAAGGGAAATTCCAAGGCTTAATAGGGATAACTTTTCAACATGGCAAGGATTGATGAGACTTCATCTAGCTTCCATTGGAGATACAAGATTGAAATATCTTGATGAAAAATATACAACTCCTTTTGGTACATTATCTATCAATGACATTGCTGAGAAGAAGACTCATAACACCATGATGATAGACATTGCATCTACCCTAAGCTATGAAGAATTTGATTATATCAAGGACTACAAAAGTACCTTTGCTATGTGAAACAAGCTAAAAGATATCTATGGAGGTGATGACAATGTGAGAAGAGCCAAAGTAGAAAGTCTAAGGGGACAATTTGATCAGATGAAAATGAGAGAGGATGAAAACATTGCCAAATATGTTGAAAGAGTCAAAGCAAGGGTCACTGAAATCAAGGCTTCTAGAGGAGATATCAAGGAGGAAATAGTTGTAAGTAAAGTTATTAGAATATTACTTCCCATTTATGCAATTAGATTTTTTGTAATTCAAGAAAGAAGATGTGAACTAAATCATAAGATAAATTTAGAGGCCATGGTAGGAAGATTGACTACAATTGAGCTAGATAACTATGACAACTATGTTCTAGCTTCCAAGAACATTGAATCAGCATTTGAAGCCAAGATTTCACTCAAAGAAAAGGGCAAGAAGATAAAGGATTCTTATTTTGAAAGTGAAGAAGAATCAGAAGAAAGTTTTGATATTGATCTTGAGGTGGTTGAAGCTCTACTTGCAAGGAAATATTCTAGAGGCAAATGAAAGTACAAAGGTAAGGTTCCTCTAATCTATTTTTCATGTGAGGAAATTGGTAATATTGCTACTAGGTATCCAAACAAGCAAAGCAATGATGAGAATAAAGGTCACAAGTGTAATGGCAAGAAAGACTTTAAATCATTCAAGGACAAAGGTAAGAAAACATGTTTCATGGCTAAGGATTCTAAGAATTTTGATAATAGTGAAGATGAAATTGTTTACATTACTATGAAAGATGAATCTGATAATGATGAGGAAGATAATATGGCACTTATTTCTCATGTGAGCAAAAATGATACATGGATCATAGACAGTGGTTGTTCTCATCATACGACTAGTGACGAAACAAATTTTGAACAATTTGAAAATTATGACGATGGTAGTGTGAAATTTGAAAATAATGAACCTTGTTGCATAAAAGGAAGAGGAAGAATATCACTAACCAAAGAGCTTGTATGTGATAATGCCTATTGGGTTGAAGGACTAAAACACAATATGTTGAGTGTGGCACATCTAATCAATATTGGATTAAAGGTGGAATTCATACATGGAAAAATAAGACTACTGGATGACAAAGGAAAGCTAATTGGATCAGGCATACAAACAAAAGGTAACTTGTTCTATTTTTAACTTGGTGAATGTTCATGTTTTATTTCTTAAGTTGAAGAAAGTTGGTTATGGCATAGAAGGTTATGTCATGTGAATTTTGATAACTTGGTGAAAATAAGAAAATTCAGGAAAGTAAGAGGCATTCCTAGTATAAAGAAACTTAATGTTGGTCTATACAAGAATTGTCAAATTGGTAAGATGGGAAAGACTAGCTTTAAAAGTAAAAACTATCAGTCTGAAGAAATTTTGGAAATTGTGTATACTAATTTATGTGGACCCATTGGAATTGAGAGCTATAATGGAGAAAATTTCTTCATTCTTTTTGTTGATGACTACTCTAGAATGATGACTGTCATGTATCTGAGAGAGAAGTCAGAAGCATTTTAGAAATTCAAATGGTATTTGGCCAAAGTAGAGAAGGAAATAAGGAAAAGATTGAAATGGTTGAGATCAGACAGAGGTGGTGAATTCACCTCCTATTAATTCAATAACTTTTGCATTGAAAGAGGAATCAAAAGGTAGGTATAAACTCCTAGAACTCCCAAGCAGAATGGAATAGCTGAAAGGAGGAAAAAATCTATCATGGATTGTGCAAGAACTCTAATGATTGAAAATAACATTGCTATCAAATAATGGAAGGAAGCTATCAGCACTGTAATTCATACCTTGAACTGAGTATAGTTGAAGAAGGACTCATTCAAAACCTCCTATGAGTTATGGTATGGCTATAAACCAAATGTAAGTTACCTAAAAGTATTTGGAAGTAAATGTTATATCTTGAAAGAATCTAAAAAAGGAAAATTTTATGTGAAGGGTGATGAAGGCATATTTTTGGGATATTCTTGCAAGAGTAAGGCATATAGATGTTTGAATTTGTCTACTCACAAAATCATAGAAAGTGCACATGTGAAAGTTGATGAGTTTGTAGAAAGGACTGAAGAAGAAAGAAAAAAGGAACTAGAAGACTACAAAAGATTTGTTTTCATTGAACCTGATACAGTGCCAAATACACCTATTAATCAGGAGATTTCTACTCCCAAGTCTTTAGTCGCCGAGTTGCAAGAAGTTCAAACCAAGTTGCAGGACCCTGAGTCACATTTAGATGCTACCAAAAAAATGCCTAATGAGCCAGAGTAGCTAGAACCTGAAGTTGAAATTCAAGAGGATGACAATGCAATTAATTCAAAAGGCAAGCAACCTATATTGGCCAAGTATGTCGGGAGACATCATGCACCAAATCAGATTATTGGGGACAAATTTGAAGGTACTATAACAAGAAGTAAGCTAAAAGGAACTTGTTTATCTACTGATTTTAAACCTAGAAATGTCAAAGATGCATTAGAAAATGAAATTTGGATTGAGACTATGAATGAAGAGATAAAATAAATAGAGAAGAACAAATCATGGACTCTTGTACCTATGCCTAAAGACAAAAATGTGATTGGAACTAAGTGGGTATTCAGGAATAAGTTGAATGAAGATGGCAAGGTATCAAGGAACAAAGCTAGACTACTATGTAAAGGTTACTCTCAAGAAGAAGGAATAGCCTATGGAGAGATTTTTGCTCCTATTGCAAGACTGGAAGGTGCTAAGAGATTACTTGCATATGCTACATACAAAGGATTTAACATATGTTAGATGGATGTAAAATCAACATTTCTCAATGGTATTCTAGATGAATAAGTCTACTTTGAGCAACCTAAAGGTTTTGTTGATCTAGAGAAAAGGGACATGGTTTGCAAATTACACAAAACATTGTATGGTCTGAAACAAGCCCCTAGAGCATGGTATGAAATATTGCATAACTATCTTATTTAGATTGGTTTTTAGAGAACTGATCATATAGTAGCTTGCATATCAAGGAAGGACCAAATGACAAGATTGTTTTGGCAAAAAATTTGCGGATGATACTTTGTTTACAAGTAATAATGATCTATGCAAAGATTTTTTAGAGAAAATGAACAAGGAATTTGAGATGTCTATGTTTGGTGAGATTAAATTCTTTGTTGGTCTTCAAATTTAGCAGAGCAAGAATGGTCTTTACTGTGAATGCTTAAAGATCACTAATAAGTTAACACACACTGCATTTATGAGTTATAGCATTTTTTTGTATAGCTACCGAGTGATAGAAGTAACTAATTTTATTAGACATCTAAGGGATCTATGGATTTTTTTTGTGGTAACTAATTCATCTCCCCCCCCCCCTCTCTCAGTTACTCCATCTATATTTCCAACACATGTATCTTCACATTTGCACCTAGTGTGAAACAAGAACATCTTTTGATTAGGTTCATTCTCACCACGTAGCATAACTCTTCTAGTAATTAGGGCTTCTCCTCTTTTAGTATCTTCAAAATTTGATGGTTTGGCATCTTAATCAACATGTACAATTTTGGTCTAGCCTTTGTCTCTCCAATATGTCCTTCCTTGGTGTTGGGGATATTAAAATGCAATATGGCCTTCTTCTCCATAGTGAAAACATATTCCACATAAACCTCCTCTATTAGATCCTTTTCCTCTTTATCTTCCTCTTTGATCTCTATTTATCTGATCACTAGAACGATTGAAAGTGTTTCCTCTTTGGTTTTGACTACTACTGCTAGCCTCATCCTTCTTCTTTTGATATTCATTTTGGCCTCCATAATATTTTCTACCAGATCTTCCACCATAACCTCTTCCACTTTTCCAACTCTCAAACTTCTCCTCTATTCCTAGGGAAAACTAGTATGCCTCCTCAACATTGTTTACACAAACCATAATTAACTCCTCCTTAATGGTTGCACTCAACCCATTAAAGTAATAAAATAATTTATTCTTGTCATATTCTACATGCCGTATCTAATGAGACTTAATTAGAACTCTTTTGTATACTCCTAAATAGATCTTCTCACTCACTTCAACCCTTGCATTTTTTATGCAAAAGCATCTTGGGTCAATGAGAAATCTTGCGTCACCCAAAAAAAATATCTTGTTTTATATAGTTGTTTGTTGTTAGAGTTGTAGCTTATGCTACCTTGAGTTTTGTGCTATGTGTAGTTAGCCTAATCCTAAGAACCTATTTTTATTCCTTACCCTAAGAGAACAAATGTTGATGTATCACATTTCTTGAATTTTGTGTCATTATTTCTATTATCTATTTCCAATTGATTTCATCTCACAAGTTGTGTTATTTTTCTTTGTGTGGTTCCCTACAATGATGTCAAATCTTGCACATTTGGGAGCCAAATCCTAACTTGTATTTGGACATATTCTTATGAGCACATGGACAATTGATGCCTATTTCTTGGGTTATGGTTTACATTTCTAAGACTGGACCTATATTGTAACTGAATGTCTGACTATCTAACTTTTTCTCTAGCTGGCTATATAAGCACTTGGATTTAATGTAGGAAAGTAGGTAGATAGAATTAGAATAAGTGAATGAAAGGGAGAGAAATATTAGAAGTAGCATGAAGAAGATAAATATTATGTGTTTGTAATATGATGCTATATTTCTTTGTAATAGGCCACAAGCCAAAGGGCCTCATAGTCGGGCATGTTCATTGTTGTTTTCTTTTATAATCAATCAGTAAATCTATGGAATCTATGGTATCTTTACCATAATTCAGAGTTTGTCTTTTGTGTGTACTCTTGGCAGGGTGTTAGTAGGTTTAAGTTGGGTTTATTCCATCTTATCCTCCTTGAATCCTCTATGTCAAGTGGTATCAAAGTGACCCTTCATTAGTGGTATCAGAGCTTGAGTTATTTCTTATGAATTGGATCATGGAGAACCTTGATTTGATTGGTTGTAGGGTGGAAAATCTAAAAAATGATCTATAACTTGTAGAAGGTTATGATCTTACAGGAACTATTGACAAAATGGTTTGAGGTAGAGGAAATGCAAACAATGCTATAATGGACATGTTGAGGTAGATTGCAGCGAGAATTGAAGTTGTTGATACAAACTAGAGAAGAGGTGTACATCTTCAAGATGTTAGCAATGGTGAAGAAGAAACACCTAATCCTAATCTTGAACCTGAGGTAGAACAAGATGAGGAAAGACTTCTAAGAGTTTTGTCTAGGGAAAATTCTAAACCTATTGTTGAAGTTGGTTTCTATGATAGAAGACTTGGGACTAATGTAATATTGGATTGGATATCTATGATGGATAAATAATTTGAGTATGAAAGTACTCCTAATAATAAGAAGGTAAAGATAATAGTCACAAAATCAAAGGTTCATTCTTCACTTTGGTGGAATCATTTGCAAACCAAAAGATGAAAAAGAGGAAAACAAAATATCAAGACTTGGGCGAAGATGATTGGGAACATAAAGAAGATTTTTTTCTTGTAGATTACCAAGTTAACCTATTGAGAAGAATTCAAAAAGTGAGACAAAAGGATATGAGTGTGAAAGAATATACTGGGGAATTCTATAAATTGGATATCAGATCTAGACATGTAGATGATGAAGTTGAAAATGTGCCTACATACCTGAATGGTTTGAGGACATCAATTCAAGATCAAATCAATTTTGTTAAGATGGATAGTGTAGAAGAAGCATATCAGTGCACTTTGAAAGCTAAAGAAATGTTGGCGAAGAAACATGATCAAAGACAAAGAGGAAGAGGTGGTAGATTTGAAAGAAGTAGATGCAAAACCTATGGAGAAGGTAGTAGAACTGACAATGCAATGACAAATAAAAGAAAGATAGAATAGAAAGAGGAACTTTATGGAAAAAGAGGTAATTACACTAGAGATAGCTATATTGGTTACTATAGGAATCATAATGGTGGTAAAAGAGAAGAGAGATCTTTGGTCAAGGGAACTTGTTTCAAGTGTTGAGAAGAAGGACATAGAGCTTTTGAATGCAATAATTTTGGAAAGAAGATTGGAGGTAGCAGTAGAAATACTTTAGCTTGTGAATAAGTTGTTGAAGCATCTAATGAACCTGAGCATGGTGAGAACTTGGCAATACAAAGAGTTTTGTGGAATGAGGAAGGTGATGAAAAACATTTTATGAGAAGAAGTTTGTTTAAGATCAGATGTAAGATCGCTAGAAAATGTTGCAAACCAATCATTGATAGTGGAAGTTCTGATAATTCGGCATCTAAGGAGTTGGTTAACAAATTGAAGTTGTGGTGATTGAGACATCCTAAACCTTATCATGTTTCTTAGATCTAGAAGGAGCATAAATTACTTGTAAGTGAACAATGCCTTGTTATATTCAAAATTAGAAATTATCATGTGAAGTCTTATGTGATATTATGCCTATGGGTTGTTGTCATATTATTTTGGGAAGACTTTGGCAGTATAATAGACAAGATTTGCATGATGGTAGAATATTGAATCACTATACTATTTGGGTTAATGAGAAGAAGCAAATTTTGATCCCTTTGGTAGAAAATCCTAATGAGAATCATTATACTAAAGTTAGAGTATGTTTGATTGAAGGAAAACAACTTGCTAAAGATATGAAGGAATATAATGTTTTTTTTTCTTTGATTCCTAAAAAGACTAAGAAACAATATGAACTACAATCCACTTAAGATTCAATATTTGTTAGTAAAGCTTCAAGACATTATTTTTGATAATGTATTTGATGGTTTACCTCCTGTAAGAAGTATTAGTCACTATATAGATTTAATACTTGGAGCTAGTTTTCCTAATTAAGCATCACACAGTTTGAAACCTATTGAAAATGATGAATCAAATATACAAGTGGGTGAACCCACAATAGTGGGTTACACTTTTTTAGAGGAAGTGAATCCACCAAAATTGTGCAATTAAAAAAAAATTCTTTCAAGTTTCGATAGAAATATTACAAATAAGTTTCAATAGAAACTTATTAGTTTCTATCGAAACCAAAAAGTCACATAGTTTCAATAGAAACTAACAACACCTTTAAGTTTCAATCAAAACTATGTTATAAGTTTTGATCAGAACTTATAACATAGTTCAATCAAAACTTAAACCCGGCCACGGGTTTGATAAACCACGGTTGGGCTTTCCAAACATTTGATCGAAACTATACTTAGTAGTTTCGATTGAAACTATTAAGTATAGTTTCAATTGTAAGTTTGGAAAGGCAAAAGCCTATCTATGGGTCCTGACCCCATTGTGATTTTTGTCACTATCATTTTCATAAGTATAGTTTCGATCCAAAAGAACATAAGTGAGAAAAGCATCCGAAATTCAAACATCGAAAAAGATATGGATTTGGTTTTATACTTTTTTTTTGGGGTTTTACTTATATTTTATATGTTTTTTTGCTTCAATTTATATATATTTCTGTATCTATGTAAATATATATCATATATGTATATATGCATACATGATATATATGTCATGTATATATGCAAATATATATTATATGCATACATGATATATATATATGTCATGTATATCCATGCATATATATATACACATACATTTGACATATATGGATATATGTCATGTATATATATAAAATGAATACATGATATATATATGTCATGTGTGTGTGTGTATATATATATATATATATGTATGTATGTATGTATATGTGCATACATGATGCATATATGTCATGTATAGATGCATATATGTCATACATGTTTATATGCATGTGTGTGTGTGTGTACATGTGATACACACACACACACATGTAACATCATGTTGTACATACATGAACATATTGTGGATATGTACACATGTATATTTAAATTTGTAATGTACACATGTTCAAACAATGAAATATATTAAAATTTAAGTTCATATACATGTACATGTGTGTTTGTGTTTTTAAATCTTCAACAAGTTACCTACAAGAATTTAATTTCAATGAATTAACCCTTTTTAACATTAGTTGGACAATGGTTACCTGTCACACAAATATATATATATATATATATATATATATATATATATATATATATATATATATATATATATATATATGAACCCTAATTTATAAAATTCACCTTGACCTCCTCACCTTAATCTTGAAAGTCTAATTAAACCTTGACTAGATTTAACCTAATCTAATTTAAATAAATATAATCGTGCAATCCTAACCCTAGAAATGTCATGTAACATAATGCTAACCCTCATGTTTAAATTTAATCCTAATTTTAACTCTAATTCAAACTTATGTTATATATTAATATTAATCCTAATATTAATTTTCTAACTTTAAATTTTTATAGCATGATCCTCAATTCTTAAGCCTAAAAAATAGGCTAATTTATGAATTTCTTAACTAAAAACTTTAAGATCTAGAGATTTGTACACTAACCCTAAATATTTAATCCTAAAGATCCCTAAATATTATATATTAACTTTCTAGGTAACATTTCAATCATGATTCTACATCAACATAAAACACTATTTTGCACACACACTCCTTGAACCCTAGGAGCCAGGTAAATATTTACTTCAAGAACGTTGAAACCCTAATCAAATTAATTTAATCTAACAAAGTAGTGTTTTAACTTTAAGCGTAACCCTAAAATTGACTCTAAGTTCTTAACACTAACTAGATAGAGTTCTAACAATTTTATAGTTCACTTACCCTAACTCTAACCTATCATAATAGCTTACTCTTGACATAGAACACTATTTTGAACACACACTTGGACTTTAACCATAAATATTTTCCTAACCCTAACTTAATGAAAATTTACGAAGTAACCCTAAAATTAACCTTATTTAACCATACATAATATATAAGTTTCATAATCATTCAATAAAACATTAACCTCAAGAATGTCAACCCTAATCAAATTAATTTAACCTAAGTAACATTTTAACTTTAAACATGTGTGCATATTATTTAATTTATGTTCACACATGTAGTACTATACATGTATATATGCTATGTTTGAACTTCATGTTTAAACATATTATATATATTACTTTCCTAAATGTCATTGTACTTGATAAATTTCAAGTTTATTAAAATTATCATATTTTAATTTTAATTTCAGGTTTACAAATTATATAGATGCATCTGCATAGTACATACATTGACCTTCACATGGCAGATCTACAACCTCATATTCCCCCTGAGCAATAGCCTCTTATCCTCCCCCAAGTAGCCTCCCATCCCCCCTGAGCAACAGCCTCCTATCCCCCTCAAGTAACTCAACAACCTCCTATCCCCCCGAGTAGCAATAGCCTCCTATCCCCCCTGAGCAGCAGCCTGTCCCCCCCTAACAACATGCTATTCTTGTAGATCAACAACCTATCCCAATCGATATGCTCTATGATCACACTAACCAAGAGATTCATAGACTTCATGAATCCTTGGCTGGTGGCACATGTTCTAGTGTATATAATAGTACATATCAGAGCATCTTACAGAGTCTCACATATATTAGAGATGAGATTCATGGTATTGCTCCATATTTTGCACATATTATACAGATTGTCCTTGATAGTAAGAGATGAGAGGTCTCTTCAGGGCTCTTATTGTAGCAGGTATAGGGCTTGGTGTCCAAAGAGACACTAAAGATGGGATGTTTCCCTCATTATCTTCCACTAAAGTATGTGAAGGGGTATTCTCCCCTTAAGTGTAGAGATCCATAGATAGCTTCACTTATATACCCATGCTTCCTTACTACTCATGGTCATTGTCCAAATAATGACCAAATTCCACTCTATTTTGCATGCCAACTTTATTGTGAGGTTCTCTTATGCCAGGCGGTGAACTACACTGATTTACCATCACATTTAGGATAGGGGCATGGTGGACTAGTTGATAAGTAGCAGGGTCATCCACCACTAACACATAGGTCATTTTTTAGAGAGAGGGCACCTGCTATTACCCCTATATTAGGTATGTCAGCTGATGAGGCCATGCATAGCACATAGTTGCGGGGGGTGATTTAGGGAGTTGGAGATGTTGTTGTAGCTATCAGATCTATTTCCACTGATGAGATGGCTAGTATTTGATGTCATGTTGGCATTCCAGATTATCGCCTAGTGCTTCGTCTTTAGGAGACTTGTACAATGCAATAGGCATACCTTTACCAACTAGCTTAGAGGGTCTCACTAGAGTGTTGGCACGAGATACTATGAGTAGTCTCACTAAGGATCTATTATATTCATATAGATTTATATCAGATAATCTTGGCATACCCATATCAAATGTTCGACATCATGTGCATTGTGGCATTGGGTCACATCCTTAGCCATATTCCTCTTCTCAATCATGTAGTGCTCATGGTGGTAGTACATGGTGCCATGATCCACCTACTAACCACTCTTTTGCTCCAGAGGGACATATACATAGTAATATAGACCCTTCAGCCAGTGTAGGGCATGGTCAGAGTTTAAATGCGAGCATTGATGATGTTGAATTCAGCTTGTCGACCATAGGATTGATGAACTTGTTGACACATGATGATTCTACTTCTATGTCATCTCATCTAGTTAGTCCACTTGGATCGTCATTACATGTGCCAGCCACTGGTCATGCTAGCATAGATGCAGCGATGGAGCTAGATGAGGCCCAACAAAATTTAAATAAATTGGTGGACACAATTGATGCTAGGCAGTCTAAGTATTATCAGATGCTAGCATCTACACAGGTAAATCTATAGTTTTCTTACATTCCTGTTAAAATTTCAATTTCAAGCATTTGTTCAACTAATAATTTATGCACATGTACATGTTTTAATATGATTTGTTACACACATGCATGTATGTATTGTAAGGGGGAATTCCTATTTTTACTCCATCTTTGATGCCCAATCATGTATGTCATTGAGACTCATTTAACGATGTCAGTAGTGAACAAGTGAGTTTTAATTTTTTTGAATTAGACACATGTAAGTTTTAAATGTAATATTTAAATTACATGCAATTCAAGTAAATTTAAAATAGATTTAATTAAATATGAAATAATGTACATTGATTTCATTTTCTCTTTAATATATATAGGGGTCAACACATCCTAGTGAGCGTCCAGGTGATAATCAATCTCAGACCGCACCGTGAGGAGACGTCATGATGATAGTCCTATACCTAACGATCCATAGTTTTTATATATTATAGATTATTTGATCTAGACTTTCATCCAAAGATATTATTTGATCTCTAGACTTTCATCTAGATTTTACATGTTTGATGATTGACATGTACATATATAGTTATGTTCTTATATGTTACATTATGCTAGATTATGTTAGACTATGTTCTTTTACATGTGTTAGATTATGTTGTCTAGATAATGTTATATTATGTTGGATATTATGTTAGATTAAATACATTAGATTATGTTGGATAATGTTATATTATGTTTGATAATGTTCTAGTTATGTTAGAAATTATGTTAGATTAGAAGGATTGTTTTGGATTATGTTCTTTGACATGTTATATTATGTCTAGGATAATGTTGTGTTATCTTGGAAATTATGATAGATTATGTTGGGTTATGTTAGATTATGATTATGTTAGGGTTACAAATTTCTTCCCCTTGAGGCACATGTTCTAATTGGTTGCATACAAGTTCCTAATTGAACTATAATTAGTTACAAATCACAATTTAAACTGAACACAAGTTAAATGAAAGAGTAAAAGTAATATATAATTAGTTACAAGTCCTAATTTTATCCCCTTAAGACACAATTCCTAATTTGATCCCCTTAAGACAATTGTTCAAATTTCTTCCCCTCGAGACACATGTCCTAATTAGTTGCATACAAGTACCTAATGGAACTATAATTAGTTACAAATCACAATTTAAACTGAACACAAGTCAAATGAAAAAGTAAAAGTAATATATAATTAGTTACAAGTCCTAATTTCATCCCTTTAAGACACAAGTCCGAATTTCAACCAAATTTCAAATTGTTGAAGCAAAGTTCAGATTTCAAATTTACTTTAGCCAAATTTCAAATTTCAAATAGTTCAACCAAATTTCAGATTTCAAATAGTTCAGCAAGTTGTTTCTAGCTTGTACCAAGTGGGTTAGCTTGTTGTTGGATAACATTTAATATTTTCTCGTGATCATTAATATCGAACCTCCAATTATGTTTTCCAGGTCCTTTGACTGGATGAAGAGTTAGACCAGTGGCAATAACATGGTTACTATACTGATATACCTTATTGTTAGGTTGATAATCAGTGAAATGAATCCCATTCTTAAGTACTTTACTTTGCTTCAAATATGTTCCCTGTACAACAACATAACTTGCATATAGGTCAAATAAGTCAATAAATTTGAATTCATTAAAAAACATAGATGCACATACATATACATGATTCAACTATATACTAACCTATTGGAAACATAATTTCATCACTTATTTTAGTCTTTGTTAGCTTCTCTCTTTGTGTGGTGCAACACAATAAATAATAGCTAACACCTTCTATATTTTTAGATTCTGCCATCACTACAAAAACATTGCCTACACAAAGTATATGTAAATAAATTCCATGTGTCATGTACATGAGAGTGTATATATATAATTAAAAAAAATATGAAATACATACCCACTCTGATCAATCCTAAAATATGGTCATAATCAGTGGAAATCAATGGAATATCATCATAGTTTTTGTCCTTAAACTCATTCGTATTGATAACATCTAGTAGTACCAAAGTCCATTCACCCACATATCCACATTCTTGATTAATGCAACCATCATAATTTTCATCAATGAAATTAGACAAAAAAATGAGTATTCTCTTGTGTATAATGACCACACATTACTATCTGTACTCATAACTGAATGCAACAATCGCGTCTTCTCTACTCGCTTGCATGCATGCATTGATCTTCTATTGACACCTGAATGTAAGGTCCATACATACATATAAAAAATGATTTTTAAACATGTGTGTACATGTACCATAATTTATTTATGACATAACATATTAAATATAAAATTTATTCAATTATAATATTTGAAAATTAATTTATACCTGATACCTCCCAAAACACTTTGAATGGTATGACTCGCTCTGCTTGTGATGACATGTTATTTTTATTTGTTGACATCATAAAATGTGTTTTGCAGCATTCAACCACATCATGAGAATTATTAATGCAATATCCTTTATAGTCCATTTGATACTTTCTTAAAGAATGTTTGATACAAGCTCTTGCACCATCATGCTCACCCTTTCCATGTCCACTCTCAAAAAAACTTCAAATGTGTGGTATATTATGGTATCAATAATATCTACATAATGCATAAAATGGTCTAGTTGATTTAAATTGTGTTGCACATCCATCTAACCATAAAAAATGCTTTTCTATTTTTATGCCTTTTTTTTTTTCAAATAATCAAAAAATGTCTTAAAACAATGTTCCACAAAATGTGTATCATGTTCTTTGTCATCACTAATGTAAAAGTGATACTCTTTTTTTATGACTCGTGCTTGATCTATACTTTCCACACCATCCAAATCAATCTGTGCATGTTAATAAGACATTTGAACCATAATAGTAACCTGCTCTATATAGTAGTATTTCGCTTGAAGTTATTTTTGAGAAATGAATGAGTAATTCTTTGCAAAGTCAACAACAGATAAAATTGTCCCGAGTGGGAAAGTTTCTCTTAGTGTTTGAAACTGTTTTGCTTGCCACTTAGCAAAAAAAGCATGATGTATATATGGTTGAATCAATTTATGAAAATTTGACATAAATTCTCAGTAGGTATGTCATCCTCTACATATTCTAACCTTGTTGATTCTTTTCTAACTTTTGTTTCTAACTTTATGTACTTGTATCTCTTACATTTTACAATCCTTGTCATATCAGTATCTTCATCTCTTAAAGGAAATTTGGTCAGTTTACCACATGTTTTACAAGTTCCTCTTATGCAATCTATTTCACATATTGCACGATCATTTGGTTTGTCACATAAGATTGATGTTATGAATTGGCTTAGTTGTTTATGAAAAACATTTTGAGAACCACCACTTTCTTCTATTCATATTTCTAAACCCTTGATAGCACAAATAAAATTCAAAATGATATTGACAACAACATGTTTCAAAAGATCTATTTATCTTCACAAAATAGAGTTTCAATCTTTCAAACATTGTTTGTCCAATCTTCACATCGGGATTTAAATTACAAAATGAGAGATACAATTCATGTTGTGTGACATCCAACCAATTTTTTGCGTGTTGAAGATACTCCTTAGGCTCAATCCTCTACTTCATGATATCTTTTCTATTTGGTAAAGGACGAGTATTATCAATCCAAAATTGAATGACTAAGTTCTCAGTTGTTTCCACAATCCTATTAGATTGAGGAACTCTACACATTAGTGCCTAGTTTCCTTCTAATGTACTATCATCCAAATTGTTTCTCCTTTTTAGATAATGTAATATTGTCTTTCGACTATACCCAATATGAGATGACAATGAAGAGATTTGTATTTTTTTCTATAATGTCTTATTTAAAATAGATGTTAGTATCACTCTTCATGCAATGGATTTATCTGCAGATCTAGATTTTTTTCCAATGGAGTGTAACCCTTCCTTAACACTTTCAACAATATCTTTTTGTAGTTTAGAAGTCTTCCTCTTTTTACACTTGTATCTATACCCAATAGTTTCAATGGCTCTTTTAATTCATCTTTAAGAAGTGAAATTGATAATAGTTGAGTTTTCTCCACTGTATCAAGATTCTCAAATTGTGTAATTATTTCTTTAGACTTTTTATTCAATTTCTTCTTCGTAGTATGTGTAGGTTGACTAGCATATTCTCTCAATTTTTTCACATCCATTTCAATTAAATGATCTATGTTTCTATGATTAATTTTTCTCTTCAAACTTTGAGCTAGATTAATATTCTCATTTGTTGTTTGATCTTGGGCTGCAAGAAAAATTAAAATAAAGACTTAAGATACAACTTTTCTTTAGTGTCTACATATGTGTATATATAACATAACAAATGAACTATTAAATACAATTGTATCTAACCTTTAGATGGTCCTTCTTCAATATCCTTTGCTTCATCTTCAATTTCCTCATGTCTAACATTTTCATCATCTACTACTGCATGTGTACGATATAACAAATAAAATCAAGAAAGTTTGTACTTGGGGATTTGTCTCTAAAATTAAAAATCAAAGATATAAAGTTTGCCTCTACACCTGGGTAGAAATCTAGAATTTCTAGAGATTATAATTTTGCGAGAGATGTGTGCATACATACATGTTTGAACTTGGGATGAATCTTCTCCAATCTCAATAGGTTGTCTTGTTTCACTATGTCCTAAATAAATTCATAATTTAAAACACCATAATTAAAATGTACCCAAATTCTAAACATATATTCATAATTTAAAAACCATAATGTAAAAAACCCTAATTCTAAATATTCATAATTTAAAAATCATAATCTAATAAACCTTAATTCTAAATATTCATAATTTAAAAATCATAATGTAATAAAACCTAAAATTGTAAATATTCATAATTTAAAATGCCATAATTAAAATCTACCCAAATTCTAAGTATATATTCATAATTTAAAAACATAATGTAATAAACCCTAATTCTAAATATTCATAATTTAAAAACTATAATCTAATAAACCCTAATTGTAAATTTTCATAATTTAAAAACCATAATCTAATAAAACCTAATTGTAAATATTCATAATTTAAAAACCATAATGTAATAAACCCTAAAATTGTAAATATTCATAATTAAAAAACCATAATCTAATAAACCCTAATAGGACTAAATATTCATAATTCAATAAACTCTTAATATTAAGTTTAAGGTAACCCTAAGTTTATATTTACCATATTCCCAATTGAATAAACTCTAATCCTAACTATATACATTAAAAAAGTCTATAATACGATTACACACTATATGAACTAAATATGCATTGGAAAAAATATATTGCACATGTACATACTTTGCCTCCTATAATATCTTGCTAAAGTTTTTTGGCAATCTTCTTCTTCTTGTTTGTCAGTTCTTCTTCGCGAATATTTACTTGCCCTTTTACCTTTATTTCCCTTGTCGCAAATTATTTTTCCAAAACTCAAAAATAAAAGTCACAAAATATTTCCTCCCTTCTAATTGAAGTGTGAATTATCTAAATGTTAGAATTGAAAAAAAAAAATTATTTATATGGAAATTTCTTTTCTTTTTTGAAATGCCCTTAAGGTCAACTCTAGTTCTGGTCAAAACTAGAGTAAGTCCTTGGAGTCGACTCTAGTTTCCATCAATACTAGAGCATGCCTAAAGGTTTACTCTAGTTTTGATTGAAACTAGAGTTAGTAGTTTTGATAGAAACTAAAGCTGACGAACTTAACTCGCATGGTTAAGGTTTCTAGTTTTGATTGAAACTAAAAACTTTAGTTTCTATCGAAACCAATATTTTTTATTTCAACAGAAATTAGTTTTGATTGAAACTAGAAACTTTAGTTTCTATCAAAACCAATATTTTTTATTTCTATAGAAACTTTGTTTCTATCGAAACTAAGAAGATTTTTTTTTTTTTGAAGTGTGAGAAGGTTTAGTATGATTTCATGGCTTCCAGGCTCCATTAACAAGATCAAATGGATCACTAAAGTCATGTCATTTTGCATGATAAAAGTACTTTGAATGAACTTCATAATGACTATGATTTTGCTACATTTTGAATTTTTTAGATATACATTTTTGCATGTGAATTGAACAGAGGTTTGTTATAAAAAATAGACCTATATATTGGACACTCATGGAAAATAGTAACTAAGAGATTAAAAAAAATTGAAAGATAACTACGATCATCGTATTCAAGTCCTCTTTCAATCAATTTTTTTTGAAATTGGGTAAATATATAAAAAGTTACGTGTGTCAAAAGCCATGTATGTCTGAATTCATGTTAGGTCAACTTTAAAATCTGATAAAATATGAAATACTAAGGATAAAGACATTAGATCACCTCCATGGTTTTAGTATGGATGTTAAGAAACTAAATTTGAAAGAATCACATTGATATCTATTGTAAAAAAAAAGTTATATGTGTCAAAAATAATGTTGCTTTTTAAAAATCAGGTTTTTGATAACATACTAATTTTCATGAAAGAAAAAAATAATTCAATCAAATCAATTAAAAAAATTTTAAAATATATTTGGATTCTACATAGAAAATCTTAAAAGACTCTAATTTACTTCATCTTCAAATTCCCAACCGTTAAATGCCAATTTGCATCTAAAAGTGGAAGTTTTTTTGAAAATTCATAGTTCAGTGTCAGTTTAGGAAAAAAAGTGTAACCCATTATTGTGGGTTCACCTTGAAATAATTTTTTCAAAATGGTTTTATTAGAGAGAGTTTGAGTGCTTGTGCAATACCTATTATATTAGTACCTATAAAAAGTTAGGAATGGAGAACATGCACTAATTCTAGAGCTATAAACAAAAGCACAACAAAGTATATGATTCCCTTGCCTAGGATGGATGACATAATGAATTGTTTGAGTACAACAAAGTATTTTAACAAGATTGTGTTGGAAATCTAATTGAAAAGATCATTGTTGAAGATCAAAGAGGGAGATTTTTGCAAAGAAGGAAGTTGGTTGATAAAGAATGTTTTCAATCATTGTTTTGTCATTGATGTCAAACGTGCTATTTATAGGAATGACAATTGCTTATAAGATTCAAGAATTGTCACTTTAAATTTGATTGATGAAGATGATTTAATCAACAAGATGTAACACAAGCACCTAAGGGAAAGGTTGAGTTATGGTTTTGTAATGAAGTGAAAGGATCAGTTAAGACAATGGTTAAATGATGTATTGATAACATACTTGAAGCTATAGAGGTTGGTCACACTTAAAAATATTGGAGGAATAAGTTGTAACAAGGTTGTCTATAAAGCTTGACTAAGCTCATTAGTGAGTGCCGAATAAGCTCGTTCAAGCTGAGAAAACTTTCAGTTAGAGCCGAGCAAATGAAAAAATCTAGTGTGTGCCGAGTGAACTTCAGGTGCCAAGTGAAGTTCAAGTGTTGAGCAAAGTAACAAGTATTGAGCATTAGAAAATCTTAGTAGATGCCAAGTGAATTCACAATAGGTGTCAAGCATCAGTAAAACATAGTTGATGTTGAGTAACACAGTATTTGTTGGGCATCCAAATTTCAATAGTGTCGAGTTGCTGCATTATTGGAAATGTCAAAGATTCGCCAAATCTAAAGCTGACAAAGTTGTTACCTTGAATTTTGTGAACCAATTGGAGGATAAAGATGATGAGCTAGTGGCATAGAATTTTATGTAGACCATTTTTTAGTGAATTTAAGAGGATTCTTCATGATGTTTCTAGAAGAAAAAAACATGGGTTAGATTCGATGAATCCTACCTAATACATAAGAATTGAAATTAAAGGAGGAAAGAATCGAGCGGGAAAAGAAATTTCAAATTTCTATTTATGGAGTTAAAAACCAAAAAGCAAGAGCTATTGGAGTGCCAAATTGCTAAGTGGTTGTAGGGTGTCAAAGAGAAGACATCTAGGAGAAGGAAGAATAGAGCACAAAGACTCTGCTTCGACAAGTGGTTAGAAAGAGAGGATTGCACTAAAACATTGAGCATGGGGACTCAAGGAGATCAAGCTTGAAAGGAGGGCAAGCTGTCAAGAGCTGCAGAGACTGAAAGCCAGACAATGTTATGAGTTGAAGAGTGATATGAAATTTATAAGTTAAGTTGTATGCTGTAATTAAGTCAAAACCCCTTATTGTTACTCTCTAGAAATTGTATCAATTAGGGTAAGAGAAAATCTTATGGACTTAGGTTGGTTTAATAGTCATTTGTAAATCCTTTAACAAGGTGACATTCCAAGTCAATGATCTAAAGTCCTCTAGCCAAGCCCACTTCTAATAGGGTGGCTAAATCCTTTAACCAGGTCACATTTAATAGTGTGTTGTAGCCTTTAACAAGGCAGGCCTTTCACAGGGCATTATTCATAAGAGTGAGAATTGAGTAGCATGTTATTGGTGGTTTTTTCCAAATTGGGTTTCTATGTAAATCAATGTGTTATGTGTTGATCTTTTCATATGTGTTATGTTTGCATGTTGATTTATAGTAACTTGCTAAGTATAAATGTTTAAGCTTGGATGAATGAATGGTTTGATGGGAACACTTTACTTGATGAAAAATTTGTAAGTAGGACATTTGGACCTTGAATAACTGATTCAACCCCCCCTCCACCTCTCAGTTATTCTAAAGCATTTCTAGTAATTGGTATCAGAGCCATTTGTTGATTTAGTTTCAAGGTACTAGAAGTAGGAAGATCAAGATGTCTAAGAGAGAAGTGCCCAAGCTCAACAAAGACAACTTCATTGCATGGTAGAGTCTGATGAAATTACACCTTGGATCAATAGGTTTTTATGCAAAAACCTCAATTGGAACAAAACATGTAGACCCAATTGGACCCCTCTCTACAGATGATTTGAACAAAAGCAAGGAGCACAATCAAGCAATGCTAGAGATTTCCTTTGCAATTAGTTATGCTGAATTTGATGACATCAAAGGATGTGATACTGCATTCAAGATGTGGAAAGCCTTGTTAGATATCTATGGGGAGATTGGAATGTTCAGAGAGAAAAGAGAGAAAGCCTCAGAGGAAAGTTTGATCACATGAAAATGGAGGAAGGTGAGAATGCTGCTCAATATCCTGCTAGAATGGAAGAAGTGGTTAGTGCAATAAGAAGTCTAGGTGGTCAATTGGAAGAAGAGACTGTCAATAACAAATACTTGAGAACCTTGCTCCCTATCTATGCTATTAGAGTTTCAGCCATCCAAGAGCTAAGGTGTGTACAATGAAACACACTAACCTTTGAAGGAATAGTTGGAAGACTTACTATATTTGAGTTATCCAACTTTGACAACAATAGACCTGAGAACCTTGAATCTACTTTCAAGGCCAAGTTGACATTGAAAGACACTAAGGAGATGAAATCAAAGAATAAGAGTAGAAAAGGAAAACATGCATCCAATGACAACAACATAGATGAGGAAGATGTGGAACAATTAGAAGCACTACTGGCTAGAAGATTCCATAGAGGCAAAGGTAAATTCAATGATAAGTTGCCTATCATTTTTTTTAATTGCAATGAGGTAGGTCATATTGCTACAAGATGTACATAGAAGAAAAAATACAAAGATAACAAGTACACGAACAAGAGAGAAGAGGATAACAAAGATCACAAGGACAAAGGAAAAAGATGGCATATTGTTGAAGAAGATTATGATGAGAATGATGATGAAGTAGTCTATGTGGCCATGAAGGATGAATCAGATGAAAATGAAGATGAGGCAACAATACTAGTAACTTGTGTGAACAAGAATGACAAGTGGATCATAGACACTAGATGCTCACATCACATGATAGGAGATAAAAGTAAGTTTATTACCTTTACTCAATATGATGGAAATAGTGTTAGATTTCATAATGATGCTCCATGTCAAATCACAGGAAAATGTTCAATTAAACTTAAAAAGAAAATTTCATGTGATAATGCATACTATGTTGAAGGATTGAACTACAATTTGTTGAGTGTATCACAATTAGGCAATGTAGGTTGCAAAGTAAAATTTGGAAACAAAACTGTCAAAATCTATGACACTGATGAAAATTTTATAGGAAAAGGTGAACAAACCAGAAGTAATCTATTTTACCTAGATATGGAAGATGCAACTTGTCTTGTTGTTAGACTTGATAATGTGTGGTTATGGCATAAAAGATTGTGTCAACTTTGATAATTTGATTAGCATCAACAAAAAGAAGAAAGTCAAAGGTTTCCCTAAGCTAAAGAAGCCTGAAAATACAATGTGCAAACAATGTCAACTAGGAAAGATGACTAAGTCTAGTTTCAAAAGAAAAACATACACTTCCAAAGAAGTACTAGAGCTAGTCCATACTGATTTATGTGGACCAATAGAAGTGCAAAGCTACCTAGGAGATAGATACATAATGCTATTTGTAGATGACTATTCTAGGATGACGATTGCTATGTTTTTGAAGCAAAAATTTGATGCATTTAAAATGTTTAAGTGGTATTTGGCCAAAGTTGAGAAGGAAACAGGTAAGACTCTGAAGTGCCTAAGATCAGACAAAGGAGGAGAGTTCACATCAAAAGAGTTTGAGATATTCTGCAATGACAAAGGCATCAAAAGACAAACATTAGCACCAAGAACTCCACCTCAGAATGGCATTGCTAAAAGAAGGAATAGATTAGTAATAGATTGTGCTAGAACCTTAATGATGGAGAAAAATGTTGCTCTAAAGTACTAGAGAGAAGCTGTAAGTACTATTGTTTACACTCTAAATAGAGTCCAAGTCAAAAAAGGAATAAATACAACACCTTGTGAACTATGGTATGATCACTCACCTAATGTAAAACATTTCAAAGTCGTTGGTTGTAAATGCTATATTATTAAAGATACTAGAAATGGAAAGTTTGATGCAAAAAGTGATGAAGACATATTCTTTGGATACTCCACTAGAAGTAAGGCATATAAGTGTTTGAATACTAACACTAACAAGATAGTGGAGAGTGCAAATGTAAATTTTGATGAGCATGCAAAAGTCCAAGTTGTTGAATCTAGGAAACTTGAAGATTATAGATCTTCTGTATACTTCTATGAAGGAATGATTGTTGAAGACAGTGTTGCTGATCAAGTTGGGAATCAACAACAAATCTTAGTATCAGCCAAGTCACAACCAATGAATGTTGAGTTGCATTCAAAAGCCGAGTTGCAGAATGAAGAAAATGCACATTCTGATTCTGAAAATAACACACATGGAAGAGATGATGAAATACTAGATGAAGGATAGAAAAATGATTCTGAAGATGATAGACCAAACATAAAAAGAAGGACAAAACCAAGATTAGCCATGTGAGAAGACATCACCCTACAGATCAAATCATTGGTGATAAGGATGCAAGACCAATGACAAGGAATAGACTAAGGAATGAATCATGCTTACTAAGCAAGGTTGAGCCTAAAATAGTAAAAGATGCACTACAAGATGATGACTGGTATAAAGCTATGGAAGAGGAGATAGATCAGATTGAGAAGAACAAAACCTAGACCTTAGTTCCTAGACTAGCTGATAAGAATGTAATTGGTACCAAATGGGTGTTTAGGAACAAACTTAATTAGAATGGTGAGATAATTAGAAACAAGGCTAGATTAGTCTACAAAGGTTATGCATAAGAAGAAGGACTAGATTATGGGGAAACATTTGCCACTATTACAAGAATGGAAGGAGTAAGAACACTACTTGCATATGCTTCTTACAAAGGTTTCAAGGTCTACCAAATGGATGTGAATTCTGCTTTTCTGAATGGTATACTAGAAGAGGAAGTCTACATAGAACAACTAGAGGGATTTGTTGATGACAACAACAAAGATATGGTCTACAAACTGCATAAGACACTCTATGGTTTGAAGCAAGCACCTAGAGCATGGTATGAGAGACTACACAAATATCTTGTGAAGATAGGATTTGAGAGAATAGATGATAACAACAACCTGTATATCAAGGCTAAAAAAGGTAAAGATATTTTGATATCTAAAATCTTTGTTGATGATCTAATATTTGGAAGAAAAGATGCTCTATGCAAAAATTTTGCTGATCAAATGAAACATGAGTTTAAAATGTCAATGTTTGGAGAAATCAAATTCTTTGTTGGATTGCAAGTACATCAATTAAAGCATGGCATATTTGTGACCCAATCAAAATACATCAAGGAGATACTCAAGACATTTGGATTAGAAAACTCAAAACTAGTTAGCACACCAATGGTGACAAGACATAAGTTATCAAAGAATGATGAGTCAGTTGAAGTGAATCAAACAATGTATAGATCAATGATTGGAAAGCTACAATACATTGTACATAGTAGACCAGACATTGCATTAGCTTTTGGAATAGTGGTAATTTTTTCTGCAAATCCAAGAAAAAATCATCTATTAGCAGTAAAGAGAATACTGAGGTACTTAAAAGGAACTGATGACTTTAGTTTATACTATAAGAGGAGTGAAAAGTTTGAACTAAGAGCCTACACAGATGTAGATTAGGGAGATAATATTGATGATAGAAAAAATACCAGTGGAGGAGCACTTTTCTTGGGAAGAAGATTGATTACTTGGACCAGCAAAAAGCAAAGTTGTACCTCACAGTCAACATCATAAGCTAAATATGTTGTAGCTGCTATCAATTGCACTAATATTGTATGGATCAAACACCTACTACAAGGTATGAAGGAAGAGGTAAATGAGCCTTTGATACTTTATTGTGATAATACAAGTGCCATCAACATATCAAAGAATCCTGTAATCCATGCCAAAACTAAGCATATTGCAATTAAGTATCACTATGTAAGAGAATTGGTGGAAGATAAACAAGTGAAGATGAAATATGCTAGCTCAAAGGAATATATTGCTAACATCTTCATAAAAGCACTACCTAAAGATGCTTTTGAGTATCTTAGAGGTAAATTAGGGGTGATACCCTTAGCCAACACTACTTAAGTAACAAGAAAGATTACCCTGCATCAAGGGAATTGATTGTTGAAATATTACACATTGATGCAAAGGATACTTACATTAGGATTATTCTTGAATTAATTAAAGTGATGAAGTATCAAATCAGTCACAAGCAAGGTGATAGAGGGAGAAATTGAAAGAACCTACAAATGCTACACTTGCATGCTAAAGATGTTGAGATAATATGTCTTTGGCATTGTAGTCAAAGAGGGAGAAATGAGAAACTAATCAACAATTGATGAAGAAGAATGAAGGAGCTAATCAAAAAATATGGACAGGGAAAGAAATAGCAGAAGATGAGCAATACATACAGAGGGAGAAAATGTAAGAAAAGAAAAGAAAAGTTGATGAAGAAGAATGAAGGAGTTGATCAGAAAACATGGACAAAGAAAGAAATAGCAGAAGATGAGCAATACATACAGAGGGAGAAAATGTAAGAAAAGAAAAAAAGAGGATATAGTAGCTAAGAGGGAGAAGTAGAAGTAAACCAATTAGGATAGTAGATCAAGAGAAGAAGATGAGATAACTGATGGTAACACAATTTCCTTTTGGCATTTGACTTACTGATCTAACCTAGTTAGCATTTTGATAACATGGTTGAATAGTTTGGTCTAATGGTTGATCAGTTTGGTTTGCTATCAATGCCAAAGAGGGAGATTGTTGGAAATCTGATTGAAAAGATCATTGTTGAAGATCAAAGAGGGAGATTTTTGCAAAGAAGGAAGTTGGTTGATAAAGAATGTTTTCAAACATTGTTTTGTCAATGATGTCAAACCTGCTATTTGTAGGAATGACAACTACTTATAAGATTCAAGTGCTATCACTTAGTTGATTGATGAAGAGGATTTAATCAACAAGATGTAACAAGAGCACCTAAGGGAAAGGTTGAGTTATGGTTTTGTAATGAAGTGCAAGGATCAATTAAGACAATGGTTAAATGATGTATTGATAACATACTTAAAGATATAGAGGCTGGCCACACTTAGAAACATTGGAGAAATAAGTTGTAACAAGGCTAACTATAAAGCTTGACTAAGTTCATTAGTGAGTGCCGAGTAAGCTAGTTTAAGCCAAGCAAATTTTCAATTATTGTCGAGCAAATGAAAAAAACCTAGTGTATACTGAGTGAACTTTAGGTGCCAAGTGAAGTTCAATTGTCGAGCAAAGAAATAGGTGTTGAGCATCAAAAAATCTTAGTAGATGCCTAGTGAATTCACAGTAGGTGTTAAGCATCAGTAAAATACAGTTGATGCTGAATAACACAATATGTGTCGAGCATCAGAATTTCAATAGTGCTGAGTTGTTGCATTATTGGAAATGTCAAAGATTTTCCAAATTTGAAGCTGACAAAGTTGTGACCTTGAATTTTGTGAACCAGTTCGAGGATAAGGATGATAAGCTGGTAGCACAAAATTCTATGCATACCATTTTTTAGCAAATTCAAGAGGATTCTTCATGATGTTTCTAGAAGAATCAAAATATGGGTTAGATTCAATGAATCCTACCTAATCCATATGAATTGAAATTAAAGGAGGGAAGAATTGAGCAGGAAAAGTAATTCCAAATTTCTATTTAAGGAGTTACAGACCAAAAAATAAGAGAGCTGCTAGAGTGCCAAATTGTGAAGTGGTTGAAGGGTGTCAAAGAGAAGACATCTAGGAGAAGGAATAATAGAGCACAAAGATCTACTCACTAATAGATTTGGCATCGATTTGCGATGGCTATGTGTCATAATTATGACAGCAATGTGTCGCCACTACAATAGATATAGACGTCGTAGTTATTTAGTCATAATTTATGATGTCTACCCTTGCCGTCGCAATTGTGATGCCTATTCGTCGCTATGCAGCCACCTTGTTGTCCCGTCATCCTCATCGCAATTCTTGTGTTTTCTGTCGCAATTGCAACAGGGTTGCCGTCGCACCTACAGAAACCTCGTCGCAATTGGAGGGTAGGTGTGACGACAACCGTGTCACAATTCTCGTGTTTTTCATCGCAATTGCGACACCAACCCCTCCAATTGCGTCGGGGTTACTGTAGGTGCGATAGCAACGCCGTCGCAATTGCGACAATGGAAGGAGTAAAACAAAAACAAAAAAAAAATTTCGTGCTTTAAGCTAGTCTGATGATTTATAGATTTCACTAAAGTTGACACCTAGACGGTGCTCTTCTGACATAGAAGTTACTTCCAGCATCCACGTAGTTGGATTATAACCTTCCTTGATCTGTGGAACCCCCTCAATGGCCTACATGAATCATTTTCAATTAGTTGAAACATATATGATGATTGCAGCTAGTGCTTGACTCTTAAGCTCAACGTATTGAGAATGTTTGCTAAAAGCTTAGTGGTCAACACTATCTGGCATGACCAATTCCTTGTATATAAAATCAACTTCCTATTGGTTCTAGTACAATAAACTATGACTACTTACAACTCCAAAATTCAAACTGCTCATCAAAAGGTACCAGATTCAGATCTAAATCTCTCAACAGAATAAAACTGTAGTGGATGGCATCTTACCGAAAAATATTCTATAAGTTTGTTAGAATTGTGACCAAGTGGACCTGCATAGATAAGCTGACCTCCTCACTTCATTAAGAATAGCTGCAACATATTTCATTTAGCTTTAAGAAGATGCCAATTTCAAATGCTTCACAAAGCTATTTTAAGAAAACCAAATCTTTACCTCATCAAATACCTCAAAGATATCAATACTAGGCTGATGGATTGTGCAAACAATAGTTCTCCCCGTGTCAACTATATTTCTTACTGTTCTCATAATTATAGCTGCTGCCCGAGCATCCAAGCCTGAAGTTGGCTCATCCATTAATATAATTGAAGGATTAGCCACAAGATCTATTGCTATTGTTAACCACTTACGCTATTCAGTAGATAGGCCATTCAGTCCAGGAAGCCCAGCCAAGGCACCTCTCAAAGAAGTGAGCTCCACAAGTTCCATTACTTCATCCACAAACATCTGAACATTGAATTTCACATTGTAATATTACATATATAATTAAATAGAATAAAAACAAAAATAGAGAAATGAGGCTAGAGTAGGAATTTAGAATATTAAAAAACAAATAAAAAAGATGGTGCCAAAAGAATTCCAGATTAATATTCATCGGGAGTTCAATTTTGAAGGAGATTGTTACAGTGAATATTTTTGTAACACTTATCAAATCTTTGGTAGCCAGCAACCTCTTTGCACTGGACTTCAACTAGGTTGTTTATCCAGCAGTAGTGAGTCAAGGCATTAATAACGAGAAGTCAAATGGAGATCCTGATATTCAATGCTCACAAGATCAAAACAGCTTTCGTGTATACACCAAATTTATGGTTGGCAATGAAACTAGGGCTAGGTTTGAGACACCTACCAAGCTTCTGCATGCTCAATCTGTCAAGTAGATGAGGACACTACCAATAATCTATTTCTCAATTGTAAGTGGACTGTTCAAATTTGGTGTCTACACAGCTACGATTCTCTATAGCCATGCTTGGATTGATGATCTAGATATCAAGAGATTTAAATTTAATTGTGTTACGTTAATTTTAAGCACAACTGCAAAAGATTTAAGACAACAATGTAGCTCCAGAACATTGGCTTTCCACATTAACTCCAACATTGCGCCCATGCCTATCTTGGGAAAAAGTGAATCATTCAATTACATAAGAAGATTCTATAAATAAAAACTGTTGAGTAAACAATCATAACCAAGACATCTTACCAAAACCAAAAAAATCACTGAAAATTCAATCTAAAACATTCAAATTTGCCATGTTAAAGTAAGTCTAAGTCTAATGACTTGAAGCTGACAGTCTTTTAACAATTCAAAACAATGTCCTAAGAAGAACACCCATCCCTTTGCAACAAAGCAATTATCACATCCTTTCAAAAGAAAACTGATACAATTTTCACCATTTCTTAAGTCTCCATGAAATTTGTAGTCACAACTGATCTTCTCAATATACTCATGTTTCCTTTCTAAATATTAATCTACATCTTACCTTTTCATTTCAAATGTTGCACCATTAATTCTTCACACATCTAAATTATTTTATACCCATCAATGACTATTAATTGCATTTGAGCTTCAGATCACTGTCATCTAGTAAACATTTATTTGACATCACAGAAGTGTAAAGATAATTTAAAGCTGTTACTTCTTGATCCTTGACTCTTTTCATTCAATCAATGTTGTTAGTAGATGAATTGTACTTACATTATGTTTTATCCAATATGTAGCAGAAAATAGACATCAATCTATTTTCTCCCTTTAGTGAATCCTCCATCCTGATGCTTGAGATAGCATACTGAACTTTCATTGTCAAACCAAGTCCAAAATAAGCATGTTTTACCCTAGGGAAGAAAGGACAAAAGATATACTGAAACCCTTAATTCATTGAAAAAAGTAGAGGAACATGAAACTTACAATATCATTAATCCAAAAATCTATAATATCCCATTTCAAAACAGGTGAATATTTCGATGTTGATAGTAGCAAAAATTTGATTAAAGCTGTGATATCCATGGAAGTCACTTCAAACCGCTTGCATGCTCTTTCCAATTGTATGAAAAGGTAATGGCCTACATTATTCAATCAATTTAATGGAATTTTTACTTTGAAGGTTCGAAGGGTGCGTTTGGATATCACTCTCTATTTAGATTCCCCAACAATTGGCCTTCATACTGAATCACTTCTGTTTTGCACCTACATAAGAACAATGTTGACAATTAATTATATATTTTCTGAGAAAAGATTGCAAACATGTGTTTTTAAAGTACTACAATTTTAGACTTTCAAATGAATGAATGAATGAATTTGCGAGACTAAAGCAGCTTATGGGACTCACAACTTAGCACACACTATAGAAGGGAGGAAGAGAACTTAAGCTGGTTGTGACCTCTGTAACCTCTTGATTGATGTCTCTTTGCTGGTGGATTTTAATAATCAAAAATTAAAAATCACAAACTATCTATAAATTTGGATGTCTTTCTAGATAAAATATCATGTCAACTAATATTCACATATTAAGTGACCTCATCAACCAAATGAAAAGTAGAATCTGAAACCTCATTCAAACTACAATAGATCACTGAAACAATATGATTGAAAAATGTCTTATAGAATCTTTGAAGAACTTACATCAATGCAATGGAGAGCTAAACCTACAGTTGCACTATTGCTTACATGGTGGTCATCATCAAACTTCTATTCATGGTGGTCATCATTAGACTTCTATATTGTCAAGCCCACAAAGAGTTACAAATGGTTACATAATCGTTGATGCTTGCATTGTCATCATCATTAGAACTTTGTTATAGTCAAAATTCACAAAGGGTTAGCAAATGATGAGATTAAGTTATTTTTTAGAAAATTATAATCTTTGAAGAACTTACACCAAGACTTCTAGTATTATTGTTGCTTACACCACCATTACCATGAGACTTTTGTTAAGTCAAGTCCATAAAGGGTTAGCAAATGTTAGATTAAGTTACTCTTAAGAAAATTAGAATATTTGAACAACTTACATGAAGACCTCTATTAACATCATGGTTGACATGGTCATCATCATTAAGCTCATGTTTTAATCAAATCCACAAAGGATTAGAAAATGGTCAGATTAAGTTATTCATAAGAAAATTAGAATCTTTGAAGAACTTACATCAAGACAATGGAAAGCTAAACTCCCAATAGTATTGTTTCTTATATGGTCATCATCATGAGGTTCCTATTAAAAGTCCTCAAAGGTTAGCAGATAATCAAAAAGGAGAAAAACAAACATATTAGTTGTAACAATAGCATAACCTTTAAATATTACTTTCTATTTGAACAAGACATTACAGCCCTTTCAAGATTCTTACTTTTCTAATAAATAATATTAGCATAGTCCATTATCAACCCAACATATCTCTGATAAACTCATTCAAAAATGGAAATTAGCAAATGTATAGATTAAGTTATTCTTAATAAAATTAGAATCTTTGAACTTACAACAAGATGATAGAGAGCTGAACTTCTAGTAGCATTTTTCTTACATGGGCATCATCATCATGCTCTTATTATAGTCAAGTCTATAAAGGGTTAGTAAATGCTCGGAATAAAATATTCCTATGAAAATTAGAATCTTCACAGAACTTAAATCAAGACAATGGAGAGCTAAACATTTACTATCATAGTTGCTTACATGGTATTCATCATCAAACTCCTATTATAGTCAAGTCGACAAAGGAATAGAAAATGGTTAGATTAAGTTATTCCTAAGAAAGTAAAATGTTTGAAGAACTTACATCAAGAAAATAGAGGGTTGAACCTCTAGTGGCATTATTTCTTACCTGGTCCTCATCATTAGAATCCTATTTAAAGTCCACAAAGGTTAACAAAGAGACAAACAAAGTTAGTCTAAATTGTAACAAAACATGTTAGTTGTAATATTAGCATAAATTATTTCAGAATTCTTTGAAAATTCTTGCTTATCTAATAAAAAATATTAACATAGTCCAATATCAATCTGACATACCGTTATAACTTTTATATGTTTCTTCTTTAGTTGATTTACTTGGCTATTAGATTGCTTCCTGATCATATGGCTAGCATGTTTTGATGCCCACACAGATTGTAAATCTCGAGCTCTACTTGTGAAATGTTCAAATCTATGTGCACACTCCCTGTTTTCTTTGACTTTCTTAAGTCTACGTTCATAATCATTGCCCTTATGCTTTCTTGAAACCCTTTCAGCTTGTGGCAATTTTAGAGAATGTTGATCATCATACGAGGAAAACATCTGATGATATAACTGTCCTATCTAGCCTGCATTTCTCCCTTTCCCACCATTAGTAGCCATGACATTATTTTGAGAAGAAGCCAATACATCAGACTCATTTTTCTACATATCAGCATCTTTATCCTCATTGGACATAGAATTGAAGATATCCCCTTAATCATCATATACATAAAATTCCATATCCTTATATACTTTTCTAATCACCATGTCCAGTCGGTTAATATACCTGCAAAGAAGGGCATGGCTTATATGATCATATGATAAATTTAAGTGTTTTCAGATATTAAAATATAGTAGACACAATCTATTAATAAGTTAGACAGTTACCTGGATGCAATAACTCTATTTGCAAACTCATTTAGGTTTTCCCCACCAAATATTCCTCCTGGAAAATTAAATTGGATGTTTTCTAGAAGTTTGCAAATTTCTTTTATTAATTTATTCTTTGTTTGCTCTTCAATGCTCCCAGCAATCTCTAAGGCAAGTATTTCCATGCGAAATAATACTTGTAATTCATGCCTATTCTTGAGTGAAGAATTTCAATAATTTTTTTAATGAGCTTTCAAAGGAATGTCTATGTAAAAGTCTAAATGACAAAGACAAAAAAAAAAAAAGGATACTCTCTAACCTTGTCCTCAGAACTGTCAAGGTGGGTAGATAATGGAAGGGGGCAATCTTTGTACTTGACTGCCAATTCCTTAGGTTTTTTCAAAATCAACTTCATCACTTCATGGCAAGTGGATCTCTTAGTTGAATTGCTTTCTTTTGCAATGTTTATAGATGAGCAATGCTCAGCTTCCAGTTGGACCTCTACATGTTGGAATGACAACATCTGTCAGGCATTGCACTAGATCTCTAAAATTAACATCTTTGCTAGAAAGGCCATGCTGCATTTTTTCATCCAGTGATTCAGTGAATGCTTTTTCATTATCTAACTCAACAGTTTCTAAATCACAATCTCTAACTTCAGTAGATGAAGAAGCATTTGAAACAGATAGTAAAATAGTGGATATAGGGCAAAATTGTTCACAATTTTCCAGAGGTTGTCGTGCTTTCTTGAAAACCATATCTATAGTTGCATTATTTTTCTCCATGGGAAAGGAATTCAAAGCCTCTATTTTAGTCTCCTCACATTATTTACTTGAATAATGTTACTAAAGTAAGTCCACATTAAGCAAGTTACACCTAATATTAATACTAAGGTTTATAATTTATTTACCTTGTAAACTAAAAACCTTGAAGATTAATGGTATTTGCTGATCTAACAAATTCAACTATACTCATTACAACCTTCCTCTAACTATAGCTCATGTTATTAGAAAAAACACTTTCTAGATTTTTATAAAAATCCCTCTTAATTTGTAAGATCAACCATAAAGTCTCATTCTCAATGACCGTCAGAGTAAACCCATAGTCTTAGATTGTAATAGATTTATCATGGATATGAAAATCGGGGCATAGATATAGATTAAAATAGTGAAATGAGATGTTTTAACTGTAAAGATAATAGAAGAAGAAAATAAATGAAAATGTCTGACAGTAAAGATCAGTACACTATAAATGCTGTTCAATTTTGAATACAAGATGGATAAAGCTGAATATGAACAAATTTCTTTAAGCTTTGATATGCTCTCTGTATTTTAGAGACACACCCAATCAAGCATAAAATACCTTCTCAAGAGATTGGTTAGTGGTAATTTCAATGCTACTTCCTACTCTTAATGCATTCTTTTCCCAACCACTATGAAACTAGAATAAAATTAACTAATGATATTAATGAGAACCTCAGCAACCTAAATTGCTTGAACATAGCGAGAAGAAAAGAAACTAAATAGATCCATCCAGACCAAGGAAACCCAATTATCTCTAGTATACAGGGTTGGTAAGGAGTAAAATAGGAGATAAGATCCAAGGTTTTTATAAAGATATAGGTATCTATTCTAATAGTTATGTGGAAGGGATGGCTATGTGACACGGTATCAGATCTTTTTGGGAACTAACAGTTGAAAAAATCATTTTGGAAGAGGAATCCAAACTCATCATAGATATCCCTTTGAATTAAGATAATAGGTCCTAGAGAAATGAACATGATGAAGAAGAAGAAGAAGAAATGGATTAAGCATAGGCCAAAGGGAAAGAGAATATAGTTTCCGAAATCCACCAAGAGCCAAAACAACTTGTCATCTTGTGCAGCTTTATGCCATATCCTATTAACACATGAGGTTGTTGCCAGTGTTCTTGCATCCATGTATCAGTGCAATTGGGAGCCTCCGAGATGACTTCAAGGAGATCAAAATTAAAGCATTTGATATTGGGGAAGGACCGAGAAATAACGGATCTTGCACTTTGAGTGCATTTTACATCATTTAGGGGCTTTAATAGCCTATTACATCATGTAAACACTACCATCCACCCATAACTCTTCCTAGGACACCCTAGGACTTCAAATGACCCCTTACATCATATAGACTCCCTATTTGTGCCAATTTGAGCTTCACTTACATCTTATTGAGCTTCACTTTGTTTCGAGAATAGTTTAATATTCTCTACTAAACAGGGCCAACCACGTGAAGGTGGAAGCTCATTTGGCCCCACCCCCCTCCCCCTAACATCACTCTACATTCCTCGTTAAACATTCATTCATTCTTTCAACCATTAATAAAATGTAGCATTCAATCAATATCACATGATAACATTCATTAACACATTAGATTCGTTAACATGCAACATTCATCAATATTCTGCATTAACACATAATTCATGAACATTCATTAGCACATAATTAAATTCATTGAGATGTAAAATACAGTCATTATCAATTAAGGTATATAGTGACAATCATTTCTTTTTTTTCTTTCTATTTCTTTTTTCTATGTAAGCTCTAAGAGGAGCATCAGTGTCATCATCAATTCCCCCCTCATCAGTTGTTCTGTTCTCTATTCTTGATGATCTCAAATTCCTATGCTGTTGCAAAGGGGGGTCCTCTGCAATAACAAATAAAAGAGTTAAATTAAAAATAATTTATTATAATTGTTACAAGTATTTAATTATTTTAAATAACATAACTATGTCTCTTTACCTGATCTGACCACATCATTTTGTCTGGACTCAACGTCAACACGGTCATGAACATCGACCCCTCGATTCTCTACAGCTGCTATACAAAATGTTACGTTAATCCAAACACCAATTGCAATTACATATAAAAAATTTAATAGCAAATGTGTACCTCCACCACTGGGATGCACATCATGCGAACCTTCGACATCCACAGATTGTGTAGAAGGATTGTCAGTCTGCATTCCAACATCCTATGCATTGTTATCATTGCTTGCTTAAAACAGATATTCTCACTTTATATTGGAACTTAACATCAAATAGACTAATTGGTAAAGTATTCAATTTGAAATACATTTCATTTAGCTTATTTACCTGTGGCTGAGATGCATCAGTATTAGAACCTTCCACACTAATTTCAGCTCGTAGCCGTCCAGCCACGGCTCTATAGCCTTGTTGGAAGCCAATTCTCTTATCGTCTTCTGTGAGGCATCTCTTGAACTCTAAGCCCTGCATTTTTGCATGGTATGGTGAATTTTACTTGCAATGTTTTATCAACCAATGGAGGGTAGTTAAAATATCAACAACAAATCATCTATATCCATCACAATATAATAGGACAAAAATCGAGCAGTTTTGATGGAGCAATCTACTATATAAATGTTGCGTGTTTGTATGCTTTGCTTGTACCAACATATTTTCTCCAAATTCTTAAGTTGGGTAAGAGTTAGTTCAGCTCTTTGGAAATAAAAATGGCTGCAAGTGCTGCTGCATTCCCTCATTCTTTCAATCACTGCCTTTATTCTCAACTATTGTAGGAAAATTTAGTCAAGGGTGAGATTTTAAATAATGTCATATTAGTGAATCACAAGTTTTCTTCACTAATCTAGATTGCAGAGTCTTGACTTCAATTGTTGAATTGTTTATATTGAATATGAAAATCCACTACTGTTATTATATTCTATTGACCTATTTATAATTGATGAGCTAAATAAGGGAGTCCTAGCATTTCCCTTCACATTATATAAAAAATTTGATACAATTTTTCATTTACTAATACTTACAACTCTTGCTTGAAGTTTCGAAAAACCACCAGAGTCGAGCTTGTGTGTCCCGTGCTTTTCTAGTCTTGTCTTTGTTGCCTTTGATGTGTCAGGCAATCTATGAAAAGTTTGAAATATGTTAGATAGTATAAATATGGAGGTTACTTAGTACATAATTAGATTCTCAACAATTTCACATACCTTGTTGTACTCTCCACTGGTGTAATATTATTTTTCTTGTCAGCTTTATACTTTCCATCCAAAATCAGAGCCTGCCACTCAGCCTCAGGAACATAGGGCAGACACTCATACCTGGGATTATCCGGTAAATTTTTTCTATACTGGTCCCTAATATACTTCAAACATAAACCATATTTTTCAAGGAACTTGTTTCTCTCGAATGCACGAGGTCCAAAGAGTTGGGTCATGCTCTCTATAAGATCATCCTTCAACGGTTTGCGTTGCTGATTCCACCTTTTAAGTAAAAAAAAACATGTTAGACTCATAAATGAAGTGAAGCTACCTTTAATATAGTTCAAGAAATGGACGAAAAGGAAAACTATTATAGCAATGATATGAAATCAAAATAGTGGTTTGGGGTTTTAGTTAGGATATGATGTTCCACCAGGTACGCATGGTGGGCCCAAATATTCACAAACACTCATCACCAAGTTTTCTCCAAAAAAGATGATTCCCTACAAAACAATCATGGGATCATTAGTCGATGAAGAGTGATCAAAAACTAAATTACTATTATATCACTATAGAATAATAATAACTTTAAAGTACCTGGAACTTTGGCTGCTTTTAATGGAATGCCTTCATCGTCGCTGACGATCAATGTGACATCCTTCACCGTTCCCATAGTAGGAACATAGGAACATCCAGGAAATGATGTTGCAGGTCCTATTGCAAAAAGTTTCATAAGTTTCATAAGTCTTTTTCACGATTGAAGTATAAAAGAACAAATGATAATTGATGTTATAAAGTTGTAAAAAAGAAACTATTTGTTGATGTCATAAGAGAGAAAAAGAGGGATTTGTGTACCAGTAAATGGTGCAACAGTCGATGCATGTAAGCTGCGTGTTGTTGAATCAGCAGTCGGAAAGAGATTTGTGGTTGTCCTGGATGGAGGCAGCATCATCATAGGATTCAATTGATGTGAAGCTGAAGAATAAAATTGTTAGAGCATGCATAAATATAGAACGCGTGGACTAGCATGGACAAGATTGTTAGAGCATTAAAAAAAAGGATTGTTCGAGCATGTATTGTCAATGATTATGATCATTCCTATATATATTCAGTGGAAAAAAGAAGTGGCGAATGGAACATGCGATCTACCTGAACCACCTGCAGCACCCTCATCATGGGAACGGGGCTCGAAATCAAGCAAAAAAATCTGTAAAGACAACACATCCATATTTTAATTAATGCCATAAAATAGCATAACATAAAAACCATTATTGAACTCTTGTTATAATTAAAAATTTCATTAATACTTACTTTTAAGGACTCAGAGGTGTGCAACAATTCAAATGCCCTATCTTTTATTTGTTGAGTCATAGGCTTTATGGTTGCCAAACGTAGAATTTCTTTGCTAATTTTCTTTAAATTAATTTTAATCGAACCGATCGGGTCATCGGTCTCTGCTAAATCGATATAGAAAGGGTCCTCCTCAGGGGGGGCCTGCTGAGGGACTGCAGGTTCCTTTCCCTCCCTCTGACCACTAGCCCCCTGTGACAACAATAGTATTAGTATTATCAAAATTACTCCAAAACAATAAAGAAAAGAACATTGAAAAAATAACATTTTGCTTCTATCTAGTTTGCACAATTACAAATGAGTTTTACCTGCTCATGTGTAGATGAGCCGGGAGCATCGTCAGCATCCCCTCCAGGCAGTTGCTCCATATTGTGCCCCTATGTCAAAGATGAAGTATAAAAATGTTAGCCAAAAATTTATTGACTAAATGGTATGTTGGAGTCATTGATTAGAAGTTGGTTTAATAGTATGTACCACCCCCATGATAGTAGCCTCATTTGTATCTATGTGGTTCAAATTGTAATCAATAAGAAGCTCTTCCCCTGCACATATTGATTTTATCGCACAGATGAATACACGATTTCCCTCGCACGCCTCAAATATGCAATTGGGTTGCTTTATAGTTGACCCAAGTCGTGTACTATTTATAAAACCCGCAATATTCCCTGTTGCTTTTGGCCTTCCATCAATGTATATAGCCACACTTTTACTTTGATTATTGTCTTGCTGTTGTATATAATTTTTTGAGAGGGCATACCTACGCATACTTTTTTTATATTTAACAATATGCATCCAACTTTTGTAATCGTAACATGGTCCAACATACTCCATCAATTCAGAAACTTTGTTGTAAGACACCTTTATGCTGTCCATAGAAAATAGGCCCAAACCATGTAGTGATGATGGTGTTATGCGATATATCCTCTCGTTAACACAAAAATCAGTGTTTATTGGAGGAAGTTCCTTGGGTACCCAATGTTTCTGTAGATGTTGGTACCTCAAGGGCACCTCGATGTCGCCTTCTGTCTCATCATCATAAGAACATGACCCCCCTTGAGCAAGGAAAAATTTCATGCATTTATTGAATTTCCTTCTAGTCCTTTGACCTCTAGTTAATCTCCCCGTTCTAGATAAACTGCATGTCTCACTTTCCTCTTCTATTCCTATATTTCCCTCACTCGAGGAAGACACTTATGAAAAATACCTATTCGCTGGTACCTGCAAATGGGAGAGATCTTAGAAGACATCAATCTTACTATTGATAAGTGTATTAAATAGACTATCTATAAGGAGTATTGACTTATACCTGTCGATCCATGAGACTGTGCGGGATGCTCCTGAAAGGGGTTCAATTTCCTGCAAATGTAATTCAATTATCGTGAGCATAATCACATCATAATCATAATCACATCCATCATTAACATCACATAAAAATTAAAAACATAAAAACGTACACAATAAAACACTTAAATCAGGCTCACATTATAAGCCTACTAGGGAAGTGGGCCTAGTGAAGGGCTAAAACTGGGTTTTTGTATCAGCTGATGAGTTGAGGGCTTAGTCACCTTGGGGACATGCTATTTGAAGTTGTTTGATGTGTGTGGAGGTGGAGGAAACACCTAGACTAAAGCCACTTGCATAACATTTTGAAATTCAGTTAGATATTTTATATTAATTAAGATAACTGTAATTTCTTCCAAAACCCATTATAATAATTTTAAAATGGATTAGCAGTATTCTATTTGTAGTTGAAACTTGTAGCTTTTAAATAGATAATGAATAAACTATGTAACCATATATATAAGACAAATATATTTCTAGCAAGAAATGAATATTAAATAGATTAAGGATTGATGGCATACCTCTAAATTCCATCATCATCATCCTCGTCGTCATCATCATCATCATCATCCTCGTCATCATCATCATTGTCGTCATCATCATCCTCCTCACCATCATCGTCGTCGTCGTTTTCATCATCAACATCAACATCATCTTCATCATCATCATCAGTAGCAGCATCATTGTCATCATCTTCTTCTTCTTCTTCATGAAAATTTGTGTTAGGAACATCATCCAATAACTGTCGATCATGATCACCGTCTACATCATCTTCTACTTCTTCGGTATCTTCTTCTTCCATCGCATTATACTTTATTGGCCTTCCTCTTGGTTCATGTCTAACAACAAATGACCAACCCGGTTTATGTGGAACCTCTGAGTAAAATACCTGCTCACATTGGCTTTGAAGAACATAAGGCTCATCCCCAACTGGCTCAAACAACCTTGTATTAACCATTGTAAATCCATTATCATGTTCAATAACAGTTCTATCAGGATCATTTGGATTAAGTCGTAGCCTGTACCATTTGACAACGAAGAGTACTAATTTGAAGGAACTAAAGTCACACTCAATTATCTCATCCAAAATGCCATAGTATCGATTTTCAGACTCTTGAGGATGTAAGTCATTTCTAGATGAAATATTAGTCACTTGAAAGACTGCAGTTATTCCTGAATCACAGGTTTTCTTTGTGTCATCCAACACTTTGACGCAAAATTTTTGACCATTACAAAACATAGCCTTGTGGTGTTTAACCTACAATAATATGTGAAACATATCAAAATTATTGTATCGTGAGTTGATAAACATACGGGTGATTAGTAAATTTGTACGTACCTAGAAATCTCTTGAACCATGTGCTAAATATATTTCCCTTTGCGTAACATTGGAATCTCCATTACGATGAGCTTCTTTAACCAATGAAGATACACCTTCCCATGTTAATGTGCGACCAGAATGTTGACATCGTTCAATCCATACCGTCATCCAATCAAGATTGTTTGCAATATACAAATGTAGTGCATCCCACTCTCGAGCACCTGTACAAAAAAAATAGACAACTTACAACCGATTTATTTTGAAGATTAAGAAATAATTTATTACAATAACATCTTATAATTTATTACCTCTCACTTTCCTCAATGTACCTTTCCCCATGAAGTACTCCCCTTCTAATTTTTTAAAAGGCTCGAGATCCCAAATGCGATCTACATGGATATTTGATGCAAACTTAGGAAGATATTCAGTAATGTACACTATAGTCTGGTATACCATATATCCCTCTACCATAGAACCCTCAGGATGTGCTCTTTGTTGAACCAAAGCCTTCAAAGATTTCAAATGCCTCTCAACCATCCACATTGACCTAGTGTGTACAGGTCCACACAATTCAATCTCCTCAACTAGGTGTATGAGGTAGTGTTCCTGTGCATTGAAAAAAGTTGGAGGTAGACACTTTTGCATTTCACACAGTAAATGAGGAATTCTTCTCTTCCAATAGTTTATATCTTCTTTATGGATTTCTTTAGATGACAACCACCTACATTAAGAGATTCAAGTCACAAAAAATATATAGATATGAGACTTTACAAAATAATATACAATAGATTACATAGCAAGAAAAACAAATCACGAATATAATAAATATATACAACAAATTGAACATATATTACTGCTTACCTCATATATTTTCCAAGATCGTATATCACTTGTTTGATGTTATTGTTGAAGTGCTCTGGGAGAGATAGAGGAAGCACGTATTGTAGTAATTATAAACCAATCATTTCATTGTTTTCTAACATAACATAACGAACAATTCACGTAGTTTATGAATATATTGTAAATATAGAAGAACATAACTTACCTTGACGAAAGTATGCCAATCATGCATTTTGAGCCCTGGCCCAAATTCACTTTTTTTTTATATGAGATTGTTTATGTTCGCAGCAAATCCTGTGGGAAATCGAATTTTTCGTATGACTTCTTTTATGGCATCACTTTGCTGCTCCATTAATAACCATGGAAGGGCACTTATATTAATCTGATCTCTGTTGCTATTTGAGTGAATGAAATTTTTCAATGCAATATGATTGGATTCATGTATGTCATTACAAATTTTGACAATTTTTTCTTTGTCACGCCTTCCATCCAATATTTTCCACAATGTCTCTGTTATATTCTTTCCAATATGCATAGTATCAAACAAATGCACAATTTGTAAGTGCTCATAGTAGGGAAACCTACTAAATTGTCTGGGATAGCTTTTTAGTCCCTTTGGAAGGTTGTCAGTATTGCCTTGACGACCTTCACGATCATCAATTACACAATTAGTCAACAAAAATCAAAATAGAAATATATAAATTACAAACATAAACCATTAGGTGGAACGACATTACCTCAATGATTAATTCTATTATATTCCAACTTCCATAGGCGAGGTGTCATTCTTCATGGCTTTGATGTAGTCTCTTCTTTCCCATTGAAAAGATGTTTTTCTGTACTTCGATACTTATGATTCCTGTGGAGGAAGTGTCTACACTCATCAAACACCTGCTTTCCTAAACTTTTTGAATGATGAGATTTATCTTTGGACCACAAACTGGACATGCAAATTTTCCCTTTGTTTGAAGACCTACAAGATAATGATGTAATTGGATTATTAAATATGTTGATTTGTATAATTAGAATTATTGTACGCAACTTGAATTCACTATAATATACCACAAAAATGTGTTAGCCCTGGGGCATCATGTATTGTCCATGCAAGTATTGCATGGAATTGAAATTGTCTTTGTCGTATTGGTCTAGACACGTCATACATAGTGACACCGTTCCATAACTCCACCAACTTGTCGATAAGAGGCTCAATATATACATTCATATCTTTTACTTGATATTTACCTACTTGAATGAACAATAACATTACATATTTATTGTGACTATTTTATTGCAAGATTTGTAAGTACGTGTAAATTAATAACTATCAAATGATAAGATACCTGGACCAATCATTGCCAACATAATGTGCTCCCTCTTTATTGACATCCACAGAGGAATTTTATTGTTGATAACAAAAATAGGCCACATCGAGTAAACAGATCTCATCTCTCCAAATGGATTGACACCGTCCGCTGCCAATGAAAGCCTGAGATTATGAGGTTCTTCTTTGAATTGTTGCCACTTTTCCTCTATGTGCATAAATGTTGAACCATCCG
The DNA here is from genome assembly GCA_028749045.1 of Cupressus sempervirens. NCBI lineage: Eukaryota > Viridiplantae > Streptophyta > Pinopsida > Cupressales > Cupressaceae > Cupressus > Cupressus sempervirens. Next base: position 127,976,099 of record CM053783.1, read on the forward strand.
CAGGGATTCGAATAATGTCATCTCGACTTCTATTGCGTGCATGATAATCCATAAATTGAGCCAAGCTACTACACCTGAATAATTGTCACATCTGTGGAATAATGGGGATGTAACGAAGAACCTTTTGAGGCACCTTTTTTGTTAGTCGATCTGTTCGATATCTACTCGTATGACATATAGGGCATTGTGTTGCAAATTCATGTTCTTTATAATATATAATATGATCATTGGGACAAGCATGTATTGCTTCATACTCCATTCCAATATCTTTCATAACAACAGTTAATTCTCGATATGAGCGAGGTAGAATATTTGATGATGGTAACAGAAACTCGCCTATCAATCTACAAAATATAAGTTGTTAATATAAACAATATTAGTGGTACATTATTCACCCTTTGTTAACTATAAAGACATATATGACATACCTTAACATACGTGACATTGTTATGTTGGATAAACCATTCATAACCTTCAAGTTCAACAACAACAATACAGCAGAGAGAAGAGTTGTTTGGGAGTCTTTGTATAGGGGCTCGTATGCGTTCTGAAGTAGAGGTACATCGAGGCTATCATCATCATGATGATCAGATACGCTTGGACTAGATGTGTCATGGATCAATGTATTTATACCATCCTCTTCAATTGTGTTTTCTGGCGCATGATCATCATCTTCCATGGGATCATTATCTTCACCTTGGATATTTGCACCTCCATGTTCCTCCACTTTGAAAACCATATTCTTCGGATTGTTGTGGTTCATATCATGTACTTCCCTGGGAAGATCAACCTATATAAAATTGATTAACATAAATAAACCATGATCATCAACTCATCATCAAGTGATTTCATATGTATATAAATTGTTAAAATGATATAATGAATGACTTACCAGTGGATGATAGTCATGCCCCCCTTCAATGTGACCATTCTCCCTACAATGTCTCTTAACTGTTTTGATTAGCAGTCTTCTACGGTTTAAGCCCTTACAAATATTGCAAGGACAATAAAATTTTCCATCACCTTTTCTTTTCAAGTTAGACCACAACCTACCGATTGTCTCCCTATTTTTTTCTTCACTTATATTATCTGACATGATTGTTCTTTGCAAGAAGCAAAAATCGGGCTATGAAAACTTCGGTCTACAACTTTCACAAACAAAGAAAAAATGTCGAAAGTACACAAATCTTCTTAGACCTAGCTAAATACTTTAATATTTTAAAAATACTTTCTTTGACTTTATTCCTAAGATTATTTGTAAAACTTTGACCAACAGCCTGAAGGTCTTATTTCAAGAGACCTTACAACATTAAGCCACTAAAAGCAATTTCAAAACATATAAGCTAAAAGTCTAGTTAAAATATACATTAGAATTTAAAAAAAAACAATTTTCATACCCGAGCGCGCGGCCATAACTCATGCAACGGCCTTCTTGCTTAGTTGTAGAAGCTCTCCAGCAATCAAATTATACAAACTACAAGGCCTAACAAAAATTTCAAAACATATAAGCTACAAGTCTAGTTAAAATATACATTAGATTAGATTCAAAAATAGGAAGCAATGTTATTTAGAATTAGATTCAACAAACCTTAGCAGTGTAAATAGCCATCTCCTCTAAACTGGACTCCAGACACGAGGGGGCATTCACATACTCTTCCCCTAAAAGTATCCTAAAGAACAAAAGTCACTATTCTTGAGTTTGTGAATTGCACCTTGAGATGAATGAAGCTTAAAAGGAATGAAAATTGTTTTCATACATTTAAATCAGGATGTAATATTTATTCATAAGTATATACCAGCTTGCAAGCACTTAAAATTGTTGTTATATGTGTTGCAGGAAAAGAAGAAGTTTATACTTATGTGTATAGATGCACTTCCTGTATGCAATCCAAAGCTCGAATGTTATCAAGTGTGTCCAATGATGGGGAGAGACCTCCGTGCAAGCAGAAGATCTGCAATGAAACAAAAGAGCCTCAGCTTACCACATAGTAGGAAATTTGTGTTGTTGTGCCTTCAGGTGGGGATACCTGAAGGCATCTAAGTATCATGTTATTGTGAAGTCTCTAAAGAGACAAAATTGGTAAGGGTTGGAAAGACAATTTTAAAAGTAATCCTGAAGGCTGCATCTTTTTGCAAATGAGTTAACCATATTATCAAGGATGCACCATTAAAATTTCAAAGTTCCTCACACATGAAGCAGGAATTCACAATCAACTTAGTATATCAAGAATCCAAATGCAAGTGAATATGCTCTCACGGGAATACATTTACTTCTATATCTAATGAAATCCTAATCTATGGAAAGTTATCTAAACATATAAAGAGAAAATTTGGCCTCAATGAACGTGAAGGATTTCTATGGGTATAAGGAAACCATTGGTTTAATTCAATGCACATTGAAAGAGAGTTTAGAGGGCTGATTAGAGTCAAAATTCATGCTTTGTATGCCAAGTTGGTGATGAGCATCATGTACCCGAGCCTCACTCTATTGGTTCTCATGAAGATCAAGAACTTGAATACAATTGTGAATATATGTACTAGAAGATAATTAGAGATTTGAAGGGCCTCAATAGATGAATGGATAAAGAGGTGTTGGTGAAGACATCATCGAGCGGTGACCTGCAACACCAAACACTCGATCTTATCTAAGTTCAACAAGATGCACTAGGAATTGCCCATAATGGACAGATACATTAAATGTAGTGACCCAATCTCTCTTTAATGCCTAATACACTGAGTTAAGGAATGGAAATATTGAACGATTCAGTTATGGAGGCATTGTGAATCTGAGAAGACTAAAAAATGGTATATGCAAGCATGCCACATAACACCAACAATTCATATATGTTTTTGACTCAAGAGCATTGCATAACAATCTGGGTCAGGGATATTTTTGGGATCCATCACCATCATTTTGAGTCATTGGGACTCACCTGTGAATGGAGATCTCACGCATTCGAAATATGTAAACAATCTGCTCATTCAAGTTGCTGATGCACGTCTCTGCCCGACCCTCTCAATGCACCTCGAGTTCACCTTACACCCTGCTGAAGTGATCTCCCACGTGTGCCTTTCAGAAGAACCGGCTTGTGTCATGCAATTTCATTCAAATGAGGGTTTTTGGCTTTTTTTTTTCTCTTATATCCCGTTGGCTTCGCAATTGCAACGCCTACCGTCGCAATTGCGACGCCATCGGGCTAAAATTGAAAAAAAAAAGCCAAAACCACATTATCTTTTCTTGCCGTCGCAAATTGACCCCTAATGTATTAGTGACTTTGAAAAGTGGTTAGAAAGAGAGGATTTCACTAGAATATTGAGCATGGAGACTCAAGGAGATCAAGCTTGAAAGGAGGGCAAGCTATCAAGATTTGTAGAGACTAAAAGCCAGGCAATGTTATGAGCTGAAGAGTGATTTGAAATCTGCAAGTTAAGTTGTATGCTATAATCAAGTGAAAACCCCTTATTGTTACTCTCTATTAATTGTATCATTTAGGGTAAGAGAAAATCCTATGGAATTAGGTTGGTTTAACAACCATTCATAAATTCTTTAACAGGGTGACATTCCAAGTGAATGATCTAAAGTCCTCTAACCAGGTCCACTTCTAACAAGGTGGTTAAATCCTTTAACTAGGTCACATTTAACAATGTGTTGTAGCCTTTAATAGGACAGGCCTTTCATAGGGCATTACTTCAAAAGAGTAAGAATTGAGTAGCATGTTACTAGTGGTTTTTCCCAAATTGGATTTCCATGTAAATCACTGTGTTATGTGTTGATCTTTTCATATGTGTTATGTTTGCATGTTGATTTATAGTAACTTGCTAAGTAGAAATGTTTAAGCTTGGATGAATGAATAGTTTGATGGGAACACTTTACTTGAAGAAAAAGTTTGAAGTAGGACATTTGGACCTTGAATAACTGATTCACACCCCCTCCCCCCCCCCCCCCCCCCCCCCCACTCTTAGCTATTCTAAAGCATTTCTAACAGATTGATTTGAATAGTGGCTATCATTAGGTCAAAATCAGAGAAGGAGATGAATGGAAAACTTCTTTTAAAACTAATGAAGGTTACTTTGAATGGTCGGTTATGCATTTTGGTTTAATTAATGTGCCTAGTACTTTCATGAGGCTAATGAATGAATTTTTGAAGAAATTCTTGGGCAGAGTTGTGATTGTATATCTTGATGATATTTTGATATTCAGTAAGAATAAATAACACATTCAGCATATAAAAAAGTGTTGCAGAGATTGAAGGAGGAGAAGTTACTAAATATCTTGAAGAAATGTTCATTTATGAAGGAGGAGATCATATATCTTGGTTTTGTCATTTCAAATGATGGTTTAAAGATGGATCCTGAAAAGGTAAAAGTTATTCTTGATTGGCCTATAGATGAAAATGTTGGAGAGTTAGATCATTTCATGGTTTGGAAAGTTTATATGGGAAGTTTATAAGGTATTTTAGTTTAGTTTTTAATGCTATGACAAAAATTGTGAGAGGTGACAAAAGAGATTTCAAGTGGACACATGGAGCACATAAGAGTTTTGAAACATTAAAACAAAGAGTAGCAAAATTGCCTACACTTTCTTTTATTGATTTTAATAAAAAATTCAAGTTGATTGTGATGCTAGAGGAAGTGCCATTGGAGCTATTTTAAGTCAAGAAAGAAAACCTGTAGATTTCTATAGTGAGAAGTTGAATGATGCTAAGAAAAGGTATTCATTTTATGATCACGAGTTCTACGCTATTGTCCAAGATTTGAAGAAATGGAGACATTATTTGATAACTAAATATTTTGTGTTATTCACTATACATAAATATTTGCAATAATTAGGAAGCTAGAACAAGTTGAATTAGAAACACATGAAATGGGTTGAGTACTTGCAAATCTTTTCTTTTGTGCTAAAACATAAAAGTAGACAGTTAAATAAAGTTGATGATGCTTTGAGCAGAAGAAAGAATTTGTTGACAGAAATAAGAGTTAACATACTTGATTTTGATGATTTGAAGCATTTATGTGAAACTAGTCCTGATTTTGCAGAACCTTGGAAAGCTTGTAAGAACCAATTGATAAGTGAGCAAAATAAGTGGATTGATTATTCCATTCAAGAAGACATGTTTTTTATAGGTACTTAGTTAGGCATACCTAGATGATCTATGAGGGATAATATCATGAAGGAGAAACATAGTAGAGGACTTGCTAGATATTTTAAATTTGATAAGACATTGAAGTATATTTCAGATAGGTACTTTTGGCCTCAAATTTATAAGGATGTACAAAGGATGGTTAGAAGTTTCAAAAAAATTTCAAACAACAGAGGGAGTTATGTTAGGATTAACCTTAGATAGAAATAACAGTTATGTGCAAATATAACCAATATCAAAAAATAATAGATCACGCATAAGAGAATACAAGACACCAAGATTTAACGTGGTTCACCCAATCCCTCTACATCCACCAACAACAAGTCCAATATTATTATTATCTAGTTATTACAACCTAATTACAATTTGTAATCCCTTACAGCTCAATACCATTAGAAGAACTAATTTTTGCATCACACATGGTAAAAATCCCTAACCCTAAGCCCTTTTTATACAAGCTTTTTTTTGCTTACAAAATTAGGGCTAGAATAATAGAAAATAGTAGCTGACACCTTTTACAATATAAGGGCATTTTTGGCTTTAGGACTGCTGCCCTCAAAAACCCCCATAGGATTGTTGCCCCTCAACCCCACCCTGTACTACAACACAGAGTGAACTTGGGGCACTGCACAAGGACCCTGCAAGGGCACTACCCCAAACCCACATAGAAATAATTTGGAGGGAAACTATGTTAAATAAACCACATCACAACAAGTTATTCAAAATTTGGGATTGTATTCACCTTTACCTATACATGATAAACCTTGGGAAGGTATCAGTTTGTTCTTGGTTTGCCTAGAACTCAGAGAGGTAATGATTCTAATATGGTAGTAGTGGATAGATTTTTAAAAATGGATCATTTCATACGTTGTAAGAATACATCTGATGTAGTACATGTGGTTGAATTATTCTTCAAGGAGATAATGAGATTGCATCGTTTACCTATGACTATTGTTTCAAATGGACATACCAAGTTTACTAGTCATTTTTGGAGAACACTTTGGAGGAAAATGGGTATAGAGTTGAAGTTTAGTTCTATGTTTCATCCACAGACAAATGAACAAACTAAGATAGTAAATAGAAGTTTGAATAACTTGTTGAGATGTTTAGTTGGAAGTAAACCTAGTAATTAGGATTTTATTCTAGAAAAATCAGAGTTCACATATAATAATTCTATGAATAGAAGCACCAAGAAGATACCTTTTGAGATTGTGAATGGAATGATTCCTAAGGAAACTATAAAATTAAGGGATTTGACTACAGAGGTAAAGAGAATTTCTTAAGCTAAAGAATTTACAGATATCGTGAAGGTGTTGCATGATGAAGTGAGAAAGAATTTGGAGGATATTGACCTTGGATATAAATAGAGAACATAAAAAGGGAGAAAACATAAAATATTTTGAGGTTGGAGATAAAGTGATGGTTCGTTTAAAGAAGAATAGATTTCTAGTTGGTACTTATAATAAGATGAAGAGAAAGAAGTTTGGTCCTTGTAAAATTTTGAGGAAATAGGACAGTGGAAATGCTTTTGAAGTTGATTTGCTTGGATACATGGAAATTTCACCTATATTCAACATAGCAGACATCTTATAGTACTTTGAAGGATATGAGGAATTAAAAGATAACCTATATTATCCTAAGAAGAAGGCTTACATCATTGAGAAGCTCTTGGATAGCAAGATAAGAAAGAGCACCAAAGGAAAAGACTACAAGGAATACCTTGTTAAGTGAAAAGATAAACTAGATGAAGATAGTTCATGGATAGAAAAAGATGAGTTGGATCTTCATGATTCAGTTCATAATGTTAGGGTTACTTGATTTGGACATTAGTTCTTTACTTACCATAGGCATCTAGTTCAGGAGCATCTTGGGTCAATGAGTAATCTTGCATCACCCCAAAAAATAAATTATTATTTTCTCTACCAATTTTTTGTTCACCGTGTAACTATTGCTACCTTGAGTTTTGTACTATGCACAGTTAGCATGATGTTGGGGAACTATTTTTAGTCCTTACCCTAAGTGCACAAATGTTAATGTATCATATTTATTGAGTTGTGTGTCATTATTTTTGGTCTCTATTTCCTGTTGATTTCATCCTATGAGGTATGTTGTTTTCCTTTGTGAGGTTTCCTATGATGACATGGCATCTTGCATAGTTGGAAGCCAACTCCTAACTAGTGTTTGGGCATATCCTCTAGAGATTGTGAACAATTGGTGACCATTCTTGAATTATGGTTTACATCTCTAAGACTGGACCTATATTATAATTAAATGCCTGACTTGTCAGCTTCTGGTCTAGCTGGCTATAAAAGTACTTGGATTCGATGAAGGAAAGTAGGTAGACAAAAGTAGAATAAGTGAATGAAAGAGAGACCAATGTAGGAAGTAACATGAAGTAGATAAAGACTGTGCATTTCTTTGTATAAGGCCACAACCTAGAAGACCTCACAACTAGACATGTTGGTTGTTGATATGTTGTATTATCAATTAGTGAATCTATGAAAAATCTTTGTATTATCAATTGTTATCTTGTATTATCAATTAGCAATTATGTGTTTGGCTTTTGTGTGTACTCTTGATAGTGTGTTAGAAGGTTTAAGTTAGGTTTATTCTATATTATCCTCCTTGAATCCCTTGCATCAATTTTCTTTAGTAGATCGAGCTCATAATCAAAGGGAACATGAATTTTTGCTTCAATTTAGCTATTCTGATTCCACCTAGTGATTGTATTCTATGCTCTTCTATTTCACTCCAATTGAATCTCGTGCTACCAAATATTCAAATGACCCTATATTTTGGCCTTCACAAATATTACCTTATCAAGACCCTCATTATATTCATACTCAAAGTATTGTTTTAACTCATTGGTCCAATCGATCAATTCCTATGGGTTAAGATTTCCCAAAAATGTGGGAACCCTAAACTTGGGTCTTTTTCCAATCTTAGAGATGACCCTAAATTTTGTAAGAATTCGGTATAGCTCTAATACCATGTAAGAATTTTGTATAACTCTTATACAATGTAAGAATTTTCCTTAGGGAAAAATTCACCCAAGATCAAGGAACTCAAGCACAAGCACAAGAATAGGCCAAAGGTATGATCATAATAACAATATCTAAAATTGATGTATTGTCATTCAATGTTCGATGCACATACACACCAGGAGTGCTTATATATAAAGGCCTCAAAGATGTATCTAGAATGTCTATAGAAAGTGCTTGGAGATAAGCATGACAAATAAGCACACATCCATCAGAAGTGGATTATCCTCCATTATAGATGAGAGAATAAGTATGACAAGGTGTATCTCATGTGGAGATGTTATAGAAACCATGTGCTTAATTAGACTGCTAACTCATATGTTGTAGACACCATGTGCATAAAAGAGTTGCTAACTCCTATGTTGTCAACAAGACAATACATAAGAGTACGCATACTCCTAGGTGTCAAACTAATAAATAATAAAATAATACATTAACCTAAGCAAACTTAAGTAAAGTGTAAATAGTGAATACTTATTTACACCAAAAAATTCTTCTTCTAGGTTCAAAACTTCTTGTTCTTCACTATTTTTTTCCCTTCATCCTCACTTCAATCTCTTATGACAAGATTCGTCCCTCTGTGCATTTGTTCTTCTAATGCTTGCATCTATCTCTAGAGGGATCTAAAATGCTAAAGTGTAACACCTTTGACTCTTTCACCACACTATCTTCATGGAGGAATTTTTACGCTTCTATTGAAACCCTAGTACAAACTACTTCAGTGATCTATCTACGTGCACAACCCAAACCATAGTCTTAGTGCAAACTACCTCATAGTTAGTGATCAATCCATACACTCAAGAACTCCTTCTTTGATACCACTTGATGAAGGGTGCTCCACTTAACACCACAAACATAATAGAAATAAAGAAAAAACAATTTGAGAAAACAAAATATGGGTTTCTTATTATCACCACAAATGTGGATTTATATAATTTTGAAATACAAAATGCAAACCCAAGTGGAAACCTTCCTTACAATAATTTGCAAGTTAGAGCTACGAAATATCACCCATATTTGTCCTAAACAACCTATGCGTCTTCCTTATATAGGAAATTTTATGCCACCTAAGAAGGTTCTAGACATCAAACCCTAACCCTTGAGACCAACCAACCCTAAAATTACATATAGAGTTGGCTCAAAATAACTATGATTTTTATTTTGTAATTTTTGGGTGGCTCAACTTTGGAAATCCATAACTTGTGAACCAATTATTTTATTGGCTATTAGGAACCCATTCTAGAATAATTAGCTTTTAATATGATGCCTAACTCATGCAAGCTCTAGTCAATCATGTTTCAGAGCCCATTTAGAACCTCTAAGGCTTTAAAACTTATCCTAAAGTTTTTCTACCAAAATTTTACACCAAAAGTCTGTAATAACTTGAAAAATAATCATATGATATGGTAGTGAACGTCAATTGGAAAACTAATATATCCAAGATGAACCTTCCCCTCTGAAATTAGGATATTTCGAGCTCGTATGACCATCTTACTAAGTAGCAAGCCTCCATAAACAAAAAAATTTCATTGAGAAAACCCTTATTAAAGAAACATAAAAATATATATTTTTGGGTGATGCAATATTTCTCTTACACCCAGGATGCTCCTACATCACTTATGTATGTATATTTGTGTGCATGTTGATATTAGACTACAAAGAGAAGCATTCTATAAATATTGATTATAAATAGCGTTTTCTTTTAGCATTGATATTTATGAGTTAATAATCCCTCATGATTACTGGACAAGAAGAAATGGGATGATGAGAGATTACATGCAGATGGGAATGTTGCTTACGAGTGGTTTAATGGTACAGAAAGTGATATTCAAAGGAATTATTTTTAGCTTCAAAGGGAGCTTATATGATAAGTGAATTATGTCCAAATTCTTTGCAAACTTATGTGATCAAATTGGAATAAGTTGTCTTATTGTAATGATCAAATGTGTCCCTTCTAAGAGGGAACCATTCTTAAACATGCTACTACAATGAGTTGTTTCTCTTCAAGGAAGAAGTTCAAAGTAAAATCCCTTGAAAATATGTTCTTCTCTAGGAGAAGTTTGAGGTGAAAGCCCTTGTTCCACCCTTTCTGAGTAGGTGTAGTGGAACACCCTCTATGAGTAGGCATGATGAAAATTCATTCTTCTTTGGGAGAAGTTTGAGGTGAAATCCCTTGCTTTATGCTCTATGAGTAGGTATGGTGGACCACCTCTATGAGTAGGCATGGTGAAAATGCATTCTTCTCTAAGAAAACTCTAAGGTGAAAGCCCTTCTCTTAAATAGGTATGGTGGATCGACCTTTTCAAGTACAAATGGTGTTGATGCATTCTTCTCTAGTGAAAACCCTTGTTCCACCCTCTGCAAGTAGGTGTTGGACCACCCTTTGGGAATAGGCATGGTGGAATTCATGTGTGTGATTCCATGACTTTAATTTTATGTGCTTATGAAGTAATTATGGTGAATTATGTTATGATGAGATAACATATTTTATTGTGACATGAAGTCTTTTAAATCTTTATATATATTATATTCAATGGAAAGCATCGAACTTGAACATTTTTATCAATAAAAGTGATATTTTTGTGGTGTGGTTGGGCTTTTTTCTTCAAGTGGAAGGGGTTTCCCAAGATAACTTCTCGAGTCTTTTGTGTCTTTTTTATTATGTATCTTATTTTTGTTATCTAATATTTTCTAGGCAAAACATCAGTGCATATGAAGTTCATGGAAAAAGAATTAAGATTGATGAAGTCAAAAGATAAGGCAATGGGTAGGATTAGAAGTTCCTTGAAATGATTTGACTTCAAGCCACCTTGAATTGTTGATTTTACTAATATTGTTGGGAAATTTTGTCCAATTTCTTTTATTCTTGGGCTTGTTGATGGGGTATTGATGGTTTATTGTTGTTTTGCTAAACTTGTATTGTTTGTTCTTATTATTGTTTGTTGTTGATGTTTTGATAACTATGATGTATCTTTATCGATATTTCTAAAGAGTTAAACCCTTCTCAAATCCTTATTTTTCTTATAATCAAGTGATTCATATAATTTCTTTCAAATAAGATACTTATATATTATATACATGTATAATTAAAAGTTTAACTATTTCAAAATTGTAACTTCAATAATGTGACACAATTATCAAAATGGTTTTAATTTCAACAGACTAAAATGATTTATGCACCCAATATAATATTATCTAAATTAAGCAAAACATTTCTTGAACATTTAAGTATTGTTAGAAATAGGGTCTATACATGGTTGGCTTATTGGTGATAGTGTTTGACTGTATCTACTGCTCATGATGCTTATTCCATTGTCATTGGATCCACCCATGCCTCCACTTCTGATCCAACCAGAATTGCAACTGCAATTCTATGTCCACACTACTACCTAGGCTTGGCCAATCACAAAAAGCTAAGTCAACAAGGTTTCTGCCTTGTAGATGCTCATGAAGAGAAAATTTTGAAAGGGAGGGAGGGGGAGGGGGTCAATGTTGAAGTAACAGCTTCGTATGGATATGATATTAGTTTGTAGAACAAATCTACACATACATTTATGTATATATATGTACACACACACACATAATTGATTTCTCATATATAATATATCTAAACCTATTTAAATTACTTATGACCTTGTCAAGGTCGGGCTTCTTACATAATCAATCTATGAATACTATTCTTATCTGTCATCGTATTTGAACCCAATGATTAGGTTTGAGATCTGCAAATTAATGTTGATATATATGTGATTTTGTACAAAAGTATTGGTGTTTCCATATCATGCTCAAGTTTGATGATTATTATATAATCCTTTCATTGACAATTTGATGTCGAGAATTTCATACAATATTGTACATGATGTTGTAGTCAAAACTACCATGAGTGACCAATGTTATCCATGTTGTATTGGATTGTATTATACTTGGTCAACAATTTTCAGGACCTTGTGACTTACATTAATTGATTAACATAAGATTAGCTAAGTCATAGCCACATAAGGTTGCGACCCTTCATAGGTCATACAACATAAGGGTCATGTCCTTATGTAGAAGTGACTATTCAATGTGATACATATTGCTAAAGTATCAATGGAGAATGGAATTAATAACAACAACAAAAATAATTCCTCTTCTCCATTCGACACTTACTCTTCCAAACATTTCTTATTTCTGACAATATTAAAATAAACTATAGTCAAGGTGATTATAAATATATATCTATGTGAAAACATACATAAAATTAATCAAGTATTATATAAAAATGTGAACAATTAGAAGTGTGTACATTAGTCTTTATTCATATTATTCTTCTAGAAGAATTTTTTAGGTCAGAATAAATATATAATTTTTCTCTATATAAGATCTCATATTCCTTAGCATGGTATCAGAGCTCAATTAGTAGATAAAGGTTTAAAAAAAATTGTGAAATCACCGTCATAAGTTTTTGAATTATTCAATCTACCTATAAGAGTAATTATGGTGAAAAAAGTCAAGCTAGAAGACAAACTTGATGGAGAATCAAATTTTATATCCTAGAGAATATGAATCATGATCATTCTTATAGAGCTTGAATTAGAGAAACATGTAGAAGATAAAAAAGTTGTGCCTAAAAATGAGCCTGATAAAATAGTACGAAAAAGACATAACAACAAGGCCATGAAGATTATAATTGATTATGTAAAAGATCACATTCTTCCACATATAGAAAAATATTCAACTACATATGTGATGTTTATGACTATTCAAAACTCATATGAAATCAATAATACAAGTAGATAGCTTGCCCTAAAAATACAACTTCTTCACATCAAGATGAACAAAGGAGAAACTGTCACATCATATTTTTTTGAGGATATTAGAATTAAGAGACCATCTTTATACCCTGAAAAATATTGTAAATGATGAAGAATTATCATTGATATCTCTTAAAGGGTTATCAATTACATGGAAATCTTTCATTAAAGGGGTTAGTGCTCGTCCTACTTTAACAAAATTTGATCAACTCAAGAATGATTAAATTCAAGAGAAGTCACGATTGACCACACGAGAAATTATACCTAATAAAGAAGAGGGAGTTAAATATTTACGCATGAGCTCAAACAATAAAAGGAATAGACACTTTTAGAAAAGAGGGAAGAAAATTCAAAACTATAAGAAAAGAGATTTGTCAAAAGTTCAATGTTACAAATATGATAAATTTGGAAATACACACATGTATTATCCAGAAAGAACGAAAGTCCATGTCAACATCTCTGAAGTCAAGGAACAAGAAAATTCACTATTCTTTCTTGCCTTATCAAGTGAGCTAAAGTCCAATAAGAATGCCTAGATAATTGACAGTGGAGCATCCAAACACATAACTAGATTTAGAGATCAATTTGAAACCTTTGAAGGAAACTCTAACAAAGAAGTCACAATAAAGGATAATTCCACTTACCCTATGAAAGAAATTGGGACATGCTCAGTTTAGCTGAAAGCCAGAGATACCTTATAATTAAAAAATGTTCTATATGTACCAGGAATCAAGAGAAATCTAGTCTCTATTTTAGGTCTGGTAGATCAAGGGTATCACTTTACCTTCCAAGAAGATAAATTTCTATCTTGGCCTAAAAATTTAAACATTAAAAATGTAATCTCAATTGGATTGAAAGATGGAAATCTATATAAATTATGCAACTCTCAAAATTTATCCCTAAAACATGAAGTCATAAAGAACAATGAGATCTTGCATAGATGACTAGGCCACTTACATTTTTGAGTTCTACCTTCCATAGAGAAAATTGTGAAAGGTATACCTACCCTAAAATTTGAACATGAAGGAACATGTAAAGGTTGTGCATTAGGAAAGAACTCCAAAACATCTTTCCCTCATAGTGAACATAAATATAAGATTGTACTTGAACTAATTCATACTCACTTATGTGGACCTATGTCAGTACCTTCCCTAGGAGGATGCTTGTATTATATCATCTTTGTCGATGATTATTCTAGGAAAACCTGTATCTACTTCCCAAACCTAAAAGAGTCCAATGAAGTTATATCTAAATTCAAAAAGTTCAAAGCCTTAGTCAAAAATAAAACAACGAAGAAAATTAAAATCCTAAGATCTGACAATGAAGGAGAATACATTTATGAAAACTTCAAAGAATTTTGCATATCTATTGGGATTAAGAGGGAGTATACACTACCATATAATCCTCAACATAATGGTGTGACTAAAAGAAAGAAAATAACCATTATTGAGGTACCTAAGTCTAAGTCTATGATGCTCGGCCAAAATCTCCTCACAACATTATGGGTTGAAGCCTTGAATACTACAATATACATTCAAAATAGATGTCCTCATTCATTTCTACAAAATTTAACACTTGAAGAAGTCTTCTTAGGAATCAAACCTAATCTAGGTCACCTTAGAATCTATTTGTCAGCTATAGTGAATCTTCCAAAGGTTATAGAGTATACATACTAGGGTCAAGGACAATTGAAATCAATAGAGATGTTAAGTTTGAAGAAGATGTTGCATATAAACACTTAAAAAATATAGAAGAAACAAATGATGACCCCATCCTAGTGTTAGATGAAAGTTCTATGATTGAGAGGGAGAGTTGTACAGAAGATAATGAACTCACAACCTCTAATCCTAGGAATGACTCAAATTCACTCAACAAGAGAAGATCATTATGGGAAAGGAAAATGGTTGAAGAAAATAATGTGGTTCCTAATTAAATCTTTAGAGAAAATAAGAAAATAAGAAGTCACTTATGTTATGTCACTCATATAAATGAGCCCACTCAATTAGAACCGTCAAAATTTTGAGGAAGCCTTGAAATCTCAAGCATGAAAAGATGTCATGATTAAGGAATATCAATCTATATTAAAAAATGATGTTTGGGAGATTGTACCAAGACCCAAAGGCAAATCTAGTTTTTCCTTGAAGTGGCTATTTAAAATTAAACAAGCACGTGATGACAATATTGAAAACATAAAGCTAGAATTGTGGTCAATGGATTCTCCCAAAAGGTTGGAATCAATTGTGAGGAAACATTTGTTACTATTACTTGATATACAACTATCAAAACCATCATTGCAATTGTTGCTTCCAAAGGGTGGAAAATACATTAGATAGATGTAAAGACACCATTTTTAAATGGTGTCATTAAAGAAGAAGTAATCCTGGAACAACCATAAGGGTTCATTGTTCACGATAGGAACACACATGTATGTAAACTAAAGAAATCTCTTTATGATCTTAAACAAGCCCCCAGGGCATGATATGAAAGAATTAACAGTTATCTTATCAAATTGGGGTACTCAAAAATGAAGTTGATCCTAATACATACTTCAAATAATCAAAGGGTGATATGATAATACTTTTTCTCTACGTTAATGATCTTTTAATAATAGGTGAAGATCACCTTATTATAAAGTGTATACAAGATCTTACATCTGAATTTGAAATGAAAAATTTAGGCCTCCTACACTACTTTTTGGGACTAGAAGTATGGCAGAAGGAAGACTATATCTTCCTAAATCAAGGCAAGTATACCATTGATATATTAAAATTTTTTGGAATGATGGATTGCAAACCTTTGTCCATGCTAATGGAGATAAATCTTCTTAATCTCAAAAGTGATGCATCTAAATCTAAAGCTACTAATCCCACATACTAAAGATAGATAATCGAATCTCTGATATATTTGGTGAATACTCACTCTAATATTTGTTATGCTACAAACACATTAAGTCAATTTATGTGTGTACCTAAAAAGATTCATCTCATGGTATTTAAGCACATTTTGAGATACTTACAAGGTACTATTGGACTTGGTCTAAAATATGACCATGATGAGCTACAACTTCTTAGATATTCAAATTTTGACTGGGTTGACAGTTCTCTTGAACATAAGAGCACTATAGGATGTTGTTTTAGTCTTGGATCTGTGATGGTATCTTGGTTTAGCAGAAAGTAATATGGGACTATTTAGAGTTCTACTGAAGCATATTACAAAGTAGTATTGTTATGAAAGTTATTGGTTGGACTATTTGGGAAACCCCTAAATCCCATAATCATCCTAAGCTGCATTAAACTCTCTATGAATCTAGTCTTCCATAATAGGTCCAAGCACACAGAAATTCCCTATCATTAACTAATGGATATGGTGGACATAAATCTTATCAAGTTGGCATATATTAGCACTAAAGAGTAGACTACTGACATATTTACCAAACCTCTTGCGAAATTAAAAGTGGAAAATTTTAGAAGTAAACTTGGTATGGCTAAGATGTAACTCCTAAGATTATAACTTTTTTTTGATATATATATATATATATAGTTTGTGTGTGTGTATATATGTATATGTGTGTACAGACACACACAAATATATATGTATGTATGTATGTATGTATGTATGTATGTATGATTACTCTTGTGCACACGTATTGTTTTGTGAAAGATGATGATCTTTATTTTTGGTGCAAGATCTCTATAGTAAGGTGATGACCTTCACAATAAATTAACCAATTATTATATGACTTAATCATTAATTTGTTGTCCCAAAATGAGCTGGAAATCATGATGCTACTTCTGTTGTTTCTTTTCAGTTCTCAATTCATTATTATTAGACTACATTAACTTGTTGTCCCATATTGTTCTGGAATTCATGATAATAAGTTAATCACAATAGACTACTTTAGTCTCAAAGTGAACCAAATACCATGATTCTTATCACTTGAGATCAAGACTATCTACCTAATAGACTATGAGTTGTCCCAAAATATGCCAAAAATTAGATAGACTTTACTATTTCACTATGGATAAACACTTTTGATGCTAACTCCAACATGGGTTGTTGAGATTGATAAATTGATCATATCCTACCTTGATAAGAGGGAGTGTTTGGAATGTCCCGCTCGGAGATCCTTGGAACACAAGGATAAAACATGTTTGAGTTTCTAAGATTGCTACAAATGTACTATAATAATGCCATTGTATTGATTGCATTCCAAATGCAAATGAAGGCTTACACATATGAGAGGAGGAGACATGTCTCATGAAGTGACATGTCTCTACAGTTAAACATCACTAGTTAACATATTAATATAATAGTATAAATAATCATATATGTAACTCATCTTAAGCATATATAATATTAATATGTTAATCATATATGTAATATATTATTATATAATAATATATAATATATATTATTATATTATTATATAATAATATATATTATATTACATATATATTATATATAAGATATTTATCTTAAAGATGATTTACCATCAACAAGGTATCTCATGTCAAAATCAATTCGACAGAAGCTACAACGTTGACACTCCCTCTTAGCTAGGGAGGATTTATAAGAAACATTATGCTCTCAAAAATAGGAAGAGATACCATCTCAATATGATATTCAATTTATTATGAGGCTAAAATTGTCACCTTTCATAACACACAATTGAAGCAATTTCTATAGGTTTAAAAACACTACCTTACGTGTGATCTATAGTAGTAACTATGTCATGGTGTCCAACAAGATCTGGCCCAAAGAACCATAATAAGTTGGTTATCATAGTGTCTAGAAAAATTTGGCCCAAATAATCATGATAAAATTCTATTTGTCATGGTGTCTATTTGTTTGTTATCATGACTTCCAACTCTCTAGGACAATAATTTAATGAAGTTTATCATGATAAAAAGTCTACCATTTATAAGACAATCACCTTATAATGGTTACCTTCTCTTTATATATGTCAATGAAAAATTATCCCCTTTCATTACATATCATATGTGAAATAGTAACCACCATGAACCAAGTCAGAGGGTGATGTAAAGGCTTTCACCTCAATTTTCTCTCATAGAGAAGAATGCATCACAAGGAATTTCACTTAGAATTTATCCTCATAGAGAAGATATTGTTCATAAGGATTGCACCTCAAAAATTCTCCCTATGAACAATGATCCTAGGAAGATAGGTGCAATATTTACTCCCTTAGAGGCTCTCTTCCCCTAAGGGTTCTTGTCAAACTCACTCTGAATCTGACATCAATTTTTTGATTTTCTAGTAATAAGTCATCACTTCCTCATGATATGCAAAGGAGTAGGCCCATCAACATCATGCAGTCACACACATGTATTTCTAGACTCTCTCTGAGTATCAATCTTCTAAGCTCCTAAGTTTCTTTAGAAGAAGTGTCATACTCCCTCTTAATGTAGAAGAATCTCATAGTCTCAATCATCAAAGATGTTGCTTCAAAAGCCTCACATTGTCCATCTTGATCATCAGGGTCTTTGGAGCTACTATTATTAGATTGAGTCTACACAATATTTGGTAGCATTTGTAAAGTGGGAGATAATTTTCACAGCAAGTCAAATTGTGATATTGCTATCAAGATTTAACTATGTGATTTTTGAGTCAAAATCATTGACCTGTGTTTTATGAGTAGTGATTCAAAATGAATTCATTAGTCATGAGAATAAATGGAAAACTTATCACTCATTCGATCTAGGTGATGCTCACAAGGGTGAAGCACCAATACTTTCATGAGTAGTCACACTAGGATGGGTGACCTCCTAGGAAGTCCCGGTACTTCACCCCTGTGAGCATCACCTAGATCCAATGAGTGATAAGTGTTCCATTTATTCTCATGAGAGATGCAGTCATGTTGAATCACTACTCATGAAACATGGGTCAATGAGTTTGACTCAAAAATCACACAGTTAAATCTTGATAGCAACATCACAGTATTTGTAAAGTATCGACTTTCTTTTCCTGTAAGAACATCTTCAAAGACATAAAGGATAAGATCAAATAAAATAACCCTTACAATATGTATAGAATTACAAATAAGCAAGAGATAAATGTAAAAGATAGGAATACTTATATGCACATGAAGATTCAGAAATTGTCTTCTTAGATTATTTGAGAATGGGACATCTCCCCTCTAAAGAAGGTTCAAATGGGAATGGAGCATTGACTATTATTTCCCCCACCATGTAAAATTCCCACTCATTCTATATCATTGAAAAAAAATTCATCAAATCAAATATGGATTCCTTTGACATCTTCTCTCATGTTCATTTCCCCAAATATAAGATCTACCTATTCTACTTGTAAAGAGATGATCCAAACATCAGATCTAAATCAACCCATATTGCTGCTCTCATGTTGTGTGTGGCCCAATGATTTCTTCCCAACTAAGACACTCTTCAATTGTTGAGTTGTCTATTCAAGATTATTTTAGACAATGTTTGATCCACTTATCCAATCTGATTTGTGTTTCCCTTGCTATCCAAAATGAGCTAAAGACCTTGATGTGCTAGTTAGATAGTGGAAACATTGAATATTATTATTCCCCCTACAATGTATAATTTCCACTCATTTCATTTTATGGAGTCATAAAATGTCTACCAATTTTTTTTAGGAGTAAACTTGTAATCTATTTGTGATCCCAATGTATATCCACCCTACTGACAAAACATTTGTTCAACTAGATCACATATTTCCTATCTCAACTACCACTATGATGACCCCTCTCCTCGGTAAATTTTCTCTCAAAAGGTGGGCCCACGGTGCCTAGCACCTTTTGAAATATAGTTTTTGCTTTTAAATCTTTTTAAGGTGGTAGTTAACATGAATATCTTATTTTGACAATAAATGTACATTCTTATTCATTGAATTTACATTCCCATTTCATACTTCATTCCTTATCATTAAAATTATGTTATCAACACTAGATAGCCCATCTCAACATTGTTTCCTCCCTCTTAATCAATAATACCATGTTCACTGAAGGTTAACTAAATAACATCCTATGTATTCTCCCTCTTTTTCAAGGTTGCCTCTAATAACATGTCAAGCTCCCTCTGAATCTCAATCTTCCTCTTCCTGCAATAACATTCTTGGAAGAAAAGATCAAGGCACATATCTCATTTAGTATGTATAGAAATACAAAAATAAG
Source organism: Cupressus sempervirens (assembly GCA_028749045.1). Classification (NCBI taxonomy): domain Eukaryota; kingdom Viridiplantae; phylum Streptophyta; class Pinopsida; order Cupressales; family Cupressaceae; genus Cupressus; species Cupressus sempervirens. Next base: position 127,996,245 of record CM053783.1, read on the forward strand.
ACAAACAATAGTTTAGATAAATGTCTAATTGAAATATACAAGCATAAATTCTATCTTCTATATATATAAGAAAAGTTATATAATAAACTTGATCAACAAATATAAATTTTTTTTGTATTAATAAAACAAGTTACCTTTACATAACATACCTCACTTCTTTGACCTCCTATAATTTCATGTTTCATTTTAGTGGCCCTTCATTACTTTATATTCTTTACTTTCTCTTATTGTGAGTGACATATTAAATACTTATAAATTCATTTCAAATGTGGTAATTATATGAGTTGTTGCCTTCTTTTATTAGCACCCTTTGTTAGAATTATTTAGAATAACTAAGAGGGGGGTGAATCGGTTATTCAAGGTCTTGTAATGTCCAATTCAAACTTTCTAGTAAAACAGGAGTGAATCAAAAGTATTATCCTTTTTACTTTCTTAACATGCATACAATTAAACATGAAAAGTAAACATGCATCACACCATAACACAAAGGATTTTGATGACCCAAAAATCCTCTAGGAATAAAGTAAAACTGGGGTGGGGATGACACCCACAAAATAACTGTGCAATTGATTTCAACCACTTCTGATGGTCTGCCATGTTAAAGGCTTTACACATTGTTAAATGTGATCCTGTTAAAGGATTTCTACACCTGTTAGGAGTGTGCCCTATAGGGGACTTAAGAATATTCAACTTAGAATGCCACCCTGTTAAGGGATTTACATAGAGCTATTAGGCTCACCCATGTCCATGGGATTTACAGTCACCTTCTCAAAAGAATATTTTATCCCTCTCTAAGGATCTCCTATCCTTCTCCTAAGGATATCTTATCCTTCTCCTAAGGATCTCTTATCCTTCTCCTGGCGATCTTTTATCATTTTCCTAAGGCTTATCCACCTAGCTATTAGCTAACCTAGCAATGTAGGATTTCAATATCTAATACAATGGTAAGAGAGTATTAGAAAGGTTTTGACCTGATAAAGATTGCAACTTTAGCCTTGCAGATTTCAGATCACTCTTCAATTCCTTTCTTTGCTTAGCTTTTCTTCCTTGCAATGCTGACAGCTTGTTCACCCTTCAAGATCTGTCTCCTTGAGTTCTTCCACTCGTAATGCTAATGCACTCTATGGTCACTTGATCAACTCAAAGTCTTGATGCTCTATCCTTACTCCTCACTGTGTCCTCTTCTTGACACTTCACACTAGCCTTCTCTTGGCTTCTTCGCATGACCACACTTATGACCAACTCCCTCTTGCACTCTCATGATCTCTAACCTGTAACTCCTTATAAAGAAGTTCTATTCTTCATTTCCCTCTCAAATCTTAATTTGATCTGAGAAAATGATATTGTTTTCCCTCCAAATTGCTTCGTCTAGAAACTTCATGATAAGTCCATTAGCATTCGCCTTGAATTGGTTTGCATGGTTCACATGAAATTTTGTGACATCTACTCATCATCCTTATCATCCAACTAATTCACAAAATTCAATGTAACAAACTTATCATTACTGATCTGGTGAATCTTTTGACTTAACAAATAATGCAGCAACTCGGCATCATTGGTTTATTGATGCTCAACACCTTCTGTGTTACTCAACTTCTACCTCATTTACTGATGCTTGGTACCTGAAAAAATTTTCTCGGCATCCATTACCTTTTTTTGATGCTCGGCACCTGAAGTCGTTTCCTAAGTTACTCGGCACCTGAACATTCCTGTGTTACTCGGCACCTGAAGTTGAACTTGCACGGCTTCAACTAAGAATCTGCTCGGCTCTAACTAGCTTGCTCAACTTTCTCCAATGAACTTAGTTAGGCTTTACAAATGACTTAGTTAAACCTTACATCTTTGATGTGTCTCAGTGTGTCCATCCTCTTAGAGTATGTCATCAATACACTATTTCATCAATGGCTTAGTTGATCCTTATACTTCATTACAACATCATAACTTCAACCTTTCTCTAGGTGCTCTAGTTACATCTTATTGATTGCCTCCTCCTTGTCAATCAACCAATTGATAGTATTTGGATCACTTAAGAAATTGTCATTCCTGCAAGTAGCAAGTTTGACATCAATGACAAAACAATGATTGAAAACATTCTTTACCCATTCTATTATTCTTCATTCATGATCCTTTCAATCATTTCCAACACCCTTCCTCTTAATGTCCACCTCATATGATATAGCATGGATTTCAAATTGAATTCCTCTTTTCACACAAAGCTTGTGACTTTTCAAAACTCAATTACTCCTTTATATTTACACTTTACCTTTATGGTAGATCGGCTTATATTGATTTGTTGTTATCTTTATCACCTTCATATTTGACCAACCATGATCTATCGTGTATGTATTTCATTATTTTCTCATTAATTTATGCATCAGATGCATCCTCTTTGCTCCCGTGGCACATGAGATGACTCACCTGTAAATGTATGTTTAAAATTCTTTTGTAATGTCCATGTATAATGCCTACAATTTAGTATTCCATATTGTGCTTATTAGGAATTCATAATGATAGACATAAAATACAAAGGAAGTGTCTCATGTAAATGAACAATGATGAATGCACAATCAGTCATGAACAAAACATATAAACAATGAGTCTTCTAGCAATACAACTTTTGCAATGATAGTTTATAGATAGGGATCCCTCTCTCTTATCTCCTTGTCCACTTGTGATCAAAATACTTTCCACTACCTCCAATCACTTGATGGTATTAGGTACCCACGTCTTTAATGGACCCTCCTCACTATAAAATTGACACAAAAAATGTTGACTTCATCCATTGTCATCTCTTAATTGATCCATGTAATATGCAATGTGGTAGCTTGTCTCCTTTCATAGAGGGCTCAATGAGACTTAATATTGATTCCTCATCCTTTACCAAGCCCCTCCTCATGATAGTTGCTAACATGGAAGTAGATTATTTCCAAAGTCACATTCAATGCTTTAATGGATCTTCCACCATGGATAGGGTATAAGGAGATATGTTTGAAACTCCAGATTCTATTTCCCTTATCTCTCCATTTGATTTATTTATGTCACAAAATGTTGAAGGGTGAATGCTCAATTCCCATTCCAAATACATTTCTCATCTGTCACATCTAATGTTCACTTAAGAGAATGGTGTTTAAATAGATGACATTAAATTAAGGTTTTCAACTAGATGGCACACACATCACATAAGCTTTCATGTTTGGTACAAAAGACTACATTAGTCAATGCAACTACATTATCCAATTTAATGTGCCTAGATGAGGCTTGAGTGTAGTCCAATACCCATATCAGAATGGATGTGGTCAAATAAATCCTCCAAATTTCTAAGAACATTGAGTGTAGCAAGATGGGTGATAATTGCTATATTATTTTGTTCCCTACAAAGACTAACTAGTTCCAATGTGTCTTTTCTCACATTTCCTAACAAGTTTTGGCTAGTCAGATGGATCTCCAATAAAGAGTCACTCTTCATATATTTTCCTCATGATGTTAATGGATTACTTGGCACTCATTTTTTCATAGATCGCATCCCTATTGTGCAACTTCAAGAGCATATGATTTTCTCTAGATTTATGCTATCACATATTCATGTGTAATACACATATTATTTTTGAAGTGGACACCTTGAAATATTGAAATCATCAAATTTCTTGTTAACATCTTTTGTGAAACAAGATATTATGCTTAATCAACGAAGTTATTGTCCCAATCATATTGAGCAATTGTTTGTGTACACATATTAAGCCTTCACCAGTATGGAAAAGGAACATACATTAGATTGTTGGTGCTAACAAGTTTTGAATTTGTAGCAATTCAAATAGCTGAAAGGACAACTATCGGGTTGCAGCCAAAGTTCTGAGAATTGGCCACACATGGGCCATAAAAGTTAGCATTCCATAGAGATTATAGTGTGATGTTAGAGCATCAACAGGATGTCATCATTATTTGCTAACTATCAACAACAATTTGGGAGCAATCTGTGTGGCTTTGTTCCATGTTGACTCATTCTAATATGAACACTTTGGTGAGATAAATTTCTAAAGAATAAATCTTTCAAACTTCTCTACTTTTGTAGTTTGGCTTTGATACCATAGTTTGGCTTTGATACCATGTTTGAGTTTCTAGGATTGCTGCAAATGTACTAATAATGCCATTGTATTGATTGTGTTCCAAATGAAAATGAAGGCTTATAAATATGAGAGGAGGGGACATTTTTCATGAAGAGACATGTCTCTACGGTTAAACATCACTAGTTAACATATTAATATAGTAGTATAAATAACCATATATGTAACTCACACTAAGCATACATGTAATATTAATATGTTAATCATATATGTAATATATTATTATATAATAATATATAATATATATTATTATTATTATATTATTATAATATATATAATGTATAATATATATTATATTACATATATAATGTATATTATATATATATAAGATATCTATCTTAAAGATGATTTACCATCAACAAGGTATATCATGTCAAAATCAATCTGACAGAAGCTACAACCTTAACAAAACCTGCACTGATTTTTTTTTTTAAATTATAGATAAGTTACTTAACAACAACATCAAGTAACTAAGTGCAAGAATGAAACATCTAAACAAGGTGATAAGAATAGGGAACATGGCTAACTCACATGTTCATCTACACTAGCAGAAGTCTTACAAACACTTCCAAAGATCTCCAAGCACTAAACCATTATTTACGAACCAAAGATCATCTAAATCATGAGAATATACCAAGGGGATGTTCTTTTTTAAAAACCCAAAGTAAAAGTTCCTAGCATGGTTAGACATACAATTCTGTTTCCACTAATCATATCATAGTCAAGAATCACAAGTAGAGACCAACAATGATCATGCAAAAGAGGAGGGCTCAAAGTTACAACCACTCATCTATTGGAAACCATGCTGAAAGATAAATGTTGAATCCTAAAATTTGGCTGAGTTTGAATTCATGAAGCCCTGTAATTTCTTAAAATCTTTAGCTTAACTTAGAGAGCTCTAGAATCTATCTCAAATGAATAGTCACATCTATTAAAATATATCTTAAGTATAAGGAATTAAATATATGCCAACTTGTACTTAAATGATATATTTTATACCCCATAGAAAATCTATTTCAAACTAGGAAGGTGTGGAACCCAATAGGGTACCCAAAACTCCAAATCATGTTTCCCAAAAGTGCGCAAAAAGGCTCCCTATCTTCCACACGAGGAAGTACAAAATTCAAGAATCATGCAAGTGAACACATTCTCGTGTGAGTGAACACATTCTCACACAAGCAAGTTTCATGTCTCCCACGAGGAAACGATCGACTACGTGAGAGAACACCTAGTTGCACAAGCCAGTACTATCTCACATGAGCAAACACTAGGCCACATGAGAGAATGCACTCTCAAACAAGCATCTATCATGACCCACAAGAGAGAATGCTTTCCTCATGCGAGGAAACACATTTTGAAACGAAAAAGGATGATAGCAAGATTAAACACATAAAAAGGAAGTATAAGAAGAATTAAATTCTCCATGTCATAGGTACCGAAAACACAAATTTCGAGGCACAAACACTCAAAAGCATATAAAGGAGATCAAATATCTCTAACATCTAATCTGCAACATCTAATCCATAGCATCTAATATAATCATGTAGAAAGAAGCATCACAATGAACATACACGTGCATAAATCAACTATCTCAAGAAGGAAAACACAAGCAAAGAGCCACTGACCTAAAAACAACTGTGCTCATTTCCTCCCAACCATAATGGCATCATGAGACCTCAAGAGCCCTAACCATCCCTTGAATGTGAATCTCAAATTTCCAACAAGATAGTTCGAGTTGTTTCATGAGATCATTCTTACCAATAACCAATAAATAACATCATAAGAACAAGTATATCCAACATGTTAATCTTTCAATAACATCACTAATCTAAGGAATGGTAAGAAACATCATCTAACAATATGATACAACATCATGATAAAGGAGTGCATCAAGTAATAAACTAACATCATCTAAACATGATATCCATGCATCCAAAATAAAGCATAAATCACAAGAGAACATACTTTGGATATACTGAAGTACCAAGTGAATATCTAGCACCGGTCTCAAACTAAAGTAGACCATCTCTGTACACCTATCCCCAATAGTGGTATAGGTAGCCATGCCTCCCAACCATGTGGTACCCATAGGCCCACTCCTGCTTCACTCCCACTGTGTTGCTGGAAATAATGATTTGACCACAAACACACAACACAATTATCCATGGCTAACACTCACTCCAAATAGTACAAAGGATTGAAACCAAGATCATGAGACAATGCAATACAATAGGTCCTAGTCAGATTGTCTATGGGTCTACTATGTAAGGACTCTAGTGGAGAGTAGATCGCTTGGCATTGCCGAGCCCAAGCTAAACATCATGCAAAAACACTCCCTCAAGAGGCCATCACACTGTGTCCTTGGATGAACTGTTGATGCAGGAGCATCTTGGGTGTAAGGGCAATGTTGCATCACCCAAAAATATCTTATTTTCAGCCTTTTCTATTTTAATAAGGACTAGTAGACAGGGTGGTTACTATTTATGAGAACTTACTATTTTTAGTAAGTTTGTCATACGAGCTCAAAATGTTCTATTTTTTTACAGGAAGGTTCATTTTAGAGTTGTAAACCTGCCATAGAAATCTCATTGCTCAAGCATTAGTATCAAAGAAGTTATTATAGATTTTTGATGAAAAAAATTGTAGAAAAATCTCCAGGCTCACTGTTGGAGGCCTTAGAGTGCCTGGATGAGGTCTGAAAACTTGATGGAAGGGTGTTAGCACAATTTTGAACCTATAGATTAGGAGCTGGCATTTCTGAAAAGTGGTTATAATAGCCAAACGGAGCAATGCTTCGTGAGTTATGCCCTTTGGAAGTTGGGCTATTGAAATTTCTAAAATAATTTGGCAAATATGTATTTGGTTGACTCTATGTGTATTGTTAGGGTTTTTTGGCCCTAGGTATTAAGATTGAGCATCTAGAACCTTCCTGGGTGGCATAAAATTTCCTATTTAAGAAAGGCCCAAACATTGTCTACGACAACTCTGGGTGATAGTTCATAGCATTGTCTTGCAAATTACTATAATGAAGACACCCATTTGGGTTAGCATATTTTAATTGAGAATTTTGTAATTTTGCATTTGCAGTGATAATAAGAAGTCCATATTCTATTCCTACATTTTTTGTTGTTTCTTTGTTTCTGTTATGAGTTTATGGTATTAAGGGGAGTCCCCTACATCAAGTGGTATCAGAGCTAGAGTTCTTGAACGTGTGAATAGAATGTCGATTGTGAGGCAGTTTGCACCAGGACCGTAGTTTGGGTTGAGTGTGTAGACAAATCGTTGACTGTGAAGCAATTTGCACTAAGCTTTCAGCACAAGCGTGAAAATGTCTCCACCAAGAAAGCGTGGCGAAAGAGCTGCAAGTGTTACACCTGAGAGTTTCCAAGCCCTTCGAAGGAAAATGCAAGTGTTGGAAGAACAAATGTGAAGAGGAATAAATCTTCTTGTAAAAGATGAAAGCAAGGATGAGGACGAAGTAGAAGAAAATGCTGAAGCAGAGGTAGTTCTAAATCCAGAGGAAGAAAGGCTTTTTAGAGCCATCTCCAAGATTGGAAAAAGACCTAAGTTTGAGATTCCCACATTTTTAGGAAATCTTAACCCACAAGAGTTGATCAATTGAATCAATGAACTAGAGGAGTACTTTGAGTATGAAGATATTAAGGATCTGGATATGGTCAAGTTTGTGAAGGCAAAACTGAAGGGACATGCAAAGATCTGGTGGCAAGAGGTTCAATTGGAGCGAAATAGAAAGAGAAATGACAAAATCACTAGATGGGATTAGACGATAGCTAAAATGAAGCGACAATTCATTCTTATGGATTATGAGCTTGATTTGTTGAAGAATATGCAAGAAATGAAGCAAGCGGGAAAATCTATTCAAGAGTATATTGAGGAGTTCTACTGAGTTCTCATTAGAATCAACCATGTAGAAGTTGATAAGGAGAAAGTCACCTATTATTGTAATGGGTTAAGGCCTAGCATTTAGGACGAGCTAAGTCTAGTTTGGATGAACAGTATTGAGGAGGTATACCAATTTTCCCTAAGAGTTAAGGAGAAACTAAGCAAGAAGTTTGACAATAAGAATAGTGGAAGAGGTCGGGTGGAAGATCTGGTGGACAATCTTATGGAGGCCATAATAATGATTAGAAGAACAAGGATGAGGTTGGAAGTAGCAAAGAGAACTAAAGGGGAAACAATTCCAAGCATTTCCATGATCATAACAATAAAGATCAGAGAGGAAGAGGTAGAGGACAAGGATCTGGAAGAGGAGGCTTATGTGGAAAATGTTTTCGCTGCCAGGAAGAAGGGCATAGAGCATTTGAATGTACCTAGCACCAAGGAAGAATAGATTGAAGAATAGAAGGTTGGGTGAGAGTTGCACATGTTGATGAAGATGCCAGATCCTCATATTCTGAAGATGCTAAAAGAGGAGAAGTCCTAGTTAATAAAAGAGTCATGTTGAGTGGTGAGAATGAACCTGATCAAAGAAGGAATTTGTTTCGAATAAGGTGCAGATGTGAAGATAAGTGTTGTGATGTGATCATTAATGATGGAAGTACTGACAATCTAGTGTCAGAAACGATGGTCACCAAATTGAAGTTGAAGAGACAGAAACACCTACATCCATATTGTATTGCTTGGGTGCAAGATGACCACGAGGTTATGGTCAATAAGCAATGCTCAGTGAAGTTCAAGATTGGGAGCTACCAGGACGAGGTACTATGTGATATCATACCTATGGACATATGCCATATGTTGTTGGGTAGGCTGTGGTAGTTTGATAGACATGTTGTACATGATGGGCGAGCAAATACCTACACTCTAACTAAGGATGGAGTGAAACATAAGTTGAAGCCATTGAAGGATAAAGAAGAAAAGGTATGTAGTGCTACCAGAATATGTTATGTTGATGGAAAATAGTTTCTTAAAGGTATGAAACATGAGCATATGTGTTTTGCTATAATTTCTAAAGATAGTAAAGAAGAAGTAAAGGAGGTACCTGCAAAAGTTGCAGATATGTTGGAAAAGTTTTTTGATATTGTATCAGATAATGTACCTGATGGATTGCCCCCAATGAGGAAGATCAGTCACCAAATGGATTTGGTTCCAGGAGCTAGTTTTCCAAACAAGGCAGCACATAGAATGACACCAGCAGAAAGTGAAGAGTTGAACATGCAAATTCATGAGTTGTTGCAAAAGGGGTTGATTCGAGAGAGTCCAAGTCCATGTGTTGTACCAGCAGTGTTAGCACCAAAGAAGAATGGAGAATGAAGGATGTGCACAAATTCTCATGCTATCAACAAGATCACCATCAAGTATGGATTTCCTTCATTGAGGATGGATGATATTATGTGCTATTTGAGTGGAGTTCAGTATTTCATAAAAATAGATCTGAAGAGTGGGTACCATCAGATTTGTATCAGAGAAGGTGATGAGTGGAAGACTGCTTTCAAGACAAGGGAAGGACTATATGAGTGGTTAGTCATGCCTTTTGGGCTAACCAATGCACTGAGCAATTTCATGAGGCTCATGAATGAGGTACTGAAGAAGTTTTTAGGTAAGTTTTTCATTGTTTACCTAGATGATATATTGATTTTTAGTAAGACATTGGAGTAGCATTTGATTCATATTCGCAAGGTGTTTGAAAAGTTGAGGGAAGAAAAGTTGTTGATAAACCTGAAGAAGTGCAATTTTGTAAAGGAGTTGGTGAACTTAGGATTTGTAGTCTCAGGGGAAGGTCTAAAAATGGACCTAGAGAAAGTGAAGGCTATCCTTGAATGGCCTACTCCAAGGAGTACGACAGAGGTAAGATCTTTTCATAGACTCACTACATTTTACAAAAAGTTCATAAGAAGTTTTAGCAGTATTTGTGGACCCTTGACTAAAACAATGAGAGGATATAGGAAAGAGTTTAAGTGGACTATAGGAGAAGATAAGAGTTTCAATCTGTTAAAACAAAAAGTTACTGAGCAACCTATTTTAGCACTTCCTGATTTTAGCAAGGTGTTTCAAGTACACTGTGATGCTAGTGGTACTACAATAGGAGTTGTTTTGAGCTAGGAAGGTAGACTGGTTGCTTATTTTAGTGAGAAGTTGAATGATGCAAAAAGAATATATTCTACTTATGATTAGGAATTTTATGCTATAGTTCAAACATTGAAGAAGTGGAGACACTATCTTCTTCCTAAGGAATTTGTATTGTATACTAATCATCAAGCTTTGTAATATTTGAATAGTCCAGGAAAATTGAACCAAAGGCACTTAAAATGGGTTGAGTTTTTGCAGAGTTATACATTTGTTTTGAAACACAAGAGTGGGAAGTCTAACAAAGTTGCAGATGCTCTTAGTAGAAGACAACTTTTGCTGATAGAAATGAAGATAAAGGTGGTTGGGTTCACGGAACTCAGTATTTTGTATCCAAATGATTCTGATTGTGGTGAAGCATGGAAGGCTTATACAAAACCTGTTACACTTGATAGGACAAAGTGGTTGGATTTTATGATCCAAGATAATATGTTGTTCAAAGGAAGCCAGTTGTGCATTCCAAGAAGTTCAATGATAGAGAACCTCATCAAGAAGAAGCATAGTGGAGGATTGGCTAGACATTTTGGAAGAGATAAAACTATAGCTTTGGTTGCTGAAAATTATTACTGGTCACAATTATAGAAAGATGTGATGAAGTTTGTACAAAGTTTATGAGTATGTCAGATGGCGAAAGGAGTGAAGCAAAATACAAGGTTGTATCAACCAGTACCTATACCAAAGAAGATGTGAGAGGATGTCATCATGGATTTTGTTCTTGGATTACCAAGGACACAACATGGGCATGATTCTATTTTTGTGGTGGTTGACAGGTTTTCAAAGATGGCACATTTTATTCCTTGCAAGAAGACTCGTGATGTTATTCATGTAGCAAAGTTATTTTTCAGAGAAGTGATGAGATTGCATGGTCTGCCAAAGAGTATATTTTTAGATAGAGATACCAAATTTGTTGGGTATTTCTGGCATACATTGTGGAAGAAATTGAAAACAGATTTGAAGTTCAGTTCATCACATCATCCACAGACTGATAGACAGACAGAAACTATGAATCACAGTTTGGGAAACTTGTTGAGATGCTTGGTTGGAGATAAACCAAAAAGATGGGATATGATTTTACCACAAGCAGAATTTGCATATAGTAATTCTATCAATAGGAGTACTGAAAAATCACCATTCCAGATTGTATATGAGAGTAGTCTTAGAAATGTTTCTGAATTGAGGAAGTTGGATAAGGGAGAGATAAGTAGTGCTAAAGCAAAAGATTTTGCTAAACATTTGAAGAACATCCATGAGGAGGTGAGGAAGCACATCATAATGATGAATACATAGTATAAGGCTAAGGCAGATGTGAAAAGGAAATATAAAGAATTTCATATTGGAGATGAAATCATGGTTCATTTGAGAAAGGAGTGTTTTCTAGTAGGTACATATAATAAGTTGAAGATGAAGAAGTTTGGACTGTGCAAGATAGTGAAGAGGCATGATTCTGGAAATGCGTATGAAGTGGAGTTGCCTGTTGAATTGAATATTTCACAAGTATTTAATATTTTAGATTTGAAAAAGTATTATGAAGGAGGTGATGGAGATGAAGTTGCAGAAGCACAATGGAGCATTCCAACAACTAGTTCAGCTATTAAGGAAATTGAGGAGATACTAGACAGTCATATTGGAAAAAGTACTAGAAATAGAACTTACGAGGAATATCTAGTCAAATGGAAAGGGAGACCAGTTGAGGATTCATCATGGCTAGCAAAGGAGGAGGTCAATCGTCTTGGTTTTCCTTTGAACACCTAAGACATGACTGGGTCACTTCTCAAATTACCCTGGGTGTCTGATGTAGGAGCATCCTGGGTGTAAGGCCAATCTCGCATCACCCAAAAATATTTTATTTTCAGCCTTTTCTATTTTAATAAGGACTAGTAGACAGGGTGGTTACTATTTATAGGAACTTACTATTTTTAGTAAGTTTTTCATAAGAGCTCAAAATGTTCTCTTTTTCTACAGGAAGGTTCATTTTACAGTTGTAAACCTACCATAAAAATCTCATTGCTCAAGCATTAGTATCAGAGAAGTTATTGTAGATTTTCAGTGGAAAAATCTTCTGGCTCACCAAATGAGGCCTTAGAGTGTCCGAATGAGGTCCAAAAACTCGATGGTAGGGTGCTAGCATAGTTTTGAGCCTGTAGATCAAGAGCTGGCATTTTCAAAAAGTGGTTATAATAGCCAATCAGAGCAACGATTCGTAAGTTATGGCCTTCGAAAGTTGGGCTACCAAAATTTCTAAAAAAATTTGTCAAAGATGTATTTGGCCAACTCTATGTATATTGTTAGGGTCTGTCGGCCCTAGGTATTAAGTTTGAGCATTTAGAACCTTCCTGAGCAGCATAAAACTGCCTATATAAGAAAGGCCTGAACATTGTCTACGACAACTTTAGGTGATAGTTCGCAGCACTGTCTTGCAGATTACTGTAATGAAGGCGCCCACTTGGGTTAGCATATTGTAATTGAGAATTCTGTAATTCCACATTTGCAATGATAATAAGAAGTCCATATTTTGTGCTCGCATTTGTTGTTGTTTCTTTATTTTTGTTAGGAATTTATGATATTAAGGGGAATCCCCTATATCAACTATCTAGACATTTGCCCTTGGATGAACTGTACAGGCACATACCCTTGGATAAACCATACAAATATTTCACATTTTATTATCTTAGTTTTATTACCCATTTATTCATTTAGTTATCACTTAGAAAAAAATTCATGTCAAGCTTGTCGGGAATACGACCCGGGGTTACAAGAGAAGCCCCTCCACTTGTCTACCCTACATACCCATGCTCATCACACGATGGGTACCCGTAGGCAATGTAGTTTCCCAACCCAACCCCAATGAACATAACTCAACCAAAAGCAATTAGGAGTTCGGGTCTCACAAGAACTTGACAATTGCACAATCACATGCTCGTGTGTGAGCACACTAACTACACAAAGATCATAAACAAGAAGGGTTGGATGAGAAACAATAAAATACCAAATGTAACAAGATCACTCAATTGGCTTGTATCTGGGAGTACATATTCTACACAAATCTCAATGATGCAACAAACCCATACATCATGAACTCACTCAACTGGCTTAAATCTGGGAGTATGTATTCTACACGAATCCTAGTGTCCATGAAATAAAAACATAACATGCAAGGAAATATAGAATACAATCCATTTCTACCATCCAAAGAGACAATGCCAAAATCCCAACAAAATATGGGCAACACACAAACCAAGGCAAGACTAAAAGCCCAAAACTCAAAGTTCTCGAATAACAAAAAAACTAAAACCTCAATTTAAGAATAGGGTCACAAGACAAAAGGTCTAATAAAATTCACCAAACAAGTTGGGATTCCCAATATGGAAAATCTAACAAAAGACACAAGTCCACAAAATCCACTATGGAAACACGAGTTTAGATCTGGAAATAAAATATGCCAGAATGTCCTATAACCATTTTGAATACATGATCCTCATTGTTAAGGCAAGGGCTACAAGATCAAATCTCTAAATGAGCCAAACAAAGAAATAGGTGAAAACCCAGACGGCACACAAAACAAGACAATGCCAAAACACCCAAAACTAAAGCATCTTGGAATCCAACAAAATCTAAAACCCACTGACCAAATAGTCCCAAACCAAGGAATATCAAATAAAATTTGACTTCCAAACAACCACATAAAAATCAGCAGCATAACAATGCTTAAACTTGCATTTCTAATATCATACAAAATAGAAATACTCACCCCCGTCCAACCGAGTCATATGAATGCTTAAAAACGGAGGGGAACACCAGTTCTCCACTCCCTAACATTTACCAACATGAAACAAAAGCTGAAACAAAGTAAAACCAATAAAACTCAAAAGCGTTATCTCGCAGCCAAGAGGGCAAAACGAGAAATACCACTGTAAAATAACGAGGACGCCAGGGTTAGGAGGAATTTTCCCCAAAACCATAAAATAGCAAAGTAAAAAGTGAGAATAAACTCACTTTTAGCCAATGTATGCACTTTTGCAAAGTGACATATAAATTAGATTATTTCAATTAAATAATCTAATTGGCTCCCTTTACCCAAATTGAATAAGGTGATTCCAATTGAATTAGAATCCAACTACAACAAATTAGCCGATAATAAAATATAGATTAAATCAAATAATTAATCCCTTCAACCCACTGAACAACATTTAATTTAATCTTTTTCGCACCTATTATGGAATCCTAACAGCAGATACACGCTCATAGCTCTAATCACATAATGCATTATGAATCCGAATTTACCAATTGCCAGAGGATTAAAATGACAATAACGATGCATCACCACTGCCGAGGATATAAGTCCTGCACAATAAACAAATACAATCAAGTGTAGATGAACAATAATAATAGTCAAAGCAACAATTACGCGAAATCACTTAATTAAAGCATCTAATTAATATCATTTACATAATTATTTAAATAGCCCATTTTGCATAAATTACTAAAATGAACAAGGTACTTATCCATAGCACTATAACCAATGATACCAACATGGACAATTCATTTCTAATTATTTAAGCATTTAATAATGGAATTAATAACAAGTATTCAACAACTTAAACGATAATATGCACATTTAAGTCAACATGGTCAAACACATGATTAAAGACTACTGCAAGAACCTAGTGAAATACAACATGATAATAATACACGATGCAATCAATGCACACATCTCAAAGTAGTCACAGAACAACATCATGACCCACATCAATCCAAGTAGCCACTAACACAAACCTCAATGAACCCATCTAGTACATCATAATCTCATAAAATCAACCATAAGCATAATCAATCCAAATGATACAATAACACAAATCCAATCACGCCAAGGGTGTAGACCACTCTTGGTCCCAATCATGATCACTCACAAAGAAAGGTCATCAAGGTTGCATCCATTAGGATGACTTGTAGAAATTAAATGGGAGAGGCACTACAGTGTTGAAGTAATAGCTTCGGTTGGATTTGACATCAATATGTAAAACAAATCTACACACACACACACACATAGATTTCTCCTATATACTATATTTGAAGCTATTTAAGTTACTTATGATCTTGCCTAGATCAGGCTGCTTACATAATCAATCTGTGAATAATATTATTATCAGTCATCGTATTCTTGCCCAATGATCAAGTTTGAGATGCATATTGATGTTGATATATATGTGGTTCTTTAGATAAGTATTGGTGTTGCCATATCATGATCAAGTTCAACAATTATTATATACTCCTTTCATCGACAATTTGGTGTTGAGAATTGCATACCATATTGTACATGATGTTGCAATCAAAACTGTTGTGTGTGATCGACGTTATCCATGTTGTATTGGATCGTATTATAATTGGTCAATGGTCTTCAAGATTATGATATTGCTATCAAGAATTAACTGTGTGATTTTTGAGTCAAACTCATTGACCCTTGTTTCATAAGTAGTGATTCAACATGAATCCATCTCTCATGAGAATAAATGGAACACTTAGCACTCATTGGATTTAGGTCTTCAAGATATCGTGACTTATGTTAAGTCATTAACATAAGATTAGTTAAAGTCATGGGCACGTAAGGCCATGACCCTTCGTGGGTCATACCAAGTAAGGGTCATGTCCTTATGTAGAAATGACTATTCAATGTGATATATATTGCTAAAGTATCAATGGAAAATGGTATCAATAACATCAACAATTCCTCTTCTCCATTTGATACTTACTCTTTCTATGAGAACATACATAAACTCAATCAAGTATTATATATAAATTTGAACAATTATAAGTGCATACATCAATCTTTATTAATATACTTCTTCTAGAAGAATTGTTCGGGTCAGAAGAAATATATAATTGTTCTTTATCTAAGATTTGATATTCCTTAACAAGCAATGAATCAATATTCCAACACTTTTTGCCCAACTTTGGATATCAACAATTAACCATAAATATCAATAAACAAATAAATTGAGCAACAATAAAGAGCATGCCACAAAGAAAGCCATAATACCATATTTTGTCAACTAGGGAATTCTTGGTCAAGGGAGAACCCGAATAGGGATGGTACCCACAAGAGGATGCACCAATCAAAAATAGCTTTTACGAGGTTTTGACCCTGTTAGTAGTCTACTACATACATTTAGTAGATTTGTCCTTGTTAAAAGACTTGACCTTGTTAGAGGCCAGAAGTCATATAAAAAAAGGAGCTCACTACTCATACAACAATACACAACCAATACAAGTGATATAGTTATTGTACCAAAATTGAGTATACTGATATCTTCAATATTTGGCTATGCGATAACATACTACCTTCATGTTATTTATCCAAAACTCATACCCACTAATACATTAACATTAGCAAACATAAATATATTATGCAAACTCCCTATTTTTAACCATAATCCAAAATTGTAGCCTTTTATATAATTCCAATGAAGCCTAAAATTGCTGAGAGATATTCCTGAATATACTTAACACAATTTCTTTACTACATAATACCAAAACTTTATCTTTAACATGAGCGGCCTTAACTGATAATAGTATTGTCATTAATGACAACATTTAACAATTCACATTAAGCCAACTTGCCAACAAATATATGCATCTACATTGCCATTAAAAATTTATGCCGAATAATTATTCAAAACCATCACATATATATGACATAACTATCTTCCCCTTGTTTATTTTTCAAGTAAATAAAAAATTATTATAACCAAAATTTTAGTATAAACATCTAATCTCTTATATGCATGAATCTATTTAATTGATAAAACTCTAAATATAAAAGAAAATGTGCACAGTAAACAATAAATTGATAAAATCTAAAAGGAATTTTTTTCTGCACGTTTGCTTTGGGTCAAAGAAATACTGTATAAAATTGCACAAGTGTTCAAAAAAGGAAATTGCTTTATAAGAGGAAAATGATGTGCTTGTAATATCAATGATTCTTTGTTGGGAGGTGAGGACCCAGATGGGGTTCACTCTGGTACATAAGCATAAACTATTTATTAACCTGCAACTTTTTGTCACCTAATCTCTTTTTTGTGATAGTATATTAAGGTAAGAAAGTAAGAAAAATCAAACCTGCAGATATCCTTGTATTAGAAGAACAGAAACAGAAACTGGTTAAGTCTGAACTTTCATCTCAGCTTTAAGTTTTTGGACCATTACTTTGATTTACAAGCCAATATATTTTCATATTGTTCAATACTTATTCAGATTGTGAATGTGAAACACCACTATTGTTACTCATTATATTCTCCTCCTATGCAAAATTGCATTTTTAATGCATAGATCTTCTAAAAGAAGGCAAGGCAACGTCCTCCAAAAGGTCAGGACCAAAGGAGCATGTCAAAGAGTATACAGTAGCTTCTTGTTAGTGGAATCTCTTCCATGGAATTGCTACTTTTGTACTAGAGCAAAAGAAAAAGATGCATCCATTGTGTACAAATTGGATAAGTAGAAAAGTGAAGTGAATCAAAAGGCCAAACAAAGCTTGTCTGCTTCCATTTCCTCCTGAAAAGAACAAAAGACATGTATTTCTACATTCCATCTTAACTACATGATGGGAGATAAATAGCACATTTGAATGTTCTTAGACCATGGAAAACAACCTTCATTGGATTACATATTGTATCCCTATTTTTCACAACAAACATTGCAAGAAGAAGATGAATACCCACAAGAAGAAAAAGAAAAACTGAAACGCCCTAAAAAAAAGCCCTTATTAGTCTTGCATACAAATCAAAATTAGGCCCAATCCTCCAAAAATTGCAGTGCCATTTACCTTGGAACTCCTGAAGCTTCCAAATATCCAGACTCCATGGTCACAGTTTCGAACCTGAGACCAAGCTTTTCTACTACATCAATGAACATCGTGCCAAAAAATTAAGCCCTAAATGAACATCGTGGTCACAGATCAAGCAGAAGGCTTCTGAATAAAAGCGGCCGAGGGAAGATTTGAGGTGGAAGATCTGGGAGGAAAATGGGGCAACAGATTACCTTTGTCATCATATATAATAGCCCCTGAAAAATTTGGCGGCCTACATTTTTCACCCATCATGATCGATTTCTGCCAAATCAAACCCCCATCACTCTCCTCCTTCTCCTTCTCCTCCTCCACAACCTCTGCAGCCGGCGGCTTCTTCGTCCTCTTGCTGAAACTCACATTACTCAGAAACCCTCCAACAGATTTCTGTGAAAAGCTTAAACCATTCATATCAATGGCGGACGAATCATCCTTACTCTCTTTGCCTTCAAATTTTTGCTCTGGCCGCTTTCGGGAGTGAGTAGCACAGATCAAAATAGACATTGAAAAAACACTCACAACACCTGCAACCATTAAAACCCAACTCAAACTGTTGCTTCCTACCGCTTCTCCTCCAGTCATGGCTGCCATTTCGTCTCCACAAAACAAGCAAATTCCCCACCAAAACAATTAGGATTACTTAGGTTTTCACAGCGTAGCTCATGATTCTCACCCAACAGAACCAACTGGCTAACTTTTTCCCCACCATGTTAGACTATAATGGTCATATTTGTACGGCCAGTCTGATGTTTGCCTTTCTTTTTTAATTGAAACCCGCCTTTCCAGAGGGATAATGTCAAACGATACAAACCACAGGGCTTGTCGGATAGTAAGTAATTGCTCTGTTGCTTGAAAGGACAGATTTCCAGTAACAGTAGTCTGATTATTCTACTATTATAGGTCGGCAAAATTTAATAAAAAACCTTCAAACCCAAAGAAATCTTCTTTTGCTAAATATATGCAGAGGCGACATATCTTGAAAATAGTTGTAGACTAGCAATTCACCTTAGTGTGCAATAGGTACGTCGTATTTTAGTGTAAAATTTGTTCTTAACTAATAGAAACGAGACATTTTATTTGTTCTTCTCAGTGTCCATCTCCACACATCTTTCTGCCCCCTTACCCTCTCACTCTCTTTCCTCTACACCACTCCCTCTATATTTTCCCTCTCTATCCCTCTCTCTATCACTCTCCATCTTCATCTTTCTTTGTCTCTCATTCTCATTCTTTCCTCATGTCTCCTTTACAAATATTTTCTGTATAGTATTAATTAAATTAATATCAAGACATTAGATTCTTCAATCTATATTATTTAGAGTAGGCTTTGGATTTAACAATTCGAGTTTTATTTAAGTCAAATAATGTTTCAAATCATACTCAATGAACCACCATCGAGAAATTGTATTATATCTATCTTTACTTCTTTCTTCCAATCTATCTCTCTCCCTTGTTTGTATCTCCTTACCTTTCCCTCACCCCTTCTCTTTACATATATACCCAATCTCTATGTATATCTATCTATCCCCCTCTTTGTCTTTCTATTACTTGTCTCTTGACACTTTTTTAATCTCTCATTCTCGCCCTCTCTACCTCTATCTTTTTATCTCTCCCTCTCCTTGTCCCTCTCCCTCTCCCTCTCCCTATCCATTTATATGTTATTAATTTTACGTCACATATTCACTCTAATTATATCTCACTATCTATTGCCACCCTCCCCTTTATACATATATTATTAACATTATATGTCCCATATTCATTTCTACTATATATAATGCACTATTTCTCTATCTCTCTCTTTCTCTTCTCATACATATTTATCATGCATATTTATCCATCTTTCCATATATCTCTATATTTCACTCTTTCTCTCTCCTCCCCTCTATCTTTTGTATATCTCTACCTCAATCTTTAGATCTCCTCTTCTCATCATCTATACTTGTTTGTCTCTATCTTCTTTCTATATGTTTGTCTCTTTATCTATTTCTATAACTATCCCTCTCTAGATTATGGAAAGTGAGGGGTCTTCAGTAACTTTCTTTATTCTCTTGTATTAATAAATGAATAATGCCAAAAATGGAAATTTGTAACTGTAATTTTTTTTCACAATATTCTCTCAAATGAAGCTTCAATTGTTTCTGGCCTTCGTCCACTCCAACCTTTATCTTCTTCCTCATAAATGAATTGCCTTTGTCAACTTCTTTGTTGCCAGATTATAAGCATAATTTCACTTACACATATTTGCAAGACCACTTGCGTATGAATGGAATACATAATGCGTAGGTTTGAGTAATAGAGAATTGTAAGTCTAAGATAATTATAGGAAACCGCATGACAAAAAGAGAGTAGTGTCCTTATAAAGGACTCTAAAACACACTAAATGTCTATATTTTTACATAAAGTTTACTAATCAACTAAACAATCAAACCAGAACTTTAATTATTTGAAGTCCAAAATTTTGAAGTAAAAGATACAATTGCTGATATTATTTGTCACGGATCTGTGTAACTCTCTCTGAGCAATGGGAGTTTTATACATTCTCCCTTGACAGGGCATTGAGACCTAGTCGAAGTGTGAACATGCCTTTACTGTTGCTACTGCATCTTCTTTCCAAACATTTCCAAATGCCCCTGATCTGTTGATTCCGCCATTACTCCAAATTTAAAGCTTAAAAAACTTATCACAACAAGCATATAAAGCAAGAGAAAGACCCACAGATTTGTAAGTGAAAAGAGTTTAAGTGAAGTGAAAGAGTATGTTGGAATGAAAATTTTCACTTGCTATGTACCTCAAGTCAGTCAGACAAAATATCTACAGATATGTTATATTTTCATGGTTTGATGAGGGTTTTTTTTTGTATTGGTCTTCCACAAAAATACTAAATTTTGTGAACTACAATGGGCCTAATCTTCTGTAGCATGTCAGATATTTGCGGCTGCATACATAGAGCGATGGGAAGATGAAATGTCCCTTTACTGATTTTATATGATATTTCAAGCCTCTAATCAGATCTTTAAGATCAAACAACCAATCTTTCAAAGATCCACCAATTTCTCAATAAACCTCAAATCGGGTATGCCGAAAATAGTGCCAAAAACTTCATAGCTTCACATATTATTAGTAAATCTGAAAGTGGACATTTTTATAGAAATTTTAGCAGCATAACAGCCTACAAAATGACATTTTCATATCTGTATAACATTTACACAATAGCTCCCAAACAGAGGATAAAAACAATGCTCATCGAGCTCCCGAAAACAACATAGAATAGCCCGAAAACACCACAAAACACTAATAATCTATCACAGAAGTATAATCATGACCAAATACATATATTCAACTCTATTTTAACATCTAAAAGTCTGAAATACAGCAGCAACCCAAACTGATATGAAATACTCAACCGGAAACACCAAATTCTTACAAAAAACACACCAAAAAACTCACAAATCTGCACTGTTCAGCACAAAGAAAAACTCTGCATGAGCATGCATATGGAAAGGCTTCAAACTCCCATCCTTAGCCTTCTTGGAAACCTGCAAACTCTCGTTCTTGGGTGTCCTTCTCCACAGGTTTGGCAGCCTCTGAAGAACAACAAAGAAATGAGCAAAAATCAAGTTCTGGAATCAGCCCAAAATGCCTCCAAACCCCTTAAAAGAGGGCATAACCCTAACTCACATCCAAGAGGGGTTAATAAAACATATTTTAATAATAATTTTCATTTATTAGTCCACTAGCTTCCAAAGATTATCCCCTTTTTCCGAAACTTCACCTTTTTGAGCCTACATGCCTTAGCAAAGATTATTATTTTTAATTATTTGAAAAGGGGACATGACAAGTCCTCCCCTTCCAAATATTGCTTGTCCTCAAGCAATGGCTGAAAAATAGACCAATCAATCCACCTAGATCCCAAATGTAGTCATGAACTATACTATTGTCAATTAACACAAGCTCCTGCAATATCCTCTGCAATATAACCAAGAGGAATCCATAACCAAACTGACAATTACTGCTCAACCAAACTCCAAAGTCACAACTTTCACAGTCAGAAACCCACGAGACACAAACTCTTAGAACATCAAAACTCAAGTAAAGTGGACAAATCAAATTGCCAACATAGTAAATACCATCAACGCATCCCATTGGCCTATATGGGATGTACAATCCAACTCTGCAACAATGGTGAATGCTCCCGAATGAAATTGTACCAAGTATGGAAAATCCACACACTGTACAACTCCTATAGTCAACACAACTCTGCAGATCACCGGCCACTATCTCATAACCATAACTCCCATGCACCCCTGATGGTGAAAAGCCATCACAAGATAAATAGCAAAAAATGGAACCCAAACCAATTTTGTCTGCCATCAACTCCTCAACACAAGGATCAAATGCTAACTGATGTACATACCCTACAATATAATGTTGATAAAAAAAACCAACCTCAGTCAATAGCTCACCATGAACAAGTGATACAACCCACTGTGACTGATCACTAGCTAAGTTAGGAGATGTCACAGCCAAAGGAGTAGAATCAATAACAACACCCACTGAAGCATCACTCCAAAACTCCTTCTCTAAGTCATGTATTATCAAGCTGTCAATTGCAGGACCTATCGCCATGTCGTGCCCATCACAACTCTCATCTTGAGGCATCAAACTATCCCATAACTGATGATAAGCACTAGGAACCAAAGTACATCTTTGTATCATTATCTCATCAACATGGTCATCAAAGGTGAATTGATGAGCATACCTCACAATGTAATGTCGATAGAATGCGCCAATCTTAGTCAGTGGCTCAGACTGCAATCCAGATGTAACTAACTGCAATTGATCACTAACCAAGTTGGAACTGACTACTACCTCTGAAGACATCGCCAAGGGAGTAGTATTACTAGCAGGAACCATGCCAACTGTCGGCTCACCAACATCACACATGGTCTTTGATACATCATCTCTAGTCTTCGTGCCATTAATACTAGAGGTCACCACCATGTCAGGCATACCACAACAATCTGTTCCAGCACCCAACTCAACTAAACCTGACTCTAGTGGGGACAAACCCGATATGCCAATGTTAGTATCAAGGATGGATGCATCCCCATCTCCACTTTCTTTGACAATCTCGACCATGGACATCCTCGAATCACCAAACACCATAGCTTGTGACTGTATAGAATCTGGTAAAGACTGTAGTTGCTCTAACTCCATGGTCACCTTAGCCAAATGAAACTGTGACTCCTTGAAAGCCAACTGTGTACTCTCAAGAATCTCAGAAGTCACCTCAAGCTGATGAGTAAGCTCACTCAACTCATCTTCCTTGGCCAACAATGCATCGTATGATGTACTGCCCCACTCCATAAGATAATCTCTATCGGCTACCAACTGCATATAATCCTGTCTCAGAATCTAGATAGCCTCCCATAAAGAGTGGAACTCTGTCAAGGAAATATAACTACCTCCCTGCTCATCACTAGTAGGAGAACCCCATCCATAAACTACTAACAACTGACGAGCAGCATCAAAATGCTGGCAAGCAATAGCAATGTCTCGCTCACTAACTCTCAACTGATTAGACACATGATGGCACTGGCTAGACTGTCTCCTACAAACCTCCTCTGATGCACTGTCTAAAGGAGTATCCTCAAAGTTACTAGTCTCTAGAGTATTACCATCCATATCCTGTGAATCAACTCCAAAGCTCATATCAACATATGGAGTATCAAAAACTGTAGCACCAATGTCTAACTCCTCTGTACCAAAAGAAACTGCCAAGGAAACTAAGTCTTCAAAACTACCCACTACATCCTCCTGGATGTCATCAATGCCAATATGATCCTGGGACTCATCTGTACACACTACCAAATATGAAAGATCATCAACACATTCCAGCAAGTATGGTCAACTAGATATATGAACAAAGCCCAACACCGGTGTATAAAAACTAATACTAGCATCTGACAAGCTGCTGGCACAAGAAAAGGCAACATCGTGCAATCTGCTAATCAAATCCATGATAGCACCCAAACAAACACTGCTACCAAAAAGTGTTAAAGATCTCCAGTCAACTGAATCCCAAATGCCAATATAACAATCTCAAGTCCATATCTGTAAACTAGAATCAGTTGGTAACTCAAGAAAACTCCTCACCTGAGTAATATGACCAATACCAACTAACTTCGCATACCTGTCCTGATGAGATAATGAAGTCACAATACTGTCTTTGTTCACTTTCAGCTGGCTGGAAAAATCATGTGAAGTACTACTAGCCTCAACCTCATGTGTTGAAGCATCTAACTGTGCCTGGTACTCTTTTCCAGCAAAGTCATGAATGCTCAATGTCTGCTCATCTCTACCAGGTATCTCACCATCATGCACAACAACATCCTCATAATCATCATCTGAACCCACTATGCTATAGTCACTGCCTATTGTAACTATACCATCTTGAATACCTGTGACATCACCCTTTGACGACCTGTATACAATTGTTTCAATTTGAGTATCAAGTTGACCATTACTATCAATCTGCGTAATATCCTTTCTCACTACCTCCTATGGTGGAGTAGAATCTAAGACCTCAGCCTAGCTATAAGCTAGTTTCTCAAACTTCTCATGCAAGTTCTTGGTAATTGTGTCATCTGCCTTGTGAGAAAATCTGCCAAATAGAAATCCAGTCAACTTATCCACCTTAGCTGGGTCGGACAACATGTCATTCATTATACGGTGGTGCTCAACCAGCTATTTAGACATGTCATGGCTTGTTTTCCTAAGTTTATCTCGAATGTCTAAATAACCATCCTTTCTACTGTTCTGACTCTAGATATCAATTGTCCAAGATCGTGTCCTCTGAGACTCTGTACTATACCTGTCCATTCTTGATAAAGTAGAGTGTAACTCCAATAGGTTATAACTTCTCCAAACACCAAGAACTAACATGCAAATGATTAGAAGTAGCATGCAACTATAGATTTTGACATGCAACTGATTAGAAGCAACATGCAACCACCAAATTCACCAAGAACTAACATGAAAATGATTAGAAGTAGCATGAAACCATAGATTTTGACATGCAGCTGATTAGAAGCAACATGCAACCATAAATTATGACATGCAAGATTTGGGTAGTTGTCAAAACTGACATGCAAACTTCTACAAACCCTCAGGCTGGCAAGATCATAGCTCTGATACCACTGAAATGTTCCTTTACTGATTTTATATGATATTTCAAGCCTCTAATCAGATCTTTAAGATCAAACAACCAATCTTTCAAAGATCCACCAATTTCTCAATAAACCCCAAATCGGGTATGCCGAAAATAGTGCCAAAAACTTCATAACTTCACATATTATTAGTAAATTTGAAAGTGGACATTTTTATAGAAATTTTAGCAGCATAACAGCCTAAAAAATGACATTTTTATATTTTTATAACATTTACACAACAGCTCCCAAACGGAGGATAAAAACAATGCTCATCGGGCTCCCGAAAACAACATAGAATAGCCCGGAAACACCACAAAAACACTAATAATCTATCACAGAAGTATAATCACAACCAAATACATATATTCAACTCTTTTTTAACGTCTAAAAGTCTAAAATACAACAGCAACCCAAACTAATATGAAATACTCAACCGGAAACACCAAATTCTTACAAAAAACACACCCGAAAACCCACAAATCTGCACTGTTCAGCACAAAGGTAAACTTTGCATGAGCATGCACATGGAAAGGCTTCAAACTCCCATCCTTATCCTTCCTAGAAACCTACAAACTCCTATTCTTGGGTCTCCTCCACAGGTTTGGCAGCCTTTGAAGAACAACAAAGAAATGAGCAAAAATCAAGTTCTGGAATCAGCCCAAAATGCCTCCAAACCCCTTAAAAGAGGGCATAACCCTAACTCACATCCAAGAGGGGTTAATAAAACATATTTTAATAATAATTTTCATTTATTAGTCCATTAGCTTCCAAAGATTATCCCCTTTTTCCGAAACTTCACCTTTTTGGGCCTGCCTGCCTTAGCAAAGATTATTATTTTTAATTATTTGAAAAGGGGATATGACAGAAGACATCCACGGAGGAGGGAACATGGTTCAACGGCGAAGCATTGAGAACAGTGATGTGGATTTACTTTTTAAAAAGCATTGAAATTATCTATCCCATCTAACGGCACAAATGACTTCGATGGTTGTCAACCACTATGAAACAATTTTAGCTGCTACGATAATTTTTACCGGGATGTAAAATGAGGTGCACACTCTAGCAATGGAGTTAGTGTTTGAGCCATCTTTCTTCATGTTGATCCTGACGTTGCAAAGTACCTATTGCATCATAACGACCATCGAAATAATCTTAACTGTTCATTATAATGTTATTCGATTGGAAATAATTTCTGTCATATGCATTGAATTACATTTTGTACAAGACCAAAAATGGACTTTTCTATTACCAGTATTACTGGCCTCAAATGACTAGTACCCCCTCAATGGATACTTTGCTTTAGTAGAAAATACTTTATGAAGTGATTTAGATATCTAATTTGGATTGTGTTGGTGGCAAATGCATCTGACGGCTTATTAACTCCACTGATTTTGATGGCAATAGGGTCACCCAACCATTTTTGTATTAGAAGTAGCCTCGTTCACCGGGAGATTCTTCACCTGTAACCACCATGGATCTCACAGACGATGTTATCTGAAAGATAAAAAATATTTCTCTATCTCTATGTCCCTCTCCCCCCTTATCTATACTTCTATATCCATCTCTCTTTTACTCTCTCTTACTATTGATATTTTTCACTATCTCTATATCTCATCCTCTATCGCTCTTTTTCTCTATTGATGCATCTCCCTCTTCTTCTCTTGTCACATATTGTAAAGATAAACCTTCCCACAAAAATATCACATCAACAAAAATAATAATGAATAAGAAATTAGATTCTATAATTTATATTAATTAGAGTAGGCTTTGGATTCAACTATTTAGATTTTATTTGCATCAAATAATATTTTAGATCATACTCAATGATCCATCATCAAGAAATCATATCGGGTTAATATGTAAAAATCTAAAAGTATCACTTTCATATCTATCTTTGCTTCTATCTTCCAATCTATCTCCCTCCCTTTTCTCTATTTCCTTACCTCTCCTCACCCCCCCCCCTCTCTCTCTCTCTCTCTCTCTCTCTCTCTCTCTCTTTCTCTCTCTCTCTCTCTCTCTCTCAAATCCATCATCAAGAAATTGTATTGAGTTAATATGTAAAAATCTAAAAGTATTATTTTCATATCTATCTTTGCTTCTCTCTCTCTCTCTCTCTCTCTCTCTCTCTCTCTCTCTCTCTCTCTCTCTCTCTCTCTCACATCCATCATCAATAAATTGTATTGAGTTAATATGTAAAAATCTAAAAGTATTATTTTGATATCTATCTTTGCTTCTATCTTCCAATATATCTCCATCCCTTGTCTCTATTTCCTTACCTCTCCTCAACATTTCTCCCTAAATATGTATCATTTTTATCCCCATCCCTTTTTCTATATCTCCTTACCTCTCCTCACCCCCTTTGCCTACATATGTATCATTTTATTTCTCCCTCCTTTGTCTCTATCTCCTTACATCTTCTCACCCCTCTCTCTACATATGTATCCTTTATATTTCCCTCTCTCTCTCTCTCTCTCTCTCTCTCTCTCTCTCTCTCTCTCTCTCTCTCTCTATCTATCTATCTATCTATCTATCTATCTATCTCAATTATATATATATATATATATATATATATATATATATATATATATATATATATATATATATATAACTTTATAGGTTTTATGGTCAATGATATCACTTGTTTAATTTTGTTAATTGACAAGTGATTCCCATGAATTATATGTCTCACACTTTAGGACTTTGTAGAGTTCAATCTTTATGCTAAAATACTTATTAATTATTTAAACAATAAACCATTTGGGGGAAAATAATTATTATGTTAACATATATTAAATAAGTTATACATAAGGATAATACCACAATTGAAGACTATGTGAGTCTATGCTAGCGTAGGGTGAAATCCAACAGTGCAAAATGTTCTAATAGTAGCGCATTTTTCTACAATGTTATGAAATGTTAGATTGTAAAATCAGCTCTTCCACTTGATATAAGGAAACATCTATGAAGCATATAAAACCTACAGTAGATGTGACTCATGCAATTGTCTCATACTATGTTTAGATCCTTATATCTCCAAAGACTTCCTCTTATTCCTATGTTCTTATCTCTCCATCTTCTTATCTATGTCTCCTTATCATGCCATGTAATCCTTATTACTCCATCCCTTCCATCCACCATCCATCTTCTACCATCAATCCCCTCTCTCACTCTTATAGATTCTTATTGCTCCATACTCCCCTTATCATGCTAGTAGTATATCACTTCAAGTCTCCTTATGTTTCCCACCATCTATCATTACCCCTAATCTTTCTAACTCTCCTTTTCACTACATATAACCATTATCATCTCAACAACTCCCCAACTTTGTATCTCTTAATATCTCCTTCTATCTATTTTACTCCATATTTCCCTCTTTAGCTATTGGAATATTTCTCTATCTCTATGCCTATATATGTCTACATATCTATTTCCTTAATCCATATTTATCTTTCTATGCTACTTCTATACTCTCTCTCTCCCCCATCTTCTTCTTTCTCTCCCTCTCAATCTATATATCTCCCTACCTCCCCCTTTTCTATCTTTCCCTTCTCTACCTATCTCTTCCTCCCTCTCTACTTTCCCTCCTTTACTCCCTCTATGTCCCCCTCTCTCAGTGTGTGTGTGTTGATTTCTCTTTCCATGTCACTATCTCTAATCAAGTCACTCTACTTATCTCTTTTTGGAAGGAACTCCATCTCTTTATCTTCTCCCCTTCTCTCTATATATCCTTATAACTCTCTCTTTCACTTTATCTTTCCTTCTCACACTCTACCCCACCCTTTCATATACATATTTTTGTCTCCCTATCTCAACCTCTATCTCTCTAAATTTATTTCTATCAATCTTTTCACTTACTCTGTCTTTAGTTTATCTCGATCCTCTTATTTCCTTCTAAATTTCTTGACATGTGCCTCTCTTAATCAATCTATCTATCTCCATCTTCCTAGACCTCTAAATCTCTATCTCTGTATGCATCTTTCTCCAACACTCTAGATATTCATTTTTTCGTCTCCTTAGTAAAATAGTGTGAAGGGTTGGGACTGTGGGACTGTTAGGGCTCAAATAATTTACATTTTGAATACAAGAAAGGAATCAATAGTGGCTATCTAGGATAACTTTGTAGGCTCAATAGAGATACCAAATTATATAAGATTTTGATAGATTTTTTAGATATTTTATTATGTAACCTAACTGCTTAAAGCTAAGATTTTAACTTTCGACCAAATCAAATATTCAAAAGTAATTGTATGTTAGTTATGTTGGAAAATTGGTATTTTTTATTGATTTTTTTGTTTAGCTAAGTTAGAGTAGAATTGCTTTAAAGAAACTTAAATTGAATATTAAAAACTTTGTTTTTTATTTGGTATAATTAATTATTAGACAAATAATTATTAACATACACTAAACATATGGTAACTAAAGTTATCTATATGATTACTTACTGAATTTAAATGAAATTACATATTATTATCAAAATACTTCAAATACAATTAATATTTTATTTGGTGGACTTTTCCAGAGGAGTTACTCAACAGTATTTACATCATTCTTAATTTCCAAGAAATATAGGGACTTTTAGTTTGAATTTGCTGTATAAAAGCTCTAAATAAATGTCAAGTATTGTTCAGACCTCATTTATCTTATCATCTCTTTATCACTCTCTATCCCAGATTCTACCACTCTCTACCTCTATCTTTATCTTTATATCTCTCCCTGTCCCATTGTCTAGATTCTTTTTATATGTACATCTTCCATCATCAGTCTCCCTCACTCTCTCTCCTCTCCATATCCTTTTCTTCTCAATCTCCATCTCTACACCTCTCCCTCCTTACACTATCTCTTTCTCTTCCATTTGTACCTCTGTATACTTCTATCCCATCTCCCCCTCCCCCCTTCTACATTCGTATGCACATGCACATATACACACATGTGCATGAAAACATGCATGCACACACAC
Organism: Cupressus sempervirens; assembly: GCA_028749045.1. NCBI lineage: Eukaryota > Viridiplantae > Streptophyta > Pinopsida > Cupressales > Cupressaceae > Cupressus > Cupressus sempervirens. The sequence continues at coordinate 128,026,455 of CM053783.1, forward strand.
ACACACACACACACATTATCTCTCCATCTAGACACATCTCCCTCTCTCTATCCACCAATCTCTCTCCATAACCCCATTCTTATACCTTCAAATCTCCAGCTCTCCATATTTCTTCCCTTATATATATCTCCTTCTCCCATTCTCTCTTCTTTATATATTTATATCTTCCATTCTTTTTCTCTTCCCCATACCCCTCTTCCTTTTGATCTCCATATCTATACATCTCTCTATCTCCTTTTTCTCCCCCCTCTTTCTCTCCATATATCTCTTCTTTACAATATATCTCTTTCTGCCCATCTCTCTCTATTTCTCTATCTCTCAATTTAGCATAAGATTGTAAGATGGAGGACATACTCTAGCTAGATGTAACTAGAATACCATTAGTGGACTTCGAAGCTAGACAAATGCTACTTATAGGAAGAACTATGAATTTGAACTATACAATCTTCCTATATGTGTGAATGTATTGGTGTGAATGTACATAAAAATTTGTGATATTAAATATTGTTCCTTCTAATGGATTGGCTTACTTCCTTATGAAAGAAACATTGATTTATAAACCATCATGTAGCATTGAATGATGCAATGAAAATATGAAATGCTGCTCAAAAACTTAATACTAAAGACAGTAGACCTACGGCTTCTCTATGAGTGAAATGACCCCAGAAGGATGCTCTATTTTAGAAGGAATCTAGGCACAACCATCCCTACTTAGCCTTGCAAATATTCAACCCTGTATAGTTGAATTCAAAGCATGCACAAATTAAGCACAATGACATTGCTGCTATAGTAATTGTGATGGGTGTTTTTGTGATTCGTTGCCAGTAGAGAATAGACAAGGTATGGCAGTGATAATACTCTTGTTTCTTAAAAAACTCCTATGATCTTGAAGTTGGGCTAATGAAAATTAGGTGTCGACGGTTCGGATTCAGAAGACAACATGGCAGATGAGGCACCTGAGGATTCTGTTTTGGGTGCTGGAGAAATATGTCTTAATTCTAGGCTAAAAGAGGACAAGGAAAGTGATTGTGATGATGAATTTTTAGAGGTGGATGAATGGAAGAGCGTTGCGATCAGCGGCGATGCAAACTCGAGGTACAGGAGGAGCTACAGTTTTAGTACACAGACTGGGAAAACTGTATACTTTGATGCAATGGAAGGTTAGAATCTTCAATGGAAATTCGTATTTATTATATTTTGTATGGCTTCAAACTTTGTTTCTATTGCATTTAGCTTTTCTACCCAGTTTCATAGATATTTGCAATCTTACTAAAAACAACCAAACAAAATAAAATTTCCATTTTTCAAACTCACAACCCATAGAAGGACGACAACAGACGGAAAATATTTCAACGGTTGAAAGATTACTAATTACTCTAACCCACCGCATGATCTTTGATTGGACTGAAGTTGCAGACAATCTACTTACGTCGAATCCATCGTCAATGTACATCATGCGCCAAGAAAGATGAAAAGTTGAAAGTAGATCGACGTTTCACATTGCTTCAATGGTAGTCATTTTCTCTACGCAATTGTTGACCGTCAGATGGAGAATTTCGCTCCTCACATTCAAATAGGGAACGCCTATGGCATAATTATTCGTTAGTATTAAGAAATATTTAATAGTTAATTTATTTTTTTAAAACTTAAAATATAGTCCCTACCTTGCAAATTGCAAACACTTTTTATAAAACAGTTTTCACTAATAGTTATTACTAGCTTATATATATTCTATATATATAAAATAAGCCGAGAGATATCCCTCTCAAGGCGCCTATTGCACTGAGTTAGATTATGAAAATAGATGCCTCGACAAGGATATCTCTCGACTTATTTTATATATATAGAATATTTATAAGCTAGTAGCACTCGCGACGAAAGAATGAAAGACATTATTGTTATTAATCTACTGGAATAAATAATAATTATAAAATATATTTTATAATACATTATATAATTTTGATGTTCACTTAAAAAATATGCTTAATGTAATAGATTCCCTTTGAATTTTTTTTTTAGAAAATCACCACATATATAATAATTAGTATGAACAAAATGTATATGTTCTATTCAAGTAATTAGAATTAAACTTTGGATTGAGATTAGAGTTTCCATTTGCATTAGTGTTAGCATAAGTTTTATCCTTAAAGCTAGATAATTATTTGCAATAGAGCAAAGGTCGTAGTGGGACTTCTTTAAGGAAATCAAGAGTTAGAGTGTTATTAAGGCTTCAACTTTTATAATACATAGTTTTCTTATTAATCATTAAATTAAAGTCTCAACAACTCTCTCGTGTTTCTTTATCTTTCATCCTTCACACTATGTATACCTCATGCCTTACTGTCATCCCCCCCCCCTCCCCCCCTCTCTCTCTCTCTCCCCCCCTCTATTTTGGGCTTGAATTTTCCTCTTTCTATATTTACCTCTATCTCTCCCCACTCCCCCTTCTACATTTCTTCCATCTCCTTTTCCCTTTAGCCATTGCTTCCCCCTAATTCCCTGATATATCTTTACATCATGTCTCTTACTCTCTCTCTCTCTCTCTCACATCTCTCTTTCTTGAACATATAAATACATATATCTCCCCCCATAATTACTCTCTTTCCCTCTCTCCTGACCCTCCTCTCAGCATGTGTTCTCCTACTTAAGCCCCCCTTCCTCTCTTCCTTCCTTCATTACTATGTCCATCTATCCTATGCCCTAATTATTATATCAATCCCATCTCTTCCCTATTCCCTCTCATATTCTCTCTTTCTCTTATATTCCTCCCCCTCTCACCATCTATTCCTCTTGATTACCATATATCCCTAGCCCGTTTCTCTCACCCATTGGGTCCTATTCTCTCTCTTTCTCCCTCATATGTGTCACATGCTAATTACTCTATTACAAAGTATCCCTGCCACCCCCCCCCCCCCCTCTATCTAATTATTAAATTATCCTATTTTTTCTCTAACCCGTATCTCTCCCTCTCCATGTTCTCTTGTTCTCTTTCCCATCTACTCCCTTTCTCATGTTTCCCACCACATATTACCTTCTCCTCACCCTAATTACCATCTCTCTCTCTCTCTCTCTCTCTCTCTCTCTCTCTCTCTCTCTCTCTCTCTCTCCCCTCTCTCTCTCTCCAAAATTCCTCCCCCCATCATCATTTCCATCAATTCAATGCCCTAATTATTCTCTTTCTCTCTACCTCATCTCTCTCCCCTTCAATGTTGTCTCTTTCTACCTTATTCCTTCCCTCATTTCTCCCTTTCTCCTATTTCAACCATTACTTACCACATCCTATTATTTATTACCATTTATCTCTACATCATCTCTCTCCCTCCTTGCATCATTAATCTCTTTAAGTCTCTCCTCTCCCTCCTCTCACAATCTCTTCCCCCTATTTACCCTCTATATCTGCCCTACATCTCTCAGTCATGTATCTTTATCTCTTGCACATGTCTCTCACCATATTTCCTCTTATCTCACTCTCATGTCCTCTCCTCATATCTCTTTATCTCCCACATTCTTTCTATGTCTACCTCGTGTCTCTCATGCTGCCCCATACCCTCTATTGTGTCCCCTCTTATTATTACTATTTACTCTCTCTGTCTTGTGTATTTTAATCTCTTGCTCTCTTGCATAGTGTTTACTTCATGCCTCACCCTCATCCCCTTGTCACACACTTTCTCACATGTCCCATTCTATAATTAACCCCCCCACCCCCCTCCACCCATTATAATGTAGAGCCTCCCCACTCCCCTATCCCCCCCCCCCCCCTCTCTCTCTCTCTCTCTCTCTCTCTCTCTCTCTCTCTCTCTCTCTCTCTCTCTCTCTCTCTCGATCCATAATTACTCTCATTGTTCATCATACCTATCTATCTTGAACCCTAATGATACTCTTTCTTGTGATCTATTTGATCCTATCCCCTCATTTTCCTTGTTTACCTCATCTCTCCTCTCCCACTTCTCCTTCTTTCTCTTTTTCCCACCTCTCACCATATCTCCCCCTTAATTTCCACCTATATCTATCTCATATCTTTCACCCTCTCCCCCTTATCTCACCCTTTTTTTGACATATTTCTCAACACTCCCCCCCCCCCCTTTCTCTCTCTATTTACTATCTATCTCTACCCCATGTCTCTTACCTTTTCTATATTTCTTCACTTCCACATGTCTCTTACATCTCTCATCTATCTCATATCTATGAATCTTTACATTCACTCTTTATCTTATCTCTCTCACTCTCCCCTTTCCCTTTGTCTACCTCATCTTTTTGCCCATCATCATCTCCCTTTCTCCCATCTCCTTCCCCTCCCTATATCTTCCTCCCCCCCCCCCCCCCCCCCCCAATCTCCACCATCTCTCTATTCTTCATCCTCTCCCCCTCTCCCCCTCTCTCCCTCTCCTCCTAATCAACCTCTTATGTACTTTCTCTACTCGCTACTCTCAACATCTCATTTCCCTCTCTCCTTCTCTCTCTCACACATCCCTTTGGTCTCCATCGCTTCCTCATTGTTTACCCTCTAACTCTATCTCATGTCTCTCACCATATCTCACACATGTCCCTATGTAATTACGCTTCTCCCATCTTCCATCCCGTATCACTATTTATGTGTATTCTAAGTTTTAATTATCATCCTCTTTCATCTCTATCTTATCTATTGCCTTTTATTTACATTAACATAAGATTTATTGTGGTGTATCACCATCTCTTGGCTCCAATTTACACCCCCCTCCTCCCTCCCTTTCTGTGTGTGTGTGTGGAGTGTGGTGTGTGTGTATCTCATCAATTAAGTTTAGTAATATGGTTTAACATTTAGGATTAGGATTTTATCTTTTAAAAAATAGGTTTGAAGTTAGGGCTTAAAATTTACTATTCGGATTAGGGTTCATTATGTTTCATCATTTTCTATTACCATTTAGGACTATGGTTTCAAGTAGGATTTATCATTTATCATATAAAATGTACATTCCATATTTAGATGTGAGGGTGGTTTTAGCAATTGGGTGTAGCATTCAAGATTAGGGTTTACTATTTAATATTATAACTTGCTTGATATTTAAGATTTAAGGTTTAACATTTGGGATAGGCTTTTAAAATTTGGGGTTAGGGTGACATTTGGGTAAAAGCACAAACCTGTGTCACCTTTTATAAAGAAATGTGATATCAGAATGTGACAGTTCAACATTAATGACAAAAAAATGGTATTTGTGTTTAAAATATGAAGATGATGTAAACTGATGAAATGTGTAGAATTGTATGAATTTTATGCCTATAATTTTTATAATTTTTTTGACTAAGAATTTATTCATTTTATTTTATTTTGAAGTCCCTTTTTTAACTGTAAAAAATATAGAATGTAGTTCCCGTCAAACAAGTATGTGTAAATCATCTTTTTTTGTTCTAATTTGAAAATATTTTATAGATGACATGTATAGCTAGTGAACAAAAAAAGAAATAATTATTTTTGATGTATATTTTCTTTGTTATAAGTACTCAAGTTCGACCTTGTCAAGATCCAACAGTTTTTTCCTCCCGTCAAAACTTCTCTATCAAATCTATACCTTCTTGAAAAAAAAATTACATATTCGTGAAGAGGATTCTCTCCTCTAGTGATAAATATTATTTTTTTATTTTTTTGATATGATTTACTATTTTTTTTCATTTTTTGAGAGAGCATCTTCTGAAATGTTGAAATATCGACTTATAATATTTTGAGATTATAACATATTATAACTAATCAAAACACTCAAAAATTTATATAATGATGATATTGAATCTGAGATCTATAAAAGGGTATTTTTAGTTTTTGAAAAAAATTGAGTTTTGATAGAGAAATGAGATTTGACCAAAACAGGTTTTTGTATCACAAATGGTGACACAGATCTGTGCTTTTACCCATTTAAATATTTTGTTTCTTAAATAGTTTAAGATGTTTCTTAAATATTTTGAGACAACTTGAGAATAGGTGTCTTCAGAAAGATATCTCTCAACTTGTTTAAAAATTATAAATTAATTTTGAGTTCACCAATTAGTATGTTACTTAAGTGGTGATGGTGTTCAAATTAAGGTTTAAAATTAGTCACTAAAACTCAGACTTTATAATTGATTAAGTGGTTTTGATATCTTCTAAATCAAATATGTCCATAAATATTCCTTAAAAATGAAACTTCTATCTTTTCATAAAGAGCTTTTTTAATTATCAAGTACTTAAAAACTTAATATTACTTATTATTTTATTATTTCTTCTTAATTTATTTTTTACATCCATACTTTCTAATTTTAAAATGATTTCTATTATATTTTAAAAGCTTTCTAATTTTAAAATGTTTTCTATTATATTTTAAAAGCTTCCTATTTGATCAATTCAATGAATATTGAAACAAAATAGAATGTTTCCATAGTAACTTTATCATTTATCATATAAGATGTACATTCCATATTTAGATGTGAGCATGGTTTTAGCAATTGGAGTGTAGAATTCAAGATTGGAGTTTATTATTTAATATTATAACTTGGCTTGATATTTAAGATTTATGGTTTAACATTTGGGATGGGCATTTAAAATTTAGGGTTAGGGTGACATTTAAATATTTTGTTTCTTAAATAGTTTGAGATGTTTCTTAAATATTTTGAGATAATGTGAGAATAGGTGCATGTGGAAAGATATCTCTCAAATTGTTTTAAAATTATAAATTAATTTTGAGTTGACCAATTGCTATGTTATTTAAGTGGTGATCGTATTCAAATTAAGGCTATAAATAAGATTTTCATACAAATTCACAAATTCTTTAAAGGATTCTTTATAAAATTTATATAATGGAAATTAAAATCAATTTTATGATGTTATTCATAAGCTAAAACAAAAATCAAATAGATAACAAATAAATTATATTTAGTTACCAGATTTTCCATCTAAAAACAATAGAATTTAAGGAAAAACAATCCAAACCTCTTATATTTTTATCAGTATGTTCTCAGCTCTAATTTGTCAAAATTGTTTTATGACCTCCAAAACTGAGGTCTGCAATTGGTTTTTATTTCAACGCCCTTATTTTCTATCTCAATGGCCTTGCTTCTAATATGGAGTCAATAGAAATCAAACAAATGAAATAATAATGGTACACTAATTTTTATGTTATGAATCCAATAAATAAATTATTTGGTAACTTGGGCCTCCTGCAAATACAAATCCTGGTGAAAAAACCAAAACCAACAACCACTATAAAAAATGGAAAAAGACAATGGTGAAAGTGGCAAGCAAATGATTTACAAATGTTGCAAACGATTTACATGCATTGCCAGTTTCCTGTCCAATGATTTACATGTGCATCACATCTAACTAAAATCATAGTGGTTGCCTTCAGGTGTATTATAGCATGAAATGACTATTCATGGAAATAAAATCCAATCTACTTGCAATAGATTTAGTCTGTATCTCCAAAAAACTTGTCATGCTACTGAAGCAGACATATATACCACCGATCTCTCTCTTTTTCAGTCCATCTAGCCACTCACCTTCCTCTACGTTATTAAGGCTTCCCCTCACACCAACAAGAAGATGGGACGACCAAACAAGGTGCCCTAAAACAGTTCAAAGCTGGTGGATATAGAGAAGCGCCAGTGCGCCATGTATTCCCAGAGAGAGGCATTGACAAAGATGACAAACACACCTGATGTATGGACTGTTGCACTTATACGGAGCAGCCATTGAGAGAATGAAATAGATTAACAAACCACTATGAATACAACCAGAGGCTTGTGCACAGAACATAGCGTGAAATCATTTGATATTTGCAATTTTGTACACATTTAACAACATTGAAGAAAATAGCAGAGAATTATCCCTAAAGTCACACTATTATTATTAATAAAGCATAACAAGTGTTGCATGATCATAATCGAAGATGAAGCAATGAAGCAATCCTGTAAAAAAAAATTTGTTGATAAAAGCTGAGAAATCTTTGCTTCTAAAGCTAAAAAATGTCAATGGACAAATTCATATATGTAGAAGCTTTGTGCATTCTTCCATTCATTACCATGTCACTTCATTAGCTGTCATAATGCTTCATGCAAATTTTATTTGGAATCAATGTAATAAACTAGGAATAATGCCAATCTTTTTCCCTTGCCCAAGTAATGTATAAGAGGTGTATTTAATAATTATCATTCTAATTATAAGTCAACTCATCTCTTTTCTATCCGCTTTAGCTTCATGTAGAGAAGTTGCACAAACTCTTTCTTTATTTGATATTAGAAATTTATATTCATTGACTGATTCTTCAACTACTCTGCCAACTCATCATAAGACGTTTAAATGGATGTCAAATTTTTAAAAAATATTGAATTGTTTACATTGATGAATGCTTCCACTGTAGAAAGCCTCTCGGCTTAAAATTTTTTTTAAAATATTGAATTGTTTACATTGATGAATACTTCCACTATAGAAAGCCTCTCGGCTTAATTAAGAATGAATTGTTAAAAGGATTATTCATATTCTAATCAGTGAAATGCACTTAGGAATATTGCAATTTTGATTTGTGAGTAGATTGTTTAACAAAAAAATTAATTTTTTCTCTACAAAGAAACTATTTTAAGTTGAATAGTTTGTTTGTAAAAGTTTAATAGGTAATTAACAATTATATAGAATGAATAAAATTTTGTTTACTTATAATTTTGTAATGATGTGCATCGTATCTACATTTTAGTTTTAACATCTATAATTTTGTTTCAGTTTAGATGCATTTCACTTCTTATAGAATTTGAATCAATTTTTAAGAAAAATCAAATACTCAAATAAAAATAATATTTTAATTGTACAACTACAATCATATTTCATATTTATTTAGTCTTACATTAATCTATGAAAAATTATATTAAAGTTAATTATTTTTCTTTTGTCATTGAGACTTTTTAATTTGAAAGAATTAATTTTTAATTGTCATTTATATTTAATTGAATATATTCTATATAATCTGAAATATGGAATTACAAATGTGGTTGTGGTCTTTGAGAAAAGATAATTGTGTTGAAAATGATCTAAAGGAATGATTACATTTTAATTGTATACGCTTTCTGATAGCATGCAATTAATCATATTTAAAGTTGGATATTTCCATTTTAGTGAAATTTTGGAGTGCTTTCTACAACGTCAGGAACAAAAACACATGGCACCTGGCTAGAGCTTCTTTAGAGAGCAGTAACAAACTTTCACCACCTATGATAAATTTTAAAAGGTTGGATTTTGGGAAGAACAAAACATAGATTTGCAACTAAAACATTCATCTCCAAGAGTACGTTAATAGATGGAAAAATCTAAACTATAAATAATCCTCCCAAGACCTATTTTGCATCTGCAGCCTTTTCTCAGCAGTAGGACCGCTATGAAACACACTTAATATTCTTTCTGCTGTAACAAAGTTTTGAGATTTAGATTGTCAATGGGAGTGAGCTAGAAGCGTTCAAAATTTGGGGCTTCTAGTAGTGGCAGGGGAGCCTCTATGGCCTTTGGCATGTGGCTAGGCAAGAGCATCTATTGCAAGAGATTTTTTGACTAGAGTTTCTCTGGCATGTTCTGGGTTGTAAGCTTTGTTGCTTGCCTTGGTTTGGCATCAACATGTCTTTCTTGTCCTCCTTGTTTGGCTACTGCTCAAGAGGTCCTCTAACAGTGTTGCCTTGCTTGCAATCACTGTAGATGATGCGAGTGGAACCACCTCTAAGAGCCTTCGCCACCACCTGTTTCATGTCCTACTGATGTCAATTTACAAAAGCTGGTTGACAACTTGGCTGAATATGTAGCCTCTAAAAAAATGGCCAAAGGGCATGCCTATTACAGTTCGTTCTACCTTTGTCGTCGCTAGCTAGTTGTTTTCAACAATTGTCTAGAGAAGTTTCCAAAAACTACATTTTTTTTCAATTTTAGGTGTGGAAAAATCAATTTTACCCCTAGAATAATTTCCACCAGCCAATTGGAAATTATAAATTATTGCTTCAAAATTAATTAAAAAATAAAGTGTGTTTTCAACCTTTGAAAAGTATTAGCTTTAGTTATAGAAAAAATTTAATTGTGCCCACCACCGAAAACATTAGTACCTGCCTTATACAAGGCAGGGACTAACAATTAATGTTGTCAATAAAATGATTTTTATTATCAATAAAATAACATTGGTGTTAAAAATTATATTTCTCTTTTGTTCTTCTTGTTACATGAATTAGTGGATACGGTTTATGATGTTAAGGAGAAGATGAAAAAAGGGGTTAATTATACTATCCTCCATCAGGGGTTGATGTTTTGTCTTTATCAATTCCACTTGACCCTGTTACCCCCTAAGATTGTGGTAACTTCACCATCCACTCAAAGGATATTTATTCTCTTACATTTTGTATGTGTATGCCTAGAGTCATGTCAAGTAACACTCTAGAGAATGCAATTTTTAAGTCAAAATTGACGGAATTTAAACATGGAAGTGATGATGAAATGAAGCTAAGTAGATACAATGATCGGTCACCTTTAGGCATAAGCTTAGAATTTCCTTTGTTGATAAAATTTCCTAGCTACTTAGAATGAAATGCTTCAATATAGCCCTTATGAAGGTTGTCTCCCCCTCTATTGGAAATGGATTCATAAAATTCATAAGCCACTCATCTAGGCAAAGGGACTTGTAATCAAACATTGAGAAGATAACATCCTTCAATTCTTTTGAAAGAAGTTTGTGACAATGCATGGGCAGTGGAGGGGTATGAATCAGTGAAACCATAAAATGTTTTTTTTTTTAAATGTCATCTTATCACACATGCAATGAAAAGTATAACAATATAGAAGTAAAGTAAATCAAGCATCCACATAAGAGACAAAGTAACACTAATATTTTTCATGTGGAAACCCTTGGTCAGAGGGAAAATCTATGGTGGGTATCAGCACCCACAAGTCTCAATACTACAAAAATAATTTTTCCCTATTAGGAGCAATTACATGCACTTGGTTAAGGGCATACTTGATTAAAAGTATCTTAGCCTGGTTGAGAATTGACTACAAGGACTTTTTAGGATCTACTTGATTGAGGGATTTCAAACTCCTCCTAAGAGTCACCTTGTTAGAGGATTTTTTCTTTGACCTATTAGGATCCATCCCACCCTATTAGGAGTTACTCAATTAAAGGTTGTTGCTTTCTAATCTATTAGAAGCAACAACTATGAAGTGATATGATAAGTGTACTCAATTCATGGTAGGCCCAATGTATTCTTGATGAATGCGCCTCTCTGAAATGCTTCTAATGCACTTCTAATCTTCTACATTGTCACCACAACAACAATTATTGTACCAACAGTTACCGTACATCAATCTTTCAACTCTTTTTACACTTTTTCTAAGCCATTGGAAAACCCTTAAACATATTACTATTTAGCCAACTTCAAATGCAATTCAAATTTCATGAGCAAAAAGTGTCATTACATATAAATCATTTCCAAGAAGTCAGCCCATCACAAGTTACTTGTGTAAGGAAAAATGGAATCAACTAACCTAACCACAAATGAAGTGGGGAAACCAAGATTCCCCTCCTAATTTAAGTACGAATAACACAAGAGAGAGTGTCAAATTATAACATAATACAAAATGGTGAATTTCTTGAAATTACTTCTCCCTCGCCTCCACCTTAAGAGGGTTTCTAGAAAAATAGATGTGCAATGTGAAGATAATGTGAATTGAAATAGAGAAGGAAAGGAAACTTGCCTTTTCAAATACAAACCTATAAACAGGTTGTCAAACAATCTCTAAACTATTGAATCTTAGTATAAACTAGAAATTATAAGATATACAAAACCCAAAAATTGTTTAACTGTCTCACAGTCAACTTTTTTTAGCTCATGGTCAACTTTTAGTACTAGGGTTGACTTTTTAGGGCCATAGTGTGTTCCTTCTCAATAGTCCCTAATTACAAAGAAAACTCCAAATCTATGAAGTACAATGAAAAGGGTATATGAATCTACAACTTATTTTTCTTTTCAATAACTACAACTTGTGAGAAAAGGAGTTTTGTTTTGTTGATGGGGATTTACATTGGTCAAACCCCAATTTAGGAATTAACCTTGAAATTGAGTTAGAAAATAGAGAATGCTAGCAATCAGTAGAAGTAGATCTAACACGAAGAAATGTAAACCTATGAATATACTCTTGAATTTACAATATAATCTAGTATATATATCCAATAGCATTGAATTAACTTCAAAAACCATGGGAAAGGAATCAAAGTAAACCAAAACCTTCATCAATGAATGTGCTTGAAATTTCACTTAAGAATCAAATGAAGGTGTTGGAAACTACAATTAGAGAAATTTTTATGTTGTCATTAATATCAAACCTATTGGTAAGAAAAAATGTCAAACCTATTAAAGAGATATTTTACTAACAATGCAGAGTGCCATAATATTTGATTCATGAAGAGGATTTCAAAAGAAGAGATAGCAAGGTGAGCTAGTTATGTTGAGTGTTGATAAATTTAAGTATCATGGAATTACAATGGGCACTTGCTAAGTTAGTCCTTGACAAGATAATGTGTTGTTCAATCAATACATGAGGTAAAGAAGATAGTTAGATGAAGTTTAGAGTTGAAATAAGTCAAAGGGATAAGATTGACCAAGTATTAGTGTTGGTCGGTCAATGAAGGAGATAACACAGAATATTAAGGAACTTAAGTTGAGTGTTAGTTATTGTTGAGCAAATGTATGAAGAATTGTTAGTAGTGATCGAGCATAGTAATGGTTGAGTGAGTCTATTTAAGTTGAGCAAGATAATGTAATGTATGTCAACCTACATAAGAACACAATGATTGTTGAGTGATAACAAAAGTTATAATTTGAGAAAGATTTGACTTTGAGGCCAACATAGTTGGAATTTTGAATTAGTCAAAGCACGTGGAAGATAAGGATTGATGAGATGGCATATTTAATGCACAAGAAGAGTTTGTTAAGCTATCAAAGGCAAGGATTTGATCAAAAGTTTCTAGAAGAAGAAGGAGAACAAAAGGTGGAAGGATTCGATGAATCTGACTTAACCCTAAGATCAATGGTGATGTTTAAGTGGAAAATGATTGAAATTACCTATTTAAGGAGGCATTAGAGATGTTATCTAAGGCTGGTTCATTGTTGATTGGCAATCTTAACAAGAAGCTGTGAAGAACAACATAGCAGAGATGAAGTGTGAAGAGTGATTTCTTGAGGAGATGTCAATCATACCAATAACAGAGATGTGAATGGAGGTTAGTCAATGAACTAACATATGAGTAAATGGAGATCTGAATTTGCAAAGTGATTTGTACTTTATAGATCAAACCTATTGTTACATTCTAACCATTATATTAGTCAAAATCCTTTAATCAAGGTTGACCTAATAGTCATTTTGTAAATCCTTTAAGCAAGGTGACATTTTAATGGAATGTTTTAAAGTCCTTTAACAAGGCTACTCCTAATAGGGTGATTAAATCCTTTAACAAGGTCACATTTAATAGTGTGTTGTATATGTTGATCTTAGATTGGTTTTGACAATTGAGTGTCAACCCACTTAAGACATTTACTTAGTTTATGTCGAACTAGTAATGCATGCCGAGTATAATATGTAAATACAAGACCATGTCGAGTTGCAATGAGCATCAAGTCACTCATGTGCCAAGTCACTCAAGTGCCAAGTAGATAGACCATGCTGGTGATTCAAGTGCCAAGTGAACAATAGATGTCAAGTAGTTCAAGTGCCAAGTCAGAAGCAAAATTATAGTTTATGTTGAGCATCGGTAACTACATAGCCCGAGTAACACAGATTGGACATATTTTTTTGTTATGGCATAAACAAATATGTAAAGCATTTTTCAACTGACATAAGGATAGATCTACATGAAAATTCCCTATGCAATTACATCTAACCAATCAAAAAAATGGGAAAGTTCAAGTGGAAAAATGGATTAATCTTAGTTGTAAATTCATAGCTAACCCTAAGCCACCTCAATCTTCTTAAGGAGGATGAAGCCCTAAACTTTTTATGTGAGACAAAAGAGAGTTGAGAGCATTATGAAGGGGTGAATGATCGATTTGAAAGTGTGAACAAGATAGTTTACAGAGCATTCAAGGTGACTTAGAAGTGAGAGTGAATTGTAGAATTAGTTAAGTGAAGAACAAAGGATAGAGGATACAACATTGTTACATCAGATCATGAAATGATTAATCAGATATTGGATAGAGGTGATATGTTATCAGGAAAGCAAGTGCCAACCGCAAGATCTATGCTAAGACATTTTGACAGGTGATTTCAGTTAAATCTCCTAAGTGGAGTAGTCCTAATAGGCCTTATCAAATCCTTTAACAAGATGACATTCCAAGTGAGTGTTCAAAAGTCATTTAACCAGGCACACTTCTAATAAGGTGTTGAAATCCTCTAACAAGGTGGGACTTAACAGTCTTTGTAAGCTTTTAATAAGGCAGGTCTTTCATAGGGTAGATCATGTTTCATGGTCAAACCATTGTAACCTTAATTTGCTACACTTTATTGCTATAGTAGTGAAGATTTTTGGGTGTCATCCCCACCCTAGTTTTACCTTCTCAATTGGAGAGTTTCTGGGTAATCATATTTGGTGTCAAAGTGTGTGTGTTTAATTGCTTACATGTTTTAGATGCATTTACTTTACATGTTATTTTTAGTATGTTAATGCATGTGATGTATGAATGGTGAAAGTCTTATGGGTCCAAGTTTAAACTCTTGATTCACCACCTCCCCCCCCCCCCAGAATTTTACTTTTCCCACTTGTAATTCTAGAAATTGGTATCAAAGCCAAGTTCTCAAAAGGAGAAGCTCTGCAACTTAAAGGAAAGATCTTGAAATGGAAGTCTACAAATTGGGAAAGACCATTGAGAACCAAAAGGTTGAGATACATCTTATACTACATCAACTGAATGAAGCCAGAGATGCCTTGAAGAGTTCCTTGAAGAGAAGGAAAGAGATTGCTATAGCAAAAAATGAAACAATACAAAGAGATCGACACCACAAAGCTATTTGCAAATGGTAACTCCAGTGAATTTGATGCAGAAATTGCAAATCTAATGGAGAAGAATAGAGCACAAGCTGAAGAAATAAAAAATCTCAAGTTGGAGAAAGAATCACAAGCTATACTATTGTGTGAGGTGATTGAACAAAAGAAGAAAGCCATGGAAGACAAGGCCATGATTGAAGAAGACAAAATAATTTTGGCAAATAAATTGGAAGAAAAGTCAACAAAGCTATCCAGGATCTCAAACATGCAATTGGATACCTTGAGCCAAATGATGAATGCTCATTATGAGTTTAATGTCAAGGACATTGAGATAACCACATTAATGTTACAAAATGAACAACCGTAGAATGACCTAAAAAGAGAAAAGGAATTTGATGAAAGTTTCAACAAGCCAAATGAAGCCATCAAATGCTTTGAGGAAATACTAAAATCCCCTAGATCTAATAGAGATACAACAAGACTGGGGTACACATGCACTGAAGAAGGAGAATCATCCAAAGTTGCTAAAGAAAGGAACAATAGAGGTAAGAATTCCAAACCTACTTGTCACAATTGTGGAAAGAAAGGACATACATCTATGTGTGCAGAAGCAAGAATACCAATCAGAATGCTAAGCCTAAGAAAATGGTCCATTGTCATAAGTGCAATAAATAAGGTCATCAGACACATGAATGTAGAACCAGAACCATGTATGCACCAAAATTTGAAGGATATTGCTACAACTTTCAGAAGTATGGACATAGAGCCTTTGAATGCAGATTCAAGTCCACATGGTCATCAAACAAGCTAGCAAAGGTAAGAAGCTATGGAAATTCTTATAATTGGATTACAATACAAGCTATAGCTGTCACTATTGTCAAGAATATGGAAATTTACCTGAGAATTGTATTAGGACTCATTTTAGTGGTAATTACAAGAGGTGGTTGAGTCAAACCACA
Organism: Cupressus sempervirens; assembly: GCA_028749045.1. Taxonomy (NCBI): domain Eukaryota; kingdom Viridiplantae; phylum Streptophyta; class Pinopsida; order Cupressales; family Cupressaceae; genus Cupressus; species Cupressus sempervirens. Next base: position 128,042,410 of record CM053783.1, read on the forward strand.
TGCTTTAGTTGTTTGAAGACTGGTCATATTAGCAAGCACTGTCCAACTAGGTCCAAGGAACCAAGTTGTGAATGTGATAAAGACAAAAGCAAGGCAGATGTTGAACACATCAGGAATGAGATGAATAAGATATGGAAGAAGAAATATGGTTGCAATATGTCAAATGGAGAAGGGATCACTTCACCTAATGGGTCAACTAGTCACAACTCGTCAAACTAAGCAAACAAGAGGTATGTGGGACTGATATTCAAAGTATTACATCATACATCAGTTCCAGAAGAAGTTAGTACTGAAAGGACTACATTATCATGAATGAAGATGCAAGAAGTTGTAGAAAATTTAAAGTTAAACCTTTAAGTTTTCATGTTGTTTTCGAGCATGAAAATTTTTCAATGGATGTCGAGTTGAATGCTAGTTAGTGTCGAGTTGCCAGACTAGCTAGTAGATGCCGAGTTTGCAGTAGTTGTCAAGTGATGCTAATACCTATAGATGTCAAGTGAATATAAAATCTTTTTGATGCCAAGTTTACAACTGTACAAGCACTAAACATTAACTGCAAGGTTTTTGAAGGGTATATGGTCATTTTTCACTTATTTCTTGTCATTTCAAATTCAAGCAAGAGCTAAAAGTATAGAAGGTGATTCAAAAGTTTGTTTGAAGTGACTACAAAGATCTTAGTAATGATTTCACTCATGTTTTTTGAATCTCAAAGGTATTTAGTCACAAGCCGAGCTATGCAGTTTAAATTGGTAGAAACCCTAATTTGTCATAATAGCGTCAAGCTCAAGAAATGTAGAAGGAAAAGAAGTGTTTAATGTGCAATTAGATAGTAATGAGGTAAAACAACCAGATTTTAAAGTAATTCCATATGTCACTTATAAACAAGACCCATTGCTGCAGTAGCAGAGAAGAGAAATGCTATAGGAGGCAACATTGTTGAAAATGTAATAGGGAATTTAATGTTATGTTTTAAATGCTTTTAGTTTTTGAAGTTTGTAATAATGTCCTACATGTGGTGGCATACCTAGAGTAGCAGTTCGATAAGCTCTCCAGATATAGCCACCTAGGACCAGGTGTGTGGATCTTAAATTAGAATAGTTTTTAGAATCCAATAATAGGTAGTAGGCAATTTTTGAAATATTCTTGACTTAGAAAACGACTATCTAATATTGGTAGAAAAAATGTTTCAGATTCTTATCCTTTTTTTGGATAGAAGACGTTCTTCTTTTCTAAAATAAGAAGAAAACGTTTCACATCCTTTAATAGGAAAAAGAAAGTCAGTTTTAAAAGGAGAGCCAGTCGGCTATGTAGCAGAGGAATCGAATTTGGAGAGATATGGAATGTTTTTTTCATTTTGTCTTTGTGCAAGTTTTCGATGGTCTGAGTTTTGAACGGATTTTTCTTATCTTCTCACTGGAAACAAGTTGATAGTTTGCAGAAGATTAAAAAATTTTAGTTTTGGGTCGAATTTTGTATGTTTGCAGAAAATTAGTCTCAGTGCATGGGTAATATCTCCCAAATGCATTGTTGACTTTTTATGAGCTTTGGATATGTTATTATAGGCCTAATTACGCCCATCTTCACTAGAGGGATCGAAGAGTTTTGATCTAGTTCAAAAGTTATACATGTCTGTTCATAGGTCTATCTAGAGACAACAAGAAGCAATGTTTTGCAGAAAAATGTACTCCGATGCGGGGTCAACATCTCGGGTTTGAACTGTTGGATTTCTCTCAAATTTTTATATGTTGTTTCAAACCTAGTTACACAAAATATGAATCGTTGGATTGAGAAAATATTGTCTGGTTCAAAATTTATACATGTCTGTTCACGAGTCTATCTAGAGACAACAAGAAGCAATGTTTTTCAGAAAAATGTACTCTGATGCGGGGTCAATATCTCAAGTTTGAAGCATTGAATTTCTCTCAAATTTTTATATGTTGTTTGAAACCTAGTTACGCAAAAGATCAACGGTTGGATTGAGTAAATATTTTCTGGTTGGAAAGTTATTCATGTCTGAGTACAGGTCTATCCGAAGGCAGCAAGAAGATATTTTGGGGGATTTTATTTTCAAAGTTTTGTTTTGAATCTGATTTTAGTGTGTGATCCTGAAGGTTGTAGATGCCCCTTGAAGCAACTCAGTTGAGTGACTGATTCCTCATGAGTTTTCCAAGGTGTGGCTCTGCATCATTTTTGGTATCAGAGCTCAGCAAAAGGTTTGGAAAAAAGTAGTTGTGTATATGTTTGTGTGATTGTGAGAGATTGAGAGAAATAGTTTTAGAAGAAGTCCAGGAGACTAGATAAGAAGAAAATAACCTAGCTGAGGAATGATGGGACAAGAAGAAGTAGCTTTATTGTATCTTTTTAGAAGGTATCAGCAGAGAAAGGATTCTAAACAGAAGGAGATAGAGGAAAAGAAGAAAAGAGAGAAAGAAGAAAGGATAAAACAAAGAGAAGAGCTAAGCAAGATAGAAGAGGAAATAAAAAGTTTGAGAAGGAAACTTGAAGAAAATGAAGCTAAGTTGAGAGAAAATAAAATGCAGAAAGAAGAAGTGCAGCAAGTAACTATTGGTGAGAGCAGTAATGAGACAAGTCCTATGGGATTTGAGTGTGAACAATTTGTGGTTGGAACAGTAACATGTCCTTTGAAAATAGAGAAGAGTACAATGTTGGAAGGTACTCCTACGAAAAAGATTTTGGAGGCAACTGATGAAGCCTTAAATATGCATAATGAAGAAAAATGTCAAGAGGAATGGCATGAAGATGAAGCTAAGGAATGTGTAACAGCAAGTTCTAAAGAAGAATATGATTTATGGGAAAAATTTGTAGCCATTGTAGGAGAATGGAAAAGGCATGGCGGTAGTACGGAAACTCAGCTTGAAGAAGAAAGGAAAGAGTGCAATACTGTTATTGTTCTTGTGTAAAGTTGTAATAAGAAAGAGATATTTGAAAGGGAGATTACTACAGAAGATCAAGATGATGGTAAATTTTTAATAAAGGAAGAAGAGATAAATACGATTCTTAAGATTCAAGATGTGAAACTAGTTGATAGTCAAGAAGCAGATAAGTTTATGGTTACTATTGATGAAGATAGATATGATGCACATTACATGGTGTATAAGGAAGCTCATATTCAAAAAGAGAACTCAAATAATCTTAATGCTGATGATATTTTTTCTTCTAATAATGTTTATGCAGGGATGCAGATTTCATGTATAGTGAATCATGCTGGAGAATTTTTTGTGACATTTACAACATTAAAGAATCAAAGCTACAATGTGGAGAAGTTGGATATTATTTTTGTTTTTCTTGTAGATATGCTCATCCTAGTTCAAAGAAATTGGAAAGTTCGAAAGAAGAATGAGATTCATTTCTACAACACATCATCTCAAGAGGACTTGAGATTCATTCTACAGGGGAGTATGCTGCAATGGTAGAGAAGAGAAATGCTATAGGAGGCAACATTGTTGAAAATGTAATAGGGAATTTAATGTTATGTTTTAAATGCTTTTAGTTTTTGAAGTTTGTAATAACGTCCTACATGTGGTGGCATACCTAGAGTAGCAGTTCGATAAGCTCTCCAGATATAGCCACCTAGGACCAAGTGTGTGGATCTTAAATTAGAATAGTTTTTTTTTAGTTCGTAGGTGGAGTGTTTAATGATTTTTAGAATCCAATAATAGGTAGTAGGCAGTTTTTGGAATATTTCTGACTTAGAAAATGAATGTCTAATATTGGTAGAAAAAACATTTCAGATTCTTATCCTTTTTTTGGATAGAAGACGTTCTTCTTTTCTAAAATAAGAAGAAAACGTTTCACATCCTTTAATAGGAAAAAGAAAGTCAGTTTTAAAAGGAGAGCCAGTCGGCTATGTAGCAGGGGAATCAAATTTGGAGAGATATGGAATGTTTTTTCATTTTGTCTTTGTGCAAGTTTTTGATGGTCTAAGTTTTGAACGGATTTTTCTTATCTTCTCACTGGAAACAAGTTGATAGTTTGCAGAAGATTAAAAAGTTTTAGTTTTGGGTCGAATTTGGTATGTTTGCAGAAAATTAGTCTCAGTGCGTGGGTAATATCTCCCAAATGCATTGTTGAATTTTCATGAGCTTTGGATATGTTATTATAGGCCTAATTATGCCCATCTTCACTAGAGGGATTGAAGAGTTTTGATCTGGTTCAAAAGTTATACATGTCTGTTCACAGGTCTATCTAGAGACAACAAGAAGCAATGTTTTGTAGAAAAATGTACTCTGATGCGGGGTCAACATCTCAGGTTTGAACCGTTGGATTTCTCTCAAATTTTTATATGTTGTTTGAAACCTAGTTACACAAAATATCAATGGTTGGATTGAGAAAATATTGTCTGGTTCAAAATTTATACATGTCTGTTCACGGGTCTATCTAGAGACAGCAAGAAGCAATGTTTTGCAAAAAAATGTACTCTGATGCGGGGTCAATATGTCAAGTTTGAACTGTTGGATTTCTCTCAAATTTTTATATGTTGTTTGAAACATAGTTACACAAAAGATCAATGGTTGGATTGAGTAAATATTTTCTGGTTGGAAAGTTATTCATGTCTAAGTGCAGGTCTATCCGAAGGCAGCAAGAAGATATTTTGGGGGATTTTATTTTCAAAGTTTTGTTTTGAATCTGATTTTAGTGTGTGATCCTGAAGGTTGTAGATGCCCCTTGAAGCAACTCAGTTGAGTGACTAATTCTTCTTGAGTTTTCCAAGGTGTGGCTCTGCATCACCCATCAGGCGCATTATCCATGATTCCCCTGAAAGTTACTATGGTTTGGGATGTTAGAAAATTTTATAACTGCAAGATAGGTGGAATTGGTGATATGGAGATAAGGGAAGCATATGAAAGATTGTGTGAAAATAACATCTTAAAAGAAGAGTTCAAAATTGTTGAAAGGAAGGGTTTGACGCGTGCCCTAGAATTTCCCACTATTTTCAAAATTGATTGGATAAGAATCGTTTTGATCCAAATTCATGATGGATCCCTATGGCTAGAAGGAGGGCCAATAAAGATTTCAAAGAGAATAATCCACAAGGTGACTAGTTTTCCAACCCTAGATTGGCCAAAGACTTTGTGAAGTGATTTAAAAGAGGTAATAGAGAAGAATACACGTGCCAAGTGGAATAAGCATGGAATGACAATAGATACCAGCACAGATCCACTAATAAATTTTGCAATTAGGATCATTTCTCATAAGTTTTATCAATCAAGCAAATTGAATAGTGTACCCTATATTGCAATGGATGTGGGATACAAAATTGTAAAGAAAGATCATACCTATGATCTAGCTAAACTTCAATTGCAACAAATAATGGAGAATCTTGGAGCAATCAAGAAAACTAAGAGTTCTTAGTGTACATTTTGGATCAATCCTAATTTGCATATTTTTCTATGTACAGAACACATTCCCATCTTTTGGAAAAATATGATGGAAGACAAACATGATATTACTGCCTAGATAAATAAATACATTGAGAAAATGGGTGAGAATTTTGAAACTATCATGACAAGCTATTTTGAAGACATAAAGATTTCTATGAAGCAGAGGATGAGAATACATGTTTCCTTAGTTGAACAGTATTACAATGACATATGTTTTCATGTTTATATTGATTACACATATGTATAGGCTGTCATACCTAAGGTAAGATGGCTAAGACCCTTAGGTTATGAGATTAATGTTGATGAAGCCTCAGCTACCATTACTGCACTTCTTGTTGAAGAAGTTCATAAAATAGCCAAAATATTTGTAAATTATGATGTGATGAAGTCCAAAGTAGAAATGGAGTTGAAGACAGCCTCCACATTGAAGAAGAAAGACAAATTGGTGAAGAAATTAAAGGCCAAATTTGGTGAAGGTGTTGAAGAAGAAGAAGAAGAAGGTGATGAAGAAAATGAAGAGGAAGAACAAGAACAAACTAAAGAACCTCTTGCATTAACACAAGGCATGGGTGAGGACAAAGAAGAAGAAGACAGTGTCAAGGAAGAAAAAGTCAAGGAAGCACCGATACATGTCGAGCCTAAAAAGAAAAGGCCAAGGCACAGCCTGTGGTCAAAGCTAAGAAGGTTGTAAAACCTAGTCCAACAAAACCAACAACACCAGCCACCAGAGCTAGCATAAGAGCCACCACTCAAAAGGCCAAGAAGAAAACAAAACAAATAGAACAAGGATGTAAAGAGCAAAAGAAGCAAAGAAGGAAGTACATTGCTCAACAAGATTCAAATGAGGAAAGAACTGAATCATAAGATACTTGCCAAATCAAAGTGGTAAGTGATACACCACTTTTTAAATAATGCTGATTTTTCTAGTCTTAAGGATGTAAATTTTGATAATTTGGAAAAAGAGGAGAAACATATAGTAGAAGAAGCCCTATATACAATGATGTCCAAATTTAAGAATATGCCATTAGAATTTGCTAACTCAGTACCCAAGGCATTATATGATTTAGTTGAGCAAAAATGGCACTATTGTTTAAATTTGGAAAATAAAATAAGGGAGACTACTCTGGCCCAAGTAATGCTAGAACTGACCAAAGGGAAAATTGCTAAGGCAAATAAGAAATATGGTGGAATATTCACACCAAAGTATAGAGCCTTTAGCATTCTTCAAAATTACATTGAAGATGTTGTCAAGAAATCAACTCAAATGTGGAAATTAATTTATGGATTAACAACTATGAAGCAAGGAGAGAAGGACCCCTTTGAGGGTAAAGATGATGATAAAGAAGAGGATGACAAAGAAGATAGCAAGGAAGAGAAAAATACAGAGGAGGAGATTGAGAAGATGGACACTGACATGACAACAACTAACCAACAACATGAGGAATAGAGTGTGCAAGACACGCAAATGCTGAGTGCCAATCCTCCTCATGATACAAGTGCACATGCAAAAACTACAATTGTTAAGGATGTCTCTGATGCATCAACTCAGAACATTAATCCATTAACTGTAGAAAATTTGAAAAAGATTTTAGATCAATCTACACTGCAAGTTCAACTTTGCACAAACCCAATTTTGATCATTGTAGAACTCTGGAAGGCAGTAACAAAAGTTACAAGGGATAAGATGAATACACAAGAACCACCTTCTGCCATTCCTACTATTACTAGTGATCAACCTTTGATTTCAACAGTAGACACATCAATCAAGGTTGACACAAGTGTCAAAGAAGACATAGTTGAGTAGGGGCAAATTGCCATAGAAGAAGAAAAGGAGACAACAACAGAGAAAATAGGATAGATAGATACATATATACCTACAACATAGACACAAGGTACAACTCAAGTCGTTGTCATAGATCAGGATAAATCTGAAGAAGGTGAAAAAACATTGAAGGTAAAGGAGCAGGAAGCCATTTAAGCATTGGCAATTTTACCAACATCAGGCTCCTCACCTACAAAACTTCTTCAGAAGCCAAGCACAGAAGCAATACCCCTACAAATTACAGTGCCAGGCACAAGCTCTTCTAAAGTTGAAAAGGTAATTCACTATGGTGATATCACTTTAGCTGAAGAGATAGTGATTCCAAAATTTGATTATGACACAACGACAATTGATCAAATAAGCATTTTACAACAAGTATTAGAAAATAAGAAACACCAAGAAATGCTTAGAAAGGAGTACAGAAAAAAGAAAGCCTTACAAGAAATTAAAAACATCTTTTTAGATGCATTCAACTTGCCTACTCCAGAAGAAACCAAGCCACTATTGGAACAATTGTCAGATATTGTGGATAAGGTTAATAATGAAGACCTAGATACAAATGCCAAACTTTTGGAATGGTCTGAAAGAAAGTTTCCAGGAAAAGTAAATGAAAAGATATTTGGTGATATAACACTGTCACAAGTTTCTTTGGCAAATAAGGTTGAGGATGTGGAGAAGGTACTTGAGAATATTTTCTCATTGTACACCAAACTATGTGATCCCACACTTTTCACCCAAGACACCATACATAGAATACTAAACCTGGAGAGGAATTTAAGCATAGCCAATATATAGCTACGTAAGAACCTAGCTCAGAGTGAGAAGCATTTTCATACATTACTTCAATCATAGATTTAATTAGCTATGTTAACAGTAGGAGAGGCTAATATAAGAGCCAAACTAACACAAATTCAGGTCTCTCTCAGACCACACATGGAAATCTTCCACAAAGAATCAGGCTATGTAGAAACTTTGTTGAAGAAAGATCTCAATCTGTCTACATTAGATGGCCTAGTACACCTTGCAACCGAGCTCACCATCCAAATGAAGTCATTAGATGTTACATGTGACAATTGGGATATAGCTCTACATATAATCATGGAAGTCCATAAATCCTTTTTGGACAAATACACTATAAGTGTATAGAACCTTTGACATAAGTGTCAAAAAAGGGGAGATAAACAAACAGGGGAGGGGGGAGATTTTTTAAAAAGGGAGATAAATAAGCAAGGGGGAGATAGATATGAAAGGGGGAGATATGAATAAAGAAAATGAGAAAGCATGAACAAAGCGAAAGTAATCAGAATTTCAAGTGATGTAATTTTGAGAAATACAATGCAGAGATAGAAACAAAGTAGAGCAGATATTAGCTAAGGCAGAACATAAAAAGTATAAGTGCATTGAAGGCAAAGAGTATCAGTCAATAGAGACAAATCTACTCAGAATGGAGAACAAATTTTGGATACAGAACATGCACATTAACTCAAGGGGAGTTATACATTTTGAGGCATATAGGTTATTGCAAAATTTTGAAAATTTTGAAGTTCTATATATAAGTCGAGTCATGGATATGTTATACTCAAGAAGATTAGATTGTTTGTATATATTCAAGTGTTTTTGACACTCATGTCAAAGGGGGAGATTATTGATCTTAGATTGGTTTTGACAATTGAGTGTCAACACACTTAAGACATTTATTTAGTTTATGTCGAACTAGTAATGCATGCCGAGTATAATATGCAAATAGAAGACCATGCGGAGTTACAATGAGTGTTAAGTCACTCAAGTGCCGAGCAGATAGACAATGTTGAGTGATTCAAAAGCTGAGCGAATAGTGGATGTTGAGAAATTCAAGTGTTTAGTCAAAAGAAAAATTATAGTGTATGCCAAGCATCAATAACTACATATGTCGAGTAACACATATTGGACGTATTTGTTTGTTATGGCACAAAAAACTATGTAAACCATTTTTCAGCCAACATAAGGATAGATCTCGATTCTTTAGATGTAGATTCCCTATGCAATTACATGCAGCCAATCAAAGAAAAAGGGAAGGTTTAAGTGGAAAAATGGATGAATCTCAACCATAGCATACCTAACCCTAAGCCACCTCATTTTTCTTAAGGAGGACGAAGCTCTAACTTTTTATGTAAGAGAGAAGAGAGTTGATAGCATTATGAAGGGGTGAATGATTGAATTGAAAGTACGAACAAGATAGTTTGCAGAGCGTTCAAGGTGACTTAGAAGTGAGAGTGAATTGCAAAATTAGTTAAGAAAAGAATAGAGAATAGAGGATACAACATTGTTTTAGATTAAGGTAAAAATAGGTTTTGAAGGGAGCTGAAACCCTTAATAGAAAAGAAAAAGATATTTAAATAAGAACAACCAGGTTTTACAAGGACCTAAAACCTGCTATATAAAAGTTACACAACCAAATTTTATAGGGACCTGAAACCACAAAAAAAGACTAGTAAATGAAACCAAGTTTTATAAGGACCTGGAACCTAGAGTTTGAACAAAAGGAACAAGAACCAGTTAAGAAACCCAAACCAAAGACCAGTTACCAAAACCACCACCAGACTAGAAACTAGTTACCAAAACCATCACCAGCAACTATTGCAACTCCTTGATCATTTTCACCACCTCCTTGCCCGCCTTTGCAGTGTTTTGGATAATGTCAGCAGTAGATCCCCTAGTTGCCTCAACTACCTTCTTCTTTAAACTCTATCTTGTTTTTTTTCTTAGCCCAACAGGAGACATGATTTCCTCATTATTTCTCTTCTTTAACCTAGCAGTAGTCGCATAGATGCTTGAAGTGACTTGTTCCATCTTGTTGCCACTCTCTTTGATCAAAAGATGGAGCTTATGTTCATATTCTTTTAGCTTCTCTAGGATATTGCCAACCTAAACTTCCAACTGAATGATCTTACCCCGGTTGGCTTTCTAGTCCTACTACATCTTTCCCATTCTTCTTTTCAGATTCATTAACTTATTGTACATTTAGGAATCACCTTGGAGAGTGGAGTCTGCCTTGAGCTTGGCAGTTTGAAGGAAACAAAGCATTGCATCCTTACCAATTGATTCATCCTTCTCCTTCTCCATATCTTCCTCCACATTCATAGCACCCTTACTAGTGAGGTCATCCTTCTCCTTCCCCATATCTTCCTCCAAATTTTCCTCCATAGCTTTCTAGGGTTGCTCACTCTAGTTTTTATCCTCTTCTCCAACATTTTTCGACCCTATATTTTTGTCATAACTTTCCTCAGCCTCATCCTTTCCAGTCTCACCTTTTCTGCCAGGGTAACCCTCCAAATTTGAACTAAAGTCTCCCATATCCATATTCTCCTCATTCTCCATATTCTTTTCATCATTTTTGTCTAAATTCTTAGACTTAGTAATTTCCTCTACATTTTTCTGAGGTATTTCTTGCTTCAAACTCTTCTTTCTCACACTAACCCCTTCATCTCCCTTACTCTTCCTTGAATAGGTTTCACTAACAGAACCCCTCTTTTTCTCTGAGGGCTAGGAAGATACAATGGCCTTACTCTTACAATAATTCTCAATTAAAAGGATTAGCCCTTCATGTAAAATTGGATGGAAATCTTTTTTCCTATGGGCTTGAAGGCTTTGAAGCAAGGAGAACCTTAGATAAAATTGAAATGAGATCCTATCCTTATACTGAAAATGATTCAGGAACACAAAATGAAATTTATGAACTCTTTTAGCCCTACCATCTAAAATGAAGTACTCACAGATGCATGAGAGGACATCTGCCAAATAACTTTTAATTGACTCAACTCATAAAAGTCACCATTTTTCTCCAATTTTTTTCCCTCCTCTTCTGTCTTTGGAAATTTCTTAAATGTGGCATTGGAGATATTGGTTTCCTTACTAAATTGTATGCCTCCTTAGGAAGCCCCGTGACTTCGACATTGGAATCTTTAGACAAATGAACCGTAACCCCATGCATGGAAACCCTATCTTCAATCCAATTTTTGAAGAATTCCTCTATGACATGTGGTTTTTAGCCATGAAGGAACTCTAGGTAAGTAGTGACATTACCCTTCTCTAATCTACCAAATAGATGCTTTAGCCTTCCATGCTTTACAGTTCTTTGGTTCCTGTTTTCTGAGTTCCCCATCCATTTTTGAAAACTTCATTTCTTCGTGAGAGGCAAAAGTCAAATAGACTTGGAGATGTAAAGATTTGAGAAAAGCCAAGGTGTTCATTAAAACAACCAAGGCACTCATTAAAACACTTATGTGCCAAGTAGGAGTAATAATCACTTTTGGGTACTTTCTTTGGAATATAACACTATCCTTCGTAACCCCACCTCCACTTATCATTAAATTGCTAATCTTAGAAGATCTTGCCTTCCGTCGCGTGAGTTCTATCATAATTAATTAGAGCCTTCAAATCCACGCTCCTACTTAGGTGATCATGCCAAGTCATCTTACATTCCTATTGGACATCTTGGTTAGCAATCTAGTCAGCCACAACATTTCCTTCACGGAAGGAATGAGAAAAAAAGACTTTATCAAATTTATCCATTAAGGATTTAATTTCCATTACACTAGCTTTAGTAGACCATGTAATCAAACTTTTGTCATTAAGCATATTTATGATATTCAAGGAGTTTCCTTCCAACCAGAGGTACCAGAAACCAGTTTCCACTACTAGCCTCATTGTATAAAGAGCTGCAGTAGCTTTAGCTCTATGACTAGTAGAAGTACCAATAGGAATAGCAATAGCATCTATAATATTACCAATGTGATCCCTCAAAACCCCTCCACAACCCACTTTCCCAGGATTTCCTTTAGCAGCACCATCAAAATTCCCTTTAATCCATCCCATAGGAGGAGCCTTCCACTTAGTATTCAGTCTTTGATCTTCTTTCTTCCTTTTAGAACCTTTAGAATTCATTGGATTGTCAATTTGGAAATCTTTATTGCACTTTCTTTGGGAATTAAAGTTTTCCTTTATTGCTTTGACAATGTTTTGGCCAAGCACCCACTCAGGAATTTCTTTGTTTCTAAAGATTATGTTATTTCTTTCTTTCCAAAGTCCCACTAGAGATGGGGAAGAGTAATTTTCCATAGGAAACCAACATCATTATCCTTAGATGGGCAATTCCAACTCTGAAAATAGTGTTCAATATTGTTTTGGTGGACCCAAGTAATATTCCAGAAGTTGAGAATAGAACTCCATACTTTTTGACTATAAATACAGTTTAAGAACAAATGATCTCTATCTTCATAACCTTCTTTACATAGGTTGCACCAATTAACCACATTAATGCCTCTCTTTTGCAAGTTGTCTTGAGTAAGAATTTTATTCTGAAGCAAAATCTAATAAAAGATATTAATTTTTGGAGTAAGACCTTTTATCCAAGCTCTAGTCTACAAAGAGTGATTACCTTTCTCCTCAAATTTGAACACAGAGGAAACTTTGAACAACCACTTACATCAGCACTCCATATCATTTTATCTTCCTTATGGGGATACAAACAAAAGGCATTCAACATAATCTAGATATTATGAAAATCTTGATTAATATCAATAAGGGTAACCCACCTATTGTTATACCACTAATGTCCCACAAAAGTTCCATACAATTGCTTACATTTATCAATCTGTCCTATACTCAAATTCCTCAATCAGAGGATGATCTAGGATCCAAACATCTTCCCAAAATCTAACCTTTTGCCCATTTCCAACTTTCCATGAGCATCCTTTACTTAAGATGTTCTTAGCTCCCTACACAGCCCCCCAAATAGCAGAAGGTGATAGAACATAAGGAGATGATAGAGAATTAGATAAAGAAGGAGCATTAAAAAAGTATTTATGTTTCCATATAGTGCTTCATTCCTTATCATCATGATACACTCTCCATCCCTATTTGGCAAGAAGAGCTTTATTCATACTTCACATTGACCTAATTCCCATACGACCTTCCCTAATAGGCTTACAAATTTGATCCCAATCTATTAGAGCCATTCTCTTCCTTTCCTCAGTGCCAGACTAGAGAAAATTCCTTTGTATTTTGTCAATAGTATCTACAAATTGGAATTTTGAAGAGACTCAAAGCATAAGTATGGATACTTTGGAGACAAGCTTTAAGGAGGGTGATTTTGCCAACTTGACTCAAAAGGTTATCCTTCTAGCCAACAATTTTTTTTATTAAAGTTCTTTATGAGATCCTAACAAAAAGAATCTGGAGCTTTAGGTCCCAAAGGGAGACCCAAGTAAATACGAGGAAAAGAACCTATTGAGCACCCTAGAATTTTAGCAATTTTGTTTTGTCTTAAAATAGGGGTATTACTAAATAAACAAAAAAGAGCTCTTATTCCAGTTGATCAACTAACCTGAAGTGGAAGAGTAAAGGCTGAGGGATTTTTTAAGAATTATGGCTTCCCTGACTTCAGCTTTCTACTTTGAAGCGTAGAGCTAAAACTCTATGCTTCAATAGACTGGAAATTCTGGGATTCCCCCAACATCATAGATCTACTTCTATCTGCCAAAATTTCACCCTCCTCTATTTCCTCCATTTCTACTAGATCTTCCCAATTTGTATCATTCTTCTAGTAGATGACTAATTGTTTCATCATGTCAACCATATTCTCTTTATTTTGCTCAAGTAAGGTAGAATCTAACAACACTCCAATCTCCTAATTTTCACTACTCAAGTTATCCTTCAAGGCAAAATTTGACATCATGCCAGTTTCCTAATTTTCCAAATTCAAATTATCCTTCAAACCCTTTTCAAGAGTAACTTTAGGTTTTTGAACTTTCTTTTGGGTTTTTTCTTCTTTCTTTTTATCCTCCTTATTAGTCTTAGGATAGTTCTTACTTTTGTTAGGCCAATTTTTCACCCAATGACCCTATTTTTTATAGGCAAAACATGTATTTGGACGATCTTCATCTATAATTTCTTGTATTCTTTTTCCAAGTTTTGAAATTAGTTCCATCTTTTTACGGAGGTGATTCAAGTTTGCCACTTTCACATATAATCTTGCACTTTGAAGTTTAGACTTCGAAGCCATAGCATGATCCACTGTAATTAGTTCCCCAAAGGAACCAGCCATTCCCTTAAAAATATCCTCATGCCATAATTCCAAAGTAAGGCCAGGAAGTCTAACCTAGATCGAGATAGTTAAGAAGAAGGCATCAGATTAGTCCATGTTTGGCTCCCATTTTTTTATAGTGAGAGTACTTTTGCCAAATGACCATGGTCCTCCACAAAGGACCATATTCATATCTTCCTTGCAGTTGAAAACAAATTAATGGAATCCATTCAACATAGGAGCTATATTAACTTGACCACAAATAACCCATTTCCATTTTATCATATTTTTCAACGTATCTATATTTGGTCTAGCCCCCAAAAATTTACCAACAAGAGTAAATTCCATAGAAGAGATAGAGAAATCAACAATTGTATCTAGAATAAAGATTTGAAGCTCACCTTTCTCCCATAAAGATTTCGATGTAACCAGAAACAAAGATGATTTTCCTCTAGGTTTCCTACCAAAAAGGGAAGGCCATGCCCTTTGATCTCCTAACCCTTTCCATGGACTCTCTACTTTCCTTTCTTTGGTCTCCTCTACATTCTCCAAAGGAATCTTTTCATCCTTGAGTTCATGTCTGGGCATGTGACTTGCAAGAAAATTATCCAAAGGGAGTTTCTGGACCCCACATCTAGTAGAACTAGCACCCATAAATCCTACAGAGTTTGCCAGATTTTCTACATTTTGAACTTCTATCCCACCAGGATCAATACCTCCTGCAAGATTTCCCCCCTTCCAATTTCCTACCTAACAGAGCACCAACCAAAAATGCTTAGAGTGCTAACCATTGTTACTCTGAGGATACAACATTGTTACATGAGATCGTGAAAGGATTAATCAGAGATTGGATAGAGGTAATTTTTTATCAAGCAAGCAAGTGCCAACTGCAAGATCTATGCTGAGACATTTTGATAGGTGAGTTTAGTTAAATATCCTAAGCGAAGTGGTTCTAATAGGCCTTATCAAATCCTTTAATAGGGTGACATTCCAAGTGAGTGTTCAGAAGTCCTTTTACTAGGCACACTTCTAACAAGGTGTTGAAATCATCTAACAAGGTGGGACTTAATAGTCTTTGTAAGCTTTTAACAGGATAGGCCTTTTACAAGGTAGATCATGTTTCATGGTCAAACCATTGTAACCTTAATTGGCTACACTTTATTGCTGCAATAGTGAAGATTTGTGGGCATCATACCAACCTCAGTTTTACCTTCTCATTAGGAGGGTTTTTGGGTAATCATATCTAATGTCAAAGTGTGTGTGTTTAATTACTTAAATTTTTTAGATGCATTTACTTTACATGTTATTTTCAGTATGTTAATGCATGTGATGTATGAATGGTGAAAGTTTTATGGGTCTGAGTTTAAACTCCCAATTCACACCCCCCCCCGCTCCCCCACCACCACCCCTCAAAAGTTTACCTTTCCCACTTGTAATTCCAACAATATAACCTTTAATAGAGTTGGCTCTTAACTGAGCTCACTTTAGAAGAGTAAAAAAATTGCAACATGTTGCATGGCAATTTTTCCCAAATTGGGTTTCCACATTAAATCTTGGTGTCAAAGTGTTCTTTTTATGTGTGGATGTTATTGTTATGCATGCTATATTTTACAATAGTTTATTTTTTGGCAGTTGACACATATAAAGAAAGAGAGTTAAGATATTGCATGAAATATTAAATTGATGATATGCTATAGAGATTGAGTGGGTATATGAGATTGATTAAGTTGTTTGAAGTTAGTAAAATTTGAATTGGTACATTTGGACCTAAGGATAACTGATTCACCCCCCTCTCAGTTATTCTAAACCATTATAACAGAAGGATGAATATAGAAGATATGACAAAGGATCTCAAATGTATAAAGGGAGATCTTGAATGTTGAAAATGATATAATCTTTCATAACCTCCTTCAATTGCTTGAATCATTGATCTTCAATGAAGAACTTGCTTGACTACCTTGAATGTTTGAAGAGTGCTTGAGAGCTTGAATGCTTGAGTGCGTGTGCATGTGAATGATGGATATATAGATATAAAATGAGGCAAGTGGATGGTTTTATAAAGGGTTAGAAATAAAATTTCTCCCTCTAACCAACTGGACCTCAAATTTTGCACATCAAATTAACCCAAAACTAGGGCCCAAGAAGAGAATGCAAAATAGGTCTCAATCAAGTATGCACTACCCTTATTGAGAAGGGACACACTATGTCCCTGATAATCTAGCCTAGAAACCCCCAGGATTCCCTTGGGGTCTCAAAATAGGTCCCAATCTTCGAAAATCAAGTGCACTTTTTGAGAAAAGTCAATTTTAGTGTAGAAAATAGATTTCATATGATTGGAGGAAGGCACGAGAGGACCTAAGTGGATGGATCCTACCTCAATTTTTGTCCTACCCTAATTCTTCGTAAGAGAAATAAAGAGAGAGAAGAAAGGGGAGAAATGCATATAATTGATAAAATCACATTAAATGGGCGCTAAACCATCATTAAATTAAAGTACTTCCAATTTAAGATGCTATATTTTCTCCCCACTTTAGCGAGAGTGTGAAAGCACATACTCATAGTAAATCAGAGAAGAAAAAAATATGACAAATTGCAACAAGATAGAACACCACTTCATCAAAGCGAATAAGCCTGCAAGACAAAGGGTTCTAACTCTACATTGTGCATAGGGGTGCAAAAGCAAATCAAAAGAAACAAATCCAAAAAGAGGAAGAAACAAAATGGGTTAATACATTAAAAAAAAAAAATCAACCAGTGGAAGAGACCTTAACTGAAGAAATGTCTTACCCACTAATATCATATTGGAAGGCTCTTACAAGAGCATAAGTGATGACATAGTAAATGTAAGAGAAACATCATTAATAAAATAGCTTTATGATCTATTCCTAATAGCATAAAAGTAAAAAGAGATGGAGAAGGCTGATTACCTTACCCAATTAGGTGACCATCTTATTCTAAACCATGGGAAGAGTTACTTGCAAAATATGACATTGAATAGTCTACCAAGGTGGTAGCCTATGAGTCAACCCACCAAAGTTCCACCCATAGATCAACATCCTTGTATCACCATGACATGGTCCTATAAAAAAGCGTTATCCATGTATGGGACTTAGCATGTTGTGCTTGAATGTGTTACATATATATGATTAGCAAATTCATATGCATTATCTATATATACGATTTACCATACATGTTTGAGTTCGAATATTCTACTCATATATGAAATTTTAGAAATATGTATGTTTTACCGATATATGAGATTTAGAATATACCTAGATGTCTTACCCATATATGAGATTTGGCATATGATAGAAAAGGAAGTGGCAAAAATATGTACTAGGAGGGCATATGTATGTCCCCCTCCTTATCATGTCTATATAGTTGACATGAGAAGGAAGAGAAGGAGGATACCTACTTCATACAACAAGAAAATTTATTTATGAAACAATGCAAACTATATTCATAGTGATGGGTAGTAGCCCAAGACCCTTACCATATAAGAACATAGACCACCATGAAACTGATACATCACTTATGGAAAGAGGATCCTCAAAAGGGAGAAATCTTGATGAAAATAAATACACTTAAAAGGATCACTTCATCACGATAACATCTCCAAATGGAAGAAGAAGGGAAGAAGAACAAGAATGCAACTTTTCATCCCCCTATGTATAGGTGAAATAGGGATCCTTGGATACATGATGACAAACTTTAACTGAAAGAAAGGGAAAATGTTTATAATGAACATAACTTTACTTGATAAATAAGAGGTGAAGAAATAAGACATAAACCTCTTGTAAAAGATAGAATCCATAGTTAAGACACAATTCTTCATAAAGAATGAACAATGCCACATAATAAACAACTGTCACTAAAGCCTAATGAAAGTAGATCCTTAGAAAAAGAGATAAATAATATACAAAGCATATTTCTCCCCAAGTGTGAGGCTATAAATAAAATTTATGGTGAATTATTTTTAAAAAAATATTGTAGGATAAAAAGATGAGTTGTAAGCAGTAACCTATATCTATACACAAAACACAACCACCCTATATCTAATAAGAAATATCAAGAATAATGCAACACCATAGAGAAAGTTAAAGAAAGAACATCTTAGGACAAGAAATGCCAAAAAACATAATATGCAAAAAAAAATATCACCTATGAAGGAAACTAAAGATGATTATTAGATGAGAAGCATTAAAATCTAAGGCGTGAAAATATATTGTTAGGAAGAGACACACGATCTTGCATGTAACAAACCTTGGCATACCATGAGAGATAAGAATGTACCATAAAATAATGCAAATCTATATATAAATAAATAAAATAGAGATGAAAGGATCGTGTGTTATACCTACTCACTTATCAAAAAAGTAACAAAAAGGGGATAATAGATCCTTAAGAGAAGAGAGAAAGAAAATCCAATATATTCCCTAAATGATATATTCTTTATAATAAAGATGCCCTTACAAGTATAAGATTGCACCCAGGATGATAATCCATACATAACACAATAAATGCATTCAAGAGAGAACATAAAATAATATGAGAATGCAAAAGCATAAACGATATTAAACAAAGGAATAAGAACACACTATGTCTTGCTAAGTGGTTTCATTTATACTAGACATGTAAGTTCAAGTGAACATAAGAATACGATCAGGATGGTAATCTAAAAGTAATCATAGTAAATTAATACAAGAAAATATATCATCAAATATAAGTAAACAAGTCAACTAAGAAAGATAATGGATCATATGATATAGATAGGAATAGGAAATAGGACCCTTGCTCCCCTAGTGTAGAGACAAGGGAAATTATTGTTATGTTACAAAGTAGGACAATGAGCACCCAAAGGAAAAGCTAACAATACCACAAATAGGAGCAACATAATAGGGATGTATATGTATCAAGTAAAATGAACATGAAAAAGATACCATTCACCATTGCAAGTCAAATGAAATATATCTTAAGCAATGAATTGAAGAGAAGGACAAAACATAGAGAAAGAAGATCTCTTAGATGTAATTAGATTGAAATTTAAAAAGAAAAATTCAATATACACACATTCATCAAATTAAAGGTGTTTGATTCACAAAGTCAAGAATGTATGGTATTGGTGTGAAATTGAATGTTTTCCAATCTTGAAGAGTTGACAAGCCACTTATAGGGTCAATGTGATTAGGATCCTTATGATCTAATGTAAAAATAGGGTCACAATGATGTTCATTTTCAACAAGACTTCATTTTATTTGAGATATGTCTTGAGAGGAAGAGGAAGCATCAAGTGTGTGGTCTTTCATGGTTACAACACTCGTAGGAGAAGGACAAACATAACTCATCAAGGCCTCATCTATAGAAGGAATGTCTATGAAATGCATATAAAGTGGTTGATCATTAGGAATAATAATAATTATATCATATAATGGTGTCCTCATAAGAAAGGAAGTAATCCATGTCCTTATTTAAGGGTTGATCCCAAATAGTAGGAGTATCATGATGCACTATCATTTTTAAAAAGTGAGCTTCAATGAAAGAACACAATGAACATCATTATATGCATTAAAAAAAATGTCTTGAAGATCATGAATGAAACTTGAAAATAAAGATAACAACCCTATTGAAATGAAATGCAATTATTATGAAAGAGATTATATGAAAAAAAAAATTCAAAATGCAATCTCTATGAAAACAATGAAAAAGGAGATCTAAACACCACTAAGGTAGACAATAATATATAAAGTAGATCTAGATGCACCAAGAAGAAATCTATCTACAAAATCGAAAAAAGGATGGAAAGTGTGTTGGGTTCACCAATTGTGTACAAGGAAGGGAAAGACAATAAAATGCAAAGGGAATCTAAAACCAAGATCAAAATTGGATATGCTATAGTTGGGTTCACCAATTATTTGTAGGGAAAAAATAGAATCAACTACCCTAACCACAAATGAAGTGGGAAAACCAAGATTTGCCTCCTAATGTAGGTTTGATTAACACAAGAGAGTGTCGATGTGTAACATAATACAAAAGGTGAATTACTTGAAATAACTTCTCCCTTACCTCCACCTTAAGAGGATTTCTAGACAAATAGATGTGTAATGTAATGATAATGTGTATTGAAATATAAGGAAAGAAAACTCACCTTGCGAAATAAAAACATGTAAATGGGGTTGTCAAATGATCTCTGAAACTACTGAATCCTAAAATATGTGTTCAAAACTACAAGATCCACAAAACCTAGAAATCATTCAACTACTCGACAAAGTTCACTTCTGTCAGTAGGGTTGACTTTAAGTAGAAGGGTCAAATTTTTAGGGTTGTAGTGCATCCCTGCTCAATAATCCTCTATCATGAAATAATTTTTGAATCTCTAAAGTATGATGAAATGGATATCTAAATTTGTAACCTATTTTTCCTTTGGAGATCCGTAACCTACAAGAATTTTATTTTTTTGCTGGTGGATTTTTATTGGTCAAACCTCAATTTAGGAATTAACCTTGAAATTGAGATAGAAAATGGAGAATGCTAGGAAGTAGTAGAAGTAGATCTAACACAAAGCAATGAAAATCTATGAATATGCTCTTGAATTTAGAATTTATTCAAGTATATAGATGCAATATCCTTGAACCAACTTCAAAAACCATAGGAAGGGAAATCATTATAGTAAAACCAAAACCTCAGTGAATGAATGTGCTTGAAATTTTCCTTAGGAATGAATGTAAGGATGAATATAGAAGATGGAAAAAATGATCTTGAAAGATATTTAATGTTAAAAATTATATGATCTTGCATAAACTCCTTCAATTTTTTGAATCCTTGATATTCGATGGATAACTTGCTTGAATGCCTTGAATGCTTGAGAGCTTGAATGCCTAAGTACTTGAGTGATTGTGCATGTATATGATGGATAGATAGGTGTAAAATGAGGCAAGTGGATGGTTTTATAGCGGTCTAAAAATAAAATTTCTCATGTTGGCCAACTGGACCTCAAATTTTGCACCTTGGATTAACTCAAAATCGAGGTTTGAGAAGAGGACCCAAAATAGGTCCCAAGAAGGGACACACTATTGTCCTAATTGGGAAAGTAGGGATGCACCCCATCCCTTATTGGGTAATCAAGGACACATTGAATCCATAATTGAGTAGGAACACAATACATCCCTGCTAACTTGGCCTTGAAACCCCCACTTATTCCTTGGGGTCCCAAAATAGGTTTTGATCTTCAAAAATCAGGTGCAATTTTTTGGAAAAAATAGTTTCAGTGCAGAAAATAGATTTTGTGCAATTAGAGGAAGGAAAGGGAGGATGCAAGTGGATATATCCTATCTCAAGTCTTGCACAATGAAATAGGAATACTAAGGAGGATCATTAGGTCCTACCCTAATTTTGCGTAGGAGGAATAAAGAGAGAGGAGAAGAAAGGGAAGAAAGGAAAATAAATGATGAAATCACATTAAATGGGGGCTAAACCATAATTAAATTGAAGCTATTCCAATTTAAGACAATATATTACTAGGTAAGTATTCCATCCACTAACTTTATGTTTACCAGATTGTCAATTCATCATAACTAACACTATAAGTTATTATATTCTTCACAGTCTGACATGTTCATTACATAAATTCTTGACCTATACTTCTCTTCAATAGATGAAAGTTTAGAAATAGAAATATTTTCCTCTACTTCACCATTACTATCAACCACATATGCCAAAACACAAAACACACTACTACACATCCAAAATACTTCAACTAATTGTATGTTCACTAGTACACTTCATACTTCACAATTCTATCAGTCTAATCATGTATGTTGCCAATATAGTTGATATATGAGTTTTAGATCATCATGTTTCCAAAAATTCTAGTACTAAAATTATTATTAACAATTTTTATACATATAACATTTTTTTCACATCATCATC
The DNA here is from genome assembly GCA_028749045.1 of Cupressus sempervirens. Lineage (NCBI taxonomy): Eukaryota > Viridiplantae > Streptophyta > Pinopsida > Cupressales > Cupressaceae > Cupressus > Cupressus sempervirens. The sequence goes on from CM053783.1 coordinate 128,064,623, forward strand.
ATGCCTAAAATCTTTCCCTTTGGCATTGATGGCAACACTTGTAGTAAATTTTTACAAAGCTAAGTTATAGAGAAATCATCAAAATATATCTCCAATTCCACATGAGATAATCATTACTAATCCACTTTTAGGAATACTTACACATACAATTGCTAGTACAAAATTTACACTAACATACTAACCCTGCCCCCCCGACAAAAATGACAAAGGGGTAGAAAATATCAAAATTTGCAATATTTATTTACCAGTATGAACTTATAGCCTCTTGAATACCTCTTCAAAATTAGTCTTCAACACATGTAGGTCAATCTCCCATGTCTTTTTAGAGATCTATAAGGATCACTATTTGACCACATATCAATAAGACTAGCTCTTCCATGGCATCCATGGTACTCATATCTAGTAAGGCTAATATTATTTCCTCAGCCTTGCCTCCTTTTTGCAAAATGTCATGTTTATAAATTAATTTTCTTAGTAAATCCAACAATATAATGATTCTATTCTCTTTTTCATTACTATAAGTTTTCAGCTTATGATTTACAATATTTACTAGTACTTTAAAACTTGTAGTAGACTGATTAATCGGATCAAAATTGTATATTACTAGCCTTAACCCTTTTTGAGCTTCACACCTTTTCTATCATTATCTTTTCCAAAACTTAAATATCCATAAATTCAAGTATCTTTCATGAAGAGTGCTTCTCTTAATAACAAAAACACACAACATAAATAGAAAATAATAGCAAGTTGCAAGAATATAAAATTGGCTTCTTATTATCTTCAAAAGCATGGAATTACAAAATTCAAAAGTATAACATGCATAGCCACATGATAATTTTCCTTAAAATATTCAATAACCTAGAGTTTCCATAAACATCCCCAAAATTGTCCTAGACAACACTACTGGCTTTCTTTAAATAGACATTTATCCACTACCCAAGAAGGTTCTAGAAATTTTAGCCCTAGACCCTAAGGTCATCCAACCCTAAAATACTATTATTCATAGTTTATTACGTTAGAATAGGCCCCAAAAATTTTCATAATTCAAAATCAATTTTAAAGGAAATCTATTTTCGTCCATTTTAGGTGGTGCAACTTCCAAATACCATAACTCATCGCTAGTTGCTTTGATTGATTATTGTTAGGGTAAAGGACTAATTTAATTTAATTTATTAAATCACCTTTACTCCCTTCTAAAGATTTCACTTTATGCACATGCATTTTCATTTAATAATTAAATATTAATTATTAAATATCATTTACCTCTTAGGGTTTTACAATCTCCTTGATTAGGATTGTTCCATTTTTTTTCATTCATTCTCTCATTTTAGAAATACAATCTTTTCATATTTTTAGAGCCAAACCCTTGCCTTCTCTTTGTCTTTGCTTCTTTGTGACAAGTTTTTGCATGCAAGTGTTCTTCTGGTTTTGTGGATTTTTATTGCTCAAATCCTTCATGGTATCAAAGTTAGATCTACTATAGCTAGTTCAACATTTTGAAGAAAGCGGGAATGAGGGTTCAATTCTGATATTTTTTGATATTTGTTGTGCAAATAGGGGGTTCATTGAAAATCAAAGCTCTTTGAGTCCAGACGAGCGTCATAGTTCAATTCAGAGCATGTCAAAATCCCTATTTTCATATAAAATTCACTAATTTTGGACAACATTGACTAGGGAGGTAAAACATTTGCATTTCAAGGTTGTACGACCTTGGCATGTATATCGATGCATTTCTTCTCAAGAAATTATAAAGATTATAAATCATAGTCATTTTTCTTGTAGAAAAAGCACTGCCCTTTATAAAAAAAGGCATAGCCTTCCCACCACCAATGTGGGCAAAGTGGCCACTAGCATGCAGCCCACGCTTCATTGCCTCAGCCTCACATCACTAGACTTTATTACTGCATACTCCATCGGCATCAACACCAAACCCACCACCTCTGCTGATGTTTGCAACCTCTGCACTACCCTTCCACCACTCATAGACCACCAACCTGCACTCCGCCCAGTTGTGGTCACATGGGTGACTAGGGGGCTAGGTTTTGAGTGCTAAGGCCTTCTTTGCAATTTTTTTTTTGCTCTTATAGGGTACCTGGCAGTTTTTTTGCAATATCTTGAGCATATGGTATCATGTTTTTTGAAAACAAAATATCGTAGGAAAGATGATTCTGAGATAGATGTATTTTTGAAGGTATTGTTTGGGAAAAAATTCCTTTTTTTTACCTATTTTTTTGATCAAAGTCAGATGATTCTTTCTATCTTCTGGGGGGCATAATTTTCTCATTTTAGCTTTGATTTTCAATCTTAAAAAAGTTCCAGAAAGCTCTTCTCAAGAACTTTCTAGATTACCTATTATTTCGCTAGTATTTTTTACTAGGTATTTATGATACTCAACTGAAGCTTTTTTTCTCTTTTCTTGTATATGCATTCCTTCTAGCAGTTGGGGTTCAAGGTTTTGCATTGTGGGGGGTGTTTTTTCAATTATTTTCAATTATTATATTAGTATATTAGATAATTTTAAACCCTTTCTAAAACAATGGCTAAGACCTCTTCTTGTCTAGTTCCTCTAAACCCACATAACTATCATACATGGACATCTTCAATGACATGACTTCTTCATTCAAAGGGTTTGTGGTCTTGTTTAGATGAAGTACAACCAAAGTACAACCAATTTTATAGAGGCCTTTTGAGGTAATGCAACACAAGAATAAGATGGATGAGGCCATGAGTTTGATTTCTTTGAATGTTTCAAACAACTTGCAGTTTCATTTTGATGGGTTGAATTCCCCTCAAGAAATGTGGACCAAGTTCAAGGACTTATTTGGTACCATCAATGAGTTTAGAGCACTTCATATTGAGGTAGAGCTATCATCACTTGTACTAGATGCTTTTCCCTCTATTGAGGACTTTCTGATGAGGTTTAAACAATAGAGATCTTTACTACACGGTTGTGAGAAAGTGAAGACTGATAAGGAGTGTATTTATCTAATACTATCAAAGCTTCAAGGAAACTTTTAGATTTTCTCTTCTACCTTCCATTCCACTACGGATACTTTGGGTCCTAGATTTACCATGCCCACTTTCAAGATATTATGTGATCAGTTGACTAGAGAGAAAGCCAAGCTTTCATAGTTGGACTCTTGTACACCAAAGAACCAGGCATTGGTTTCTCATACATCTACAAGGAAGTCAAAGAATAAAATGAAGCCCAAATCAGATACAACAAGAAGTGAGAGTTCCTCCAAGCCTTCTCCTAAATTAGATGCTCAAAAATCCACTCTAAAGGGTAAACCTTCTAAGTTTGGTGAGTCTTTCTCCAAGACTAAGAAGTTTATAGGCGATCCTTGCATCTTTTGTGGAAAGGAAGGAAATAAGTTTTCAGGTGTTGGAAATGTCTTGAGGCTTTAAAGGAGGCCATACAACAACATATTATTGCTTCTCTAAAGCCACCACCTCCTCCTTAGGGAAAGGACATTCTCTTTCTACATGAGAATTTTCTTCATTGACTACTTGGATTCTTGATTTAGGTGCTTCCCACTATATTGCATTTGGTTACTCCACACAACTTTCAGTTTCAGGTTTAGGCTCTATCTCTTTTGAGGGTGGTTCACTATAGGATGTTCTCTTGGTTTTGACCATTTCTATGAACCTCATTTCTATCTTTCAAATTTCTCATTCTAGATCTAGTAAGACAGTTGATGTCTCACCACATTATGTGGTTATTCAATATCTCCATGACCCTGACTTGGTTGTTTCTATTGGGATTGTTGATCTTTAGTCTCACTTATATCAGTTTGATGGCTTTGAGAGCTCTGATTCTATATGTGTTTCTCTTATTTCTCATGTAGACACAATGAGAAAGCTTTGACATGACCATTTTGGCCATGTCAACTACATATATCTACAATTGATGAGTACACAAGAGCTAGTGATTAGGCTACTTTAGATCTCTTGTACTAATGGTGTTTGTCAAGGTTGTGCACTTGGAAAAATCATAGAGATCCATTTCCAACAGTTAGATCCACACATGTTAAGGCACCATTAGAGTTGATACATAGTGATCTTATCTCATTCCCCACTCCATCTTTTTCAGTTGCTTAAAATGTGGTTACCTTCATAGATGACTTTTCTAGATGCACATGGGTGTACTTTTTGAAGTACAAGTCTAATGTCTTTAATTCATTTCAAATCTTTAAGATATTTGTAGAGAAGTAGTCTGGTCTTTTTTTCAGGCATATACACACTAACAATGGCATGGAATGGCATAGAATATGTAAACCAGTCTTTCAGAGATTTTAACATTGAGCATGGTTTACAACATTAGTTCACAATTCCTCATACCCCTCAGTAGAATGGGGCTGCAGAGAGAAAGAATAGGACATTACAAGAGATGGCCAATTATATGATACAATCTTGAGCTATGAGTTCTTCTTTTTGGGCCAAGGCTATCAATTGTGCCAACAATATTTAGAATCAAATGCCTCACAAGGCATTATGAAATTTGACTCCTGAGGAGGCTTGGACTCATGTTAAGCCCGATGTTTCTACATTCCAGATTTTGGGTAGTGAAGCTTGGGCATTTATTCCAAATGCTTAGTGGAAAGCCATCGAGAGGAAGACTCAACCATTCATCTTTGTTGGTTACTATGAGGATGTGAATGTGGACATTTTGTTTGATCCTGATTTTAAAAAGGTCTTTTTTTGGCAAGATGTCTAGTTTGATGAGCATTATCCTCAGATGGAGTCTCCATCACCACCTTCTCCCTCGCTACCTAGTACTTCCTCTTCTCCTCTATAGGATTATGTATCCTCTAAGGAAGATCTTGATGTTTATCTCCCTTCACTACCTTCACTAGATGTTTAGTGAGTGCCCAAGTGGGCTTGTGATATTTTTGATGCAATAGGACCTATGGCAAGAGATCCTTTAGATTCTCGTTGCACTCATGCTCAAGCATATGGTACTAGGATATTGAGTCATGCCATTTTAGATGATCCACAAAGTTTTTCATAGGCCAAAAGACACTTAGAGTGGGATAGGGATATGGATGAGGAGTACACTTCTTTGATGAAGAACCACACATGGGATCTTTGTCCTCTTCCAAAAGGAAGAAAGTTGGTTTAGTGTCAATGGGTGTATCATACTAGGTATATCGTAGATGGTTTTATCGATAGGTATAAGGCACATCTTGTTTTGAAGGGATTTTCATAGGTTGAGGGTATTGATTACTTTGATACCTTTTCTCATGTTTCCAAGATGAAATCTATTCACTTTGTACTCTCTCTTGAAACTTCTCAGGGATGGAAGTATTTTAGATGGATGTGAAGAGTGCCTTTTTGCATGGAATGCTACATGAGGAGATCTATATGGAGCAACCTCATGGTTTTATGTAAGACTCTTCTTTGGTATGCAAGCTTCAGAGGTCTTCATATGGTCTCAAACAAGCCCCTCAGGCTTGGTATGAGAAGATGGATTCCTTGTTGCTTGCTTCACTATTCACTTAGTGTCATTCTGCTCCTATAGTGTACATTTAGCTTCATGGGGATGATTTATTGATACTTATCCTATATGTAGATGATCTCATCATTACAGGTAGCTCATCCTTTATGATTCAAAGTGTTTGGTGAGATTTGAGAGAGTAGTTTGAGATGATAAACCTTGGACTTCTACATTATTTTTTAGGAATAAAGGTTGTTCGACCTTCAAATGGGATAGCCATACTCCAAAAAAAGTATGCTCTTGATATGCTTCAGAGATTCAACATGCTTGATTGCAAGCCTACTCCCACACCTTTTTAGCTAGGTGTTTTTTTATCTACCTCTTGCTCTACTCTTGTAGCGGATTCCACTTTATATAGACAACTTGTGGGTAGTTTGTTCTACCTAACACACACACACACATCCCGATATTTCCTTTGCAATTGGAATTGTCTCTATATTCCCACATGATCCATATGTGATTCATTGGAAAGCTTCCAAAAATATATTGTGGTACATTTGAGGTACTACATGTCATGGTATTCACTACACATTAGGGGATCTTCACATTGTTGGTCATATAGACTTAGATAGGGCTGGTGATGTTGATGATTAAAAGTCTACTTTTAGATTTGTTTTCTCTCTTGGTTTGGGTCCTATCACATGGTCTTGCAAGAAGCATCATACTCACACATTATCATCTATAGAGGCAGACTATAGGGCAACCACACTAGCTATTTAGGAGGTTTTATAGCTTCAAAATTTGATGATAGAGTTTGGATTTCCTCCTAATAGTTCCACCTTTCTTTGGTGTGACAATCAGAGTGCTATACACATTTCTCACAACCTAGTTGAGCATTAGAAAACCAAGCACATAGAGCTTCACATGCACTTCATCAAGCATCTAATTCAGGATGGATCTCTTAGCTTGGAGTATATTCCCATTGTTGAGCAGGTTGCAACCATCTTCACTAAAAAATTTCCATCCCCGTGGTATCTTTAGCTACATTCTATGCTTGGGGTGAAGGAATTTTCCTTGGAGGGACTCAGTGATGAGTCCTTCCTTCCTTCTTTTATTGCTTTTTAGCTTCTTCTATCCCTTTTTGGAGTAGGGTTTTTCCCACCAAGTTTTCCCCATTCCTCTATTTTTCAGAGATTTGGTTGTGCTGAGTACCTCATTAGGCCATGTTGCCAGGACCCATTTACGCTTTCATCATTGTAGTTTCCTTCTTTTTTTGCATTGTTATAGCTACATTGTTGTTGATCTTAAGGGGGGTTGTTAGAGTAAAGGATTAATTTAATTTAATTTATTAAATTACCTTTACTCCCTTCTTAAGATTTCACTTTATGCACATGCATTTTCATTTAGCAATTAAATATTAATTATTAAATTGCATTTACCTCTTAGGGTTTTCCTATTAGGATTTTACGATCTCCTTTATTAGGATTGATCCATTGTTTTTTCATTCTTTCTTTAATTCTAGAAATACAATATTTTCATATTTTTAGAGCCAAACCCTTTCCTTCTCTTTGTCTTCGCTTCTCTGTGACAAGTTCTTGCATGCAAGTGTTCTTCGAGTTTTTTTGATTTGTACTGTTCAAATCCTTCAACTATTATGACCCCATTTTGGAAATGTCACAAACTTCTCTACAACTTGTGATTTGCATAGGTTCAATTAAATTGGTGTTTGGCCCCATTTTAGAGATTCTAAAGCCTTCAAAACTAAGCTCAAATTTTGCATACCCTACTGCCAATATTGAAATGTTTTAGCAACTTCACAAATAAACTTGTTGTTGCAATAAAAATTTACTAGAAGGCTGATATATATAAAATGAACCTCTAGAGAATAAATCAAAATATTCTAAGCTTGAATGGAAAACTTACTAAAAATAGTAAGCTTTTAGAAGTAGCAACTTTGCATTGAGATAACCCTTATTAAAAAGACAAACTAGAATATTTTTTGGGTGATGCAAGATTGGCCTTACACCCATGATGCTCTTGCATCATAAACTCAAGGTAATTTGAGAAGTGACCTTGTCACATCTTAGGTTCTTAGAGGAAAACCAAGATATTTAACCTCCTCCCTTGATAGCCATGATGAATCTTCAATAGGTTTTCCTTTCTATTTGACCAAATATTCCTCATATGTCATGTTTCTTGTGCTTCTACTGATAGGACTATCCAAAATATCTTCAATCTCTTTTGTAGTTGAAGTAGTTGTTGGAATATTCCATTGTGCTTATGTAACCTCATCTTCAACACATCCGTCATGATACTCTATCAGATCTAATATGTTAAATATTTAATTCACTAGGCAATTCTACTTCATAGAAATTCTTTGAATCATGCTTCTTCACTATCTTGCATAGTCCAAACTTCTTCATCTTAAGTTTATTATATGTTTCCACTATAAATATCTCATTTCTCAAACGAACCATGAATTCCTCTCCAATATGAAATTTCATATGCCTCATTTTCTCATCTACCTTATCTGTATATTCTTAATTCATTTTAGTAATGCTCTTTTTCACTTCCTCATGCAAGTTCTTTAAATATTCTACATCTTTAGCTCTGGCACTACTTGTCTCCCCTTTTTCTAACTTCCTTGATTCAAAGCATTTTTGGGACTACTCCCATTTACTATCTAAAATGATGATTTACCAATGCTTCAATTAATAGAATTATTGTATACAAAATTGACCTATGGTAAAATAATATTCCATCCCATTTTTATCTCCAACCAAGTATCGTAGAAAATTCTCCAAAATCATATTCACTACTTATGTGTGTCCATTAGCATGTGGATAATGTACTAAGATAAAGTTAAAATATGTCTACATGGTCTCTCAATTTGATACTAAGCTCTTTGGTATACCATGAAGTCTCACCAATTCTTTGAAAAAATTATTTTCCATATAATCAACCTCATTAGTTTTCTTGTAAGGAGTGAAATGTATCACCTTTGAAAACTTGTCAACTGCCAGAAAAATTGAATCGTCTCCTCAAAGTCCTTGGAAAACCAAAAAAAATTCCATACTATCCTCCCATGGTTCTCTACTATAGGTAATGAATCATATAACAATGAAATATTCTCGAATCCTTTTTCCATCTAACATGCTCTACAACTTTGTACAAATTTATTGACATCTTTCTGAAATTATGGCCACTAAAAATTCTCACTAAACAGAGAAATGGTTTTAACTTGACCAAAATATTCAGTGAGCCCTCCATTATGCTTCTCCTTGATGATATTATCCCTCAAAACAATCATTGGAATACATCAATGAATTCCTCTAAATTAAATACCATCCTAGATGATGAAACCCAACCACCTAATTTTGTATAGAATAATAGGGTCTATACAAGCTTTCCAGTCTTCACCAAAATCAAGATCCTCTAGATACAAACTCTTGAGTTCATTGAACCTAACAACCTCAACTTGCATCTCTTAGAAAAATTTAACTCCCACTAAGAACATATGCTACCCTCTTAGACTTCATAGTCATGTGTTTCATAACAAATGTGTAAATTTGCAAAAATTCAACCCATTTAAAATACCTTTGATTCAACTTTCCTTGTATATAAAACAAAATCTTTTTAAAAATATAATGTATCTACTTCTCAATGCCGAAATTATAGCATAAAACTCCTAATCATAAAGATAATATTTTCATTTGGCATCATTTAACCTCTTACTCAAATAAGCAACATGGCTACCCTCTTGGCTTAAAATAGTTCCAATGGCATTCCCATTAGCATCGCATTCTAGTTGAAGCACTTCATTAAAATCTAGAAATGCTAAAACAAGTTTTTCAGTAAGTTTTTGTTTAAACAATTCAAATATTTTGTCTAGTTCTATAGTCCACTAAAAATCTTTCCTATCCCCTCTCATTATTTCAATCAAGGGTCCACAGACACTACTAAAACTTTTGATAAACTTTGTGTAAAAGTTAGCCAAACCATGAAAAGATCTTAGCTCGTTAGCACTCCTTGGAGTAGGCCATTCAAGGATAGCATTCACCTTTTCTTGATACATTTTAAGACCTTATATTAAAACTACAAATCTCAGACACACTAACTCCTTTACAAAATTATAATTCTTTAGATCAATCAACAATTTCTCTTCCCTTAAACTCTCAAAGACCCTACAAATATGAATTTTATGCTCTTCCAATGTCTTATTAAAGATCAAAATATCATCAGCTAGGTAAACAATGATAAACTTTCCCAAAAACTCTTTTAATACCTCATTCACGAGTCACATAAATATTATCAATGCATCATTTATCCTGAAAGGCATGACTAAAAAATCATACAAGCCCTCCTTTGTCTTGAAGGGTATATTCCATTTTTCTTTGTCTCTAATCTAGATTTGGTGATATCCACTCTTTAGATATATCTTTGTGAAATAAATAGATCCACTGAAACAATCCACAATGTCATCTATTCTTGGCAAGGGAAACTTGTACCTTATAGGTACAATAGATGAACTCAATCTCTCATGAATCAACCCCTTTTGCAATAACTCATGTGCTTGTCTATTCAATTCTTATCTTTATGTGGCTATCATTTTGTGAGCTTCCTTATTTGGCAAACTGGCTTCTAGAATTAGATTTTGATTATTGATCTTTCTCTTTGATGGCAATCTATCTGACACCTTATCAGATACAATATGTTGAAACTCATCCAAAAAATCTACAACTTCTATAGGTACATATTCTACTTCCTCTTTATTATCTTTTGGAATCAAATAAAAACACATATGCTCATGCCTTATACCTCCTAAACACTTTTTTCCATCAACTAAACATATTCTAGCATTACTACATACATTCTCTTACATTTCCTTCAATGTCTTCAACTTATGTTGCATTCCATCCTTTGTCAAAGAATAGGTATTTACATACCCATCATGTATTTCACAATGAACAAATTGTTAGGGCCTTCCCAACAATAAATGTTAGACATCCATAGGTAGAATAACACACAAAATCTTATCATGATAGTTTCCAATCTTAAACTTTACCATATATTATTCAATAACCAAGGCTTTATGACCCTTTTACAACCAAAAAATTCTGTAGGGGTTTGAATGCTTATTTCTTTCTAACTTTCACATATTAATCATTTCCTTGGAAAAATATTATCTATGCTAGCATTATAAATAGTGATATTACATACTTTACCATTATATTTGTAACTTGAGTGGAACAAATTCTTCATTTGTTCAAGTTCATTCTCATCACATAGCAAGGCTCTTCTAATAGCTAGGACTTCTAATCTTTAAAGATCTTTAGAATTTGACGATTTCAAATCTCCATCTACATGTGCAACTCGTGCATTTCCCTTAATTCTTCTATTGGTTTTCCCTTAATGTTGAGGACACTCATAAGCTTTATGCCCTCATTCGTAATGGAAACATGTTCCATAAAACCTTCCTCTTCCTAGTCCTTGACATTTTCCTCTTCCTCTCCAATCCTCGTCATTTTGATCACAGGAATGGTTGAGATTGTTTCCTCTAGGATCTTACTACTACTAGCCTCCTCACTCTTTTTATGATCTTCATTTCAGCTACGTAAGACCATTAACTAGATCTTCCACCTTGACCTATTCCACCTTACTTTCTTTCAAATTTCTAGTTCAACTTTTCTTCAAGCCTTAAGGAAATTGGTATGTCTCTTCAATGCTGGTCATTCTAACCAGACTCAAATCATCCTAAATACTTGGCCTTAACCCATTTATCTAATTTAGAACTTTAACCATGGAGAAAACTTTGTAGATAAATATGCTCAGGGTGGAGCAGTACTAGGATGGGTGACCTCCTGGGAAGTCTCAGTGCTCCACCTCTATGCGCATCACCTAGATCCAATGAGTGCTAAGTGCTCAATTTATTCTCACGAGAGATATATTCATGTTGAATCACTACTCATGAAATATGGGTCAATGAGTTTGACTCAAAAACTACACAATTAAATCCTACTAGAAATATCACAACTTGACTTGCTGTGAAAAAATATTTCCTACTTATCAATTGATGAGCTTAAGGGGATTTCTAATGAATGATTCATAATACACAACACTAGGTGAAGTTTTTCCATACTTCATATAGTGATTTCATTTTCTTTCATAATGACAATTATATGGATGATTTATATGTGATTTTATGGTTACTTACCTCATACTCGCATGTGTATGGTGTACATGTATGTCTTACTTTATGTTTGATATTTCTAATGTGGTTAGGAGAGGGAGTCATAGTCACATGATAGTCAAGATCTACACAATATACCATTCCCCACCATTGCCTATTTAGTTTAGATTTATATATATATATATATATATATATATATATATATATATATATGCATATGTATATGCACATGCTCAGCTTTTACATAGGTATTGGGCATCGACTTCACTAAATTGCCAAGATGAGCATGCCATATCACAATTTATCAATGGTAAAAAGGCGAGATAGTTTTCAAGTCCAAATCTCAACCCTATGTCAATTTTTCATGTGGTAAAGGACAAATATCTAATTTCTCTACCCTTTCGGGTTCGTTAAGGTGACGTGAATATGATGAATTAAGCCTTGAGTTTGAATTTTTATGTTTTTTTGGTTGTCATGATTCTTTAGAGTATGTAGTCCTTGTGATTTAGGTGTCATTAATCAACATTGAGAGTTAATTAAAATGAATAATTTAATAGGAAAACTTCAGAAAGGAAAATATCATTATATTATATTTAATTAATTGAAAAGCTAAGTAAATAGAAGAGGGGAAATTTAAAAGACCTTATTAAAAGTCTATTTTTAGAATTAAATAATTGAATTTATTATTTAAAATAAATTAATTTGGCACAATTATATTGCAACAATAATAAAATTAGAAGTTATATTTAAATAAGGATCTTTAAATATTATTATTTGATTAAAATAATAAATATATTTTCTAAGTCTCCTTGCTAAATTGAGCAAAGTGGAATCATACAATAAAGTATTATTTTTTATTAAAAAGGCACTAAGTGTGCATGAAATACATAATTCAAAATTAAATAAAAGAAAATTAAAAAAGTGGGATATCAATTAGAAAATACACAAACACTAACTAGGTTTAGAGGCCTTTAATTGGGAATTAGAGCTCATTTCTACATACACAGGTTTTGGAGGAGCAACAAAAGCATTGACAAGAGGATTTTCTTGTGTGCTTTTGGAGATAGGAAATTCGTGGGCACAAGGCTTCACCAATTTTTTGTTACCATCAAACCAAGGTAGGAATATGAACAATCCTTTTGGAAATTCCTTTAATTATCTTTTGTCTTCTTCGTGCTCATAAGTATGAACAAATAACTGTGGTAAATTTGTGGAAAATTTACATTTCTTCTATTTCCATAAATTCAATAGAAAGAATCTAAAACCCTCATTGGAAAATAGATTTTTTTTATTGGAGAATATTTGTGAGATTTATAATCTAGAAACCCTCCTTAGAAGATTTGAAATTAGAAAATAAAACCCCAGCTAGGGTTTGAAAACAAAAACCAAATTGAATTGAACAAATTTGATTTCTTGGAATTATTTACCCCATCAGGTTATTTGACCAAATTCTGTAATATATATAATATTAAAAAATTACCACATTAAATAATATTTTACTGTGGTAAAATTCTTAACTTAATTATTATTTTCTATTATTTAAAAATATTATGAAAAAAAAAAAAATTTAAAAAAATTTAAACCCCTAATGAGGGGTGTCGTTGCAGTAGCTCTAGGAGTTCGCACATGGAAGTACTTGTATGGAACTGAGTTGTTATGTGATTATTGATGAGATGCATTTATATGAGGTTAGGGTAGATTCTCTATGTGTATGTTGGGAAGTGGTTTGCAATGGGGGTCAAAACCCTAAAGAGGTTGCCTAGGTAACTCATTGTAACTAGTATTAATATGTGATAACATGATCATTAATGGGGTTTAAAATGAATTAACAAGATGTCAATTTGGTACCTTGTCCATGTCTTGAGTGCTAGTACAAACTAGGGTGGGAGTAGTGAGGGTTCTTGGTTATGACCTTACTTCATCGATATTCCTTGTTTGTATGAAAGGATATTGACACCACATAGAGTCACTAGGGGGTTGGGGTTCTAAGAGAGACTACCAAGGTAACCTTAGAGTTGACTCATGTGATGAAACTTGCCCTTATGCACATTAGGTTTCCTATGTATTTTGATGCCTCTGGGATTAGATGTTACCATGTGTATTTTAGGACCTTTGAGATAGACTGCTTTCAGGATCCTGAGACTTAGATTCTTGTTGAGATCCTATAGGATGTTGTGTCTTATCATGATGTATATTCTTTTAGCATTTCATACCTCATGATCTATGCAAAGGATGAGTTTGCATTCTAGTTATGCCATGTGGCATCTTATGTACGTGTATATTCTTTCATGGGTTTTCTTACCTATGGTTATTCTATGACATGGACTTTGTTTTCTTATCAGATTTAATCTTATTAAAAACTTGTGTGTGTGATTTAATGTTATGGAACCCTTGAGAGATGTAATTGTTATTGTATTGTTTATGTATGTATGTGAGTTATTGCTTTCACTATGTTATCTCTTGATTGTGTTAATCTTTTAAAAAAAAAAGTTTTAACAAACTTAGTGACATTACAGGTTAATTTCTCTTGGGTTCTCTAGTGGGGCGTTACATATTAAAATTTCTACACAACAAGGACTGACAACCTATGATATATATTCATTAAATAAAAAATTGGACCTATACTTCATGTCTTGGGAATCATTTTATGGAAGGATTGAAATAAGATTCAAACAATGAAGTAGGAAACATGTCAAGAAAATTTTTGACAATTTTGAAACATACAAAAAGTGACAACCAGTTGCTAAAATTCCATTCCTTCTTTTATTCACCTATAAAAACTTGAAGTTGGTAGTCATGAACCCATGACTATTCTATTTTGGGAAATTATATGCATTTCAAGGATATTTGATTCATTTCTTTGGCTATTAGCCATTTGATAATGACTCATCCATGATGGTGTAACATTGGACCCACCCCGTAGATTCCTCTTCTGTTGATCAATCAACATTTACCACTTGATCTGTCATTTTCATGTAGTGGTTATATCTAAATGCACATTGAGTAACTTCATTTTCAAAGTACTCATAATATAACAATGAGTTAATTATTTTACCAAGGCATGCCTTGATATATTCTATATCAAGACTCTAAAACATATGGTCAATGACCTCTTTTTTTTTTTATGGCCTCATTTTCCATATTTGAAATTGTTTTACTCTTTTCTCTTCATCAAGTATAGGTGGAAACGTGGTGTCTTCCAACTCATCAAAAAAAAATTGGAGATCAATCATTCATGTCTCTATATAATTTGGTGGTACTTGAAATTTAGTTAAAGAATTAACTAATGTCATAGTTGCCACAATTCTATCTGATCTCTATATGTGAAACTTTGAAGTTAATTTTTTTCTATTTTATCTACCTTGTGGACCCACTTATCATATAATGGTCTAGCAACCAACTTGTCACTATCAAATATGTTGATTACTTTATGTTAAAAAACATAACAACCATGTATTGTAGGAAATCAAATATTTACCTTCTCATGCAAATAAAATAGAATTGATTGTACAATGTCTATTTTCACCTTTTCAAAATTTATCTTACTCTATTTAGCTTCTTTCTAACTCAAAAAATCTATGATGCAGAAGTTCCTTGTATGTCCCAACAACATCATCATCATCACTAGTCTGAAACAAGGGTGAGGTGGATTGGCCATATCTTGCATTGTAGGAATGATCTTTAATTGCTCTACAACAACTAGAAAATTAGTGATCACAAGCCTTGTATCTTCCAACTTTGTCACTCTCCTCCTTGATAAATCTACTTGTGTTTCCAAATTAGTGCACAGTTTAAACTTTTCCTCATATTCATTCTATATATGTTGATACCTCTGGGTCAAGTCTCTCATTTCTTTCTTTGTTCATCCTCCAACACCCTTAATATATCTCATGTGTTCCAGGCCTCCACCAACAACCTCACCAATATCAACATCTCCAACCTTCTACAAGTTAAAACTTCCCTTTATGCCAGTATCCTTATCTATAAATTCTTTGGATCTATTAGAAGGAGTGAATGAACAAATAGCCAAAGTGGTATAGTATTTTTTGTAGTGCTTTCCTTTCATGGCTTGACTAGCTTTCTCTAAATCGAGACCATGTAGCCTCATGATTATTCTAAAAGAATTGAATTCCAATGCATCTACAAGGTCAAGAATAAGAAAAAATAGTGCTCCTACCTCTTCAAAAAAATTTCTTCATTCCTCTGCAATTATATCTTGGAACATTTGATGCATTTCTTCCTTAACCTCATCAACAATGTCACTCTCAAGAACACCAGGCTTTTGTGCCTTCCTTTGCTCAACCTTCTAGTTGTACTCATGAATATGTTATTTCCATAGAAATTTATGGAAAGGAATAGACCTTACAAATTTCTCATCATTCATAAATTATTGTCATGCCTCCATCCTTTGATCTCTAGGCATCCTACCCTGCAGTTCCTGAGATATCAAGTCATGTTCATTATAAATTAACAAAGGAGGAATTCCCCCCCTCATCAAATTATTAGGGAAAAAGATCATTTCCTCTTCTCCTCCTCATCTTTGTTATCAGACACAAGATTAATATATGTAGTTCCTTTATCATTGTCTTTACTTATTTCTTTATCATGTTCCTTCTACTCATCTAAAGGGATTATAACTACCCCTTTACAATACTATCCCTCTAAGGGGTCATCTCATGATGTTCTTCGGTAGGTGAAGGAACATGTGGAGGATGTGGAAAAGGTGTCCTTCTTGGTGGATCATTAGCTTCTTGATCCCTGATTACCACACTAGTTAAAGGTCTCATTCTATGAACTTTCCTATAATATACCATGATCTACTTTCCTTTTCTTCTTCTCTTTTCTTCTCCATCCTCCCTAGGGTCATCATCCTCTCCCAGTCTCTTATGCACAATATCATGTTTGGAAGAAAACCTATCCTCTATGGATCCAAATGTAGCAACATCATCTATAGATTTTGTAAATACCACCATGGAATTTCTGGACCTTCCAATTTTTCTCTCAATGTACCATATATTTCAACAAAATTATCAAAACCTATCCTCATATTTAGTATTGTGGTGCTAATAGAAGCAACTGGATCATACTTTTGGTCAAATCTATGGATATTAGTCATCATGTCCTTGTATGCAAACCATTTTCTCCTTTATTCATATTGTATCTTAAGGTTAAATTCATTTATGATCACATCCTTGGGAAAATTAAAAACATGAGAGCCAACTATCTTCAATTTCTATCTTTCCGTCATTTTCTTGTAGAAGCCCTTTGTATCATTCAATCTAGACATAGTGGTCTCCATTATATATGGTCATAGTGTTTCACCAAGCTTACTCAACCCTCCTTTAAGCATGGAGACATGATGAAAAACAATTAACTTTGGGAACAAAGTGTCAACACCTAAATATTATCAAATAAATAAGTAATATTATTTAGTGATCTCCTAAGGTATTATTAATTAAGTACTTAATATTTGATGAATTTATGTTATCTCCTCGTTAATTAATTTAATTAATTGACTATACTCCAATTAATAATAAATTGACAACCAATAGTCTAATTTATTGATTAAATCCCTATTTTTCTATTAAATTAAATAATTATATGAAGATGTTTAATTCAATTCTAAATCCATATTTTTTATTAAATAAACTAATTAGTAAAACCCTGGAACCTTATCCTAATGCTTAACCCAACCTTGACCCAGTGATTTGGACTCAACCTAACCCATTAACCCATACTAACTCATCTAATTAGCTAATTAAAACAACTTAATCAACCCATCCACTTGCATTTCTCTAACATGCCCACTTTCCATCCTAATTGCCTTCTAAACCAAATCTAATCACCCCAAAAAAATTTGCATAACCTTAAGCATGGCTTAAGAAATCCTAACCTACACCAAAGTCCAAAAAGCCAATATGACACCTCTTACATGCATTTAATGCCCATTTAAGGCCTCTTACAAACCTCTTACATACTACAAGACCCTAATAAATCCTTTGTCCCCTCACTTTCCTTTCAAAATTATCATCCTTTTACATCCTCTCTCCTTTTGCCAAGTTTGTCACAATGCAATGGAATTGAGAAAGCACAATCCACATGCTTCCCTTTTCTTGCATCATAGACCTCCCTTATAATATTTCTACTTAGCATCTTATCTATCCATTTCCCTCACCCTTGGACTGTAAATTGGATCCTTCATCCTTCACAATTAATCCACATACAAGAGTAAAGTTATAATGCTAGTTTGAGAGTCAAAAGCTATCAAAATACCATTATTATGCCAAAATTCCTACAAAATTCATTCTTCACCTATGCATCCATTTGAATCCAATCATTGAGCACACATTCTATATTTGTAATACATCTCAACATCAAGAAGGATTTTGGAGTGCTTGTTTTGGTTTGCATTCCTATTTCCATTGCTTTCTTTCAGTCTAATCGAAGTGTTAAGTTAGCTTTCTTTTGTTGGATGTTTAGCTTGCTTAATATTCATTTACACTACATATTATATTATACATTTTATAACACCCTTTCCCTCTAGCTATCCAAAATTGTGCATCTATCAACCCATCCAATCACATCCTTAGTCTTGTTCTCAACCTTATTTTAAGCCTTGATCACAATCTACTCATCATTATTGTGATACATCCTTCTAAACCTCTATCTTGTTATGAGATATATTATCCCCTCATCAAAATTACCCTATCCACCATCATTATTTTTTTTACACCATCATCAACCACTCCAATCCCTTGTACATATTGTAACTCATGTCTTATAGATAATGTTGGTCGTGTTTTCAACTAGGATCATTTGTACATATATTTCTTTAGGTCACCATTCTTTGTGTCAGTCAGTCATTTGTGTCAAATAAATATTCTAGGTTATCCCATCTATTTTCTCTATAAAGTCCTCATACGAGATCCGCTATCATCAAAATATTTTCCTAAATATGTCACTTTGCTACTCAATCATGGTTCTAGATGGTACTAATAGGTCCTTGTAGGATGCATCCTTCCTCATATTCAACCTTGGTTCATCAGTATCTTACCCTGCTGATCTCTTTGGAAAAATTATAATTATTTTCATGAATTTACTCTTTTTTTTATAGTGATTTTAATTTTGGCTCTTCATTATCTTTTCCAAGAAATTTGGTTATTCTCTCCTCAAGCTCACTATTGGCTCTTGATTTGACAACATTTTAACCACTTTATGAAGTTGCACATAGTACCTAGGAGATAGCCAAAAACCATAACAAGTATTTTAAAGGAAAATTAAAAGGGCCTATTGGTGTTTGAAAGTATTACCCGCTTCCAATTACCTTGATGAGAACAAAACACATCTAGGGTAGCTAACTCCCATTTTCAACATGCCCATTCAGACACCAGGCCAACTATAAGGCTAGACCCTTCTTCTTCTTCGGGCTCTGCAAAACCTAGGTGGGTGGACCTGAGATTCAAATGATACCGTACTAGTGCAAAAACATATCCCTAAATCTATTAATCAGATTTAACCCTTCTTTCTCCTAAAGACTTATGAAATAACATGGACCTACAGTAGCTAGGTGCATATCTATAGATCTCAGAAGCTGAGTGAGGGTTCAACTTTTATAGCTCTTTCAACGTGAAAGGGAAAATCATTTAATTAATAATGTTGATATCAGCAAGACCCAAATATAAGCAACAAAATCTAGTGACCCTATCTCTGATCAGTGCCTTATCTATTGGGAAATTAAAAGAATTATAACCATACATCTTCTGGAAATCTCAGACATATTACTACATCCAGATCCCTAATCTATCCTTCACCTTGTGAACAGACATCTGTTTCAGATTTGAATCTCATACTCAAATTATCCCATCATGAAATCTGCAAACCCTGTGATAAACACCAAGCAATTACATGGCTTTTTGTTCCATCTGCAAGACATTTTAACCACATACATTCCAAAATGAAATGCAACTTAATCCATGCTCTTGGTTCACAAATTAGAAGAAATTACATATCCATGAATAGGAGACAAGATTCAGACTGAATTTGAAACCCTTTGCTGCACTTTATTTGTTTTCTTTGAAATCAAATACATGAAAGACGTACAGAAAATAACTCATAGATCACCTAATAGAATAGAACTATCTGCATAAAACATACATGCTACTCAATACAACAGAGAAATGCTGAAGAATGGTGTCTCAGTAGTCAGTCATTTTTTCTCAAAACTGGAACCCTTCAAATGATAGAAAAAAAAAAAAAAAAATATATATATATATATATATATATATATATATATATATATATATATATATATAGCAAGGAGATGAATTCCCAGATTGAAACTGAAGACGACAAGTGTCCATTTGGAATTCCATCTTATGCAACTGAAAACCTCTTTCATTTCTCTACCATTTTGATCTGATTTTTTGTATCATCATCACACTCTAACTGATTTGAAAATATCCTCTGCTCAATCATGAAAACCTGTTTGCCAAAATATCTTATTTGCCTCATGAAATGCCAGTGAAATTTTAGTTTTTACGAAGTGAATCTGAACAATTTTTGACCCAAACTGAATTTTTACTGCCTTTTAACCATATTCAGGTCATCACCATGCTAGGAAACAATTTTGAACTTTGTCATCTGAATTCGGTTGCAAGATAAGTACCTAACACAAGTCCTCATGTAACTTGAACCGATTGCTTCTTGTGTAGAAATTGACTCCGAAATCAAAAAGTTCGTCTTCTCCCAATTTCGGCGATATATAATATTGCCTATCTAGCCTCTCGAGAACACCCTGAAAATCATTTTGAAAATAACTCCTCTGCTAGAAGTATTCAGGTCTGCACTTCAAAATTTAAAAATTTCAAAAATTTTAAAATATCTAAAGTTTAAACTTTATAACAAATGCCTTGTTTTGCATTTTAAAATTTGAACGTGCAAATCCACTTTAGAAAAATAATCAAAATTATTTTTTAACTCTTCAAACTTTTCCTCTATTTTTTAGATCCGGGTTCAACCCAAGTTTGACCGGTGCCACGTGGCACTGTTTAATTCACTGAGCCCTCTACATCATTTGACACATCAACACCATCGGTACCTGCACCACTTGTCGCAATCCCACTTTCCTACATTTTTTAAATCTCTTGCATCTCCATAATGTGGGATTGCACCGTCCACCAAATCGTGACATGTGTCATGATCCGACGCATCCTCTCAAGTTGCTCCTGATCTTCGCCAACTCATCATCGATTGGGACCCGCCTACCACATGGCAATAGCCCCCTTTTCGTGTCACGATCTAATGCATCCTCTCAAGTTGCTCCTGATCTTCGCCAACTCATCATCGATTAAGATTGCCTACCACGTGGCAATAGCCCGCTTTCCCTCCATAACTCCATATTACGAGAATGCAGATACCGTCGATCTTAGCCACATGTCAAAATCTAGAGTGTTCTAATTTTTGGTGCCATGTCATCATGGGGCAGCTTCGATTAAAATGTTCCATTTTAACTGGTTGACGTCACCCTTAACCCTATCCATTTGGCCGACCACAGGCCCAGCGCGCAAGCTTTGGCTTTTCATAAGCCTTTGTCTTAAAACATTAATGCCATTGTGTAGACTTATATTTAAAAATCTTAATATCCTTCTATATAACAAATGTGGGATATATATCTGCAATTTTTTCCTGCGCATGTTTTAGAACGCCTATCTTTTTGAAGTTTGTTGTGGGCTTTGTTCATGTTTGTCGTGGATGGCTTCATTTTCATTGCCCTCTACATCTTTACAGACTTTACATGCATTATGTTTTGTAGCTGCTACTCTGTTTTTGATTATTAACGCGGCTCTCTCTTTCATTTTACGTGCCTTCCTCCTTTACTTATTGCGTGAGAGCTCCCTTTATATTGGGTGGTTTCCAACCTTCATGTCGTGGTTCCTCTGTATATATAGCCTCTTTGACTGCGATCCCCTACTAATTGTGTGGGTTACTTCCCATCCTTTGGCGCTGGGTTTCTGCCTTTGTTTGATGCAAACTCTACATTTTTTATTTGCCGACTGGCCCCTTTAATGCACAGGTCTCCCCTATTTTTACATGCCTGCACGTTCCAGCTATGCGTGGCTTCCTTCATTTATATTACTGTGGATGCTCTCCTTTCTCTGATGCCTCTTCTACCTGCGTGAGGCTCTCTGCAAAAATGTGTCCTCTTTGTGTCCAGTGTGTGGACTGCTCTCTGTGATATGGGTAGCCTTCTTATTCCTGCCATTGCCTCCAACAGGCTTGGCTGCTGTCGTTCCTATTCTAATCTCCTCTGTACGAGATTGACTTGAGCCCTTAGCTGCTCGTGGGAACAATTCAAACCTCTATAAACAAATTCGTTCTACATCAGTGAGGCCTTCACCCTTTCTATGAACTTCTCTACTCCAATGGCATTTTTCCCTACTTATCTTGGCGTGAATTTCTACTTTGAAAGTGTGGGTTTTCTTCATTCTCCCTTGCGTCTAGCACTGAGCCTCAACTGGGGTTACTCTTTTTTAAATGACTGCACCAAATTCCTCCATTCGGGCAGAGCTTGCTGCAATGGATGCAAATTTCTTTTTAAAACTTTTATGATTCTTACATCCCAGGCTGTGGACGCCTTGACCTGAAGGTTCCCCTACGTGAGCTTCCTCTTCATTAGCTGGCAATGCCTCTTTGAACGCATGCTTTTGCTTCTCCACAATGAGCTCCCCTTTTCTTTGCATGTCGCGGCTTGAAAGGGTGACTTCCTTTTTTGTACAAGTTTATTTTCTTAGTTCTATCTCATATATGTAATAGGTGTAGCCATATTAAGGAGAGTCACCGCTTCTTCTGATGGGTCTGGTACCCCTGGACAAACTCATTGATTCACATTGATTTACCTTCCTCACACATTGCCTCCTATTTTTTGAATTTGATTTGTTTTAACCATCTAATATTTTATCAATATGCAATTGACCATGAGGAATATTTAGTCATTGTTAGCTTTGCATCTACATTCAAATGGATGTTACTAACCATTCGGATACACTGATATCCATGTCCAACTCTCTTCAATATCATGCTTTAGAGCCTGATAGGTAGCCTTGTTTACAAGGACAAATGTTAGAAACGAGCTTCATCCCTCATCATTTTATTGATCTAAAGAAACCAGTCGGACCCCAAAGTGGGTCCGGCTAAAAAAATTTCGTTCCCAAACAACTAGATTCTCAGACTAATCAACTGAACACCTCATACTGATCCAAGACACATTTGACCCTTTGAACAGTCATTCAAAACTAGCTTTACCATTATTTTGCAAACTATCAACTTCATGCTAGGAGGTCTGTTGACTGCCTTTGAAAACTTACCCAAACCTCTGACCAAGCTCTGAAAACTGGTACATTGATTCTCTATTTCACACTCTTGCACCCTATCAAATCTAGTCTCATGATGAATTTGGAGTCAAAAGATATTGAACACCAAAGTCGCCTTCTCAAATTTACCTGCAAACAAACATATCAGAAAGCACTAAACTAGATTTCAATTTGGCTCGAAAAACTGAGCAAATGAACACATGGGGAAACAAAGACTGGGACACTAGTTCTCTGTCATGAGAAGATTGTGGATCTATGGTTTGGGCTCATGACGAATCATAGGTCGAATTTGGCAAGCATCTGAAGTTGGCTATCCAGATTTGCAGGAAAATGGACACCAGTAAAATATCATTTTTTACGAATGGAATGACCCTGGAAAAGTGTGCATGCAGATTCGTCATGACTTGCAAACTAACACACTTGGAGTATTTTTAGAGGACAATACGAAGGTACAATCCATTCAACCTTACCAATCATGAATCTCAAGTTATAATGTCCCGAACAG
Organism: Cupressus sempervirens; assembly: GCA_028749045.1. Taxonomy (NCBI): domain Eukaryota; kingdom Viridiplantae; phylum Streptophyta; class Pinopsida; order Cupressales; family Cupressaceae; genus Cupressus; species Cupressus sempervirens. The sequence goes on from CM053783.1 coordinate 128,088,124, forward strand.
GGGTCCCGACAAATCTGCAAATGCTGACACCAGTAAAAAGATAGAAGTTGCATTTGGAATCACGTTTGAAAACTGATCAAATGGATTCGTCAAGACTTGAAAAATGAAACATAACAAGTCTTTGATGTCTATAATGCAATGCAACAAGAATTTCAACATTTAGATCAACTGGTCAAAAGTTACAACACGACAAACAGGGCTTCCCAGAATTATGTGCAAAGTGCAAAATCATGAAAACAGTAACTGACCAACTTTGAGGGATTCAAAACCTAGTCAAACGGACTCGAAATGACTCAAAATCTGAAACATAGATTCTCAGGTATGGATATTAGACATCCCCAAAGTGGCGAATCAGGACACAATTCAGGATGCAAGATATTCAGGTGCAAACAAGGCTTCCTATCGCTGTTTGACATAGGGTAAAATGCAAATTAGACATTGGCTCAAAACAGGACTTCGCCAAACAGCTCAAATTGACAAACTATCATCATGGAACAGGTAGATGCACTGAATGGAGGATGTTAGAAACATTAAACACCTCTTAGGCCTGAAACTGACAGTCGGGTACACACTCATCAAAAAGTGTTTATAGGGCTTAATTTCTTCAGTAGTGCTAAAAATTGACCATGCAATTTTTAGCGCCAACAGGGCCAATGATTAAGACTATTTTAGTCTTCTTCCCATTAAATTCTACAGGATTTAGGTGGGTGTACCTTGGAATTCATATGTCTTCCACATATTTATCAATTCTTGGTATAAATTCCAAAATAACATATGGGTGCCTATGATTCTTTTAAGTTAAGGACTAAAGAAGGGATGTAAGATGACTAATTCCTCAAACCCTAAGACTCCTTAAATCAAGTGCAGGCTATACTTTCAAATTTATAACAATGAAATTTAAAGATTTAATTGATTAATTTTGCACTATATAGTCCCTCTATATTTTACCATTTCTAAACAAGATTAGTGCCTTATCCATTGGCTTATTACTCACAGAACTTTGACATATAAGATCAAATCTATCATATCACTTTGTGAGAGGAAAACTATACTCAATCTAAAATCTCATTCTTATCATAATCCTCTTTTGATAACTTTAAATTCTCCAAACTCACATCAACCATTTACATAATCCATTAGATTATCAACAAAACATGAACTAGGATATAATTCAAAGTGAATTATAACTGAGATTTAAAGGTCATTGTCATCAAATTCCAAAAAATTAAAAGAAATAGAAGAAGAGACAAGATGTAGATTAAGTAACTAGCCAGTAAGTTCTTTTGTATTATCTTTCTTGAAAATATACAATTCTGTATCAACTTCAGTGAGAAAACTCAGATAGATTCAACAATCTAACTTTGCACTTCCATTAATAACATTCCTAGGACAATAAGACTATACGGCTATGGACTGACTCAAAATATTAGAATATGCATTCATTCTAACAAATGAAAACTCAGACCATCCTCTAGCCTTGGGAACTTACTTAAATTAGGTGGTTTGCAACAAGCTTCAAGCTTAGAGGAAGAAAGGACACCTATCGTTTAACAAAACATGGTTACACTTAGGACAAAAAGTCATTATCAACAAGCTGATAGGACATCTGATCTAAGTACATGTGGCATACTCCATATCATCTAAAAGTAGTTTCATAATTTGTTATGTAGGCATACCCATAGTGGATGAACCAAAAAAGTAAGGTATCTTATTATATAATAAATATTTTATTTTCTCTGATAATCATTCACTTCGATGCATCCTGGTTGTTTGTGCTTTTTGATGGGGCAGGAGCCTCTTCATTTTTTTCTTTTTAGGATCAAGAATGACCTCTTGTGCCTTTTCTTCTTCTATTTCTTTTGTATGTTGCAGGGCCACCTTTTCTTTCTCTTTTTCTTCTTGATCTTGTCATTTCTTTTCTATCTCCTTAGTTGTTAACTGAATATCTTTCCCCTCCTATATAACACTTTTTACAACTAATTGTTGCTCCTTTTTAGTTTTATTTAGGTCTTGTTGTTTATCCTCTATCACCACCTATGAGGATTCTATTTTTTAGGAATATTTTACAACCAATCATCATAGAGAGTATCAGTGGGCCATTCAAACTCAATAATTTTCTCTTTACGAATGATGTCCTTCCACTTATTCCTCAGCTATTTGACCTTAGATATGAAAGATTTATAAAACCTCCTTGGTTCTACCAAGTCTATTATGACTTCTATAAACAAACTATTACCATCATTATTTATTATAGCACTCATCTTATCATTCAACATAACAAGGTCACTATCCCAATCTTTGAGTGTCTTCATTTCATGGCCATTTGTAAATATTGAAGGAAAAAGTGTATGACTATTTTTTCACGCTTGGATATATTAAATCTCATCTTTCTATGTAATAGTTCTCTATCTATATCAAATTCCAACAATCCAACTATTTGATCATATGTCTTTTCAATTTGATTATCAACATTTGCATTATCAATAACATTGAAAAATATGTTCAATTGGCACTCCCTTTGGGTGTTCAGACGAATCATGTTGTTGAAGGCATGATTGTCTTCAAACCACTAAGTTGGCTAGAGAGAGGGGTGTTTCCAAACTTTGGCTAGAGGGAGACTCACTCAACATTATTAATTTCCTTAAAGGCCTAACCACTCTCTCTTGGACCATAGACAATATTATTAAGGAAAATATCTCTATCCTTAATACCTTTGACTACTATTTTATAGGCCACATCTATCAGGAAGTCAATGGGGCCACCAATACTATGGCCAACATGGCGGTGACATGTCATAGTTTACAAAAATGGAATAAAAGCTCCCCCGATCCTGTCATCTCAAAAATCAATTATGATGCAATGGTAGGTGTTGAAGGGGTCATCATTAAAGATAGTGATGTACAGTAAGAAGGATTTAGTTTTGATAATAAGGTGTGGGAGAGCTGATTGTGGTACTACCATCACTCTGCTATTATTTCACATAGATTCTGGGTCTCTCTGGTAATTTTAGTTTCTTTTCCCTTGTTTTCAAGCATTTCAGTCATCTCTGTAACATTTTTGAAGACAAAGGGGGGTCAAAGAAGGCACTGAGAGCCATCAAGATATGAAAAATGAAGAAAGAGAGCATGTATTTGGGATGTGCTGAGAAAAAGGGGAATTTTGACATTCCTAGAGAGGTTGCATGGGGACAATTCCCAAGTTACCCAATTGTTTTTTTTTTTTTGAAAATTGGAATGAGGTATCCTTGACAGTGAATGGAAGGAAGTTCTCTATCATAGAAGAGTATATCTCTAAGGTCACTGGTATTTTGATAGTTGGGAAGAAGTTTTATAGAGATAGGAAAATCTTTGACTCTGATGTGGACACCTTCTCGAAGATGTCCAAGGAGAGGAAGAAACTAGTTAAGAAAAAAGGTAGTACTTACTTTCAACCCAATTGCTTGAAGAAATTATGAAGGTTTATCCTTAGGGCTATTGTTTCCTATATCATCCTCGATGACATATTTTCTAGGGTTTATTCATATCATTTTGTCCTGTTAAATCACTTTAGGCATAATGTGAAGATTTCTATTCCTTTTTATCTTTACTCCTCATTGAATAGTTGCATCAAGGGGTAAGAGATCACAACATCACCAACCCCCCACTTCACAATGGCCTCATGCTCCTTATTTATGAGGATATCAAAGCCAACACTATGGGGAAGTTCACAGAGACTAAGCATGTTGAGGGTAAAGGACATTAGTCTAAAGAATATACAAATTCCTTGGAGAAGGTGGATAGTGATGGGCTTGAATCTGATGAGGATTCTTTATTGAGTAAGGGAAAGAAGAAAAAATCTAAGGAGAAAGCTCCTAGAGCCTAGATGCAAAAAATTTCTAACAAAGTGTCTCTAGGAAAACATTTTAGTCACCCTAGTGAATCTGATGAAGAGCTCAATGCTAGTGATGAGGACAAGGACAAAGATATGGAGGAAATGGATACTGTTAGTAAGACAAGCTCTGCTAAAAGATAGAGGAAGAAAGGCAAGCCCAGGCAGTCCTTGAAAAAAGAGAGGAGGGAGTCCTTCTCTAAGGATGAGGATGAGGAAGGAGAGGAGATGGATATGGAAGTGGAGGAAGAGATTGTTGTTAAAAGAAAGACCCCTAAACAAAAGGAGAAGCAACCCATTCAAGAGGAGGCAATTAGAACTAAGGAGGACGGGGAGCATAGCCCAATAAATGAAAAAGGCCTAGAAGACCAGCAGGGGAATGAAAGCCCTATCAACCCCATAGATGATCTAATGAAATACCAAAGTGTTTCTTTCACTACCCCTACTAAAGGGAGGGTGACAACCTAGAAAAATATGAGCTTGAAAAGCATTAGACTCGAGATCACTAGAGATAAAATAAACCTGTAATTACATGAGGACCTAAAAGGGAGGTTGATCTTCAAAAGCTCATTGACCCTACTATGTTAATCGTGAGTGACTTTAGAAAGGAAGATCATTTCAATGTTCTCAACATGCTAAGAACAACATGATGGATAACTTCAAGTTCATAAAATGTCTCTTTCACTAGATTTTTGAGATTAATGAAAGAATGAGTCTGCTAGAAGGAAAGAAGGCAATAGGGGAGGGGGAGAGAACTAACTATAATCAGTATGGGGACCTAGCTTCTTTCCATGGTTTGGGAGCTAAGGTGTTCGATCTTACAAACAAAGTTGAAGCCACTCAGTCTACTTTGTAGGGCATAGCTAATTAGAGCTACCATATCCTGAAGACATCCAAAAAAAACCTCAACGCTCTGATATCAGAGGAAGGTGGCATTAGGGCAGAGATTGAAGGCTTGAGGAAAAGAACAAGAGCCAACTGGAAGAAGAAAGGCTCAAAGTACAACAATGAGCTCACAGAGATCAAAGAGGTTGTTAGGAAGATGGACGCACTAGAGGAATCCATAAATCTCCTTATGAATATGGATTAATTTTCTCTTTCTCCAGTTAGTTTTTTTTTTGTTGTTTCAAGCTATCCTTCTATTGTTAGCCTTTTTTTATGGACTTTTTGTTTGTTGTCCTTATGTTGATCTGGGCTTTTACTGAATATCTTTCTTGATTCATAAAGGGTTTTAGGGGCCCTTCAAAACTTGCTTTCCTAATCAAAAACATTGAAACATATGTTGGTCATTATCTCCTCTCTTCCAACCCATTTATTTAGAATTTCCTTCAACCTTTCTTCATTATCACCAAAAGATTTTGCCATAACAATCAATTTTGTTACCACATGGTGGAGCAATCTAGTAGCGATTTCAAAGATAAAGTGCAAGATGGTGTTCATTATCTTCTCTTCGTATCTCTTCCATACTTCTATTTTCATAGCCTTGATCCTAGCCTTCTCCTCCTCTATATCTTCTTTAGAAGATTCCTCTAGATGTAATGGAGTCTTTAGGATCTCAACAATAGGGCTAATAGGGGGTAGTGGAGCAGGTGAGGATATAATTAATCTTTGGGAATATTCTGCTACCGTCAACTACCTAACTTGTTGCCCCTTATATCTAGCAAGCTCATTTTCAACTTTCATTCTTTTCCTTATTTCTTCATTGTAAGCTGTGAAGACCTGTTCATACTTTACATGAAATTCATTCATCATTTTATTTTCTCTTCTTAATGTGGCCAATACAAAATTTTTTGTCTCAATGTTCATGAAGACAACTTCTTCTTTAGAAGTTTCTTCAACTCTCTTCACAATTAAACTTCCCATTAAATTTGGACCACATTGCTTAGAAGATTGAGACCTATTCCTCTTTTGCAATGATCGTATGACTAATGCAACATGGTCTTCACTACACTTCACACCTTTGGATGCCCTTGTAAAGAAACTTGCAAAAAAGAATATAATTGTTTCCATATAACTCATAATAGATCTAAAATAAATATGCAATTAAATCCACGTACAAGATAATAGACAACATACCCACAAAATTTGTGACACAAGATATACCCTGGGAAACCCTCATTAAGGGGAAAAACCCAGCCTCGAAAAGAATCCATCACCATGTACTATTCAACAAAAATATCATTTCAATACAACCATGGAAGCCTTTAATGCCATAGCCACAACGAGGCAATCCATGTGAACAAGCATAAATCCATAGATCTCATGCCATGCTCCCAACCTTCACAAATACTCCCTTGGCTAACCCACCAAGCTTTGTCCTGCTCGACTCTTGCCTTTTTGCCTTCTTGTCATCTCACTACCAAGAACTACCCTTGTCGTTGCTTATATAGTAGCAAGTCCCACAAAACCAACAAGTGGTATTACATAAACCATGTGCTACCTAACCCCTTGACCCCACATTTAATATTGGAATTTTAATTCTTTTCTCCAATATTAAATAAATAGATGAAATATTATCACAATGTTACAATACAACTCATCAAGTATATCCCATGGGAATCCTTACATGTTGCATGTCTATCTAGGTACAACATTATATAATAAAATAAAATAATATAATATAATAATATTATACAATGTGTGCAACACCCATTATCTCAAAAATCTCCCACTTGTTATATACATTACATAGGGTCAATTTGTAGCCACATAAATGAATAAGGGAACAATCTCCCCTATGACATCCACTATCATGGATCAAAGTACATGAAGTACTTCATTCTGGTACCCACAACAATATCAAAGTATCCAACATCTCAAACATGAATGAAGCCATCGCCTTTTATGCCACTACCACTAGACATACATAGAAGCCATCCAAAGAGAAAGCCACCCAACCTATTGCATTAGAAGAACACAAAATCCTATACCAACTAAAATTTTAAGCACAAAAACCTAATCCAAAGGTAATCACATGTATCTGTAGTTGTCAAAATATCCATAGCTAAAATAACACTCACAACAAGTTCCAAAACCATCCAGCTATTCATACCTCTAAAGGTATACCAAGTGAATCTCATGTCATTTCAATATGTAACCTACAATCACAAGCCTCAAGAGCAATACCTACCACATATATACCAAGAAGCTCTCACTACAAAAGATAATGTCAAATCCATAACCAATCCACTCAAAGCATCTCAAAGAAGTGAATCCATGTAGTCTCAAGGACATCCACAACACATAAAATAATAACCTACAAGAATAACTCTCATAAAAAGTCTCCAACAGTCTCCCAAGCTCTCCACAACCAATAGAGGAAAGAGAAAGGAATAACCATGTCATCTCTCACATGACATACATGAGCACAAACCAGTAATCACAATCTCTAACCAATCTCAAATCCAATGTAAGCAAAACTAAACATCTAGGAAGATAACTAAGACCAGAGGTAAATCATGCAAATCATAACATGTATCATGTCCTTCTACACAAACCTCTAGATATAAACTGCGCAAGTATGATCTCCTCTATAAAACCCCCACAAGAAGCCATAACAACACCCAAACCATACCATATAAATAATCATGGATGTAAGCCTCTCACAAGAAGATCAAACTCATAAATCATTCATAAACCAAGGATTGTGCCCAATATAAAACTATCTCCCAAACTTAACTAGCATAACAACATATGCAAAAAGAGATAACCAATGCTAAACAGTCTCTCAAATGAACCCTCCAAAACTAACTCCTGTACTGTAGCTCAAGATCCATATCCATGAAAGATGAGCATAAATATAATGCACCTGAGATAAACAATGAGCTATAACTCTCAAGTAGTAAACCACCAAGTAGACCCAGAGTGGGGAATGAGAATGCTCATCAAGATATCCAAGTCTCCAACCAAGACTCATCTAAGAACAACCTCCTCTCAAGTCCATATCAAGTGACTGCCCCTTGAACTTTCTGTTGAAATCGTCAATTGTCCCAACAAATACTTCTCTAATCAAAGAAAAATCAACATCACCACCGTCTCTAAGTTTTCATGAGCACCTATAACCAATCAATCCATGCCAACTCCAAATGCAATATAGCAATATCATGAAGTATCTTGCTTATGATCAATGTACTCAATACCAATAAACTAAACCAAGATCATTGTCAAAGTTCCAACCATGGCCTCAGGAACATAAATACGACAACATGATCTAAACCATCTCAACCAAAGAGACAACATGCTCCATATGAACATAAGTTATAACATGTCAAAACTCTAAATGCATATCAAGAGTATACCATGACGTAATAATAAAACCATCCTCACACCAAGGATAACATGTCAAATGAAAGCATAAACCACACATTTACTAAGAACCCCATGAGTTCTCAATATGCAACCATCTCCACACACATGAAGAAAAACCATCTCCACATACCATGAAAAACCATCTCCACGCACTATGAAGATAACCAGGTGCACCATGCAAATGTCAAAGACACTTGTGCAGCAACAAGATCTAAGACAAACCTCCAACATCTACAAACACTTAATAAATATATCAATGCCAACAACTGCCACTCAACCATGGTAACAAGGTATCATAAAACCCATCTCTTACATGAAGATCCCATAGGTCTAAACTCACACAACCAAAGTGTCAGTGCTAAGTGAAACCAAGATCTCCAAATTATGAAGATAAAACCCAAACCAAGAACTAATCCTACATTGTCACCTCATCACTATCACAAGCTCCCACTAAACTATGTATCCAAGCTATCTATGACATCATGATGAAAAAACCATCATCTAACCATGAGAATCAACCAAGGCATCAAACCATCAAAGAACTTAAAGTGCACATCATGATGTCCTCAAAAGAAACCAAATAACCATGATCCTCAACTAAGAAGATATACCACCATAACCAAATCAAAAATCCAAACCAATGAACATCAAGGATGTACATGTATATCTAATCATGTCATGCCAAAATCCATGGCACCATGAACTAAGCATCTAACTCTCAATGTTTGCACCTTGTCAACATAAAATAGTCAACCACGATCCTCCACCATGACTGTACTTGGTAACAACATCTCATCCCTTCTACATGAAGAAAAAATTAACATATCATGTGACTTATGCCATAGACAACCCAAATCCAAGCCACCAATCTGAGTATGCATCAATAATGAAAGATCAATAGGCAAAGACAACCCATATCCAAGCCATAAATGTAACCTATAAGTATAGACTGCTTACAACACTACACAACTTGTAGACCCAACAAGTCATCATACATATTTAAAATAAAACACTGATAATAATATCATCATTAGACTAATTCAAAATATGAACTGAGTATACAAGGACATCAAATTTTAAATCTCTAAACATACAATGTCATAATTTACTCATAATGCTACCATAGTCAATTGATATCATAAACTATTTAGATTAATATATCACCAAATAAACCATGCCAAACCTACACTAAATCTAAACCAATGTGTAGAGCTCTCCAAGAGCTTTTCATTGACTACTCGAAGGCCAAAATATAACTCTGTACACCCAAGTTATGCTCTAATCTATGCTCAAAATAAATAACATCTAACTTTTGGACTCTTAAAACCTAACAAAATGTCAAAATCACATAACCAAACTTGCACCAAGTTGTAGTGCTTTGAATTATCTTTCCAACACTTATAAGCAGTCTGATTGATATCTTGAGAGAAAGTTATGGTTGTTTTATTAAGACAATCTCTTTACCATTTTCACTGCATTTTTTTTGTGACGAAAATTCACACGGGGTTAAATTTGACAGCCATCATGGGATGAAGCTAAAAACCTCTTTAATTTCCTCTTAATATGGCCAAACTAGGGCATATTATATATCAAAATTTATGAAAATATCGACTCAGATCCAATGATGAGGTTTTTTTTTGCCCAAGAGGTCATTTCTGCAAGCTTCCCCCTAAAACCCTCATTTAAATGAAACATCCAAAAACTGCTTTTGACCAACAATTCCACATGCCCAAAATTTACCAATATCCCATCATATCAAAGACACAAAACCCTCATATCTGCAATAAATAACTCTTATATCTTGCCCTCTCTTTTATCCTCTCATACATTCCCATGGATTCAATCTAGAGTTACAATAATAAAACCATAGCTCTGATACCACTTGTAAGGAAACTTAAAACAAAGAATATAACCATTTCCACATAGCCCATAATAGATCTTAAATAAATATGCAATTAAAATTCACATATAATAGAATAGACAACATACCCATAAAAATTATGACACAAGATGTACCTTGAGAAACCCTTATTGAGGGAAAAACTTAGCCTCCAAAAGCATCCATCACCATGTATTATTCAGCAAAAATACCATCGCAATACAACCATGGAAGCCTTCAATTCCATAGCCACAACCAAGTAATCCATGTGAACAAGCATGAATCTATACATCCCATGTCATGCTTCCAACCTTCACAAATGCTCCATTGGCTAACTTGTCAAGCTTTGTCCCGCTCGACTCTTGCCTTTTTGCCTTCTTCTCATCTCACTACCAACAACTACCCTTGTGGCTGCTTATATAATAGCAAGTCCCACAAAATCATCAAGTGGTATTACATAAACCATGTGCTACTAACCCCTTGACCCCACATTTAATATTGGAATTTTAATTCTTTTCTCCAATATTAAATAATCACATGAAATATTATCACAATGTTACAATACAACTCATCAAGTATATCCCATGGGAATTTTTACATGTTACATGTCCATCTAGGTACAACATTACATAATAAAATAAAATAAAATAATATAACAATATTATGCAATGTGTGCAACACCCATTATCTCAACAACACTTTTGGCTTCTTCTTGATTTTTATACATAGTTATTTGTTTCTTTCCTTACTGCATCAAAGACCATGGCATTGATCTTGCCAAAAGTGGAATGTTGTGATGGTTAAGTTGTTGAGTTGTTATCCTTGCCATCAAGGTTCAAATCTAATGGGGATGAGGTCCCCCATTTGTGGCCTCACTAGTTCATAGCTCTAGGTCAACGTGTTTACCCCTCTTTAAAAAAAAAGAAAATGACCATGGCATCTGCAATATCCCAATTTGGGAGAAGTTGCAATCTAGCCTCTCTTACCATCACTCTTCTTTCTTCTAGAGATATCTGATTAAATTCTTGCATCATCTCTTCTTTTATTTCATCCTTGATGATAGAGTCCTCTTTATTAGGTTTCTATGTTTGCCTCTTCCTACATCTTTCCTCAAGATTTGAAATGTTTAATCTCCAAGAAAATTGAAAAAATGCTTTAGACTTTATAAAATTATCAGCTGACAAAAAAATATAGCAAGCCTGTTCAATCATAGAGTGTAATTCTTTACCTTTAAAATCACTTATAGTTAGGTCCATGACTGGCATAGGGGGCTCCTTCAACATCCCTTCTTCCAATTAAGATGTAGTAACAAAAACATCACCCTGGCTCACCAATTGCACCAATTGTTTAGCTATGAGTTGCTCATTTTCAATCCGGAGAGGGTACTGAGACGATATATACATTTGACTTTCTGATGTAACAAATTCTCCAATCTTTTGTCTCTTAGATGCATGCTCAAAAGAGTACATCTCAGATGTGGGTCTCTTGTATGCTGAAGAAGAGGGTGCGTTGATATCACTTTTTTTTTTCCCTTTCTTAGTAGGCTCTTCTTCCATTCTAACAACACCATACTCTAGAGTAGGATCTTCTTCCATTCTAACAACAACATACTCTGGTCTCTTTTGGATGACATATTATCCTTGGTTTATAGCAGGAGTAAAGGCTAATCTCCACATAACTTCTCTAGATTGATCAAGGTATTTTTTGATTAGGAGTGCCTTTTTCTCATTCAATGTCTCCATAATCTCAACAAAGAATGTCATCAATTTATTTACTTTATCACCTATTTTTTTGCATCTTCCAATGGACTATATTTTTTATCAAAAGTACAAACAAATTCAAGGACCTTGCAGTAAACTCTCCACTTATCCTTTTTAATTTCATGCTCCTACAAGGAAAACTCATTCCTGATGATATCCTTAGGGTAATAAAATATGTGGCCATGGTGCTTTTCCTTGGTCCTCTTCTTGAACATTTCATAAAATCTCTGAGGATCATAAAATTTGGCATGAGATGTAGCCATCTTATAGGGGTCTAAGAACTTATATAGTAAAATTCATCCCCTTTTGTGATTATAAACTGGTGGGCTATAGTAAATATAGGAAAAATAGTACCTCTAGAACTCCTTACTAGGTCAGCTTCCTCCAAGCCCCCAATTTTCTATAAGATCTCTACCATACCCACCTTGAGAGGTACTTGGTAAGGTAAAACATGAGGGCTTCGTTGGAATCCATACACTCTAAAAAGAGTAGAAATTGAATAAGGAATAACATGAGCAAAATTGTGTGAAACCTTCAATCCAATGGTGAAGTCCACATAACTAATAAATTCTAACAACTACTTTGGAATCCTCAAACTATCACTAGACAACAACATCCTCAACTTTGATGCAAAACATCTACCAAACCTAAAAAAACCTGACATCATCTACATTTGAATACATGTTTGCACTCTATAACTGATTAGGTAAAACTTCTCCCTCGTGTGTGTTCCATTATGAGTTATATTTCTTCATTGAAATAAGTAGCACCTTTGAAAAGGAACATGTGGATTGTAAGAATTTGGTATAGCTCTGATACCATGAAAGAATTTTCCTAAGGAAAGAATTAAATGTCAAGATCTAGAAGCTCAAAAGATAGCACAAGAGAGATAAGATATAATCAAATGAGAATGGATTAATTAGATAATTGGATGAATACATCATAGAAAAGTGTTGTATATAAAGGCAATCAAGATGTGTATGATTCATGTAAAGAGATAAGCAACAACTAAGCACATGTCCACCAAGAGTGGATTATCCTCCATTATGCATGAATGTACGTGCAACAATGAGAGGATAAGAATGTAAAGGTGTATCTCATAAAGAGATGTAATAGACAATATGTGCTCAATTGGAGTGCAAACTATTATGTTGTCAACATGACAACTCATATGAATATGCAAACTCCTAGGTGTCTACATGACAACTAATATGAATATGCATTAACCTAAGTCAACTTAAGTAAAGTGTAAATAGTAAATACTTATTTACACCAACATACATCAGCATTGAATACCAACCAAATGGTTTCTCAACTCTGCCTTTTGTAATTCCAATTAATCTATTATGAATTTCTTCAACTAAAAATGAGTCAAAATAAAAAATAATATCAATTCCAAATCATGAAATTTGAGCCATCATATACATGAAACTAACAAGCATATAGCTCTGTTCATCCTCTATAAAAACCCTACACAAGGACATGTATATATCTAGGGCACAAAAATTAAAGAATTCTTTCTTAAAAGGCTCTGGAATTGAGGATGTAACCAAAGTTGTAGTTCTAGTAGCTTCCAGATGTTCCCTCAAAGGTCCTTGTTTGACATAGATCCTCTAAGCTTCATATATTTTCTCCAATTCCTAGAAGTCAATAACCTCATGGAATTTAGGGAAAAGATCCATCCCAAAAACCACATGGATCTCCTCAGACATTATCTCAACTACACAGTCTCCATTTATACTTCTCACATACCTAGCAACCAAATCATACATCCCTGCAATTAAAGTTAAGAAGTATGAATCCATGAATATCCCTGGCAAAACCAATTTCCCAAGATCAAAATTCCAAATGTTTCCCTATGGTGCAAAAAGGTTTCTCGTAGAGAACAACTTCTTAAAATGTTGCAAACCACTCTTGGTACTCTGTGCATCTTGGGTCTAATTGCCCTTGTTGTATAAACCCTTAGCTAGCTTCAGGGGTGGAGTGGCAAGGACTATCTTTTTTCCTTAAATCATTCATTGATCCATCCAGTTGTTTCAACAAATAATCACACATATTTCTCTATTGGTAATCCATCTTTCCCATGAAATCTCTTGTTGGCGATATTTTGAAACAATTACAGATTTTACCGTACCAACAGATTTATATATTTCCTTAGCCAAGATGCAATTTATAAAAGGAATGAAAGGAAAGAAATTTTACCAATTTGCACTTGTAATCCTCCAAATGTTCCTAATTTACTACCCCAATACCCACTCACAATATCCTTAGCTCTGTACCTTTTCGCTTGTTTACACTTCAAAGACAATCTCATTTTTCCTAGCATGAACACTATACTTGCATAATTTTCTTCATATTCCAATCACACAAGGGTGAAATAATTCTTCATAAATTTCATTGTAGGAAATGGGCATGCACTCCCAAGGACAAGTTTAAAAGTGGATCGTTGATCAAAAAGACATCGAACAATCTTAATTGAATCTCACAAGGATTCCTTTTAATGATGGGATGGTCAAATCAATCATTTTGTGCCAACTAGACACTTTTTATCCTATAGGAACTTGTCTTGCCACTGAAGATTTCTCAGACATGTGGTGCACTATCACTATGTCATGATGAGTAAACATCACGCACCTAGGCATCACAACATAACACCTACCATTGATTCACTTTCCATCATGCGGTAAAGATTAGACCTTGTTCCTTTTAATAGTTTATTTCATAGATGGCCCACTTATGACACATGGCACCATGCCACATAGTCACATTAGCTAACATCCGATCATCTTTCCTCAATGACATAGCGACATCTATTGATTTCTTCTTGATCCAATGGTTGAAAAATACGTTGATGCTTTGTATGGCTGGACCCATAAGGGACATGGATCAAAAGGTCTCATTGTCAATTTGGTTAAATTGTGAGCAAATTCCTTTAGTGACACTACAAAAACCCTTGATCTATGTTTGATTAGACAAATGGAAACCCTTTCATTTATCTTTAACAACTGGCCCACTGAGGACACTTGGCATTTGATCACATTTTCATGTTTCTTAAAGATTGTGCTTCTTCTTTAGGCAACATTATGATGACCATAGATTGTTATTTGAATCAATAGCTCTAGATTTATCTGAGAACATTATTTACTAGCTTGTCTTGGACATGTGGCATCCAATCATGTTGTTGTAATACTTAAAGGTCTTGCATCTAATCATAGTGACAACATGACAACCATTGATTCATCTTAATCCAACGATTAAAAATCACTTATTATTCCCATCCTTTCAAGAAGGCACCTAACCTAAGATCATGCCACATCAAAGCATTAGAACATGAACAACAATCATTAAGCCAGGTAACATTTAGGTCCCATGAGATACATGTGGCATGTTGTTGCATGCTCACAATGAATAAAAATTGTGCTTCTTATCTTGGCGATAATACAACAGCCATTGATGATGATCAAGGTCAATGGTATCAAAATACTAACTTTATTACACACTTAGGCCCACCAAGGACACATGTTGGAAGGTCTCTTTGTTGTGTTTCTTAGCAAACTTGTACATTTCCATAGTGATAACATGAGAGTCATTTATCTCCTTTCGATCCAATGGTCAACAACAAAACACCATTTGTAATCTTTTAAGCAAATATCTCACCCAAAATTTCACCACATGGATGTATCTGAATGCAGGCAAGGATCACATAAATTCTATAATCAGTCAAGGCCCTACTGCATACATGTTTCACACTATCGCTATGTAGTGATAAGTAAGGCTTGCACATCTTGGTACAATGACAACACACAAAACCCTTGATCTTACCAAGATCCAACAATCCACAACAAACTTCAACTATTGTGTTTGATGGCCCCACTAGACATGCATCACAAGGTCACACTCTCATAGTGATTAAAACCCTTGCATATCCCAATAACAAAAAAGTGACAACTGTTGATTCAACCACGATCTTATTCTTATAAAATAATCCATAGTGTTGGTGTAAATAAGTATGTACTTATTACACTTAAGTTTACTTAGGTTAATGCATTATTTTATTATTTCTTAGGTGAGACACTTAGGAGTTTGCATACTCTTATGAGTTGTCATGTTGACAACATTGGAGTAAACAACTCTAATTCAACACATGGTGTGTGCAATATTATTTTGTGTGCTACACCTTTGTAGGCTTATCCTCTCATCATCGCACTTACTCCGGTGCCTAATGGAGGATAACCCACACCTGGTGGACATGTGTCTGGTTGTATGACTCATCATGTTGCTAACTTCTAGGCATTCTAAAACCATTCCAGAGGCGTTTATATACATGCACTCCTAGTGTACTTTAACACACATACATTAAATCAAATACATATAAATATTTTGATCATACTCTTTTTGGTCTATTATTGTGCTTGTGCTTGAGTTCTTTGATCTTGGGTGAATTTTTTCCTAAGGCAAATTCTTACATGGTATCAGAGCTATACCAAATTCTTACATGGTATCAAAGCTCAAGGAGATTCTCTTCACATTCCCATTCGAGACCATTCTTGCTTCAGCACCTTGACCCCCAAATAAAAAAATCAAACATTTTATGCTTCTCCACAATCTTCCAGGGAATATTTTATCATTGATGCATCTCTTTCTAGAAACTTTTGAAATAACCTCATATATCACTAGTGAAACAACTTCCAAACATTCTAATACAGTTCTCAATTTGAACTATTACTTATGTATTTTTTGACCATGTCATACTACCAATACCAAGAAAAAAAATAGAAGTAAAAGGAGAAACACCCTTAGCACTTGACCACACTTGAATTTTTGTCTCTTATTTCTTTTGATCTTCTTTAGATTGAAACATAGTTTTTCTCTTGTTTGCTTCACATTGATTAAAATTTTGTATTTTTCTTCACTATCTTATATGCAGTGAGAATAGAAGTTGTCGGTATGTTATTCATTCTACTTGATTGAAACACTTTGTGACCAATAATTTTTGAAGAAAATATTGTCACTAGATCAATGATATCATTCACTATCATTTCTTTCTTGTCCCTTCTTGATTTGATCAATTGGATGAATTCATCTTATTTTGTTGTTCTACGTGTAGGGACCTCACTAGTAGCATTGTATCTAGTATCTACATGGATTATTTCCTTTGGTGATTTTGTATGGTTAGTCCAACCATCTGAACTAGTCATGAACTCTACTCAAAATATACCTTATTTTTTCATCCTCAAAGTCTTTGGGAAATACATTGTGTTTGTCAACTTTTTATCATCCAAAACCTCATACTCTTCCTTCAACACTAAATTCTCATCACAAAGGTCCATATATTGATCAAATGTTGTAGTTGCACCAATATTTTCAAATTTACAATGGATAGACACTCTTGTATCCTTAGTGTGCATCATGTCATAGGGCTCATTGGACAGGGTACTGGTCAGATCAACCTCAATCAACTTAAAAGGGTGTTTCTTGAATTTTAATCGAGGTCTCTTAATATTAATAAAAACTAGTGTAGAATGGTAAGATTAATAGATTCAAGTTTAATAGTTGATAACCTTTAAAACTACAAAACTAGGGTTTATGTTGGGCAACCTTAAACACAACTTACAATTGTTTATTGAATCACCAACAAATGCTTATCTCATTGTCCTAGATTTCCTTTAATTTCACAAGTGATCACTTTTATAGATTGTGCACTATCTCTTTGAATCCATGATTGAAAAATGAAGTCCATTATTTTTTCCATCCTTTTTCATGCATCAACATTTAATTCTTTGACTAGTTGGGAAAAATTGTGCACTACTTCACTCAATGAAATCTCATTTCCAATAGGGTAAGACTTATCATAAAGAAACCAAACTTCATAACATATCACAACACATCATCATGCACCTATTCATGTAGCTATAAATTAGTGACATATGTCTAGGGGGTCCAAAACTAGATTTGAATGTGTAGCTCCCCCTAAGTCAATACAAACTTAGTTCGCAAATAATTATTTGCACCTAGTGGAGACCCAGACCCTTTTGATGACTTAAATTCATCTATCTTAACCCATACCTTACTCATCTAATTTATGGTCTCCTGAACTATAGAATTTTTCTTTCCCTTCTTGTAACTTTCATGGTTCACTAGTTGGTTTCCTTTATTTCTTGACCTGCAAAACCTTGCAATGTATCTAACCTTGTGATAATAGAAATATGTCATTCCAATATATCTCCAACCTACAACATTACTTTTTTTAGTCATCAATCTACAATTTATGGTTATGTGACCATAGTTATATACTTTTCCAATTTACAAACATTCTTTGATTATTCATTTGTGTCCTACACCCATTATCTCTATGATCAAATTTCTCAAAAGTATAGTAATGATCATCCAACACATTTGGTATATTTTTGCAAAATTTGGTAGTATAACTCAATTCATAAAAAATTAAACATGTAGGAGTACAAGGCCTATTCCAACATACATTTTTAGTACATCCCACATTATGAAAATCCAAGCAAATAGGTTTATATAATTTCTTACTAGGAATTTTCTTGTTCACCTTGGTGAAACTTGGAATCTTGCTTGGTATTTTAAGTTCTAGAAGATTCCCCAACTTCATAATTGGTATAACCTAAACCATGCATCTCACCATGCATCCTTTGATTATTGATTTCATGTTCATCAAACTTTTCAAAACTCTCATTGAACTTCTTCAATAGATTGTTTACAACATTCAATTAATTTTTCAACCTTTCATTCTCTCTTCCCACACTTTCATTCCTCATCAACACATTGTTCAAATCACTTTATAGTTCTTATTTCTCTTCATTAGACTCATAGAGATGTGCATACAAAGTACCTGCCTCTTTTTCAAATTTTAAGAGTTCATGTTCCTTATCCTTTAAGGCTTGGTTCTTAGCTTTAAGGGCATCCTCTACAACCTTCCTTTCTTCCTCTATGGATTTCCTTACTTCCATCTCTTGACCTATCTTGATGGAAAAAGATTCCAAATCTATTTTGATATTCTTCTTATCCTCATGCAGCTATTCATTCTCTTGAGATAAAGCCTCTAATGCCTTAAAAACCTCAGAACCACTATTATTATATCATTCTAGTAGATCACAAATATCTTTCATCTTTTCTCTAGACTTCTTGAGTAGCTCTTCAACTTGTCAATTGCATCATTGGCTTCTACAAGTTCTTCCTCAAGTTGTCTCACATATCTAGCTGACTTTGAATCTGCTTCAAGGATTTTCCCAAGTTGTTAGGATTTTGAACTTGGATCCAATACTAATTGTTAATTCTAGATGTCATTGAGAGAGGGAGTGAATCAATGAAACCATGAATTAAAATCCTTTAACTTATCTTCCACAATATCAAACATGCGATGAAAAGTATAACATATAAATAAAGAAAATCAAGCATCCACATAAGAGATAAAGTAACACCAACGTTATTCATTTGGAAACCCTTGGTCAAAGGGAAAAACCATGATGGAAATTAGTACACAAAAATCTCACTACCACAATAATAAGTTTTCCATGTTAGGAGTAATAACATCCACTCACTTAAGGGCATATACCCAATTAGGAGTATCTTAACTCAGTTAGAGATGATTGCAAGGACTTGTTAGGATTTACTCAGTTAAGGGATTTCAAACTCCTTCTGAGAGTCACCTTGTTAGAGGAGTTGTGCTTTAGACTTGTTAGGATCTCATTCACCCTATTAGGAGTGACTCAGTTAAGGTATTTTTCTTGCCAACTTGTCATAATCAACAAGTGTAAAGTGATCTAATAATTGCAGTCAATGCATGACATATTCAATGTATCCTAATCAATGTTGTGCTTTGAAATGCTACTAACACACTTTTGATCTTCTATACTATCACCATAACAAAAATTATTGCACCAAAAGTTACTACACATTAATCTTTTAACTCATTTTATACTTGTTCTAAGGCTATGGAAGAACCCTAATCGTATTACCATTTAGTCAACTTCAAATGCAATTCAAATTTCATAAGAAAGTTCCATTACATAGAAATTAGTGCCATGAAGTTGGCCCATCACAAGTTAGTAAGTGACTAATCCATCCATTGACTTTATCATTACTGGATTCTAGATTCATCACAACTAACATTGTCAATTATTATGTTCTTTACATTGTGACATCTTCATTACATTAAATCTTGAGTTGTACTTTTCTCTTGTAGATGAAGCTCTAGAAATAAATATATATATACCTCTAGTTCACCATATCTATCAACCATTTATGCCAAAACACAAAACACACTACGACACATCTAAAACACTTCAATTGGTTTTATGTTCACTGGTACACTTCATACTTCACAATTCTATCAATCTAATCACTTCTCCTACCAATATACTTGATCTATGAGATGTAGATCATCTTTTTGCTAGTAATGAAAACACTCAAATGATTATTTAACCACCTCCAAGACACCACGACTAAGATGTCCCTTCTTGACTCCTTGGTCAAGTCGACTATTCTCTATGGCTCTACTATTTGGGCCCCTCCCTCTTGGAGTCTAACTGGGTCTTTGTTGAGAAATTCCAAACTCTTTTCCTTCGATGCATTATTGAATGCCACCAGTCCACACCACACAACATTGTTCTGGCAAAGTTTGGTGCTCACCCTTTCAGATTGGGGACTGCCTTTGATTTCTTTTGGCTTCTTCACTAGCTTCAAAGTTTTGTTGATTCCTCTGATGGTCGTCACATATTTTTTTAATTGGCTTATTATTCCTCTATGGAGGTTATGTGTATAGACCCTAGCCACAAGTCTCATTGCTGGTACACCCACGTCTCTGCCCTCTTGGTCTCAATTGGTATAGTTTGGATCGTCTTCCCCCCTTTTAGTTTTTCCTAGACGCTCCAACCCATCTTCTTCCACCTCAAAGGGAGTTGAATGAGCATGTTAGACTTGAAGTCTATAGACAATATGTTATCACAACTTGGAGGAATCCTCTAGGTGGGCTCTACCTGCATATGGCCTTCTATGATGAGCACTTCCTTGATATCCAAGATGAGATCATCTTATGCCCCTAGTACCTCACTCCTCATTGGACTCATGCTCTTCGCATCTCCTTGGGGTCTTTTAGAGTGGGATCTCACTGGCTACATATTCAAACTAATCACTAGATCGATAGGGAGTATAGGATCTATTAGCTTTATCACCTCGGGGAGGTTGAGACCGAGTCTCACTTTATTTTTCATTGTCCCATTTACTATGAGATCCGAGGGAGATTCTACTATTTATTCAGAGAGTGTCGGTATCTTCCCTTATTCTTTAGATATATTGACCAACACTGCCTTGCACTCTACCTTCAAGAGACTATGCGGCTTTGTGAGCACACTATATAGCTCTAGCTTTGCTCAACATCAACCCCTGCGCAACTCATCGCCTCTTTCTTCAGTCCTAAGACCCCCGCCCAAGGATTAAAGCAACCTCCCTATACTATCTTGATTTGCACCAAATTTGTGAGACCCCACAGAGATCACACTCGACAGCGACCTTTTAGAGTACTTGATTTCTCTAATGCCCACCTTTCCATTATGGACTACTTCTCACCTAGGAGGAGTTCGTAGTTTTTATTCATTCTCTTAGTTCTTTTTTTTTGGTTTTCTTTCATGTTCTCTCTGTGGACACCATTTGGTGCTCCCCCCTTCTGGAATTTTCCCTTTGTACTATTTATAGTCCCTTAGACCTTCATTGGTCTCCTATTGGACATAAATAAATTTATCTTATCTTATCTTATACCTATAAATTTGTCGAACATTATCATCATGTCAACATGCCCAAGATATAAAAACCTAATGGAAAGAAAATAACAAGAAAGAATCAATATGACAAGACTAAACTATATTCGCACCCAAAACACAAAGAAATGGATTGAATAAATAGTCTAAACTAACTCAATTGACTTGAATGGAATTACAAATGAGACCCCTTGGTCAAGTAGGACACTTAGGTGAGACATGGGAATGCATAAGATTGTGAGAAGTGTCTTAATCTTATGGTGTGATCCATTTGATGATAACTTATCACCCACCTAATGTGGAAAAGAGAAAATATTGCATGTCTACTAAAGGAAAATCACCCTAAAACGTAGAAAGATGTTTGTGCAAGATGTCTGCTAAAAGTAGATCACCATCCAAGGTGAAAAAGTGATTATGTGACAACTCCATCTAAAGTGAGAATATTCTTATGTGGTCCCTTAGTAATCTTGAGTAACATATGTTTCTAAGATATAGGAGAAAGACAAGCACAAACTTTGAGCACTTCAATAACCCCTAAAAAAAATTTAGGGAGAATATATACAATCAATGAAATATTTTAGGTACCCATTTAAAAATACAACGTATTCTTCTCACAATTTGGAAAAAAGAGAAAACTTAGTAGGTAAAAAACTCCTCCCCAAAAGAGAAATGAAAAGATAAAAGCCTTTCAATGATGAATGAGAGGACAAAACCCCACATGAGGAAAAAGTCCCACTCATAAGAGAAAGTAGAAACCATATAGCCCAAAGAAATGTCCCCAAAGTTGTGAGAATAGGAATTAATTAATTTTATAACTAAGTAAAAATGACTTAGATACCATTGTTTGAAAATCTCCTCTGTAATGCAGATTAATTATGACTCTTGTACTACTATGGAGGGGGGGAAACTATGATGGCTCTAGGAAAATTGGTTAAGTTTTGACAAATTAATAGTTCATCTTAGCTAATTTTGATCTTCCAGATCTTCTGGTGACCTTAGATTTGTACTAGCAAACTCTACTTTCTGGAATGCATTAGAAAGCACACAAAAAATTTATATCACACCAAAAATCTCTCTAAGAGATTATCCAATAGCACTCAATGGGCTTTGATACCATGTAAGATTCTTCTATTGAGATAGCCATCAAATCTCTAGAGACCTATTGGAAAGTACAATAACAAGAGAATTAATATGACAAGAATAAAATGTATTCTGGCTAATAATGCAATGAAAAAGATTGAATTGACTACCTAATTTGAATTGAAATGCAAAGGATACTTATTTGTTAAGTAGGCAAAATGAGACATAGGAATGCATAAGATTGTGGAAAGAGTCTAATCTTATGACATGATACATAAAGTGATAGCTTATCACTGACCTAATGTGGAAAAGTGAAAGTGTCCCATGTTGATGCAAAAGCATCTTGGGTTCTTTGGCAATCTTGCATCACCAAAAATATTTCATGTTGAATTGTTCTTGTCTATTATTCATGGAATGACCTTTATTTTTCATGTTATTTCTTTCGATGCGGTTGATTATCTGATGAGGATCTATCATAGATCTCTCTCCTACGTTTGCATAACTTCATTTGATCTTGTTGAAGAGTTATCCTTTCTCTTTGCTCAAGACATGTTCATTTCTTGGCATGTAAAGTATAACGTGTGGTTATTTACTTCTGTGATGTCTAGGCTTTTTGTGGCCTTGGGAATCTCTTCTTGGATCACGTGTGAACCTATCTTTGATCCCGCATATGTTAATTTGTTTAATTGTGTGGTCATTGATTTCCCTTTGGGGTAGGACCTGTATTTTTTCATAATTGTATCTATCAGGCCAACTTTTGGTCTTGATGGCTGTATATTTGAGATCTAGGATTAGATTACTGAGTATTCCAATAAGTAGAAGATATACAATGTGAATTTGGGTCTATAAGCCTGAGCTTCTAATCTCATTGATTGTAAAATTGGAATGTATATGGTTGCAACCAGGTAGGCCTTATGCTTGACACATGTAAATAATATTGTCTCAACAAATTTGCATTTGATTAACTATAAATTGACAATTCTTACATATCTATGTTGGCTTCCTTGTGTAACTCTAGAAAGGGTGGTGGTGAGTGTTCATGTGGGCCCTCCTCCCTTGCATAAGGAATCATAATGGAAAGAAGATAATTCTTGAATAGAAAGAAAAAAGATTTCCCTTCTTAACCCTATTTTCAATGTGATGATTCAAATTGATTAAGCACAAGAAAGTGATCAATGCAGAAATGGATCGTGTGATGGAGAAAAGGGTGAAAAGAGGTTTTATGATCTTTCTATTATGAGAGGAGTATGTGCTTAAATCTTGAAATAGATAGAAGACAAATATTAACTTTGAATTTGGAAAATGTTATTTTCTGATGTTTGTATGTAGTTTTGAGGAATTATGCAACCTGTTTCAAATTGGAGATGTCAAGATAGAGAAAACTCAGAAATATTTTATGTTTTTGGAGGGAGGTTGACGTTGACCCTATTGGTGGGGCACAATCTTACCCCGGGGCACAATTGTACCCCGAAAAGTCGACCTTGACTTGCACTACTATGATGAAATTTTTGTTCACGAATCTTGAAAGTTCAACAAAGATGGTATCCAAATCCTCTCTCCAATTCGTTGTTCCACACCTATATCTACAAGAAAAATGGTTTGTTGGTTGGATAGGGGGTTTGCCTTCGTCAAACCCCAGTTTGGAATTAACCTTGAAATATAATTGAAATAATATATGCATAAACAAAGTAAATGGAACTATTCACCTTGCTTATGTGTAATTCCTTGTGGGGGACTTGAATCCTTGAATCCACAAGTATGGATGCTCCAAATGAATGTAGAAATGTATGTAGGATGTCTAAATTCAATGTCATTTGATCTTCAACACCAATCTTGAATGTATCTTTTCATAAAAGAAGACTTGGATGAATATGGATAAAGAAATCTTCAACAAAAGGGCTCTGCAGAGATTGAATCCTTCAATGGCTAACAATGGACCTCCTTGATGAATTGGATGCTTGAACACTTGAATGCTTGAATGCTTGAATGATAGTAGATCTTTACTTCATAGACTAATGAATGCACTTCATAAAGGGTAGCTCCTAGTTCATAGAAAGTAGATAATAACTTCACTAATAGATAGTGGATATGCATGGATGTCAAAATGAGGGAAGAAGGATTCCTTATATAGAGATCTAGAGTAAAAAAATTTAGAGAAGGTCGACATAGGAGCATTGAATCCCATTTAACCTTAACTCCTAGGAATGGACCTAGATTAAATGAAATTTAAGAGTTTACCATTTTGAAACCTAAGACAACCGATTTGAAAGAGGGAAAAGAAGCTTTCCAAAGGCCAACCTCCCAAAACTTTTAGAAATTGAAAATGGGACCTGGGGTCAAGGACGAGGTCAACCCTGCTCTAGGTCAAGGTCAAGGTTGACCTTGACCTAGAAGGTTATCCTTGACCCAGAGGCCAAAGTCCTCAATTTCACAAAGCAGTTTATCAAAAATAGGCTAGAAGTAGAGAGAGAAAGAGAAGTAGAATAGAGGGAAAACAACCTGATCCATGCAAAAATCCATTCAAGGCACTTGACATGACCCCAAACCACTTACTCCAAGGGATAAACACTCTTAACATGAAAGTGCTTCCATTTTAAGACGATGCATTAAGCCCCCACTTTAGCAAGAGTACGGACTCGATGCAAACTCTTGGTAGAATAGATCGTAACAAAAAATATAATCTTATTAAAATCAAAGGGACAAATAAATTCTCAAGCCCCCAGAGACTCAAGTCTTTGTCAACTCCAAGATCACAATAAGAGAGACATCTCTAGAAAAAATAAAAAATAAAAAAGAGTGTGATTATCTCACCCAATAAGAACATATGTCCCATTTTGAACCATAAAAGGAAATTGCGCAACTAGAAAGATGGAATTGAACCACCTAGTGAATGGGGCTACTCACTAGTCAACGCATCAAGGATTCACTCTTAAGAATATTCTATTCTATAAGAGTAAAACCAAAAAGAAAAAAGAGATCCATTCTTAAGGACACCTTCGACCTTAAGGGATCAACAATATTTGAAATTGGAGAGATCAAGAGATCCTAAAATATAAATCCATGCTTTAAGGATTAGTCACTAACCTGAAAAGGAAGAAAAGAGTCTTGAAAAATATATATATGTATTGAAAAGTGTGTGTGTGCAATAAGTGAGCAGAGTGTATGCCCCCATGTTAAATTTATTGCTAACACTTTAACAAAAGCAATGATTTTGACGGAAACATAAACAACTTCACTAATTATGTTTCCACTAAGAGATGTCCCCAGACGAAGACAAATCAAGGGAAATACCACATAAACATAAAGAAAACACAGAAAGGATCTACCTACTGTGGGGTTAGTATGATCATAAGATAATATATATATGATATTATTGCAAATGAATTAACATCATTCCCCAAAGAAAGTAGAACTACAATCACAAAGGAGGAAAGATCACACAAGAAATACAAAGAAGAATATTTTTGGACCATGACCTAGAGACCAAAAAGAATCAATGCTACCAAGTCGTGGATCCAAGCAAATTACACAAGGAAACATGTACGAACAATAGCACAAGTACAACATAACATGAAACAACATATGGAAGAATAGAGATACATATATAGGAATAATACAACATATTCAACTCTTTTATCACCTTGTACCAATGAAGCAACAAAGATCATATAAAAGAATCTAACAACATTTGGCAAACATACCACAAGAGAAATACAATACAACAGACAAACACACACAAAGACTACCATGAAAGACAAGCCAATCAAGTGTGTTTCCTACTCTCCCCATCTCATTTTTTATCATTTAGGGAAGGTGGGTAACTCACAAGAGGGAATATGTCCAACACAGTAGGAATGATAGCCAATTCCAAACAAGGATCCTCTTAAGAATCACAATGTTCAATACTAGGTGTAAGTGTCAATTGTGAGGAAAACATATTAGGTAAATCAATGTCAATATCAATAGTTTCATATTCATCATTAACATCATCAACATCATCAAGAGTATCTTCTTCATCTAAATTAATCAAAATAGGATTTAAGATATGAATAGAATCATTAGAATCACGAAACTTATTATCATTATTAGTAAAAGCTTCTTCTAACACATCATGCATAGTTGTATCCAAAGAAGATAAAGATTTTTGAAGAACAAAATTACGAGCTTTAACTTGAGCACAATGCTTTTTATGACGTTCGTTAGCAGATCCGTTACATTTTGCCTTACTTGAAATGTGTTGAGAACAAGGATGACCAGTTACTAAATCCTTCACAGGTTCTATAGGAAGATTAATATGATTAACAGGAGACTAACAAGAAACAAAAGGAGCTTAATTAACAGATGTAGAAGCTATAGATAAAGGAGGTATGGAAGGTGTAGGCAAGAGACCACAGTTAAGATCCATAGGAGGTAAGCTTAACTCAATAATCTTCCACTGCTTATAGACTTGACATGAATGGAAAAGATGATCAGGTCGAGCAAGACATGAATTAGGTAATGAAGGCCAAAAGAAGTCAATGGTAGTAGCATCCCTAGGCCTAGAAGTATGGTATAAGCTATGATTAATTGTCTTCACTTCATCATCATAAACAAACTTAAGACATTTATGAATAGGTAAAGAAACAACATGCATAGAATTTAACCATGGTAAACCAAGCTTAACTTGAAATTGATTAAAAGTATGAACAATAAAAAAGGTGGTGTTCACGATCTTTCCACAAAGTTTGATTGGTAAATCAATAGAACCAAATGATGGATAAAGAAAACCATTACAAGTTTGAATACATACATCTAATTTATCATAAAAATCACATTGCAAAATTTTTATAAAAAAGATTTTCTTCTGTAATAACATTGACTAAGGAGGTAGGATCAACAAGACAACCACGAGTGGGTATCTCAACAATCTTAGCATAAGTATAAAGGGGACCATCAGGAAATTTAATAGTCTCAGAATAATCAAAGGTAATCAAAAGTTCTTGAGGTCATTTTTTCTTAGGTTGTTGTCGAGGTTTAGGTTGAAGCCTCAATTTAGGTTTAGGTTTCAGTTGAGGTGGAGTTGAAACTTAAGATTGAAGCGGAGGTTGAGATTGAGGTGGAGATACAAATGGAACCACATGCTCCACTTGATTAGCCACATGATTAAGATCATCCATCTTTGATGCTATTTTTAGCCTCATGGACGTTAAATTTTTATCTATCTATCTATCTACACAATATCCATAGAAGATGGTTGAGCAATAGTATTAGTATCATGTGTAGGTAAATGATTCATATAGATTTGAAAATTTTTACTAGGAGGAGAAATATATTTATTCCCAGTACCATTAAAATTATCAACAAATAAAGCAGTAGAATCAATTAAGTCCTGAACTTTATGTTTTAAAGAATAACATTTCACAACTTATCATGACCATTATGGCGATGGCATTGACAAAAAGCTTTCAAATCAAAAGATATTGTAGCAGGTAAAAAAAGACGAATAGGAAGTAAAGTAATCATAATAGAATGTAAAGATTTAGAGAGAGGAGTAAACACATGATTCAACCGAAAAGTAGTGGATGCAAAAGTGGCATTATGAGATGCAACAACAACTTGATCGGCAACTACATTTGCTTGTTTATTTATCTTGACATAGTTGCTGAATTTTTGAACTTTATTTGGATTAGGAGCAACATCACTTTTATCTATTGGAACAAGAGCCATTGGAGTGGTGCTCTCAAATTGACTCACTTGTAATTTTAATAATGATGAAGTAGTACACAAAGTTGTTGAAAAGAAGTAAATTCAGTAAACATAATCTTATCTCTAATAATATCCTTTATTTGAAATAAACATATGTTGAATATCAATATCAAGAACAAGATAGGAAATTTGAGCATGCAAATGCTTAAATCTACCACTAAATTCAGTCATTTTTTCCTTAGAATTTTGTTTACAATGCATCAAATCAATCAAAGACACTTGCAGACCAATGTTGTTTTGAAATTATTGAATAAAAGCATTAGCAAGTTGAGGAAATGAATGAATAGAATAAGGAATCAAAGAAAAAAACCATTGTAAGGCCTTGTCACAAAAAGTTTGAGAAAATAACTTTGCTAAAATCCTATGATCATGAGCATAATCACTACAAAGGATTTGAAATATTTTAACATGATGAACATGGTCTCCCTTACCATTATAATTCTCAAAACGAGGCATATCGGCTTGCTAAGAAATGGGAGTACGAATAATATCCTGAGACAAAAAACTTCTCATGTCACAAGTAGGGATAATAAAATTGTTTTGAGTAAAGGATGCAAGTTGTTGTTGTAAAGATGACACATTTTGAGCCAAATTGATAATTGTTGAATCATGAGTAGAAACAGGAGAACTAGCAACATTAAAAACACTAGGTAAAGTGTACGAAGCTACAAGAATAGAAGACACAAGTAGAGGAACACTAGGAACTACAATGGCATAGGAGTAGAATAAGTAAAAGGAAAAATATGATAAGAAGGTTGCGATATAGGAAGGGACACAGGAGGAACACTCATAGGGATAAAGGGAAATGTCATAGTCACCAAAGGAGTATAAGTAGGAACACTAGGAAGAAGAACAAAAGACGATTTGACACTAGTGATAGGAGGAAACAACCCTAAAGCTTGAGCTTCTTGAGGTAAAGGTTTAACATTAGAATGCACAAGGTGAGTAATACCATGCGAGAGGTTAACACCTTGGTCACTATCACGAAGAACTTTCTTAAGAGCCTCAATAGCCTGAATAGAATCTTGATTATGGTTTTCTTGAAGAATCCAATTTTTCATTTTATCAAGTTCATTTGAAATTTTTTGGACTTGTTCAGGAGGAACTCTTAAAGCATCGTCCTCATCATGAGATGAGTGAGAAGATTTTTTCTCCATAAGGGGATTAGAATCAAGAAGAATTAAAGGCTCATCCAGAATCCTAAGGAAAGGAGAAGAAGATTCAGGCTCAAAGGTACCCATAAGTCTATGACTGCATCTAACCCTAAGATTAGAAGTAGGATTAGAAGTAATAAAGGTTATAAATCAATGCAAGGCAAATAAACAAAACTAAGAAAACAAAAAACAACAATATTTTTGTATTTTGAAAGAGATTTTGCAATTTTTTTGTACTTTTGAATTTAAAATGCAAGAGCATAAACTAGATCTAATCTTAATGCAAGAAAAGACCTAATGAAATGAAAGGAAATATAACACCACAAAGCACAATAGGGCATCTAATTCCACAAAATATGGGCGTAAGAATGTCGAATTTACCAAAATAAATAGTGATGGTGAACACACAAGATAATATGAAAGGAAAACGAATGCAAGATTTAAATCTAATACCAAAAATAAAGAGTTGTCTATCGTAGGTTTACCAAAATGAATAGAAAGAAAATAAGGTTTCCCTTCTTAACCCTATTTTCAATGTGATGATCCAAATTGATTAAGCACAAGAAAGTGATCAATGCAAAAATAGATCACGTGATGGAGAAAAGGGTGAAAAGAGGTTTTATGATATTTCTATTATGAGGGGAGTATGTTCTTAAAACTTAAAATAAATAAAAGATAAATACTAACCTTGAATATGGAAAATGTTGTTTTCTGATGTCTATATGTAGTTTCGGGGAATTCTGCATCTTATTCCAGAGTGGAAATGTCGAAATGGAGAAAACCCAATAATCTTTTGTCTTTTTGAAGGGAGGTCGACCTTGACCATATTGGCGAGGCAAAATCTTACCCTAGGGCACAATTGTACCCCAAAAAATTTGACCTTGACCTACACTGCTTTGACAAAAAATTTGTTCATAGATCTCATAAATTTGATGAAAAGGGTATCCAAATCTGCTCTCCAATTCATTGTTCCACATCTGTATCTGCAAGAAAAATGGTTTGTTTGTTGGATGGGGGGTTTTCCTTGATCAAACCCTAGTTTGGAATTAACCTTAAAATATAATTAAAATAATATATGCATAAACAAAGTAAATGGAACTATTCACCTTGCTTATGTGAAAATCCTTGTGAAGGATTCGAATCCTTGAATTCACAAGTACAAATGCTCCAAATGAATGTATAAATGTATGTAGGATGTCTCAAATCAATGTCATTAGATCTTCAACACCAATCTTGAATGTATCTTTGCATAGAAGAAGGCTTGTATGAATAAAAATAGAGAAATATTCAACAAGAGGGCTTCGTAGAGATTGAATCCTTCAATGGCTAATAATGGACCTCCTTGATGAATTGGATGCCTGAATGCTAGAATGCTAGTAGATCTTCACTTCATAGAATAATGAATGTACTTCATAAAGGGTAGCTCCTAGTTCATAGAAAGTAGATAATAACTTCACTCATAGATAGTGGATATACATGGATGTCAAAATGAGGGAAGAAGGCTTCCTTATATAGAGATCTAGGGTACAAACTCCTAGAGAACGTCGACATAGGAGCATTAAATTCCATTTAACCTTAACTCCTAGGAATGGACCTAGATTAAATGTAATTTGAAAGTCTACCATTTTGAAACCCAAAATAGACGACCCGAAAGCCAGAAAAGCAACTTTACGAAGCCTAAGATCCCAAAACTTTCAGAAATTGAAAATGGGACCTAGGGTCAGGGACGAGGTTGACCTTGCCCTAGGTTAGGGTTGAGGTCATCCTTGACCTAGGTCAAGGTTGAGGTCGACCTTGACCTAGAAGGTCATCCTTGACCCAAAGGCCAAAGTCCTCAATTTCATAAAGTAGTTTATTAGAAATAGGCTAGAAATAAAGAGCGAGAAGTATAACAGAGGGAAAATAGCCAGATGTGTGCAAAAACCTATTCAAGGCACTTGAAATGACCCAAAACCATTTACTCTGAGGGCTAAACACTCTTAACAGGAAAGTGATTCCATTTTAAGACAATAAAGTGCTAATAAAGAAAGAGGTAACTACACTAGAGGCAACTCTTATGCTCACCCTAGGTATAATAGTATTACAAAAGAGAGGATATATCTTGGTTCAAAAGCACTTCTTTTAAGTGTGAAGAAGGACATCGAGCCTTTGAATGTACCTTGTCTGGAAAGAAAACATGAAGCAATGATAGATATTCTTTGATTCAAGAGAAAGCTATCGATCCTCCTAATGAACCCAAAAGAGGATAGAATGCGATGATTAGAAGGACCTTGTGGAATGAGCAATTAGGTGAAGAACCTCTTTTGAGGAAAAGCCTTTGAAAAACTAGATGTAAGATTCAAGGAAAATGTTGCAAAGTGATCGTTGGCAGTGGTAGTTCAAATAATTTGGCATCTAAGGAGTTGGTATCTAAGTTACAGTTGCACAAATGATTGGTAAGTGAATAATGCCTTGTAAAATTCAAGATTGGGAACTACTTTGACAAAGTTTTATGTGATATTATGCTTGTGGATTGTTGTCATAATCTTTTGGGAAGACCTTAGTAGTATTATAGAAAATCTTTACGTGATGGTAGATTGGATCAGTATACTATTTGGGCTAATGGAAAGAAATAAGAATTGTTACATTTGATAGAGAAACCTAAATAGAATCATTGTACCACAATTCGAGCCTTCTTGGTTGAAGGAAAACATTTTTGTAAGGATATAAAAAAATAGAATGTTTTCTTTGCTTTGATTCCTAGAAAGACTGAGAAGCAAGATGAACTTGAGCATGCATCTGAGGTTAGATCTTTGTTGATAGAATTTCAAGATATTATTTCAGATAATGTACCTGGTGGTTTACCTCATGTGAGAAGTATTAGTCACTATATGGATTTGATACCTAGAGATAGTTCTCTTAAAGCACCACATAGATTAACACTTGCAGGGAATGGCAAATTGAACAGACAAGTGCAAGACTTGCTTGAGAAAGGTTTGATTAGAGAAAGTTTGAGTCCTTGTGTAGTACATGTTGTATTGGCACCTAATAAGACTAGAGAATGAAGAATATGCACTCAAAATTGAATAACATTAAGTATAGATTTCCCTTGCCTAGAATGGATGACATATTGCATCATTTGAGTGGAGCAAAGTATTTTACTAAAATTGATTTGAAGAGTGGATATTATCATATTAGAATCAAAGAATGAGATGAATGGAAAACCATATTTTGACTAATGAAGGTTTGTATGAGTGGTTGGTTATGCCTTTTGGTTTGACTAATGCACCTAGTACTTTTATGAGATTGATGAATAAAGTTTTGAAAAAATTCTTAGGTAAATTTGTGATTGTATATCTTGATAACATACTAATCTACAGTAAGACTAAAGAAGAGAACCTAATGCATATCAGACAAGGGCTACAGAGATTAAAAGAGTAAAATTTGTTGATTAATATGAAGAAATGTTATTTTATGGAGGAGATTGTATACCTTGGTTTTGTGATCTTTGTTGATGGATTGAAGATGGATCTTGAGAAGGTAAAAGCTATTCTTGAGTGGACAACACCTGAAAGTGTTGGAGAAGTTAGATCATTCCATAGATTGGCATATTTTTACATAAAGTTTATCAAAAATTTATGTTCAGTAGGTAATGCTATTGATAAGTAAGAGATAATTTTCATAGCAAGTCAAATTGTGATATTGCTATCAGGATTTAACTATGTGATTTTTTAGTCAAACTCATTGACCCATGTTCCATGAGTAGTGACTCAACATGAATCCATCTCTCATGAGAATAAATGGAACACTTAGCACTCATTGGATCTAGGTGATGCTCACAAGGGTGAAGCACCAGGACTTCTCGGGAGGTCAACCATCCCAGTACTACTCTATAGTTAAGCGCTCTCAGGCTAGAGTAGTACTGGGATGGGTGACCTCCTAGGAAGTCTCAGTGCTTCACCCCTGTGAGCATCACCTAGATCTAATGAGTGCTAAGTGTTCCATTTATTCTCATGAGAGATGGATCCATGTTGAATCACTACTCATGAAACATGGGTCAATGAGTTTGACTCAAAAATCACACAATTAAATCCTGATAGCAATATCACAATTTGACGTGTTGTGGAAATTATCTCCTACTTATCAATTGATGAGCTTAAGGGGCTTTCTAATGAATGGTTCATAAGGTAGAACTCTTGGTGAAGGTTTTGCAAATGGGGTTGCAAGCTTTCGGTTTAACCATGGAGGAAACTTTGTAGTTAAGTGCGCTTAGGCTCGAGTAGTACTAGGATGGGTGACCTCCTGGGAAGTCTCGGTGCTTCACCCTTGTGAGCATCACCTAGATCATATGAGTGCTAAGTGTTCAATTTATTCTCCTGAGAGATGGATTCATGTTGAATCACTACTCATGAAACATGGGTCAATGAGTTTGACTCAAAAATCACATAGTTAAATCCTAATAGCAATATCATAATGTAATGCTATGACAGAGACAATGAGAGGTGACAAACAAAAATTCAAATGGACACATGGAGCAAATAAAAGATTTTAAACAAAGGGTAGTTGAATTGCTTGTGCTTATTTTACCTCATATCACTAAAGTTTTTCAAGTTGATTGTGGTACTAGTGGAAATGCCTTTGAAGTTGAATTACCTGTGAAGACATGGATATATCACCTATTTTTAATATTTCAAACATTTATGAATACTTTGAATCTGATGAAGAGGTAGCTGATAATTCTAATTATCCTATGAAGAAGACAAATGGAATTGAAAGAATCTTGAATATCATAATAAGAAAAAGCACTAGAGGAAGATATCACAAAAAATATCTAGTTCAGTAGCAGAATAAACAAACTAAAGACATTTCTTGGATATCTCAAGTTGAGTTGGATCTTTATGATTCTTCTCAGAACATCAAGGCTTCCTAATGAGGACATCAATCTTTATTTACCCCTGGTGTTTGATGCAAGGGATCACCAAACTATTTCTTGTTAAATTATTCTTGTATGTTATTCATGGAATGGCCTTTATTGTTCATGTTCTTTCTTTCTAGTTGGTTACTTGATGAGGACCTATCATGGATCACTATCCTATGTTCACAAAACTTCATTTGATCTCACCAAAGAGTTATCCTTTCTCTTTGCTCAAGGTGCGTTTATTTTCTGACATGTCGAGGAATATGTGGTTATTTGCTTCTGCAAGGTTTAAATTATGATATCTAGGCTTTCCACGGCCTTGGGGATCTCTTCTTGGATTGCTTGTGGTCTTATCTTTGATCCCACAAATGTTAATTTACTTGATTGTGTGGTCGTTGATTTCCCTTTAGGATAGGACCAATATTTTGTAATAATTGTATCTGTCAGGCCAACTTGTGGTCTTGATGGCTATATATTTGAGATCTAGGATTATAGTAAGTATTCAAGTAAGTAAAAGATAGATAATGTGAATTTGGCTATGTAAGCCCAAGCTTGTAAGAATATTGATTGTAACTAGAATGTGTATGGTTGCATGCCTAGCACATGTAAAGAATGTTGTCTTAGCAAATCTGAATTGGATTCAATATTAATTGGTATTTATGTGTTGGCTTCTGTGTGTAACTCTAGCAAGGGTGGTTGGTGAGTGTTTCTTTGGGCCCTTCGTCACATATCTACCAAAGGTTGGTTGCCCTCCATGGTGGAAAGGTGTTTGTGCAACATATCCATTTAAGGTGGAGCACCCTCCAATTTGAAAAGGTGCTTCTACAATACATCTACTAGAGGTGGAAAGGTGATGAAGTGCTAAGTGCACCAAAGGTAGAAGTATCACTCAAGGTGAAGTGATAATGTCATCTAATACCGCGTTAAGTGGGAATTTTCCTATGTGGTCCTAAGTATACTTAACATGTGTTTATAGTAACAACGCCTAAAGTGGGAATATTCCTATATAGGCCCTAGTAAACTCAAGCCACATTCTAAGACCTAAGAGAGACTTACTATGTAGAAAAATTTGTCACACGAACAATTTGCAAACCCATGAAATAAGCGAAAGCTTTGTTATTGATTTATTAATCTTTTTGAAACCAATTTGAAAATTGCATGTTCTTTGTAATGCAAGAAATCATTTTGTGATTTGATTTTACAAATTTAGAAGAAAAACCATAAAATTGTAATATATCTTCTACTTGTGAACCCGACCAATAATATTACAATTTATTGTTATTTGTATAAATGTAAGATTTTTTTGGGATATAGTAATTTATTGTAATCGATTAGGGTTTGTTAATTTGGGAAAAATATTCAAGTATTAAGTTCAATGTTAAGTTGTAAAAAAAATGGAAAGGTTGGGTAGTGATTTTGAAAGGGTTTTGATTTCTTGTACAAGGAGAAAGATTAAGCATCAAGACCAATATGACACCAAACTAAATAGTGAATGCTATTAATGTTATTGTATTTGAGATCTAAAAGTATACTTTTGGGTCATTGAGATGGTTGTGCAAATATTATTATATCCTAAGATTTTAGAATGTGATAGTTTTAAATATTTAAACCCAAATTTCAATCATATTTAGCTTCTCTCTCTCTCTCTCTCTCTCTCTACACACACACACACATGAGGGATAACAACACTAATATATATTAGATCATTCAAAATATCTAATTGCTTCAAAACTCTACTAAACTTGACTTATAATTTACTTAAATGTGCCATGGCATATGATTGGTGGTCATATGTTGTTTCAATCATATTAAAATCTCTACACAAAACCCAAGTGCACATTTAATTAGATTCTATAGGATAAAAGTCTTCATATTATTCAAAGCATAAATAATATTAATTACTAATGTAAAAAAGAACCACTATTGTTCAATTGATTTGGTCACTCCCTAAACTACTAAATGTGGATGATATATAAGAGATAGAGAGGTGTCAACACCACCTTGGCATGCTTAATGATGATGATACAAAATATGACTAACAAGCACAAAACATCACTAGCAAGCCAAATCACATGGCACAAAAAAATTGATGAACGTCATCCTAAACAAAGTATTTCATGGGAGGTTTGTTAAACTTTTGACATTCTCAAAAATGTGATTCATTAATGAATGTGAAGGGACATTTTCTCATTACCTAGCCTATCCAACCCAAAGTAGAATAATTGTTTTGCAAAATGGCTTCATTTGCTTTAAAATTTCTTATCTACATGTAAAATGGGGGCTTGCTACCATTTTGTGTGCATAAATTCTCCTTCCTTGGAAAATTGCAAGAGCACGTTCACTTTGTAGGAGGAAAAGCATGTTAAGCATAGATGTTGACTAGTCAAGAGAAGGTTAGCATCATGAGCACAATTCAAACAACTTTTGCTTCAAGAGGTGTCTCCCTAGAGTACGAGGGTATAAAAGGAAAAAAAAAAAAAAAACCTTTAGTAAGGTGAATGTCATTCACGGTCCAAGCCCTCCTAATCTAATGTTTGAGATACTATCAAGGGGAGCCCAACTACAAGGTATCCAATCAAAATGAGAGCTTCTAATTACCAACTTTTCTCGCAAAATACTAAAAATGTCTTTTATTGGGTACATGGCAACTTCTAGCTTGGCATAGGACCCATTTTCCTCCTTTATTGCTTTCACAAAATAATGTTGATAAGTTAGCATACTAAGCCAAACACTTCCTTTTTACCATTTTCCTTCATAAAAACATGTTCTATTTATTTACTCTTGTACCACAACTAATCAAAATTTCAACAACTTTTATTTATATATTTTAGGGGGAGCAAATAAGAAACAATAAGGTTTTGAATAACATAAAATGGAGCAATGATTGTCTACCACTTTCCAAAATATAGGGTTAAATTTTGTACTTTAGAAAGCAAATTTTGGTTTTCGTTTACGATTATCCTGGATTGAACTATGGTTGTTTTCGAAAACTTAGTTTTGTGTGTACCAAAGAAACCATATGTTTGTCAATATCCTAAGTTTTCTACTTATAAATAATGAAAATCAATAAGCAAAGTGTAGATCTCATCAATAGGTCCTTGGCCTAGTGATGAAGTTGAAAGGTTCCTAGAGATCCATCGAGGATCAAGTCTTCATGAGTGGAAAACTTTGATATCATAAGGGATGGGGCCGAAATTGTGTGATGAGTGAATTTGGTAGAACAAAAAACCTTCAGTTTTTACTCTTATCTGAAGAGGTTCAACCTAAGGCTTGTGCTCTCATATTACGTAGCTAAAAAAAATTTGTGGATGGAAAATTCTCCATCAAATAAAATGTGGATCTCACAAACAAAACTAAAGGAATACTTTATTTTGGCCAAGACGAATTAACTTGGCAAAATACTTTGTTTATGTTTTTCAAATGATATTGTAGTCTTATTATCAACTAGCTAAACTAAATTTGTGGAAGGTAAATCCTCTATTTTTTTTAAAAAAAAGTGTAGATTACACAAAGCAAACTTTGAGCACACTTTACTTTGGCCAATACCAACTTGGCAAAACATTTTACTTATGCCTTTTCTATGAACAAGTTCACAAGACATTTAAAGGTTTCTATACGCCTCATGGTCAACAATATAATGATGGGGGTTGCTCTATGTCACATGGTCAACAATAGAAATAGAGGATATTTTATTGAACTCTCCAATATCTAATTATCCTAATATTTTTGGAATTATTTATGTTCTATAGTTTTTGTTTAATAATATATGAACTCTAGTAATGTATTAGCAAAATTAGCTAGATGCGGGTATCTGAGTGAGTGTTTTCCATAGGCAATGTTTATGCTAATGCAAGTAAAGATTATATGCAAGTTATTTTATATAACAAGATAAATATAATTGTGTCTTTTCTAGGAGCGATAGTAAACAAGGGCTCTGCAAGAGCTAGAGTCCCTGCCTTTTGGTGAAAAAATAGATGATTGTTTTATTGATTGATTTGTCAAATTTTGTATTAATCATATATATATATATATATATATATATATATATATATATATATATATATATATATATATATATATATATATATATATATATATATATATATAAGTATGTAATTAGAACATAATGTACAAATGTATAGTATGGATAAGATCCAATGCATTTCTTGCAAACAATTTTATGGCAACAAAATTAATATTAATTATTGTAAATAAATTTATTTTAAGATAGACAATAATAAAATAATTGTATATACTGATTTTAATATATATTCATAGTTGATGTT
The DNA here is from genome assembly GCA_028749045.1 of Cupressus sempervirens. Lineage (NCBI taxonomy): Eukaryota > Viridiplantae > Streptophyta > Pinopsida > Cupressales > Cupressaceae > Cupressus > Cupressus sempervirens. Next base: position 128,126,882 of record CM053783.1, read on the forward strand.
TTAAAGAAAAAACATCTGAATACAGCAATTTGTCCCTCAAAATATCACATGTAACAATTAGTCTAAAAATTTGAAGGCAAGAAAAAGATTAATCAGATAGTAGAAAGAAATTATGAAATTTACTACAAGATGGGCCAAACACTAGAATATTCACCGTGAAAACAAAGCCCTATCTTTAAAAAATATTTCCTTTAAAAAGAGATGTCAAAGAATATGTACCCAGCTAAGGAGGAGAATAGATACACGGCCAAGAAGGAGCTTCACATTGAATGGTAGCACAAACTGAAAGTTAGTAACTACAAATATAAAAAATGCCTAGAACATAGAAAATTACGGAAAGAAGAAGAATGAAGATGTCTGGAGTCTTCCATACAATGACAAAAACTATGTACTATTTACTTCATAATGAGAGTAGACATCCTCTCCTAAAGTATAATGTTGAACACCATTTTTATCCAAGGAGTACATAACACACCACTCTAACTTGAGGTTTTCATTACTTGAAGAATATGAACTCTGTATAACTCTATTTTGATGTGTTATTGAGAATGGAATCCTTACAATAAATACAAACCCTTTATAAAAATATGTAAGGCTATTGCAATACAATACAAATCCAATATTGATGTGATATGAACAAAAAAAACCCAAATAATATAAAAGACAAGAAAGCCATAAGGCAGAATGAGCTATAGAATATAATGGAGAAAATGGAGAAAGACAACTACACTGGTTTTACTTATCTCCAACCCAACCCAAAAAAACACCAAAGCTTTGTGAGTATTCCAGAAAGCAAATATGAAATATAAAACAAGTGCAATATAATGACTTAGTACTTGCCTTAGTTTTAATAGTTTTTAGTATAAATCTAATGTTAAAATAATAAATTTATCATAGTATATAAAATATTTTAATCAATAAATTAAAATATAAAAATAAAAATATTTTAATAATAATATAATAGTGTTTCTTAAAATATTATATAATATGGGTGTAGATAATATTTTTAAAAATATTTTAGTTGAATGAAAAAAATTAATTCTTAAAAATAGAATATTGAAAGTATAAACATTTAAACTAATTTACTCACAAATAAAAATATTTTAACCTCAATCCTGGGCATATAAGACTCAAAATGATTCACCCAATCAAATCATTAAAAAATATTTAATAGATATTATCTAGTTAAAAAAATTGCATTTACCTATATGCATTTTATAATTAAATTTGAAAATGCTAAATTAAAACTCATAAAAACAATAAGTTTTAGTCCAATAAGTTTTAATCACGAGTTAGGCATGAAATGCAATGCACAATAAAATACATATATGGCTACTCAATAAAATGCATATATGGTGGAAGTTTAATGAATATAATGCAACCACTAAGGCCAAATTAAATGCCGGTCCTTTATTTAAGCCACTTTCCTTTCACATAGCAATAGAAGAATTTGAATGGATTTTTAAAAATGTTTAAACCACAAGCAAAAAATAGTAATAACCAATAAAAAAATAGCATTTAAGTGTGAAAAATATGTATTTTAATAATAATATTAAGAGACATTTAACATTTGGTAATGTTTTTCAGATTTTTGAAAAAAGTAATAATAGTATAAACAAGGCAAAAACTATAGTCGGACTTAAAAAAACAATGTTTGGGATCCAATATAAAACAAAATATAAACCACTATCACTGCTTTCCAAATGTATAAACATCAACAACAAAATATTGAAGAGTTTATTACATAGTCTAGATGCACATGAATGCTATCAAATTCAGAGCAAAAACAAAAATTGACATACGAATGTCCTATTCACGAGCATAAAATGACAGTATTGCACATCAATAATATAAAGCGTTGAATGACAAGATTTTTGTTTATATTAAGTTATAACGATATTCAAGGAAAACCAATATACTCTGTACATACATTTATGGGCACGTTTGGGCTCTGGACAGCGAATAGATGGGCCTTAATAGACAGCAACTAAACAAAGTCTTCCCGGTCTTTTATTAGTTTAAAGCTTTTTAAATGAACTGACAAGCTGAAAAAACTAATTAGTGATCTAGAGGCACACAAAGTGCTGCACAATTCTTAAAAGTGGCGAGATTCGGGGGTTTGAAGCTCGAATAGGAATCCATGAATGGATTCACAAAGGTGTTTGGGCTGTCTACAAAGCAGAATAACAGATTGAGATTTAAATATTGATCCTAGAGGGGATGCAGGATTGTTCAGGAAGCAAGGAAAGCAAAGTCTGCGATGGTTTCAGGACCCTTTGGAAGGCTATTCTTCTCTGGAATTCAACAGTCCAGCCTAAGGTAGGATCAAAATCTCTTTAATGATTTGAAGCTCCTACAACAGTCAAAACTTTGGAGATCTTAGAAGCCCTTTGCTCTGCGAACAATATGTTTTTCTTTTTATAGAAATGAGAAAATAAATAGTGCAGAGATAAAAAGTGAAAATAAACAGCTGGAAACCAGCAACATCAACACTAACAACAGCAGCTATAACTGAACATCGGTGCCAGCCTGCCATGAATTACATCAGAAACAGTAAAGAATAAAAGTTTTGTACAGAAAACAAACAAGATAACCAGTAATTTAACTAACGCGAACAGTTGAATCAAAATATACACAAAGATTAATCTAAGACAAGCTATTAAAGTAACACTGTTTCTCACACGCTACGCGAAAAACCTTTAGAACGCTAACTAAATTTTAAATTGAGGTGCTGGATTAAATAAGAAAATGGCAAGGATTGCTAGGAAATGAGCAGTCAATGAGAAATGCAGAATGGATTGCAACTATGGTAGTGGGGACAAAGCGTTGCTATTAGCTATGATGAGCCAAGAAAACGGAATTTTCCAGGGACGGTTTTTCTCCGATAGAAAGGATTTTTCTCGTATCCTTCAACCAACTCTTAGGAATGAACACATTTTGTTCTTTTTTAAGCTTGGAAGGTTAGAGGGAGAGGCAAAGCTAAAACCAGAAGAGGAGTTACGCAAGGAGAAAAAGTTTCAGATTTTAAAAAATTAGTTTAGTGTATTGTGGTGAGAAAAAGTTTCAGATTTTAAAAAAATAGTTTAGTGTATTGTGGTGAAATCGCTAATTCCCAGAGTGGGCAATATTGTTGAAATCGTCGCAGCTATTAAGATTTTGCAGTGTTGGTAATCACAACAATTTTGCAGACACCGAAATGAGCGCAAGGCTCTGTATCAGATTATTACATCAGCGTTTACATCAATGTATCGAACTTGATCATAATTTTGTGCCAATTTTTTAATCAAATTATTTGTGCAAATTGCATGAACATAGCTGGATCCATAATAATACGCTCAACCGAAGAAGACCCAGCATTATGGTCAATAATGTAACTTTAACAATCATTCACAAACAAGTACGTACCCAAATTTTGCACAAGGGTTATGATCAATAGAGTAATTTGACAAACAATCTTCAATTCTAAGTTAACAGAGACGACCAATCTTCAATTTTAAGTTAATAGCCATTCACCCATCTGGTCATGAGGAATCACATTATAAGCCGGGGTCTTATGGAAGGGACTTCCTTTAAAATATTACAGTTGCTGAAAGTTTTGAAGAAAATTTTAATTAGAGGTCCTATGAATTTTGTAATGCATTTCAGTTTAAACTTTTAAGCTCCTAAATTTAAGGATATAAAATAAGTCAATCTCTTTCTTAAAAAAATTCTCCTATTTTCCCTTGAAATTTTTGGCAGGAATTATTCAATTTTAGTTCAAACTAAATAGTGAATGACGTGTGGCAAAAATACTCCAAAGCTAGTGGGGAAATTTCTAGTTCCAACCCCTTTTTGCTTGCTTAAATATATAACTCTAAAAAAGTAGGGGCTCCGATTTTGTAGCAAAAGATTCTATTTAATCCTGTAGTACAAAAATAAATTTCTCATAGGACCTCGACTCCTAAAAAAATAGAGCTGAAGGCTCATGGGACCCCTGCCTAATTGGTGTCCTTGCTACATTAAAACAAACCTGTGAGAACTCAAATTCAGAATATCCCAAATAGGTCAAAATCTAAACATTATAATGAAAAATACAACCCAAAGCAGGCATTAGAACAAGAAAATTAATAAAAAAAAATTGTGCTCCTTTACAGCTTTATACAATCCCCATTTGCTTAACAGTTAAACTAGAACCTGTTGAAACTCTGAAATATAATGACAAGTTTCCATATCAAACCCCCCTGTAGGAACCAATGTTTTTGAAATTTTGAAGGTTCGAAGCAAGGTCACCAAGGTCACCGGGAGACAGGGAGACTTGAAGGTCTGGTACTGGTACTGGAGACAGGGGTACTCGGAGATGGCAATTTTTTTTTTAATAGTTTAAAGAGTCTAATACTATAAAAAAAATGGTAATACTGTAAAATCAAAAGACTAAAGTAAATAATAATAGTAATGTAACATTAATATAGAGTCAAATATTTCAAAACTCACATAATCACATTACTGTATCTCATAGTGGTTTTTGTTTTTCCAAATATTGTATATGATCATTATCATATCAGATTGATGATTACTGATATTATCATTACATATTCATATTTTAAATTTTTTTTTAAAGTATAGTTTGATGCTAAATTGCAGATATGCAAACAAAAAAGAACAAACTTAGTACAGTAAACAAACCAGAAATCTATCTAGTACTAGTATGTTGATGGTACTAACTACTATCATCTACTCCAAAAGGTTGTGAATCGTGATCATCCATCTCAAGGCCTTCAGCTATCATGCTCTCAAAATCATTTAAATTGTCATTGGTCTTAATTTTTGCATTAAAAAACATTAAAATGAGGGCTAAATACATAAAATAATTTAATATTATCTTTTACATTTATTTTTTATCAGGAGACTTTGGGGAGACTTCACTTTTTGGATTAGGAGATTGGGAGACTCAAGGAGACTTTGTCATGAAGTCTCCAACCTTTTTTGAGGTCTCCGGAGACACGAAAAGTCTCCGAGACGTATCTTTTAAGGGGGAGATGGGTCTCCAGGTAAATATGGTTCGAAGTTTGAGTTCCTTATTTCTTCCCCAGCCCAACTTTTCTCTTTTGCTTTCGTACTTCCCTCCCAATTTTAGGTACAGTCTGATAAAGAAAATTATATGTTTTAACACCTTGTCTTGCAGTTATTAATTTCTATGATACTTGCATCCGGAAAAAAGCAATTTATATTATGGGAAGGTAGTCTCCGAATTATTAGTTTCTAATATCTATAAAACATGGCCACTCGTGTCCTCATTTGTCACCATTCCAAACTCTATAAATTGGACCATTAGAAAAGACATTGACCATAGATATTAATAGATAAAGTTCATGATTAGATTTGACAAGTATATACACTCTTTTCTTGAAAGGAACTCAAGCATGCAGCCTTGTAGTGCAGCTCTAAGCTGACATGTTAGTACAGTTATTGGTATTAACTGCTTGTATTGTGCTCTCTGTATCAAACAAATGTCTTCATTGCCACAAAATCAAAGCTTATGAATATATAGCTTAATTCAAGCAGTTGCGTGGCGGCTCACAAATGCCTCGACCAGTGGATTAACAAGGTGAGGTGCTTCATCCTGCAGTTTCGTAAATAGCACAACTTGAAAAAGAAACAACAATCAACAATAATCCAAGAGATTACGAGAGAATGGTATGTTTGATTATCACAAACCTGTGGGCAATGACCAACGTTTGCAAGGACAACAAATTCTTCTACATTTTGGTAGGACCCATACGCCCTGCCTGACTCAATAGGCTCCCATGGATCCTTGTCTCCCCATGCAATTAGCACTGGGCACTACATTCAAATAGTAGAATCATCGTATCATTAATCAGATTGTTTGAAATTCAATCAGCCATATTATTAGCAATCATTGTAGGATAAAGGACTACCTACTGACCTTCACTTCAGGTATTAATTCATCTGGAAGAGGACCATCTGAATAACATATAAATGAGAGAAATACATCCACAGCACCAGGTTCAAGGCCAGGTAACAATATCTTTTCAACTAATTCATCTGTCACCTCACTGTGATTATGATAACACTGCAAAAAATTGCTATCCGTGCATAAAATTTCAGTGCCCAATACAAAAGACCAGAATTAAGAGAGCGATCTAAAATAAATTATGAATTAATGTCAAATCGTGTTTTCTTCAGGAATCTATCAACCAATCAGTTGCCCTTTTAAAATTTATTTCAGTCATTGAACCTCGGAATTTAAGTGCCATTGCAATTTAGTCTAGTTGTGTCTGTGAATCAGTTCAAAGTTTAAATTCCAATTATTGTATCTGTGCGTCAAAATGTATCTGTCCTTGAGTAATTATATAACACCTGTACACTCAGAAAGGTGCACTTCTCTAAGTCCTATTTGAAGGATCTCATGAATTGAGAGCCTCAAATGCTGACCTAGAGCTCCCTAGTCATGACGTGCAAAGAGTGCAAGCTTGAATAAAATGGCTCTCAAATGAGCATAAGAACACAGCCCCTTTGCAAATACACCATAAAATAAGAGATTCCAAGACAAGAGCAAGGTTGCTAGGGTCTAAGAACCAATAAGAGATGCCATGCAAAATGCAACTATGCTACAAGAAATGCAAGAAATGTAAACCAACTAGCAAGAAAATGAATGTGTTACAAGCCTTCTAATTAAACTAGATGTGCTTATTCTAATGCATAAAAGGAAACTATACTAATGCAACATGATATTAAGCGAAATATAATCAAGGGAGAGAGCATAACAATAGTACAAAAAGAGTGGGTTCAAGATGAAGAGAGAGCTCCCTCTTTTAAAGAAGTGCGGACAGTGGAGATCATGAGACAAGAGGATCTAATCAAGGGTGGGGAGTTGACTTTTGCATAATCCATGTGCACAATCATTTCCACCAATCACAAAGAGTTGACTTTTGTGTCTCCATGTGAGACAAAAAGACTTTTATTTTATTTTTAAAGTGGGAAAATATTTTTATATGTGCAACTTAGGATGGGAGATGAATGGGGTCTTTTATTTAATTAAACGGGGGGCATGTTCCTTTTAATTAAATAAGAACTTATGATATAGTGGTCAATCTATAGGATAAAATCAAATAAATTGATTTTTGATGATTTGATCAAAATAAGTGAAAAATGTGAAAAATGCTGATAAGGGGGCTAATAGTCTAGATGACCATTTTTGGGTGATTACAACACCTAGTGACTTTGGGATATTCTCCAGTCAACAACTTTGACTGTATTCTTCAGGAAAAAATGTACATCCTTCAAAACATATGGCATCCTACGCCATAGACAGCCATCATCCTCAAGCCCTAAATACGCTGTGTCATCCCCCAAGAAAGTTACCAAATCTCCATGCTTCACATCCAAGTTGATTAAAAATGGGCATATTATTATTAATAGTTCCTTGTAATATCATCCCCCAAGAAAGTTCACCAAATCTCCATGCTTCACAGCCAACTTGATTAAAAATGAGCATATTATTATTAATAGTTCCCTATAATATCAGGGATTAATGAATTACTACAATTTTCATTCAACTCGTGATTTTGATCATTCACATAATGTCACTGCAATCTTTTATATAGCTCATGCATGGATAGTTTTCATTAAAGACACCATACATCTTGTATGTCCTCTTCTTTAATAATATCAGGGATTCATGAACTACTACAATTTTCATTCAACACGTGATTTCACTTGTTCGCATAATGTCACTGCAATCTTTTCTACAGTTCATGCATGGATAGTTTTCATTAAAGAGATCGTACATCTTGTATGTTCTCTTCTTAGGCAGTAAATTTCACTCTATAACAAGAGTGCCAGATAAAACCCTCTTCATATTTTTATATTTGAATGAACAAATGCTTAGTATTAGAAACAAAAAAGACAATTTTATTTTTAATAAGGAATGCTTCTAGAAAGTTATATATTATGTTAACTAACCTGGCGAAGGATGCTCTTTACAGCTTTTGGTGTTGCAACAGACTTAAAGAAAATTTTCCCCAAATCAGTGTCTCTGCAATGATAGCCTCGAGAATTTTGCCAATTAAAGGTATTGTAACCAGTAATATGCAACCCGATATTGTCATGTTCACTGTAAATAAATTTAATAAAGCATACCTCAATAAATTCTGAAATAATTTAACAAAAGGCCTTTTGTACCAAGACTGATTCTTTATATGAAGCATGCGCAGAGAAATATTTAGTAGAACTATTCCTTGACAGATATTCCTCTCCATTAAAGCAGCTTGAAGACCAACAATTCCTGCACAAGAATAAACAAGTCAAAAATCAACCTTTTTCAAAGACTGTTCTCCATCATAAACCACCTTCTCTTATTCCCTCTCTTCAACAGGGATAATTATCTTGGCTTGTCAATAAGATGTTTTGAATAAAACTGAGTCTGTAGATAATCGTACCCATGAATTGCTTAAATAAGCAAGAAAGCAACTAAGATTAAAGCAAACATCATCAGTAAAATGCTTATCTTAGAAAGGAAAGTAGGTTCAATAAGCTTGCCAAGGGCGATATAGCTTACCAAGTTGTAGCTTTAGATATCAAAAGACTCAACATCATAGACTTTGTACAGAGAAGTGAAAACAACGCCAGACCACATTTGTAATTGCACGTTCACAATGGATTAGGTTATTTTCAAAATTGATTTTGATTGATTAAAGATACAATACAAGAATATTTGGTATAAATGGACAGGAGGGACTTGTTCAATTCATGTGAAATATGTTAAGGTAAAACACAAGCTTCTATATCATCACTCCATTCCAGCAACTATGAAAGATACCATATCATCATACATCTTAGTCAAAATGCATCACTGTTCAACCAAGGGTTCTGCAAAAGGGAAAGACTAGCATATAACTATGTTCCATGGCAATTTGGGGATAGGGACAACAGCCGATGATGAGTTGTATTTTGGCAACTGCAGTTCAGGGGGCTATCTTTTGAGAACAGCTGTTGGACACCAGTATATGAACAAGCAAATACAAATATAAATAATCTATACATGCCTACATGTATATGCATAAGTTTATCCATAAACACGCATGTGTACATATATGCATACATATGTGTGTATGTATGTGTTGATCCCTAGAGGCTCTCACCTAAATAAAGGCAATCAGGAAACTTCACGAGTATGGGACCCATTGCACCCTGTGAAACAACCTCCAGGATTTCAAAAGCAGGCTCTTCGTTTTAATAGATTTGAAAGGGGAAAGAAAGATTTCCCTAAGTAGGAGCTAAGCTAGGGGGCAATGTGCCAATTCAAAGCTTTTTGCAACACTCAAAGCCCTCTCTAGAAAGCTTTTAGAACACTTCAAACTCTTCAGACTTAAGGATATATTGCCTTCTTAGAAGAAATGATGCACCACAGACCCTTCATTGTTGGAAAGGACAACAAAACACATGAAGTGGCAAGAACAAAGTGTAATGTTCAAATCCTAATCGTGGGAAGCATCTCCAGGGATCCAATTTCCCAGCCAGAGATGTGTCACTTGCCAAAAGACACAATGCAATGGAAATCCTTTCGGTTGGACACAGAAAAGGCATAAAGCATTGTGTTCAATTTTCAGGAAATCACTAATAATTTCAGGAAATCTACTATGACGAGTGCAATTCATCTTCTATTTTAAAGGCATGTCAAAGAGTAAAAAGCATACATGATCGACAATATTTCAAGACAAGTGGAAGATAGAGACCCACATTAGTAAAGATGACACGATGTAAGGATTACCAGCACATAACACATTTATAATAAGCAAAAGAAAGGCAACTGCAACACAAATCCAGTTCTTTATTAAGAGAGGCCAGAAAACAGGTCACACATTACAAATGATACAGAATGTATCTCTTGTTAAGCACAGAGAGTTTCTAGAAAGATAGACAATGCAATGTCCCCCATTGGGACCGACCTTAATTTATCCTAAACTTCCCAATTAGGGTTTGGTTTGTAATGCCCCCTAATAAGAATAGTCATTCATTCTATTAGATTTAAGTTAAATGATTCAAATTATCATCATTCATGCTTACTTTATTACGTCTCCAGCTTAATGATGGAAGGAGTTGGGTGTTATCAAAGTTGCCTAGATACCAACTTGTAGTGGATTCCATCAAAGTTTACAGATCCAATCCCTTAAGCCTTTCTTGGGACTTTGCCCATAACGCGCTTGGGGTTGCTGATCCCTACCCTATCTTGGGACAAAGATCCATTGCTTGGATTTATACAAGCCCCTCCTTGGAAACACTTCAGTCTTCCCTTCTCAGCCAAATAGTAATAGGACCTGAATATATAATCTTGACTATTAAAAATCTGGGTACCTTTATTCTTTATATATATAAATTTGTTTTAAATATATTTATTATAAACATATGAATATATAATTCTGAGTTTATTATTATTGTTGTATTTGTAAGACCATATATGGGCCCTCACTCATAAGAAAATTTTGATATAATATTCAGCAATCAGAATTACTTACAGCTTGCTTGTCAGCCATGCATCTAATGTGCCAAAAAGGCCAACACCCACTGTTATGTATTTCTTTTGTATTCATTTTAAATACCAAATAAATTATAATTTTCCTCCCGTTACGATGAGTAATAATTGTATTCCTAATTTGTTATTCTTCCATAGAATATCAGATATGATATATATTAAATAAGAAATGTTGGATCATGCTGAATGGGGTGGAGAGATCTTATTTTTATATCTCCAAAATTGAATGGATGGCATCCTTTGATAGTTGATAAGACACCTCTCTTAATCCTCCATAACTATTAGTTTTCAAAGAATACCAATTATATTTTATTATTATGATAATATTTCATACATTATCATTATATTAAATTGATTTATATTCTTTATTTATTATATTATTTAATGACTACTTTATTATTATTTTAATGTTGCATTTATTATTTATTATTCTTGTTTCTGCAAGGGGACATGACAGTCCTACCCTACCAACAATTGCTTGCCCTCAAACATTTCCCAATTTATATGAATCTTCCAATGTGAGTAGCTTCTGCTATTAACTAATGTATTAAGGTTTGCAAATTTTCTCATTTTCTAATCTCATAATGGTGCTAATCAATTTTTGCATGATATCATGCATTGAATTCATATCTTTTTGGCTCATTCTTAGTTACTCTTATTGTTCTAGCTCAATCAAAAATGTAGAAGCATCCATAGAACTTGTTTGAAAATATGAAATATATGAATGTATGAAGACACAAAGCAAACACAATGTATACACATAGATGCATGAAGACGCGAAGAATACACTTCAGTGCATGAGGACATGAAATACTGAAGTATACTCATATTTTACACATTGTTAAGTTCCTTGTCTCATCTTTTACCCTGCAAAATGGTAGGATCATGCTTTGACACCACTTGTAATGTCCCCAGTTGGGACCTTAATTTATCTTAAATTTCCTAATTATGGTTTGGTTTCTAATCTCTCCAAATATGAATAGTCATTCATTCTATTAGATTTAAATTATCTATTCAAATTATTATCATTCATGCTTACTTTATTACTATTTTGACTTAATGATGGAAGGAGTTTATGTTACCCAAGTTGCCTAGATACCAACTTGCAATGGTTTCCCTCAAAGTTTACAAATCCAAGCCCTTAAGTCTTTCTTGAGACTTTGCCCACAAGGCGCTCGAGGTGTCATTGTAATGTCCCCATTTTTGGCAGGTCTACGTAGTTGATGGAGTTAGCTCATCATAGCAACCCTCGTGAGCTAACAGGGTGTTTTGAGGGTCCCAACTGTAGATTTACTATTTTTAGTAGGTGTATTTTTGGCAATTGCTATTTTTGGCAGTGTAGTGGGTGGCTTCGGCAGTTGGTCGTCACCTGTAGTAAATAAAGTTAATAATTGCTTGAGCTCTTATTTATTCATTAATTATTAAGTTGCATTATTATACTAATGTTTATATTATTATAATGATGACATTAAGTGATATTTCTAAAATGTGTTGGAAAGTTTATAATGTTGAGTTCTTTTGGGAAACTTCCTCAATTTCTGAAGTGGAGTTTTTAAAAAAAAATTGGCCAACAAAGGATTATACATGAGAGCTCATTTCATTGGGAAAAGCACGCTTGAGATTATATTTGCTTTTGTTGCCTTTGTGGCTTTTTCTTGAATTCTGAATTGTGAGCCCTTGCTGAAGTATAGTGGTTTCATTGTGGGTCTCTCAGTTCTGATGTTTGAACTTTGAAGTCACTGTTGATGTATAGTGGTTTCATTGGTCAAAATCTGTCATTATCTGTTTCTAGGAGATTGGCGTTATAGTTATGGGATCCATCTCTGAGTATTGTGGCAAATTGTTGCTGCTGTATAGCAATTTGCTTGGTCTCCTACTGTATTTTTGTGACTAAGGACAGTTGGATTATGAGCATCTGATATTGTGGTGATCTGAATTTTATGGTAACCTATGACATTCTAAAAGAGGGGGACGTTATTAATTTTTTGAGGTCTGCATTTTGACTGGCAACGTTTTGAGCTTGGGCATTGTGCTATATTAAGGCCAGCATTTCATCCTAGGATTGCAGGCGATTGTCACTATGTCCTATGTTTATTCTTCTACATCTTGGAAGCTGAATTGACATGTGTGGCAACATATTCAAAGAGCCACGTGTTAGTAGTGAGAACCCTCACTTGCGGCCGGCCTATTTTTGCCAAACTTTAGGCTTCTCATTGATGACCAGAAGGAGCATGATTTCATATTGGAGAGCAACCGATATCAACGGTTGTAGGTTGGGAAAGAAGACCTAACATTGATTGATAAAAGGACAGGATCATGAGTGGTTGTGCAACTTCTGATATGGTGACTAAGATTTATAACATTATTAATAGTGTTAACAGTTGTCTGTCAACTGTTTGACAAAATGTCAACACTTTTGATTAGTTAAGGCAATTGATGTGTCATGGTTTAATTGTTGAACTATAACTGGCTAAGGGTTTTTACAGTCATTAAAATATATATATATATATATATATATATATATATATATATATATATATATATTTGTTTTAAATATTTTTATTATATACATATGAATATGTAATTCTATGTTTATAATTTTTTTGTATATGTAAGACCATAAATGGGTCTTGACTCATAAGAGAATTCAAATATAATATTCAGCAATCAGAATTACTCACCAAATAAATAATATTTTTCCTTCCTTTATGATAAGTAATAGTTGTATTTATAATCTACTATTCTTCCATAGAATAGAAATTATTATATATATATAAAATAAGAAATGTCTAATCACATTGAATGGGGTGGGAGAGGTCTAATTTTTATGTCTCCAAAATTGAATGGATGGCATCCTTTGATAATTGATAAGACACCTCTCTCACTACTCCAAAACTATTAGTTTACAAAGAAAATGAATTATATTTGATTATTACGATAATATTTCATACATTATCATTTATATTAGATCGATTTATATTATTTACTTATTGTATTATTTAATGAGTACTTTACTATATTAATTTTGCATTTATTAATTGATTAATTCTTATTTTGGCAAGGGGACATGAGAAGCAATGTGCTCTTTAAGCCAAGAAAATGAATAGTTTTCCTACTAAAACCTAGACTATTTCTTTTATAAACAAGGTGGGCCTTTATAGATCGCTGCCCTCTTTTTTAATGTTTGCAATGTAATCCTTTGATCATGAGTGTGATTACAATCATCTCCATTTCGTCATTAATTCTTATGTCTATAGCATGGACACCAACTATGTTATTTTCAACTCGTTTGGCATCATGAGAAGGCAACCCACTAATTCCTCTTGCGAAAAATGATTTTATTCTACTTCCTAGTGCTATTCTTCTTTTAAAATTGATTCCCGCAATGTTCTTTGGAAAGGATCTTTATCCCATAATGTGTGGCCTCGAGCCATTTGAGCCTCAAAGGTATGTCCTTGACAAGTGCCATGTAGGTAGAGGCCTACAAAAAATAGTTCCGCAGTGGAGTTCTTGGATCCCTTCATGTCGCCACATGTTAACATCGCAGGTTTGCTAGGGAGTAAAGACTTAACTTCAAAAACATGTGTAGTGTTGCCACGTGTCTTCGACAACTTGAATATTGTAGGAAATGCCAACAATATGTATGTGTGTGTATATTGAATAAAATTTGAGATGCATATATAAGGATAATATATATAGACACATATATGCATATAGATATACATACAGAATAAAGAATATATATATATATATATATATATATATATATATATATATATATATATATATATATATATATATATATATATATATATATATATATATATATATATATATATAGGTGTATAAAGAATAAAATTTGAAATAAATATATAGGGATACTTAGGAAAATTACAAGTTAGATCTCAAAATTATCATTTTTTATTCATTAGATTTATCATGATTCATATTCAGTATTAGAATTAAATCAAAGTAACAAAATATAATTGACATGGTTGATCAATGATGAGCACAATAGTAATAGTGATAGCAATATAAAAGAATATACAGCCTAGTCCAATCACACCTATTTTGGGCTTTCAATAACAAATCTATATATTAATTGTGGAGAAGCCAAGCTAATACTAGTTGTTAATCCTCATCAATCTATCTAGCATCTCTAATATCATCTTTATGCATGGTTGGAGTTTGTCAATACTTCAGAGTCTTCCAAATTAGAAGTCTAAGGCACTATGATTGCAACTAGATTGCCTTCTCATCAAGAAGTAAGCCTAATCCTCTCAATTGCATGGATGAATCACGAAACTATAGTTAGACCAATACCTCGCTTCAACAATGAATGGATGAATGAGAATGAAAATTGATAAGTAGGAGATGTTTTCCATAGCAAGTCAAATTGTGATATTGCTATCAGCACTCAACTACGTAGTTATTTTAGCCAAACTCATTGACCCATGTTTCATAAGTACTGGTACACATGAACCCATCTCTCATGAGAATGGATAGAACACTTGGAACTCACTACATCTAGGTAATGCTCACAAAGGTGAAGCATCAGGACTTCCCGAAAGGTCACCCATCCCAAGTAGTTTTCTCCATCATTAAACCCACTTACTTGCAACCCCATTTGCAAAACCTTCAGCAAGTGGTGTGCCTTATAAACTGTTCATTAGGAAGCCCCTTAAGCTCATCAATTATAAGTAGGAGATATTTTTCACAGCAAGTCAAATTGTGATATTACTATCAAGATTCAACTGACCCATAAGTGTTTCACATGAACCCATATCTTGTGAGAATGAATGGAACATTTAGCACTGAAAGTTTGCAAATGGGGTTGCAAGCAGAATGGGTTTAACCATGGAGAAAACTTTGTAGTTAGGCACACGCAAGTTGGAGTAGTACTGGGATGGGTGACCTCCCTAGGAAGTTTGTTGCTTCAGTACTCATGTAAATCAGTACGCATGAAACCATTATTTTACCTTATTTGTTACATCCCCTGCTTTGTTAATTTTAAATACTATATTTACTTGGCAACACTTGAGCAAATTGGAAATGGTTGGTTAAATTAGTTACTCATTTGATTTCCTGTGAATTGGAAATATTGGTTATTCATTATATTTAATGTGAAATTGAAGATATTGGTTAATCATTATGTCATTACACGGATTGGAAATGATCATTAGTTATGGCAACTAAATTTGGGAAGCATTGGCAAACAGGGAATAGGGCATGCACACCAGCTTGTCACCAAGCTATTAGGTACTCGTCTAAACCACCATGGTCAGGGGAAACAAGCTAGGACAAACTAGACAATGCAAGTGTCCACCACGTGCTGACTAAGTCACCAAATGCATATACATATTTATATTTCACAAACAAATAAAAGAGAAATAAAATTGTTACCTTTGAATATCACTTGGGAAGTTTGCATTGATTATGCCTTAATATAGATAATACCCATAGTAGCTATGTGTAATTGTACACATTTCATATATGTGTGTGTGTGTGTGTTGGAATAACACATATGTGCATATGCATACTTTTATGTGCATGTAAATACATGTGTACTAAACTTTTGATATATAACACATGTATATATATGTGTAGACATCACGTACAACTACACTTAAATAATGAGTATTATCTATAATAGTTTGGGAATAGACTCAATAATTAAGAAAATGAAGAACATCATAAATAGAAAAGAGAAAAACCCTAGAGGAACACTCTTCAAATACCTACACAAATATCATTGAAAATACATACTACCCCACTATGTCTTCTTGCATTTGCATTGAGTCCTAAACATTATAGCATTGAGATCCCTTCAATGTCAAAAAAGATTATCCCATACAAAAGTTTTGAATTCGACCAAGGGTACTAGGAACACCTAATAGACTTTGTTGTCCTAATATGAGGTATATATTAGGATTGAATTAATGGACTTTGTACACTCCAATGACTTTAATCTCAATCCTCTTTGTGGCAAGTTTAAGGTTCTCAAATTCGTGGTATTTTCATGGCCAATCATTCACACACTTACAACCTCTTACAATCAAAATTTTATAGCAAGTTTTATAACATTAAAACATTTTAAATTTAAGTTTGATTCTCTTAACTATCTAAGTTTGTCTTCATAGGTTGCTACTTCATCTACATCTAAGAGAAATTGGAGCGCATAATCCTTCATCCACTAAGTAAAATGTAATCAACTACACTTTAAAAAGTCAAGGGACTTAACATATGTGCATTCCAACTCCTGTCTTGTTTCACAAAAAGAAAGTGGGTACAAGGAACTTAGATGTTGCACCATTGCATACTGCCTTTGATGCATCCACTTACCACTTTCTTGCATTTAATATTGAAGACAAGTCAACCAGAAGCGTGAAAGTGCCACTGCCTGTGATTGGTCAAACAAACTACTGCTTAAATCATCTAATATAGATGGTAATGTCATATTTTTTAAGACCCACATGACATTGACATTGTAATATATTTTATTTTTACAATATAATAATATGTGGTATTCTAAAGTTAAAAACTTTATTACTGCTGTATATATATAAATGTTTTGTTTTTTTTTTAATTTTGTTTTTTCCATGTCTTTGTATGGAGAAACCTGACACACATTTGTTTACCAAACCCACAAAGCAAAGCCCCAGACCCAAACTCAAACCCAAACCTGAACCAGTATTAGGGCAGGTATTTTAGATGTATATAATAAAATTTGAAACCTGAAGTCCTTGAAAGTATTACGTGTTGCTGAAGCATATTTATTACAAACAATTCTGGTAGCTAATATCAAATCAACTATGAAGTATATTAGTTTTAAGTGTAAATAAGCTTCAACAAGATTGCTATCATATGCTACAATAATAAGACTATTAATCTTTCCATTCATATTTTACTTTTTAATCCCAAAACTAAATTCATAAGATTCTGAATGAATTTTTTTTTTAATTCTAGATTTTCATCTATTGCATTTCCCCTACTTAAAACATAAACCACACTGGACCAACATTGAAGATATATTATGTATCAGAGCAAAGAAGCCACAGAAATCTGCTGTAAAATAATATGCTCTAAAATGTCAGATAGAGTCTTCCCATCTCAATGTTAACTTTTAGATAGTCCTAGAACTGTACCAATTAGACACACTGAATTAATCAAGCCACCTAGAAGCATACTCATTGGATTCATACTGAATTATTCAACCAGCTTAGAGTTTCTTGCCTTATAAGATCTCGATTGCAACAAATGCAGACTTTGTAAATTCCAATCAATTCCCAACATAGCAAACTAAGCTGCAGGTCATTTTTTCTTCGAAAGAGTAAGAAAGAGTAAAATCTAATAATTTCTGTCAAGCCCAAGAAGACATTTTAATATCGGGATAATTATGTATGTTTGCAATATTTTAACATCTTTCATTTCAGTAAGAACTAATTACCTCCAATGGAGTTGCATACAAAGAAGGCTTGATCTTTAACTATGTCCTTACAGAAATCATTAACTTGCTTTGCCCAATTCTCGAACGTGTATAGGGAGTTAACTGGAAAATCGTGTGGATTTGGCTTGTCTGAGTATCCATAACCAAGAAGATCAATTGCATAAACCCTGTGGGACTTTGCAAGAACAGGCAGATTCTTCCTCCAGTGATCACTGCAAAAATGAGCCTTACAAAACTGTCATGCCCGACAAATGTATAAATCCTAATCAAAACTAGACACATTTCAGAGAGATTGTATAAGCCATTATTCAACAAAAAAGATAAAAGTAAACTAAGTTGCCTTCCAAAGAATGACTTGACCTACAAAGATACCTGCTACAAACAACGATTAATAATAGGTTCAGATAAAATGCGAAGGTATTTAGAAAATCAATGTTTTCATACCCATGCTTTCTGTTCCATCATTGGAAATCTTGGTATTGAATGATTAGACTAATAATACTGCTTCCTAGTAGCACATTAATAGTCCATTACATAGTGGCAAAACTCTTAACAATTGTGATTTATTGAGATAAATTGTGACTTGGCCCATCAAGTTGGATTGCCGTTTTTTAACTCTGATCCCTGCCACAATTCCCAACTCTCAGTGTTATGACACAATTCCTGGGGTTGCTTAAATGGCAAATAATTAATATAGTGTGGTATTTTCATGCAGTTATTTATTTGCCTGTAAAATACTTCTTTTTAAAAAAATTGTCAGAACCTTATTTTTACACCCAAATTTGGATTTTTCAAAATAACCAACACTGGATCAAAAAAGTACACTCTAGGCACTCATTTTTTACAAATTATCCATTCCATTCTCTCAATCACCGACTTACTAGTTACTAACCTTGGCACCCACATTTTTCCAAAGGTTTGAAGCTTAATTAAAAGCAATAAAGTTATGAAAAATGGCATGACCATGAAGTTCCATGTGGCCTTAAAATGTCTGATCTCAGGGAGGGTTTAATTTCCATATGGATGCTTCCCCGATCCCAATAGGGCTGCTGCTCCCTACCCCCCACTCTGCATTTAGAAAGCAAAACAGAAGTTCTCTTTATGTTTATGAATTTTTTATGTGTTTTTCAATGTCCTTTTTTTCCAGCTTACTTGAAAATGTCTATCTTTTGGTTTTGACAAATCAATACCAAGAAAACAATTTTAACTATGATCCATACATCTTTAGTTATTCAAGCTTAATTGATATCGTTATATTATAGCCAATATAGCATTAATTCATTGCAAGCCTGTTAATTAATAACCATTGTAACCAAAATATATGGGCTCTCAAATAGGTGTATAATCTATGTTCCCCCGAGTTTTTGGGACGGGGACAGTAGTGGACGGCGGGACAGGTTCCTGAGATGGCAAAAACATTTGCTGAATTTGGACATGGGAGGGAATAGTTATATACATATAGGGAAAATATAAAATATATAGTGAAATTTGCATATATACATTACATTCATATGAAGACATGGATAAACCATGCCATTTAAACATTGTAGAACCTTAACTTACAACATTTCAATAATCAAACTCAATGCTCAATATGCTATAATGCATTCATAATTTGGAATTATTGTCAATGTGATGGAGCCCAAATTTTAGAAGCTCCATTCTTATATATTTTATTATTTTCATATCTTTTCGTTTTCTTTATGTTGTGTACCAATGACAAGAGTTCTCATGCCATATGCCGATGATTATAAGAGATCAAATTATACGAGGAAAGGAGCATTATGAAAGGTTTGAATGAGCTATCAGAAGACGTTGATGTGCCAGAGATGAAAGTATTAGTTTTGTTTTTTCCAAGCTGCTAAGTTTTTTCCAAACAACTATATTTGACTGGGCAAAAGCAAGAATTCAATTTTGTAGACAGGGATGTAACATGCTGTATCTTCTAGTTCATCGAATGATCTTTAATTATCTTTATCCAGATTATGATTTCAATCTGAAAGTTGTGATGATACTTACAGTGAAGAGTGTAAAAGCCATAATCTAGAAGTACTCTTCATTTCTGCCTTGAGATCCAGAGATTACAAAAGAATATTGAAAGTGCAGAAGACATTCATACTGATGAATGAGATTAGTCAAGGATTGAAATGAATCAATATAAGTAATCTTACGCAGACCTGCAGGATGGTAGTCGACACAGATTAATAAGGATGAAAGGAGTTGTCAAAGGCATGTATTTGGCATGTATATGAGATTATAGAATGATGAAAATCTTTCACTCAGCAGCAGTTTCATACTATGAAGTTAGCGGCAGTTTCTATATCGATATGTGGAAGCCCCAGTCTCTTTATTTTTCTTCTGCTCCTGCTGCCATATTTTAATGTGGAAATTTTGAAGGAAGCAACGGGACCTCAAGCCACGAAGTTATCAAGTGACGCCATTTTTATACTTGTGATTGCATAGTAGTTCTGGCAAGTTCAAGCCTTTATAAGAAATGGCACCTGGGGCATCGAAGCGACAAAACATTGGCAGGTTTGTTTGGCCATGGAGGAGAGGAAGTATTTCCGAAAACTTCATACCCAATGAATTTTATAAAGGAATAAAAAATTAAAATAATTGTGATCCCAGTCAAAAATTGTGTGCCGGAAAACTCAAAAAATAAAAAAACTCATATTACAGGACCGCAAGCTACGGGAGACGAAGAGCATCCACCGAGTGATTTCTAATAAAAATGGGATAGTAATAATGTTTAGAGCAATCAAATAAGAAAAGTTCCATACGGCATTTTTTAACCAAGGATGCGATTAAGACTTTGTTCAAACGGTGACAAAAAGAAATTATTTAATCTGAAGAGGTGTCATTTAACTAAAAGAAATTATTAGGTAATAATTAAAAATTAGGAAAGGACGTAACTCTTAGTTCAAAGGTTATGTTTCTTTATCCATTATAAATAGAGAGGGAAAATTCAATATGAAAAATATTCATCATTGTAATATCCACACATTTTATTCAATAGAAGAGAAGTATTTTATATTTATTGTATGGAGAGATAAGGGCAATATTATGATTTTGTAATAAAGTTTATTATTTTATTTTTAAATAAAATAAAAATGTCCTTTGTTTACCTTTAATGGCGCGGAGATTTAAACTGCAGGCAAATCGTCCTTCATAATTATATTTTAAAATTCTGTATATGATTTTGTTATCAGATAAGTGGACATGGTCAGTTAGCATTTTAAATTTGATCATCATAGGTGTCGTGAAATATTTAATTGTTTCCGCAACTATGTCCAGTTTGCCTCAGTGGAGTTAAAATTCAATTTGGACTAGTTTAAGATTGCATTATAATTGGTCTGTCGCCTCTGGATTATCAAAATTATTGGCAGTACAAGTGCATTGAACATTATGAAGTTGTATGTAAAAGTTCACCGAAGTTGACTCTATAGCCCGGATGAGCAAAGGCATTGGTCTTTTTATTGAAGTCAAAAAATCCATATATTCCTCCTGCAAGCATCAAATTTATTATTATTCAATTGTTCAAAACATTTAACCATTATCCAACATTCAGTTTCATTCTGATCGAGTTCAAGGACCTTGCCAGCCGAGGCACTCGCAAAGTTTAAATTCGCTATAGAAAACCCTTGAATTGAGTGGTCAGTGTTCAAGGTGAAGGTTTACCCGCCTGGGTGTAGTGGAGCCCGAAGTGCAAGGGAATCTAAGCGATTTTCGTTCGTTGGCCAAAATTTGATTGAGAGATCCTACCGGAGAAGTGGCAAGCTCTTGGATTTCCAATCTATGGTTTTGGAAACCAACAAATTGGCGACTCCGCTGGGGAGAGTTGCTTGCAACAAGTGTTGCGCAGTTACCTAGAGTTTCAAAGTTCGTGGATCAGTATCAGAAAACAGTTGTAACAGTTTGATTGGAAGTGTACTCTACTGGAAGTAAGAACCCGGAAGATAAATACATTCCTCAAAAGAGGTGACGACTCTATTGGATAAAGTTTCAGTTGGTAACTCTGCTGAGGGAAAGGACTCATAAGGAAATAATTTGATCATGCACAATGGAGAATATCTACTATGATCAGGAGATGGATCTATGTTACACTATGGAGGAAGAATACATACACCCTCTAGATGCATTTTTCAATTTGGAAAGATATGAAGGCGAGACATCGGCACATTTGTTTATAAGAATGGTGGATATTTTTCGAAAAGTACCTTCAAACATTATGCCTTCACACAAGGAATTGATACGAAAGTTTTGTGATTTGGGAATATCACCAAAAGATCTTGATTTGATGCTTCTTTTCCAAATAATTGATGAAAGTCCAAGCTATGTATCTCCTTTGGATGCATATTTGAATTTAGAAAAGCAAGAAGATGAATTTGCAACAGAATTCTTCCTAAGAATGTTTTATGCTTATCAAGAAATACCTTCAAAATACAAACCTCCATCATCTGATCTTCTCTACAGGATGCGGGAATTAGGCCTCTTATATGATTGTCAATTTCTTAACTTTCTTGAACTTATGGATAAACAGCTGGTTGTAGATAATAAATGCAGGACTGAAATAACAAATGGGTCAAGTGAAGTTTCAGATTCAAATAGAGATGAAATTTTTGAACATGTTGAAGGAGAATCAGCTCGTGATGATACGTATATGCCTATGGGTGATGATGAATGTGAAAATGAAGAAGAAGATTCTTTGAGTGTAGAGGAAATTTCAGCCTTGTTAGATCTGGAGTATCAAAAACATGTTGAGAAAAATGGTCCAATTTTTTTCTCAATTCACCATGGTGAGCAAGTTGATGAATCAGTGCATTTTAAGGAGGTGTTGAATGAAAGAAGTGATCATTCTGAAGAATCATATTATGGAGATGAAATAGAATTGTACACAATGTGTGAACAGGAAGAAGTTTTAGAGTATATTGCTGATGAGGATATCCCCCTTGCTGGTCAAGCAAATTATGATTCTCAAAGTGATGAAGTTAGGACACTATTTGATGAAACACTTGATGAACTGGGTGAAAGCTCTTTTGAGGCCATGCCTGAATTCTCTATGTTTGTAAACCCTTTGTTTGAGGAGCAAGCAAAAGGAGATATGCCTGAGTTCACCACATTCTCAAATCCATTGTATGAAGAGGATTCTCCATATAGCCAAACCCATCAGCACCATGATGAAGATAGCAGGTCTGATTTTGCAATTGATGAAACTCATGATATGCATATAGAAGATGAGATACCTTTCAGCTCATCCCATGAGCAGGAGTGGCAGCAAACATGTGAAGGAGCGACAGAATCAGCTATGCATAATGAGGAGAATGTGAAGAATAATTCTGAAAAAATTTCGAGTATAATATCTGATGGAGTCCCTGATGAGGGAGAGGCAGCATTTTCTGAATATAAACCATTTTCAGTGTCTTATTGTGAGGATAAGCAATATCTGGAGTATGGGAACAAAGCATATTGTGACTGTAAGGATCATCCATTCAGCAAAAATCATAGAGCACATGATGATTTCTTGAAGGCTAAACATGAGACGGATACCAAAGAATGCATTGGTAAAATAGAAGCAATATGTATCATTCATAGAAGTGATGGCATCATGATCAGCAGGTTGAAAGTGTTACATGATGAGAACTTTGTGTTTGATAGAGGGAAGAATTTATGTTCATTATTGGGGGGGGGGGCCTAGGGCCACCAAATTTTCACCTTGCATCATGTTAAGCATGAATGCTTGGTCTGCTCTCCAAAGATAGCTGGGATTTCGCCATGCTCATAGGGAGCATACGTCCCCAGAAAGAGCCACTGATGGAGCCCAAATTTTAGAAGCTCCATTCTTATATATTTTCATATCTTTTCGTTTTTTTTATGTTGTGTACCAATGACAAGAGTTCTCATGCCATATGCCGATGATTATAAGAGATCAAATTATATGAGGAAAGGAGCATTATGAAAGGTTTGAATGAGCTATCAGAAGATGTTGATGTGCCAGAGATGAAAGTATTAGTTTTTTTTTTTCCAAGCTGCTAAGTTTTTTCCAAACAACTATATTTGACTGGGCAAAAGCAAGAATTCAATTTTGTAGACAGGGATGTAACATGCTGTATCTTCTAGTTCATCGAATGATCTTTAATTATCTTTATCCAGATGATGATTTCAATCTGAAAGTTGTGATGATACTTACAGTTAAGAGTGTAAAAGCCATAATCTAGAAGTACTCTTCATTTCTGCCTTGAGATCCAGAGATTACAAAAGAATATTGAAAGTGCAGAAGACATTCATACTGATGAATGAGATTAGTCAAGGATTGAAATGAATCAATATAAGTAATCTTACGCAGACCTGCAGGATGGTAGTCGACACAGATTAATAAGGATGAAAGGAGTTGTCAAAGGCATGTATTTGGCATGTATATGAGATTATAGAATGATGAAAATCTTTCACTCAGCAGCAGTTTCATACTATGAAGTTAGCGGCAGTTTCTATATCGATATGTGGAAGCTCCAGTCTCTTTATTTTTCTTCTGCTCCTGCTGCCATATTTTAATGTGGAAATTTTGAAGGAAGCAACGGGACCTCAAGCCACGAAGTTATCAAGTGACGCCATTTTTATACTGGTGATTGCATAGTAGTTCTGGCAAGTTCAAGCCTTTATAAGAAATGGCACCTGGGGCATCGAAGCGACAGAACACTGGCAAGTTTGTTTGGCCGTGGAGGAGAGGAAGTATTTCCGAAAACTTCATACCCAATGAATTTTATAAAGGAATAAAAAAATAAAATAATTGTGATCCTAGTCAGAAATTGTGTGCCGGAAAACTCAAAAAAAAAAAAAAAAAACTCATATTACAGGACCGCAGGCTACGGGAGACGAAGAGCATCCACCGAGTGATTTCTAATAAAAATGGGATAGTAATAATGTTTAGAGCAATCAAATAAGAAAAGTTCCATACGGCATTTTTTAACCAAGGATGCGATTAAGACTTTGTTCAAATGGTGACAAAAAGAAATTATTTAATCTGAAGAGGTGGCATTTAACTAAAAGAAATTATTAGGTAATAATTAAAAATTAGGAAAGGACGTAACTCTTAGTTCAAAGGTTATGTTTCTTTATCCGTTATAAATAGAGAGGGAAAATTCAATATGAAAAATATTCATCATTGTAATATCCACACATTTTATTCAATAGAAGAGAAGTATTTTATATTTATTGTATGGAGAGATAAGGGCAATATTATGATTTTGT
This sequence comes from Cupressus sempervirens, assembly GCA_028749045.1. NCBI lineage: Eukaryota > Viridiplantae > Streptophyta > Pinopsida > Cupressales > Cupressaceae > Cupressus > Cupressus sempervirens. The sequence continues at coordinate 128,152,105 of CM053783.1, forward strand.
AATAAAGTCTATTATTTTATTTTTAAATAAAATAAAAATGTCCTTTGTTTACCTTTAATGGCGCGGAGATTTAAACTGCAGGCGAATCGTCCTTCATAATTATATTTTAAAATTCTGTATATGATTTTGTTATCAAATAAGTGGACATGGTCAGTTAGCATTTTAAATTTGATCATCATAGGTGTCGTGAAATATTTAATTGTTTCCACAGCTGTGTCCAGTTTGTCTCAGTGGAGTTAAAATTCAATCTGGACTAATTTAAGATTGCATTATAATTGGTCTGTCACATCTGGATTATCAAAATTATTGGCAGTACAAGTGCATTGAACATTATGAAGTTGTATGTAAAAGTTCACCGAAGTTGACTCTATCGCCCGGATGAGCAAAGGCACTGGTCTTTTTATTGAAGTCAGAAAATCCATATATTCCTCCTGCAGGCATCAAATTTATTATTATTCAATTGTTCAAAACATTTAACCATTATCCAACATTTCTGTTTCATTCTGATCGAGTTCAAGGACCTTGCCAGCCGGGGAACTCGCAAAGTTTAAATTCGCTATAGAAAACCCTTGAATTGAGTGGTCAATGTTTACCCGCTTGGGTGTAGCGGATCCCGAAGTGCAGGGGAATCTAAGCAATTTTTGTTCGTTGGCCAAAATTTGATTGAGAGATCCTACCGGAGAAGTGGCAGGCTCTTGGATTTTCAATCTACGGTTTTGGGAACCAACACAATGTACATGTAATATTAATATAATAACATACAAATTTGAAATATACCCAAGAACATAATTTAGAATTCATTTCCATTAGCAACAAGAACAATAGCCCACCTTTCAAATTGAAACACACTACTATCATTTAATTTTGAAACTACACTTCTATTCATTCTAAGTGGACTGATGTAGGGTGTAATAAAGCATTTATATAATTTAAGATAGTTAGTAATTGGGTTGGGTGGGTTAGGAAGTGAGGGGGTGCGTCCGTTGGTCTCCCTAACAAATCGAGCACTATTTAAGAACATTGGAACATGAATGATGTACTATTGGTTCTTGGCAATAAATAAAGAATAATATTTCCCTTGTAAATATCAGGTACGGTTGCCATTCATAATAATTGCTTAGATTGGTATTGGTAATATCCAATTCATGTTTGATCTATCCACTACATTCTACATTTTGGCAATGTTGCCTAAGTTCGAACCTGGAGGTCCCACTATAGACGGATGGAATTATTGGCAAGCTATTACTATCACAAGTACGGGTCGTTAACAACCACAGGGAAGGAAAAGACGAACTAGGTGACAAGGGTTGGTGGAAACGAGGGAAGTCTCGATTGCCAGTACGTGCAAGAGGAAGCCAGCAAGGAGCAGTTCCTCAAAACACAGTACGAAACGAGCTTTTGATAACTGCCGACCTCATATGATTGTGTCGAAAAACGACCCGAGGCTAGAGTCTTGGAGACTTGGTCTGCAAGACATTTGTCCTGTACAAGAAATCTATCTCATACGAGAAATCAATCCTATATGAGAATCTGTCATGTACAAGAAAATCTATCCTGTACAAGAATCTGTCCTGAATGAGAAATCCCTTCCATACGAGAATTTGTCCTGTACAAGAATCCCAACTATACGAGAAGTATGCCAGCACACTAGGAGGCGTTTGATGAATGCTAATAACCTAGAAGACAAATAGCGAAAGAGATAGAATGGCTACAGGGAAGCAACAATTGCCAAAATTTATGGGGGAAGGAACCGAGGATCCGACACGACATTGTAAAATTTGTATTACTATATGGCAGGCAAATGGGGAGAATGACACTAATAAATGGTTAAAGGCATTTCCTGCCACACTAAGGGGTATGGCTTTTGATTGGTACGCAAATTTAGAGGCCAGGAAGAAGGACACATGGAAGGATCTCCGCACAGCCTTCGAGGAAGAATTCAAACTCCTAAGGGACGATGATGAGATCGTAACAAAAATAAACAACACGAGACAAGGGAAAAATGAATCGGTGAGAGCTTATAGCGGGAGGCTAAAGGAGCTTGTAGGGAAATTGGATTACAAACCTATAGATGAGCTAAATAAAAGATGGTTTATTGAAGGGCTAACTCTCTCTCTAAGGAGGAAAATGAAAATTGTTCCACCATCATCATTTGCCAAGGCATGTACTCACACAATGGATATAAAGAGTGAAAGCAAAACTACTAAAGGAAGAAGACATGGAAGTGGAAGCGAGAGTTCAAAAGGAAGTGGGGATGAGTTTAAAACTATCCAAGCTTTGTGGAAGGTCATGATGAGGATGATCCGAGAACTAACTGCAAGCAAGGGGGAGAAAAGAGAAGGAAAAGAACTATGATGCCCACAATGTGAGAAGGAAGGACACAAAGAATAATTGTCCCCGAAAGGCATTCTATGGCATATGTCAAGCATTGGGGCACTCTATTAAGTACTGTCCCTACAATTTGAAGGCCCGCAGTGCTCAAGTATTGTTTATTCAAGAAGAACCATGCACACCTCCTTTCACTCCTCTACGTAACATAAGCGTGGAAGCATCACTTGGAGGATGCCGAAACAACAAGAGAGGCAACAACAACAACAATAATAACACTCCAAAGAGCAGAATACGGTACGAATCCAGGGGGTGGCCTATGATACAATGTAGGAGGTGTCATGAATGGGGACACTTCGTACACGAGTGTCACAGTGGTGGACAGACTGGAAGGATGCTTTGTAAGTGGTGCGGACTGAGCAACCACTAGGATGCCAACTGCCCCAAATAGAAAAGTGTGAACATGCTTGAGCCAGAAGAGGAAGTATTGGCTATCATGCGGATGCAGAGGAGAAAACTTTCATATCCTGACATGAGTATGAAAAAGAAGAAGTTGAACGAGGCTAGGAAGATGATCCAAGACGTCATGGAGGAGCAAAGAGTAAGTACTTCTATCTCCTTTCACTAAATCAATTTGGGAAAGTAATATCATGAAGCAAGTCCTTGAGGCCATTGTACTAGTAAAGATTGGAGATCTATTAGAAACCCTACCACATTTGAAGGTGGCAATAGCACATGGAACCAATACTAAGGAGGAACCACTGAAGGAGGAAGTAAAAGAAAGGAAGGATAATAAAATTGTGCTATAGTTGGAAGAGTGTTCAAAGGATGGAACATGTTCTCTAAATAGATTGTTTGATTAGCAAATAAAGGAGTACGAGGTGTTTGAACCAAATTGTAATATGCTGGAAATTGTCAAGGGGGAGGGAGAGGAAGCCACGTACCCTAAGGAGTACAAGGAATACAAAGAAGGAATGGTACAGATAGATGATACACCAGCCCACCGATTCGGGGAAGACGAGAAGATAAAGTACAAAGTGCCAAGGGCAGTAGGACTTAACTTGAGAAATCAAAAGGAAACACCAGCAGAGACAACAAGCCATAACAAGGTATGTGAGTCACATAAGGGTAGGGAATTTTCGTGCAAGCACATGATAGGAGAAAAAATAGATAAAAGGAATAAGGGTCGGACTAAACGAAGTCGAAGACTTATAAGAGGCAACAACACCTTGAACAGGGAACCATCACTCACACAAGCCAAGGCACTAAGAACCAGAGCCTTACGCGCATGTACAACTATGAGGAGGAAAGGAACAGTCCATACATGTGTGCGAAGGTACGGATTGTCCGTACAAGCACCAAGGAAACACGGAGGCCGCACGGATTGCTCGTACAACTCATATGGGAAGGAGACGCAGAGCTCGTGCAAGTCGTACAGAAGGGAACAGAGGTCGTACAAGTCGTACGGAAAGGAGGAGCAAAGGTCATACGAGTTGTACAGAAGGGAAGCATGGAGGCCATGTGTACATCCGTACACATATGACAAAGAGTGGTGGAAGAAGTGGTACAATACGTACTTCAAGGGGAGAACATGTCATGGAGAAATTGGAGAAATCTCACAAGGACATAGAAACAAAAGGTTGGATCAAAACTAGAATCAAAATTGCCAAAATAGTTGCACAATATTGCAAAATGGTAGGGACAAGTATTGGCAACCCAAGCAAAGAGAAGGAGATTCCATACACACACGTGAAGAACAAACTCAAACAATGGAAGAAGGCCACAGGAGGATTAGAATTTTCATACGAAACAAGAGGACACAGTAGAAGGAAAAAAATTGACCGTATGACAAGAAGAAATGATGTACCAGAGGATGGAGTGACTCCATTGTACGATGTATGGACTGCAGAGGACCATGCATCGTACCTTAGAGGAAGTTGGATTGGTTGAGCTAGGCATAGCTGTAAAAGTTGACTTCTTTTTGGGGCAGGGATATTGTAGGTTGTAATAAAGCATTTATGTAATTTAAGATAGTAATTGGGTTGCGTTACTTAAGATGCGAGGGGGTGTGTCTGTTGGCCTCCCTAACCAACCAAGCACTATTTAAGAACATTGGAACATGAATGATGTACTGCTTGGCAATAAATAAAGAATAATATTTCCCTTGTGAATATCAGCTACGATTGCCATTCGTAATAATTGCTTAGATTGGTATTGGTAAAATCCAATTCATGTTTGATCTATCCTGTATTGTAAACATTCTACAACTGATATTAATACTAAAAGGTCCTCTATACAACTTTGATCATGATATAGCTTTGTTACAGTAAGATGGTATCTTGAATCAACTTCCAATATTCACCATATATTCCACAAAGGACCCAAATCAACCCAAGATCAACCAAGCACTTATGTATTGCCAAAAAATGACATATGGATGCATGTTCTAGGCCTATAATGCACTTTTCAGACTTTCCCAGCACCTTGCAAATAGTCTGTTATATAATTTTGAGCGTGTAGCATGACTGTAACAGCAATATTAATTCCATGATTCTTAATGTAATGTTGTCAAATACTAATTAGAAGGCCCCAAATAGCAAGAATTAACTACCAAACAATAATAAGAATGTTAGGGTGAACTTGTAAGGAGGGACCCACTTTAAAATTAAAAATAAATGTTCTATAAAAGAAAATTATTTTATAAGTGTCCATCCGTCCTAAGGACTTCCAAGGCATCCCCAACTGTCCCTGAGACTTACACACGTTCCCAAAAAAATTCCCAAAGTCCCCAAATTTCTAGCGCGTTTCCTGGGAATTTTCAAAAAAGGGGGATGGGATGGGGACATCCCCTAGCCATCCCCAATTCCCCGAAATGTTTCCGGTACGAGGACTAGAATTTTTAGGTTGGGGTAACACAGTGTATAATGGATATCCATGAATCACTAAGTTTCAATCCTTCTTTATTGTGATTATTAGAGAGATTCCCATTCTTAATAAATTCGTGATTTTTCCTCGTTAAAATGTAGTGCTCTCACCAATTCTTTTGAAGTTTACCTTGGTGAATGTCATAGATTAGGGGCATACTATATATAATTCATGTTCAACTACACAAGATAGGATTTTCTGCTTGTAGTTGTTAGGTTCAGCAAATTTTGGCATTGCATTGCGCAATTTATAGCTTTGAAAGACCGAAATGTGTTTAAAAAGGCAAATAGTCAAGTTCTGATTTAAAAGGTGGGATCATTGAAATTGAAGTCTATCGAGATCATGATATAATGGGTTGGGTGTAAGATCTGAAGTGTATTTAAATTTCGGCTAGTTTATTAGTCTAAAGTTCTATATAAAGGCATTTTTATGCATAAGGGCCTTAAAATCCTTACAAATTTTTTTTTTTAGTATTTTTGTTCAAAATGGCTAATATCCTAAAGAAAATTAATTTTTCTATACAAAAATACACAAAATCCAAACAATACATGAATTCTCCTTCATATTTTGATCAAAACCCAGACTATACATGAATTTCCCCTAATATTTTCATCAATATCTGGACTACACATGAATTTCCCTTCATATTTTGATCAATATCTGGACTATACATATATATTCCTTCTTATTTTGGCATTTCAGAAAAAAATCTAAGTGTTGGAAGTCAAAATCCAAGCATACCATGAATTTCCACCACTTTGGATGATTTGGAACATGAAAAAATTTCGAAGTGTCAAATTTGTTTGGACTACAGTGATTTTTCCCTCAAGAGAAGTTTGGAGCTTGAAAATTTTTCAAGGCTAGGGTGATTTTGCCCTCAAGAAATTTGGAGCTGGAAAATTTTTCTAAGCCTGAAAATTGTCTAGACTAGGGTTTTTTTTCCCTCAAGAGGAGATTAGAAGGTGGAAATTTTTCAAAGTTCCATTTTTTTTCTAACTAGGGTGATTTTTCCCTCGAGATGAGTTCAGAATTCCAAGTTTTTTTTATTAGTGTTGGAAATGTCCATACTAGGGTCGATTTCCCTCCTTGTGATGGCAAAGTGAGATCAATTTTTTTTAAAGTACAAGGTAAATTCCATCCAAGCCATGATCAATTTTCCCCGCCTTGCATGGATGGAGATGGAGTTTGGATATGGTCTCAAGTCCATACAAATTGTGAAATTCAGCAAATTTGAGAATCTCAGCATGGATCATTTTTCCTATGAGAGCATTATTTTCCTATTTAATTTAAATAAAGGGGGAAATCAATGAAGCCAAAATTAGAAGCTTCTAGAGAGGGGACTTTTAGTCTCCATTATGTAGCCTTAATTTTAGTCTTGATTTTTTAGTATGAAGAGTTAGCAAAACTGGAAAGCTAGTGTTGGATTCTAGGTTACAAGAAGGATATCATGGAGAAATTTGAAATATATTGTCCACTGAGAGCAACTATCTTATGCTCATCTATGAATAGTTAGCCAGGATTGATAAGCAGTAGATTATGAACAGTTAGCCATGATCCGTTTAAAGAGAGCTTATTCAAATATTGCTACATTAAAATGGAGCATTAACTGTTATCTTTGGTCAAGATTATGATAGATGAGGAAGATCAGAAACTGAGCAAATCCTTATCGCCAGAGTTGATATACCAGCCTCAGGAGAATGTTTGAAGCTTTCCCTTATCTGGAGTGGTCGAATTGTGCTGCCCAGGTTTTTAACAAGATGTGGCAGATAAAGAGAAGGCATAGAGAAAGGGAGAGCGATTAATTGCAGAGTTAAAAACCACTAAGTTCAACTTGTCATTGTTCAGGCCTATTAATAATCTGCAGCAAATAGTTGAGCATTTGTATAGAGGCAAAGATCTTAATAGACCAAGTCAAACTGCATATCCAGAAAATAATGAACACTATAGTTCCTGCTGACAGCAAATCATTCAAGTGAATAATCCACACCATTCATATATATTTGCAAACAATGATATTGATGAGTTAGTCAGACATTCAGGCAAACAAAAGAGGAAGTGGTCAAAACTGAAGTTAGAATGCATGACATGGCACAGATGAGTTATCATACAAAATATGTCGCAGAAGCAAAGTGGGAAAGAGAAACAAAACTATATCGAGCATATGAAATAAAGAATGAATTCGGTTGTCTCATTCTTACTGACGGTACACTCATATTAGCAGCGTTAAAGCCTTGAATGGAGGAAACATGTTTGTAAAATCACAAGGACTTGTAGAGGAAAATGTATACTCCAGAGGTGCGGCAAGTAAGTCTGATATATAAATAAAACAAAGACTTCATGCCTTGAAGAGATGATAGAAATCAAGAGCTATATGGAGAATATGATGAAGACTCCACACATGAAAGCCGGTATGAAGGAGATGTGCATTAGACAGGGGCAAAACACAAGTACGATTGAATATTATATAGAAATCAAAGACTATCATGGTGAAGAACAAATCTGTTACTGGAATTGCATCGAACTCTTCAAATGCTCAATGTTTTCCCTCACGAGCAATTACTGCAACCCCAAGGGGAATCTAGGCAAAGAATGCTTCATATAATTGGCAGTGGAAATATGGTAGGTTGGAAGTTTTACGGCAATGAATATAATTGCAAAAAAAATATGCATGAACCTGCACAGATACAAAGACAACAATAATAGCATTGACTTCATCAGCGGCAAAAAGGATGTGAATAAAGAAATTGCAGACTTCAGATCATATGAGATATTGTCAAAATCCTTCCTTCTACTTGAGGGTCTCTACAAAAATTATGGCAAATGCAAAATTCCACCATTGATGCCAGCTTTTTGCTTCCGTTAAAATGGAGTTGTTCAAGTATTACAGATACCCACCGTGTAAATAACATCATACGGCAGTGCCAAAATAGAAGGATATTTATTGGAATCGAAGGTGTAAGGGATGGGAAGTACCGATAATGTTCTGGAAATGTTTTTTTTCCAATATACAGAGGGCATCAAATAATCCTATCATCGATAATAAATGAAATGAAAATTTTTTAATGATGTCCACGAGGCCATAAGCCTAAGGGACCACCATAGAACTGCCTATTTAGATTGATGCAATTTCTCCAAGCTGTCCTTTTTGTTGTGGATCTGCAGAAGTAAGATGGCCCCCTTGAAGAGTCTTGGTCCTTCGAAAGGGTCTTTTATGCTGTTCACTTTTAAAATTTCTTTGTGTTGGTTGCGAATGTCCTCGTATGTGGTGCAATCCTTCACATAGTGTCACTCCATTTCCACCACTCCCTCTTTGCAAAATCTACAAATTTTGTCCTCGTGCTCTTCCTTAGGATCTTCCATCTACCAGTTTCACACCTCAAACGGTGTGATGCAATTAATGATGTTAAAGGAAGATTATTATTGCAAGGGTTTTAATTATTTCTAATCCTTCACTTTGAAAAGTCATAATCTCCTTTGAATAAGGTATATACTATATATATATGAACGATATTTTAAAAGAAAGAAGACAGATAGGAACATCCATATCCAAAAAGAAGTAAAAGAAATATATTTTTGTACGGAGGAATAAGGGGCTAATAATATGACTTTGTAATGTAAATTCAATTATTTTATTTTAATAATAAAATAAAAGATCCTTTGTTTATATTTATTTGAGACATGGAGAATTAAACTTCAGATGCTTTGTCCTTTATAATCATTTTTCCAATTTTGTATACAATTTAAATATCAAATAAGTGGACACAGTGATTTAGCATCTTGAATATGATCATCATAGATATTGTGAAATATCGAATTGTTTCTGTATCTGTGTCCAGTCTGTCTCCCTATTGGAGGAGTTAAAGTTCAATCTGGACTAATTTAAGTTTGCATGTATATTTGATCTGTTGCATCTTGATTATTTAATTGTTGACACTGATAGTATCGTAGATCATTATAAAGTTGTACATTGTAATCTTCATTGTAGTTGACTCTATTGCCCAAATAAGTTAAACCACCAGTCTATTGAATTTATATTTTAAGTCAAAAAATCTATAACTTCCTTCTTACAACCTCAAATCCATTATTTAAAAATCATACACAAAACATTCAATTCAAAATACTCAGCATTCAATTTCATTTTGATTGAGCTTGAGGACCTTGCCAGCCGAAGAACTCCAAAGCTAAAATTCGCTTTAGAAAAGATCTAAACCAAGTGATCAAGTTTGAGGAGAAGGTCTACCCGCCTAGGTGTAGCAAAGTCTAAAGTGCAAGGCAATCAAAGTGATTCTCATTCATTGGCCATAATTGATTGCAAAATCTTATCGGAGAAGTGGCAGGCTCTTGGATTTCCAATTTGCGATTTTGGAAACTCACAATTGGATTGGCGACTCCGCTAGGGAGAGTTGCTCACAATATATATTGTGAAGTTACCAAGAGTTTCAGTTTTTGTAGACCAAAATCAAAAAGTAGTTTTATCAGTTTGTTTGGAAGTGTACTCTAGTGGAAGTGAGAACTCGGAAGATCAACACATTCCTCAAAAGAGGTGGAGACTCTATTTAAAAGGATTTCAGTTGGTAGCTCTATTGAGGGAGAAGACTTAGAAGGAAATGATTTGATCTATGGAGAATTTGTACTATGATCAGAAAGATGTTACACCATGAAGGAAGCACACATACACCCCTTGGATGCATTTTTCAATTTGGAAAGATATGAAGGTGAATCCACAACACATTTGTTCATAAGGATGGTGAATTTTTTTGGGAAGTACCTTCAAACATCATGCCACCACGCAAGGAATTGATAAGAAAGTTTCGTGAGTTAGGAATCTCGCCAAATGATCCTAATTTGAAGCTTCTCTTTCAAATATTAGATGAAGAGGATGAAAATCCAAGTTATATATTTCCTTTGGATGCATATTTGAACTTAGAAAAGCAAGAAGAAGAATCTGCAGTACAATTCTTCATGAGGATGTTTAATACCTATCAAGAAATACTGTCGGGCTGCAGGCCTCCATCCTCTGATCTTCTCAACAAAATGCGAGACCTAGGTCTCTTATATGATCATCAGTTTCTTATCTTTGTCAAGCTTATGGATAATGAACTGGTTACAAAGAAGAATGAATGCAAGACTAAAGTAACATATGAATCTAATGATATTTCATATTTGAATGGAGAAGAAATTTGTGGACAATCTAAAAAGGAATTTGATTATAATGATATGTGTATGACTACAGATGTTAGTGAATGTGAAAATGAGGAAGAGGATTCTCTTAGTGTGGAAGAAATTTCAGCCTTGTTAGATCTAGAGTATCAAACGCATGTTGAAAGAAATGACCCAATTTTTTTCTCAATTCACCATGGTGAGCAAGGTGATGGATCAGTGCATTGTAAAGGGCTACTGGATGAAGGAGATGGTGATTCACAAGAATCCATTTGTGAAGAGGAAATAGAATTGCATACAATGTATGACCATGAGGAATTTTCACGAGATAGTGAAGATTTTAGTCTTGTTGATGAAACATCTAATGATCCAAATGAAAACTCTCATGAAGCCATGCCTGAATTTTCTATGTTCTTGAATCCATTATTCAAAGAGGAAGCAGATGAAGTTATATCTGAGATCTCTATACTCTCTAATCCATTATTTGAAGAAAATGTTCTATAAAATCAAATCCATCAGCACCATGATGAAGATAGCAGGCCTAATGATGATTTTGAAGTTGATAAAACTTATAATATGCATTTAGAAGGTGAGGTATCTTTCAGTTTGTCCTATGAGCAAGAGTTGTGTAATGAGATGGAATCAGCCAAGCATGATGAGGAAGATAGATTGAAGGATAGTTCTGATGATTGCTCATTTGATCATACTCTTGACATATGTGAAATGACATCTTTTAAATGTGGATCATCTTCAAAGTCTTATTGCGGAAAGGATATGCATTCAGAGTATGGGGCTGAAAAGGATTGTGTGCAAAGGGGCATCCAAGCAGAAGAGCTTAATCTAGATGCTGATATGATTAATCAAAGGCATAGCGATTCCATTCAGAAATAACCACATTGATGAAGCAAAACAAATGAGTGTCCATAAGGATGATGTGTGTAATACAACAATGTTCAAAGTATTACATAATCAGAGGCTTGGGGCCACCCAATTTCACCATGCACCATGTTAAGCATGGATGCTTGATCTGCTCCGCCAGAGATAGCTAGAATCTCATTATGCCCACAAGGAGCATATGTGCCCAATGAGAGCCACTGATGGAGCCTTAATTTTAGTCTCCATTTTTTAATATGAAGAGTTAGCAAAACTGGAAAGCTAGTGTTGGATTCTAGGTTACAAGAAGGATATCATGGAGCAATTTTAAATATAGCATCCGCTAAGAGCAACTATCTTATGCTCATCTATGAATAGCCAGAATTGATAAGCAATAGATTATGAACAGTTAGCCATGATTTGTTTAAAGAGAGCTTCCTCATATATTGCTACATTAAAATGGAGCATTAACTGTTATCTTTGGTCAAGATTATTATAGACGAGGAAGATTAGAAACTGAGCAAATCCTTATCACCAGAGTTGATGTACCAGCCTCAGGAAGATATTTGAAGGTTTCCCTTATCTGGAGTGGTCGAATATGCGGCAGATAAAGAGAAGGCGTAGAGAAAAGGAGAGCGGTTAATTGCAGAGTTAAAAACCACTAAGTTCAACTTGTCATTGTTCGGGCCTGTTAATAATCTGCAGCAAATAGTTAAGCATTTGTATAGAGGCAAAGATCTTAATAGACCAAGTCAAACTGCATATCCAGAAACAATGAAGACTATAGTCCACACCATTCATATATATTTGCAAACAATGATACCAATGAGTCAGTCAGACCTCCAGCCAAACAAAAGAGGACGTGGTCAAAACTGAAGTTAGAATGCATGACATGGCGCAGATGAGTTATCATACAAAATATGTCACAGAAGCAAGCAAATCATTAAAGTGAATAGTCCACACCATTCATATATATTCGCAAACAATGATACTGATGAGTCAGTCAGACCTCCAGCCAAACAAAAGAGGACATGGTCAAAACTGAAGTTAGAATGCATGACATGGCACAGATGAGTTATCATACAAAATATGTCACAGAAGCAAAGTGGGAAAGAGAAACAAAACTATATCGAGCATATGAAATAAAGAATGAATTCGGTTGTCACATTCTCACTAATGGTACACTCATATTAGCAGCGTTAAAGCCTTGAATGGAAGAAACATGTTTGTTAAATCACGAGGACTTGTAGAGGAAAATGTATACTCCAGAGGTGCTGCAAGTAAGTCTGATAAATAAAAAAAATGAAGACTTCATGCCTTGAAGAGACAATAGAAATCAAGAGCTATATGGAGAATATGATGAAGACTCCGCACATGAAAGCCGGTATGAAGGAGATGTGCATTAGACAGTGGCAAAACTCAAGTGCGATTGAATATTATGTAGAAATCAAAGACTATCATGGTGAAGAACAAATTTGTTACTGGAATTGCATCGAACTCTTCAAATGCTCAATCCTTTCCCTCACAAGCAATTACTGCAACCCCGAGCAGAATCTAGGCAAAGAATGCTTCATATAATTGGTGGTGGAAATATGGTAATTTGGAAGATTTACGGAAATGAATATAATTGCAAAGAAAAATATGCATGAACCTGCACAGATACGAAGACAACAATAATAACATTGACTTCATCAGCGGCAAAAAGGATGAGAATAAAGAAATTGCAGACTTCAGATCATATGAGATATTGCCAAAATCCTTCCTTATACTTGAGGGTCTCTACAAAAATTGTGGCAAATGCAAAATTCTGCCATCGATGCCAGTTTTTTGCTTGCATTAAAATGGAGTTGTTCAAGTATTAGACACCCACCATGTAACTAACATCATACGACAGCACCAGAATAAAAGGATATTTATCGGCATCGAAGGTGTAAGGGATGCGAAGTACCAACAATGTTTTGGAAATGTATTTTTTAATATACAAAGGGCATCAAATAATCCTATCGCCGATAATAAAGAAGATGCAATTAATGATGTTAAAGGAAGATTATTATTGAAAGGGTTTTAATTATTTCTAATCCTTCACTTTGAAAAGTCGCAACCTCCTTTGACTAAGGTATATATATGAACGATATTTTAAAAGAAAGAAGACATATTGGAACATCCATATCAAAGAACTAATAGAAATATATTTTTGTATGGAGGAATAAGGGGCTAATAATATGACTTTGTAATGTAAATTCAATTATTTTATTTTAATAATAAAATAAAAGATCCTTTGTTTATATTTATTTGAGACATAGAGAATTAAACTTCAAATGATTCGTCCTTTATAATTATTTTTCAAATTTTGTATACCATTTAAATATCAGATAAGTGGACATGGTCATTTAGCATCTTGAATATGATCATCATAGATATTGTGAAATATCAACTTGTTTCTGTATCTATGTCCAGTCTGTCTCCCTATCAAAGGAGTTAAAGTTCAATTCAGACTAATTTAAGATTGTATATATATTTGATATGTCGCATCTTCATAATTAAATTGTTGACAGTATAAGTGTATAGAACATTATAAAGTTGTGCGTTATAATCTTCATTGTAGTTGACTCTATTGCCCAAAATAAGTTAAAGCATTGATCTATTGGATTTATATTTGAAGTCAGAAAATCTAGAACTTCCTTCTTACAACCTCAAATCCATTATTAAAGAACCATACACAAAACATTCAATTCAAACTACTCAACGTTCAGTTTCATCTTGATCGTGTTTGAGGACCTTGCCAGCCGGAGAACTCGAAAGCTTAAATTCGCTTTAATAAAGCTCTGAACCAAGTATTTAGTTTCAAGGAGAAGGTCTACTTGCCTAGGTGTAGCGGAATATGAAGTGCAGGGGAATCAAGGTGATCTCGTTCGTTGGCCAGAATTGGTTGCGGAATCCTATCAAAGATGTATCAAGCTCTTGGATTTCCAATCTGCTGTTTTGAGAACCAACACTAGGGTCAATTTCCCCCCTTGTGATGGCAAAGCGAGATCAATTTTTTTTCTTAGTACAAGGTGAACTCCATCCAAGCCATGATCAATTTTCCCCGCCTTGTATGGATGGAGATGGAGCTTGGATATGGTTTTAAGTCCATACAAATTGTGAACTCCAGCTAATTTCAAATTTGAGAATCTCAGCATGGATCATTTTTCCTATGAGAGCATTGGTTTCCTATTTAATTTAAATAAAGGGGGAAATCAATAAGCCAAAATTAGAAGCTTCTAGAGAGGGGACTTTCTTTTATCCCACATTGCTTAGGTGAGGCAATAAGAAGCCAAAAAACAAGTATAAAAATGAAGTGTGCTGCTGTTGTAAACTTAAATATTTCAGGAAGAAAAAGGCAAGACAATCTGAAAGTTGAGGCAAGACTCCACAAAAGGCACTTTCTTCCTTGAATTGTTCTACTTCCTCCATCTTTTCCTTCCACCCATGGCAGATTGCAGACATTAAAGCCATCTTTTTCTAAAGCATTGGAACCCATTAGAGGGTTGTCCGCAAGGTATTTTCAGACCAAAATTGTGAAATCCTTCTTATGGAGTGATTTTCTTTAAAAAATCGTGGAAATTTATTTGCAAGGAATTTCATCCATGCATTATTACAGGACATCTGGAGTCCATTTTTCTGAGTTTTGGAGGCGAGAGGAGGCTGAAAATCCATGATCGCAGACCCAAATCTGAGAAATTCCATACAGGGGTGATTTGTTTGAAAATTCATGTTGCCACTTGCTAATCATTTACAACCATTTTCAATTTTTAAGGCATCAAGGAGGCGTGGTAAGGCTGCCATGAACAAAAGTCTGAAAATCATGCCCAGAAATCCAATTTTTATTTACTTTACTTGGGTTTGTTTTGAGATTGCACTCTGATTGGGAATTGATTGCAGGTCTGTTGGGGTTGATTTGAGGCCCATTCTAAAGCCATTCGAAGTCTGAAACTCGTATGTCTTCAGACCCAAATCTAAAGCATCCATGTACAGGGGCAGATTTTGAGAAGTTCCTAGAAAATTCATAACCTCCTTAAACTGATCCGGATTGAATTGCTGAGTTCTGGCAAGGTAAAAGGGAGTATCTTTGGGCTGATTTGATGCATTAAATGGGCAGATTGGATGTGTTTTTCAGGCACAAATCTGAAAATTCATCTATACAGTGAGATTTTCTTTAGAAAAATCATGAATTTTTTTAGCATGTCAAGCATTTTTTGTATTCATTGCAGGACATTTGGGGGTGATCTGAGGTTTATTCCAAGGCCATTAGGGGTCTGAAAACCTAAGTTACAAGCCAAATCTGAAGCATCCTTACACGTGTGTTCTTGAGAGAAATCTCATGACTTACCAACTTGCTAAATCACTATAAGGATTGTTGCTGAGTGTTTCTGAATCATTCTTGTGCAACCAAAACCAGATTTGAGGATCAATACTATCCAAAGAAGGCAAGTTTCAGATATCTAAATTTCATCATAATGATAGGGCAAGTTTATTGTCTTGCTGGCTTTGCAATCTGATTCCTAGTCTAAATGGGGGCTAAAATTCTGATTTAGAGTTAATTTGACAAGTTAATAGGACTGATTTGAGGATGTTATCATGACTAGTTAGAAAATCAGAATTCAGAAGTTGTCTAAGTGTTAAGGATCCTTGATGTCTTGATGTTCTTGCTTGCACATTGCTTATTCCTTTCATTGGATTAGTTCATTAAAACTAAGTGTGAAAATGATTATCTAATCCATGGATAAAATCAATGACTTTAATGATCTAAAACGTATTTCTTTAATTCTTACTAACTTTGAGCTTCGTACAGGAATGGCAAAGCTAAAAGTATTCAAAGCGATGATAGTGCTAGTCAAAAAGCTATCTAGGGGCTTTTATCCAAAGTCCTCAATAGTATCCAAGTGGGGAAAGGTCACAAACACAAACATGGAACACCTTGATTTAAAGAAGTTAAAGAGGAGATTTAATGGGCACATAAATTAATTGCCTTCACAGCTGGCAGTGAATATAGTGAAGAATGTACTTTACCAGGCAATTGGATTTACTCCAACCATCCAATGTAGTAAGCTCATGGTCAAATGTGCAAAAAACTATGATCAAAACACTAGGACAATTCGGGCTCAAGGAAGAGTGTTTGCATTCATGAGTAAAGAGGCAATAAGAGAGACTTTTGGAATCCCCTATCACTTTGGAAAGCAGATCAGGACTAAGGAAGAGACCAAGAGGCTATTTGAGGAAAGGTCAGATGGCTGCAAGGACATCATAAATAAGAAATGGGTCAATGAACCACAGAAGCATCATTCCAAACTACCAAAGAAGTTGGTGAGTAAAGATTTCAAAGATGAATACGATGACATGGTGTTCATGCTAAACATAATTATGGGATCACCTCAGGAAGCTTTCTTTGATACCTGGATGTTTTGCTTCATAAGGAGATAGCCGCATGTAAAGTAATGAGAAATTGGGCCAGGATAATAAGTGACAACATAGATGCACAATTAAAGGACTTAAGGAAAACAAAGCAATTCTACATGAGCTTTTACATAGTCTACCTATTAGAAAGAAATATAAAGTATTCAAACCTTATATGTCAAGGAGAGGTTGGGAATCGAAAAGATCAATTCAAGATCTATGATTGTCGTCTTGAGTTACAGTAACATCGAGTAGCAAGTTATAGGAGGATAAACAAAATTTTCAGTATGAACATTACTCGCACCCTTCAAGGAGAAACACATAGGAGATTATCTAAGGAGGCAACTAAATTAATTCGGCAATATGGAAATTGGCATATCCAATTCCCTACCTTCACTTATATCAAGATATTGGGATTTTCCCCGAACCATACAGGCTCCCCAGGTACCCTACCAAAAGAATACTCTTGTTAGAGGCGGCAAGGCAACTTTCAAAATTCAATCTTATGCAAAAGGAAAGGCATAAACAAGGGGTACTCTCATCCATCATTTTGGGAAAAATACTCGAGTCTTGCCCTTCATTACAAGTAGCAGGGACAGCAAGCGTGGAGCTACAGTTTCATCAGTTGGGAACATATCATGCAAGGAAAGATTTTGATCCATTCCAAAAGATCCAAACCCACAAAGGATTCACATACAAGCACAAGGTAGATAGAGGATTATTGAATGAATCTTATGGATGAAGAGGTTGTGAGAAGGAAGAGGTGGTGTAGAATGTCAATTGATTTCATGAGGAAATGTGGGGTTTCCCCCATTCCAAGTCAAGTTAAAGACGATGGGAACATACTTCATCCTAGCGATGAACATTAGAAAAGCAAAGCAATCGAGCCACCTAATTGGTCACAAAGGGATGAACCCTTGGATCTGTGGATCCTGATGAGAGAAGTAATTAATAAATCAAGGGCATGGGTAGACAAACAAGTAAGCAGGTTGATGAGACAAGATATCCCCTTCACTTATGCAAAGATGCAAAAGGAGGACTCTTCTTCCAAAGGCAATGAGGGAACTAGTAGCACTTCAAAATTACGTATTCAAGAGGCAAGACAAGTTTTGAAGGGAAAGGAAAAGGAGGGAGAGACATCACAATCATTGAGTGGCAAAACCATCAGATCCAGGAGCCACAGGCACAACCCACCATACCTACTCCTATTCCTAGTTCTTCATCAACTAGGGAGATAGAGATACATGTTTCAGATGCTGATTCAATGCAACGTAGAGATACAGAGATATTACCTTAGGGCAGTCAAGAGGCAACTTCATTTGCACATTCAATTCAGCAAGATACAGAGATATTATTGTCCTCCCCTACAGTGCACTTGGTAGTAGATTTGGGTGATGATACAAGGCCACCTAATCCCAACATACAGGAGGTGGACGATGAGGTTATCTCAGCATTGAAAGGATTCGATGAGATTGAGCAAATGAATGACAATATGCACTTATCTAAGGTTTCTGAGTGGCTAAAGGAAGGCATAAATAAAAGAAGGGAAGAAGGGGTACCTCCTATTGAAGATATTGACACATTTTTTAGTAGAATTGGTTAAACAAGGGAACCTAAACCAACAAAGAAGATTCATAAGATCACCAAGGATGAGATAGGGTCTCGCATGTGCATTTGGTTTTTCCTATAGGAGACAAGAATGGGGATAAGATCACTCCTAATGATTACCATACTTCCTAATTTGATGTTGGACAAACAACTACAAAGGAGTTTGAGGAATTAAGGGGCAACACAGATGCTATAGAAGAAAGAGTGCGTAAATTCACAAAAAAAAAAATGATGAGTTGGTGACAGAAAATTTGATGTTGAAAGAAATCATAAACAAATATGTAAATCAATCGAGTAGCAATGCAAACGCTATAGAAGAAAGAGAGTGTAAGCTGACAAAAGAAAACAATGAGTTGATGACAGAAAATTTGATGTAGAAAGAAATCATAAACAAATATGTAAATCCATCAAAGCATGCAACACTTGTCCCATATGTTACCACTTCCCTGGGTTCTCGTTGTGCTTGCAACATAGTTAAGAAATGGGCAGGAGATTAGGCAATCAGAGAATTTTCTCACGAAGATGGTTTGAGCACATGGAAAGATCACCATAATTATAGGAAAGGAATTAGAAAAAGTATTGAAGTAATTTGAACCCATCAAACAAAAGGTCATTCCTCGTCTCAAGCAATTAAGACCTATCCCCACATTGATCCTGATGCAAGAGGGAGTTATTGATAGGGGGAGCACCTATGACTTTGGTTGTTCGTATCTCTTATTGGTTACCAAGAAGATTATATATGAGTAAGCTCATGCGCAGTGCGGTGATATTGAGGATCTTGTCTTGGGATATGCTCAAAGGTCCTTATTGCAATCAAAGAGCTGCATGATCTTGATTTCAATGTTGCTAGTGAGTTAGATTCAAAAAAGTTAGTGAAGAGGATGGAATCACTTTATTTCACAAGCATGGATTCTCTTGAGGAGAGTCACTTGAATGGCTTCCTCTCATTCATACTCCCTATTGATGATCTACAATGGCATTCTTCGAATTGGGATAACACACTAGACACGTACATGGAGCAATTGGAGGTTATAGAGATGCAACATAACAACCTTCATAGAATTGACATGGAGGAACTTTGTAAAAGTTTGCTTAAGTTCTTTGATTTTGCTAGACGGAGAAGAGGAAGGAAGTCTACATCTTGGATGATGACTTGCATGATGATTAGGCAACTTCTTATTGGTCCTCAAAGCCTTTGAATTTTTTCATTGGCTTATTTTGTGGTGCTTCATTTATTAGTTACTTTTGGATGCCCTAATCAGAGTGATCGATTAATCTGAACCCTTGATTTTAAATCAATCTTGGTTGTTCATTGTAATTGGGGCTCCTATATAAACCCCACCCCCTCTCATTTGTAAAAGAGATTGTTTGAAATTGTTGCTAATATAATGCCAAATTTACTTTACTTTGCATGGTTGTGTCTTGCATGGTGAATTGTTGCAATCAAGGTTGCATTATTGCATGGTTATCGACATCCCTCATTTAGAATATAGATTTTCATTCCAAGTTATTGGATCAAATTTCATTTTAAGTTGTTAAAGTTAATTTTTATTTGAGTAGTTTATTTTATGTGGATGGAAGGAATTGTGGATGTTTACATGTTAGATGCAAATAGATCCAAGTTACTTCTAACGAATTGTAAGAATTACCTTGTGTGTAGCCGATGATCAAAACCCATAACTTCAATGGATATGGAATCTTCAGTTTGCATTCACGTGATGTGGCTAAATGTGAAATATTGATTTGAAAATCTTTATTATCTACCATAGAAGCTTGCACTAGGTGGGTATTGTTGCTCGCAAGATTACACCAAGTAGAGTCCAAGTTCATCAATATTTCCTTGCATTCATTGTTAGAGGTAAAGTAGTAGCAGAAGTGAAGTTTACGTTAATATCTAAGAGTTGAAAATAAAAGCATATTTTCATTGCACCTTATAGTCAAGTTGACAAGTCTTATGTGAACTAGTGTAAGTCCCCTTGCTGATCCAGAAAATCACTTCATCTCCACTGAGCAGGTGTCCACAGTAAAAGAACCTAGAAGTCACCTTATGATTTTACTTCACAGGCTTAGCATTAGAAGTGGCTTTATATCAAGAGAGAGTTGAATATTTGGTATTTCACTTCGAAACATTGAGTGTTTGATTCTGCATGTTGTAGTGGATTAAAACTCACATCAACACTACTAAAAATTATCCATTTGCTTCTCACTAAAGGAAAACAAGAAACAACATTCAACAGAAGATTAGGGTTTTACTAGAAATGTATTACAATCATAGGCTTTAAAAGAGACCGGGGAAAAATGATTGTCTAAAGTTTTTCTGGGTGAATACAAGCTATCAATCTTTTGTGCATCCATAATATCAGCAACATTAGAAATCCTCATTTGGAACTTGTTCAATATTTACTCTACCAGATGGTAATATTATTTTTTTTTAATAAATTTTTAATTCCATCAAGAAGTAACACTAATCTACTTTTGTAGGGATGGTACAGAAAATTCAATGGACAATGGACACACATAGAAAGTTGATCATCTGTTAGTGTTTACACTTATCTACACCAGTAGTCTAGAGAAATTAGAATAATTCCACTTCAATCAGCATGCAACAGATGGTTCATGATTCAAAGAGATTATTTTTAACGGATCATATACCACTTTAAGTCATTTAAATTGAGTAGAGTATCAAAGAATACCAGTTTGCACCAAACCCATGGATTAGGACTACTGCCGGACCATTTTTTCCTGAAAACTGGTAACGGATACTGTAACCTTCCCAGTTCCAGATGCTGCCACATCATGTTATGAAAGTCAAATAACAAAAAAGATCTAGCAAAGAGCATCAAAGGAATAATATATTTGTGTGTACCCTCTATATTCCATCTTCATTACAGAAATGACCAATAATAACTCCTAAAGTCAAGTTTGAAAATCCACATTATCATAAGAAAACAATTTGAGGAAAGAATAGGAAAAAAACAGATGATAGGGATCATGGTGCTAAAAATTATGCCATATTTTAGAAAGTACAAGGACTTGTTTCATAGATTAGAAAAGCGAGAATAGTACTAAGATAAACTAAAGCCTCTTGTCAGTAATATGGATTTAGCTTCTTACTTACTAAAAAGTCCAGAAAACATATTCAAATATCCACTCAAGGACCATGTTTTATTCTCACGGTAGTTGCCTTGGACCTTCCACAATTTCTTTAAATCACAGTAAAACAAATATACAGTCAGTTGCTCTTGCATCAATTTTACATGTCTTTTTGTAGGTATAAATAAGCACATTTTATGCAACCAAAAACTTCTAGATGAGCCATTACAAGCTTCTTTCAATGTCATTTGTTAATGTTTTTGTGTGACTTCTATCTGTAAGCTAAGTTGTTCTTTTTGTAAAGTACTTTTTGGTATTAATTAACTAATTAGTATTGCCACGATAAATGTAAGGATGTGAGGGGATTCAGCCTTGTGGAACAGGCTTCAGTGTGCCAAATGGTACCCCTCCTCAAGCCTTGTTTTGATACTTCTACAAATATCTATGTGCCTGATGTGGCAGTAAGGCTGTTGTAATTTTCCCTCCCTTTATATGCTATACGAAATAAACATTTGTTTGCCATTATGAAGAGTCAGTTCAGGGAATACTACAGATGGACAGTATGAAACTTGATGTATAATACTTCTGGATGGGAATGGAAAGCTTACAGAAGTCAGATTATAGAATGTATGGAATCACAGTTTTGCATGGAAGTATTCAGTTGATTTTCATTGCTTGAGTTTTACAGTGCCTTGGAAGCTGATAATTGTATTTTAAATGGATCTGCTGAACTTACCCAAATCTGAGCTATTTAATGCTCTTTCTTGCAAGCCATAGGTATCCGTAATAACCCCCACTCCCCCTGGTCAAAACTGGAAAATATTGTCCTCATCTGAGAGAGAATGGAAGCCAAGACTAAGTGCTAAAAACAGCACTCACTAAAACTAGCCTTTTGCTCAAAATAGCATGAACCGCCCAAAGCCTTTAACTTCAAGCTTGTTAAAAACCACCACTACAATAGTATTTTGAGTTTGGAACCCCCAGTGATCATGGTCATATAGAATGATGGAACTTGGAGAATGTGTGTAGTCTATAGCGAAATTAAAAATCAACAAAATCACACTTGAAAATTTGTATTTTCATCCTTATCATGTACGTAATTATTTGATAAATTACATGGTACGGTCTATTCTCAAAGTCAGATCTTTACTTGGGATCTCATTAATATCTGCCTTAAACAGAAAAGTTACCTAAAATGGCTTAGATTATTGGGAAATGAAAAAAATGAATTATAAGAAGTTGAGCACCTAGTTAATATGGATTCCTAGGAATCAAGGTAGACCCTCAACTATAAAAATGGTAATAGAATAGCCCACACCAAAGTATATCAAGAGCCTTTGGGGCTTCTGATGCTTGACAGCACATTAGG
Source organism: Cupressus sempervirens (assembly GCA_028749045.1). Classification (NCBI taxonomy): domain Eukaryota; kingdom Viridiplantae; phylum Streptophyta; class Pinopsida; order Cupressales; family Cupressaceae; genus Cupressus; species Cupressus sempervirens. The sequence goes on from CM053783.1 coordinate 128,174,897, forward strand.
AAAGGTTTGTTTTCCATAATGCCCACACTAAACCAGTATCAATGGCCTGTTTCAAGGAATAGAACATTTCAACATTATCAGATTTCCACAATCCATTTGAAATGTATGAATTATTTCTGGATTCGATTGTGTAAATTTTTTTGGCATCAACATTTTGGATCTCACTGTGTGATCCATCATCACAATGAGAGAATGCAAGAATAAAAATTATTGATGGATTACAGAGTGTGATCCGAAACATTGATGCTATAAAAACTTACACAATCAAATCCAGAAATAATTCATACAAGTGTTCTTTCAAATAGCCTAACTCCAGAATTTGAACCATGTTGACTCTTGTAACCTAAGCATATAACCATATGCTATAAGGAATGAGTTCTATATTCTAATGGTGAATAAAGTAGAAACTATAAACTATTTCTGAGAATCTCCCAAGAAGCTTTCATACATTCATGTGGGTTGTGGAAATCTGATAGCTTTAATCTCCCAAGAGTCAAGCCTAAAAGATTTACTTAGAGAAGAGAGTGTTTTTTTCAACCCTAGTAGACCTTAAATGAAATGTTGGTGGTATTTTTATGACATCATCTATTAAGTATGGCATTATTATTGAAACTTACATAATTTTATTGTAATTTTCTTAAAAGAAATAACTCGAGGGTCTCTTTCTTGATCAAGTGTTTAGATATGATTGCATTAAGTTGCCTATTTTTACTGTGCTTTCTAATACCACGTGGCTCTATTTGCCTTAAAATTTCCATATAAATATAATGCATGGATTTCATCAATAAAATTTGAAGTGCAAATTTTCTTTCCTTTGATAAGTGAATACTGTTGGTATTATAATATTGACAATGCTTTGAAGTGTTGGACGTTTGGTTACCTACTTCAAGGGTTCTATTGACCAGAAATGTCCCAGCCATGTACAAAATAATGTTGTGTTAAGTGCATTTATATTGACTGTTTTCATATTGTTTGACAAATGAAACTTTATGTGTTGAAGTATTGGTTATTTTACTTCGTAACTTTAATGACTACGAAACAAGACTGCTACAAATGAAGTATTTTATCTATAATAAGTGTTGTATTTGAATGCATGAGATCCTCACTGGAGGTCACTCGTAGGTATATGAATTATGAAGCTTAGCTGAGGTAGATCAAAGGATGCTTATGGTCTTGGGTAGACAATTTATGTCCCCAGTGACTTAATAGAGTTCAATTTAGTAACCCATTTTTGAGGTGTCTGATTGCAAGGATCAGTTTGGTAACCATAAGACATTGAGTGGTCTATGGTCAAGGTGAGTAAACTAATTTAAGTAATGACTGATGCAAAGGTTAGATCTAGTAGCTATTCTTTCTGAAATCCTCGGTCAAGATAAACCACAGAATATTGAAGTACTTATTGAGCTCATGGTATTAGTCTTTGCACTGATATATGTTTGAGCTAAATGAGAAAGTAACTCGTGAGAGATTGAATGATTTGGGGTTGGTCAATTGATTTGGGGTTAAGTAAACTAAATTAATTTCCTTAATGACTGATGCAAACATTAGGTTCAGCAGCTACTCTCTGGAATCCTCAGTCAAAATAAACCACAGGATATTGAAGTGCTAATTGGGTTCATTTTGTTAGTCTTTGCACTGATATATGTTTGAGCTAAATGAGAAAGTCGTGATAGATTGATTGATTTGGGGTTGAATTCACTTATTTGCTTATAGCCTTAGCTGCCAAAGAAGATTATAAGGATGTATAACTATACATATTCAGCTGCATTAAGGCATAAGGCACATGCTATTAGAATATTATAATGTTTCTTTAATGGTCATTTAGTTAGTTTTTAGTTTATTAGATAGTTTCTATTTCCATCCTTTTTAGTTCACAACTAGGTTGCATGGGTACACATACTCACGTACTCAAGTACCGGGTACACGTACCCCAAGTACCAGGTACTCAGGTGGAAAGCATCATAGCTAAGGACCTTGAATAAGATTTCTGATTTTCGAATCAGTTTTTTGCTTGCATATCATTGTTGTTTATCAAGCTTAATTCAATATGTAATAAATTTTTAACTTTGCTAGAATACTAATTAACAGTAAACTTTTATCACTCTTCAAGTCAGAATTTTGTCATTTGCAATATGTCATTGTTATAAATGATCTTTTTCATGTTTAAAGTCCGCCTTCTTTATTATACATCTAAACATTTATCATATATTATTATTACAAACGTATTGCAAATCTGAAGCTGAAAACAATACATTAAATCTGCAAACTTTATCACAGTTCTTGTTGGGAAAAACCATTTACATGACTTGTATTTTCAGATTTTCTATAAATATTAGATTTTATTAAAAAAATGCTTGACATACCCAAGTATCCCTGTCCCCTAATTTGAAAAATAGCCATACCCATACCCATACCGGTACCCTATTGCCGTGCAAACCTGGTTCACGATTGTAACTTGTTCTTTTAGAAACATTGTCCTTGTAAATCTATATATGGAGCTTTCATCTCATTTGTTTAATACAACCACATCGATTTACCATAACATGGTATCAAAACAAGTTGATGGGATTTCATAAAATTTGGCAATTTTTTTAAGAAAAATTCAAACCTCTTTTGATCTCGATTTTTTTTCCATAAATTTGTTTTTCAAATTTTTAATATAACAATTGTTAAGAGATATTTTATGAAAATTGTGGTTCATCTTTGAAGATTTTTACTAAAAATGGCAAGCCCGGTAGAGGGTTTTGATTGCAAGATTTCTTGGTATAGGCAAAAGTCTCTGATTTTTTTAAGTTGCATGTATTTGCATGTGAATTGCATGTCCTTGCATATGTATTTTGTTACTTGCATGTGCTGTTTTACCATGAGAAGTCTCATATTTTGCCGCATGAAGATTTCTCTACTGAGTATTCATATTTTTTCCCTCAAAAACTTATCTAATGAGTATTCATAATTTTTTCCCTTGAAAAATTTTTGATGGGTTTTTATAATATTTTCCCTCAAAATTTCTGATTTTAGAATTAACAAAGTTGCGTAGGATTTCTTTGTGGGTTTATAATTTTTTCCTCAAAAATTATCTATTGGGTTTATGTAACTTTTTTCCTCAAAAATTATCAAGTGAGCTGATAATTTTTTCCTCAAAAATTATCTAGTGGGTTTATATAATTTTTTCCTAAAAATTATCTATAGGATTTATGATATTTTCCTTAAAAATAATCTGTTATCTAGAGGATTTATTATTTTTTCCTTGAAAATAATTTAGCAAGTTTATAAATTTTTCCTCAAAAACTATTTGTTGGGTTTTATCAATTTTCCTCGAAAATGAAGCTTTGTATTCTTTGATCTATGTCTCAGATTCTGTTGTGGTTTTGATAGATTTTTCACCTCAAAATTCGTGTCTTTTTTTCCGAATTTTCTCCTTAAAAATCATGGCTTTTGTAGCCTTTTTTGAGGATGGTCGTGCAAAGTTTGGAAGGTTTGCCAAATTTTTCTCAAAATCGTGCTAGTTGTTCTCCGTGTTTGCCTCTGTCTTTAGGGAAGAGCAGCTTCGTTATCAAACATTAGGTTGGATGTTTAGTGATGTTTTCTGGTCAAATGTTTTGCTGATTCTAGGAGAGTTGGTGGAAAACTCATCTCATTGCCAAGGTCAGTGGCAGACTCTTATCTCTTGTTGCAAAGCATTTTGAAGAAGGGGACACCCTTCTCTCTTCTTTTCTGGATGGATTTTGCTTTTTTGGTCATTTACTTATTGCAGATCCAAGGGAGCTCTTAGCAGCAGCAAAATGTCTTGAAGAAATTGTGACCAAAAGATAGCAATTAGACAACGACCATTAAGGGAGGGTATTAGAATATTATATTGTTTTATAATAGTCATCTTACTTAATCTTTAGTTTATTAGGTAGTTTCTATTTCCATCTTTAGTTCACGATTGTTTCTTCTAGAAACATGGTTTTTGTAAATCTATATAAGAAGCTTCTGTCTCCTTTGTTTAATTCAACAACAACAACATCGATTTACCATAACATGTACAAGTTATTGTTTTGTTAATTTCAATCTTGAGGTTGGTAAACACATTAATTGGAGTTGGCAGGACAAAGAAAGTAAAATGACAGGGTACTGTTTACAGCTTAAACACATTGGGAAATTGGAGACTTCAAGCTTCTCTAATACTTAACTTTAAGAGATTTTGCAATAAATTGTTTTCACAAATTATCTGGATGTCTTTACCTTTGTTTTTAAAATCATCTACCTATGCTGAAACTAACAGAAAATTATTTTTAGCTGCTTCTGTCACAAAATGTGCAATGAAGGTAGTCTGAAGTGGAAGAAATTGCATAAAAAAGATGAAAATTGTCAATATAGAGTGTTATTAGCGGCAGTGGCTATGTCAACTTTTTGCAGAATAAGTTCATTAGCAAGTATCGAGAGCTGTTAAATATTGCATGGTGATGAAGATTTAAATTATGGGAATTTTGTGGGTTTCGAGACAACAAAGTATGGTATTCGAATTCGACAGTACTCATTTTGGATCTTAATACTATAGTCACATGTACATACAAACAACGAATGAAAATGCTTCCCAAATCATACATATAAAGTCTTTTTGAACTAGTAGGTATGGCTATGTGTGTAGAATCTGTACTAACAAATGGACTTCAATAGTAATATAAGAACCAAATTTTGAATGTGAAGTACATTGTTGAATCACACTGTATGAAGTAGAAAACAAGAAACTAGATAGTATTAAGTGGCTACATTGCTTAATAATCATTGCGCACGGCCTTTAGTGTACAGGCTTGAATCTATGGCCATATTCTCGATTTTGGAGAATCAAATTGATAGGATACATATATGAAAAATAGAAAGAGTGACGCAGCAGCTTGTTATAACTGTCAAGGAAGTTGCATGAAATATATCACTCTATGTTAAGATCAATATTTCTATACTATCTGACATATCATATCCTTTATATTTATCAACTTCTTGACAAGTACATGTCTTGTTATGTACACTGCACTCTTGCAGCCCTTCACCATCTAAAACGTAGGAATTCCTAATTTTAGATTAGGATTTTAAGGTTCTAAGGAGGGGGTCTTCACAGTGCTGCAGAGACATATTTTAAAGCCAGTGGTTCCATTAGTATAGTAGTACAGTTCAGCTTAAAATTTTAAGCTCTAAATTTTAGGAAAACTAGTAATTGCAGTCTCATTAAGAATGCAGTGAATAAAGAATTAATAAATAAAACATCATTTCCTTGTATTTCTTTTCTGACAGAAATATAAAACAAAAGCTAATTCACAAATGTCAGGAAAAAATTTTTAGCTGTTGTAATAAATTCCAGTCTCGTCCCACTTTCACCAGTTGAAATATGCAGTCTAAAAAGTAAGGGCTGCAATATTAGAAGAGAGAATCCAGATAATCCTGTAGCATAATTTTTCCTTTTTGTTCCGTGTGACTCCGAAAAAATAAATCCTGAAGCCCCCAGGATAGATCCCGAAGTTCCTACATATAACCGTTTCCTAAACAATGTTACCAGTTTTATTTATAAATTAAGACGATGACACTTGTAAAGACCCAATGTACAAATTAAAAGACACATTATAAATTACCGTCTTAAATACAAGTAAGTATGTCACTCATGAACTGTCCCAAGTTGTTATGATGCCATTTTAATGGGTACTGCGTAAGCTTCATTACAAACCCTGTCACCCCACAAAAAGGACTCTTATTTAATTATTTGTAATCCTTTTGCATCGTTCAATACGAAAAGAACAAAAAAAACTGTCACCCCAGAAAAAATACCTTCCTATTAAATAGTGCATCATATACTTTTAAGATGCTATCATTTCAATGCTTGTGAATCTTTGTCTGTTTGTGGCTAATCCTATGTTGCTGTAATTGTGCTCTTATATTAGGTGAATCTCAAACCCTTACCCTCTAAATGCTTTCACATAGGAAATTGTGCGCAAGAGTGTTGGGAATCTACCTGCTGTTCTAGAAACACTGAGGGATGAATGGATTGAAACATGCGAAGCAATGTGCATATTCTACATACGTAAAAACAAATCAAACTCTGCACATGTATAAAAAGGTTCTTCCTATGCATCAGTCCAGCACCATCGTAAGAAATCGGTCGCAAGAGTGTCATGGATATGTCACATATTAATTAAATTCGCAGAAATCTCAGTATAGGAAACAATATGCCGATTTAAATGTTCGAACCAGTTTCTACAATTTCTCTGAGAGCAACTTGCAAATAATGGCTTTACCTGGTGAAAACTTGAGGAACTGCCCCTTCTGTTGCCAGCAATGATGATGATGCATCTGACAAATTAGCCGAATCAGTGGACCCCAAAACAGCCTTGGACTTGAGTGAATCAACTTGCTTCTGATAATAATTATTGGGCCCATTACGACTACTAAGAATCCTGCAAGAGCCGTGCCCCGATGATAATCTGATAAAAGCATTACGATTTTTGGAAGGGGCTGGAAAATACAAATGGGTGTCTGCAGCAGATGGTATCCAAGCCGAACATCTCACTGTAAGGCTGCCCATCGTTTACCAAAATAAGTATGATATCATCTGGAGACTAAACTTGTAACAGAGGAAATGGTGATAAATTTGTTTACACAGCGTTCAAGAATTTGCAAGAGCTGAAACGTCCGCGATGACATGTCAGTTGTGTAACCTCCCAATTGGGAAACATTACAGGCTCTTTTCTCGTTATAACCGAAGTCCATGCAACTATACCCACCATTTTTCGTGCGGCTGCTTTGGAGGAAGAGTCGCCTGGGTATTATCTAGTATTTTAGAGGGAAATGACACGTTTCAATGGTTGTGATGTTATTTTAAAATTGAAAGGAATTCGTTTTTAAAGTAGAGGGGACCTATCACTTTAGTAAATATATGGTTAGAATAGAATATATATTTATTAATTAATTTTTTACATTAAAGAGTCTTTCATAAAATTCAGAACATAACATATATAATTGAAATATAAAAATGAATTCTAAAATAATAAATTAAAAATTAGGAAATTCTTAAGTAAAAATAAATAAACCTATATAATTAAAACATTATTGTAAGAAATTCCCTTAGAGAGGTAGGTTAATAAAGTGGGGCCTATCAGTGCAAGAGAGAGAGAATTAGAATAGAATATAAATTTATTAATTAGTTTTTAACATTGATATCATAACAAAAACAAAGATGTATAAGTCATTATAGAAGGGATGTCTAGGTAGCAAAGACAGCTTCTCAAAATATTGCCTTGGGAGCTAAACACCTTTGGAATTTCTTCCGAGTGCCAAAAGGGAATTGGGCATCTATTCTTCTAGATAAAGATGTGTTAAATGTGGAACCCATAAACCTTTTAAGTTCCAATAATCGTCCAAGTGGCTCTCAAATATGGAATTTCATAATGCCTTGCAAAGAAATTATTAACAATAAATTGACTTGGGACATTGGTAATGGAAATAATGCCCTCTTCTGGGAAGATTGTTGGTGAGTTACTCGTCGTTAGATTCTTTCCAAATGGACCCGAATATTAAAACCATCTTTAAAAAAATTGGGGAGACAAATTCTACTACTACATTGAAATTGATGACCAATCCTCAGCTTAAGGTTGGAAATGGAAAACCCTAGAAGGAACCAACCTCTTAGAAGAACAAAAAAAATGCAATCTTAAAAGTTTTTAAAAATAGATCCTTTGCATTAAAAGCTCGAGATGACAAACTCATTTGGAGTGAATCTAATGATGGTAAATACAAGGTCAAAGAAGGATACAATCATTCTATCAAAATCCTCAATTTACAAAAATCAGATTTCCCACTTCAGTTATGTTGGAATAATGCATGCTTACCAAAAGTTGGCACCTTTTCTGTGGGCAACCACGCAAAAATGCATCCTACAACTCAATGGGTCCAAAAGTTAAGATATGACGAGCCATCTAGATGTGTTCTTTGTCAACAAGAAGAGTAACAAGTAGACCATATTCCACTCAACTTTCCATACGCCTCTTCATGTTGGGAAAATATATGCCTTAAACTTCTTTGGTCTACAACACACCTTAATGACTTAAATGACTTTCTCCAACAATGACCTACCAAAATCACAATTGCCTATACAAAGACTTATGGGTCATCATACCCTCAATAGTAACATGGAGGTTATGGAAAGAGAGAAATCAAAGATTGTTCCAAGATAAGATGTTATCTCTAGAGGCTCCAGGGAATAAAATCAAAGTAAGTATAGTGGAAAGTTGAACAATAGATTGAGAAATACTAATCACATTGAAGGAATCTTTTCTCAATGAAATGGCCTTATCCGAAAAAAACATGGATGGGCCTAATCATTCCTCCCCAATATGGTAAAGGAGTGAAGAATAGTAAGGAGGAAATACTCAAATGCAAATGGGAAACCCCCAGAGAAGGATGGTTTGATGGAGCCTCAAAAGGTAACCCTAGGGTTGTTGGTGTTCAGTGTGTAATACACAACAACAAAGGCCTAGTCATAGCTAAGTTAGCCAAACCTTTAGAAAAACTACAAATAATATGGCAGAATAACAATATTATGAGAAGGACTTTAGTTAAATAAGGATGTTGGTATCCAATAGCTTTATAGTGGAAGGTGATTCTCAAATTATCATTAATGCAGTTAAAACATGTAGTACCATTAACTAGAAATTGAATTTTCTCTTGGAACGTAGTCTAAATCTATTAAACACATTCTCAAAGATTGAGCTCAAACACATTTTTAGAGAAGGGAATAAGACGGTTGATGAATTAGCCAACATGGGTGTAGATGGCCTTGTCGACAAGATAGTCTTACAACATTAATCTTAATATAAGTAATAATATAGAATATACTGAATATACTCATCCTCAACACCCATAGTAGAATCTAACATATCTATAACATCTAATCAATATAAAATTTATAAGCAATAATAGATCCCTATCAATACTAGGAAGGCATGGATGGAATCACCAAAATACTATATTATTATGATGTTTGATTTGCAAGTTAAAATCATATCAGGGATCAATGATAAATTATAACATACTAGGTAGGGGTTGTCTTCAAAGCATACATGCGTAAAGGTATAATTATTTGAAAATAATGACATTAGGAAATATGCACTTATTCAACAAACTATATGCACTTAAAAGCACAAAACCCACACTAACAATATCCTTACAATCTAATATATTAGTTCAATGTCTGATATAGCCGCCTACTTTATAATACACATTAAATGGGTATTATTATCCCATCATTTAATAACATCCCATTTAGTTTGGTACTAATCTCATTCACATCTTTCGCATTTTTGTTCTGCCTCAATTATGGTTGGTTATCCTTGTCACCCACTTCTATCCTTGCCTTGTGCCAGATAACTACTCACCATCTTAATGAAGATGACAACACTCATCATCATATCAAAGACATGACCTAGAACTTTCTACCTTCTCCTTTCACAAACTTTCTAAACCCTTCTAGGCACCCCCACTCTATATAGTTAGAAGCACCCCTAAATTGTCATTGTTAACTTTGAAAATAGACACTGACATTGTTTTATATCACTCTAAAAAAATGGGACAATGGCTTTTTTAGGTCACATTAAACTATAATGGTGGAATAACATTTTGAATAATATAGAAGATATGGCAAGGTTGACACTAGCCAGGGTATTAGGCAAGAAGTTTTTTTGTTACTTTCATTCTTGGAGGTCAAATAGTGATGTCATTGGAACTTTCATTACATGTCTCCTTCGAGAAGGGATTGACCAATGGGATTATATCTATATGGTAGAAGCTATCTTTGAAACAACATTATTGAAAGGACTTCATAATGTTGTGTTGAGAATTAACTAGAGATTGGAGATACCTTACCCTGAATTGTACATGGTAGCCCCAATAGGTAGCCTCCAAAATGTCCAGATAACTAGATGACCCATACTCTCAATCTAGGATCAGGCACTCTTTGACGGAGCATGGCCAGGTATAGAAAAAAAAAATCAATTTCTTATGCACTAGTTCAAATTAGTTAGGGAGGATAGAACAATTTGGTTGGAGGAATATCTCAAGTCCTATGGTCATAACATACCACCTACTCTGGATTTAATGGAGATGGCAATTTAAAGCTTATCTTACCTTGTTAGGAATAAGGTGTCTCAACCTTATATAGTTCCTATTCTTATTATTATTTGTTTTGTAAAATGTATTTTTGCAAATAATATGTAAATGTGAGTGTACATGTCTAGTTGGCATGTTGATCACTTACATGTGTCGGCATCTTGAAGTGTGTGAAGGAGATCATGGCTGAAATGGTTATGACGGATTCCTATGATGCGTAAGAGCTATTTAAGGAATGAGCTATGACAGGTGTAAGAGCATCTTATGACATGAGGCCTATTTGGGCGCCCAAGAATGAGTGGTTGGTGTGTGTAAGAGAATATGCCAAAAATAGGTTGGTATGACGAATTCCCTTACACTTCTCTTGTGACCGCTATTTTTGGCGTATTCTATGACAAGCTGTCATTGCCTATTCAAGGGATGGACGCCCTTTTCTTGGTATTGGATGTACATGTGGCATTGTGCATGTTTCTTGGTGGTTGAGCCATGAAAAATGCCCAACTCTTTTGTGGGCATTTTGTTGGGCCTTAAGATGTTCATAAAAGGAGTATTGCATGTTGTAATGCAATAGTGCGAATAAAGTGAAAGAGAGAGAGAGAGATGAAAATATATTTGCACAGGGTTATGCTGCCGGATTTTCTCTAGAATAGAGCAAGATGTAAATCTCCATGTGAAGGCTGAAAATGTATTGTAACTTGTTACTAAATAATACATTAGCTTGATGGTTTGGAGGGTGGGGTTTTTTACCTGAAAAGGTTTTCCTGACGTATATTCGTGTTCTCTATTCTGTCTAATTCTTCTAGTTCTATGATTGTAGAGTAATAATCTGTATGTCGTAATGCTGCTGAATTTTGTTTAGATCGGTAAATTGCAATCACTTTCCTTTAAGGTTTTAATTGTGGGAAATCAACTATGTCTGTTTCCACTTTTATGGCATAGTAGTATGCACTTGTATTTGCTGATTAGAAGTTGTACAAGGAACTATTGTATATAGGATGTGCATACTGATCTCAGATGAATTTCTGGGGTGCTCTCATTTCCTTTCATACCTAATATGTCCAAGTCAAGTAAAAATAAGGTAGATAATTATCCTAAGAGTGTCAAAGGAAAAGATCTCGCAATAACATCTCGTGTATTAGATGCCTCTAATTTTTGAAGAAATTATAATCATTTGTGGGTCATAGCTCGAGTTCACTTCATCACTTTTTTTTAATAGGGTAGCCAACCATTTTGTCATAAAGGTTGTATCTTTAAATCCATACGCTGGATTATTATGATAGAAGGTTGAATAGTTAATGTAGTTGTTGTATAATCCCAATTTAATTTTGTTTAGCAATGTACAATCCATTACTATAGATGATTGTTATTTATTAAAACACAATTTCATGGTGTAGTAGAAAGAACACTTACTAATTAAAAACCTTTATAAATACATAAAGTTTGTATATGTTATATTTAATTTATTTGCATAGTCATTTTGGTATAGTGGTTTTAAATGAAGTCCATGATGTATTCTATACACACAATTAATGGATACATTATTAAATGTGACATCTATAAGTGGTTTGGAATATCTTTCATGATCAAGCTAACTTCAAACTATTTCCCTATGCCAATTTGAATGATCATCTTAGTAGATTTTTATGTTGTACATTGGATTCCTCACTCCTTATTCTTTCTGGTTGCTCCTGCACTCAATTTTGGATGAGCTTCCCCCTCACTACAAATAGATTCCTCAACCCTTGATCGGTATCATTTTCATTTGGCTTTCTAGCCCTCCTTTATTATAAAAAGTTCTTCACTTTTTATAATAATGATATAGTAAAATGATTTATATTTGGGTTAAAAATTATTCTTCACATATTCAAGATAAAAGGATTATAACATATTTAGAAATATCTTCATAAGCTAGTAGAATGGATCATAGATAAAGCTTTAATAATGAGTGTCACATGTAATTAGACTCTCAATGGATTTCCACTAACCTCTCTAGGCACTTTAGCATTTTTTATAGACTAACACTGACACTAAATGATTTAATAAAGCAAATTCTTAAATTCAACATAAAGCCCTCCTAAGCATATAACTAGGCCAAACTAAGGAAAAGGACAACTCTATCGAAGTGTAAAGTATGGCTACGAAGGTTAAAGTAATTGTTAGAGCAAAGGGTTATTTTAATTTAATTTTTTAAATTACCTTTACTCCCTTCTTAAGATTTCCCTTTATGCACTTGCATTTCCATTTAATAATTAAATAGTAATTATTAAATGTCATTTACCTCTTAGGGTTTCCCTTTTTTGTTTTACGATCTCCTTCTATAAGGATTGATCAATTGTAAATTTCAATCATCTTTTCAATCTGATAATATAATTTTCCATATCTTCAGAGCAAAACCCTTACCTCTTCTTCGTCTTTTTTTCTATGGGATAAGTTCTTGCATGAAGGTGTTCATCGAGTTTTGTGGATTTGTATTGCTCAAATCCTTCATGGTATTAGAGTTGGATATATTGTGGCTTGTTTAGTTTTTGAAGAAAGTGGGAATGAGGGCTTGTTGGAATAGATATGGCCTTTTTCGAGTGTATTTTTCAAAAATAGGAGGTCTTTGAGGCCAAACAGACCTCATCGTTGGCTTCAGAAGATGTCAAAACCCCTATTTTCATATAAAATTTGTCAATTTTGGACCTTGGGAAAATTCGAGGCAAAACAAATTTGCCTACCAATGTCGTATGACCCTCGACATGCATTCTGAGGTAGAAAAATCACAATTTTTTTTTGAAAGGCGATTTTAAAAAACACAAACAATATTAAAAATATCGTTGTAGTTATCAAATTGCCTGTGATTTGGATTTAGCCTTCAACGGTCATTGCTTCGCTAGCGGTCACTGCTCCGCTAGCAGCCATCACTCTTCTAGTGACCATTGTGTCAGCGCCAGTTCATGCTACCCGCATCGCCGCCTCCCGGCCACCACTGCGTAGCCTGGGGTCACATGGGGGGTTAGGGGCTTATTTTTTAGCCCTCTTTCAATTTTTTGTTGAAGTTTGCAATTTTTTCTTTGCTTTCTGGAGGCCCTGTCGGCTTTTTGGTTCTAACTTGAGCATAAGACATCATTTTTTGGAAAATGAAATATTGTCAAGAAGTCGATTTTGAGCTAGACATGACAGTGAAGGTATTTTTTGGAATTTTTTTCTAGTTTGATACATGTTTTCTCTCGAAGTCAAATGATGTTTTCTATCTCTACGAGCATAACTTGATCATTTTAGCTCTGTTTTCTGATCCAAAAGAAGCATTGAAAAGCTCTTCTTGAGCACTATCTAGATTCTTTGCTATTTTCATCTTATTTTTCAAAGGTACTTGTGATTCTCAACCTAAATCATTTTTTTCTCTTTTCTTATATACACATTCCTTTTGGTAGTTAGGGTTCAATTTTTTGCATTGTGGGGGGTGTTTTGTATTATTGTTTTTGTTATTTACATCAATAAACCAAAACTTTTTGAAAAAACAATCCAACACCTAAAACAATCGTTGAGACCTCTTCTTGTCTAGAAATTTTGACCTGTCATAACTATCACACATGGAAGTCCCTTATGACACGACCTCTCCAATCAAAAGGGTTGTGGTCTTGTTTAGATGTAGTGTAGCCAATTTTACAAAGGCCTTTTGGGGTCATGCAATACAAGAACAAGATGGATGAGGCAATGGGGTTGATTTCTTTAAAGGTATTCGAGAGTCTATAGTTTCATCTTGATGGGTGCAATACCCCTCTAGCTATGTGGACCAAGCTTGACAACTTGTTTGGTACAGTGAATGCGTTCAGGGCACTTCAGATTAAGGTAGAGCTTACCTCTCTTGTACAAATTCTTTTCCTTCCATTGGGAACTTCTTGATGAATTCAAACAACAAATATCTTTATTTCAGGGTTGTGGGAAAACCAAGACTGACATTGAGTGCATTTACTTGATTCTTTCTAAGCTTCATGGAAACTTTTAGACTTTTGCTTCTACCTTCCATTCCACCACATATGCTTTGGGTACTAGATTTACCATGCCATCCTTTGAGGTTTTTGTGATTGTTCAACTTGAGACCAAGCTAAGCTCTCTTAGTTGGATTCTCTCACACACTCATGCATTGGTAGCTCAGAAATCTTCTAGAAAGAAGGAGAAGAAACAGAAGTCACATCCTATAGAGTCTCAAATTGATTCTAGCCATCACATCTCATCAAGTCCACCTCCTCCTAAGGGCGATAAACCAAAGCCAAATAGACTAAAGTATGCTTATTGTAATAAGCACAATCATGATGAGTCACATTGCTATGAGAAGAAGTTAGATGACTATGCCAAACAGGTTTCAAATTTGACAGCTCTCCTTCAGAAGAGCAACATTGATATTCTTTCTACTTCTCACATATCTTTTTCATCATCATCATTTCAGTCAGATGGTAAAGACATAGGAAAGGGTCATGCACTATGTGTAACTACTACTCCACATTCTTCTAGATGGTTACTGGATTCAGGTGCTTCACACCATATGGCATCTTGTCAGGATTTGTTCTTTTCTTTTGAGGCTTCTCCTACTCCACACATTATAATGGGGGAACAACACTGTTATGGCTGTATGTGGGAAAGGTTCTATTGATGATGGTACATTTCATGATGTACTATGTGTTCCATCTTTGTCCTCTAACCTTCCCTCTATTTATTAGATTACACACAATGGGACAGGGAAGACAGTTGTGCTTGCACAAGATTCAGTGCACATCAGAGATAGTGAGACAAGTAATATTGTTGCTATAGGGATTGTTGGTCATTCTTCCCACCTATACTATTTCTCTCATTTTGGTCCACCATCTCCACTATCGAAGACTCACTCTCCTTCACGAGAGACTGCTGACGTGAAGTTGGGTCACTTGAACTTATGTGTTGTTCACGAGACTAGTGTTGTGACTTCTACACCTCCACCTCCTATTTAGATACCATCTATTACATAGGATTACTCTTCAACATTGCCTACGATTGCAGCTCCATTCATCGAGCCATCTAGTGTAGTTGTTGAGGATATATCAAAGGACACACATCTCCTTTCAAATGACAGATTCAACACACCTATTTATCCACCTCCATTGGAGATTTCATTTTAGGATTCTCATGCATTCTCCTTTGAGCATCAGCTAGGACTTTCAACTTCACCTTACATTCAGGGGTTTCATCCTCCTTGTCTAGTGCCTTTGTTTCTTTCAGATTGTAGCCACATTGGTCTATTCCTCAATACAGGAGTTATGCCATTCTAGAGGGGCTATAGAGTCTCAAGCCTCTATTATGGGGGGTTTCATTGTACTTATGGTTTTGAAAGAGTCTCTTGAGACATTTCATTTGTACTTTTTCTTTTTATCTCTTTTTGGAGTAGGGTTTTTCCCACATGGTTTTTCCTATTTCTCTATTCCATAGAGATTTGGTTGTGATTAGGTACCTCATCAAACCTTGTTGTCAGGACCCAAGTTTTCTTTCATGAATTACTTGTAGTTACATTGTTGCTAATTTTATGGGGGGTGTTAGAGTAAAGGGTTAATTTAATTTAATTTATTAAATTACCTTTACTCCCTTCTTAAGATTTTCCTTTATGCACTTGCATTTCCATTTAATTATTAAATGATTTACCTATTAGGGTTTCCCTTTTAGGTTTTATGATCTCCATCTATAAGGATTGATCAATTTTAAATTTCAATCATCTTTTTAGCCTAATAATATAATTTTCCATATTTTTAGAGCAAAACCCTTGCCTTTTCTTTGTCTTTTCTTCTATGTGACATGTTCTTGCATGCAAGTGTTCTTCGAATTTTGTGGATTTGTATTGCTCAAATCCTTCAGTAACATATAATTAATTCTCTTCAATTTCATAAAAAAGTTCATTATTGTTTCTTCACCTTATTAATGTTCTCAATATAATAATGATCTTAGCATAAAGGAAGAATGCAAGAAGGAAAAGTCAACACCAAAGTAGATTAAAGCAGTTATACCACTATGGAAAATAGAGCTAATACCACTATGAGAGTTGAAGTTCCCTCTCAAAATCCTCACGTGTTTGGGGCATTGTTTGTAATTCAATGGTAATTAATCAATCACTATAAATGAAGAAATGTAAGTAAAAAAACCTCTAGAAAATTTAGAGACAAAGATATAAATTATGATGTAATTAAATTTTTGTATTTGTAAGGGAAGGAATGCCTTCTCAAAACCCTCTTCTATCAATAAGAGGCAATTGCAATGACAAGTAGACACAACACTTGTCCCCCAAGATAGACTGAAGATTTTCTTCCCCATTCTTTTTCCCTCGATGCCTATACTTTGAATAGAAAAAAAAAAATCTAAAATTTAAAATTAATATAAAATGAACAATACCCAATTATCAATAACAAAATTGATATCATAACATATATAAGTGAAAAACAAAATAAATTGTAAAAACATCTATATTAAAAATTAAAAATGATTCTTAAATAAAAATGTATAGAGTAAATTGTATATAAAATTAAATAAAGTAGCAATTTTATTCTAGTGTACGACGATGCCATCCTCAAACATCGCAGACTAATGTAAACACTAAGTTTTGAAAGAGTAAGTCAACTTTGACTATTTAACACTTTTAGCATAAGAATCAAGCCTTAGTGTGTGATGTTTAAGTCTTCTGGTACATTGGGTATATTGAAAAAATTGTGGAAGGTCATTCCGAAAAATAAAGTCTATTTTTTGCATACATTTATGGAGTACACAAGAATAAAGATTATTTGATATGTTTTTTAGAAAATGATGTTGTTTGTACAACTAAGGTCTCAATAGAGAAATGGCAATAGCTTTCATATAGCTATTTATCCACTTACATGTATCCAAACATGATTGAAACAAAAACATTGAATTGGGAAGATAATGGACTTCTTCTTGAATAATGTTTGCAAGAGGGGGAAAGGGAGAGAAAAATATAAATGCAGAGATAGAGAGGGCAAGAGTGATAGATGAGTAAAAAGATAGAAACAAAGGGAAACATTTTATTGAGATGGGATGGAGATGGAGAAAGAAGGGGATATGGAGAGGAGGGGGAGAGATAAGGAGAGCATTAAAAGAGGGATAGATATAGAGGTAAAAAATACACATATAAACAAGAAGAGGTGGAAACATAAAAAAATAAAAATAAAATAGGAAGTGTTACACACACATGCATGCATCCATACATATATAGATCCACACAGACACATATGTTTGTGTGTCCAAACAAATTGCTTTGATAAAAAAGGTGTCTTGTTGTTTTTGTAGGATATTGAGTTTGATTTTACTTTAAGTTTTGTGCTCATGTATCATTGCCAAGAATTACAACATTTATTTTTAAAAATTATAATGTGTGAGTGATTTTCTATATGTTTATATTCTTTTTCAGAAAATTAGAAAGAAAGTGCACATGATAAGAAAAATGGTTGAAATTATAAAGGTTGCATGGAGTTGAAGAGGAGTGCAAGGGAATTGCAAGCAAAAAAGAGAGAGAAATAAAGGCACATATGGTGCAAGGAGAAGAAAGGGAAAATTTGAGTAGTTGAGGCACTTTTTTCACCTAAATGGCTAAGCAAGAAGAAGATAATGTTGATACACTAGTTAGAATGTCTCAGTACCTGACCCTTTGGTTTCTCTATGAATCTTATTATAGATCCCCTCTCTTCAATGTCTAAATCTGATCTCCTTATCTAATTTTCTATGTGATGTAATAACCATTCTTGTTGATGGGGAGAGTCGCCTTCTACCCTAAGTTCTACTCTCTTCTAGAACTCTTTAGAGTCACTATTGAGCCCCTAGGATTACTACCTAACCCTAGTACTAGAGGAACTAATCTCTTCCCCTTCTCAAAGCTCCCCATCCATTGAAAAGACTATCAAACCACCACTTCTCGTGACTGATAAAAATCAATCATGCACTCTCCTCTCACTTCTTCTCTCTCTCTTTGCAAGTTTCCTAACTGAGACATGCCTTGCTCGCCTAGGCCTTGCTTGAATTCAGGGCTAGCTCTACCACACACATATATAGAAAAGAAAAGAACATATGTACAGAGGATTCTTCTTGACTCCAAAAGTCCATTTGACTGAACACAGAGATCAAGAAGAGTCCATTTATTAAGCTACTCCTATGGAATACAATTCTACTTTACTAAGCTTTACCAACAGAAGATAAATTACAGACTGAAACTGATTAACACACTTGAACTTTCTTTATTAAATTCAAAATATCACATTACATTCAAGAAAACTCTATCTACTAGAAAATAACTCTCTGCTAACTTCTACAATACTAATTCTCCAACTCTCTAACTTCTCCCACACTTTTTCTGTCATTCGAGACCCTTCAACTTTATCTCCATGCCAGCTTGTTCAACAAATCATCAAGATTCAGCGTTCAACCACCTTTTTTTGTCTCTACAACTTCTTTCTACTTTGTAATAGCTTCTTGGCTGACGTGTCCATCTTCTTTCTCCACTTATTATTTTTCCTCTTTTGACCTTTCCAACTGTGACATTACAAACAAGTCTTTTATGCCTCTTCACACTTCTTTGTTCCTTAACTACATTCCAAGTTGTAACATTGCGCTTGGCTATCTTCTTAGAACTTTCACGCCTTCGTGGCTTATTGGCCAATTGTCTACTTCATCATTGCAATGCTATGAATACTAGTCACATCTTCGCACCTCTTTTTCTTGATGGTTCACTTGAGATTGTGACCCTATGAAGAGATATTGAGCACAACTTCATTGTAGTTTTCTTTAACTACTTGTCTATCCTTGCGACCATGTGAATGTAGACTTGCACAGCTTCACAATTGTTCTCCTTAACTATCTCTTGACTCCTATGACCTTGCGATAGATGATTTTCTTAAGTTGCAACCTTGTGAAATCATTTCATTCCCTTCATTGTTGCTTCATTGCTTCTTTGCTGACTTAACATCTTCTATTCATGATGATGTGAAATGGTCTATTCTGCCTTTAGTCACTAGTTTGCTACTAGTAATTAGACTTAGCATTTCTTGGTTGTGATGGTATGTTTTTTTCTTCATCACTGCTTCACCATGGTTACATTGCCTTAACCACTAGTGGTTGCGTTGATGGGATCCATTATCTTTCCTTCCTTCGCAACTTCTCTAGCTTCATTAGATATTAGTCATTTCAAGTTATGATCATGAGCTAAGCTTACTTTTCTTCACTTTTGCCACTTCACATGTCTTTCATGTTGCTTCTTGCAAACTGTTGCGATCATGAGAAACCTTCACTTTTTCTGTTGCGCAACTTCACACGATTAGTGAACTTAACTGTTCATTTGGTTGTGAACTTGTGAATATTGGATGAGCTAGGTTGAAGTTCCTAAAGTGCTTATTTGATGGCTCTTTATTTGATGTGATCCACTCCTCGATCACAAGCATGAAAATGAACGAGGGCTTTGAGTAAAACCCTAGAGTGCTAAGCACCATTCTCCCCCTCTGCAAAAAGAGATTAAGTTGGCTTAGTTAGCAACAATGCTAGACTAATGCCTCATTTCTTGAAGTCTTTTTCATCGATCCATGTAGCTTTTGTAGTTGGCAACCCTTTCCATTGAATGAGATATTGCCTGTATACTTGATGCCTTATCGTTTTCTTCACTTTGGAATCTAGTATTTTTTTGCCTGTAGTTTTTGTTGTACTAGTATTTTGATCTCTTGGATGTCTTTCTTCACTTCTAATTTTTGAGTTTTCTCTAGAACCTCAGGTCCTTTGTAGGCAATTAGGTCTTTCACATTAAAGATAGATGATAACCCTAAATCCTTTAGTAAATCAAGCTTATAAGCATTTTGTCCATACTTCTCCAGAATTTTGCAAGGATCGATTTTTCTCATCTGTAATTTTCTAGGAATTCCTTTCTAGAACCTGGATTTATTCAAGTACACTAATACCAAGTCTCCAACCTGAAATTTCACATCCCTTCTTCCTTCATCCACATTTTCCTTCAATTTTTTATTTGCCTCTATCAGAGTTCTCTTTACCTGGTCATGTATTTCTTTCATGGACTGAGCAAAATCTTCAGCATGTCCACTATTTGATCCATGTTCTTTTACATCTTTGAGTTCACAAACTCCTATGGGGTGTATGCCATAAACAATCTAGAATGGACTCTTACTAGTAGTTCTGTTGATACTGTCATTGTAAGCAAATTTTTCCCATGATATAACTTGATCCCAAGTCCGTCCATATTCCTTTGTTAGACATCTATAAAGATTTCCAAGTATTATGTTTATCACTTTAGTTTGACCATCAGTCTAAGGATGGTATGCAGAGATGTGGAACAAATTTGTTCCCAATCTCCTCCATAATGTTTTCCAGGAATGACCCATGAATTTGACATCTCTATTAGACATTATACTGACTGGTAATCCATGAATCTTGACTACTTCTTTGAAAAACAAATGTGCTATGTAGCTTGCATCATGAGTGGTTTTACATGGTATGAAATGACTCATTTTGTTTAATCTATCCACTACTACAAACACACTATCAAAACTTGTTTTAGTTCTTGGTAACCCCACAATAAAATCCATACTTAGACATTCCCAAGGTCTATCAGGTATGGGTAATGGTTGATACAAACCAACATTTGATGAGGTTCCTTTTGCCTTTTGACAGATGACATATTGTTCAACATACTTTCTTACATCTCTCTGCATCCTAGGCCAATAGTAATATCTACTCACAAGCTCTAGGGCTTTGTCTAATGCAAAGTATCCACTTAAACATCCATTATGCTTTTCTTGGATAACGTTCTCTCTCACTGAACCTTTTGGACCACACAACTGATTGTCCTTAAAAAATAAACCATTCTAAAATGTAAAATTAGCAAACTCACTATGAAAATTATTTTCAAAAAATGAGCATACCTTATAAACTTCTGAAAAATCTTCATCTCCTGCATAGAGTTCTTTGAATTCCTCTACTCCAATGCTTTTCAATTGTATCTCGTACACTGCCAGCAATGTTTTTCTTAATGCATCTGCTACTTTGTTACTAATAACTTTCTTGTGCTTAATGGTGAAAGTATAGGACTACAAAAAATCCATCCATTTAATGTGCCTCAAATTTATCTTCTCCCATGAATTGATAAAGCTTAAGGCCTAATTGTCTGTGAAGACCACAAATTCTTTGGGCAACAAATAGTGTCTCCATTTTTTGAGTGCTTGCGCTAATGCATATAATTCAATATCATAGGAGGAATACCTTGATTTGGCTTCATTCATTTTTTCTCTAAAAAATGCTACAAGTCTTCCCTCTTGACTTAAGACTGCTCCACCAGCAATGTTGCTTGCATCACACTCTATTGTGAATAACATCTCAAAACTAATTAGTACCAAAATTGGTTTAGTAGCTACCTCTTTCTTCAATCTTTCAAATCCTTCATCTGCCTTTCTTGTCCATACAAATTTTGTCTTCATTCCTCCTTTGATAGTGTCTAGTATAAGAGCACATATCTCACTGAAGTTTCTTATGAACTCCCTATAAAACTGTGCCAAACCATGAAAACTTTTGACAATTGTGCTTGTATTTGGTGTAGGCCAAGTTAGAATTGCTTTGACCTTGTCTTCATCCATCTTCAACTTACCCTATGATAGAACAAATCTAAGGTAGACTAATTCTTCTTTCATGAACTCATACTTTTCAAGGTTTATGGTCAGTTTCTCTTCTTGCAATCTTCTCAAGACAATTTCCAAATGTTTGAGATGCTCTTCCTTACACTTACTATAAACGAGAATATCATCTAGGTAAACTACCACAAAATTACCAATGTAATGCTTCAACACTTCATTCGTTAGTCTCATAAATGTTCTCAGAGCATTTGATAGACCAAATGGCATGACTAACCATTCATATAAACCCTTCGTGGTTTGAATGTTGTCTTCCACTCATCACCTTCCTTCATTCTAATTTGGTAGTACCCACTTTTCAAATCTATCTTAGAGAAGTACTATGCACTGCTTAGACAATCCATTAAATCTTCTATCCTAGGAATAGGAAACCTATATCTTATGGTTATGTTATTGATTTCTCTAGAATCGATACAAAGTCTCCACTTACCTCCTTTCTTTAGTGCTAGCACAACTGGTACTATACATGGGCTATTGTTTTCTTTGATTAATCCCTCATCTAGCAACTCTTGAGTCTGCCTAGCAATCTCCTTGTTATGTTCAAGAGTCATCTTTTATGTAGCTTTCTTTGGAAATCAAGCTCTTGGCACAAAATCTATCTGATGACTTACTACTCTGTGTGGGGGCAGTGTGGATGGTGTACCATCATTAATAATATCCTTAAACTGATCCAACACAACTTGTACCTCCACTGGTAATACACTAGGTTTCTTCATCTTTTCTTCTTTGGGCTTTAGCAAAATAGCAAATCCAACTTCTTCTTCTTTCAAGTCCTTTAAGAATTCTTTCCCACTCATCAAGAGTGTTTTGGCAGTAGCATTCTCTTCCTTTTCTTCTTCTACTATGGACTATATCCTATAAATAACTCCATCCTTTTTGAAAGAATATTTCTTCTCTTTTTCGTAATGTATTGCTTCTCTGTCATACTATCATTGTCTTCCCAATAATAGATGGCAAGCATCAATGGGGAATATGTCACATAGAATTTTGTCTTGATATTCTCCAATAGTAATGCCTGCCCATACTTGTTCATTTACTAGGATGTTTTGCCCTTTGTTCAACCAAGTCACCTTGTAAGGATTCACATGTAGCATTTTTGCTAATCCAAGCTTTTGTACTACTTCCTCTGACACGACGTTGCCAGTAGACCCAAAGTCTATGATAACCTTGCACACCTTGCCTAATATTTTGCAAGTGGTTCTAAAAAATGATCTTCTTAGCTTGAGTTCCTCCTTTACAAGTTCTTTTACTAAGACTCTCCTCAACATGAGTTTCTCACCTTTCTCTACATCAAGATCCACTTCACCTACTTTGGAATTATTATCCTCTTGGATGTAGTTGATCTTCTTCTCTCCATGAGATGATGTTGATGCTTTCTCTAGAGATTTGTAGGTAGGATGCCCAACTTGCCACAATTGCAACATTTCATATTGTTGAAGTGTGAGCCTCTACTGTTATTGTTGCCATTTCTACCTCTACTACCATTGTTAGATCCTCTTCCCCTGCTTGAGTCACCTCTTTAATTGTTTTCACTAGTCTACTCATTCCATTTAGAATCACCATAATTTCTTTGCTCATTGGTCCTCCCACTAGAACATCCTCTTAAACCTCCTCTGAAGTCTCTGCCTCTGCCTCAGTTCTTGGAACTTAAGTCCCATTTTTCCCTCAACTTATCTTCCACTTTCCTAGCCATTTTAGAATAGCTTTGCAGTGTGGTGAGACTAAAAAAACTTAGTTCATCTTGAATAGACCATTTAAGGCCATTAAGATACATTTCCACCTTGATGCTCTCTGCTTCTTGTACCCTCAACCCTAGAGCTAACTTTTGAAACTCTTTAGTATAGGTAGCCACATTAAGATCCTTCTACTTGAGATTATGCCTTTGCTTATGCAACTGAATCTCATAGTCCTTTGGCAAGTAAGTTTCTTTTATCTTTGCCACCATACCCTTCCAACATGCTATGGGGTTCTTTCCTTCTCTTTCTCTTTCTCTTTCTTCTTGCACAAACTTCCACCAAGTGCTTGTCCTTTCCATCTGGACTTTGCAAACTTTACATTCTACACTTTTGTTACACCTTCACATTCAAAGTAATTCTTCGTATTGAGAACCCATTCTATGACTACCTCAATGTCCATTTTTCCATGGAACATTGCTACATTCTCTAGGTTCTTTCCTCCCAATGCTTTGAGAGCTCTGAGGAATGGTTCTTCTTCACCCAATGGCAGATCTGGTTCAGGTATTTCATCCTGTAATTTTGTCTTTCCTGAACTACTACTAAGGTATTCACCTTCTTTTGCTTGAGTTGCTTCTTCCATTGTTTTTAGCTTATCTTTCATTTGTGTTATATCTAAGTCTAAGAGTCTAGTCTTCTCTTCCATGACTCTATTTTGTTCATCTACTTCCTTAGCTAATTTAGCATTGGTCACCATCTTTGAGGACCCACTGGATTCTAGAATATACATCATACCGTACAAGCCAACTTATGGCTCTAATACCAATCTAATGGGGAGAGTCACCTTCTACCATGAGTTCTACTCTCTTTTAGAACTCCTTAGACTCACTATTGAGCCCCTAGGATTACTACCCGACCCTAGTACTGGAGGAACTAATCTCTTCCCCTTATCAATGCTCCCTACCCACCGAAAAGACCATCAAACCACCACTTCTTATGACTTATAAAAATCAATCATGTACTCTCCTCTCACTTCTTCTCTCTCTATAAGTTTTTGAACCGAGACATGCTTTTCTTGCCTAAGCCTTTATTGAATTCAGGGCTAGCTCTACCACACATACATATAGAAAAGAAAATAACATATGTACAAAGGATTCTTTTTGACTCCAGAAGTCCATTCAATTGAACACAGAGATCAAGAAGAATCCATTTATTAAGCTACTCCTATGCAACACAATCCTACTTTACTAAGCTTTACCAATAGAAGATAAATTACAGACTAAAATTGATTAACACAATTGAAATTTCTTTATTGAATTTAGAAAATCACACTACATTCAAGAACACTCTATCTAATAGAAAATAACTCCTTGCTAGCTTCTACAATGCTAATTCTCCAACTCTCTAACTTCTCCCATGTTCGAATTACAATAGGAAAGGTAAACTTCTGGGCGGGAGGCGGGGAGGGAATAGTTTACACTGGGACTCTTAAAACTTTCACCACACATCCATCTCATACATTTAGCAAGTAAACTAAAATAACATGTAATGCATATGCATCTAAAACATACAAGCAAGTAAACATTCACACACACATGTAACACTAGATATGATTACCTAGAAATCCTCCAATGAGAAGGTAAAATTGGGGTGGGGATGACACCCACAAATCTTCATTACTGTAGTAATCAAGTGTATCCAATGAAGGTTACAATGTTTCGACCATGAAACATAATCCACCCTATGAAAGGTCTACCCTATTAAAGGCTTACAAAGACTGTTAGACCTTACCCTGTTAGAGGATTTTAACACCCAATTAGAAGTGTGCCTGGTTAAAGGACTGTAACTTACAATTAAGTAAGCACCTTGTTAAAGGATTTCAATACAGCTTGTTAGGACTACTCTGCGAAGAGATTTTGACTAAAATCACCTGTTAGAATATCTTAGCTTTGATCCTGTGATCGACACTTGATTTCTTGATAACAGATCACCTCTAAACTGATATATTCTCAATCCTCCATGATCAAATGTCTCTTTCTTGTATTTGTTTCATTTCCTCTATTCTTCTCTAACCGATTCTGCAATACAATCTCACTTCATAACTCCTTATCCACCATGAATGCTCTATTTTTCATAGACAAACTACTCTCTTCACAACATCACACTCATAGATAGTTTAGGGTTTGTCCTCCTTAAAAATACTTTGGTGACTTAGGGTTAGGTATGAATCCATGGCTGTGATTCATCATTTTGCCGCTTAAACCTTCTTTTTTTTTAAATTTTCTGCATGTAATTGCATAGGGAATCCAACTTGAGATTCATCCTTATCTCCAAAATAATGCAATTCAATGTTTAAGTTAGCTCAAAAGCAATTTACCTAGTTGTTTGTGCCATTACAAACAAGTATGTCAAAACTGTGTCACTCGGCATCTGAAGTCTCTAATGCTCAGCATATACTATTCTTTATGTTGTGACTCAACATCTATATCACTCGACATCCACTGTTTACTCAAATCCTGTGTTACTCGGCATACACTGTCTGCCCGACACTTGGGTGACTCAGCACATGAGTGGCTCGGCACTCACTGTTGACTTGACATGCTCTATAATATATATGTTGTGCTCGACATGTACTACTTGTTCGACATAAACTAAGTAAATAACTTAAGTGTGTTGACACTCACTTGTCAAAACCAATCTGAGATCAACAATCTCCTACTTTGACATGAGTGTCAAAAACACTTCTTCTCCTTATGAGCATAACATATCTTAATTCTTCTTATATATAAAACTTCAAATTTTCAAAATTTTGTAATAGCTTAGAAATCTCAAAAATTTGATAACTCCCCTTGAGTTGATGGGTCTGTTCTGTATCCAAAATTTTGTACTCCTGTGAGTAAGTTTGTCTTAATTGATACTCTTTCATTTGATACTCCTTGTATTGTGATCCTAGTTCTGTTTTAGCTTAATCTATCTGTTTTCCTTACTCTCCCTCTTGTTTCTCGCAATTATCATTCTCCTTATATCTCCTCCAAAATTCTCTTGTTTTTATCTCCCTCGTTGGCTTATTTTCCCCCAAAATAGTTCATCTCCCCCTTTTTGACACTTATGTCAATGGGCTATACACTTATAGTGTGCTTGTCTAGAAAATATTTATGGACATCTAAGATTATCTTTAGAGATGCATCCCAGTTTTCACATGCAACATCCAAAGACTTGATTTGGATAACAAGCTTGGCATCAAGGTGGACTAGGCCATCTAATGTTGAAAGATGGGGGTCTTTCTTCAATAGAGTTTCAACATAACCTAGTTCCTTGTGCAAAATTTCCATATGGGGGGTCAAAGTTCTCTGAGTGCTAATCAATTTGGCCCTTATGTTGGCCTCATCTACTGTCAATTTAGATAATTGACTTTGAGTTTGTAGTAGTGTCCTGGAGTGCCTTTCACTCTAAGTTGGTGTCATTGGGAGTTGTGCACCTAATGAACTTATCTGACTTTCCAAGCTCAAAATGTGACTTCTGATTTCCTGGGTGAAGAGTGTTGGATTGCACAATTTAGTGTACAGTGAGAAAATTTTCTCAAGTACTTTCTTCACATCCTCAACCTTAGTTGCCAATGCAACTTGTGTTAGTGCTATATCACCTAATATCTTCTCATTCACTTTATTCTGAAATTTCTTTTCTGACCATTCTAATAATTTTGCATTTGTATCTAGGTTGGTATCGTTGACCTTTTCCACTATGTTTCTCAGTTGTTTAATGAGTGGCTTGGTCTCATCTAGAGTTGGTAGACTGAATGCATCTAAAAAGATGTCTTTAATATCCTGTAGTACTTGCTTCTACATGTGCTCCCTTCTAAGCATTTCTTGATGCTTCTTCATTGCTAGGGCTTGTTAGAGTATGCCCATTTGTTCTGTAGTTATTATATCATAATCATACTTTGGTAGAATAATTTTTGCATTAAGGATTACATCTCCATATTGGATTACTTCATCTATCTTTGATGTACTTGGGCTCCACACTGAGATCTGCAATGGAGTTGCATCTATGCTTGAATTCTGAAGAGTTTGAGTGGAAGGGGTGCCAGATGCTGGTAGGGTTACCAGGGCTTGTATAGTTGTTTGCTCCTTCAATTGTGGTATCATCTCTATCTCTTTAAGCTTTCCCTAGTCTACCACAATGACTTGACTTGTACCTTGATCTTGTGTTGTAGGCACATATAAGTCTATCTGACATGTTCCTTCTTGTTCTTTGGTGGTGGCTTGTGTTTCCACTATATCCCTTTTAAGTGTATCAACTTTCTCTAATGTAGCTTCAGATACTTTGTCCAAAGGTTTTACACAAGTGACTTGAGGGGGCATTATAGGTGGTTCTTGTGTATTCACCTTCTCCCTTGTTGTATCAGTCACTATCTTTTGCAATTCTTCCACACTAACCAATATAGGATTATTACAAAGTTTTTCTTGTAGTATGGACTAATCTAGTATCTTCTTGAGATCTTCCTCTGATAGGGGATTGATGTTCTGAGTTGATAGATTAGAAACATCCTTAAATGTGATTGTTTTAGTGTTTTCACTTGTCACATGTCGAGGGCTGACACTCAACAATTGTGTGTCTTGCACACTCTATTCTTCTTGTTGCTCTGGCTTAGTTATTACCTTGTCATTTGTATGCATTTCAGTTCCCCCCTCAACAGTATCATCATGAGTATCTTCATCATCATCATCCTTTACCTCTATGGGCTCTTCCTCACCTTCCTTTCTTGTAGTTAACCCATAAGTGAGTTTTGACATTTGTGTAGACTTCTTAACTACATCCTCAAAGTTATTTTGCAAAATGTTGAAGGCTCTATATTTAGGTATAAACCTAACCGCATATTTCTTCATAGCCTTAGCAATTTGGCTCTTACTTAGTTCAGGCATCACTTGTGGAAGAGATTTCTCTTTAATTTGTCTTTCCAAGTTCAAATAATAGTGTCATTTCTGCTCAACTCTATCATACAAACTCTTGGGCATTGAGTTCAAAATCTCTAGTGGGGTAGTCTTGAATTTTTCCATCATGGCATAGATAGCCTCCTCCACTTGATTTTGCTCCACTTTACCAAGATTGTCAAAATCTACATGAGAAAATCTTGATAGATCTGCACTATTCTTAATATTTTCATAGAGATTTTCAAGATCTAACAGAGGACTGTGACTCACCACTTTGAATTGGTTGATGTCATCTAACTCTATTTTCTCTTCATCAGAATCTTCTTGTGCCACATATTTCCTTCTTGGCCTTTTCTGCACTTTACCTCCTTGTTCTGCTAGTTTGGTCTTTTCCTTAGCCTTTTATGTTGTTGCACATGTAGTAGCTCTTGTAGTAGGTGCAGCAGGCTTGGCTTAGCTTGGTTTGATAGTTTTCTTAGCCCTTACCATAGGTTGGGCCTTGTCCTTCCTCTTCTTTTGTTTAGTGGGTGTAGGTGCTTCCTCAGCTTCTTCTTCCTCGGCACCTTCAGTAACTTCAGTTTCCTCTTCCTCGTCTTCTCCCATACCTTCTATAAGTGTTGAGTGCTTACATAGTTGTAAGCTTGGCATAAACTAATTTCAGGTTTACTTAGCATCCATTAACATTTCATTTGCTCGACAACCACTACAAGCTTGGCATTAACTAGTACTTTACTTGGCACACATAGGAAGTGTTTCGTACTTGACAAAATCATGAAAAACTTAAAGAATTTTCTTGAATTCCTAGCAACATCTTGCATTTTTGTTCATGCTTATATGATCTTTTCAATACTAAATTCCTTTGGAACTAATGTATGCTACAACCTTTAAATATCAGTCCCACATACCTTTCGATTGCTTAGTTTGATGAGGTGTGATCACCCAACCCATTAGGTGAAGTGATCTCTTCTCCATTTGATGTGCTGCAACCATCCTTTTTCTCCCATGTTTTGTTTATCTCATCTTTGATGTGTTCAACATTTGCCTTACCTTTTCCTTTATCAAGCTCACAACTTGGTGCCTTTGTCCTTGTTGGACAATATCAACTGATGTGACCAGTCTTCAAGCAACTATAACATGTGGTTCGACTTAACCACCTATTGTAGTCACCTCTAAAGTGTGTCCTAATACAATTTTTAGGAAAATGTCCATATTCTTAACAATAATGATAGCTATATCTTGTATTGTAATCCCAGTTATAAGAGTTGCCATTGTTCCTTACCTTTGTTTGCTTGTTTGATGAACACATGGGTTCTGATTTGCATTCAAAAGCTCTATGTCCATACTTCTAACAACTATAACAATATCCTTTAAATCTCTGTGTCTGCATGGTCTTGGTTCTACATTCATGTGCCTAATGACCTTGTTTGTCGCACTTTTGGCACTAAACTATGTTCTTATATTTGACATTTTGATTTATAGTTTTGCTCCTACACATATTAGCAGTATGTCCTCTCTTACCACAATTACGACAAGTAGGTTTAGAGTTCTTACCTTTTTTGTTTCTTTCTTCAACATTTTTGGATGACTCTCCTTTTTTAGTACTTGTGTATCCCAGTCCAGATGTATCATTATTGAATCTAGGAGATCTCAATAATTTCTCAAAGTATTTGCTGGCTTCATTTGGTTTGTTGAAAGTCTTAGCAGATTCCTTTTACCTTCTTAGATCATTCTACAATTTCTCATTTTGCAATTTAAACGTAGTTATCTCAATGTCCTTGATATTCAATTCATAGTTGGCATTCATCATTTGACTCAAAGTATCCAATTGCATGTTGGAAATCTCGGTTAGCTCTGTTGATTTCTCTTCCAGTCTATTGCTTAAAATTATTTTGTCTTCTTCAATCATGGCCTTGTCTTCCATAGCTTTCTTCTTCTGTTCAATCACTTCACATAACAATATAGCTTGTGATTCTTTCTCTAACTTGAGATTTTTTATTTCCTCAGCTTGGGCTCTATTCTTTTCCATTAGATCTATAATTTTTGCATCAAATTCATTGAAGTCTCCATTTGCAAATAGCTTAGAAGTGTCCATCTCTTTGTATTGTGTGTCATTCTCTACAATAGCAATTTCTTTCCTTCTCTTCAAAGATTTCTTTAGTTCTTCTCTTGCTTCATCCTGTTGATGTAGAATGAGTTTTTTTTTCAATTCCTTGATTTTCAATAATCTTTCCCAACTTGTAGACTTCCATTTCAAGATCTTTCCCCAAAGTTGCAAAGCTTCTCTTTTAGAGAACCAAGCTCTGATACCAATTGTTGAAATTACAATAGGAAAGGTAAACTTCTAAGAGGGTGGGGTGGGGGGGTGGATGAATAAGTAGTTTACACTAGGACCCATAAAACTTTCACCACACATCCATCTTAGACATTTAGCAAGTAAACTAAAATAACATGTAATGCATGTACATCTAAAACATGCAAGCAAGTAAACATTCACACACACATGTAATACCATATATGATTACCCAAAAACCCTCCAATGAGAAGGTGAAACTAGGGTGGGGATGACACCCACAAATCTTCACTACTGCAGTAATAAAGTGTATCCAATGAAGGTTACAATGCTTTGACCATAAAACATGATCTACCTTATGAAAGGTCTACCCTATTAAAGGCTTACAAAGATTATTAGATCTTACCTTGTTAGAGGATTTTAACACCCTATTAGAAGTGTGCTTGGTTAAAGGACTTTAACTTACAATTAAATAAGCACCCTATTAAAGGATTTCAATATATCCTGTTAAGACTACTCTGCTAAGAGATTTTGACTATAATCACCTATTAGAATGTCTCAACTTTGATCCTGTAGTCAACACTTGATTGCTTGATAAAAAATCACCTCTAAACTGATATATTCTTGATCCTCCTTGATCAAATGTCTTTTTTTTTTTTTGTATTCTTTTCCTTTCCTTTGTTCTGCAATGCAATCTCACTTCATAACTCCTTAGCCACCATGAATGCTCTATTTTTGGCATATAAACTGCTCTCTTCACAACATCACATCTCATAGATAGTTTAGGGTTTGTCCTCCTTAAAAAGACTTTGGTGACTTAGGGTTAGGTATGAATCCACGTTTGTGATTCATCCATTTTTTCGCTTAAACCTTCTCTTTTTTAAATTGTCTACATGCAATTGCATAGGGAATCCAACTTGAGATTTATCCTTATCTCCAAAATAATGTAATTTAATCTTTAAGTAAGCTCAAACATGGTTTATATAGTTGTTTATGCCATTGCAAACGAGTATGTCAAAACTATGTCACTTAGCATTTGAAGTCTCTGATGCTTGACATATACTATTCTCTATGTTGTGACTCAACATATGTATCACTTAGCATCCACTTTTTACTCGGCTCCTATGTTACTCGACATACATTGTCTGCTCGACACTTAGGTGACTTAGCACATGAGTGGCTCGACATTCACTATTGACTTGACATGCTCTATAATATATATGTTGAGCTCGGCATGTACTACTTGTTCGACATAAACCAAGTAAATAACTTAAGCATGTTGACACTCATTTGTCAAAACCAATATGAGATCAACATCCCACACTTTTTCTGCCATTCGAGACCCTTCAACTTTTATCTCCATGCTAGCTTGTTTAGCAAATCTTTAAGATTTAGCATTCAACCACCTTTTTCCTTCTCTACAACTTCTTTCTACTTTTTAATAGCTTCTTGGCTGACATGTCCATCTTCTTTCTCCACATATTCTTTTTCCTCTTTTGACTCTTTTAACTATGACATTGCAAACAAGTCTTTCTCGCCTCTTCACATTTCTTTCTTCCTTAACTACATTCCAAGTTGCAATGTTGCACCTGGCTATCTTCTTAACACTTTCGTATCTTTGCAACTTATCCGCTAACTACCTACTTCATTGTTGTGATAATGTGAGCACTGGTAGCGGCTTTGCACATCTTTTTCCTTATGGTTCACTTGACCTTGTGACCCTACGCAGAGATGTTAAGTGCAACTTTGTTGTGGTTTTCTTTAACTACTTGTCTACCCTTACAACCATGCAAATGTAGACTTACACGACTTCACATTTGTTCTCCTTAATTGTCTCTTGACTCCTGTGACCTTGCGATGGATGATTTCCTTAAGTTGCAACCTTGTGAAATTGTTTCATTTCCTTTGATCATTGATTTGCTACTACTTTGCTGACTTAACATCTTATGTTCGTGATAATGTGAAATGAACTATTTTGCCTTTAGTCACTGCTTTGTTGCTATTATTCAAACCTAGCATTTCTTGGTTGCAATGGTGCGAAATGGTCTGCTTTGCTATTCATGACTTCTTTGCCACAATTACATTTTCTTAACCACTAGCATTTGCAATAATGTGATCCACTGTCTTTCCTTCTTTTGCAACTTTGCTGGCTTTGTTAGATAATAGTCATTTCAAGTTGTGATCATACACTTAGCTTACTTTTCTTCACTTTCACCACTTCACATGTCTTTCACATTTCTTCTTGCTAACTATTTTGATCATTCAAAACCTTCACTTTGACTATTGCACAATTTCACATGATTAGTAAACTTAACTGCTCATCGGGCTACAAACTTGCAAATATCGAATGAACTAGGCTAAATTTCCCAAAGTGTTTATTTGATAGCTCTTTATTTGATGTGATCCACTCCTCAATCACAAGCTCAAAAATTAACTAGAGCTTGGAGTAAAACCCTAGGGAGCTCTGCACCACTTGCTTCTATCCCAAGATCTCTTAGGGTTTCCTTAGGTCATTCACTTGACGAATAGGGCTTCTACTCACTCTGTGCTCATTAGGACTCTATTCAAGAGGTCCCAAACTGTTTAATTGGTGTCCATCAATCAGGTAGAACAAACATGATTGCTAACTCACCAACATCACAAGTAACCCCAAATTTTTATTTGACTTCCCCAAGGGATGATTGGTCATCTAGGAAGTACTTGAACTTTCTTCAAGGTCCTCAATCAAAATTAGACTTGAAACCCTAATCGAGTTCCAATTACCAAGCAAAAATGTACTCAAATGCTTGCAATAGGGCTACACACAATTAACCCTTCAAATGAAGTAAAGCTCAAATATTTTGAAAGAATCCTTAATAAAAGGTAAAAAAAACCACAGTACAGACATCCTTTTTAGTTACCTTAAGGATTTTGGGGGTCTAGGGTTCCCAATTTGTCCGTACAGTATGGCCACAAGTTTAGCCTTAAAATAAGGGTTTTAAGGGTTTGGAAAGTAGTCTGAGGCAAAGATGATTTTGCCTACCTTAGGACTTCTCTCAATGCTTTCCATTGGGATTGGGATTACTCCATAACATCTTTTAACATCCTCCAAGCTCTAGTTGAAGTATGAAAAACATTCAACCTCTCCAAAATCCACTTGCTCTGCATTATGATCTCTAACCAAGTTGCTAGGATTTTCCTACAGAATCACTTAAAAAATATTCCCTTAGCATTCCAAGGCCCCATCTTCTCTATAAAAAAATGTACATGGATTCATGTTCCAAATCCCAAAAGGTTGTACAGAACCTACAATGGGAAGTGGCCCTATGACCCGATTCTTGCAAACAACCTGATTAAGAATAACAGGCTACTAGAAACCAAAATAATTTAATCAAACACCCAAAACCACTTGAAACAACAAACTAAGTTCACAAAAAATCTCAAATCAACCTAATTTAACACTTACAATCTAAAAATATCCAAAACTAATCCATGTATAAGCATAAAATTGTTACTAAAAACTTGTTGCACAGTCTGTACAATCCAAACACTAACTTCTCCAACCCCATGAACAAGTTGAGAATGGCCTCATATAGGCTTATCAAAAGTGCTCCTAACTATTTTAGATAGTTATATCATCTTCTTGACAAAGTTGCACAAAATGCAAGAAAAGTTGTGAATGTTGTCATTAGCAACAATTGAGCAACTTTTGCATCTTCTTGAGTGAGATCCTAAAACTTGCTCCAAAGCCATAAAACTTTATATAATGTCCAAATAGGACTTAAAATACCTAAATATGACCTCCAAACCTCTATTTGACCATTCCACTCTTCTAGGTCCCAAAATACTGAGTTTCACCTAGTATGCAACTAGGAGCAACTTTGACCTATTTGGAATTGTCAAACCTAACACTTAGGACTAAATGAGTCCCTTTATTCACCTAGTGGTTTGGATAGCACTACTACAAGCCAAAATACCAATTGGAGTGCTAGGTCTTCCTTAGCCTACCTAGGTGCCCCTGCACCACTATGTTATGCCCTTCACTACTAGGTTGTTGTGTCTGATCTCTCTATCAAACTTAGCCTTCCTTGCTCTGATCCTTAATCTCTTCCACAAATTCATGAGCTTCCTTCATAGCCATTCACACTCTTTCTCACTTTCTTATGATTTACAATTTCTTAAATAAGAAATCGTGGAAGGCTCAAGATCATAATCAATGACCCATAATGCATTATTTTGTTGTTTAACCCTTTTGATTTTTTGAATGGTTAATTTGCCTTTCTTGGGATTAATGCTTTCTGAAAAAATTCATAATTTTATCTTTAGTTTTCTCTATAATCCATAAATGTCACATAGAAGTCAGCCAAAATTATTTACATAAGTGTTAATGCCATTACAAACACATGCCAAAACTGGTTTGCTCGACAAATGAATGTCTTGACACTTGGTCATAACTCACATTCATGTTGTCTCTCAAATTTTATAGGCTTGGTTTATATTGACTCTCTCAACATATGTTAACTTTACATCACTTGGTCTCCGTATGTTTCACTTGACATGTATAGTAGCTCGGTCTCTACAAGGGTGCTCAACAACCTTTGACTTGCTTAGCATAAGTGGAATATATACAAATCCATATAGCTCAACTTTCTTTGGATGGCTCAATCACAGTGATAATCGACCAACACTACCTACAAAATGACTAAGTGTTGGACACTAATAGGCAACAAGGCTTATAGATCAATCTTATAATGTCCCCATTTTTACTAGGTTCTTGCAGTTGGCCAGGTCAGTTCACCATCACAATCCTCGTGAGCTAATAGTAGGATTTGAGGGTCTTTATTGTTTCGTTATAGGCTTTCCAGTAGCCTATGGTGTGTTTTGGTTTTGTTTGAGGGACTTACTATTTATAGTAAGTCAATCTATTGATTTCAATGAGCTTAGTTGAGTTTTAGGAGTTGGAGGATGCTCTCACTTTTTATTCCAGGCTTTTGGTTTGGGGTCCAAGAATCTTGGACAGATCACCTATTTATAGTAAGTCACCTTGTTAGGTTCATTCATCATCTTTCATCATCAAAAATCATTTTGGTATTGTTAGATTCTGATTCTGATGCTTCTTCAGTTATTTTTACAATTCGGGTGAATTATTATTATTATTCGTCCAAATACACTAAGGTTTCTATTTTTGTTACTGTTGTTGGTCGGTCACCTCATATCATAGCTCATTGGAACTAGGATGAAATTTTTTAAATCATGGGAACAAGAAACACTAGCCTCACATGTTAGAATTTGAAGTTATGGTGGAAAAGGTCATTTTTGGAGCCAAAATCAATTAATAAATTAGTTTATAATAGAACTTTATTATGTTTTAATGTTGTGTGTGGGAAGCTTCTTAAGTGAAGTTAATTTGGGAAACTTTGTTCCATTTGGAGATTATAAATATGAGCCCATTTGATAAGTAAAGCATTTGATTGATTATTTTCTTTTGTTGCCTGCAAAGAGTTTTTGAGTTTGCTAATTTCTTTGCCCTTGCTGAAGTATACCGGTTTGGAATTAAGAAGTGTCTGATAATTCATAGCTGAGGTATTGTGATTAATTATGAGAACTATCTTAATTAAAGTATAGTATTTCTCGACTATTATGTATTGTACCTAGGAATTTTATTGTGGCTGGAGAATTTGTGATTTGGAACGTCGTTATTGTCTACTCTTTGGCATGGTTAAAGAGGAATCTATTGTTGTTGTCATCCCTATATTTGACAGTGATTTCAGACCTTGTGGAAGGCTGTAATCAATTATTAGAGGGTAATAATCAATTTAGAGCACCTGAGATCATAAGCAAGGAGCATGTATTTCTGAACTTGTGAGTAAATCAGATTATTTCTTGAGAGCTACAATCCATATTCCATCTATTAGAAGTCAATTTCTAGGTTCATTATTACATTCTTGTAAATTTCTAGAATTCAATTTTTAAATTGGATATTAGTAGCATTGCCATCAATTATAGAATTGCTTCTGAATTTTTTAGTGGTGTTCATTTGTCCAAATTGATAAAGAATCTATTAAAATTGTGAGCAGCTGACTGTGAATTTGAAGCATTATTTATTGAGTGATAATAATTTTCCTGCCAAATGTTTGACAAAATATGAAACTATTGATCAACAAAAGTTAATTTATGTTTGTTAAGGATAAAGCCTATTGAGGGTTTTTACAGTGGTATCAGAGCAGTTTCCTGCTAGCCTGCAGGAATTAGGCTCAATCTTTATTTTGTTTGGTGCTCACTTTGAAGATTTTTAGATATGATTTCTAGAGTGACCAACACTTTATTTTCTCCAACTATGGACATACATAGGACTGGTAGTTCTAGAAGTCAAAGGAGTAATGAGGAAGTTAGTGTAAAAATGAATGCCTTGCTGGAGAGTTTGGAGAAACTAAAGTTTCATCAGTAGAGGTTGGTGGAGAGCTTATCAGGTCCCGCGATAGTTGAGAGGGAAGTGAGGTATATGGTTTTCACCTTTAGAAGGCCAACATCAAGGTTGCAAGGAAGGAAGCTTATTTTTTCCCCGATAGGTGTCCATGATGCTAATGTACCTATATTTAGTATGACACCTGTTAGCCCCATTTGTAGTGTTAATGATGGACACATTTCACAAAGATTAGTAGATGTGTCAGTACCCTTGGTGGATAGCGGCATTGAGCTTCAACAGGTTGAGGCTCCTAGAGTTGTTGCAGCTAGTGCAAAGACAGTTGATGTAGTTGTTACTACTAACACTTCTTGCTCTCTAAAGGAGGGGATTATTATTGGAGATTTGCATGTGAGTTATCACAGTGTTGCTCTAGTACAGAAGGTAGCTACTTTCTCAGGTGGGATCAATACATGTATGGTGTCACCTAGTTGTAATGTTGGTGATTTGTATGTTACAGTGGAGTCAGTAGATGTGGATGCAAATAGTATGGACACATTTGATGATACATTTGATGATGCTATGAGTTGCATTCGGTATGATATCCCTTTCCAGGTATCAACTGATGACTTTGAGGAGGTTTTGGATGGGTCCTAGGATTAGTGTTTACAAGATCTATCTTTTGAGGTGGAAGCTGAGACATGTGGGGATATTGATATTGTGAGGGCTTCCATTTCTTTAGATGAGGAGTTGATTGAGGTACATAGTAGTTGTACCTCAGATGCAAATTTGTGCATGGTTAATATCACACATGCAATGAGTGATCTTGTGGTGGGTAGTTATAATTCAGATTCCTATCACAGTGTAGTTATTGAGATAGAGAGCTTGCATAAGAGGCATGGGTTATAGAGTAATCATGTGACTTGTTAGCTGAAGGTGAGTGATAGTGACATTACTTTAGTTCTTGAGCATTATGATGCTATTCATTACATGCTAGCTACATCTAGTTGGGGTGCTCCTATGTTGGATGAGCACGGTAATAGTAATTTTTCCCTAGCAGAGGTTCATACGCTTCAAGAGGTTGTTAGGATCTTGAAGCATAGTTACTCTTAGTTGCTGGCCAGGATTACCTTCTGGAGTGGGGTAGAACCTATTACGAGACTTTGTTAGGGAAAGAGGAGGAGGTATCTGAGCTTACCCAAGAGCTTGAGGTGACTATGGACTCTCTTTGATATACTCAATTGGCTCTTCAAGAGTCACAGTCATAGTTGGATGAGGTTAGCATGGAGTTAGAGTGGGTACAGTCAACATCAACCCCAAACCCTGTTCAATTACATATTGTGGTTGGTGGTGAGTTTTCTTCCATAGTATGGGATGATGGGCATGATTATGGGCCTACACATCCGTTTAGTAGGTATAGAGGAGGTGAGAGCATCAAGGGAGATGAGCTCTCATGGTGATTTGCTTCCTTCTATCGGAAGTGGATCTATTTCTTCATTTCATATATCTCGTACCCTTGGGAAGATGGTAGTGCCACATTTTTAGAGGGATTGACTGTGGGTCACAGGGGAGCAGGTTGATACTTCCACATATAATTTCTACTGCATAGAGTCCTTCATGGAGTAGCTATTGGAGGGTTTAGATGTGAGGGAGGATTCATACAAAGTGTCTAAGGGCACTCTCATCCAAGGCTCTCATGCTATTTAGAGGTTGGTAGGAAAGACTGTAGAGACTCTATCTATTATGCTACCCCATAGGGATTTTGAGGTCAGGTTTGCTAAGAGGGTTGCCCATGATCCTACCCGACTAATAGTTCAAAGTCAAATATTGGAAGCATCTTCTAATTCCTAGTTTGATGATGATCAACCCTTGATAGAGATTGGGAGTTTTTATCGACATTACACTATGGGAAGTGCTCATCATTTTTCTTTTGACCCATAGGTAGAGGATTTGGTTTTACATTAGTGTGGGTTGGCTCTAGTTTCATGGGTTAGCACCATCTTTTGGCGATGGGATTGATAACTACAAACTAGACCCCTTGCAGTATGTATAAACCCAGGACAGTTTCATAAAGGTTAGAGGTGGTGGTAGTGTTTCAGGTACCTATGGTTGTTACCATCTCCACAATGCAATTGTGTATGAGTATCAGTTTGATGGGGACTCAAGTGTGGACAGAGTTAGTATTTTAGTTCTGATGAGTTGTTTCCTTCATCAGGGCCTCGAGTCAATTTTTAGATGATTTTGATGTTGATATTTGTTATATGGGTGTTGGTGCTACAAGAGTTGTTTATACACAGTAAGGATAGTACACAATTCTAGCTTTGGGATCCAGGTGGACTGTGATGTCCATTTTTGTCTAGGATTGCTTGGGGACAAGCAATCTTAGGGAGGGAGGACTGTAATATCCCCATTTTTAGTAGGTTCATGTAGTTGGCCAGGTCAGTTCACCATCGCGACCCTCATGAGCTGACAATAGGATTTGAGGGTCTTAGTTGTTTGGTTAGAGGCTTTCTAGTAGCCTATGGTGTGTTTTGGCTCCATTTGAGGGACTTACTATTTATAGTAAGTCAATATGTTGGTTTTGATGAGCTCAATTGAGTCAAAGGAGTTGGAGGATGCTCTTATTTTTTATTTTGGGCTTCCAGTTTCGGCTCCAAGAATCTTGGAGGGAGCATCTATTTATAGTAAGTCACCTTGTTAGGTTCATTCATTGTCTTTCATTATCAGGATCACTTTGGTATTGTCAGATTACAATTCTGATGCTTCTTCAATTTTTTTCGCAAGGTAGGTGAATTATTATTATTCATCTAAATACGTTAAGGTTGCTATTTTTGTTACTCTTGTTGGTTGGTCACCTCAGTATCATAGCTCATTGGAACTAGGACAAAAAAAAAGTAAATCATGGGAACAAGAAACAGTGGCCTTACATGTTAGAATTTGAAGTTATGGTGGAAAAGGTCATTTTTAGAGCCAAAATCAATTAATAAATTAGTTTATAATGGCACTTTATTATGTTTTAATGTTGTGTGTGGGAAGCTTCTTAAGTGAAGTTCATTTGGGAAACTTTGTGCCATCTGGAGATTATATATATGAGCCCATTTGATGAGTAAACCATTTGATTGATTATTTTCTTTTGTTGCTTGCGAAGAGTTTCTGAGTTTGCCAATTTCTTTGCTCTTGCTGAAGTACAAGGGTTTGGAATTAAGAAGTTCCTACTAATTCACACCTAAGGTATTGTGAATTAATTCTGAGAATTATCTTAATTAAAGTATAGTATTTCCTGACTATTATGTAGTATACTTGAGAATTTCATAGTGGTTGGAGAATTTGTGATTTGGAAGGCCATTGTTGTCTACTATTTGGTGTGGTTAAAGAGGAATCTACTATGGCTATCATCCCTATATTTAGTAGCAATTTCAAATCTTATGAAAGGCTACAATCAATTATTGGAGGGCAACAATCAAGTTTTAGAGCACCTGCGATTATAAGCAAGGAGCATTTATTTCTAAACCTGCAAGTAAATTGGATTATTTCTTGAGAGCTACAATCCATATTCCATCTGTTAGAAGTCAATTTCCAAGTTCATTATTGCATTCTTGTAAATTTCTAGAAGTCAATTTTTAAATTGGATATTAGTAGCATTTCCATCAATTATAGAATTACTTCTAAATTGTTTAGTGGTGTTCATTTGTCCAAATTGATAAAGACTTAATATATTAAAATTGGGAGCAACTGGCTATGAATTTAAAGCATTATTTATTGAGTGATAATAATTTTCCTACCAAATATTTGACAAAATATCAAACTATTGATTAGCAAAATCAAATTAATGTTTGTTAAGGATATAGCCTATTGAGGCTTGGCTTATATTGACTCACTCAATACACGTTAACTTTACATCACTTAGTCTCCATATGTTTCACTCAACATGTATTGTAGCTCAGTCTCTATTGGGGTGCTCAACAACCTTTGACTTACTCATCATAAATGGAATATATACAAATTCATGTAGCTCAACCTTCTCTCGATGGTTCAGTCATAGTGATAACCAACCAACATTGTCTACAAAATGACTAAGTGTTGGACACTAATAGGCAACAAGGCTTAGAGATCAACAATCTCCCCCTTTGACATTAGTAGCAAAAACACTTTTC
Organism: Cupressus sempervirens; assembly: GCA_028749045.1. Lineage (NCBI taxonomy): Eukaryota > Viridiplantae > Streptophyta > Pinopsida > Cupressales > Cupressaceae > Cupressus > Cupressus sempervirens. The sequence goes on from CM053783.1 coordinate 128,216,151, forward strand.
ATGACTTAGAAATTAGGTAGAAATTTTTTTAAAATATCACCCCTTCTGAGACTGTGATTCAATCTTCAAAAACTTGATTCTACAATACACAATATATACATTTATGTGATCTTTGATGTTGACTAATATGATTTTCCTTTTCTAGTGATTCTTACTATTCTGATATGATTTCCCCTATGAATGATTGATGCCATGAATGATTTTCCCCTTAGTTTTGACACTCTATGGCTTGGAGTTTTTAGGGGTCAACTTATACTTGTCCAAAAAAAAAAATTGTGATTTACTAAAATCACCTCCAACCCTTGATTCCATTTGGTTCTTACTAATTCCAAGACCTGAATATGGATTTCTAGTTGGGTAGCTAGATCAATTAAGTTATCTGTAGTTGTGAGATGCATATATCTCTTAACTAGATTTTGTGCAACTGATAGCTCTTTCTAAATTATTTCCAAATGGGGTAGCGACATGAGTTAGATTGAAATAAATGTATTTCTAATTATGCTATCTTTAGCCATTAACTTAGCTAATCTTCCTTGATCAAAATCAATTTATTAAATGAATGTGAGCTTGAACTTGCGTTCTTGCTCAATGAAATGGTACAAGCCTACAAATATGCTTCTATTTGATCAATGGAATGTTGATTCTCTATAGTGAAGTAATCAACATCACAAATTTCATATTTAAAGAATGTATAGGTGTCAAAACTCCTTCTAGACTAGTGGTGACGGTAGAAAGCTCAGCCTTCCTTATTGCAAGTTTTGTTGACACTTTCTCCAAAACTTTGTGCTCAAACCTTTTCTTAGACCCATCTAATCATCTTATCATTGGTCTCTATATCTTCCTTATGTATTTTGTAAAATACATACACTAATCGATCTAAAATTAGATGTTTCTCATTTACACCATGAATATCAAAAGCATCTACATAAATGCTCTTAATATCATGGAGTACCTGCTTTTGCTTGAACTCCCACCTTAGTTACTCTTTCTTTGTCTCGCAACTCAAAAAATCTTGTAAATCTTGCATTTTTTCCAAGGATATGTTGTCAAGGTCATATTTTGGCAATGTGATGACCTCATCTAGACTGACTATTATCTCTAGTGTATCAATTTTTTGTGCCACTAATTGTAATTGAAGGGTGTTGTCACTAGGTGGTGATATCTGTAATTGTTTCCCCTTTGTACTAGTGTTGGAAATCTGATTGAAAAGTTCATTGTTATAGATCAAAGAGGGAGATTGTTGCAAAGAAGGAAGAATGTTGTAAAAGAATGTTTTCAATCATTGTTTTGTCATTGATGTCAAACTTGCTATTTTTAGGAATGACGTTTTCTTATAAGATCTAGGTACTATCACTTAGTTGATTGATGAAGAAGAATTGATCAACAAGATGTAACAAGAACACCTAAGAGAAAGGTTGAGTTATGATGTTGTAATGAAGTGCAAGGATCAATTAAGACAATGGATAACATACTCAAGAATAAAAAGGTTGGTCACACTTAGAAACTTTGGAGGAAGAAGTTGTAACAAGGTTGACTGCAAAGCTTAAACTAAGATCTTTAGTGGGTGTCGAGCAAATTTCCAATTGATGCCGAGTAACACAGTATGTGTTGAGCACCAATATTTCAATAGTGCCAAACTGTTGCATTATTTCAAGTGACAAAGATTTTCCAAATCTAAGCTGACAAAGTGGTTACCTTGAATTTTGTGAACAAGTTGGAAGATCAGGATGATGAGTTGGTGGCACCGAATTCTATGTAAACCATTTTTCGATGAATTCTAAAGGATTATTCAAGAAGTTTCTAGAGGAAACAAAATATAGGTTAGATGCAATGAATCCTACCTAACCCATACGAGTTGAAATTAAAGAATGGAAGAATTGAGCAGAAAAAGGAACTCCAAGACTTCTATTTAAGAAGTCATAGACCAAGAAGCAAAGAGCCGCTGATACTGTTGCTGCTGGAGAGCCAAATCTACAAAGTGGTTGAAAGGGTGTTAAGGAGAAGACATCTATTGAAGGAAGAGCACAGAGTCTCTGCTTTTATAAGTGGTCATGAAGAGATGATTACACTAGTAGATTGAGAAAGGAGACTCAAGGAGACTAAGCTTGAAAGGAGGGCAAGTTGTCTGAATTGTAGAGATTGAAGGCTAGGCAAGGGTATGAGCTGAGAAGTGATCTGAGATTTTCAAGATAAGTTGTATGTTGTAGTCAGGTCAAGATTTTCTAATACTTTCTAGCAATTGTATTAGATCTAAAAAATCCTATGGACTTAGGTTTTCCTAACAACCATTTGTAAATCCTTTAACAGAGTGGCATTCCAAGTGAATGTTCTAAAGTCCTTTAACCAAGCCCACTTCTAATAGGGTGGTTAAATCCTCAAACAAGGTCACATTTAATAGTGTGTTGTAAGCCTTGAAAAGGGTAGGCCTTTCATAGGGCATCACTTCAGAAAAGTAAGAATGGAGTAGCATGTTACTAGTGGTTTTTCCCAAATTGAGTTTCCACGTAAATCACTATGTTATGTGTTGATTTCTTATGTGTTAGGCTTGCATGTTGATTTACAGTAACTTGCTAATTAGAAAAGTTAAAGCTTGGATGAATGAATAGTTGAATGGGTTCACTATACTTAGTGAAAAGTTTGAATAGGACATTTGGACCTTGAATAACTGATTCACCCCTCCTCTTAGTTATTCTAAAGCATTTCTAACAATTGGTATCAAAGCCATCTACTGATTTAGTTTCAAGATACTAGAAGTAGGAATAAGATGTCCAAGAGAGAAGTTCCCAAGCTCAACAAAGACAACTTTGTTGCATGGCAGAGTTTGATGAAATTGCACCTTGGATCTCTAGGTGACTATGCACAAACCTCAATTGGAACAGAACGTCTAAATCCAATAGGACCTCTTACTACAGAAGACTTGAACAAAAAAGAGCACAATCAAGCAATGTTTGAGATTACCTCTGCACTTAATTGTGCAGAATATGATGACATCAAAGATTGTGACACTGCATTCAAAATGTGGAAAGCCTTATCAGATGTCTATGGAGGAGATCATAATGTCCAGAGAACAAAGAGAGAAAGACTAAGGAAAGTTTGATAACATGAAAATGGAGGAAGGTGAAAATGCTACTCAATATGCTGCAATAATGAAAGAAATGGTAAGTGCAATAAGAAGTCTACGTGGTCAATTGGAAGAAGAAAATGTCATCAACAAATACTTAAGAACTCTGCTCCTTATCTATGCTATTAGAGTTTTAGCCATCCAGGAGCTAAGGTGTGTACAAGGAAACACACTACCGTTTGAAAGAATAGTGGGAAGACTTATTGCATTTGAGCTATCCAATTTTGACAACTATAGACATGAAAACCTTGAATCTGCTTTCAAGGCCAAGATGACAATAAAATACACGAAGGAGGAAGCATCAAACAAGAAGAGAAAAAAGGGAAAACAAGCATCCAGTGATAGTAGTGCAGATGAGGAAGATGTGGAACAATTAAAAGCACTACTAGCTAGGAGATTCCATAGAGGTAAAGGTAAATTCAAAGGTAAGCTCCCTATCATATGTTTCAATTGCAATGAAGTAGATCATATTTCTACAAGATGTCCATAGAAGAAGAACTACAAAGAAGGAAACAAGTGCATGAACAAAAGGGAAGATGATGGCAAAGACTACAAGGAGAAAGACAAAAGATGCTACATTGTTGGAAAAGATTCTGATGAAAATGATGATGAAGTAGTCTATGTAGCCATGAAGGATGAATCAGACAAAGATGAAGATGAAGCAATAGCATTGGTTACCTGTGTGAACAAAAATGACAAGTGGATCCTAGAAAGTGGATGCTCACATCACATGATAGGAGATAAAAGTAAGTTAATTACCTTTACTCAATATGATGGAAATAGTGTTAGATTTGGTAATGATGCACCATGTCAGATTAAAGAAAAAGGCTCTATTAAGCTCATAGAGAAAATTTCATGTGATAATGCATACTATGTTGAAGGATTGAACTACAACTTGTTTAGTGTATCATAGTTAGGCAATGTAGGTTGCAAAGTTGAATTTGGAAACAAAACTGCCAAGATCTATGACACTAATGGAAAAATGATAGAATGAGGTAAACAAACTAGAAGTAATCTATTTTACCTTGATATGGAAGATGCAACATGTCTCGTTGTTAGATTTGATGATGTGTGGTTGTGGCATAAAAAGTTGTGTCATGTTAATTTTGATAATCTGATCGGCATCAGCAAAAAGAACAAAGTCAGAGGGTTGCCCAAGTTGAAGAAACTTGAAAACACAATGTGCAAACAATGTCAACTAGGGAAGATGACTAAGTCTAGTTTCAAAAGAAAAACATACACTTCCAATGAAGTACTAGAGTTAGTCCATACAGACTTATGTGGTCGAATAGAAGTGCGAAGCTACCTAGGAGACAGATACATAATGTCATTTGTAGATGACTATTCCAAAATGATGACTTCTATGTTTTTAAAGAAAAATTGATACATTTCAAATGTTTAAGTTGTATTTAGCTAGTGTTGAGAAGGAAAAAAGAAAGTAATTGAAATGCCTAAGGTCAGACAGAGGAGGTGAGTTCACATAAAAAAAAATTGAAATATTTTGCAATGACAAAGGTATCAAAAGGTAAACATCAGCACCAAGAGCTCCACCACAGAATGGTATTGCTGAAAGAAGAAATAGGTCAGTGATTGACTATACTAGAACCTTGATGATGGAGAAAAATGTTGCACTAAAGTACTGGAGAGAAGCTGTAAGCATTACAATCTACACACTGAATAAAGTTCAAGTCAAGAAAGGTACAAATGCAACACCTTTTGAACTATGGTATGGTCATTCACCTAATGTAAAACATTTCAAAGTATTTGGCTATAAATTCTATATTCTTAAAGATACTAGAAATGGAAAATTTGATGCAAAAAGTGATGAAAGCATATTCCTTGGATACTCCACTAGAAGTAAGGCATATAAGTGTTTGATCATTAACACTAACAAGATTATGGAGAGTGCAAATTTAAGTTTTGATGAGCATGCAGAAGTCCAAATTGATGAGTCCAACCAATCAGAGGATTACAGATCCTTTGTATATTTCTATGAAGGAATAACTGTTGAAGACAATGTTGCAAATCACGTTGGGAATCAACAAAAAATTTCTATATCTGCTGAATCTCAACTAGTGAATGTTGAGCTGCATTTAGAATCCAAGCTGCAGAATGTAGAAAATGCTCATTCTAATTCTAAAAATAGTACACATGAGAGGAATGATGGAATGACTGGTAAAGAAGAACAAAATGACTATGAAGTTGAAGGATCAAACATGGAAAGAAGGAAAGAACCAAGGTTAGCCAAGTATGTGAGAAGACATCACCTTGCAAATCAAATCATTGGTGATAGAGATGCCAGACCAATGACAAGGAATAGGCTTAGGAATGAATCATGTCTATTAAGCAAGCTTGAACCTAAAATAGTGAAAGATGCACTACAAGATGATGACTATTATAAAGCCGTGGAACAAGAGATAGATCAGATTGAAAAGAACAAAACATGGTCTCTAGTTCCTAGACCAACTGATAAGAATGTGATTGTTACCAAATGGGTGTTTAGAAAAAAAAACTTGATGAGAATGAAGAGATAACAAGAAACAAAGCGAGACTAGTTTGCAAAGGCTATGCACAAGAAAAAGGACTGGATTATGGAGAAACATTTGGCCTTGTTGCAAGAATGGAAGTAGTAAGAACATTACTTGCATATGCTACATACAAAGGTTTCAAAGTCTACCAAATGGATGTTAAATATACTTTTCTGAATGGTATACTAGAAGAGGAAGTTTACATAGAACAACCGAAGGGCTTTGTAGATGAGAAGAATAAGGACATGGTATGCAAACTACACAAAGCACTTTATGGATTGAAGCAAGCACCTATAGCTTGTAATGAGAGACTGCACAAATATCTTGTGAAGATAGGATTTAAGAGAATAGATGACAACAAAAACTTGTACATCAAAGTTGAAAAAGGTAAAGATGTTTTGATATCAGAATCTTTGTGAATGATATAATATTTGGAGGAAAAGATGTTCTTTGTAAAGATTTTGCTGATCAAACGAAGCATGAATTTGAGATGTCAATGTTTGGAGAAATCAAATTCTTTGTTGGATTACAAGTACAACAATTGAAGTATGGAATATTTGTGACCCAATCCAAATACATCAAGGAGGTACTCAAAACATTTGGGTTAGAAGACTCAAAACTAGTTAGCACACCAATGGCAACTGGACATAAGCTATCCAAGAATGATGAGTCTGCTGAAGTGAATCAGACATTATATAGGTCAATGATTGGAAAGGTGCAATATGTTGTACATAGTAGACTAGACATTACATTAGCTATTGGAATAGTGGAAAGATTTTTTACAAATCCAAGAGAAAATCACTTAATGGCAATGAAGAGAATACTGAGGTACCTAAAAGGAACTGATGACTTTGGTTTGTACTACAAGAGGAGTGAAAATTTTGAACTAAGAGCCTACACTAATGCAAATTGGCGAGGTAACGTTGATGATAGAAAAAGCACCAGTGGAGGAGCACTTTTCTTAGGAAAAAGGTTGATTACATGGACTAGTAAAAAGCAAATCTGCACCTCACAGTCTATTGCTGAAGCTGAATATGTGGTAGCTGCTATAAATTGAACCAATATTGTATGGATCAAACATTTGCTTCAAGGTATGAAGGAAGAAGTAACTAAGCCTGTGATACTTTATTGTGACAACACAAGTGCTATTAACATATCAAAGAACCCTGTAATGCATGCTAAAACCAAGCATATTGCAATCAAGTATCACTATGTAAGAGAGTTGGTGGAAGACAAACAAGTGAAGATGGAATATGTTAGCTCAAAGAAACATATTGCTGACATCTTCACAAAAGCACTACCTAAAGATGCTTTTGAGTATCTTAGAGGTAAATTAGGGGTGATACCCCTAGCTAAGGCTACTTGAAGCTAAAGCATGAATGCCTTGCATCAAATGAGCTGATTGTTGAACATTTTATACATTGATGTAGAGGATGTTTACTTTAGAATTCATGCCTAAATTAATTGAAGTATTGAAGTCCCAAATTAGTCACAAGTAAGGTGATAGAGGGAGAAATAAAATGAACTTGCAAAAGCTATACTTGCATACTAAGATGCTAATATATCTTTGGCATTGTTGTAAAAAAGGGACAAATAACAGAAAACTGATCAACAATTGTTGAAGATAAAGAATCAAAAAAGAAGGAGAAGTTGATGAGTTGGTGATTAAATGAAGATAGAGGGAGATGTTGATCAGAACAACAGAAGATGAGCATACAGAAGATAAAGACAAAGAACAAGGAGGCAGCAACAAAGAGGGAGAAGCAGAAATGAAATAATTAGAATAGTAGAAGGAGATGTGAAGCTACAATTTACTTTTTGGCATTTGACTTACTGTTCTAACCTAGCTAGCATTTGGTTGAATAGTTTAGTCTGATGGTTGATCAGTTTGGTTTGCCATCAATGCCAAAGAGGGAGATTGTTGGAAATCTGATTGAAAAGCTCATTGTTGAAGATCAAATAGGGAGATTGTTGTAAAGAAGGAAGAATGTTGTAAAAGAATGTTTTCAATCATTGTTTTGTCATTGATGTCAAACCTGCTATTCTTAGGAATGACATTTGCTTATAAGATCCAGATACTATCACTTAGTTGATTGATGAAGAGGATTTGATCAACAAGATGTAATAAGAACACCTAAGGGAAAGGTTGAGTTATGATGTTGTAATGAAGTGCAAGGATCAGTTAAGACAATGGTTAAATAATGTATTGATAGCATACTCAAGAATACAGAGGTTGGGTACACTTAGAAACTTTGGAGGAAAAAGCTGTAACAAGGTTGACTGCAAAGCTTAAGCTAAGATCTTTAGTGGGTGCTGAGCAAGTTAGTTGAAGCCGAGAAAATTTCCAATTGATGCCGAGTAACACAGTATGTGCCGAGCACTAGTATTTCAATAGTATTGAGCTACTACATTATTTCAAGTGACAAAGATTTTCCAAATCTAAGCTGACAAAGTGGTTACCTTGAATTTTGTGAATGAGTTGGAAGATCAGGATGATGAGCTAGTGGCACAGAATTCTATGTAAACCATTTTTGGGTGAATTCTAAAGGATTATTCAAGAAGTTTCTAGAGGAAACAGAATATGGATTAGATGCAATGAATCCTATCTAATCCATATGAATTGAAATTAAAGAATGGAAGAATTGATCGGGAAAAGGAACTCTAAGACTTCTATTTAAGAAGTCATAAACCAAGAAGCAATGAGCTGTTGATACTGTTGTTGCTGGAGAGCCAAATCTGTGAAGTGGTTGAAAGGGTGTCAAGGAGAAGACATCTAGAGAAGGAAGAGCACAAAGGCTCTTCTTCTATAAGTGGTCATGAAGAGATGATTGCACTAGTACATTGAGCAAGGAGACTCAATGAGACTAAGCTTGAAAGGAGGGCAAATTGTTTGAATTGCAGAGATTGAAGGCCAAACAAGGGTATGAGTTGAGAAGTGATCTGAGATCTGCAAAATAAGTTGTATGTTGTAGTTAGGTTAATATTTCCTAATACTCCCTAGCAATTGTATTAGATCTGGAAAATCCTATGGACTTAGGTTGGCCTAGCAGCCATTTTTAAATCCTTTAACAGGGTGGCATTCTAGGTGAATGTTCTAAAGTCCTTTAACTAGGCCCACTTCTAATAGGGTGGTTAAATCCTCTAACAAGGTCACATTTAACAGTGTGTTGTAAGCCTTTAATAAGGCAGGCCTTTCACAGGGCATCACTTCAAAAGAGTGAGAATGGAGTAGCATGTTACTAGTGGTTTTTTGCAAATTGGGTTTCCATGTAAATCACTATGTTATGTGTTGATTTCTTATGTGTTATGCTTGCATGTTGATTTACAGTAACTTGCTGATTAGAAAAGTTAAAGCTTGGATGAATGAATAGTTGAATGGGCTCACTATACTTAGTGAAAAGTTTGAATAGGACATTTGGACCTTGAATAACTAATTCACCCTCACCTCTCAGTTATTCTAAAGCATTTCTAATAACTAGGTCCAAGTTTAGGTGATGTAACCTATTGAACAAGTGTAATAGTTAATGTATCAGTAGAAATGGTACTCGATAGCTAAATAAGAGCATGGATAGCCTTTTCCTCCTTAGGCTTCTCGGTCTATGTCGATTCTATCTTCTTGTCTCCTTCTTTAGTATCTTGTGCTAATTGATCTGCTTCACATTTCTCATCTTCTTGTCCATTAGTGACATGAGTAAATTGTGGTGGCACAATAATTATCTTACCCTGTTGCTCAACACTCATATCATGAATGGCTGTAACTGATGTACCTTGAAAACTATCATTTTTTGCATTATCAATCCATGGATAGTCTTGTATTTGTTGGAAACTATAATTGGAACAATTGTTATGTTGTCATTGATGTCAAATCTATTGGTGAGATAAATTGTTATTTAATCTAAGTGGCATATCTATTTGATTGATGAAGAGGATTTGAAAAGTTGTTCATAACAAAAGCATCTGGAGGATAGGTTGAATTATGAAGAGGAAACTAAAAAGGGACATTTAATTAGTTGGACTTTGATAAGATAAAGTGATTGTTTAAATGATTTTGCAAGAGGAGAAGGTAGTAATACTCAAGTCTTGAAAGTGTGAACAAAGATACATAGGCTTGACTAAGAAACAAAGTAGAAGACTAAAGAACTTTGTTGTATATGTCGAGTGATGCTAGTGTCAACCGAGCCACTATAAATGTCAACCAAAGTTAGTGTTGAGCGAGCATCAGTATTGATTGAGTGATAGTGTAAATGTTGAACAAGAAGTTTAATAGTGACCAAGTAACCCACTGATGACTAGTGTTAGAGCATAGTATTGGCTGAGGAACAACATTTTAACTATTTGCGAGGAATCATAATTTCCAACCGACTAAGTTGATTTCTTCAGATATGGAAAGCATGTTGAATATAAGGATCATTGAGTTGGATCATTTAATTTTAGGAGAGGATTAGGTAATGGAAAGTGTGTTGAATATAAGGATCATTGAGTTGGATCATTTAATTTTAGGAGAGGATTAGGTAAGACCTAAGAGATGGATTCTAAGAGAAGTTTCTAGAAAAAAAGTGATAAACAAAATGGTGATTAGATTCATATAATTTGATGAATCAAATTGTGAACCCTAATATCTATGGTGGTATTTAAGCAATAATAGATCCAAACTACCTTATTTAAAGAGGTACAAGGGGCAAACTTTCTGTATGGGAAGAGAAGCTATGCGTGTGTGAAGGAGTTTTAGAGAGTTGGAGTTGTTGTTGAAGTTATTGATTGGCAAATCTAAGCAGAAGGTTGAATCAAAGTTGAGAAGAAGTGAAGGGTGATTTTTTGAAGGGTTTCTAGGTGAATCTAAGATTGAGATGATAATGGAGGCTAGACAGTGAATTAGTACATAAGAGTTGAACAAAGATCTATACATGCAAAGTGAATTGTACTTAATAGATCAAAACCTATTGTTACTTTCTAACCATTGTGAATAGTATTTAAAATTCTTTAATCAATGTTGACCTAACAGTCATAGTGACCTAACAATGATATGTAAATCCTTTAACATGGTGACATTCTAATGGAATACTCTAAAGTCCTCTAACAAGACCACCCCTAAGATGGTGATTAAATCCTTTAACAAGGTCACATTTAATATTGTGTATTGTAACCTTTAATAGGGTTGGCTCCTAACAAAGCTCATTCTAGAAGAGTGAAAATTGGTAACATGTTGCTAATGGTTTTTTCCAAATTGGGTTTCCACATTAAATCCTAGTGTCAAACTTGTGTGGATGTTATTGTTATGTTTTATTGATCAATATTTACATTGTGCAAGTCTCTTATTTTTAGAACAGTGGACAACTAGCTAATGTTATTGAAAGTCTATAGTAGTGATCAAGCTATGAAATGATAAGATTTGAATTTGATTAAGTGTTTTTTTGTTCAATTGGTATATCTAGACCTTGAATAACTGATTCACCCCCCCCTCCCCACTCTCAGTTATTCTAAATATTCTAACAATTGGTATCAGAGTGTTGGTGCTTGTAGAGAGAAGTTTTAAGGTAATTAAAACTAAAGATCATGGCATACAAAAGAGAGGTACCAAAGTTGAATAAGGAAAAATTTTCTGCATGGAAAAAGTTTATGAGGCCACATATAGCTAGTATTGGTGATGTTGCATTAGATTTTATGGACAATGCATATGTAGACATATCAACAATCCCTCTAACTACTCAACAATTGAAAGAAAAGCAAGAACATGATAAGTTAATGTTGGAATTTGTTTCAGCCTTAAGCTATGTTGAGTTTGATAACCTAAAAGAATGCAAGAATTCAAAGGAAATATGGGATAAATTGACAGCCATCTGTGGAGGAGATGATAATGTCTTAAGAGCCAAATTGCAAAATCTAAGAGGTAAGTTTAATGAAATGAGAATCGCAAAAGGTGAGAACATAGTGTAGTACTTTACAGGAATCAAATAGGTTGTCAATGCCATTAGAGGAGCTAATGAAAAGATTTAAAATAAAATAATAATCAACAAGTTATTGAGAACTCTACTTCCTACTTATGCTATTAGGGTTTATGTAATACAAGAACTGAGATGTACACCAGGTAATGCCCTAACTCTAAAAGGTGTAATTGGTAGGCTTGTTGCTTTTGAGATGTCTAATTTTGATAAGTACAATCCTACTACTATTGAATGTTCTTTTAAATCACAACTAGTTCCTAGCAAGAAAGGAAAAGGAAAACATGTGAAAAGTGATAGTGATACTTTTGATGATGAAATTGAAGGATTGATAGCTAGGAGATTTGGAAGAGGCAAAGGAGAATACAAAGGTAAACTTCCCATAATCTATTTTTCATTCAACAAGGTTGGTGATATTGTTGCAAGATGTCTTGATAGAGAAGACATGGATGAAAGGAAGGAAAACAAGTACAAAGGAAGAAGAGATGACTGAGACTTCAAGAAGAAAACAAATTACAAGGAAAAGGTAAGAAATCTTCTTATATTGCTAAAGTAGAAACTGATACTGAATCTGATAGTAATGATGAAGAGGTAGTCTATGTTTCTATGAAAGAAGATTCTGATGAAGATGAGAAAAATGCTTTAATATCTTATGTGAACAAAAGTGATAGATGGATAATTGATAGTGGTTGCTCTAACAACATGATTGGTGATAGAAGTAAATTTGAGGACATCGGGTCATACAGGGGTGGCTGTGTTAAATTTGGTAATGATATTCCATGTCTTGTGAAGGGTAAATGATCAATTAAACTAACTAATAAGATCAAATATGAAAATGTTTATTAGGTTGAAGGACTTAATTATAATTTGTTAGAGTTTCATAGTTAAAAAAATTGAAGTACAAAGTTGAACCCTATCACAAAAAGGCCAAAATATTTGATGTTGATGGTAAACTAATTGGAAGTGGTGATCAAACAAGATGTAACTTGTTCTATCTAGATTTATTTGATAAGACATATTTGTTTGCACAACATGAAGATATTTGGTTATGGCACATGAGGTTATGCCATGTAAATTTTGATAATTTGGTTAGCATTAGTAAAATGACAAAAGTAAGAAATTTTCCAAAATTGAAGAAACTTGGAAATGATATGTAAACAATGTCAATTGGGAAGAATGACAAAGTCTAGTTTCAAGAGCAAAACATGTTCATCTAATGATATTTTAGAATTGGTTCATATTGACTTATGTAGACCTATTGGAGTTCAAAGCTATTATAGAGATAAATATTTCATTCTATTTGTTGATGACTATTCTAGAATGATGAATGTGATGTTTCTTAAATAAAAAATCTAATGCCTTTCAATTATTTAAGTGGTATTTGGCCAAGGTTGAAAAAGAGGCAAGGAAGAGTGTAAAGTGCTTGAGATTTGATAGAGGTGGTGAATTAATTTTCAATGAGTTCAACATATTCTACAATGACAGGGGAATCAAAAGACAAATGTCTGTACCTAGGACCCCTCCTTAGAATGGAATAGCTAAAAGAAGGAATAGATTAGTAATGGACTATCCTAGAGAATTGACAATGAAGAATAATGTGTCATAGAAATATTGAAGATTAGTTTTAAGTACAAATCTTTATACTCTAAACAAAGTGCAAGTCAAGAAAGGTACAAATATTACACCTTTTTAGTTGTGGTATGGATATGCACCTATTTCAAAGTTTTTGGAAGAAAATGCTACATACTTAAAGAGAATAGTAATGGAAAACTTCATGCTAAAAGTGATGAAGGCATATTCCTAAGATATTCCACTAAGAGCAAAGCTTATAAGTGTTTGAACTCTAAAACTAACAAAGTTGTGGAAAGTGCAAATATGAAAGTTGATGAATATATAGATAAAAATTAAGTTGATTGTAAGACAAAACCTTAAGACTACAATTCCTTCATATATGTGAATGATAGTGCTCCAAGTACTCCACCTGAACAAGAAAAGAAATTTGCAGATCCCCAATAGACTACGAATGCTAAGTTGTAATAGCCAGTTGCCAAGCAACAATCTATGGGTGTTGAGCAATAGGTAAATGATGTTGAGTCACAAACAGAGAAAGCCAGACATCAGGAAGGCAATGTCAAACATGCAGAACATGAACCAATAATGAGCTTGAAAAAGAGAGAGATAATGAGCTTGGAATCACTTTTCAAGATGAACCCATTGAGGAAAAAATAAGAAAAGAGCCCATAATATCAAAATATGTGACAAGACATCATGCACCTAAACAAATCATTGGAGATAAAGAGTCCAATGTTATGATAAGGAAAAGACTCAGAAGTGATACATACTTACTTTGTGAGTTTCAGCCCAAATTTGTGAAAGATGCCTTAGAGAATGAAGATTGGATACAAGCTATGATTGAAGAAATTGAGAAAATTGAAAAGAATAAAACATGGACCCTAGTACCCAGATCTAAAGACAAAAATGTTATTGGAACCAAGTGGGTATTCAAGAACAAGTTGAATGAAGAAGGCGACGTCACAAGAAACAAGACAAGGCTGGTATGAAAAGGATATGCACAAGAGGAAGGTGTTGACTATGGGGAAACATTTGCTCATGTAGCAAGATTAAAAGGAGTTAGAACACTGCTTGCATATTCTACTTATAAAGGATTTAAGGTATATCAAATGGATGTCAAATCTACATTTCTAAATGGGATACTTGAAGAAGAAGTATACATAGAACAAACTAAAAGATTTGTTGATCCCAATAAGGAGAATATGGTGTGTAAGCTGCAAAAAGCTTTATATGGTTTGAAACAAGCCTCTAGAGCATGGTATGAAAGACTGCATAATTATTTCATGAAGATTAGTTTTGCAAGAACAAATGATAACATAAGTCTATATTTGAAGACTGGTAAGAACAATGAGGTATTTTTATCTGAAATTTGTATTGACGATATCATATTTAGAGGTAAGAAGGCATTATGCAAGTCATTTGCTGATGAAATGAAGAAGGAATTTAAAATTTCAATGTTTGGTGAGATCACATTCTTTGTTGGTTTACAATTGTATCAAATGAAGCAACATATCTTCATTACCCAGTCCAAATATATCAAGGAGATATTGAAAACTTTTGGGATGGAAGATTCAAAACTAGTGAGTACACCTATGGTTAATAGACACAAACTATCTAAGAATGATGATTCTACTGATGTGAATCAAACACAATACATATCAATGATTGGTAAACTTTGGAATCACAAGTGGGAAGAGAGTAAGGTGAATCAAGAGTTTAAACTTGGACCTATTAAACTTTCACCATTCATACATCACATGCATTAATATACTGAAATAACATGTAAAGCATATGCATCAATCATGTAAACATGTAATCAAACACACATATAACACCATATATGATTACCTAGAAACCCTCCAAGTGAGAAAGTATAACTAGGGTTGGGATGACACCCACAAATCTTCACTACTGCAACAATAAAGTGTATCTAATGAAGGTTACAATGATTTAACCATGAATCATGGTTTGCCCTATGAAAGACCTACTCTATTAAAGGCTTACAAAGACTATTACGTCCCACCTTGTTAGAGGATTTCAAAACCCATTTAGAAGTGTGCCTAGTTAGAAGACTTCAACTTACAATTACGTAATCACCCCATTAAAGAATTTCATATAGCCTATTAGGACTACTCTGTTAAGAGATTTAACTAAAATCACCTATTAAAATGTCTGAGAATAGATCTTGAAATAGGCACTTGCTTGCCTAATAACATATCACATGTACACAATCTCTGATTGATCCTTCATGATTTGATGTATCAATGTTGTATCTTTCTCTATCCTTTGTTCTTCTATAACTGATTCTACAAATCACTCTTACTTCTACGTCACCTTGAATGCACTACAAACTATCTTGTTCACATTTTTCATTCGATCATTCACTCCCCATACACTATTAAGAGTTTAGGGCTTCATCCTTCTTAAGAAGACTCTGGTGGCTTAGGGTTAGGTATGAATCTATGGCTGAGATTTATCCATTTTGCTGCTTAAATCTTCCCATTTTCTAATTGGCTTCATGTAATTGCATAGGGAATCTGCATATAGATTCATCCTTATCTCCAAAAGATTGTAGTCTATCCTTAAGTCAACTCAGAAATGGTTTACATAGTTATTTGTGCCATTACAAACAAATATGTCAAAACTATGTCACTCGACATATGAAGTCTCTGATGCTCGACATACATTGTATTTTTTCTTCTGACTCGGCACCTATACTACTCGGCATCCACTATTTACTTGACACTTGAATCACTCAGCATGGTCTATCTGCTTGGCACTAGAGTGACTCAGCACTCATTGCAACTCGACATGGTCTATTTGCTTGGCACTAGAGTGACTCAGCACATGAGTGACTAGGCACTCATTGCAACTCGACATGGTCTAACATTTACATGTTGTGCTCGACATGTATTACTAGTTCAATATGAACCGAGTAAATGGTTTAACTGAGTTAACATTCACTTGTCAAAACCAATCTAAGATCAACAATCTCCCCCTCTGACATGAGTGTCAAAAACACTTAAATATATAATATTCTACTTTTCGAGCATAACATATCAATGACTCAGCTTATATACAAAACTTCAAAATTTCAAAATTTTGCAATAACCTATATACCTCAAAATTGTTAACTCCCCCTAAATTAATGTGTCTATTTTGTATCCAAAATATGTGCTCCTCTTTGACTTCAATGCATTGTATCTCATACTCTTTCATCTGATATGCTCTATCATAGCTGATATATGTATCCATTTACTACTTTCCTAAAAAATGTGTCTCCCAAAAATGTATATGTATATCACCACAATGATATAAATTTATTACTAGGCTCCCCCTTTGTTATTTCTTCCTTTCTTTTATTCTATAATACCCTTTTGTTCATACTCCCCCATGGTATATTTTTCCTTTGCTTTATCTCCCTTTCTATATTTCTCTCCCTTTCTTTGTCTCTTCCCCTTTTTTACACTTATGTCAAATGGGCTATACATGTATATTGTGTTTGTCCAAAAAGGATTTATGGACTTC
Organism: Cupressus sempervirens; assembly: GCA_028749045.1. Classification (NCBI taxonomy): domain Eukaryota; kingdom Viridiplantae; phylum Streptophyta; class Pinopsida; order Cupressales; family Cupressaceae; genus Cupressus; species Cupressus sempervirens. The sequence continues at coordinate 128,232,839 of CM053783.1, forward strand.
CATTATGATTTTGAGAGCTACATCTTAGTTGTCACATGCAACATCCAATGACTTGATCTAGATAGCAAGCTCGGCAGCAAGGTGTACTAGGCCATCTAGAGTAGAAATATTGGGGTCTTTCTTCAGTAGAGTCTCTACATAACCTAGTTCCTTATGTAGTATTTCCACGTGTGGGGTGAGGGACACCTGCATATATGTCAATTTGGCTCTTATGCTAGCCTCTTATGATGTTAAAGTAACTAATTGGCTTTGTGATTGAAGCAATGTATGAAAATGCTTCTCATTCTGATCAGGGTTTTGAGGTAACCTTGTACCTAATATGTTGAGATTTCTCTCTAGGCTCATAATATTATGTCGAGTTTCTTGGGTAGGGTCACACCATTTGGTGTAGAATTAGAATATATTCTCAAGTGCCTTCTTCACATCCTCAACCTTTGTAGCCAATGAAACTTGAGTGAGTTCTATATCACCAGATATCTTTTCATTTACCTTGCTCTAGAATTTCTTTTCAAACCATTCTAAGAGTTTAGCATTAGTATCAATGTCTTTATTATTGACCTTTTCCACTATATTCGATAGTTGTTCAAGTAGTGACTTGGTCTCTTCAGGAGTTGGTAGACTAAATGCATCCAAAAAGATGTCCTTAATGTCATGAAGTGCTTGCTTCTACCTGTGTTCTCTCCTAAGCATTTCCTGATGCTTTTTCTTCTCTAAGGCTTGTTACGAAATGCCTATTTTGTCTAATGTCATTGTATCACAATCAAACTTAGGTATAACTATCTCTTCATCAAGAGTGATATCTCCATAGTGAATTACCTTTTCAACTTTTGAAGAGCTAGAGCCTGGCATTGAGATTTGTAATGGTATAGCTTTTGTGCTCAACTTCTAAAGAGTCTCTGTAGAAGGAATGCCAAATGTTGGTAGGGTTACCAGTGCTTGGATGGCCTCTTGTTCCTTCACTTTTGGTATTTCTTCACTCTCTTTAGATTTTCTCTTGTCTATCACAATGACATGACTAGCACCTTGTCCTTGTGCTTTAGGTATAGATGAATCTATCTATCCTCCTTCTTGTTGTCCAATAGTAGTGTCTTTTTCTTTTGTACTGCTTCTACTCAACCATGCCAATTTTAACAAATGTATCAACCTTAGTAGATGTATCTACTATTGTTTGAGTCGAAGGTTGTACTTGAGTAACTAAAGGGATGAAAAAAGGTGGTTCTTATGGATTCACCTTGTCCCTTGTGACATCAATTAATGCCTTTCGAAGCTCATTTGTACGGACCAAGACAGGATTTTCACATAGCTCGGCATCCTTAACAATAATATCAAAAGACTTGAAGAAAATATTAGAATACATAAGAACCACATGTTAAACCCTTCTTCTCAATGATTTTATACTCTTCCTTTATAATACCATTTTCACATAACCTATCATATGCTTCTCTAATTTCTAAGTCCCCAATGCTACCACTTTTACAATTATAAAATCTACTTACATCTTGCACCATTATTACATGAGGTGGTATCATGGATAAAGTGCCAAAAGGATCTTGTTTGTAAGCTATTCAGGAATGACCTTAAAAAAAGGTTGTTTGACTTCATTACTGACAAGCTAAACAGTCAAAACCTCTTTTCCTTCTACATTTTTTGAGCTAGATGCCATTTGTCAAACTAGGGTTTATGCAAAGTAAAACTATGTAGCTCAACTTGTGATAAATACCTTGTGAAATCTTTATGCTGGTGTGAGATCATTGTTGGATTTTCTACAAGTTCTTTGAATAAGTTTCTAAATCACCTTTTGCTTTGCTCACTCTTGGTTGTATTCAAAATGATGAATAATGAGTAGAAATCGATCATATACCCTTCAAAAACTTTGCATTTAATGCTTAGTGCTTGTACATCTGTAAGCTCGGCATCAACCATTTTCAGAATCACTTGACATCTATAGATATTTCCATCACTCGAAAGATACTATGAGTTTGGCACCAACTAGATAGTACTACAACTTGACATCAACTAACATTCCACTTGGCATATGTAGAAAACATTTTATACTTGGAAAAAACATGAAAACTTTAAAGATTTAACTTGAATTTAAAACAATATCTTGCATCTTTATTCATGCTAGTGTAGTCTTTTTAGTACTATCTCCTTTGGAACTAATGCATGATATAACTCTTGATTATCAGTCCCACATACCTCTTGATTGTTCCATTTGATGAGGTGTGATCACCTAACCCATTGGTTGAAGTGATCCCTTCTCCATTTGATGTGCCACAATCATTCTTCTTTTTCCATGTCTTGTTCATCTCATCTCTAATGTGTTCAACATCTGCCTTGCCTTTGCCCTTATCAAATTCACAACTTGGTGCCTTTGACCTAGTTGGACAATGCTTACTAATGTGGCCAGTGTTCAAACAACTAAAACATGTAGTTTGACTCAACCACCTTTCATAGTTACCACTGAAGTGTGTCCTAATACAATTCTTAGGAATATGTCCATATTGTTGACAATAGTGATAGCTATATCTTGCATTGTAATCCCAATTATAAATGTTTCCATAGCTTCTTACCTTTGTTGGCTTGTTTGATGACCACATGGATTTGGATCTGCATTCAAAGGCTCTATGTCCATACTTCTGACAGTTGTAGCAATATCCTTCAAATCTTTGTTTTTGCACGGTCCTGGTTTTGCATTCATGTGCTTGATGACCTTGTTTGTTGCACTTATGAAAAGGAGTCATGTTTTTAGGCTTGACAATTTGATTTGTATTCTTACTCCTACACATATTAGTAGTATTTCCTTTCTTATCACAATTATGACAAGTAGGTTTGAAGTTCTTACCTTTGAAGTTTCTTTTTTTAGCAAATTTGGATGATTCTCCTTCTTTAGTGCTTGTGTAGCCTAGTCTTGATGTATCTTTGTTGGATTTAGGGGATCTCAATAATCGCTCAAAGTATTTGATGGCTTCATTTGGCTTGTTGAGACTTTTAGAAAATTCATTTTCTCTTTGCAGATCATTTTACAATTGTTCATTCTGCAACTTCATGTAGTTATCTCAATGTCCTTGACATTCAGTTCATAGTTGACATTCATCATTTGACTTAGAGTATCCAATTGCATGTTGGAGATCTTGGTCAGCTCTATTGACTTCTCTTCCAATCTGTTTTCCATAATTCTTTTGTCTTCTTCAATCATGGCTTTGTCTTCCATGGCTTTCTTCTTTTGTCCAGTCACCTCACATAGTAGTATAGCTTGTGATTCTTGCTCTAGCTTGAGATTTTTGATTTCCTTAGCTTGGATTCTGATCTTTTCCATTAGATTTATAACTGTTGCATCAAATTCATTGGAGTTACCATCTGCAAATAGCTTGGTGGTATGTATTTCTTTGTATAGTGTGTCATTCTTTGCAATAGCAATCTCTTTCCTTCTCTTCAAGGATTTCTTTAGTTCTTCTCTTGCCTCATTTAGTTGATTTAGTATCAGATGTATTTCAATCTCGTGGTTCTCAATAGTCTTTCCTAGCTTGTAGACTTCCATTTCAAGATCTTTCCTCTAAGCTGCAAAGCTTCTCTTTCAAAGAACCTCACTTTGATACCAATTGTTGGAATTACAAGTGGGAAGAGAGTAAAATTCTAAGGTGGTGGTGCTGGGGGGGGAGGGGGGGTGGTGAATCAGGAGTTTAAACTTGGACCCATAAAACTTTCACCATTCATACATCACATGCATTAATATACTGAAATACCATGTAAAGCATATGCATCAATCATGTAAACATGTAATCAAACACACACATAACACCAGTTATAATTACCCATAAGCCCTCCAAGTGAGAAGGTAAAACTGGGGTGGGGATGACACCAACAAATCTTCACTACTGCATCAATAAAGTGTATCCAATGAAGGTTACTATGATTTGACCATGAATCATGGTCTGCCTTATGAAAGGCCTGCCCTATTAAAGGCTTACAAAGATTGTTAAATCCCACCTTATTAGAGGATTTCAACACCCTATTAGAAGTGTGCCTGGTTAGAGAACTTTAACTTACAATTAAGTAAGCACCATGTTAAAGGATTTCATACAACCTATTAGGACTACTCTATTAAGAGATTTAACTGAAATCACCTGTTAAAATGTCTCAGCATAGATCTTTCAATTTGCACTTTTTTGCCTAATAATAGATCACCTCTACACAATCTCTAATTGATCCTTCATGATCTGATGTATCAATGCTATATCCTTTTCTATCCTCTATTCTTCTCTAACTGATTCTGCAAATCACTCTTACTTCTAAGTCACCTTGAATGCACTAAAAATTATCTTGTTCGCACTTTTCATTCTATTAGTCACTCCCCATACACTATTAAGAGTTTAGGATTTCCTCTTTAAGAAGACTTTGGTGGCTTAGGGTTAGGTATAAATCTATAGTTGAGATTCATCCATTTTGAGGCCTAAATCTTCCCATTTTTTGATTGGTTGCATCTAATTGCATAGGGAATTCGCATATAGATTCATCCTTATCTCCAAAAGATTGTAGTCTATCCTTAAGTCATCTTAGAAACAATTTAGATAGTTGTTTGTGCCATTACAAAAAAATATGTCAAAATTGTGTCACTCGGCATATGAAGTCTCTAATGCTCGGCATACATTGTATTTTTGCTTCTGACTCAGCACCTATACTACTTGGCATCCACTGTTTACTTAGTACTTGAATCACTTAGCATAGTCTATCTGCTTAGCACTAGAGTGACTCAGCACATGAGTGACTCAACACTCATTGCAACTTGGAATGGTCTAACATTTACATGTTGTTCTCAACATGTATTACTAGTTTGGTATGAACTAAGTACATGGTTTAAGTGCGTAGACATCACTTGTCAAAACTAATCTAAGATCAACATAAACTACAATATGTTGCTCATAGTAGACTAGATATTGCATTAGTAGTTGGTATAGTTGCAATATTTTCAAAAAGTCCTAAGTAAAACCACATGATGGAAATGAAAAAAAATACTGAGATATCTAAAAGGAATAGAAGATTATGGATTGTATTACAAGAAGAATTATAGATTTGGATTGAATGTATTTACTGACTTTGATTGGGTGGCAAATCTTGATGATAGGAAGAGTACAAGTGGTGGTGCATTCTTTCTAGGAAAGAGACCAATTTCATGGACAACAAGAAAAGAACTGCATTTCCCAATCAATAGTTGAAGCCAAGTATGTGCTAGCAGTAGTGAATTGTTCAAATATCATATGGATCAAGCAATTATTGAAAGGTATGAAGGAAGATATTACTATTCTAGTGGTTATCTATTGTGATGACACACGTGTTATTAACATATAAAAGAAATCTATTATGCACACAAAGAAAAAGCACATTGCTATCAAGTATCATTACTTTAAAGAGCTAGTTCAAGACAAAGAAGTGAAATTGGAGTATGTGAATACAAAAGAGCAAATAGAAACATATTTACTAAAGCTTTACCTAAGGATGCTCATGAATATCTTAGAGGTAAAGTGGGGGTGATTCCCCTAGACAAAGCTACTTAAGCTACAATGAAGCATCACATCAAATGTGTCGATCAAACTATCTTACACATTGATGTAGACAGTTCTACTTTTGGAGTTTCCTAAGGTAGTAGTAAAGAAAAAGGATAGAATAATGGACCAATCATATGAAGATGATAGATGAAGAATTCAAAAATGAAATAAAGGTATCTACATGATCAAGATGCATGAGATAGAGATAAATTCTTTAGCATTGTTTTTAGGGAGAGAATATTCAAAGGGAGAGATTATCTAAGTTACCATGAAGAAGGAGAAATAATGAGGGAGAGATTATTAGAGAATTATAGATAAAGATCATAATGAAAGAGGTAGTTAGTGATGTTGGAAATGTAAGAGGAGTAATTGAGAGGGGAGGGGTGAATTAGTTACCAAAAAAATAAATCCTAGATCCCTTAGATGTTAATACAAATTTAAAAAAATCAAAACTTTGTTGAAAGTGAATATCGTTGTAACTCAGTTAGCATTGAAATCACTTGGCTAACACTAAGAATTTATGTCACTCGACAAACACTAAAATATTTACTTCTTATGATGTTGTTATTAACAATAATTAAATTAGTTGCAAAAATAGAAAGAAAATAACATGAACATATGTGACACCAAAATTTAACGTGGAAATCTATTTTGGAAAAAATCATAAATTGCAACTAGTTATTATTTTTCACTCTTTTGAAGTGAACCTTGTTAGGAGCCAACCTTGTTAAAGGTTACAAAACACAATGTTAGGTGTGACCCTGTTAAAGGATTTAAATCACTCTATTATGAGTGGCCTTATCAGAGGTCTTTAGACACTTCAATCTAGAAATGCCACCTTGTTAAAGAATTTGGCAAATGGGTCAGTGCAAGAAGTTGGGTCTCACTTTTGGCCAAAAAGTGGAAGTGTTTTTCCTATTTTTGAAATATTTTGTCAATTGATGCCAAAATTTGAGCCATTTAGAGATTAAATATAAAAAAACTTTAGAAATAAAAATTGTAGTGCTTGGAATCTTCTTTTTGAATATGAAATTTATTTGTATACCCATATGATGGATTATTTTTTTGATATGGATCTTCAAAAACCACTTTTTCATAATGTCTGTTTCAGGACAATACCACGCTCGTGTACGGACACCATAATTTGACACAAATGAATGAATTTTTGTGAATCATTTTAAATGGAGTTACCTGACACACCAAAGATTGATGAGAATATTTTTCTTGAATTTTTTAATGAATATTTTTTTAAAATTAACTTTTAATTGGCTATAAAGGAAAATTTTAAAACCTCTCATGTACGAAAACCATAATTTGATCAAAATTTCACTTTTTTCACTTTTTTTTTTAAAACTTCAAAAGAATTGAATGTAGGTTGATGACATATAAATTAATTTAAGAAAAATTATAAAATAAAAAAGTTATTAAAGTTTTAGTGAACATTGCTATTTTACATTTAAGTACCACCTTTGATTAAAAAAAATACAAAAATAGTAAAAAAATCATAACACTATAAAATTTATATTTCTAAAATCAGGACAGTGAGAGCTCTAATGGATTTTTGTTTCGTAAAAAAATTTGATCGGGAAGACCCTCTAAAAATTATGGCAAGGCATGAATTTGTCAGTTCAATGCCTTAGCCAAATCTTGAGAGGCCAAGGCATAGGCTTGGTCTCACCAAGCCTGTCCCAAACCAAAATCTGAGGCAAGAAAAAAAAATCCCGCCTCATGTTGTAAGAAATGGGCACCCATTATTTGAATTTCAAAAAATGGGTACCCGTTTTGAAAAGCTAAAAGTGGCATGTAAAATCTGTCGAAAACTTAAAAATTCAAATTTTTAAGAAACGGGTACCCATTTCTTAAAAATTCAAAATTTTTATTTTTGAGAAATGGGTACCCATTTTTTGAAAATAAAAAATGGGTACCCGATTTTTAAAAATAATGGATGCTCATTTTTTAAATTTAGGGTCGGGCACCCGAGTCGAAAATGGGTGCCCATTTTTAAAATTTGGGTACCCGTTTCTAAGAGGTTTCATTTCGCGGATTTGACTTTCGTAAAATTGTGACCCAACTTTGTGCATTCACCCAAATAGTTGTTAAGCTAACTCTGTTAAGAGATTTGATTCACTACTACAATTTTTAGAGAGTAACAATGATACAACTTGATTGCTGATGCAACTATATTACTAATTTTAGATCTTTGTTCTAGCTTGATACTTGATCCTTCTTGATTAGATAAAACTTTTCAGCTTGGTCAACTCAGGATGCTCTACTATCCTTCTAATTCACTTCCTTGATTTATCTTTTCAATCCCATGCTTCACTCTTTCAATCCCACAACTTGACCTTATAGTTATATCATTTACCTTGTCAAGTCAATTTGAATACACTTTAAAATATTCAATATTCATCCCTTAAGTCGGCTAGACTTATCAAATAAATTCATCAAACTAACTACACTAACTTAAGAAAATCCTTCATTAACTGACCTAGTTTGGTCAACACTAACTCAGAAAACACTTTCTTTAGACATCCTTTGGTAACTTAGTGAGCTCAGTTAACATTGGTTCCATGCCAATTTCTCTTTGGTGCTCGAGTGGACTCGAAAGACACTGTCTCTAAACTTGATTATCTCTAGAAACTCGACAGGTACTAGAAATTATTTTCATCACTCGAGTGAGCTTGACATACGCTAACTAGTAAAGACTTGACATTTTGAGTAACATCAAAGAAAATATACAATTGAACAATTGTTTTCAACAATCTCCCTCTTTGGCATCAATGGCAACACAACATGTCATAATATAATGAATTTTTTAGAGAAAAATAAAAGTAAGGATAATATCCTTAGTTTCATTCTCATTCTCTTCTATGAGAACTCCCTCTATCAGTATGAACTCCATATGACATCAAGCTCTCCCTCTAGAATGATTCTCTAATTATTTTGATTCTCCCTCTATCTTCTTTACTCTTTATCTGACTTGAAAACAAACTCTTCCTTTTAAACAATCACAAATTTTCTTGATATTGACAACAAACTCTCCCTCTTTAACATCTCATGCCAAAGATAACATTTAGTGAAGTTCCCATGTACCTGATATACTAATTCATATGCAATCATCCCTTTACAATACTGCATCAACTTGTCTGATCTTCAACATGCTTGGTTGATGCATCAGTAAAATCTAATTAGTGAGCTTCAGATAGGGGAATGACCCCTACCTTACCTCTTAGATACAAAAATGCATCCTTAGGTAATGGCTTGGTGAATGTGTCTACAAGATGTTCTTTTGTATTCATATATTCCAACCTTACTTCCTTGTCTTGCACCAATTCTCTCAAGAAATGATATTTTATTGCAATATGCTTGGTCTTGGTATGCATCACTAGATTCTTGGATATGTTGATTACACTGGTGTTATCACAGAAGACAATAATTAGATCCTTGATTTCTTCCTTCATACCTGTCATCAGATGTTTGAACCAAACAATATTTGAACAATTAACTATTGCAACAAAATATTTTTCCTTTGTTGTCAACTGAGAGATACAGTTCTGCTCCTTTCTTATCCAAGATACCACCCTCTTTCGAAGAAAAAGTGCTCCTCCACTAGTGCTCTTCCTATCATCAACACTTTTTGCCCAATCTACATCAATGAATGCCTTCAAATCAAAGTTTCCTTCTTTCTTATACCACAAACCATACTCTTAGTACCTTTTAGATACCTCATGATTCTTTTGATTGCCATCATATGATTTTCTTTAGGATTAAAAGAGAATCTATCCACCATACCAACTGTTATTACTATATTAGGTCTTGCCTGCACCACATAGTGAAGTTTTCCAATCATTGATCTGTATGTAGTTTGATCTACCTCCTTAGAATCATCATCTTTGGACAGCTTATGTCTAATAAACATAGGTGTTCCAACTAGTCTGGAATCTTCCATTCCAAATTTCTTCAGTATCTCCTCGATGTATTTTGATTGAGTAATATAGATACCATCCTTCCTCTATTGAATTTGTAAACCAACAAAGAATTTGATCTCTCTAAACATTGAAATTTTAAATTCCTTACATATTTCCATAGAAAAAGATTTACACAAATAATCATTTCCAGTAAATAATGTATCATCTACAAAGATTTCTACCAATACAATCTTTTTATCTGGTTCTTCTTTGATGTATAGGCTTCTATTATCTTTAGTTCTTTGAAAACCAATCTTTATGAGATATTATGTAACTTTTCATACCATGTTCTATGGGCTTGTTTGAGACCATACAAAGCTATGTGTAGTCTACAAACCATGTCCCTTTTGTTAGGATCAATGAAACCTTCTGGCTACTCTATTTAAACTTCCTCTTTTGAGATTTCATTTAAGAATGTTGATTTCACATCCATCTGATATACTTTGAATCCTTTGTGTGTTGCATATTCAAGGAGTGTTCTAACACCTTCAAGTCTAACAACATGAGAAAAAGTTTATCCATAGTCAATACCTTCCTCTTGAGCATAACCCTTGCAAACTAATCTTTCCTTGCTTCTTGAAACTTCTCCATTCTCATTCAACTCATTTCTAAATACCCATTTTGTGCCAATTACATTCTTGTCCCTGGGTCTAGGAATAGAAGTCCAAGTTTTATTCCTTTCTATCTGATCAATCTCTTCATTCCTTGCTTTTATCCATCTTTTATTGTCTAAAACATCTTTGACAGATCTAGGTTCAAATTTAGTAAGAAAAAATGTACCTTTTAATTTTTTCCTTATCATTGTACCTACTATTGGAAATGATTGAAAAGATCATGAATGAAGAATAATTTAACTAGTAAAGAATGTTTTCAATCATTGTTTTGTTATTGATGTCAAACTTGCTACTTGTAGGAATGACAATTGCTTAAGTGATCCAAATGCTATCAATTGGTTGATTGACAAGGAGGAGGCAATCAATAAGATGTAACTAGAGCACCTAGAGAAAGGTTGAAGTTATGATGTTGTATTGAAGTATAAGGATAAGCTAAGCCATTGATGAAATAGTGTATTGATGACATGCTCTAAGAGGATGGACACACTAAGACACAACAAAGATGTAAGGTTTAACTAAGTGATTTGTAAAGCCTAACTAAGTTCATTGGAGAGAGCCGAGCAAGCTAGTTAGAGTCGAACATATTCTCAGTTGAAGCTGAGCAAGTTCAACTTTAGTGTGTGCCGAGCAATTCTTCATTGGAAGATTCTGGATCCTTGCGCAAAAATGAACAGTCTCGCGCAAAGATTCCTGAATTTGTACGAAACAGTACAGACAGAGAACAAAAAAAATGATTAAAAAATGCATAAAGAGGCCAGAAAATTTGATTTTCCCTGCCCCATGGTGGGCGCCAGGAATGTCTATGTGAAAATGCGGCCTATGCTAACACACACACTTCAACATGGTCCTTATTTGTGGATTCATCCGGGAATGAACATTGGATTGTTCATTCGAAAATCAATCGGCAAGGTGACCTGTTGCCTTCTATCTAAAGGGAACTGCTTGTTAGATATCCTCAGATTTGAGGTGTTAAGCAACCAGACCCTCTAAGAACGAAGGATTTAAAAGAAAATGCGACTAATCTATATGAGAATGTAGATTAATCTAGAATGGAGTATGCACGTTTAATCTAAGAACATGTAAAAGAAGATTATGCTAAAATGTATAAATATTATGCTAAATGAGATTAAACTAGAAAATGAATATCTTATGAAAATAATGAGCTCAAATGAATGCACAATCCAACAACAATTCAATGCAAATTCTCATTCAACCTCCTTAAAATGATGAGATGAGGGTCTCTTAAATAGACTTTCCTGGAATCCATTAACGGTTGAGATCGATTTCAATCAATGGTCAAGATTAAAGGTGAAGTTCAGTCATAAAGGAAGATTCCCAAATTAAAGGGAATTAACTGATTTAATTTGAGTAGAATAAGGAGTTAACTGATTTAATTCCTTTTTGATCAACAGTGAACTGGGAATTTCCTTTTTTTGAACTGAAGAGAGATTTTGGTGAGATATTTAATTTAATAAAATGAGATACGCTCTCATAATTACCTTTTCTATTTAATTAAATAATTCTATTTAATTAATTAGAGACACTTTTCTTATTTAATTAAATAACTTCATTTAATTAATTAGGAATGGCTTCCCACTTAATTAAATAATTTTGTTTAATTAATTAAAATAGGCACATTTATTAAATTAAATAAATTTAATTCCATAGTACATTAGCTTTAGGATATAATTTAATTTAATTACTAAGTATAAATACTTAGTAATTAAATTAAATATTAATCAATAGGTTTAATGTGACTAATATGAGTAAATACTATAAGAATTAAATAATAAGCATGATGAATGCAAATTAGGGTTTTCTGCATTTGACAATTAAGTCAAGTAGCGAGTAGCCGAATAAGAATTTGCCTAATGGAATAGGACTTTAGGATTGGTAAAAAATAGACCAAAATTGGTATCATGGCAATGAGCCAATTTTGGGGTATTACAGCAAGAAGCATGAACTATTAGTGAGATCAAGATAGAATAGATTACCTTTTGTCTAATTTCCAGTTCCAACTAGATTTCCTTTACCATCTAAAATCCTGGCCTTCCCATTCATGAATTCTACCTTGAATTCAATGTTGTCCAGTTGTACCACACTTATATGATTATGTCTTAGTCCTTCAAACCAGTAGGCATTATCACATCTAATTTCATTAGTCAATGCAATGCAACCTTTTCCCTTCACATAACATGGTTCATTGTTTCCAAATTTAACACTTCCACTATCATAGTGCTCCAAGTGTTCAAACTTAGTTTTATCATCGGTCATGTGATGAGAACAACTACTATTTATTATCCATGTGTCATTCTTGCTAACATGAGAAATAAGTCTCATCTTTTCATTATCCACATCATTTGATTCATCTTTAAGAGCAATGTGTACCATTTCATCTTCATTATCACTATCAGAATCTTTAGCAATATAACAAGATTTCTTACCTTTGTCTTTGTAGTCTTTATAGCTTTTCAAATCTTTCTTGCATTTGAACTTACTAAATTTTCTATCATCTTTACTTTCCTTGTTTGGGCACCTTGTAGCAATGTAACCAACTTCTTCACAAGAACAAAAAATCAATGAGATTTTGACTTTATATTTACCTTTGCCTTTTGGTAACCTCCTTGCAAGTAGGGCTTCAATGGCTTCAAGATCATCATCAGATTCTTCATCTTCTTCACTATCAAATTATTTGCCTTTTGAGTTTCCTCCCTTTCTACCAAGGGTTAGTTTTTCTTTGAATGTTGATTCTACATTGTGAGATCCAGGAAGATAGTTATAAAAGTTATCAAACTCAAAAGATGTTAACCTTCCCACTAGTGCATCCAAAGTTATATCACTTTTGGGACCACATCTCATCTTTTGAACAACTAAAACTCTAATTACATAAATAGGAAAAAGAGTTCTTAATACCTTGTTGACTACTATTTCATCTTCTATTTTTCCTCTTGAGGATTTGATTACACTCACACTTGCTTTAATACTCCCACTGTATTTTACAATGTTTTCATCTTCTATAATCTTCATTTGATCAAACTGACCTCTCAAACTTTCTTCTTTGGCTGTCCTCGCATTGTCATCTCCTCCATAGATCTTTGGCAACTTGTTCCACATTTCATGGGTAGTAGGACAATCTTTGACTTCATCAAATTCAACATAATTGAGAGAAAAAGCAATGTCAATCATCATTCTATTTTGATTCCTTTTATCTACCATCTGATTAGAATTAGGAGGTGACACATACTAGTTCTCTAGGAATTTTAGGCATGTATCCCCAAGGTTCCCAAATGTGGCCGCATGAGTTCCTATCATGCTTTGAAGTTTTCTGTGTTCAACTTGGGAATCTCTTTTATGTAAGACATCTTGATATTTAACTTAGGTCCTTGAGACCTTTTCTGTAAGCACCAAAAATTCTAATACCAATTTTTGGAAATATAAGAGGAGTAACTAAGAGGAGAGGGGTGAATCAGTTACCACCAAAACAACTCCAAATCCCTTAGATTTGAATACAATCTTCCTCTAAACTCGCAACCTCGATTAGAACTAGATATTCAATATAACTTGGTTAACAAAGCAATTTGATATATTAATGTGTTATAACCTTTAATAACTTAGTTGTAGAAAGATAAAGCAATAAGAAAATCTCATTAACACATGAGACACAAGATTTAACATGGAAACCCAACTTGGGAAAACCACCAATGCAACTAGTTACAACTTTTCACTCTTCAAAAGTGAGCCCCATTAGGAGCCAACCCTATTAAAGGTTACAAAACACACTATTAGGTATGATTTAAATCACCCTATTAGGAGTGGCCTTTTTAGAGGTCTTAAGACCCTTCAATCTAGAAATGCTACCTAGTTAGAGGATTTAAAAAATGACTATTAAGTCAACTCTGTTAAGAGATTTCTTCACTACTGCAATTGTTAGAGAGTAACAATGATTGACCTGATTTATGAAGCCACTAGATTCTAGATTGAAATCATTGTTTTGGCTTATCGTCTGGATCCTCCTTGACCATAATATTCTTTGTAGCTCCTTGGATACTCTACTCGTAATCGGATATCCTTATCTTTTCACATCTTATCATCTTCACCACTTACTCATCCATAATTCATAACTTCACCTTTCATATATATGAAACCCAATGTCTAGTAGGCTTGAATACCCTTTCAAACAAATAAATAACATCGACTGTGTCAACTTGCATAAACCAAAAAATAGATAAAACTAATCTACTAAAGTTCAACTAAAATTGGGTCACTTGATTACCACTGAGTTCCTTGGTAACCAACCTGACTCAGTTTACACTGAAATCCTTTAGTAACCAACTTGACTCAATTTATGCAGGAATCCCTGAACTTCTCTTCTTCTAAAAATTTTCTCAGTGAATACTTGAGTCTTCTACACTCTCAGCTAAAATTGGGTCACTTGATTACCACTGAGTTCCTTGGTAACCAACCTGACTCAATTTACATTGAAATCCTTTAGTAACCAACTTGACTCAATTTACACAGGAATCCCTGAACTTCTCTTCTTCTAAAAATTTTCTCAGTGAATACTTGAGTCTTCTACACTCTATCCCAACTAGCAATGCTTGGTAAGAGTAAAAAATTTGTGTAACATCAATAGAAATATACAATTTAATAATTATTATCAAAATTTCAATCTTTTGCAGCTTAAACACCACCGTAGATCTTAGGGTTATGATAAAATTCAACCCATTCAATGAATCTGTCCACCTTATTTTTCATCCTCTTCTTTTTCTAGAAACTTCTTCATGAATCCTTGCATAGAAATGTGCAAATACAATTTTCCTTGATTTAAATGTTCTAGGTCATCCATCCTCATCTTCAACACAATTTCCACATTCCAAGAAATCAACTCGATTGGCTAGAAATCATGATTTTTCATAAAATGTCAAAATGTTGTCACTCAGCTAACACTTGGTCATCACTAGATCACTCAATTATGTATGACCCACCCATAGGTTTCTTTTCTATTCTGATTGCCACACTCTTTTAGGCTGATTTCATGCATTGGTTAGTTTTAGAGATACTGAAGTTACAGTTATATGATAGTATTTCATGACTTGGATTAGAGATATCAATAATGATTGCTTAGTTGACTTAATTTCACATGTTATTAATGTTTATGATTGCTTGTGCGTTAATTGTATATCAAGTGATTCATGGTTAATAAATGTGTTGTCTTTCATAATGATGTCAGATGATGTTTTTAATAATGATTATTATGATGCTTACCCCATACTTGCATGTGTATGGTGCATGTATCTATTCTATCTTTTGTATAACATGTTTGATGTGGTTAAGGGAGGGGTCATAATCACTTGCTAGTTAGGATCTACATGATGTACCATTCCTTACCATTACCTATTTAGTTTAGATATATGTGTATGCATGTACATGCTCATCTTTTATGCAAGATCCAAGTACAGGTCATCAACTTCATTGAATTGCTAGGATGAGTGTGTCCTACTACAAATACTCAAATGGTGAGAATGGGAAGATAATGACCAGGTCCAATCCCAGACATAGCCTAAATACTTGTCCTGCAAGGAGGACTTGTAATAGTCTGTCTACTTTAAAAAAAAAAATTCGTGAGTCTTTGGTGCATATGTGGTTTAATTCTTGCTTTGGTTGATTTTCCTTATGCATTTTTTTGAGGTTTGACTTAGTGATTTTCCTGATAGACTTGTTATTTATGATTCTTAGATCAATTGCTGATATTGATTTATCAAATGTTATTTAATTCTTTTTAAATGGAAAAATGTTAAAATAGGATGATTTTGGAGTTATTGAAATTATATAGATTTTTAGTTAAATTAAAAGATTTAATTTAAAAGTCCTAATTAAGAAAACTACATTATAAGGTTTTAGAAACTAAATATTAAATATTGTGTAGCATTAGTATTTAATTAATAAAGATTTAAAATGATTTAGTGGCATTTAAATAATACACTTAGGTTATCTTTATTAATTAAATAATAAATAAATGTCTTTTTTTATGAATTTACTTTAAATAATAAAGTGAAGAAATAAATAAATAGTAATAAAAAATATTTATTGGACTTGGTTAAATAAAGAAATTAGTTACTATTAGATTTATTATGATATTCTAAAAATGTATACTCTACTCTTAGAGATATATATTACAATTTAAATATCATTATTTTTCTAGGGAAGTCTGGTATTTAAAACACATTGGTTTAAACATGATAATTTTTTTGACTTATAATGTTTTCTTTTGTTTGTGAATGTGACTATGATTGTATTTTATATCATGAGGTCGTAGGGACAATATTTAAACTTGAAACCTATATAACTTGATGATTAAAAGGACATTCTATTGGTCAAACCAATCTTTTCAAAATAAATGTTTCTAACTATGTGACTTGATTATCAGTGTTTCTTTTGGTTTATACTTGTAGTCTTATGTCAATATTTTATGATGGTTCTTTTCCTATGGGTTGTTTACTTGGCCAACTAGTATATACACTAGATGTCATCTTCATGATTTCTTTTATGATATATATCTATTCTGGATATTATGTGAGCTTGTGTTTTAAATTTGAAAGTGCATTTATGAGATTTTATATGCAGTGCATTTATGTTGACTTGGGTTGGGAGAACCAACTTGTTTTTCATGTTTCTTGTTAAGGAACCTAGTTTGATCATCATGGGTGTTGTGGTACGTGACACAACCATGCTTTATGTGCTTAGGAGAGGTTTTTTTAGGTTCATGCCTTTGGGAGTGGCTTGTAGTAGGGTTCTGGGACCCGAAGTGGTTAGTTCTAGGGTAACCTATTGTAAGTTATGCAATAAGTGATAATCTAGTAATTACTATTTTGGGGAAACACACTAAACAAATAAGTTAGAGATATTTTCCTTACACATGCCTTGAGTGCTTGTATAGACTAAGGATGGGAAAGGGATGATACCTAGTGAAAGATATGTCTGGTTTTCCTTGTCTTCTTGAGAGGGTATTCTAGTTTTGCATGTGTTACATTGAGGGTTTGGGGTTCAGAGTAACTAGTCCAAGGTAACTCAATGCTTGAGCGTTTGGGGTCTACTAAGAGACCAGTCTAGGGTAACTCAAGTAGTTTGACTATGTGATGACACTTCCTAGTATGTAGCCCGAGTCTCCTCTTTAGATTTTGTTTATGCTTCTGGTAGTGCACTTATTGCTGGATGTATTTGTTGTTTGTGTTTACTTTCATTGATGGTGATTGGTGATTCATGGTTGATGTACTTTTGACATGTGGCTTTTGTCTTGAGGTGGACATCTTTCATTGAATTTATCTCATGATTTTAGTAATTCAATTTATAGTTGGTATATGTATGTTGATTTGATTGCAATGTTGGTATTGGAATGAGCATTCATTTTATCTGGATTCCTTTCTTGGGAATGTTTTATGATTGATTAGTTGTATGTGGATAGTTTATTATCTTCCTTGCACAGTGGGAGTGGAAGCCTAACTAGGTAACCACCTGGTCGGGAGGTAATACCTTCTTATCATTTGGGTCCCCCTCGCATTGCCAATGGTTGGATGTTCGTTGAATCATATGTACCTTTATTATTCTTATTTCTATCTTGGAGACTTCTATTCTGCTGATGTATATATGTTATTATGTATATAGATGTATTGTATCTATTCTCACATACCTTGTGACATGTGCAATGGATGTTATTCAACGGATGTACTTTCATTGTATTAGCTGTGCTTATGCATTTACTTAGGAGATTATGTATCTATTACTTCTTTACAATCATGAGACCTTGTATTTGAGACTTAAACTAATTAATATAACTTCTTAACATAACTCAACATGAAGGAACCCTTGAGGAATTGAAACTATATTTGTAATTTCTTATGTGTCTATTTCTATTACTTCCACATTAATGCTATCTTGATGATGTTTTATTTTTAAAAAAAATAGTTCAGTAAACATTGCTACATGTTAGGTTTTTTTTCTCTTGGGTTCTCGAGCAAGGTGTTACAGGACGCTATAGGCTAGTAGTGAATATTTTGTTTGGCACATATACTATTGCTTGATCATTACTGATGCTCGGTCAACACTATTTCTGCTTGGCACATATTGTGGCTCGATCGACACTAGCATCACTTGACACATACTTTAAGTTTGTTAATCTTCTTCTCTATTGCTTGGTCAAGCCTATACATTTGGTCAGTCTTTGATCTCTTCTTCGAGGCTTTTGTACAACTATCTTCTCCACTTGCAACATGATTTAAACAATCACTTTATCTTGACAAAGTCCAACTAATCAAGTGTCCATTTATAGTTTTCTCTTCATAACTCAACCTTTCCTCTAGGTGCTTTTTCTATGACCAACTTATAAAATCCTCTTCATCAATCATATAGAGATGACACTTAGATCATATAGAAAACTATCATACCAATAAGATTTGACATCAATGAAAACATGACAATTGTTCCAATTGTAGTGTCGAACACTATTTGACTAGCTTTCAACTACAAGAAGGTATCAATAGATGAAAACTTAGGAAATGAGAAACAATGATTTGATGACAAATTATATTGTAGTGGGTGCACAATTTAGCTACATTGTTCAAGCTCCATGAGAAAGTGATAAAGAACAATGCAACATTCATTATGAAATCATCTAAACTATCTACTATGCTATGAAAATTGAACATTATGATGATTATTCAATGAATTGGAAAGCAAAATCTATATAATGTTCTTGTTCTAAATGAAAGTTAATGTAAATGAACTAATAATTCTCTCCACATAGGACTTTATCAAGTTTGGGGTATTTTTTAATCAATGGTAAAGATTGATTAAAAATATTGAATGACTAGAATATCAAAGGCTATTTGGTGATCGATGTGATCTTGTTTCTCATTGGTGTAGTTTGATCTTTTGTCCTTTTGTGGTTGTTTAGAGAAATAAGAATTTGATTAATTCAAAAGAATTAATTATTATAGCCATAGATGATACATTATGTGATGAGTTAGTTAGAATGATGAGATTGAATAAGACATGAATATTTTAGAATTTGATTTAACTTGGAAGAAGCAATTAATTAGTGAATGGACTATATAATTAAAGTTTTAAATTCAATTACATAGTGTTAATCTCATTTTGGTTTTGACATTATAGTGAAAAAAACTAGTCATTAGTTAGCAAAGAACAGTGCAAGCCGAGTGCATAGTGCATGTCAAGTGATCAAAGCATGTCGAGCATAAATCTCTAGACAAAGCATGCCGATGCAATATGATTAGTTAGTGCCGAGAAGATAGTATGTGCCGAGTCACTCCAGTGCCAAGAAGTCTACATATGCTAAGTGATTCAGGTCCTAAGCAATAGTTAGTATCAAGTTCTGCAAAAGATGAACAATTTTTGGTATAAATGTTTGTTATGGCACAAAATTCTATGTAAACTATTTTTGGTTGACATAATCTTGAATTTATGATTGTAAGAGATAAGTATGGAGTCATATTATGAATCCCTATGTAATGCATGCAACTAATTAGATTAAGGGAAGCATTAGGTGGTAATATGGATCAACCACAACCATTGATTATGACCTAATCCATATCCACCAATGTTTATTTAAGAAAGGAGAACCCTAAGAATTTTATCAATGCACAAGGAGAAGAATGTTAAGAGTTAAGAAGGCATTCATATAGCTATGATGGCTATGACAAAGTTATGCAAAGAAGAATCAGTCTAAGAGGAACAGAGACATGCAATGAGGTTTTTAGAAAGGATAGATTTGATAAGAAGGATCAATAAATAACTAGCAAAGCGGAGATCTAACATCAAGCAGAAAGCTGCTAACCAAAGATCAGATGTTGAATCATTCTAATAGGTGATACATAGTGAATTGCTTAACTGAGTAGTCGTATTAGGCTGTTGTAAATATCTTAATCAAGTGCTTACTTAATTGTGAGTTAAAATCCTTTAGCAAGGTGAGACCTAACAATATTTGTAAGCCTTTAATAGGGAAAACCCATCATAGGGTAGATCATAGTTTATGGTCAAAATTTTGTAGCCATAATTGGCCACACTTTACAACTGCACTAGTGAAGATTTGTGGGTGTCATCCCCACCCCAATTTTACCTTTTCCTTGGAGGGTTTATGAGTAACCAAGATCTTATGTGTTATGTGTTGATTTAATTTATGCTATGGATGTGATGTATGGTTAGTTATTTTAGTTTACATGCAATGTTATGAGATGGATGTATGGTGAATTATTTTTAAGGTTAAAGTTTTTAAGTGTTGATTCACCCCCCCAGAACTTACTTTCCCATTAGTATTTCCAATACATAGTAGAGGATTTTTTTATTAATTAATTTGATTGAATTTAATTGATATTTGATAATGACCATTTTTAGGCGTAATACATTTTGCCCCTCTTTCAATCAACGTGTGAGAAAAATACTGGTTAAAAGATTAAATCCAGATTGACATTTTTTATGTTGGCATGATTGGTAATTTCCCACTAATATAACAATAATGGTTTGGTTGAACAAATATCTTGATTTAGAATTCAATCCTTTTAGATTTGGAAATTTGAAATTTTGATGCTCAATGTCCCAAATTTTTAAACTTTCTTCGATTATGAAAATTTTGCATTTTGATGTGTGTATGCCTCCTCTAGAGGTAAATCAAAATATTTTTTGCACTTTTTAATTATTTTTAATGAATATTATGATGTATTAAATAAATTATTTTTTTAAGTTTTTTTAGCCATTTTGATTTAGCTCTCAATAAAATTTTGGTTAATTAATGTCTCAGTAAAAGAAATGTAATAATAGTCCTCTAAAATTTAGATGTGAAAATTTACCTTCAAATTCTCATTAGATAAAAAAGAGTCTAGATAAGGGTGGAAATCCTTTTTGACTTCTCATTTTTACTTTTACCTTGTCACTTTCACACCTAGAGAGAGAGAAACCCCTTTTGTAGCCATGGTGATTTGATACATTGAGAACATATTTGAGAAGGTGTGATAATTCTAGAAACCTACAACACATGGACCTTTGGTGAGTACATAGTATCTAGCTTTGTTTTATCTTTTTATTTTTGCAAAGTTTATAATTTAAAAAACATAGTTTTCTTTACATTGTATCACATTTGCCAACTTTTATGTCACATCCAGTAGTTTTAATACCACATTTGATATGCATGCCACAACATTTAATATGGGCATGTTAGGGCTTTTTACCATGTTTTGTATCACATTTTGGTAAAGTTGTGTCACATTAGATTTAGTATCACATATGATATGTTTGTTGGATACAATTGTTCAATTGTGTGTTGTCTTTGATGTCACAAAGATGTCATATTAGTCATTAGACAGAGTCCACCGAGCTCAGATGGTCAGCAAGGCAAAGGACAGAGTCTACCGAGTTTAGATGGTCAACAAGGCAAAGGATAGAGTCTACCGAGCCCAGAAGGTTAGTAAAGAAAATTTGCAATGTCTATTGAGCAGATAGTTTTTACTGAGCTTTCAAGTTTAATCAAATAAATTTAGTTGTTACCGAGCTCACTCAGTCATCAAAGAAAATGTGGCAGAAGCAGTTCATACCGAGCTCTCATGAACAGAAAAAGAATTCAGTTCTTATCGAGTAAACTCGGTAGCCAAAGGATTTTGTAGATCTTGCAGTGTTAACTGAGTCAAGACGATTAACTCAGGAAATTTCTAGAAGCAGTATTTACCAAGCAGGGTCGGCTAGTAAAGGATTTCACTTTTTTATGAAATAACGTTTATTTGTATAAAGTAATATTTTTAGTTGACTGATGTATGGTTTATTGGTAAATGTAACATGTGAATGGGCTAACTTGACAATTTGAATGGTATAATTAAGAGGTCAAGTTGCAAATTCTAAGTGTGATGGAGATGGAAGTGGAATTAATGTGATATAAGGACTGATTATTGTGGAAGCAAATTTGAAGGATGATCAAAGATCATTGAGGAGCAGCAAAGCCATATTTGATCAAGGAAGATCTAATGATGCAGAAAAGAGACCTGTAATCAACAAATTCAGTTGCATCTTGTTCAGGTTAATTCATTGTTGCTTTCTAAAAATTGTAGTAGTGATTTCAAATCTCTTAACAGAGTTGGTTTAACATCCATTTTGTAAATCCTCTAACAAGGTGACAGTTTAGTTGAATTGTTCTAAAGACCTCTAGCAAGGCCACTCCTAATAGGGTGATCAAAATCCTCTAACAGGGTAACACCTAATAGTGTGTATTGTAACCTTTAATAGGGTTGGCTCCTAATAGGGCTCACTTTAGAAGAGTGAAAAATTGGTAACTAGTTACTTGGTGGTTTTTCCCATATTGGGTTTCCACGTTAAATCTAGTGTCTCTTGTGTTCATTTTTTTTTTAGTTACATGCATGAATGCTTGAAGATAAGTAACAGTTTAATTTATCGAGTTACAACATTTTCATTTATCGAGTATCAACAGTAACTAGATCTTTAAGACATCTAAGGGATCTGTGGATTAATTTTTAATAGTAACTGATTCACCCCACCACCCCCACGCCCCCCCCCCCCCCCCCCCCCCCCCCCCCCCCTCCCCCCTAAGTTACTCTATCTTTAATCCCAACAATGTTTTATATCACTTTTGATGTTTTACTATCTTATTTGACAAGCACATCACATTTGATAAATTTGGCATTGCATATGATGAATTTGAAGTTGCATTTAAAGTTTAGGTGCATATGTGTCATAGAGTATCACATTTGATTAAAAGGTAAACTTTTTAAAATGTTTCAAGTTTTTGTGATGATCTGTTGGTTATTTTTTGTTGTGATTAATGATGTTAAACAATAAGATACATTTGTTTCTTTATGTTTTGGTACCTCAAGACCTAGAGGATAAAAAAAAATGTTTTCACCAAGATTGTCTAAATTCTCACCTGAGTGGATAGCATGGATGATATTGATGTGTTTATTTACTCATGATGATCAACCAATAATTGACTTCTTTATATTTGATTATGTTGGCCTGGTTTTTCATCCTTGCCATTTGCTATACCTCATAGTGAAAATCCCTAGGGTTAATTTTAAAAATTTCTTTTTCTTTTTCAAAACCCTAGTTCAAAATTCCTTGTTATGTGCCCTAGCTTTTAAAAGGGTAATTAAATGTAATTTCCAAATTACGTTAGTGCAAGATGGGTTAACTTTAACTTTTCTTTTTATAAAGATTACTTTATTTTTATTTTTTGTGATTAAAAGCTCTTACTTTCCAAGATTGACTTAACCATGGTCATATATCCTAAGTGTTGAATGAAAGATCTAAAATCAAATGAGTAATTTGGGTCAATCATCAATCTTAGTAAGATCGACGACTGGCGCTTACCCTCAATGTGAAGTTGCACGATTTTTATACAAAGTGGGGAAACACACTTATGCCACATATCACTAGTTGACAACATGTCTTGTTTGCGCTGCAAAAATTTGAAATTTGTCAGATCCTTTTCTAAGGTTGTCAGCATTTGTCAGAGCACTTTCCATTTTCTTGTGATCCTATTGGTGGGCCTATTCCCAGTGGGATGTTCTATTTTGATCTTGATGCATTGTTGATCTTTTCAAGATCAATAGTTGGCACTTTACTGCAAGATGGAGTTGCTCACGCATTAACCAAAGTAGGGACGTGTTGTGTTGACACTTGTCCATGATGATGATAGGAGAAGTGTCACATATAGTTCTCAGAGGTGTTTCTTTCCCACTATTGATCTTGGCAAGATCGACGACTGGCACTTACCTGCAAGATGAAGGTGAAAGGTCTTTAAGCAATGTGGGCAAGCGCCTTAATGACATCTAGCCCATGGTGATATCAGCATTGCAGTCTCTATGAAGTATTTCTGCTACTGATAGGTGTCAGCTACTTTTGTAATAGGTTTAATTCATTCAATGGTTGAAGTTCTTAACTCAACACTACCTAATATGATTCTATTCCACCATTGATCTTGGTAAAGATCAATGGATGGTGCTTTTTCGCTATCCCAAAATGCAAGTTTTTTAAACAATGTGGGAAAGCACCTTAATGAAACCTATCCATCATGATGTCATGACTGGTGTTTCATGCTATCCAAGAGATATAGACTTTTCCATCGTTGATCTTGGTGAGATCAATGATTGGTGCTTTATCGCTTTGAGAAAGTGCTCGATATTTATACAAAGCAGGGAAGTGTTAACATGACACATAGTAGATGATGACATCATGGACCCACTCTTCTCAAAGGAAAATAATGAAGTTTCTACCATGGCAGTTGTTGGACACATTGGAAAAAGGGAGACTTTCTATTGGTTGGTCTAGCTGACTAGATACTACAAAGGTGTGATTTCCTCTGATTATTGATCTTGGTAAGATCAACAATTGGAGCTTGCCTACAAAATGAAGTTGCATGACATTTAAACAAAGTAGAGAAGTGTTAATCTACCATGTGGCAAGGTAGGACCAGTTATCATGGATAATTGCTAACTTATGCTAGGTTGGAGAAAGTGTTGAAATGGAATGATTTAATTGGCCAGATGACTCAGTGCTTGCCAGTCTGGAAACAAGTACACCAGTTTGGCCATTTTTTTTAAAAAAGGGTTTGTTTGCAAAGTGTAGTGAAATTTCATGATCATCAATCTTTAAAATATCAATGGACAATGCTTACCTACATTCTCAAAATGCTCAAACCATAAACAAAGTGGGTAAGCACCCACTTGACATGTGATCAGGACATTAAAAGCTTTAAAGATGTTTTGTGCTTTTTAAATAAAGTTGTATGATGCTGTAAGATTGATGGGTGAGATTCAAATTTGAAGTACAACACAAATTTAATGGATAAGAACATTAATATTTCTCAGAATTCCTTTGTGTGACCTTAATGTTACAACATAACTTGCAAATTCCTCGTTATTGAACCACACAATGGCAAAAATTTCTCAGAGCGCAAGGGTCTATAGAGCTAGGGCATGAATTTCTACAAGGTTTTTAGTGAATTATAGAGAAAAGGAAGCCTAAAATAGTAGGTAAGTGATCTTGACTTTTGAAAACCAAGGGATTAGAATTGTGTGAAGTTGAATTTGCAAAATGCCTCCATGAACTGAATTCTCTGCTCACACTAATTACCTTAAGAGATGTGTCCACGATGATTTCCTTGAGCAATTTCCTTTGTCTGTACATGAATTAACAAAGGGGAAAGAGCTTATTCCTAAAAGCCCTAGGCTGGTTGTGGGTGAGGGTTTTTATGATAGAGCCAATTGGGTGAGAGATGCTTAGGTTTTTGTAGGAGGTTTAGAACTATTAAAAAAATGGTCTGCCGAACGCAACCTATACACTCCTTTGAGTAATGTTTGGGAGTTTGATATCGATAAATTGGTGGTTCTTGGGGTTTTCTTTGATAGTGATCTATTGTTTGATATGGCCAAAAAATATGACCATATTACTAGAATTGTAAATTATCATGCTAGAGATAACCTTTTTAGGATTTCACTTGCATTGATCGGTGAGGTGTTTAAACTCAACCCTAACCATGTAGTCCATGAAACAATTGACATGGATGATCTTCAAGCAAGATATGATGAACAAAGGGCATATTTGAGAGCGGAGCCCTTACAACAACATATTGCTAAGATTGGGCCGCTACCCTTGGTTACACCAAGCACCCTAGAGCCATTGATGAGGAAATACTTTGATCCTAGAGCCCAAACCTTATACTTTACTCTCTACAAGATATTTGGGATGGATGAGGAGGAGTACATCCAGGGTTCTATTGTTCTTATTATGGCTCAAACATTGCAGTTTGGAATGAGCACCATTCTTGATTTTGCTACTTTCCTATTAGAAGAAATTCACAATGGTTTAATTGGAATATCTCAAGGTAAGGTGAACAGGACCTTTTGCTGGTATTCATTGTTGATGCATATTTGTCTTTATAAGGGGTCACCTTTTTCTCCAAATAAATGAAGCTAGAACTAGAAAGGGATGGAGAGAAGTTGCTAGTTTAATTATGGAGTATTGACATGACTCGGGAAGCTAGGGATGCCAACTATGTTAGATTTGATAGATACTTTGCATCAAGGTTTAGATTTCTCTTAAGAGGGGATAGTCCAAGGATCCCATAGCCTCTACTGGAACTAATCAGACATAAGGACCATGCCAAGAACCTATTGGTCAATCATAGTTGGGGATACATAATTCCATATAATGTTTTCATTGTGATTAGGGTTTATGGTTTTATGGGGAAACCTCATGTTTTAACTTTTCATGTGCCCCTAAAGATAGGAATTGTAGAATTGCTATGGCAGATTCGAAAAATTGAGGAAAGGGACATGTTAGGCAAAAGTAAAGGCACTTTTTTCTCTGTTGTCATTGTAGCTCATGATTTTATTTTTGTTAGGAAAGGGTGGAGGAATCTCAATTTGTTTTTTGATAGATATCATATGGTCCAATCCCATGCAAGTTATATTGATCCAAAGGGATTCTATGACCTCCTAAGGGAGAGGAAAAAAGCTAAGGCTATTACACAAAATGTATACTTCCCATAAGATGTTATTAGAAATATTTTTTCATTATAGGAACAAGAAGTTAGAAAAGAAAAATGGATAGTTTTTAGTAAAATCTTAGAATTCATTAATGCTTTTGACCCTGATTACAACCCCTTGAAAGATAAGAAGTATTGGGGAGCCAGAATGAATGCATTAATGAATAATTTTGCTGTGATTATACAAACTATGAATGAAAAGAAAAGCATCTTAGTAAAAGAATATCTTGACAAATTAGTAGAGGTGGAGAGAAGGATAAATAGCAGAATGATAGTTACTCCAGGCCAGTATACATTATAGAGAAGGGCAGGATATATTATGGCTCAAAATATACAACATGTTCCACCTTACAAAAGCCCAAGACTAGAGAGTCCACTTGATACCAGTGCACCCAAGAGATAGAAACTAGAACAGGGATCCTCTTCTCATGTAGAAGAGTATTCACCAACTCAAACCCCACTCCAAATAGAAGATGAAGCATCTTTAAGAGAGCAACTAAGACAAATGGGTGGAGAAGGAGATATAATGGTTACACTACTGATATAGAAAGAGGAGTTCTTGAGGAGCCTCCTATGCCCTCCTTTGACCTCACCATTGCTGATTACAGAGGTAAGGAGATATATCCTATTATTACTCAAGCCTCTCAAAAATTCATAGATGATGAAATTTTTGTTAGATCTAGGGCCTTTGCACAATTTGTGTGGAGGATAAATATAGGAAATTTTGAGGAAAAATGTAAAAAAATAAAGGCAAAGCAACCAAATAAATTAGACTCTGACATTGAGGAAGAGGTGAAGGCTAAATTTTTGGAGGATTTTGCCCAGTTAACACCTGAGGTCAGAAGGTAGTTGATTAGAGAGTCAGGAATCTTGGTTTTGCCTGAGTGGGATAGAGTTAATGCTATGATTTTTAATTCCATCAGGAAGGAAAGGATGTGCAATACAAAATAGAAAAAGAAATATTGCAAGCACATAGGGGAGTAAAATTCAGTAATAATCATCAAGCCTTGGTCATATGGTCTATTGAAAAAAGAAATAAGACTAGGATACACAAAATCTCAATTGCTGAACATACTGGTACTCTTAAAGTTTATAGAGTTGATGAATTAGATAGTCAGTAGGTCACAAGAATGGCTAAAGAGATGTTCAATTTTGGGGATGTGGTAGCTGGAAAGGAGAAAAGTAAATTCTTAGAACTCAATGTCAAGTTTGAAGAAATACTTAAAGCATATGAGGAAAGAGGAAAGAGGATCCAATTGTTGGAAAACCAAGAGGCCCAGATGGATAAGCAACTTGGAAAAAGGAAAGTGGGTGAATCTAGTGAGCCAAGAATTGTATATCCTCACCGCCCAATTGAGCCATTCAAATCCACCCCCATTATTGAGTTACTAGATGCCCCATAAAGGTCTAAATTTTATACAGATGAATATTTTGAAGAGGAAAAGAAGAAATTGTGGGCCTTACATATAGAGTTAAATGTACAATATGAGGATAAACTAAGAAAGGCTCTCATGTATTTGGTTGATAAAATTGAATGGCCATTGTTTTATGATCAGCTATCAAAGGTAATAAATGTATAGGAGGAAATAAAAGAAAGTGATAATATTTTGAAAGCCATTGTCAATAAGTGGAGTAAAAGGGAAAAGAGGTCACATCTTTATGTTATTCTGTCATAAAATTTTCATGACCACATAGAAAAAACTTATGATATTACTAATGATCTTCCAAAATTTGATGACAGAAGAGTTGGGTTACAAAGGAAAATTGTTAGTTACTTGAATAAGTACAAAAGTGAAAAATTTGACTTATTCCCATTTGCTTTGGATAAGAAGAATAAACTAAAGAATAAAGATGAGTGGGCCAAAGAGTTAGATGATTTGTTTTGTTTAAGGATAAATAAAGTCATTAATGAAAAACGACATGCATGTGGGAAACCACAACAGAGGAGTTGGTGAAGGTCCAATTATTCTTTGATTCTTTGAAACAAGATTTTGTTAATATTGATAAAGAGGCTAAATATGTGATCAAGAAGCAAAACAATATTCTACATTTTAACTGGCCAGATGACACAAGTTTTGACAAATGGATGGCATATATTTCTTTTGATGAGTAGTAGGAAGAGGTTGAAAATGATAATGATGAGATGGATCAAGATGAAATACAGATCATTGATGCACCTTCGGGAGATCAAAGGAAAGAAGAAGACAAAGAAGGGCAACAATCTCAAGTGGAAAGTATAGTGGGCCAGATTGATGATGTGGCTGAAATAAACCTAGATATAACTATTACTCTAATAGTTTGTGATGAAGATGGCGAAGATCCTCGAATTGTGGTTAATCTATGAGCACTAGATCATGACACATCATTAACAATTTTGATGGTTTCATATTCTGAGGAATCAGAATAGCAAAAGAGCCAATCATTGAATTCATAGCCTCTAAAGATGCAACAAAAAGTGGACCCACCAAAAAAATATTTTGATGTAAAAGTCTTTCTGTTACACATAGTTTTTTCTTTTTGTGACAGCTTTAAAATGTAAACATCTTTGATTAAAGGGACAACTATTAGTTCTCGATGCCTGAAGCTTGTTGCATCTCATAGTATATAAGTGAGATTCCAGGGCTAGAGAAAGGGTCTGAATAGTTGTATCACTTTTAATGTCTATTAAGTCTATTTTAAGTTTGTTTAGTCCAATGTCTTGATGTGAACATTATGATGTATTCCTCTGCAATTGTATGAGAATACATTCTGCCTTACACGATATTGTTTTTTCATCTCAATTCATCTTGAGTTTCATGTCAATTGCATTTAGTTCTCAAAAGAAATTAATACAACATGGACTATTCTTACTAATGTTTTTATTGAATCTTGTCTCTATTCTATTACCTAGTTATTTTGAAGTTGTATAAGCAAAGCTTGTCCAATTGAATGCAATTGAACCAAATTGTATGTCAATCCATTGTTGCTATTAATTCAATGAATTAAATAAATTCTTTAGTGATATTGATATGGTCTCCATGGTAATAGGAAGGATGTCTGTAAGTACAATTTTTAGTAAGAATTGTTGATAATGTTGATTGTAAAGCAATCAATCAGATCTAGGAATTGAATGGACTCTGAATCCCAATGGATGAGGCACTGATCTATTAAATTCAATCTGTATGTGAAGAAATCATAAGCAATCATCAAGCTCAAATTAGAAATCAATTTTACTTTACTGATTCGAAAGAATTATCAATGCTGGTCAACACTTGTTTGCATTTGATCTCTAAGCCTTAGTTAGCTACTATTGCTAGAAATACTTGTAAATTTGAGAAGAATTGTGACCAAATCTGCTCATAAGGGATGTGTATTATCTTAAAGTGTCATTGAACAGGTGAACTATGTTATGTCAAAGATAGGAGATGAGAATCAAAATGAAACTAAGAGATTCTTGCTCAATTGTATTCATTTCTTTGAACCATCCCTTACGTATAGCCACCTTGGTTTTGTAGAGCCTAAAGAGTAGGAAATCTATCTTGATTTTGGTGCAATTGGGTCTGGATAAGAAACACATTCAATTGTTTATAGGAAGTAGCTGATACTTAGATTGTTTGTGCTTTCATTATCTTGGTACTGAGTATTTTGTTACTTAATAGTTGAAAAAATCCAACCAACTCAACAAATTCCATTGGGTAAGTTGACAATTTGAGGTTAATACCCCAAACCTTTGACGTAACAAAGAAGTTATCTTGAAAGGAATGATGATTAGTTGGTAGATGCGGATTAGGTTCACTACTGGATGCACCTCAATTACAAGTGAATAGAGGTTTATTGATTGCTTTATAAGAGAGATGGCATAGTGACCATAACACCTTTCACTTTTTGACTAGAGAGATGATAGTCACCTTAGAGGAGATATACATGATTCTAGAAATTTTCGTCATTTGTGAGTTTGTGTACTATGATCCTAAGGATGAATGTGATGATTTAAAATGTTTTTTTGTTGATGAAAAAATTAGAGGTACACATTCCTATGGTAGACTATGGTGCAAATATATGGCCCACTTCCTTTCATTTTGGTTGGTTTCATCAAAAGGTTAATGTGGAGAAATCAAAGAGCACATGGATTTATTATTGGTTGGGTCAAATTCTTGAGGATATGATGCACATCCTCAATGATTTTTCTATGGTTGATGAATTTTGGCACATCTATATCATGAGTTGCTTCAAGTTATCTATCATCGTGGAGAAAGATTATATATAGGTGTGGTGTTACTACAAATTTGGGTCTAGGACCACATCCTAGTTATATGACCCCTTACTAATCAAGTGCATTTTGTAGGGTGACCTTGTTTAACAACCCAAATAAATGAGAGGGAGCGAATCAATTATTCCCATGCACTTATAATTTTTTTTGAGCTATTAGTTAATAATTCATATTAATAATTCATAATCAACAACCAACACTTATGATATGAAAATTATATCACAGTAAATCATCAATGTAAAGATTGTATATGGGCAATGTTAGTATGCTAATAGAAACCAAATTTAAATAAAGCTTCTACAAACTAAACAAAATTCATAAACTTCAAGATAGACTAAGATGAGCTCTTAATTGAGAATATGAGCCATTAATGGACTCTCTCAATAAGAAGCTCTCTTGTTGAGTAGCTTTATCTAAATGGATAGGATGTATGCTCAATATGCTTTCAAAGGCTTCAATGGATGATTGTGGATTTTTGGTGTGGATAGATGGATTTAGTATGGATTTGGCTCTCAAAATAGCATTATAACTTTACTTCATGGATTGTGTTATTTTGCAAAGGGGAAGGATCCAATTTATAGGCAAGAGGCTTGAGGGATTGAGGGCTAAGATGCAAGGATGGGAAAAAGCTTATGGAAGGCTCAGATTGCATGAGAGGAGAGCACATGGATTGTGCTTCCTTATAGCCAATCAAGGAGTGACACATGTCACATGGTGAGAGGATGGAGGAAAGGGCAAGGATGAGTCAACAAAGGAGGCTCAAGAGATAAAATCTTCATAAAGACCCTCATAATGACTTGTAAGAGCAATAAAAGGGCTTGTAAGAGTCATTTATGACCTAGTGGACTTCATAAAGTTTTATGGTTGAGATATTTTGAGGGTGATGAGAGCAAATTCGACTTGGACTTGATTAGAAATGTTTTAAGCTTGTTTAGGCTTGTGCAAATGATTAGAAGATGGATTAGGATGGTTTAGGATTAGCTTAAGGATAGGCAAGTGGATGGCATTTAATGAGGGTGGGTAAAGGAAGAGATATTTGTTAACTTTGGCTTGGGTTAGTAAGTTTTAACCCATGTTTAGGGAATGTGACAAGGTTAGGAGGGGATTAGGATTAGGTTTAAAGACATCTTCTAGAAGATTCTAGATTTTGGATGAGGATAAAGACTTTCTAGAATAGTCTAGAACTTCTTAAGGTGAGGATAAATTAGATTTTTAGGAAATAAATAAAGTTTTATTTATTTCAAGGGTTTGGGTTGAGGAGATATTTATTAAAACTTTTTTAATAAACATGAGGATTAATATTTAATTTTAATTAAATATTTTGAGTTGGGGTTAGGGGTAGGAAATGATGAGATTAGCCTTTAATCGAAATTAAAGAAGGATTAGAAGATTTTGGAAGAGGTTATTGGTCATAAGGAAATTGGCCAATTTTTGGGCAAAAAATAAATTTTTTATTTATTTTAGGATTTTTGGTCAATTTATTAATTAAATAATTAATAAATAAGGAAATAATGTTTAAATAAGAGTTAAACATTTTTGGGAGGGATTCCTTAATTAAATATTTTTAATTAAGATAAAGGAATTTAATGGCATAAAAATTAATTAATTAATTAATTAATTAATTCATTAATAAATGATGATGTCATCAGGACTTTTTCAGAAAATAAAAATACTTTATTTTCTAAAGGTTTTTAGGTGTCTACATTTTGCCCCTCTTTGATGTGATGCCGCAAGTGGCATGACATCAAAGATAAGAAAATAAGATGCCCAAGGCTAGAGCAGAAGAGGAGAGAATGGACTGTGAGATGCCCCCTCAAGAAGGCAGCGGGGAGAGAAAGTGAGGCTCGATGGCTTCTTGAAAAGTACAAGAATATGGGATGAGCAAGGAGACTTAGATTGGCAAAGAGAAGGGGCTGAATTAGCTCAAACTCTCACTATGGGAGAATGATAAAGGAGAATCAGATGCACAAGAGGAAGCAAGCTTAAGACCTTAGGGAAGGTGGAGGATGAAGGAGCAGAGCGCTATAAAAAGGAATCCAGGATAGGGAGATGGATGAGGGGATTATAAAGCTGATGGAACAGGATTTCAAAGAGTTAGATTGGTGGAAGATGGGTTTCGGAGATCCCTAGGACTAGGATTGTGGATCTCGAAAGATGAGGCTTGGTGGGTTGATTTGGATTGGTGGATCCCTAAGACTAGGATTGTGGATCCCTAAAGCTAAGAGTGATGAGTGATTCAAAGAGATACTGATGCATAAGCTGGGGTAGGAGAGACAGATGCTGGATATGGATGGGGGATAATGGAGATGAAGGAAAACCATTGAAGCTTTTTGAGCGGGGGGGATACTTCAAAGATAAGTACCACCATGTAGTTGAGCACTAGATTTGCTATAGGACTTTTGGTTAATTGCCAAGGTTACCAAGAACATCAAGGCCTTTTCACCAACTGTCCAGAGGACTGACGAACTGACTCAAAAAAAACACGCAAGGATTGCCCCAGTATCACACATGAATCCCAGAGGAAGCAGTGTGGAAATGACACTGGAGAACCCACAAGCAGAAAAGAAAAACAAACGAAAGACCTGATCAAGACCTTACGCTCTAATTGCCCCATTCGCAGCATACCATGATATGGAAGATCGTGGCAACCTTGAGGAGGGAACAAGGAGATTGCTTGGAAAAGATACTTCAAGACCCAAAAGGGGAGATTCCAAATCAAAAGAAAGTGAAAATCCAAAAGAGAGTTGTTTGCCAACGAGATGGGTAGGACGAGGTACTAACGGACCAAGATTAGACTTGAGGAAAGCTATATCCTGCAAGGACCTATCGGAGAGCACCTAAGTTGGTGGATCGGGATGAGTGGTGCGTCTGGCAAGCTGAACTGAGAAAGATAACACTTTGGTGATAGGAAATCTAGCTAAAGGATGCATTGGAATAGCTAACCAAGATGTGTGATGGGTGCAAGATGCTGATCAAGGACAAACTGACATGAACGCTGGATAGATACAATGGTACTAAGTTAAAGAGGATGTACAAGCTGATGGACCAAGATATGTTACAAATGTACAAGTTTGTTCATGTTTTGGTTTTTGTGAGATGGAAATGTTTGTGAAGGATGGGATGTCTATAATAGGTGATAGGTGGATAGGTAGATGGTTTGCGAAAAGCTTAAGGAAAATGGAATTTTGTGTGTGCACGTGATAGTATACAAGCTAGGATACAGGATTATTTATAGGCTGGAATATGGTACAAACGTTGGACAAGATTTGGATAGACAAGGTATGGTACAAGATTTACAAGGTATAATACAAGCTTTGGTACAAGATTTACAAGCTGTACAGGAGGTATTTACAAGCTTCATCAGATTTTGGATATTTGGTTGGAACACCAAGGGAACAAGCAAGTGTGTCTTATGGGATGGTGGGTAAATGGATGAGGGATAGGATAGTGATAGATAATGGATTAGTCTTTAGTACACAAGGCGCCTGAATTACCAGGTTTTCACCAAGGTACCTATCCAAGGTGCTTGAATTGCCAAGTTTTCACCATTGGATGCTTATTTCTCTTTACTATTTTTTTCTTTTGTGTTTTTCAAAAGCTAGGTATACCAAGGATCTTCAAGCATAGAACTTCTTGAGATGAATGATGTTAGTAGGATCATTCAAGAGTTCTCCTTCTGGTGTAGATAGCTGATAAGCTCCAGAGCCAAAGGAAGCAGTGACAACATAAGGACCAAGCCATGTAGGTTCAAACTTGCCTTTCTTTTCTCGATCTACTTGGACTTTCATGTTTTCTTTGAGGACCATGTCACCTGGCTGAAAGTGTCGTGGAAGCACCTTCTTGTTGAAATTTCTTTTGAGACGAGTTTGATAGACTGTGAGATGATCATAGGCTTGTTGTCGCTTCTCGTCTAAGAGATCTAGCTGGGTGAGTCGAGCTACTCTATATTCTTCATCTGATATTTGCCCTTGCAAAGATATGCGCAAGGAGGGAAGTTCAACCTCTATAGGTAGTACCGCTTCGGCACCATAGACTAGGGAGTATGGAGTTGTGCCTGTGGATGTACGGAAGGAAGTTCGATAGGCCCATAAGGCTGGATTTATTTGTAGGTGCCAATCATGGCCGGAATCATTGACAACTTTCTTTAGAATTTTGAGGAGGGTTTTGTTAGTTGCCTCTGCCTGGCCGTTACCTTGTGGGAAATATGGGCTAGAAAAGCGGTGATGGATGCGGAGGGAAGTGCATAATTCTTCCATGTTGAGATTTTCAAAGTTACCTCCGTGGTCGGTGAAGATGGTGGATGGGATGCCGAAGCGGCAAACAATGTGGTACAAGATGAACTTGGAGACCTGAACTCCTGTAGCTGAGACTAGGGGGACTGCTTCCACCCATTTAGTGAAATAGTCTGTAGCTGTTATTATCCATTTATGTCCATCAGATGAGAGGGGTGTGATAGTTCCAACTAGGTCAAGGCCCCAACAAGCGAAAGGCCAAGGTGGTGCAATAGGCTGTAGATCATGTGCCGGAGCGTGCACAAGATTTGCATGCTGCTGACATGGGAGACACTTTCTGACAAAGTCACAAGAGTCTTCTTCAATGGTAGGCCAATAGTAGCCTGCTCTAAGGATTTGTCGCGCTAGGACAATACCACTCGTGTGGGCACCGCAAAGTCCAGAGTGTACTTCCTTTAACACCATCGCGGCCTCATTTTGGTCTAAACATCGAGAGAGAGTATCGTGATAACCCCGACGATATAGGGTATTGGCTATGATAACATAGCGGGATGATTTTCGGATGAGGTTCTGGCGTTGGGTACGTGTGAGGTGAGGGGATATGATACCATCGTTAAGGTAAGCATGAATCTCATGGTACCAAGGGGATTGGGGACCAACCAAGATACAAACACGGTTTGAATCCTCATTCGCATAAGCGGGTGTGAGGAGCTGCTCCACTAAAAACTCATATTGTGTAGCTGCTTGGGGAATTTCCAAGAGCGAGCCTATAGTAGCCATAGCATCTGCTGCTTTGTTCTGTATTCGAGGCACTTGTGTAAACTGAAGCTTTGTAAAATGTTGGGTTAGCTGATCAACTAGCTCTTTGTAGGGTAATAGCTTTTCATCTTTGGTTTGATATTCATTTAGGGCTTGCTTGATGATGAGCTGAGAATCGCCAAAGATTTGTAGCTCAACAATGTTCCATTCTACAGCTATCTTTAATCCTGCTATGAGGGCCTCATATTCAGCTATATTGTTGGTGCTAGGGAATTGTAGCTTGAAGGCTTTTGGAATGTAATCTCCTTGAGGTGTGACCAACAATATTCCTGCCCCTGATCCATGAGATGTGTATGAGCCATCAAAATAAAGTTTCCATGGGGGTTGTTCTTCAATTAGACAGATATGCTCATCTGGAAATTCTGTGATCAACGGATAAACATCTATTAGAGGTGCATCAGCTAGGTGATCTGCTATAGCTTGCCCTTTGATTGCCTTTCTATCCACATACTGGATGTCAAATTCACTAAGGAGCATAACCCATTTGGCCAATCGGCCTGTAAGTGCTGTTCTAGAGAGCATATACTTGAGAGGGTCAATCTTGGAGACTAGTTGGATGGTATGACTTAGCATGTAATGGCGAAGTTTTTGAGTTGAGAAAACAACTGCCAAACAAGCTTTTTCCATAGGAGTGTAATTGAGTTCATAACCAACTAGGGTTCTACTGATGTAGTAGATGGCTCTTTCTCTGTTGTAGTCATCAAGCTGTGCTAGAAGTGCCCCTAGAGCAGTAGGTGTTGCTGATATGTACAAAATTAGGGGACGACCAGGAACTGGTGGAACCAAGATAGGGGGATTGATGAGATATTTCTTGAGATGGTCGAAGCTGCGTTGACATAAAGGATCCCACTTGAAGTTCTCATCCTTCTTCAGTAAATGTGAAAATGGTGTACACTTATCTGCAAGCTGGGAGATGAAGCGCCGAACAGATTGGAGCTTTCCTTGAAGAGAGCGAAGCTGTCGCAGTGTCTGGGGAGGAGGCATGTCTAAGATAGCCTTGACCTTCTTGGGGTCAATCTCTATACCTCGTTTAGAAACTATGAAACCTAGAAGCTTGCCAGATGTGACCCCAAAGACACATTTCTTGGGATTCAGCATGAGATGATATTTGGCTAACCTATCAAAGACTTTCTCCAGGTCAGCAAGATGATCCATGAAGGTATGAGACTTGACCAAGATATCATCCACATAATCCTCCAAAATGCTATGGATGAGATCATGAAAAATGGCTGTCATAGCTCTTTGATAGGTAGCCCCAGCATTCTTTAGGCCAAAAGGCATCATGTTGTAGCAAAAGGTTCCCCAAGGGGTAGTGAATGCTGTCTTATGCTGATCCTCTTCTGCAATCTTGATTTGATTATACCCAGAAAATCCATCCATGAGGGACAAAATTTCATGTCCAGCTGTAAGATCTACAATCATATCTATGTTGGGCAAGGGAAAATCATCTTTTGGACAAGCTTTGTTAAGATCTCTAAAATCAGTGCAGATTCTGATGTCACCGGAAGGTTTAGTGACAGGGACCATGTTGGAGATCCACTCTGAGTAGTCGATAGTTCGAATAACCTTAGCAGCTAGCATTCTTTCTAATTCAGCTTTGACCAATAATGCCACCTTGGGGTGCATTTTTCTAAGCTTTTGTCTGACGGGCTTGATCTTTGGATCAACTGCAAGATGATGAACTACAAGCTTTGGATCAAGTCCTGGCATGTTCTGATATGACCATGCAAATCGGCCAATATTCTCTCTTAAGACCTCAAAGAGGAGGTCAGCTTGGTCTTGTGATAGGGATGCAGCAATGTGAACAAGTTTGGGGATCTCTGAAGAACCAATGTTGACTTCTCGAGTATCCTCAATTAGAATAGAAGACACCTCTGGTCGATTATCTTGAGGAGGCAATGCTAAATCCTCATGTTCTTCTTGTGGCTCTGGATTTTCTTGCTGAGGGGTTCTCTTCGTTGCCTTAGCTAGTCTCAGATTCACCTTAGTTCCAATTTTGGGTGTATCGGAACTAGGTTGGGGATTTTCTCCAAAATACCCCTTGGGATCTAGCTTGTAGATATAGGTAGAATCTGGCTTTGTTTTCTTGTGAGGAGTTTCAGCTCCCATGAATCTTAGAAGTGCCTCCTCTGATGTGAACTCATCGATGTGTATGACACTTGGTTGGTCCCAATCTATGAGTTGTGGATGGGCGAGTGGTAGGTCAATGAGGTGGATGGATAGTTCTTGGAGAACAGAGTCTCCGAGGGAGATTTGGTCTAGGATATCGTCGTAGGCTCTCTTTTCAACTTCCTCAGGAATGTCTTCGATTTTGACAAGGTTGCGATGAATGTTCGAAAAAGCGTGACCGTTCTCATTGGTGCCCCCAGTTGTGGATATGCCAAAGCCAAGACCTGACTTCGATTCCCACTTATGTGCATCGATGGGGCACTGCATGCCTCTTTCTTCTGGTCCTAGACCACCACCTTGATAGTTCCATTTGTCAGTGATGAGCTTATGTTCTTGGGGATACTTTTGGCTGAAGTGATCAAGGCGTGCTTGATTTCTTTGAGGTGCATCCTTATGTAACCATTTGTTGATATCTGGAGTGAGCTCCTCATGAAGAGGGATTTTTGAGGATACAAAGGTTGTTGGGCCAAACTGTTTGTATCGAGGAGGTGGAACCTCCTTAGCTTTGTGATATGTCGATCGTCCATGGGCATGTGGATCAAGTGGGAGTGCCCCGACAACAAATGCATCTGACAGACTATACTCTCCACAACCTTTGTTATTGATCTTCACGGTAGACAGGGTAGAGGCGAGGATGGTTTCTGGGTCATTATAAGTGTGGGATGAGCTGGCGATGGATGTGCCAATATCAATTCCAGGGCAATGGTTTGTATATGAAGCTTCAACCGCATTGCAGTAAGCAAAGGGTTCTGGATCGGCATGGATGGTTACCTCAGTGCCTTGATGCGGAAATTTGATGCACTGATGGTAAGTGGATGGAACGGCTTTCATGGCATGAATCCATGGGCGACCAAGGAGGATGTTAAATGGTAGGTTTAGATCAATAACATGGCAGAGTGTCTCTTGGATGACTGGCCCAACCTTGATTGGCAGCAAAATAGTTCCTTCTGTGGTTCTTTCCAAGTTGTCATAAGCTTTGATGGTGATAACCTCACTGATGATATCTGCCTCAGTATACCCAGCTTGTTTTATGAATTTTAGGGTGCAAATATTCAAGGCTGATCCATTATCTATCATTACTCTTTTTACAGCAAAGTTGGATACCATGATGGCTATGCGAAGCGGAAGGGTGTGATCTGGCTCGACCACGGGTATGTCGGTGGGTTTGAATGATAGGGCACATGAGGATGAGAGGTGTCCAACAAGATTACGAAAATCAGTAGCATTGATATCAAAAGGGACACGAGATTCTATGAGAGCACTATCAAGGATGTTCTTGTACACAGGACTAGTGCGAAGAAGGTCTAAAATGGAGATTTGGGCTGGCATGTTCCCAAGGTGTTCCAAGATATTGTACTGGCTTTTTGATGGAGCTGATGGTGTTGGTGTAACAGGTGGGCCTGCGATGTTAAATCGCGCTCTTCGAGTGGTGACTGCACACTCATTGTTTGGTCCTTGGATATTGATAACATTGACGGAAGGCTCTTTCTTGGATATACAACCTATAAGGCTACCATAGTCTATATAGGATGAAGTGTGGTCATTGTTCTTCCCATGCTGTTGGTTTGGCTGACGGTTGTTGGTGTTGTTGTTGTTGGTTTGGATAGGTGCTTTTCCAGGATTTTGGTTGTGGTGTGGAGGAAAAGCATTTTGATAGATCTGTAAGCCTGCATTGGGAGAGGTTTGGGCACCAACAGTGATTTCCTTCCGATCAATGAGGTCCTGCACATAGTCTTTTAGTTTCATGCATCTGAGGGTAGTGTGACCTTTTACCCTATGAAATTTGCAGTACTCATTATCTTTGTACCATGCAGCTTTGGATTGGCTTGGGTCAATTTGCTGGGTAGGAGGAAATTTGATGAGGTTTTCTTTGACTAATTTATCAAAAATGACATCCAATGGTTCACCAAGGGGTGTATAGTTTCTAGGTGTAGGTTGGAATCTAGGCTTTTGTCCTGCAGCTACATTGATGGCATTAGCTTGATTGCTAGACCCTTGGAAGTTGGGTCTTGGATTGTGGTTTTGATAGCTTTGGTTATTCTGTTGTTGGTAGTTGATAGCTTGTTGATTTTTTGGTTGATATGGTGGGTTGGACTGGTTGTGAGAAGGACCAACAATATTCACATGTCTGGTGTCAGTGACGCCATCTGTTGCAACGTGCTTGTTTTTGTTCCAATACCTAGACTTGTCATTGGAATGTGATTGATTTTGGTTGGCTTCCTTGTAAAGCTTGACCACACCATCTTTAATGAGTCCTTGCTCAAGGATCATTCCTTTCTCTTTGATATCTTTGTAGGTTTGCAAACAGTTCATGGTCATGTGGTGAGCCAAGCTAGGATGGGCATTATCAATAAACATTTTCACAACATGGCGTTCTGGCAAGGTGCAGGATATGCGGGTGGTAAGGGTTTGCCATCTTTGCAGGTATTCGGCAAGGCTTTCTCCACCTTTTTGCTTGGTGTGGACAAGATCAACTATTGATAGCTCTGTTTCAACAAGATGGGCATATTGGGCTACAAATGCCTCAGATAATTCAGCAAAGTTTTTAATTGTGCCATAGGGGATTCTATAAAACCATTCAAGAGCTGGTCCAGCTAAGCTTTTGGGAAAAAGGCGCAAGAGGAAGACATCATTGTATGCTACGTCTTGGCAGTGCATGTAAAATTCTTTGATATGTGTGACAGGGTCTCCTTTTCCTCTGAATTTGTCAAATTTGGGTACCTCAAAGTGTTTGGGAAATGGTGTCATGGTAATGGCTCTGTCAAATGGGTAAGGACACACATTCTCAAACTTGAATGTCTTCGGATCATTCCCTTCTTGGATGGCTTTCAGAGCTATCTTCATTTGCTCCCATTCTGAATTGATAGGTGATGGCTGGGGTGCCCCCAATGTAGGAGTGCCTTGAGGTAGGTATGTGCTGGATGGGGCCGCTGAATATGGATGGCTATGAGGGATTTGCTGATAGGGATTGTACATTGTTTGGGCAGTTGCATGATGGATGACAGGTTGCTGAGGGGGAGGTGGCGCATATTGCTGCATGTGCTGCGAGGGTTGCTGTTGATATGGGATTTGAGGTTGGGATTGAGGAACAAAAGCTGGCTGTGGGATAAATGGATTGCTTTGTGGAGGTAAGGTATAAGATGGTTGAGAGGCTTGGGGAAAGGATCGGGGGGCTTGTGGGGTTTGACCAATATATGTGGGTTGTGCCCCCATTTGGGATGGTATCTGCAAATAATTGGTGGTTGGCTGGGGTGGTGGATTACCTCCTAGAAGTGGCATTGAAAAGTAGTTGGTAATTGGAGGTAATGGATTAGTTGGTGGGAATTGAAAGCTTGGGAATGGAACTGATGGGGTTTGATAGCTTTGTGGTTGGATTTGGAAGCTTGGTAGAGTGGTGGCAGGGGCTGGGGTCACTTGGGAGCTTGGTAGAAAATTGGTAGTAGCTTGTGAGATTTGATAGCTTTGTGGAGTGAGGGTAGTAGCTTGTAGATTTGTGGCTAATGGTATTGAGCTCCCAAGACCTAATGGAAATGATGGGATTGTGCTTTGGGCTACAGTGAACAAGCTGGGGGTGATGAAAGGTTGATTACTTGGCCCCATGGGTGGCATCCCTGTTGTATATTGCTGAGGTTGGCCAAAGATGCTAGCACTGATTTGGGAGATGGGTGGATTTGGAAGGCTGGGTTGGGGAGTAGCAGCAGCAATAGTGAAGGGGGTGAACGGTGAGCTGTTTTGGGTAAAGGGGGTTTGGAGCGGAGAGGTATGAACCAAGGATGGAGTGGTGGTGGCTGGGTTGCCTTGCGGCATGGAGATTTCAACTTGGGTGGATGATGGTATGTTTGGGTCTGTTGGATCATATGGATTGGCTGGTGGCTCTTCTTTTGGCATGTATTGAGGATAATTTGGATCATAAGAGCCTATGGGTGGTGGTAGCTGCCCAAACAATGGGTGAGATGGATCTGATAATGGAGGGGGTCTTCCAAAGTCAAAGGTTCCTACATTTTCCCTTCGAAAATTAGCCATGATTGTCTCTTTGTTCTTGTCTATAATGGCATTTACCAATACTGCATTTCCTGGTTGGTTCATGAAAGC
Organism: Cupressus sempervirens; assembly: GCA_028749045.1. Classification (NCBI taxonomy): domain Eukaryota; kingdom Viridiplantae; phylum Streptophyta; class Pinopsida; order Cupressales; family Cupressaceae; genus Cupressus; species Cupressus sempervirens. The sequence goes on from CM053783.1 coordinate 128,275,086, forward strand.
TTCAATGTCAGTACATGATGGCATAGCTTTCTCTGGGCTGAAGGATGGCTGAGTGCTCAAGGGGGGTGAGGTTGTTCGATCCAAATGATAGGGCTCCATTGTTTCTTTCTTCTTGGCTAAGCGAGTGACGGGTGGCATGAAAAATGCTCCTAGGGATGAGATGCAATAATGCTGATGGATGCAAAAGCGGGAAGGCTTCTCTATGCAAATGATTTCCTAGGTTAAGGCAAAGCTATATGAAAAAACCTAAGGAGGATTGGGTTGGAGATTCAAACTTCAAAGATACGTTGCCAAAGCACGAAAGGTCTGCTTTCCTATGTGCAAGCTCGGTGGTGATTGTGTCAACTTAAGGATAGACTGATGATCCTTTAGGAAGAACACGAGATTGACCACTTGTGGATCCCAACCTTTAGCTCAAGGTGATGAGGGATAACAAGTGACAAAGCTGGATTACCCTAGACAAAGCTCTGTCAAAGGGATAACCTTGGTGAGATTGATGGATTTGGAAGATTTTTAGGAGTGGCAAACTTTTGGCAAAAGTGACAACAATTTTTAAGGCTTGGATGTGAGGTTTTGATTGCTGGCTAGATGGTTTGATTCTAAATGATATGGATGAGCTAATAATACTTAAGGGGATAACCTAAGATGGCTGGCTTTTCTACAAAAATGACTCTAAAGTGAAGCTTATCCAAGAAGATGTGGAGAAACAAGGGTGTCTAATCATAGAAATCATGCCTAGTTGGTAAGGCATAAGCAGGATTAACTCCTGGATGTTGGCTAAATTTGATGGTGCGCTCTAACCAGGCCTCTTGAAGTGCTTCGTCGGTAGCTTTTGCCTCTACTTTGTGGAGTTTGGCAATTCGTGGGCTTGGTGTTATTTCTTTTCTCTTGGCTGAAAGTTCTTGGTATGCTAGAGATGGTTTGAGTTTAACTTTGTGGAACTTCTGTTTGGGTTTGGGTTGCTCTGACATCAATTTCTGAATCTGCTTGGCTTTGAGAGATCTTGGTTGTTTTACCTCAACTCATTCAACTTCTGGAATAGGCAGTGACTACGCTAAGTATGCCCTAAGCTAGGATTGACCAAGTTTGGCAAATATTTATTCAACAAATAAAAGATCAAGCAATAGATAGAAACAACCAGATAGAAGTTTTTGATTCTCAGAAAGTGATACTTGCGCCAAGGAGTGTGTATGTTCTACAAATGTTTCGATCAGTCACCTCAAACACATTAACATCCTAGATGGTTGTCTACAGGGTTGACAGTTGGCTTAGCTAAGGAGTCCTCGATATACCCAAGGTACGTGAGGCCCAAATCCGTAGATGAGACCAAAAAGATGTCACACAGCCGAGAGGAGCGGTAACCCACTTCTCCTCTTTCACTTCTCAAGGGTATAAAGTTCCTTGAGGCTTAGCCCGAGTGACAAAATCTTGACCCCAAGAGAGGTGTCTTTCGATTCACCTTCCGATTCTTATACTCCGCCAGAACGCTGGAGTTGAGGTCGTCCAAGGGGTGATGAAATCTCCAAGCAGGCCTCCTAAAAAGAAACAAGGTTTTGGATCCTAATCTTATGCACCCAAGATGGCCTCGAAAGACGACAAGGGGAGAGAAGACTTGGATGACCTTGGGCTAAAAAACACACTTGTTTTTTTTTACCAACTGATGCTTAAGTTTTCTGATCTAGACTTTGCAAGCACTCATGTTTAAGATACAATGTTTATTCCAACTTGAAGCGCCAACAAAAGTAAATCGATCGAAGAATGAAAACAATAAGAAGAGTTAGGGTCAACAAAAGCAAACTCGCGCGCCCAGAGGCCCTCCACGTCAAGTATCGATTAATTTTCTTTAAGGCATTCAAGATTGAGTGTGAGTTTGTTTTAAGCCCAAAACAAAAGTGTGTGAGATTCGATTTCAAGCGCGCGCCCGGAGGCTCTCCACGTCAGTTGTTGTTCAATTTTAGTGCCCAAACTTGAAGTGTGATCGATTTAATCTAGAGTTTTGATCATTTAAGAATTTTGATAAAGTTAAAGCAAACATTCAAAGACCAAGTGAGTGAGTTAGATTGTGGAACATTTAACACCTTTTTCAAGTAGACCCATCCCCATAAATGGCGCTGAGATTGCAACCAATGGTTAATATTTGATGGGTGATTAGAAAAGAGGTGAGTCCAAGGAACTACTCAAATTGATTTTTGCAAATTTGTATTTTAACTTAACAAGGTTTCTTAAATGTCCAAAAATCAAACTTTACCTAGATTGCAAAAAGAGATTTGTTTTGTTCAATTTTTAGAAGCTCCAAATGAAGTGTTTGATATTGCAATGGTTAATTGATCCTTAGAATTCAAGATTGGATTTGTTGTTTTAATCATGCATTCAAGGAAAATTTGATTTTAATCCATGGCATTCAAGAGTGATTTTAGCAACATGCATTCAAAGACAAGTGGTTAAACATTCAAGTGTTTTCTTTTGAGCATTCAAGATTGAGATTTTGTGTGTTGTTTTAAGAACTTTGAAGTGCTTTGTTTTAACCTTAGATCATTCAAGATTTTGTTTTGGACTCAAAAGTGAAAATGACTCTTTGGACTTTGGTTTTCATTCAAAATTTTGTGTTCTAGTTTGCATGTTTTAAGCCCAAAAATGATATTCCTAGATTGTTTTGATGCATGAAAATCCTAAGAAACATTCAAGATTTTGCAATAAGACATTTGTTTGGAACAAATAACAAAGCTTTTAGGACAATTTTTGGCAACCATTTAGGACTCTTAGTTTTCATGAAATTTTTTAAAAGAACTTTAGTGTGCACTTAGTGTTGATTTTGAACCTTTTGAAATAGAAACTTGAAGTTCTTTTTAAATTCCCAAAAATGAAGTGTTCCTAATTTTGCATGAATGCATCTAAAACCTTGATGTTGCAAGGATGCAAATGATTAGATTGGTTTAGTTTCCCTTGTTAAAAGATTTTTTCTTTTTTGCAAATTGTTAGTTTTTCAATGGATTTAAGTATGATTTGGGGGTTCATTTTAAGCACTAAAAAGAAGTGTGTATGATTTTGCTTCCTTAACAAAAAAAAGGCCAAGATCTCCCACAAGAAGAAGAAGAAGAAGTAGATGGAATAAGAAGAACATAGACAAGAAGAGGAAGAATAATCCCAAGTGCTTTCTCCACCTATAAGCTTGAAAAATCTGCAAACACTATGAGATTGACTATGAGTTCCTTTGTCTTCTTCATGCTCATGTAGACCTACAAAACCAATTTATACAATCCTACCAATCACAAAAACAAGAAAAATTAGCCAAAGTCAGCAAATGACATACAAAACTTGACTAAAAAAGCTAATGAAGATGACCCATGCGGGGTCCCACCGGGCGTGCCAAAATGTATATGAGCAATGTTAGTATGCTAATAGAAACCAAATTTAAATAAAGCTTCTACAAACTAAACAAAATTCATAAACTTCAAGATAGACTAAGATGAGCTCTTAATTGAGAATATGAGCCATTAATGGACTCTCTCAATAAGAAGCTCTCTTGTTGAGTAGCTTTATCTAAATGGATAGGATGTATGCTCAATATGCTTTCAAAGGCTTCAATGGATGATTGTGGATTTTTGGTGTGGATAGATGGATTTAGTATGGATTTGGCTCTCAAAATAGCATTATAACTTTACTTCATGGATTGTGTTATTTTGCAAAGGGGAAGGATCCAATTTATAGGCAAGAGGCTTGAGGGATTGAGGGCTAAGATGCAAGGATGGGAAAAAGCTTATGGAAGGCTCAGATTGCATGAGAGGAGAGCACATGGATTGTGCTTCCTTATAGCCAATCAAGGAGTGACACATGTCACATGGTGAGAGGATGGAGGAAAGGGCAAGGATGAGTCAACAAAGGAGGCTCAAGAGATAAAATCTTCATAAAGACCCTCATAATGACTTGTAAGAGCAATAAAAGGGCTTGTAAGAGTCATTTATGACCTAGTGGACTTCATAAAGTTTTATGGTTGAGATATTTTGAGGGTGATGAGAGCAAATTCGACTTGGACTTGATTAGAAATGTTTTAAGCTTGTTTAGGCTTGTGCAAATGATTAGAAGATGGATTAGGATGGTTTAAGATTAGCTTAAGGATAGGCAAGTGGATGGCATTTAATGAGGGTGGGTGAAGGAAGAGATATTTGTTAACTTTGGCTTGGGTTAGTAAGTTTTAACCCATGTTTAGGGAATGTGACAAGGTTAGGAGGGGATTAGGATTAGGTTTAAAGACATCTTCTAGAAGATTCTAGATTTTGGATGAGGATAAAGACTTTCTAGAATAGTCTAGAACTTCTTAAGGTGAGGATAAATTAGATTTTTAGGAAATAAATAAAGTTTTATTTATTTCAAGGGTTTGGGTTGAGGAGATATTTATTAAAACTTTTTTAATAAACATGAGGATTAATATTTAATTTTAATTAAATATTTTGAGTTGGGGTTAGGGGTAGGAAATGATGAGATTAGCCTTTAATCGAAATTAAAGAAGGATTAGAAGATTTTGGAAGAGGTTATTGGTCATAAGGAAATTGGCCAATTTTTGGGCAAAAAATAAATTTTTTATTTATTTTAGGATTTTTGGTCAATTTATTAATTAAATAATTAATAAATAAGGAAATAATGTTTAAATAAGATTTAAACATTTTTGGGAGGGATTCCTTAATTAAATATTTTTAATTAAGATAAAGGAATTTAATGGCATAAAAATTAATTAATTAATTAATTAATTAATTAATTAATAAATGATGATTTCATCAGGACTTTTTCAGAAAATAAAAATACTTTATTTTCTAAAGGTTTTTAGGTGTCTACAAAGATAACCATGAAACCACAAAAACACCAACACAATCAACACTAGGATTTATGTGGAAAAATCAAATTGGGAAAATCATGATGAAGCTAACTCTCTTGAGATAAATAACATTTTTTAAGGTGATTTTGTACAATAAGGTTAACTACTTGAAATGCTCACTACAATATGAATGGCAAACTTTACTACTAGGATGGTCACACTATATTGATAGAAAATTGCTCGCTACCAACAAGATTATAGCGAGTACATGATAAATGAAGTATGAACTATTGTAGAATAAATTTGTCAAGCCTCTATAATTCTAATCTACAACTATATGCACCTCCTTGAATTAGCTAACTAAGTATGTTTGCACTACCACCACATATAGCATGTATATAAGTAAAAAGATTACATTGACCGAATGTATAGAATTGAATTCTATATACATATTTCTTGAAATGATATTCTATATATAATGAATGCATGTCATTATTGTATGTAAAGATGTAACTCATGAATAAGCATGAGTAACTACACCTATTCCTAAATAATCACATACACCTCAAATATGATATGTAAATATGTGAAAATATGATGAAATAACAATGAGAAACAAGATTTGAACTACTCAACGTAAAAGTATGCAAACCATAAATAAAAAAGTGAGATAATGTTGTCATGAAGGGGGTATGTGGATGATCACAATCCTACAACATAACAATGAAAGAATATTGATTGATGTTAAATAAGGGGGGCCTTTCAATTTTTAAGATATTGAGAGCAATGGACAGTTGTAATGTAAAGTTGGATGAAGGGATATAATTGCATATGATCCATTTAGTGGATGTCATGTGAAGGCCATGTCGACTTATAGTTTGTGTAATGACCACATGTTGACCACTATTTATGTTTATGACATTAAATACTTTTATATCACTTTGTAGGTGCATATTAGATCTTTAGTGATATTTGATGGTACTATTTTTGTTAATAAAATACCTACTGATGATACTAAACTTTGTGACTTTTATTATCTAATTATATCATGTTAGTTAGATGATTACAATTACCTTCATGTTGATTATTGCATAGGAGAATGTTTTATATTTATGGATTTACTTATCCCATACATGCATATGTATTGTTGATGTGTATATTTTATATTTCTATATAATGTGCATAGTGTGGTTGAGGGACAAAGTTGGAGTCACTTGCTTGTAAGATCTACACAATTTATTGATCCTTTTCATTATCTTTTTATATATATACATGTCTGTACATGCTTGTCTTTTATGTAGATTGTAGGTATCAAACATCAAATTTCTTGAAATGTTAGGATGGGCATGTTCTATCACAAAATACCAATGATAAGAAAGGGGAGATAAAAAAAGATGTCATAATCCCATCCCAAGCCATCATTTGTTTTGAAATAGTGAATTAGTATCTGATTGTCTATATATTTGAATTTGTAAAGGTGATGTGAATTTGTGAACCCTTCCTTTGAGCTTGATGGTTATTTTGAGTTAGTTGATTTATATGTGTTACAATTATGGGAGTTTTGTTGTGCAATTACTTAGTGAAATGAATCTATTAAGATTAATCATGATATTAAAATAATTGTATCTTGTAAATATCATGATATTACATATGAGGAATTTAGTTATTATGAATTAATAAAATACATTTTTTTAATTAATATAGACTTAACCGAAAAGTCTAAATGTAGAAACAAAATATTTTAATTAATTATTCAATCAAAACCTAAATTAATTGCATAAACAATATATATTGATATTAAATAATAAGTTACATATTATATTGCACTAAATTTATTAACTATAATTTCCCATATTATCTTGTGCTAAATATATTAATTATAATTAAGTTATATTTCTTCATATTGTATGTACACCAGATTTTGAAAAAAAAAAAAAATTATTCCAAATTAAAAAGAATGAATTAATAACTTAACTAAAAGAATGATTATAGATTGAGAACTCTTTTATTATGCATGATTGAGTTGAAAGACTTAATTGGTAGATTATTTATTAAATAATAACTCTTTTCATTTTTCATATTTGAAGTAAGTAAACTTTGATATTTACTAAATATGTTTAATATATTACTATAATTAAGATAGAAATTATGCAATTTAAATGAACTTGATTTAATAATTAGACTTTTATTATTAAAAAATTATTCACTTAAGTAAGTCAACTAAAGTTGAATTATAATAATAAATCATTTTAATTAATTTTAGAGTTGAGTTTGCTTTATTTATATGATTTTTGTTTCAAACCTCAGTTTTTAAATTTTACTTTAAATTAGATGAGATTAAGACTTTACAAGTTCATTATTATTAGGTAGAATTTTTTTTGAATTTTTTTGAGAAAATTAAAGTAATTTGAAGTTGGATTTTTTGGTTGAAAAATTATTCTCTCTTCTTCTCAAATTGCTTGATGGTATTGAAGTAGGACTTTGAACCTTTGTTAATTCAATTAAAAAAAATGAGCTTTAATTTTTGGGTTGGAGTTGGTCTATTTATTTTTTAAGTTGATTATTCAAGGATTTCTTTCTTCATTTTTTATTATTCTTTATTTCGTGCCGATATTAGTTTTCATGTTTGGAGAAATTTTTATGTTTTTTTGAAAAAAAAAACAAGTTAGGGTTTGCATGTGGATTTTGATGGGCAAAGTTTGACTAGGGATACCTCTAAAAGTTATTTTGTTTACATATTTGATTTGGGATCTATGTTAGAAAAGGCATGTCATGACTCTGAGTAAAAAAAATTCTTTCTAAATTTGGGTTTTTCTAGACTATTGCATGTTTTTCCTTTATATTAAATATATATACTAAAATGTCTCTTTTAGAAAATATTTGTTTATTAAAGTTTATAGTTTTAGAAGAAATTTTTTAGAAATTCTATTTTTAGCAATTCTAGGTTTAGAAAAAATATGTACAAATAGTAATAATTCTACTTGATGAGGTTTTATATGATTATTTTTATAGTCAAAGTGGAGTTAAATAAATATATTATTTATCCTTGAATAATTAAGACTTGTGCTATGATTTGACCATTTTGGAACCTTTTCAAAACCTATCTAATCATTTCCAAACCCTTTCAAAAGAACTCAAGTCATTTCAAAATCATTCAAAATCAACCCTAAACATTTCAAAACTAATTCAAAATATTTCTAATGTCATCAATATAATTTCAAAAAAACTCTAAATTAATTCAAATATTTAAATTAGTGACAAAACATTTCAAAACCAACTTTAAGCACTTTTAAACGAATCCTCAAAATTTTCAAATCCCTCGGTACCTTCACAAACTCTATAAAATCCCATCAAACCTTATCAAATTGACTCAATTAATCATCAATAGTCGCCAAACTAATAATTGCTATTATTGAGTCCCTTAGTGTCTAATCAAGTCAAATCAACCTTATCCAAATTGATTCAATATTATTGATAGAGTTTATCAATGTTATTCTAAACCAACATTATCAACTTGCTGAATTTTATGGCCTTGATAGAGTCCACTAATATCATTCTCTATCAATCCTTGTTAGTCAATTCAACATCATTATTTGGTAAATCAATCACATTTGATCATTTTTCAAAATTATTGCAATCATTTCAAATCTTCACCAAAGTCATCAAATTGGGTCATCCTTACGTTAAATTCATCAATTTGACCAATCATCACTCAACTTTCCCTTTGGCAATAAATAATCCTTGGTTTATTCCTATGTCTTAATCATTTAATCATGCTAATTTCCCCTTTCTCCCAACTCCTCCAATTAATTAATTTTATATTAATTAATTATCATCTTTTTTATTAAGTTTTGGTATTTTTTATATTCCTAATTCCTAATTTGTATTTTGGAGGGATTAATGAGTTTTAAAATTAAAAAATTCCTATCTCTTACACCTCTCCTCTAGTTGTGTTTTTGACCTCCTACAATCATGCTTAATAGCTCCCTACTAATTTGCCTTCAAATTTCTTCCACCATTCCTCTTCCATTCTACACTAATCTAGCTCCTTAATTGCTTACTAACTTGCCCCCACCTTCCCTTCTACTCTTGTCCTTAATTTGTGCATTGATTTGTGTATTCTAGTGGTGCATTAAGAAATCCTTCCAATTTGCATATTTGGGCTCTCAACTCTATAAATTGAGCCTCTTTTGCTCATTTTTGACTAACCATAAATCCTAGTATTCATCCATCATTATCATCTTTGTTCAAAAATTTTGTGTACTTTTCATAGAGAAAACATCACATATTTTGCAACAGAGAAGAAAGGAGAGAAAGGAGCTTCACTTGAAGAATGTTTTGCGTTTGAAATATTTCATTTATTCAGGTGGCTTTTATGTTAGGATTATCTTGTCTTTTCACATATTTATTGAGATGGGTGGTTATCTCAATCATGCTAACCAACCTTTTTTTTGACCTAGAAATGGTGAACCCACTCCTAAACATGTTGATCTAGTTGATTTTTGTGTTTTGATGTGTTTTATGGGTCTCAGTGAAGTCCTACACACTTGGTTAGGGTTTTTGCATAGTTTATTATTGTTTCTATGTACTTGCTAAATATATGTGTGCACTAGGCACCCAAATCTATGCACTTGGTCATGGGTTGTCCATAGTTGTTTTGAATAATTGCGCACTTGGTAGTATGAGTATTACCGTCAAGTTTTACGGTTGCATTGCATCATTTTCATCTTTGTGAAGGTCTAACTACAAAATTGTGAGGCTAAATTGTGTAGGTGTGCACTCTATCCTAATTTTTGTGTACTTGGGGTGTCTGCATAAGTTTTGTATAGTTAGATTTTTTTTTTTGGTAATTGGTTAGGTTATTGAGTTCCCCTTTTCTAATTTTAGAGTTTTGTTTATACACTTATCATAGTTGGTTTTTATTTTATTGACGGTCTATTGTATTTTGTGGTGAAGAAAATATCATAAATTAAAAATAGATTTAATGCAAGACAGGTAACAAAGACATTGTGTGTTTTTCATAACTTTCATGTCTTCTTTTGGCAGTTTAGAAAAAATTTCAATTTGGTTCTTAAAAGGAATTACATGCTTATGTTTTGTTGTATTTTTTAGAATGTTAACCCAAAGAAACATATGAATGTAACCTCTTCCCTTGTCTTAATGGATCTTGGGTGAAGAGAAATTCATACACTTTATTTAGAGGGTTTGTCTCCCAAGATTTGATTTAGAGTCAGTGAGAAGGAATGGCCCAAGCGGTAATAGGAAAAAGCCACATCTCCATCCTAACCATTGTATACAGGTGTGATTATGACCAAAAGTCTAATAAATGGTATATTTGGGTGATATATCTCCTCCAATACCCTTGAGGTTCATAAAACCTTGGTTCTCACAGTTGGGAGACCTCCTACAAGAGTTTATCTTACACCTACTTAACTAGATGCCCTAGACTAAAAACCATATTTTAGTGGCCAAAAACCTTCCATCAATTGGATCAAGGGGTCACCCATACATGCAAAGACATCCCACACTTTTGTGATTCTTAGTAGAGATAACAAACCCTTGATAAATGGTGCCTCTGAGGATTCAAAGCTTAGTATGCCCAAGAAGTGAGTGCACTATAAGGGGGAACTTGTGCTACCAAGATTCTAGGTTGACTACTTTGAATTAGTATGACTAAAATTTGTTCAATGGGGAATTGAGAGGATACAATCCTCTTAGCCTAGGTTGTAGTGTATCTATTTAATTTTTTACAATAAATATTATGTATATTGTGTTTTGCATGAGTGCTTGCATAATCCAATATAATTCAAAGCATTTTATAAACATTCAAAATACTCTTGAAATATTTAAAACATTTCTAAAGCACCTTTAAAACATTTTCAAAAGATGGATCTAAGAATTATTTTCCTTACAATCTCGTGGCATGAGTTTTAGTCTTCATTTTTCAAACCAAATCCATTTCATTCTTCCATATTTTAAAGTATTTTCATTGTACATTACCATTTAGTCCATTTAGAACCTTTGCATATTGCATTAACTTGCATTTACATTTGCACTCAAATCTATTGCATAGTCCTCATAATAGTCCTTAACACTGTTAGTGTAAATACTTAATAATTATTTACACTTTACTTAAGTTTACTTAGGTTAATGCATTATTTTATTATTTATTAGTTAGAGACCTAGGAGTATGTGCACTCATATCAGTTGTCATGATGACAACACAAGAGTTAGCAACTCATTTTAGCACATGGTGTCTACAACATAGGAGTTTGCATAATCAACTGAGTTGTCATGTAGACAACATAGTTGTTCATACTCTAATTACACACATGGTGTCTACAAAATCTGTTTACATGATACACCTATGTTAGCTTATCCTCTCATCATCCCACTAATTTCTGTGCTCAATGGAGGATAATCCACTCTTGGTGGACATGTGCTTAGTTGTGAGGGTTATCATTATGCTAACTCCTAGTCATTCTAGAGGCCTTTATATACATGCACTTCTAGTGTACATGTACACTAATTCATTCTCATATTGTTATTATGATCAGACATCATTTGATCCATATTGTGCTTTTTCCTTGAGCTTCTTGATCTTGGCGTCATTTTTCCCTAAGACAAATTCTTACATGGTATCAGAGCTATACCAAATTCTTACAAACACAATCCTCATTTTTGTACTTAGACCTCTTAGAGAATTGGGCTATAAATCCAAAAAAATACAAGTCTTAGAGTCTCTCCTTATGTTGATAAATAAAGGATCTTGGCTTTTAGTCTTTTAATCCATCTTTTATCCTTTTATCTTTTTAAAAGCCAATTTACATTTATGCCTTGATGGATATACTTAGTCATTTTTATCAATTGGTATTGTCTCTTATTGAAAGTAAAGATCCAATATTCAACTTCCTAAGGTGTTACTCCTAGATTTATATTTTTCAAATATTTTTCCCAAAATAAAAATTTTTTAAAAAAAGTTGCACTAGCCTTAGTTTGCATTCCTAGATTCCATATCATTTATTAATCCCAAAGATCTAAAAAAAAATCATTTTTCACAATCATTCCAAATCCAAAAATCCAAAAAAAATATGCATTTGCATATCACACCCCTTAGTTTCATACTTGCATTTAAATAACAAGTATTCATAAGAATCTCCAATGTGCAAGATCATTTCAAACCAATAGAGACTCTGTTCCAAGTCCAAAATATTTTTAAAAATGTCACATAGAAAATTGCAATCACTTTCAAACCAAAGCTCTAGTCCATTGTCATTTTCATAATTCCAATGTACATTTTTCAAAGGCTCCTAAATTTGCATTTTCAAAACCTTGTACACTTTGCATACATTTTCATACCCTTAAAATCCAAAAATTCAAAACAAAAAAATTTGCATTTTCTTGCATATCATATAACCCCCTCTTTTTGCAAACCTTAGATTCCATTTTCACATCTTAACTTTGAATAATAAAAATAAAATCCTGATTTTGAATACCTTAAGTTACGTTTTAATTCCAAAATCTATTGAAAATCCAAAAACAAAGTGCACTTTGCATGCATCCCTCATATTAAGTTGTATATATACATCATGTCAGTCTTCAACAAGGTCTCAATCCCTCACAAGGCAAGGTTACTATCAGCCTATGTACATCTCAAATGAGAATATTCAAGTGCCCTTTGTTCCTATACAATGTTTAATTTTGAAATAATAAGGTTTTGGCTGAAACACCATGAACACTTCACAAGCACCTTTAGACCCAAGATGATGTATACCTTTGCAAACACACAGTTTTGACCCAAACATGACATACCCTCCAAGACAACATAACTAAGCACTTCATTACCCAAGACAAATGGTATTAGCACAATCAAATGATCCACCACATAAATCCCATGCATACTTGACTCAAAAGTTGATAGATGAATTTAACAAAGAAAGTAAAGATTGTGGAAGTACATACATACATACATACATACATACATACATACATACATACATATATACATACATATATACATATATGTATATATATATATATATATATATATATATATATATATATATATTTAAATAAATTTAAAAAAATACATTTTGTTGACATTTTTTGTGTGTAAATTTTGTAAAAATATATATATTCATATGTGTGTGTGTGTGTGTGTTTTAAGCAAAAAAAGTAAAATGTATGGAGTAAGTTAATGATGAAAGGCTTAAATCATTATGTGGATGGCATAATTAATGAATCATCAGGTCTGATTATGGATATAAAGGAACTATATAATTGGAGAATACAAAACTCAAGGGCTTTAGGGATGATAAGAACACATGTTTCTCAAGATCTTTTGTTTCACATTACATCCTTGGAAAATGCCAAGGAGTCTTGGGAAAAACTTGAAGATTTGTACGGTAAAGTGGATGAGGATATGGGATTCACAATTCAAGCAAATCTTCTCAAATTAGATCGCAAAATATCTGATACAATTAAATATTTTATTAACAAAGCCAATGAGTTAAGAGCACAACTTAATGATTGTGGTACTCCCATAAAGAGTTCATAGCTGATTCACCATATGATGGCCAACCTTCCTTCAGAATATGCAGCTTTTGTTTCAAGTTACAATACTCACAAATTGACCATGGGTAGTGCTTTCACCATTCATTCATTTGAGCCATTTGGAGGAATGTTGATGTTGGAAGAAACAAAATTAATAACTATGGGAATTCTCAAGTCTTCAAAGTCTAAGGCATTGGTGGCTAATCAAGTTAATCAAGATAATCAAGGAAAGAAGAAGCAAAATAATTGGTAATGAAAGCCACAACACGAGAAAAAGAACTCAAACTCCTCCACCAATAAATGGGACAAATCCAAGAAGGATTCTCTCAAGTGTGCATATTGCAAGAGGATTAGACATGAAGAACATCATTGCTACAAAAAGGGTATAGATGAACTAAAGAATCTTCTTCAAAAGAATAAAATCAATCTACCTTCACGAATGACTACTTCATCCTCTTCTTCACATTTTGATTAAGGAAAGGATCACAAAAGGATAAGGGAAAAGGCCAAGCCTTAATTGCTACTTCAAGTCATGATTTAGGGAGATGACTTCTAGATTCAAGAGCTTCTCATCATATGACATCTTTAAAATCTTTGTATTCTTCATTTTTGCCTTGTAATACACCACCTATTTTGATGGGAAATCATACATACATGAAAATGATTAGGAAAGGAACAACTGATAAAGGGGAGAGCACCTTAAATGAAGTATTGTGTACCTCACTTAACCCATAATCGTCTTTCCATATATCAACTCACGAATGGGCCAACAAGAAGAACTGTGGAATTCACACCTGAATTAGTATTTATTAAAGACTTGGAGACTAAAGACATCATTGGTATAGGGTTGGTTGATCATGCTTCTCGCATCTACTATTTTGAAGATTTTGCTAATGATGATGGAAATTGTTGTTCAACATTCTATGATTACAGTTTACGTGTTGATTCAGATCCAAAGGAGAACTTTGGCTACTTGTACTTGGGTATCATTTCACTCGATCAAGTTCTTGAGCCATCCATTACTTCTCCTTCTATTGGTGTTGTACCTACGGTCATTCCTGATGATGATGGGATTTATTTCATCATATGTTTAGATGATTTAGTGCAACAAGATACTCGCAGTCTTCTATCTACATCTTCACAAGGTTACTCCTTGATAGACAATTCAAGTTTGTTTGAGGACTTCTACATTGCAGATGATCTAAATATTCTCTTTGATGATGAGGATCCTTCTTTAGGTTTTGTGAGGGAGCACTTTGAACCTCACACTCATACTCCACATGATCAATCTTTTGAGGTTGAAGTTATTATGGATCCTTATGTACAATAGATACAGGAGGTCTCTATATCTTCAAAGGAGACAGTTGAATCTTTGGTGCCCATTCTACATCATCCTTACTAGATCCTAAATTTTTGTATTCAATAGAGTGGTTTGGTGCACTTGTTTTGGAAAGGCCAGCCTTTAGTATCGACATGGGGACATTTGAGCAGTTTTTAGAGATTCCACATTTTTTGAGGTTTATTCCTATAGGTTGGGAAGATGTTTCTCCTACATCTTTTGTTTTTTTCTTCCTAAAGGGAGGAATGTGGTCCCCTTTTCATGGAGCAATTTTTGCATCGAGCTTGGAGCATCAATAATTAGTATATATTCTCCATTGAGGGGGGTGTTGCAATACTTTAGAATAATTGAGAGGGGGGGTGAATTAGTTAGTCAAGGTCCAAATGGATAAATAAAACTTTTCACAGCTTAGTGAACCCATAAAAGATTCAAATCCATGCATGCATCTGTAAGATTATGTAATCACTTAAAACTTGTAGGTTACTGTCAAATCAACTTGTAGAAATGTAAAGCATGAAACATAACAGATTCATCATCACACTTGACACAATGATTTATTTGGAAACCCAATTTGGGAAAAAAACACCAATAACATACTACTCCTTTTCACTCTTCTAAAGTGATGCCCTATGAAAGGCCAACCTTGTTAAAGGTTACAATACACACTGTTAAATGTGACCCGATTAACGGATTTCAATCACCCTATTAGAAGTGAGCCTTATTAGAGGACTTTAGGCCATTTGCTTGGAACTCCACCTGGTCAAGGGATTTACAAATGACTATTAGGTCAACCTTACTCCAAAGGATTTACCCTAGACTAATACAATTATTAGAAAGTAATAGTAGAGCTTTGATTTGATACAACTTACAAATTCTCTTGCAGATTATAGATCTTTGTTTAGTCCTCCATTCCATTTGGCCTTCATACTTTGTAGCTCTGATATCTTGTTCACCCTTCAAGCATTCATCTCCTTAAGCCTTCTTGCTTAACATGCCATCGCAAACTCTTCTTTGGGTCACTTGATGAAGCAAAACCCCTAACTCCTTTTCTTCCTTAGGTTCTCACGCATGAAAACTTTTTGCTTCATGACCAGACATTCCTATAAATAGTAAATTAGGATAGTTTCTCGCTCATTTTCACTATCCAAATTAGGGTTTGGATGGATTAGGTAGGATACAATGTATCTACCCCATATCGTGTATCTCTTCTAGAAACTTCTCTTAGAATCCATTTGAATTCACCTCAAAAATGGTTTATCTCAAATTTTGTGCCATCAGCTCATCATCCTTATCTTCCACCTAGTTCACAAAATTCAAGAAAACAAACTTATTAGCTCAGATTCAGCAAATCTTCAATCTTTAAAATAATATAGCAGCTCGACATTATTAACCTTCTAATGCTCAACATCTATTATGAACTCACTCAACATCAACTAAAGTTCACTAATGCTCGGCATCAACTGTCTTGCTCGACATCCACTAGAATTTGCTTTCACTTAGCTCCAACTTACTTTTTGCTTGACTTGCACTGTCTTTGCTTAGCACCTACTATCCACTTGGTCAAGCTTGGCAAACAAACTTTGTGTAACTTGATCTTCCAAACTTTCTTAGTGTAGCCAACATTTGCAACCTTAAGTAGATTACCAATACATCATGTCATCACTATTTTAACTAATCCTTGTACTTCATTACATAATCATAACTCAAGCTTTTCTCTAGGTGCTTTTGTTACATCTTATTGATCAAATTCTCTTCGTCAATCAACTAAGTGATAGTACTTTAATCTTATAATCAGTAGTCTTACCAACAAATAGCAGGTTCGACATCAATGACAAAAAAATTACTGAAACACATAGTTTTCTTAAACAATCTCCCTCTTTCAATAATCTCTCTTCAATAATGATCTTTTCAATCAGATCTCAACAATCTCCCTCTTTCACATTGATGGCAAACCCAAACTGATCTACCAAGTCAAGCGAATGATGAACATCTTGTTCAACCAAACTGACTAGGTTAAAATAGTAAGACAATACCAAAAAGAAAACTTGTATCAAAATTTCTCCCTTTATCATAAACTTCCATCTTCTAATTTGGTTACAAAACTCTTTCTTATAACTCCCTCCGAGTTCCTTCTTGGGGCTCCCTCTTACTAAGTAGATTAGGATTTCTCCCTCTTTCTTTTATGCTAGACTGATTAGCAGAATATCTCCCTCTGTGATTATACATTCTGGCTTTGATCTTTCTCCCTATCTGTTATGACTCTTGATTAGTGGAGTATCTCCCTATTTGACAACAATCTCTTGATATTCCCCTCTAATGTACTTTCTCTGATAATGATCAGTTTAATGTTCTTTCTCCCTCTTTGACAATATGCCAAAGACATAAACCAAAACTTGTCATCTTGAAACATGTAGATATATGCTTTTGCAGTTTCTTTAGTTTCTCCCTCTATCACCTTGCTTGTGAGTGATTTGAAGTTTCAGTTATGTGATTACTTTAGGCAGCTACTAAAGTAAGATTCTCTGCATCAATGTGTAACATATGAACATCAACTTGTTTGATGTAGGGCAATTCCTCTATTACTTAGATAGCTTTTGATAGGGGTATCACCCCTAATTTACCTCTTAGGTACTCATGAGAATCCTTAGGTAATGGTTTTGTAAAGATATCAACTATTTTCTCCTTTATGTTGACATATTTCATCTTCACTTTATCTTGAACTAACTCTCTCAAATAATGATACTTGATTGCAATGTGCTTTGTCTTTGTGTGCATTAGTGGATTCTTTGATATATTGATAGCACTTGTGTTATCACAATAAAGTATCACTAGTTCTTTGATTTCTTCCTTCATTCCTTTGAGTAATTGTTTGATCGATACAATGTTTGTACAATTTATAGTAGCAACAACATATTAAGCTTCAGCAGTAGATTGTGAAGTACAACTCTATTTCTTGCTAGTCCATGTAACTAGTCTCTTGCCAAAGAAAAATGCTCTTCCACTGGTTCTCTTTTTGTCATCAATGTTTTCAGTCCAATCAGCACCAGTGTAGGCTCTCAGTTCAAAATTTTCATTTTTCTTGTAGTATAGACCAAACTCTTATGTTCCTTTTAGATATCTCATTATTCTCTTTATAGCCATTAAGTGATTCTCCTTGGGATTAGCAGAGAATCTTGCAACTATCCCTATAGATAATGCAATATCGGGTTTGCTATGTACTACATATTGCAATTTCCCAATCATTGACCTGTATAATGTTTGATTCACCTTAGTTGAATTATCATTCTTTGATAACTTATGTCTTGTCACCATAGGTGTACTTACTGGTTTGGAATCCTCTAATTCTAAAAATTTCAATATTTCCTTGACATACTTTGACTAAGTGATGTATATACCATATTTCATCTTATATATTTGCAAACCCACAAAAAAATTGATTTCTCCAAACATAGACATTTCAAATTTTTACTTCATTTGATTTGCAAAATCCTTACATAAAGCATCTTGTCCTCCAAATATGATATCATCAACAAATATTTTAGACAACAAAATACCTTTGCCTTTCTTTGTCTTTATGCACAGATTGTTGTTATCATCAGTTCTTTCAAATCCAATCTTCACAAGATAATTATGAAGTCTCTCATATCATGCTCTAGGTGCTTGTTTCAAACCATATAGAGCTTTGTGCAGTCTACATACCATGTTTTTATTTTTAATATAAACAAAACCTTCTGGATGGTTATGTAAACTTCTTCTTCTAATATTGTATTCAGAAATGCAAATTTAACATCCATTTGATAAACTTTGAAACCTTTGTATGCAACATAAGCAAGTAGAGTTCTTACTCCTTCCATTCTAACAATAGGGGAAAATGTTTCCCCATAATCAATTCCTTCTTCTTGTGCATATCCCTTGCAAATTAATTTTGCTTTGTTTCTTGTAACTTCACCATTTTCATCTATCTTGTTTCTAAATACCCACTTGGTGCCAATCACGTTTTTGTCTTTTGGTCTAGGAAGTAGACTCCATGTTTTGTTCTTCTCTATTTGTTCAATCTCTTCTTCCATGGCTTTGTACCAGTCCACATCTTCTAATGCATCTTTCACTATTTTGGGTTTCTTCATGCTCAACAAACATGATTCACTTCTCAATCTATTCCTTGTCATTATTCTTGCATCTTTATCTCCAATGATTTGATTAGTAGGATGATGTCTCTTGAAATATTTGGATCATCTTGGTTCAACTCTTGTTTCTATAAGAATTTGGTATAGCTCTAATACCATGTAAGAATTTGTTTGAGGCAAGAATGAAATGCCAAGATGTAGAAGCTCAAGAGATAGAACAAGAGAGACAAGATATGATCAAATGAGAATGGAGATTAGATGATTGGATATCAGATAATTGGACGAATACATCATAGAAGTGCCTTGTATATAAAGACAATCGATATGACTAAGAGTCGACAAAGAGATAAGCATACCAACTAAGCTCATGTCCACCAAGAGTGGATTATCCTTCATTGTGCATGAATGTATGTGCAACAATGAGAGGATAAGAATGTATAGGTGTATCTCATAAAGAGATGTAATAGAAGACATGTGCTCAATTGGAGTGCAAACTACTATGTTGTCTACATGACAACTCATATGAATATGCAAACTCCTAGGTTTCTACATAACAACTAATATGAATATGCATTAACCTAAGTAAACTTAAGTAAAGTGTAAATAGTAAATACTTATTTACACCAACACCCCCCCTTAAGTGAAACTTAGGGAAATGTACTTAAGCTCACAAAAGCTATATAATAATGCAACATGGGTCTCGGCTACTAGGCCATGTTAGGTACCCATTTACAAATTGCAAGTGCAAATGATATGCAATGAAATCTCTCATAAAGTAGAGAAAGAGGGAAAACCACATGCGAAATATCTCCTCCAAAAAGAGAGATAAGTACAATAAAAGAAAATGAGAGAGAAGAAGACCTCATGTGAGGAAAAGATTCCCCCATAAGAGAGAAGAAGAGGAAGATAGACCAAGTAACCCCCACCAAAATGTAGAATGTACATATGTGGTAGATCTGCAAGGTTTAATGTAGAAACTCCTCCATGAGTGCAGAACAATATTCCTCCCCTTAGGAAGAAATAGACCTAAAGATGTCTCAATGAAGCCTCTCCCATTTATAGGAAGAAACCTCAAAATGTATGAAATCTCTAAAACTTGCTTTAGTGTCCCCGTGTCAATACTGAAAGGTGCCTCCTCCAAATCATGTATACGATGCCACTCTACTGAAAAAGACAAATCATGCTCAACTGAGGATGAATGTAGAACATGTATCAAAGACTCAAATATATCCTCTAAAAATAAAGTGACCTCCTCCAACTGTTGTATCAAAGGATCTACCATCATGTCAACCTCGAAAGACTGATCAAGTAGAGAATGAAGATGAGGGTCAACATGCTCCCTCACAACAACTGAAGAAGGATCATCTTCACCAAAGAGAAAATGAATGTCATCAACAGTGTCTCCTAAATCTACAATGTAGGACTCCACAAACAAATTGGAAATGTCTGCTAAGTATTCATCCCATGGAACTGAGACTGGAAGACAATGAATATCATGTTGCACTGAATCACTTAAATCCATGGCTATGTAAACACAACTATAATCAGGAACAATAGCAGATGGAATATCAATAGGAGGAGAAAAAATGGAAGGCTCAAGAATTTGATCATATGTGAGAACACCTAAGTTCAAGTAGCCAAAGTTCTCCTCAAAGTCTGAATCAATAGTAGAAGTATGATCAAAATCTATTGAAGAATCTCCTAAGAAATCACTGTCATCATCATGAGCAAAATCGAAGAAGTAGTATAGCCTAGATGTGTGATCAACCACCCCTGTAGTAATGATTTGTCTAGTCTCTAAGTCTTTGATAAAAACTAAATCAGGTGTGAATTCCATAGTCCTTCTTCTATCTCCATGAGTGAGCTGATATATGGAAAGAAGATTATGACTTAGGTGAGGTACACACAACACATCTTTGAAGTATCCATCCCCTTTATCAATAGTTCCTTTCTCAATCACATTCGTGTAAGTATGATTGCCCATCAAAATAGGTGGAGTATGACAAGGATCAAATGATGAAAACATAGATTGTGAAGATTTCATACGATGATAAGCCCTTGAATCTAGAGCCATCTCCTTGAAACTTGATTTGAAGAAGGTTTGACCTTTTCCCATGTGATCCTTTCCCTTATCAAAATTTGAATGTGAAGAAGAAGATGATGAAGTAGTCATTCTTGATGGTAGACCAATTTGATTATTCTTAAGAAGATTCTTGAGTTCATCTATCTCCTTCTTATAACAATGATGTTCTTCACATCCATTCTTCTTTCAATATGCACAAGGAAGAAAATCCTTCTTAGATGATTTTCTCTTATTGTTGGAGTTATCTTGTGGTGAGGAGGTTGAGTGTTCTTTCTCTTGTTGTGAATTTTGTTGTCATGATTTTTGCTTCTTGTTAGACCCTTTTCCTTGATTCCCTTTATTAGCCACCAATGCTTTGGACTTTGAAGACTTGAGAATCCCCATCCTCATCAAATTTGATTGTTCTACCATCAACATCTCTATGAAGGAATCAAATGAAGGCATGGTGTAGGAAGAACCTAAGGTTAACTTATGAGTTTTGAAGCTTGAAACAAATGATGCATACTCTGGAGGAAGTTTTCTCATCAAATTATATATCAATTTTTCATCCTCTATGGTAATTCCACAATCCTTAACCATTGACCTTAGCTCATGTGCCTTGGTGATATAGTCTTGAATTGTGTCAAACTCCTTTGGATCTAACGACATGAGATTTTCATCAAGTTCAAAACCCCTAGCTTTGTCTACTTTTGCATACAAGCTAGCAAACTTATCCCATGCTTCCTTTAGTATTTTACAATTATCAATATGGAAGATAAGATCTTCATGTAAATACTTCCTCAAAGTACCAATAGCTACTTCCAAAACAAATAGCTCCTAAATATGTGTCCATATGAGCCCGAACGAAACCTTTGAAGTTGAAAAAATCAGGATTTGTGATTTTTAGAAAAATTCAGGAACAAGGATTGCAAAAAACTTGCAGCAATGTGTAGATCACAAAATTCTACCCCAAAAAAAAAAAAAAAAAAAATTCGAAAAAAGAAGTCCGTATGAGGGAGATATTGCTATTTGAAAATCACCTCTGTAATTATTTTTCCTAAATCGTTGTTATCACACCTCCAAAAAAATGACTCTAGATTTCACCTAGGATGTCCAATTTTGTCATGTCTCCTTTTCAAATAATTAAATAATAATAATCTTTGCTAAGGTAGGCAGGCCCAAAAAGGCAAAGTTTCAGTAAAAGGGGATAATCTTTGGAAGCGAATGGACTAATAAATGAAAATTATTATTAAAATATGTTTTATTAACCCCTCTTGGACGTGAGTTAGGGTTATGCCCTCTTTTAAGGGGTTTGGAGGCATTTTGGGTTGATTCCAGAACTTGATTTTTGCTCATTTCTTTGTTATTCTTCAGAGGCTGCCAAACCTGTGGAGAAGGAGACCCAAGAACGAGAGTTTGTAGGTTTCCAGGAAGGCTAAAGACTGGAGTTTGAAGCCATTCCATGTGCATGCTCATGCAGAGTTTGCCTTTGTGCTGAACAGTGCAGATTTGTGGTTTTTCGAGTGTGTTTTTTGTAAGAGTTTGGTGTTTCCGGTTGAGTATTTCATATCAATTTGGGTTGCTGTTGTATTTCAGACTTTTAGATGTTAAAATAGAGCTGAATATATGTATTTGGTCGTGATTATACTTCTGTGATAGATTATTAGTGTTTTTGTAGTGTTTTCGAGCTATTCTATGTTGTTTTTGGGAGCCCGATGAGCATTGTTTTTATCCTCCGTTTGGGAGCTATTGTGTAAATGTTATACAGATCTGAAAATGTCATTTTTAAAGCTTTTATGCTGCTGAAATTTCTATAAAAATGTCCACTTTCAGATTTACTAATAATATTTGAAGCTGTGGAGTTCTTGGCACTATTTTCGGCATACCCGATTTGGGGTTTATTGAGAAATTGGTGGATCTTTGAAAGATTGGTTGTTTGATCTTAAAGATCTGATTAGAGGCTTGAATATCATATAAAATCAGAAAAGGGAAATTTTAGTGGTATCAGAGCTATGATCTTGCCAGCCTGAGGGTTTGTAGAAGTTTGCATGTCAGCTTTGACAACTACCCAAATCTTGCATGTCATAATTTATGGTTGCATGTTGCTTCTAATCAGTTGCATGTCAAAATTTATGGTTGCATGCTACTTCTAATCATTTGCATATTAGTTCTTGGTGAATTTGGTGGTTGCATGTTGCTTCTAATTAGCTGCATGTCAAAATTTATGGTTGCATGCAACTAAGTGAAAGAGAAAAGGGATATTTGTAGCGAGAAAAGAATAATTTTTTTTGGATCAAACCTCCAGTTGAAAGTAAAAGTACAAAATCCAAGGAAGGAAAAAGTATGGCTTATCTAGATGAGATGGCAAAGAAATTCTTCCAAGACATCCAAGGTATTTGTCATAATTACTAGTTGCTGTAGCTGCATATTGCAGGTAGTTTAAGTCTCATATTTGTATTGAATATTGCCAAATTAGTTGCACATTCATGTTAAGTTATTGTTTAGAGAATCTAGAGTCTTTTTGTAAGCATTCTCTTTGATGCAAATCGAAACAAGAGTCCTTGCAGCAATCTAAAAAATTATATCAGTCATACGACCCCTTGCTTGCAAAGTGTTTGACGAAATGTCAAACAACTGAAGTATAAAGATTCTTGGTGTTTGAAGAAGTTATAACATATTGGGATTACACTCTACTTTATCTAGAATGGACAGGTATAGTACAGAGTCTCAGAGGACACGATCTTGAACAATTGATATTTAGAGTCAAAATAGTAGAGAGGATGGTTATTTAGACATTCAAGATAAACTTAGGAAAATAAGCCATGACATGTCTGAACAGTTGGTTAAGCACCACCGTATGATGAATGACATGCTGTCTGACCCAACTAAGGTGGATAAGTTGATTGGATTTCTATTTGGCAGATTTTCTCACAGGACAGATGACACAATTCCCAAGAACTTGCATGAGGAGTTTGAGAAACTAGCTTATAGCCAGGTAGAGGTCTCAGATTCTACTCCACCATAGGAGGTAGTGAGAAAGGATATTATGCAGATTGATAGTAATGGTCAACTTGATACTCAAATTGAGACAATTGTATATAGGTCATCAAAGGGTGATGTCATAGGTATTCAGGATGGTATAGTTACAATAGGCAATGACTATAGCGTAGTGGGTTCAGATGATGATTATGAGGACGTTGTTATGTATGATGGTGAGATACCTGGTAGAGATGAGTAGACATTGCGCATTCATGAATTTCCTGAGAAAGAGTACCAGGCACAGTTAGATGCTTCATCACATGAGGTTGAGGCTGGTAGTACTTCACATGATTTGTCTAGCAAGCCGAAAGTGAACAAAGACAGTATTGTGACTTCATTATCTCATCATGATAGGTATGTGGAGTTAGTTGGTATTGGTCTTATTACTCAGGTGAGGAGTTTGCTTGAGTTACCAGCTGATTCTAGTTTACGGATATGGACTCGAGATTGTTATATTGGCATTTGGGATTCAATTGACTGGAGATCTTTAACACTTTTTGGTAGCAGTGTTTGTTTGGGTTCT
Source organism: Cupressus sempervirens (assembly GCA_028749045.1). NCBI lineage: Eukaryota > Viridiplantae > Streptophyta > Pinopsida > Cupressales > Cupressaceae > Cupressus > Cupressus sempervirens. The sequence goes on from CM053783.1 coordinate 128,299,536, forward strand.
ATCATGGATTTGATTAGCAGATTGCATGGTGTTGTCTTTTCTTGTGCCAGCAGCTTGTCCGATGTTGGCATTAGTTTTTATACACCGGTGTTGGGCTTTGTTCATATATCTAGTCGACCGTACTTGCTGGAATGTGTTGATGATCTTTCATATTTGGCAGTGTGTACAGATGAGTCTCAGGATCATATTGGCATTGATGACATCCAAGAGGATGCAGTAGGAAATTTTGAAGACTTAGTTTCCTTGGCAATTTCTTTTGGTACAAAGGAGTTGGATAGTAGTGCTACAATTTTTGATACTCCATATGTTGATATGAGCTTTGGAGTTGATTCACAGGATATGGATGGTAATACTCTAGAGACTAGTAACTTTGAGGATACTCCTTTAGACAATGCATCAGAGGAGGTTTGTAGGAGACAATCTAGCCAGCGTCATCATGTGTCTAATCAGTTGAGAGTTAGTGAGCGAGACATTGTTATCACTTGCTAGCATTTTGATGCTGCTCATCAGTTGTTAGTAGTTTATGGATGGGGTTCTCCTACTAGTGATGAGCAGGAAGGCAGTTATCTTTCCTTGATAGAGATTCACTCTTTATGGGAGGCTATTCGAATTTTGAGACAAAATTATATGCACTTGGTAGCCGACAGAGATTATCTTACGGAGTGGGGGAGTACAGCATATGATGCATTATTGGCCAAAGAAGATGAGGTGAGTGAGCTTACTCAGCAACTCGAGGTGACTTCTGAGATTCTTGAGAGTACACAGTCAGCTTTCGAGGAGTCACAATTTCATTTGACTAAGGTGACCATGGAGTTGGAGCGACTGCAATCTTTACCAGATTCTGTACAGTCACAAGTTGTGGTGTTTAGTGATCTAAGGATGTCCATGGTCGAGATTGTCAGAGACAGTGGAGATGGGGATGCATCCATCCTTGTTACTAACATTGGCATATCGGGTTTGTTCCCACTAGAGTCAGGTTCAATTGAGTTGGGTGCTGCAACAAATTGCTATGGTATGCCTGACACGGTGGTGGCCTCTAGTACTAATGGCATAGAGACTAGATATGTTGTATCAAAGATCATGTGTGATGTTGGTGAGCTGGCAATTGGCATGGTTCCTGCTAGTAATATTACTCCCTTGGCAATGTCTTCGGAGGTAGTAGTCAATTCCAACTTGGTTAGTGATCGATTGCAGTTAGTTTCATCTGGATTGCAGTCTGAGCCACCAATTGAGATTGGCGCATTCTATCAGCACTACACTATGAGATATGCTCATCAATTTACCTTTGATGACCATGTTGATGAGATGATGATATAGAGATGTACTTTGATTCCTAGTATTTGTCATCAGTTATGGGATGGTTTGACGCCTTGGGATGAGAGTTGTGATGGGCATGACATGGCAATAGGTTCTGCAGTTGACAGCTTGATAATACATGACTTAGAGCAGGAGTTTGGGAGTGATGCTTCAGCAGTTGTTGTTACTGGTTCTACTCCTTTGGCTATGACATCTCCTGACTTAGTTGGTGGTCAGTCACAGTGGGCTATATCACTTGTTCATGGCAAATTTGGTTTGGGTTCTATTTCTTGCTCTTTATCTTGTAATGTCTTTTCACCATCAGCAGTGCATGGGAGTTATGGTTATGAGATAGTGGCTAGTGATTTGCAGAGTTGTGTTGACTGCAGGAGTTGTACAGTGTGTGGATTCTCCATACTTGGTACAGTTTCATTCGAGAGCGTTCACCATTGTTGCAGAGTTGGATTGTACATTCTGTATAGGCCAATGGAATATGTTGATGGTATTTACTGTGTTGGCAATTTGATTTGTCCACTTTACTTGGGTTCTGATGTTCTAAGAGTTTGTGTCTCGTGGGTTTCTAATGGTGGTAGTGGTGATTTTGGAGTTTGGTTGAGTTGTAATTGTCAATTTGATTATGGATTCCTCTTGGTCATATTGTAGAGGATATTGTAGGAGCCTGTGTTAATTGGCAGTAGTATAGTTCATGACTACATTTGGGATCTAGGTGGATTGATTGGTTTATTTTTCAGCCATTGCTTGAGGAAAAGCAATATTTGGGAGGGGAGGACTTGTCATGTCCCCTTTTCAAATATTTAAATAATAATAATCTTTGCTAAGGTAGGCAGGCCCAAAAAGGCAAAGTTTCAGCAAAAGGGGATAATCTTTGGAAGTGAATGGACTAATAAATGAAAATTATTATTAAAATATGTTTTATTAACCCCTCTTGGACGTGAGTTAGGGTTATGCCCTCTTTTAAGGGGTTTGGAGGCATTTTGGGCTGATTCCAGAACTTGATTTTTGCTCATTTCTTTGTTATTCTTCAGAGGCTGCCAAACTTGTGGAGAAGGAGACCCAAGAACGGGAGTTTGCAAGTTTCTAGGAAGGCTAAGGATGGGAGTTTGAAGCCATTCCACGTGCATTCTCATGCAGAGTTTGCCTTTGTGCTGAACAGTGCAGATTTGTGATTTTTCGGGTGTGTTTTTTGTAAGAGTTTGGTGTTTCCGGTTGAGTATTTCATATCAGTTTGGGTTGCTACTATATTTCAAACTTTTAGATGTTAAAATAGAGCTGAATATATGTATTTGGTCATGATTATACTTCTGTGATAGATTATTAGTGTTTTTGTGGTGTTTTCGGGCTATTCTATGTTGTTTTTGGGAGCCCGATGAGCATTGTTTTTATCCTCCGTTTGGGAGCTGTTGTGTAAATGTTATACAAATCTGAAAATTTCATTTTGTAGGCTATTATGCTGCTGAAATTTTTATAAAAATATCCACTTTCAGATTTACTAATAATATGTGAAGCTGTGGAGTTTTTGGCACTATTTCCGACATACCCGATTTGGGGTTTATTGAGAAATTGGTGGATCTTTGAAAGATTGGTTGTTTGATCTTAAAGATCTGATTAGAGGATTGAATATCATATAAAATAAAAAAAGGGACATTTCAAATTTTAATGAAACAAAAGTTAATTTAGGGGTTTTTTGATCTTATGAATGTGATGCCAACATCTGATTTGCACTAGCAAGCTCCAATTTTGATCTGCAAAAAAAATATCTCCAATGGCTATGCAATGAAGCTCCTATGGCTCTAATACCATGTAAGAATTTAGTATAACTTTGATACCATGTAAGATTTTTCCCGAGGCAAGAAAGAAATGTCAAGATTTAGAAGCTCAAGAGATAGCACAAGAGAGGCAAGATATGATCAAATGAGAATGGATATCAGATGATTGGATATCAAATAATTGGATGAATACATCATAGAAGTGCCTTGTATATAAAGACAACTGATATGACTAGGAGTCAACAAAGAGATAAGCATACCAACTAAGCACATGTCCACCAAGAGTGGATTATACTCCATTGTGCATGAATGTATGTGCAACAATGAGAGGATAAGAATGTAAAGGTGTATCTCATAAAGAGATGTAGTAGAAGACATGTGCTCAATTAGAGTGCAAACTACTATGATGTCTACTTGACAACTCATACGAATATGCAAACTCCTAGGTGTTTACATGACAACTAATATGAATATACATTAACCTAAGTAAACTTAAAGTAAAGTGTAAATAGTAAATACTTATTTACACCAACAGTTTCTTCATTTTGTCTTTCAGCTTTAGAATCACTATGTACATCTCTATCAGGTATCTCAGCATCTCTTTCATGTGTACTAATCTTAGAATTAGAATGTGCATCTACTTCATTCTGTAACTCAACATCTAAATACAACTCAACATTCATAGGATGTGACTTGACAGTCACCAAAACTTGTTGTTGGTTTGTAACTTAATTTGCAACATCTTCTTCAACAGACATTCCTTCGTAAAAGTATACAAATGATTTGTATTCTTTTGGCTTTTCATTGGTTCAACCTCATGTACTTCTATATATCCATCAACATTTACATTTGCACTTTCCACAATTTTGTTAGTGTTAGTATTCAAACACTTATAAGCTTTGCTTCTTGTGGAATATCCTAGGATTATACCTTCTTCACTTTTTGCATCAAGTTTTTCATTCCTAACATCTTTAAGAATGTGAGATTTACTTCCAAATACCTTAAAGTATTTCACATTGGGTGGGTATCCATACCATAGTTCAAAAGGTGTTGAATGAGCACCTTTCTTGATTTGTACATGGTTCAAGGTAAATATAACAATACTTATAGCTTCTCTCCAGTATTTCAAAGCAATATTCTTCTCCATCATGAGTGTTTTAGCATAGTCCATTATAGACTTGATTCTTCTTTTAGCTATTCCATTTTGTGGAGGGGTTCTAGGAGCAGATGTTTGTCTTTTGATTCCTTTGTCATTACAAAACATCTCAAATTCATTTCATGTAAATTCTCCTCCTCTATCTGATCTCAAACATTTTAGACTTTTACCTGTTTCTTTTTCAACTCTTGCCAAGTACCACTTAAACATTTGAAAAGCATCAAATTTTTGTTTCAAAAACATAACTGTCATCATCTTGGAGGAAAAAACATAATTGTCATCATCCTAGAGTAATCATTAACAAATAACATTATATACTTATCTCCCTTGTAGCTTTGCACTTCAATTGTTCCACATAAGTCAGTATGAATAATCTCTAGTATTTCTTTAGAGGTATAAGCTTTACTCTTAATGCTTGACTTTGTCATTTTTCCTAGCTGACATTGTTTGCACACTACATTATTAGACTTCTTCAACTTAGGCAAACCTCTAACTTTCTTCATGTTACTAATACTAACCAAGTTGTCAAAATTAATATGACATAACCTCTTGTGCCAAAGCCATACACCATTAATTTTTACAAGAAGACAATTAGCATCCTCTATATCAAGATAGAATAGATTACTTCTAGTTTGATCATCTTTTCCAATCAGTTTCCCATTTGTGTCATATATCTTAGTAGTCTTATTTCCAAATTCAACCTTGCATCCCAAATTGTTCAATTGTGATACACTCAACAAGTTATAATTTAATCCTTCAACATAGTAAGTATTGTCACATGAAATCTTATCTGTGAGTTTGATAGAACCTTTTCCTTTTATCAACCATGGTGCGTCATTACCAAATTTTACACTATTTCCATTATAACAATTTAAGGTAATGAACTTACTTTTGTCTCCAGTCATATGATGTGAGCATCCACTGTCAATGACCCATCTATCATTTTTGTTCACACAAGTCGCAAGTGTAATTGCCTCATCTTCATCAGATTTGTCCTTCATTGCAACATACACCACTTCATCATCATGTTCATTAGAATCATCCCTTGTTGTCTTTGTAATCTTTGTAATCTTTGTTGTCATCTTCTCTTCTGATCTTCCACTTGTCACCTCCTCTGTAATTCTTCTTTTATGTACATCTTACAACAATATGAACAACCTCATTGCAATTGAAACAAATGATGGGCAACTTACCTTTGAACTTGCCTTTACCTCTGTGGAATCTTTTTGCCAGTAGTGCTTCTAGTTGTTCAACATCTTCCTCATCTATATCACTGTCACTAGACACATATTTATCTTTCTCTTCTTCTTCTTCTGCTTCACCTCATCAGAGTCCTTCAATAACAACTTAGCTTTGAAAGTAGTTTTAATATTCTCAAGTTTGTAATTATAAAAGTTAGCTCAAAAGGTAGACCTTCAAGAGTTAGATCATTTCCTAGAATACATCTCAGTTCTTGAATTGCAGAAACTCTAATGGCATAAATAGGCAGTAATGTTCTCAAGACTTTGCTTAGCACAGTATCATCATCTATATGATCAGTTTCTCCTTTTATTGCACTAACAACTTCTTTTATTCTAGAAACATATTGAGCAATAGTCTCACCTTCTTCCATTCTAATATCATCAAACTTACCTCTGAGACTCTCAGATCTGGCTCTTTGAACATTTTTGTCTCCTCCATGGATGGTGGCTAGGGCATCCCACATTTTCTTTGCACTATCAAGACCTTAGATATTATCAAATTTGACATAGCTTAGGGCAGAGACAATCTCCAACATCACCTAATTGTGTTTTTTCTTCTTCTTCTTCACATCTTCAGCAGTTAGGACTCCAACTGAATCAACATGTTCCACAGAAATGGTAGATTGTGCATGATCTCCAACTCCTCCAAGGTGTAGCTTCATCAAACTTTGCCATGCATGGAAGTTATCTCTATTGAGCTTGGGTACTTCCCTTTTAGACATCTCGACCTTTGTGCTTCTAGTACCTTAAAACTAGTCCTCTTAAGTAGATGGCTCTCATACCAATTGTTGGAATACTTTAGAATAACTGAGAGGGTGGGGGGGAGGGGGGGGGGGTGGTGAATTAGTTATTCAAGGTCCAGATGTATAAATAAAACTTTTCACAGCTTGGTGAACCCATAAAACATTCATATCGATGCATGCATCCATAAGATTATGCAATCACTTAATACTTGTAGGTTATTGTCAAATCAACTTGCAAAAATGTAAGGCATGAAACATAACAGATTCATCATCACACTTGACATAATGATTTACATGGAAACCCAATTTGGGAAAAACCATCAGTAACATGCTACTCCTTTTCACTCTTCTGAAGTGATGCCCTGTGAAAGGCTAACCCTGTTAATGGTTACAATGCACACTGTTAAATGTACCCCGGTTAAGGGATTTTAATCACCCTGTTAGAAGTAAGCCTTGTTAGAGGACTTTAAGCCATTCACTTGGATTACCACCTAGTTAAGAGATTTACAAATGATTATTAGGTCAACCATACTCCAAAGGATTTACCCTATACTAATACAATTATTAGAGAGTAATAATAGAGCTTTGATATGATACAACTTACAACTTCTCTTGTAGATTACAGATCTCTATTTAGTCCTTCATTTTGCTTGGTCTTCATACTTTGCAGCTTTGATAGATTGTTCACCCTTCAAGCATTCATCTCCTTAAGCCTTCTTGCTTAACATGCAATTGCAAACTCTTCTCTAGGTCACTTGATGAGGCAAAACCCCTAACTCCTTTTCTTCCTTAGGTTCTCGAGCATGACAACTTTTTGCTTTATAACCAAACATTCCTATAAATAGGAAATTAGGATACTTTCCCGCTCATTTTCATTGTCCAACTTAGGGTTTGGATGGATTAGGTAGGATACAATGTATCTACCCTATATCTTGTATCTCTTATAGAAACTTCTCCTAAAATCCATTTGAATTCACCTCAAAAATGGTTTACCTCAAATTTTGTGCCACCAGTTCATCATCCTTATCTTCCACTTGGTTCATAAAATTCAAGAAAACAAACTTGTCAGCATAGATTCAACGAATCTTCGATCTTTAAAATAATGCAGTAGCTTGGCATTATCAACTTTCTAATGCTTGACACATACTATGTTGCTTGACATATATTATGAACTCACTACACATCAACTAAAGTTTACTAATGCTCAACATCAACTAAACTTTGCTTGGCATCAACTATCTTGCTTGATATCTACTAGAATTTGCTTTCACTTGGCTCCAAATTACTTTATGCTCGGCTTGCATTGTCTTTGCTCAACATCTACTATCCATTTAGTCAAGCTTGGCAAACAAACTTTGTGTAACTTGATCTTCCAAACTTTCTTAGTGTAGCCAACATTTGTAACCTTAAGTAGATTATCAATACATCATGTTATCACTGTCTTAATTGATCCTTGTACTTCATTACATAATCATAACTCAACCTTTCCTCTAGGTGCTTTTGTTACATCTTATTGATCAAATCCTCCTCATCAATCAACTAAGTGATAGTATTTGAGTCTTATAAGTAGTTGTCTTACCAACAAATAGCAGGTTTGACATCAGTGACAAAATAATGATTGAAACACATAGTCTTCTTCAACAATCTCTCTCTTTCAATAATCTCTCTTCAATAATGATCTTTTCAATCGGATCTCAACAGGTTGGCTACTTTGTCTCTCTTCCATTTCTTCCTTCCTATGGATTTTTATCATATTGATGGTTTTGAGAGAGTCTCTTGAAACTTTCTACTTTCTTTTTCCGCTATCTCTTTTTGGAGTAGAGTTTTTTCCATTGGGTTTTCTCTATTTCTCCACTTTATAGAGATTTGGTTATCATTGGGTACCTAATTAGGCCTTGTTGCTAGGACCTAAGTTTATTGTAGCTTCTTGTAAGCTTAAGTATGTCTCCCTAAGTTGCACTTAAGGGGGTTCTTAGAGTAAATTGGTATTTTCTAGTTTCACTCTTTAATTAAGTTTAGTTTATTTATTTAGGCAATATTGAGAGATATTATGAGACATATATTTAATTTCTCATAGGAATCAAACACATGTTTTCATTTCTCACATGCCACTTGTAGACACCTAAATTTGATTACACCACTAGGTAATCTTATTTAGTCATCTCCTAGGACATTATTGATTAAATATTAATTAATTAATTATCATCCCCTAGTTAATTAATTAATTTAATTAACTATAGTCCAATTGATAAAATCAAATGATAACCCAAAATCAATTTATCAATTAAATCCCTATTCCTCTATTAAATTAAATAAATCCCCAAATCTATTTAATTTAATCCCACATCCCTTATTTATTAAACAAATCATTTAATAAATTATCCAAACCCCTAAAACATCCCTAAATCCTATCATTACCCCTAATCCAACCCATTCACCCATACTAACCTCACTTAGCCTCCTAATTAACCCATCCCATCAAACGTAAGCCATTTGCTCCAACCCCCTTTCTAAACGAAGTCTAATCCCCCTTCTAAACATGTGCACAACTTTAAGCAAGGGTTAAGACTTGCTAACCCAAGCCAAAGTCAACAAGTCTCCCTTATCCTCTTCCATCCCTATCCAAGAGCATTAATGACTCTTACATGCCATTAATGCCTCTTACATCCCTCTTACACACTCATCTTCCCTCGTTACTCCCCTTGACTCTCCATTTTGACCACCCAATCTCCTTGTGACACTTGTCACAAGGCTAGAGCCCTGAACAAGCACAATCCATGTGCTTCCCTTTCAAAGCTTCCTAGCCCTTCCTCACAATTCTTCCATCCTTGCATCCTGACCCTCCATTTCACTACCCCTTAGCATATAAATAAAGCCCTTCCCTCTCACAATCCATATCAACTTTCATGCAAACTTATAATGCTCCACTGACCACTACATCACAATCATTTTACACCATCATAATGCTAAGATCCATCCACACCTCCATTGTTAAAACCCTCACCCATCTACACACTTGGTAAAAACACCTACCCATTGGAAGCTTGAGCACATTGTGAGCATACATCCCCTATCCATCAAGGACATATCTATGTCATCATAGGTTACACCTAAGGAGCTTACAATTCTTGGTTTGCCTTCCTTTCAGTGATAACCTCGTCCTATCATAAGTGTTAATTGATTTAATTTTGTATATGCTTTTGTTAGTATTAGTATTCAATATTACACAACTAAATTAGGTGATACAACACTTACCTTTGGCAGGTGCCTAACTTTGACTCTTGCTTATATAAATAGGCTCATCAATACAAATTGCATATTTGAGAGCATATTTGTGTCTTCGCTTCAATTCTTCCATGTAGTAGGTATTGCTATCATATTGTAATCTTGGCTCCTTTAGAATTGTTATACAAATTCTAACAGTAAGCACCTAGCCATGTTTCTTAACTCTTGTCAAAAGTTGTCACAATGTTGCACAAATGGCAAAGTTGTCAACATGAGAACTTTTGCACTTTTTGTCAAGTTCACACAAACACATGCTTCCTTGCAATTTGATGATGAAAAATGATGTCTTGGGACATCACTATCTAGATTCCAATCAAACCATCTTATGCTCCGATGCATCATTTTGACTTCTATACCCACATTGGTTACTTTGACAACTTTTGGCCCATGTAAAGCAACTTTGGGCAACTATAGGCCACACTTGGCATAATCAAAACATTAACTTCACAAACACACCAAAAACAAGATGCTTTTTGTTAATATTGACCATGATTGGTGGTTTAGTCTCATTTATACCTTTGTTTTTGATAAAGGTAGATGTGAGATGTTATTTTATCTTGTATTTCATCACTAGTTGATGTTAATGTGTTGTTAATGGTGCCTAGTGACAACCCTTTGGACTTGTTCTTTGCTTGTACAACAAGCCAACACCCACTTACTATTATTTTTCAAAACCAAACGTAGATAACCTATTTTTCTCTCTCAATGTTTCACATCTTAAAAAAAATTGTACGAAAAAAATAACTGATTGATCAACTAATTTTAGAAATCACAAAAAAAAAACTTTTATTTATAATTTGCATGACCCATACTATATAAAAAGTAGACTCCTTGACCAAAATCTTCTACTTGCCTTTCAAAATTTACCAGGTCACTGCTCTACTCTATGGAAAACATTAGTTCCCTAACGATAAGAATAATGACCAATAAATAGAACTAAATTAGGTCATAAAGTACACAATAGTAAAATCAATTCTTGAGTCTCATAACATGTTTTTTTTTTTTTTGAACAAAATAATAATAAAAAAAAAAAATAAATGTCTCCACAATATAACAATTCTTAAATGTCTTTTACATAGATTTTTGTAAAAATAAAAAATATTATTTATAAATAGAAAATTTTGTAAAAAATACTATATCATTTTAGATACGACTACAAGAAATTGTACCATTTATAAATATAGTAATTTATTAAAATATATATTTAAAAAAGCTAAATGAGTCTTTTATTTGAAAAATATTGGATTCAAATCTATTTGAATTTAATAAATAATAATAATAATTAATTACAACATATAATAATAATAATTAATTACAACATATAATAATAATAATTAATTACAACATATAATAATAATAATAGACCCTGTTACTAATAAAAAAAATTATATAAAAAGGAACCAAATCGTAATATATATATATATATAAAATGAAATCAATGTTTAGCCTTAAAAAGAACAATCGGAGATTGCGCTACCGAACAAATGCCAATTGTAAACAACTCAAACCCGCGGAACGTTGCAACTTAGGCAAGTGGATGCAAAATACCAATACGACCGAGTTGAGGGTTTTTATTTAAGCTCTTGTGTTTTTCTAAGGAGGTTGTTAAAAGCTTATGTTATAGTGGGCGTTAGAAGAGTTGGGATCGGAACAAGTATTTTTCCATTACCATACTACCTATTCAGACCCAATTCTTATTCATATATGCTTAGTGTCCATGTCTGCTAATGAGAACATTGATAATGGCATCACACCCTTGCAGCCTGCAAATAATGATTTTCAGGTAGGGGACTTAATCTATTTCTTTCTTTCTGTTCATAATCATGGAATATCTATGGAATCTATCTCAATTATATAATGTCTCGTATTGCATGTCAATTTTATATGCCTATATTATTTGTTGGGGTCCATGTTTAGGGAAACCTAAGGTAGGGGAGTCTTTTTTTATTTCCTGCATTTTTTTGATTTGGTAGATTGTGGGGTTGAAGAAATTTTGTGGGTAATGTTGGGTTTGCCATTTTTAAACTTCCTTAACAGTCATTATCACACCACATGATTCTCTTGCTCGTAGGCGGAATCAATCACATTTGGTACACCCACAGACATGTTTTGTTAATTAGTATTATTGTAAAAATCATTGATTGGATCTTCGTATGTTATTGAGCCATTTTTGGGTTGTCGATCCTCTACAGTAAATATTTTTTTCTCAATTGGGTTACTTATTTTGATTTCATATTTGAAGATTGTTTTCAAATTTGAAGTTCCTAGGAAGATTTCTAACTTAAGTATATGATTGGGTTGTGGCTGTTTTGTGAAAAGGAGGAGGGGCGGAGGCAATGTGGGATGGAAGCGGCAGAGGACAACATAGAAACTTCAGTGGGTAATGGTGGAACGAGAGTCACGGAGAATTTTCTTGACGGAGAACAAGGGCATCTTAAAAATGGAGTCTCTGATCAGGGGCATCTTAAGAATGGAGCATCTGACCAAGGGCATCTTAAGGACGGAGTCTCTGAGCAATTTGTGGAAATGCTCAAATTTGAATATCCATCAAATGCTTTTGAAATGAAAGAGTCTGCAATAAAGAAACAAGAGACAAAGCAGCAATCTGGATTGGCTCTATGGGTTAAGGTGAGTGTGTTGGACATTAGGGAATCTTATGGTTTTGCTATACTAATTAGTTGATTTCCTTCTTGTTAGAAGGATTTTCCTCTTTCACCGAGGAATAGTTTTGCTTAATGCACGAAAACAGACATTGTAGGATTAATTCCTCCAAAATGAACGCAATATAAGATATTATACAAACACATACACACCGATAAACATACACATTATGTACTCATACATGGAAATGCATGTGTGTATTAACTATATAGATGTGAGAAAACATAAATGTATATGAAAACACTTACACACCTCCATCTAAACATATATCTGTGTGCAAATAAATGTAAGATTGAGGTTATTTTGTAGGTCACAGGTCACAACCGAGGCAACACACTTTTCGGGTGTAACATGTTTAAAGGTTATTTTTAAGGAACTTATTCACTTTACCACGCGTTATACAATTGTTTAGCCGAAAGGGTTTTGACCAAGTGACTAAGTTTGGAAATGAATGTGACCTACCAATCCATTTACTTAATGTTAATAATAAATATCTATATACATGTGGGTCCATACATGTTTTGGTAGTTATATTTGTTAAATTGCTGAAATAAGCAAAAACTCAGTAGTATTTGAAAAGAGCTAACCTTAAAATGTTAAAAAATCCTTCTTCAGAAAATAAATATAAGATCTAGCTAAGTTACCAATTCGTCAGGGATAGGTCTGGGTACGGAAGCTGATCTGGACGGGTGCTGGATGCTTCCAGAAGCCCTGTGGAAGCTGGCCAAATCCTTCTTCAGAAAATAAATATCAGATCTAGGTAAGTTACCAATTCGTCAGGGATAGGTCTGGGTATGGAAGCTGATCTGGACGGGTGCTGGATGCTTCCAGAAGCCCTGTGGAAGCTGGCCGGAAGCCAGCAGCAGGCTTCTGGATGCGTTTGGAAGCAGTCTCTGGCTTCCATGCGCACCCGGAAGCCTGTGGCTGGCTTCCAGAAGCATCCGGGAGCACCCGTGGGCCCAGTGGCTAAAAAAACTTAATAAACCCCAGAAAGACTCTTTAAGTTGTATATTGGCACATGCTTTAATTGATTTTTTAATGTTGTTTTTTTGCTATGAAACCCTAAAACTAAGTTTTTATTTTGTTGGAATCTTGAACATGACCTATTTGAACTTATTGTTTTAGACTAAACTCCAATGTTGGACAAGCGCATATTGATATATCATATGAATTTCGAAATATCTTGAATTTTGATGAAGGGTGAAGTATCATAGTCATACTATCAAATGATTTGCTTTTTTATATTTCTTTGCATATATATATACACACACACACATATTTCCTCCCGCATCCACATCCTAAAAAGAGATATTCCCCACATCCCATATCCGCTTCCGGTAACTTAGGATTTTAGAGGTGGAGCAGAGGTGTTTGTAGAATTTTAGCAGCAGAGGTGGGTTTCAGTCTTCAATCTTGATTTTGAATATATGGCATCATGTTGTTCATGCTAAGTATTTATAAAAACTTCATCAGTATACTGTGGAGGCGGAATGGGTTAGCAAAACATAAAAGCTAAAAGTTGATATGGCAACAAGTAACCTGCCTTGGGCTTTTACAAATTCTTTCTGTGTTGTGTCTTTGCCCGAATTACATCATTCTGAGAAATAGATGGAGTGGTAACGTGCTAGATTTTACAGATTTCTGTTACTTAGTGCCACCCATAGATTAGTGACAGTGAAAGCCAAGTTTGAACAGAAGGTTTTGGTGTTTGAAATTCTTTTGTAAACATATCTTCAACCATCCGATTCAGTTTTAGCTGCAAATTTTTCATGTCGTGCTTGATTTCTTCCATTTCAAGATCCCTTTGATAGTGAATAGCATTTGCAAAATCTACTGCCATGTCACCTCATCTACAACCCATGACTTCAGTTTGTCAGCGAAGTCTGAAAATGGCACTTCTGTTCTCATGAACTCAGAGCTTCTTAACTCTTTCTCTCCAAGCACCTCTTTTACACATGGCAATGCATCAGCTTCCTTGATATTGAAAAATCTGTGGAGCCTTTCATCTGAAACAACTCTCCTTGAAGCTCTGCTGATGCTCCTGTATTTTCTCCATAACCGTTTTCTTGAAATATGATTCAATTTCTTAATTCACCTTCTGCCTATAAGAGTAATAAAAGGGGTACACAATCTGATCCCTTGCACAGGCTGCAAGTATATAGTGATTGATTAACAGTATCCAAATTTGATTCAGGATAAATGGTTCCTATTCCTTTTTCATTAGAAATTGTCAAATCTGACAGGATTCCCAGATTTGAATGGGGAGTCGATCGGTAGTTGGAGAAACTTTCTCAGTGCCTCCAACAACTTGTCTGGAAAGTGGGGCAGCTTCTGTCCTGGTGAAGAAACACTGTTACCTACTTTAGCCTCTTCCACTTGAGTGCTGCCCACTGGCACACCTGCCTTCCGTTGAGAATACCAAACAAGTATCTGCATTTGGAGGAGGGGAGAGAGAAAGTGCTTTACAATGCAGTAACATCAGAAGCCATCTTTTTGTCTTTAGCCTGACCGTGCTTAGGGGAGACAGCCATTCCTCATTATTGATCAGTGCAATAAGCAGATTCCATTCCACTGCATGGCTTTTTAAAAATGTTTTTGGTTTAGCTGCCTGGCAATTTGCAGCTACCTGACCAACAATGGAACACTTCCCTAAAGCTGAAAGCTATATTCACCTGTTTCCATACAATATCTACCACCTTTAACGATATCACATCCAACAAGACTGTTAAGATGTTAATTTCCACCTGCATCCTAGTGGATTAGATCAACAATTTTTGGATCAAGTGCCAAGGATTGCCCTAGAGTGTTGACCATACCCAGTTGACATGAATCTACCTAGAATTGTAGTGGGAGGTATTGCAGCCTAACCCAAGTAGGGAGAAAGGAGAAGGTTTCTGTCATGGAGTTGAAATTTGGAAAGCATGTTTTCTCCTTTAGTACGTGTTTGTTCCAAAACCAAGGATATTTATTTTTTATCCAATATGAATATCTGATCATAAAGCATGTTATTACATAGCAAGACAAAGAAACCTTGAGCAATATGCATTTTTTCAGTTGTTCTTGGATGCTTGAGAACTAGTTTTTCAAATGACGCTTACTACTATGGATGGTGGGTTTGAATTTTATAAAGATAGACTTATGAATGAGAAATTTGAAATTAGAATGAATGCATAATTTCTATGATAACTTTATTGATAACAACCTAGAGAAAATAAATTCAATCTTGTTTTATTGACATCATTTTTTCCTGCACTTAGTGCTTTCTTGTACATATGATGCAAAATTCTTTGGGAAATCATTTGTTGATATTGTGGATGATCTCAGAGTGGAATTTGTCACAAACAAATTGCAAATTACTAGGCTGGTCATAGAGAATAGCGAAATATTTGTTCAGCTTTGTGGAATAGAAAGACAAAAAAGATTTTGGAGAACAAACTTAAGGTCACTGTAATGTATAAAGACTTAAAAGTCTAGGGAGAAGTTTTGTATGTTTAAAATGTTGAAGTGTGCAATTACGGTTGTCAATATGCAACACCAAATAGCCTTCCACACATACAACAGGGAAGCAACAATGGAAGATGCTACACCATCAAAATCAAGAATACAATATTCACAAGATTATAAACATACAGAGAATCCTTTCTTACATAGGCAAGTTGAGAGATAGGCTAGACAAGATTATGACAAGTGTTTTAATCCTATGACACAAAACAACAAATATTAAATAATTAGGACACCTAAATAAATGACATAAGATAAGATTTAATGACAACTCAGATTTCGAGAAATATTCCCAGGACATCAGTAAACTTGACATGTGATTAGAACCTATTAGCTGAGCTAGTTAGGTGAAACATCTCATTCACATAAACACTCCCCCTTACATGCAACTTAGAGAGGAATGAATTGAGAAAAAAGAACACAAAAGATGAATCCCAACAACAAGAGTTGATAAGTTACCCATGCAGAAATAGTCTATCAGAAAGGAAGAAAAAGACAAAAGCCGGGTGGAGAAAACTGCTCTCCAAAGGAGAGAAAACAAGCATGCAAAGGGAAGCAAGGACTCAAGAAGGCCCTTAGGGCCAACTTCCTCCACCTCAAGCATTGATTACATCTAAAATTACCAGGCGTGTGAAAAGTTCAGCAAACATGTCTGCAATGTGTTGCTCCAAAGTACTTCATGCTAAGAAGACCAAATCTGGATGGTTTGCTTGATGAAGTGCACGTGGATCTCAATAATATGCTGATGCTCTATTGGATTGTGTGAAATTTGAATGATACTTTACTTATCACACCAAAGAGTTGTGGAATGAAATCTAAATCTCTAGTCATCAATTGGTGAAGCCAAAGAATCACTTGATGAGCCAAATCTGCATTTGGATGGTTAACCTCAATTGATGATAATGCAACTGGACTTGAACCTAGGTAAAATACAAAGCGAGGAGTAGACAGTTGATCATCAACATCACCAAGCCAATTTGAATTATTGAGATCCACATGTTGAGAAGCTCTTGACATGTAATGAATGTGAAAGTATGAAATGCCGTAGGTGTACCTCAAGAATCATTTGGATTCCTTCTAATGACTCTCACAAGGACTCTTAGAAGTGAGAGACAAGCCCAACCACAAAGGAAATAGTAGGATGATTGTCTAATATAGAAGAATGTCAATCAACTCCTGATTCAAAGTAACATTAACTCTAGAAGTAGTGCAATTGGAAGACAATGCAGCATTTGGCTGAAAAGGAGTGGGTGCAATCAGCCATGCCAAATCTCGAAAGAAAATCTAAAGCATATTTTGTTTGAAAATGAAAATCTCCTTAGAAGATTAATGAATCTAAAGGCCAAGGAAGTAATGTAAAAGTCCAAGGTTGGTCATGTCAAAACAGTCCATGAATGCTCACTAGTTATTCTGAATCATGAAAGTGGAATGACTAGTGAGAATAAAACCATCCATGCATATCACAAGAATTAGACAATCTTCCCCATGTCTCGAAGGATAAATTGGAAGATTAGAATGGCCATGTATGAAATTGGCAGGCATAAAAAAGCTATCCATTTCTTATACCAAGTTTGAGACCATACAATGAATGACAAAGTTTGCAAACAAGTGAAGAGTCTTCCACAAAACTAGGAGGCTACTCTATGTAGATAAACTCATGAAGATTCCAATGCAAGAAAACACTCTTCACATCAATCTGATACACTTACTATCCTTGAGATTTAGTCAAGAGAGTACAAGATGAATGGAATCCATCTTGTAGATAGGAGCAAAGGTCTTGAAATAGTTAACTTCCTCAAACAATGAAAACTCCTTTGCAACAAGACAAGCCTTGCACTTGTTAATAGAAACATTTGTTGCGCATTTGGTACGATACATCCACCTGCATCAAACCAATTTTCTTTTCTTAGGAAGAGATACAAGGTCCCAAGTAATACTCCTTTGCCATATCACTCTCCCACTTAGGAATACTTGAAGCTTTTGAAATTTTTGAAGGATTGGCTAAAATGGCATGACCAACATTGATGCTTGGAGTTTGTGAAAGAGTGTGATGAGTATTTGTGGGATCATTGAGAAGAGGAATAATCTCCTAATGAGTTGTATGAGCTTATCTTGGCTTAGTTTTTGAAACATCTAGAAACATCCTCAAGAACAATACATCCACAAGTGATGAAGAAGGTCGAGTATGAATTAATGAAGCAACAAGTTATGGATTATTCATTTGTGTGAAGACGTGATCAAATTAAACCTCTTGTCAGTCATAATTAAACAAATTGTAAGGCATCACATCCTCACAATAGCCAACAAAAATCATCGTTGATTTTATTCTCCATTGCTTTATGTTGATCATTTGGAATAAATGCCCAAGCCTTACCACCAAGCACTTTGAAGGATACATTAGACTTGAAATGGGAGCAAGTTTCCTAAGGTTTCATATCGTGCATTGCTTTGCAAGGTATATGATTCTAACATAGTCGGCATAATTGATAGCTTCAACCCAAAAGGTTGGAGCCATGGACCTAGACTAAATTAGAGAATTGGCCATCTCTCATAAAGTCATGTTCTTCCTCTCAACCACACCATTTTCCCAAGGAGTGTAAGGTATTGCTTGTTGATGAAGAATTCCATGCTTAGTGCAAAAATATAGAAATGCTTGATTGACATACTTCTCACCATTATCTATGCATACTCTTTGAAGAGAAAATTTGAGTGTTTTTCCACAAATGCTTTAAGTTCTTGAAAGTGCTAGGAACCTCACTCTTTTACTTCAAAAGGTATACCAATGCTTGTCATGAGAAGTCATTAATAAAAGTGAGCACATACTTTAACACTAAATATGGAGTTGAGAATTATGTGAGATTAGTATGAACAAACTCAAGAATCAAGAACCCAATTGTGTGAAGGTAAATTCGTGTAAAAGGAACTTGTTCTTCCTATGGAAGAAGACTTAGGCATGAAATATTACGTGTCCTCATAGATTTCACTAATGCTTTGAGCCTCTTGAAACAATGAGACTCATCATGCCTAGATATGACACAAAATGAATATCACTCTCCATTCTTTTTGTTGGGCTTTTAGAAGGATTATTTTGAGTTAGTAGTAGAGGGAGATCGAGCTGGCTTTTGATTATTCTTCTGCTTTGGTGAGGGTGACTTACCAATTGAAGGAGGTTCTGTTTTAGGCTTGTTATTTCCTCCACTCTAAGAAGATTAAGTCATCAATTCTTGACTCCTAAATCTAAGAAGTGCATCCATTTGAATGAACTTGGCCCTCTTCCTAGTAAGATGTTCACAAAACAACTCAAAAGTTGGCATCTTATGAGCTTTTACCATGACACCCATAGTAGAATAGAAGGTAGATGAAAACACTTGGTAAGGATCTCTTAGACAAAATCAAGAAGATACTTTCATCTTTAGTTTTATCATGCTCACATCCTTTTAGTTACGATAAAAGCAATTTGAACTGCGCGAGGTAATCTTGAATTGTAATAGAACTTTCTTATAGAGAGTAATGTTAAAATTGCCTCTAATTGTGAGATTTGAAATTGATAGACTTGACATTGGATTCCCTCAAGTTTTTCCTATACTCACTTAGGTGTTTTGCACTTTTCACTATGAAACCAGAAGTAACAGATCCATGCAATGCTATGAGCCCCTTTGCTTTATCTAATTTTTACAAGATTTTTTCTTTGTATTCCTAAGTGAATTTAGGTTGTTTTTCATCTAACATTTTCCAAAGCCCTTTAGAGTGTGGTAGTATGCTATTTGTAACTTTCATGTATGATAGTTGTGTGGAGTGTGGAGATCAATAATGCTGAGTTTTGTATGATTAGGACACCAAGGGGACAATTTTTTTTTGCAATTTTGCCCCCAAGCAAATTATAATGAGCAATTTTGCAATTTGTATTTCCAGCTCTCCCCAAAATAGTAAAAAATGGAAAAAGTTAAAATAAAATAAAATGAAAATTACATTGAACAACTTTTGCAATTTGTATAAGCATCTAGCTCAAATCAACCATTTATGACACACTGATTTTTACAATTTTCAAAAAAATGAGTTGTCAAATTAGAAAATTTGCCAAGTCATATCAAATTGCACTTCTAGTAGATGAATATTAGAGTTTGCTACAAAAATCTATAAAATGATATTATATATGAATTTTCCAATTGAGAATTCTATAGAGTTATTATCAAGCAAGATATTTTAATGCCTTATGTATTCTTTCATTTTAAATTTTTTATAAGACTTAAATTATTTGTATTATTTAATTGCTTGCTAAAATGTTTTCTAGTTTCTAGATACACATTAAACATTTGTGTTTTGCAATATATGCTATTGCTATTGGTTAGTATGCAATTAATTCAAAACTTATAAAACTTATAATAATAATATCTTAATTGTTAGTACAAATTGTAAAATGTGTAAATTTCAAGTTTTAAAATATAATGAATTCTAGTTTAGAGGCAGTGTGAATCATCTTCCGAGAACCTCTTTTAGTATGCTTTGTAAATATTTAACAATGTATATTACTTTTATATTATTTGAATAGCTGATCTTGTGTAAAGTGGGGCATATATTAGTATTTGATAATAAAAAAAGATTACAAAAAATAGGTTGATTATATGGATGCTTGTAGCTAAACAACTCAAGGCTACAAAATAGAAGGATATAGTTGGACTACATAACAAAATGACATTGTGTTTATAAGACATATCACTTTTTCTAGCTTTGGTTGCACATCATAACATAATAATTAAATTGGTAACATAGTTTTAGTATCCCTAGCTTCACTCATTTCCAATCTCCCAATGTTGACTATAAATTATCATTCACCTATATTTGTGTCGAGGCTCCAATTTCAACTTTTGAAAATTTGATGCCTTAGCTTTTTTCTTTCTTGTAGCTTTATTCTAACCTATTGACATTATAACAAGTGACATGTAGGGTGTCATATATAGAGAGTTGATAACATGCTACGTCCTCATGCCTTATAGGAAACCAATTCAACAATTGTGTTGTTTTTATTTGTACTTATTTCATGTCTCCATCATAACCTAATTAAGGACTCAACTACAATCCTAATGTCCTCCTTGGACTTATCATCATTTGAAAACAACAACAAACATCTAGGAGATTTTTATATTTACACAATATTAATGTGTTGAGGATAAGAAAGTCTCGCCCAACAATAGCTGAATTGGTTGAAGCATAATAATGGTTTATGCTGTTTTTTTTTTTCATTTTATAATTTAAAATTTCCCCTATGAAGATAGTTTTCTTTTTCTTAAGACCATTGTGGTATCTATGTTTCTTTTAAATATCTTGCAATTGAGTGTAACAAGGCTTTTAACATTCTCTCAAAGTTGCGTTTGTACAATGTCCATAATGAAACTTTAATTTGTATGTTTTGATCTCCCGATACATTTTGGGCCAAAAGCAAGTTGATTCTCAAAGTAATTAAATGACATTAATATGACTTATAACTTGAGCAAGGTGAGACAGAGTTCATCTATAGAGAAATTAATTACCACATGCTATGGGAGCCATACAAAACATTATAAGATAAATTTCATGTCATTCGTGTAGGCTTTGCTATTTGTTGACTTATTGATATTTGTCTAATAGTGCAAGGATAAATTTTTGTTAGTTACCTTAGAAATGGTGCGCACATTGTGGATTAGGAAAAAATTGGTTTAACAAGTTCATGTCTTCAACTTGTATTATTTTTCCTTTGTCAAAATTAGGACTTGCCAACTTTTGATCAAGGACATTATTAGAAAAATGTGTTAGTTTATGCATAACTTAAGGAGCGTTCCAATGACATGCATCCAAAAGTATAAGGGTCTTTATTCTTCCCATAGCTTCAACAAAATTAAAACCTGTATCGCTAGGCCCATCTGAGTTTTTGAGGTAGTTGAATCCACTCTATCTTTATCAATTAGTACACTACTCTAGTTTGTTAGAATGACAATCTTGAGAGCTTCTGCCAATTATTGGGTATTACTTTTATGCCAATGATGACTCCTTTTTTGTAACATTATTGTAATGCGACCAAGTCAAATTGATGTATCATTTTGAACCAATTACACATTGGAAAAAATATGTTTGTGAATAAATAGCTGCTCAAATGTTAGCTTTGAAGTTGTGGGGAGTCATTGATAGATCATAACAAAAATTGGTTTTGTTGCGCACTTCTAAACATTAAATATTGTATTTATAAAATAATGTAACTTTAATTTCTCCATCTTTGAACTTCCATCACTTTCCTAGCTAGAGGTGAGATAATTATCAAAGTAATCAAATGCCATTAATATGACTAATATGACTCGCAACTCTACCAAGGTGAGAAGACATCAAATTTAGAGTAATTAATTGTCACATGCTCGACTTTTCCTTCTGTCCTTCCAAGATATTTAGGGGTCTCAATCCTAAATTCCATTCTCCCATACCCTAGCTTGTCAATTTCAAACAAGTTGGTCTTTGAAGCGGCCTATTTTTTGAATAGTGATCAATAAATTGGCCATTGAAGGGACCTATTTTTTGCACAATGATTAATAAAATTGACCAAAAACCACCTTTCTAAAAACCCATACAGGGACCCATCCAAGACTAGTAATTCGCACTAACACTTTCTTTTTGTCAAACTTAGGTCAAGAAATTTCCTTCATGAAGAAAGGAAAGGTGACTTATCTTTCTTTTTAAGCTCTCCATGTGATTTGCATCTCCTTATGCTAGGTCTCCCTTCTTCTCTACCTCTACTTTCTTTTCCTTTTTTTAAAAGACATGAAACCTGTTAAAAGTGTTTTAAAAATATAAAATATTTCGAAGACTTTTTTCTTTGGCGCTAGTTTCACTATTTGTTGTTGCTTGTTTGGGAAATGTTTGTTAGATTGTTATCTTTTAAGTGATCTACATATTGTTATTAGGAAAAGTACGATGGTTCCAAAAATTTATGTTTTCAACTTGTACTATTTTTCCTTTGTCAAAATGGGTCTTACTTCCTTCAACATGTCAATTTTTGACCAATGACTCTTTTAGGACAATGTGTTAGTTTGGGCATAGTGCAGAGGAGCATTGTAGTGTCGTGTGCCCAAAAGTGCAAGTGTCATTATTTTTTTCCCATAGTCTTTACAAACTAAAAAAAGAAAATCCTAGGTCCATCAGCATGGCTAAGGCAACTGTGTTGTCTCACTGTTTTTATCCAATAAGGCACCATTATTGCCTTATTGGATGAAACTAGTGAGACAAAATAGTTGCCTTGTATATTTTTGTTCTTCTGCGTAGCACTACCATTAACATCCATATTTGCATTCTTTTGAAGTTCAATTTACAATGTTGCTACCCAATTGAATGTGGTGAATTATTTGCACATTACGACGAAGGCATATTATACTCACATATGGATGCAAAACTGTCCGTTAATAAAAACTAGAAACATTTGATTTGATGTGTTTGTGACACAAATGCACAAATGCACAAAAAAAACATTTTGTTGTTATCCTTTTAATTTTATATTATTTTTAAAACAACATTAGTACGTTAATATTCTTGAAAATATTAAAAAAAAATAAAAATATTTCTGTATTATTTTAAATAAACATTACGTAATAGATAATAAAATGAAATATTATTATAGTTATAGATTTAAATAATATTATTAATGTTTGAGGTTGAAAGTATCCCTACATAAAATCCATTTTATTGTCAAGGACAAGGATAGTAATGAATATAAGATAAAAATATAATGATATGATAATATAATAATAATAATTTAGCCTTGATAGATTTTTTTTTTCTTTTCTCAAGAGTTTAAGAGAAATATAAAAACGATAATTTGATACTAAAACGTTTTTTCTTTCTTTATGCAAACACAAAATATAATAACAGAAGTATGACATAAATTGTGGATAAAAGAGTGGCTTTTCGTGGGGTCCCCAGATAGTGCAATCAGGATGTTATGTTCGATCAAAGAAAGACAACACTAGACAACTTAATGATCGACTAGGATGAATGTGACCGCACAAATGACAATGCAGATTCCACTAAGATTTGTGAGGTTTACATGGTGTCCACATAGTGTTTATGTGACAGAAGATGTTTATTGTACTAGAACCTTTTAAATGCTCTAGTGCTCCAATGGGAAAATTATAAATGATGATATTATAGTTGATAGGGCAAAAGTTGCTCCTTCCATTGAAGCTTTCTCTTCCGCAAGAACCTTTCAAGTCCCATGGCTCTAGTAGAAAGGCAGATTGGAGGCTTGCATACATAAAAGGTGCGACTTTTGCTAGAGATCCTAGATATTTAAATGCATATTGCCCTATTAGATCAAAGAAAAATAATGTTGGATAGTTCAAAGGTCAACAAGGATGCATATGATCACTTCAATGACACATTATATTTTACAGAGGTTTGTATAGCGTTCCACAAACATAATAATATAAATGCAACATGTGGTGCCTTTGCCAAAAACTTTTTCAAAGGATACCTTTCCTTTTCAAGCATTTCTTTTGTATTTGGGTGATCTTGGCTTCCTTGTTTTTGGTGCCATGTATCTCTTTCATGGTTCTTGGTTGAAAATGACTCCCATATAGTTAAAAAATGGAATATAGTATTTTGGTTGAGTTTTTATCTTTTAGTATTAGATATATGCATAGGTCATGAGGTTGAGTGCCTCTCCCTCGGTTATATATGTGCACGAGCCATGAGGATGAGCTTTGTTATCTCCTTATGCTTTCAAATTTTAGGATCTCTGTTTTTGTATCTTTATATATTTTAATATTAATATATACACTTAACTGCATTTTACTACGAAAAAATACACTAAAACATAATAATACAATAAATATATCTTAATAATATTTACAATATCTTAAATAACAATGTATTAATATTAATTACAATATAATATTATAATAATATTTAAGTAGAATAATAAAAAATATGATCTTTTGATGTACTATACCTATATTCCTCTAAAGATTGGCATGCTAGTAAAATATAAGCCATGGATCGACATTTATTAGATTATTCTAAAGTTTAAATTTGGGCTTTTTAAATTTTATGCTTGGAATAGAATATAAGCCATGGATCAACATTTATTAGATCATAGTAAAGTTTATTATTTAGTGTATAATACTTTTAGTCTTTTCAAAATCACATTTGAAAAAAAATGACAAATTTGTATGTAAAGCCTAACAATGTCAAGAAAATTAAGAAAAATTGCTGTTTTAAATATTTTTTTTTGGATGAATTTGCTATAAAAATCAAACAATCTATAGTAATTTAAAAGAAAACCAACATATTTTGTTTGAATAAAATAATTATTAGCAACTCTTTTGTCCTAGTGTTTTCTTTGAGTTTATCACCTTATCCAAATTAGGATACAGGGTACACGTGGGATTATCTTGATTGGGGGTTTATGCTTAGTCTTTGGTCTATTGCGCTCATTTTGCTTTTCACAATTTCATCAAAACTATTTCTTTGGGAGTTTGCCATAAGTAAGAGTACCTAAACCATTTAGATCTTCATAAGATGATAATTGCCACTTCTAGTGTTGTCTTAAGTCTTACTTGATGTATAACTAGAAATTTAAGTTTTGAATATTGATGATAATAAAGTTTTGTTTTTGATTATATAAGTAGGGAAGGGGTCATGATCCCTTAAAAAAATAACTCAAAACAATTTTAAAGGAAACAACCAACCAACTCATAGTATTCTTAGAATCCAATTTGCTTGATTTAGAATGGCCTTGTTTAGTTGCCGTCGAATTTTTTTTTTTCTGGGATTACTTTTACGAGTTCAATATCTTCAATAGACACACAAGGGTTTTTCTTGACTTCGTAATGTCCCCACCCCTTCGAGGCTTTGGATTTCTCAAAGGGATTGGGGCTTGCTTTCAATGAGTTTAAGTTCTAAAGAGCTACTAGGTTTTGTAGGGCTATTATCTTGGGTTAACATCCCACTTTATGTATTTATTCAAATGTTACTCCTTTCAAAATTGTATATTTGTCTAGTTTTTGGGAACATTGTATGGAATTCACTTGCCATATTTCTCCATCTTTGTGGGTCATCCTTCCCTTGTACTAGTCAAATTTTGGCAATGCAAAGTTGTGATGTTAGGGTACCATTCCTATGGATTTTTCAAAAAGATAAGGGCACCTGTGATCATAGATTCTAAGTTGAGCAAATATGACAAGTTTCCTCGAGTATATCGGACCTTGTATGGATTTATGGTTGGTAGCCTATTTGTATATAATTGATTAAGGCTAGACATTATGCAAGTAGTTGACATGGTAGGGAGATTTCAAGTTGCACCTAATGAAAGTCATATACAGGCTTGACATGGAAATTGGCTAGATATATTTGGTATCAAAGACAATCCTTGGAGAAATTATAGATAAAATTTTGATAAATTAATTAAAAATCTATAAAATAATAACTCTTTAGGTTATCTTTATGTAAAAGATAATTATAAATCATATTAATTATAATGTGTAATTATATGACTAAAGGTTGAGATCTATGTTTAAAATATTATATATATATATATATATATATATATATATATATATATATATATATATGATGGGTAAACTGCCGAAGCCTAGATTAATTATTATTATTTGTTAGAATTAATTATTATTATATGTTAAGCGAAGGTAGATTCGAACCCAAGACCTCCCACATGAGAGGCTCGCAAGTTACCGTTGCATTGTAGGCTTTTGCCTAAAATATTTTTAATATTGATCTAAATGGTAATCAATATATTAATTTGTACATCAGTAAATAATGAAAGTTAAGTTGATTAAATTAATATTATTGGGTAAAAAATTATATTTTAGGCCTAAAGACTTTTCCCCTTTTTATCATATATATTGTTATAGGTACATATGGGTTTAGATAGACTTATATTATTATTCATAAATTGTATTAAAATACATATAGCTTTTTGCTTTTCATTCAATTTATATTTATCACTATAATATGTTTATGATTATTTAAGAAACCTAGCAAAGGGTCTAGCCCTTGCATCACTACAACCCAAGGACTATCCAAAACAACTAATTACAACAAGGTCAAGAACGACCTTTAACATCAATATATGAACACAACTTCTAAACCACTTCAAGAATGAATAGACAACTCAACCACACCAATATATGAACACAACTTCTAAACCACTTCAAGAATGAATAGACAACTCAACCACACCAATATATGAACACAACTTCTAAACCACTTCAAGAATGAATAGACAACTCAACCACACCAATATATGAACACAACTTCTAAACCACTTCAAGAATGAATAGACAACTCAACCACAACTTGAGGATGAGATTGAGAGTTAGCAGAGTGATTTTTTTGACCTATAGACAACTTTCCAAGAGAAACATTATGTAGGGCCTCCACCAAAAGGGGAAGGTAACAAAGCCCTCTTTGAGAGAGAGAGAATCAACAAAAACATAGTTGTGACAATGTTGCAACTCAATAACCAAGAGTTGGCATGAACCAAAAGCAACAACAATTAGAGGAGTTTCCTGAAGATATGTAGACACCTAAAAACGTCCTCATAAAACCAACAAATTTGTTCTATTAACTAAATAAATATTTTTATATATTTAATTAATTCATTAGGCTTTTCATCTATTATTTTAAATAAATATCTACTATTTATTTAAATAATTCATTAGCTGTGACATTGCTATCAAGATTCAACTATGTAGTTTTTTGAGTCAAACTTATTGACCCTTGTTTGATGAGTAGTGGTTCACAAGAACCCACCTCCAATAAGAATGAATGGAACACTTCTTGCATCTAGGTGATGATTACAAAGGTGAAGCATCAAGACTTCTTGGAGTCCACCCATCCCAATACTACTTAAGCTCGAGGGGGCTTAACAATAAAATTATTTTTTATCCTTAGATGTAATTTAAATGTTTGTTTAATGGTTTAATTGAGTGGTTATGTAATTTAATTTAAACGTGATTTGGTATGTCCAATCCAACCTCACATTAGAATACTTGCATATTGAGAATAACCTATACAACAACTCAAGCCTAGAGTATGGTAGCATAGTAGGGGCACAAAGTGCAGAGTACACCATGCTCAATTAGGGTTTGGCATAGACATAAACACTCGTGAATCTACTAGCATGAATGCCATAATGGTTCACAATCCACAAGCATGATGCATTAGCGAAGGCACAAGCCAACAAATATAGTAAAGCAATATAACAATGCCTCAATCATTACACTGTGGGATGGACCCTTGGTTACTACTATATCTTTTTTTTTTTTTGATCAGTAGGTTACTACTATATCTTAAGTGAATGCTCCTAATAAAAACTTTCTTGAAATTTTCATGGCAATAACTTTTTTAGATGCTAAAGGGTTGTAAGGGTAGTAACTTGGATTTTGACTATTAAGATTTATATTAGTAAGGTCTTCCATTGACTTGGATTCATATGGAGGATACCACATCTTTTTTGTAGCAATGCCAGATGATAGATCCAATAGTTCTATTGTGAGGAACATGACCCATAAATATAAATTAGAGGCATTGTTACACCAACCATTTGGAATAGTTTTAATTTTCATCTTTTGTTTAAATACTTGAATATAATTTGAGAAAAAAATAGAGAAAAACCTATTAACTAATATTTCAATTTGCAATGCCTAATGAAATCAAATCTTAAAATGAAAAGAATTTTTGAAATCAAATTGAAAAGTAATTGATATAAATTAAATAGTTCACAATCAATAAAATGAATTATTACGATAAATTAAAATTGATATTGTTTTAATTTTATCAACAACTTGATGTAATCACCAATATTAATTTCTAAGTTTGAAAACATTAGTGAAAAATGTAAATCTATTTGATGGCTCATTAGATTTACTCTCCTAGGTACATGGAGGCATATATGTGGTTGCATTTATTTTTAACCACCTAATGGTAATAGAAAATTAAAAAATAACAATATTTTTGGGAGATCGATTGCCATACACCTATGAATGCTTGTGCGTCACCAGCATAATAGCCTAAAAACGTCACTTTGATAGAAGATGGTGACACCATGCACTTACAGTAATAGTCACTTTATTAATCCTGAGCAAGCTTAAGTAGAAGTGTAAGAAAAATCTAGGAATAGAAAAATAAATAATCAAAGAGGAAATAAAAAACCTGCACTAATAATATATACATATGTTATATATATTTGCATATCATATAATCTAATTATATGTATATTGTCTTTATTTGTAACTATATTATATAGAGATATAATATATATTTATATTTATTTTGTTTTTATTTGTTTTATAGCATTTTATATTCTATTGTAACATACATATAATATATAATGCATATAGCATGTTCTAATAATATATATATGTTATTTTTGTATTATATTTATATACATTATTATTCTATATTAATTTAGTATAAATGAATAAGAAAAATTCAAATTTAAAATAAATAAATAGTAAAAGCTAATGCTTTGGGCTTGTAAAAGGCATGTGTTGTATGGGCTGCACCCTTGCAAAGGTTTTGGTTTGTGTGGGTTGTAGCCTTGGAAACGCCATGGTCTATAATTGCCATGACTATTAAAATTATCAATAATTGCTTTTCCTTTTAAAATTTTATTTTGTGAATTCTTCTCAAAATACGAATTTCGTTTTCAAAACAAGGGAATACATTTTTGTTTTTGTTTTTTTCAATTGAACCTAATTTCTTTTAGAAGATAGCTTAGTTTTAACTTTAGATTCAATTTTAATTAATAAACTTCGAATTGCAAGTAAATGGGAAATCAGAAGGTGATAGATATACTAATTTGGAATTACACTCTTCCTTGATTTTGCTCTTCTATTCCTCGTGTTAAAAATTATTTTTTTATTCTTGGTGATAATTACTTTGTTCTTCCCTCCTAATTCATATTTTTCTTCCGTCATTTGTTAATAATTTATTAAAATCTTGTTTCAATCTTTATTTAGTTTAAAAGATGGCCATCGAGATAATGTAAATAATAAAAGCAATTAATTAAATGCAATTTTATACTTTACTTTTTTAAAAATTTTGTTGCAAAAAATTATAATATTTATTAGGAAAGCCTTAGAATAAAAGAAACCATTATATAATTCAAATTTTAAAATTCTGAAATGATAATCGATTGATATTTAATAATAAACAAAGGATAGAAATACTCCTTAAATCAATAATTATAAGATCTTTCCATAACAAAAATAATAAAAAACTAACTAAACAACTTAAAGAAGAAAACTTTCCTAAACGTAAAAATTGACCGACTTAAAAGAAAGTTACTTATATGACCATTATACTAAACATTACAATTTTACTTTAGTACCATCTGTTAATGGTAATTCTATTAAATATCCCACAAAAGGCCTAGCATAATCTGTCTGTCATTTGACCACAAATGCATAGAAGGTTGATTCCTCTTTAGAATGCTTTGCAACATGAGCCTAATGATAAGACTCTCCTTGGTTGGACTTGTAATCTACCAATTACTTTCTACAAAACTTCCTCATATGAAGTTGACTTCAACTTTTGTTGATAAAAAATTGGCAAAACAACTTTGAAACAATGATTTTGCTAAAAATCGTTAGAAGCTGCTACAAAACAACACTACGATTTTGTGGAAAAATTGTCAAACCCTAAATGCAATGCTGAATTCATAATTTTTTTTGCAAAATTTGTTAAACACTGTTGTTTTGTAAAAACAATCAATTATTTTGTCAAAAATTAATCAGGAAGTGGCTTAAGAAAACCACAATTTTTGGGAAAAAAAATCATGAAAAGATCGTCCACAATTTCTTGGAAAAATCTTGCAAAAGAACCAACAACACTCAATTACAAGAATGATGAATCCTTGCACTTCTAAACTACTTTGTTCTTTTGGTGAAAAATGGTAAAGTAAGCTATAAAATCCACAATTTTTGTTTAGAGAAAATGTCGAAACTGACAACCCTGATTTTATCAAAAAAAGTGGAGTGAAAATTCTTTTGAAGATTTCGTCAGAAAATTTTATGGAAAAACCACAAATTTTATTCTATAAAAAAGTTATAAAAAATCCAATTAGGCAAAATATTCTTTTTTTTTTTTCAAAATTTTAAGATAATTAAACCACCAATTTTATTGGATAAGGTCTCCAAAAACCAACTTCTCTTATAATGTGAGAAAATAAATGTTTGATATTTAATAACAAACAAAGGAGAGGCATACTCCTTAAACAAGCAATTACAAGAATTTTCCATAAAGGAAATGATTGGGAACTAATGGCAAAAATAAAAAAGTTTCTAAACTAGCTAAACTACTTAAAGAATAGAAAGTTACTACAAATTAACAAATTGACTTAAAAGAAAGTTACTTACATGGATATTTTAACTTAAAAGAAAGTTACTTACATGGATATTTTAATAAATATTTCAATAATGCTTTAATAAAATCAAGATAAATTAAAGACTAGCATAAGAATGAAAATGGAAGTATTTAAATCAAGATACAGTCAACACTATTAAAAGAATGAAGGTATTTACCACATTGAGTTTTTTTTTTTACAAATATTTGACCATTTTCAAATATTAATTTAAAATTTGAGAAAAAATACATATAATATTGATTGAGTGTTTTTTTACAAACATTTAACCATATTCAAATATTAATTTAAAGTTTGAGAAAAAATGCATATAATATTGGTTTAATCAAATAAAGTATGTTTTTGGGTTACTTGCATAAGGACGATTTGGGTTTTGGAAGTTAGGGTTGTTTCTCCCCAACGTTTTTCCAAGGCAACACTTGTGCAATTCACTAAATCATGGATGATACCTGGGGCAAACTTGGTTGAACCTAGGGGGACTTGCAATGCTAGGCATAGGAATAAAGACATTTTTGGAACAATAAACTCAAGAGCACAACTTGGCTTTAAAGCTAGGGCATAACACTTGTTTGTTTTCATTTTCCAAACATAAAAGACTAGAACATTTTTCACATCCAAGCAGTCTTCTTGGGATTTTGAAGGTTGCTTCATAATTTTAGGTGAGGGCTACAAGAGAGTTCGACCTACGAAATTTTAAAGATTTTTTTCTTTTGAAATTTAATTTACAATTTTTTTCTATTAAAATATTTAATAAAATTTTACTTATTTCTCTCTTCCTCTCGCTATAAATGCTTTTAATTTTTTTTTAATTGGTAAATTGAGAGTTTGACCTTATGATATTTTGTAACATTTTTCCCTTTTAAAATTTAATCTACAATTTTTTCTATTAAAATATTTTATTATTTTTTTTACTTATTTCTCTCTTCATCTCACTATATATGCTTTTTAATTTTTTTAAAAATGGAAAAATGTTTACTTTTATATTGATTTTCCAAAAAAATTCTAACATTATGTTTAGTTTCTTTTCCACTGACATTCACATTCGTTTCCTATCCTTGAGACTCCCTTTGTACAAAATTTAAATTGTTTCTTTTGCCTTAACCTATATAAACATAAGAATTTACATTCTATGCTACTTGACTTTATTAACGTATCTACTATATTATATCATACATTCTATATAGCAAAATTTACAAAAAAATCAACAGCAATCATTGTTTCTTGATTCTTTTCATGTGTTGTACCTTCTAGTAGCCGTCCTTTTTGAAGCTTCATTTTCTCTTCTTTATTGCTTGGTCCTTACTTGTCTTTGCATCAAGTTTTGCTTCAAGCTCTTTTAGGTGCTCCTTGATGTGTTTCCACCTTGTGCTCTTCGACTCTCCTTCTCAAGGGTTGCACTCCATAGCATAAACAAGTGCAATGGTGGCTCAAATTCCAATTCATGGAGCCAATCTCCATTCTTGGCCTCGAGTCCCTTGCTAGGGATTGAGACAACAACGTGCTCCCAACCTGTAGAACCATTCATCCTAAGGCATGCTCTTATTTTCTTCTTTTAGTTTATAAAACAACAATGTTGCCATGGTGCACTAGACTATAGATGTCGCCATGAGGGAATTGATGCTATGGAGTGGGAATACACGAGTAATGCAATTTTTATTTTAAAATTAGTACCAAAAACTCAAATACTTGTTACACTATGCTCAGGGGTCTATTCTATATATTATCTTGGGGGAGAGAGAGGAAGCAACAATCTACACACGATTTCACCATCCATTAACAATTCCTCCATGAAGAGCAATTTCACCATTCACAAAAAATTGGGTCTTCAATTTTGAAGGCAATTTTCAATCTATTGTTCGTTATTTAGTCCCAAAATGCCAACTACTACTACTTATTTCTTAGTGAGAAATTTGCCTCCATTCCGCTGAAGTACTTCTCACACCAACTACCTTGTTTTGTTTACTTTCTCTGTGGCTTCCCTTGCAACATCTTCACTTTTCAATGTTCTTTGCACACCCTTGTCACACAACACCTTCCAAATATTAGGAATAATGCAAATGTTTTACTACTTCGTAAGACATCCTTGCCTACGCTGCTGAGAATGAGATTGTAATGTATTAAACTTACCGCTTCAATCCACCTTGTCACCTCCCTTCGTACCTGTTGATCGTCCCATTGAAGTTCTTAAGAATCCTCCCATTCTAAATAATGATTACCTTGCATTGATTTACTGCCTAATTCACAATCACATCTGCTTCTTTATTTCTTGCTCTATAGGTGTGGGTCAATTAAATAACTTAAAACATAGAGATTTTGGCTCTAATTAATTTTTAAATTCATCAGTCTTCTATTCAAACTGATAATAATGTGTGAATCATCCTCTAGATGTAATTATTTGATTTTTATCATGCTCGCCAAGTTTATGGCGAGCAAGGCAGCTTGTGCCTTTGCTTCATTATTGGTTTCATCCTCTAATTTCTAAGTCCTAGAGCCATGAAGTTACCTTGCTAATCTTAGACTATACATCCACCCATGAAGAGCCCGGATTTCCTTTTTAGGCACTGTTGAAGTTTATTTTGATCCAGCCTTCCTCTGGTACACACCGCTCTACATTCTTATATCTCCTTGAGGATGGCTTAATCCATGACAATCCATTAATGTGAAACATTTTCTAATTATTAATATATTATATCTATCTATATATCGACATGTTATAAAGAAAAATATTGTGCATATATATGTGTTTGTGTGCACACACGCGCGTATATATCCACACGATTTTTTCTTAAAAAATATATATGGTATCTCCCTTTTATTAAAATATTGAGAAAAACTTATAGATGATTGTGCATGATATGCATCGTGCTGTTAGTGAGCTCATAAATTCATACAATAACATTGTTTAAACTTAAAGCTCTCATCATAGACAGTATATAGCTTTTGTGAGCATGCATAATTGAGTAGGAATGGCAATTACAATAATATATATCGTAGTTGCACAAAGATTCGTTTTTGACCCCCTTGGGATGCATCTTGGAGACTGAGACACGTCTCTATTATCGAAGACCTTGCTTGAGATGTCTCCAACTGTAGGAGACTTTCAATGCAGTCTGTCCAAGACTTCCACTGGTATCTAATGCAAAAAGTGTTGAATGTCACACAAGTAAAACAAAGATTCCTAAAAAAAGTTAAATGCATTGGGATGCTAGAAAATAAGCACACCATAGAATGGAAAACAAGGCCAATACATGACAGGAGTCAATGTGAGCTAACATAACCACAACTTACAAGTATTTGTCATTTAGCTATTTGCAATTCAATGCAAAGCTCAAAAGATATTCAGTTTTAAATATTCTGTTGTTGTTCTTTTAATTTGTTTATGTAGACTCTAGCGGTATACACAATGGGGATGAATTTAATTAGATCCTTGAGAGTTGGGAGTTTTCCTATGATATACATTTTTTTTGTTCATTCTTGTATGTCTATATTCATATTCTCATATAAAATATATATTCACATTTTCATATATATAATTTATATTCAAATTCTCATATATATAATAACAAAGAATGACAAAAGGATTTGCATTGTTGAAAGATTCAACCTTCTATAGTCTATTTGGTTTTACAAATATACATGCATTTCAAATTATCTATAAAATTACAAAAATAATTTAAAATAAGATTGGCATCTCCAAGTACCCCTCATCTCTTATTTTGAAAAATAGTTGTACAGGTACAAGTACTAGTCTTTGGAGTACCCAAGTACACCTGTCTCAGTGCAACCTTGATATGCGTACATGCATGCATACATACATATATATGCATATGTACATATGTATGTATAATGTATATGTATGTATGTATGCATGTATATGTATGTATGAGGTTGACTTTTAAAGACATGCCTGACTTGTGCATATTCAAATGGGATTATCATTTTTTTTAAGCCTTAAAGGCTATATGTTATGCTGTCAAAGCAATTAACAAAGAGGAATAATTAAGTAAAAGATTTACTGGTTATGTTCCAATTTGTCCTCAATCGGGATACTAATAGATGCCATTGTTCTATTAGTTATCTATGCATAGCTATCTATGCATAGTTATACATGCATAGTTATCTATGCAGGTAATGACTGATACATTTTTATTTTTGCATTATGAAAGTGGTGTTCTTGTGAGCTATGGCTTAACACATAGTTATCACTATAATGACTTAGTATGCCATCTTTCTCTGTGGCTAGTTTGTACAATGAACTGTATGAATCAATATATCCTTGATTGTAACTTTGACTATGAAGATGTAGAGATCTACAATAGGGGATATGTATTTCATAGATTTTGTTATCATGATTAAATTAGTAATAATTGGTTTATTACTTTCATAGACTTATGAATTGGTGGAGGTTTGGGTTTGGGTCAATAATAATAATAAAACACTATATTGAAGTTTAACTTTTAAAGAATAAAAATAAAATATACAAGAATAAGAATATAAATCAAAATTAAAAATATAATAGATTAAATTAAAACATACCATAATTTGCAACTCCCTTGAACATGAGATACAAAAGGAATGAGAGAACTTGATTTGAACTGGGTGGGGGGGGGGGGGAGGAAGGAAGAGAAAAGGGAAGGTGTAAATCAAGAAAGAATTTATGGAAGAGGAAAAGGAATGAGAAGAAAATACAGAAGCAACTCCTTCAAAAGGCAAAGGTTATAAAGGGTTCTCTTTCTTTCAAAGAGTGTCAATTCTGAAAGATTATGACTCTTTCAAAGGGCAGAAATAATGAAGGTTTGTGACTCTTCTAAAAGATGTCAAATTTGAAAGGTCATGACCATTGCAAAGGGCAGAAATGATGAAAGAGTTGTGGATCTCCCCTCACATTGGGAGATATGAAGGGGAGAAGGTTTCATTTGAGGAGAAGAGGCAACAGAGATTAATGGGGAAATACATTTATTACTCTTAAAAGGGCAGCAATGGAGGGTGGCGACTCAAGTCTGATGAAAGGTGGTGACTGTTTCACCAATGAAGTATAAAAGAGATAATTTAATCATTCAAGGATCACCTATGAATCATCACTCATGAATTTGCAAAAAGTCATCATTAGTTATCAAATCAAGCCGACAATCAATTAGCAAGCCACTCTATCAAATCAGAATTTATTCGATTCACCAATATATCAGACCAACAATAGTTACATTGTCACTCATCAATTATCTAACTGTAGTCAACAATCTCTTTATCATAACTCACCAATTGCTTGAATCATAGAATCAAAAGAATTCATTCAGTCAAGCAATCATCTAACAACAATCACATTATCATCAAATTTGAATATCTAACCAATCAGATCTGACTTACAGAAATCACACTCAGGCATAGAATCTGAATATTATATCTATGAAATTGGTACAAGTATCAATTCTTATAATAGACGATGTCATGGATTCAACTTGTAATTTCTTGCATATAAATATGGTATTATTGTGTGCAATAATGCATAACTCTTTATTTGTTTGCTTTAATAAATCATGTTAACGATAATAAGGGAATACAAGTTGGGAGAAATATTACGATAATAGATAGTTTCTATTATCTCTGTTTAGTATCTAATGGTTATCTATTGTAATCTTCTGTAAATATTATAATGTTTCTAATATTTAGTTTTCTATTTCTAGAAAAAATGTTTCTATTCTTTACAATGTTTCTTAAGGAAACATTGTTCAGTCTCTTGTATAAATTGATCTATTAATTATTGTTAATAACAAACAAATATTTTTCAATTACTTCGTAATATGATATTAGAGCCAACACTCTAAATTTTTTTGAAAATAATTATAATTTCTTGGTTGAAATTATCTTCCTTTTATTTTCGAAATTATTTACATGCATATTTGCTTCCAACTCTCTCTATAATCCGACTAGGGTTTTTGTTTTGAGAGATCTGAATCCACTGACTTCTTGTCCGGTTCTGCAACCCATTTTTGTCTAGATTCGTCTGTTTTTTTTGCACATTTTCGCCATTCTTTGAAGTTTTATTTGCAGCCAGGGCTGTTTTTGTTCAAAACCCTAATTTATTGTACCAAATCAAATTTTTTTACAGATTCTTGGTGGGTTTTTTGAGAGCTCAATTGGGTTGTCGTTTTTTTGGGTGCTTTGATTTTTGTGCCTCAATTTTTGAGCCAGCCGATCCATAGACCGACAACATATTCTTTATGGGTTTTTCGAGCTCTCTTTTGCGTCACCCTTCAAATTTTTTGGGTCTCTACTTTTTGAGGGTTGCATGTACTTGCATGTGCTGCTTTACCATGCAAAGTCTCATGTTTTGCCTCTCTTAAAATTTTTGGTGGGTTTCCATAATTTTTTTTTTCAAAAAAATTTCTAATGGGTTTTCATAAATCTTGTGGGTTTCTATAAAATTTCCCTTAAAAATTTTCGATTCTGTAATTCGCAAAGTTGTGTGGGATTCCTTTGTGGGTTTGTAATATTTTCCTCAAAAATTATCTGTTGGGTTTTACCTTTTCCTAAAAAATGAAGGTTTGTATTCTTAAATTTGATCTTAAAAAATGAAGCTTTGTATTGTTAGGTTTTGATTGATTTTTTACCTCAAAAATCATGTTGGGCTTTGATTGATTTTTCACCCCAAAAATTGTGTTCTGTTCTTTCGATTTTCTTCTAAAAATTATGGCTTTTTGCGGTTTGTTTTGGAGCATTATGCTCGTTTGCAAAGTCTTGGAGCATTATCCAAAGTACCATCAGTAGTCTTCTTAGCAGACATCCTCTGCTCCAGATTCATAAGACTCCTGGAAGAACATTCAATGCAGCTATTGCCACAAGTTTGGTCACATGAAGGTTGAATGTTGGAAGCGCTTAGCTGCCCTATCTAAGCAATTTGGTTCGCAGCCCACAACGAACGGTGCAAAGCACCTTGAGCAGACAGAATCTACCTTCTACGCTTTTTGACAGCTTCGTGCTCTGGATAGATTAACCATTAAGGGAGGGTATTACAATAATAGAGAGTTTCTATTATCTCTGTTTAGTATCTAATGGTTATCTATCAAAATCTTCTGTAAATATTAGAATTTTTTAATATTTAGTTTTTTGTTTCTAGAATAGAATGTTTATATTCTTTACGATTGTTTCTTAAGGAAACATCACTCAGTCTCTTGTATAAATTGATCTCTTGATCATTGTTAATAACAAGCAAATATTTTCCATTTACTTCCTAATAAGAAAGTGTTATGAGGTGCTCTTCTAAGCATGCCACCTAATGGTGGTGATAGCTTGCCCCATGAGGTCAAGTGGGTGGAAGGAGTGCACCCACACCTATACCAATTCCTATTGTAGTTTCTTCAAACTTATACTTTGGTTGATCATGATGTTAAGGAACTCTGATAATGAGGATAAGGGTGATAATGAAAGAGAGGAATGACTATCAGATGCCTTACTAGGTACATGATGGCCAAGAGGGACGACATTTGCTCTTGGGCGTAGGGTAGAGGATTGTTTTAAGCTACTCTATGATGCCCCTTAGCTCTCTTATGGTTGTATTTCATCAATAAATTAAATTTGTCTAATGAGTAAATCAATCTTCCTAATCGTACTAGTAATGATCTGTTCTTTTAATGTCTAAGGAAGATCTATTTTGTGGTTTATGTTTCAATTATTTCCTAACATGATGCAGGATCTCAAATAGGTTTGTAGATGTTGCTAATTCTATTCTATTTCTCATTCTATTTGGAATTTGTGGTTTTGGGAAAAAACTGTTATGGTAAATTGATATTGTAAAAAATAGGGGATGAAAGCTCCTTATATAGATTTGCAAAACATTTTGCTACTGCCGAGACCCACCCTGGATCTGCAAAATGTTAATGATCTAGAGGCCAAAATCTGTCCAGAAAAGAACAAAGAAGGGTGTCCCCTTCTTCAAAATCCTCTGCAACAAGAGACAAGAGCTCGCCATTGACTGTGGCACTTAGATGAGTTTGCCACTAACCCTCCCAAAATCAACAAAACATCTTATTAGAAATTATCACAAAACATTCAACTTGATGTTGGATAACAAAGCTGCTCTTCCCCAGAGACAGAGACAAACACTGATAGCAACTAGCACGATTTTGAGGGGAAATTGATAAACCCCAAACTTTGTAGATCAAATCAGGTTGCAAAAAGCCACGGCTTTTTAGGAGAAAAATCAATGGAAACCCAACACAATTTTGAGGTGAAAAATTGATAAAAAACCAAGCATGATTTTTGAGGCATCTGATAGCTAAGGGGCATATTGGAGTGTCTTAAAACCTTCAGCCGAAAAAACACAAGGCTTTTCACAGTAAAATAGCACATGCCAATGCATGTAAGTACATGCATCCCTTGAAAATCATAGATAAACCATAATTACTTCATAAAATACCCAAAAAACCGGATTTGAGATCAAAGAGGCTCGAACTTTGCTTAAAAAATTTGCCAAGTTTTTTGAAATCCCATCAATTTTTTGTGATACAATGCTATGGTAAATTGATGCTGTTATTGTTTAGAGGGGATTCTATAGATTTACAGAGACGATGTTTTTGAAAGAAACAATTGTGAACTAAAGATGAGAATATAAACTACCTAATAAACTATAGATTAACTAAGATGACCATAAATGAAACATTATAAACTAATAAAAACCATAACACTTACAAAAGGGTATATCACATATGAATGGATGTGATGGTTTGGAAACCATCTTTGATATGTAAAACATCTATTAGACACTTAGAAAGGGGCATGGAGAACATTGAAAGTGGTTTGGTGCGCTATGGGCTTTGGAAAGGGGCATACAGGGTATTTTTAACGTAGGGTATAGGGTATGCTTTGGTTTGTCACGGCTAGGACTTTGTATTGAGTATTTCTATTCAACATGTTATGTATGCGTTTTAAATAGGCCTATCCCTCTTGGGGTATGCCATAACCAAGAGCCTAAACCATTAAGCTTTTTTTTTCGGAGTGGAAGTCACCATTTCTACAATTGTGTCAGATAAATATTACTTGACATTTAATTTGAAACGTAAGTTTTGCATGTTGATATTAATAAATATTAACTTATGCTTTTTAAAAAAAAAATCTGAATTTCATATTGTGAATATTGATTTATGTATTTATTGGAATGCTATTTTTAAAAAAGCATTTCAAGTAGTTGGCAAGTGATAACTACATTGTTGATAAAACCTGGGGCTTTTTTGTTAAACGATCAAGAGAAACCATATAGTTTTTTTTTACCACTACTGATAGCAATATTAATATGTGATGCTAAAACTTGTTTGATAACAGTAATTTGTCTTTTTGTTAATATATAAAATACTAGGTTCTTTGAATATTAATTTATTTGGAGGTGCACCAAATAAAAGATGGAGGTGGAATTAGAAAGCTATTTTCCATTGCTGTACCTCGTTTACTATCAATATTGTTTGTGTATTGTAAGTAGAGGAGCTTGAATTCCTTTTACTAATTGCATGGATAGAGCTAGTTGTAGATTCAACCTTTTGGTGAATCACTCCACTCTTTATTTGTTTATCATGGTGATTCATTTGTTTGGTAACTTTGGTTATGGGGCAATGCCATAGGAAGCAAGATTGTTAGCATGCCACCTCAAAGCCATCTTGTTACTATCAAACTCATAATCATAAACAAACTAGGGAATCGGTTTTTACAATTCAAGTGTGCTTTAA
Source organism: Cupressus sempervirens (assembly GCA_028749045.1). Lineage (NCBI taxonomy): Eukaryota > Viridiplantae > Streptophyta > Pinopsida > Cupressales > Cupressaceae > Cupressus > Cupressus sempervirens. Next base: position 128,340,319 of record CM053783.1, read on the forward strand.
AAATATTCTTTCTATTTCAAGGATATTAGGGCATCCCATAGTTGTCACCAATAGGGAGGTGTCACTTTTATAAGAAGCGTCTTGGGGATGTTCCCCCGACATTTATGCATCCTAGGGCTGGGCTTATCTTGAAAACATGAGGGCTTTGGGTGGTAGAGGGGATAAGCCCATGTAGAACACTGTTTGTTACAGTTCACCAATTAAGGTCACCTTCCCACTATTTGTTTTCATCAGTGAAACCTAGGGACAACCACCTGACCCAAAATCTACGAGTACCCCTTGCAGGGACATCCTCGGGAGGGGTGCTTGGGATACCCAAGTGCCCTCACTGCCACCCAAGTATCGCTATACTGTGGCTGCACCCATCGTTGCCCTGCTTCCCAAGTACCCCCATTGCCACCCAAGTATCGCTATATTGTGGACGCACCCACCATTGCCCTGCTTGGGTGCTTCGGTGTTTGGGTACATCAGGGGTACTTGGGTGCTTCATCTACTCTGATAAGAGGAACAGACTTACCTCTAATTAGGTGCTTGGGTGCTTTATCCACTATATTAAGAGGAACGCACTTAAGTCTAAGAGATTGGAGAAGCTAGTTGTTGTACATAATATCTTGCATATTGTAGATCACAAGATACACATGTACAAAAGGAACCTAGCAACATGATGGGCTGTAGAGCTAGAGGATCCATCTCATATTGATCAGGATGAGATTGCAGCAAGAAAAAATGTAGGGTTGGTTGGTGTTCCTTTTGTGGAACTTGAGGGAAAGGAGTCCAATATTTCCAGTGATAAGGACTTTGGCTTGGGGATTGCAGGCTTCCAATTACTACATTTTGTCATTTTGACTTTTGTACTCATTCTGATATTTATCATTATTCATATCATGCATGATACTACTCACTATAATAATCTTTATGATATAATTGATATTTGATAGAACTAATATAAATCCCATTTGCTGATAATTTGTATGTTCTATGCTATGTTGAATGTTTCTGGTTTGTATTGCAATTTTTCTATGTGCAAGTATTTTAATTTGGTATGTTATATTGAAACATTATTTCATACTAGCATTTCATGTTCTATATGTATAGTTATATCACAATAATTATGTTATCAATGTAATTATATTATCACAATAATATAATTATTTTATAAAAGCCATCAATGTTATCTTTGTCCTCCTGAAGGAATCTGACCATAGGTACAGTAACTTAACGCCCTCTCTTAGCTAGGGAGTAATCTTTCTTGATAACTTCTAACCTAAGGACTATGATTTGACTGCTACAGTTTCCTTGTCAGAGGAACCATCTCGATATGGTCTGCTCCCTCTAAACCAATATGATCAAGGTCCTTGACAGTCAATAGAAGAGAATCCTCTAGTTGCTCCCTCTGCCATGGAAGGATACCTTGCTCACCTAGTCCCAATCATCCAAGATATCTTGCTCCAAAAGTCTCATATTATCTGACATGATTCACATACGGCTGAAGGTGCTGGATCCAAGACTTGCACAAATGCCTCAGCAATATACCAAATGCACCATTCTTCTTTTTCTGCAAGATCAGCCTTAGGGACCAAAGAAAAGATCATGGCAAATAGGTCTAATGGTACATATAGGAATACAAATAAGAGACTGACTGCAATAAGAAAATAAAAGTAGTACTCAAAAGACCATGAAAAATGCTTATCTCATTATTTAGGAGCAATTAGGACAAGCTTTCAGCTCTGGTCGACATTCATCATAATCAGAGTCATTTCCATTTTTGACCCAAGAGTGGTTGAACCACATTCTCCTTTAAAATGCTTGTTACAACCTCTTCATAAACACCACCTTAAATCTTAATAAGATATATGTTTTTATATTAAAATAAAGAGTGAGCTCGATACATGGCATGAGAATCTCAAGTTTAACATCAAAAGAGGGATTGATGACCAAATCTGAATAGATACATCGGATACAAGCCATGAACACTCAATGTGCCAAACAAAAAATAACTGAATGTCTACCACGCTTATCATATACATAATAAGACATTGCTGGTTATATAGTCAAAAAAGATAATGTAACTGAATAAAACTACTCCCATGCATCAACAATATTGTTGTTGCATTCTGCTTTATCTATGTCAAATGCACCAATGGGGGGATCCACGCCCTGAGAAGTATGTGTGGCGGTCTCCCAACTCGGACCTGCATCGTCTGGTTTCTGCTTAATGGCTTTATTTTCCTTCTGAATGTCAATCCCTTTGTCTTTTGTAAACTGCTTTGAGGCCTCCAGTTCCTCCTGGTTTAGCATGTCTAAGTATTTGTTGAAAAAGTGGTTAGACTGGATATCCTCCTTGTAGATGGTCATTGCACCTTCTCTGATCAGTATAATGAATTGATCCTTGGATATTTCCAAGACAGCAGAGACCTGTGACATTATATTATAAAAGGTGAGTTTAAGCATAAACCCAGTAAGTTCCCTCTTGAGGTTCTGGAAGACATCCTCGATTCTCTTTTTCCAAAGAAACCAAAGCACTTCAGTGGACAGAACAAGTCAAAACTTGTTAAGCACACAATCAAACTTTTCTACAAGACCAGCAATAACTTCATTCCATGGCAATCCCAAGTGCCCACCACCCAAATTAAAACTATCAAAAAACAGAGCCCAGACTTGATTAGCAAAAATACAATAAAAAAACACATGTTCAATAGTTTCTGGACAGTTGCAAATTGAACAAACCACGGGTGGAAGCCCGACATCAGTAATCACAGACCAAACAACCAACTTTTTCAAGGTGAAAATCCATCTAAAACTGAGCTTCTTAGGTTTAGTACATGAATGTCATAGTCTATCTAGAAATAATTTCCATACAGCAGTAGACCAGTTAAGGCCCCATCTCTTGTTAATTATATGATTATTTCATTTTCATGTTTCATCAAATTGTATATCTGTTTGGTAGAGATCTCATTAAATTTAATGCCACTGTTCCACTTCAGATTTTGGAGAAAAGATTGACTGTCCAATATTTTGCCAAGAAAGAAATTATTCACTGTTTTGGTAATCAGTGTGTAGGTCTTTTTTCTAGAAGCTTGAAAACCATATTGTTGACTCAATTCCTTCCAAGATCCTAACCGATTGTCTATCAGGATATGCCTAACCACGGAGAGTCCATTAGCATTCCAGGATTTAGCAGAACAGCATTGGGTAAGGGCAAGCGGCTCAGAGTTCAGGGAAACACTCCACCACAGGGATCTATTAAAGACAGCATAAGCAAGGGAGATAGCAATAGCCTCTTTACTGAGAAGAAATTTCCTCACTGAGCACCATGCCTTCCATAATGATATAAGGATAGGGGATCCTCCAATTTTGATATCAAAATCACCTAGTACCAGGTCTAGTAGTGGACATCTTTCCATTGTTTACCTTTCTTGATAGAAGCTTGATTGATGTTCTGTCTAATTAATATTTTCCAGGGTTCATTTCCATCCAAAGCTTTGAAAATCCTCTATTTGCTCCCTCTGCCATGGAAGGATACCTTGCTCACATAGTCCCAATCATCCAAGAGTCTCTTATTATCTGACATGATTCACATGCTGCTGAAGGTAATGGATCCAAGATCTGCACAAATGCCTCAGAAACATACGTAATGCACCATTCTTCTTTTTCTGCAAGATCATCCTTAGGGACCAAAGGAAAGAACATGAAAAATAGCTCTAATAGTACATATAGGAATGCAACAAGAGATTGACTGCAACAAGCAAATAAAAGTAGTACTCAAAAGACAATGAAAAATACTTATCTCATTATTTGGGAGCAATCAGGACAAGCTTTCAGCTGGCCGACAATCACATCATAATCAAAGTCATTTACATTTATGATCCAAGAATGGTTGAACCACATTCTGCTTTAAAATGTTTGTTACAACCTCTTCATATACATCACCTTAGATATTCATAAGATATTTTTTTATATTGAAATCGTTTACAAATCTTGTGCTTATTCAAGCAACAACATGAGAATTACAAACTTATTCAAGCTCCTTTCAAGCAACCACTCTAGAAACAACATTTGGAAGACCAAGAGTCACAACTTAGAATCCACCTTTTACAATGAGACAAATACAACCAATAGAAGACCAAGAGTCACAACTTAGAATTCCTCAAATATGACCCTCTTGGGATTCAAACCGGGTCTCCACAATAAGAACTTATTGATTCAAGCAACTAAGCTAAACCCCTTGGACATTCATAAGATATTTTCTTAATCTGGTATGTACATTATATACTAATTGCTTGATACTATTTGTAATGACACACTCCTTATCTTCCCAACTCCATGAACAGGATAAGAGCGGTGTTACCAAAGCTCCCAAAGAAGATTGTCAGCTTACTAGTTGGTAAGAGCATAATGTCAAAGCATATTAAATTTGTTGCTCCAAATGGAGGTCTTGTCAACCAGTTATGAAGGACGTACACAATGTAATAAGCCGTGAATTGTAATGAAGATTCCTGAAGCAAATTTAGGCCCTCTATGACATATGCTTGAATAAGGATTAACTTTGTATACTTGTGATATTTTGTAATTAATTTCACATAGTTAGAGGCTTGAATATTTCATTTCACTTCGCTAATAATTTTAATGACTTTTATATTGTGCCCATTTTCTATTAGGATTGAGTCAATAATGCAACCTGCTTTAGGATGTTGGAAGTCGAAGAAATGTGGGAACCTTGGAATTCAACTTGTTTTCTTTGTGTGATGGCGTGTTGGAAAAGCTTCAATATCTTACACTCTTTCTCATCCTTTGTGGAAAGTTCTTTCTGATCTTCCATATAGTGGAGGCACATTTTCAGATGGGCTTCTTTGAGCAGGCCATATATCTCTGCAACAATGGTCTCTTAGATCAAAACTCAATCCTGCAATGTGTCTGTTGGTGTCCCTTTTGTTTATGAGATCTATGGAACAGGGAACAGGCATGCATCAAAGCAATAAGCTATAGCAATTTCTATCAAGCATTGTAGTTGCAGGTATCCTTGCATTCTTGCATAAATAAAGGCACGATGATGATGTGCAGCCAATTTCATGTACAAGAATTATAGGACTGGTTTCTAAGAATGAAGTTTCTTAAGTAACATATCATATTGACTTTTACGTAGAGAAGGCAGTTAGTTTCAGTGTGCAAGAACAATTAAATTGTACTCTCTTTTGACGAACCTATTTGGAGCCTTTCAATTTCTCTTATCATGAAAATACACAACAGTCAGAACATAAACGATGACCTCTTCATGGAAACCTGACAATTATAAATGCTACGCCTTAATAAATGTTTGGCCTTGGTCTTTACCATTCGAGCTTATACTACAATACATTGGCTTCATTTGTATTCCAAAATATTTATTTTGTCTGCTCCAAAATTCATTCTTCATTTGCCAATATGAAAATGCGACTATCATGAAAGTCAGTATTCTAATTTGTAGTTTGTGTCTTGCAAATTTTAATCAATAAGTCTGAAGGAATCAAAATTATAACCCTTAACAGGATACCACTCGGAAACATTAAAATGATGCGGCAAACATAATCATCCAAACATTAAAATACCTGGACTATCAAACATTAGAAAAGCTAGGCCCCGCTTAGATTATGCTGCCAACATTAGCCATGGTAGTAATCAAAGATCTCTGTGCCAAAGTGATGATTAATTTGTCCCAAGATTGTTGTTACATGGTGTCAGAGATGAAATGCCCCTTTAATCTCTATTACAGACTGGCATAGTTATTTTCTCATAAGTACTGCTCACCACATCCAAAGGAAACAACACAAATAGCATGCTCATTTAAAAAACGAAAAACTTCTTCAGTCTCTCCTCTATGAAGATATCTCCGTACACAGCTCCGTTATTATGTTCAATAACATTTATGTAGTCCACGACTATATAACTCAAAAGTCTGCCAAACTACCACATAATCCTAAAGTCTTGATGAATAACCTCAATTATAATGGTGTCTACAAGTAGAATCTTGCTATATAGATATGAGACTTGATCGATGATGTTTGTGTAGCTTGCCAAACTATATTGGGTCTCACGATTTAGTAATTCACCAATGTATACTGTAGGAGAGTATTAATACTATAAATCAATAATCTGACAAGGAATCATATTGATAATATAATTTAGAGCCAGAATCACCCAACCTATACTATCATTGCCATGCAACAATGGACTTGCCTCTGAGACAGTAGTCTTTACACTTGGTTGTCATTCCTATTCTTCACGATCCACACAGATGGATGCTTTGATCATTGATAGTTGATAACTTGTCAAATGTTTCAGAGACTTGTGGATGCCTATGCACTTTGAATGCATTTTTATCAGACCATTCCTAATTATATCTGATATATAATTGTTAGCATCTTAAACTTTGATGTGTTTTCAGTTTTTTCTGTCCGTGCATATGCTTCAAAGGTATAAATACAATGTAAACTAATGACCATTGTGTGCGTTGATATGATGTCTCCTTAACGCATTCTGTAAATAGTCTACCATGTTGACGTTCTAGTATAATCTCATGCTAATGGTACACCAGTCTTCTGCTTTGACTTTGCAGAGATCAAACATCCTTTGGTTTGCCCAAGCAAAGACATTGCCTAACACAGATCACCTATCACAGAGACATTGACCGCCTGCAATGCAATCTCTTTCCTGCTCTGATATCATGTTATTCTCATTAAGTACAATATAATTGTATATCATTTCTCTTCAGCATCTCAAAGATAAATAATTATTTCTTTCTTTATACTTATCATTGGTGACCCTTCACCAAGGGTCACCACTCTTCCCTTAATAGACAATAACACAATATAACAATTATCTTATTATATAATATAATAATTTTACTATGTTATTATTATATAATATAATAACTTTATTATATTATATTATTATATAATATAATAATAACATGATATATCTATTATATTATCACACTAATAATTGTATTATCATATAATATAATTATAGTATTATAATAATTATATCACAATGTATAATTGTATTATCACAAGAATATAATTATATTATAATGACCATTGATGTTATTTATGTCGGCCGGAAGGAATCCGGCCATAGCTCCAATAACATCAACACTAAGAAAATTCATCGAGATTGCCAAGATCAAGTGAGAATATTGACCGCTGAATCTTTATTAAGTCATTTTAATCAGGTTTCTTTTTAGGTAATCCAAATCCTGTGTCAATGAGTACTCACCAACATGTGTTTAATACTGCTGCATCACTATTTTCTTTCAGAGGCAACATGTCTGTTGTGTTTATGCATTGTTCATGTTGGAACACAAGATTGTTGTAGTTCTTTATGTTTATACTATATTTATGGCATTAGACAGCACAAAATCATTTACTATTAAACATAGCTGCAGTACGCATAGTGCCTTTTGGCATTGCAATATTATGAAATTTGATGTAGGCTGAACTCTGAATTGTTTCTGCTGGTGGTAGTGGAGGGGAAAGTGGCAAGCAGGAATACAGTGCTCCATGGATGATTGCCCTTCAGCAACAGTGAAAGCTATGCCAACTTATGGACGAAAAACTTACATTGTAGTGTACTTTCCAAACTCTCGCAGCCATTTTTGGACAGATTCACAACTTGCATGTACGATTTCAGAGAAGCCAGAACCTCTTGCATTTGGTACCCATGAGATTGGACGAGAACTAGTAAAGGACCTCAGTATGCCACGACGGTACATGTTGCAAAAACTTGCAATTGATATGTTGGAGGCTAGTGATCAACTTCATGTTGAGGTTAGATATTTGTATGTTTTTCAATTGGCTATCCTTTTTATTCTTGACATTGAACATACTTTGGCATTTGTTAAAAGATTTATTTCAAAGAATTCCATTTTGTATATATATTGTTCAGGCTGTGGTAGAAAGTGCCCGCAATGTAAATGCTTGGAAGGAATTTGCAAAGGAGGCTGCTCAATGTACAGTTTACTCTGATTTGGGTAGAATGTTACTAAAGCTTCACAGTGTAAGTTCTTAACCTTTTGTTTTTTATTATGTTTAAATTTAGATGTTTTTAACATGCATTTAGCTTATGTGCATAGTTTCACTGTTTGATCTATTTACGATGTCATTAGCTCTTGTAACACAATATCTTCATTTACAGATGATATTGGGAATATATATTAGCCCTTCATGGATGGAAACATTTGATTTTTGGAAGCAAGATTGTGAGAATGCAAAAACTGCTGAACGTATGGAGAAACTTACAAAGGTATCGCTAAAGTTGTTCTCAGTTATCTGTATTATATACCATTTAATATATTTGCTTCTCTGATGTTATTGGAAATGGTAACTATTGTATTGAAGTTAAGTTTGCAATATGCATACAAATGTTGCAGGATTTGGAGGATGCAATTTTGTGGGATGAGGTTGCAAAGCTTTGGAGTGCTCCCGAGCAAACTGCATTAGGGGCTGAATGGAAAACATGGAAAAAGGAGTCCATGAAATTATTCTCAACATTTAATCCTTCAACATCATATGCCTTTGAAAGGAATTTTGATAGAGAGGGTAGGGAAAAGTACACAAGACTCAGTGATACGTTAGATATTAATGATGTTGAGGCTAGTAGGAAACGGCAAAAACTAGAAATACGTCGGGGGAATTCCTCAGAAGGAAAAGATGCTGCTGAATCTCAGTTTATTGCTTCAGGAGAAGTGTTTTATTCACCATTTGCTTCTCATACTGGTGAGTGCCAACATGTTACCGGTGATTCAAAACCCACAGTAAAGGAGGTTGACTTTAAGAATCAATCATTGACAGAGATAGAGGCATCATACACTGATTATGCATTTCAACGATGCTCTGCTTTCGTGGAGAATAAGGGTAGACAATGCAATCGATCGGCAACTAATGGAGGCATATTTTGTCACCAACATCTAAGTTTCCGTTCTTCAGATAATATTCATAGAGTAGCACATGATGACTCTTTAACAGTGCAAACAGACAGTTTTCCAATATGTCAGGGTATGACCAAACATAGAAAAAGATGTACTCACCGAACTCGGAATGGCACTGACTTCTGTAAGAAACATATGCCTCAAGATGGGCATAACTTAGATGATGGGGATACAACTAGAAGTTCAAGCAATTTAGGGAATAACCAAAAAAGAGAGAGAATATTGGTTGAGGAACACCCATCAGAGAAGGTATTGACTTCAGCAGATGTTTGCCACATGGAGAGTCAGGACAAACAAAGTTCGCCACTTTTTTCAAACTTGGAAACAATACATGGAAGCATATCTCAGAAATTGGACAATGGCATTGGCATTTCACTGCCAGAGAGGTCTACCTCTAAAGTATCCAACAAGAGTGGAAATTGGTCCCGTTGTATTGGAAGTTGCCGGAATCACGGTGGCCAATGTTCTCACAGGGCTAAGAGGGGTTCGTCTTATTGTGAAAAACATTTACCAAGTTCATTGGGACTCCACCATAGATATACTGAATCAATGTTGAATGATATATTCAAAAATACACTAAATGAAGAATCACAACATTCTAACTTCAAGAATCTTTTGGATGATTATATGAAATCACAACTTGGTGGAGGAGGTGACTGTGATATAAATTTAGAAGACAGAGGATTGGATAAGATTATTGGTGAAGCATCAAAAGATCCAGAAATTGCGAATGCCTGGTTAGAGGAGGTGTCAGTTGAGAAAGAAAAATTGGCAAAGCATTTTGGTTTTGAAGAAAGTGGAAATGATGCTATTGCAAGCTCTCCTGGGATTGCCGAGGTACAGAAACCCCTAGGTTCTGTTGCATTGGCAGGTGATGGAATAGAAAGGCAGAGTCCTCAGGATGACATGGATACGTCTGAAACTGTTCATCACTCTTCTACTAATGAACCAGTAAACAAGAAGTGTCAAGGTTGTACTGAGGAGTTTACTGATATGCGTACCCTCAGTCAACATTGCATCACCAATCATAAGAAGGCAGCCGAAAGGTATTTCAGAGGATATGCTTGTGGAATTTGTAGTAGTTCATTTACTAACAAGAAAGGCCTTGAGAGGCACGTCAAGATACATCATAGTGGAGTTTCACTTGAGCAATGCACAGAATATAGCTGTATAGCCTGTGGTATTCATGTTATGGACTGTGATCAGCTGTGGCAGCATGTGATGCTTGTTCATCCCAAGGAACTCACCCAATCTGTTTGTATCAAAGAGAAGCTGAATTATACAGAATCTTTGAAACCTTTGAAGGTTGAACAAGACAAACAAGATGCTGTTTATGCAAGCTGTTCTAAGCAAGATTGTAGTAGTGAATTTGATTCTGAACATAAAACTGAGAATAATCACTGTAATAATACCACTTTTGATGAGGATTCAGGATTTGGGGAAAAGAGAACCTTTGCTCGTGATTCTTTGAAAAGATTTTCTTGTAGGTTCTGTGGCATGAAGTTTAGTCTTCTCCCAGATCTTGGACGCCATCATCAAGCTAAACATATGGGTTCCAGTTCAAGAAACAAACCTAATCATAGAAAAGGAAAAGAGAGTTTTGCAGCCAAGTGGAGGGCTAATAAAGGAAATCTTAGAACAATCCAAACGTCTGGAGGACTTAAACATGCAGCTGCTATAGCCAGGAAGAAGCTGATAAAAAGGAATAATTTGCAGAGATCTATACGGGTTCATAATAAAGTCCAGCAACATAAACAAAGTGAAGGAAGAGACAGATTTACTGAAGCTTACCTTTCAGCTGTAGCAAACATGTTGCTGTCAGAAGGGCAAAAGGTAAGACAGTTGCCTAACAACCTGGAAATTCTTCATTTTGCTCGTTTAGCTTGCTGTAGAGCCAATTTACAGGCATCTCTGGAAGAAAAGTACGGCAATTTGTCAGAGAGGCTTTACATTAAGGCTGCTAGGCTGTGTAGTGAGGAAAACATCAGAGTTGAGTGGCATAAGGAAGGTTTTATCTGTTCCAAAGGATGCAAACCTAAGACTGACACTCAAACTTCTGTTCTCTTGACTCCTGTTCTGGATATATGCCCTAGTCCTGTTACTTTCCAATTAAACAGTCATGACACAGTTACTAGTCGAATTCCTTCTAAGGAGACATGGGAAAATGTGGAAAGTCACTTGGTGCTAAATGCCTCTGATATAAAAAGTGGTCATCAAAGGAGAATTGTGGTCCTGCTTGAGGACTTGAGCTTTGGGCAAGAAAAAGTAACGGTTCCTTGTGTGATGGATGAAGATTTGATTGGCATAGAAGGTAAAGATCAACATCTAGATTCATCGAGGCCCTGGGAAGCTTTTTCCTATATAACTGAAAGGCTTTTGGATTCTTCTCTGTGTCCTGATGCAAAGGTATCATTCATGCTGTATATTATTTCTATTGTTTGTATTCATGTCAAGTTCATTCAACAGCTTTAACATTCTTTTTAATTGTTTAAGTAGGCAAGAGAAGAGAAAAAACTTCCTTTTTGAAAAAAGTGGCTAGATGATACCTCAGGCAGTTGAATTGAAATTTGAAATTGATCAAAGCGGTTTTAGTTTTGTATGTTACAGAGCTCTCAACTTGGATGCACTTGCACACAGCCAGAATGCTCTCCTGAATCATGTGATCATGTGTATCTTTTTGAGAATGACAATGAAAATGCACAAGACATTTATGGTAAACCAATAAATGGTAGATTTCCCTATGATGAGAATGGTCGAATTATTTTGCAGGTAAAATGTATATTTGGATTCTTGATTGCCCTCTACTTTGATTAACTGCAACTAATTCTGTTCTCATATCACATACTATTTATTCGGGTATATTGAACATGTACAGAAAGGTTATTTGGTATATGAATGCAACTCAATGTGTAGTTGTCAAAAAGAATGTCGGAACCGTATTTTGCAAAAGGGAGTACAAGTTAAACTCGAAGTCTACAAAACAAAGGATAAGGTGACAGAAAAGTTAATTTGAATTCTAGATGTTTCTTGTATTAACTCAAATATATTTTAAATGCTGACAGAAAATCAGAAGGGTGGATTTTTAGGAGTCTTAAATGGCTAGAGGTTTTCCATTGGAAAAATTGGACTACCCAAAATCAAGATGAACTTCAAACCTTTAATGCTGTTCTGATTTTAGGGATGGGGAGTCAGAGCTGCAGAAGCAATATGTCGTGGGACATTCATATGTGAATACATTGGGGAGGTGTTAAATGAACAAGATTCCAATAAACAAAGGGAGAGGTATGCTTTCTCTGGTTAAATTTCTCTAGTTTAGATGAATGTTTTGAAGAAGAAGAAAATCAGGGAAGCCTGCTGTAATTATTATACTATTTTACAGGGTTGACTTTTGTGTTTTGTGCCATTAGGTATGACAAAGAAGGTGGTGGTTATCTGTATGATATTGGTCTCCATATTGACACACATGAGTTGGAGTTTATGGAGTCACCCAATCCTTATGTCATTGATGCAACTAAATATGGAAATGTTGCTCGGTTTATCAACCACAGGTATTGAATGTTAGTGTTCATATGATATTTTGGCTTGACATTCAAAATTTAGAGATTTGCAGCATGCAACTTGTACTTCACCATGCCTCTGAACAAAATGTGTTTTTGAGTTGGGGGCATCTTTATGTTATATTTTTGTTTCAGATTGAGATTTTGGAGGCTAATGCATCCTTTTTTGTATACCAGCTGTTCTCCAAATCTAGTTAACTATCAGGTGCTGATTGAAAGTATGGATTGCCAACTTGCACATATTGGTCTTTATTCAAGCAGGGATGTATGTTTCGTTCCAATTTTCATTTTTATTTTGTTTTAGTTGTGCATCAGGTGTCTTTTCATTTATGTTCCTCCAGTGCTGTTAGTCCTGTGCAAGAGATCCATTTATGCAATAACTTTTACTTTTCTTTTGTCATCAGATTGCTTTTGGAGAAGAACTAGCGTATGATTATAATTACAAATTGTTTCCAGGGAAAGGAAGCCTTTGTCATTGTGGTGCAGAAAATTGCCGTGGAAGGTTGTACTAGAAAGTTTTAAGCTGCAAATTTATTATGGATCTGTATTCTGTCAAAAATGTACACTAGTAGGGAAAATATTATGACCTCTCAAATTTAGCAACTTGTATATATTCAAGCCTTAAGAAGATTTCAGGGAGGTGAGCTATTTCTCTTTTGTACCATAGCCATGAATTTTGAAACACGAAGACAGTGATGGAGATCACTGAATAGAGAACTATTATGGAGCTCAGTGAGTGTAACATCTGAACATTCATTTGATTGATAGCCTAGCTTGACTTCTATTTAGTTGGAAGCTTTCCCATTGGTTTAGCTCTGACATCAGTGGAGGCGCCTAAAAAAGGCTCTCTGCTACATTTTCAAATCCCGTGCTAGAAAAAGTAAACTATCTGCCAACAAGCATGTTCAGGAGTCGGAATCAAAGTGGAGTGATGCTGACATGTAGTCAAAATGAAATTGAGTTGACATTTTCCTATAGTAATATTCAGATTTTGAAATCTTCCTCAACTGGGAAGTTAGTCCATTGTGTAAAACCAGTTTATAGAAAAATACTGGTTTTGAATCTTGATGCTTGTCGGGCTATCCATTTTAATGAAGCTGTCTATAAGCTGTGCTTGTATGCCCATAATCAATCAATGTAATGGTTAAAGGATGTGCTATTTTTTGTAAATCGTCAGCAAAATTAATTTCCACTAAGAAAACTGATATATATATATATATTTTATGGTAGTTATTGGAGATGATGTTATTATAGATTTGCACGGTAAACAGATAATGGATACAAGGTGGGGGATTTTAAATGAAATGCTGCACTACATTCATATTTTGGAACAAATATGAATATAGAAAATTTAGCCAATATGCAAGAAAAAAGTAAATGGATTTCGTACCTAAGAAAAAAAACTTAAAATTAAAATTGGGCAGCACCTTAAAATGAAATTAATCGATTAGAACCAGTTTTAATAACTCATACAGACACTAAAAACGGGTTGGCTGGTTGATCTTTATTATTCGTCTGATGTTGCCTATTTCCCCTCCTAATGAATAAATAATTTTACTTATTTAATTAATAACTAATTATGTCTTCTAATTTGATCATTCTCTGTTGAATTTATGTAAATTAATCATTTGGCCTCCAGTTAAATAATTTGGTCAATAATTCAATGTTTGGCCTTGGCATCTTGATTTATGTAAATTAATCATTTGGCCTCCAGTTAAATAATATGGTCAATTATTTGATGTTTGGCCTTGGCATCTGGCGCTTGCTTGTAGCAGCAAGAGGTTCTATGATATTCTTTGAAGTTGGAGGCTCAGCTAGTGAAGTATGGCCTCTTCTGGATTTGCCATTTGGAGTCTCTGAGCTCTTTTTGGGTTGGACTCTTGGGATGGTTATCCTCCTATTTTTTCGCTCATCCCCACCTTCAGTCCCTTTGTACCTCCTTCATGACTGCTGGCTGGGACTCCGTTGATCATTATAAGATTGCTCATAATTTTGGGTTCGTAATTTGTTGTCGCTGGAAACATTCTTCTGAATGGCCTCCAAGAGGTTTTGATGATAGGTAGGAGTCACTCAGATTCTCAAGTCTCGGGAGTGCTCTACCTTGATTGGAAATGATGTCTTGGGTTGGGAAAGTAGTGATTTGTTTGGGAAGTTTTCTGTTTCGGCAGGTTTTATGGAGCTGGTGCGACTTTTTGGGATAGTTAGGTTCCTTGGTGGAAATGTATTTGGTACAAAGTTCTCACGGCACAAGTGTAATTTTTCATGTGATTGGTGGTCCAAAACTGATGTCCTACTTGGGATAATTAATGCAAGCGTGGTTTTCAAGCCCCTTGATATGTGTGTTGTGTCATAACAGTGAGGAATGTGTTTCCCATCCCTTTTTTAAGTGCTCCTTCACTAGACTTTTGACATCTTTGGTGGGATTTGTGGAATCAATCCTGTTTGCATGTTTCTTCCTTGGCTGAATTTTTGGTTCATTGGGGAAATACTTATGTCAAAACTTATTTTCTTAAGGCGGGCTGGACTCTTTGACCCTTCTTTTATTATTTGATTTGACATATGTGGTTGGAGAGGAATAATCAAATCTTCAGATGTGACGTTGGGGGAGCACCACTTGTGGTGGTAAGATCTCCATTCTTTAGGAGAATCTTTTGTGACAAAAGGTGATATGACAAAGGTTGTAGGTCTTGGTGATGTTGGTATGACATGAAGCAACCTAAGATTTATTTGTGAATCTGACTTTGAGGTGGTTGTTCATTTGTTGATTAAGCAAATTTTTTGAGTAGGTTAGTTGGCAGTTACTTCTGGTTGTCAACTCTATTCTTAATTTATGTGCTCCTCTGGCCTCTGTTTTCTTCATTCATAATTCTAGGGAATGGAATGGAATTGTTGTGTTTGGCCAAATGGGCTTTTGATCAAATCCAAAATTGCAACATTGTGGATAGGTAGAAATTACTTCTAGGTTTGTCCCAACAATTAGATCAGTTAGTGGATGTTTACAAGGTTGTTTGATGCGCGTACTTTGTTTTTCTTCTTGCTTCAATAAATTTTAATCCCTTTTATTTAGAATTTGGCATCAAATTTTTTTAGTTTTTTTTTTAAGCATCAAATTGTCTTAATTATTTGATTCCTCGTTTTAACTTTTGCTTAAGAATAAATGAATATTATTATTTATTTGTCTTTTCATCCTTATTCAAAATAATTAAATAATTTTAATTTATTTAATTAGCTAATTATGAAATAATTTGTTTAATTATCTTTTCTTCAATTTTCATGAATTAAATAAATTTTAATTTAATAATTAATGTATAGACAAACTCTTCCAATTTTTCTTTTTCTTTACTTAATTGTTTCCCCCATTTTTGAAATGGAAGCCTTAATTGGAAACAATTTTTTTAGTTGATCTCACTTATCCCATCTTTTCTCCACTTTTGAATAATATTTTTTTGACAATTACTTTTGAATAACATTTTAAATCGAATATAAATAGTTTATTTATCTTCACTCGTCTTTCCTTCACTTTTGAATGGTAGTTTTGAGTGACATTTAATCTTATCCATTGAATATCGAGACTCAAATCAATCTCTTCCATCCAGTTGATCCCTCATATGTATTAATTGCTATTATTTGTCCTTACTTCTTCAACCATTAACCTTTTTGAATTGCAATCACATTATCATCATTTTATTTTTCAATAGTGATTATGCACTCAAATTTGTAACAACATTAATGTACGAATAAGAAGAAACAATGGAGGCACTTCAATGTAGTGCAATTGGTTGGATGTTATCTTGCCTTGGTTCCTGTACCTGCCAAATTGTGCCAAAAGTTTCATCTTTGTGAGTCAAAACAAGTTAAAAAGTGGTCCACCTTCGAGCTTTAAAAGAGTCGACAATTTATTACATTTTAATTATTTTATGATCTTGATGTGTCTGACTCATCTCGAACTCTGTCCAACATTTCATTCTAATTCTTAACCTCTCTACCATAAAGAAGGTTAAGAAAAGCATTTCAAAAATCTTAAAAAAGTGTTTTGAATCAAAATATTAACCTTTTTTGATCAGATAGAAATAAAGAGGTTAAGGAGCTTCAAATAAAGTTAGTTATTGTTTGAGTTCACACCCTTAAACATCACACTAATGAGAAAATTAAGTTTGAAAAAAAGAAGTCAATTTTGACTATTAAACATTCTTAATGTTGGAATGAAGTTTAATGTGTGATGTTTAAGCCGTTCGCACCAAAATAGAGAAAAGTGCAGAAAAAAGGTAATTTCTTTCTCTTTATCAGATACCATCGTTGATCAGGAACAAGAACAGGGTAATCACCGTTTGCAAGAAACAGTCCTTTTGCCATTTTAACATGTACAATGTGGAATCATGTATAAGTATGCTGAACTATCGTATGCATTATAAGCCTGTGTGCAGAATGTGGACCGAATTTTGAGGAAATAGGCTGCAAATAATGATCCACTGGTCATCTCATTCTCTTTTTATGTAAAATGGCAAGTTCAAATGAAATTTGGCAATCGTGTGAAAAGATTGTGGAATCGTTAACTGTAATGCTATACCAGCATATTTAAAACTGGTTTGTCAAATCATTTTGGAAAGTCGCCTTGCCTCTTAAGTATCAGTATGCTTGTAGAGTTTTATTGTGCAGACTGTTTCAATATATATGCTCTCCTGGTCATGATTAAGTGTGATGTGATTGTGTGATGTCAGCGCAAATTTGAATGCACCAAAGTGATTAGATAACCGAATCAACATCCATCGATATCAGTCTTCAGTGAAGGCATATTGGAACGTATGGTGGTGCCATGGGAACCACTTCAAGTGTGAAAAAGAACTAGTGCATAGATATGATGTGTGGGTATAGACATTATCTGTTTGAAAGGTGTTCATGACGACATGAAGTGGGCTCTCACACAGCCTCAAAAATATATGACATGCCTAAAAAATGTACGACCAAACAAATGAAAGAGTGAAGGATGACCTCTGTAGGAAATTCCAAGCAAAAGCAATTGGTTGATGCAATATTTATAAATGCCATGGCAAGACAAGAACCTCGAGAGGTGGAATGCAAATTCATCAAATCGTAAATATAAGGAATATATTGAGGCATAAAGAACATTTCTTTGAGGATAGAATTGATGTTGTGGAGATGCATGCGAGATTAAACCAACGAACTCGAGCCTTTTGAATGAAATTCAATTTATCTAGCACCCTCATGTCGAATTGGGAAATAAGAACGTAGAAATGAGATGTAGCTCATGAGATTGGTGCACGGTTGGAGGGACATTTGCAAGAAGATCCATCAAACAAGTTGTCATTTATTGAAGTAACCATTGTTAACATTGGCTACAAGTATTCTTAATGATACATAACACATCATTAAAGGGAAAATTAAGTTGAGGATCATGAAGTACAAATATCAAAAGTCAGATTACGCCCCAATCCCAAAAAGTGCTTTGCCAGATATCAATGATACCATTTTAGGAAATGTCAGCTTACAAGATTTTGGAAAGTGGTGTTGGGACCTCCTTAGCTACAAAGATATTAGAAAGTGGATTATTTCAAGATGAGATCATCTCATATCAGCACAATGCTCGGAATTGGTGTTAGAATGCATGAGGGCTTGTCACCCAGACACCAGGGAAGTGATTGCATCAAATGAGAAGGTGATGGTTCGGTTGGATGTAATTTCTATTGTCATAGCTTTCTAGTTACCTATCAAAGCAATACACCGATATAGACAAAGAGATGGAAAATGAGTCTTACATTACAAATCAAACCCAATGCTTAATTACTATTTCTAGATCTTGGTTCTCACAGACAAGAAGAGGTAAATCCCAATCAGCAAAGTCAATCCATAGATCATCATTAAAGGAAGATATGGTAAAAATGGTATTTCTTCTAAGTAGAGTAATGAGACTTAGAGACTTGCATAAGCTTGGGGGCTGAATGTTTTTGTTTATTAATATGATCTGTGAAGGGAAACAACACATTGATTGGGCAGGGCTTATCAGTGATATCCTTGATAGGCAACTCTTAGAGCTTCAAACTAATAATTACTTCTAAATGACTTCCTACCCCTTCTATGTTATAGAAGGTACATAAAGTTGGTCAGGACTTAATAGACATGGTATCTATGATGATTCAAATCTCATTTATAATCACCTCTCTCAGGTGTAGTATGAGAATAGCCTACATCATTCTAGGAGAGTGAATGATGCATTCACAATGTTAACATCGAGAGAACTTCAAGGAAACATATGACTTAGAATATTGCTAGGAGCAGTAGCAATTCAAAAGTATGGAAGTTACTTCATATAGTTCTCAAAGTTCACTTGTATCCGATTGACAACTTATGACGGATACCACCTCATGATACCTAGGTTCATTGATGACAAACTAATGTTGGTTGAAATGTGTAGGCAGATCAGTCAAATTAACAAGCTATATAGAAATCAGAGAGTAGATGAAATTCCTTTTCCTATTTGCATTGGGCATTATTGGTGTGACACATTAGCAGATGCAAAGAATATATAAATATCTATTGTGAGAATCAATTTGTACTCCTACATTATATAATTTCCTTATGATAGTAAAGGTTGTGCAATCAATGAGCTAAAGGTAATCTCGACCTTGGTCATTTTCCAGCCCTAGAAGACATTTGGTAATATTGTGAGAATGACTTTGAAATTAGGAAAAGGGACTGTATGAGACTTATTGTAAGACAGGTGATATCTTTCAAAGTGGATATTGACGTGACATGCATGGAGGATGGTAAATGTTTGTTGACTGATCCTTTTAACTAAGAGAAGATTCAACTGTTATAACTCCCACCAATGGACTAGTCTATTCAAGAATTGAAACATTTGAAGGAAATGACAATGTATGTCATCAAGAGATCAGTGGAATGAGTGAATTAGAAGAGGTTAGAAAGTCGAACACCAGACCTCAAAGTAAAGGGAATAATCCTACTGGAAAGAACAACAATCAAGGAGAATAATCTCGTATGGCATCCGAAGCAACCTCAAGCAAGAAATCACAACAATGAAACTCATAATAATGGTGGTGATGAAGATCCAAATCAGCCAATTGATTTATCCAAAGCGTGGGAGGTTGAATTCATAGTCAAGCAAAGAAGATCAAAATCGAAAGACAAATTTGGCAAAGAAAATCAAGGAGAAGATAGATCCCATGAGAACACGTAGGGATTTCCTAGTGAACAATCCATTCCAGTTTCCTCTTCACCTACAATAGTAGATACTCCTCATGAGTTTTCTCCTCCAGAAATATCATTGATCAATATCACATAGGTGGATAATCAATTGCCCAACATCAAAGACTTAATGGTAACAACTTAGCATCAAATAGTTAATGCATCGATATCATCCCAATCTCCTACACCTTCATGGCTGCAAATGAGTGCAAAAGAAGAAGAGGGTAGTTCAAGTGGTTCCACCTCCATCTGATATGATTTTTGGCTTTCTCCAAAAACCATGCAAAGTGAAGAGAACTAAAGTGATGTCTAGGTCGGCCAGTAATGAAACTTTGGGAAAATTATGTGGAAATAACAAGGCCTGTAATTGGGAAAAATGTAGAAGCTACAAAATCAGATTTCACTTTAAGCAAAGTAGATCTCAGTTCATCAACCGTTGAAGGAGATTCTTACAATTTTGAGTTTTATGCAACACAAATATTACAAAGAGCTAAGAAAGAGACGAGGTCAAAGGAATAACTCAAGGAGCAAGTTCAAATGTTGGTTTCTTAGATTAACTCGGTTAACAATTCCTTTAGGTTGAGAAAATAATTACTTCCCCAGCTCTAACATGTTAAAAAGGTATTCTTGATGAGGTCGTGGTAGAAAATGTACGAAATACAAGTCTCGCAACATGATGGTAGAAGCATCTATTGATAGATTGATAGAAGATGCTTTGAAGTTCATAAATGAAGCAAAAGAAATATATGGGAAAGCCATTCTGTAGGAGAAAGAGATGACCAAAGTACTTGAAACCACCAATGAACAAAATGCTGACTGGCAAGGAGTAATTGATGAATTGTAAGAGATGTCAAAAACATATATAAATACTCTGATCCTTGAGAAATTCATCACTAATCCAAATGAGAATTAGGCACAAATGTGGAGTAAGAGCATTAACTAGAAAGTAGTGAACATCAGCAAAGGGATTGCTGAATTTGAAAAGATGATAATTGTATGTGAATAGACGATAGTGAATGTCTTAGAAGTAGTCTCAATTATTAGAGGTGGCAAAACAATAATGATCTTCAACACATGGATTGTTAGTTTCTTCTAGATTCCTTCACTATTAGAACAATTCATTTAGAGATAGAAAATTGAGTGTTAGATTCTGAAACTATGAAGAAGCTCAGTCTAGTCTACATCACTCTTGAAGATTGCAACATCTCAACATATCAACAAGAATTAGAAGAGATCCGAGATAAATATTACACAACCAAGCACATGATGGAGAACGTTTTCATTCCCAATTATGAGTTGATGGTAGCAATCCTTGATGCTCACAGGGCTTTGAAGGATAAATCTGTCGGGCCTTGATAGACGGACTCTGCCAGTTAGAGATCTTAGTGATCTTGTATATTCATGCATTTTTAATAAATTTTGGCTTGAGTCATATTTTTAAATATTTTTCTTGTGTAGGTTAATTTTAGTGAGGCTAATTAACCTCACTAGAAACATGTGATTGTGAAGTAGTTATTAACCTCATAAGAGGTAGTTACCTTGACCTCAAGTCTATATAAGGGAACATTTTTCTTTATAAAGGGACATTTTGAAGCTTTATGAATTGAGAGGACAACTTCATCATTGAAGTAGTATCACTTCATGTATTGGAAACATAGAAAATTTGCAAGTATTATATGGTAGGGTAGCCATTGGAGGTTGTTTGTGTGAAAGGAGCTCTGGAAAGAAAGTTAGCTAATTTTGGCATCATGCCCTAGATGAGATCAATGTGCCCGGCTAGGTGTATGACAATGAAAATTTGATGTGCAATTGTAGGGGAAAGAGGAAGAGAATAGAACCAAGTATGGTTTTGGAAGCATAAAGAACTATAGATACCTAGTAGTGTGATTAGACATTGGCCAATCCATTTAGGTAGATTTCCAAATAGAAATCAGAGGACAAAACAAAACTAGCCCTTTTAGCCCTATTAGCTCTACATTTTAGGAATCCACTGTATGGATGACCTAGGAACCTAAGACCTCAAAAATATTCAAGGTCTCAAAAAAGGGTATTTGAATATCTAGTTAGTTTTTGGGGTTATTTGGAAGTTTGGAGAAAGAATTGGGAAAAACCCACTGTCTAGGGCTAATTGGCTAGTTAGGTCTATTAGGCCAAAACCATAGAAAATCTTGAACTTGATAAGAAAAACCTAGATGCCATATTCAAATGGAGTCATTTGGAAGTCAAGTGAATGTTTTGGTGATGAATACACTCCCTGCAACTTTGGTGAAGGTAATATGGTGAAATTGTCCTTGGAGACATCCAAGGAAAAGTGAAGGTTCGAAGCACCCTTAATGATAGTTATCCCTCAATGTGACGCGCAAGGAAAATCACTCATAGAGTTGAGTTAGGGAAGTCTTAGGCCATGATTTCCAAGACTTGTAAGGTCCTAGAAGTGAGCTTAGGGTCTTGAGAAGTCTAGGACTAGTATAGCTCTAGATAGCATTTGTGCAAGCACGCCTTGGAGAGAATCTATCAGATTGGTATCAGAGAATAGTTTAGATTAGACTTGTGGTGAGTGTTTCCAGAAGAAGAAGAAGAAAAAGAATCAATTGGCGAATCTGTAATGGTGATGAATTCAGATGCAAAGAAGGTAGATGAGCAAGAAGAGGAGAATAGATTGCTCAAAGTTAGGCTAGCTCAATTGGAGCAAAAAGTGGATGAAGTGGATGAGAAGACTGAAGAAGTCAAGGATAAGGTTGAAGAAAAAAATAAGGAGATTGCAAATGAGGATGAGCTCCTTGAACCAAACCTTGTACTCACAGAAGAACCATTCCTTAAAGCATCGAGGGCATTAAGTGGCAATGCTCTAGAAGACATTCCAATCTTTAGTGGTAAGGTGGAACTTGATAGTCCTAGATTGGATAGAAGGACTAGAAAATCATTTTTAATTTGATGGCATAACTAAGGCTCAGAAGGTTAAAGTTGATGCGACCAGATTAAGAGGGTCTGCACTCACTTGGTGGAAATTTATCCAAGATGAGATGGACAAGGAATGTAAGAAGCCCATTGCCACATGGAAGGCTATGGTTGCAAGAATTAAAGAATATTATGTTCTTGAGGATTACAAAATCCAGTTGCATAAAAGAAGACAAATAGCAGTAAAGGTAGAAGAGAAGCTAAGGAAGAAGCAAGATTCAAGTACTACTAGAAATAGAGGCAAATGAAGAGATAATAGAGGACATAGAGGTGGATATGGTGGTAGAAGTTCTAAGACTAAGGCTTAAGGAGAAACCAAACTTACTAAGAAGCAAGAAGGAATTTCAAACAGAGGCAATTCTAATAGAGGAAGGAACTCTAATAGCAATTAGAGAGGAAGAAACAATGGTCAAGGTAGAGGTTCTTACTTTACAACTATGAAGTGTAACCATACAACCAAATGGGACCCCCTGCATACATATATCCAAAGAAAGGCTCTACTTCACATGAAGGTGACAAGAGGGTAAACTATGTTCAAGAGGAGACTAGTGGTGGAGGTAAACATCCTAAGGTAACCCTAGAGTCAGAAGAAGAATCTAGAACTTGATGATGAGAAGAACATTAATCAAGGAGCTAGTAAAAGAGGATCCTCATCAAAGAAGGTCACTGTTTAGAGTGAAATGTAAAATGATGGGCAAAGTTTGTAGGGTCATCATAGACTCAGGGTCTACTGACAATATAGTGTCAAAGGAGGCAGTCAACAAATTGAGGTTGCAGAGAATACCCCATAGCAACCCATACAAGGTCACTTGGCTAAACAAAGGACAACATATCTTAGTCAATGAAAAAGCATGGGACGAATTTTCCATTGGGAAATACAAAGGTAAAGTGTTGTGTGATGTCTTACCTATGGATGTATGTCACCTACTACTTGGTAGACCATGACAATTTGATAGATAGGCCATGCATGATGGAGCAAAGAATTCTTATTCTTTCAAGAAAGATAATGTGACTTTTAAGATATAGTCATTACTAGAGGATGGAGAGATAAAGTCATCAGGTCCCAATGTTCTTATGGTCAGTGAAAAGGGTTTCTTAGAAACCTTGGAGGAAGGTAAGGGAGTAGGTTTTGCACTTTTTTGAAGCCAAAAGAAGAAAGTGCAGACAAGATAGTCAAGAAGGTAGAATTGCCAAAGGAAGTGAAGGAGTTATTGCAAAGGTATGAAGGCATAGTATGTGATGGACAACCATCAACCCTACCCCCTAAGAGATCTATTATCATCAAATTGATTTTATCCTAGGAGCCACCCTTCCTAATAAGGCATCCTATACCTATAAGATGACCCCTCAACAAAATAAGGAAATTTCCAAACAAATACAAGAAATCCTAAGCCAAGGACTCATTAGGAATTTTAATATTAGCCCTTGTGTTGTTCCCACTCTCTTAACACCTAAAAAATGAGGAATTTGGATGCTATGTACTGACTCAAGAGGTATAAACAAAATAACCATTTGGTATAGGTTCCCTATCCCTAGGATAAAAGACCTAATGGACTATCTAGGAGAAGGCAAATATTTTAGTAAGATTGACCTAAAGAGTGGATACCATCAAATTAGGTTCAATGAAGGAGATGAATGGAAGACAACCTTCAAAACTATAGAAGGTTTGTATGAATGGCTTGTAATGCTATTCAGACTAGCCAATGCCCCATCTACATTCATGAGACTTATGAATGAAGTCCTAAAATACCACACAGGCAAATTTGTGGTAGTATATCTAAATGATATACTCATTTTTAGCAAGGCTAAATAAGAATACTTCAATCATTTGCAAACTATTTTCAAGAAGCTACACGATGAGAAGTTGATGATAAACTTGGATAAGTGTGATTTCATGAAGCCAGAGTTGTACATTGGGTTTGTGTTATCCCAAGGCAATCTAAAAAGATGGATCCAAGCAAGGTGGAAGCCATTCTCAACTGGCCTACCCCAAGGACCGCAACAGAGATAAGAAGTTTTCATGGTTTAGCCCAATATTATAGGAAGTTCATTAAGCAGTTCAATGCTATTTGTGTTCCTATTATTGATACTATAAAAGGAGGAATGAAGACTAAGTTTATTTGGAATGAGCAAGCTAACCATGGATTTGAGTTGAAGAAAAAAATTGCCACTCAACCAATCTTGATTTTTCCAAGCTTTGAGAAGTTGTTCATATTTGAGTGTGATGCTAGCAATGTGGCTATTGGTGTTGTCTTAAGCCAAAAAGGAAGACCAATGAATTTTCATAGTGAAAATTTAAGTGATGCTAAGAAGTACTCTTCTTATGACCTAGAGATGTATGCTCTAGTCCAAGCACTAAGGAAATGGAGGCGCTACTTGCTTCCAAAGGAATTTGTGGTCCTTTTAGACAATCATGAATTGAGTTTCTCAAATTCACAAGAAAAGCTCAATCATAAACATATGAAGTGGTTGGAGTATCTGGAGACCTAAACTTTCAACACTAAACACAAGAAGGGACTACAAAACAAGGCATCAGATGCCCTAAGTAGGAGACTACTGATAGTACAAGAAGTTGCAGTGTAAAGTTTTTGCAAATTCTGTACTCAATAATTTAGACTTTTATGTTATCCTTCATTGTTGATAATGATCTTCTTAATATTCTGAAATATGGAGGAGTTGTCAACTTTTCTTCTTTATTGAAATGTTATTTATCACTGCAACAAATTAGGATTGGTATTATTGCTTGAGGGAGAAAACTTGTAATTCTTGTGTGTCCTCAAACTGCAATAATTCCCACCATTAATATCATGACCAAAGGGCATGTCTCTCAAAGGGACATGGCCCTTCCTAGGTTGGCTTATACACCTTTCCAAAAATCGGTGACTTAGCAAGGATGGTTAACAATAATCAATAACTAACACAATGTGTTAAGTTAATTTTAATATTAAACTATCTCAATAGTCACCGCTTATCACAAGAGGTATTTGTCATATATTTAAATCCTTCAAATGATATTAAAGAGGAGGAAGATTAGGTGTGGTCTGCACTCTCAGACCAATAGATTATCACTGTTATAAACTTAACTCTCCCTCTTAACTTGATAATCATATTGAGAGATTACATATCTAGCATCATCAATTATGATGAATAAGCATAGATTGATACTCTATATCTATCTGAATCTTCTTGAGAAAATAACATCACAAGATACTGAGTCATATGACCATCTTGTGATATGACTAATCACTTGGACTAGTGATGTCAGACACATGATACAATTTGAAGAATGATTAAATTCTTCATTTATCCAGACTGTGACTCATAGGAACTGGTAATTCTATATCACAACTTGATCTTGAGTTAAGATCTACTAGAAAACAAGATAAAGACTGAAAGATGAATTCTTCCTTTATCCAGTTATGATAAATAGGCATAGAAATGCTTATTTCACAAATGATCTTGAACTCACCTAGATCTAACAGTAGTTCTCTATTGTTTAATACATTATTTGAGAGATCACCATCTCTTGTAATGTCTTTTATACAAGTATTCATCATCTCAAAGATCGTGACCTCTTAAATAATGAATACAGATGGTGGAGCCCATGACAGTCAATAACATGACAAATAAAATTATTTTATTAATAATTTAAAGAATACAAATGGATTACAATTTAATCATACCAAGTCTTCTCCTAAAGTGATCTATCTTCACTCTAGATAGAAATTTGGTGAGTATGTCTACTGTCTGATCTGCAGTACAAAATGTATTCCAACTTTACAATATTCCTATCTACCATATCTCTTACGTGAGGTAAGGAATTTCAATATACTTTGACTTGTCATGTAAAATTGGATTCACCGAAAGCTTGATGGAACCTGATTATCACAATGAATAATCGTAGGATTCATAGCTTGCCCAAATAATCCCACAAGTAACTTTCTTAGCCAAACTACTTCTCGAGAGGCCATTACTGTTGCAATGTATTCAACTTCTATGGAGATTGAGCTACTGCAGATTGCTTTCTACATATCCAAGATATCATTGACAATCCTAAACTAAAACAACATCCTGAAGTACTTTTTCTTTCTTTAACACTTCCACCCCAATCTGAATCAGTGAATCCATACAAATCTAAATCAACTTTCTCATATTTGAGTCTAAAATTAAGAGTGCCTTATAAGTATCTCATAATGTGTTTAACTGCAACTAGGTGAATCTCCTTTGGCTCACACATAAACTTGCTTAAGGCATTAACAACATAGCAAATATCAAGTTTTGTATTTACTAAGTACATAAGGAACCCAATCATCTGTCTGTCGAGAGTAGAATCTATGGAACGTGATTCTGCTACCGCTTCTTTAATTTTATGTAGATTAGTATCCATTGGAGAAGACAGAGATTTGCAATTCCACATTCCAAATCTCTTAAAAATATCTGATGTATACTTCCTTTGATTAAGTATTATACTGTCAGAATTCTGTCGTACTTCCATTCCTAGAAAGTAATGAAGGAGTCCCAAGTATTTCATCTTGAATTCTTTAATTAGATCTTTCTTGCATTGATCTATGAGATCATCCTCACCTATTATTAGTAAATCATCAACATATAGTATCAGAATTACCTTGGATCAGCTTCATTCTTGAAAAATCCTAAGCTGGTGTAATACTTATTAATTCTTTCATACCAAGCCCTTGGAGCCTGCTTAAGTCCATAGAGAACTTTTTTGAGCCTTCAAAAAAAAAATGTTAGGATCATGAGTTTCAAATCCTTCAGGTCGCTCCAAATATACTTCTTCTGTAATCCTTCCATTTAGGAATGCTGTTTTTACATCCCTCTAATGTACTTTCCATCCCTTCGATGCTACAATTTCTGGGCATGCTCTTACAAAGGTATATCTGGCAATAGGAAACAAATTTCATTCATAATCAATCCCTTCTTTTTGAGAGAATTCTTTGGCTACAAATCTGACTTTATATTTCTCAATGTTGCCATTAGCAACATGCTTTATTTTAAATATCCACTTGGTAGAAACAACAAATTTTCCTTTAGGTCTTGGAACAATTTCCCAAACATCATTCTTCATAATAGATTGGTATTCTTTTGTCATAGCTTCTTTCCACGCTGTATGTTTAATAACATCTAAAGGATTGGTTGGTTCTGTTTTGGACAAATTATTCATGTTTACTGTATACCTAGAAAATCTTTTGGGTCTTTTTCTTTCTTTGACTGTTCCAGAAGGTGTAATAAAGTCTTGTGCTTCCTCAAATGTTTTAATGACCCATAGTGGTCTTTTCTTAGAGTTTTGAGTTTCTCCAAGATTTAGATTTTGAATTTCATCTTCAATTTCTTCTATGTTCTCCCTCTGAGACTTAGACTCAGTATTTCTTTCATAAGAACTTAGGGCTCTTTTGAATGCTAGATCTTCTTCAAAAATTACATCCCTACTAAGTTCAATATTTTTTTTTCCAAGTAGGAAAATCCTATATGCTTTGGAAGTTTCACTATACCCTACAAAAATACCTTTCCTCCTGGAAGGTTCTAACTTAGTTCTCTTTTCTTGTGGAATATGGATATATATGGGGCACCCAAAAATCCTAAGATGACTTATATTGGGTTTAACCTAACTTCTTCAGGAGTTTTATCTCTAAGGTAAGAGTGAGGGCTTCTATTTTGAATATAGACAGTAGTACAAGAGGCTTCTGCCCAAAGATAATATTCTAGATTTTGATAAAATATCATAGCTCTAGCAGCTTCTATAATTGTTCTATTCTTTCTTTTTGTTACCTTGTTTTTTTTTGGATTATAAGGAACGGTGCACTCCCTCTTAATTCCTATTTCTTTACAATTTTTTTTAAACAAATATGAGATGTATTCTCCTCCATTATTAGTTCTAAGAGTTTTAATTTTATGTCCTGACAAGTTTTCAATTAATGTTTTGAATTCTTTAAATCTCTTTAGAATTTCTTCTGATTCTTTTCACTTTAACAAGTAAATCCATGTTTTCCTAGAGAAGTCATCTATGAACAAAATATAGTACCAGAATCCTCCAAGAGAAGGGAAAAACATAGGTCCACATAAAGCTGAATGAATTAATTCCAAAACATTATTTGTTTTTCTAGTGTTATCATGAACTGGACTTTTGGTGTTCTTACCCAGAACACACCCTTTGCATATGCTTGAGTGGTCTTTATTTAGTTTAGATAAACCCATAACCATCTTCTCCATAGTTGATAAGATTTTTAAATTTAGATGCACTAATCTTCTGTGCCATATTTCATTTATCTCTGTAGCTTCATGAATTAAGGCTTGAATAGGTCGACTAGATTCTGAATTTAATTCATACAAATATCCTTTTCTTTGACCAATCAAATTTCCTTTCTTAATTGAGGATTTCTTTGCCTAGGTTATTACTTTACCATCCATGAATGAAACATTATTCTCATCATCTTCAAGTGCTATAATTGAGACTAGATTTCTTTTTATCCCTAGTATGTAGAGTACACCTTTAAGAAAAAGAGAATTTCCTGATTTTAGTTTCAAGGTGCAATTTCCAATTCCTTTGACAGAATGTGCTGAATTATCACCAATGGTGACTTCTCCATTAACCTTTTCAGATATAAAGTATAGTGATTCTTTGTATCCTATTATATGTCTTGATCCACTATCAATTACCCATGCTTAACTTTAGATTTCATTTGATAGTGACAAATACAATACACGATTCTTGGGATCATAGCTATCTTCTTCCCTAGTAACATTTGTACAATTTGCTACTTGTTTAGAATTCTTGGGACAATTTGATCTATAGTGTCCAAAATTTTCACATATGAAACACTTTATTTTGGATAGATCTTTCTTGGGTTTGCCATTCTTTTGATTTCCCTTTTTCTTCTTGAAATGCTTCTTCTTTCCCTTATAGGAGTTTGTATTAAGAACATGAAGTTATTCATCTTCTATTTTTAGTTTCCCTCCTTTCTTTAATTTTCTAGATTCTTCTTGAAGACAATCCCTCTTAAGCCTATTGGAGTCAGGAAGTTTATCTCTGGCACTTATTCCTTGTGCAAAAGTTTTCCACGAATCTGGTAATCCATCTATAACCATCAGTGTTAGTTCCGTGTCACTAATAATGGAATATGGTAATCCATCTATAGCCATCAGTGTTAGTTCCATGTCACTAATAATGGTTCATATACTTGACAATTCATCTCTAATGCCGACAACCCTTAGGAAGTAAGAATTCATTGATTCTCCTTTCTTTATTTGTCTGTGATTTAGTTGTTTTTTCAGTGCGAGAACTCTAGTTGCATTGTTGACCTCATATGCATTTAGTAATGCCTTCATCATATCAAATGCGGTTGTATGTTTTGTTAGCATAGGTACAATATCATTCTTTACTCCATCTAATATGATTTGAATGGCTTTTCTATTTCCTTTACTTCATATAGTTTTATGAGGTTCAATACCAGATTGTTTGGATGCTCTATCAACAAATTGTTTTACATCATTTTGTTTAAGAATCATCATGATTATGAATTTCTAGGCCTCAAAGTGTTCTTTCCCATGAAACCTATCATCAATTCTGATTGTGTATGCCATTGAAGATAGGAGATAGATGCTAGGTATAATGTCTAATTACTAAATTTTTGCAGAGCCTAGATTTGACTACCAGAGCTCTGATACCATGTAAAGTTTCTACAAATTTTGTACTAAATAATTTAGACTTTTATGTTATCCATCATTGCCAAAAATGATCTTCTTAATATTCTAAAGTATGGAGGAGTTGCCAACTTTTCTTCTTTACTGAAATGTTATTTATCTCTGCAATAAATTAGGATTGGTATTATTTCTTGAGGGAGCAGGCTTGTAATTCTTGTGTGTCCTCAAATTGAAATAATTCCCACCATTAATATCATGACCAAAGGGCATGTCCTTCAAAGGGACATGACTCTTCCTAGGTTGGCTTATACACCTTTCCAGAATTTGACAACTTATCAAGGATGGTTAATAATAATCAATAACTAAAACAATGTGTTAAGTTAATTTTAATATTGAACCATCTCAGAAGTTTCCACCTATCACAAGAGGTGTTTGTTATATATTTAATGCCTTCAAATAATATTAAAGAGGAGGAAGATTAGGTGCGGCCTACACTCTTAGACCAGTAGATTATCACTGTTATAAACTTAACATAGAGAATGTATATTGAAAGTTTTAAAGACTTATATGCTGATGGTGAAGAATTTGTAGAGATATATAAGGTATGTAAAGAACACAAGAACCACTTCCATGGTGAGTTTTTTGAATATACCTTGCAAAGTGAATTGTTATTTAAAGGAAGTTAGTTGTGTGTCCGTAGAGGGTCCATTAGGGAGAATTTGATACACGAAAAGCACAATGGTGCACTTATTGGACACTTTGGAGTCAATAAGACCCAAGAATTAGTGTAGATATTCTATTTTTGGCCTAAAATGAATCTAGATGTTAGGAGGTATGTGGAGTGTTGTGTAGTGTGTTAGAAAGAAAAAAACCACATCCTCCAATGCAGGCCTTTATCAAACTCTCCCCATTCAAAGTAGACCACGAGAATGTTTCAACATGGACTTTGTTGTATGGTTTCCAAGTACAAAATGATGATTTGATGGTATATATGTCATAGTAGAAAAATTTAGCAAAATGGAGCATTTTCTTCCTTGCAAGACAATTCATGATGCTTGCCACATAATAGATTTGTTCTTCAAAGAAGTGGTGAGGATACATGGATTACCTCTAAGTATATTCCCAGAAAGAGACACTAAGTTCATGAGTCACTTTTGGAAAGCATTGTGGCACAAATTGGGAACTAATCTATCTTTTGGGTCTGCATATCACCCTTGGATAGATCGCCAAACATATGTGGTCAATAATAGCCTTGGAAACCTATTGAGGTGTCTTACAAAGGAGTATGGACAAACATGGGATCAACTCCTTGGATAGATATAATATGCTTATAATGATACTGGGAACATAACTACTAGCAAGGGTCTCTTTGAAATAACTCATGACCTACACCCTAGAGGCATATTTGAGTTCAGAGAACTAAAGGATGGAGCTAAGGGTAATGGCTATGCTAAAGATTTTGCACACTTTATGAAAGAGGTGCATGAAACAATGAGAAGGACCCTGGAAGAAAACATAACAAAGATCAAGAAAAAGATGGATGAAAGGAAGAAATATGTTCAATTCCAAATAGTAGATTTGGTCATGGTTCATTTGAACAAGGATAGACTACAGAAGGGAGTACCACTCAAGTTGTAGATGAGAAGGTTAGGACCATGTACCATTTTGGCCAAATATGGCAATGCATACAAGGTTGAGCTCCCTAAAGATATATGTTTGTCCCCAATATTCAATGTTGCAGATCTAATCCTTTACAAGGGTCCTACTCTAGATCTAGGCTAGAGTCTTATAGAGGTCATAAAGGAGGTAGTAGACCTAAATTTAACTCCTACACCACCTAAAAAGGCAAAGAAGATACTTGACTCCAAGGCCTACAAGAAGACCAGGTAGAGAACTTACTATGAGAATATAGTAAAATGGCATTGACAAGAAGATGCAGAGGCCACTTGGATCAAGGAGACTAAATTCAAAAAGTTTGGAGTGGATGCCAACTTACTAAATCCAAGGGTGGATTGAAGTCTTGTCATTTGGGGAGGATGGTGTAGGAGCACATAGGTTCATCCCTCAAACTTGTTACAATTTTCACTTGTGCCAACCTTAGCCAAGTTAGTAGCTTTTTTTTGACCTTAGAAGGTCTTTCTTGTGTGTTCCTAGGTGGATTAGACTAAGATCAATCCAACCTAGCTGTATAATGCTTTAATTATTGTTAGTGCTAGATTAGGCCTAAAATGGGAAAAGTAGGTCTTAAAGCCTTTAAGGCTTGAGAAAGGGTATAAATATGCCTAGAATAGTTCCTAGAACATTTCTACATCATTCTAGGTCAGTTAGAGACCGTTAGCTTGAATTTAGCAAAAAGATGTAAAAGTTGCCACAATGTTGCTTGCCAACATTTTACAACTTTTGGAAGTTGCATGACAACAATTGCAAGATTGGATTCCCTTCGAGACATAATTTTGGGTAGTTTCCATAATGATATAAAAACAAGGGTAAGCCATATTTAAACTTGTAGGATCCCTTTTCTCAAGGAAGAGTGATGTAGTGGAATAGAGCTCATAATTTTGT
Source organism: Cupressus sempervirens (assembly GCA_028749045.1). NCBI lineage: Eukaryota > Viridiplantae > Streptophyta > Pinopsida > Cupressales > Cupressaceae > Cupressus > Cupressus sempervirens. The sequence continues at coordinate 128,373,238 of CM053783.1, forward strand.
TTTTTGCAGTGACAATCAGTTTGCATTGAGAGGAAGTGTGTTTATATGGATTGAACAGTGTGAGTTAGTGCTAGATTTGTGTGAAGTGGTTAGTCTTAAGCATTTTATATTCAACACTTGATTTTTTTTGAGTTCATTAGATTAAGTTTTAAAATTATTTTGTAAATAAACTAGTTGTTGGTGTAAAAGGAGGCAGTTTTGTTTTATGGCTCCCCCATAGTTCTCCACCGTACAAATCATTATGACCTAGAGAAATATGGTAGGGAAGCCATTGGAGGTTTTTTTTTGAAAGGTGGAGCTCTTGAAAGAAAGTTAGCTAATTTTGGCATCATGCCCTAGGTGAGATTAGTGTGCCTAGCTAGGTGTATGACAATGAAAATTTGATGTGCAATTGCAGGGGAAAGAGGAAGATAATAGAACCAAGCATGGTTTTGGAAGAATAATAGTCCTACAAAAACATAGTAGTGAGATTAGGAATTGGCCAATCCATTAGGTAGATTTCCAAGTAGAAATCAGAGGGCAACACAAAACTAGCCCTTTTAGCCCTACATTTTAGAAATCCAATGTATGGATGACCTAGGAACCTAAGACCTCACAAATCTTCAAGGTCTCAAAAAATGGTATCTGAATATCAAGTTAGTTTCGAGGGTTATTTGGAAGTTTGGAAAAAGAATATGGAAAAATCCATTCTTTTAGGGCTAAGTGGCTAATTAGGCCTATTAGGTAAAAACCATAGCAAATCTTGAACTCGATAGGAAAACCATAGATACCCTATCCAAATGGAGTCATTTGGAAGTCAAGTGAATGTTTTGGTGATGAATACACTCTCTATAGCATTGGGGAAGGTAAGATGGTGAAATTGTCCTTGGAGACATCCAAGGAAAGTGAAGGTTTGAAGCACCCTTAATGATAGTTATCCCTCAAGGTGAAGCACAAGGAAACTCACTCATAGAGTTGAGTTAGGGAAGTCTTAAGACATGATTTCCAAGACTTGTAAAGTCCTAGAAGTGAGCTTAGGGTCTTGAGAAAGCTACGATTAGTGTAGCCCTAGATAGCATCTGTGTAAGCACACCGTGGAGAGAATCTATCAGTAAGTCAAAGATCGAAGGCTAGATTGGTCAAGAGAGGGATGAGCAATTTACAATAAATCTTCATGATGTCATTTTAAATTTTTTTTTTTTCACATTTCTCTTTCCAAATTCTTTGGACATAGAAAATAATAGCTCTAAACTATACATTTGAGGACTATAATGAAGTCCATCCTAAATTTTTTTATTTTTTAAGATTATTAATTTGTTCTCCATATAAGATATTAGAATGGAATACAATGCATTTCAAGTCCTACCCTAATTGATATCTTCCCTACCTCTCTATTCCAAATTGTCTTGGGACTTGTATCATACTATTTCATTATTACCTTCTCCCGCAACCCTAACTATTATTATTAGAGCTGATTGCCCAGTCCCACTCCCACCTTGAGCACATCTATGACCAGTCCCAATCCCACCAGCATTGGGATCCAATCTCATCTGACGAGGATGGATTTGCACCTATGATGTATTTTGTCTAGGTCACTACTACTATGGCTACCACTGTGGCTACTATTGTGGTGCTTGTATTGGCTGTATAGGCACTTTCATCTCCACTAGGTCTGTAAATTGAGGAAAAGGATGACTCACAAAATGTTTCCTATATGTCAGAGTCATCCCCCCATCTGCAACTGTAGGCATATAATCCTAGTGTGTCATGGTAATGGAGTGCACATCAATCGTAGATCTCCTAGGGTCAAGTCTAACCGACCACCCCTTCTCCACCTCTGTGGTGAAGCAGACATAAGTGCAATACTCTTGTGAGATGTCCCATGGCCTTCCATACTATTGCCACACATGTGTCAATGGAAAATCTCTCGATCACCTAGATCGAGTGACCAATCAGTGGTCAAGAGACAAACATGTATCCGAGCTTCACTCACACATCATCATAGTTCCATGTCTCTCTCCATGGTCACCATATAATTGACACTATGTCATCTAGCTATGATCTCCACACCCTAGCCTACCCCAAAGTAGTATGGGTCATCTGCCCTTAATACCTACAAATGTAATGCTCCTCAAGATGTTTCATATCATCACAGATGGGTCTTGTAATCGAAAAGTACTCCCATGCCCATACCTACAGCACATAAACACTAGTTGCTATGCTCTTTTTCTCTTGATATACAACCTCATGCATCTCATGATACATGTGGGCCAACATATAATGACCCCATCCAAAATGTGTTGGCTGCTCCAACATCCTTTGCAACATTCGACCCCAACCACACTCCAATCTGTGTTGGTCTCTATCAGGCATCATAAAGAAACTAAAGAACACTCCAACTACCACTGCTAATCTATGTCTATCACTATAGAACTGAATCAATTCCTCCCAAGGAATGGCTCTACCCATAATGATCTTGTCATGTAAGATGGTCCTCAGTGCCAATGTACAAGGTCTCGATTGAACGTCATACTCTATCTAAGGTCTGTGAAATGGGATCCAGAGTATCCTATAGATGTCCTTCAGTGTGATGGTCATCTCTCCTAGTGGAAAATGGAAAGTTTTTTTCTTCAAATGGAAACACTCAACAAGTGCTGTCAATAATCTGTGATTCACTCGCAGATTAGGGATATCACATAGACATGATAAAACAAGAGTACTCATATGTACCCGCTCTACAACATCTAGCTATCTAATCAATGCTCCTACAATTGGATAATGTGATCTGAATGAAATGTCTAGAAACACAACCTACAAACATAAAAACATCATCACACGATTAGTATCTGACATCCGAAACATCATACTATTCTTAAATGCACAAAAAAATACAACATATGTGCAACAAAGACTGGCAATAATGTAAAAGGATGACTTAAAAATCATATTTTTGACAAGTTACTCATGCACACAATGCCAAAATCTCGTGTGAGCTTTCACATTATCGCACGAGGATGTATATTTTTGCGCAAAGAAATGACTTCCTCACGTGAAGAAAGCCACTGAATTGTGTGAGAAAATGACTTCATGTGAGCAAATACTTCAATACAAGTGACAAAATGACCTAATTTAGGGTCTCTCACATGAGAGATGAGTACCTCCCACATGAGAAAACTCTACACACTATGTGAGAAAGTGCCCTAGTGGCACTTCCTCGTGTGAGTTTACTTGGTGGCTCATGCAAAAAAATGGGTTCTCGCGCGAGGATGCCGAAAACAAGATTTAAAAAGACATAAAAATATGCAAAAAAATGCATAAAAATTTCAATGTGAAGAAGGATTGTCGACTACTCACCGGAGGTCCATAGTTCGTTGGCCGATTGTGCCACTTGGAACACTCGAAATGATGAGTTTGCACTAGGATGACCATTTTCACCTTAGAGCCCTTTTGTCCACAAAAGAGAAATGCACAAATGAATTGAAAATGACCTTTTGTGCCCTTACATATATTTTGATCTAATTTTCCAAAGTCTCCAATTGACGTAAAAATTACCCCGTTAGGAAATTTGGCTGCTTTAAACTCATTTTTAGGATCAAATTTGAAATCTGACACACTTAAATAGCTAAATAACACACTTTTAATTTTTGGGACCAACTAGATTGAACACTTGTGCAGTTCCACTTACTGATACTTTGTGACTTTGACAATATTTTCAAATCACACATTATTTCAACTTTTTCAATTTTTTTGAAAAATTCAACTCAAGTCAACTCAAGTTCACTTGAGTTACATCTGGTCAACCATGGTCAACCAGACCTTCAAAATGCTTCAAATCAATTTCATTCTAATGTGTCATCTTTCAACTTTTCTCTTAAGGGGGTAGGATGATGATTACACCATTGAACACCTTTGAATCTTTCAAATATGGCTTCAAATCTAAATATAATGTCCTATTCGCTAGGGGCATCTCATCACTTGAGGCATTTTTGTTCTCGCAATCTAGCATCATATGCTATTCAACTGATCAATCTTATAATACTCCTTGTCATAGTTCGATGGATAGGTATTGGGACATTCTAACCCTAACTCTTGAGGATTAAGCCTCGTTCTAGGGATAATTTTATGACTCATGATTAGGTATTGTTAGTTTTTTTTCTTTTAATGGACCAGTATTTAGGTGTTCTATCTAGACTCTGGAGAGTTAAACTCTATTCTAGAGATAATTCTAAACTCTTAATTTCAATCACTATTTAATGGACAGGTATTGGGGCAATCTAACCTTGACTGCTGAGGATTAAACCTCATTCTTGGAATAATCCTATGAATCATGATTAATCTTATTATCTTCTAATGGATAGGTATCGGGGCAATCTAACCTTGACTCCTGAGAATTGAATCTTGTTCTGGGAATAATTTTGTGATGTTTGATAATCTTTGTTCTTTCATATTGGCATCTAGGTGTTCTATCTGGATTCCCTAAGGCTAAGCTCTATTCTAGAGATAATCTTAAAAATCTCATCAATTGGTCTCTATGTCATCAATCTCAGAACCAATCTCAACTCTTGGTCTATATTCTCAGACTTCTGATTTCTTTGAATCAATGCACTGCTTGCATATTTATTCAAAGAGGGGCAAATGTAATATCCCTAAATTGGCACATTGGTATTCTAAACCAATTTCAGTTTATCAATCTTACTTAGGTCCTATTGTATTAGGCAATTATGATTATGATAATCTCTACTCAACCTAAGTGTCAAATACATAAAATCATTAATGTGTATTAATCACTTACTTTACTTAATTCCTAAACATGAATTGAATTAGCTAAATTAAACCTATTAATTGAATTAATTTAATTATAAGTCCTAAGTACTTTAATTAAATTAAATCAACCCCTTTAGCTAATACACATAAAGAACAAATTAAAATACTTTGGTTTAATTAAATATATGTCATACTAATTGAAACTAATTATTTATTTAATTAGAATATCTAATTATGACCACATGTTTGAATGGATCAATATCCTTTCCTATTTCATCTCACATGAAAAAAGGAATTAATAATATTGATTAATAATTCAAATATGTCCTCATAATTGTTGAAATTAATTAGGAAATCTAATTATGAGCACACATTTGAATGGATCATTGTCATCTCCTATTTCCTCTCATTCAACTCCATTAAAAATGGAGGACTCGATCTTATCTTCAATCTGGACCATACACTCAGATCAATCTTGACTGTTGATTAAATTCTTGGATTCTATATAAGAAACCTTCAACCTCTCATTTAGAGAATGCACATGAATAGTATTGAATTAATGCTAATTTGATTACTCAAGTGCCTTGCATTCAAATTTGATCTTGCTTTCATATGCTCATCATTTAGACTAAAATGCAGTCACCTAGTTACTATTTTCAATTGTTCTTAGATTAGTTTCAATTTCATTTAGATTAATCTTTGAATATTTGCGTTTGAAAAACATAAAAAATATAGATTAGATTGCATTTGCATGCTTTCAAATCCTTCATACAAGTTTGGTCTAGTTACTGATCTCTCAATTCTGAGAGTGAATAGAAAAACCTCATTTAGTTAGAAGGCAACAAATCACTTTGTTCAGTCATACCGAATGGACATTCCCATGTTCATTTCAGGATGTTTCTAACATGTAAAGATTATGTTGAAGTGTGTGTGGATTTAGAGGCCCATAATTAGCACTCACAACCTACTAGTTGGGATCAACACAATGCACCACTCCCCACCATTAATTGTTTAGTTTAGATTTATATGTATACATATATCTTCAACTTTTATGCAGATTACAGGTATCAGGCATCAACTTTCCTGAATTTACAGGATGAGCGTGCCCTATCACATTATCTCAATGGTAAATAGGGGAGATAGTTATCGAGTCCAAATCCTAAACCTAAGCCAATTGTCCTAGAATATAGGACAAGTATCCGAGTTATTCACCTTTTTGAATTTATCAAAGTGACGTGAATTTGAGACTTTGACCCTTAAGTTTGATTCCTACTTTTTTTTATAGATAGGTTTGTTATCTTCAATTTGTCACCACAAAATGTTGGTAACAACATGAAGCTTTTTCAAGCTAGTTTCGCGTCTCTCTAAGTTTGAATTTGATATTCAATTGTTTAATGTGAATCAATCAATTGACATCAATTCATATATCAAATTGTTTTACTGAAGTCTTTCATCAAGTGTTTTTCATGTTTCTTTTTATCGAGCCTTTGCTTGATTTTGAGTCCTTCATCGTCATTTTCTTTGCTTTTGAGTTTGCATTTTTTATTTTTAGTCCTTTGGTTTCACTCATGTCATGGCTTTCAGTTTTCCCTTTGTTATGGTCTAACCTAGAGTGTAATCAGAGTTGTTAGTAAAGAGATATGGTGGTTTTAGTGCCTCAAAAGTGGACCTTTTAGATGCAAAAAATAGGAATTAAAAATAGTATGTTATATTTTCAATTTGACATTCACTTTTTGAAAAACATAACTTAAATCCACTTTATGATATGTTTTTAAGTTACTTTATCATTTAAATTTTCACTTAAAGTAACTATAGTGCACTTTATCTTATAATTTTATGTTGAGTTAATTTTTGATTTTTCACTTAAAGTCACTATATAAACTATATAGTTTTAGTTTAATTTTTATTTTTTGAATCAAATGCTCATTTAAATGTTACTTTTAAAATGATATTTATGTGTTATATTTTTAATCTGATATATAAATATTTTTTATTTCCCATTAAAGTAACATTTTAATGAAATTAAATTGATATATGTTTGTTAAATGACTTTAAGTCATCAAAAGTGGACATTTTATATTCAATTACATGTAAAATCCATCAAAAGTGGACATTTTACATATCACTATATATAAAGTTCAATTTAAAAACACAAGACTATCAAAAGTGGATGTTTTTGGTGTCATTACATCAGAAAGTGAGTTTTATATGTCATTGCATCAAAACATTAGATTTCACTTAAAATATGCAGTCCTCCCCAAAAGGTCCAATTTTGATCGAATGCACTAAAAGGTCTGATTTACCTTGTTGAGAGATTTTAAATATGTATATCTCCCCAAAAGGTCCAATTTTCACTAAAAGCATATTTTAAAACATGTTGTGCCTCCCAAAAGGTCTGATTTTGGAAGAACACATGCATTTGCTCTCCAAGAACTCGATTTTGCTTATTGTGAGAGATGTTCTTGATGGTTTTACATGAGATCTTCTCCAATAGGGTCATTTTTGTTTGGAAATAAATTTTTTATACCAAAAAGTGATTCATCTTGGTGAAAATAGTTTCTCCAAGCTCTATCATAGGGCACATTTTTGAGAAAAACTTCAAAAAACACCATTTTTGATCGACATTTTTGCTTTAATATGAAATTATTTTGTGATTACAATGCATATTGGTGCATGATTTGATGTTTATACACAAAATTAATTTGATCATGCTCCTTGGTGAAACACATTTTTCACTAAAAATGTACCATAAGCATTTGCGTGCAAAACGTTGGATTCTAGAGCATTGATAGGGAATGTTTTTGGCATCTTCCACCAAATACTCCTTGTTTTCTACCTTCTCCCATTCAAATTTATAAGAGTTTGAAAGATTCAAAACTTTTTGAAGATATTTTCAACATTGGAGCATCTTTTTCCTTCATTTTTGACACTTAATGTTCATGTAAGTGGACTTATTCTTTCTTGCTATTTAATTTGTGCTTATCTTGCTAACTTTATGCACATTATTGCTTGATGATTGCCACTTGTTGAAATCAATGCCATGGAAAGTGCATTTTTCCTTTAAAAATGAATTTTTTAAATTTTTTTATTTTTATTTTTGGTTTTTCCCCAATTTCCAAATACGAATTTTGGTGTTGAGGTGTTTTGCATCTTGACATGTTTGAGTCACTCTCCAAAGGTACATTTTTCTTTTGATTTTTTGTGTTTTGTGTTTGCTTGTTGGTTTTCTCCACTTTGGAGAAATCACAAGTTCTTTCCCAAGAATTTGTTGTTGTTTCACTTCTTGGAAAAGCATCATCACACTTCACTTCCATCTTCCATGTCACAACACTTGGCATCTCATCCGAAAAATGTGATTACATATTTTCCATCTCATTCACCATTTGCACATCTATGCAATACCTGTAGACACCTAAATCTGATTACACAAATAGGTAATCATATTTAGTTATCTCCTAAGAAATTATTGATTGAATATTTATTATTTAATTAATTAATCATCATCCCCTAGTTGATTAATTAAATTAATTAACTATAGTCCAATTGATAAAATCAAATGATAACCCAAAATCAACTTATCAATTAAAACCCTATTCTTCCATTAAATTAAATAAATTCTCAAATCTATTTAGTTTAATTCCATACCCTCATTTTATTAAATAAATCATTTAATAAAATATCTAAAACCTTAAAAGCATTCCTAAACCCTATGCCAACCTTTACTCCTAATCCAACGCATTCACCCATACTAACCTCACTTAGCCACCTAACTAACCCATCCCATCAAAGCTAAGCCACTTTCCCTCTAACCCCATTTCTAAACTAAGCCTAATCCCCCTCCTAAACATATGCACAACTTTAAGGAAGGGTTGAGACTTGCTAACCCAAGCTAAAGTCAAAATATCTCCTTTATCCTCTTCCCTTACCCTCCAACATTTATGACTCTTACATCCCTCTTTATGACTCTTACATACCTCTTACATACTCAACCTCCCTCATTACTCCCTTGACCAACCCTTATCCTATACTCTCACACTCATCCTCCTTGTGACAAGTGTCACTTCCCTATTGACTCTAAACAAGCACAATCCATGTGCTCCCTTTTGAGTGCATCTTGACCCTCCCTCACTATTTTGTCATCCTTGCATCTTGACCATCCATTTTACTACCCCTTGGCCTATAAATTAAACCCTCTCCCTTCAAGTTATAATGCTATTTTGAGAGCCTAAAAATTACCAAAATACCATCATAATGCTGAAATCCCTCCATACCTCCATTTTTTGAAACCCTCATCCATACACACACTTGGTGAAAACTCCCATCCTTTGGAAGCTTGAACATATGAGCATACATCCTCTCTCATTAGGAACACATCCACTTTATCATGGGTTATACCATAAGGAGCCTACCATTCTTGGTTTGCTTCCTTTTGTGGTGATAACCTTTGTCCTATCTTAAGTGTTAAGTTGTTTAGTTGTGTGAATGCTCTTATTAAGTTAATATTCATTTTACACTTCTAGATTAGGTGATACAAAACCATTTTTCACTTTCATTTTCACTCATCTCACTTTTTGCATCCACTCACATGACAAGATTACACAAAAAGCCTTACGTGTGATAGCATCTCAAAGGTCCAATTTTGACTAAAAGTCACTTTTTGATAAGCCAAAAAGATGTCATTTTCATCTTTCATGTACTTTGACTTCACCTTTTTACCAAAGATGACCATAAAGCTTATTATCCCTCTTACATTTTTCATTTTCATCTCTTCATATGCATTTGCTCCTTCATGAGTAAATACATGTTTCCACATGTTTCCATGCTTTCCACCTCATCCTCCATTCACACTTGCATGTAAAGTGCATCCTCCATCCTCATTTGCATCTCATCTCACCTTTCATCTCTGGTTACATGTTGCACTTACATGTACTCATTTTTCATGCAATAACATCTTGAGAACCCTAAGTCACATTCAAAAAACAATAATTTTCATTTGCATGCATTTCCATTTGTTCTACTTCACACATTTTCATTTCATTCCACCTTCACCCATTTTCCACCATCATAACACTTCATTCCACATTCCCTTCATTTCATCTTCATTCACTGCATATGCATGATGATTTCTTTTTGAGATTGTTTCATCAAATCTAGAAAGTGTCCAATCTATTTCTGAAACTTTGTTGTCGATCACAAATCAACTTGTATGGCAATTCCTTCTAACGATTTGTTTATGTTTTGGGATTTTTATGGTACAATACAAACGCAAGAGATGCCCTCATCATAAAAATCTAAAGGAAAGGAGAAATATCAATACGATAAAAAGTTGTCCCATGCAACTCCATCATCAATTGCATCTGTTCTTGATAACACAATGAACGCAGTGATTGGTCATGTGGACACAATCAATTTTCTATGAAGAATTGAAAATCCTATTGGTCACAAGTTGAAGTGCGCCAAAATAAGTATCATTCACTTGGTGTTTTCATTTCCTATGGTAGCCATGGAAATTGATTTTGTTCTTGGATGTGCATGACATTTTAATCCAAAATCAAAGACTATTAAGGACATTGATGACAATGTTGTCATTAGCCTTGATCTAGAGGCCATTGAGAAGATCTTTAAAGTACCACATAAAGAAGAGTGTGTAGATTTGACCAAGGAATCATATTTGGCATGCTATAATGGGCAGAAAGGTTATTATTAGATGTATGCCAACCAATATTGGTTAGATAATAAAAAGAACAAATTCTCAAGATGGCTAAAGACTGTTCATTAGTCTAACTTTAAACAAGAGTACAAGAATCTCATCATCCTTCTTAGTAGAGTTTGTGGTCTCAAATATTCTATTAATTTTGATCCATGGATGTACAAGTTCATCTTTCAAATCATGGAAAACAAAGAACACATATTTTGGGGAGAGTTAACCAGCACTGCACTTTTCTAGTAGATAGTCAATGTGGGAACTTCAACACCCTTCTATATAAACTCTTACCTTGTTTACATTTCTGTTGTCATGGGATCTTCCTCTGGTCTCTCAACTAAGGGAAATCATCTTCAGGTTCTTGTTTAGGATTATTATGATCAAATCACTTTGGAAAATAGTAAATTTCATTACAAAAGAGTCCAAGATGCCTTCTTTGGCCATTTTTGGTGCTTATTTTATAGACAATTATCTATAAAGAGAGTATCTGATGTAGCATGGGAAAAGGTGAATCAATACAACTATATTTTTATTCATTTTCCAACTTTTACATACTTAAGAGTTGGGTATTTCAAAGGAAAACTATATAACTTACCTAGGTATGCTACAGATTGAATCATCTTGATAGAGCTAGCTAGACAACTCATGGATGTGCAGAGTGATCAACATGCTATGCATAGGCCTAGTTTCAACATTACCCCAGCTAAACCCTTGGCGATTCACAACTATTCAAAGAATTATGTGCCGAAAGAAAAGAACATGGAAGCATAATTGTAGTTGATAATCTTGAAGAAGTTCAAGGCCATATTTGACTTTGATTATAGAGAGATGAATTCTTAAATGAAAAGATCTTCCGCACATATTCACTGCATTGAGGATAGTTGGATTGATATGAGAATGGAGCTTGACATCATGAAGATGGAATAATATAGATTAACCTTGCAATAGATAATCAATCTCAACATGTTGGAGATCTCTTCAAATTTCCAAGTTGAAGATGATGACAACATTCTTGATTCAAAGTTTCATCAAGCCAGTTTTGATAAGAAGTGCCCATTTCCTATTCAGTGGCAATAGAAGAAAGGTACATATATCATGGATAGATTTCAATCTATCTTGGTAAACACTAAAAATGGCTGAAAAAAAGGCCTTAAAAGAGTTAATCCTAAGATGGGATTCAATTATGGAAGCATTGGCCCTCCTGACAGAAAGTCACAGCTAGAGATTATAGGGAAATATGGTGCCTCATCTTCTAATGCTAAGGGTTCTCTCAAATTTAAATTGAAGGTTGGAAAAGACTCTACGTCTTTCTAGATCTCTGAACTAGTTTAAGAGTTAGAGGAAGAAATGGAAGAGGAATTGGAGACGAAATTGGATTAAGAAGATATAGATGAAGAAGGGGAAATCATGATCATAACTCCCCCAAAGCCTACACAAAATCATGCATCATCTATACATGAAACACCTTTTCTGGATGAGGTAGATGATGATGTGGATTCATTCTCCATGATTGTCACTCCTTCTATTCTAGTCTCAAAAGTTTATATAATGATCCTTCCTATTTTTTCTATTGCTCCTTTTATTCTTGCAAATGAAGAATATGAGCATTCAACAATTGTGTTTGAGGATTTTCCAACTCTTACAAATGTTCAAGTTTCGCAACTTGATACATCTTTGATGAGTTTTGATCTTTTCATGATAGAGCCCTCTTAGCATGTTCCTATGCCTTTAGTTGTGTAGATTGAATCTTTCTTTGTTACAATAGAAATACAATCTAGATCAATGTCAATGGTCTTCACTATATCTGCTTCTATGGATGAAAATTTTAGCTTGCTTGCATAGTTGAGCAAAATAATAGCAAAGAGAAGAAAAGTGGTTGTACCTCAACATAATCTCCCTGTCAAGAAGACCAAATACAAATCTTTGAAAGATAAGATTGTTTCAAGGATTTTGGTTGATTTAGATAAGACTAAGTTTGTTGAAGCTACTAAGCCCTTCGTGGAAAAACTTGCAAAAGAACTTACTCATTCTGATTACAAGTTTACTAAGGTTGAAATAAAAAAATAGTCATGTATGAGTTGTTTACAAGATACTCAAGATTCATTGGCTAATGTATCAAAGAGCAATCATGAACTATGGGAGAGGAAAAATCAACTGAAATAGGAGGTTTCTCGCCTCAACAAGGTCATTTAGAAACAATCTTCTCAAAGTGTTGTTGCTATGTCTCAAACATCCAAGGAGAGAAAGCTGATTGAAGCCACAAAGTCTTGGATAGGAGAAATCATCTCTAAAGGATACCTAGTCATCACAGAGACATTTGCAATTCTTAGGCATGTCAAAGACATGAATGAAATAGAGAAAAACTTGATCTCTTCTTTGAATTGAGAAGTGGATAATTTGAAGGAAATCGTCAATGATTGGGATGAAATGGTAAGTTTTGATCTAGATTCCTTGGTCTCATATGCCATTCTTTCATAATGTGAAATGTTCTTTAGATTTTGAGGACTTATTGGTTACAAAGAGGAAACATTGAGGAAGTTGATCATAGAGTTGCAGGCAACACTTGGTGATTGTCAAGCAGTTGAAGTAGGTGTTACTTGTGATTTGGAATAGATGGGATGCCATGTTATTGATGAATCTAGTAATCTCATTCTAGTTGAAAGGGTAAGCTCATAATATACAATAAGGAAGAATATTGATGTAGATTATGAAGACTTTGGTTCCCACACAATGAATAAGTTTGTCTTGCATAAATCCTTGTCAAAATACTTGTCAAATTTTATGCTAGCAATTTCCAAAGTTGTAGAATTAGTATATGCAGATGCAGTGAGGATCAAAGCCATATCAAAGACCATGGAAATTGCTAATCTTCCCATAGTGCGTGATATCATCATCAAATTCAAGGCACTAAGAAACATTATGTAAGATTGTTATTTTTGTTTTTATTTCATGTTTTTAGGTTTAAAAGGATGCATTACATGAACATGTGTGATTACATGTAATGCGAGTTACATGTATGTAAAAGGATGTAATGCAAGTTGCATGTGCAGTTGCATGTAACCCTATATTTTCTCTTTTAGTTAGACTAGGTCAAAGTTGCTTGAGTTGCTCCCACTTTTTCCTCTACGTTTTTCTCAACTCCTATGCCTATATAAAGGAGTTCCCCCTCATTGTAAAATAATCTTTATCTTTATGCAAGAGAGATCTCAAGAAATTGTGCCAGTAGAACTTTGTTTCTGTAGCACTATTTTGAGAGAAAGTGAATAGAAATGAGCATTTGAGACTTAAATTTGATTAAGTGAGATTGTTACTTGTGTGAGTTATAAGATTTTTCTATAATTCATCTAAGTTATCTTTGATTCACGTTATCTTGTGTTCTAGGTAATTTTATCTTGTGAATTGAATATAAAAGAATTAAGAAGCAATTGGAGCCAAAGCTTTGACTAGGAGCAATTATGGAAGTGTATGGCTAGAAGATTTGTCTATGGATTATACTTCTTTTTTAATTCAAAAAATAGTTAAGTTATTTTTACTTTTAGGAGTCTCTGTGCCCTTATTATAAATATTTTCATATAGAAGTACGACGAGGCTTAGAGCCAAACTGGTACATTTTCAGCTAGCCTTTGAGTTAGTGAAGGTTTATTGGTATCATTGTTTCCAACTCTTGATACAAGTGTAGTTAGAGATTCACCTTGGCCATTTCTTTCTCCACAAGTAAGAGGATTCTTTCTTGAAAGATAAGAAGAAAGGATATTGGTAACACCCATTTTATAAAATCTCTCAACTTCTTTCTTACCTTGAGCTAATCCAAGGAATGGTGAGAAGGGGGAGCCTTCCCTTCAAGGTAGGAGAGACACTATCTCACATGCTATGGCTAATCATCCTATTTTGTGATTGGATTTTTACCCAAAATTGTTGGTTGAAAAATATCCACCCAACAATTTTTTGGCGACTTTGTTGGGGATTACAAATGCATTTAGAAGCCTCTTGCTTTCATTTGAAGTTTAGTTCTTTATTCTAACTGGCATTACCAATTATCATAGTGGAAAATTTTGAGCACGTGTATTCTTGAAGAAAGAAGGGTGATAATTCTTTAGGTTCTACTGGATCATTTTGGGTGCAACAAGCTTGTTTTGATTTGCTTACCAAAATTCCTTCTTTCTCCTATACTACAAGTTATCCTCCTTCTAAAAGGAAGACTATTATATGCAGTGAAGATTCCTAATTTTTCCTCAAACCCCTTGTATCTACTACATAGTTACATATTGCTACTACTAACCCTCTAGTCATCAATATGGATGCTAGTTCATGAGGAACAACTTTTGGTCTGTTAAATCTTACAACACCAGTGCATGCATTACCTCAAGGTTCTTGTAGGAATTTTCCTAAATTATAAGGGGATGGTAAGCAATGCCCAGATGAGCACATTAAAGCCTTCTACATATCTATAAGGCTCTTTATTAAGACTTTAGAAGGCATAGTAGCTAATTGGTTCTATAATCAGGAACCTAATTCCATCACAAATTGGGCATCACTACATACTAAGTTTCTTGAAAGATTCGAGGCCACAAAAGATGAGCATGCTCTCCTAGGACAACTCACCCAAATGAAAAAGGAAGAAAATAATGGAATGTGGGAGTTTATTGCCAAGTTTAATAAATTAGCTAATAGAATTCCTACTGCTTCTTAACCCACTACCATGAATTTGAAGTGTTTCTTCATCAGCAGTCAACTTCTTGTAGTCATCTTTTTGTTGAAAAGGGATGCTCCTGCAACATTGTCTCTCACACAATCTTTGGAAATTGAGATTGAAGATGATCTAATACTTGCAGGGAAGATTCACAAAGATGTTAACCGATTTAAGAATAATTCCTTCCTTAAATCTTCTTCATTAGATACATCTGATTCACTAGTTTAGAAGTTGGCAAATGAACTTCTTTCTCTCAAGAAGTAGATATCTTAAGGTTCATATACAACACCATATAAGGATATTCCAAGGTGACCTTATCCTAATGCTACAAATAATTATGCAGCTAAGAATTAGAATAAGCTTCCTCCTCCTCCAAAGAGGCTTACACTCAAAGCACCACCAAGTAACACAACTACTAGTTACTTTGAAGCTAATCTAATGAATGATAATCAAGATGAATATCCTTTTGAGGATAATTGATGCAGGAGCATCTAGACGTATAAGGGCAATCCTATGTCACCCAAAAAAATGTACTTAGACTTAGTTTCTGTTTCATGTGTTTTCATTTTTGGACACCCATTTGGGTCAAATAAAGGTTAAACTAGAAAATCTCAAAAAAATAGGAGCATGTAATTGGGCCATCATTTTGGTTAACTAGAAGGTGTAAATTGGCTAGATGATTGCAATTGTGATTTAGAGCATTCTAGAAAAAGAATCAGGTCAAAAGGCCCCACGGTTTGAAAGTTATTGCAGTTTTTTGAGTTTTGGAGACCTCCTAAGAATGCTTCAAAGTTAGGTTAGGGGCATTAAATGACCTTGAAAAGGGCCAAAAAATGGGGGATGGGAAAAGCTTGTCCATAGGGCTATAGAGCGCTTCGAGAGCTTTTCAAAAATGTAAACGGTTCGTCAATCGGAGCTACGGTTGAAAAGTTATGCCTCCCAAAAGTTCGATTACCATTTTTGGATTCTTCTAGATTTGCGCCGACTTTTAACGTAGCTTTTGGAACCTTCTATTTGGTTAGTGGATACCTACTAGCACTTTCTAGAATGTACTTCTAGTCCTTAACCCTCCAGGGTCTATTTAAAGAGATTTCTAGCATTGTAAAAGGTAGTTCGGAGTGGAGTTTGAGAGGAGGTACTGATAGGAGAAATTATCTCCAGATTTATGCTATTGTAAGCCCTTAGGGCATGTTTTGAAGTTTATTTTCTCTGTACTGTTTGTACTAGATTATTTTATCAGTTAATATAATTTCCCCTTTTTTGTTGTGTCCATTCTGTTCTTGGGTTGTGTCCCCATCAATAATCTTGCTCTATATCATGATGATCCTCAAGTAGCTGGTGACTCTACTTGATGGAGACACAACCCAAGAACAGAATGGACACAATAGGAAAGGGAAAACTTTATTAACTATGAGAATATGCTAATACACTCAGTGTGGAGAGAATAGATTGCAAAACATGCCCTATGGGCTTACAATAGTATAAATCTGGAGATAATTTCTTCTCCCAGTACCTTCTCTCAAACTCCACTCTGAACTGCCTTGTACAATGCCATAAATGTTCTTAAATAGACCCCAAAGGGTTAAGGATTAGGATTACATTCTAGAAAGTGATAGTTGGCATCCACTGCCAAAATAGGAGGCTCTAGAAGTCGCATTAGAAGTTGGCACAAAATTAGAAGAATCCATAAATGGTAGACGAACTTCTGGGACGCATAACTTTTGAACTGTAGCTCCGATTAATGAATTGTTTACATTTTTGGAAAGCTATCAGAGTGCTCTATAGCCCTATGGACAAGCCTTGCTCATCCCCCATTTTTTGGACCTGTACAAGGTCATTTAATGCCTTTGACCTAACTTTGAAGCATTCTTAGCAGGTCTCCAAAAATTAAAAAACTGTGATAACTTCCAAACCGTGCAACTTTTTGACCTGATTCTTTTTCTGAAATGTTCTAAATTACAATTTTAATCATCCCTCCAATTTACACCTTCTAACTCACCATAATTATGGCTCAATTACATAGTCCTATTTCTTTGGCATTTATATGTATCCCAAGGTGCTTAAAAACTCTAACCCAGAACACTGATAGTGGAACTGTGAGAGTTGGAACCTTTATTTGACCCAAATGGGTATCCAGAAATGAAAACACATGAAATAGAAACTATTTCTAGATATTTTCTTTTGGGTGACACACCCAGGGTAGATTGAAAAGTGACCCTGTCACTTTATGGATGGTAGAGGAAATCCCAAATGGGAAACCTTAGTTGCTGATATCCAAGTTGAGTCCTCTATCGACCATCCTTTCCACTTAACTAGATAATCTTCATACTTCCTATTTCTGGTACTCCTACCCACACGACTATCCAAAATCTCTTCTATCTCCTCCTTATTAGAAATAGGAATTGGACATGGCTCTAGCATCAACCCCTCATCTGCACCATCATCATGATACTCTGTTAAGTTTGCAATGTTGAAGATAGGAGAAATGTGAATTCCATCTAGCAAATCCACCTCATATGCATTTTCTAAGTCATGTTTCTTCAGAATTTTGCTGGGGCTAGATTTCTTCATCATTAGCTTGTTGTAAGTACCTACTAGAAATATTTCCTTTCTCAAGTGTACCATGACTAGATCCCCTACTTGGAACTCCTTATGTCTTCTCCTTTGATAAGCCCTAGCTTTATATTGTTGATTCATCTTGATAATGTGTGCTTGGACCTCCTCATATAGGTGCTTGATATGTTCAACAAATTCTTCTGCTTCAACACTTGTCTTCTCCCCTTGCTCCATCTTTCTCAATTTGGTGCAGTCCTTGGGCTACTTCCATATACAATTTGGAATGATGATCTACCAGTACTATTTATAGAGTTATTATAAGAAAATTTCGCTTGTGGTAGAATCAAATCCCATCCATTGGGCTTATCCCTAATGAAATATCTCAGCAAATTGCCCAAACTTCTCTTTACCACTTCTATCTGGCCGTCAATCTGCGGGTGATGTGTGGAACTAAATTTCAAGTCTGTTCTCAACTTCTTCCACAATGTTCTCCAAAAATACCCTGCAAATTTAGTATCTCTATCAGAAATTATACTCCTTGGGAGACCATGTAGTCTCACCACCTCTCTGAAAAACAAGATCATAAGTTTTGTGGCATGGAATGAAATGTGCCATTTTGGAGAACCTATCAACCACCACAAATACTGAGTTATTACCCCTTTGTGTCCTTAGCAATCCTAGAAAAAAACCCATACTTATGTGCTCCCATGGCTTTGATGGAACATGCAATGACTGATATAGTCCAGTATTGTGACTAAATCCCTTAGCTGCTTGACAAACTTGATAAATTTGTACAAACTTCTTCACATCCTATGAAATTTGAGGCCAAAAATAATGTTCTCTAAAAATGGAAATGGTCTTATCTCAACCAAAATGTCCTGCCATCCCTCCACTATGTTTCTCCTTAATTAGATTTTCCCTCATGGAACTCCTTGGAATGCACAATTGACTACCCTTGAACAACATACCATCCTAAATCAAATAGTCTAACCACTTGGTTATGTCTACAACAATAGGTTCTTTACAAGCTTTCCATGCTTCAGCAAAATTAGGATCCTCAGGGTACAGATTCTTGAGTTCATCAAACCCAACTACTTCAACTTGCATTACTATAAGAATCAACTGCCTCCTACTCAATGCATTTGCAACCCTATTAGACTTTCCACTTCTATGCTTCAACACAAATGTATAGCTCTGCAAGAACTCTAGCAAGTTCATGTGCCTCTGGTTCACTTTACCTTGGCTATTTAGGTACTGTAATGCCTTGTGATCAGTATATAAAACAAATTCCTTTGGAAATAAATAATGCCTCCATTTCTTCAAGGCTTGAACTATTGTATAGAACTCTTGATCATAAACATAATACTTCTTCTTCGCATCATTCAATTTTTCACTAAAATATGCAATAGGCTTACCTTCTTGGCTGAATACAACCCCAATAGCACTGCCACTAGCATCACAATCCACCTCAAACACCTTACTAAAATTAGGAAGTGCCAAAATAGGTTGTTCTGTCACCTTCTTCTTTAACAATTCAAAACTTCTCATAGCTGTTGTAGTCCATTTGAACTCTTTTCTATCCCCTCTTATTGTGTTAGTCAGGGGGGCACATATGCTACTAAAATTCTTAATGAACTTCCTGTAAAAAAATAACTAGGCCATGGAATTATCTTACCTCAGTAGTAGACCTTGGAGTAGGCCATTCCAAGATGGCTTTTACCTTCTCTGGATCCATTTTGAGACCTTCAGGTGATACAACAAACCCCAAGTAGACTAACTCTTTTTTAGAAAAGCTACACTTCTTCAGATTAATTAACAGTTTCTCTTCCCTCAAACTTTTAAGGACACTACGAATATGCAATAAATGTTCTTCCAAAGTCTTGCTGAAAATTAAAATATCATCCAAATAGACAATAACAATTTTTCCCAAGAACTTCTTAAGTACCTAATTCATAAGCTGCATGAAGGTGCTTGGGGCATTCATCAATCCAAAGGGCATAACTAGCCAATTGAAAAGAACTTCCTTGGTCTTGAAGGTAGTTTTCCACTCATCTCCTTCTCGTATCCATATATGGTGATAGCCACTTTTTAGATCTATCTTTGTGAAGTACAGAGCTCCACTCAAGCAGTCCATAAGATCATCCATTCTTGGCAAAGGAAACTAATACTTGATGGTTATCCTATTTATAGCTCAAGAGTCTGTACACATTCTCCACTCTCTGTCCTTCTTTGGTGCTAGTATTATAGGTACTGCACATGGACTCAGGCTCTCTCGAATCAAACCCTTCCTCACTAGCTCTTGAACCTATCTGTTTAGCTCATCAATTTCAATAGGAGTCATCCTATGAGCAGCCTTGTTAGGAAAACTAGCTCCAAGGATTAAATCTATCTAATGACTGATTTGCCTTACTAGTGGCAATCCTTTTGGAATGTTATCAAAGATGATATCTCCAAACTCACTTAATAAATCTGAAACTTCAAGTGGTATTTCACTACTACCTACCTTATCTTTTCTAGGAATCAAAGCATAACACATATGCTGATGTTTCATGCCATCTAAAAAATTTCTTCCATCAACAAGATAGATCCTAGCACTACTACACACTTTTCACCTTCCTTTATCATGGGCTTTAGTTTTTGGCGAACTCCATCCTTTTTTAGAGAGTATGTGTTTGCATGACCATCATGTACTACATGCTAGGACCTTATGATCATCCTTCACCCAAGAGATTCGATAGGGCTAGGGGTGTTTCTCCCTCTTGTGCTTCAACTTAGAGACCATCTCTTCTGACACCAAGTTGTTAGTGCTACCACCATCAATGATCACATCACAACATTTATCCTTACACTTGCACCTTGTACAAAATAGACTCCTCCTTTTTCTTAGTTCAATATCACCATTTAGTAGGACCCTTTCATTTACTAAAGTCTCTCCTCTTTCTGCATCCTCTGAATGTGATGACTGTGCATCCTCATCCACATGAGCAACCCTAGCTCGGTCGTCAGCTCTCCTATTTGTCCTTCATTGTCATTGAGGACATTCAAAGGCATGATGACCTTGTTCATTGCAATGTAAAAAGGTACCATGAAAGCCTCCTCTTCCTAAACCTTGTCCACATCCTCTACCTCTTCCTCTCTAATCTCCAAATTTTTGATCATGGGAGCAATTGAAATCTTTGTTCCTCTGGTTCCTGCTAGTACCCACATCTTCATTTTTCTTTTGGGTCTCATTTTAGCCTCCAGATGAACTACCAATATCCCTTCCTCCTTGACCATGCCCTATTTGTCTCCCTTCAAACCTTTTATTTAGCTTCTCTTCAACTTGTAGGGCAAATTGGTATGCCTCTTCAATGTTGGTCATTCTTACCAGACTTAATTCCTCCTGGATGCTGGGGCAAAACCAACTAATAAAAGGAGCAACCTTCTCTTTATTTTCTTCTACATGCCCTGCTCTAATCAGAAGTCAGTAAAACTCCTCCATATATTCTTGGACTAATTTTCCTGCTTGCTTTAACCCATGCATCTTCTTAAACAAATCAAGCTTGTAGTCAACAGGAATGAACCGCTTCTTTAGTTTGTCCACCATGTGATCCCTCCTTGTGATCTTCTCCTTTCCTCTTCTATTTCTTTCCAATTGAACCTCTTGCCACCAAATTTTGGCATGGCCTTTGAAAACTTAACCCTATCTAGATCCCTGATATCCTCATACCCAAAGTACTCCTCCAATTCATTGATCTAATCGATCAACTCATTTGGTTTCAAATTTCTTGAAAATACACCCACATCAATTGTAGGTCTTTTTCCAAACTTAGTAATGGCCATAAAAAGTCTCTCCTCTACCTAATTTAGAACTTCCCCTTCAACTTCCCCTTCTGGTCCAATGTCTTCTTCTTCATTGTCGTCCTCACTTTTGTCACCTGTGGCGACACTTGTTCCTCTACGAAGCTCCTCTTGAAATGATTGAACCTACCTTTGGAGGGCTCTAACCTCCTCAAGATTAATAGCTTTGGCCCTTCCACCATGCTCTCTTCGTGGAGGCATCTTATCAACTCAAACCCACAACCACGCAGTCCTGGTGCAAACTGCCTCACAGTCGGCACTTTGTCTATACACTTAGGAAAACACTAGTACATTTGCACTTGTTTTTCTACCAAAATTTTTGACCAAAGCTATGATTTTATATTTTTTATAGTTTGCATCCCTGTGTTGGTCAAAAATGTGTCAAGTTTTCCCGTGTTGGTCAAAATTTTGACCAACTCGAGTCTTAACAAAGAAAAGGCCCAATAGAAATAATTTGTGCATTTGTATTTAGGCTGGGCTTCATTCTTGTGTAGGCTATTATTGAAAATTGTGGCTAACAGGATTTTTTGAAAATCACAGGTAACAAGCTTCATTTTTTAGTGGTTGCCTTCCCTTCCTTCCTGACCCCGATATCCTATTATTTGTGTAGGATTGGGGGCATTTTCCCACTTTTATTTATGTAGGATGAGGAAATTATGCAGAGGCATTTGAAGAACACAGCCTCAAAATTTTTTGGTGACAAAGGAACTCTATTTGATCTCTATGGAAGGCCTTTCTTTCCCTCTAAACAAATTTCAATAGATTCTACTCTTGCATTTATCTTTGATCAAAATGTATCCTGCTGGGAGTTGCTTGAGAAAAATATAGAGGAGCTGCATCTAGAGAAATATATTTAGCTACATCTAGTTGACTTTCCTCATATTCAACTACATCTAATTCACTTAGATACTGGAGCTCAAATATAGAGGATTGGGAGCCGCTCAAGAAAAATATAGAGGAGATGCATTTTTCTTATATAGAGAAAAATATCATTTACTTCTGTTGGGCATCATGGTTTTTTTTTCTGATCCTTCTCCTTGCTTAAGTTTCAATTTTTGCTTGTTCTTTTGTATCTAGATCTTCTATTCGAGTTTCTAACTTCCTTGAATTTAGGTTTTAATGTGTGGATTGGTTGGAATTCCTCCATCAAATGATGTATTACCACAATCTCCAATGCATACAAAGTGTCTTGCTACCCTAAAAAAGGTCTCTAATCTACTTCTTACTCATCTTGGATTAGGTTTGGAGATGATTGATACACTCCTGAATGAGTATTTCCAAGTTATTTATTTGCTTGTTCTTAACTTAAGAGCTCTTTTATTTTTTTTGGGCATAATTGGTTGCAAATAGTGCGTAAACAATTGGTAGCAAGTGCTAAGAAAAGCATCGAGCAACAAGAAACTTTGACAGAGATTTATGGAAATATGCAATACATTTTTCAACAAATAGAAATGAACAATGCCCTTCCACTAACAACATCTATATGTTAAACTAACTTCAAAACATTTCATCTTACATTTTATGGGCAATGCTTAGTTATTCTTACCTTCCAAGACATTGATACTACCAAATTTTTGAAACGAATCAGTTCATAAGTTGGACGTAATTTTCCATCTAATTGTCAAGAGCACTACAAAATGTTTTATAATGCTTTTACTTATATTTGATGTTACTACCATCTCTATATTGGCATGTAATTGGAATATCTTAATAGAACAAGTAATCTCCTATTCACATAAATTGAAAGTCCTTTTATTTTCTATTTTACTCTGTAGTCACTGAAACGTTTGAAGCTAGACATGGAAGCAAATGGGCATGCTTTTGATCCTAAAAACCATATTGACAAGTTGCTTCCAGTCAGAGTCAAAGAGCAACGGATGAGCAATTTGATGTAGTCCATTCTTATGGGCACTTGTGTGAGTATCATGCCTCTTATTAAAAAGATTCTCACATTGGTTTTATGGGGCTACTTTTCTTACATGGCAATAGAAAGCTTGCCCAGTAATCAATTTTGGGAGAGATTCCTTTTATTATTCATTGCTCCATCAAGGAGATATAAGTGAGCTTAAATATATTTCATTTGTTGCTCTTTCCTTTTGTTTATTTCTCTAGGTTCTTCCTATTGTCTTAATATATGAAAATCTAATTCATAAAAGGTTTGTTGGTTTGAAGGAAGATTGAAACTTATTACCCAAATCAATTCCTCTTGAAAGTTTTTGAACTATTCATTAAACATAGTAAATAGGGCCAAAGAACTAAACCTTTTGAAATGATAATCTTTCCTTGTAGGGTGCTTGAGGATGTGCATGCATCATTTCTTGAAAAAGTGCCATTCAAGATCATTGCTATATTTACATTGTTGCAATGTATTTACTTACTGATATGCTTTGGTATTACATGGATACCAATAGCAGGAATACTTTTCCCTTTTCCATTCTTTGGTATTTTATCAATTAGAAGTATATCCTTGCAAAGCTATTTGAGCTCTAGTATCTAAGTGAATTAGATGTCGCTAAATACAAGGAAAGTGATTAGGAGCTGCTCGAGAAAAATATAGAGGAGCTCTTATCGAGAAAGTGATATGTGGATTGGGAGCTGCTCGAGATAAATATAAAGTAGCTCTTATCAAGTCTGGTCTAGATGCAAATGATTTATGTTGGAAGATAATTTAGCGCAATGCCAAAAAAGCTGTTGGAGAGAATAGCCACATATACACCAAAAAATTCTACAGCTCTCTCATGCTTTATCAATTTTTGTAGGCCATAGCCCCGATGTTTCAGCATTCAACACGTACATAGTTAAAACAAAGGTTAAGCAAGAGCCTAAGGGTTTTGAGTACTTCCAAGACTGGGAAAGCATATCTCATACGTTGGAAGGAAAGGAATTCAACATTGAAAAATATAGCTTTCTAGTCAAGGAATTGGCTAACATTATTACAAATGTTTCTCCAGGGTTTCTTTAACTACTGCTAATCCTAAAAAAGGATAAGGAGATGTCCATGACAAAAAAGGTGACCGATACGCTCGTGAGAATTATAAGCTATTGTAAACCAAACAGTAAAATTTTGTAGTCTTTATTTCCTATTATGTTTTATGGTATATTGCAAGTGCCACAAATGACAGTAGAGAGAAAAGAAATGAACAACCTAATTAAGGCACTAAATTCATTTGGTTCAAGTTTACATATGGCTTAAAGTTCCAGATTCTTATATTTCTATATTTTATATCAAATTTTGCAGGTGACATTCAGTGACCTTGAGTACAATATTGTGGGCTTTCTTAGTTTAGGTCAATTTGACCTCCCGATCTCCTTTCTTGGTTCCCTTGTTTGTGAAGGGCATTTTCTTGTTGTATGGGTAATGATTTTGGTGTCATGTTGTTGAAGGACTATGTTAGGATTTCAACCGCCTCTTTGTAAATCATTATTGAAGGATCAAAGAAATATGTGGAAAAGGAAAAGTATGTGGTAGTCAGCCACATGAATGATGATCAAAACCTTAATCTAGGAGGACAAGGTAAGCCCTCTTTAGCTACTCCCCTTGTTGTTCCTAATGAAGACTTGTCCACTTATGTTTGAAAGGGATAGACTTAGGGATGTGGCTATGTTTAAGTCTTGATTTTCTAAGTACATCCAATGAATTTTTAAGTCAGCAGTTGCTCTGTAATTCATTCTTATCACTATTTATGACATTATATTATAAGTTTGGATGAACATTTGTATTGAGCTCTTGTGATCTAATACAGTGCCCATTCTTGATCAGGATCATTTCATTACAAGTTTCATAGATACCCACTTTTTCCTTTCTAGCTTATACAATTTGATATGAGATAAAAGAATTAATTGTCTGGCTCTTGTGTTTGAAGTATAAATTTGGTCTCTGTAAATTATCAACTTCTGTAAATTTGAATCTTGTAAGGGTTTGGGTGAAATATGAATCTATCTATGTAAGTATTGAATCTTGTAAGGGTTTGGGTGAAATATGAACCTATCTATGTAAGTATTGAATTTGGTGCTCAATTTTAGAGTTAATTTATTTGAGATCCTTGGAAGCATTTTTATTGATCAAGAACTTGAAATAGATTGTTGTTCAACTTTAATAAGTCAGATAATTCAGCCTTGTGTTATTTTGACAGGTAGTCAAACACTTTACTTTGAAATCAAGGACTTTTATGAAGGCATGAATATGAAAATAAGGTGGGAAATGCCTATGTTGCTTGTTTAATGGAAAGCATTGAATAAAGTGATGGAAATGGAGAAGCATGTAAGTTCTTTTTTTAATAATCAACCCTATTCTGACTACATTTGTTGATTTAAATGAAGAAATCATTTTGTAGTTTCATATACTTTTCCTTGTACTTATAGGTACATCACATGCCAAAAACTAGAGGATTGTGCTTGGCAGAAGAGAAAATGTTCGGCATTGTAAGAATTTCATGTTGACATCTTAGAGTTAAATTAACTAGGAAGGCATTGGTTCCCTTTCTATTAAATTTTTAACTAAACTACATGATGACTTGTTTTCTATTATTCATGGCTAGATTTTAAGAAGGCGAAGGATTGGAGGGCATTGCATGTTCAACCTATTTAGTACACCTCGAAGGTTGATTCGAACAAGTGAAGTCACAACCATTCTTATCCTGTATGGTCTTCCTAGGTCATGATTGTAAAGCAAGCCTCCAGTCTTATTTTCTTTCATTTTCTGATTCAACACATATGAAAGTTATTCAACTCAATTTTCTATTATCAAACTAAACCAAACCTCTATCCCTCCCAACCCCTTGGCCAATCTCTTTTTCTATACATTCAGTATGTGAAGAACAACTATGTTTACTATCAGTAATACTAGAAAAAATTTGTGTTTTGATTCCCCTCTTTTCATCTTCTCTAATTATGGCCATCTTTTGACATGCAGATTATTATCAGGTTCAATTCTGGCTCACAAGTTGATGCATGGATGGTTGCATCTCAATGGTATTATCTCTGCTTCTCTAATATAAAATAAATTTTGTTTATTCTAAGTATTAATACTATCTTTCTCTCCTCTTTGAAGGAACCTATAAAAAATGCAAGCAAGGTATCTGATTATGTGCATACATATCCTCAAGCTCAATGGTTGTTCCTCTAGTTTATTATTGATGAAATCATTCCTTCTTGAAGGGCACTTATATCATGATCAGATGATTTGTTTTTAAATAGGTAATAGACGAAAGCCTAGATTAATAATTTTAATGTGTTAAGCTTGAATAGACTCAAACCCAAAACCTCCCACATGAGAGACACAAGTTACCATTGTGCTGTAGGCTCTTGCTTGTAACCAGATGATTATTACTAAATAAATGTCAGGTATTTTAAACATCAAAGTCCAGTGAATCTACCTCACCTCTTGAATCCGTGAGTCAAATACTGGCAATGTGATGTAGATGCCCCTGCTTGTAAATTAGCTTCATCTTCTGCTTTATCTCCCATCCTCTCTCTTTTGCAATGAGTTTTATAGTAGGGTGTGAGCCTTCAAATCATTAACATTTTTGAAGGATCCTTTAGTGAAGAGTCCATTATTAAAAATTTAGGATGTTTTAGTGGGTTGGAGTTTAGTATATCAACCTTACCTCCTGATTCTATGAGTCAAAAATACAAAGCAGTGCCTCCTACTAGAAAATGGCCTTATCCCTCTCTTTTTCTCCTTTCATTATCTCCATCGTTCTACCTTTTCTAATGTCAAATCAGAAAAGTAACAAGTTTAGGGTTTAAGGTTTTTATAGTATGTGGGAGCCATGCATTTATCATCACTTTTGAAGGACCAATTTGTGCACCTCTTGACTATCAAGAAACTTAGAGTATTTCAAAAGATCAGAGTTCAATAAATTTACCCAGCTCTTAGTTCGTTGGGTCAAATACAAATAGTGTGATAGCTGACCTCCTACCTAAAATACCATTTTCATCTTCCCTTCTTTCCCAATATGGAATTAGCATAACGATAGACTTAACTATTTATTGGTTTGTATGGGCCTTGGTGGGCTTCCTTTAAGCATTTTCATTAATCTTTTGTAAAAATAGAATATAGTGTGTGCTTTCTCCTTCTAATGATGTTGTACATGGACTAAGGGCTCAAGGCTTCTCTTTCCAGCAATCTCTACTGTTATTTTGGAATGAACACTCAAAATGTTTTCATTTATTCAGGCAATCCCATGAGGGAGTCCCATTTGACCTAACTCTAGCTCCACACCATAAAACTATGAAGATTGGCACCAAAATTTATACACTAGAAAATAATCTTGAAAAGAAAAATTAGTATATTTATTCGATAAAGGAAGATTACATTAGTTTCAAAGAGATCATTGAATAAGAGGGTAATTTTATGAATGATTATGTACCTTTTTGTACAACCATCTAAGATCACTTACAATCTCCATTTTTGAACTGCACCCCCTTTTAAGGCCCCAATGACTAATTTGGAATTCCCATTAATCTAGAGCTTTCTCCACCTATTTTCTCTAGTATCATTAATCCCCATAGAAGCTAGGGCCCTAGCCTCAACCAAGTTGTTAGTGTCTATTTTGAAGTCCTGAGCATATAGACCTAGTGGCTTTCCCCATGGATCTTTAAAACTTTGCCACCTATAGCTTTTCCAGGATTCCCTTTAGCAGCTCCATTGAATTTCAGCTTCATCCACCTATGCTCTGGCTTTTCCTACTTATATGTCTTATTGCTGCCATTGGTCAGAGAGGGAGCCATCATGAAGCCCCTAAAATTGGTCCACGAGTCTGCCCAACCCAATTCTCCTTCCTCTACATTCTAATCATCTTTCTTATGAATCCCTACAAATGCTTTAATGGTGTTAACCACCCTATCCCATTTCCTATCAAAATTCACCTCTTTGCCTTAATTGAGTTCCTTTCAAGCCAAAGATTCCCCACAATGATTTTCGCAGCCACATTCTACATTATTTTTAGGCCCAAACTAGCGGAATTGGTATCCCACAACTCCAAAATTTTGGCCACATTTTTCTGAATCACCCCACTTGAATGCCCATTTAGCCCAGAAATGGCTCCAAATTTGCCATGTGACATTGCAATGAAGGAAAAGGTGATCACTATTTTCTGCTTGAAATTTACACAACACATCTGGAAGGGCCTATCTTGCCCAATACCTAAAGTCTATTCCAATTTAGGGTTCTTTTTCAAACCATCCATAAAAAACATTTATATTAGTTTTGCAGAACTTTTTCCAGATCATTGGATTTCCTTTGGAGCCAGCATTAGAGAAATATTTGATAAAGTGTCCTTGATCATCTCCATACCACTGTCCTCATTCACCTCCCCCACTAGAGGCCACTTGGCCAAGCTCTCTCCTCAATCTCATCACATGCAAATTGTAATTCAGCAATAGCTACTTTTAGCCTTTTCCAATACCTATTTGGAGGGAGCCTTACAATGGAGTCCTCAACCCGAGTCCCCTCAACTTCCTTAAAATATGTCATCAGGGGGAAAAAAAATTGGTGCTCATTGAAAGCCCTATCTTCCATCCATTGGTCATCCAAAATTTAGTCTTGTCACCTCTACCCCATCTCCATTTCATATCCAGACTCAAGAACTTGCAATAGTTTCAGAGAAAATTTTAAATACTTGAACCTCTAGGCACCTTAAAAATGAACAAATTTTCGACATTGTTCATCAAACAGTTAGTCTATATGACTTGGCTTCACAACTTATCTTTTTCATGATAGACCCTCCATAGTAATCTAATTCCCAATGCCTAATTCATATCCTTGTACTTTCTAATTTCTAAATGACCTTGCACATTCAACTTGCAAGCATTGCATATTTGAATGGCTCATAGGACCATCTTAGATGACCTTATTGTACCTTCTCGTATAACCATATGTATCCTATCCATACAAGACGGACATGTGTTGAATTGGCACCCTAAATCTACATTGTAGTCCTTTGAGTCATGTAGGTGTCTTGGATAAAGAGCTCACTTAGCCTACCAGTTGGTCTTAGTTGTTTGCTCTTTCCATTTCTATACCCTAGATATCTTTACCATCTTGTATCATTGAGTTATTTCATTAATGATTAGTTAGCATCATAGTTAGGATCATTTTTTTTAATCTAACCAAATCTACCTAGTTTGTTAGAATAATATTATAAGTGAGGTGGTGTTGGGCCATTTGTCAAATTGAGTTTTTTGTGCAATAGATTTGATTTCCCCTCTTATTTCTAATTTTCCACTTATGTACTTGTCATTGTGTCTTAAGCTATTGTAGATCCATGATCCATCCCCTAGTCCAACTGTTTCAGCAACACGAAAGAAACATAAAATAGCTCATGTGTTTCCATCTCTACCAATGCCACCACATTCAACGATGCATCCTTTGACAACTACTACAATAGCACAACCTTCATCATCAGCAAAAAGAGGAGCTTCTCTTGGAAAATATGTATGTTTTTTGCATACTTGGGAAAGGAATATTTTTAAACTCTAAGAAGTGATAACTGTACCGGCATAATAATGTTCATTTGATTGAGTTTATATTTATGGCATCAAATATCTTTGAGGCTTTGTAGCAATATCTCTTATCAGCTCAATGTAGAAAATTGTGTGACCAAATTCATGTAAGGTTATGCAGATAACAAAAAATCTTACAGATAATTTAGTGTCTTGCTAGCAATGCCATCTTGAATTGTGGGCATGCTCTTTTTGGTTGAATATAGGCGGCTCCTATAAACATTCTTGTAGGTTCTCAAGTATGGGTGATGTACTGGATCGTAGCTATCCAACATGTGCTATACATATCTATTGGGAGCTAAACTAGGTCTGAACTTGAGATTTGGGCAGCAATATTGATAGGCAACTCATTTTTATCATTGTTTGATGCCATATTTGCACCATGGATGTATTATTGGCTGAGCATTCATAGATATGTTGTATTTGCATCATCTTTCAGTACTGAAATATAAGTTAAATCTTAATATTGTTGCTGAGAGCATCATATACATACATACCTACATACATACATACATGTATACAACTACAAAAACTTCAAAAAAGGTGGGACAAACTAGGATAGACCCATACAAGAAACAAAGTCTTTAAGTCCTTGCAAGACCCTAGATGTTTGGGACATCATTCTGATCTAGGGAACGTGCTCCCTTGAAACACTGGTAGAATTGGATAGTGTTTTATTTCATCAATTTTCCATTCTACTTTATTAGAGTTCTCATATTTATTATTTTTTGCTTTTTGAGAGAATTTGAATTTAGAATTTAGAATTATTTTAGTATAAAATCTACAAGACTTTCTTTGCACATGTCCTTTGTAGTTCATGTCACTTCTTGTGACCAATCACAACAGTGTCAACTAGTTATTAGGTATAGAGAACATTAACAAGTTTACAAATAAATTTTGTATTGCATAAAAGTAAAGAGTGGATAGGAATTGTGTTGGTGAGAAATGCAAATTGTAGAAATCATAACAGACTTTTGAGGATTTGACTTTCACCCATGGTGGATCAATACCAACATCTAGGTAGGTGGTTTTCGCTTGGCAGTGTTGCTAATAGCTTCCTTAAATTGTTATGTTCTTGGAGGCTCAAGATTTATGCTGAAGGAAATAACTGGTAGAGAAATTTCACCCTACCAGTTTAGTTCTTCCTCAAACTGCTAAATTTTAGGAACCTTTTTTTAACATTATAGTACATATATGAATTGTAATAATTAGTGGCTCTTCAAATGACATTTTTTTATTGCAGATTTTATATTTATCTGCTTTCACATTTGCCAAATTTAACTTGAGGCAATACTAGCTTTATATAGTGTGTTTTATCAAACAGGCGAGGTTGAATATGTTTCCTAACTGTTGGGTGTCTACATGACTATATCTCATTGAAATGAAATATTGGAAGCACTTTGATGATTGGCAAGTGACAACTCCTAAATTATTTAAAACTTCTTTAATTTGAATGTAAAATGAGAATATCTCTTCTAGATTCTATAACTTATCCCCATGTTCTTCACTTCAGGGCTGCCTGCTATCATTGCAAAGAAAATGATGCAGAGTGCTGGATTAGATTCTACATTTCTTCCATTGGTAGCTAGAACTATAAGAAGTGCTAAGTTTTCTCAGAGTGCAAGTGCTACTGATGGTGCTGATTTCATAGTGCTTGTCATTAAGAACAAAGAGGATGCAAATATATTGGTTGATAGTGTTTGTCAAGTCATTACCATACCAATATTTGTCATGCTTAACTCAATTAAGTTGAGCACTATGGTTGGCTTAATTTCTAGGTTGGGAAAAGTAGGTGCAAGTGGATTGGTTTTCTCAGTAGTAGATGTAGAATACTTTGGAGTTGACATCCTTAAAAAAGTGAGACCATTACTTTTTAGTACACAATCTGTCAAGGATGATAAAGAAAATGGTGAAACTGATATCCCGTGGATGAAAATAGAAAATGATAGTCTGAGCAGTGATTTAACAAAAGCTATGCAAAATGTAAAGAGTTTAGATCTAAAGTTCAAAGAGCTTTTAGATGAGGAATGTTGCTTTCTGTTGAATATGATCAATGTTATTTATGAAGTTGCCCCATAGGTATATCTGTTAATTCTGGTTCTATTTTCTTTTCTATTTACCAACATCAATGTAGTTATTTTCAAATTATGCTTGAAAGAGCCTCATGGCACTCACGTGACAAAAAACATACTTTAAATATGTGTCTCAATTTTCTTCTCTTTGTGTGCTTATTTATAGATGTAGGAGATTTAAATTCTTGTGGATGCAGTTGCCCAGCTGGATAAATTGTTTTTGCTGGTTGTAGTGGTAATTTTTTGCTAAATTAGGCTAGAACCAATGTCTTAACTTCATTCTTGTAAATACAGATTCTTGACCAAAAGACACAAGGTGAGACAAGCTTGAAGTCATTACAAATAATAAGATTTTAAGGTGGTTCTTACCTATTGACTGACCAAGGAACATATCTACTAAATTAGCTATTGCATTAAGGTGCACATTATCTGCCTTGAAAATTCCTCTACAAATACCAATGAGGTCGTCTTAGGTAGGTGCCCAATAGAACTTTTCCATCCATCCATCTCTAATTAAAGGTTCATATAAAGTAGAAAAGTCATTTCCTGTAATGATAATTGGTACTCGAGGATTCTTAACTTTGTTATATTGGCTTGGTAGTTGAAAATTTGTAGGATTGTCTGCAATGTTCATGAGAGTTGCATTCACCATTTGATTATTGACCATGTACTATGTAGTTCCACCCATTCTACCAGCACCTGCATGACAATCGTTTATGAAGAGGGCACACATCTTTCCTTTCTTTATTATATTAGAAGCCTCCCTATATCTCTGCCTAATAAGTTTGGCAGGTTTACCTACATTTCCACTCTCCAATTCTCCTACACTCATCATAATGGGACTGCATTGAACAAAAAAATAAGCAATTTTTAAATAAGAGAAGTTTTGAAATTGGATTCAACCCCAATAATTCCCTCCTATCAAATATTTTCAAAACTTGTGGCCCTCATTAGATGAGTGAATATAATGGATCAAATTGGTAGTAGTTGAATTTTCTTTCTTGTGTCAGACAACTTCAAATACATTTGAAGACTCATGGTTTTTGTTGGCTGCAGAATATTTTTTTCAGTGGCTATCCTCCAACAAGTCTAATCGGTTCTAGCATAAATTTGGTTGCACTGAAGCCTAAATTCAATAAGCTTCTTGGTATTAATGAATCCAATTCTAATGAAAGTGAAAATTCTTCTAAAATTCAAAATCCCCATTGAGTGGAATGTTGTATAAAGTCATATTACTTGTACAAAAGTTCTCCTTGGGATAGTAGGTGATATAGAATCTATGGTACTACTTTGTGAGGTTGAATTTGATATGGTAGTAAAATTTATTTTGTCTTTTAAAGCAATATTAAAAACATAAGAAATTGTAAATGAGTTTACTTAAAATTTCTAATTTACCAAAGGGTTGTAGTTTACTTGGTTGAACACATTTGATGAAGATGATGGTAAGAAGAGATAATGGCATCCACCAAGATTCAGTCCTCCAAAAAAGAAAATTGTTTAACTTGTAGATAACTACCAATAGTTTCTTATCAATTAACCATTGCAATTATGTTGCTAGTTCATAATAACCTAAGAAGAAATGTCTCCATTAAAAAAATATTTTAAAATTCCCTAGTTTAAAAGTTAGAAAATATAGAATTGGTTTAACTTTTTTCATGATAATAGTTATATTCAATCTCAGACTTTCCTGAGAAAAGTGTGTAATAATTGGAGCTTTTCATTTTGCACTTGTAGTGACTTTCTCATACGTAACTAGAAGGGTGTAGACTTCTCTATGCTACCAACCTATAAAGAGCTCATTGAAGCTTTCAGACTTACGATTTGGATGCACAGGTTTGTTTATACTATTTTTTCTTATTGTTTTCCATTGGTATCTTATCTTAAATTGTTTATACTTTTATCCTATTATTATCTTAAATGGTTATAACTCATTTCCTCCTGATCTCTATAAAATTCCTCCTTGCAAATAGACTCCATTAGTGACAATTGTCATAACATTCCATTGTTTCTTATATTATAGAGTTTGAAAAAATATGGAAGATACAGGTTATAGTTTTTTTTGCAAAATTAATGCTCTTCATATATCATTGTAAAATAAAAACTTTCCTTACTCTAAAAAAAGCAGTAGATAATGCGGCAGAGCTATTAAAATTAGTGAATGTCATCAAATATTACTTTCTTACGAATGCACTACATACTCCAGACCTGTGGCTCAAAAAATAGTGGTAGATAGCCAAATATCAGACAACCACTTTAGGAAAACCATAGTCCAGTTTCTTTAGCCTGCTGACCAACAATATACAAATTATTTTCTTTATAATAGGATCCTCCAATATCATCAAAAAATGATACATTTCCTATAGTTGCAGTAAGAATTGCACTATATCCTAATGGTGTTGTGGTATAGTTACCGTAACTTGCAAGAATGCCAATATGGGGAGAGTTCCCAATAGCCATCCTTGGCTTATACTATGATGACATAGAGAATTTCACACTAGTAGCTACTGGTGGATATGACCTACTAGTAGGAAGTTGTGTAAAACCACTATTGCCTCCTAAATTGTGCATTTTTAGGATGGCACATACACATATGGAATATATGGATGGTATAGGATATAGCTAGGAGGATAGTGTTGAATATTTATACTAGCAGGTTGATGAAAGAGAAGCATGGTCTACTATGCCAATGGTATTGTTATTTGCACAATTCTACTTGTTTGGGTTGCTAAAGCTAGGGACCTAAATTAGAGAGTACCAAAGAGTTTCCACACTCTTGTGATGATGACCCGTTCTAACTAGATACAATTGTAAGATTCCCATTGTACTTGGTAGCAACAACAAATCCAAGAAATGTACAAAAACTAATATCTCCATCAGAACTAGGTCTCATTATTGGAGTATAAAAGATTGTTGAAAGATCATATGTTGCCTGGGAAAAATTTGATAATTGTTCACATAGCTGAGACTCAAAATGTTCACAAGAAGGGTACTAGCATAATCTTCTTGAGATAAGTCATTCTGATTGACACTATCAGTGATATAATCCTTTGCGTTATCCACTCAACCACTAAACTGGATTGCGATGGGATGCCGGTGCTTGTTAATTCTTATTAAGGTTGAATTGTCCTTATTTCATGGTAACAATGTTTTTATTTTGTGAGATTATCAACCTTTCAATGATGAGTTACTAGTGTAATTTTTGGATCAGTGTCTTGCGTAGTCAACTTGGTGAGCTAACGAAGTGAGCTGACATGGTGAGTGGGCTTAGAGAAGCAACTCAGTGGGGCAACTTGGAAAGCACACATAGCGAGCCAAATTGCTGAGGCAAGGTGGTAAAACCACTAGGTGAGTCGACATGGTGAGCTAACTTAAAGAGTCAACTCATTGAGGTGACTCGGTGGGAGTGACTTGGTGGGCTGACCTGGAGAGTTGACCTAGGGGGAAAACTTGGTGAGCAAACTTAAAGAGTCGACTTGGTGAGCATACTTGAATTGTCAGCTTGGCGAGCTGACTATGGGAGTCAGCTTGGTGAGCTAATATGGTGAGTCAACTTAAAGTGGTGACTTGGTGGCGCAAGTTGGTGAGCTGACTTATCAAGGCCACTTGGTGAGGCAACTTTGTGAAGCGACTTGGTGAGCTGACCTGCTAAGTGTACTTAAAGACTAACCTTGATGAGGCACTTTGGTTGGGTGACTTGATGAGAAAAATTAAAGTGTCAACTTGATGAGCATACTTGAATAGATGACTTGGTGACATGACTTAGTGGGGTGACTTTGCTAGCTAACTTGGTGAGCCAACCTGGCGAGCATACTGGAAAAGTCAACTTGGCCTGCCAACCAAGTGAGTTTACATGGTGAGTGGGCTTAGAGAAGCAACTCTATGGTTCAACTTCGCAAGCACACTGAGTGAGCCCACTTGCTGGGAAAAGGTGGTAAAACCACTAGGTGAGTCAACTTCATGAGTTGACTTAATGAGTCAACTCGTTGAGGTGATTGGGTGGGGGTGACTTGGAGAGTTGGACTAGGGGGCAAACTTGGTGAGTGAACTTAGAGAGTTGACTTGGTGAGAATACTTCAATTGTCAGATTGGTGAGCTGACTTGGGGAGTCAGCTTGGTGATCTAACATGTTGAGTGGGCTTAAAGTGGCAACTTGGTGGGGCAAGTTGGCAAGCCAACTTAGAGAGGCCACTTAGAGATGCAACATGGCGAGATGGCTTGGTGAGCAAGCTCAATGAGTGGACCTAAAGACTGACCTTGATGAGGCACTTTGGTGGGTGACTTGATGACCAAAATCAAAGAGTCAACTTGGAAAACATACTTGCACCAGTACATTTGGGTTCATTTTTTGACCTTTATTGGTCAAATTTTTGACCCAATTTTCAACCAAATTCAACCAACCCATTGGTCAAAATTTTGACCAACTCACTGGTACATGATTTGTCTCAATCATATAACTAATTATATATTCTTTATATTAGTTAGTGTCGATGTTTTTCAGGCATTCTATAAAATAGTTCACATGCCTTGCATATGATATGACAATTTGCATGCATCCTACACTCTCTCTCATCCAGCTAATGATGGATTATGCAGAGTGATCTGAAACCATGATGCTAAAAAACACACAATCAAATCCAAAATGAACTTGCACTACAAATGGATTGTGGAAATCTGATATTGGTAAAATTGCATGCATGTCTACCAGGACAATCACAACTGAAACACATATTTGTCCTGGTAGACATGCATGCAAAATTAACAATATTGGATTTCCACAATCCATTTGTCGTGCAAGTTCATTTTGGATTTGATTGTGTGTGTTTTTTAGAATCATGGTTTCAGATCACTCTGCATAATCCATCATCAACCGGATGAGAGAGTGTAGGATGCATGTAAAATGTCATATCATAGGCAAGACATGTGAACTGTTTTATATAATGCTTGAAAAAAATTTACACCTAGCTATTGGTGGAAATTTCCACGAATGCCTAAATTTTTTTCTACCTTTGTTGGTCAAAATTTCCACCTTCATTGGTCAAAATTTCCACCAACGGCTAAATTTTTTTCCACCTTTTTTTTTGACTAATGAAGGTCAAAATTTTGACAAATTCTTGTTTGAACTTACACAATGGTTTTGGCAGGTTTTTGACCAATGCATTGGTCAAAATTTTGACCAACCAGTGAGTTGGTCAAAATTTTGACCAAAAAAATATCGACCAATGGGTTGGTTGAAATTTGGTCAAAATTTGGGTAAAAAATTTGACCAATAATGGTCGAAAAATGACCTCAAATGTACTAGTGAAACCTCGCTCTGATACCACTTGATGGAGGCATAACCCAAGAATAGAATGGACACAATAGGAAAGGGAAAACTTTATTAACTATGAAAATATGCTAATACAATCAGTGCAGAGAGAATAGATTCCAAAACATGCCCTATGGGTTTACAATACTATAAATTTGGAGATAATTTCTTCTCCCAGTACCGTCTCTCAAACTCCACTCTGAACTACCTTTGACAATGCCAAACATGTTCTTAAATAGAGCCCAAAGGGTTAAGGATTAGGAATAGATTCTAGAAAGTGCCAGTTGGCATCCACCACCAAAATAGAAGGCTCTAGAAGTTGCATTATAAGTCGGCGCAAAATTAGAAGAATCCAAAAACGATAGCCAAACTTTTGAGAGACATAACTTTTGAGCCGTAGCTCTGATTGATGAACCGTTTACATTTTTGAAAAGCTCTCAAAGTGCTCTATAGCCCTATGGACAAGCCTCACTCATCTCCCATTTTTTGGACCTATATGAGGTCATTTAATCCCTCTGACCTGACTTTGAAGCATTCTTAGGAGGTCTCTAGAAACTAAAAAACTACGATAACTTCCAAACCATGTAGCCTTTTGACCTGCTTCTTTTTCTAGAATGTTCTAAATTACAATTTTAATCATCCCTCCAATTTACACCTTCTAACTCACCATAATTATGGCTCAATTACATAGTCCTATTTTTTGGCATTTACACGTATCGCAAGGTGCTTAAAAACTCTAACCCAAAACACTGATAGTGGAACTATGAGAGTTGGAACCTTTATTTGACCCAAATGGGTATCCAGAAATGAAAACACATGAAACAAAAACTATGTCTAGGTATATTTTTTTGGGTGACACAGGATTGCCCTTATACCTCTGGGTGCTCCTACATCACTACTATTGGTTACGTATAGTACAATGATGAAGATCATGAAATTGATTTTGTATAAGCTTATGTGGTGATGACATGTTCACAAACTAAGTTGGTTCAACAAAAAGAGGAGGTTGAAAAGAGGTTGGACATTCCTCAAATGCCTGTCAGTATTGCAAAGAGGGGAACACCACTACCTAGCCTACCTAATAATCTAACTAAAAATCAAGTAAGTGCTGATCAAATTGCTCCAACCTCTAATGTTTCAATGTCTAGTATGCTTAAAAATTAGGCTGAAAATTTCAAATCTTCCTATGCAAATTCTTTCCAAGATTTGGTATCATAGATCATGCTAATAAGAACAAAATTCAGATTTCTAAGGTCAAATACCTACAAGTCTATCTAGATCAGCTGGATAGACTTACTAAAATTTTCAAAGAATCCCAACCTACTCAAACTCACTTGGTTACTCCTAAAGTAAAAAATATGCTAAATAACTTGGTAACCATACCATCCTCAGTTCTAGGAAAGATTGAGCCTTTCTATCTCTTTTTTGATTACTGATTTCAAGTTAAGAAAATGTGTCATAGATTCTGGTGCCTCAGATAATGTTATACTAGAAAAGGCTATAGATGCATTAGGATTGACTTTAACAAAGTCTTTTGGTAGCTATTGTTCTATGGAGAACAAACAAGTACCTCTGAAAGGGCAAATTAAAGATTCTCAGTTTGCCTTTGCATCTTTCTGAGACAAAAAGATCAAAATGATGGTCTTAGTTGCTGATGTACTAGCCTCCTATGGTATGTTACTTGGTCACAATTTCTACAAAGATGTAGGAGGAGAGCTCAATATGGATATGACTGAAGCTAGAATACCTATTAAAGGTGTTATGCAAAAGTTGTATCCTGAAAGAGAAATGAAGTATGTGGTAGTCGAGTCAAATGATCCACATGCTTAGATTCTTTTTGCGTCAACAAGGATGGGTAATTACTACCTACATGCTAATGAAGTGTTTGAATTTGCCAAAGACTAGATTGATTCTGAAAGTTTTTCCCTACTATTAGGCATTAAAATATTTGTTGATGTTGTGGAAGCCATAGAGGAAGATGTCATTCTTAAGGAAAAAACTATTCTTTAGGATGATCCTATGGATTGTTTCAAATATGAAGAAATGCATTATGAGGGTGATTGCACTAATTATCTTAAAGGGAGAATCATTCTAAATGATTCTAGTGCAAGTACAAGTAGCTCTACTACTCTTTGGATTATGGAATTTGATGGTAGTTGTGCTTCTATGGGATCCAGTGCTAGAGTTGTTTTCATAGCTCCTTATGGTGAATTCTTCCATTTTTCTTACAAGTTGTAGTTTCTCAACAAAATAAAATGGACAAATATGAAGCCTTGATGTTGAGGTTGAACATGGCACAGACTAGAGGAATTCAAAACTTGCATGTAAAAGGAGATGCCAAATTGGTAGTGTGTTAAGTTAAAGGTCAATATCAAGCAATAAATGACCAACTTAGACACTCTTAATCTAGCTTGAGATTATATCAAGCTATTTGATGCCTTCAATATTTTAGTGATTCCTAGGGAACTAAATGATAGAGCTTATGCACTTGCTATTTCAGCCACTCTATTACCTTCACATCAAGATTTTGAAGACATCATATATGAAATACAATTGGTCTATCAACTAAGTATTCTAGATAATTGTGAACATTGGCAAGTGTTCAAAGATGATACTCAAATTATCAACTTTCTTGAAACAAAGGAAGCTTTTGATGAGATGTACTTTGAAGGAGGTGAATATGAATCAAATGAAGATCTCTCTAACATAGATCTTGAAATTGGTCATTAAGTCATTTAGCTTAAAGGGAATAAGATTCTGACAGGTTTAGTTTCCTTGGAAAATATTTTTGACAAACAATATAGGTATTTTAAAGAAT
This sequence comes from Cupressus sempervirens, assembly GCA_028749045.1. Taxonomy (NCBI): domain Eukaryota; kingdom Viridiplantae; phylum Streptophyta; class Pinopsida; order Cupressales; family Cupressaceae; genus Cupressus; species Cupressus sempervirens. The sequence goes on from CM053783.1 coordinate 128,413,471, forward strand.
GAAAAAAGACAAGGACTAGGTCTATGGAACAGTATGAAAAATAAAATATTGGAATGGATGAAGACCCAAAGGTAGGGAGGAAGGGAAGGAAATTTTTATTACTCTACTTCATGAATAAAAATATGTTCTAGCTTATTCTTATGAAGATCTCAAATCTTTCCATGTAAAAGAAGTACAACATGATATTCCTCTAAAGTTTGGTGCAACTCCTTTTTGCCAAAAGAAAAGGCAATATAATCCCAAGATCTCAGGTACTATTTTGGCTGAAATTAAAAAGATGCTTGAAGAAGGTATCATTTTCCCTATTCATAATTCATATTGGCTAGCGAATATAGTTCCTATCAAAAAGAAGAATGGAGAGATCCACATATGTGTGGATTTTTGCAATATCAATCAGGCATCTCTCAAGGATAATTATTCGTTTCTAGTTATAGACCAAGCTTTGCTAGATGTTACTTGTTCTAAAATGTTCTCTATGTTACACAAATTTTTTGGATATAACCAAATTGAGGTTTGTGAAGATGATCAGTATAAGATGACATTTACTACCCCATGGGGAACTTTTGCACATAGGCATATGCCTTTTGGTCTTATCAATGCTAGAGAAAATCAACGGTCAATGGATCTTTCTTTTGATGACTTTATCAAAAATTGTATTATTATGTACTTGGATGACTTGAATATTTATTCCAAGAAACATCAGGATCATTTCTTTCATCTGTGACAAGTTTTAGAAAGATGTAGACAACATGGTGTGTCTTTGAATACCAAAAAGTTGGTTTTTGGTTTGATGGAGGGAAAATTTTTAGGATAGATTGTGTTGAAAGAAGATATTAAAATTGATCCTGAAAGGGTACTAGAAATTCAAATCTTATCTCTACCATCAAGTAAAACAATAATCCATTCTTTCTTTAGAAACATGAATTTTCTAAGAAGGTTTGTACTAGATTTTGCCGAACTGAGTCATCATATTGTTGAAATGAGGAAAGGAAAGACCACTTTCCAATGAAACAAAGAAGGAAGGAAAGCATTTGCTAAAATCAAGGATACTATAGCACATGCTCCTGTGTTGGTATGTCTTGATTACACAAAAAGCTTCATTATGTACAATTATGCTTCAGATCATACTCTTTCTGCTATTCTGATGTAGAGAAATACTGAAGGTATTGAATTACCTATTTCATTCATGGGTTATTCTCTGAAGGCTCATAAATTGAAATAAAATCAAATCAAGAAACATACTTATGCCATTGTCAAGGCAGTGAAGTATTTTAGGTTCTCCATTTTGAATTCTCATATCATTGCTCTAGTTCCAAATACTATGGTCAAGACTATCCTGACTCAGAAGGATTTTGGTACTAAAAAAGGAAACTAGATAGCCAAGACTTAGGAGTATGATATGGAGATAAGACCTACCAAGTTAGTTCGTGGTAAGGGACTTTGTTAGCTTATGGCTGAAAATAAACCATTGCAAGTAGAAGATGATAATTCTTCATAATTGGTGTTTTTGACATGGATTATTATTTGAGCTATGGTGAATGTTCTACACATTTGACATACAAAGAACAAAGGACTCTCAAGTCAAAAGCTTTGAGTTTTGTTATTTGGGAAAATGGTCTCTACAAGTGAGCAATGGATGAAACATTTTAAAGATGTGTTGATAAAAGTCACTGAGTACAACTTTTGGATTCTTTTCTTAATCAAGTATGTGGCGGACATTTTTCAGGACCTGTCACTACACATAAGATTCTGAGAGAACAATATTATTGGCCTGCACTTTTTTAGGACATCTATTAGTGGGTAAAGAAATGTGAATTATGCTAGTAGTTTGTTGGTAAGAAGAAACTTTCTGCCCTTCCATTGTAACCAATTGTGATCGATGATCCATTTCAACAATGGGGAATTGATTTTATTGGTACGATTAATCCATCTTTGGGTAAAGGTCATATTCATATCTTAGCAGTGACAAATTATTTCACCAAGTGGGTTGAAGCTCTACATTTGAGATAATTTGTGACATTCTAAAGCAAAACATCATTTCATGTTTTGGTGTTCCAAATAAGATTGTCAGAAATAATGCAACTACTTTATCTTCTAAGGAGGCCATTGAATTTTGTTTCAATCATGAGACTATTTTGGCACATGCATCTAATTATTACCCAAAAGGTAATGGTCAAGTGAAATCAAGCAACAAAAACTTGGTGAATATTAGAAAAAAGTTTGTTGATTCAAATCAGTGAACCTAGCACAAGGCTTTGTTTGATGCTTTGTGGGCATATTAGATTACTTCAAAGTGGGCAATTAGAATGTCACCTTTTCATTTGCTATACGGAATCAATGTTGAGATTCCAATAACTTTAGAGCTTCCCGCTCTTAAGTTGGTACAATCCATCGAAGATTAAACTTATTTAGATGCACTAGATAAGAGGATTATGTTTCTTCAAGAATTGGAGGAATGAATAAAAGAAGTGGTTGACACACTTTCTATTCATCAGCAACAAGTAAAAGTTATTTTTGACAAAAGGTCCAAGTATCAAGAATTTCAAATTGGTGATCTTGACCTACTCTAGGAAAAGAGGTGAGAATGAAAAGGAATGCATAGGAAATTTGATTCTCTTTGGCAATATCCTTTTACAACTCATCAGATTGTGGGAAATATAGTTTCTGGCTTGCATATCATGATGGAACACTAATGTCACTTCACTACAGTGGATATCATCTAAAACATTACTTTCAGTAATTATTAGATAAGTACCCTTTATACATTTTTTTGGTTTTTGAGTTATAGTTTAGTTTAGTTTTTTTTCTTTTGTCACCTACGTTTATTACCCAATGAAGTGGATAAATGAAGTCAGAGAGCTAGATTCTATATCACTCCCTGTTTCCAAGAACAAACAAGTAACATTCTCCAGATAGAGCCAACTATTGTCTTGCATTTTGTCACTAGAAAATGTTTGTAACAAAACAAAATTTTTTCAAGCTAGTTTTGCGTCTCTCTAAGTTTGAAATGGATATTCAATTGTTTAATGTTGATCAATCAATAGACTTCAATTCGTATATCAAATTATTTTACTAAAGGCTTTTGTCAAGTCTTTTTTTGTTTTGCTTTCTGTTCAGCCTTTGCTTGATTTTTGAAGCCTTCATCATCCTTTTCTTTTCTTTTGAGTTTGTGTTTGTTGGTTTTCAGTCCTTTGGTTTTTCTCATGTCATGGTTTTTGGTTTTCCCTTCATTTTGGTCTAGCCTAGAGTGTAAACAGAGTTCAATCAAGAGACATGGCCATTTTAGTGCCTCAAAAATTGACTTTTTTGATGCAACAACACAAATTAAAAATATCATGTTATATTTTCAAATTTACATTCACTTTTTAAAAAATATAACTTAAATTCACTTTATGTTATGTTTTTAAGTTACTTTATCATTTAAATTTTTACTTAAAGTAACTATACTGTACTTTATGTTATAATTTTAAGTTGAGTTACTTTTTGATTTTTCACTCAAAGTCACTATATAAACTATATAGTTTCAGTTTAATTTTTTATTTTAAAATCAAATGCTCATTTAAATGATATTTGTGTTATATTTTTAATATGACATATAAAAATTGTTTATGTCCCATTAAAGTAACATTTTAATGAAATTAAATTGATATATGTTTATTAAATGACTTTAAGTCATCAAAAGTGGATATTTTATATGTAATTACATGTAAAATCCATCAAAAGTGGACATTTTACATGTCACTACATAAAAAGTTTAATTTAAAAGCACAAGACTATCAAAAGTGGACCTTTTTGGTGGCATTACATCAAAAGATGAGTTTTATATGCCATTGCATCAAAAACATGAGATTTCACTTAAAATATGTAGTCCTCCCCAAAAGGTTCGATTTTGATCAAATACATGTTTTAAAATGTGTCATGCACTCTAAAAGGTCTGATGTACCTTGTTGAGAGTTTTTAAAATATGCATGTCACCCCAAAAGGTTTGACTTTGGAAGAACACATGCATTTGCTCTCCAAGAACCTGATTTTGCTCATTGTGAGAGATTTTCTTGATGGTTTTGCATGAGATCTTCTCCAACAGGGTCATTTTTCCTTGGAAATGGATTTTCTAGCACCAAAAATGGATTTATCTTGCTGAAAATAGTTTCTCCAAGCTCTATCCTAGGGTATGTTTTTGAGAAAAAACTTCAAAAATAACCATTTTTTATCAACATTTTTTCTCTAATATGAATTTATTTGGTCTTATTTGGTGATTACATTGCATATTTGTGAATTCTTTGATGTTTATACACCAAATTGATTTGATCATGCTCCTTGGTGAAACATGTTTTTCACTAAAAACGTCCCATAAGCATGTGCATGGAAAATGTTGGATTTTGGAGCATTGATATGGCACATTTTGACATCTTCCACCAAATAATCCTTATTTTTTTCCTTCTCCCACTCAAATTTGTAAGAGTTTGAATGATTCAAAACATTTTTGAAGACATTTTCAACATTGGAGCATCTTTTTCCTTCATTTTTGGCACTTAATCTTCATGTAAGTGGACTTATTCTTTCTTGCTATTTAATTTGTGCTTATCTTGCTAATTTTATGCACATTATTTCTTGATGATTGCCACTTGTTAAAATTAACGCCATGGAAACTGCATTTTTCCTTTAAAAATGAAGAAATTATTGATTTTCTTGTTTTTTGTTTTTCCCCAATTTCCAAATTTGAATTTGTATGTTGAAGTGTTTTGAATCTTGACATGCTTGTGTCACTCTCCAAAGGTATTTTTTTCTTTTGATTTTTTGTATTTTGTGTTTGCTTGTCAATTTTCTCCACTTTGGATAAATAACAAGTTCTTTCCCAAGAACTTGTTATTGTTTCACTTCATGTGAAAGCATCATCACATTTTGCTTCCATCTTCCATGTCACATCATTCACATCTCATATAATAAATGTGATTACATGCTTTCCATCTCATTTACCATCCACACATGCTTCATTTTTTGCATCCATTCACATGACACAATTACACGAAAATCCTTACATTTAATAGCATCTCAAAGGTCAAATTTTGAATAAAGTCACTCTTTGAAAAGCTAAAAAAATGTCATTTTCATCTTTTATGTACTTGGACTTCACCTTTTCACCAAAGATGACTGTAAAACTCATTATCCCTCTTCCATTTTCCATATCCATTTCTCCATAAGCATTTACACCTTCATAAGAAAATACATGTTTTCACATCTTTCCATGCTTTTCACCTCATCCTCCATTCACACTTACATGTAAAGTGCATCCTCCATCCACATTCACATCTCATCTCGTCTTTCATCTCCCATTATGTGTTACACTTACATTTACTCATTTTTCATGCAATAACATTTTGAGAACCCTAAGTCACATTCAAAAAATAAAAAACTTTATTCACACACATTCTCATTCATTTCACCTTCACATGTTTTCATCTCATTTTATTTCATTCCACCTTCACCCATTTTCCACCTTCATAATACTTTATTCCACACTTCATTCGATTCATCTTCATTCACTACATATGCATGATGATTTCTTTTTGAGATCATTTCATTAGATTTACAAAGTCTTCAATCCATTTTTGAACCTTTGTTACTGATCAAAAATAAACTTGTATGGTGATCCCTTCTAATGATGTGTTTATGTTTTGGGATTTTTGTGTTGGAGTGCAAATGCAAGAGATTCCCTTATCATCAAAATCCAAAGGAAAGATGAAATATCATTATGCTAAAGAGTTGGCTTATGCAACTCCAACATTAGTTTCATTTGTTCTTGATAAAGTAATGGACACAATGATTGACATGACTGATTTTATGTGAACAATTGAAAATACTATTGGTCACGAGATGAAGTGCATCAAAAGAAGTAACATCCACTTGGTGTCTGCATTTCCTATGACAGCCATTGAACTTGATTTTTTTCTTGGATGTGCATGAAATTTTACTCCAAAATCAAAGACTATTAAGGATGCTGATGACAAGGTTTTCATTAGCCTTGATCTAGAGGTCATCGAGAATATTTGTAAAGTACCACATAAAGCAAAGTGTGCAGATTTAACCAAGGAATCATCTTTGGCATGCTAGGATGGGTAGAAAGGTGATTATCAAAAGTATGTCAACCAATACTAGTTAGACAATAAAAGGAACAACTTCTCAAGATGGCCAAAGATCATTCATTAGTCTAACTTTAAACAAGAGTACAAGGATCTCATCCTTCTCAGTAGAGTTTATGGTTTCAAAGATTCTACTAATTTTGAGCCATGGATGTACAAGTTCATCTTTCAAAAAATGGAAACCAAACAACACATATTTTGGGGAGAGCTAATTAGCACTGCACTTTTTTAGTAGATAGTCAATGTGGGAACTTTAGTGCCCTTCTTTATGAACTCTTACCTTATTTACATTGTCGCTGCCATGGGATCTTTCTCTAGTTTCTCAACTAAGGGAGATCATCTTCATGCTGTTATTTTGGATTATTATGGCCAAATCATTTTCACAAATAATAAATTTCATTAAAGAAGAGTCCAAGATGCATTCTTTGGGCATTTATAGTACCTATTTGATAGACAATTATCTATCAAGAGAGTATCTGATGCAACATGCGAAAAGGTGAATCAATAGGGCTATATTTTTATTCAATTTACAACTTTTACATACGTAAGAGTTGGGTATTTCAAAGGTAGACCACATACCTTACATAGGTATGTTATGAATAATCTTGATGGAGCTAGCTAGACAATTCATGGACATGCAGAGTGATCAACGTGCTTTGCATTGGCCTAATTTTGGCATTACCTTAACTATACCCTTGGTGATTGACAATTATTTAATCAATTCTATGCCCAAAGAAAAGAACATGGAAGTAGAGTTGTAGTTGATCACCTTGAAGAAGTTCAAGGCCAGATTTGACTTTGATTACTGAGAGATGAATTCTCAAATGAAAAGAGCTTTCATGCATGTTCATCATATCCTTAATATGAGAATGGAGCTTGACATCATAAAGATGGACTACTACAGATTAACCCTGCAACAGATAATCGATCTCAACATGTTGGAGATACTTTTAGATTTCCAAGTTGAAGATGACAACAACATTCTTGATCCAGAGTTTGATCAAGACGACTTTGATAAGAAGTGCCCTTTTCCTACTCAGTGGCAATAGAAGGAAGGTTCATCTATCATGGATAGATTTCAATCCATCTTAGTAAACACTAACAAATAGTTAAAAAATAAAGTTCTTAAAAGAGTTTATCCTAAGATGAGATTGGATTGTTGAAGCTTTGGACCTCTTGGAAGCAAGTCATAGCTAGAGATTATAGGGAAAGATGGTGTCTCATCTTTTGATGCTAAGGGTTCCCTCAAGTTCAAGTTGAAGGGTGGAAAAGGCTCTTAGTCTTCCTAGATCTCTAAACCAATTCAAGAGTTAGAGGAAGAATTAGATAAAGAAGATACAAATGAAGAAGGGGAAGTCATGATCATATCTCCCCCATAGCCTACAAAAAATCATGTACTATCTATACATGAAGCATCTTTTCTAGATGAGGTAGATGATAATGTGGATTCATTCTCCATAATTTTCACTCCTTCTATTCTAGTATCAAAATTTAATACAATGGCCCTTCCTATTTTTTCTATTTCTCCTCTTATTCTCACAAATGAACAATATGAGCATTTGACAAATGTGTTTGAGGATTTTCCAACTCTCACAAGTAGTCAAGTTTCCCAACTTGATACATCCTTGACAAGTTTTGAGATTTTCATGACAAAGTCCTCTCAGCATGTTCCTATGCCTTTAGCCATGCAAATTGAATCTTGCTCTACTACAATGGAAATACAATCTGGATCAATGCTAATAGTCTCCATTATATCTACTTTTATGGATGAAGTTTTCAGCTTGCCTACATGGTTGAGAAGAATAACAACAAAGAGAAGAAAAGTGGTTGTACCTCCATGTAATCTCCTTGTCAAGAAGACCCAATCAAAAAATTTGAAAGATAAGATTATTACAAGTATTTTGGTTGATTTAGATAAGACCAAGTTTGTTAAAGTTGTTGAGCCCTTGGTGGAAAAACTTGCAGAAGAACTTACTCATTCTAATTACAAGCTACTAATATTGAAATCAAAAAATAATCACGAGTCGTGGGAGAAGAAAAATCAACTAAAACAAGAGTTGTTTCACTTGAACGAGGTCATTTGGCAATAATCTTCTCAAAGTGTTATTACTATGTCTCAGACATCCAATGAGAGAAAGCTAATTGAAACTGCCAAGTCTTGGATAGGAGACATTATCTTTGAAGGAGTTTGAGCCATCAGAAAGACATTTGTAGTTCTTAGGTGTTTCAAAGACATGAATGAAATGGAGTGAAACTTGATCTCTTCTTTGCTTGAGAAGCAGATAATTTGAAGAAAATCCTCAATGATTGGGATGAAATGGAAAGTTTTGATCTAGATGCCTTTGTCTCATGTGACATTATTCTGTCATGTGAAATGTTCTTCAGACTTCAAAGTATTATTGGTTACAAATAGGAAACATTGAGGAAGTTGATCACAAAGTTACAGGTGACACTTAGAGGTTGGAAATTAGTTGAAGTAGGTGTCACTAGTGATTTGGAACAGATGGTATGTCATGTTATTGATGAATCTATTAATCTCATTACAGTTGAAAGGGTATGTAGGTGCTTAAAATCATCCCAAATACTATATTAATTTATTTAATATTTTCTTTGACATTATAATTAATTAATTAGATTCATCATATTTTTCTACTTAATTTAATTTATTTAATTAAATAGGTTCATTTTCCTAATGTATTTAAATTTAATTTAAATACATCCTCCCTAATATATTTAATTGATTTATTACATAGTGCTCTATAAAATCCCCTTTTAAATAAATATCAATTTGTTTAGTTCCCTCCACTTTATTAATCTCTTTAATCCTATGATTAAGTTAAATTCTATTTAATTTAATCCTAATTCCATCCTAAAACCTAGTCTACACCCATCACTCTCATCCTTCTGAGCCTACCCATTAATTAATCCCACTTAACTAATCTTAAACACCTTGTTAAACTCATATTAACCCCCTAAGTATTTGCTCACATATGAGTGACCAACTCAAGATCCAAAAAAGCTTCCATTTTATTATTTTATTCAAAAAGTCTTACACTCTTACACACTTTTCCCCCTTTCCTTTCTCCAAGGTTGCTCACATGTGTGAGAAAACCTTGAACTATCCCTTTCACCCAAAATGCTTATGTTGACTTTCGCATGATTTGTCCCCTTAGTCAATGTGTCTCCCTTGTGGCACCTATGTGGATGCCACATAGATACCACCTCCCCAAGGCCTCTCTCAAACCTATAAATAGAGCTCTTATCTCAAGCATTTCTTATCTCTCTCATTTGCATTGTTATCATGCTAGTATAGTGTTAGAGTTTTTAGATATTTTCATGTTTAGAGCTAACATTTGGAAGTTGTTTGCATTGTTTAGATTTCTAGATTTTGCATAGTTTCATGGTAGCATAAGATTGTTAGATTTTTTTCTTCATTGCATCTCATTTCCATTCACATCCATGGAATCATTTGAGGATGGCTTGCTCATAGCCATTGCTTGAAGGCATTTCACATACATTTTAGTATAGATTTACATTCGCATATTTTCATTCATTCGATTCAATTTGAAGGGATTCATTCAATAGTTGTGTTTGAGAGAGCACATTCACATCCCACAATCTAGAAAACACCAACAAGGCCTCTTATGGGCACCCTTGTTGAGCTATTTTGAGGTTGCATGATGACTCTGACTTTTTAGTTGCATAGTTTAAAAACTCATGCATAGAATTAGTTGTAATTTTTTTTGTTTTGAATCTTTGATATGTATGTGCTACTAATGTTTGGTTGTTTATGTGCACTCCTGACATGTTAGGTTTTCTTGCATACATTTTGGCACACTTGGTGGGACCCATGTCCCTCTCCCATTTCAAAATTCACTCAAGAAACTCAACTTTTTCTGTAAAAACCGTGCATTGTCATCTTTGTTAGGATGCAATGTCACCTGTGTAGATGCTTTGTCATCTTTGCAGAATAACATCTCCACTATTTGGCATCTTCACTCGTGGTAGTTTGGAAAAACCATTCAATCCTGCAAAAATTTTGTGTTATGTCATCTATGTTACCTTTTGATGTCTCCATGACTTCCATTGTCATCTCTAAAGTTTACCCCTCTATTGTCTGCATAGAGGGAGTTTGGAAAACTAGTGATATTTAAAAACTATCATCTATGATTATTTAGCCTATTTTGTCATCTTTGTTGTGGGCCACTGACTATCCACAGAGTCTTCAACTGTCATATCCATAGTTTGGCCTAGTACTATCATCTACATTATAGTAGCCAAGTAATTTTTTTTAGTATTTTCTCATCTATGATATTTTTCCATCTGCATGTTTTGAAGTCTCCAAGACTAGTTTTGTCATCTATGACAATAAGGTGTAAGTGATAAAGTAGACTATACTACCTTTTGTATTCTCATCTGGGAGTTTTGTCATCTCTGATTTTCTATTGTCTGCACCTATTGTATATTGTCTCTTAATATTTATAGATTATCTTATGTTTTTTGATGCCTAACCCATTATTTGATTAACATGCAGGATTTTCTAATATGATTTTTATTGCAGGAGACAAACCTTGGAGATTTATAGTGATTTTAATCACTTGTAGGGTTTTTATGACAAATGAAATTGTATGAATTAATCACTTGTCCTTGGAATGTATGTTGCAACTAAAATCTTAAACAAACAAACTTTGGAATGTATTTAAGGTTACACTACACATACACTCTTGAATATTTTAAGGGAATTTATATACATTTCATTGGAATGAATGTTGTTCAAACACACTCTTGAATGCCTTAATGAATGAACAAGTTTTTCATTGGAATGGATGTGTACAGTAACAGAATACAATCTTGAGTGCCTTAAAGAACTGACATGCTTTTCATTGAAATGAATGATTAGATGACAAATACACTCTCAAATGCTTAATGATCAAAGAAGAATGTAATGAAATATTTTAATATGGGTTTAAAATATGCTCATACAATCTTGAATGCTAAAGGGACAAATAAGCTTGCTATGAAATGTTTGGACATGGTTCTTAAAATGAATACACTCAATCTTGAATGACCTAAGGGAATTTGTTTCATTGTTGTCAATTTTCTTATGTTGAAGATGATTGGTTTACTTTTCTTGATGAATCCTCACTTTTTTAATTTTGTTGATGATGCTATCAAGTTGGAAAGAAAAATGCATGCTTAAACATGAGTGTCTTCAAGAGTAGATAGAAAATCTAAAGCTTCATTGGAAAGGAACAAGTGACTTTTAAACCTTGAGGCCACTTACATATTCTCTCCTCTCACACCTTCAAGTGATCTTGAGTACACAAGAAATAAGTGGTCTTGTTTGTTATTTTTAGGGGGCCTGCTTGGGGATTTTATCACCCCTTGGGATGACCTCAAATCCAGTGTTTTGGCGGAGTATAAATATCAAGAGGTGTATCGAAAGACACCTCTCTTGGAAGTAAAATTTTGTCACTCTTGGCTAAGCCCCAAAATACTTTATACCTTTGGGAAGTGAAGGTGGAGAATTGGATTATCATCTCCTCTTGGCTATGTGGTACTATTTTCTTTCATTTATAGATTTGGGTCTCATGTGCCTTGTGTATATCAAGGATGCCCTCTAGTTGATCTTTGTACATCCTAGTTGCATCCTTTTTAGGATTGTTGATGTGTTTAGTGTGCTTTAGAGTTTAAACATCCAAAACCAAAACTAAACATCAAACATATCTAAAATGAGTGAAATGGTGAGCTAAAAATTTAGTGAGAAAAATGGTTGTAAGTGGGTTCTCTTGATCTACAATTATTTTCATGAGTCCTCTTACTTGGTTTAGCATTTGAAATTCATTGGTTCTTGTTATTCACAATATTTTTTGTAAGGTTCTTGTGCTTGGTCTTGTAATTGGAGCTATTTTGTTCTTGCCACGTTTGACAAAGTCAAACTTAAGAAGGTGAAATTATCCAAACCATTTGCCTACAAGGAAAGGAAAATCCTAGCACATAGTGATAAAAAATTCCGATACACTATGAAAGACATTAAAAAGGAAGAACCTGAACATGACCATTATGAAAAAAATCTTATACAATGGTAAACTTAGAAATTGGTCTCCTTTCCCTGGAGTAAACTCGAGATTTTTTTTCTAGTGAGAGAAGATTGAATTATTTGCATAGTGACTACATCAACCTCATTTTCCACTTCAACTATTTTCAAAATTTATAGTCTTCCATTTGCAAAATTTCCTCTAGAGAGCTTGATCATTTGAACCTTAATCTTTTGGCCTAGGAACATCTTAATTACAAAACTTCCAAGATTACAACACTAGACATTCATCCACAAGAAAACATTTATCATAGTTGTGCTCACTCATTTGGAGAATATTGAGTAATTTATTTGGTGTCCTATCTTGCCCAACACACTTGGTTTGCAAAACCAATAAGGTCTTTTTTTTATATTTAGGTTTTTTCCTCTTTTATCATATAAGGTTCAACTGCTCTCTCACATCCTCTCCTTCTCCCACAATCTTCCACCCATTGGTTTGGTCACAATTGTATGGTACAAACACAATCCAAAAGAATAAATTTTAACTCTATGTCTCATTTATTGGAATCACTAAGACAACAAGAGATGGAGAATCCTTTTCCTCCATGATAAAACTCATCAAGGAGCATATTTCCCTCTAGTTCAAACTTTGGTATGCCTAGCTTAACATCCACACAAGAACTAGAGAATCATTTTTGAAACACCACTCTAGGGAGTAACACACATGATGATGAAGAAGTGTAATAAGATGAAGATCCCATTGACAATAATAACATCCCTAGTGATGTCCAAACATTTCTTGCAGATCCATACAACTTGGAAATGTTGGAAAAATCTATTAGGGAAAACAAGAGTGAGATCTTCCTAAACCTAGTTAAAGATGGTGTTAATGTCCTACGAGTTTTGATGAGATCACTTTTTTTAGACAAATTACCAAGGATGGTGCTCCTGTATTGTTAACTTCAAACATAGCACAAACATTTGGCAAGGAAAAATAACCTGTGGTGAGAACTAGTTCCATAACTATATCAAGTGCTTCAACACAACCCATGTTCCAATTAAGTGTAGAGCATATTCAACAAATCATTAGTGCTATGCCCAACACAACTACACATGCTAGTATTCTGTAGTCAACTCTAGCTATAGGATGCTTAAACAATGGGAAACTACGTGTACAAAAAATGTCAATCCCAACAAAATCAACTTACTCATCTTATTTACAAATGTCAACAAGTATGATGAAGACATTTGTGTTAATTCCAATATTGACATATCAATACATTGGTCAAAGTGGTGCACTGCCACCTCTACCACCTCATAATACATTTGGGAATCCACACAACTTTAGAGGTGGGTTCATCAATTCCCAACAATCACAAATGCAACCAAACCAAGATCTAGCCTAGTAATTGCATGAACTTCAAAATTTTGTCCGTAAATGGACAACAAAGGGGTGAAGGATTTCTCTTTTGAGGAATTTTTTCCCTTTCCATTTGATAAATCGATCAACATGATATCATTTCCACCAAACTTTGAGATTCTTAAATTTGACAAATACATGGGAGAAACATGTCCTGTCACACATCTCAAGGCATTTTTTGTCTTATGTCAAGAAGTGGCCTACAGTGAATTTTTTTATAAGAGGCTCTTCACAAGAAGCCTTGGTGGCCCTACACTTGAATGGTTAATGAACTCGCCTAGAGGTTCCATCACCTCTTTTAATGACTTGATAGGGAAATTCATAGCACAATATTCTTACAACATTGAATATCATGCCTCATTAAGTGATTGATGCAACACAAAACAATGAAATGATGAAACATTTACAAATTTTCTACAATGGTGGTAGCATCTTACTAATCGCATGCCATACAAAATTGAAGATTCCCACCTTATAGACATATTTATGAAGAATTTGATCCCAAAAATGTCTTTCCAAATGAAGATGGCTAGTCTTGAGGATTTTTTGACATTAGTCAAGAAAGGCAAGAACATCGAAAATGAACTCTTAGATAAGGGTTCCATTAAACATTATAGCTCTATATCCTCAAAAAATGACACAAACAACAATAACAAACCCAAATTCTAGTCTAAAAATAAAGGTGTTACCCATGATGGTGTCACTGATGTGAAAAGTGTACAAAACCTTCAAGGTGGAGACAACAACAACAACAACAACTATCGTAACTCAAAGAACAAAAATTCAAACCATGACAATAATAATCAAAATCAAAACAACAATCAAAACAATCAAAAATCTCGTAATGAAACTCAATTCTTTCTTTGCAATAACAACAATAAAAACTATAATCATGATTATGACCAAAATTGAAAGTTCACTAGCTTTTGTGAACCATTAGATGCCATATTTCAGAAGCTAGTGGATCACCAATTGATGATTTTTCCCAACACATGACCTTTTGATGAAAATCAACCCAAATCCAAATGGTATGTGGAAAATGAATATTGCAAATTCTGCCACATTAAAGGACATGACACAAATAAGTGCATCAAACTCAAAGTCTTCATCCAAAATCTTGTCGATGATAGGGAAATTGAGGTTGAAGAAGGACCACACTCTAAAAATGCTAAAATAAAGATATTTCAAAAGTTGTTCCCCAACAACAATAACATAAATAACAATAATGGAAACAATAATATGAGCAATGTCAATCAAGCTTCCACATCTAATGCACTACATTATGAATATTCTGCGAACCATATATCAAGATTTGACTCCTTGTGTGGTAAAATAGAAACAAATGATATATGTGGTTTTGACTCCATGTGTGGCTACATTGAAGAAGTAAACACTCATGTAAATAACCTTGTCCTAAAAGTAGCTAATTATGGTGCAACTACTCAGTGGGGTAGAATTACTTTGCAAGCTGCCACTCCCAATCCCACTAATCCATCTATTCCACATGCGCCTATTGCACCATCCACTTCACAAAGACCTACTTCTCGCTACAATGTCCTCTCTTAGTTAGGGAAGACTCCTACATAGATATCCATTCTAGAGCTTCTCACCACCTCACCTATCCACAAGAAAATTTTGGAGACTGCACTTTTAGAGTCTTGTATTCCTGAAAAAAATAATGCATCCCAATTCACTACCATGATTGGAAATCTCACTGCACACCAACAAATTGTCTTCACAAACAAAAATTTCCAAGGTCCCGATCAACACCACAATTTGTCACTCCACATTGAAGTCCTTTGTTGATATATCGATCAAGTTTGTTATTAGTGACACACTCTTATTTAGATTGTATATAGCTACCAAGTTCTTTGTACAACTATTAGTGTTTTTCAAGTATTTCAGTTGTCACCAAGTTTTACAGTTGCTACCAAGTCCTTTGGACAAATCTTAGTGATTATTGAGTAGTCACAGTTACAGTGAAGATCAACAGTGTAAACAATGCATCTCAGTGTATGTTGAGTTTACTAATACAAGTCAAACTTTGTAGTATTCACTAAGTTTGCAGTGTATGTGATGCAAGTCTAGTGTTAACTGAGCTTCCCAGTGTTAACCAAGTGACTTAGTTTATACCAAGATTGAGGTGATAGTGTTTACCAAATCATACAATCTAAATCAAGAGACTCAGTTTATAAGATGAATTTCATAGTATCTACCAAGTCACTAGTGTAGACCAAGTTCAAGATTACTTGGAAATGATCAGTATGGACTGAGCTTCTATGTCTACCAAGTGCATGATGATGCCGATCATTGACAATGGATATTGAGTATCAGAACCTCACCAATTTAGTCTTCAAAACCTAAATGTCTTCATGTGGGTTGACTTTGTAATAGTTGTGGTATCTTGTATTGTGTTTGACTTTGTAATTTGTATAATTGAATTGATATATATGTAATGTATTGTATCATATCCAAATCATGAATAATAGTGAGTATGGGCATTGAATCAATGTAATCATTAGAGAAGAGTAGAAAAGAGCAAACTGAGAAGACTACAATAGTATCAAGAGTAGCAAAGACATATCTATCATAGTAAGGTGGTCAATACTTAAAGGAATCTCATTTAGCAAACCAAGTTGCAAATCAGAGATCATCTACTATTTCATCCTAATAGGTGGATCAGTTAAATCCTTTCACAAGGTATATCTAACAATCTTTTGTAAATCTCTTTACCGAGTGCATACTTAATTGTATGTTTGTAAATCCTTTCATATGGTGGACCTAGTAGTCCTCATTGCTCCTAATAGGGCAGATCATCAGAAGTGATCAATGTAAGCTTTAACGGGCTATCTTTATACTTCATTACTAAAGTTGTGAGTATCATCCCCACCCTAGTTTTATTTTCTATTTGGAAGGATTTTGGGTCACCAAATCTTTGTGTCACAGTGTTATGAATTCTTCCATGTTTTTAGTTTCTTATGCATGCAATTAGATTAGAATATATGTGATGCATTAAATTCTAATTGGATTATTAAGAGTTGAATTTTTTGAAGTTTTAGAAGTTTCTAATTCACCCCTTCCCTCTCAGTAACTTAGCATAGTCTAGAATATTTCCAACATTTGGTATCAAAGAATTGTGGTTCTTAGGAGAAAGCTTAATAGTTTTAGCAAAGATCAAGGCTATGGAGATATTCAGACTTGACAAAGCTATTGATAATGAGAAGCTAGACTTAGAAATGACCATTTCCCAACTCAAGAAAGCAAAGGAGTAACTCTCTCAATCCCTGAAAAGAAGAAAAGAACTTGCAACTCAAATGAATGATCATTTCTACATTGAAGAAAGAATTGAAGACCTTCATTCAAGCAATTTAGATAAAGCCAATGAAGCAATCAAAGAACTTCTAGAAAAGAATGGTTCCCTACAAGAAGATGTAAGAAAAATTAAAAGAGTGCAAGAAATTCATGCAGTAAGGTTATGTGAAGTCATGGAATAGAAAAAAAAAAAGATAAAAGAAGAGATAGATGGAAGGAGCAATGAAATTTAAAACCAATCCTTTCAACAAGAAGACCTTATTGATAAACTCTCCAATGCAAATGAGGAAATCATGAGCCTAAGATTTGAAAATGAAAGAATGAGAAATGATCTAAATTTTGAAAGACAAATCAATGAAAGAATGAGAAATGATTTGAATTCTGAAAGGAAAATCAATGGAAGATTACGAAATGATCAGAACTTTGAGAAGCAAATCAATGAAAGAATGATGAAATCACAAGAAGACATGAATCAATTGAATGAGAAAAACCTCTATAGGTAAAAAGGAAAAGTAGGAATTGGATATACAGAAGAAGGAGAATCATCCAAGCAAGGAGCTCAAAAGAACCAAAGACCTACTTGCAATCATTGTGGTAAAATAACTCATACATCAAACAAATGTTGGAGCAATGGAAAAACAAAATTCAATGGAAAGTGCTACAATTGCAATCAGCATGTCATAAGGCTAATGAATGCAAAGAAAAACCAAGATTTGAAGAAAAATGTCACAAATGCAAGAAACATGGACACAAGTCATCAAAATGCAAAACCAAGGTATTGAATCCAACAGAGCAAATTGTGAAAATAATATTTGGTTGGGACTAAAACACTTGGTGCAGATGTCATTATTGTGAAGAATTTGGACACATTGGAATAAATTATGTAAAACATCATATGATGAAAAGAGACACTACTAAAAGATGTTTCATTTATATAGAACTTGGTCATCTTGCCAAGAATTGAATGAATACTGGTAGAATTGAAGATGAGGAAAAGGCAAAAGTTGATAACATCTGAAAGTAGATGAGACAAAAATGGGTTCCTAAGTCTACTAAGGATACAAGTCCAAGTAATGATGATCAAGTCACTCAAGAATTGGGTGACTCTATCATTTTTTCTTAAGTTCTCAAAGGATAAATTGGAACTATGCTATCAAAGAAGACACTCAAAACAATTTTAGATTGAAAAAGAAAAATGATCCAAATTAGTATTCAAGATACAAAGGGATCACCTAATTCAAGTGTTTACCGAGTTATCTTCTCTACCGAGTAAGGTTGGGTCACAGACTCTACTGAGCAAGGTCGGGAGTGATAAAGATATTCATGGTTAACAAGTCATGAAGACTTCGTCGAGTGTTCAATACAAGCTTAGTTGATGACAAGTTGTCAATGTGATGTTAGTAAATATGCCTTCGTATTGAGCATATATGGCAAAATTTTAACAAAGAGCATGAAGTCAAAGTCATTTCCTACCATGAAATTTTGAGTGCTAATGCAAAAGTGCAATCTTCAGAGCTTCCAAACGATTTGAGAAAATTTCCAGTGAAATTTTTTGAATTCCCTCAAACCCTACCAAGTGAAGATGGCATCAAGTAGCAACAAGGTTAAGTGAGGATTTGACATGTTGGTTTGTGGAGTGGAATGGAAAGCACTAGACTTCAAGCTCACTCCTGTGATTGTCAAAACCCTAGATCTGAGTGGAGCACAATCACAAATCCCTCCAAAGGTACTTATAATTAATGACATTTGCACTCATTTCAAGTGTGTTTGTCATGTCCCCATATTTATAAGATCTAATGATAAATTAATTATTAATAATAATGATATAATTTGTCATTAAGTTAACATATTAATATGCCCTTGTCTCCAAGAGAAAGGATATCTATCACATCATTTGTAGATTATTATTCGTCGACCTCCATTGTAATATTAAATGAGTTGATATTCAAAATCAAACAAGTCGACATTTCATTGATTAGAATGATTCTTCAATATTACGTAATTATATCAAATGTATTAATATCATGCCTTTATATGTATGTACCTTAATACATATATATTACCCTATTCTTATATCACACTTTAAGGGGGAATCCTATAATTGGATAAAATATAATAATAGTTCATACGCTATTATCGATTGTTCACAAAGAAATAATATTGATACACTATATGAATAAATATTAGTCATAATTCATAATAATAGTAAATTGATTAATCGATATAATAAGGATAAAAGAATTAATATAAATATAATATGATATATATATAAAATAAATAAGGATGGTAATAAGGGTGACAACATTATTATGTTATATAGATGGCTTATATTATCCATAAGCCCAAGGATACACTACGAATATGGAAGTTTAAATAATTAATAAATGTTATACATATATAATAAATATTAATGTATATTATTAATTATATGTTAATAATCATTATTAAACCCTAACCATAACAAGTAGTTAATTATTTGAAGGGTTGCAACCATCTATGACCATTCACTTGTAATAACATATATAAACACGAGAGCAAATGATAGACTAATTTTTATCATATACGACAGAGAGATGGAATGGCAACACATTAATAGTTGTATAAATATTTAGACTCGACTGCACATCAAAATACATGGCTCACCATTGTTGAAGCATTGCAGATTGCATACATAATAAAGTTATATCAGAGAAAACATGGCAAAAGATATAAA
Source organism: Cupressus sempervirens (assembly GCA_028749045.1). Lineage (NCBI taxonomy): Eukaryota > Viridiplantae > Streptophyta > Pinopsida > Cupressales > Cupressaceae > Cupressus > Cupressus sempervirens. The sequence goes on from CM053783.1 coordinate 128,433,093, forward strand.
TAAAGGAAAAGTCAAAAAAATGAATGACCCTAAAAAGGGGTCATTACAATTGGTATCAAAGCTAGCATCCTGCCAGCATGTGAAATCTGAAGAAAAGTGAAGATTACCATTGGTAGTATTTCACTCTCCTTTTACCAGCAGCAAAAGAGAATATTATACACAACACAAATTTTTTTTTTATAAAAATGGTGTGAACTGACCTGAATATCCCATGTAACCTACCAATCTAAGGCACTGCTGCATCTCCATTGTGTCAATATATTCCTTGGCTTCACACAAGAGTTTGACTGTTTCTACATGACCATACTTGCAAGCTATTACCATGGCTGTTTCCCCAAACTTAGTGTAACAGTAGGCAAACTTTCTCCTCTTGTCAAGGAGATGTTCGAATAGTTATGGATTAACACAATTAGTAGCTTCATGCAGTGGAGTATTGTTATCATTGTTCTTCACACCAGCCATACAAGATTGCTCACAAAGAATCCATTTAATAATAGATAGATGGCCTTCCCTCACAGCAATATGCAAAGGAGTATCTCCCTCAAAAGTAACTTCACGCAGAACTTTCCTATCTAACCCTTTAATTAAGGAGGCATTACCAGTTTTCAGAATGAGGAAGAGTTCCAAATTCATTTTATTATCTCTTCTTGTGCTCGCCTACAATTTGATCTCAACAAAAACATAAAGAACGATTGCTACAACAATTGTGTGTTTGTCGTTAGGCATATTCGATTGATTTAGTTTAGTTAAAAAAGAAAGCATCACGAGGAGCTTCATTTTGTTCAGAGAAGTTTGAATAATGATGAATATTTTTTGATTCAGTGGCAGTGAAGGGAGCAAAGTAAGGGTGCATGTGTTAGCTAAAGCTCTTATTGATGAAGTATTTAATAATAAACTCTTCACTACTTGAAAAAGAATGAGGTGTAATAGTTTGAATTTATAGTGGCTTATGAGCTGTTGGGAATATTGGATTGCCCAACTAAATGCAGACGTGCTCAATGGTAGATTCCACAAAATATTATTGCAGAGGCATTGAAGCTCAATTTCTGCGTTGAAGCAATGTTACTATTGGGCTCATTGATATTACTGGAGGAAGCAATTTCTCTGTTTGTATAACCCCACTTTCGATGTCAATGCTTGATGGTTTCAATCGCACTTGGAGGCTATAAGTTGTTGACTGTCAATATCTTATCGTTCAAAATAAAATGCGCTTGATAGTTTGAACTCACTCTGCAACAAATGTCTTCTAGTTGACTCAAGGGCAATCATGTTGTTTTCGGAAGCTATCAGATTAAAGACTAAAGGTTATGCCTTCGGAAGCTATTAAACTTACTCTTGTGACATTCTGCATGGCCACCAAAAAAAAATGAAATTGGTATCTAGTGTTGAAAAATATTTTTACATGGAAAAAACTACAACTCAATTATTATTCCTTATTTGACAAAAGACCTAAGAAAATGGCAAAGCAAAGAAAAGCAAATCAAAATCAAATAGTCGATAAAGGCTCGCGCTCATATATTTAAAGAAAAGTTGATGAGTCTCCTTCGTCAGCGGAACAAACTTATTTTAAACGTGCATATCATTTTAAAAGCTTATGAAATAGAGTTCCATTCATTAAAACATGAGTATTTCTACTTTGAGGTCCAAGTGGACAACTGCATATGCCGTAAATGAAGGCACTACTCTTGTCCTCTGCTGAAAGAGATCTTAGATGTGCAAACATTGATTAGGGGTGTTTATGTAAAGCCACTCGATGAGACAATCTATGCTTAAAGAAGTAATACAGATGGTAGAAGCCCTCGCCAATGTCAAAACTACCGATGACAATGAAAATACTGAATGCTTGATTTGTAGAGATAATAATCATCATGAAGGTGACTTTGGTCGTTTTCTTGAAAGCAGAAGTTTGGAATAAAAATAAGGAAGGAGGTGATAAATAATTTCCACCACATACAGTGAAAGATTCCCGCCAGCAAAGATTAACTTCACCTTTGGCCATATGTTACAAGGTACAATCAGAGAGCTCTACGCAGAACTGACGCAGGTATTGCCCCCATACGCAGACATTATTAGGTATGCATATATATATGAATAGCCGAATTGATATAAGGTATTTTAATTAAAATTGATCGATAGGTTTAAAAAGGAAAGTGATTATTATTAGTCTAATTAAAAGATTATATTAATTTGACTAATATAATAAATATGGATTAAAAGATATACATTATAGATTGGTGATTGAAATAATATTAATTAAAAGGATATACATTGAGTTGATAATTAAATTGAACAAATACTTATTAAAGTTGATAGTTAATTTCTCTATTAAAGAATATACACTTTATGAAATCAATAGTATATATATTTTTATGACGGTTATTTAAATTTATCATTACTACTATTTTTAACATTATATGAACCTAAATATAATAGAGTTAATGATAAATAAGAAAGTCATGTTTAATATTATCGATAGAACTATTATATTATCATTAAATGATGAATAGTAAATTATTCAATTAATTATGTGTGTAATGTCTCATTATTCATTTTTGAATCAGAATTTCATAATCATAGTTATTTGATAAGGAAACAAAATGTTGGAAAGATATGTATTAAAGTATATATTTCAATTAGATTATTATAGATATTATTGGAATCATTTATTGTGCAAAATTTTTTATTCTTGAGTATGATATAAATCTTTCTCTTATTTTTGTATTTCTCTACAAGCACTTGCTTTGATCTTTCTTTTGAGTATGTCTTGCAGAAAAAGGGATATTGATATCAGATTCAAAGGGAGTTTGACACTTCCAAGGTAAAAGAGCCTAACAATTCATTAGTGGCAAGCTCGTAAAGAAAGGGAAATACACAAGGGAAATCATTAGTGCAAAAGTATTTTGAAACATCTGCATGATCGACGTATTCTCCCAAGCACTTAATGCACATGGAAGTGGGGAACTATTCAGCAAAGGTGGTTGAATCTATAAGGATTTTTAAGGTAGTTAAGAATAAATAATGGCTAAATATCCTATAATCACCACTTTAACACATAAAGGTAATGAGGTAAGGTATATATATATTGTGCATGCATTTTTATGAAATAATGGATAGTATCTTTCTTATTACTGACACATTTGTTATTGTGAAGAATATTGAATAGTCTATCAATGATTCTAGTTACAAAGAAATGAAATCAGAATATATGAAAAAATGAAATATAAATGAAAAATGAAATATAAATAAATAGCAAAGTATTAAACACCATGGAAATATATGAATTAAGGTACAGTGACCTATCATAGTTTAGTGACTATGGGTTTTACACTTGACATTACAAAAGAGTAAATACATGTCCATAAAGAAGTGAATATTCTAAAAAGGAAAGAATTTAACCAATTATGATAGATGGGAAAGACATGTGAGTAGATAGTACATAGGGGTCTATTTATCATCCACATTATGATCTCTTAAGATAGGGAGTGGGTGGAGGGAGAGGCAGAGTAAATTTGAGCACCTGATGGATATCCTCCAGGGAACCGCTTGTAGCTTGTTTCACGCGCCCTTTGCACCATCAATCTACCATCTCAAGATGATCGTAATAAGAAGAGAGAAAGATTCCTATTCATTAGATTAACATTCATTTTATCATCGAAATTATGATCTCTTAAGATAGGGAGTGGGTGGAGGGAGAGGCGGAGTAAATTCAAGCACCTGACGGATATCCTCCAGGGAACCGCTTGTAGCTTGTTTCACGCGCCCTTTGCACCGTCAATCTACCATCTCAAGATGATCATAATAAGGAGAGAGAAAGATTCCTATTCATTAGATTAACATTCATTTTCTCATCCACATTATGATCTCTTAAGATAGGGAGTGGGTGGAGGGAGAGGCGGAGTAAATTCAAGCACTTGACGGATATCCTCCAGGGAATTGCTTGTAGTTTGTTTCATGTGCCCTTTGCACCATCAATCTACCATCTCGAGATGATCATAATAAGGAGAGAGAAAGATTCCAGTGTCAAATAATTATGTTCATTAGATTAATCTTCTCAACCACATTATGATATCCTAAGGTAGGGAGTGGGTGAAGGGAGAGGCGGAGTAAATTTGAGCACATGATGGATATCCTCTAGGGAACCACTTGTAGTTTGTTTCACATGCCATTTGCACCGTAAATCTACCATCTCAAGATGATCATAATAAGAAGGGAACAAATCATCACAAGACTCATCTTTCTTTAGAGCTATTATATACTAATAATTATTTGTGTTTGTAGGATCCATGATCAAAAGGAGTATTGGGGAAGTATATTTTTCATTCCTTTTACTCTACTTCATTGTGAAAATCAACAAAGAATGTATGATGTGTCTGCATCGTGTATGCTTTGTGCCTTCATGCATCATGTGTCTGCATTGTGTATACTTCATGTCTTCATGCATTATGATATTAACTACATGCATACTTTATGTGTTTTTTCATTCAAGTGTATAACTTGTATATTGAATTCATAATAAAGGTTTAGTGTAAACAATCATTGCTTGAGGACAAGCAATTTGAGGAAGGGAAGACTGTCATGTTCCCATATTTATAAGATCTAATGATAAATTAATTAATAATAATAATGATATAATTTGTCATTAAGTTAACATATTAATATGTCCTTGTCTCCAAGAGAAAGGATATCTATCACATCATTTGTAGATTATTATTCATCGACCTCCATTCTAATATTAAATGAGTTGATATTCAAATCAAACAAGTCGACATTTCATTGATTAGAATGATTCTTCAATATTATGTAATTATATCAAATGTATTAATATCATACCTTTATATGTATGTACCTTAATACATATATATTACCCTATTCTTATATCACACTTTAAGAGGGAATCCTATAATTGGATAAAATATAATAATAGTTCATACGCTATTATCGATTGTTCACAAAGAAATAATATTGATACACTATATGAATAAATATTAGTCATAATTCATAATAATAGTAAATTGATTAATCGATATAATAAGGATAAAAGAATTAATATAAATACAATATGATATATATATATATATATATATATATATATATATATATATATATATATATATATATAATAAATAAGGATGGTAATAAGGGTGACAACATTATTATGTTATATAGATGGCTTATATTATCCATAAACCCAAGGATACACTACGAATATGGAAGTTTAAATAATTAATAAATGTTATACATATATAATATATATTAATGTATTTTATTAATTATATGTTAATAATCATTATTAAACCCTAACCATAACAAGTAGTTAATTATTTGAAGGGTTGCAACCATCTACGACCATTCACTTGTAATAACATATATAAATACAAGAGCAAATGATAGACTAATTTTTATCATATATGATAGAGAGATGGAACGAAAACACATTAATAGTTATATAAATATTCAGACTTGACTGCACATCAAAATACATGGCCCACCATTGTTGAAGCATTGTAGATTGCATACATAATAAAGTTATATCAGAGAAAACATGGCAAAAGATATAAATAAAGAAAGGAAAATTCAAAAAAATGAATGACCCTAAAAAGGGGTCATTACAGTGTTATTCAAGAAATTGGTACATTGATGGCCTAGGCCAAGTATGTTTCAATGGAGTTTTGAAACCTGAGCACCAACACCTCGAAACTAAAGGATTAACACATATCCCTCACATGCCCCTTGAATTTCAAGTCAAATGGATTAGGTTTATCCTTAGCTGGGTGCATAATGGTCAGTTGTGGTTGGAGCAACTAATGTTAATCACAAAGGAGATGATTCATCAAATGACTAGCCTCCCAATGCTAGCCAAGGCCAACATGACAAAAATCCTAGGTCGGGCAGAGTTGGAAAAGAAAACCCTAGCAAAATGGAATGGCAGAGGAATGAAAATCAGCAGTGTTTTTGATATGGAATTGAAGTTTGGTATTCACATTATTGCACATAAGATTTATAGCTCTAGTAGGTTAGACAATGTGTAATGTGAAGCCATAGACTTGGCATACAAGGTGGTAAAGAACAACCTATCATTTGACCTTGCCAAACTATTATTGAAATAGTTCAACAAAAATATGGAAAGCATGAGAACTTCAAAGAATAACCCATGTAAGTTCGGTTCCTTGTTAACTTGTATATTCCTTTAAGTTCAAAAATTTTCCCTTCTAAAAGCACTATTGTGTGGAGAAAAGATGTGCCTGTGCTTTATTAGATAAATGAGTATATTGTAGAGATGGGTGAAAATTATAACAGTATTATGGATAATTATTTTGATGTATTCAAAGAGAAAATGAACAATAGGTTTTGAATCCCCAAGAAACTATTAGAAGATTATAAGGATGATGTATGTTTCGTGGTGGATTGTGACAAAGTTTACATTTAGGCAGTCAAGCCTAGAATTGTGTGGGTAAAACCTCTTGGTTATGAGGTCAATATTGATGAAAACTAAGACATCATTAAAGCTCTTATCAATGAGCCAGTTGATCCTAAGGCTACATATTTTGGAACATATGATGAAGCAAAGGCTAGGATTGAACTTGAGATAAAGCTTCCTTAGGCGGTAAACAAAGGGAAGAAGAGAATTGCAAAATTGAAAGCCAGTTCAACCTTTTTGTTAACCAAGGAAAAAGGAGAAGATGTAAAAGTAGAGGATGAGGAATTTGAAGAAGAAGAGCCACTAAGGAAGAAAGGCAAGGTAATTATTACCAAGCTAGCAAAACCATCCACTATAGTTTTTATAGGAGACCTTCTAGTAAGAAATTTGACAAGGAAGACAGAGATATTATATTTAGAAAACCTCAACCTACCTTCCAAGACAGATTAAAAGATCTAGAATTAGGAGTAGGAATAACAAATTTCAAATCATTAAAATATGAAACTAGGATAGCAGAGGAGCAGAAGCAGATGGAAGACTTGGTAATGGATAAGATGGGAAAATGGAAATACTCACTAGACCATCTTGCTTCTCAAATTCCTAATGATTTATTGGAAAAGACAAAGCCAAGATGGGATTTTTCCATGCAAATTGTCAAAGACATAAATGGGCAAAACTTGAGGTAGCTATTATCGAGCATATCAGATGTTGAGGTAAAAGAGTCATTAAAGAAAAATGAAGAAAAATTGACTCTAAAGTTTAATACTTGTCTAGTTTTGATTAAGGACATTGAGCATGTTGTAAGGAATGCAACAAACACTTGGAAGAATATTTTTTTGTTACATAAACCAAGTGATTTTCCAGTCAATGTCAAAGATGAAGATGATGAAGAATAAGATAAGGAGAAAGATGAAGAAGAGAATGTTGAAGAAGTAACTCATTTTGACAATGAAGAATATGAAGAGGATCAAGAGCAAGATGCTACTGAAGAAGCAAAGCCAGATGATGAGGAGATTGATCTAGTTAAGATAGTTGCAATAGTCATTTCCTCACTTCCTCACTCTCCAAGCAAATGAGTGACAACTTCAAGCATGAAGATAGCCCCAACAAATTTGATTGTGACCACCAGTGCCAATCCAATCGTCCAATCACTCTTTGCTCCTACTTAGCTCAACACACCATTGATAGAAGTGACTTCCACTTCATCTACTAAGTTGCAAATTCCTCCTTCATCTACCAAGTTGAGTACTTCAGTTTTGACTTCTCCAATTTTGAGCACTTCAGTTTTGAGTACACCAATTTTGGATTCTTTAGGTATTTCTATAAATATTCCTTCAATCAACACAATATTAGTTTTTATAGCTAGTCCTAGCATATCTACCATCGTTTCTATTCTAGGTACAAAAGCAATAAGTGTAAGGACAATTGAGCCCAAGGTTCAACTGAGCACACAAATTTTGAGTAAAGGAAAAGAGCTAGAGGAAGAAATTGATTTAGATGAGGAAATTGTTATCCCTAATTGGGACATTTCCAAGCTTACCTCAGACCAAATGTAATTATTTTGTGAACTCCTCCAATAAAAGGCTAAACAAAATAAACTAAGAGAGGAGAGAGATAAGGAATTTAAAATAATTGAAGATTTAAAGAACATTATGGTAGAGACCATGGGTATTGAGGTTGACTCTTCTCAACCAATTTTGTATCAGCTAGTAGAGGCAGTTCAAAAATTCAACAAAGACACTGAAGGTCAAGAAAAGTTAGTACAAAAAGAAAAGAAAAAGTTTGATAATAAAGTGCTAGAGCAACATTGCTCAGCAAATAGCCATTCATCAAGTAGAATTTTCTACAATTTTGGGTAGTTTAGAAGCATCTTGTAAAAACGTGTCATCACTTTTTGGCAAGCTTTGTGATGTTTTTGATTTTACAAAATAAATAAAGGATAAGTTGTCCAAAATAGATGAGGATTTGAAAGCTAGTGTTGAGCAACTATAACTTGACCCTAGTTCAAGCTCTACATATTTTCAAAGGATAAGATTTTTGTCAGATGTGCAAGTAGAACTACTTAGAGAAGAAGCAAGAATTAGATCCACATTGATCGATATTCAAAATATGATTCTTATAATCATGGATGCACTACAAAAACATATTGTACACTCAAAAATTCTCATCCATGACAATAATTTCTCCATTACAGATCACATGGTAGAATTGTCAGCAGAGATTTAAATTGCACTTCACACATGCAAGATCCTACAAGGCAATTGGGATAATACCTTGGTGATTATGCTCAAGGTACATTCAGATTTTTTTTCTCATTTTGGTGTTACTATGTAAATAAATAGAATAAATTTTTGGCACTAATGTCAAAAAGGGGGAGAAAAGATATGTATGGAGAAAGTCATATGCTATGGGGGAGATTAAAAGTCATATGTTATGGGGGAGATTATGCAATAAGATGAAAAATAAATGGGGGATTATGTTATGTACAAAGAGATATATTGTATATAGCAAGAAGATCTGCATAGTATACTATATGAAGGAGCCTTACCATGTACAAATATATCTCTTACAAAATCAATTTTAAAAAATCTCAAAACAAAAAACTCTATTGAGCTAGTATCACAAGGTGATGAATAAAAGGTATTCAAGAATCTTTTTGAATTCAGTTTTGGCTGATAAGTGATTTTGTCACTAATGCTAAAGGGGGAGATTATTGACATATCAGTCAAGTTTGTTATTAGTGACACACAATTATTCAGATTGTTTATAGCTATCGAGCTCTTTGTATAGCTTTCAGTGTTTGCCAAGTATTTTAGTTGTCACCGAGTTCTAAAATTGCTACCAAGTCCTTTGGAAAAATCTCAGTGGTTACCAAGAAGTCATAGTTATAGTGAAGATCAATAGTGTAAACCATGCATCTTAATGTGTGCTGAGTTTACCAGTGCAAGCCAAGCTGTGTAGTGTTCACCAAGTTCATAGTGTATGTGATGCGAGTCCAGTGTTAACCGAGCCTCCCACTATTAACCAAGTGACTCAATTTATACCAAGCTCAAGGTGATAGTGTTTACTAAGTTGTACAATGTAAATCAAGACTTAGTTTATATGATGAGTTTCACAGTATCTACTGAGTCACTAGAGCATATCAAGTTCAAGACTACTTGAAAGTGATAAGTATCAACCAAACTTTTAGGTCTACCAAGTGCATGATGATGCCAAGAATTGACATTAGATGCCAAGTATTAGAACCTCACTGAGTCAGTCTTAACAACCCAATTGTCTTCATGTGGGCTAGCTTTGTAATATTTGTGGTAACTTGTATTGTGGTTAAATTTGTAATTTGTATAATTGGATTGATATATATGTAGGGTATTGTATCATATCCAAAGAATGAATAAGAGTGAGTATGAGAATGAAATCAATGTAATAATCAAAGAAAAGCATAAAAGAGAAAATTGAGAAGGCTATAATAGTATAAGTAGCAACAAAGACATATCTATCACAACTAGGTGATCAATACTTAAAAGAATCCCATTCAACAAACCAAGTTGCAGATTAGAGATCATCTACTATTTTATCCTAACTAGTGGATCAGTCAAATCTTTTCACAAGGTAGACCTAATAGTCTTTTTTAAATCTCTTTACCAAGTGCATACTTAATTGTCTATTTGTAAATCCTTTCACAAGGTAGACCTAGTAGTCCTCATTGCTCCTAATAAGGTAGATCATCAGAAGTGATCAATGTAAGCTTTAATAGGCTAACTTTATACTACAATGCTAAAGTTGTGGATATCATCCCCACTCAAGTTTTACTCTCTATTTGGAAGGTTTCTGGGTTACTAAATCTTTGTGTCATAGTGTTATGAATGCTTTCATGTTTTCAGTTTCTTATGCATGCAATTAGATTAGAATATATGTGATGGATTAAATGCTAATTAGATTATTAAGAGCTAAAATTGTTGAAGTTTTAGAAGTTATTAATTCACCCTTCCCCTCTTAGTAACTTAGCATAGTCTAGAATATTTCCAACAGTCCTTATACAAGGACATAAAATAAAACAAGTCCTTATAGATAATGGATCTGGGTTGAACCTTTGTACATTAAAGATGATCTATTTCTTGGGGCTTCTAGAAGACCTCTTATATATTAATAAAGGGATAAAAATTAAATAATATGATGAAAGAGAAAGAGAATCAAAAGGATTTAACATGCTACCAGTAAAGGTTGGGCTGGCTATAATCAATACTTAAATGCCATGTCCTAGATTTGGACTTATCACATAACATCTTCCTTGGTCGACTCTAGATACATACACTAAAGGTAGTGTTGGAATTACAGTAGGAAAGGTAAACTTCTGAGGGGGATGGGGGGGGGTGAATCAGTAGTTTAAACTTGGACCCATAAAACTTTCACCACACATCCATCTAATGCATTCAATGAGTAAACTAAAATAACATGTAAAGCATATACATATAAATCATGTAAATATGAAAGCATTCACACACATAACACCAGATATGATTACCTAGAAACCCTCCAAGTGAGAAGGTAAAAATGGGGTGGGGATAACACCCACAAATCTTCATTATTACAGCAATAAAGTGTATCCAATGAAGGTTACAATTTTTTAATCATGAGTCATGACCTACCTTGTGAAAGGTCTACCCTGTTAAAGGCTTACAAAGACTGTTAGGTCTCACTTTGTTAGAGAATTTCAACACCCTATTAGAAGTGTGCTTGGTTAAAGGACTTTAACTTACAACTAAGTAATCACCCTATTAAAAGATTTCATACAGCCTGTTAGGGCTACTCTATTAATACATTTTGACTAAAATCACCTGTTAGAATGTCTCAACATAGATCCTAAAGTTAGGACTTGCTTTCTTGATAATAGATCACCTCTAAATAGTGTCTTCTTGATCCTTCTCGATCAGATGTCTCTATACCATATCCTTTTCTCTATCCCCTGTTTTGCTCTAATTGATTCTACAATGTGGTTTCATTTCATAGCTTCTAAGTCACCATGAATACTCTGTTTGTGCATGCAAACTTTCCTCTTCTCTTCTCCAATTCCTTACACACTCATATGAAGATTTTAGGGTCTTTTCCACCTTAAGAAGACTTAGTGACTTAGGGTTAGGTATGAATCTACAATAGAGATTCATCTTTTTTTTTCTCAAATCTTCCCCTTTTTTGATTGGCTGCATGTAATTGCATAGGTAATCCAACTAGAAATTCATCCTTATCCCCAAAATATCAAAATATAATCTTAAGTCTACTAAAAAAGGGTTTAGATAGTTGTTTGTTCCATTACAAACAAATATGTCAAAATTGTGTTACTCAGCATCTGTAGTCTCTGATGTTTGGCATGTACTAATATTCTTGCTACATCTTAGCACCTACATTGCTCAACATCTACAATTTAGTTGGCTCCTAAATCACTCAACATGGTCTATCTGCTCAACACTTGAGTGACTGGGCACATGAGTGGCTTGACACTCACTATGACTCAGCATGGTCTAATATTTACATGTTGTGCCGATCACCATGCATTACTAGTTTGACATGAACTAAGTAAATGGATTAAGTGTGTTGACACTCACTTATAAAAACCAATCTGAGATCAACATGCAATACCATCTACATATCATCAGTGCTTGAAATTTCCCCACTAGGGAAGAGAGGTAACAATTCTAGGAGATCCTTTAGCTTTTTCCTTTTGTAAGAGATTAGAAGGTGCCCCAACAAATTTTTGTCTAGGCAGTGAGTTTTCTAAGGTTATACCTACATCTCTCACCATAACAGAATCACCTATCACAACAATATCAAAATTATCCAATATCAATTCCAGTTCCCATAAAGGAAAAGAGGAGGTTGAAGATATTAAGGCCAATATTACAATGAAGAAGGTTACTTTTTCTGACCAAGGAATGAGAGAGTATAAGTTTGAAAATTCCTTGTGTGTTGGATAGCTACCACTCTCCCCCTGATCCTTTGGATAATATTCCCAAATACCACCTTCTACAAATAAGTATATTATGCATGTTAATAAAAAAACCTTCAAACATTGGGGTTCACTTAGTGATGAACATATGGAGTCTAATATCTTAGATTGGCTATATTTTGATAGAAAAGATGATCATGTGAAACTCCCTAAAGAGAAGTATGTCAAGGCTCCTCCCATCATTGAAAATATGGGATATCACAGCACTAGGCTTGGGCCTAAAGAAGATGGAATCAGACAACCCTTTGAGGCTAATAGCTATCCTAAAGGACATGGTTGGGGCTCCATTAAACCCAAGGTGTCTTTTGTTGACAACTATTGTATAATGGAACCTGATTGTGAGACTAAGGATGAGAAATTCTTTGAAATTCCCTTTCAATACATCAAAGATGACCTAGATAACTATGTCCATCTCATTACCATAGTTGACCTTTCATCCACCAACTTAACCCTCACCAACCTTGACATGATAGACTGGGACCTTCAAGAAACACCATTAACTCTCAATATCTGTAACTCTAATGAAGAAGTGATAACACTCTTTGGCCTTAAGAATCTCCAAGACTATGAAAATGAGATTGAATACAATGAGGAAGCCTACTTTGGTAGCCAAGTCTACTCTCTTGGTCACTAAAGTGAAAAAGAAAAAAGAAAAAAATAGAATAAACATCATCTAGTGAGAACTCTTTTGGAGCACTTTTCGATGAAGAAAAAGACAAAATAAAGGACACATCTTCTAGTGAAAACCTCCTAGAGGGACTAGAAGGGGGAAAGGCTAACTTGTCATTTAGATCTTTGCTACTAGAAAAATAATCCATATTGAATGAGGATACAATTCTAGTTAACTTGGGAATGGTAGATAATCCAAAAATCACCTACATTGCAGCTACCCTAAGTCTCGAAGAGCAAAAGTGATGACTGAGTTCCTATAGAAAGGAAAAATCAATTTTGTATAGACATACAAAGATATGTTTGGTTTAGACATAGATTTGGTTGTGTATCACTTAGTAGTATATCCAAAGATTAAACCTATTAAGCAAAAGTTATGAAAGATGCATGCTAAGGTAGCACTTTTGGTGAAAGCAGAACTACAAAAAATGCTAGAGGCAAAATTCATCTGACCTATTGATTATCGTGAGTGGGTTTCCAACATTGTTCTTGTAGGTAAAGCATCTAGGGCATCCACATCTGTTTAGATTTTTGAGATCTAAATCTTGCATGTCCTAAGGATGATTTTACACTTCCTAACATAGAATTTTTTTGGATTTGACTGTCAATCATGAAATGTTGTTTTTAATGGATGGTTTCTTCGGGTACAGTTAGATCAAAATTGTAGAGGAAGATCAACACAAATTGGTATTCACTACCCCATGGGGAACTTTTTGTTACCAAGTCATGCATTTTGGCTTGACAAATGTTGATGCCACCTATTAATGTGCAATGATCACAATCTTCCATGATTTTCTACATGTCATAATGGAGGGCTATTTTGATGAAATTCTAAGAAAATCTAGGACACATGAGTTGGAGAAATAAAAAGTTTACCTAAACCCCAAGAAGTGTGTTTTTGGGGTTTAATCAAGAAAGTTGTTAGGTTACATAGTGTGAAGAAGAGGCATTGAGGTACATCTTTCTAAAGTGAAAGCCATCATGGAAATGCATCCACCTACTATATTGAAACAACTCTACAATTTTTAAGCATAGTTATAGTCCATTAGATGGTTTGTGTCCCAGTTAGTAGATAAAGTTCATCCACTCCAACATTTTCTTCAGAAAGACACCAAGTTTTAATGGGATTGCCTATATTAGAAAGCATTTGAGCAAGTAAAAATATACTTGGCTAATCCACTAGTACTAGTCCCTCCAACCAAAAGATGGCCATTGATTCTCTACATTTCTACAACTTCAATTGCCCTAGGTGCTCTTTTAGGACAACTAGATGACAAAGGTAATGAGAAAGCTATCTACTATATTAGTCAAACATTAGTTGGTTATGAGTTGAACTACACTGCTATTGAGCAAGCTTGTTTGGCAGCAGTCTTTTGTATGCATAAACTATGCCATTATATGCTTAATAACACTACACACCTCATTGATAAGATAGATCCTCTGAAGTATTTTCTATCAAAAGCTTCCCTCACTAGTTGTGCTACAAATTGGTTCTTGATTTTAAGTGAATTTGACATTGTCTATAAAGATCAAAAGGCCATTAAGGGACAAGTCATTACAAACCAACTCGTTGAAGCTCCTCTTCAAGGAGACCATCCTATCATAGCAGATTTTCCAGATGATACAATTATGACTATTACCCCTAGTACACAATGAAACTATATTTTGATGGTTCCTTCACACAAAAGGGATTGGGGGTAGGAATTTTGTTTGTTACATTGCAAGGAGACCTTATTCCTAAGTCTTATAAAACTTCATTCCCTTGCACAAACAACATAGTTAAGTATGAAGGATTAGTAATAGGGCTATGTCAAGCTATTAGATGGAATATTAAGAGCCTATTTGTCTTTAAAGACTCCCAATTGGTCATTAGGCAAGTCACAGATGAATACCAAAAGGATGAAAAGTTATTGCCATATCACCAAATAGTTGAAGATCTTAAACAACACTTTACTGAGATAGTTTTTTAGTAGATACAAGGACTAATAACAAAGCAATAGATGCTATGGCCACCATTGCCTCCATGATCTCCATGCCTAGATATAGTCCTAAGTGTGAGTGTCTTGTTGAGAATCTTTTTCTTCTTGCTTATGAGCAACCTAAATTAGAGCTGGTGTGTGAGATTGTCGGTCTTGAGTCTCCATGATACTCTAACATTTTTGCCTACTTTTGTTACAAAAAAATACCCATATCCCTTCCCACAAACCAAAGCAAAATATTCATCTGTTACACTACCCAATATACTATCCTAAGTGATACTCTTTTTCAAAAATGCTTCAATGGAACCCTCCTCTGATGTCTCAGTTTAGATGAAGCCAAAACAATATAAGAAGAGGTTCACTAAGGAATTTGCAGTATCCATTCTTGTGGCCTTACGTTATCAAAAAGGATCCTCAGAATGGGTTAGTATTGGCCTACTATGGAGGTTGATGCATATCATTTTATGAAACAATGTGTTCCTTGTCAGTAACATGGAGATTTGATACACACTCCCACCCAAGATCTTCAACCCACCATCACATAATGGCCCTTTTCCTACTAGCGATTCGATCTTGTTGGTCAGATATATCTAATTTTGCAAATGGACATAAGTATATTATTGTTGCCACTGAATACTTCACAAGGTGGGTTGAGGCTATTTATTTAACCTATACCACCATAAAATAGGTTTCAAAGTTCATCTTGAACTACATTATCTATTGTTTTAGTATCCCTCAAGACACCATGACTGATAATTGAACTCCTTTCAAAAATTAGGAAGTTGCCACATTGTGTAGGAAATTTAGGATCACCCAACATTTTTCCACCAAATACTTCCCCCAGGGAAATGGCCAAGTTAAGGCCACCAATAAAACCATTTTGAAAATCCTAAAGAAAACCATTGATGCAACTGGCCATGATTGGCACCTCCAAATTTCTCCCACCCTTTGGGCCTATCCCACCTCCATCTATACCCCCATAGGAGCCACCCCATTTTCCCTTGTTTATGGTTCTGAAGCTATTTTACCCATCAAAATTGAGCTCCCTTCCCTCATAATCTCTCTCAAGGATTTGATGTCCAAAGAAGAATGTTGAGTTGCTCACTTGCAAGAGCTACAACTCCTCAATAAGAGACACCTCAATTCCATAATCCACCTCCATGTATATCAAAATCACCTTCAAATCCAATTTCACAAAAAAGACAAACCTCAAGAATTTGAGGTGGGTGACTTAGTTTTGTAGCATAAAATGAGGAACCTCCAGAATCGTAAAAAGAAAGGAAAATTTGAAGCTAATTGGCTTGGTCCATTTATCATTACAACAAAATATGGTTCTAGGTCATATCAGATTGCCACTTCAGAGGGAGATCCACTCCTTGAGCCTATAAATATCCAACACCTTAAGTGGTTGTATGCTTGAGTTCTATAGTTCCTATACAGTGTTGTTAAAGTTCCACTAGAAAACTCCAAAAAAATTTGTAAAATGTTCCTAAAAAAGTGACTAAAAAGAGAAAAAAAACATTTGTAAAATGTTCCTAAAATTTCACAAGATGAATCCTTCCTACACATAGCACTACAACCTTCACTCTTGGACTAGCATTCCTAGCAAAAACTATGGGCTAAATGACTACTTGGTTATGAGGTCTCTTTTGTTTGATTTCATCTTTGTGTGTTAGTAGTGGTCTTTATAGTATGCCTTGATCTTCCATATCTTGGCATCATCTGAATGTTTCCTATTGACTACACATGTCATTTGTGGTATGATTTGTTTTCATGATTCTTTAGTACATCTATGTTAGTTACAAGTTATGATTATGGATTTCTCACTGGGGGCAATGGGTTAGCACACTTTCTTCCAAGCTCCCTAAAAAGAATTTGGGTGTGCCTAGACCTCTCTAATGCATATATGACATTTGTTCCATCATGAATATGAAAACTACGTCTATTGTCCTAAAGTCTCTATTTTTGAGAGTCTAGTCTATGGAAAGGAACCTTGTCATCTATGCTTCTATAGCATTGGGTGCATAACTCCTTTTTCAAAATTAAACTAGGGTGTGCTCTCCCATATAAACACAACTAAATCCCTTAGTATCATATAGAAGAATTCATGTAGTATAGGATTTCATTGTGCTCTACTTGAGACAAAGGTTTCATTTATTCCCCCTTCCTATGCTAGGCTACTTTATTCCTATGAGTTAACAAGTTTGACACAAGTCCACCATTTAGGTCTCATTCATTTTTGCATTTTCATTTACACTTTGTACTTACATCATTCCATTTTTCATTTTTTTAGCTCATACATGATTAGTATGTTACTAAAATTTTCATTTAGGATACATTCATTTTTCATCTATTACATTCATTACATATTACATTATGCATCTCATTCATTACATCATATTAGTTTTTCATTACATTAATCCATTAAATATCATAATCATTACATTTAGTGACATACACATCATGATAAAGCAAAGCATATAGTAAATCCATACATGTGGAATAACAACATGCATACATCTCATAAATTGCCATAGGACCTGCATCATCCACACATTTAGTCATCATATATGCATCATAGGAAAAATAAAATCATGCACATCCTGCATCACAATGTCAGTAACAACATCATAAACATCACATGCATAAGAGTCCACCCTCCATATATAGATAGGCTCATCGAATCATTTCATATATATCAAAAGAATAAGTGTCTGTGTACAATTTGTATACAAAAAGAATCATGTAGTACATCATGCACAATGCATCATCAAAAACTTGCTGCATCTACATCATTGTGTCAAATTGAATGCTCCAAGGCTCCCATGGCTGGTTGTGAGAGCCCTACCCCTCCTATCCCCCCTCTTTGTGGAGGCCTACCCTATCCTAGTGATGGTTCTGACCTTTGATGCCCCCCTATGGCCCATGAGCTAGACGCCTCCTAGAATTCAAGTTGTCACTGATATGCCAGAGTGACATCATGATAAAATATCCTATAATAACTTGCCTCTCGCAAGGCTCATGCTTCATATCAACATGTAGTCAGGGCCTCCTATAACATTGTCAATGTCCCCCCAGCCTGCAGCATCTTCCTGGTGATATCGTGCTAGCCATGATACTCATCCACTTGCCTTTGAAAGGTCTCTCTCTTTGATCATAGGGTGGCCATCTCCTATCAAAGAGTATCCATCTTGGCTAGCTCACCCATCTTAGCCTACATGGTGAAATCGTTAAACTCACTAGCATCTATCCTCACTTGTAGTGTAGTCAGGGCCTCTTGTGTACTATCCTACCTATACCTTAGCCTATAATTAGGCAATCTCTTTAAGTATGCTCCCAGCCCTAACACTCTTAGCTACTACCTCTCCCTATAGATGAGAAACCTTGGTCTAGAGGCTATCCTTCTCAACCCTCATTGTATCTACATCCCCTAGCTAAGATGGCCCCAGTGGTACCTATACCTATGGACCCAATTGTGGTTGCTACCCTAGTAATGGCCCTACTGATGGTGGTACTCTCTGCTAGCACACTTGCCATCCCTGTGGCCCCTACTGTGGTACCTACCCTAGTGGTGGCCCTACTATTACTTGTTCCAGATCTCCACTTCTAACCCCATCTCCCCCACCTCATGACTTCTCTACTAGTGGAGGCATTCCTAGCCCTATCAGTCTCAGGGGATGATGAGCTACCCACCACTATGTATATGTGGGTGTCATACCTACATCTCTCATATCCTACCCATGTACCCATGGTACTAGCAGCATGCCATGCCACGAAGCCCTTGGAAATCTTAGAGTGGTCCCATGTCCCCACAATCTTCCATACTCCTGGGATACCACTAAATATAGGAACCTGTCTAGTACAACATCTTAAGTCCGTCCAAACTACACCCTAGAGGGAATATACCTCTATTGTGATGTGGAGCCTAATAGAACTCAAAGGTTTATTCTGTGTGATTTCCCTCTAGATTATTTCTATGGGGGTTTAGGGGCAGTGCCCCCAAGATGGGGTCAAGAGCAGTGCCCCTATAGGATCATGGGGTAGTGTCCTAGGTGTGCTCCCTATTGTAGTACAGGTTGGGGTTGAGGGGCAATGCCCCCATTGGGGTTTTCAGGGGTAGTGCCCCTAAAGCCAAAAATGCACTTATATTGTAAAATGTGTCAGCTACTATTTTATTATTATTCCAGCCCTAATTTTGTAAGTAGCAAAAAGCTTGTATAAAAAAGGTTAGGGTAAGGGATTTCATTATGAATAGTGATATTGTAGCTTCTTGCGCTAGTATTGAGCTATAAGGGGTTATGGATTGTAATCAAGTTGTAATCACTAAAATAATAATAATATTGGACTTGTTATTGGTGGATGTAGCTCAGGGATTGGGTGAACCACGTTAAATCTTGGTATCTTGTGTTCTCTTTTATGCAATCTACTATTTTCTAGTATTGGTTATGTTTGCATGTAACTGTTATTTTTGTCTGAGGTTAATCTAAATAAGTGGTATCAGAGCTAGACTATCATCATTTTTTTTAGCCAGACTATTGTCATTTTTTAGAGATCCTTTACAAGAATGTTTCACAGTTGAGTGGGAGTCTCACGGTTGAGTGGGAGCAATGAAAGGTGAGGGTAAGATAAGAGTTAACAAGTTTAATGGGAAAAAATTTTAGTTATGGAAGATACAAATGGATGACTATCTCTATCAAAAGGATTTATGGAAGCCGTTGGGAGGAAAAACTAAAAACTAGGGAACTATGACAAATGAGGACTAGGATATTTTAGGTAGGAAGGCACTAAGAAGGATTTGGCTATGCTTGGCACCATCAGTGACATTTAACATTACAAAAGTGAAGATGATAGAAGAGTTGATGGAAACCTTAGTGAAATTGTATGAAAAGCACTCTACTTCAAATAAGGTATTTCTAATGAAGCATTTATTTAATATGAAAATGGTAGAAGGTAGATCTATTGCAGATCATTTAAATGAGCTTAATACTATTACTAGTCAGTTATCTTCTGTGGGCATCAATTTTGATGATGTGATCGATGTTATTTTGAGTGAAGAAACTCATAAGAAAACCTCAAGTGGATCTACATTAGGAAGTGCTTTGAATGCACAAAGTAGAGGCATAACAACTAAGAGAGGAAATAATTCTGGAAATCGTGGGAAATCAAGAGGAAAGTCAAAGGGGAAGAGGTCTCAATCTAGAGGATTGAGAGATTACTGATACTATGGGTTGAAATCAGGGCATAATAAGAAAGATTATTGGACTCAAAAGAACAATGAAGGAGATAAACCAGAAGGGAACTAGGAGGCACATGTGGTTAGTAACAAATTTGAAGAGGATGCTTTGCTTCTGTCTTTAGAAAGTGTTGATGATTCATGGGTTTTAGATTCAGGTGCTTCATTTCATGCTACACCTCATAGAGGTTATTTCATTGATTATGTCCAAGAGGATTTTGGGCTTATTTATTTTGGGGGATAATGAATCCTATCAGATTGTTGGAAAGACAAAAGTTAAGATTAAGTTGTAAAATGGGAATCATTGGCTACTACATGAGGTAAGACACGTTCCAAGGCCGAGTAGGAATTAAATTTTAGCAGGGCAACTTGGTGATGAGGGTTGTTTAGTTACTTTTAATGATAAAAAATGGAAGGTTTCAAAAGGTTCCCTTGTAGTAGAAAAAGGTGTGAAAGTACACACATTATATCTTTGTAGAGGTCATATTGTTCCTTCTAGTTTGATTCTTTCAGAGAAAATGAATGTTCAAGAATAGTTGTTGTAGATTCTGATGCAGCACTATGGCACAATAGACTTAGTCACATGAGTGAGAAAGGTGTGAAAGTACTTTATTTAAAGTAATTTTTACTAGGTCTAAAATGTGTCAATATAGATTTCTATGAAAATTGTGTGTATGGAAAACATTTGAGAGTGAATTTTGTGAAGACTGGGAAGGAAAATAAAAGTGAGAAATTAGAGCTTGTACATATAGATGTATGGGGATCAGCTTAGGTATCTTCCCTTGGTAGCTCTCATTATTATGTTACATTTATTGATGATGTAGCTAGAAAAGTATGGGTTTATTTCCTTAGACATAAATCTGATGCATTTCAAACTTTTAAGAAATGGAAATGCTTGGTTGAAAATGAGTCTAGAAAGAAATTGAAATGTCTCAGATCTAATAATGGTGGTGAGTATTGCAGTCATGAATTTGAAGATTATTGATCCACTAATGGTATTCATAGACAAACAACTATTCCAAGGACTCCATAGGAAAATGGAGTGGTTGAATGCATGAACAAGACTATAATGGAGCGTACAAGAAGCATGAGGTTGCATGCAAGGTTGCCCTTAAACATGTGGGTGGAGGCTATTAATACTGCTATATATTTGATTAATAGAGGTCCCTCTACTCCTTTGGGTTGTGGTATTCCCAAGGAAGCATGTAATGGTAAGAAGGTGAGTTATTCTTTTCTCAGAACTTTTGGTTGTGAAGCATTTGCTCATATAGATTCTAAAAATAGAATCAAACTAGAAGTTAAGTCAAAGAAATGTGTATTTGTTGGATATGACATTAATGAATTTGGTTATAGGCTTTGGGATTTTGCAAATCATAAAGTTATAAGAAGCAGGGATGTCATATTCAATAAGAAAGTGTTGTACAAAGATTTGTTGGAGCAACATAAGAAGAAAGAAAATGATTATGTAGTGCTGGATGATACTCCAAAAGCTGATGATCTAGTAATTTTGCAACAACCACAACAAAAAATACCACACACTCCCATGAATGTTAGATGATAAAAACGGATGAGTAGACCTCCAAAAATATTTTCTCCTTCCTTGTACTCAATTTTACTTACTGATGCTAGTGAACCTAAATTTTATGATGAAGCTATGTAGGTGGATACAAAGATTCAATAGGAGTCTGCAATGAAAGAAGAAATAGACTCTTTGCTGAAAAATAAGACATGAGATTTATGTAAGTTGCATGTAGGTAAAAATACTTTACAGAATAAGTGAGTTTATAGGTTGAAAGAAGAGGATGGAGGTAAGAAAATATTTAAAGCCATGTTAGTTGTAAAAGGATTTGCACAAAAAAAGGGCATTGATTTTGATGAGATATTTTTTTCTATTGTTAAAATGACTTCTATTCACATTGTTTTAAGTATTGTGGTTACTGAAGATTTACATTTGGAATAGCTTGATGTTAAAACAACCATCCTTCATGGGGACTTGGATGAAGAGATATATATGGCTCAGTGAAAGGGATTTGAGGTCAAAGCTAAGGAGAACTTAGTGTGTAGATTGAAGAAAAAATTATATGGCTTGAAGCAAGCACCTTAGCAATGGTATCTAAAATTGACAGTTTTATGCATGAGCATGGATATAGCAGGTGTCATTTAGATCATTGTGTTTATTTTAAGAGGTTGGATGATGATAGTTACATTATTTTATGTTTATATGTTGATGATATGCTTGTAGCTGGATTTAACATGGATCATATTAAGGGGCTGAAATGCCAATTATCACATGCATTTTCTATGAAGGATTTGGTGTAGAAAAAAAATCCTTGGCATGAAGATTTGCAAAAATAGGAAGAACAAGAAATTGACATTATCTTAGGCTGATTATATTGAAAAGGTGTTGCAATGTTTCTCTATAAAGAATGCTAAAGTTGTCAACACACTTTACCTGGTCATTTGAAGTTGACTAAGGAGATTTGTACCAAGACACAAGAAGAGGAGGACAAGATGTCTAAGGTACCTTATGCTTTAGTTGTAGGAATCTCAATGTATACTATGGTATGTACTAGGCTAGATATTGCACATGTAGTGGGATTATTTAGCAGGTATATGAGTCATCTAGGAATTGAGCATTGGGATGTGGTCAAATAGATTCTCAGATATTTGAGAAGAACATCCAATAAGTGTTTACATTTTGGAGGCTCTACTACTAATTTATAGGGCTATGTTGACTCAAATTTGGTAGGGGATATTGATACTAGGAGGAGTACTACAAGTTATCTATTTACTATTAATGGGGCAATAGTGAGCTGGGTTTCTAGGTTATAGAAGGTTAATGTTTTATCCACTATAGAGGCAGAATATGTTGCTTCTATAAAGGTAGCCAAGGAGATGATATGGATTTAGTTCTTCATGGAAGAGTTGGGACACCCTCAAAGGGATAATTATTTGTTCATAGATAGCCATAGTTCCATTGATCTTGCAAAGAATTCAGCTCTACATTCAAAGATAAAACACATACAACTATGGTACCATTTCTTTCAGTCAATTTTGGATGATGGATGGCTAAAGCTAGAGAAGATACATGCAAACAAAAATCTAGCAGATATGTTTACAAAGGTAGTGACAAGGGAGAAGCTAAATTTTGCTTTAGTTGGTCTTCTCGACTAAACAGAATAAAAGAATAGCCAAGTCTAGTGTGGTTTGATATTCTAGTTGGAGCTATAGGTTTAGTAGTGGTATAATCAGTCTCCAAGTGGGAGGTTATTGTTATAGAGTTTGACCAGTCTCCAAGTGGGAGATTGTTGTGGTGTGGACCCTAATCAAACTTAGAGGTTTATTTGACATGATTTCCCTTCAAATTATTTCTATGGGGGTTTGGGGGTAGTGCCCCTACAGGGTCTTGGGGCAACACGCCGAATGCATTCCCTATCATAGTATAGGGTAGGGTCAAGGGGCAATGCCCTTGCGAGATTTTTTTGGAGGCAACACCCCTGAAGCAAAAAATGCCCTTATATTATAAAAGGCATTGGCTACTATTTTTCTATTATTGTAGCACTAATTTTGTAAGTAACAAAAAGATTGTATAAAAAGGCTTAGGGTTAGGGATTTCATTATGAATGGTGATATTGTAGCTTCTTGCGACAGTATTGAGTTGTAAGGGATTACAGATTGTAATCAAGTTGTAATTACTAGATAATAATAATATTGGATTTGTTATTGGTGGATGTAGCCCAGGGATTGGGTGAACCATGTTAAATCTTGGTGTCTTATGTTCTCTTTTATGTGATGTACTATTTTCTGGTATTGGTTATATTTGCATGTAACTATTAATTCTGTCTGAGGTTAATCCTAACAATCTCAAAACTATGTGAACGATCCAACCGATCAACCAATAGTCTATCTATGTTTACGTGAGATAAAGTTGATCCTCCATGTCATCCTCTCCCCCTACTAGCAATATGGCCTCCCATCACTCACCACCTACATATGGTGTCTAGTCAAACATGATGATCTCATCTAGGCACCTCCTCTAGAATCCTATAGACTCAATAGACGTGTACTGAATTAGTGGTCTATATTGACATGCATAACACTCACTAGGAAGTCATGTCTCTTAGCTAGTAATGAGCCGAGTAACACCTATATGCTCCACAACCATACCATAAATAGAGTCATCCCTAGAACTATGGTCCGTTGTGGCCTATATGCACACATATGAAGATCATAATAAAGCTAGGCCAAGATGGTATGACCCCAGCATAACATTGCACCATCATCCTATAATAGAGTGCTCAACACTCACATCCATCTGATTGGAAATCCATGCCCAACATGGTTCGATACTATTCTCCATATGAGTGAGGCAAAGTATAGAGTAAGTCATCACAACCTCTAGTCCAAAGCCTCCCTCGATACTAGCTATGATTGTTGTATAGGTAGCCTTTGTCGTTGCCACCCAAAGCACTCTCATAGATAGGGGTCTACACCCTCTAAAACATACTCTATATATTTGCCATAGATCAACACTCTTCATATCTACAAAACATAGATTAAGGTCACTGTCACCTCTCTTGTATGCAAGTGGAAGCTAGAGGTTGGTGTATGCCACTGCTCTACCAGTGTTGACACTTGTGCTGAGTGTTCTCTTAGATCTGGCCACTTGTGGACATGCTCTGGTCTACATAGTCAAATGTGTCTCCACTTAGCCTCCATGAGTCTCTCTACTAGCACCATCATTAGGGAATAATGCTCCCATGACTAAAATGTCGCCATCTCCATCTGCAACATAAACATGCAATAGTCAATGTCCCATTTATTTCCAACTCTTTTTTCTCATCTAGGCATGGGGCATCATGCTTTGTTCCCCCCCATCATCCTTGTCACCTAAATCCACCAATTAGTCCAAATCGGTGGAGATGCCAATCCATGCAGATGTAAGACCATGGAGATGCTGATCTGGCATCTCTAGCAAATGCATAAACATCAATTTTCCCACTGACGGCTACTCTTTTATCATCTATGGAGATGACGACATGGAGATCATCATCTCTAACCCTATATCTACCCCACTTTTTCCCCTTTCATCATCTGCCCAGACAACAGGATGAACCCTATTATCTCTAAAGATGACAGGATGTATCCTGTCATCTTTGTAGAGCTGTTTACCCTATTTTTTCATTTGCAAAGACGAAGGAGCAGAGAGTTGTTGTCTCCACCCGACCCTATTTTCCCCCCATTTATTACACAATAAATTCCAAAATTAAATGCATAATTAAAACTTTGACAAGCAAGGATAGTCAACTTAGTGGTGGTCCCATGTTGGTTGACCTCTAGTGCTCCTAGACATGCTCTCCAAGCTATAGTCTCTTGATTAGATCCATCCTTCACTCTAGTACTATGCTCACTACGTGTGCAAATGAATCTTCCATGTGCCCCTTGGAGGCTTATATAGGTCCTTTAAGGTTCTGTTTTGAGCCTGTACCCTTTCCTTGGCCATGTCTACCCCTATTTATCCCCAAGTCATGTAAAATATTCATCTATGCCTTTTTCCTACCCTTTCTTTTCTTCTAGAGTCCTTTTCATGAAAAATTGTGCAAAATTTATTTTTTGCTCTATTTTTGTGAGGGGGAACCCTCATCCCTTGTTCTCACTATGACACAACTCCTAGGATTCCTATCCTCTCTGGGGTAACCCATATTTTCTTTTCTTTGATATAATGTCATCCCAACATTACATCAAAGAGAGGCAAAATGTAGATGCTTAAAATTGTCCCAAACACTATATTAATTAATTTAATATTTCCTTTGACATTAGAATTATTTATTTATTAATTAATTATATTTATCATATTATTCTACATATTTAATAAAATAGGTTTATTTCTCTAACATATTTAAAGTTAATTTAAATACATCCCTACTAATGTATTTAATACATAGTGCTCCATAAAATTCTCTTTTAAACAAATATCAATTTATTTAATTCCCCCCACTTTATTAAATTCTTTAATCCTATGATTAAGTAAAATCCTATTTAGTTTAATCCTAATCCCATCCTAAAACCTAGTCTACACCCATCACTCTCATCCTTCTAAGCCTACCCATTAATTAATCCCACTTAACTAATCCTAAACACCTTGCTAAACTCATATTACCTCCTAAGTATTTGCTCAAACATGTGTGAGCAACTCAAGATCCAAGAAAGCTTTCATTTTATTATTTTATTCAAAAAGTTTTACACTCTTACACACTTATCCCCCTTTCCTTTCTCCAAGGTTGCTCACACATGTGTGAGAAATCTTGAGCCGTCCCTTTCACCCAAAAGACTTATGTTGACCTTTGCATGGCTTGTCCCCTTACTCCATGTGTCTCCCTTGTGGCACCTATGTGGATGCCACATAGATGCCACCTCACCAAGGCCTCTCTCAAATCTATAAATAGAGCCCTTGTCTCAAGCATTTCTCATCTCCCTCATTTGCATTATTATCATGCTAGTATAGTGTTAGTGTTTTTAGAGATTTTCATGCTTAGAACTAATCTTTGGTAGTTGTTTGGATTGTTTAAATTTCTAGATTTTTCACATTTTCATGGTAGCATAACATTGTTAGGTTTCTTTCTTCATTGCATCTCATTTCCATTCACATCCATCGAATCCTTTGAGCATAGCTTACTCATAGCCATTACTTGAAGACATTTTACATACATTTTAGTATAGATTCACATTTGCATATTTGTATTCATTTGATTTGGTTTGAAGGGATTCATTCAATAGTTGTGTTTGGGAGAGCACATTCACATCCCACAATCTAGAACACACCAACAAGGCCTCTTATGGGCACCCTTATTGAGCTATTTTGAGGTTGCATGAGGACTCTAACATGTCAGTTGCATAGTTTTAAAAATCAAGCATAGAATTACTTGTATTTTTCTTTCTTTAGAATCATTGATATGCACATGCTACTAATATTTTCTTGTTTACTCATGCTCCCAATTGGTTAGGTTTTCTTGCATATAGGGTAAGCTCGAAATATAAAATCAAAATCAATGCTAATATAGATTCTGAAGACTTTAGTTCACACACAATGAACAATTTTTTCCCGTATAAATCCTAAAAATAATACTTATTAGATTCTATGGTAGGAACTTTCAAAGTTGTGTAATCAACGTATGCAGATGTAGTGAGAATCAAAGCCATATCAAATACAATGAAAATTGCTGATCTTCCCATAGTGTGTGATATCATTGTCAAATTGAAGGCACTAAGAAACAATCTTTAAGATAGTTTTTTTTCTTTTTATTTCATGTTTGTAGGCTTAAAAGGATGCATTACATGAAAAGATATAATTACATGTAATGTGAGTTACAGGTATGTAAGAGGATGTAATGCGAGTTGCATGTAACCCTATATTTTCTCTTTTAGTTAGACTACGTCAACGTTGGTTGAGTTGCTTCCACTTTTTCATCCACCTTTTTCTCAACTCCCGTGCCTATATAAAGAAGTGCCTGCTCATTGTAAAAGCATCTTTATGTTTATGCAAGAGAGCTCTAGAGAAATTGTGCCAACAAAACTTTGTTTGTGTCGCACTATTTTGAGAGAAAGTGAATACAAAGGAGCATTTGAGACTTATCTTTGATTAAGTGAGATTGTTACTTGTGTGAGTTATAAGCTTTGTCTATAATTCATCTAAGTTATCTTTGATTCATGTTATCTTGTGTTCTAGGTAATTTTATTTTGTGAATTAAATATAAAAGAATTAAGAAGAAATTGGAGCCAAAGCCTTGACCAGGAGCAATTATGGAAGTGTATAGCCAGAAGCTTTGTTTGTAGCTTATACTTCTTTCTTAATTCACAAAATAGTTGAGTTATTTTTCCTTTTAGGAGTCTTTATGCCCTAATTGTAAAGCTTTTCCATATTGAAGTACAAAGAGACTTAGATCCAAACCGATACATTTTCAGCTAGCCTATGAGTTAGTAAAGGTTTATCATTATCACTGTTTCCATCTTCTGATAGAAGTGTAGTTAGAGATTCACCCTGCCCATTACTCGCTCCATGAGTAAGTGGATTCTTTCTTGAAAGATAAGAAGAACAGATATTGGTAAAACCCATTTTATAAAATATCTCAACTTCTTGCTTACCTTGAGGTTATCCAAGGAATGGTGAGAAGGGGGAGCCTTCCCTTTAAGGTAGGAGAGACTCTATTTCACACGCTATGGTTGGTCATCCTATTTTGTGATCAGATTTTTATCCAAAACTATTGGTTACAAAATATCCACCCAATAAGGTTTTCTTATTCAGATTTGTGGGTTTGTTGTGATTTTCAGTTATAGTAGAATATCCATTGTAGGTTGTATTAATAAGTGATAATATTTCATTTAATGGGTTTAAAATGAATAAACAAGAGTTAGTGGATTACTTTTCCCATGCCTTGAGTGCTAGTACAAGCTAGGATGAGAATAGAGAGGATACTTGGTTGTGACCTTGCCTCGTTAGTATGCCTCATCTGTAAGAAATGACATTGATGTCATATAGAGTCACTAGGGGGCTAAAGTCTAGAGAGGTTGCCAGGGTAATCTTAGAGTTGGCTCATGCGATGAGACTTGCCCACTTACATAGTAGATTTTCTTTGTGTCTTTGTTGCCTCTAGGATTAGATGTTACTTGTGTCTTGGTACCTTTGAGATAGATTGCTTTCAAGATTTCCTTGACCTAGATGATGGTTATGACTGTTGGATTGTTATCAATATGAGACTTGAGATTATCTCTTTAGCACATTGGGAGGGGCCCATTTAGGCTCCACAAGTTTGGGTGGTAGTGTTTCTTATACCATTGAGATCTGATAGCTGGATGTACTTGTGTAGTTGCTCTATTTTCTGATCTTGTGATTATGTTCTTTGGCATACTTTGATGTATTGTACTTGATTATTCGAGATCTTATGAGATGTTGTATTTATTCATGATGTATATTATTTTAGTGTTTTATACCCTGTGACTTGTACAATGGATGATTATGCATTTGGGTTATGCCATGTAGCATATTATGTATTTCTATACTATTTCATTTGATTCATACCTATGAATATTCTGTGATGTGGATTTTGTTATGTATTAGATTTAATTCTTATAAAACTTATGAATGTGATTCAATGTCATGGAACTCTTAGGAGATCTTATCTATTTATGGACTTTTTTATATGTATGTGAATTATTTCTTTTGCTATATTATCTCTTGTTATTTTTTTATTAATTTTTTTTTTTGGCAAACTTGGAAACATATTATGTTAATTTCTTTTGAGTTCCCTGGCACGGCATTACAATAATATTTTTTTCTTTGTATATGCTAACCTTTTTTTCACTTTCCATTTGTGAAACACATTAAATTATATTTAAGAAGAAAATAAAATATAGAAAGAAGCATTGAGAAAGTAGATTATTTTTAAATATAATAAGAGAACTAAGATGTTGAATCAAATAAACAAGTGGAATCATTAGCAATGCAATGACAACCTGTGTGTAAGCATGTTGTACCTTTCTCTAGTGCACTCTTCCTTGTGTTATTCTTTTTAGTAACTCTTGAATAGAGATTTGAATTACTGGGTTCATAATGGGGAACCAAATCCTCGTGGTGGTGTCCTAGATATATTAGATCATCAATACAAGATCAATATTCACTGTGTTATTTGATCATCCATTGAGAAAATACAATTGAAGAGATCACCATGTTCATGTCTACCACCAACTATCCTCCATACACTATCCTTCCATTTTTCCACCTTGATCTTGAAATTCCACATCCATACCTTATTGCCCCTTACATCCTCCCATACTCTATTATCTATACTCCTTATCATTCCTATCTATTCTACCCCTTTCTATGCCTCCTTAAACAATTTCACTACAACCTTCCTTGCTCACTATGTATTTTTTGCTCCTCCCTACCACCTCAGCTCATGAATCCATTACACACAATGACCCCTTATCCCTTCATGTTTAATGTCACCTACACTCCATGCCACCTTTCTCTGATACCCACATCACACCCTTCATCTTTCTAATGTCCATGTCATCCCCTTATATACCTTTTCCTTCATGCCCCTTGATGTCCACATCACCCATTAATTCCATCCACACCCTTGCCACTTCATCCACCTACATAAACTATCCTCCTCATAGTCAATTGTGCCTATTTTTTCCTGCATACACCAACCTTCCAACACCTTACCATGACTTCCTATACTCGGTCTACCAACCCCATTACCTTTTTCCCACCTTATCTCACTTTTACATGCTCCAAGATCCATCATAGAACTAATGTACACTTTGTTCATTGCAAATTACCAATATTCATCATTATTTCTACCTCCAGTGCCTATAAAACACCATGAGAGATTCAAACACAAGACACTTCTTTCAATAGGGGATCACAACTTCCGTTGCATTGTGAGATCATTCCCACTCTTCCTTGTGCTATTGATGGAGAGAGGAATTTATAAAAGCATGATGTTGTACCCCATTTTGTTTGGTTAAACATATAGAGGGTATCCCAAAAGCCATATTTGTGTAGTCCTACACATTAACTATAAAATCCTTGTGGATATTTTGCACATTTATTGCTTGTACTAAAAATGTTTTAGTTTTATATTTGGAATTTACAAATTCTAAATCTATTAAATATTAGTGCAAATAGAAACTTTATTAAACTAGTTAGCTTCTAGCATCCCTATAGAGAACCCAATTCACATTTCTTAAATACCCACTTAAATACTATTAGAGCCTTGTCTCGTCTCTTGTGTTTGAGACTCATGTCCTTACTTTGTGAGACATGTATTGCATTTACTTTCTCATTTTTTCATACACTTGTCAAGTGAGCTTACAAGTGTCCCATGTTTGGAGGAACAATTAGTTGTTGTCTCCTAATTTTTTTAATCTCATCTTCCTAGCATATAAATGCAATAATTCTATGTACATTACTTATGCTCTTATTTTATGGGATACATATTTCTATATGTGTTGACTTAGTTTCACTTTAAGAAGAGTGTTTTATGAATTTTGATTCTTTCTAAATCCTAGCATGATATAAGAGCACAAAAATGCCATTCAATCTATGTAAAAACTCTATCAACCTCACCAAAATGTTTGAATCAATTTCATGCTATCCACCCAAAAATGAAAGTTAGGCCTCAATATGAGCATACCAATTTTAATAGTAGCAATGAAATTAGGCTATAACTTAAAAGATAAATTGTCTCTGCTACCTTTCTTATTAAAAATTAAAATTACAACTATCTTCCAAATATTGGAAAAAAGATTCAACAAAGATGATTATGAAGAGTAGAAACTTGCCAAATAATTTTGAACCCTCCAAATAGGTTGATCAAGGGAAAAAATTCAATATACATTGTGATTAAAAGTAGAACTTGGGGGTTGTCATGAAAACTTACTTCAATGACTTATCTCCTTATACACTCACATTGTATCATTTCTCTTTTGGAGATGAGTTTTGTTCCATCTAAATTTTCTCCTTTGCTTCACTTTATGAGGAATTTGTATATGAGTACCTAACATGGTCTAGTAGCTAGGACTCATCATCATGCACACATCACTCCCCAAGTTGTACTTAGGGGGATAGTTTCTTTAAAAATTGGCTTTATCAAGCTAGTTGTCTTTTAGAATAGCTATGAAGATACTCATTCACATTTCTTAAGTCCCCACTGAGGGATTCCTAGAGTTTTGTTTCACCAAATGTGGTCAAGATGTGTCATAACTTTGTGAGACACCCAATGCATTTATGCTCGTCACTTCCTCATACAAATTTCAAGTGATTTCACAAGTGTCCCATGTTTGGAGGGGTACTTAGTTATTTCCTCTCACTTTCTCACCTTATTTACCTTGCCAATATATGAAAAGGTTTTGTGCACATTACACACAGTCTCATTTTATATGGCACATATTTCTATTTGTGTTAATTTTGTTTCACTTATAGAAGGTTATTATTTGCATTTCAAAATTGGCTAAAGTCAAATAGTGAAAAGTAAAACATATTAAAGCCTTGTTCATGTAATGCAATGTAAATAATAGACATCAAATTTCTTGATAGTTAGGATGGACTAGTATGGTGATTATCTTTTTTTTTGAAAAAAACTAAAAAAATAGAGATAGTGGATTATAAAAAAAGATGATGAATGGAGTTATTACCTTGGTTTTTGAAAAGAACTAAAAAAAAAATTAGAGATAGTAGATTAGAAACAAAGATGATGAATGGAGTGATTATCTTCATTTTTTTGAGTGTTTTCATTGATAAAAACTTAGATTAAAGGTTTATTAGAGGTTGCATAAGGTTCTTTTATGTATTGATTAATTCCATTATTGTAGTACTATTCAAGCCAAGTGTTATTAGACAATGTAGGCATTATAGGTGAAAAAAAACTAATGCGCCAAATTAATGTGTGAACACTATGGATCAATAAAGTTATATTTATGTTGTGATATGTTATAAAAGATGAGGCAAAATTTGAGGAATATGTTGTCAATGCAAAACAATATATTGAAGAGCATAGGTAATGTGACATGTAGTAATGAAATGAATGATCATAAATACAATTATGAACTAGATGGAATAAATAGTTTGTGGAAACATTTCAAGATGTGGGCATTATATAGAAAGTGATATGAAATAAAATTATTTAAGTTATGTCCACACCACCTAATGGTCTATGAAATATCTAATTGCATTAGTTGCTACAACCACTAAATCATAACTATTTCAAGCATGTAAGTAGAAAGCATTAGAAAAAATAGATACACTCATATGGGGGATATTACTCATCTTAACGGGATAATCAAATTTCTAACCATAGTAAAGATTTGATATCTAGGGAGGAAACCCATATTCATGGCATACACAAGGCACATCCCATTATCCTCTTTTTGGTTTTACCTCATGAATCTTCTAATTATTTTAATCTATTTTATTTTTTCAAATGACTCTACGTGAGACCTCATGATATTTGGCTCTAATATTACTATGTATATTCAATGATCAAAATATCTATTGTTTCTATTGCCTCCAAGGTTCTAAAATATTCCTCTCTTCCACTCTATGATGTCCCCACTTTGATATATATTTTAAATAATAAATAAGTATTATATATTAATATTAATAATAAAATGAGTATTATTTTTATATTAATATTAAAATAATAATGTTCATAAGTAATATTATATTAAATAATAATATTTTATAACTAATATTATATATATTCATATAATAATATCATCACATTATAGCAATATGGAAGTATGAAATGAATTAAATGATAATCTAATATAATTATAAATAAATAATGATTAAGATATGATTTAATATATGAACATTATATTAATAAAGTATTATAATATAATAATATATATAGTTGATATATTATTAAAATAATATATGTTATAGCATAATATAATATAATATGCATTATTATATTAATTAATTTAACTAATCTTATTGATATAAATATGTAATTAATTATATTTATATTAATGAAAGGATGTGACTCTATGAAATGCACACATATATATAGAATATCAAATATTGAGAAGGATATCAGAGAAAATATGATAAAATTGATTCAAATAAGAGGAAAACCTGACGATGTCCTGAAACGGGACATCGCAAGTGGTATCAAAGCATGATCTTGCCATTCTGTGGAATAAGAAAATATAAAAAGATTATTACGAAAATTTTCAGTTGTTGGCAAATAAATCTACCTACACTCTACATCAAGATAGAAACAAGAGCATCTATGGAAATTGATTAGAAATATCAACTAGCAACAATTTCTTAAATTGGAGGCTTTCTTTTAAGTAGCGATAGGGTGTCGTGAAGTTTGAAAGCATCAAACAAATACTATTGCTGATACATCTCTATTGTCCTTTAGCAAATGAATATCTGAAGATTTTTTTAATAGCAAACATATAGACAATATTCGAACAATGATAAAGTCTGATTTCAAATAAATGAAAGACATGATTAAGTAAAAAGAAGATGGAAGACATAATATACAAACATTGTAGAAGGGATGTTGGCCAAAATGAGAGTGGCACTAATGGTATATATGCTATAGTATTTCATATTGACATACTATTGACTTCAGATTAGAATCCATATTTTATTCAATCAATAGTTAGCTACGAAGCGGTGGAATAGAGACAAATTACTAAAGTTCCATAGTAAAATTTGAATACCAATAATAACAGACCTGGAGCAGCAAACAAAACAATAGAACAATGGCCAGTATGCAAAATCAAATGTAAGTTGTGATTAGAACCATTGTAAGATAATATGTTCAGCAAGTATTACACCAAGCCGATGACATAGAAGTTTGGGAAGAAAACAAGAAAGGAAGTTATAAGCTTTTTCCACCACATGACGTGAAGAATCTGTGCCATAAGTGCAATCTAATACCTACAACCTCTGTGTTACAAGGTACAGCCAGGTACCAAAATCCCTACGCAACAGGACTGATGCCAAGTATTGTCCATTGTAGGCTAGCTAATACAATTGTGAGGTATGGATATATAAACGTCCAATTCAATACTTAAGAGTATAAGGTAGTTAAAAAGTGATCAATGAGATTAAATTAAAAAAAAATGATTAATATTAGTTTTTATCAAAGGAATATACATTAAATTGATAATTGAATTAATATTAATTTCTCTATTAAAAGAATATACACTAAAGTTGATAATTGAATTAATATTAATCTCTCTATTAAAATAATATACACTAAAGTTGATAATTGAATTAATATTATTTTCTCTATCAAAAGAATATACATTAAAGTTGATAATTGGATTAATATTAATTTTTCCATTAAAGGAATATATTATGAGAATAATTGAATAGATTAATTTCTCTATCAAGGGAGGTATTAGAATAGTAATTGAATAAATCTTAAACCTAAGAAGATCATGATTCTCCAAGTTGAGATAAGGCTTGCAGTGGAATGGGTTAGGTGACACCACTCGAAGTAACGGATAAAGCCTATGGGTACTGGGTAAGGCCTACGGTGGAGTGAATATCCTAGGGTACATCATACAAAGGCACCTTCTTGGGAATAATGATCAGGGAGAGGTAACGATAATGAGGGAGAACGGTGAGGCCCACTAATTGGGTAACAGGGCACCCCATTATGGTTTCTCCTCCTATAATTGAATGATAAGATTAAGTATCTGATATTTCAAAGATTATGCTTTAAAAGACTTCTTATTGAAAAATAGTTGATAGAATCACCTTAAGATCACAATTCTCCAATGATGAGATAAGGCCTGTAGTGGAATGGGCTGGGTGATACCACTAAGATAAAGCCTACCGGTACTAGGTAAGGCCTACGATGGAGTGAATACCCTAGGGTACATCATACAAAGACACCATCTTGGGAATGATGATCAAAGAGAGATAAAAATAATAAGGGAGAATGGTGAGGCCCATTGGTTGGGTAATAGGGCACCCTATTATAGTTTATCCTCCCATATTCAGGAAATGATGAGTTAATAAATAGACTATACTTTTGATTGACAAGTCAGTAAATTGAGACTATAAACACCTTGTTAGGAGATTGATTTATATATAATGTGTACTAATGATTTTTTGGTTGCAAGTTCACAATTAAGGAAATGCATAACATGTGTATTATGTTTGCATCATGTTTGCTCTGTGTCTTCATCTGTCTGCATCGTGTTTGCTTTATGTCTTCATCTGTCTGCACTATGTTTGCTTCGTGTTTTCATTTATTAAGATGTATATTTCATAAATATTTTAAGACTTTGATATGCAAATATGTCTTGTGTCTATGACAAAGCTCATGTATGAAAGATTTTGCTCAAGGACAAGCAAATTCGAGAGGGGAGGATTGTGATGTCCCCACTTTGATATATAGTTTAAATAATAAATAAGTATTATATATTAATATTAATAATAAAATGAGTATTATATTAATATTAATATTAAAATAATAATGTTCATAAGTAATATTATATTAAAATAATAATTTTTTATAACTAATATTATATATATTCATATAATAATATCATCACATTATAGCAATATGGAAGTATGAACTGAATTAAATGATAATCTAATATAATTATAAGTAAATAATGATATTATAATGATTAAGATATGATTTAATATAGGAAAATTATATTAATAAAGTATTATAATATAATAATATATATAGTTGATATATTATTAAAATAATATATGCTATAGCATAATATAATATAATATGCATTATTATATTAATTAATTTAACTAATCTTATTGATATAAATATGTAATTAATTATATTTATATTAATGAAAGGACGCGACTCTATGAAATGCACACATATATATAGAATATCAAATATTGAGAAGAATATCAAAGAAAATATTATAAAATTGATTTAGATAAGAGGAAAACCTGAAGATATCCTAAAATGAGACATTACACACTCTTCCTTAGATGTCAACCATTTAATCATCTCATATTTAATTCTACAAGAAAAATATTGTACCACTATTTGAGTTCAATCCATATGTTCTCTTTTCACAATGTGTATAAGTTGAGTTAAGCTTTGTAATATAGTGTTCTTATCACCTACTTTCTTCCATACTTCACAACACTATTTGAAACTTTCCATCCATTTAAAAAAAAATCTTTGTTAAGGTTTAGACATTAGCTTTGTTCTAGTGTCCATCAACTCACCCATTTATGATTTTTTTAATTCATATGTTCTTTCATACAACTCAATCTCTTGCAACCCTAGGCCATTTGTAAATCTTAATGTCTTTAAGTTTTTTTCTCAACATAATTGTACCATCTTAAAAAGTAAGTACCTTGATTAAGTGATCATTGTAGCCCCATTTAGTATGTATGGCTTCTCACATTGATTTCATACGCTCTTAACACTTATCATGCCCTCAAATTAACATTATAATTCTTATATTGATTTAATTTATTTAAACTGAAAAATTGACCCTTATTTCTTAGTGCAACCCTCTATTTTTTATCCAATAAAATTACCATTTTCATAAACTAGGCCCTACATCCCTATTTTTAGCCTTTGTGACTTGGCCTAACTTTGAAATGAGATGAAACCAATTTACGCATCTATCCTATACCCAAGGCACCCAAATAAAATTTTGCTCATTCTTCATGAAAGCTCATTCTTCATGAGACATGTTTCCAATGGTGACATGTCCTTGCATTTTTGGGCCCAATTTTTTTTCTAGAGCTTGATGGTGGGGTTTTAAGTTTGAATATTTTATTCTATGTTTAACTTGGATCAATTTTGAGTCCCAAAATGATGGAGTAAGTATAAAAAAACCCCTATCTCACCTTGTTGTGGTATCCATAATAAAATTCATGATAAAAAATAAATCAAGCAATTAGATTTCAAGAGCATTCTCAAGGTTTTCAAGCATTCAATTCTTCAATCCTTAAAAAAATTCTTCTTCTACATCAAGCATTTTGGAAAACTTAAAAATTCATTGTTCAAGACATTTCTTTCATGATTTAATTTTAGATCAATCCATTGCATCGATATTTGTGATTACATCTAGAGAAGTATTCTCCCGTCATGGTATAGGGTGATTTACAATTTATATATAGTTTCCATTTCATCATTTCTTATGAAAATTCCTTTCATTTTCATGATTGATTTTAAATAAGTGTTTTACTAAGGAAAATATCTTTATCCAACCTTCCTCATTTTTAAATGTGTTGGAATGAGTTATGGAGTTGTCTGACAAGATCTTTGCATATTTAGACATGTTGCCATTGCCCTCATGTCCCAAGTACAAGCCACCATTTCCATCATGTCCTAGGTATGTGTTTCAATTGCCATTGCATCTCCTAGATTCTAATCCCAAATTTGATAGGAAATTAAGCTATAATCTCTAGGTCTCAAATTTGAGTTTATAGGTCCTTTTGGGACTTTGATAGTAAAATAATCAGGTTTTAAGAACTCACTTCTCATATATAATTCATAAGGGCACTTAGATTATTCTCCAATCCCTTTTAAATAAGTCTTATTAGTTGGATTACATCATATATGTTCTAATTTAGTTCCTTAAATATTTATAACATTCATCTCCATTTCAATTTTAAGAAACAAAGGAATAAAAACCCTTCAAGCATAGATTTTATATTGACATCTTTCCCATCATGCCATGTCAATCATAGTTTTTCTTGAGGTGGTTTTGTATTCCATTATGCCATATGTATTGGGGAGATTAGTCCTTATGTAACCCCTTTATGAGGATATTTTGGAGCAAGAGGAGAAAATTATAACTATATTTCTAAATATCACCTAATCTTAATTTGACATTCCTTTTTATGAAGCATTGATGGAAGATCTTATTCCCTATTCTAAAGATTGTCCTACTCCCGAGGATACCTTAGAAGAAGACAATAATATCATTACCAATTTCCTTGATTCTCTCCCTTTTAGTGATAAATTTATAAATAATCAAAAACTTGATCAATATTTTGGTTAGCAAAAATCCTAAGGTTCTTTTCCATCTTTGTCAAGATACCCCTCAATCTCAAAATAAATTGGTCATTATGGTGAAAGGTCTAAAAAAAATAACTATCATTTTGTTTCTCATACATATGATGTAAGAAATAATAAAAAAAACTAAAAGTTCTATGTTTTCTCCTATTTCTCAATCAATTCTTCCATTTGAACCCCATCTGAATCAAAATATTTTAAATGAATATTATTTAGTATAATAATTCCATGTTTCTCCTATAGGAGTTGATAAAATCCAACTCCACACTACACCAAGATCATCTCCATGCAAATAGCTTGCTGAAGAGAAACTGAAGGAGCAAGAGCTTGAAACAAACAATGCAAGAGAAAATATTTCACAATAGGAAAAATGAAATTACTATGTGAATGAATCAATTTATAATGAGAGAGAAACCAAATATAAAGGCCTCAAGGAAGCTTGTAGAAAAATTTGGAAAGTGCAAGAAGATAAGGTTGACAACTAAGCATACTTCCACAAAAAGGTGGAATACAATAGAAGGGAACAAACTCATGTGTTGTCAACAATTCATCAACTAAAACTATTAAATAAATACATTAACTTAAGTAAAATTAAGTAAAAGAATAAATAATTAATAAATAATTATTTACTCTAACACCCCCCCTTAAGTGCAACTTAGGGGAATGCCTTAAGCTTACAATAACTAAGATGAAATGTAGAATGGGTCCCGACAACAAGGCCATGTTAGGTATCCATGTACAATGCAAAGAAATGCAAGCTCTAAAAATAGGGAAAGAAGGAAAACCTTATGGGAAAAACCCTCCCCAAAAAAGAGGTAAGAAAAGACATGCTGAAAAAATGAACGAAGTAAGGAAGGAAGGCCTCAACAAGACCCCCCAAGGAAAACTTCCACCGAAAATGGCTCAAGAGACTCTCTCAAAACCATAAGTACAACTAGCCCCCCCATGAGAGATAGAAAAGATGCCAAGCCCCCCCAGAATAATGGATCCCTTGGAGAAAGAATCGAACCAATGAAACCCCAATGTAGAGTAAACAAGGGAACAAAATAAGGGAACCCCTGAATGAGAGGGAAAATTGGAAGGCCTAGTTGATGCTCAAAGGAGAAAGTATGAGGATCCTTAAAGGGAATCCCCAAGGCAGGTGTGATGACACTATCATGAATGTCCTCTGTAGAATCTACAATAGGTGCACTTGGAGGCTTGATGAATGGAGCTGGAGGATCAGGTAGGGAAAAAGAAGAATCTTGCTAAAGAAAAAAGACCTCAACTAGATGTGGTATGGAAGTCAAAATAGGGATCTTAGGAATAATACAA
The DNA here is from genome assembly GCA_028749045.1 of Cupressus sempervirens. Classification (NCBI taxonomy): domain Eukaryota; kingdom Viridiplantae; phylum Streptophyta; class Pinopsida; order Cupressales; family Cupressaceae; genus Cupressus; species Cupressus sempervirens. Next base: position 128,473,255 of record CM053783.1, read on the forward strand.
AGGTTTGAGTATCCTGACTGCACCACACGATGCTCCTATGAAAGAGAAGAAGTGTGCTCCAAAAATGGAGATGGTGGGCCAAAGTGTGAGAAGGTGTAGAGATGGGTGGAAGAATCAACTACCCCTGTAGCAATAAGACCTCCTATTGCATGATCCCAAATGAAGATTGAATCTGCAGTGAACTCAACTGTCTTCCCTAATCCACTGCATGTAATCTGAGAAATCGAGAGAAGGTTTGTAGACAGATATGGAACATACAATACATCATTGAAGGCACCATCTTGAATGCTAATTGAACCTTTCACATAGACTAGTAGGGCAGTGTTATTCCCCATGAGAATATGAGGAATGGAAGAAGCCTCAAGAGTAGAGAAGACACCATGAGAAGATGTCATATGGTGAGAAGCACCTGAATCCAATATCCAAGGGACTTGTGAAGGGCATGCAATGGAAGCTCATAATGTATGACCCTTTTCTAGATCTAGTGTAGATGTTGAAGATATGGAAGAATATTGAAAGGAATACCCCTATGAGGTAGAAGAGGATGGAGATGAAACAATGTTTTTCTGAAGAAGAGCTTGCAAATCTATAATTTGTTTCTCATAGCCATCAAATCTCTTATGAAAATAATGTGCCTCATGATGAGATCCTTTCCAATAATAGGAATAGGTAGGAGTCTCAATCTTCTTTTTCTCCTTCTTCTTAGAAGAAGAGGATGGGCCAGTAGAGCGCTGAGAGAAGGAATTAGATATTTGCTTCAACTTCTACTCTCGTGTATCCTTGGCAAGCAATGCGTATGACTGTGAACCTATAAGTGAATCCATTTGAGTGATCTTGGACTATTCCCATGTAAATCAATCAAAAAATGTCTCAAAAGAAGGCATCTGGTGTCTATTACCCAAGGCATCCATAGTGGAGTAGAAAGTGGAAGAGAAGATCTGATACTGTCCCCTCAACTTTGAGAGTATCAAAAAGATACACCCATCATCTATCTTGGTTTTCCCACATCCCTGCAAAAGTGTACACAAAGATTTGAACTTCATCAAGAAGTCCTCAATGGTGGGAAAGATGTTAGATGTCAAAGAAGTCAACTTTGCATCAATCTGCAATGCCCATAATTCATTCATTGTGCCAAACAAAGATTAGAATTTCATCCAAATAGCCTGCAGAGTGGTCAAACCATCTAAGTGAAACAGAAGACTATCTGAGATGTTCAGTGCAATCAATCCCATGGTCTCATCCATTTTATTCCTATGCTGAAGAACCTCAAAAGGGCGTGTTAGAGCAGGTTGGTTCTCATCCAAACATGACCATAAACCTCTTGACATGAGGAGTCTAGTCATTTGTGCCTTCCAGGTGTGATAGTTGTGCGGCGTGAGTCAAGTCACAGATGGATCTGACATTAGGAGAAGAAGATGGAAGTAGAAGGGTCTTATTTTGAAGTAAATTAAATTATAGAAAAGAAAATACCCCCCACAACTAATGAAGATATCCCTCAAATACCAAAGAAAACAACTGTATAAAGCACACAAACTAAGAAAAGAACCTGGATTCCAAATGCAGAGAGGGAGGAAACTGAAGCCTCTACTTCAACACCAAAAATAGGAGCTCAATATTACTCCAAACTAATTCTAGATTTGGTAACCAGACAATAAATCATGCACTTTAAAAAAAATAGCATTGAAATATGTGTCCATATGAGCCCGAATGAAGCCTTTGAAATTGCAAAAAATGGGATTTTCAAGTTGCAAAAAAATTGAGGAACAGAGTTGTCGAACTTCCTGCACCAATGTGTAGATCACAAAATTCTACCTCAAAACACAAAAATTGCTCGAAAAAATGAGTTCGTATGAGTGAGATATTGCTGTTTGAAAATCACCTGTGTAGTTATTTTTTCTTTTTTTTGAATCACCGTCGTCACACCTCCAAAAAATAAAGAAAAAAACCCAAAAAAATTCAGATCTATTATGTCAAACCCTCTTTTTCTTTTTTCTCCAAATACTGAAAAAATGCTCTTCCTCTCGATTGAAGAAAAAATCACAAACAAACTAGGGTTTGTGTCTCCAAATCATGGCTTCAAAAATCCTTCAGCCAAGAAGTAGTAGGGAGGCTTTGATACCATGTAAGAGTTGATAAAATCCAACTCCACAATGTGCCAAGATCACCTGCATGCAAATAGCTTGCTGAAGAGAAACTGAAGGAGCAAGAGCTTGAAGCAAACAATGCAAGAGAAAATATTTCATAGTAAGAAAAATGAAATTTCTATGTGAATGAATGAATTTACAATGACAGAGAGACCGAATATAAAGGCCTCAAGGAAGCTTGTAGAACAAGCTAGAAAAAGCAAGAAGATAAGGTTGACAACTAAGCATACTTCCACAAAAAGGTGGAATACACTAGAAGGGAACAAACTCCCGTGTTGTCAACAACTCATCAACTACAACTATTAAATAAATACATTAACCTAAGTAAACTTAAGTAAAAGAATAAATAATTATTTACTCTAACATCTCCTACCAAGATATCTCTTTGAGAGATTCTTAAAACTTAACCTAATTATTATGAATTATTACAAAAATCCTTGAGAAATGTGACTATCCCACTTTCTAGGCAAGACAATATAAATTCCATATGAGAATGCATGAATTTGACAAATAGAAAAACTCAAATTATGTTTTCTCAAGATGAGTTTCCTCCTTAATTCAATATCAACATGATTATGTCATGGTTTTTGTCCTTTTCACATGGGAACCTTATTTCAATAAAATTAATTAATAATGGATCTAGACTTCATGTTTGTAGCATTGACCTATTAAAAAAGATAAACACAAATGTTTCTTTTATCAAATTTGATTTAGAATAAATGAATTTAACAATATTTCTAAAAAAACCTTGGGTATTATTAATTTTCCTATTAGGGTAGGTCCTTGTATTTAACTCACACCTGATACTCTCAATTATAACCTTCTCTTGGTATGGCCATGGGTACATGCCATTCACACTACTATTCCTTCAACACTTTATCTCTACGTGAAGTTCAAATCATCTAAAATTCAAATTAGAAGAAGGTGCAAATATAAGAAGTTCCTAAAAAGTGGTCCAACTTTTAGAAAGCATATTTTTTGATCTGGGACTCTGATTGATGAACAATCTACATCGCTAGATGCTACTACATTAGACACCTAGGGTAATTTGAGAGCTAACACTCTTACATCTCAGTTGGTTAAGGAAAACCCAATCAGTCAACCTTCATCTTGGGTAACTCAATTGAGTCTTTTGTGGTTATCCTTTCCACTTACTAGGCACTCATACTACCTATTTCTAGGACTCCTTCCCATGTGGCTATCTAGGATTGCTTCAATCTCCTCCTCAATGGTAGGAATTGGAACTATACATTTCTCAAGAATTGATTCCTACAAAATGAAACCTCTTGATACTCTATTAAATCTAAAATATTTAAAAATAAAGGCAATGTGGATTCCATCTAGAAACTCCACCTCATATGCATTCCTTAAATCACACTTCTTCAAAATCTTACAAGGACCAAATTTCTTCTACTATATCTTGTTGTAGGTTACCACTAGAAATCATTCTTTCCTCAAGTAAACCATAACCTTATCCCCAACTTGGAACTCCTTATGCTTCCTCTATTAATCTAGCTTAGCCTTATACTACATATTCATTTTGGTGATATGCTTGTGGACTTTCTCATGCAAGTTCTTAACATGTTCAACAAGTCCCATCCCTTGGGCTTATCATCTACTAGACACCTTAGTAAGTTACCCAAACTTATATTTTCCACTTTAGTCTTCTCATTAGTTTGTGGGTGATGTATATGTTGGGTGATATTTTCCAACTGATAATCTATTAAAATTTAATCACAAAATAGGTAGACCAGCCACGACACATGAGAAAAAGTTTGTCCTACCTTTAAGGGAAGGCTCCCCATTCTCATCATTCCTTGGATCAACTCAAGTTAAGCAAGAAGTTGAGATATTTTGAAAGAGTGTTACCAATATTCCCTCCTCTTAACTTTCAAAAAAGAATCCACTTACCTGCAAAGAGAGTAATGGGAAAGATAAAATCTCTAACTACACTTATACCTAATAGCTAGAAATGGTGATACCGATAAACCAACACCAACTAAAGGCTGGTTGAAAGCATACCAGTTTGGCTCTAAGTATTTTATTATTATTTTCCATAAGAATAACCTCTACCATTGGGGTGCAAAGACTTCTAGAAGTAGACAATTTTTGTGAATTGAGATGGTAATAGAAGCTACAATCAAAGCTTGTAGTCTATATATCACCACAATTACTCCTAGTCAAAGCTTTGACTCCAACTTCTTTTATACTCTTTACACTCAATTATTTGAGCACACAAAAATCACATGAATCAAAGATAACACATACAAACTAAAATAAAGCTTCCAATTCACACTATCTCAATTGCACTCAATCAAAGTTTCAACTCCATTTTCTTCTTTGTATTCAATTTTCATCAAAATAGTACTACACAATCAAAGTTATGCTTACACAATTCCTTAGAGATTTCTTGCATACAATAAAGGATGATTTTTACATCAAGGGGGACACTTCTTATATATAGGAGAAGAAGTGAGAAAATGAAGGAGGAAAAAGTGGGAGGAAGTCAACCACTTCTACCTAGTAAAACTAGGTGAGAAGAATTATTGGATTACATGTCACAATGACATGCAATCAAATTACATGTAATTGCATTGCATGTAATTGATTTTCTCCGACTACAAACATGAAATTCTAAAAACTAAAGGAAGAAGAAGATGGAAAAAGTTAAATCAATCCTAAATATTGGTCTAAAAAGCTTTGTATTTGGTGATACAATCATTAACTATAGGAAGATCAAGATCTCCATTATCTTTGAGATAGCTTCAATTCTGAATAAATTCACATGTGCTCATGTGCTGATTTTACAACTTTATAGTTTTTTGCAAGAGAATCGCACAAGTGTTTTGCTACATATTTGTACATAGAAAACCTATTCATCATGTATGATATGAATTCTTTAGAATCAAGATCACATGTTGACTTCATTGATATATTCTAAGGTCATTTCTCCTTCTATGAATAGGTTGTCATATTTAGTAAGGACATTGCATTCCATTTTCTCCATATCTCACATGCTCTTTATTTCCAATGTTTAACAACTTTCTAATGCTCCCTATAATATTTTTATAAGTTTTCCAAGTACCTCCTCCCCATTACCCATGAGTCCCTAATATCCATAGAACATATCACAATATGGAATGACATTACGTGCAATCAAGGTATCTAGGTCAATATTTTCCATTTGATTCTAAACACCCAAAATTTATTTCAAGGTATTGGTTTCTTGATTTAAAGATGTAATCCTATCATGTAGTATCTCCTCAAAACCTTTGACATGTTCAGGAAATTTGATAATGTCCTTGATGGATTGACCTCCTTCAGAGATCACTTCTTTGAACCAAGCATTTACTGCTTCAACCCTCTGATTCTCCTGAGATGTGATGACCATAGGCTATGAATATTGTTGATGGATGACCTCATTAAGACAAGAAACCTCCTACTTTAGCTGATTATTCTTCTCCCAAATCTCATGATTTCTCTTTGAAAAATTAGCAAGTGAATCTTGGGCATCCCCTAAACACTCCAACCATGACTATTTACCAAGTTCAATTTTGGTGAACTTGTAATTTGAGTGGTTGATCTCCTCAGCTAGTTTTTCCATATAAGGTTCTACAATCTTTACATACTTGGTCTTTTAATAATTAACAATAATTTTTGAAATGACTATGGCTTTCAAAGATTTAGACTTATTCTTTTTGATAGGAAAATTGTTAGGAGGTACGACAACCTTCCTTCTCTTCATAGTGATTTTTCCCAACCACAAAGATAGACTGAAACCTTCATTTGTTGGAACAAGGACAATGACTAATAAAAAATTTGATCCTAATTTTATTTATGTTGTGAGTGTAAATTATTTAGTTTGCATGGTCTTAACCATGAGTGTCCTCTAATATGAATTTGTCATGAACATCTTGAACCTTGAAACCAAAGTATCAAGTTGAGAAACTTGACCTTTTGTGAGAGTTGGAAAATCTTCAAACACATTTTCCAAGTTCTCACATTATTCTTCTATGAGGATACAAGGAGGAACTAAAGAGATGGGAAGTGCTGACATACTCACTTCTGAAATGGAAATGATAGGCATGAAAATAATGGAGAATGAATCCATATCATTGTCTATGGTATCCAAGAACGGTCTTTCCTAGTTAGATGGGTCTTGATTCTATTGGTCGCAGGGGAGATATGATCATTATCTCTCCTTCCTCCCCTTCATCTTCTTCCTTAGATCCTTCATCTAATCCTTGAGCCTGTATGGGTGCTTGAGAAGATTCTAGACATGGTTCTAATCATTTTTTTCTTTTGAACTTGAATTTGAGAGTTTTAGTTGGTGTTGAAGAGGATGAACCATCCTTGCTTGTAATCTTCACCTAAGATGTTCTTCAAATAGGACCAAAATGACTGTAATCTAACCTAAGTTTTGGTTGTACCCTCTTGAGGCCTTGTATTTTCAGCCACTTATTGACATTTATTAAGATAGATTAGAATCTATCAAAGGTAGAACTACCTTCCTTCTGTTGCCACTAAGTTGGAAATGGAAAATGCTTATCAAATCTATCCTTGTGATATTCTAGATCTAAGATGATGTCATCATCTTCAACTTGAAAACATGATGGAATCTCAACCATGTTGATGTTGATGATTTTTTGGAATGTGACCCTACAATAGTCCATCTTCATGATGTCCACCTTTGTGTATAAATCAATCCATACATCCTCCATTAGATGATGATGAGTGAATTCTCTTTTGATTCTTCAATGCATCCCTTGGTACTCAAAGTTGAACCCAGCTTTGAATTTTTTCAAGGTGATAAGTTGAAGTTCTTATTCCATTGTCCTTTCTTTGTACACCAAATTGATCATATACTAAACAATTACAAAAGGTTTAGCAATGGTAATGTTGAATCCTTGCCTATGTTGATTGTGTTGGTAGGATTTCACCTATATGAGTTGTCTAGCCAACTCCATCATGATAATCCTTTTAGTAGGATATTGGTAAGGTATATAGTTCCCTTCGAAAATAAATGACTCTCAAATAGGTGAAAGTTTGAAATTATAAACATATGCATCCCAATTGATTGCCCCTCTCATAGGTTAGATACTCTTTTGATTACAAACTCTTTTTCAAATTAACACCTGAAATATCCAAAAAAATGCATCTTGGACTCTCCTATAATGATATATTCTATGTGTTAATGTAATATGATCATAATAGTCCCAAATGGGCACTAGACTCCAATCCCCTTAGGGGAAAGTCTTGATAATGTTCCCATGGCCACAACTATGTATACCATGTACAAATTCATATAGAAAGGTGTTGATGTTCCCATATTAAAAAAACTTCTCACATAGCATTATGCTTATAAGTTCTCCCGAGTAGACAAGTTACTTGTTATGAAAGATCTAAAAATGAACTTATACATCTATGGTTAAAATCACAAGATTCCTTGAGGCCACAAACTCTGTTAAGAAGAGTTATCAAATCCTTAACTTCTAGTTTAAAGTTAGATCTATGTATTATTTTGGACTACCTAGAAAATTTATTTCTCTTATTATCCAACTAATGTGTATTTATGTGCCTTTGATAATCCAATTTGGTTTGATTCTATAGTTGTAAAGGCATCTCTTTAGTCAAATGTAGACATTATGAATTCAGAGGAACTTTGAATATCTTCTAAATGACATCTAGATCCAAGATAATGATGACCTTGTCATCTACATTCTTGATTGTTTATGTCTTAGGGTTGAAATATCAAGAAGATCCTTAGATGAAATTAGGTTCTAGGGAAGCCATGGGAAAAAAGATACTAGATTAGTATTGCTTCTTTTGATGCATTTCATCTCTCTATTAGTAGGAACTTCAATCCTTTGTAAGAAATCAACCATGTTTACATCCCTAATATCTGTATTTGATACTTGATCTAGAGGAGATGAGACAAGAGATGTAGTCATGTGAGCCAACTCCTTGTCTACTAGTATTTCACCTTTCCTTTGGATTTTTTCAACATGAACATGCATTGTGCTGCAACATGGAAATTTCAAAGAGTAAGTACATCATTTGAAGGGATTAACTACATGAAGATATTAGTCTTCATTTGGTAAAGGTAGATCTATGTGCAACTAGGTGTTCATAGTATTAATTAGATAACCATGGAACACATGTAATGGATGGAAATGATTTGGAAAGCATATTCATTTGGACAAAATAAGACTTAGAAAGATGGATTGAATATGATAAAAGATAGGCTTTTATTTGTATGACCAAGAATGAAAGGTGGATGCATAGGGATGTGTGCAAATGAAAAAGATATGGCATGTCTTTGAACAAATGGACAGAGATGAGCCAAATAATGTAACATAATAACAAAGCAAACAAGAATTAAAAGCAAAGTTAAACTCTTCTACTTACTTGGAGCTCAATGAGCCAAATGTGAAGGAAAGAGAAGCTGAAATGAAAGAGTCTTCTCCAAAATTGAACTCTCCAAGTGTATTTTCATGCAACAATTTAATAGCTTTTGACCATTTCAAAGTTGAAAATGGAGGTCAAATGTATAGACATTTTTGCATATGGAAGGAAAAATGCAAGTTAGAAAGCCTTCGTAAAGAAAAACATTTTTTCTTGGAACATGTTCTTGGTCGTTTTGAAAAAAAAGTGCCTTCTTATGCATTTACATGAAACATTTTTAATGTTGTTGAAAAAAAATGTGGTTATCATATGCATTAAAATAAATTTTCTTGCAAAAATGTTTCTTCCAAATGCTCAATCATGGCTTTCAAATTCAAGTTTTTGGGTCATTTTTGACAAAAATATGCCATTTTAATGCTGGCATATGAGATATTTTTGCTTTAGGAATGTAAAGATGTGTTTCTCGAAGCCATTTTCATGTGTTGGAATACAAAACTAAACCCTGTTGATGCATTCACATTAGGTGTTTTTCCTTAGAATACCCACATTTGAACTTGGGAAGCAAAATTAGGTCTAGAAATGTAATAACATCTTTAAAATGCATTCATATGTAGTTTGAAAGTACAAATTGCACTCTCTTGGAGGCATTACATATAACATTGAGTTTAAAAGTGCACGCAATGATGAAAATCACACTCTCTATTGGTCATTGCATATTTAAAATATGTAATGCATGTTATAACTTAGGCATTTTTTGCATTTGAAAGGGAAAAATAGGTTCTTGGGGCTCCATTACATGTATTGTAGTACATAATCACACTTTATTGGGCATTACATATTACATGTTGGCTGGAAAATCCATTTACATGCAAATTGTGGTCTTGGAGGCCCATTGCATATTTAAAAGTATAATTCTTATTTTCCCAAGTCCACAACTTGGTTTCCTAGAGAAATTCACACTCTCAAAGTGCTATTACATGTAAAATTTCTTGCATGTAGAGGGAGGTTTTCATGTAAATGGACTCTTAGAAGTCCATTACATATTTAAAATATGCACTTTTAAGTCAAAATCAGACTCTACATATGCATTTGCATGTAAACTTGTAAAAAGGATAAGTTATTGAGTTTACATAACTTAAGTGACCAATTAAGCACATGTCTAATTGATTTTTCAGTTAACATTACTTAATGGGGTCACAAATAATATTTACAATATATAATTTATATATCATGTGCAAATATTATTCAAAAAGTAATATTTAATTTAGATGTTTTAAAATAAAACATAAAGTAAAACTCAACATTAAAGTAGAACCAGATAGTGATAAAGTTACTTAAGTGAAAAATTAAAAAGCAACTCAACATGAAAATATTAAGTCATTTTATGTCATATTTTTCAAAAAGTGAATGCCAACATTAAAATATAACATTGATATTTTAAATGTGTGATTATGCTTGGAGAGTCCACTTTTTGGACACTTAAATGATCACATCTTTTGACTGCCAAGTCTGATTAAGCCTTAAGATATACCAAATGGAAGGGAAATATGAAAGAGAGAGATTGGACAAAACAAAAAGACTAAAATCAATTAAACACACTCAAAACATGCAAGAAAGGACATTGAAGGCTTAAAAAATTAAGCGCAGGCTTAGTAAAATAAAAAATGAAAAAGGACTTGATGAAAGCCTTTAGTAAAAGGATTCATTATGCAAATTGGGATTGATCGGTTGATCAATGTTGACCAATTAAATAATGAATTATCTCAGAGAAATGTGAAACTAAGCTAAATTTTTTTGTACTTTTACCTACATTTTGTGGTGACAAAATGCAAGACAACAATATAGAGATAAACTTAAATATATCTTCAATTTTTTCCACAAGGTTATCCAAAAATACCCAAAAAACTTGGTATCATGATTTGAAACTATACTTTTTGGAAGACCATATAGCCTCACTACTTCTCTCAAGAATAAATGAACAATGTGAACCATGACATGGGTCTTGTGGCGAGGAATGAAATGATATATCTTTGAAAAAATATTGACCACCACAAATACTAAATCATTTCCCCTTTGTTTCCTTAGCAAGCCAAGAAAAAAAATCTATACTTATATTTTCCCAGGGCCTTGATAGAACATATAGAAGCTAATAGAGTCTTGTATTGTGATTGAATCCTTTAGCTATATAACACACTTGATAAATTTGCACAAATTTCTTCACATCTTGTGAGAAACGAGGCAAAAAGTAATGCTTACTCATAATAGAAATGGTCTTATGTTGATCAAAGTGCCCTTCCATGTTGGAATTTACAAGCAGAAATATTTACTTCTAAGAGGGGGGGGGGGGAGGTGTGAATTAGAAGTAACTAACTTTAATATTTTCAAAACCTTTTAGCTGAAATCATTCACATGCATTTAATTCATCTAACAAACATGAAAGTAAAGGCATGCATGAAAACAGATAACACAAGATTTTGGTAGCCCAAAAATCCTCCAAAAATGAGAAGGTAAAATTGGGGTGGGGATGGCACCCACAAAGTATCACTGCAACAATATGTAACTGTTTAAGATTACAAAGTTTGACCACTTCCAATGGTCTGCCTTATGAAAGGCCTGTCCTATTAAAGACTTTATACCCTGTTAAAAGTGACCTAGTTAAAAGATTTACAAACACTCACTTAGAATGTTACCTTGTACTTAAATGATTTAGTACCTTGTTGAAAGGCTTACAACATGGCTATTAAAGCAACCTATCATCATAGGATTTTCATTCCTAATACAATGGATAGAGAGTATTAGAAAGTCTTGACCTAATGACTTGCAATCTTCAATTGCTAATTCCAGATCCTTATTTTTCTCTATTTGTTTAGATCCTTGCTTGATCTGATATGTCTCTCCTTGAAATTTTGATTGCTTTATTCTGATCAACTAAACTTTGCAATTCTGCTCCTCCTTCTAAGTCTTTAAACACCCCTTTGAACTTCACTATAATTCACCCATACACTTCTCACATTCACACACATAATGGAGTTTTTTTTCCTCCTTTTAAAGGCTTTGAAGACTTAGGGTTAGGTATAAATCTATGATTAGTATTCATTCTTCTTTTCCCACTCAATTCATTCACTTTTCCTATTGGTTGCATGCTTATTCCATTTTTCTGATTGGCTGCATGCTGATTACATAGGTAATGAAAAAGATTTGATCTTATCTTCAAGATCCTTTGAGATTCATCCTAAGTCAGCTCAAAAACAATTTACATCTATGTTTGTGAAGATACAAACTCATATGTTGATTCTGTGTTACTCGGCTCCTATAGTAATTTTGTTTCACTTGGCATCTATAGTTTTCTTGGCACCTATAGTGACTTGGCATCACTTATCACTCGGCACCCAAACTTCACTTGACACCTAAAGTTCACTCAACACGTATTGAATTTTTGACTTGGCACACACTGTAGCTCAACTTCTATATTATACTCGACATCATCTTGAGAATTGGTTAAGTGTGTTGACACTCAATTTTCAAAACCAATCTGAGACCAACACTTCCATTCCTCATTTATGTTTCTCTTTGATCAAAATTTCCCTCATTAAATACCTTAGAATATACAACTAACTCCCTTTGAATAACATACCATCTTCGATCATGTAGTTGTTAGAAATGCTTTAGAATAACTGGGGGGGGGGGGGGGGTGCGTGAATCAGTTATTCAAGATCCAAATGTCCTGATAAATTTTTTTCACTAAGTATATTATGCCCATTTAAACTAAACATACATCCAAACTAAACTTTCATTCTAGCAAGTTACTGAAAAATCAACATGCAAGAATAAGACATGAAAGATCAACACATAACATAGTGATTAACATTGAAACCAAATTTGGGAAAAATAACTAGTAACATGCTACTCCTTTCTCACTCTTCTGAAGTGATGCCCTATGAAAGGCCTGCCCTATTAAAGGCTACAAAACACACTGTTAAATGTGACCTAGTTAAAGGATTTCAAAACATTCACTTGGAATGTCACCCTATTAAAGGATTTACAAAATAGTTGTTAAACCAACCTAAATCAATAGGATTTTTCCCTAATTGATAAAATTTCTAGAGAGTAAACATAAGGGCCTTTGATCTGATACAAATCACAGCATAACTTGTAGATTTCAGATCTCAATTTAGCTCACAAATTTGTCTAGCTTTTAGTCTCTGCAATTCTGATAGCTTGTCCTCCTTTCAAGCTTTGTCTTTGTGAGTCTCCATACTTGTTGTACCAATTCAATCACCTCTTTGGTTAGAAGAATGTGGTTAGCCAAAACAAGTGCAAAGAGGCTCAATTTATAGAGTTTGAGAGCCAAAATACAAAAATGGACATAGGAATAAATGAGTAAGACATAGGAATAAAGCATGGGTTATTTATTCCTATAAGGAAAATTAATAGAAATAATTGGGAAAATGATAAAATAAATATAAGGAATAACCCTATTAAAGGATTATAATGAAAATGTAGGTCAAATGTGATGACATTGGATTGAATCAGGGACTTGATTAAATTGATGAAATAAATGATGCTAGATGAAGGAAAATGAAATGATGACTTGTCAAGGACACATGAAAAAGATTGATGATGTTGATAAGGCATTGAAAGATGTGACAATACCAAGGACACATGACATGTATTAATGAATGTTGATAAGGAATTGAATGATGTAACAATGCCTAAAGGATCGATGATGATAAGATGACATTAAAATGGTTTTGAATTGATTCTGACATGATCTACATTTTGATTGAATGATGATCAAGTTGACCAAAAGATCAAAGTTAGTGAAATGATAAAATGGGACAAGTTATGATGTGAAGGTGATAAAAGAGTTGGCACGAACCATTTTTGAGCATCTACATTTTGCCCTTCTTTGATACAATGCAATTATGAGCATTGTGTCAAAGAATAATAATGAAAAAGATCAATGCCCCAGTGAAATTAAAAGAACCTCAAAAAAATTGGGCAAGAAATTGACTTGAGGAAAAAATTTTCGAAATGAAAAGAAGATGAGTAGAAAAAGGAAATGAGACTAAAAAGAGTGATGAAACTTTCTTTCATAGGTGCACATTATGCCATAAGAGATTTATTTTTATGTAGCAAATAGAATGCAACACATCGTGACATAGAGAGCTAGAGCAAAATTGCAAGCCTTTTGCATAAACAAACACAATGCAGAAAAAGAATGACCTTATCCATCCTAAGACATAGAGTTACGCCCTAGACTATCAAAGAACATGTGAAAAACTAAGACAAAAATGATCATGAACCATCCCGACCACTTTCATAAATCAATTTATATCATTGAATAGCATAGGAACATGATCAAAAGAAAACAAAGCAAAAAAAAATAAAAAAACACTCGCTAAACAGCGTGAGCCAACAACCATTCTGATCTGTTATTTCTTACTTTATTAAGTGTTGGTTGGGATTTCAAAGATTTATGTTTCATAGGTTGATTGTTGAAGGTTGGTTCTAGCAATTATGTGTGGATCTCGTCAAAGCATGATTTCATTGAAGTGCAAAATTTAAGTCAGAGTCTACATGTTCAAGTGTTTAGCAGAAGAAGTGATTATTTACATTGATTATGTACAAGGTTTATTGCAAATTTTTAGGATTTTTCAATTTTTTTTGTTTGTTTCCAAAAATATTTGGTTTTTTTTTGTTGCAATTTTTTTCAGGACACTTTGCAATTTTTAGGTTTTTTTTTCGGGTTCATATTTAAATTTTAGTGTTTTTTTAGGACATTTTGCAATTTTAAGGTTTTTTTTAGGTTCATATTTTATTTTTTGTGCTTTTTTTTAGGACATTTTATAATTTTTAGGGATTTGTTTAGGACATTGTATAATTTTTTAAAGGGATTTTTAAAGGAAAATTTATGACTTTTTTGGAATTTTTTCAGGATCATATGTGATTTTTTTTGGATTTTGTTCAAGATCTTTAAGGTATTTGCAGAGAAAGAATTGCCCCTAGTGTCTAGCAAGGCAAGGATATTGTGGATGGATGAAAGGGAAAGTAATGGATGATGGAAAAAGGTTACTTAGAAGGGTTTTGAGGTTGGGTCACCAAGGACTATCCAAAAAAATTGGAGGACATATTTTATAAAACAAGGGTTAGATATGATAATGATAGGATATCGACACTTTAGGAACTAGATGGAAAGTGATGCATGGAGATGGACATACTAAGAGCTTTGTTAAAAATATGTTGTGAATTTTGTGTCCTTATTTTCATCAAGACCAAGATAGAGAGAGTGATAGGAAATTGATAGGATATGGATAGGAAAAGCAAGATCATTAATGGACAAGGGGATATGGAGTAGAGGTTATTATAGGATAGGAAAATTTTGACCAAGGGGATATGATAGGGTAAAGCAAATAGGAAATGAGGATCTGCTAGGGGATCAGTATCCTTGTCAAGATCAAAGTCAGGAAAAAAGGAAATATGGAGTGCTAATAGGATAAGGGGTATGATGGACATATGATAAAGTGAAGGAAATGATAGGGGATAATATGAGTGAAACTTCCCCCAAGTATGGAATGCAAGATATTCATAGACTACACATGATGCCTATTTGCTAGGTTTTCATCATGGTACTTGCCCAATGTGCTTGTTTGTAAGGTTTTCACTATTGGACGAAATGATTTTTCTTTATTCTTTTTTTCCTTTTTATTTTTATTTTAAATTTTATTAAGTTTTTGACATTTTTAGAAGATAATGGATGCATGACATGGCATGGATGAAGGACTTAAGAATCTTATTCTTTGGATAATCCTCTAGAAAGGGTATGCATTAATGGACCATGACTATGATAGTATGTTCAAAGACATTGGTAGGGTAATGAAAATGGGGATAAAAAGGATTTAGGCAAGGGATTGGAAAGGCTCAATGAAAGGATAGGAAATGTATGCAGGAGGATGGAGGGAATGAAAGAAGGCTTGATGTTTAGTGGATGAAAAAGGATGCAAGAAAAACATTGGCGCACACCTTGAAGGGTGATGGAATGATAGAGGAAAATGAGATTTTGGATTTGATAGAGGAAGGGATGTGGATTTTGGGACACAAGGACCAAAAATAGATTTGGAAGGTGGAAGAATTTTTGATGGAGGTATAGCAATTTTGGATGCCAACTTTGATCTTGCTTTAGGACTTTGTGCTTCAAGAAGCTTTTTGGGAATCCACATGTATTTTGACTTTTCATTCTTTTGAGGGTCCTTATATTATATTGATTGTAAGAGAGATTTAGGAACCCATGTTGATTTTGATGTTTTTTTTAATTGATGGGCCTTTGTGGCCTTTTAGATATTTCTTTCTCTTTTTGGGTCATATTTTTTATTGTGTTGACATGTCAATTAGACATGACATGTTGATCCTTGATTACATGTGGATTACTTGACTTATAGACCTTATGCTTGACATCTAAAGTACTTGGAGATGGAATAAAATTAAGGGATAGATATGAATTGTGTCTATGACTTTTGGATGGGTGAAGGGCTCCCCAAGATGTATGCCTTTGTTGACTTGCATATGGAATAGGGTAAGTGGATTGTGACCTAATGGATGGAGGAGCATATGGACCTAAAATGGATGGAAGGGGTGAAGGAGGAGTTATACGTTTGGATCTAGATTTGGAAGAGATACCAACACCTTGAAAGTGAGCTTTAGGACTGAAGTCATGACCTTTAGAATCCTCTTTGATATGAAAGGATTTTGACATACTTTTTTCAACATTGTTGGACCCTTTGACTCAATAATGTTTTTGATGTGTGGGATACTTGCTAGTAGATGGGAGTCCATTTTTAGGGGTATATGATATGGAAGACTTGATAGGAAAATGGATTGGACTACACTTGATAAAACTAGGGGAACCCATTTGTAGTGTAGGGGATTCATGAACATCATGCATA
This sequence comes from Cupressus sempervirens, assembly GCA_028749045.1. Lineage (NCBI taxonomy): Eukaryota > Viridiplantae > Streptophyta > Pinopsida > Cupressales > Cupressaceae > Cupressus > Cupressus sempervirens. The sequence goes on from CM053783.1 coordinate 128,489,747, forward strand.
AGCATATTTAAACCATTAGGGGGATCAAGGAGGCTAATAGAATTGTGTAATGGAATAGAAGTAGTGGTAGGATCATCTAGTAGGATAGGATCCTATGGAGGAGTTGGAGGGATAGTGGGATGTTGTGATAAATCCATAAGGATAATGGGATCATGTAGTGGACATGAAGGAATGGTGGGATCTTTTGGATAGTCTAGGAGTGAAGGAATAATTTGATCTTGACTTGGATTTGGATCATCGGGAAATATGCAAGGGTGATCTTGATCTTTCTTGGAAAGTAAAAGGTTAAGGGAAAATGGATCATCTTGGAAAATGGGGTTATTGTAAAGCTTAATGGAAATGAGACCTTGATCAAAGATTGGATTGGTTTGGATTTTTTTTGATCTTGATCTTGATTATTTTTAGGACTTTTTTCTATATTGTTTAGATCATCCTCTTGACATGGGGTATGAAAGTTTGAAAAGGGATTAGTGTATTGAAGTAAAGGATATCGACATTGAATTGGACCATATGAAATGGAATTTCTTGGAGATGGAGGACATAGTGTTATTGGATCTAGAAATTGGGAATCATGAAATGGACTTATGTCAAGCATGCGACTAGTTTGAACTTGTTCTATGGATAGCCCTTGGGAGGTTTAAACATTGGAAGTGAAACTTGAGGGTGATGAAGGGAAATGTTCTTGTGAGTTTCTGGGAGATGAAGGGGTAGAGGGAGACATGGATGTTTCTTGAAGGTAAGTGTTGTGTGGGGACATTTTTGTTGCATCAATGTGAATGTTTTGGGATGAGCCATTACTAGATATGGGTGAATCATTATCATCATCCTTTTCAAACAAATTTTGAAAGATTTGCTTAATAGTATAATACTTGGATTTCCTTTGCTTGGGTGATCTTGTTGGTTTTGTAGAATTTATATGTACATCTTGTTTGGATTTATTTGGTTGAAGATGTTCCTCAAAAGGAATTTGATTGATCATGTTTGTTTGATGTGAAAATTTTGACATGCTTGAGTTGGCATTTGTTTGATAAAGATTTATTGGATTTGTTTGTGAGTTTGAGGAAACAAAGTGTTGTTGATCAAATGTTGTTGTAGGCCAAACTACTTGTGATTGAATTGTTGGGACCAAATGTTGTGACATTTCTTGGGGTTCACTTGATTCAAATGCAATACAATTGGATTGATCATATTTAAGGTCTTCATTTATAAGTATTTGGTTGAATTTTTCATTTGCCTTTGCAAGTTGTGCAATAATATTTGACATCTTTGATATATCCACGAGATATTTTACATGAGCTTCAAGAAAAGTTTGTAATGGACAACTATAAAGTTTAGCCATGTCATAGCCTCATTTTAAACTAGATTCCATTTGGTCTTGAACCTTTTTAGCTTCTCATCCGATTTATTTTTCAACCTTTGGATAAGGAGTATGTAAGATTCAAGTGATTGATCATAAGTTGTTGAGGGTGTCATTTGTGTTTGATCAAAAGATGTAATGTCATTTGAAGTATATGTCACATTTGGGTCAAAACCTTGTGTTGAGTCAAAAGGTGTTTGTGGACTATCCATGATGTTTGGGTGAAAATCTTATTGTTGCACCTGTATGTCTTGTGTTGGGTCAATGAATGCTTGTGGGTTCTTGTCACTCAAAATGTACATGGTTTGGTATGGACCTTGTTGCCTTGTGGAAGTTTTTGATCTTGTGAAAATTGGCATGATGTCTAAGAATGTATGCAAATGCACCTAAGTATGAGGGTGTATGAAAAATGCACTTTATTTTTGGATTTTGGGATTTTTGAATGAAAATTCAAGATAAGGGTTTATGTATGCAATGTGGTGGGTGTTTAGGACATGAAAATTTAAAGTGTAATTTAGGGGTATGCAAAGGTTTGACTATGCAAAGAAATGTTTAGCTGGTGGACAAAGTTTGTGTTGATGGTGCTCCTTGGACTTTGGAGGCTTTTGATGTTTGGACAATGTTTTTGGATATGATATGAAAATGTTTTGGATACTGATATGAAAATGCAAAATGCAATTGTTTTTGGACTAAGAAAATGATATACAAACCAAGGTTTATGCAATTATGGTTTGAGAAAACTAAGATAATGAAAAATGAGGACAAGGTTATGCAACCTAAGGACTATGAAAACTAAGGACATGCAAAAGGAGGTTTGAATTTTGAGGAAAATCTTTGAGAAATACAAGGCTAAGAGTCTAACCTTACAAGGATGAATATTGGATCTTGACCAAGAAAGAAAGGACAAAATCAAAATGACAAAGTTGATAAAAGGAATAAGTCAAATTCATCAAGACAAAGATAAAATTTGACTCAAAGAAAATGATAAAATGAAAAATGATAATAAGACCAAAGTCAAGATCCTTTACTCTTCCAAATAAGAAAATACTCTAAGACTCACATTTTGTTTGGATTCTCTACCAAATTCAAAAGGGTCCTAGGTTGAAAATGAGGGTTGTTATAGCACCAAAATGAGGGTTGTGCAAGGATTAAGATGGGATCAAAAAGAAGATTATGATGGCAACAAAATGAGGACTAGGAGGATAAAAATGTGGATTAGGATGTGCAAAATGAGGATAATGTAAGGTATGATAAGTGGAAATGAGGACAATGTAGGGACCAACATGAGGGCTATGTTATGTAAAAGGGATCCTAAGTGCAAAATAAAAATTATGCAAGGAATATGATAAGGACATGATATGAAATATGCAAAATGATTTCTAAGAGACATTCCATAAGATCCTAAGGCAACAAGATTTAGTTTCCATGTGTTTGTAATGTTGGACAAGTTTTGACAAGTGTATTTTTGCAAAAATGTTTTGAAAGCTTTTAAACAAGAATTTGACAAGTGTATATTTTGCAAATGTTTTGAATGTTTTTGAAAAGTGTTTGCAAGTTTATCAATTTGGAAATTATCTTGATTAATGTGGAACACTCACACAAGACACAGTAGATAGAATGGTCATTGTTAAAAGTGAACAAACACACCACAACCTAGGCTGAAAGGATAGTATCCATTGAATTCTCACTTGAACCAAAGTTTAGCCATGCTTATCTAGAGTGAAAAACTTAGAATCTTGGTAGCATAGGCTCCCCTTTATAGTACACTAACTTCTCAGGCATACCAAGATCTACTACCCAAGGGGTATCACTTCCCAAGGGACTATTGTCTCTACTAAGGATTGCAAAAGTGTGAGATTTCTTCATGAGCATGGGTGACCCCTTGAACATGTGGATAGAAGGATTTTGGCCACTACAAAAAAGGTTTTTATTATAGGACACTCTGTTCAACAGGTGGATGATAAACTCCTATATGAGGTCTCCTAGCCCTAAGAACCAGGGTTTGACGCATCTCTAAGGGTATTGGAGGAGAGCTATCACCCAACCATACTGTCGATTGGGAATTACCCACAATCAAGCCTTTATATAGTGGTTAGACTGGAGATTTGGCTTTGGCCTATTACCACTCCAAAGTCATCCCTTGGCATACCCACTATCAAATATCTTGGTCCAAGGTAGGCTTCTCTAAAAGAATTACATAGATTTCTCTTACACCCAAGATCCACGAAGGCGAGGGGAGAGGATACGTTTGTATAACCCTTTGGGATTTTAGACACTATAGACACACCAAGTAGAATAGAAAATGTTCATTTTAGGACCCAAATAAAGTGTTTTCTAATCTAGGAAATCAAACACACATTGGTTTCAAGGAAAACACACAAGGTCTTCAAACAATATCCTGCATCAAATTTTTTAGTAGTTTGCATGATATGGTCTTCATCCCATAGTTTCCACAAGCTAAGAATAGATCATTAGTAACACCAAAAATGCTTCTTAAAAGAACTACATAGATTTCTCTTCACCCAAGTTCCACAAAGCCAAGGGGAGAGGACACGTCTATATAGCCTTTTGAGATTACAAATGATAGGAAAATCCAAACACTTAAAATAAAAGGTTCAATTTAAGCACATAAGCACATGGTTCTTAGTCCAATTAGGAAGTAATTGTGGTAGAAAAAACAACTTTATTGTTCTTTTCCTTCCTAATTAGAATTGCATGAAAGTTTGTTGTTCATTAACCCATTAAGAAAGGAAGTTTGACAAAATATGAAAATTTGTTGTTCTTTTCCTTCCTAATTAGGCTAAATGAGATTTGTTGTTCATTCACCTCCTAATTAGATCTAAGTGAATTTTTTGTTCATTTGATCCATTAAGAAAGGAAAATTTGAGAGCATAAAAGAGAAAAATTGTTGTTCTTTGATCCTCCTAATTAGGCTGGATGAGATGATGTGATATTCATTAACCTCCTAATTAGACTATTTGACTTTTTTGTTCATTTTAATTCCAAAAACAAGAAATTAAATAACAAATAAAATAAGACTCCAAGAGTGCTTCAAGATTCTTCCTTGTACCTAGAAGCACAAAAGAAAAAAGAAGAAAATTAGTATAAGATTCACGTCAGGTTCACCAAATGTAGGACTAGAAAAAGAGTAAATTTGCATAAATGAGAGAACCACTAATCTCATATAAAACAATGCAAGAAAATCTAATCCAAACATAAAAGCCACTTGAAATATAAAATAATTTAAAATAACAAAACTCCATACAAGTGTAGCTTCTATGCTCTTCTTACTTCTCCACAAATTTGAATTTTTTTGTAGCTCTTGATCTTGACAAGATGTACCTACAATTGAAATCAAGATGATGATATGGTATGACAAAATGACAAGATAATGAGAATAATAGGAGAATGTGATTGGAAGAATGTGGTTGGAAGAATGTGGTTAGCCAAAACAAGTGCAAAGAGGCTTAATTTATAGAGTTTGAAAACCAAAATGCAAAAAAGGAAGGAAAATGTGCAATTGGAAATTGTCATAGTTAAATTGCACAAATTAGAAAATTGCCATGATTAAGAGATTTACAATAGAAAATGTGTCATAAAATGGAACATTATGAAAAATTGTAAGAGAAATTCATAGAAACATACAAAAACATTAAATAGAAGAAGTGGAAAATGAAAGGGAAGTTGTAAGAAAATGAATAGAATGTGTAAGAGTTTGAAAAGAAGAAGGTGTAAAAGTGGAAGCTAGAAAATAGGAAGTGGAAGCACAATTAGTAGGAATTTGTGAGAGTTAGGATTTTTGAATTTAAAAACTCATAAATCCCTCTAAAAATGGAGAATTAGAATTTAGGAAATAGAAATTCCAAAAAATATGGAAATTAATTAATTGGGATTAATTAATAAAGGAGGATGGATTAATAAGATGAGATTGATTAAATGATTAAGACATAGGAATAAAGCATGGGTTATTTATTCCTATAAGGAAAATTATTAGAAATAATTGGCCAAACGATAAAATAAATACAAGGAATAACCCTATTAAAGGATTATAATGAAATTGTAGATCAAATGTGATGACATTGGATTGAATCAGGGACTCAATTAAATTGATGAAATAAATGATGCTAGTTGAAGGAAAATGAAATGATGAATTGTCAAGGACACATGACAAAGATTGATGATGTTGATAAGGCATTGAAAGATGTGACAATGCCAAGGATTGAATTGATAAAATGAGAACATGCCAACGAACATGACATGTATTAATGAATGTTGATAAGGAACTGATAACAATGCCTAAAGGATCGATGGTGATAAGATGACATTGAAACGATTTTGAATTGATTTTTACATGATCTAAATTTTGATTGAAGGATGATCAAGTTGGCCAAAAGATCAAAGTTAGTGAAATGATAAAATGGGACAAGTTATGATGCTAAGGTGATAAAAGAGTCGGTGCAAACCATTTTTGAGCATTTATAGTCAGCTCAAATCTGGCAAATGATTGACTTTCAAATAATGCAGTAGCTCAACACTATTGAATTTCTGATGCTTGACACATACTATGTTACTTGACACCTATTGTGGATTCACTTGACATCAAGTAAGTTTTACTAATGCTCAACACCTATTACATTTTTGTCTAGCTCAGGACTTGAACTTGCTTGGCACCTTCTATTTCACTCGGCACACACTAGATTTTGCATTTGCTTAGCACTTACTGATAATTTGCTCAGCATGAACTAACTTTCTCAAGACCCACTAATGAATTTAGTTAGGCTTTGCAGACAACTTTGTTACAACTTATTCTTCTAGAGTTTCTAAGTGTAGCCAACCCTTGTATCTTCAAGTGTATTATCAATACATCATTTTAACATTATCTTAACTGATCCTTATACTTCATTACAAAACCATAACTCGACCTTTCCCTTAGGTGCTTTTGTTACATCTTATTGATTAAATCCTCTTAATCAATCAACTAAGTGATAATATTTGGATCTTATAAGCAATTGTCATTCCAGCAAATAGAAGGTTTGACATCAGTGACAAAATAATGATTGAAAACATACTTTATCAACAATCTCCCTTCTTCTCAACAATCTCTCTTCTTGAATAGTGGTCTTTTCAAATTGATTTCAACAATCTCCCTCTTTGGCATTGATGGCAAACCAAACTGATCAACCAAGTTATCAAAATGCTAACTAGGTTAAAATAGTAATTCAAATGCCAAAAAGAAAAATTTATATCCAAAACTATTCATTCTATCAAAAACTTTGAATTTCTTATGACTCCCTCTAAATTCTATGAGTAACTCCCTCTCTCAAAGTATTAGGGATATCTCTTTTGTTGATACACTATCTTTTCATTTTTGTTCTACTCCGTCTTTGATCTTGTCATCCTGATTGATTGATTGTTGTGTTGAATTCTCCCTCTCACCTGCTATTTCCTTTCATCTTCCTTTCTGCTATTTCTCTATTTACACATTTGATCCTATATATTTGATTAGTTTCTACAATTTCTCCCCCTTTGACAACAATGCCAAAGACATACTATCTCAACATCTTATCATGTAAATGTAGCATGTTGTAGGAACTCCAATTTCTCCCTCTATCAGCTTACTTGTGACTTGTTTGGAATTTCAGTATTCTAATTACTTTAGAAAAACCTAAAGTAAGTATCCTCTGCATCAATTTATATCATTTCAGCAATCAACTCATTTGATGCAAGGTAATTTTGTTGTTACTTAAGTAGCCTTGGATAGGGGTATCACCCCTAACTTACCTCTAAGATATTCAAATGCATCTTTAGGTAATGGTTTTGTGAAGATGTTAGAAATTTGTTCCTTTGAGTTGACATATTCCATCTTCACTTGTTTGTCTTCCACCAATTCTCTTACATAGTGATACTTAATTGCAATGTGCTTTGTTTTAGCATGCATCACAGGATTCTTTGATATGTTAATGTCACTTGTATTATCACAATAGAGTATCATAGGTTCATTTATCTCTTCCTTCATATCTTTCAATAGGTGCTTGATCCATACAATATTGGTGTAGTTGATAGCAGCAGCAACATACTCAGCTTCAGCTATGGACTGTGAGGTACAACTTTTCTTTTTGCTAGTCCAAGTGACTAATTTTCTACCTAAGAAGAGTGCTCCTCCACTAGTGATTTTTCTATCATCTATATTACCTCCCCAATTTGCATCAGTGTAGGCATTCAACTCAAAATTTTCACTCCTGTTATAGTATAAGCCAAAGTCATATGTTCCTTTTAGGTGCCTCATTATTCTTTTTACTGCCATAAGATGATTTTCTCTTGGGTTTGCAAAAAATCTTGCCACTATTCCAATAGATAATGCAATGTCTAGTCTACTATGCACAACATACTGCAACTTTCCAATCATTGATCAATACATTGTCTTATTTACTTTAGCTGATTCATCATTCTTGGATAACTTATGTCCTATTACGATTAGTGTACTGACTAGTTTTGAATCCTCTAAGACAAATGTCTTGAGTATCTCCTTGATATATTTTGATTGGGTCACAAATATGCCATGTTTTAGTTGATGTACTTGTAATCCAACAAAGAATTTGATTTCTCCAAACATTGACATCTCAAACTCATGTTTCATCTAATCAACAAAATCTTTGCATACTACATCTTTTCCTCCAAATATTATATCATCAACAAAGATTTCAGGTGTCAGAATATCTTTACCTTTTTTTGTCTTGATATAAATGTTGTTGTTGTCATCTATTCTCTCAAATCCTATCTTCATAAGGTATTTGTGAAGTCTCTCATACCATCCTCTAGGTGCTTGTTTCAAACCATAGAGTGCTTTATGTAGTTTGAAAACCATATCCTTGTTGTTGTCATCAACAAATCTCTCTAGTTGTTCTATGTAGACTTACTCTTCTAGTATACCATTTAGAAAAGCAAACTTTACATCCATTTGATAGACTTTAAAACCCTTGTAAGAAATATATGTGAGTAGGGTTCTCACTCCTTCCATCCTTGCAATAGGGGCAAATTTTTCCCCATAGTCTAGTCCTTGTTCTTGAGCATAAAATTTACAGACTAGTCTGGCCTTATTTCTTGTGATCTCACCATTCTCATCTAGCTTTTTCTTAAATACCCACTTAGTACTAATCATATTCTTATCAGCTGGTCTTGGAACAAAGGTCCAATTTTTGTTCTTTTCTATTTGATCAATCTCCTCTTCCATAGCTTTGCATCAATTATCATCCTGTAGTGCATCTTTCACTATTTTGGGTTCAATCTTGCTCAACAGACATGATTCATTTCTTAGTATGTTCCTTGTCATATGTTTGGTTTCCTTGTCACCAATCATTTCTTGAGTAGGGTGATGTCTTCTCACATACTTGGATAGCCTTGGTTTTGTCCTTATTTCCATGTTTGGTCTTTCAACTTCAGAGTCACTGTGCACATCTCTTTTAGGTAGCTTAGCCTCTTTTTCATGTGTACTTATTTAAAAATTAGAATGGGCATTTTCTTCATTCTGAAACTTAGCTTTTGAATGCAACTTAACATTCACTAGTTGTGACTTGGCTAGTACTAAAGCTTGTTGCTAATTCCCAACTTGATTGATAGCTTCTTCTTCAGTCGACATTCTTTCATAGAAGTATACAAAGGATCTATATTCTTCTGGTTTCTTGGGTTCATCAATGTGAACTTCTGTATACTCATCAAAGTTTACATTTGCATTCTCCACAATTTTGTTAGTGTTAGTATTTAAAAACTTATATGCTTTACTTCTATTGGAGTATCCAAAGAATATGCCTTCATCATTCTTTGCATCAAACTTGCCATTTCTAGAATCTTTAAGAATATATCATTTACAACCAAACACTTTGAAATGTTTTACATTGGATGAGTGACCATACCATAATTCAAAAGGTGTTGCATTTGTACCTTTCTTGATTTGTACTCAATTCAGGGTGTAGATAGCTATACTTATAGCTTCTCTCCAGGCTTTAGAGCAACATTTTTCTCCATCATTAATGTTCTGGCATAGTCTATCACTGATCTATTTCTTCTTTCTGCAACACCATTCTGTGGGGTTGTTCTAGGTGCTGATATTTGTCTTTTAATTCCTTTATCATTACAAAATATCTCAAATTATTTTGATGTGAACTCTCCTCCTCTGTCTGATCTTAGGCACTTCAGAGTCTTCCTTGTTTCCTTTTCAACCCTAGCCAAATACCACTTAAACATTTGAAATGCATCAGATTTTTGCTTTAAGAACATGATTGTCATCATCCTAGAGTAGTCATCAACAAAAAATATTATATATTTGTCTCCTTTGTAACTTTGCATTTCTATTGGGCCACATAGATTAGTATGGACTAACTCTAGTACTTCTTTGGAAGTATAGGTTTTGCTTTTGAAACTTGACTTGGTCATCTTTCCTAGCTGACACTATTTACACATTGTATTGTTAGGCTTCTTTAGTTTAGAAAATCCTCTAACTTTCTTCATTTTGATGATGCTTATTAGATTATCAAAGTTGACATGACATAGACTTTTATTCCATAGCCACACATCATCAAATCTTACAATGAGACAGGCAACATCTTCCATATCTAGGTAAAATAGATTACTCCTAGTTTGATCTCCTTTTCCTATCAAATTTCCATCAGTGTCATAGATTTTGGTAGTTTTGTTTCCAAATTCTACTTTGCATCCTACATTTCTTAATTGTGACACACTCAGCATATTATAGTTCAATCCTTCAACATAATATGCATTATCACATGAAATTTTCTCTGTAAGCTTAATAGAACATTTTCCTTTGATTAGACATGGAGCATCATTTTCAAATCTAACACTATTTCCATCATACTGGGTAAAAGTAACAAACTTACTTTTGTCTCCTATCATGTCATGTGAGCACCCACTGTCTATGATCCACTTGTCATTCTTGTTCACACAGGTTACTAGTGTTGTTGCCTCATCTTCATCTGACTCATCCTTCATGGCTACATAGACTACATCATCATCGTTTTCATCAGAATCCTCTTCTTTAACAATGTAGCACTTTTTACCTTTGTCTTTGTAATCTCTACTATCATCTTCTCTTTTGTTCTTGTACTTGTTGCCTTCTCTGTAGTTCTTTTTCTATGTGCATCTTGCAGCAATATGTCCTACTTCATTGCAATTAAAACAAATGATAGGAAGCTTACCTTTTAATTTACCTTTGCCTCTATGAAATTTTCTGGCCAGTAATGCTTCCAATTGTTCCACATCTTCTTCCTTTGTGCTACTATCACTGGATGCATATTTTATCTTTCTTTTCTTCTTCTTTGGTTTCACCTCCTTAGTGTCTTTCAACAATAGCTTGGCCTTGAAAGAAGATTCAAGATTCTCAAGTATGTAGTTATCAAAGTTGGGTAACTCAAATGCAGTAATTCTTCCCACTATTCCTTCAAGAGTTAGCTTGTTTCCTGTACTCTTGGATGGTTGATACTCTAATAGTATAGAATGGGAAAAAAGTTCTTAAGAAATTTCTATTGATAGTTTCATCATCTGAATGACCTCCCAAAATTCTTATTGCACTTTTTACTTTCTTTATTCTAGAGGCATATTGAGCAATGTTCTCACCTTCCTCCATTCTCATGTCATCAAACTTTCCTCTGAAGCTTTCTCTTTTTTCTCTTTGGACATTCTTATCTCCTCCATAAATATCTAACAAGGCTTTTCACATCTTGAATGCAGAGTTACATCCCTTGATGTTATTAAATTCAACATAGTTGAGGGTAGAGGCAATTTTTAGCATTGCTTGATTGTGCTCTTTCTTTTTCTTCATATCTTCTATAGTAGGGACACCAGATGGATTTACATGTTCCACTTCAATTGAGGTTTGTGAATGATCACCTATTAATCTTAGGTTTAGCTTCATTAAACTCTTCCATGTAGCAAAGTTATCTCTATTAAGCTTGGGAGCTTCTCTCTTAGACATCTTGATCTTTTCTGCTTCTAGTACCTTTAAACCAAATCAGCAGATGGCTCTAATACCAATTATTAGAAATGCTTTTGAATAACTGAGAGGGGGGGTGAATCAGTTATTCAAGGTCCAAATCTCCTGATAATTTTTTTTCACTAAGTATAGTGAGCCCATTTAAACTAACCATGCATCCAAGCTAAACATTCATTCTAACAAGTTACTGAAAAATCAACATGCAAGAATAAGACATGAATGATCAACACCTACCATAGTGACTTACATGGAAACCCAATTTGGAAAAAACCGCCCGTAACATGCTACTCCTTTCTCACTCTTCTGAAGTGATGCCTTGTGAAAGGCTTGCCCTATTAAAACCTACAAAACACACTGTTAGATATGACCTTGTTAAAGATTTTAGAATATTCACTTGGAATGTCACCCTATTAAAGGATATACAAAATGCCTGTTAAGCCAACATAAGTCCATAGGATTTTTCCCTAATTGGTACAATTACTAGAGAGTAACAATAAGGGCTTTTGATCTGATACAAATCACAACATAACTTGTAGATTTTAGATCTCAATTTAGTTCACAAATTTGCTTAGCTTTCAGTATCTACAATTCTGATAGCTTGTGCTCCTTTCAAGCTTTGTCTCCTTGAGTCTCCATACTCATTGTGCCAATGCAATCACCTCTATGATCACCTATCAAAGAAAAGTCTATGTACTCTATTCCTCCCTCTCGATGTCTTCTCCTTGACACCACACAAAATCTCTCCAACCACACTTGCTTCTTGACCTGTAACTCCTTAAATAGAAGTATGGAATACTTTTCCCGCTCTAATCTTCCTACTCTTATTTTTTATTTGAATGAATTAGGTAAGATATGATGTAGCTACCCCTTATCTTGTTTCTTCTAGAAACATCATGAAGAATCCACCTGTATTCACCTAAAAATGGTTAACCTAAAATTTTTGTGCCACTAGCTCATCATTCTTATCTTCCATCTTGTTCACAAACTTCAAGGTAACAAACTTTCTGGCTCAAATTTGGCAAATCTTTGACTTTTCAAATAATTTAGTAGCTAGGAATTATTGAATTTTTGATGCTTGGTGCATACTATGTTACTTGACACCTACTATGGATTCACTCGGCATCAACTAAGTTTTACTAATGCTCAGCACCTATTACATTTTTGTCTAGCTCGACACCTGAACTTCCTCTGCACCTTTTGTTTCACTTAGAATACACTAGATTTTGCATTTGCTCATCACTTACTGATAATTTTCTCAGCATAAACTAACTTTCTCGACAACCACTAATGAATTTAGTCAGGCTTTGTAGATAGCTTTGTTACAACTTATTCTTCTAGAGTTTCTAAGTGTAGCCAACCCCTGTATCTTCAAGTGTATTATCAATACATCATTTTATTATTTTCTTAACCGATCCTTATACTTCATTACAAAACCATAACTCAACCTCTCCCTTAGGTACTTTTGTTACATCTTATTGATTAAATCCTCTTCATCAATCAACTAAGTGATAGTACTTGGATCTTATAAGCAATTGTCATTCTAGCAAATAGCAGGTTTAACATCAATGAAAAAATAATGATTGAAAACATACTTTATCAAAAATCACCCTTGTTCTCAACAATCTCCCTTCTTGAATAGTGATCTTTTCAATCAGATTTCAATAGTAGTTTAGCCACCTTTTTCTATAGATATAGTAACAAGTTCCTTACACGTTTCTACAAAATCGAGATCCTCAGGACACAATGGATTGAGTAGCTTAAACCAAACCATTTCAACATGCATTTGTGTTAGTAGTATTTGCCTCCTACTTAAGGTATATACAACAATCTTAGATCATCCCCCTTTACCTAAAAAATGTAGAATTTTTTTGTGAATCAAACATTTTTTTAGGGAAAACAATTTAATTTTTATCAACATTTTTTTTTCAAATTATGGGAAAAACTTATTTAAATTAGCCATTTTTTCCCTACCGTAAGGAAATGTTATAAAATTGAGGCAATTAATGAATTCAATTTTGGGGAAATATATAATGCATGAGGTATTTTTTTCCTTTTTATGGAAAACATATATAATTTAAGAGGCTATTTTCCCCTTTTTGATGGAAAATATATATAATGCATAAGGTAATTCTTTTACCTTTTGATGAAAAATATATACAATGTGTTGGCGATTGTTTGCTTATAAATGGAAAAGAAATTAATTGTATTGACAAACAAATACTTTTCAATACTTATTACATGTAATGTGATGATCCTATCTACTAGGTCAAAGATTAAATGATCCTAAAACATAAATAAAAAATGTTAGAGAGAAATTCTATCTTGAATTGGGTTACTTATAAGTGGAAACATTTAATATTATTATTATTGGTTGATTTTTATACATGTTTCCCTTTTGCATTAGTCCTCATGATGGATGGAAGGTTTATTGTGGCTCAAGTTTGGACACGCTCAGCTTGGGACTCCCTTAGACCTTAGTCCATATTGGGATTCATTTGGCCCAACGTGACCGATTTATTCCTCCCCTGCATACTCCCTATCCATTATGTGACTAATACAATAGTGGCTAACATTAATTTATATACATTAGTCTAATATCATTATTTTCCTTATTTATTTAATTTGGATGTGGAAAAATATAATCCTATATTAATAAAGGATAATGGCCACATACCTTAGTTTTGGAATTGCCACTTTATAATACATAATAAATATATTTATTGGTATTCTGAACTTGATAGACCTGCCTAGTCATAGGGCTTTGACTACGGTCACAAGTATTGATAGTATTCATGCTCAAAATTTTGCTTTCAAAAATGTCCTTGATTAATGAAGTCCTTTTGACAATGTCACTTGCGTATGTAGAGTACCCTCTCATTGTTCCCGATGTGGATTGACGATCACCTTTTAAAGGAATACCCACCACAATGGAGTTATGTGCAAAATGTTTTTCTTATATTACAAATGTTCATTGATGTGTTTAATCTACTCTTCCACATCTTCCCATTTATAATCTAACATGGTGAGAGACATGACTTTTCATAACCCTTTTTATGAAATGTCATGGGTCTTTTAATTATTTGGTAAATAATGTCTTAGGTATAAATAATGTTTATTTATTAATGGGTCTTATATTAATTTTCATAATTAAATATCAAAATTCTATTAATCAATGTATGGTGAAAATTTGAGACTAATATCAAATAATTTATCATATATATATATATATATATATATATATATATATATATATATATATATATATATATATATATATATATATATATATATATATATATATATATATATATATATATATATATATATATATATATATATATATATATATATATATATATATATATATATATATATATATATAGTCATATACAAGTGCATAATTTGAGGGTTCGTGACAGTCCACCCTTCCTAAATTTGCTTGTCCTCAAGCAACTTTGGATGAGACATAATTTCTTCACCCATCCATGTAGCATCTTCTGTAGGTAGATTCTTCCATTTTACCTAGAATTTGGGAATGATCCTATTCCTTAATATCTTTTCCCTTTTATCAATGATAGCTTCTAGTTCCAAGATGAGTTTCCCTTGATCATCTAGTGATGGTAACTCAGTGCAAGGTTTTACTTTTTGTCACATGAACTTCTTAAGTCTAGATAGATGAAAAATGTTGTGTATTTTGCTATTCTCGAGTAAGTCAATTTCATAAGCCACTTCAACTATATTCCTTAAGATTTTGTAGTGTCCATAAAAATGTGGATTTTATTTTTTTGCTCCACTCGCTTTCAGAGTTGATTGTTTATAGGGCTATAATCTCAAGAATAGCCAATTGTTGGGTTCAAATACTCTTTCTATGTGCTTCTGATCTGCATATATTTTCTGTTGATTTTGAGCATGGTGAAAATTATCTTTAAGAGTGTTCATAATATCAATGATTTTCTGAATGAAATATTGGACTCCTAGTATCTTTCTTTTTAGGGTGACCAAATTTTTGAATATGGTTGATATCCATACAAGGCTTTCAATGGGCCCATCTCGATGGACATGTGATGAGTAGTATTATAACAATACTCTCCTAACTGTAACCATTTTACCCAAGCCTTATGTTGTCTTGTTACATAGTTTCACAAATATCCTTCTATCCATTTGTTAATGATTTTATTTTTCCCATCTATTTGAGGATGATAGATCGTGCTAGGAGTTAAATGAGTTCTTGATAATCGAAAAATTTCTTGCCAAAATAGACTGAGGAATTTACTATCCTTGTCACTAAAAATGTTCTTTGGAATTCCATGCAACATAAAGATCTCTTTGAAAATACCTCTGCAATTTGGGGTGCTTTATGGTGAATGGAGATGGCCATGAAGTGTGCATATTTGGTTAACCTGTCCACCACCATAAATATACAATCTTCCTCTTGTACTTTGGGTAGGCCTATAATAAAGTCCATAGAAATGCTTTCCCATTTTTGGTTTGGAATGGGGAGTGGTTGTAGTAATCCTACTAGGTGGTTTTGTTCAGTTTTATTCTTTTGACAAGTTAAACATTCTTGGAAATACTTGATTATATACTTCTTGAGGCTTTTCTAAGAATATCTTTCTCAAATCTTCTTATAAGTCTTGTAAAATCATGGGTGTTTTGATAAGGGGTTATCATGGTATTCCTCCATAATCTTCCTTTTAACCTTTTAATTCATTGCAAGAAATATCCTTCCTTTATATAAAATGAGTTCTTCGACTATTTTATATTCGTAACTTGGTGGGTCTCCTTCCATGATTCCTCTTGTTTGTGGGTCTTTGGTGTATTTAGCTATAATGTCCTTCTTCCTTATTGTATTTATATGATATTTCCATGACAAGGCATTTGCTACGACATTATTTGTTCCTTTGACATATTCAATGTCAAAGTTATATGGCTCAATTTTGCTAACCAATTTTTGCTGACAATTGTTGAGGTCCTTCTGATTCATAAAGAACCATAGGCTATTATGATCAGTCTTGATGTTGAATTTTCCACATACTAAGTATTATATAAACTTAGTTAGAGCATGCATGATTGCTAACATTTATTTTTCGTAGATAGAGTAGTGTCATTCATTTTCATTCAATTTGCGACTTTCAAAGGTGACGGGATGTTTATTTTGCATTAAGACTGCTCCAATCCCTTCTCCTAAAGCATTGCACTATAACTCAAATGGTTGTGAAAAATCCAAATGGCTAGTACAAGGCATGAACTCATTGCTTCTTTTAATTTTTCAAAGGATTGTTGGGTTGCTTCATTCCATCCAAAAGATCCCTTTTTGGTTAAGTCTATAAGAGGGGTTGCAGTTTTAGATAATCCTTTCACAAAGCATCTGTAGTAACTACATAACCCAATAAAGCCTCAAAGTTGTGTTATGATTTTAGGTATTTTACATTCTCTAGTTGCTCTAATTTTTTATTCATCCACACTAACTCCTACATTTATTTTGTGGCCCAAATAGAGAATCTCCTTTTGTCCAAATTCAGATTTTAAGGCTTTTGCAAATAAGGATTTTGATTCCAAAATGCTTAAGACTTCTTCGATATGTTGTAGGTGCTACTCCCATGTCCTACTATAGATCAAGATATCATCAAAAAATATAAGTAAAAATTTTCTCAATTTCTTTTGAAAGGTATGGTTCATGCATGATTGGAAAGTGGCAGGTGCATTTGTAAGGCCGAAAGGTAAAACTAGGAACTCAAAATGTCCATAGTGACATCTAAAAGCCATTTTTGGTATGTCCTCTTCCCACATCCTTATTAGATGATAACTGGACCATAAATAAATTTTGGAGAAGTATTTAGCCTGATATAGTTTATCAATCCGCTCAACCACTCTTGGAATGGGGTAGCGGTTCTTAACAGTTTTTTTATTTAATGCTCTATAGTCTATACACATTCACATAATTCCATCCTTCTTTTTGGCAAGTACTACTGAAGAGGCAAATGGGCTAGAGCTAGGTTGTATGTGTCCCATCTCTAGGAGCTCTTTAATTGGCTTTTTTATTTCATCCTTATAGTTTTGGGGGTCTTTATATGGAGTAGTGATTATTGGTTTTGCTCCTTCTAATTCTATGATGTGTTCAAAGCCTCTTTTTGGGGGTAGACCAGGTAGAATTTCATCAAATATTCTCTTGTATTTGTTGATGATGGATTGGATATCAATCTGTATAGGTGGATCCTTTGAGGTGGATTTGTCCAAGTCTAAGAATTGGGTAGCCCATTCTCCTCTCCCATGCCTGAATATTCTTTCAATATTTTTACAAGAAACTAATTGTGGTGATCCATCTAGATTCCCTTCTAAGGTTATCTCTTGACCCTCATGCATAAAATAAATTTTTAGATTAGATAGATCAAACTTAAAGCATCCCAAAGAATGAATCCAAGGTGACCCTAAGATTATGTTACTATGTAGTGGCACTACATATAAGTCTTCTTTAAGACAATGTTTTCCCAACATAAATTCTTGTTGAGGAATTATTTTTGTACACTTGACTAAAGATCATGTGGCTTGTATTGTTGAAAAACCTTTAAAACTCTTTGTTTTCAAACCTATATTTTTAACAAGTTTTTTATCAATAAAATTGTGGGAGGCTCCACTATCAATTAAGGTTATAACTTTTTTCCCTTGAAGAGTGCTCCTAATTCTCATTACTTGATTCTTAGATGCTTTAGTGAAAGTTGATATTACCCCAAGTTCTTCTTCTTCTTCTTCCTCTTTCCTTAATTTCTTGTTAGTATGTTCTTCATTATCTTCATCATAAATAGTCTCAATATTTTGTATTCTTTCTCTTTTTCCATATTTATGGCTAGGTTCCCAATTGTCCTTGCATGTAAAGCATAATCTCTTTTTTCTACAATCATGTCCTTTTTCCCATATTCCTTTACATTTGAAACATCAATTTTTTTTTCTTAGTTTTTCCTTTCCCTCTTAGATAGAAAATTTTTGTGGGGTTCCTCTTTTTTGTGAAAGTTCTCTCTCTCATAAGATCCATTTCCTTTATGATGTGTCTTGACATGGATATTTGTTGGTCTAATATTTAATGAAGAGTCTAAACTCATTGCCACTTCGAATGCATCTTCAAGATTCTTGGGTTTTAACAAATTGACCAACCCCTTGAGTGGTTCCTTTAGTCCTTCTATAAATAAATAAGTGAGCTTGTCCTCATCCATTTTTGTTACTCTTACTAATATTCTATCAAATCCATTAATGTAACTTTCGACTGTTCCATATTGTTTAATATGTGTTAGCCTTTCGAAGTCTTCTTGGGGATATTTCTTGTTGAATCTTTTCATAATTTTTTGCATGAAATCCTTATATGAGGTAATATTATCATGGCCTCGAGTGTTTTTCCCATAGTGCCATCATTCTCATGCTATACTTGCTAGATGGAGAATGGTGAATTGGAGTGTATCTTCCTTAATCATGGGATTGAATGTTAAGTAAGTGTTTAGTGTTTGTAGCCAATCATATGCCATAAGTCTTTTTGATCCATAAAAGTTGGGAACATCTACTTTTTTTCTTTATGCCTAAGATCCCTATTCACATGTGTCCTCGGTGCTTCTTTTCTCTTCTCTTCACAAAATTCCCTAAATGATACCATTGCTCTAATGTGAGGTTCTAGTTTGGCATATGCTCTTGCTATATCCAGTTCTTAGTTCAATTTATGGGTTGTTCTACTCCTTCTTCTCTTAATAATTCTCCCCTAGGAAAAAAGGTGGGTTGTGGTATCTTAGCTCTGGAGGAAACATTGTTATTTTTTGAGTGATTTGAGCTAGTGTTTTTCATATGGATAGATTGGTCTTTCAAATTGTTACTAATTGAATTTCCCATATTTTGTAGAGCTTGGATAAGTTCTTGATTTGATCTTTCCATTTGATTAATTAATGTTTGGTTATTTTGTTCCACGTAAGACCTCATTTCATTTGCAACATCATTCATAGTAGTTCTTTTTGTCCTTCCTTCTTGATTTTCCATAACCCTTTATTCACAAGATGGTAGGATTATGCTCTAATACCACGTGTAATGATCTTATCTACTAGGTTGAAGATTAAATGATCCTAAAACATAAATAAAAAATGTTAGAGAGAAATTCTATCTTGAATTAGGTTACTCTTAAGTGGAAACATTTAATGTTATTATTATTGGTATATTTTTATACATGTTGCCCTTTTGCATTAGTCCTCATGATGGATGGAAGGTTTACTATGGCTCTAGTTTGGACACACTTAGCTTGGGACACCCTCAGACCTCAATCAATATTAGAATTCATTTGCCCCAACACGATTGATTTACTCCACCCTCTTTGTACACTCCCTATCCATTATGTGACGAATACAATAGCAGCTAACATTAGTTTATATACATTAGTCTAATATCATTATTTGCCTTATTTATTTAATTTGGATATGGAAAAATATAATCCTATATTAATAAAGGATAATGGTCACATACCTTAGTTTTGGAATTGCCACTTTATAATACACAATAAATATATATTTATTGGTATTCTTAACTTGATAGACCTACCTAGTCATAGGGCTTTGACTGTAGTCACAAGTACCAACAGTATTAATGCTCAAAATTTTTCTTTAAAAAATGTCCTTGATTAATGGAGTCCTTTTGATAATGTCACATGCATATGCAAAGTACCCTCTCACCATTCCTGATGTGCATCGTTGATCACCTTAGGAATACCCACCACAATGGAGTTATGTGCAATTTTTTTTTTAATATTACCAATATTCATTGATGTGTTTAATCTTCTCTGCCATGTTTTCCCATTTATAATATAACATGGCAAGAGTGTTGGAAATCTGATTGAAAGAATCATTGTGAGAAGAAGATTGATTGTAAGAGGGAGATTGTTGATAAAGAATGCTTTCAATCATTGTTTTGTCATTGATGTCAAACCTGCTATTTGTAGGAATGACAACTACTTATAAGATCCAAGTACTATCACTTAGTTGATTGATGAAGAGGATTTAATCAACAAGATGTAACAAGAGTACCTAAGGAAAAAGTTGAGTTATGGTTTTGTACTGAAGTGCAAGGATCAACTAAGACAATGGTTAAATGATGTATTGATAATATACTTGAAAATACAGAGGTTGGTCACACTTAGAAACTTTGGAGGAATAAGTTGGAATAAGGTTGACTGCAAAGCTTAACTAAGTTCATTAGTGAGTGCCAAGCAAGTTAGTTCAAGCTGAGCAAATTTTCAGTTGAAGCTGAGAAAATGCAAAATCTAGTGTGTGCCAACTAAACTTCAAGTGTCAAGTGAAGTTCAAGTGTCAAGTGATACAGAAGGAGCTGAGTGTGTTTAGGTGTCGAGAAAAGTAACAAGTGTCGAGCATTAGAAAAACTTAGTGGATGTCGAGTGAATCCACAATAGGTGCCGAGCATCAGTAAAATGTAGTTGATGCCGAGTAACTCAGTATGTGCTGAGCACCAAAATTTCAATAGTGTCGAGCTGCTGCATTACTAGAAAAGTCAAAGATTCTCCAGATCTGAGCTGACAAGTTTGTTACCTTGAATTTTGTGAACTAGTTAGAGGATAAGGGTGGCAGAGAATTCTATGTAAACCATTTTTGAGTGAATTTAAGAGGATTCTTCATGATGTTTCTAGAAGAAACAAAATGTGGGTTAGATTCAATTAATCCGACCTTATCCATTCAAAAAAAAATTAAAGGAGGGAAGAATCGAGTGGGAAAAGAAATTCCAAACTTCTATTTATGGAGTCAAGAGCCAAGAAGCAAGAGTTGCTGGTGTGCCAAATTGTGAAGTGGTTGAAGGGTGTTAAGGAGAAGGAAGAACGTAACACATAGACTCTGCTTCAATAAGTGGTCAAAAAGAGAGGATTGCATTGGTACATTGAGCATGAAAACTCAAGAAGAAAAATCTTGAAAGGAGGGAAAGCTATTAGAGCTGCAAATACTAAAAGCCAGACAATGTTATGAGTTGAAGAGTGATCTAAAATCTGCAAGATAAGTTGTATGTTGTAATCAGGTCAAAATCCCTTATTGTTACTCTCTAGCAATTGTATCAGTTAGGATAAAAATTCTATGGACTTAGGTTGGTTTAACAACAATTTGTAAATCCTTTAATAGGGTGACATTCCAAGTGAACATTCTAAAGTCCTCTAACTAGGCCCACTTCTAATAGGGTGGTTAAATCCTTTAACTAGGTCACATTTAATAGTGTGTTTTAGCCTTTAATAGGGCAGACTTTCATAGGGCATCACTTCAGAAGAGTGAGATTTGAGTAGCATGTTACTGGTGGGTTTTCTCAAATTGGGTTTCCACATATATCACTATGTTATGTGTTGATCTTTCATGTGTTATGCTTGCATGTTGATTTACAATAACTTGCTAAATAGAAAAGTTTAAGCTTGGATGAATGAACAAATTAATAGGCTCACTTTACTTGATGAAAATTTTGAATTAGACATTTAGACCTTGAATAACTGATTCAGCCCCCCCCTCTCAGTTATTCTAAAATAATTTCTAACAATTGGTATCAGAGCCATCTATTGATTTAGTTTAAATGTACTACAAGTAGGAAGATAAAGATGTCTAAGAGAGAAGTTCCCAAGCTTAACAGAGATAACTTCCCTGTATGGAAAAGTCTAATGAAGCTGCACCTTGGATCAATAGGTGATCATGCAAAAACCTCAATAGGAGTGGAACATGTAGATCCAGCTAGACCCCTCTCTACAAATGATTTGAACAAAAGGAAGGAGCACAATCAGGCAATGCTGGAGATTGCCTCTACACTCAACTATGCTAAATTTGATGACATCAAAGGTTGTGATACTGCATTCAAGATGTGGAAAGCCTTGTCAGATATCTATGGAGAAGATCAGAATGTTTAGAGAGCAAAGAGAGAAAGCCTCAGAGAAAAGTTTGATGACATGAAAATGGAGGAAGGTGAGAATGTTGCTCAATATGGCTCCAGAATGAAAGAAGTGGTAATTGCAATAAGAAGTTTTGGTGGTCAATTGGAGGAAGAGACTGTCAATAGAAAATACTTGAGAACCCTATTCCCTATTTATGCTATTAGAGTTTCAACCATCCAAGAGCTAAGGTGTGTACTAAGAAACACACTAACCTTTAAAGGTATAGTGGGAAGACTGACTACATTTGAGTTGTCCAACTTTCATAACTACAGACCTAAGAATTTTGAATCTTCTTTCAAGTCCAAGCTGACATTGAAAGACATTGAGGAGGTGAAATCAAAGAGGAAGAGTAGAAAAGGAAAACATGCATCTAGTGATAGCAAATGTGGAATAATTGGAAGCACTGCTGGCTAGAAGATTCCATAGAGGTAAAGGAAAATTCAAAGGTAAGTTGCCTATCATTTGTTTTAATTGCAATTAAGGTAATATTGCTGCAAGGTGTACACAGAAGAAGAACTACAAAGAATGAAACAAGTACAAGAACAAGAGAGAAGATGATAGCAGAGATTACAAGGACAAAGGCAAATGATGCTACATTGTTGAAGAAGATTCTGATGAGAATGATGATGAAGTAGTCTATCTTGCCATGAAAGATGAATCAGATGAAGATGAAGCAACAACATTGGTAACCTATGTGAACAAAAATGACAAGTGGATCATAGATAGTGGATGCTCACATCACATGGTAGGAGATAAAAGTAAGTTTATTACCTTTACTTAATATGATGGAAATAGTGTTAGATTTGGAAATGATGCTCCATGTAAAATCAAAGGAAAAGGTTCTATTAAACTTACAGAGAAAATTTCATGTGATAATGCATACTATGTTGAAGGATTGAACTACAATTTATTGAGTGTATCACAGTTAGGCAATGTAGGTTGCAAAGTAGAATTTGGAAAAAAAATTGCCAAAATCTATGACACTGAAGGAAATCTAATAGGAAAAGGTGAACAAAATAGGAGTAACTTGTTTTACCTAGATATGGAGGATACAACTTGTGTTGTTGTTAGACTTGATGATGTGTGGTTATGGCATAAAAGATTGTGTCATGTCAACTTTGACAATTTGATTAGCATTAAAAAAAAGAAGAAAGTCAGAGGTTTGCCTAAGCTGAAGAAACTTGAAAACACAATGTGCAAACAATGTCAACTAGGAAAGATGACTAAATCTAGTTTCAAAAGCAAAACATACACTTTCAAAGAAGTACTAGAACTAGTCCATATAGACTTATGTGGTCTAATAGAAGTACAAAGCTACCAAGGAGACATATACATAATGTTATTTGTCCATGTTTTTGAAGCAAAAATCTGATACATTTCAAATGTTTAAGTGGTATTTTTCTAGAGTTAAGAAGGAAATAGTAAAAAGTCTGAAGTGCCTAAGATCAGACAGAGGAGGAGAGTTTACATCAAAATAATTTGAGATATTTTGCAATGATAAAGGTATCAAAAGACAAACATCAGCTCCAAGAACTCCACCACAGAATGAGATTGTTGAAAGAAGGAATAGATCAGTGATTGACTATGCTAGAACCTTGATGATGGAGAAAAATGTTGCTCTAAAGCATTGGAGAGAAGTTGTAAGCACTACTATTTACATCCTGAATAGAGCTCAAGTGAAGAAAGGAACATATGCAACACCTTTTGAACTATGGTATGGTCACTCACCCAATGTAAAATATTTCAAAGTATTTGGTTGTAAATTCTATATTCTTAAAGATACTAGAAATGACAAGTTTGATGTAAAAATTGATGAAGGAATATTCCTTAGATACTCCACTAGAAGTAAGGCATATAAGTGTTTGAATACTAAAACTAACAAGATTGTGGAGAGTGCAAATGTAAATTTTGATGAGCATGTAGAAGTTCAGATTGATGAAACTAAGCAACCAGAATATTATAGATCTTTTGTATACTTTTATGAAGGAATGATTGTTGAAGATAATGCTACCAATCAAGTTGGGAATTAACAACAAATTTTAGTATCAGCTAAGTCACAACTAGTGAATACTGAGTTGCATTCAGAAGCTAAGTTGTAGAATGAATAAAATGTACACTCTGATTCTGAAAATAGTACACATGGAAGAGATGATGAAATACTAGATGGAGAAGAGAAAAATGATTCTAAAGCTAAAGGATCAAACATGGAAAGAAGGACAGTACCAAGACTAGCCAAGTATGTGAGAATACATCACCCTACAGAACAAATCATTGGTGACAAGGATGCAAGACCAATAACAAGGAATAGACTAAGGAATGAATCATGTCTATTGAGTAAGATTGAGCCTAAAATAGTAAAAGATGCACTACAAGATGATGACTGGTATAAAGTTATGGAAGAGGAGATAGACCAGATTGAGAAGAACAAAACCTAGACCCTAGTTCCTAGACCAACTGATAAGAATGTAATTGGCACCAAATGGGTCTTTGGGAACAAACTTGATGAGAATGGTGAGATAATAAGAAATAAGGCCATACTAGTTTGCAAAGGTTATGCACAAGAAGAAGGACTGGATTATAGGGAAACATTTGCCCCTGTTGCAAGAATGGAAGGAGTAAGAACATTACTTGCATATGTTTCTTACAAAGGTTTCAAAGTCCACCAAATGGATGTAAAGTTTGCTTTTCTAAATGGTATACTAGAAGAGGAAGTCTACATAGAACTACTAGAGAGATTTGTTGATGAAAACAATAAGGATATGGTTTGCAAACTCCATAAAACACTCTATGGTTTGAAGCAAGCACTTAGAGCATGGTATGAGAGATTGCATAAATACCTTGTAAAAATAGGATTTGAGAGAATAGATGACAACAACAACTTGTATATCAAGGCAAAAAAAGGTAAAGAAATTTTGATATTTGAAATCTTTGTTGATGATATAATATTTAGAGGAAAATATATTCTATGCAAAGATTTTGTTAATCAAATGAAACATGAGTTTGAAATGTCAATGTTTGGAGAAATCAAATTCTTTTTTGTATTACAAGTACATCAACTAAAGCATGGCATATTTGTGACCCAATAAAAATACATCAAGGAGATACTCAAGACATTTGGATTAGAAGACTCAAAACTAATTAGTACACCAATGGTAATAGGACAAAAGCTATCTAAGAATGATGAGTTAGCTGAAGTAAATTAGACAATATATAGATCAATGATTGAAAAGTTGTTGTATGTTGTATATAATAGACTAGACATTGCATTAGCAATTGGAATAGTGGTAAGATTTTCTATAAATCCAAGGGAAAATCATTTGATGGCAGTAAAAAGAATACTGAGGTATCTAAAAGGAACTGATGAATTTGGTTTGTACTACAGGAGGAGTAAAAATTTTGAGCTAAGAGCCTACATTGATGTAGATTGGGGAGGTAATATTGATGATAGAAAAAGCACCAGTGGAGGAGCACTTTTCTTAGGTCAAAGATTGATTACTTGGACTAGAAAAAAGCAAAGTTCTACCTCATAGTCCACAATAGAAGCTGAATATGTTGCAGCTACTATCAATTGCACCAATATTGTATGGATGAAACATCTATTGCAAGATATGAAAGAAGAGGTAATTGAACCTATGATAATTTATTGTGATAATACAAGTGCCATCAACATATCAAAGAATCCTATAATGCATGCCAAAACCAAGCATATTGCAATTAAGTATCACTATGTAAGAGAATTGGTGGAAGATAAGCAAGTGAGGATGAAATATGTCAGTTCAAAGGAACATATTGTTGATATCTTTACGAAAGAATTACCCAAAGATGCCTTTAAATATCTCAAAGGTAAGTTAGGGGTGATATCCCTAGCCAAGGCTACTTAAGATAAAACAAGACTGCCCTGCATCAAATGAGTTGATTGTTGAAATATTACACATTGATGCAGAGAATACTTACTTTAGGATTTTTTCTGAAGTAATTGAAATTTTGAAGTGTCAAATTAGTCACAAGCAAGGTGACAGAGGGAGAAACTGGAGTACCTACAAAAGCTACACTTGCATGTTAAGATGTTGAAATAGTATGTCTTTGGCATTGTTGTCAAAGAGGGAGAAATAGCAGAAATTGATCAACAGTTGAGGGAGAAGATGAAGAAGAATGAAGATTGAGGGAGAAGAATGAAGCAACTGATCAGATTTATGGATAGATAAAGAAGTAGTTAGATACTAGAATAATAGAAGATGAGCAATGCATACAGAAGGAGAGAATGTAAGATGTGAAAACTGATGATAACACAATTTCTTTTTGGCATTTGACTTACTATTCTACCCTAGTTAGAATTTTGATAACATGGTCGAATAGTTTGGTCTAATGGTTGATTAGTTTGGTTTTCCATCAATGACAAAGAGGAAGATTATTGGAAATTTGATTGAAAAGATCATTTTGAGAAGAAGATTGATTGTAAGAGGGAGATCTTTGATAAAGAATGCTTTCAATCATTGTTTTGTCATTGATGTCAAACCTACTATTTGTAGGAATGAAATTTTCTTATAAGATCCAAGTACTATCACTTAGTTGATGGTTGAGTTATGGTTTTGTAATGAAGTGCAAGGATCAGCTAAGACAATGGTTAAATGATGTATTGATAACATACTTGAAAATACAGAGATTGGTCACACTTAGAAACTTTGGAGGAATACATTGGAATAAGGTTGACTACAAAGCTTAACTAAGTTTATTAGTGAGTGCCAAGCAAGCTAGTTCAAGCCGAGAAAATTTTCAGTTGGAGCCGAGAAAATGAAAAATGTAGTGTGTGTCAAGTAAACTTTAGGTACCGAGTGAAGTTCAAGTGTTCAGTGATATAGAAGGAGCCAAGCGTGTTCAAGTGCTAAGCAAAGTAACAAGTGCCAAGCATTAGAAAAACTTAGTGGATGCTGAGTGAACCCACAATAGGTGTCGAGCATCAGTAAAATGTAGTTGATGCTGAGTAACTCAGTATGTGCCAAGCACCAAAATTTCAAGAGTGTTGAGCTACTGCATTATTGGAAAAGTCAAAGATTCACCAGATCCGAGTTGACAAGTTTGTTACCTTGAATTTTGTGAACCAGATATAGGATAAGGATGATGATCTGGTGGCACATAATTCTATGTACATCATTTTTGAGTGAATTCAAGAGGATTCTTCATGATGTTTCTAGAAGAAACAAAATGTGGGTTAGATTGAATGAATCCTACCTAATCCATTCGAACAAAAATTAAAGGAGGGAACAATTGAGTGAGAAAAGCAATTCCAGACTTCTATTTAAGGAGTTATAGGCCAAGAAGCAAGAGTTTTTGGTGTGCCAAATTGCAAAGTGGTTGAAGGGTGTCAAGGAGAAGGCATCTAGGAGAAGGAAGAACAAAGCATAGAGACTCTGCTTTGATAAGTGCTTAGAAAGAAAGGATTGCACTGGTACATTGAGCATGGAGACTCAATAAGACAAATCTTGAAAGGAGGGCAAGCATGTTGATTAACAGGTACCTTGCTAAATAGAAAAGTTTAAGCTCAGATGAATGAACAGATTAATAGGCTCACTTTACTTGATGAAAAGTTTGAATTGGACATTTAGACCTTGAATAACTGATTCACCCACCCTCTCAATTATTCTAAAAGCATTTCTAATAGAGAGATTTTACTTTTCATAACCCTTGTTATGTAATACCATGGGTCTTTTAATTATTTGGAAATAATGTCTTAGGTATGAATAATGTTTATTTATTAATGGGTCTTATATTAATTTTCATAATTAAATATCAAATAATTTAAACAATGAGAATTTTATACTAATATCAAAAAAAATTCAAATTGGGATTTGATAATTAAATGTCAAATAATTTATCATATATATATATATATATATATATATATATATATATATATATATATATATATATATATATATATATATTTTCATATGCAAGTACATAATTTTAAGGTTCATGACATGTAATGTGAGAGAATGCCAAATGGAAATTGATCAAAGATATCACATTACATGATGTTGTTAATTAGTGCAAAGTGCACCTAACATCCTTCTACCATTCAATGATTATATATCAATGGTTGAAGTTTTATTTTAGGCTAAATGTCCCAAATAAACCTCAATCTTTGCAAGTCTCTAGAATGGTGACACATCTCCCTTCACCTAGTTCCACTTGTAGTGGACATTAAATAAATGTATTATTAATGTTAGTGACATTCTCCCTTCTGTCCACTCAACACACACCACCTCCAATTTTGTATAAACGATATGAAAATTCCTTATTTATGGGAAATATTTCCTAACATTTAATCATTTAAATCCATTAGAACTGGAAGGAAATAGGAATGAATAGGGTTAGTAAATAATTTTTTAGGCAACCAATGTTATTTATAGATAATTGAGTTTCTTTCTTTCTCATTTCTCAATTCTTCTTTGGTAGTCACTAGTCTTGTAGATAAATTCTCGTAGTTGGCTCTAGTTCAAGCCATTAGTTTGCAACCAATTATTCTAGTTTAGGTCATTCCTCTATAGGTAATTTGATTTTTCTATTTGCATGATTTGAAAATTAGATGAATACTCCAATTTTGACTTACACGCAAATCTAAGGAGGCCCAAAAGGCCTTTTGGGCACCTTATCATATGAAACCCTCAAGTCAATTCGTAAGGAGGGTAGGCCATTCATAATCGAGGCAATAAAAATGGTGTTGGCATAAGAGTTTCTATAGAATGTAGAAATACACCATGTCAACATGAACATCACATCCTAATTTTGAGCCTCTCTCCTTGACCTCAAAGGAGAAATGGTGAAATTTTGATGTTACTGAGGAAGACCTTTTGTAGAAATAGGGGTGGGGATCCCTTGGGCAAGTGAAATATCAAAGATTCTTTTCCCAAGCTAGATGGTGGCCATCCACACTTTTCTGTTGGGATTGAATGTTGTGCAATTGAAGAACTATAGGAAATGGACCCTAATTGCCAGGGGTTTTCTCCACAAATGGTCCTTGTTTGAAAAAGTGGAGGCAGACCAATATGACCAACATCAAGAATTCTCAGACTTAATCCTTTCTATTAATTCTACTTAGATAGTAGGAAAAAATAACTAGGGTTTCCAAGGGTTCATCACCCCACATTAACATTATTTTGTTTATTTTTTTCTATAACAACCATAGTACAAACCTTTGGTTGTGACACTAGTCCACATTCACAATGTAAATTGCAATTTTCCAAAAAGAAGTAATTTTTTTTTGTAAGTTTTTTTCAATTTGTGTTTTATGGATTTAGTGACGTCTTAGATGTTTTTCTTTAAAAGTTTAATGTTTCTAAGGGTTCCAAAATTTCTTATAAAATTGTGAAAACATGAGAGTCAGGGACACACATTAAGATTTATCATTTAATTTAAATTAATATAATTGAAATTATATGTAATTATTGGAATATTCAAATATGGAAAGAGTACTTATGAGGGGGGGGGGGGGGGGGGGGGGGGGGGTGAATCATAAGTATCACACTTTAGCCAATAAAATTTTAAACTGAAAGTAAATTGCATGCATGTAAATACATCAAGTAAACATAAAACTAAACACATGCATCAACAACTCATAACACTGGAATTTTGGTAACCCAGAAACCCTCCAAGAATAAGAAGGTAAAACTGGGGTGGGGATGATACCCACAAAAATTACTGTAGCAATATTGTTCAACCACTTCTGATGGTTTGCCCTATTAAAGGCCTGCCCTGTTAAAGGGTTTACATTGTATTAATAGTCACCTGGTTAGAGGCCTTTCAAACACTTTACATGAAGTGTCACCCTATTAAAAGATTTAATCACCTAATTAAAGGATCTACGAAATAGTTGTTAAGCTAACCTATCACCATAGGATTTTCATTCTAATACAATTGCTAGAAAGTATTAGGTATAATGAACCTAATAGATTACAATCCTTGATTGCTAAATGCAGACACCTTTTCCACTTTCTCGGATCTTGATCCTTTGTGATTAGATAACCCTCGCTTCTAAAAATAGATTTTTCTTGTGCACCTTTGTTTTTCCACTCATACATTTACAATGAAATTTCATCTTCCTTATAAAGACATTTGAGAATTTAGGGTTAGGTATGGATCTACACTCCATATTCAATCTTCATTTTTCACTTATTATTTGCACTTCTTCTATTGGTTGCATGCCTTCATCATTTTTCTTATTGGCTGCATGTATATTGCATAGGAAAAATAAAAGATTTGATCTCATCATTAAATCCTTCGAGATTTACCTTATGTCGGCTGTAAAAACTATTTGCATCATAGTTTGTGAAATTACAAACTCTTATGCTAATATACTGAGTTACTTGGCTCCTGAAGTATTGCTGATACTCGACACATGCTGTTTCCTAGATAGCTTGGCACTTAAACAAAACTGTATCACTTGGCACCTTATGTTACTCGGCACTTACACTTCACTCGGTATCTGATCTTCACTCGGCATCTAAAAACTACTCGACACATGAAGATCACTCGGCACCTGAAGTCTTTCCTAATTCGGCATTTGTTGTGGCTCGACATGCATGGTGTACTCGACTCCAATGTGGAATGTGATTAAGTGTGTTGGCACTCAAGTGTCAAAAACCATTATGAGGTTAACAATCTCCCCCTTTGACATGAGTGACAAAAACACTTACCTAACCTTATGAGTACATTTACTAATCTGATTGGTATATATAGAGCTTAAAGAAAACTTGATCAAAATTTGTAGCTTACAATATATATACCTCAAAAATTTTGTAACTCCCCCTGAGTTGATTGTGCCTTATCTGTATATCAAGCTCCTCCTTTGTATCTTTTCTCCCCCATTAATTCATCTCATAATATCTATATCTCCCCCTATTATGTCTGTTTTCTCCCCCTTTTTGACACTTATGTCAAAGAATGTTTAAGGGTTAAGACCATATTTAGCCAAAAATGTGTTGTTTACCTCCATAATCATCTTGAGAGCTGCATCCCAATTGTTCAAAGAAATTTCCAGTGACTTATGCTGGATGGCAGTCTCGGTAGCAAGATGAATAAGTCCATCTGATGTAGAAAGATTTGGGTCTTTCTTGAGAATAGTTTCAGCATATACTTGCTCTTTATGGAGTATCTCTAAATGTGGGGTAATGGAAGATTGTAGCTGTATTAATTTGGCCTTGATATTAGCCTCATCTACTGTTAATACAGCTATTTCTTTGTGAGTGTGAAGTGATTGAACAAAATGCTTCTCACTTTGAGTTGGATCTTTAGGTAGTTGTATACTTGAAATGTTTAAATTTCTTTCCAAATTTAGTATCTTTTGGCTTGTTTCTTGTGTGAAGTATGAAAAACCACACAACTTTTTTTACAATGAGAATATATTCTCAAGTACCTTTTTCACTTTGTCAATAAGCTTTGCCAATTCAACTTGTGAAAGTGAAATTTGACTTGATATTTTCTCATTCACTTTCCCCTAAAATTTTCTTTCTAACCATTCCATAAGTTTTGCATTTGTTTCTAGGTCTTCATTTGTCACCTGGTCAACAATATCTGTTAATTGCTCTGTGATATGCTTTGACTCATCTGGTGATTGCAAACTAAAGGCATCCATAAAGATGTCCTTAATCTCATATAGTGTTTGCTTTTGTTTATACTCCTTCCTGAGTATCTCCTATCTTTTCCTCCTATTCAGTGCATCCTGCACCTCAGTGATTTGATCAATGGTTATTGATTTTGAGTCATAGCCTGGTATGACTATCTCCTCATCTAATTCAGGGTCTCCATAGTGAAGTACTCTTGCAACTCTTGTAGTACTAGATGTTGGTACATATATTTGCAATGGCTAGTGTGAAGGAGTTCCTGAGGTAGGAAAATCTATTAATGTTTGTATTGCCTCCTATTCTTTAGGGGTTTTCAGTGTTTCCTCCTCCTTCTATCTACCATGATCAATTATTGTAGTCTTGGGAAGTGCACCTTGTGTTTGTGCTATAGGATCAGATGTAATAGTCTATCTTGTTTGTTCTGTTCCTTTTTCTACAGTTGCACTTGGCTTCTGTCTTGCAGCATCAACTATGCTTTTTGGCATTTAAAATTGACTACTAGTAGTTGTAGAGATGATAGAAGGTGGTTCTTGTGGATTCACCTTATCTTTGACTGTACTTTCTACTAGTTTTTGCAATTCATCTATACTGACCAATACTAGATCTGCACATAATATTGCTTGTTGTGTAGATTGGTCAAGAATTCTTTTAAGATCTTCTATAGTTAATGGATTGATATTCTGACCAAAAGTATCAGGAACATTAGTAATAGTTACAGTGTTTGCAGGTGAGATGGATGCTTGAGGAGGGCTAGGGGGTGGTAATTGTGTGTCTTGCACACTCTGATCTGGTTGCTGCTCTTGCTCAGCTATTCCCATTATATCCTATTTTGGTGTCGATTCCTCCTCTCCATCTTTCTTTTCTTCTTCCTTCTTCTCTTCTTTTCTTTTCTTTTGTTCTTCTTCTTTCATTTCTTCTTTCTTTTCTTTTCTTCATCTTCTTTCCTTTTTCTCCTCTCCTCTATTGGTACAACAACTTCTTCCTTGTATTCTTCTTCAAGAAAATCTTCAA
The DNA here is from genome assembly GCA_028749045.1 of Cupressus sempervirens. Taxonomy (NCBI): domain Eukaryota; kingdom Viridiplantae; phylum Streptophyta; class Pinopsida; order Cupressales; family Cupressaceae; genus Cupressus; species Cupressus sempervirens. The sequence continues at coordinate 128,522,671 of CM053783.1, forward strand.
TATTTTTGTACAAGTTCTTCCATGATTTCATTATTCTTTGAACAATTTCTTCCATCCTATTTTGGAGAAGAATGCCCTGTATTTAGGTGTAAACCTATTATTATGCCTTTTGACTGCATTCTTTACTTGTTCCCTGGTCAAATCTAGCAATACACTTGCTAGGGTTGATTCCCTCATCTCCTTCTCCATTTTCAAACAGAAATGCCATCTGTCTTCTACAATTTTTGATAGTTCTTTTGGCAATTGTCCATCTAATTTAAGTGGAGTGTACTTGAACTATGCCATCATTCCATAAACTATTTCTTCTATCTTATTCTATTCTTCTTTAGTAAATTTATTGAAATCAACTTTATTTAAATTACTTAAGTCACCATTTCCAATCTTTTTACATAAGGTATCAATTGAAGAATAGCTTATCTTTTTAGATTGGTCTTCTTCATCAGTGTCAGGTTGAGCCACATATCTTCTTCTTTTCCTCGGCTCTTCCTATGTTTCCTTGATTTGTTTCTTCTTTGTAACTTCCTCTTTGGCCTTTTGAGTGGAGTCCCTTGTTGATGCTTGTGTTGTTGGCTTTTGAGGTGATGGCGTGGCAGTTTTCTTTGATCTGGGCTTAGCTAGAGGCTGTTCTATTGCCTTTCTCTTCTTTGGCTCAGCTTTAGTTGGTGCTTCTTTGGCTTCTTCTTCCTTTGCACCTTCCTCCTTGTCTTCTCCAAGACCTTGAGTTAATTCCATTGGCCCTTGTTCTTGCTCATCTTCATCATCAGTGTCATCTTCTTCTTCTTCTGATTCAACCTCAATTTCTTTACCATATTTCTTCTTAATCTTCTTTAATAATTTGTCTTTCTTCTTCAATGTGGAAGCAATTTTTAATTCCATGTTTATCTTTGATCTTACAACATCATAAGTGCCAAAATGTGGAGCACTTTTATCTGTTTCTTCTGCCAATAATGCAGTTATTGCTACAGATGCCTCATCAATATTAATTTCATACCCAAATGGCCTTAGCCATCTTACCCTTGGTATTACTGCTTGAATATAGGTAAAATCAATGTCAACTAAGAAACATATATCATTAGTATGTTTTTCTACTAAGGAAGTTGGTATCCTTGATCTTTGCTTCATGGATTTCTTGAAATCCTCAAAATAGCTTGTCATCAAGGTATCAAAATTTTCTCCCATTTGTTCTATATATTCATTAATTTGAGGAATGATGGTTCTGTCATTCTTCCATGCCACTTTGCCAAAAGAAGGAAACTCATTCTGAACATAAAAGAATATGAAAACTAGGATTGCTCCAAATTTGCATTGAGTGCCCTTTGTTCTTCTTATGGCAGCTAGGTTTTCATTGATCTATTGTAGTTGTAGTTCTGCAAGATCATAAGTATGATCCTTTTTCACCAATTTGTAGCCTACATCTACTGCAATACATGGTACACTATTGAGTCTACTAGATTGGTAGAATTTATGGGCAATGACTCTAATAGAAAACTCAACTAGAGGATCCTGTATGGTGTGAATTTTCATTCCTCTTTTGTTCCATTGGGCGCCAGTATTCTTTTCAATAACCTCCTTTGATTCACTTCTCAGGGTTTTGTACCGATCTAGGGTTAGGTACCCTGTTACTCTATGTATGATTTCGTTGGTCAATTTGATGGGAATATCTTCTAACCACAAATTTCTACCATGAATTCTGCTCAGCACAAGTCTAACCCATTCTGTTTTGAATACGGTGGGAAAGCTTAAAACTCGGGTCGAAACCCTTTCTTTCAACGATTTTGAATTCTTCTTTCAAGACTCCATCTACACACAGTTTCTCATAGGCTTGTCTTATTTCCATGTCTCCTAGGGCTCCTATCTTATAGTTGTAACATTTTCTCACGTCTTGGACCATTACAACTTTTGGGGGAATTTGGGAGAGAGCTCCGGCTGGGTCATTTTTGTAGGCAACTTCGGGTATAGGACGGAAATCAGGTTGCTTGACCTCATTTAAAACTAACTGAACTTCAAAAGACTCTTTCACCTCGATTTTCTTCGAGCTTGATGCCATTCATGCAAACTAGGGTTTTTCACAACAAAAGGATATGAAACTGTGTAGCTCAGCACAAATGAAAATACCTCAAGATCGATGAAAAATGTGTTGAATGTGGTTGCAATTTGCTTGATACATTGATTTCTTGCAATGAAGTCGCTCAGCTATCTTTCTTCTTCTTTGCTTCTTGATCACGATGAGTAAAACTAATTGAAATCATGATAATATACTCTATTTCCATCGCATTAAATGCTCAACTACCAACTCGGCTTGCACTATATTTCCACTTTACTCGGCTTCCATTGGAGTTATCCAACTTGGCATCAGTTATTAGCTTGATCGCTGTTGGGAGCTCGGCATCTATTGGAGTTTAACTCGATATCCAAAGACAGCTCGGCAACAACATTTAGTTTTTGTCTTGACATCTTGTTTCATGTAGGTTTATACTTTGCTTATCTTCTTTGTCTTTGGACTGATGTGTGATATAGCTTTGTATATCAGTCCTGTGTACTTCTCATGCTTAGTTTGATGAAGTGTGATGACTTGACCCATTGGGTGAAGTGATCCCTCCACTTGATGTGTTGCACTCATCTTTCTTTTGCCAAGTCTTATTCATTTGCCTTCTTATCTTTTCGAAATCAATTTTTCCTTTTCTATTGTTTTCTTCAGTCTTGGGTGTCTTTGATCTTGTAGGATAGTTTCTACTGATATGACCAATTTTCAAACAATTGAAACATGTAGTTTGATTCAACCATCTTTTGTAGTTCCCTTTGAAATGTGTTCTTATGCAGTTCTGTGGTATATGTCCATATTCTTGACAATAGTGACAACTGTACCTGGTGTTGTAATCCCAAAATTCTTGGTTTGATGTCTTTGTTGGTTGATTTAATGTCCACATAGGCTTTGATCTACATTCAAAAGCTCTATGTCCATATTTTTTGCAATTATAACAATGTCCATCAAATCTCTAAGTCCTTATGACATTGGATCTGTAATTTTGTGTCATATGTCCTTGCATGTTGCACTTGTGACAGAAACTTTTATTTTTGGGTGTATTTGATTGATTGAATCTTCTACTCCTGCACACATTAGCCGTATGCCCCTTCTTATTATAGTGATGACAAGTGGGTTTTGAATTCTTACCTTTATCACTTCTTTGTTCAACACTCTTTGATGATTCCCCAACTTTAGTGCTATTGTATCCTAGTCCTGATGTATCATGGGTAGATTTTGGGGATTTCAGCAACTGTTCAAAATACTTGATGGCTTCACTTGATTTGTTGAGATTCTCTGCTACCTCTTTTTCTCTATTTAATTCATTTTGCATTTGTTCATTTTGCATCTTCAAAGTAGAGATCTCAATATCTTTTACATTGAGTTCATGATGAAGGTTCATCATTTGGGCAAGTGTATCCATCTGCATGTTTGAGATCCTTGTCAATTTAGTACATTTTTCTTCAAGTCTATTTGCAAGATTTCTTTTGTCATTTTCCATCATCACTTTATCTTCAACTGCTCTTTTCTTGTGTTCTGTAATTTCACATATCATTATGGCCTGTGACTCATGTTCCATCTTGAGAGATCTTATCTCATCTGCTTGAACTTTATTTTTCTCCATCAATTCTGCTATTGTTGCATCAAACTCTTTAGTATCTCCATTGGAAAATATATTGGTGGTATCAATCTCCTTGTAGTGTATATCATTTTCAGCTATGGCTAGATCCTTCCTATTTTTTAATGAGTTTCTCAACTTGTTTCTAAATTCCTCCAAGCTATGCAAAGCAAGTTGCACATCTATCACCTGATTTTCAATGATCTTTTCAAGTTTGAAATCTTCCATCTTTAGATCTTTTCCTCCAAGCTGTTAGGCTTTTCCTTGTGAGAATCTGGATGCTCTGATACCAATTGTTGGAATATTCAAATATGGAAAGAGTACTTATGAGGGGGGGGGGAGAATCATAAGTATCACACTTTACCCAATAAAACTTTTAACTGAAAGTTAATTGCATGCATGTAAATACATCAAGTAAACATGAAACTAAACACATGCATCAACAACTCATAACACTAGAATTTTGGTAACCCAGAAACCCTCCAGGAATAAGAAGGTAAAACTGGGGTGGGGATGATACCCACAAAAATTACTGTAGCAATATTGTTCAACCACTTTTGATGGTCTGCCCTATTAAAGGCCTACCCTGTTAAAGGCTTTACACTGTATTAATAGTGATCTAGTTAGAGGCTTTTCAAACACTTTACATGAAGTGTCACCCTGTTAAAGGATTTAATCACCTAATTAAATGATCTACGAAATAGCTGTTAACCTAACCTATCATCATAGGATTTTCATTCTAATACAATTGCTAGAAAGTATTAGGTATAATGAACCTGATAGATTACAATCCTTGATTGCTGAATGCAGGTACCTTTTCCGCTTTCTCTGATCTTGATCCTTTGTGATCAGATAACCCTCGCTTCTGAAAATAGATTTTTCTTGTGCACCCTTGTTTGTCCACTCATACATTTATAATGAAATTTTGTCTTCCTTATAAAGACATTTGAGGATTTAGGGTTAGGTATGGATCTATGATCCATATTCAATCTTCATTTTCCGCTTATTATTTGTACTTCTTCTATTGGTTGCATGCCTTCATCATTTTTCTTATTGGCTGCTTGTAGATTGCATAGGAAAAATAAAAGATTCGATCTCATCATTAAATCCTTCAAGATTTACCTTATGTCGGCCGTAAAAACTCTTTGCATCATAGTTTGTGCAATTACAAACTCTTATGCTGATATACTGAGTTACTCGGCTCCTGAAGTATTGCTGATACTCGGCACATGTTGTTTCTTGGATAGCTCAGCACCGAAACAAAACTGTATCACTGGGCACCTTATGTTACTCAGCACTTGTTAACACTCGACACCTTATGTTGCTTGGCACTTGTTAACACTCAGCACCTTGTGTTGCTCGGCACTTGTTAACACTCGACACCTTGTGTTTCTCGGCACTTGTTAACACTCGGCACCTTATGTTACTCGGCACTTACACTTCACTCGGTATTTGATCTTTACTTGGTATCTAATCTTCACTCGACATCTGAAAACTACTCGGCGCATGAAGATCACTCAACACCTGAAGTCTTTCCTAACTCGTCATTTGATGTGGCTCAGCATGCATAGTGTACTCGGCTCCAATGTGGAATGTGATTACGTGTGTTGGCACTCAAGTGTCAAAAACCATTATGAGGTTAATAGTAATGTAATGAATCATATGAAGATTGTAAGCAAGTTTAGTGTAATATTAAAATAAATTACCTTTTACAATTTAAATATATAAAAAATGCTTCATTTGTTGGATAAAAAAAGATCAATGATTCAAGGCATATTGTGGGCTAAAGTTGGGAATCAAAATTCTATTTTCATACTCCTCCAAAAACATGACACATGACATATATAATATTTGATTTGACCTTATAAGTTCAATATAGTTCAATTATAATTGTGGGGCATTGTCAATTTAACAACTTTATATTGAGTTTTGACAACCATTAGATTACCATAGATGAATGATGTACAATGTATTTCAAGTTGTTGATGAAATAAGAATCAAGTTTTGCAAAATACTTCTAGAATCTTGACACCCAGTCAACGTCCATTAATGATGTTGATGTGTACCTAATGACAAGGAAAAATTTAGAGGGACCCACAACATCTAACATGGACTACCAATGAGGCAATGACCATTTGATCAACATAGTTGAATGACTCGAGATGTATTTCAAGCTAATTTCAGGAACACTCAACTCTTTTTGCAAATGCCCCTCAGAAAGAAGGCACATGTAATATAGAACATGTTACATTTTACATTACTATTAAATGTTGTTGGCATACTAATATCATGATGTTAAAATGTTAATTAATTTTTTTATAATAACAAAAATATTAATAATTAAAATTAATATATAGTATTAAAAACAATTTTTTATTTAAAGCAATAAATTGGCCTAAGATCATTAAGAAGTTAATATTTTAACATTAAAATACACACACACACACACACACACACACACACACACACACACACACACACACACACACACACACACACACATATTTACAAGGTACAATTTGAGTATTTTTAGTTTGAATATAGAGTAAAGTTTTTGTATAATGTATTTTATTTGATGATAAATAATGAGTACTTTTACCTAATATAACGAATGTTTCATTTTAATATCATGTAATATAATACTTATATTATGGAAAACTAATTTATAAATGTTGCATTAGGTTATTATTTATATTATTAAAATGTATCTTGCAATCATAATATTGTTGATTACATATTTGTATCATTTATTTCAATTAAATTTACTATATTTTCATTTGAACAATAACTCATGATAGAGTTAAACTTAACTTATATATTTTTTCAAATATTTGACTTTAAATATTTATATTATAATTTTTTTTTTAAAAATCATTATTTATTAAACTATTCTTGAAAAACCATATTTTTAATTTTGAAATTATTTTTTAATAATATTTATTATTATATTATTTTTCTATATTTAGCTTTGGAGAGTAAAATAATGTACATTGTATATTAGGGATTTTTTAAAAAAAAAATCCATATAAATAAAAGAGTTTTAGTGACAACCATTTGATGAGGATAGATCAACGATGTACACTGCATTTAATGCGAAAGGAGAAATAAAACAAAAAAATTGCCTGAAAACTTCTAAAATCATGACATGTGTCATGTGTCTACTTAGTAAGATAGCACAACATCATTCACGAATTGATGATGTCACTAATAATTTCGATATAGTTTAATTGTAATCATGGTTATGTGGCCATTGTCAATTTAACAACTTTATATTAAGTGCCAACAAACATTAGATCACCATAGATAAATAGTGTACAATATATTTCAAGTCATAGGTAAAATATGAACCATTTTTTCCAAAACACTTATGGAATCTTGACATGTGTCCAGTCTCCACTCAAGTTGGCATCAATCAATAATAACAAGTAACTAATGACATGGAAAAAGTTAGAGGGACACGTGACATCTGACATGGACTACCAATGAGGTGACAACCATTTGATCAACATAGATCAATGACTCGAGATGTATTTCGAGCTGATTTGGAGAATGCTCAACTCTTCTTGCAAATATCCTTGGAAAGAGGACACATTTCATAGACATGCCTTAAGAAAGAAGTGATAAAATTTGATACCAAATATGATTATGTGAGCCACAACCCATGATACACATTTGTACAAGTTGTCAAGTAACAAAATTTTCCCTTTGTGTTTTCAATTCAAGTGTTTAAGTTCTAACTCATAGTGAGTATTGAAGATTTAGAAATGGGTTACAACTTACAACTTCTAGGTTGAGAAATGCAACATAGAATCTCAACTCTTTGCCCACTCAAATGTTGGAATATTCAAATGGGAAGAATGCTTCTGAGAGGGGGGGGGGAGGTTGAAATGGAAGTATTACACTTTATCCATTAAAACTTTTAACTGAAAGTAAATTGCATGCATGTAAACATATGAAATAAACATGAAGTAAACACATGCATCAACAACACATAACACTAAATTTTGGTAACCCAAAAACCCTTCAGGAATAAGAAGGTAAAACTAGGGTGGGGATGACACCCACAAAATCACTGCAACAATAATTGTTTTGACCACTTCTGATGGTCTACCCTGTGAAAGGCATGCCCTGTTAAAGGCTTTACACTGTATCAATAGTGACCTAGTTAAAGGATTTACAAACACTTTTCATTAAGTGTCACCCTGTTAAAGGATTTAATCACCTCTTCAAAGGATCTACAACCTAGCTATTAAGCTAACCTATCAACATAGGATTTCCTTTCTAATACAATTACTAGAGAGTATTAGGTATAATAAACCTGATAGCTTACAATCCTTGATTGCTGAATTCATGCACTTGATCTGCTCTCTCTGATATTGATTCTTTGAAATCTAATATTTATTTGTATCCCTTGCTTTGTTCTGATCAACTAAATATCTAATTGTTGCTCTCTTCATCTAAGTCCTTTCACTCTTCACTCTGAATTTTTACTATATTTTCCTCATACACTTCTTTTCTCATATGCACAATGAGATTTAGTCTTCCTTATAAAGACTTTCGAAGACTTAAGGTTAGGTATGGATCTACGATCCATATTAAATCTTTATTTCCTGCTCATTCCTTGCACTTTTATTATTGGTTTCATGCCTTCTCAATTTTTCTTATTGGCTGCATGCAGATTGCATAGGAAGTACAAAAGATTTGATCTTATCACTTAGATCCTTCGAGATTCATCATATGTTGGCCATAAAAATGGTTTACATCTGAGTTTTTGCCTTCTCAAATTCATATGTGCATTTTGTGTTACTCGATACTTTCTAATTCCTGATGCTCGACACATATAAGAAAACTAGCTCACTCGGCTCCTATAGTGATTCTATCCTTCTTGGCATCATCTATGAATTGACATCATCTATGACTCGACACCTATATATTACTTGGCACTTGTATCATGCTTGACACCTGAAGTCACTCGACACCTAATCTTCACTCAGCACCTAAAGATTGCTTAGCACCTGAAGATCACTCGACACCAGTTGGAATTCTGACTTGGCATACATAGTGTACTTGGCTTCAATGTAGAAAGTGGTTAAGTGTGTTGGCACTCAAATGTCAAAACCATTCTGAGACTAACAATCTCCCCCTTCGACATGAGTGTCAAAAACACTTAACTAAGCATTATTTATCTGACCTTAAGATTCTTATAACTCCCCCTAAGCTAATTGTGCCATCCATTCCTATAACCAAAATTTTGATATATCTGATACTCTTTAGCTGTGCCCTATTTTTGTACTCTATACCTATGATATACAATGCATCTCCCCCTCTGTTATATCTCCCTTATTATATCTCCCCTTTTTTGACACAAGTGTCAAAGGGTACTAAGGGTTAAGACCATATTTCACCAAAAATGCACTATTTACCTCCATAATCATTTTGAGAGTTGCATCCCGATTATGTAAAGAAATTTCCAATGTCTTGTGTTGGATGGTTGTCTCTGCAGCAAGGTGAACAAGTCCATCTAAAGTAGAAAGATTAGGATCTTTCTTGAGAACAATTTCAGCATAGGCTTGTTCTTTATGGAGTACTTCCAAATGTGGGGTAATGGAAGATTGGAGCTGCATCAGTTTGGCCTTGATGGTGGCCTCTTCTGCTATCAACACAACTACTTCCTTTTGGGTGTGAAGAATTTGATTAAAGTGCTTCTTGTAGACACCTAAATTTGATTACACTACTTTGGTAATCCTATTTAGTCATCTCTAAAGGCATCATTAATTAAATTTCTATTTAATTAATCCTTTACCATTCCCTAGCTGATTAATTTAATTAATCATCTATAGTCCTAATTGATAAATCAAATAACCTATTATTTATCAATTAAATCCTATTCTTCTATCTAATTCCAAAAATCCCCATTTATTAAATAAATCTATTTGATAAATAAAATCCTCAAATCCAAAAACCCCTAACTTATCCCTAATCCTCCATTTAGCCTAATCCACCCCATCCACCCATACTAACCAAGCTTAGTCACTAACTCACCCACCCTCATTAATGCCATCCACTTGCACATCTCTAACATCCCTAATCTAATCCTAAACCCAAACCTAATCCACCCCCTAATGTTGTCACATTCCCTAAATAGGTTTAAGACTTTCCTAAACCAAATCAAAGTCTCCCCTCAAAAATCCCAACCACCAAGTCATGAGTGCTCTTACAAACCATAAAAGACTCTTACAAGCCCACTCATGACTCTTACATCCATCTTCCACACTCTTCCCTCTTCCACACTCATTCCTCTTACATCTCTCTTACATACTCAACCCCACTCATCATGCCTTTAACCAACCCTTTACCCTACCCTCTCACACTCATCCTCCTTGTGACAAGTGTCACCTTCCCATTGGTGCTAAACAAGTACAATCCATGTGCTCCCCTTTGAGTGCATCTTAGCCCTCATTAACCATCTCCCCATCCTTGCATCTAAGCCCTCCATCCCTCTGCCCCTTGGCCTATAAATTGAATCCCATCCCAAGCCATTTTATCAACAATCTTTGAGCTAAAGTTACCATGCTATTTGGAGAACCAAAGCCATCAATCTTACCCTTATAATGCCAAATTGAGAGCTCACAAAGCTACCAATTTTCCATTACCCACCTCCATTGAGGCAGCTTTGAGCATCTTGAGCATACATCCACATCAAAAAGACACATCTACAAAATCAAGAAAGCATGGAGTGTTTTCTCCTGTGAGGTTTGCACTTTTTGTTTGCTTTTCTTTGTCTAAAAATATATGTGAATTTAGTTTTGGTTTGTGAATGTTTACTTTATTTGTTAATGTTCTTTGCATACTAAATCTTGTTCTACATTTTGGCACGCTCGGTGGAACCCCACTATGGGTCATTTAATCATCCATTTTCATCTATATGTTATTTTTTCTAACAATCTAATGTTTCTTGTTATTTGAGTGAGTTGTAGGGTGTTTCACTTGTTTTTGCAGGTTAAAGAACGCACTTGGGAAGAAGACATACCCTCAAAAATTTGAAACAAAAAATTAAAAATTTTTTTTGGAAAAAATCCGCATTTTTCAGCTCTCTTTTTTCGCGCAGTGTCGTCTTCGCAATTTGGTGTCTGCACCTGTAAACTATCATCTCCGCCAGCTACTCTATCATCTTTGCAACCAAATTGTCGTCTGCATAGTATGGTATCTCCGACTGTCGTCTACGCATCCTACACTGTCATCTCCGCAGATCAGCACCTTCGTCAGCTACTCTGTCATCTCTGCAACCTAGACTGTCGTCTCCATCGTCGCCAACTTAATTTGTCGTCTCCGCCTCTTCCTTTGTCATCTCCGCAGATTAGCATCTCCACAGATCGGCATCTCTGCAGTTTGGCATCTGTGCCTGATGAACTGTCGTCTTCATCTTCGCCTTTCTCTGTTGCATTTTTACACGTAGAAAAAATAACAAAAAAAGTTAAATTTTTTTTTCCCATAGTTAAGCTCTCATTTTTGAAGATTTTGGGTAACTAACTAAATTGCTTTTTTTTTTTTGTCTCATTGCAGGTTGGAGCACATATGGAACCACTAACCATGTTTCTTGCAGGTTCTCATGTTGCTAAAAAATGAACTTGAATGTTTAACCATTTGTCTTTTAATGCATGTTGCTAAAATGAACTTGAATGGTTAAACACATTTTCCATTGAATGAATGTTGCTCAAAACACACTCTTGAATGCCATGGATTAAAATCAATTTTCCTTGGAATGCATGCTTAAAACAACAAATCCAATCTTGAATGCCAAGGATCAATTAACCATTGCAATATCAAACACTTCACTTGGAGCTTCTAAAATTGAACAAAACAAATCTCTTTTCCACATGCAATTTAGGTAAAGTTTGATTTTTGGACATTTAAGAAACTTTGTTAAGTTAACTACAAATTTGCAAAAATCAATTTGAGTAGTTCCTTGGACTCACCTCTTTTCTAATCACCCATCAATTCAACCATTGGTTGCAATCTCAGCGCCATTTATGGGGATGGGTCTACTTGAAATAGGTGTTAAATGTTCCACAATCTAACTCACTCACTTGGTCTTTGAACGTTTTCTTGAACTTTATCAAAAATTTTAAATGACCAAAACTCTAGATTAAATCGATCACACTTCAAGTTTGGGCACTAAAATTGAACAACAATTGACGTGGAGAGCCTCCGGGTGTGCGCTTGAAATCGAATCTCACACACTTTTGTTTTGGGCTTAAAACAAACTCACACTCAATCTTGAATGCCTTAAAGAAAATTAATCGATACTTGACATGGAGGGCCTCTGGGAACGCGAGTTTTCTTTTGTTGACCCTAACTCTTCTTATTGTTTGCATTCTTCGATCGATTTACTTTTGTTGGCACTTCAAGTTGGAATTGAACATTGTCTCTTAAACATGAGTGCTTGCAAAGTCTAGATTAGCACACATAAGAGTTAGTTGGTAAAAGAACAAGCATGTTTGTTAGCCCAAGGTCATCCAAGTCTTCTCTCCCCTTGTCGTCTTTCGAGGCCATCTTGGGTGCATAAGATTAGGATCCAAAACCTTGTTTCTTTTTAGGAGGCCTGCTTGGGGATTTCATCACCCCTTGGACGACCTCAACTCCAGCATTCCGACGGAGTATAAGAATCGAGAGGTGAATTGAAAGACACCTCTCTTGGGATCAAGATTTTGTCACTCAGGCTAAGCCTCAAGGAACTTTATACCCTTGAGAAGTGAAAGAGGAGAAGTGGGTTACCTCTCCTCTCGACTGTGTGACATCTTTTTGGTCTCATCTATGGATTTGGGCCTCAAGTACCTTGCATATATTGAGGACTCCCTAGCTAAACCAACTGTCAGCCTTGCAGACAACCATCTAGGATGTTAATGTGTTTGAAGTGACTGATCAAAAAATTTGTAGAACATACACACTCCTCGGTGCAAGTATCACATTCTAAGAACCACAAACTTCTATCTGGGTGTTCCTATCTATTGCTTGATTTTATTTTACTTGTTGAATGAATGTTTGCCAAAATTGGTCAATCCTAGCTTAGGGCACACTTAGCGTAGTCACCGCCTATTTTAGAAGTTGAACGAGTCGAAGCAAAACAATTGAGATCTCTCAAAGCCAAGAAAATTCAAGAATTTATGTCAAAGCAACCCAAACCCAAACAGAAGTTTCACAAAGTCAAACTCAAGCCATCTCTAGCATACCAAGAACTTTCAGCCAAGAGAAAAGAAATAACACCAAGCCCGCGAATTGCCAAACTCCACAAAGCAGAGGACAAAGCTACTGACAAAGCACTTCAAGAGGCCTGGTTAGAGCACACCATCAAATTCAGCCAACATCCAGGAGTTAATCCTGCTTATGCCTTACCAACTAGGCATGATTTCTATGATTAGACACCCTTGTTTCTCCACATCTTCTTGGATAAGCTTCACTTTAGAGTCATCTTTGTAGAAAAGCCAACCATCTTAGGTCATCCCCTTAACAATTATTAGCTCATCCATCTCATTTAGAATCAAACCATCTAGCCAACACTCCAAAAACATTCACATCCAAGCCTTCAAAATTGTTGTCACCTTGCCAAAAGTTTGCCATTCCTAAAATCTTTCAAATCCACCAATCTCACCAAGGTTATCCCTTTGATAGAGCTTTGTCTAGGGTAATCCAGCTTTGTCACTTGTTATCCCTCATCACATTGAGCTAAAGGTTGGGATCCACAAGTGGTCAATCTCGTGTTCTTCCTAAAGGATCATCAGTCTATCCTTAAGTTGACACAATCACCACCAAGCTTGCACATAGGAAAGCAGACCTTTTGTGCTTTGGCAACATATCGTTGAAGTTAGAATCCCCAACCCAATCCTCCTTAGGTTTTGTCATATAGCTTTGCCTCAACCTAAAAAATCATTTGCATAGAAAAGCCTTCCCCCCTTTTGCATCCACCAGCATTTGTTGCATCTCATCCCTAGGAGCACTTTTCATGCCACCCGTCACTCGCTTAGCCAAGAAGAAAGAAACAATGGAGCCCTATCATTTGGATCGAACAGCCTCACCCCCCTTGAGCACTCAGCAATCCTTCAGCCTAGAAAAAGGTATGCCATCACCTACTGACATTGAAGCTTTCATGAACCAACCAGGAAATGTAGTATTGGTAAATGCCATTATAGACAAGAACAAAGAGATAATCATGGCTAATTTTTGAAGGGAAAATGTAGGAACCTTTGACTTTGGAAGACCCCTTCCATTATCAGATCCATCTCACCCATTGTTTGGGTAGCTGCCACCACCCATAGGCTCTTATGATCCAAATTATCCTCAATATATGCCAAAAGAAGAGCCTCCAGTCAATCCATATGATCCAACAGACCCAAACATACCATCATCCACCCAAGTTGAAATATCCATGCTGCAAGCAAACCTAACCACCACCACTCCATCTTTGGTTCATACCTCTCTGCTCCAAATCCCCTTTACCCAAAACACCTCACCGTTCACCCCCTTCACTATTGTTGTTGCTCCCCAACCCAGCCTTCCAAATCCACCCATCTCCCAAATCAGTGCTAGTATCTTTGGCCAACCTCAGCAATATACAATAGGGATGCCGCCCATGGGGCCAAGTAATCAACCTTTCATCACCCCCAACTTGTTCATCACAACCCAAAGCACAATCCCATCATTTCCATTAGGTCTTGGAAGCTCAATACCATCAACCACAAATCCACAAGCTACTACCTTCACTCCACAAAGCTATCAAATCCCACAAGCTACTGCCAATTTTCTACCAAGCTCCCAAGTGACCCCAGCTCCCGCCACCACTCTACTAAGCTTCCAAATCTAGCCACCAAGCTATCAAACCCCATTAGTTCCATTCCCAAGCTTTCAATTCCCACCACCTCCACCACCAACTAATCTGTTACCTCCTATTACCAACTAATTTTCAATGCCACTTCTAGGAGGTAATCCACCACCCTAGCCAACCACCAATTATTTGCAGATACCATCCCAAATGGGGGCACAACCCGCATATATTGGTCAAACCCCACAAGCCCCCCGATCCTTTCCCCAAGCTTCACAACCATCTTATACCTTACCTCCACAAAGAAATCCATTTATCCCATAGCCAGCTTATGTTCCTCAATCCCAACCTCAAATCCCACATCAACAACAAGCCTCGCAACACATGCAGCAATATGCGACACCTCCCCCTCAACAACCTGTCATCCACCATGCAAATTCCCAAACAATGTACAATCCCTATCAACAAATCCCTCACAGCCATCCATATTCAGTGGCCCCATCTAGTGCATACCTACCTCAAGGCACTCCTACATTGAGGGCACCCCAGCCATCACCTATCAATTCAGAATGGGAGCAAATGAAGACAGCTCTGAAAGCCATCCAAGAAGGGAATGATCCAAAGATATTCAAGTTTGAG
This sequence comes from Cupressus sempervirens, assembly GCA_028749045.1. Classification (NCBI taxonomy): domain Eukaryota; kingdom Viridiplantae; phylum Streptophyta; class Pinopsida; order Cupressales; family Cupressaceae; genus Cupressus; species Cupressus sempervirens. The sequence continues at coordinate 128,537,767 of CM053783.1, forward strand.
AATGTGTGTCCTTACCCATTTGACAGAGCCATTTCCATGACACCATTTCCCAAACACTTTGAAGTACCCAAATTTGACAAATTTAGAGGAAAAGAAGACCCTGTCACACATATCAAAGAATTTTACATGCACTGCCAAGACGTGGCATACAATGATGTCTTCCTCTTGCGCCTTTTTCCCAAAAGCTTGGTTGGACCAGCTCTTGAATGGTTTTACAGAATCCCCTATGGCACAATTAAAAACTTTGCTGAATTATTTGAGGCATTCGTAGCCCAATATGCCCATCTTGTTGAAATAGAGCTATCAATAGTTGATCTTTTCCACACCAAGCAAAAAGGTGGAGAAAGCCTTGCTGAATACCTACAAAGATGGAAAACCCTTACCACTCGCATATCCTACACCTTGCCAGAACGCCATGTGGTGAAAATGTTTATTGATAATGCCCATCCCAGCTTGGCTCACCACATAACCATGAACTGTTTGCAGACCTATAAGGATATCAAACAGAAAGGAATGATCCTTGAGCAAGGACTCATTAAAGATGGTGTGCTCAAGATTTACAAGGAAACCAACCAAAATCAATAACATTCCAATGAAAAGTCTAGGTATTGGAACAAAAACAAGCATGTTGCAACAGATGGGGTTATTGACACCAGACATGTGAATATTGTTGGTCCTTCTCAAAATTAGTCTAACCCACCATATCAAACAAACAATCAACAAGCTATCAACTACCAACAAAGAAATAACCAAAACTATCAAAACCACAATCCAAGACCCAACTTTCAAGGGTCTAACAATCAAGCTAATGCCATCAATGTAGCTATAGGGCAAAAACCCAGATTCCAACCCGCACCTAGAAACTATACACCCCTTGGTGAGCCATTGGATGTTATTTTTGAGAAATTGGCTAAAGAAAACCTCATCAAATTTCCTCCTACTCAGCAAATTGATCCAAGCCAATCTAAAGCTGCATGGTACAAAGATAATGAGTATTGCAAGTTCCATAGGGTAAACGGTCACACCACCCTCAGATGCATGAAACTAAAGGATTATGTGCAGGACCTCATTGATTGAAAAGAAATCACTGTTGGTGCCCAAACCTCTCCCAATGCAGGCTTACAGATTTATCAAAATGCCTTTCCTCCACACAATAACCAAAATTTTGAAAAAGCACCTATCCAAAATAACACCAACAACCACCAGCCAAACCAACAGCATGGGAAGAAAAATGACCACACTTTATCCTATATAGACTATGGTAGCCTTATAGGTTGTATATCTAAGAAAGAGCCTTCTGTTAATGTTATCAATATCTGAGGACTAGACAATGAGTGTACAGTTACCACTCGAAGAGCGCGATTTAACATCGCAGGCCCACCAGCTTCATCAGCACCATCAGCTCCATCAAAAAGGTGGTACAATATCTTGGAACACCTTGGGAACATGCCAACCCCAATCTCCATTTTAGACCTTCTCTGCACTAGTCCTATGTACAAAGACATCCTTGATAGTACTCTCATAAAATCCCATGTCCCTTCTGATATCAATGCTACTGATTTTCGTAATCTTATTGGACACCTTTCATCCTCATGTGCCCTATCATTCAAACCCACCGACATACTTGCAGTTGAGCCAAATCACACCCTTCCGCTTCGCATAGCCATCATGGTATCCATATTTTCTGTGAAAAGAGTAATGATAGATAATGGATCAGCCTTGAACATTTGCACCCTAAAATTCATAAAACAAGCTGGGTATACTGAGGTAGATATGATTAGTGAAGTTATCACCATCAAAGCTTATGACAACTTGGAAAGAACCACAGAAGGAACTATTTTGCTACCAATCAAGGTTGGGCGAGTCATCCAAAAGATAGTTTTCCATGTTGTTGATCTAAACCTACCATTTAACATCCTCCTCGGTCGCCCATGGATTCACGCTATGAAGGCCGTTCCATCCACCTACCATCAGTGCATCAAATTTTTGCATCAGGGCACTGAGGTAACCATCCATGCTGATCCAGAACCCTTTGCTTACTGCAATGCGATTGAAGCTTCATATATAAACCATTGCCCTGGAATAGACATCGGCATAGTCATCACCAGCTCATTCCACACTTGTAATGATGCATAAACCATCCTCGCCTCCACCTTATCTACCGTAAAGATCAACAACAAAGGTTGTGGAGAATATAGTCTGTTAGATGCATTTGCTGTCAGAGCAATCCCACTTGATCCACATACCCATGGACGGCCGACATATCACAAAGCTAAGGAGATTCCACCTCCTCGATACAAAAAATTTGGCCCAACAACCTTTGTATCCTCAAAAACCCCTCTTTATGAGGAGCTCACTCCAGATATCAACAATTGGTTACATAAGGATGCACCTCCAAGAAATCAAGCATGCCTTGATCACTGTAGCCAGAAGTATTGCCAAGAACATAAGCTCATCACTGAAAAATGGGAACTATCAAGGTGGTGGACTAGGACCAGAAGAAAGGGGCATGCAATGTCCCATTGAAGCACATAAGTGGGAAACGAAGTCAGGTCTTGGCTTTGGCATACCCACAACTGGTGGCACCAACAAGAACGGTCACGCTTTTTTGAACATCCACCATGACCTTGTCAAAATTGAAGACATTCTTGAGGAAGTTGAAAAGAGAGCCTACGATGATATCCCAAACCAAATCTTCCTAGGAGACTCTGTTCTCCGAGAACTATCCATCCATCTCATTGACCTACCACTCGCTCATCCACAACTCATAGATTGGGACCAACCAAGCGTCATACACATTGATGAATTTGCATCAGAGGAAGCACTTCTAAGATTCATAGGAGCTGAAACACCTCACAAGTAGACAAAGCCAGATTTTGCCTATATCTATAAGCTAGATCCCAAGGGGTATTTTGGAGAAAATCCCCAACCTAGTTCTGATGCACCCAAAACTGGAACTAAGGTGAAACCAGGACTAGCTAATGCAATGAAGAAAGCCCCTCAACAAGAAAATCTAGAGCCACAAGAAGAACATGAGGATTTAGTATTGCCTCCTCAAGATAATCATCCAGAGGTGTCATCTATTCTAATAGAGGATACTAGAGAAGTCAACATCGGTTCTTTAGAGATCCCTAGACTTGTTAACATTGTTGCATCCCTATCACAAGACCAAGCCAACCTCCTCTTTGAGGTCTTAAGAGAGAAAATTGGCCGATTTGCATGGTCATATCAAGACATGCCGGGATTGGATCCAAAGCTTGTAGTTCACCATCTTGCAGTCGACCCAAAGATCAAGCCCGTCAGACAAAAGTTGAGAAAAATGCACCCCAAGGTGGCATTACTGGTCAAAGCTGAATTAGAAAGAATGTTAGCTGCTAAGGTTATCCGACCTATCGACTACTCAGAGTGGATCTCCAACATGGTCCCTATCACTAAGCCTTCTGGTGACATCAAAATCTGCACTAATTTCAGGGATCTTAACAAAGCTTGTCCAAATGATGATTTTCCCTTGCCCAACATAGATATGATTGTAGATCTTACAGTTGGACATGAAATTTTGTCCCTTATGGATGGATTTTTTGGGTATAATCGGATCAAGATTGCAGAAGAGGATCAACATAAGACAACATTCACTACCCCCAGGGAACCTTTTGCTACACCATGATGCCTTTTGGCCTAAAGAATGCTGGGGCTACCTATCAAAGAGCTATGAAAACCATTTTCCATGATCTTATCCATAGCATTTTGGAAGATTATGTGGACGATATCCTAGTCAAATCTCACACCTTCATGGATCATCTCGCTAACCTGGAGAAAGTCTTTGATAGGTTAGCCCAATATCATCTCATGCTAAATCCCAAGAAGTGTGTCTTTGGGGTCACATCTGGCAAGCTTCTAGGCTTCATAGTTTCTAAACGAGGTATAGAGATCGACCCCAAAAAGGTCAAGGCTATCTTAGACATGCCTCCTCCCTAGACACTATGATAGCTTCACTCTCTTCAGGGAAAGCTTCAATCTATCTGGCGCTTCATCTCCCAGCTTGCAGATAAGTGTACACCATTTTCACATTTGCTAAATAAGAATGAGAACTTCAAGTGGGATCCTTTATGTCAATGCAACTTCGATCAGCTCAAGCAAAATCTAGCCAATCCCCCTATCTTGGTTCCACCAGTTCCTAGTCGTCCCTTGATTTTGTACATATCAGCAACACCTACTGCTCTAGGGGCACTTCTAGCACAGCTCGATGACTACAGCAAAGAAAGAGCCATCTACTACATCAGTAGAACCCTAGTTGGTTATGAACTCAATTACACTCCTATGGAAAAAGCTTGTTTGGCAGTTGTTTTCTCAACTCAAAAGCTTCGCCATTACATGCTAAGTCATACCATCCAACTAGTCTCCAAGATTGACCCTCTCAAGTATATGCTCTCCAGAACAGCACTTACAGGCCATTTGGCCAAATAGGTTATACTCCTTAGCGAATTTGACATCCAGTATGTGGACAAAAAGGCAATCAAAGGGCAAGCTATAGCAGATCACCTAGCTGATGCACCTCTAGTAGATGCATATCCTTTGCTCACCGAATTTCTAGATGAGCATATCTACCTAATTGAAGAACAACCCCCATGGAATCTTTATTTTGATGGCTCATAAACATCTCATGGATCAGGGGCAGGAATATTGTTGGTTACACCTCAAGGAGATTACATTCCAAAAGCCTTCAAGCTACAATTCCCTAGCACCAACAATATAGTAGAATATGAAGCTCTTGTAGCAGGATTAAAGATAGCTACAGAATGGAATATCACTAAGTTACAAATCTTTGGTGATTCTTAGCTCATCATCAAGCAAGTCCTAAATGAATATCAAACCAAAGACGAAAAGCTATTACCCTACAAAGAGCTAGTTGATCAGCTAACTCAGCATTTTACAAAGCTTCAGTTTACACAAGTGCCACGAATGCAGAACAAGGCAGTAGACGCCATGGCCACTATCGGCTCGCTCTTGGAAATTCCCCAAGAAGCTATGCAGTATGAGTTTTTAGTCGAGCAGCACCTCACACCCGCTTATGTGAATGAGGATTCAAACTGTTTTTGTATCTTGGTTGGTCGCCAATCCCCTTGGTACCATGAAATTCATGCTTACTTACAAGATGGTATCATATCCCCTCACCTCACACGCACCCAACGCCAAAACCTTATCCAAAAATCATCCCGCTATGTTATCATAGCCAATACCGTATATCGTCAGGGTTATCATGATACTCTCTTGATGTTTAGATAAAAATGAGGCCGCGATGGCGTTAAAAGAAGTACACTCCAGACTTTGCAGTGCCCACATGAGTGGTATTGTCCTAGCATGAAAAATCCTTAGAGCAGGTTACTATTGGCCTACCATTGAAGAAGACTCCTGTGACTTTTTCAGAAAGTGTCTCCCATGTCAGCAGCATGCAAATCTTGTGCATGCTCAAGCACAAGATCTACAGCCTATTGCACCACCTTGGCCTTTTGCTTGTTGAGGCCTTAATCTAGTTGGAACTATCACACCTCTCTCATTTGATGGACATAAATGGACAATAACAGCTACAGACTATTTCACTAAATGGGTGGAAGCAGTCCCCCTAGTCTCAGCTACAGGAGTTCAGGTCTCCAAGTTCATCTTATACCACATTGTTTGCCGCTTCGGCATCCCATCCACCATCTTCACTGACCACAGAGGTAACTTTGAAAATCTCAACATGGAAGAATTATGCACTTCCCTCCGCATTCATCACCACTTTTCTAGCCCATATTTCCCACAAGGTAACAGCCAGGCAGAGGCAACTAACAAAACCCTCCTCAAAATCCTAAAGTTGTCAATGATTTCGGCTGCGATTGGCACCTACAAATAAATCTAGCCCTATGGGCCTATCGAACTTCCTTCCGTACATCCATAGGAACAAATTCATACTCCCTAGTCTATGATGCTGAAGCGGTATTACCTATAGAAGTTGAACTTCCCTCACTATGCATATCTTTGCAAGGGCAAATATCAGATGAAGAATATAGAGTAGCTCGGATCACCCAGTTAGATCTCTTAGACGAGAAGAGACAACAAGCCTATGACCATCTCACAGTCTACCAAACTCGTCTCAAAAGGAATTTCAACAAGAAGGTGCTCCCATGACACTTTCAGCCAGGTGACATGGTCCTCAAAGAAAATATGAAAGTCCAAGCAGATCGAGAAAAGAAAGGCAAGTTTGAACCTACCTGGCTTGGTCCTTATGTTGTCACTGCATCCTTTGGCTCCAGAGCCTATCAGCTATCTACACCAGAAGGAGAAATCTTGAATGATCCTACTAACATCATTCATCTCAAGAAGTTCTCTGCTTGAAGATCCTTGGTATACCTAGCTTTTGAAAAATACAAAAAAATAGTAAAGAAAAATAAGCATCCAATGGGGAAAACTTGGCAATTCAAGCGCCTTGGATAGGTACCTTGGTGAAAATTTGGTAATTCAGGCACCTTGTATACTAAAGACTAATCCATTATCTATCACTATCCTATCCCTCATCCATCCACCCACCATCCCATAACACACCTGCTTGTTCCCCTGGTGTTCCAACCAAATATCCAAAATTTGATGAAGCTTGTAAATACCTCCTGTACAGCTTGTAAATCTTGTACCTCAACTTGTAAAATCTTGTACCAAAGCTTGTATTATACCTTGTAAATCTTGTACCATACCTTGTATATATCTGAATCTTGTCCAAAGCTTGTACCATATTCCTGCTTGTAAATAATCTTGTATCCTAGCTTCTATCCTATCACATGCACACAAAGAATCCCATTTTCCTTAAGCTTTTCGCAAACCATCTACCTATCCACCTATCAAATATTACAGACATCCCATCCTTCACAAACATTTCCATCTCATAAAAAACCAAAACATGAACAAACCTTGTACATTTGTAACATATCTTCGTCTGTCATCTTGTACATCCTCTTTAGCTTAGTACCATTGTATCTATCCAGCGTTCGTGTCAGTTCGTCCTTGATCAGCATCTTGCACACATCGCACATCTTGGTTAGCTATTCCAATGCATCCTTTAGCTAGATTTCTTGTCACCAAAGTGTTATCCTTCTTAGTCAGCTTGCCAGATGCATCCCTCATCCAAATCCACTAGCTTAGGTGCTCTCTGATAGGTCCTTGTAGGATATAGCTTTTCTCATGTCTGATCTTGGTCCACTAGTACCTCGTCCTACCCATCTCGTTGGCAAATGGTTATCTTTTGGATTTTCACTTTCTTTTGATTTGGGTTCTTCCCTTTTGGGTCTTGAAATATCTTTTCCAAGCAATCTCCTTGTTCCCTCCTCAAGGTTGCCACGAACTTCCATATCATGGTATGTTGCGAATGGGGCAGTTAGAGCGTGAGGTCTTGATCATATCTTTTGCTTGTTTTCTTTTTCTACTTGTGGGTTACCTAGTATCGTTTCCACGTTGCTTCCTCTAGGATTCATGTGTGATATTGGGGCAATCCTTGCATGTTTGCTTCGAGTCAGTTCGTCAGTCCTCTGGATGGTTGGTGAAAAGGCCTTGATGTTCTTGGTAACCTTGGCAATTAACCAACAGTCCTATAGCAAATCTAGTGCTCAACTACATGGTGGTACTTCTCTTTGAAGTATCCCCCCGCTCAAAAAGCTTCAATGTATTCCCTTCATCTCCATTATCCCCCATCCATATCCAACACCTATCCTAGCTTATGCATCAGTATCTCTTTGAATCACTCCTCACGCTTAGCTTTAGGGATCCACAATCCTAGTCTTAGGGATCCACCAATCAAATCAATCCACCAAGCCTTATCTTTCAAGATCCACAATCCTAGTCCTAGGGATCTCTGAAACCCATCTTCCACCAATTTGACTCTTTGAAATCCTGTTGCATTAGCTTTATCATTCCATCATCCATCTCCCTACCATGGATTCCTTTTATAGCGCTCCACTCCTCCATCTCCCCCCCCAATCTTGGAAAGTCTTAAGCTTGCTTTACTCTTGTGCCTCTAATTCTCCTTTATCATTCTCCCTTAGTGAGAGTTTGAGCTAATTCAACCCCTTCTCTTTGCCAACCTGTGTCTCAGCTCATCTCAATTTCTTGTGCTTTTCAAGAAGTCGTCGAGCCTCATTTCTCCCCACACTACCTTCTTGAGGGGGCATCATCTAAGTCTAGTCTCTCCTCTTCTTATCCGAGACTGGGGCAACCTTGTTGCTAAAACATCTTCCTCATGTCGTCTTCATTCAAACTTCTTTTAAAATAGTGTTTCCTCAATACTATGTCAAAGAGGGGCAAAATGTAGAGACCTAAATTTGATTACACTACTTTGGTAATCCTATTTAGTCATCTCTAAAGGCATCATTAATTAAATTTCTATTTAATTAATCCTTTGCCATTCCCTAGCTGATTAATTTAATTAATCATCTATAGTCCTAATTGATAAATCAAATAACCTATCATTTATCAATTAAATCCTATTCTACTATCTAATTCCAATAATCCCTATTTATTAAATAAATCTATTTGATAAATAAAATTGTCAAATCCAAAAAACCCTAACTTATCCCTAATCCTCCATTTAGCCTAATCCACCCCATCCACCCATACTAACCAAGCTTAGCCACTAACTCACCCACCCTCATTAATGTCATCCACTTGCACATCTCTAACATCCCTAATCGAATCCTAAACCCAAGCCTAATCCACCCCCTAATGTTGTCACATTCCCTAAACAGGTTTAAGACTTTCCTAAACCAAATCAAAGTCTCCCCTCAAAAATCTCAACCACCAAGTCATGAGTGCTCTTACAAACTATAAAAGAATCTTACAAGCCCACTCATGACTCTTACATCCATCTTCCACACTCTTCCCTCTTCCACACTCATTCCTCTTACATCTCTCTTACATACTCAACCCCACTCATCATGCCTTTAACCAACCCTTTACCCTACCCTCTCACACTCATCCTCCTTGTGACAAGTGTCACATTCCCATTGGTGCTAAACAAGCACAATCCATGTGCTCCCCTTTGAGTGCATCTTAGCCCTCCTTAACCATCTCCCCATCCTTGCATCTAAGCCCTCCATCCCTCTACCCCTTGGCCTATATATTGAATCCCATCCCAAGCCATTTCATCAACAATCTTTGAGCTAAAGTTACCATGCTATTTTGAGAACCAAAGCCATCAATCTTACCCTTATAATGCCAAATTGAGAGCTCACAAAGCTACCAATTTTCCATTACCCACCTCCATTGAAGCAACTTTGAGCATCTTGAGCATACATCCAGATCAAAAGGACACATCTACAAAATCAAGAAAGCATGGAGTGTTTTCTCTTGTGAGGTTTGCACTTTTTGTTTGCTTTTCTTTGTCCAAACATATATGTGAATTTAGTTTTGGTTTGTGAATGATTACTTTATTTGTTAATGTTCTTTGCATACTAAATCTTGTTCTACACTTCTCACTTTGAGTTGGATCTTGTGGCAGTTGCATGCTTGAAATCTTCAGATTCCTCTCCAGACTCATTATTCTTTGGCTTGTCTCCTATGTGAAGTATGAAAAGTCACACAACTTTTTGTACAATGAGAATATATTCTCAAGTACCTTTTTCACATGGTCAATCATTTTTGCCAATTTAACCTAGGAAAGTGCAATTTCACTAGATATTTTCTTATTTACTTTCCCTTGGAATTTCCTTTCAGACCATTTCATAAGTTTTACATTAGTTTCTTTGTCTTCATTTGTCACCTAGTCAACAATATCTGAAAATTGTTCCATTATATGCTTTGTTTCTTCTGGTGATTGCAAGCTAAAGGAATCCATAAAGATATCCTTAATCTCATGTAATACTTGCTTTTGTTTATACTCCTTCCTGAGTATCTCTTGCCTCTTTCTTCTATTCAATGCTACCTACACCTCACTGATTTGATCAATGCTTATTGTTTTTGAGTCATAACTAGGTATGACTATCTCCTCATCTAATTTACGGTCTCCATAGTGAAGCACCCTTGCAACTTTTGTAGTACTTGATCCTAGTGCTGACATTTGCAATGGCATTGCATCATTGCTTGGCTGTTTTGGAGGAGTCCCCAAAGTAGGCAAATTTATCAATGTTTGTATTGCCTCCTGCTCTTTAGGGGTTTTCTCTACTTCCTTCTCCTCTTGTCTGCTACCTTGGTCAATTATAAAAATGTGAGGAGGTGCACCTTGTGTTTGTGTTGTAGGATCAGATGCAACAGTATGTCTTGTTTGTTCTATACCTTTGTCTCCTTCTGCACTCGGCTTTTGCACTATGGTGTCAACTATTCCTGATATAACAACTATTTGCATTTGAAGTTGACTACTAGTAGTTGTAGAGATGATGGAAGGTGGTTCTTATGGATTCACCTTATCTTTAATTGTGTCAGCTACTACCTTTTGTAATTCATCTACATTGACCAGTACTAGATTTGTACATAATTTTTCTTGTTGTGTGCATTGGTCAAGGATCTTTTTGAGATCCTCTATAGTTAAAGGATTGATGTTCTAAGAAGAAGTTTCAGGAACATCCTTTACAGTTATAGTGTCTATAGGTGTGATGGTTACATGAGGAGGGCTAGGAGGTGGCAATTATGTGTCTTGCACACTCTAGTCTTGTTGCTGCTCTTGCTCAGCTATTGCCATTTCATTTTATTTTTATATCTCCTCCTCCTCGCCTTTTTCTTTCTCCTCTTCATCTTTCTTTTCTTCTCCCTTCTTCTCTTCTTCTCCTTTTTCTGTAACCTTTTCTTCTTCCTTCTCTCTTTCACTAGGCTTTGCCTTATCTTCTTGTTCAGTGTTTTGTCCCTCAAGGGGATCTTCTTCTCCATCCTTGATAGTAGTCAAACCATATATAAACTTCAATATTTTTGTGGACTTATTGACAACATCTTCAATCTTGTTTTGTAGGATGCTAAAGGCTCTATACTTTGGTGTGAACTTGCCACTATGTTTCTTGTTATTTGACCTCTTGTTAGGTCAAGCATCACTTGTGCTAAGGTATATTCTCTTATCTCCTTTTCCATTTTTAGACAATAATGCCATTTTTTTTCAATTATCTCATATAATTCCCTAGGCATGGTATTGTCTAGCTCTAGAGGTGTATACTTAAATTCAGCCATCATGGCATATACTGATTCCTCTATTTTGTTTTTCTCTTTTCTACTTAGCTTGTTGAAATCAATACTTTTCAAATCAGTAAAATTTGCATTCTTAATATTTTCACAAATTTTATCTATGGCTGATTTGGGAGGATGACTTACCACTCTGAATTGGTTGTTATCTTCTGACTCTCTTCCCTCCTCCTCATCAGAATCTGGTTGTGCTACATATTTTCTTCTTTTCTTCTGCACTTCACCAGTCTGTTCAATGGTCTTCTTCTTCTCTTTAATTTTTTCCTTGGCCTTTTGTGAAGATGCCCTTGTGGTAGCCCTTGTGATTGGTATCTATGGCTTGGCTTGGGTTGGCTTAGCAACCTTCTTTGCTTTAGGCTGGGCTGGAGGCTGTACTATTGCCTGCTGGAGGCTATACTATTGCCTTTCTTTTCTTTGGCTTAGCTTGGGTTGGTGCTTCCTCGGCTTCTTCTTCCTCAACACCTTCCTCCTTATCTTCACCAGGCCTAGAGTCAATTCCATTGGGCCTTGCCCTTGTTTATCCTCATCATCATCATCATCATCTTCTTCTTCTTCTACTATCACCCCAATTCCTTCACTGAATCTCTTCTTTATTTTGTTTACCAATTTATCTTTCTTCTTAATTATAGAGGCAGTCTTCAACTTTGTTTCAACTTTGGATTTAACAATATCATATATGCCAAAAGGCTTGGTAGACTTGTCTATTTCTTCTGCAAGTAATGCAATGATTTTTGTTGATGCTTCATCCACATCTAGTTCATAACACAATGGCCTTAGCCATCTCACCCTTGGAACTACTACTTGGATATAGGTGAAATCAATATCAACTAAGAAGCATATGTCATTGATATGTTTTTCCACTAAGGAAACTAGTATTGTTACCTTTTGCTTCATGGATTTCTTGAAATCCTCAAAATAGCTTGTCATATGGGCCTCAATGTTGTCACCCATCTGATCAATGAACTCATTGATTTGTGTAATTGCAGTTTTGTTAGGATTCCAATTCACCTTTCCTATAGAAGGAAAATCTTCCATAACATAAAAGAATATACACATAAGAACTGAACCAAATTTGCATTGAGCACCTTTCGATCTCTTTATTGCTCCTAGGTTTTCATTTATCTACTGCAACAAAAATTTTGACAGATCATATGTGTGATCTCTGTTTACCAGTTTGTAGGCTACATCAATAGCTATGCATGGCACACTGTTCAATCTACTAGATTGATAGAATTTGTGGATATTATTCTCACAACAAAATCTAGAAGAGGATCAATGATAATATCAATAGTCATACCCCTCTTATTCCATTTTGCACCTGTATTCTTTTCAATGATCTCCTTGGAATCACTACACAGGGTCTTAAGCCGATTTAGGGTTGGAAAACTTGTAACCCTATTCACTATCCTTTTTGTAATTTTTACTGGACCTTTTTCCATCCAAAAACATCCATCGTGAATTCTGCTTAAAACAATCTGTATCCATTTAGTTTTGAATCCTATAGGGTAAACTAGGGCATTGGTCAAACCCTTTCTCTTGACTATCTAGAATTTGTCCTTCACAATCTTGTTCCTGCATAGTTTTTCATAGGCTTGGAATATTTCAAGATCACCTATGGTGCCAATTTTGCATTTATAACACTTCCTTACATCCTACACCATGACTACTTTGGATGGGATAATGGATAATGTGCCAGCAGGGTCATTTTTGTAGGTGACTTCTGGAATTGGCCTAAATTTGGGTTATTTAACCTCATTACTGACCAGTTGAACCCCATGACCTTATTTTCCCTTGGGATTCTTAGAACTAGAAGCCATTATACCAATCTAGGGTTTTAAAAGATTAAAACTTTAACACTGTGTAGCTTGGCACTTGATAAATACCTTTGATCGACGAAATTTATGTTGAATCGCTGTTGAAATCCATGCAAATGGCTTCAATGAAATTCTTTGATCTCTTCTTTTCTTTGCATTTGAATGGTGAGAAATGATCAAAAATTGACCTTATACCCTTCAAAACATAGCATTAAATGCTTAGTGCATGTACAACTGTAAACTCGGCACTTGAAGGTTTAACCATGACTCAGCTTCAATTGACATTTCTCAACTCGGCATCAACCATCAACTCGGTCACTATTAGCAACTCGACATATATTGGAGCTTTACTCAGCATTTGAGGACAACTTGACAATATTTGCAAGAACTTCAAATTTTGACTTGGCATCTTTGCTTATGTTGATTTCTTCTTTGCAATACTTCTTTGTCTTGGGACTGATGTATGACATAACTTTGTATATCAGTCCGATACACCTATTCATGCTTAGTTTGATGAAGTGTGATCACTTGACCCATTGGGTGAAGTGGTTCCTTCACTTGACATGTTGCACTTATTTTTCTTCTTCCATGTCTTATTCATCTCTCCTCTAATGTGTTCAATGCCTGCCTTTGCCTTCCCTTTGTTGAACTTAGAACTTGGTGCCTTGGACCTTGTTGGGCAATTCCTACTAATATGACTAGTCTTTAAGCAACTAAAACATGTGATTTGACTGAACCATCTATTGTAGTTTCCTTAGAAATGTGTCCTTATGCAATTTTCAAGAAAATGTTCATATTTTTGAAAATAATGATAGCTATACCTGGTGTTGTAATCCAAATAGTAGTGATTTCCATTGCCTTTTGTATTTGCTGGTTGATTTGATGTCAACATGCGCTTTGGTATGCATTCAAAGGCTCTATGTCCATACTTCTTGCAATTGTAGCAGTGACCTTTAAATCTTGGTGTCTTGATAGTCCTAGTTCTACATTCATGTGTTTGATGTCCTTGCTTCTTGCACTTATGAAAATAGCTTGCACTCTTAGGCTTATCATGCTGATGTGCATTATTGCTCCTACACACATTAGAAGCGTGTCCTTTCTTACCATAGAAATGAAAAGTAGGTTTGGTGTTCTTACCTTTGTTGTTCCTTTCTTCTACAGTCTTGGATGACTTTCCTTCTTTAGTGCTGGTATATCCTAATCCTTGAGTGTCATTGTTGGACCTTGGGGATTTTAGTAACTACTCAAAGTACTTGATGGCTTCATTGGGTTTGTTGAAACTCTCTGAAATTTCCTTTTCACTTCTCAAGTCATTCTGCAATTTTTCATTTTGCATCTTCAGTTTAGAGATCTCAATATCCTTCATATTTAGCTCATGATGTGCATTCATCATCTGGCTTAAGGTTTCTAGCTGCATGTTTGAGATTCTTTCAAACTCAATTGTCTTATCCTCCAATGTATTTGTAAAATTTTTGATGGGGACATAGCCCAAGCACAAAATAGACACAATAGGAAAGGAAATTTTTATCAACTGTAAAAATATGCTAGTACACTTAGTGCAGAGAAACAGACTCCAAAACATGCCCTATGGGCTTACAGTAGCATAAATTTGGAGATAAATTCTTCTTCCAATACCTTCTCTCAAACTCCACTCCGAACTGCCTTTTACAATGCCAAAAATGTCTTTAAATAGAAAGTGCTAGTTGGCATCCACCAACCAAATAGAAGGCTCTAGAAGTTGCATTAGGAGTCGACACAAAATTAGAAGAATCCAAAAATGGTAACCGAACTTTTGGGAGGCATAACTTTTGAACCGTAGCTCCGATTGACGAACTGTTTACATTTTCAAAAAGCTCTCATAGCGCTCTATAGCCCTATAGACAGCTCCACTCATTCCCCATTTTTTGGCCCTATTTGAGTTCATTTAATGCCCCTAACCTGACTTTGAAGCATTCTTAGGAGGTCTCCAAAAATAGAAAAACTACAATAAATTTCAAACCATGGGGGCCTTTTCACCTGATTCTTTTTTTGGAATGCTCTAAATTATAATTGCATTCATTCAACCAATTTACACCTTCTAGTTTACTAAAATGATGGCTCAGTTACATACTCCTATTTTTTTGGCATTTACACGTATCCTAAGGTGATTAAAAACTCTAACCTAGAACACTAATAGTGGAACTGTGAGAGTTGGAACCTTTATTTGACCCAAATGGGTATCCAAAAATGAAAACACATGAAATAGAAACTAAGTCTAAGTACATTTTTTTTGGGTGACACAGGATTGCCCTTATACCTCTGGATGCTCCTGCATCAGACACCTAGGGTAGATTGAAAAGTGACCCTGTCACTTTCTGAATGGTAGAGGAAATCCCAAATGGGAAAACTTAGCTGCTGATATCCAAGTTGAGTCCTCTATCGGCTATCCTTTCCACTTGACTAGATACTCTTCATACTGCCTATTTCTAGTACTCCTACCCACACGACTATCCAGAATCTCTTCTATCTCCTCCTTCTTAGAAGTAAGAATTGGACATGGGTCTAACATTAGCTCCTCATCTGCACCATCATTATGATACTCTGTCAAGTCTGCAATGTTGAAAATAGGAGAAATGTTAATTCCATTTGGTAACTCTACTTCATATGCATTTCCTGAGTCATGTTTCTTCAAAATTTTGCAGGGGCCAAATTTCTTCATCTTTAGCTTGTTGTAAGTATCGACTGAAAATCTTTCTTTTCTTAAGTGTACCATGACTAGATCCCCTACTTGGAATTCCTTATGTCTTCTCCTTTGATCAGCCCTAGCTTTATACTGTTGGTTCATCTTGGTAATGTGTGCTTGGACCTCCTCATGTAGATGCTTGATATGTTCAACAAATTCTTCAGCTTCAGCACTTGTCCTCTCCCCTTGTTGTATCTTCCTCAATTCTGGTGCAATCCTTGGGCTACTTCCATATACAATTTGGAATGGTGATCTACCAATACTCATGTTTATAGAGTTATTGTAAGAAAACTCTGCTTGTGGTAGAATCAAATCCCACGCCTTGGGCTTATCCCTAACTAAACATCTCACTAAATTACCCAGACTTCTATTTACCACTTCAGTCTGTCCATCAGTCTGCGAGTGATGTGTAGAACTAAAATTCAAGTCTATTCTCAACTTCTTCCACAATGTTCTCCAAAAATACCGCATAAATTTAGTATCTCTGTCAGAAACTATACTCCTTGGGAGACCATGTAGTCTTACCACCTCTCTGAAAAACAAGTCTATGATATGGACAACATCATGAGTTTTGTGGCATGGAATGAAATGTGCCATTTTGGAGAACCTATCAACCACCACAAATACTGAGTCATTACCCCTTTGTGTCCTCGACAATCCAAGAAAAAAATCCATACTTATGTCCTCCCATGGCTTTGATGGAACAGGAAATGGCTGATATAGTCCAGTATTGTGACTAAATCCCTTAGCCACTTGACAAACTTGGCAATTCTGGACAAACTTCTTCACATCCTGTGAAATCTGAGGCCAAATATAATTTTTTTTAGAATGGCAATGGTCTTATCTCAACCAAAATGTCCTGCCATCCCTCCACTGTGTTTCTCTTTAATTAAATTTTCCCTCATGGAACTTCTTGGAATGCACAATTGATTGCCCTTGAACAACATACCATCCTGAATCAAATAGTCTAGCCACTTGGTTCTATCTAGAGCAACCGGCTCTTTACAAGCTTTCCACGCTTCAGCAAAATCAGGATCCTCAGGGTATAGATTCTTGAGTTCATCAAACCCAACTACTTCAACATGCATCACTATAAGCAACAACTATCTCCTACTTAGTGTATTTGCAACCTTGTTAGATTTTCCACTTCTATGCTTTAACACAAATGTATAGCTCTGTAAGAACTCTACCCACTTCATATGCCTCTGATTCAATTTACCTTGGCTATTTAGGTACTGTAATGCTTGATGATCAGTATACAAAACAAATTCCTTTGGCAATAAATAATGCCTCCATTTCTTTAAGGCCTGAACTATTGCATAGAACTCTTAATCATAAATAGAATACTTCTTCTTCACATCATTCAATTTTTCACTAAAATATGCAATAGGCTTAACTTCTTGGCTCAATACAACTCCAATAGCACTGCCACTAGCATCACAATCCACCTGGAACACCTTTCTAAAATTTGGAAGTGCCAACACAGGTAGTTCTATCACCTTCTTCTTCAGCATTTCAAAACTTCTTGCAGCTACCGCAGTCCATTTGAACTCTTTTCTCTCCCCTCTTATTGTGTCAATCAGGGGTGCACATGTGCCACTGAAATTCTTAATGAACTTCCTGTAAAAACTAACCAAACCATGAAATGATCTTTACCTCAATAGTAGACCTTGGAGAAGGCCATTCCAAGATGGCTTTTACCTTCTCTAGATCCATTTTAAGACCTTCAGGTGATATAACAAACCCCAAGTAGACTAATTCATTTTTAGCAAAGGTAGACTTCTTCAGATTAATTAATAGTTTCTCTTCCCTTAACCTTTCAAGGACACTACGAATATGCAATAAATGTTCTTCCAAAGTCTTGCTGAAAATTAAAATATCATCCAAATAGACAATAACAAATTTTCCCAAGAACTTCTTAAGTACCTCATTCATAATCCACATGAAGGTGCTTGGGGCGTTCATCAATCCAAAGGGCATGACTAACCACTCATAAAGACCGTCCTTGGTCTTGAAGGAAATTTTCCACTCATCTCCTTCTCGAATCTATATCTGATGATAGCCACTCTTGAGATCTATCTTTGTAAATTACTGAGCTCCACTTAAGTAGTCCATAAGATCATCCATTCTTGGCAAAGGAAACTAATACTTGATGGCTATCCTATTGATAGCTCAAGAGTCTATACACATTCTCCACTCTCCATCCTTCTTTGGTGCCAGTACTGTAGGTACTGCGCATGGACTCAGGCTCTCCTAAATCAAACCCTTCCTCAATAGCTCCTGCACCTGTCTATTTAGGTCCTCAGTTTCAGTAGGAGTCATCCTGTGAGCAACCTTGTTAGGCAAACTAGCTCTTGGGATTAAATCTATCTGATGACTGATTTGCCTTACAGGTGGCAATCCTTCTGGAACATTATCAGAGATGGTATCTCCAAACTCACCTAGTAAATCTGAAACTTCAAGTGGTATTTCACTACTACCTTCTTTATCTTTCCTAGGAATCAAAGCATAACACATACGCTGATTTTTCATGCCATCTAAAAACTTCCTTCCATCAACAAGACAAATCCTAGCATTGCTACATACCTTTTTAGCTTCCCTTTTCATGGGCTTCAGTTTGTGGGGAACTCCATCCTTGGTTAGAGAATATGTGTTTGCATGACCATCATGTATTGCATGCCTATCAAATTGCCACGGTCTTCCTAACAATAGATGGAAAACATCCATTGGAATAACATCACAGAGAACTTCATCATGGTAACTCCTAATTTTGAATTTCACTAAACATTGTTAACTTACCAGGACCTTATGATCATCCTTCACCCAAGCAATCCAATAGGGTTGGGGATGTTTCTCCCTCTTGAGCTTTAGCTTAGAGACCATCTCCTCTGATACTAAGTTATCAGTGCTACCACCATCAATGATCACATCACAACATTTATCCTCACACTTGCACCTAGTATGGAATAAACTCCTCCTTTGTCCTAGTTCAATCTCACCACTTAGTAGGACCCTTTCATTTACTAAAGTCTCTCCTCTTTTTGTATCTTTTAAATGTGATGATTGTGCATCCTCATCCATGTGAGCAACCCTAGCTTGACCCTCAGCTCTCCTATCTGTCCTTCCTTGTCATTGAGGGAATTCAAAAGCACGATGACCTTCTTCATTGCAATGGAAATAGGTACCACAGAAGCCTCATCTTCCTTGTCCATGTCCTCTACCTCTTCATCTCTGATTTCCAAAGCCTTGATCACGGGAGTGATTGAAACCCTCGTTCCTCTAGTTCCTGCTAGTACCCACATCTTCATTTTTCTTTTGGATTTCATTTCGGCCTCCAGATGACCTACCACTACCCCTTCCTCCTTGATCGCACCATCTTTGTCTCCCTTCAAACCTTTTATTTAGCTTCTCTTCAACTTGCAGGGCAAACTAGTATGCCTCTTCAACACTGGTCATTCTTACCAGATTTAATTCCTCTTGGATGCTAGGTCATAACCCACTAATATAATGAGCAACCTTCTCCTTATTTGCTTCTGCATGCCTTGCTCTAATCAAAAGTCAATAAAAATCCTCTGTATATTCTTGGACTAATTTTCCTACTTGCTTTAACCCATGCATCTTCTTAAAAAAATCAAGCTCATAGTCAACAGGAATGAACTGCTTCTTTAGTTTGTCCACCATGCGATCCCACCTTGTGATTTTCTCCTTTCCTCTTCTATTTCTTTCCAAATAGATTTTGGCATGTCCTTTCAGTTTGGCCTTTGCAAACTTAACCCTATCTGGATCCCTCATATCCTCATACTCAAAGTACTCTTCCAATTCATTGATCCAGTCGATCAACTCATCTAGTTTCAGATTTCCTAAAAATACACCCACATCAATTGTAGGTCTTTTCTCAAACTTAGTAATGGCCCTAAAAAGCCTCTCCTCTACTTGATTTAGAACTTCCCCATCAACTTCCCCTTCTGGTCCAATCTTTTCTTCTTCATTGTTGTCCACACTTTCATCACCTACAGTAACATTTGTTCCTCTATGGAGCTCCTCTTGCAATGCTTGTACCTGTCTTTGAAGGGCTCTAACCTCCTCAGGATTAATAGCTCTAACTCTTCCACCACGCTCTCTTTGTGGAGGCATCTTCTTAATTCAAACCTATAACCACATAGTCTTGGTGCAAACTACCTCACAGTTGGCGCTCTATCTACACACTCAAGAAGACCAGCTCTAATACCACTTGATGGGGACACAACCCAAGCATAGAATGGACACAATAGGAAAGAAAAATTTTATTAACTATAAAAATATGCTAGTACACTTAGTGCAGAGAAACAAACTCCAAAACATGCCCTATGGGTTTACAATAACATAAATCTAGAGATAAATTCTTTTTCTAGTACCTTCTCTCAAACTCCACTCCGAACTGCCTTTTACAATGCCAAAAATGTCCTTAAATAGACCCCAGAGGGTTAAGTATTAGGAATACATTCTAGAAAGTGCTAGTTGGCATCCACCAACCAAATAGAAAGCTCCAGAAGTCACATTAGAAGTCAACACAAAATTAGAAGAATCCAGAAATGGTAACCAAACTTTCAGGAGGCATAACTTTTGAACTGTAGCTCTGATTGATGAACTATTTACATTTTCGACAAGCTCTCAAAGTGCTCTATAGCCATATGAACAATCTTAGCTTGTCCCCCATTTTTGGCCCTGTTTGAGGTCATTTAATGCCCCTAACATGACTTTGAAGCATTCTTAGGAGGTCTCCAAAAATTGAAAAACTACAATAACTTTCAAACCGTGGGGGCCTTTTGACCTGATTCTTTTTTTGGAATGCTCTAAATTAAAATTACATTCATTCAACCAATTTACACCTTCTAGTTCACCAAAATGATGGCTCAATTACATACTCCTATTTTTTTGACATTTACACATATCCCAAGGTGATTAAAAACTCTAACCCAGAACACTAATAGTGGAACTATGAGAGTTGGAATCTTTATTTGACCCAAATGGGTATCTAGAAATGAAAACACATGAAATAGAAACTAAGTCTAAGTACATTTTTTTGGGTGACATAGGATTGCCCTTATACCTCTAGATGCTCCTGCATCAATTTCTCTTGTCATCTTCTATCATGGCTTTTTCTTCAATAGCTCTTTTCTTTTTTTTAGTCACTTTACAAAGCATGATGGCTTGTGATTCTTGTTCAATCTTCAAGGTTCTAATTTCTTCTACTTGAGTTCTATTCATTTACATCAATTCTACTATTGTTGCATCAAACTCTTTAGTATTGCCATTGGTAAACACTTTTGTGGTATCAATCTCCTTTTATTTTATATCATTTTTAGCTATGGCTATATCCTTCCTTCTTTTCAAAGATTTTTGTAATTCTTCTCTAGCTTCCTCCAATTTTTGTAGAGCAAGTTGAACATCAATCACTTGATTTTCTATTATCCTCCCAAGTTTGAAGACCTCTATCTTCTAACCTTTTTCTCCAAGCTGTTAGGCTTCTCCTTGTGAGAACCTAGGCTCTGATACCAATTTTTGGAATATTCAAATGGAAAGAATGCTTCTGAGAGAGGGGGGTGAATCAGATGTATTACACTTTATCAATTAAATCTTTTAATTGAAAGTAAATTGCATGCATGTAAACATATGAAACAAATATCAAGTAAACACATACATCAACAACACATAACACTAGATTTTGGTAACCCAAAAACCCTTCAGGAATAAGAAGGTAAAACTAGGGTGGGGATGATACCCACAAAATTATTGTAGCAATAGTTGTTTTGACCACTTCTAATGGTCTACCCTATGAAAGGTTTTCCCTATTAAAGGCTTTATATTGTATCAATAATGACCTAGTTAAAGGATTTACAAACACTTTTTATTAAGTGTCACCCTGTTAAAGGATTTAATCACCTCTTCGAAGGATATACAACCTAGTTGTTAAGCTAACCTATCAACATAGGATTTCCTTTCTAATACAATTGCTAGAGAATATTAGGTATAATAAACCTGATAGCTTACAATCCTTGATTGCTGAATTCAGGCAATTGATCTACTCTCTCTGATCTTGATTCTCTGAAATCTGATATCTATTCATATCCCTTGCTTTGTTCTGATCAACTGAATATCTAATTGCTGCTCTCTTCCTCTAAGTCCTTTCACTCTTCACTCTAAATTTTTACTATATTTTCCTCATACACTTCTTTTCTCATATGCAAAATGAGATTTCATCTTCCTTATAAAGACTTTTGAAGACTAAAGGTTAGGTATGGATGTACAATCCATATTGAATCTTTATTTCCCACTCATTCCTTGTACTTTTATTATTGGTTGCATGCAGATTGCATAGGAAGTAAAAAAGATTCGATCTTATCACTTAGATCCTTTGAGATTCATATATGGCAGCCATAAAAATGGTTTACATGTGCATTTTATGTTACTCGACACTTTCTAATTCCTGATGCTCAGCACATATAAGAAAACTAGCTCACTTAGCTCCTGTAGCGATTCTATCTTGCTCGACATCATCTATGACTTGGCATCATCTGTGACTTAGCACCTATATATTACTCGACACTTGTATCATGCTTGGCACCTGAAGTCACTCGGCACTTGAAGATCACTTGGCACTTGTTGGAATTTTGACTCGGCATACATAGTGTACTCGGCTTCAATGTAGAAAGTGGTTAAGTGTGTTGGCACTCAAATGTCAAAACCATTCTGAGACTAACATCAAAGTCTTCTAGTTCTCAAACTAAAATTTTGGGTAAAGTCCTAAACAACTACTGCATGCCTTTTAAAATTTTTAATCCTCACCACATGGTTTAATTGCAAAATGCATAAATTAAGGGCCAAATCACTATCTATCATAACCCTTTAACCACAAAGTCATTGACCATGACTACTATCCTAATTGTGAGGTTGTGATTAGGCTCAATTTCTTGCATTCTTATAGGTTTAAATAATAATCTACATAATGTGGATAGATGTCCCATGAGATTTTAGAATTCATTGGTATAGATGTCTATGGGAATGCATGACTGTTAAAGAGCCTTATTCAATATCTCTTGATTGATTGGGCTTGTGCTGAGGAGATATATGATGGATATTTGGGATGGCATGTTCCCAAGGTGTTCCAATAGGTTTTATTACACAATTGAAGAGATAAAGGTTGGTGCACCTATTATATATATTATGAATTTGTGTTGTGATGACATAATAATTATATACACCCTTGATGTGGATGACGTGAAGTGAGGGTTTGTCTTGAGATATACACCTGACATTTTTTTATAGTCAATGTGTGCATTAGTATAGTATGTCTTACCATCCTTGAAGTCACCTTGTTCATGTTCTTCGTTATTATTATTGTTCATGGTGTTATTGATGTTCTTGTTGAAGGGTTCATTTCCCGTGTTGTTGCAGTGTTAAGGAAATACATTTTGATAGATTAAAAGTCTTACATTAGGGGAAGCTTGTGTGGGTGCATCTATAGTAATCTCCTTGTGCCAATGAAATCTTTCACTTAATGCTTTGGCTTCATGCATTTGACCATCACATGCCCTTTGATGCAATGATAGGTATACAATTTGTTATCTA
The DNA here is from genome assembly GCA_028749045.1 of Cupressus sempervirens. Lineage (NCBI taxonomy): Eukaryota > Viridiplantae > Streptophyta > Pinopsida > Cupressales > Cupressaceae > Cupressus > Cupressus sempervirens. The sequence continues at coordinate 128,561,092 of CM053783.1, forward strand.
AACAACTCAGGTTTGGGTTGAATTTCATTAAATTATTGTGTTTACGGGTATACCATGAGGCTGACTTTGACCATACTATCAAAGATGATGTCTAATATTTCACCAATAGGAGCAAATATCATCTTTTAATTATTCTAGACACACGACCTCTATCTAGTCACTACTACAATGGAATTGAAGTTCTTAATGAGAACCTATTGCTAAAATGTTGGTGAACTCATTTGATATGTCTATTGTAGGGGTGGTTGTTGGTATATTGGTTGTTTCTAGAATTATTGTTGGCATAATTTGGAATTGTTGGCCTTGACATAGAACCTACTACATGGACGTGCTTAGTATCAATGACACCATTCATTACAATTTTTTTTTGTTCCAATAACATAGTTTGTCATTTGTGTTGGAGTAACCCCACTCTTGATAGTTCTCTTTGTATAGCTTGATGAATCCATCTTCTATGAGCCCTTTCTAAAGGTTAATTCCATTTTTTCTTATGTCTTTATAGGTTTGTATATAGTTCATGCACATGTGATAGACAAGTTTAGAGTGTGCATTATCAATGAACATTTTGACAAGATATTTCTCTAAGAGATTGTAGGATACTCAAGTCATGACGATTTTCCATATTTGAAAATAGTCGACAAGGCTCTGAACTCTTTTTTTTTGGTATTCCACAAGTCAACCACAAATAGATCATTCTTGACAAGATGTTCATTTTGTAATACAAATTTCTCCTAGAGTTCTAAAAATGTGATAATAGTGTTGTAAGCTATTCTACAAAACCATTCAAGAGTGTAACTATTGTAATATCTTAATGGAAAGAATGCTTCTAAGGTGCGGGGGGGGGGTGGTGAATCAGAAGTACTAGCTTTTAACCTATTTTTCACAAATCCTTAATAACATAATATTGAAATGTACATGCATGCATATCAACATTAAACAATTATGAAAAACACATGTGCATCACCACATAACACTTGAAACTTTGGTAACCGAGAAACCCTCCAGAAATAAGAAGGTAAAATTGGGGTGGGGATGATACCCACAAAATCACTGTAGTAATAATATTTAACCACTTCTGATGGTTTTCCCTACTAAAGGCTCGCCCTATTAAAGGCTTTACACTGTATCAATAGTGACCTAGTTAAAGAGTTTACAAACACTTTACATGAAGTGTTACCCTGTTAAAGGATTTAATCACCTATTTAAAGGATCTACAAAATAGTTGTTAAGCTAACTTATCACCATAGGGTTTCCTTTCTAATATAGTTGCTAGAGAGTATTAGGTATAATAAACCTGATAGCTTACAATCCTTTGATTGCTAAATATAGACACTTGATCTGCTTTCTCTGATCTTGATCCTCTGAGATCTGATACTCTTCACTTTTGAAAATAGTTTTTGTTATACACCTTCATCCATTCACTTATACAATGAGACTTAGTCTTCCTTATAAAGACATTCAAAGACTTAGGGTTAGATGTGCATCTACGATCCATATTGAATCTCTGTTTCCCACTCATTCCTTGCACTTGCATTATTGGTTGCATGCCTTCTCCATTTTTCTTATTGGTTGCATGTAAATTGCATAGGAAATACAAAAGATTTGATCTTATCATTTTGATCCTTTGAGATTTGTCATATGTCAGCCATAAAAATGGTTTACATCTGAATTAGTAAAGTTACAAAATCATATGTATATTCTGTGTTACTCGGCACTTATTGATTTCTGATGCTTGACACTTATAATAAACTAGCTTACTCAGCTTCTTTTGCATTTTTGTATTGCTCGGCATCGTCTGTGACTCGGCACTCAAATATCACTTAGTACTTGTATAATGCTCAGCACCTAAAGTCATTCGGCACATGATCTTCACTCGGCACCTGAAGATCACTCGGCACTTGTTGGATTTCCTAACTCGGCTCATGTTGTGGCTTAGCATACATAGTGTGCTCGGTTCCAATGTAGAAAATGGTTAAGTGTGATGGCACTCAAATGTCAAAACCATTTTGAGACTAATAATCTCCCTCTTTGACATGAGTGAGAAAAACATTTAACTGACCTTATTAATACATTCAGGTTTTAAAACCTTGATCAAAATTTTGTAATTTACAATGTATACCTCAAAATTATTGTAACTCCCCCTGAGTTGATTGTGCCATTATCTGCGCTATCTTAGTAACCAAAATTTTATGTTGAATATCATGCTCCCCTTTTTATCTTGTCTCCCCCTATTAACTTGTCTCTTTGTCTCCCTCATTCATCTTGTCTTCCCCATTCATCTTGTGTCCCCCTTTTTGACACTTATGTCAAAGGGTTTTAAGGGTTAAGACCATATTTCACCAAAAATGTGTTGTTTACCTCCATAATCATCCTGAGAGCTGCATCCCAATTATGTAAAGCAATTTCCAATGACTTGTGCCGGATGGTAGTCTTTGCAGCAAGGTGAATAAGTCCTTCTGAAGTAGAAAGATTAGGATCTTTCTTGAGAACAACTTCAACATAGACCTATTCTTTATGGAGTACTTCTAAATGTGGGGTAATGGAGGATTGGAGATGTATCAGTTTTGCCATGATGGTGGCCTCTTCTATTGTTAATACAGCTATTTCTTTCTGAGTGTGAAGCGTTTGAGCAAAATGCTTCTCACTTTGGGCTGGATCTTTGGGTAGTTGCATGCTTGAACTATTTAAATTCCTTTCCATGCTCATTATCTTTTGGCTTGTCTCCTGTGTGAAGTATGAAAAGTCACACAACTTTTTGTACAATGAGAATATATTCTCAAGTACCTTTTTCACTTGGTCTATTACCTTTGCCAATTGAACCTGTAAAAGTGCAATTTCACTAGATATTTTCTCATTAACTTTCCCTTGAAATTTTCTTTTAGACCATTCCATAAGTTTTGTGTTTGTCTCTTTTTTTGCATTTGTCAACTGGTCAACAATATCTAATAATTTCTCCATGATATGTTTTGACTCATCTGGTGACTGGATACTGAAGGCATCCATAAAGATGTCTTTGATCTCATGCAGTGTTTGTTTTTGTTTATACTCCTTTCAGAGTATCTCTTGCCTCTTTCTCCTATTTAATGCTTCCTGCACCTCATTGATTTGATCAATGCTTCTTCTTTTTTGAGTCATAGCTTGGCATGACTATCTCCTCATCTAGTTCAGGGTCTCCATAGTGAAGTACCCTTGCAACTTTTGTAGAACTTGATCCTAGTGCTGATATTTGTAGTGGCATTGCATCATTACTTGGCTATTGTGAAGGAGTCCCTAAGGTAGGAAAATTTATCAATGTTTGTATTACCTTCTGCTCTTTAGGAGTTTCCTCTATTTTCTCCTCCTGGTGTCTACCTTGATCAATTATAGTAATTTTAGGAAGTGCACCTTGTGTTTGTGCTATAGGATCAAATGTAATAGTCTATCCTATTTGTTCTATTTCTTTGTTTGCTGCTGCACTTGGCTATAGTATTGTTGTGTCAACTATGCCTGATGAAACAACTGTTGGCATTTGAAGTTGACCACTAGTAGCTGTAGAGATGAAGGAAGGTGGTTCTTGTGGATTCACCTTATCTCTAACTGTGTTTTCTACTAGTGTTTGTAATTCATGCACACTGACCAATACTGGATATAATGTCACTTGTTGCCTAGATTGGTCAATGATTCTTTTGAGATCCTTTGCAGTTAATGGATTGATGTTATGAGTAGAAGTGTCAGAAACATCTTGTACTGTTATAGTTTCTTTAGGTGTGATGGGTACATGAGGAGGGCTAGAAGGTGGCAATTGTGTGTCTTGCACACTCTTGTCTTGTTGCTACTCTTGCTCAACTATTGCCATTTCATCTTGCTTTTGTGTCTCCTCCTCTATTTCTTTCTTTTCTTCTTTCTTCTTCTCTTCTTGTTTCTTTTCTTCTTCCTTCTTTTCTTCTTTTCCTTGCTCTACTTCTGTCTTCCCTCCTCTCCTTTTTCTTCTTTCCTTTGGTGGAGCAGTAGCTTCTTCCTTGTACTCTTCTTCAAGAAAATCTTCAACCTTTTTGTACAAATTCTTCCATGATTTTGTTGTTCTTTGTACAATTTCTTCCATTTTGTTTTGGAGAATGAAAAATGCCCTGTACTTAGGTGTAAACCTAGTATTATGCCTTTTGACTACTTTCTCTATTTTCTCCTTAGTCAAATTAGGCAGTATGCTTGCTAGGGTTGATTCTCTCATCTCCTTCTCCATTTTCAAACAAAAATGCCATCTGTCTTCTACAATTTTAGACAATTCATTTGGAAATTGTCCATCTAGTTCAAGAGGAGTATACTTAAACTGTGCCATCATTCCATAAACTGATTCTTCTATTTTATTTTGTTCATCTTTAGTGAACTTATTGAAATCAACTTTATTTATGTTGCTTAAGTCTCCATTTCCAATTTTTTTACATAATGTATCAACTGAAAAATGGCTTACCTTTTCAGATTGATCTTCTTCATCAGTATCAGGTTAAGCCACATATTTTCTTCTTTTCCTTGGCTCTTCCTGTGTCTCCTTGAGTTTTTTCTTTTTTGTATCATCTTCTTTAGCTTTTTGTGTGGAGGCCCTCGTTGCAACTCTGGTTGTTGGCTTTTGTGGTGATGGCATGGCAATTTTCTTTGGTTTGGGCTAAGTTGGAGGTTGTTTTGTTGCCTTTCTCTTCTTTGGCTCAGCTTGGGTTGGTGCTTCATTAGCTTCTTCTTCCTCAACACCTTCCTCCTTTTCTTCACCTAGGCCTTGAGTTAGTTCCATTGGGCCTTGCTCTTGTTCATCCTCATCATCATTATTGTCATCATTATCATCTTCTTTTGCTTCAGCCTCTATTCCTTCACCAAATTTCTTCTTAATTTTCTTTATCAATTTATCTTTCTTCTTCAATGTGGAGGTAGTCTTTAATTCCATATTTATCTTTGACCTTACCACATCATAAGTGCCAAAGTGTGGGGCACTCTTATCTGTCTCTTCTGCCAATAATGCAGTTATGGCTGCAGATGCTTCATCTATGTTAATCTCATAACCAAATGGTCTTAGCCATCTCACCCATGGAATTGCTACTTGGATATAGGTGAAGTCAGTATCAACTAAGAAGCATATATCATTAATATGTTTTTCCACTAAGGAAACTAGTACTCTCACCCTTTGCTTCATGGATTTCTTGAAATCCTCAAAATAGCTTGTCATCAGGGTATCAAAATTGTCTCCCATTTGTTCTATATATTCATTAATTTGGGATATGATAGTTCTATCATTTATCCATGTAACTTTTCCAAAAGAGGGAAATTCATTTTGAACATAAAAGAATACACAAACTAGAATTGCTCCAAATTTGCATTGTGCACCCTTTGTCCTTCTTATGGCAGCTAGGTTTTCATTAATCTGTTGTAGTTGCAGTTCTGCAAGATCATAAGTATGATCCTTTTTCACCAGTTTGTAGCCTACATCTACTGCAATACATGGCACACTGTTGAATCTACTGGATTGATAGAATTTATGTGCAATAACTCTAACACCAAACTCAACTAGAGGATCTTGAATGGTGTGAATTGTCATTCCTCTTTTGTTCCACTGAGTACCTATGTTCTTTTCAATAACCTCCTTATATTCACTTCTCAAGGTCTTGAACCAATCTAGGGTAGGATATCCAGTTACCCTATGAATGATTCTTTTTGTGATCTTGATAGGGACATCTTCTAACCACAGACTACCATCATGAATTATGTTCAACACAAGTCTGATCCATTCTATTTTAAATACGGTGGAAAAACTTAAAACTCATGTTAAACCCTTCCTTTCAACAATTTTGTATTCATCTTTCAAGACTCCATCGACACACAGCTTCGCAAAGGCTTCTCTTATTTTTATGTCTCCTATGGCTCCTATCTTGCAATTATAGAATCTCCTTACATTCTGAACCATAACAACGTTTGGGGGTATCGAAGAAAGGGCTCCAATAGGATCGTTCTTGTATGCAACTTTAGGGATGGGATGAAAATCAGGTTGCCTAACCTCATTAGATACTAGTTGGACTTCAAACGATTCTTTGTCCTAGGTTTTCTTAGAACTCAAAGCCATTTATGCAAACTAGGGTTTCCTTTACACAGAAATATGAAACTGCGTAGCTCGACACAAATAAAAATACCTCAAGATTGATGAAAATGCATTGTAAGAGGTTGCAATCTTCTTGGAATGTTGGATTCTCTGCTATGAAGTCACTCTTCTCTCTTTATCTTCTTTGCTTCTTGATTGCGATGAGGAAAAATGATTGAAATCGCAATAATATACTCTATTTCCATTGCATTAAATGCTCAACTGCAAACTCAGCTTTTGAAGGATTTTTTAACCTTACTCGGCTTGCACTACATTTCCACTTTACTCGGCTTCCATAGGAGTTACTCAACTCGACATCAGCTATCAACTCAATCGTTGTTAGGAACTCGACATGTATTGGAGTTTTACTCAGCATCCAAAGATAGCTCGACATCTTCATTTAAATTTTTTGTCTTGGCAACTTGTTTCATGCAGATTTATACTTTGCATTGCTTCTTCATGGTTTAGGGCTGATGTATGATACTTCCTTATACATATCAGCCCTGTAGGCTCTTTCTTGTGTTTAATTGAATGAGAAATGATCACTTGACCTTGTGGTTGAAGTGACCCTTTCATTGGATGAACTTGATTCATTCTTTTACTACCATGTTTCCTTCATGTCTGTTCTTATGTGTTCCACATCAATCTTTTCTTTGCCCTTGTTTACTTCAATCTTTGGTGCCTTTGACCTTGTAGGACAATTCTTGCTGATATGACCAGTTTTCAAGCAACTAAAACATGTGGTTTGCTTCAACCATCTTTTATAGTTTCCTTTGAAATGTGTTCTTATGCAGTTTTGGGGTATATGTCTATATTCCTAACAATAATGATAGCTATACCTAGTGTTGTAATCCCAATGGTAGTGAGTTTCATTTCCTTTTGTTTTTGCTAGTTGATTTGATGTCCACATAAGCTTTGATCTGCATTCAAATGCTCTATGTCCATACTTGTTACAATTCTGACAATGTCCATCAAATCTTTGTGTCCTTCTGACTTTGGATTTGTAATCTTGTGTCATATGTCCTTGTATGTTGCACTTGTGATAGTAACTCTTGTTTTTGGGTGTGTTTGGTTGATTGATTCTTCTACCCATGCAAACATTAGCAGTATGCCCCTTTTTGTTATAGTGATGACAAGTAGGTTTAGAATCCTTACCTTTGTCTCTTCTTTTCTCAACACTCTTTGATGATTCTCCTACTTCTGTGCTATTGTATCCAAGTCCTGATGTATCATGGGTGGATCTTGGAAATTTCATCAACTGTTCAAAGTACTTGATGGCTTCACTTGACTTGTTGAGATTCTCTGCTACCTCTTTTTCTCTGTTCATTTCTTTTTGCAGTTGTTCATTTTGCATCTTCAAAGTAGAGATCTCAATATCTTTCATACTGAGTTCATGATGAAGGTTCATCATTTGGGCAAGTGTATCCATCTGCATGTTTGAGATCCTTGTTAGTTCAGTACATTTTTCTTCAAGTCTATTTGCAAGATTTCTTTTGTCATCTTTCATCATGACTCTATCCTCAACTGCTCTTTTCTTTTGTTCAGTGATTTCACATAACATTATGGCCTATGATTCATGTTCCATCTTAAGAAATCTTATCTCATATACTTGAAATTTGTTTTTCTCCATCAGTTCTACTATTGTTGCATCAAACTCTTTAGTGTCTCCATTGGCAAACAGTTTTGTGGTGTTAATCTCCTTGTAGTTTATATCATTTTCAGCTATGGCTATATCATTCCTTCTTTTTGAGGAATTTTTTAGTTCCTCCCTCGCTTCCTCTACTTTGTGTAGAGCTAGTTGCACATCAATCACTTGATTGTCAATAATCTTCCCAAGTTTAAAGACTTCCATATTTAGATCTTTTTCTCAGGGGGAGGGGGGGGGGTGGGGGGTTTGAATCAGAAGTACTAGCTTTTAACCTATTTTTCACAAATCCTTAACAACATAATATTGAAATGTACATGCATGCATATCAACATTAAGCAGTTATGAAGAACACAGGTGCATCACCACATAACACTTGAAATTTTGGTAACCCAGAAACCCTCTAGGAATAAGAAGGTAAAATTGGCGTGCAGATGATACCCGCAAAATCACTGTAGTAATAATATTTAACCACTTCTGATGGTCTTCCTATTAAAGGCTTTACACTGTATCAATAGTGACCTAGTTAATGGATTTACAAACACTTTACATGAAGTGTTACCCTGTTAAAGGATTTAATCACCTATTTAAAGGATCTACAAAATAGTTGTTAAGCTAACCTATCACCATAGGGTTTCCTTTCTAATATAGTTGCTAGAGAGTATTAGGTATAATAAACTTGATAGCTCACAATCCTTTTATTGCTGAATATAGGCACTTGATCTGCTTTCTTTGATCTTGATCCTCTGATATCTGATACTCTTCACTTCTAAAAATAGTTTCCCTTACACACCTTCATCCATTCACTTATACAATGAGACTTAGTCTTCCTTATAAAGACATTTGAAGACTTAAGGTTAGATGTGGATCTACGATCCATATTGAATCTTTTTTTCCCGCTCATTCCTTGCACTTGTATTATTGGTTGCATGCCTTCTCCATTTTTCTTATTATCTACATGTAAATTGCATAGGAAATACAAAATATTTGATCTTATCATTTTAATCCTTCGAGATTCATCATATGCCAGCCATCAAAATGGTTTACATCTGAATTAGTAAAGTTATAACTCATATGTACATTCTGTGTTACTCAACACCTACTGATTCCTGATGCTCGACACTTATAACAAACTGACTTACTCGACTTCTATTGCATTTCTATATTGATTGACATCATCTGTGACTCGGCACTCAAATATCACTCGGTACTTGTATAATACTCAGCACCTAAAGTCATTCGGCACTTGATCTTCACTCGGCACCTGATCTTCACTCGACACCTATTGGATTTCTTAACTCGGCTCATGTTGTGGCTCGGCATACATAGTGTGCTTGGCTCCAATGTAGAAAATGGTTAAGTGTGATGGCACTCAAATGTCAAAACTATTTTGAGACTAACAATAACCCCCTAGGATTTTGCAAAAGAGATGCATGAGAAATATACCACTATAGGACACTTCTTGGAATGCCATGTAAAACTCTTTGACATGTGCAACTAGATCACCCTTCCCACTAAATTTATCAATCTTTGGTGTCTCAAAGTAAATAGGGAAGGGTGTTGTTGTGATGGTCTAATCAAATGGATAGGAACATACCTCTTTAAATTTGAAGGTTTCAACATCATTTCCATCTTTTGGGTAACTAATGGTGTTTCTCATTTCTTTTCATTTAGAATCATGAGGTGCTGCAAGAGGTTCCCCCAAGCCCTTTATCCCCAGTGCATGGTAGATACCTAATGAAGAAGATGAATAAGGTGGATCTTGATGCATGTAGTGGGGAGTTTGGAAAGATGAGTGTTCATCCACAAGCACAAGAGTTTGGGGTTATTTTAGATGGGGGACATAATGTTTCCATTATGGAGTATTTAGAAATCATTATGGTGCATGATAGTTGTATGAGTGTTGTGGGTGCACAAAAGGATATGCTTTCTATTGTGGTACTTGAATGTTATTGTTGTGGAGTTTGATCAATCTCAAAGTGGGACGTTGTTATCATGTGGAGCCTAATTAGACTTAGAGGTTAATTTTCCCCCACTTCATTTAGCATAGTTTCCCTCCATATTTTACTATAGGGGTTTGGGGACATCACCCCAAGCTTTGTGGGTCAAGGAGAAATACACCCTTATGGGCTCCTATGGTAGCACCCTTTGTGGGGTCTTGGGGTTAGCAAGCCCAGGTGCGCTACCTATTGTGATACAAGATGGGGTTGAGGGGAGTGCTCCCAAAGCCAAAAAAATGAACTTAATATTGTGAAAGGTGCCAAGAGTTCTATTTTTCTATTGGTAAGCTTATTCTAGCCTTAATTTTGTAAGTGAAAAAATCTTGTACAAAAGGGCTTAGGGTTAGGGATTTTATTATGTATTATGAGATTGTATCTTCTTGCATTAATATTGAAATGTAAAGGATTATAGAGTGTAATTATTTGTAATCACTGGATGATAAGAATATTGGACTTGGTGTTTGGTGGACATAGCCCAGGGATTGGGTGAACCATGTTAAATCTTTGTGTCTTACATTCTCTTCTATGTGATTTACTATTTTCTAATATTCGTTTTATTTTTATGTAATTGTTCTTTATGTCTCATTAATCCTAACACTACACATACTGGACTTGGGGATTTGTGGACGATTTTTGTTACTATGTGGTAAAACAATGTGTTGGGTTGCAGGGTTATTTTTTCCCCAATATAGGATGGATATGCATCCATGTGTGGTAGTGTTTGGGAATTTGTGCCAAGAGAAATGATATAGTTTACGTAGGGGAATTCCCATACTTGCTATTATTGTAGTACAACCTAGTTATCCATGACAGAAGCCATGACCAGGTAGTTGATAAAAGGTGGCATGTGGTTTACTAGTGGTGGATGTGGTCATTGTTATGGTTGTGCTTGGAATTTCATATGTGGTATAATGAGAACAATAAGGGTTAAGGCTTGTATTCTTAAGGCATGCATCTATGCTTGTGTTAACCCCCATGAGGATAGTGAGAATGGAGCGATCATGCCTATTAGAAAGTACACCCCACCCATACCTCTAAAGGGGGGGAAGTGAAGTCATTTTGAGAAAATTAAACTTATATCCAACTTCAATAACCAAAATAATGAAGCATAATAGAGATGAACCATACATAGTGACACAATGATTTGTTAACTATTGAAACCTTTTATCAAAGGAAAACCCCAATGGGGATGGCACCTATAGTGTACTAATATAAAAGTACCTTGTGAAAGGATGTGATCTTGTTAAGAGTCAAATGTAATGCAATCAGTACATAATACCTATTAAAGGAAACATCCTTGTTAGGAGACCTTGAACTATTATTAGAAGGTTCAAAACCTATCAAAGGATTGTAGGAAGACAACTAAACTCAATATCAACATTGCTTTGGTCAATAATGAAGAGTAGATCTTTAGGATAGAAAATCCAATACTTTGAACTGATCAATACTACAACTAAATATTCCTTTGAATTCCAAATCAAACTTCCAACTGTATCTCTACTCTATTTTGATCAAATTGGAATCCTCTATCACCGTCCACATAATACAATGATAGATACATCCAAGGAAAAAAACTTTTCTTTATACCCTATCCAAATAACTAATTAGGTCAGCTTGTTCAATCTTTCCCAATATAATATTGATTACATATTAGCTCATTAGGGCATACATGCCTCCTTAAGAATTAATATAATTATTACAATAATGTTTCCACACATTACAATACAATTAACACATTTTCTAATAATAATCAACACATTTCACTAGCACAATTAGCTGCCAATAAAATAAATCACACAATTTCCTTTCCTAACGTCTATAGAATAATCTTTAATATATTCTATCATGAACGCAACATCATGAACATGTATTCAAACATGATCCAAGATCACTAACCTTAATTCCACCTCATTGATAAGATACATCGAATCTACCAACAACTATCTGTAAGAGAATTTCCTACATACTAGTTTGCTACTAGTCTTCACCAAATGATATGTAACTCATCCAAATGATCAACATAAATGTAGGAGATCATAGATATAGCATAAACACGCATATGTGAACACAATCCTAAGTTTTCATATTTAACCTATTCTATACCAACTTTGCTTACTCAATAAACACTTGTGATATACAAAATCCTTGTTTGTCATGAACTCAAACATTTATGTCATCATTAATGAAAAAACTCTCATCAATACAACACATCATCATCATATCCAAGGGTCAACCCGACATTTAATCCTAAAAATCTCCCCCTTTGTCATTGATGGCGACATATGACGAAAAACCATCAATCCAAAGCAATTTTTTGAATATCTTCAACATATACAACTCCTCTAAGAATCTCCCCATTAGTCAAATTTCTAATTATCCTCAACATATACAACCTATACATGCTCTGACACCCACTCTTTGACACCAACACTTCATCTTATTTGTTTTTTCATTGATATATCTCTTACTTTGACTTCAATGGAAAAAGTGCCAATATGCCAAATATCAATATGTTGTACCCCACTTTGATGAACATCCTCATCAAAGTAACTGCATTGGATCAAGATAATCTACAACAATAATGTGTAACAAGTGCCAATAGACACTGTTATACCAAAATATCAATCATAAGAGTTCTTCCTTCATAGAATTTATCCAAAATTTGTTATACCAAAATATCAATCATAAGAGTTCTTCCTTCATAGAATTTATCCAAAATTTATCTTTGCATGCTTCATCATTAGTCTTAGGTTCAACTTGTAAAATTAAAAAAATTTCTTCTTTTACCTTATTTCTAGTCATTACTCCTTTATTTTCATTGCCAATGATATGATCTTTATTATGATTCCTTGCAACATACTTTGGTGTTCTTTTCTCTTTTCTAGGTTCCCATAAAGGTTCATCTTAAATCTGTACTTGTAGTCCATTATCCAATTCAAAGAATTGTTCCTATTCTATATTTTGAATATTCACTGGTCTATGACTTGTACTAGCTTCATTTCCGTCAGAATCATAATCAAGTATCCTTTATTGTACTTGAAACTTTTCATAAACCTTCACATTTTCACTTTCAACTATTGTCCTTAATCTCTTATTATAAAATCTATATGCCTTGCTCTTAGTAGAATAAGAAAGAAAGATACCTTCACTTCTAGGATCAAACTTCCCTATATTATCTTCTCTTGTGGTATAAAATTTGGTTCCAAAAATTCCTAATTATTTCACAGTAAGTGTATAGCCAAACCATAACTCATAAGGAGTCTCACTTATCCCTTGTCTGATGTAAACTTTTCTCATAGTGTGTATTATTGTGGAAACTACTTCTCTCCAATAGGCATATTCTATGTTACCTTCAAGCATCATCACTCTAGTTGCTTCACTCACTATTTTATTCTTTCTTTCTGCCATACCATTTTGTTGTGGATTTTTAGGACCTAAAACCTGTCTTCTAATTTTATTGTCGTCACAAAATTTGTTAAACTAATTTGATGTAAATCCCCCTCCTCTATCAGATCTCAAACATTAAACCTTCATAGGAGATTCATTTTTAGATTTATCATTAAATATCTTAAATTTGTTAAAAATATTATAATTTTCTCTTAAAAATGTAACCCACATCATTCTTGTAAAATCATCAATGAAAATAGTGAAATACATTTCACCATAGAATGTCCTTGTCTTTGTAGGTCCACACAAATCTGTATGAACTATCTCCAAATTTTTTAATTTTTTTTGTAGTGAATACCTTGCTAGGAAATGAACTTTTTCTGTATTTAGCCATCACACATTCCTTGTACAACATGTTATAGGGTTTCCCAATCTTTGGTAGATCTCTTACAACATTAGCATTACTCACCTTCATATAAATACTATCAAAGTTTATATGACAAAATCTTCTATGCCATAACCAACTGTCATCAACTTTAGAAATCAAGCAACTTATCTAAGTGGGATTCAACTAAAAATAATAATCTTTAGTTCTTGCACATGATGTAGCAATCAGTTTTCAATATTTTCCTTGTGTGCATGTCTTCTTAGTAAATTGCAGATGATAGCCTTTGTGAACAATTTTCCCAACACTCAACAAGTTATGTTTCAATCCATCAACAAAATGTACATCCCCAACATTAGTTTTACCATCAAGTATAATAGATCCTTTTCCCTTAATAGGATATGGAGCATTATTTCCAACTCTGACTACACCACCATCATAATTATTATACTCAACAAATTTATCTTTGTCACATGTCATTGATGTAATCATCCACTATCTATTATCCAATCAGACTTATTCTCAATTTGTGTTACAAGTGATTTCTCTTCTTTAACATGAATCTCTTCCTTAATAGAAACAAAATATATCTTGTCTTCATCATCACTGTCTAAAAAGTTTTATTTCCTTAAACTCAAATTCGTCATCACTAGCATAGAAATAATCTTTTGGAATCTGACTTGTAAGGCTTCCTAGGCATAACTTTCTTTTCTCTCTTAGGAAATTGATAAGAAAAATGACCAAATTATTTGCAATTCCAACAAGAAAAATATTTCTTACCTTTAGGTTCTTTCTTCACAATTAGTGAAACAAGTTCATCAATTTTCCTTCACCTTCTTGTATTTATGCTTAATCTCTAGCATAATTGCCACTAGTGCTTACACTATTATTTAGTACCTTTTTATCATTATGTACACTAGCTTTGAAAGTAGTCTCATTTCTAGGCCATTTATCTTTTAGTCTACTAGATTCAATGCTTCCAATTTTCTAATCAAAGTCTCTCCATTAAAGTCCATAAATGGAATGACTTCTTCTATTGCAATCACCTTACTATCATAAGTAGGAGTTAGAGATCTCATAATCTTGTAGCATACCTAATCTTTTCATATTGTTCCTCTAGAGCCTTTTATACCTATGACAATCTCATTAATCCTCTAAAGATATGACCTAACATATTCATCTTCTTGCATCTTGGTACTTTCAAGCATAGATTTCTAGTTTTGTAGACTAGCCTTCTTTGTCTATGTAATACCTTCATAAAGTTTCTCTACTCTACTCCAAATATCAAAAAAAAGTTCAAGACTCTTTACCTCAATAAATTTTATTTTTGGAAGTACAAAGGTTGATGCTTCTCTTGCATACATGTTAAACACAAAGAGCTTCTTTTCTTCATTAGTACAAGTGAATATGTCCCTTTCTTCTTTCACTATAGTCTTAGTCTTTGCAATCAACCAATAATCAAACCCCATGTAGATCAAATGAGTTCTCATCGTATCCTTTCAACTATAATATGTCTCCATCAAATTCTAGACTTTCCTTCCCAAATTCCATGGATCTCCTTAAGTTGCTAAGTTTCCTTATCAAGGACCCAATGCTCTGATACTAATTGTTAGAAAGTAAAGTCCACCCACACAATTGAGGTTGGAGTGGGGGGGGGGGGGGGGGGGGATAAATCAATTGTGAGAAAATTAAACTATCATCCAAGTTATTAAATCCAATTGCAATAACCAAAACTAAAGCATATCAAGAGATAACAAGATGTCATACTAACATAAATGTTCCTTGTGAAAGGATATGACATTGTTAGGAGCCGATTTCAATGCAATCAAAACATTAGTCCATGTTAGGAGACTTTGAAGCCTTTTTAGAAGGCTCCACCTTGTTAAAGACTAATAAGAAGATAATTGAACCCATTGCCCAATTTTCTTCAATCAATAACAAAGAGTAGATCTTCAGGATAACAAATCCAATAGATGAACTAACCAACACTGCAATCTAATTTCCAATCTAGTTCCTTTGAAATCCAAATCTAACATCCAAATCTATCTCTTCTTTGCTCAAATTTTTACCCTCAACACATATCTATCACACAATAGTCACAATATCAATTCACACAATGTCACACTTACATCAAGGAAAACATCTTTCCTTATACCCTATTCAAATGACTAATTAGGTTGACTTGTTAAGGATTTCTCAATATAAAATGATTTAAAAGGACCTCATTGAGGAATACACATCTTCTTAAGTATCATTAAATTTATTAAAATAGTTTTCACACAAAGTACAATAAAATTAACACTTATCCAATAAAGATCAACATGTTACACTAGCAAAATAATATGTTTGTAAAACATATCACACATTTCTCTTTCATGACTTCTCTATAATGATATCCAATATATTCTATCATGAACATAGAATCATGAACATTTCTTTAACCATGATCTAATCTTACAAACCTTGAATTTCATAGATATAATACAACCAATTTTCCAACAACTATCTCTAATAGAATTTCCAGTACATTAGCATGCTAGTAGTCTTCACCAAATGAATTGTAACTCACCCAATACTTAATATAAATATAAGAGAGCATAGATGTAGTATCTACACTCATCTATGACCATAATCCTAAACACAAATAGCTTAACCTATCATGTGTTGATTAGATGACTCAATAAACCTCTATAATATACATAATCTCTATCTATTATGAACTCAAACATATATGTTGTCATTAATGAAAAACATGCCATCAATACAACACTTCATCAATGAATCCAAGTGCCATCCAAACCTATAAGCCTAAGACTTCCTCCTTCATGTGGTTGGACCTTTTAAGTAGAAAATATTAAATAATTCTTGAAAAAAAGAGAAGCTCAACATTGGAAATTTTAGGGCCCCAGGGACAAAAATAATTGCTCCTAGTCTTTTGTTCATTTAACCACCAAAACCTTTCATACTTCTGCAACTCATCAACACTTGGTTTAGAGGAATTTAATATAACGACTAACAAATTTGGACACAAAGAAGAATCAATGTCTAAATTTTTGAGACTATGAGATGGGGTATGAGAGGAATTTAACAAGGACATTGTTGAAGGGTTTATTGACCTAGGTTATTGAATCATTGAGCTTTCACTGGTGTTAAATCTTGCAACCCTTATTTTCACTTCTTCCCACCTTAGTGTATTGAACAATTATTGGAAATCTTGAAGGGAAACAAGATATTGAGATGGGTGGGGGTGAATTAGGATCTATAATAGTTTTTAATGATAAAATAATTTATGCCTAATCCATCTCATATCAAAAATATTATACCATATAAATAAAAACATGTAATGTTGAAATGAAATCTAAGGATATCATCCATGAAAATCATCAACACATAACACAATAATTTTGGTTACCTAGAGACATTTCAATATGAAGGTAAAACTGGGGTGGGGATGAAACCCATAAATATTCATTATTACAACACCAAAGTTAACCTTTTCTAGTTACAATTTGATCATATCAGATGATCTACCCTGTGAGGCATCTTCTCTGTCAAAAGAGTTTAAGACTGTTAGGTCTTACCTGTGAAAGGATTCTATACTTACAATAAAGTAAGGACTTTGTTAGAAGGTTTGAAATAGGTCTGTTAGAACCACTTTGTTAAGAGATTTTCCCCAACTCAATCTATTAAAATTGATTTAGTACCCAGCCCTTCAATTTTCTCAAAAAGCTGATTACAGATCTCCTCTCTTAAAAAATTTGATCTCCTTATCTGATATATCTAATCTATCCTTCATTTCTTTGGTTGCACTATCTAAACTCCTTTTCCCTATACTTAGCTAGTTTTCTTCTTCACTTCGCTTCTCTTCACATACACGCTTCTGTATATGATTCACTTTTTCTTACATATTGATCCTAGGTTAGTAACCCTTCTTAGATATATAATCCTTGAAGGTTCTGGATTTGGATCAATGATCCATTTTCATCCTTTTATCATTTTCCATTCTAATTTTCTAATTGGTTACACTTGTTACCTAGGGATTAATACCATTTAACAAAATACATGATCTCCTCTTTAATTATCTCTTCAATCTTTAAATGTCATGTAGAAGTTGGATAGAATGAATTACATAAGTGTTTGTGCAATTACAAACTCATATGTCAATACTGGTTTACTCGGCACTTGAATGTTCAAACATTTGGTCATAACTAACATTCATGCTATCACTCGACTTCTACAGATGCAACATGTTCTATCACTCGACAATAAATGGCTTCCTTCTTTCTCGGTCTCAACTAAATTTCTTAGCTTGTATCCTTTCTTGGTCTCAACTGGGGTGCTCAACAACCTTCAACTTGCTTGGCATGTGTTGACAAATAAACACATCCTTTCATAGCTTGATCTTCTCTAAATGGATCATTTGTACTGATAACCATCCAATGCTACCTTAGAAATGACTAAATTTTAAACACTAATAGGTAACTAGGCTTAGAGATCAATGATCTCTTTACTTGATATTAGTGGAAAAAGCACTTTGTCATGACATAATGTTCCATGCAAAATAATACTCCCCATGAGATTGTAATTCGGTGTGTACAAATTTAATATCTACTATACAATATTATGAAATCTCTAAAAAAATCTTTGATGCAATGTCATTTGATTTATGTTATCTTCTATTATCTCTGATTTTGAGACATTTCTTCCCTTATTACCCCCTTCATATATTTCTTAGTATATTTCCCCCTTGTTTTTGTCACTTATGGCTTGGGGTTTGCTAGGGCTATCTTGTACTTATAAAAAAAAGTATGAGTAGCCAAAATTGCTTCAAGTTCTTTATCCCATTTGTTTCTTATAGATTTGATGACTTGAATATGAATCTCTAGCTTGATAGCTAGATCAATTAAGCTCTCAATATGTGAAAGATGTGTGTCTTTCTTCAATATGCTTTGAGCTATATATAATTCATTTTGAATGATCTCCAAATGTGGTAATAGCATGAATTGAATAGAAATCAAGCTGGTCCTCATGCCACTATCTCTAGCCAGTAACTCACCTAACCTCTGTTGACCAAATGTCAACTTATTATATGAAGGTGAGCTTGAACTTGCATCTTTGCCCAATGAATGTGAACATGCCTTCATATCTTCCTGAATAATATTAATTGATCTTTGATCCCCAATGTGAATAACTCAACATCACAAAGCTTCATGTATGAAGAACGAATAGTCTTCAAAACATCTTCCATCAATTTGACTACATTAGAAAGCTCTACTTGTCTATTTACAAGTTCCCTAGAAAATTTCTCCAAAACTTTGTGCTTGTGGACCATTGCATCAATTTATTATTGGTCTCAATATCATCTATTTGAACTTTTCCAACTATGTACACTAATTGATCTAAAATCAGATGTTGGCTATTAGCATCAGTCTTTCCTAATGCATTAACAAAAATATCCTTAATGTTATGTAATTCTTGCTTCTTTTTGTTCTCTCTTCTCAGTTGTTCTTGTTTTTCCTTACAACTCAACAAATTTTGCTACTCTTGCATTTTCTCTAATGTTAAATTATTTAAGTGATACATGGGTAAAGTGATTACCTCATCTAGACTTATTGACTCCTCTATCATATCATCTAATTGTGCCACTATCTTAGATTGAGGGGTTGTGTCACTAGGTACTAATAGTTGCAATTGTTTACCCTTTTCAATAGATCTAGATACCTGTGTATGCTCATTTTTAGTAGACATAACCTATTTTTTAGGTGTAACTATTAGTATCTTAGCTAACTTGGCACTCGATAGTTGTAAAAGAGCTTTGGCAACCTCTTGTTTTTTGAGTTTCTCACCTTCTTCTTCCATTTTTGTTTCTTTCTCTAGTTCAACCTTCTTAATTGTATGGCCCATTGGGATTAAAGTAAATCATAGAAACACAATGATATCCTTGCCTTGTTGCTCCATACTTGTATCAACAGTAACTGATGTAACATCAAAATTATCAATTTTGGCACCTTCAATCCTTGGATAGTTGTTTATTTGTAGTAGCACTATATTGATGCTTGGTACAAATGTGTCTGACTCAACATTTTTAGGTCTTCTTTTGTCAACACATTCTAATCCTAAGGTGATGAATCAGGAACATCCTCAATTTTGACAACATCTTTTTGTTCACACCCTTCTACTAATTGCTAGATTTTTTCTAAAAGTTTTGCAACTTCTGTTGTATCATCCTTTTCTTCTTTAACTTCTCCATCTCTTTCCTCTTCTCCCTCATCTCCTTTATCATCCAATGGAACAAGAAACCCATATGCTTCCTTCCATATATTTATGCTCTCTTGCTCAACTTCATGAGCTTTATTCATCAAAATTTTATAAGCCCTCTCTTCAGGCATAAATTACTTCACAAAATTTTTTAGGGCTATAACGTACATTTCTTACCTAAATATGGCATTGTTTGTGCTAACGTGGTCTCCCTAATCTGTCTTTTCGCAAATAATGCCCACTTCCACTTAGCATCAACCTTATTATACAAATTTTCTAGAATGTCCTAACCTAACACTATAAGTGTAGATTTAAATTGTATCATCATTTCTATCAAAGTTTTCTCAAGTTTTTCTTGATCTTCTTTATTTAAGGAATCAAAATTCATGTCTTTAAACCCTGTCAAAATTGCTAATTCAGTAATCTCTTGACATACCTTATCCACAATTGTAGGAGGTGGTCTCAACATAATCTAAAATTTGTTTAGATCATCAGACTCTATTTCTTCATCATCTTCTTCTTCCTCTACTACAACTAATCTTCTCTTCAACCTCTTAGGTGTGTTCTACTTCGGTGAACTGGTCAATTTTCTCTTTGGTGGACTTACTTTTGGTTTGGTAGCCAAGAGTTGAGCCATCTTTGATCTCATTATTATTCTTCTATTTGGATCTTGGTGTGTGACAGCCTTCTACACAGCTTTCTTGAGATCTTCTTTCACCTTTGGATCAACAATTATCACTTTCTTCTACTTTGTTTCCTTGGGCTTGGCAACAACTAGCTCTTTTCCTTTAGATTTTTTGGTTTCAACTGTAACTTCATATTCATCCTCTTCGTCATCTTTTCCCTCAAGACCTTTAATTTCCTTTATTCTTTTCTTATCTTTCTTGGGATCACTTTCTTCTAAATTCATTTTATCCTTTATTGTGTCATATGTGCCTAATGGCTTGACATTCCCATCAATATCCTGTAACAAAAGTGTAGTCACTATTTTTGGGACTTCATCAACATTTACCTCATAAGGCGTTAGCCTTAACTATGACACTCTACGTAAAACAACCTAAGAATGAAAAAAATCTATGTCTACCATGAAACATATATCATCAAAATATTTATGTATAATGGATTTAGGAATCCTCATATGATTTCTCATTTTATTCTTGAACTCCTCAAAATAGTTATCCATAATTGCCTCAAAATTTTCTCCTAGCTGACTTATCAAATCATTTATTTTCTCTATAGTTGGCTTGCTTCTATCCCATGTTATTGTGCCAATGGTAGGACAATAATTATTTGCATAGAAAAATATCCAAACTAATAGAGATCCAAACTTACACAATGTGTTCTTCTCTATCCTTATAGATTTTGTATCCTAGGTCCACTACAATGCATGACACACTATTCATTCAGCTCGATTAATAAAACTTACATGTAATCACTCTTATTGCAAATTTGACAATAGGGTCTTTAATCCCATCAATTGGCATGCCTCCGCCATTCCATCTAAATTTTATTGATTTCTCAACTTCATTTCTTACTACACATCTTATTGACTTTGGTTTGTCTAGGGTAGGGTATGTTAGCATGAATGCTGATGATATTACATTGGGGGAGTATCCTAAGCATTGGGGAGTATTGACATGTTGCACTCATGACTGTGTTGTCATTGATGTCAACATAGCAATAAGTTTGTGGAGACTAGCAGAGTAACATAGAGATATCTTAGTTGTACAAACTAGATTTTTCTTATATGATGATGTGTATTCATGGACATGTTCAGTATAGTGTTTGAGTGACGAGGTTCAATGTGCAACATGTAAGTCAAAGATGTACAGAAGTTGTACTTGATTTACAGAAAGTAGTACATTAGTTGTAAGTCAATGCCAAAGGGGGAGATTGTTAGCATGAATGCTGATTATAGTACATTGGGGGACTATCCTAAGCATTGGAGAGTATTGACATGTTGCATTCATGACTATGTTTGTCATTGATGTCAACATAGTAGTAAGTTTGTGGAGAATGGCAGAGTAAGAAAGATAGATCTTAGTTGTACAGAAAATATTTGGCTTGTTTGATGATGCACATTCATGGAAATGTTCAATATAGTGTCTCTATGATGAGGTTCAATGTGTAGCATGTAAGTCAAAGATGTATGGAAGTTGTATCTAATTTATAGAGAGCAGTACAAAGACAAAGTACTTGGAAAGTAGTTCTTGATGTTTGTATTACATCTTTCATCTGAGATGTAATGAGAAGATGTGTCATTAGACAGTGATAGAGGATAGTTGGATGATAATGTCAATGGATGCACAAGTCCTAGTATCACATGTGTGAAGTTTTGTATAGACTATGAGCTGACAATGCTATTATAATTGTAGTTATCCTACCCCTAATAGGAATCTGACAAAGAATCACTCTCTATAGAAGATAATTGTAAGCAAAGACAATGGTGTGATGGCAAGAAATAAAGTTAATGAAGAGATATCTTTGATTTCTCAAGCTCAACCTAAAAGTGCAGAGAAAGCATGTAAAGATGATCATTGGATTCAAGCAATTAAGGAAGAATTAGATTAGATTTTGAAGAATGAAACATGTGAGTTAGTTCATAGAAATAAAGACAAGAATGTGATAGGAACCAAATGGATATTCAGAAACAAGATGAATGAGGTGAAGTTGTGAGAAATAAGGCCATACTTGTATGCAAAGGTTACTTGCAACAACAAGGCATAAACTATGAGGAGACATATGCCCCTATAGCTAGTATGGAAGCAGTAATAATTTTATTGGCTTATGCAAAAAATAAGTTCAAATTATATCAAATGGATGTTAAATCAACCTTCCTGAATGGAGAACTTGAAGAAGAGGTATGTATTGAGCAACCTAAAGGTTTTCCTCTAATAGAAGACAAAGACATGGTATGCAAACTAAAAAAAATTCTATATGGTCTTAAGCAAGCACCTAGAACTTGTTGTGGTTCCACAACGCATGACCCATTCCCCACTAGGAATGGGGACCCTTATTTTTTTCGGATCCCCAAACTCACAATTTGGGATTCAAGAATTTCAAAGAGTAAAAAAAAGTAAAAATTGAAAAAATCAAAAAAACCAAAAATTGAGAGAATGGAAAAAGTCATAAAAAGTTCAAAATTTTGAAAAATATAAAAAATTGTAAAATTTCAAAAAAAATAAAAAACGTAAAAAAATTGAATTGACTAAATGTGCACCTGTGCACCTCACGAGGGTCGTGGGAGCGCATACCACCTTTGGTGAATGCGTGGCCGCACACTTGTGCATTGCACAACACCAAGGGTGGGCGTGGCTATAAAGCGCCCCCCCCCCCCCCCCCCCCCTCCAAACCCTCATTCCTTTCATTCAACTTTGCAAACATTTGAAGACGTTGCCTTCAACGCGCTTCACACTACAATCAAGGTGCACACAACACCTCCTATGCACCTTGAAAAACCCTCACATTTGTGCTTCACTCCCACACACTGTGCATGCACCTTCGGCCACCATGTCACATGCACCCACGCTGTGTGCACACTTCGCACCATGCACACACTTCGTGTCACATGCACCCAACATCCTATGCCACTCACCTATGTGCACGTCACACCAAACACCTTGCATTGTGCACACCTGTGTCGCATGCGCGTCATCTTGTGTAAGCACTTCCACCTCCACAATTTGAAAACCCTAATATATATATATAATATAAAACTAAAAAAAATGAAAAATGAAAATAAAAAATGAATTAAAAAAGAGAAAAAAATCCAACTCCTTTGAAATATTTTGGTGCACATTTGTGCACCTCATCTAGTGCACAAGTGCACACCAAAATTGTGCAAGAGTTTAACAAAATGAGGTGCGCTATGCACACCTACCTTCATCCCAAAATTTCACACTTTATTTTCATTTTTTTGTTGATAAATAATCGAAAGAGGAATTGGATGTTTTTCACTATTAATTTTTAGGCTTTTTTTTATGAACTAATAAACATCTTTCTTGTGTTGTGCAGATATAATGGCATCCACATCTGGAGAAAAAATGACACCTAAGCCCATTGTGTTAAGTTCTAGGGTGTGCCATCAAAGTTGAGATTTCAAGATGAATACACAAAAATTAAAGGTATTGATTTGGGACATACAGACTTGGGAGAGTTCCTCAGAATTTGCAATAAACCCACACAGAGATTTTCCTTGATATCCTCTTTGATTTGATTTGGGTTGGTGAGCGCAGCTTCACATCTAGTATTAGTACAGTTAGCAGAGTTGATCATGCAGAGTTGATCATGACATTGGTGCAACATTTTGTTCTGGAAGAGAGAGTGGTTAAGAGTGTAACTGGAGAAGTTGTACTAGACTTAAGACCCAACATTATTGAAAGGGTATTTCATCTCCCAAGGGCGGATCAGTTCATAAGACTCTCCTATGAAGCAACAGAGAGGTGGTATATCGAACACCTAAAAGAGACAACATAAATCATTCAATCATCTTACCTTATTGAGAAGCCTCCTCGGGGCAAGATAACATGAAAGGTGGACATGACTAGGGGATACATGAAGGACAATATTGGCTATTCTATCATTCTTCTAAGCAGAGTCATGGGTCTACCAGCAGCTGGCCACCTTAGTGCTTTTATGGTCAATTTCATTGAAATAATCAAGATGGAAAAGATGCCATTGGACTAGGCCATCACATTAAGTGAAAACTTGTGTGAGCAATTGGGGCAGTTAAAGATAAGAAGAAGTTCTATACGACTTCTTACATGGTATATTTGCTTGCAGCAACGGCCACAAACTACCTTGGTTTGTACAAAAGGGGCAATATGCAGGATCCTAATGCCTAGCCTTACATTGTCTACCTTCAACTGGTGAGGAAGAAGCTATCAACATAGAGCAAGGAATACAAAATCGTGAATGAAAAATTCATTTTCACGATCATCTGATTCATAGAATGTGATTATGCAAAGAGGTTATCTGATGAGGCAATGACATAGATAATAGCTCTTGGAGCCTATTACATCCAGTTTAAGACATTCACATATCTGTGGGTGGCTAGTGCTTCTGTCAACCCTGAGAAGCTCCCTAGATATCCAAGTGATAAACTGGTTTTGTTGGAGATTGCATGGAAAATTGAGTCTGCCTATGATAGGGTTAGGAGGCAGCGGAGACCATGTTGGTCATGGCCCCTGGTCATTGGACCATACCAGGTGAACCAAAAACAAGATATTCCTTCCTTTGAGTGGGAGTGGGAACATTATCCGTTAGATGAATACAACTCTCCCCGACCATATTTTGATAAAATTTGGCGAAGTGGAGAGTCTGGTTGGTAAAGAATTCCATCATGAGGAGGTCGTTGAAGACCATTGGATGAACCCAACAAATGACTACGATATCTGCATAAGGCAATATTGTAGGATGACTCTATTTTTAGCAGAGAAGGCTCTCAAACTGAATGTTTCAGAGGAAATAAGGCAACAAGATTTTGGGGAGCTGTTGGACCCCCTATTCAACTCGGACAAAATTGGAGAGAGACCCATCATGAATGCCAAGGTTGACAAGGAGGAGGGTGATGATATTAATCATCGAGCAAGGCATGTCATCAAAATGAAAAAGGATTGGATCAAGAAGCCTTTTCAACTTGATGCAATACCTGACACCATGATCTTTCATGCTCAAGCCTGCCCAAAGAAAGGTAGAGGGAAGAAAGTTACAATTCTTGCTTTGTGGCCCAGTCTCCCATTAGGCCAGAGACAGTATACCAACTTGACCACCCGGTTGGATACTATCATCCTTCATAGAGGAAAGGAAAGAAAAAAAGGAAGAGGACCTCCACTCAAAGGATTGAAACTGAACAGGGTGAAGCAAAGCACCTTCCCACCAGTAGGAAGAGAGTGTACAAGGGTCCAAGGATACTAGAGCTGCTCAAGTCCAGGATGAATCTCAATTGCCTCCCTTCATGCCTAGCTAGTCAGAAGAGGGAGGAGTTAGTAGGTTTCCATTCCTCCTTCACAAGAAGAGCCAACATCCCCTTCTACCTCTACAAAACAAAAGAGGATTAAGATTCAAATGAAGAAAAGGAAAAGGGTGACTAAGAGAATGGTGCTTTTCCCATTTGTTTTCGAAACCATCCGAGAAGGAGAAGAGGAAGAAGAGGAAGAGGAAGAAGAAGAGGAACATGTGCCATTGGAAGGAAGAACTCGACTGGCCAGAGCCATAAAATAGTCTAGGAGAAGAAGTATCACAATAACACCGTCATCCACCCCTAGGAAGTCTCTTCTTCAGAAGATGAAGTACACTAGTGGGTGGATGACCAAAGTGAGGAGGGTGATGACATTTTCAAAATGTCAAATTTCAATTTTATGCCTGTGGGAATAGAGCTAGTTGCGGATAAGATCAAGGATACCCCTACAAGTGAACCCTAGCAAGAAGACTGGACATAGATGCTGCCAGACTCATAGGGTCCTAATCTTACTCCTCCATCTCCACCACAATTCATGGTGGTAGATAAAGGCTCGGTTACTCCTCCACCCTAGAGTTCAGAAGAGGAACAAGTTCAAAAAGAACCATCACAAGAGGAGGAACAAGAACAAATGGCAACTGATGAAGTGTTGAAGGAGGGACAAATGGTGGAATATTCTCAACTACCTTCCCAAGACACTAAGGTCCAAGCTACTGGGTCTGCTAAAACAGAGGCTGCAAAAGAAGAACCCTCACAAAGGGAAAGTACTCTGAGGAGGAGCGATAAGGGGAAGGAGGTAGAAAAACATACTCCTTTGTACTTGAGGGGAAAGTCTTCAGTTGAGCACATCTGAAGATGGCTTCGAAAAGAAATAATGAGGATGTGCTGATGAGGAGGACATTTATGAGATTGCTAAGGTTTTGAATAAACCAGAGTCCCCATTGCATGAGGCAAGACTGTTGGCATTTTTCATCAATACATGGGACTAGGAGTTGTTTGCACAAGTGGTCATTCCACCTGAAGAAATAGATGTAGAAAGCCTCGGTCCCCAAAATTATCAAATAAGAGAGGTTATGCTTGGGAGGCCTACATAGGATACAACTCGATTAATGGTGACTATGGGAATTAAGAAGGTCTTCAAGAGCATGGAGCAAGAAGAGGTCAAATTTTGAACACTTCGAAGGCAGAATGAGATCCTAAGGGGATATCTAGCCGAAGTCGTTGGTCCTCTTGATCCTGATCACCTCAAAGATACATTGAACACCATTCTTAGAGAAGGGGGAGCTATACATGTGGATCCATTTTTGAAAGCCTATCAATAGTGGCAGTAAAGTTTTTAGGATAAGGGAATTTTAATTATTTAGGAGAACCTAAAGCTACTACACGCTACACAGGAAAATGTGGATAAAATGGTGGCAATTTTGAAGTAGGACTTTAGCATTATGGATGAAGTAAGGGCCTAGAGTAAGGACTTACAAATTTTGCAAGCCATAAAGGGGCAAAGGTATAGAGTTTTGATAGGTGTATATACAGGGGAGGAGTTAGACATGATTGATGATTGGATAGAGAAAATTATGGATAGTAATAAAGTAATGGAAACATTACACACACAGATTCATCGGCTCAAGGACCAAGCCCAAGAGAAAATTTTGGAAGCAAAGAGACACTATAGCGATGCATGCTTAGATATTTTTGAAGATGAGGAACAAGAGAAGTTGTTGCCTATAGAGGTAGTAGTGGAGAGTTTTAAGAAGACTTTTTTGGAAGCTAGTAATGATGAGGATATCCAGCAAGCCTTTAGGACTGAAGAAGCTTTGAATTGGATACCAAACTCGAAGATTTTGTTGATACTCGAATTGAGGTAGAAAATTACAAACAAAAGGTTAAGGATAAATATGAGGCTTTAGATTTACCATATGCAGAAAAAATCACTGAGATTATAGAGAAGTTCAAGGGCAAACATCCAAACATAGCTTTGGGATGAACAGGAACAAAACCCACATGCCAGAATTTCCATTTTGACACTTAGTAAAATTTTGAAATTTTGGACCATTTTGAGGTGCGCAGCTCTATAGCTCCACAGGTGCGCAAGTCCATAGCTCTATAGGTGCACATTTTAGAGACTCCAATGATAATTAACTACCAATTCCAAAAATAGAGCTTTCAATGCATCAGAAACACATTCTGATGGCAATTTAACTCTGACAAATGCCCAGTGAAGGATCAGCTTCCATTTTTAGCGCTTCCAAACATTTCCACTTCGACTCAGAGCTTTCTTATTCTTTCTTCTCTCATAATTCTTTCTTTTTTAACATGTAATGGCTCATGCATCCAATTAATGAATAAAATATGGATGGAGTCCTACTAAGCACCAATTAGATTGTAGTTTGTATATAATTAGTGTATTTTGTTGATTAAAAGCATTTTATTACATGAAGAATATCTCTCACTCTCAACACAAATTGAGGAGAAAGTTTCTTATAAATACCCCATTGTAATATGTAATGAGGGCCGCCATTATTTTGCAATAAAATTATGCTTTTGGTGCTCACATTTGGAGTTTAGTAATTCTTGACTAAATGTGTCATACTTTTTGTGAATTCTTGTTCATGGAATTGTGATTGAGCCAAAGGTTTATTGCTTTGTTTCTAGTTGTGTGATTCATTAGTTCTAGTGTTTGTTATGGTTTTGACAAATTTCATTGCATAACTAGCTTGAGAAGAAATCATCGAATTGTGCCTACATAACTTTTTGTCTCGCATGAGCACACTTTCTGTGGCCTTGCGATTTGATGAAGGGTGAAACATCATATGCTCACTAAGTTTCTCACCGATGATTGCATCTATGGAATCAGAGAAGCAGTGCTCCTTCTTTCATTGGTTATTTATCAATCTCTTTGAAAGCTTAATTTGCAAACGTGTCATTCCTCATAACTTATGTCTGTTAGGAATTTTCAATTTCATGTTATTTGCTTTAAATTTATGTTATTCTCTTTGCTAACGCCCTTGTTAGAGTAGGAATTCATAGTAGTTGCATTATTAGATTGCATTTATAAAAAACATAAAAAATACAAAAAAATAGTTCTTTTGTGTGTCATTTTGAAGCAACATGCATATTCTTCATCTCATCCAAAATCAAAATGAACCAATGAAGGCCTCCTTGTGAAAAATCACATTTATCTTCAATTGAATGAGTTCTAGTAGGTTGCAAGATCAACCTAGAACCTTGGAGTTGATTTACAAAGTCAGCTTTTCAAGACAAGAGTTTGCAAGAATTCCTTCCATTTAGCATCGTGCATAATGCTAGCTAAATAGAAGTGGTGCTAGAAGGAGGGTTGCACTTTGGATTCTAAAAAAAGGAAGGAACATTTGCCAAAGTTTTGAAATTTTGCACTTTTTATGAAATTTTGTGTTTGCCACGAGTTCAAAATTTTTTGAGTTTTTTGGGAAATTTAGGTGCACAAGTGTGCAAAACTCTATGGTGCACCTAATTTGTGAGAAAGTGTACTTCTAAAGAGGTGTGCTTTTTCTAGAATTGGTGCAAACTGGAGGGTTCTAATCTCGAATCCCCATTTCAATGAGCACTAAGATCTTCATTGAGGGCACACGAGTTTCTTGAGCTTACCCACTTTCGCA
Organism: Cupressus sempervirens; assembly: GCA_028749045.1. Lineage (NCBI taxonomy): Eukaryota > Viridiplantae > Streptophyta > Pinopsida > Cupressales > Cupressaceae > Cupressus > Cupressus sempervirens. Next base: position 128,590,458 of record CM053783.1, read on the forward strand.
AACCTCACAGTGATAAAGGGATTCCCCGAATTCAACCACTTTCATTTGAAATTTCATCTTCTTCTTCAACTCTGCCTCCACTCCAACCACCTGGTGGACCACCACATACTCTAATAGTTCCACCTCCTCAACAATCCCCCTTAGGTCTGCCAAATCCTCCAATGGCCTTTTTCGCAAATGTTGTTGACTCACCAATAAACTTGAGAGGTGCACTCCATGACCTCACTAAGAATCCTAAAAATTTTTGTCCAAGATTCATTTATAGAGAAACACGAATTGCTAAAGACCACATTAAAGTATTTAAAAAAATTTGCAACCGAAAGTAGATTGCCAATGAGGATGTGGTTCTTCGTTTATTCCCCTACTCTTTGGGGGAAGTTTCCTACAATTGGTATGTCAATTTGCCACCTAGATGTATTAGAGATTGGGACACTTTCAAAAAATTGTTCCTAGAACAGTTTAAAACCTTTGTCAACCCAGTGGTAATACATCAACAATTCATATCAATTAAAAGGGATCCAGTTGAAACAGTTTCGTGCTTCATATGGCCTATCATAGATTGGAAACACCATACACTATACCGGTTGAAGCGGCTATTTAGATTTATCTGAATGCTATGGAACCTCTTATTGTTATCTTTCTGAGAAGGCTTCTTGCAACAGATATCGGTACATTAGAAAAGGTCTTCGTAGAAGCAATAACTTTCACGAAGCAAGAAAATCCCAATGGAGGAGGATTGATGCTCCCAGCTCAAGCTATTACAGCAATGCCAACATACCCAGTCAGAGCACCCCCAATGCCTAGTCAATTTGCACCTATAAACCCAATTCCACTACAATAGGCACCCGCTCCACAAAACCCTATGCTGACTTATCTAGGGTACGAGCCTCCTAAGACTACTTTCTTTGAGAAGAAGGCAACGGTTCCTGTAGAAACAGATAATAACTTCATTTCAGAATTTGATCAAATAAAAAAGACTATGTCACAAATGAACAATGAACTAACTTGTCTTAGGTTGTCACAAGGACAGAATAACAACTTCCAGAGAAACAACGATGATCCTTACAATAATAATTATGGTCAAAATTAGAACAAAAATTTCAATGGTAACAACAAAAATGAAAGAAATAGTAATGGAGTAAACAACTTCAATCCTCCCGATCGAAATAATGGCTTCCAAAGATAGAACTGATAGTGGAACACGTGTCCAAATAATAGAAGCATTCCTATTGACAACAATAACAGCAATGTTCAGTATGTAGATATCAATTAGTATGAAAATAGTCACAGTACACCCAGCAACAATGTTTCATACTACAATTGAAATCAAGAGGTAGCTCAAAGCTCTCAAGTACATGATAAGACTCTTCCTGCGCAATTTAAGACTATGTTGTTGGAATCCTACGACCCCACACAAAATCCATAAGTAGAGTAATCAACTAATGAAGAGTTCTCATTTCCATTCAGCCAAGAGCCTGACCTTCAACATGAAGAGATGTTTTCCTTTCGTAGTGACAATCGAAATACATACAACTTGAGAAGTAGAAAGGAACCTCTAATAAATGGAATTCCTCCAACACTGCAACCAACTTCTCTTGATCCAAGGGTGAGTAACAATCCAGTGCCAGTTAAACCAAGGACAATAAAATCAAAACCAAGTGAATGTGTCTACAATATTTAAAAATCTTGCTTGGTCTATTGAAAGATACAACGTGGTGGAAGACTTGAAACAAACAAAGGCCAATATGTCTATGTTTGACATGTTGCAAAACTATCCACAACAACAAGAGGCGCTCCCGAAGACCCTGGACCATACTAGGACTTCCCACAATGCAAGTACTACCCCTCAAAAGATAGTATCACAACAAGTTAACATTGTGGAGGCATTGCCCACTATGTTTAAAGACAAGGTAGAGGTGCCCCCATTTTTGCTAAATATCAAAATATATGGGAAGAATCTTCACAATTACCTTATTGATTCAGGAGCTTCATGCAATGTCATGTCATTATCTATAGCACAAAAGTTAGGGGTTACCCCTCAACCTACCAACTAGATAGTGATACAGTTGGACAAAACAGAGGTGAAAGTCATAGGTGTATTGAAAGATGTATAGATATAGTTAACAATTGACCCTCAAATTCAAGACATAATTGATATACATGTGGTTGATATTCCAAAGACGTATGGATTACTCCTTATTAGAGAATAGACAAAGTGTTTAAGGGGATGGTTTTCTACGGATTTCACTCAGCTTTGGTTACCATGGAAAGGTCTGAACAATCAAATCAAGATAGATGCAGAGCCCAAATTAGCAAAGATATCACAAATTACAATGCTCCCAATGAGGTAGCCTTCTTATAATTTGATTTAGGCTCCTATAAGGTGATGGTTTTTGACACAATGTTGACTCGAAAACCAGATGATCAAGATATGGACCCCATGATTTCAGCTCCAAAATATGAGGTTGTAACACAATTCATAGACCATATGATGGCTAATTTACAATGTCTAGGAGAAGAGGTTGATCCCAATATTCTCTCCTTCTGAGATTTTGTTGATTGCATAAAGTTAGTCATTTCGAGTTCCAATGTTCATCATGTCAAGAAGCAGTTGCTAAGGTGTTGGCACAAATGGTCGAAGCAAAGAAAGTTGATGACTCACAAAATGGACCTACAAAAAACCAAAGTCCTACAAACATATCTAATGTAGTCGAAGAGATTGAAGGGGAAGTTAAAGATTTAAATGCATCATATAGTGATACCTCTTCAGATGGTGGGTGTATCTCTTCTCCTCCACTCGGAGTGATCAAAGTACAAAGGAGAAGATGGTACATAAAAGGCCAGGGATGGACTTCAGTGGCCATTTGTCCTCTGCCCAAAGTTAAAGAAATTTAAGAACTGATAAGGGAAATTCAAGACAAACAAGAAAAACATGCACCTCCTTTATCATAAATTCACAGCGGAGAGTCATCAAGTTCGCCTCCCAAAAAGTTATAGTGGGTTCCTAAGAAACAATCCTTTAAAGCTTAGATAAAAGAGAAATTGAGAACAAATCAGCACAAGGTTAGAAAACCCAGGGAAAACTCAAATTGGGTACTCCACTTTGACGGTTCCAAGTGCAAATCAAGAGTCGGTGCAGGTATTGAGCTAGTTGGTCCAAAAGGTAAATCTTTCTACACTGCATACCAATTGCAATTTAGATGCACTAACAATTTGCAGAGTACAAAGCCTTAATTCAAGGACTTCTCTTTGCACTTGAGAAAGGAGTTACAACTCTCATCATCAAAGGTGATTCTTAATTGGTTATTCAACAGGTAAAATCACAGTATTCTTGCAACGATAAGAGATTGATTGCCTATAGGAAAAGGGTATGGGATCTGTTAGATGACTTCTAAGATTTGAACATAAATTCTATTCCAAGAAGGAAAAATATGGTAGCTGATGCCCTTGCTATTTCAGCAAGCACATTGTAGCCCATTGAAGGAACAAAGTTGAAACAGTTTTCAGTTGATTTGGTTGCTGCTCCATCTATTTTGAACAATATCACAAACTTCCAATTTTTCAGGATGATCAACATATACTGTAGTTTATTATGTGTAGCAATCACTTTAAAGGACAAGAGAACTTGGTATGAAAGGTTGGATAGCTATTTGGAAAAGCTTGGATTTGCTAAAGGTATAGCATATAGTAACTTATATTTGAAAGAAATTGAGAATGGTTTTTTGATAATAGTAATTTTTTTTGATGAAATCATATTTGGAGGTAGTGATGAAGCAAGTGATAAGTTTTCTAAATAAATGAAGAATGAGTTTGAAATGAGCATGATAGGAGAAATGAATTTTTTTCGTAGGATTGCAGATTGCGTAGAATAGTGATGGTATTTTTATTTCATAAGCTAAGTACTTGAAAGACTTGTTGAAGAGATTTGGATTAGAAAGTTGTAAGCCTATTGGTACACCTATGATAGCTGGTCAAAAGTTATTTAGAAAATATGAGACACCTATAGTTGAGCAGAAGACGTACATATCCATGATTGGAGGTTTGCAGTATCTGACTCACACCAGACTAGATATAGCAAATGTAGTTGGGATTGTAGCTAGATTTCAAGATGATCCTAAGGAGTATCATTATGCAACAGTAAAGAGGATATTTAGATATTTGAAAGGGACATCAAACTATGGAATTTGGTATGATAGATCGAGTGATTTTACTCTATGTGCATATACTAATGCAAATTGGGCAGAAAGCATGGATGACAGAAAAAGCGCTAGTGATGGAGCATTTTTCCTTTGAGGAAGATTGGTTTTTTGGATAAGAAAGAAACAAGATTGTATTTCTCAAAGTGCAGCTGAGGCCAAGTATGTTGCAGTAGCTAATAATTGCAATCAAGTGATGTGGATGAAATAGATGCTGAAGGATATTAGAATTGATTTTGCATAACCTATTATCACTTACTATGATAACACAAGTACAATGAGTATGTCTAAGAATCCTATATTACATTCTAAAACTAAGCATATATCTATTAAGTATCATGTGTTGAGAGAAAAAGCAACAAAGAAGGAGATAAGATTAGAGTATGTGAGTACTAAAGATCAGATTACAGATACCTTTACAAAGCCCTTACCTAAAGATACATTTGAGTACTTGAGAGGTATGCCCCTACCTACTTCTGAATAGATGATGCAGTAAGTGCATCAGTCTAGTGGTATAGAGCACTATTGTTAGACTGGATTGAATGCTAATGATTCCCATATGGGGGAGTATCTATGATGAGCTGAGTCATTGAGGACTCTTGGTATTTGGTCTTGAACAGTGTCTTTGGAAACTTAAGTTGGTTGAAGGCTTAGAGTAGTAAATTGATATAATGAGGACTTTTTCATTGATATTAATGGGGGAGAGAATATGCATGAAAAAAACCCTCTAGTTGAATGGGGGAGAAAATGCATAAGAAAGTATGAATGAGAGAGAAATATCTACTTTATTAGGGAGATTTAGAAAGATTTGTGTAAAGAAGGAGGAGGAATATCTTTAAGGGGGAGATATGTATTGCGAGTTGTTTGCTGTGAACAATTGTTGCCAATCTTAAAGAAGAAGAAGAATAGAGTAGTGTTCTAGAAGATTTTAGATTTGATTGATTAACAGGATTTGAGAAGATGATAAAAACAACAACTGCAACATTGTATTGTTTTGGTATTCTTGGAAATTATATGTTTTTCATATATTTTTCCATTAATGCCAAAGGGGGAGATTGTTAGCATGAATGCTAATAATACTACATTGGGGGAGTATCCTAAGAATTGGAGAGTATTTACATGTTGCATTCATGACTGTCTCTGTCATTAATGTCAACATAGAAATAAGTCTGTGGAGACTAATAGAGTAACAAAGAGAGATCTTAGTTGTGTGGACAAGATTCTTCTTGTTTGATGATGCATGTTCATGGACATGTTTTGTAGAAGTTGAGAAAACCAACTTCACAGTTCTCCATGAACACTTGCATGCAAAATAAGTTGTTGTTGGGAGGAAACCAAAAAGGAAAAAGTGAAGCTTGGAAATCTTAGCAAAGTGAGAGAAAATTGTATTCCAAGATTTCAAAACAATAATTACAAGGGTTCAACCTTAAATGTGAATGAAACTCTAAAAAAGGAAAAAAGCTAGGTTGCACATTATAATTAATATAAAATATTAATTATATGCACCTAAGAGACAGCTTAAGTAAACTAGAGTAATAAATAACTTAATTAATTAAATCAAAACAATCTAATTAATAAGTGTAAACAAATACTTACTCTAACATGTTCAGTATAGTTTCTAGATGATGAAATTAACAAATGCACTGTTGGAAATACAATAGCAAAGTAAACTCTGGCGGGGGGGGGGGTGGTGAATCAACACTTAAAACTTTCAACCTCAAAAACATTCGCCACACATCCATCTCATAATCTATCCATATAAACTGAAATACCAAATTAAGCATATACATCCATAGCATGAAAGTAAAACATTTAACACATGTATGACACAAAATATTTAGTTACCCAAAAACCCTCCAATGAGAAGGTAAAATGGGGTGGTGATGACACCCACAAATCTTCACTACTACAGTAATGGAGTGTATACAATGAAGGTTACAATGTTTTGATCATGAAACATGATCTACCCTATGAAAGGTCTACCCTGTTAAAGGCTTAAAAGATTTTTACATCTTACCCTATTAAAGGATTTCAACACCTTGTCAAAAGTGTGCTTGGTAAAAGGACTTTAACCTAAAATGAAGTAAGCACCCTATTAAAGGATTTACAATAGCCTAGCAAAACTACTCTGTTAAGAGATTTAACTAATTCACGTGTTAGAATGTTTTAGCAATAATCCTTTGGTTAGCACTTTGTTTCTTGATGATAGATCACCTCTTTCCTAATGTATATTGATCCTTCCTGATCATATGTATCTATGTTGTCTTCTAATTCCTTTCCTCTATTCTCCTCTAATTGATTCTACAATGTAACTCAAACCACAACTCCTTAGTCACCATGAATGCTCTATTTGCACATTCAAACTTCTCTCATTTCTCCTTACAACATTCATAAAAAATTTAGGGTTTTTCCTCCCTCCTTAAGAAGACCTAGGTGACTTAGAGTTAGGTATGATTCAACAATAGTGATTCATCAATATTGTTGCTTAATCCTTCCCTTTTTTTGATTGGATGCATGTAATGCATAGGGATTCATAATTAAGAATCGTCCTTATCATCTAAGATCATAAAAAAATCCTTAAGTTGGTCCAAAAATGGTTTACATAGAAGTTTGTGCCATTACAAACAACTATGTCAAAACTATATAACTCGACACTTAAAGTCCCTAATGCTCGACATCTTCTACTACAACTTCAATAATGTAACTTGGCCTTTGAATGACTCGACATTGATTGATCACTCGACATCTAAATAACTCGGCACATACTATCTGCTCGACACTTGAGTTACTTGACACTTACTAGTTACTCGACACATATTGAATGTCTCTTGCTCGACATATACTATCTAACAACTTATGCTTGACATGTATTATTTGTTCGATATGAACTAAGCAAATGACTTAAGTATATTGTCACTCATACGTTAAAACCAATCTAAAATTAACAATCTCCCCTTTTAACATGAGTGGCAAAAATACTTCGTCATGCATGAATCACAATAAGCCTTCCAAGCATAACTTAGATAATATCCATTTACATACAAAATTTCAAAACTTCAAAATTTTGCAAAAATTTGTGACTAATCAGTCATACCTCAAAATTCAATGACTCCCCTTAAGTTAATTGTGTTATTTTGTATCTAAACCAAAATTATTTTGCCTGCTAAGTAGATTTACATAAGCTGATCTATGTACCATGTTTCTATCATTGACTCCCCTTTTCTCAAAAATAGTAGCTCTCCCAAAAATATTATCTCCTCCATCATCTCCCCCATACTTATTTATCCCCCTTTTTGACACTTATGTCATAGGGTTATACACTTATAGTGTGTTTGTCCAAAAATATTTTATGGACCTCAAGCATAAATTTTCAAAGTAGCATCCCAATCATCACAAGCTACCTCCAATGATTTGATTTGGATGGCCATATCGACAAGGCATACTAAGTCTTCATGAGTAGAAAAATGCAGATCTTTCTTCATGAGTGTTTTAGCAAAGGCTATTTCCTTGTGCAATATCTCCATATGTGGAGTTAGGATAGAATGCATGCTGATTAGTTTAGACTTAATAGTTGCCTCATTTGCATGTAGCATTGCTAACTGACTTTGAGAGTTTAGGTGATTCCTAAAATGTTTCTCACTTTGGGCTACAGACCTTTGTAGAGTTATACTAGTTGACTTCATATAACTCTCCAAACTCATTATGTGGCTCCTAATTTCTTGTGTGAAGAGTGTTGGATTACACAATTTGGTGTATAAAGAGAAAATGTTCTCTAGTACCTTCTTCACATTGTCAATTTTGGTTGCTAACTCAACCTATGATAGTGCAATAGCACTTGATACCTTTTCATTAACCTTATTTTGAAACTTTCTTTTAGACCATTCAAGTAATTTCACATTTGAATCCAAGTTTGTGTCATTAACTGTCTCAACTAAGTTGGTTAGATTCTCTATGATAGCCTTTGTTTCTTTTGGTGCTGGCAGGTCAAATGCATTAAGAAAAATTTCCTTGATATCTAGCAAAAATTGCTTCTACCTATGCTCCCTTCTTAGCAGTTCTTGTTCCTTTTTCATTGCAAGAGCATCCTATAGTCTACCTATCAATTTAGTAGTGATGGTTTCAAGATCAAATTTTGGTAACTCAATCACTTTATCCAAGTTCAAATCACCAAATGATGTAACTTCAACTACCTTGGATGTGCTTGGACTTGGCCTTGATGATTGTAAAGGTATAGCTTCTATACTTGGCCTATGAAGAGCTTGACTTTGAGGAGTAGCAATTTCTAGCAAAGTCACTAGTGTTTGTATTGCAAGATGTTCCTCAGGTTTTATAGTCATACTTAGCTCTTTAGTCCTATCCTTTGCTTACACTACATTCTTAGATGCACCTTGATCTTGTGTTGTAGGTGCAGGAGTAACATCATTTCCTATTTTGCTTGTGTTCTTTCATTCTCTTCTATTTCATCTTTTTGCTCTCCATGTGCCTCATCCTTGTTATTTTCTTTTTCCTTTTCATTGCCTGAGACTGGAGAATTTTGTACCAATGTACTAATAGTACAAGTTACGGTCTTCTTCCTTTGATATACGACAATAGGTAATGTAGTTTGTACTATGGTGAATTGAGGAGGGGTTGTAGATATCTTTTGTGTTTGAATTTCCTCCCCTACAGATGCCTTATCTACCTTCTCAATCTCATCAACACTTACCAGTATAGGATTTTCACAAAGCTTGGCCTCGGTAGTGGATTCTATCAATATTTTCTTCAAGTCTTCCTCTGTAAAGGGGTTGATGTTCTCAGTGACAGTTTCAGAAACATCCTTTATCTTTACAATATCAATGTCTATATTTAACTCATGTTGAGGACTAACACTCGACACTAGCATATCTAGTACACTCTATTTTGTCTATTTCTCAATCTCAATTGGTGCCTGTGTGTCTATGTTTATTTTTGTACCTTCCACATCTGTATCTTTTTTAATGTCTTCTTTGGTAACCTCAATTACTTGTTGTTCATCTTTTTCCTCACCTACCTCAATAGGTGTCTATTCTATTGCCTTGGTGTGTTGTCAAACCATATAGTGACTTCCACAACTAGGTGGTCTTATGTACAACATCCTCAATATTATTCTACAATATGTTGAATGCCCTGTATTTAGGTGCAAATTTCCTTGTGTTTTTCTTTATTTCCTTTTCCATTGTTTCCCTATCCAATTCTGGCATCACTTGTGCAAGTTTAGTCTCTTTGATTTGTCTTTCTATATTGAGACTATATTACCACTTTTTCTCAACTCTTTCATATAGATCTTTTGGTAATGAGTTGACAATCTCAATTGGAGTTAGTTTGAATGTTGCCATCATGGCATATATTGAGTTCTCTACTTATTTCATCTCAATTTTTTCAAGTTTATCAAAATCAATATGTGTGAAACCAGATAAGTCAGCATTATTCTTTATGTTCTCAAATATATTGTCTAAATCTGAGGAAGGACGACGACTTACCACTTTGAATTGGCTATTGTCATCAGATCATGTCCTCTCTTCATCAAATTCAGCTAGAGCTATATAATTTCTCTTGAGTCTCTTCTTAGGCTCTTCTTCTTTACTAGAGGATCTAGCTCTCTTCTCTTTTGGCTTTTTTGCATCTTGAGCCTTTTTAGTAGTAGCTCTTGTGCTTTCTCTAGTAGTAGGAACTATAGGCTTAGGTTTTGCAACATTCTTTTGCTTTCTCATTTCTAGAGTCTTAGCTTTTCTCTTCTTCTTCTCAGTGGCTATAGGTGCTTCATTGGCTTCTTCTCCTTCAACACCTTCTTCAAGTTCTAACTCTTCTTCTTGGTCTTCACCTTGACCTTAAGTAATGGCTAATGGTGCTTGAGTAGGTACATCTTCATCTACTTCATCACCATCTTTTTCTTCTGCTACTGGTCCCTCATCAAATTTCTCCTTGAGTTTCTTGACCATTTTGTTTTTCTTTCTGATAACTGGGGTAGTCTTCAAATTTGAATGATTTCAAATGAGTAGAAATTGATCATATAGACCTTAGAACCTTGCATTTAATGATCAATTCTTACACAACTATAAGCTCACCTTTAATAGAAATTTCAAATCACTCGGCTTCCATGAAGTTTCCTTTATTCTCAACAACCACTATGTGCTTGGTCAACACTATCACTTGTTAGATTGTGGTGACTGATCAGGAAAGTACTGTACATACTTCATAAATAGTGGGGATTTTTTTTTTTGGAAGTAGCCGACATGGTAGCCGACATATTATGGCCGACATATGGCTGACATGTTATAACCCTAAAGCGGTTTAATACTTGTATAAAAAGGGCTTAGGGTTGGGTATTTTTATGTGTGGTGATACGAAATTGGTTCTTGCGGCAGTATTGAGCTGTAAGGGATTACGGATTGTAATCAGGTTGTAATCACTGGATTGTAATAAGATCGGACTTGCTGTTTGGTGGACGTAGCCCAGGGATTGGGTGAACCATGTTAAATCTTGGTGCCTTGTGTTCATTTCTGTGTGTTCTATTATTTTTGTTATTGGTTATATTTGCATGTAGTTTTTTATTTCTGTCCATGGTTTATCCTAACATCACTTGCAATAGCTCAACAATAACTATATTTCACTCGGTAACCATAGTGAAACTTTTCATGCTTGGGAGTAACATGAAAAATGACAAAACTTAAAGATTTCTCGTAGGTTATAATCAACACCTTGCATCTTTCTTCATGTATAAATAATCTTTTTAGAACGAAATCCTTGGAACTGATGTATAGTATGTGTTTTAAATATAAGTCCCATACATACCTCTTGATTGCTTAATTGGAGGTGGTGTGATCACCTGACCCATTGAGTGAAGTGATCCCATCTGAACTTGATGTGTTGCAATCTTCTTTTCTCTTCCATGTCTTGTTCATCTCATCTCTAACATTTTCAACATCGGTCTTTCCTTTGCCTTTGTTAAACTCACTATTCAATGCCTTTGACCTTGTTGGAAAATTTCTTCTTATGTGACCAACCTTAAAACAACTAAAACACGTAGTTTGACTCAACCATCTTTTGTAGTCACTTCTGAAGTGTGTTCTTATGCAATTTTCAGCAACATGTCCATACTCTTGACAATAGTGACAACTAACCTAGTATTTTAATTCCAATTATAAGAGTTGTCATTGTGCTTTACCTTTGTCTACTTATTTGATGACCATTTAGGCTTGGAGCTACACTCATATGCTGTATGTCCATACTTCTAATGGTTACAGCAATATCCTTCAAATCTTTGTGTGCTTATGGTCTTTGTTCTAGATTCATGTGTTTGATGTTCTTGTTTGTTGTATTTGTGGCAGTGACCCATGAACTTTTGCTTAGGATTCTGATTTCTAGTTCTTCTCCTGCAAACATTGGCAGTATGACCTATCTTAACACAATTAAGACAAGTAGTTTTGGAGTTCTTACCTTTGTTACTTCTTTATTCACCACTTTTGGATGATTCTCCTTCTTTAGTAATAGTGTAACGCAATCCAATAGTATCACTATTGGATCTAGGAGATCTCATCAATTGCTCAAAGTACTTGATAGCTTCACTAGGTTTGTTGAAACTTTCAACAAACTCTTTTTCTCTTTTTGGATCAATTCTTAGTTGTTCATTCTACAACTTTAGTGTTTTGATCTCAATATCCTTTACATTCAATTCATGATTTGCAATCATCATTTGACTCAATTTTTCCAATTGTATGCTAGCAATCTTATTTGCCTCCAATGTTTTCTCTTCTAGTCTATTGGTCAAAATCCTTTTGTCATCTTCAATCATGACTTTTTCCTCTTCAGCTTTCTTCTTTCTCTTGGTCACCTCACATAGCAATAGTGATTGGACTTCTTGTTCTCTCTTGAGATTTCTGACCTCTTCAGTTAGGTCTCCATTCTTTTCCATCAAATTTACAACTGCTGCATCAACTTCATTGGTGTTTCCATCTGCAAATAATTTGGTAGTGTTAATCTTTTGATAATGTGTGTCATTCTCTTCAATAGCTATTTCCTTCTTTTTCTTCAGTTTTCGCTTTAACTCATTTCTTGCTTCATTCAGTTGATGTAGGGAAAATTGTATTTTAATCTTCTAGTTCTCAACAATCTTTCCCAACTTGTAGACTTCCATGTCCAAGATCTTTTCTCAAAGCTACAAAGCTTTACTTTCATAGAACTATGGTCTAATATAATTTGTTGGAAATACAGTAGGGAAGTAAACTCTGAGGAGGGGGTGAGGTTTGAATCAACACTCAAAAACTTTCAACCTCAAAAATATTCACCACACATCCATCTCACAATCTATGCATATAAATTGAAATACCAAATTAAGCATATGCATCGATCACATGAAAGTAAAACATTCAACACACGTATGCATCAATGTCATCAAAATTCCCATCGTTAAGCAATCCTTGTGTATTGACTTCCTTGTATTGTGTATCATTTTGCTGAATGGCCATTTCTTTCCTTTTGTTTAAGGATTTCCTCAACTCTTCTTTTGCTCCTTCAAGTTGTTACAATATGATCTGGATTTCAATCATGTGGTTCTCAATTATTTTTCTCATCTTGTATTCCTCCATCTCCAAGATCTAATTCTCTCAAGTTGTTAGAATTTTTCAAGAGAACTAAGCTCTGATACCAATTGTTGGAAATCTTAATGGGAAACAAGATAGTGAGAGGTGGGGTGGGGGGGCGGGGAGGGGGGTGAATCAAGATCTATAATACTTTTATTGATAAACTAATTCACACCTAATCTATCTCATATCAGAAACCTTATACCATATAAACATAAACATGTAATGTTGCAATGAAATCTATCTAAGCATAACATCCATGAAAATCATCAATACATAACATAATGATTTTGGTTACCTAGAAGCACTTCAATATGAAGGTAAAATTGGGGAGGGGATGAAATCCACAAATCTTTATTATTGTAACAACAAAGTTAACTTGTTAGGGTTACAATTTGATCATATCAGATTATCTACCCTATGAGGGGTCTACTCTGTCAAAAATATTTAAGACTGTTAGGTCATACCCTATGAAAGGATTTTACACTTACAATAAAGTAAGGGCTTTGTTAGGAGATTTGAAATACATCTACTAGAACCATTTTGTTAAGAGATTTTCTCTGACTCAATCTGTTAAAGCTGATTCAGTACTTGACCATTCGGTTTGCTCCGAAAGCTGATTATGGATCTCCTTTCTTCAAAAATATGATCTCCTTATTTCATATATTTGTTCTTGTAATACCCCAAAATTGGCTCATTGCCATTATACCAATTCTGGTCTATTCTTGATAATTTCAAAGTCCTATTCTAATAGGCAATTCTCATTCTGCTATTCGCTACTTGACTTAATTGTCAGATGCAAAAAACCTAAATCTACATTCATCATGCTTATTATTTAATTCTTATAGTATTTACTCATATTAGTCACATTAAACCTATTGATTAATGTTTAATTTAATTATTAAAGTATTTATACTTTAATTAAATTAAATTATATCCTAAGGCTAATGTACTATGCAATTAAATTTATTTAATTTAATAAATACGCCTATCTTAATTAATTAAATGTAATTATTTAATTAAATGGGAAAGGTATTTCTAATTAATTAAAATAAATTATTTAATTAAATGGAGTACTTACTTCTAAATAATTAAACAAAGTTATTTAATTAAATGGGAAGCCATTCCCAATTAATTAAATGAAGTTATTTAATTAAACAAAAGTGTCTCTAATTAATTAAAGATTATTTAATTAAATAGAAAAAGTAATTATGAGAGCATATTTCATTTTATTAAATTAAATATCTCAACAAAATCTCTCTTCAGTTCAAAAAGGGGAATTTCCAGTTCACTATTGATCAAAAATGAGTTAACTTAGTTAACTCCTTTTTCTACTCAAATTAAAATAGTTAACTCCTTATTTTACTCAAATTAAGTCTGTTAACTCCCTTTAATTTGGGAATCTCCCTTTATGACTGAAACTCATCTTTAATCCTGACCGTTGATCTGAATCGATCTCAACCGTTGATGGATTCTAGGAGACTCTATTTAAGAGACCCTCATCTCTTCATTTTAGGAGGATGAATTGATTTGCTATCGAATTGCTATTGAAATTCATGCTCATGTTTACTTACATTTCTTGCATACATTCTCATTCTTAGTTTAATCTCATTTTAGTTTAATCATGCATATGCTTAATCTAGTTTGCTTCATTTGTTCTTAGATTACATTGCATCTTTCATTTTTTTAGATTAATCTGTATACTCATTCTTAGCTTAATTCCATTGTCAAATCCTTCGTTCTTAGAGGGTCTGGTTGCCTGCACCTCAATTCTGAGGATATTAACAGGCAAAATCCCTTTAGATAGAAGGCAACAGGTTGCTTTGCAGGGCAAATTATGGATGAACAATTCAATGTTCATTCCGCGATGAATCTGCAAATAAGGACCATGTTGAAGTGCGTGTGTTAGCATAGGCTGCATTTTCACATACACATTTTTGGCGCCCACCGTGGGGCTCGAAAATCAATTTTTCTGGCCTCATTCTGTATTTTTTTAATCATTTTTTTGTTCTTTGTCCATACTGTTCCGTACAAATTTGGGAATCTTCGCGCGAAACTGTTCATTTTCGCGCGAGCATCTAGAATCTTTGTGTGAAGATTCTTTCCGCATCGCGCGAGAAAGTTCTTTGGCGTGCGAAGCTTCGTGCGAGACCTGTTTCTTCGTGCGAGCCGATTTTATTTTCGCGCGAGCCGAATTTGATTTCGCGCGGGTCATAAAACTTCTTCACGTGGACTATCAGGAATTTCGTGTGAAACTCTGCTGATAGAGGCAAATTTTTTGCATTGATTTGCGTGTTTTTTGATTTTTCTGCTGACTATTTGCGGTTTCTAGTGTTTCTGTGTTTTTTGATTTTTTTGAACAACATAGCAGCGGTTTGTGGAACAATGGGAAAAGCATGCTAAAGTTGTCAGAAACAGGCAAAAATCTACTAAGCGTGTTGCGAGGATCACCAAGCAATCTTCATCAGCTGATAACATTTCATTTGGATCTAAAACAAACATCTTTCATGTTGAGCTTGTGTGTTTCCTTTTGTATTTCCATTTTACAACACATGCATAAACTCATACTAGGGTGTGATCTCTGTTAGTATTCATTTAGCAGGCTTAGTCTTTAGTGATAGATCTGATTAGCTATCTTGGGTTATTGGACTCGCTAATCCATTGGCCCCTCGTTCCACCCTATGGTTGCAAGCTCAGCACCATGTTAAATAGGGGAGGGGTCAACAGGACATAAGCGTTAAAGGCTCCATAAGGCAACCCTTTTGTGCTTTTTAGAACTCACTAATTTCTGAGTTGTGGACTCGTTCTGGCTTGTGTGAGGGGTTAAATGTTCCACATCTTTGGACTCACCTCACATTAGTTAAAGCGTTAAGTGTACCACCTTGTGCTTTTTTATTACTTTTAGATAGATTTGCTTTCAGGAATTAACATCTGTACACACATAGTAATTAAGCCCCCATGAACACTATTAGTGGATCTTGAGGGAGTGGGTTCCTAGTGAAACTCCTCTCTAAGACAGATTCCTTATGGGTGGGGAGGATACTTTGAGCATCTCGTAGATAGATGAATCTTTGACTTGTTGATTAAGGCATCCTTTCTCCGGATAGGTTGATAGATCACAGGAAGATGATATCACAGATCTTTAAGAGATAATCTTAGTCTAGCATTTCAGATTAATCTGTTTGTTTTGATTGGGCTAAAGGTGAAAAGGTGTCAAAACCTTGAATCTGGAAGCTAAGTCCCCTTGTGGTATACTATTGTGAGTCTGTCACCTTTAGAGAGGGTTAACCGTAGCAAACAATCCCTCTACAGGGAAAACTGTGATGACGGAACCTTAAGCAGTAATAGCCATTTTTGCCATGGTAGTGACAACCACTATATAAATTTCCTTGTGGAAGAAATCTCTAAGGGTGTGGTTCATTGTGGGTTGTCAAATCTCCCTAGTAGCTCTTGAAGATTAAGTTCTCAGACTGTATCAAAACCTCGGTGCGCCGGGATTGGAGGTCACCCCTGTGAGCCATAAAAGTTGCAGAGTCAAACCATTATTAAATACCTTAGAGAAGCCAACTTTTATTTTCTAGGAATGTGTGCAATGATTGCAAAACTCTTTGAAAATGTACACAAATAGCTCTCTTAGGGATTAGCACAAACTAAGTCACTTGATTGTCCATGCGCAAGGTTGCTTTTGCCCTTGCTCATTGTTTTCAGACATGCTTGTTCTTCTACATGCCTGTTTATCTGCCTGGTTATTGGATCGATCAAAAATTTTGTCAAAATTAGTCACTGTTGTGAAACTGTTCTGTCCTTTCGCGCGAAATCATTTGGCTCTCGCGCGAAATCATTTGACTCTCGCGCGAAGCCATTTTTCCCTCGCGCGAAATTAAAGTTCTATTGCGCATCTTTGTGCGATCCAGAAACATTCTCGCACAAAATTAAAAACTATTACTGATCTTCGCGCAAGACAAAAACATCTTCGCGCGGCCCGTAAAACTTCTTCGCGCGACCCGTAAAGGTTTTCCACGCAAGATTTTGTATCAGAATTTACAATCTGGGTCTGTTCTAGCTATCTGCAGCCTGCACGCTATCCTTTTCTGCGTCCATTTATCGCTCTCTGTTTGCAAACAGTCCTAGAACAACGACACTTCGCTTAACTGAAACTTGTGTCTTATACCTTGACTAGTCTCATCTCATACGTAATGTTGGTCCTCCTCCTAATGCTTGTCATACTTTGTGCCGCAGTGATCATAATCTCTGGCTGTTCTAGCCTTTAAATCAGACCATTTGTGCCTTAGTGAACATCATTCTTGCTACTATCTTGTCCTTTTTGAGACTCAGTTTTAGTATAGTCCTTGTCCAGGTTCTAGCTTCTTTTCCTTGCCTATAACTGTCACAACCAGAAGCGGCAACATGTTTTATCTTGATAACATTAGACGTGGTCGCACTAGGGGTCATAATCGTGGCAGAGGTAGCTTACCTTTTGCTACGCAATCTATATCCAGTTTGGCTAGTGAGGCGTCTTCACGGTCTTCCTCACCTACAAGGTCATCTCAAGTTCAACGAACATTTTCCAATTTGCAACAAATTAGGAATCCTTTTTACCAAAAGGATACTGAGACAGGTAGGAGTCCTGCATTCTCAAACACAATGTATGACCCTTTCTCCACGGACCCTTTTGAAACACAACGTACGAAAACTGAACAAGTTCCTATAATGACTAATCGTGAACCTGAACAAGGTAGCCATAGTCGATATCAAGAACAACCTAGGGATGACAAGGAGAAAGAGAAAGAAAATGGCACTGATGAAGAACAAGAAGAGGTGGAAATCCTTCCTGAACACATAGCAAGATGTCGAAGAGACAAAAACTTTCAGAAGGTCATGGGAATCCTAATCAACGAAGAGAAAGAAAAGTACTTTCTCAAACTTGCCCAAGAGGGAGCTAAACTGCCCACACATTTTGATGTGGAGACCATTATCACACGTGAAGAAGAAACTGAGACCACTAAACTCCAAAAACAACTGAAAATTATGCAAGACCAATTGGCTCAGATGATGCATGACAAAGAGAAACCCAAAAAGACATACACATTGGACGCTCTTTGTTCATTTCCATTTGAAAAAAGTATAAACATGTCGCCTTTCCCAAGAGGTGTAGAACTACCCAAATATGACAAGTACTTTGGTACTACTGATCCCCAAGATCAGTTGCGGGAATTTGGTACTTTTTCTATGGAGTTTATACACAATCAAATGTACCTCATGCGTTTATTCCCTAGAAGCCTAGGTGGTCAAGCTTTGGAGTGGTTCTCACATTTACCTCCTGGTATCAAGACGTTTGACGAAATTGCTAATTCATTTGTTCAGCAATATTCTCATAACATTCAACATCCTGTAAATATTCGAGATCTATGCAACCTTAAACAGAAGGTTGGTGAGCCTTTTCTCACTTTCCTCCAACGGTGGAGACAGCTTTATACTAAGGACTCCCATAAAATCCTAGAAACGGAGAAGCTCGACATTTTCACTGATAACCTCTTACCTGATTTCGGGTATAGAGTCCAACTACAAGGTCCACGTACCTTTGAAGACATGATTACACAGGCTATCTGTATCGAAGAATTTATGGTCAAGAAAGGTGAGCTCACTCTTCAAAGAGACTCAAAACAAGGTTCCACTTCCAACAGGGATAAAACCAAACATGTCAACAAGAACCGAGAAATTGTACATGATGGGGTTGTTGATAATGTCACAGCAAAACCTACTAAAGCAACATTTAATCTCATAGACTGCTTCAAAGCAGCCAAAAGTGCTAAGAAGCCTCCTCCTGACAATAAAACATCTAGGAACAAACTGAGAAACTCATGGGTAGCACGACCCAAACGAGAGTATACGCCTTTAGGAGAACCTTTGGATGTGGTTTACAAAACATTGCTACAACACAAGCTTATCTCACCAATGGATAACCCTCGTCCCTATGATCCACAACCACGTCCACCATGGTGGAATGAGACCTCATTTTGTGAGTATCACCAAAACAAGGGACATAAAACCATCAACTGTATAAACTTATGTCATAAATTCCAGGACATGATTGATGCTGGTGAACTTGTGGTAGATGGACATAACAAAAACTCGGACCAAAAGGCGTTCAAAGAGCCTTTCCCAACTTATGAAAAAGGAGAGACTTCGAAACCAGAACCCTACAATAAGGTCAACTATACATATTCCAATGATGACAATGTCATTCACATGGTTGAACCTGTAGATTTTGAATATTGCGATGTTATTACCATAAAGGGGAAGCAAGATAACGATAAACCCAAGACACTATTTGTCTTGAGAGGCCCTACTTCCAATAACATGGATAATGCATCTTCACAACACTGTGCTAACGCTGTTACTCGCTCTCATGTGAAATTGGTGCTCAAAGGCCCTACAACTCCTACTTCAAATCTTGAACAACACAAAGACAAAGCCCTTGCTGGTCCATCCGGTAAAGGTGTAAAACACACGACGAACTTGACTGCAACCAGTTATAGTGTTCTAGATCAATTGAAACGAACCAATGCTCACATTTCTATATTTGAGCTGCTTAAAATCTCGCCTGCTCATAGGCAAATTCTGGACAAAGCCCTCATTGAGGCAAACGTTCCTCAAGATCTTGATCTTGAACGATTTCAATCCATGGTAGGTCACCTGACCTCACCTCATCTTATGACCTTCTCCGAGGAGGATGACAACTCACTGAATCAGCCACACAATCAGCCTCTACACATTAAGGTTATGATCCACCAGACATGTGTTCGTCGGGTACTCAGTGACAATGGCGCTGGCCTAAATATTATTTCTACGGCTCTGCTAGACAATTGGATTATTCTGAGGACTCTATTGATCCTCGACGAAAGATCACTATTAAAGCATACGATGAAGTAGAATGAAAGTCACTAGGTCTTGTGACTTTACCAATTTGCGTCAGTCCTGTCGAAAGGGATGTCACCTGTCAGGTGCTTGACATTCCCTTAGCCTACAACATTCTGTTTGGACGGCCATGGATACATGAGATGCACTCTGTGCCATCCACATACCACCAATGCATTAAATTCCCATTTCATGGCTTTGAAGTTACTATTCCTACAACTACTAGCTACACTTGCAATATGCTCAAAGCTGCTGATTCTTTCGTCCCTGCTAACTGTGAATCTACTGATTGTCACAACAATACGTTGAAACAAATTGAGCAGTCATTTAAATTGAAAGAAACTGGTATAGGAGAGTACCACATGGAACCAGTGTTATCATTAACATCAATTCCAGAGTCCCCTCAACATTTTGGGAGACCCTCAGTAGCAAAGAAGCCATTTGTGTTGACACCTCAAACCAAGTTTAATGGCTCTTTTGTCAAAGCTACAGTTCCCTTAGAAGATGAAAGTGAAAATAGAGTCATTGTTGCATGGCTTTACAAAGAAGAGTCTCCAGTAGACCTAACATAAAAAGCTCGAGAAATCACTCCTAAGAAGTATGGACCTAGTCTTAAGCTTATGAAGCATTTTGGCTACAAGGGAACCAGCCCTATTGGGTGCAATAACAATGGTTTAATAGATCCTGTCAAAGCAACAACTCGAAGCAACAGTGACACAACTGACCTAGGGTTCAAGAAGGTCCCTTTCCATTTGGGATCCAATAAATTCGTACCCATACCTGAGAGTTCATCTGAAAATGAGTCACAATCTGAATCAGGTACTCAAGAGGAAGAATCTGATGATGAGGATTCTTACCCTCATCCTATTCCTTATGATCTTGCTAAATTCTTTGCTAGCCAGATGACTTTGTACCACGTGTTAGCACTGTGGATGATACTAGTGATTCTTCTGAGGACAATACTGAGCAACTCAAATATCATTCAGAAAAGGGGGAATCTAGTCAGTCGTGCCATATTGAGTATTTGTGTAAGAATCCAAAGGCTGAAGGAGAGTATGTCCCTATCACTGTTGGGGAGTTCTATAGTCTCTCACCATGTAGCACCGATTCTCATGAATATGAATTTGACAATCTTTCAGAAGTGACTACTGATAAAGACATTGACCAAGTGCATGTCTATGAA
Source organism: Cupressus sempervirens (assembly GCA_028749045.1). Lineage (NCBI taxonomy): Eukaryota > Viridiplantae > Streptophyta > Pinopsida > Cupressales > Cupressaceae > Cupressus > Cupressus sempervirens. The sequence goes on from CM053783.1 coordinate 128,611,352, forward strand.
AATCAAATTGAAGTGAGTGAAACGTCTAGGGATAGGTCACAGGGGTTTGATCCAACTAGTGTCTTAGAGTCGTCAATTACTAACGTTCGTATTCCAAGACATTTGAATACACCTATGGGTGAGGTTGTCGTAGGTCTCGAATTGCTGGTTCACGCATTTAATAACTGTACTGTGAACGCAATTGAACATGCCACTACTCTCTCACTCACACATCTCGAGCTTATAGACTGGAACCCCAATGTATCTAATGAAGTCCCCACATTCCAGAATGACTATACTGTTGCCTGTTACCTAAACACTATCAAACCTGTTACATCTTCCACCAATGAGCAAAGCGTCAACATGACTGAGGCCAACATCAAATATCTCAGTCACATAATTAAAAAGAAAAAATGCAAGAGGTCCGATGGTGAAAACCACATTGTGGCAGTGTCGGATCCAAAAAAAGTAAAAACAAAAGAAGTATCCAAGGGTGAAAACCTCTCTGAGGCGCCCGTGGATGAGATATTTGATGTCCTTCCCAGTCACTTTCAGGAGAGATCATCAGTGTTAATAGAGCCAACACAGCCGATTAACCTGGGCATAGAAGAACATCCTCATGTGATACATCTAGCTCAGTCATTTTCAACTGAAGAAAAGGAAGAATTCATTGCCTTTTTCAAGGGAAAGAAAATAAATTTTGCCTGGACATATTCTGACATGCCAGGATTGGATCTTGATCTTATTATGCATCACTTGTCCATAACACTAGGCATAAAACCAGTTAAACAGAAGCTTCAAAAAATGCATCCTCATGTTGCATTACTAGTCAAAGCCGAATTGGAGAAACTTCTAAAGGTTGGTTTCATTCGTGCAATTGATTATGCTGAATGGATATCCAATATTGTCCCTGTGTCCAAGCATGATAAGTCTATCAGAGTTTGTACAGACTTTCGTGATCTTAACTTGGCATGTCCTAAAGACGATTTTCTGCTCCCTAGTATTGATATGATCGTGGACATGACGGCTGGTTATGAGATGTACTCACTTATGGATGGTTTTTTTGGATACAATCAAATAAAAATTGCGCCAGAAGATCAAGAGAAAATAGCTTTCACATGTGCATGGGGAACCTTTTGTTGGAATGTGATGCCATTTGGTTTAAAGAATGCTGGAGCTACGTATCAGTGGACTGTTACTACAATTTTCCATGACATGATGCATAGAACTATGGAGGACTATGTTGATGATACATTGGTCAAAAGCGCTAAACGCAATACTCATTTGCAAGATTTGGGACCAATCCTAGATCATATGGAAAAGTTTAGTCTTCGGCTCAATCCTAAGAAATGCACATTCGGTGTCACATCAGGGAAACTGTTAGGATATATTGTTTCTGCAAAGGGAATCGAAGTAGATCCAAAAAAAGTACAAGCAATAATGGACATGCCACCACCTCGAAACATTAGTCAGATGAGAGGACTACAGGGAAGGCTTCAATCTATTCACAAATTTATTTCACAATTGGCGGATAAACCACAACCCTTCACAAAGACCTTACATAAGGGTGTGAAATTCAATTGGAGCCAGGATTGTGAGCAAAGCTTAACACAGATTAAACAATATCTTGTCAATCCACCAATCCTGATGCCTCCTATGCATGGGAAGCCTTTGCTTTTATACATTTCAGCCACTGAAACATCTTTGGGAATCCTGTTGGCTCAGGAAGACAACGATAACAAAGAAAGAGCTATTTATTACTTGAGCCAAACATTGGTCTCTTATGAGAAAAACTACAGTATTATTGAGAAAGCTTGCTTGGCAGTTGTCTTTGCTTCCCAAAATTTGAGACACTACATGCTTGCCCACACTACACGGCTTGTGGCTAAAATAGATCCATTAAAGTATTTGCTCAATAAGGCAGCTCTCATAGGAAGATTGGCTAAATGGGTCATGATACTAAGTGAGTTTGACATCCAATATGTTGAACACAAAGCTATAAAGGGACAAGCAATTGCATATCAACTGGCCGAGGCACCCATACAGAGTCTTCTACCAATAAACATTGATTTTCCAGATGAGTCTATTCTAACACTCACTCACCATACATGGGTTATGTTCTTCGATGGATCCTTCACACAACAAGGATCAGGTGCTGGATTACTTTTCATCACACCACAGAAATACTCATTGCCTAAAGCATACAAGATTCTATTTCCTTGTACAAATAACATTGCTGAATATGAAGCTTTGATCAATGGTATGAAAATTGTAGCTGAATGGAGAGTAGATCAGTTGGATATCTTCGGTGACTCTCAGCTTGTCATCAACCAAGTAAATGATGTGTATCAAACAAAGGATGAAAAACTAATTCCTTACAAACGCATGGTTGATGACTTGACAAAATATTTTGCACACATCACCTTCCAACAGGTTCCACACGCAGATAATAAAGCAGTTGATGCCATGGCCACTCTAGCCTCCCTTCTACAAATGCCAGAAAATGATCTCCGACACGAGTTCTTGGTGGAAGCGTTACACTACCCAGCCTATGACACACCTGATTCCAAGATGATCTGTTCTATTATAGGACAAGAATCATCCTGCTACCATCACATCTATTCCTACCTTCGTAAACAAACCATTCTGGAAGGTCTGACCTGGAATGAGAAACATTACCTAATCCGTAACGCTTCACATTATGTCATTATTACTGATGATCTGTATAGGAGAGGTCTCGACGGAACACTCCTTAGGTGTTTAGAACTCGACGAGTCCAAACATGCACTAATTGACGTTCATGAAGGCATTTGCGGATCTCATTCCAATGGCCTAACACTAGCTCGCAAACTCCTTCGTGTTGGTTACTACTGGCCTAAAATGGAGCAAGAAGCTATTAAATATGCTAGGTCCTGCAAATAGTGTCAACTACACGACAATCTCATTCACGCTCCAGCTAGAGATTTGATTCCCTCTACTACAACATGGCCATTTCAACAATGGGCCTTTGACTTGGTGGGACAGATTCACCCAACCTCTTCTAATGGACATAAGTTCATTATCACCGCTACAGATTATTTCACAAAATGGGTAGAGGCCATCCCTCTCACAATTGCTGATGGAAAAACTGTAGCGCTTTTTATCAAAAACTACATCATCTGTAGATATGGTATACCGTCCTCAATCATTACTGATAATGGAGGACAATTCAAAAATAAAGACCTTAAGGAACTGTGCAAAAAATTCAAAATTACACAACATTGGTCTTCCATTTATTACCCCCAGGGTAATGGCCAAGCTGAGGCATCCAATAAGGCGATCCTTAAAATTCTTCATCACATAGTTAGTAAGTCAGGGCGAGACTGGCATCTCCAGATCAATCCAGCCCTGTGGGCATATAGAACAAGCATTAGAACTCCAACGAGCATGACTCCTTTTGCGTTGGTATATGGGGTGGATGTTGTGCTTCCGATAGAGGTCGAGATTCCTACCTTGAGAATCTCTATGAAAGGTCTTATCACAGATGATGACTATAGGATAGCCCGGCTTCAAGAGCTTGTGTTACTGGATGAATGACGACAAGTGGCCTATGATCATTTACGAGCATATCAACAAAGAATGGCACGAAGCTACAATAGGAGAATTAGGCCACGTGACTTCCAGCTGGGTGATCTCGTCCTAAGAGAGAATCCTAAGAATCAACAACAACGAATGCAAAAGGGAAAGTTTGAACCAAACTGGCTAGGTCCTTACATCATTATTGTAGTATATGGATCTGGCGCCTATCAACTTTCCACAACTGAAGGAGAAGTGCTTAAAGAGCCTATGAACACTCTCCACCTGAAGCGGTTTTACAGTTGATTCAATCTCAACAAGCTCTCTGTACATATCTAAATGTCCTAAAAAAATCCTACAAAAAAAAAAGAAAAAAGAAGAAGAAGAAAGGAAAATCCTGCCAAGAAGGTGAAAACCTGGTAAACAAGCGCCTCTTGTTAGTCACTTTCATGCTTTCACTTTCTTGCTTTTCCTGCTCATGTATCCATGGATTGAGTCTTGTCATAGCTCGGGGGCATTCCCCCCCTTAGTGTCACTCTTTTTCGAGATTCTCCTCATAGAATCTCCTACGCGACAGTCACTAGTTGTTCTGACTGTGTCTGCCTACTGTCGCCAGTGTCACTCTTTTCGAGATTCTCCTCATAGAATCTCCTACGCGACAATCACCAGTCGTTCTGACTGCGTCTGCCTACTATCGCTAGTGTCACTCTTTTCAAGATTCTCCTCATAGAATCTCCTACACAAAAATCACCAGTCGTTCTGACTGTGTTTGCCTACTGTCGCCAGTGTCACTCTTTTCAAGATTCTCCTCACAGAATCTCCTATGCGATAGTCACCAGTCGTTCTGACTTCGTCTGCCTACTATTGCCAGTGCCACTCTTTTTGAGATTCTCCTCATAGAATCTCCTACGTGACAGTCACCAGTCATTCTAACTGCATCTGCCTACTGTCGCCAGTGTCACTCTTTTCGAGATTCTCCTCATAGAATCTCCTACGCGATAGTCACCAGTCGTTCTGACTGCGTCTGCCTACGGTCGCCAGTGTCACTCTTTTCAAGATTCTCCTCATAGAATCTCTTTCGCAACAGTCACTAGTTGTTTTAGCTATGTCTGCCTACCATTGCTCGGGTCACGTCTCAAGATTCCTTTATGGAAGATCTCTTTTGCATCAGTCACCAGTCATCCTAGTTGTGTCTGTCTACTGTCGCTTAGTCCTTCTTAGGTTCTTCATTGTGAAGATTCCCCTTTGACCTCAGTCACTAGTCATTCTAACTGCATCTTCCTACTGTTGTCACCCTACTGAAGAGATTTCTTTCTTACATGTACTGGACATTGACACTTGACATCAATCCCGAAAACATTAAATTCAATGATATACTTGTTTGGATATGCTGAGCATTTTCTTTGTTTGCTTTATTTTTCTTTATCATATCTCCTCGAGTAACTTGATGATGTCATCTTCGACTAGAGAAGTAATGACTGGGGGTATGATCTTTTTCTTTGCTTTCTGTTTGCAGTTTAGTTCTAATAAGTTGATCTATTCCTATAAGAGGGGTGTCCACTATAAGAGCCTCCATCTCGTATTGGATGGCCGTGTGTACCTCGACTCCTTTTATACAGATACGTCAATGACATTGGTTCTTTTCCTTGTTTTTTGGAGTGAACTCTTCATGCTATAGTAAATATTGATACTCATCCTATTAAGTGAACGTATGGATCACTGCGAGTATATCTAGCACACTTCTGTCTCAGGTTACGAATGCAAGGGTCATTGCGGACAGAATGAATACTGAATATTTAGCATAAGAGGAATCTCCCGTGTGTTTGGTGTGGCTGTCATGCAAGCAACATTCAGGTCATCCTAGCATTCATGCTTTGATGCTTATGTTAACTTGCTACATTAAAAGGGACAAATGTTCTAGTCATTCTAGCTTCTTGTGCCTCGAATGCTTACATTTAATCCCGACATCCCAATAACGTATGTTATATTCATATTTTCATGATTGCAATGTCAGTGGAAATTGTATAACATATGAGCTTTATTTTATATCCAATGATGATAAATCATCGAGGCTTGGTAACCAGACTTAGGGTTGCATTTAACATAGTCTTGCATACTTCATTTGCATTAGCACGTGATTCGATGGTAATCCTGTTCATACTCCACATGCATCAGATTCTACCATGGCTGCACAAGCATTTGGTTCGTTGATTCTCTCTCCTCAATGGAATACCTGTGACTGTCAAACAAAAACACACAACACTACGTCAGATGTCAGTTCATACATATGTGTTCTATCTAAACATACATCTCATGTACATCAGAGCAAAACAAAATAGACAATGACATGTACACAGGAATACTCGGCTCAAAATCTCATATATATATATATATCAAAGAATGGGTCAGTACAAAAAATGGGCGCTACTCGAGCGCAATCGATCAAAAATGATACATGTGGTGTTGGCACACCAATTGATACATAGCCAGAGATCAAAATCAAAAATCAGGCACAGAGCGTCTAACTCTGTCTCGAACTCTTGCCTCTAGGAGGAGTAGGAGGAGCAGGGGCAGCAAGTGGCGGAGGCGGTGGTGGCATATCTAGCCTGACAGGAGGTCGTGCACCTCCAGACTCGCGCATACTGAGAGAATCACTGCACCTGCAATGTCTCATCAGGTACGGCACTGGTGTATGCAGCATAATAATATACAACTCGAGCAGACTGGAAGTGGATCTCATCCTATGCCAGCTCCAGCCTACGCTCTGCAGCCTCTGCACTCTCTCTTTGATGATCTGTCTCTCGCTGTCGCTCTACCAGCTGCGCATCCCTGATTGCCAATGCAATCTGCAACTCTCCCAACTGTTGAGAGGCCGCACGAACCCGCTCTCGGTACCATCATACCGCATCCTGTACCCCACTTGCCGGCTGATCCGGCATATCCTCATCAATCATCTCTGATGGAGGTACTTGTGGCTGTGGAGGCACCTGCTGCTGTGGGACCTCCTGCTGAGGGGCTTGCTCCTCTGTCCTCTGCCTCCTCCGCCGACTATGTCCTGCCCCACTACCCCCAGCACCTGGGTCTGATCCCATCTGACGTGGAGGAATAGGTATCTGTTGTACCCGATGCTGGACCTGTGGTGGCATCTATGGCTATGCCTACTGCTACTGGGGCACCTGTCTCTGTCCCTGTACCTGTCTTGCCATCCCTAGTGGATTCGTGAAGCATGGGAACAGATGGCTCATAAAAAATGCTTGATATGCAGGCGTCATCTCGGCATCTACTACCTCTGGCAGGTAGTCCCACTGAACTGCAACTAAGCTGCAGATATCTATCATGGATCGTCCTAGATCCATCCGTGGAGGCCATCCCCGCTCTATATCCTTCTGCACCCTGGCGTAGGCACAGTACCAGCTGAAATGTCTTGTGGTCGTCCATACTGCCGCCACACCCGTGAGATGACGAATCTCTCTATGACTGATGTCGTCCTGCCGACCAGCGGTCGTGAACTAAACATCCAGGGTAACTCTCTTAGGGCATCATCCCAATCCTCTGTCTCTCTCCAGGGTCGCCATATAATAGACACCAGGTCATCAAGACGAGTCCGCCAGTGCTTAGTCTTACCCAGGTCGGCCTGGGTAATATGCTCTCGATATCTACAGATGTAGGGCTCCATGGGCTCCCGAGAATCCTCAAAAATTGGCCAAACAGGGAGATGCTCCCAGGCCCAGATTTGTAGCACATAAACACCTGCTGCCATGGTCTTCTTCTCGTGGAAGACGACCTCATGCATCTCACGAAAAAGATGGGCCAACATGCACTGACCCCACCCAAAGATCTCGGGTGCCTCAACCATCCTACAGAGCATGACACCCCATCCACACTCCAATCCATGCTGTCCCCTGTCAAGACATAGGAAGCAACTCAAGAAAATACCCAATACGGATGCCAACCTGTGTGTGGGTCCATAAGTATGCATCAGCTCATCCCAGCTGATGGCTCTGCCTCTCGGTAGCTCTCTCCCGAATACAATGGAAAGTGCCTTTGTCCCTAATCGAAGCACTGTATCATAGATGACTCGAGCACCGTGAAATGGGATCCTCAGTATCCTCCAAATATCCTCTGGGGTAATCGTCATCTCACCCATCGGCAAATGAAATGTGTTCGTCTCTGAATGGTGTGGGGCCCATTTGCCATTGCACCAAAAGCCATGACTGTTAGTGAACATGGAACACCACATAATTAACCACCTGTGGGCAGGGGAGCACATCGCGTCACCCAACAATCTCCCCCTCGACACGCATACCAGGTGCTTACGCGGGTCGGGAAGGCACCGGGGAGATTTGAACCCATGACCAAGCCAAAACCAGGCTTTGATACCAATTCCTCAAAATTTTTTTTTGGGCAGTAGCCAACATGGTAGTCGACATATTATGGCCGACATATGGCCGACATGTTATAACCCTAAAGCGGTTTAATACTTGTATAAAAGGGCTTAGGGTTGGGTATTTTTCATAATGTTGTGATACGAAATTGGTTCTTGCGGCGATGTTGAGCTGTAAGGGATTACGGATTGTAATTAGGTTGTAATCACTGGATTGTAATAAGATCGAACTTGCTGTTTGGTGGACGTAACCCAGGGATTGGGTGAACCACATTAAATCTTGGTGCCTTGTGTTCATTTCTGTGTGTTCTATTATTTTCTATTATTGGTTATATTTGCATGTAGTTTTTATTTCTGTCCGTGGTTTATCCTAACAAGTGGAAACGCTCTACCAATGCAGTCAGTAAACCGTGATTCACCATCACGGCTAGAATTCGGCATAGTGAAGACAAACCCAATCGGGCAATGTGTGCCCAATCTGCGTCATCCAAACTCCACAATAACTCTCCATAAGGCGGATAATGAGATCTAAATGATACGTCTCTGAAGACCTCCTGCACGTACAACAAAAAAATGACAAACAAACGATCAGTATCAAGTCAAATCGAAGCATCAAAATGAAATAAAATGCAATTTCTAAATGCGAAAATCACAAAACTGGCATAGAATTTCGCGTGAGATTGGTAAAATCTCGCGCGAAGACATACAGTTTTGAGCAAAATAGTTCTTTCTTCGCGCGAAGAATCTAGCCTTCGCGCGAAAAAAGATCTCCTCGCGCGAAGATAGATCTTCTTGTGCGAAACACGAATTGCCTCGTGCGAAGAATATCCACCTTCGTGCAAAACCAAAATCGCCCTGCGCGAAGATATTCCGGCCGCGTGCGAAGAAACAACGCATCCTATTTCTTCGCACGAAGAAAGAAGATTTTCGCGCGAGAAGAGATCAGTCTCACGCGAAGAAAGAATTGAACATCCTAAAACATGCTAAAAACGTGCATAAATGAACTCGAAATGCGTGAAAATGAAAGTACGAAGATGGAAGATCGATGACTCACCGGTGGTCCATAGTTTGCTGGCCGGCTGTGTCGTCTGGAGCGCTCAAAATGATGATATCTCATGTTCACTGCCATGTCTCTATCAGAGCTCAAAATCACTACAAGACAAAAAGCACAAATGAATTGAAAATGACCCTTCGAGCCCTTATATAGGTGTTGACCAAATTTTTCAAAGTGCTTGGATTTGCGCAAAAATCGCACCCTTGGCTAATTGGACCATTCTGGATCCATTTTCGAGATCAAATTCAAAATCTGACACACCTAAGAGCCTTAAAAATGCATTTTAAAATTTTGGGGACCGACGTGATCGAACGCTTGTGCAGCCCAAATCTTTCTGATACTTTATGATTCTTGGAATCCTTTCAACTTTACATTCTCCATATTTTCAAAATTCATTTTGAAAATAGTCAACTTGTGTCAACTGTGGTTGACTCTGGTCAACTTTTGGTCAAACTCATTGCGACTTCACAATCATTTCAAATCAACCCAATCTTTAGATTGTTCTGATCTCTTCTAGATTCTGCTGACATGATATACTGCTTCAATCATATTTCTGGTGTGTCATCTTTCGATTTCGCTCCCGAGGGGGCAAGATGATTACATCATTAAATACTTATCACTTGGGGCATCTAGTTCCCATCTTATGTCCTAGTCACTTGGGGCATCACATCACTTGGGGCATATTGTTCCCTTCTATCTAGCATCTCTGCCATCTATCTTATCTTTTCATCAATTGATCAACCTTATAACAACTCTTCTTAGAGTTCGATAGACAGATATTGGGACAGTCTAAACCCCTTCTCCTGAGGATCAAGCCTCGTTCTGAGGATGATTCTACGACTCATGATTGAACCTTGTTATCTTTCTTTTATCAATTTTGGGTATCTAGGTGTTCTATTTGGATCCTTGAAGGTTAAGCTTCGTGCTGGAGATAATCTTCTAAATGTTTTCAATTCTAGGTATCTAGGTGTTCTATCTGGATCCTTGAAGATTAAGCTCTATTCTAGAGATAATCTTCTAAATGCTTTTAATTCTAGGTATCTAGGTGTTCTATCTGGATCCTTGAAGATTAAGCTCTGTTCTGGAGATAGTCTTCTAAATGCTCTATCACTCTTGGGTATCCAGGTGTTTATCTGGATCCTTAAAGGTTAAACTTCGTTCTGAAGAAACTTTTTAAATGCTTATCAATTTTAGGTATCTAGACGTTCTGTCTGGATCCTTAAAGATTACGCTTCGTTCTAGAGGTAGTCTTTTAAATGCTATCAATCTTAGGTATCTAAGTGCTTTGCTTGGATTCCTTAGGATTAAGCTCTGTTCTAGAGATAGTCCTTAAAAAGCTTATCAATTGGTCTCCATATCATCACCTTTGGAACCAATCTCATGTTCGCATCATGCTTTCTAATTATCTTTGAATACAACGTGCTACTCGCACATTCATTCAAAGAGGGGCAAAATGTAATACCCCAAAATTGGCTCATTGCCATTATCCCAATTCTAGTCTATTCCTGATAATTTCAAAGTCCTATTCTAATAGGCAATTCTCATTCTGCTATTCGCTACTTGACTTAATTGTCAGATGCAGAAAACCTAAATCTACATTCATCATGCTTATTATTTAATTCCTATAGTATTTACTCATATTAGTCACATTAAACCTATTGATTAATGTTTAATTTAATTATTAAAGTATTTATACTTTAATTAAATTAAATTATATCCTAAGGCTAATGTACTATGGAATTAAATTTATTCAATTTAATAAATACGCCTATCTTAATTAATTAAATGTAATTATTTAATTAAATGGGAAAGGTATTTCTAATTAATTAAAAGAAATTATTTAATTAAATGGAGTACTTACTTCTAAATAATTAAATAAAGTTATTTAATTAAATGGGAAGCCATTCCCAATTAATTAAATGAAGTTATTTAATTAAACAAAAGCGTCTCTAATTAATTAAAGATTATTTAATTAAATAGAAAAAGTAATTATGAGAGCATATTTCATTTTATTAAATTAAATATCTCAACAAAATCTCTCTTCAGTTCAAAAAGGGGAATTTCCAGTTCACTATTGATAAAAAATGAGTTAACTCAGTTAACTCCTTTTTCTACTCAAATTAAAACAGTTAACTCCTTATTTTACTCAAATTAAGTCTGTCAACTCCCTTTAATTTGGGAATCTCCCTTTATGACTGAAACTCATCTTCAATCCTGACCATTGATCTGAATCGATCTCAACCGTTGATGGATTCCAAGAGACTCTATTTAAGAGACCCTCATCTCTTCATTTTAGGAGGATGAATTGATTTGCTATTGAATTGCTGTTGAAATTCATGCTCATGTTTACTTACATTTCTTGCATACATTCTCATTCTTAGTTTAATCTCATTTTAGTTTAATCATGCATATGCTTAATCTAGTTTGCTTCATTTGTTCTTAGATTACATTGCATCTTTCATTTTTTTAGTTTAATCTGCATACTCATTCTTAGCTTAATTCCATTGTCAAATCCTTCGTTCTTAGAGGGTCTGGTTGCTTGCACCTCGATTTTGAGGATATTAACAGGCAAAATCCCTTTAGATAGAAGGCAACAGGTCACTTTGCAGGGCAAATTACGGATGAACAATTCAATGTTCATTTCGCGATGAATCCGCAAATAAGGACCGTGTTGAAGTGTGTGTGTTAGCATAGGCCGCATTTTCACATACACAGTTCTATCCTTCATTGCTCTAGTTGCACTATATGAACTCCTTTGCTCTGCACTTAGATTGTTTGCTTCTTTACTTTGCTTCTCTTCACCGACATGCTTCGATATATGATTCAATTTTACTCACAAATCAATACTAGGTTAGTGTTGATGCGAGTTTTGTATCACTTACATAACATATTAGTAATTGAATATTCAATATGGGATATCAAACATGCAACTCCTCTCTTGAAAAGTTAATGCTCATGAAGACATAAGCAATAGCTCCAATGTTCCTTACACTTGTGGATACTCACTCAGTTTTATCGATGTGATTTGTTGGTAATCACGTAGGCGGCCTTACGCTATTCATTCAAGGATAACTTGGGTTTTGGTGGGATGATGGAGGATGGTGATGGGTTTGCAAAATATGCGGGTGGTGAATAATGTTGATGGTGGTGATGATGGTGGATGTGTCTGCCAATGATGATGTTGATGGGAAAGCGATGGTGGTGGAGGGTGAATGGGTGTGTTTTGATACTTGACTTACTTCCCTAACTTCTCTCTCTAAACTTTGACTACCTAGCTATTCACTATTCTACTCCTACTCCTACGAATGGAAGGTTAGCAAATGGATGAGGATCGAATCTAATGAAAGCTAACCAACGGCCCTGCCTCCACAGATGCAATGATTCAAAGGAGAATGAACTAGTTTACCATACAAGGCTTCCCAACCAGCCACTAGGATGCTAGTGGTCTAGTATTGATCCCTATCAAACATCTACCAATGCTACCATACAACTATCCATCTATTTCAACCTCACTTAAACAACTTCAAATGCAACCAACTTTAACAACTTGAAAGAAAATCTAACTATGTGGAAGTAGAAAACATGCAATAACACCCAATGTTCTTAATCACCACGCAAATCACAACAATGAAGAAGAAAGTGATTTTGGTATTATCTTAGCAACAATTTCTCTAACATTTTACAAATGAGATCAAATGGCCTTATATAGGGGCCAACAATACAATAGATGGTGGAGATCAAAACAAGATCAATGATCCAGATTGGATTCTCAAAACCCTAATTAGGGTTGCCACCCCATTGGCCAATGAGAAGCTGCCACCTCGTCAATGGACTAATGAAAAAAGTGCAAAAAGTGGCAACCAATGAGAAGGCACCAAAATGGTGGCCAATCAGAAATAGACACTTGTCCTATTCTAGAAGAAAGAGAAATTGCCACTTGGGCTTACATCAAATAATCTTCTAATATAAATTTTCCCTTTTCTTTCATTTTCTTAGCTAAGGCAGTGAACTTAGCTAGCCTTTTGTTAACTTCTTCCATAGGAGGACAAGGTGTGTGCTTCGCCCTGAGTTCCGCTGACTTCACCACGCTGCTTGCTGCTTGTGGTATCTTTTCATGATCCTTCTCATATTCTTTTGCAAATTCAATAAAAGCATTAAGAGAGGAAAGGGTGCCCAAATGCTTTTTCTTGATAGTAATCTTTTCTAACTCATCCAACCTTGATCCAAAATCTGTCCCATTGATATCCTCTTCTCTGATATCCTCAAAATCAAGTGCCATCCCAACGTCACTCATCATGGTTGGAATGGAAGTGTCGACGCTTGGATTGTGATGTGCAACCACCTTCTGTATCTTCTTTGCGAAGGGGAATTGTCCTTCCTTCAGTCTATCCTTCACCTGTATCATGTCCACTACACCAATATTGGTGTCAGTTATTCGCTTCATTTTCGAGAAGAAAGGTGTTTTGGGCATCATATCCTCTTTGTCTTTCTTAGTGTATGTCCGCTTAGGATTCTTACTTGCACTAGCATCCTCCAACTTGTCACCCTATTACATGATGGTAAAGTGGTGGACTAGAAGGCTAGTGAAACCAAGGGAAGCAATCCTTAGACTAGAACGAAAGAAGGATGTCAGCTTAAGGACCTCTTTCAACTCTAAATGATTAAAATTCACCTTAACCAATAACCAGACAGTGACTTTTTAGAATTTAGGATCAGACCTCAAGAACTTCAAATCCACTTACAAATCAAAAATTAATCATGTAATTCGCCTCCAAATAAAATTACCCAACCTAGGGCAAAAATTGCAACCCCTCTTGAAAATCAGAATTTTATCTTCCACAAATTTCAGCTCCCACAAAATTTGGCTCCCACAAATTTTAACTCCCACAAAATTTGGCCCCTACAAATTTCAACCTTCCACAAAATTCGCCTTCCACAAAATTCAGCTCCCACAAATTTCACCTTCCACAAATTTCTCCAAGCAAGAAGAGTGCAGATCTACTCTTGCAAAATCGCCAACACCTTGAGAAGGAGAAGTGAGAAGTGAGAAGGAAATGGGAGAGAGGCCTCCTCTTATACCTAACTTTCTTACTCCTCCCAAGCTATCCGACTTGGACCCTGGGAGCAAGAAAGACAATAATTAATGCAAAATTATGGCCCACAATTAAATACTTAGCTAAATATTAATTTTGCCAAAATGAAAATTGCCAATTAGTTCTAAATTGCAAAAAGAAATTACATGGTGCCTTTGAGATGTTAAATATTTCCATTTAATGAAGATTTAGTAATTAATACGTCATTAAAATTATATTTTGGCTAGCCAAAAGCCATTTTTCAATATTAAATTACTAATTTCATTAAAGACTAAAAAGTTTTCAAGGCAATTCTAATCCAATTAAAGCCAAATTTTGCAATTTTAATTCTAATCGATTTAGCTAAGTAATTTTAGCATTTTAACACAAATAAATCATCTCTCTTAGAGCCTAAAAATCGATTTTGCAATTTGATTTCATCATCACAAAATTAATCTCTCTTCACCAAAAAATTGAAGATTTTCCAAAAGACCAAATTTAACAAAATTTTCATTTTTTGAAAATTATCCAAATTTATACAATTATATCCAAATTTTCAAAAGAAAATGTCTAAGTACAAAATTCACAACTTTATCTTGCCAAGAGTTGTTCTTTAAAATTTGTTCGACCTAAGGATGAAATTGGTGGCTCTAGAAAATCAAGTTGAAACCAGATGTAAATAAATCTAACCCTCTCCCCACTGGCCCTAAAGGTGTCCAAGGCTCAAAATTCTTGAAAAATCAAAATTGTTGGGCAATCCAAAAATTTGCCGAGGTGACTAAAAAAAGGGGGTTGCCAAAATTTTTGTGGTGATGGTGTGAAAACCTCACAATAGTTAGGAACGCTCTTAAATAGATAATCCTCGAAGGTTCTAGATTTGGATCACAGATAATCCTCGAAGGTTCTAGATTTGAATATTTTATGCTTTTTCTGTTTTTTGTTCTGATTTTCTAATTGGTTGCATTGCTTTCCTAGGGATTACTACCATCTGACAAAATGTGTAGTCTCCTCCATAATTATCTCTTCAATCTTTAAATGTCATGTATAAGTTGGCTAGAATGAATTACATAAGTGTTTGTGCAATTACAAACTCATATGTCAATACTAGTTTACTCAACACTTGAATGTTTTGACACTTGGTCATAACTAAAATTCATGTTGTCACTCGGCTTCTACAGACTCAACATGTTCTATCACCCATCAATAACTGACTTCCTACTTACTTGGTCTCAACTAAATTACTTGACTTTTATCCTTGTTCGGTCTCAACAAGGATGCTTGACAACCTTTGAATTGCTCAACATGTGTTGAAAAATAAACACATCCTTTCGTAGCTCGACCTTCTCTAGATGGATCGGTTGTAGTGATGACCATCCAACACTACCTTGGTAATGACTAAGTGTTAGACACTAATAGGCAACTTAGGCCTAGAGATCAACAACAATATGTTTTCTAGAACTCTCAAATTCCAACAAAGATCTTTTTCAGCAAGCTGAGGTGGGACATAAGTGAAAATGAGGGTTACAAGACTAAGTATCAATGCAAGTATAATGATTCAATAACCTTAGTCACTAACACGTTCAATAATATCCTTATTAGATTTCACTCATACCTCTTCTTAGAGTCCTAAAACCTCAGGTATCGATTCCCTCCTCGTGTCCCAACGTGTTAGTCATTGTATGAAATTCCTTTAGACTACCACTATTGATGAGATGCAAAATTGTGAAAGGTTTGGTTAGATTGGGAGCAATTATTTTTTGTTCTTGGGGCCTTAAAGTTTGTAGATATTTGGGCCAAAAAAATCTGACAAAAACATAAGGAAACACCGACGAGGATGTTGTACTAGCGATGATGCTTTTTGTTGTCATTCAACATCCTCATTGTACATTTTTATGCATGTTTGTCAAAATCTTGATGGGTCGATCATCTCTTAAACATCAATGAATATGTGTGTCTATGAGAAAGCATTTTGTCAAAGTTAATACATTATGGTCAGAGGTCACCATGTAGTTGCATCGCGATTTCGATGATGCTTTCATTGTTATGGTGACAAACAAGAAGAGACATCCAACAAATATCTCGTCATGGTCCCCTTGTTGTCACAAGCTGGAGTCAAATTTCCAACACCAGTCTTGTCGAGGTTTTGATGATGAAGTATTCATCAAAAGGTCTAATAAAATTTGAGTGGTAACACAGTTCTTGCCATTTTGTCACATGACTGATGGTGGGGAGTCACAAGGCCGACAAACATTCATCAAAAAATGTGCCAAAATGTATTAGTGTACTTGTTTATGCTATAAGATGAAAGAGAAGGGATTTCTCAAAGAAAAATTAGCTATCTGCCTCATAAAAGGTAAACAAGTCTAATGTTATTGTGTTAGTTGATAAGAGGTTCTTAAACTTGGAAGGGGTTGTAGAGACTTGCTTCTAGTTCTTTGTTAGAAGCACCTATTGGTACACTTAAATATTCACTAATTACACTTCACTTAAGTTTATTTAGTATAATGCATTTGCACATTAGTTGTCATATCTACACATAGGAGTTTGCATTTCATTTTAGTGCATGGTGTTGGAGAAATCCACTTCAGGTGGAGTTAGTTGTTATCTCTCACCTCTTTGTGTGTGAGATCCACCTTTAGCTCTCCTATGACATTACTATCCTCTCATCGTTGAGCTTGTTGCACATACTTTATTGTACAATAGAGGATGATCCACCACCAGTGGACATATGATTATACCTAGTATGATTAATAGGTTATGTTATGCACATCTCCTCGTTATCATGTATTACCTATATATTTAATCACATCTAGTTTGTATTTAATTGATTTTGTATCCATTATTATTTAACTATTGATCATCACAAAATCTAGTCAATTGAGGTTCATATAATTTTATCTCTCTTTTGCTATCAATCGAGCTTCTAGATCTTGACATTTTCATTCTTTCCATAGGTAAATTATTGTAACATGACCACCTTCTAGCTCTTTTGTAAAAGGAAAAAGAAATTAGAGAAAAATAGAAGGACTAAAGCCAATTGAGCACCAAACAATAAAGACCTCTCACCATCTTGGGGAACCTAATGAACAAGGTTCAATTGTGTGTGTGTGTGTGTGTGTGTGTGTGTGTGTGTGTGTGTGTGAGAGAGAGAGAGAGAGAGAGAGAGAGAGAGAGAGAGAGAGAGAGAGATTTTCTTAAATAGAATAGGTTTAATTAGTTTGAGTTTACTCTGGTTCTATGAGTTGTCTAGAGGTTCACTTTATTATACCTTTTTTTTCCCTTCTATGTTTCAAAGTTATGTTTTCACACCCTTTCTTATTACTGGGGTGTTGCTTGTTGAGTGTTATATGGTTGACTTTATGTTGTCTATTTTCATCATGTTGCTCCTTATTAATGAAAATGTGTCCTTGATATATCACTAATTCTTGGTAAAAAACAAGACCCTTTCAAAATCCATTTTTTTGAACAAATTTTCTAGAAAAAGGTTTTTCTAATACAATTTGAATTTAAAGCACTCCTAATAAAGTGTTTCACTCAATTGAAATTATTAAAATTAAATTGAACATACCAAACTAAGCATTTATGTCTAAGGGGTTAAATGTTAATGGTTAAAGCGTAGAGTTCTCAATATGGTGATCGAGTTTAAACCCAGTGGGACATCTAATATAATAATTCTAAGCTGTGATTCTTGGTCCCTAATAGTTAACTTCTAATGTGGAGGTCGTTTCAAAGGTAGAATTCTAAGTTGTGACTCTTGGTCTTCCATAGACAGTTTCTAGTATAGTCACTCAAAAGGGGCAATCAATATAGTGAACTTGTAGAAGGCTCTCTTCAACAAATCTATCTCTTGATTAATCAACCTAGTAGTCTTTGAAGTGGGGTGGGGGGGATACTAATTAGGGGGATAATGGGGTATAATGAGTGACCCACTAGGTTTGGGTTATGGGTCCATTGAATGTATCCTTGTTACCATTAAGGTTCCTTAACTGACATGGATTGCATGTGACATCTACAGTAGACTTACACATGACATTTGCTCTTATTATGTCATAGTTGTACTCAAGGCACTTGTTAGAAAAAGAAAAAGTATTATTTTTCAAATACTATGCTAGTTAAATAAATAATAATTAGAACATATTTACTGGTAATATAATCAGAAAAGGCACGCCAACAATATCTTAACCGGTCGTACTCATTGTCTTCATGCGGCCAAGCTAACTCCTTATCAACTGCCTTTCTAGATACCTAATAGGGTAAACATCTGAATACTAAAACGTCATACCTTTCCAAGAGGTACTTAAGTTTTTTATTCAAACTTCCATTATATGTTTGATGGTCTAATGGTTTAGTTTAGAATTTATCCAATTTATCCAATACCCCTAGTGGGTGCTACATGCAAAATATGAGGACAAATATGAAATACCCTGCCTTGTGGACACCGAAACTGCCAATCTGTACCTGAATTGCGAGCCATATGATATAGCTATACGATAAATTAAAATTGAAATTTATATGTTCTTGAAATTCATATGATATACACACCAAAGGCAAACAATCTGATAGATTAGGCATAGCTCGACCATGTGGATAAAATGCCAAGTCACTCAAACGGTCATCTTATAACTACGGCTTCAAAAAAAACTATGGCTTACAGTCCACAACTTCCGTTTTCATAATCTCCATGCTTCCGTCTTGAATGCTAACATGTGTATTGTGGACGAGAAAGACTACTGAAGCTGATCCCGTACCGTTTCTCGGCCACAAAAGCGTATGGTGCGTGAAATGATAATTGCATTTCACTGGTTTTTTGTCATGTGGGTTTATAATTAATTCTATCGACAAGGGAAGTGGAAAGTGAAGGAATACTGCTTTTGCAAAATGCTGAAGAATAATCTCTTTAGTCTTTCGGCTGCGGCTGCCAAGCTGGTTTAGGAATAACCACAATTGGAACAGTGTTATAAAAGTCTCGATGAGAAATCAATTTCCCTACCAAACAAAAAATTATGATTACCAGCATTAAAGTAAAAGGCATCCCCTTTCCACCTACATAACTTGTTTATCCACCTACACAACTTGTTTATTAAAATCTACAGACAATTGTAAAGAGTAGCTTCTTAAATCTCTTAGACAATAGGATTCATAATTGTTTCAATTTTTTTCTTCCTTCGCCTATGACCATTCCTTGTACATAAATGGGGAGCTGTAATCTGGTTGTTTTTGTGCATATGGTTCTCTACCCGCAACTTGGGCTGTATCAGTAATAGTTTGAAAGAGCACGAAATTCATTCATTTTGTTTGGATACCCTTCTGCGGGATAAACTGTACATAGAGAGATATCAAATTAGTTTCTAATTGCATTGTAACTTAAACGAAAGCAGGAGCAATTAAGAGGGAAAAAATCCAATGCCAGGAAGTATCCGAGTATCAGGTGTCTTGCCTAAACTCATCTCAACTAAGTTAGAATTTGTGTTGGATTAAGCATATGTAATTTATTTTCACTTGTTTTTTAGTTTATGTGTTTAACAAGCAATCAGCTTAAATGATTTTGATTCTACCATAGATACGTGAGCAAGACTCTACAAAAACATTGAGTGGTGGAAGTGAATTATATATATGAATAGCATGCTATCATATGAACTAAATCTTTTACTATTTCTTCATTTATGCAGTTCTCGAGTCAGTAGATTTACCTCCGGAAGCCACAGGTGAGAAATAAAAAGTACTTCAATCAACCTTTGTTTTTGGTAAATTTATTTCGGAAGTTCTTGATTTAATCAACATTTCCATTCTAAGTTAAAGCTACTAGTTTGTTGTCAAACTGTGTGCGACCGATGTGCCCTGTATAATACACTCTAATGACTTTCAAATATTCAACATTCTGCCCATTGACAAGCTTTAACTTGTCAAATCCTAAGACTAATAAATTTCTCATAGACAGAAAAACCTAATCCTATCCTTTCAAACATTCCTTGGTTATTCTGGTTTGTAATTTGAGGGAAACATGGTGCAATAATGAATTATCAGGACTATCTAGCAAGGTTCTGATAGCACTTTGTTTGATATTGAACAGGAGGAAAACACGTGTCAATTAAAGGTATGATGTTTTAAATTGTATATATATACTTCTGAAATGTCTGCTGCCGAGGCTACACATTCATTTGCAGTCCAACATATGGCTTCACCTTTTGAGTAACCCATTAGATGTTGCTTTTATTTGCTAAAATGAATCGTGGATGTAAAATCTAAAGCAATGATATTGGTTTTCCTTTTGTATTCAGTTAGTATTGGCAAAAGAGAATTCCAGACAAGTCCTTCTGAAGTAAATGAAGGAAGAACAGCAGCGTGGAATTCAAATTTTGCTTTGTAAGTGACTATTTCTGCAAATATAATGTTTATTCTCTTATTTCTGCTAATGATCTCAATTTGGTGCAGCCCTGTACTGAATCTTCAAGACAATCTGATGGTGTCACTTCTTGATAGCAAGGGTGACACCATTTCTCAAACAGGTTTGTTTTTAAAGAATTTTGTGAGTTCCGTCTTGATATATAGGATTGAGAATATGCTCGAAATACTTGGCTCATCAAGATAAAATATGAACTCATCTGCAGAGATTGTAACCCCAATTATTGTTGAGAAGGGCTCCATGGAAGAACTATTTCCTCTTAAAGGTGGTGGATGTGTTCATCTAAGGTTGAGCTTTGTTTTGACATTAGAGGAGCGCATGAGGATTGAGGCAATGGTAGGCAATTTTTACTCTTCACACTAGATTTTCTTGCTAGTCTGTAACATGTCAGGCCCTTGTGTGGTGCAATGTTAAAGTACTTTTGTTTTTCTTGCAGAGGGAGGCTGCTCTTGAAAAGAAGTATAAAAATGTCAACAAAAGTGCTTCCACCCAGGTGCTGAACTCAGTAGAAGAGAACAGGACTAGTGCTTTGGTTTCTGGCACGGTCATTTCACAAAACATGCTTAGGGATGTGATTAGTAAAGATGAAAACGACGATGAGAAGAATCAAATAAGAACTATAGTAGTTCCCCAAGTATCATCACCAATTGAAAATGTCATTCATAAAGAGACTTCTAGTCATGATTTAAAGGATATAGCTGATCAGCATTTGGAAGAAAATGGTTGTCAGTATCTGCCTGTAAATGGACTCGAAGAAGCAGGTGCAACTGTTTCATCTAAAGAGGTCACTCCACCCATCAAAGATTCATCTTTTCTTTTTGATAACATATCATTTCCAAATTATGAGAGCAAAGAGGTTGTGCAAGAAAATACCCTGTTGGCAAATGACAATATAATGCTTGCTCAGTTGCCCCCCGTGAAAGACAGATTTGCAGAACTGGAGAATTCGGAGGTCCATGATTTTACAGATAGATTCTCTGTGATGGGACCTCGGCAGATGGAGTTTGAAAAGAATGAAATGACACCAATAATCACAGACATGGTAGTCTCTGAGACACCTTTTTCCCAAGGTTCCTTTACAAGTAATGTGGAACATGAAACTTATCCCCCAGGGTCTCTATTGTGTCAAGAAAACAGAACATTGTCAATAGCTTCTTCAGGATCCTTTTGTCAGCCAGATTCTTCAGATAGTCATGCTTTTGTAAATTTAGATACTCAATTTCATGTTGAACCTCCTGATATACCTTCTCAATCAAATTCTTTGTTGGAAATTGATGAAACTGCAAATGCTTTAACTGTAGTAAGTTCAAGTGAAGAAGGCATAGATACCTCAAGTTTATCTACTTTTCCGAATGCACTGCCATCACATTCTTCAAGGGATGGCTTTATTTCCTTGTCTGCTTTGGTAGATAGCCCACGTAATGCAAAAGAAGAGAAAACTATTACCTTTCAAGACATTTTACCCAAGAGCACTCAACTTGATCAAAGTTTTCAGCTACATCAGTCCATTCATTCAACCAAAATTCCACCTGCTTCAGCTGCATATGATGTTACCATCCCTGACAAAGAAATCATTACTGCAATTCATCCTTATTCTGACTTTCATGCAGATGGTTCATGTATGGATCGAGCTTCAGCCATTGTGGTCAATACTGAAAACACGGAACTCTTTACTCAAAATATATGCTTGGCACACAGCAACAGTATTGATTCTCCTCACAAAGTCTCAGAATCAGAAACTGGAAATGGTTCCTTATCTCGTAAAGAAATAGGGGGATATTGTGAAGCATCGTCTTTGCAGGTAGTTCCCTGTCAATCGTCATCAACAGGAAAAGGCCTTACACAATCTGTTTCTTCCTATGTCCCTCAGCTGACTGACAACAAGGCTCCTGTTGTTCTGTCCACTTCTTTTCCTAAACCTCTAGCATCACGCACTGTAATCAGAGATGGTAGACATAGCAGTGTCAAGGCAAAGATAAAGGTTTTTGAGAACACTTTATCCTCACAGTCTAAGAAGGGGATTAACCAGAGTGGCGTAAAGGAAAAGATAAAGGTTTTCGAAAACAGTTTATCTCAGGTAACTCTCTTCCACTATTTTCTCCAAGCTATTGCCTGAAGGAATAATTATTCCTTTTTTATTAATTTCAAGTGTTTGCAGGACCCAGATTGTCGTTCTATTTCCTCACTAGAAACAAATCACAAAATAGAAGCAAAAAGGGCTCGACAGCGGTTATGGGAAGAAGCAGCATCTGCAGAAGCTGCAGAGGCTAGAAGGCAGGCTGAAGAAAATGAAGCAAAAATGAAATGCACTGTTGAGGGAAGAAAGGGAAATAAAGGTTTCCAGCAGAGGCAGGAGTTACAACTCACAAAACCAGTGAAGCTGAAAATAAAAGATTTGGAAAAAAACGGGGAAGGGGATAAGAGACATCCACAGAAAGATGTAGAAAATACCACAAACTCGGTAGAGGACATAAGAACACAGACATTCAGAGAAGTGGAAGAGGGTGCATTAATGAAACACCTGAAAGAAAAAGGAAAGATTTGGGAAATCAAATCTAAAGAAACAATGACAGGAGATGATTGTATGCAAAGAGCTGTCAACAGGGAGGCAACGAGACTTGGTGAGTTACAATTGAAGAGGGATTTTGCAGGCGAAGTTGTGAAGATGGAACTATCTGCAAACAAGAATGAAATTGTAGAGAAATCAATGATGGATGAATCAACAAATGTGTCATGGGGTAGCAAAGCATCCGAACAAAAATGGGACATTGGAATACAAGCCGGGGAAAGCCACCTTATTAAGCCTAAAGCTGGAAGATTAGTTATGGAAGCAAGGGTGACCAGTAATGAAAAGGTACATTTGTATACTCTTTCTATAAGGACATATGACCATTGTGGATGTTTTTATCTTAAAACCTTTATTATTTATTTAAAGCATGTTTATAAGGTTAGTGATGCAGGAACATCCTTTGTGGAAGACAATCTTGTGTCACAAAAAAGTGTCCATTAATTTAATCAGCTCTTGTAATTATTTTTGTAGTCAAGTGGGGCTCTCACCTCTTGTTTTTTATCAGTTTTGAGTTTTAACAGTTCTCCATATGTAGGCCAAACCATGTGAGGAAGTTCAGACACAACCATAAAGCTGAATGAAGCTTTTAGATGACTATGTAGTCATTGGGTGCCCTCAAACTGAGTGGTAGCAATGCAACTTTTTGTTGAGGAGCAATATCATCCTCAATAGAAGCCTTGGGCATACAAACATGATGTGAATGAGATGAATCATCCATTGATGGCTTGCCTATTACTCTCTCATACATTGCCACATTCACTTCCCATTTGGTTCACTCCCTCTCAAAATCAGCTATCTCATCAAGACTAAAGATCAGATGCACAACTCCAATAACTTCATCAAAACATGGATCAATGTATCGAGGTCAAGCACTTCATGTGGCCCTTGCCCCTTCACCTTCTTTGCATGCAACTAAAGGTTGTATTGCACAAAAAAGGTCAGTCTGGTGCTTTGAGTCAACATGTTGCACTTATCTGTGTAAATGGCCTTCAAATATACTCTAATTGCAATTGCAATTTGAAGTACTGTAGGCCTGGAACAAAAAGTAGATGACAATTTTTTGAAGATTTGGTGTTGCAGCAAAAATATTGCCAACACAAATTTGCAAGGATGACATTTCTTAATTTGTAATGATTTTAGAAACTTCGGTAATTAATAATATAAGCTAAATTTATTCATCTATGTTTTCCAAACCTTCTAAAAATTGGCTCTTCTAAGTTATGAGTGTACATAGAAGTAAGAATACAACCTCATGTCTACCCTGTTATAAATTTGTCATTCTTCATGTATGATGTCTTTAATGTTTTATAATCGGGGACCATCATTGCTGTACACGTGTTGAGTGTATCTATAATCTCCTCATCTGCTTTGAATGAATTAGAGAAGAAAAAATTATTGTTCAAAAGATAATTAACAGTATGCATATATTGGTGTTGCGAAAGTGCTATATAGCTGACTTAATGATTGCTTATGTGCTGTTTATTGATTAAATTAAAAATACAGATCACTTGCGATGCTATTTTAATTATTTTAGCAAATAACAGATAAATGTCTAATTAGAGGTATCTTGTCGGCTGGCTAGACGTTGCCTTGGTGTTGTTAGGTCCACTTTCAATAATAATGTAACATTATATTAATTTGTGTTCACCCCGTAAAAAAATTGAACTCTCTTTGTCCTTGTCTATGGTTTCATTTAAATAACTGATCGGGTTTTTATTGCATCCACCAACCATAAACTCTAACTAAGCATTTTGACACCAAAAATAGAAGAGCTTATAAAATGAAATCATAAAATACAACTAAATCAGAAATTATTAAAAAAGTCAGAAAATGTTACAATTATAAAATATTCTAGATTAAGTCTATGTTAATGTTGTATTTAATGTATGTTAAATCAAACAAAGCCCTAGCAGCTAGTATACAAAATCCAGGTAAAAAATACACTTAGTTACCGATTCAAGTGTGGATCTCGATGTGGATGCAAGAATCAGGTGGGTGGATGCACTTTTTTGGGGGATGTATAATGTATAACAGTATATGAAAAGAAATGAAAGAAATATACTAAATTAAAACATCTTGATTTGATAGTGTGCTACTTCAGTGATACATATTTAAATTGAAATTCAAAAATTCAATAAGTCTATAAGATTATAAACCATATCATATATGTCTATGTTCACGATTCAATGTTCGTCAATCTAAATCAGAATCATGTGGATTCACAAAAAAATCCTCATCATCACCATGTCCTCCAACTATTGCAAGATCATATGAACCGAGAATGGTTCCACTTGTGCTAGATGCACCATGTGTCACGATGATATCAGCATCATCATCCATAATTGTTGTAAGATCTTGAATCGTTGCATCCAAGCTTGCACTCTCAGGTTCTACATCCAAAAGCTTGGCTACCCTTTCCTTGTAGGGTTCCTCCTTACTTGACAAAAGAAGCAAGTTGGTATGAATGTAAACCATGTCTTCATCTTTTTTTAGAGCTCAACCGGTTACACTTCACTGAGTGAATAGAGTATGTACTCCAATTCTGTTCAGCAGCAGAAGAACTTGCAACTTGGACAATGCTCACAAATACAAAATTTAAGTAAAACATAAAAATGAAAAGCAATCTAAAAAATTGTAGAATACAAGTGGTAAACAAAAAGCAATTAAAATTTACTTGTGAGAGTATTTTGATTGAGAGAGGTTGTAGATGCTTAAAAGGTTGACCACAGAGGTACCACTATGTGATAGCTTCCATGTCACATTGGTCTTTTATTGCAATAGGACTAAGCTTAGCTCCCAAAGCAAATAAGCAAAGATTTTTCTTAACTTTTTTTGTGATTCTCATCATCTAAGAAAAGTCTTGCAAAAATTGTGTAGCACCCACTAGAAACTTCTTCACCTGCAAATGGTACTACTCTATTTGGCATATCAAGTACTTCCTTGCTATAGTACCTAGGAGATATGACATATGCAAGGTGGTGCAATGGGAGAGTCATCTTTTCCCAACAATGATGAATGATTGTTTCTAGTTGATTGTATAAGGCTTCACATTGTGTGGGTTCATTCTCATGTGTTTGCATAGAAATTTTTACCTTTTCTACCATTATATCCATGCCATCATAGACATTCCTCAAATAAGGTCGATCTGTATCAACAGAGTGGAGTATAGTCATGATAGGGTCCGTGAAATCTAATTCAAATTGCACACAACCCCACCAACTCTCATCCAAGATCAGTGCCTTGATCTTTTGTTCCCTCTTTGAATTTGAATCCCTCCATATACTCCACTGGCTAGAAATAACCATCTGTCTTAATGCCCCTTGCACCTTGACAAGTCATCTCATAACAATAGTATGAGATGCAAATTGGGTTCAAGCCACTGAAGAAAGTTAATCATAACAATATGTCAATAAATATTAAGAAGAGTTATATAAAATTCAATAATTGAACATAACATTAGGCAAGAGCCTACAACACAACGGTAACTTGTGAGCCTCTCATGTGGGAGGTCTTGGGTTTGAGTCTATTCAAACTTAACACGTAATAATTATTAATTGTACCAAATAATAATAATTAATGTAGGCTTCTACCAAATACCGATCAAAACAAAACAAAATAATTGAACATAACATAAAATTTATTCAAATTAAATAAATAATATAATTTTTTTAAATGACAATTTACCTTCAACTCCAATTTGGAGAATGATCTAAAATATCGATTCTTACATTTGATGGTTCATCACAAAAAATTACATATCTCCTCCCCCTCATGGTAAATTTGCTTCAACCAATCTACTTGAGTGTTAATTTGTTGCACGACCAAATTTAGAGAGTGTACAGTGCATGGTGTCCAAAAACTATGGTCATACTAACCCTTGACCAAAGCACCTACACTCGTACAATTTTTGGCATTATCTATTATCTCTTGGATCACATTCTTACTACCCACCATCTCTATGGCCTCAATGAGAATTTCAGAAATGAATTGTGAATCTTTCACTTCCCCTTCACAATCAACTTCCTTCAAAATGAATTTTAGGCCTATATAGCTGATGAGGGATAGCTAGATTGAATGTGGGTGAGCGATACAGTTAGTGCCCCTTTGGGTGACATTGCAATCACATGAATCAATGGTCAGTTTTTTGTATCTTTCCATGCATCTGAAAAAATAGTACACCTGAAGTTTTCCATGAATTTCTAATTGGTTGAATAGCTTTCTCTACATAAGTCTTCTCTTTTTGCCATAGACTAGTATGCACCTTTTCATACTTGGGACTCGTGTAATCAGTCGGTGCTTTATTTATGGTTGTCACCATTTCCTTCCAATATGGTGATCTCATCAAGTTGAAAGGAAGACCATTGACATAGAGGCAACATGGAATAGATTGATCAGCAAGATCTTGCCTCCATTTTAAATATGGTGTCCAATGGACCTGTTTTGCAGGCAATAGTTTCTACTTCTTCCTCTTCCACTTCCGGTATAGGTACTTGCAAGAATGGGTGTTTAGAGGATATAATTGGTTCAGTAGGTGATTGCATTGTTTTCTTTGAGGATGGAAGTTGATAAAAACTGTTTTTTGATCTTATAACCAAATTATCAGCAGCTTCTTGTTCTTTTACAAATGAAGCTATTTGTGTATTAGACAATCCCTTCCCATTTGTGCTTTTTGCACATTGCAAATCCTTTACCAGCAGGGCCCATCAAAATAAGTTTGACCTAGGAATGTGAGCTATTGAATGCTTTGCCTCTGTTACTTGACAATAATTACACTTCCAAAGATAAAAGCCACCTCTTGCAACTTGTGGTATGTTTCCATAAAGGAGATCCTAAATCAGTATTGAAATTATCAGCTCCTTGCCCTCCCACTGAACTTTGACTACTAGTGGTGGCCATTCTTGCACAATACAATCTAATTTCTTGCTATTATAAGGAATTAAATAAATTTAAATTAGAAAAAAAAGCTATGAACATCAAGCATACTAGTGCAAATTGATGATACAAAACTACTAAAAATAGATTGCTAAACTTGCCTCTTTATTTCTTAAAAAACAATTGAAAAAAATTTGAAAATTTTCTTCACAAACTTGAAAAATCTCATCAAAATCTCAAAAATGTTAGAACTAAAGCATTCAACAATGGGATCAAATGCTTATCTTAGATACTTAAAACTCCTTTGTGGAAGTTATCTCGATCCTCTTCGAAAATAATCACCTTGCTTTCAAAATGCCAAAATGCAGTCCAAATGAGAAGAGTAACTAGCTACAAATAAATGAGATGAACAATGGTTGAATGGTCTCTTTTAGGGCCGTTTTAAGAATTAGGAGAAAAAGGGAGAATTAAAAATCATATTTGCACATGTCAAATTTGTTCGTTAAGTGGCAAAAATTGACTCTTTGGCCATTCTTTGTCATCTGGGTAGGCACAGACTTTTGGAAGTGCTCAAATGCCCGTGGGTGCCATTTAGATATGGCATCAAGGCATCCAATAGCACCCATGGGGCAACTGCCTCTGGATTGGCATCCAGACACATGCACTTCCACTTCCAGATGCAAGAAGCTCGCACCAATAACTAAGGAAATATAGTAATGACTAAACACTAGCACTTGATATTTATAATGAAGGAACAAAGAGGAAAAACATTGGAAATGTGTTATATTCTTGTCAAGTGCTGCTGAATTGGAGCTGATAAATTCAATCATATTGGTTAGCCTTCAGTCCCAAATGTCTATAAACAAACACAAAATGCTCCATTATGATTCTCAAACAATAGAATCAAAAAATTGTGAAGACTGATTTCTTTAGGTGAAATGATATACTATAGCATGGATGAGTTTTTGCTGAGATTGAAATATCACAAACTCAGATACTGTTTTGAATCTGATTTGGATTTATAGTTTTTGTCAATGTTTTGTTTCATCTCATTGCAAAATAACATGCAAAGGAAATGAGATAGATTTCCAAGGAAATGAGCAATTTCAAAGAAAAATCTATTGAAAATGAGTCTGATATAAAACATGCATGGCTATAACATCAAATATATTGTTGTTACAATGCTAGAACATGGATGAATTTTCCTTCAAAACCTGTTTAAACCACTGCAAATCTGCTCAATGTTGAATCCTCAATGAGCTCACCTCTCAAGTAGTGTTGGGTTTCCGTCCAACCTACAAATATCCCAGGGTTCCCATCCTCAAATATTGCTGCTAGTGTTAAACCATCAACAACGGAGAAATTATCAAGTATAATAGAATGAGACTCCAAACCCCAATCGAACCTTTAAAGAAATCCCCAGTCAAAAAGCTATTAATTTCCCTCCGATTGTTTCATTTAGCAACTTAGGGAAATAGTAATATTTGTCTCACATTTAATACTTCACTCCCATGGCCTAGCAAAGATTTAAGTTATAACATTAAGTTGGCCCCTTTTTAATAATTGCCAATGAATAATTAAATTCATATTTGCAATAACTATATCTTTTTCCTCCTTTAATCTAATTAAACACTTAAGCCCCTTTATTAACTTGATGCTTTAGACTCTGGGGAGAACAAATAATAGGCTAGCATTAGTCTTTATTTATTTATTGACGTGCTAGCAAAAAGGGGACATGATCTAATAGATCATGTTTCTATTACGGAAATTTCCACAGATGCTATCCTTAGATATTCAAGTGATTTTATTGTACATAGAACAATATAAGTCAATAATTGCCAAACCAAAATGAGCGGAGAACCAATAAAAGAAAAATCACAATCATAAGGATATAGAATTGATTTAATTAAGTTACTAGAGACCAAACATCAGGGCTTATGTTAGAGAGTTGCTGGTTGATCCACGAAGGACTGCAATTCAGTGAATGACAAAAATACTTAGTCAAAAAATTAATAAAAATTTAGTTGGATTAACTCAAAGGGTGCAACCATAGCTAAGGAGAGACTGTTATTAAAGAAGAGTCACAAACCTTTATTGACACAATCTTTGCAAAAGTACATGAGATATAAAAAGAAGGATAAGATATCGAAAGGGATATTGGGAGCACTCTTAAAGGGAATTAAATCTTATGTAATTTCCCGCAAGTCTCGTGTAATAGCAAGTGATATCCTATAGCTTATCTAGGCATTAAAGCTGACTTACAGAATATTATAACTAAATTCCATTATGAGTAAGGGATCGATATATGGTCTAATATATATGTTGTAGCATTTATCTATTAATAATAGTGAAAATCAGAAATATATATCAGTTATGTTGTATATATATATATATTCAGAATGCATAAGATAGCTAATATATACATATCCAATTCCTTAATCACTTGCTAATACATTGAGAGGATAGGTTGGTATTATGTACGGAGAGGTGGAGTAAAACCTCACAATGTAGGAGGAAACTCCCAAGATGGGGTAGGGATGGGGAACTAAAGCCTTGAGGGAGTCTACTTGTGGATTGGTGTCAACTACTGTACAAGAACTAAATCCACATCCTTTTTGAACCTATTGATTAGGAGAGGAATAAGGAATTAGGGCTTAAGTATGTAATATGGATCAATGATTTTTTCTTAATTTAAATGCATAGTTATGTATGTTAATCATTAGGAATAGACATTCTCATAGTATAGAACATTACAAATTGCCATTCCCAAGTGCAAATCCAAACCTTAGTTGGGAATTTCAGGGTAAAACAAGTTTAGTCCTGGTTGGAGACATTAGAATATAGCAGAAGTTCAGCAAGAAGCAGAAAATTTGTCTCTTTATATGTATATTGGATAGTTAGTTGAGTTGAATGCCCCATTCAGTAGAAATACTTTAGCATAGATGGGAAAGAAAATATCCCACATTCTGTGTGTGTGTGTGTGTGTGTGAGAGAGAGAGAGAGAGAGAGAGAGAGAGAGTGGGGGGAGAGGCTAAACTAATATTGAGCAAATGTGTCCAAAATTCAGATAGCAATAGTAATAACAACAATTATGTTTCACACTCATAGCTAATTATGTAAGTTATATAGCTATTTTAATATTTTTTTTAATGGCATGAATCAATTTTAAAACAATTATGTAATAGTTAATGACTATATAAGTTCATGTTGATTTACATAGTGACTTTATCAAACTAGCTTATAGCATGCTATAGATAGTCCTATTCACATTGATTAAGCTTCCTCTTACAGACTTTTAGACTATTGTCTCATTCCATCTAGTTGAGATATGTGTAATCACTTTGTGAGACACCTAGTACATGCTCATTAGCCACTTGCTTGCACATTTGTTAAGTGTGCTCACAAGTGTCACATGTTTGGAGGGGTAGTGAGTCACAGTTTCCTGCCTTCTTACTCATATACCTTGCATATATATGAAAGGCACTCTATGTAAATTACTTACCCTCTCTTTATAAATGAATATTTTTTCTATTTGTGTTAAGTAGAATGAATATTTGATGTCTATATTCAATAACATCAAGGAGGAATGTTATTTGCAGTCAGTTTGTGGACAATTATTGCAGGTAGTTACTGAATAGTGGTTATACCAAACAAGCAATGTAATATGGTTACAAAATTACACCAACATTCTCCCTCTTATTACATTAAAGCTTAAAATGTCAAATTCACCTTTCTCTAGGGACCCACCACAAGGCTTACATAACAAAATGTAATGAGCCTTGCTGGCTGTCACTCAAACTATGCTAAAGAATGGATTTTTTGTGTATTTCAAATATATGCTTACTGCTTTTTTCAGAATATATGAAATATATAACAATGCATAGAAATTGAAATTACACATTCTCTCTTTTATATTTTATTATGCAACATATGCAAAGGTATGGCAAATATATACAATGAACACACTTGTTTATCGAAATGCAATGAACTTGATACAACATAACACAATGTTGGTCTCCAGCTAAGATTCAAACATATAAGCTCTCCTCCAATGCTAATGTTGGCCCTTCCAGCAGCAACATAGGCCTTGAATTTGCAAACGCGTCCCTGTAATTGCAATTACTGCCTGCCTTAAAACTGAATGCAGCCCTTCTAGAAATCCACACTAATACCTTTGAAAATCTCAGAGCTCACATCTGCCCAAAAAACAGTAATATAACAGAAAAAACATGTTTCTTTGGTATGATTCGATTCGGCAAAATTAATCCAAAAAAAAACAATATATGGCACAATTCATTGGCAATTGAAAACCAATTCAAAGTGCAAGCAATGTCTAAAAGAAAATCACAATCTCTCTAGCTCATCTGAGCTCATTGAAACCATCCATTGACTTACTACAAATAGGAAGCTCCACCAGACGAAGTCATAACCCTCAACAAGCTCCTCTAATCATAGTATTAGCCTACAAGGACCCAATAATTGGCTAAATCTATTCACAATCATGGTCATGCTAAAATGGGGACATTACAATTCTCCCTCGCCAAGATTGTTTGTCCCCAAACAATCATAGGAATCAAAGAAACAAAATGATCCACGCAAAGCCCAAGGATAAATATGAATAATGTCTCTGTGGTCACCTACAAACTCCTGTGATGATAACACTATCCACAAAGCTATCTTGAACATATTGTCATCATACCAACAATGGCGACTCACCCAATCTGTAGTGGCAATTCTATCTCCACCTTGATATGAAAATCGCATCCATCCATAACAAGGAAAAATGGATATCCGATATCATCTATTAGATCAAAACTCCCTATACTAGTGCACACCCTACCAATCTGTAATGAGTATGAAGTCTATTTGTGCAACAGGAACTAATACTCCTAAAAGCTCCTGTACCATAACCCAAATATCCATCCTCTGCAAAATCGTCATGGACATGTTGACTCTGCAAGTAGGCTCTTGCTAACTCGCAACAACTAACCCCATCAACTATAGATAGTGTGAAAACCCATCACTTAAAATATGGTATGAACTTGTAGCCAACCCACACCTGTGCGAAACAAATTCCTCTACTTATGGGTCAAAAGAGAAATGATGAGCGCAACTCACTGTGTAGTTACGATAAAATGCTTTGATCTTTGTTAGTAATAAGTATCTCATTTTCATCAAACTAAGAACCAAAAGATGACTCCAATCTTCGTCTCCGAATAATTGGTTGGACAGGATCTCAAGTAACCCTCTCAATAAACCCAACCACAAAATCCCTGTGGGAAGCATTGTAGTCAAAGTCTCTACAATCTTTCCCACCAAAACTTGAATACCATGAGAACCCCAGATGAGAGTACCCTCAGAAGCTCTAAATGGTCCTTCCTACGATTCTGGATTCTCAAGCAAATACTCCATAAATGACTTTGTACAGTAGAAATTATATGAATAAGTATCAACTTTCTACCTCGCAATCCACAACTAATCCCTCTGAGACTGTGGCACTACCAACTATCTATCGCTATCAACTGTACGAGATGAAGTAGTAGATTTGCTTCTAGCAGAAGGAAATAAATCCCCATGAGAGCTCATCTTCAAATTAGATGATAGCCTACCCAAGTCCTATGAAGAAGAGGGAGTAGTGTTAGGAATTGGCACACAACTCTCTAAAGAATCCACTATTGTCACATCAAGACTCTCATTTAAGTTGTTTCACATTATCTATTAGTGTGGCGACTACTAGAGCACTTGGTATAAAAGGAAACTCTCTATAGTCCTCCACCAATGCACTCATCTCATATGTAGCTACTGCACTCATATCTGTGATGGATGCAACTATATCCTCGTTACATCCATCATCCCTATCTGTGGAAGTCAATTCACCACCAACCACCACTCTATGCAGTTGAACTAGATTTGAGGATTGGGTAGATTGTAAACACACCAACTCCATGACCGTCTCTCTCAATTGTAGTCGCAACTCCTAGAGAGCCAATTGGGTGTTTTCCAACACCACAGAAGTCGCCTTAAGCTTATAGGTGAGCTCAACCTTCTTCTCCTCTTTCCCTAACAATGCCTCGTAACAAGTGCTACCCCACTTAAGAAGGTAATCCCTGTCAGCTACCAATTGTAAATAATTATGCTTCA
Organism: Cupressus sempervirens; assembly: GCA_028749045.1. Taxonomy (NCBI): domain Eukaryota; kingdom Viridiplantae; phylum Streptophyta; class Pinopsida; order Cupressales; family Cupressaceae; genus Cupressus; species Cupressus sempervirens. The sequence continues at coordinate 128,645,381 of CM053783.1, forward strand.
AGATCCTAATAGCCTCTTGAAGTGAATGAAACTCTGCTAGGGAAAGGCAACTACCACCATGTTCATCTAACATAGGAGAACCCCAACTAGATATAGCTAAAATCTATCAGATAACATCATAATGCTCAAGAGCTGAAACATATTAGTCACTCACCTTCAACTATTTGGTCACATGATGTCTTTGCATACCCTGGCTCCTATGTAAGCTCTTTGACTCAATAACTCCATTGTGATAGGAAACTGTATCCTCACTACTCACTACATGATCACTAACATCATGTGCGCTAACAACCTCACACATGTCCATCAACGAGGTACAGCTATTGGGTACCTCTGCAAACAACTCATTCGAAGTAGAATTCGTCGCTATGTATAGCTCCCCATAAATCTCTGCCCCCTCCTCAATTGTAAGTCCCTCTAAAACATGATCTTGGTACCTATTATTGTCCCATGACAACTTCAAGTCATCATTCAATGTCTGACATGATAATCCAGAATCACTACAGCATGAAACATCCTCATGCAAATCATCAAAATTGCCCATAACACTAGTGTCAACATCGTCTAATTGAAACTTCTCTGCTATCTCCTGTTGTTGCATATATGCCTCAATGTCAACATGTAGATTAACATCACTATGACATGAATCTACACCATGTAACTCCTCAACTCTCAAATTGTGAGAGTTATCACCAAGTGATTCCATGCCTTCATCTTCTACACATGAGACGACTGTTGTCCCTTGCACTGACCCAACACTATGATTGCTGCCATAAAAATCAAAACTGTCAGTACTCATGTCCTCCTTGCAATCTTCAAAATCAATACCCTAATCAAGAAATTCTTGACTAGCAATGGTATCAATTGTATATTTTGCACTCACACTATCCAAAATATCATCAACATACTCACATAAGGGATTGTTGTCCTAAAAATTAGACCCTATATTACCCATATCCCCACTACTACCAACTAATGTAAGAAAACCATTATAGGTAGCTAGCATGTCCTCAATATTTTCTAAATCACTAACACTAGAATCCTCAAACTATTGGGATTCAATACTGTCGTCCTCTAATGAAACTGACTCATCCACATGTGCCTGTTTAGAATCTTCATCATCATAATTGTAGATAGGAGTAGTGGCTTCTCCACTAAGCACAGGATTATGTTCACCATGATCGCTAGCTGCTAAAAATTCACTATGAAGACTCCTAGATGTCCCCTTTGTGAAAATCTCTAGATTCTCTTGCTGCATTTTTTGTGAAGCGGACTTGTTGAAAAAGGAAATCATAAACCTAGCTGCCCTATCAACTATTGCTGGATTTTAAAGTCTTGCATTTAGCCTTTCATGTGGTTGCCTCAATTTCTCCATTTGATTTACTAAGGAACTTGTTTGTTTTTTGAAATGTGACACACTGCTCAATTGGTTTCCATATTTACTGGATATTTGTCCATGATTAAAATAACTTGTGAGAGTGTTGATCACTCACAAATCAAGCATGAGAACCCAAAATTTTCAGCCCTGCAAGATGGCAAGAAACTACTCTAATACCACTGTAATGAGCCCTATTGGCTCTCACTCAAACTATGCTAAATAATGAATTTTTTGTGTTTTTCAAATATATGCTTTCTGCTTTTTTTTCGAACATGAAATATACAACAACGCATAGAAATAGAAATTACAAATTCTCTCTTTTGTATTCTATTATGCAACATATGTAAAGGTATTGCAAATATATACAATGATCACATTTGTTTATCGAAATGCAATCAACCTGATATAACAGATTGCAACATTGGTCTCCAACTGAGATTTAAATACATAAAATTATCCTCCAATGCTAATGCTGGCCCTTCTAGTAGCAATATGGGCCTTGAAATTGCAAACGCAGCCCTGTAAATTCAAGCATTGCTGCCTTAAAACTGAATGGTGCTCTTCCAAAAACCCATGCTAATACCTCTAGGATTCTTAGAGGTAATATAACAACACAAATGTGCTTCTCTAGTATGATTCAGTTCAACAAAATAAATCCAAACAAAAGCAATAGATGGAAAATTCATTGACAATTGAAAACCCATTCAAACTGCAAGCAAAGTTTGAAAGAAATTCACAATGTCTTCAATTCAAACCCTCAAACTCCAAATTCACCACAAAATGCAAACAAAATATATTCAAGAATGATTTCATTTGTAACAAGCCATTGCTTTTATAATAATAAAACAAATCTTCCTTATCACTCCAACAGTTAGCTTCTTGAAGACCCTTTTTCAATTAAATGGCCTTTTCTTTATACTTAGGCACATATTTGAATAATATAATTTATTAACTCTATTTGGCTCCAAAAATGACCTTTCCATCAATATCATGATATTCTGACACACATGATCATTGTTTCCTATGCCCAAGATTTAAAACTTTTCAACTTGATTCCAATGAGCTATGACACTAAAGTAACCAATATACAATACCAACAAAAATAACAAACTTAGTGTATTTAATTAAATAATAATCATAATTCACCCATCTTGCGAAAATGATTGAAGAAGCATCAAAAACAAAATCTGACAACACATGAGTGATCCTGATGAAGAAAGACGATAAATTAACCCAATGGGGTGAGTTAATATAGAAGCCAAAAACAAAAACTGAGAGCACCATTCAACTCCTTTAACTCATCTAAGCCCATGGGAACCATCCATTGGGACAAGATTAAATAATTCCCATGTCATCATAAAATGTAATCTCCAATCCAAATTCAAAATCGATATCGATAGGAATTCAAAATCAATGCCATAAGTTGAAAAAAATGACTGCCTTGGAATGCATGGTAATTAGTTTTCTACGTCATTATCTCTTCTTAAACTTGATCTTTAAATATTGCAAAAACAACAACCTCCTAGATGGTGCAGGTGGAATCAATCCAAGCCAAGATCTCTAATTCATTCTATCACATTGCAAACAATATTCACCACACCCAATAATCTTTGCATTCTTCCATTCTTCTCACCACTTATGCATCTAGAACAGTGCTTTTCATGTCTCCGAGTCATATTGAATCAGATACCTTCATATGCCTATAGAAATGACACCTACACAACTATGCCTTCAACCCTTCATCAAAACTTGCTTTGATACCATATGTGAAAGTAGAATGAATATTTGATATTTATATTCAAGAACATCAAGAAGTATATGTACAATGTTATTTGCAGTCCATTTGTGGACTATTGCTGCAAATAGTTACCGAATAGTAGTTATACCAAATGGACAATATAATATGGTTATGAAGTTACAGCAACAATTTGTAACAATTTAATTTCACTCGTAGAAGGTAGTTTGAACATTTCCATTCTAGAAAATTCCAACATGATATCAGAACAAAGGTTGCACATTCTTTCATGCATTTAGGTGATTCTGTACATAGCTCATTATAAGAGTGTCATGGATTAAAATCATCATCAATATTGAGTCCAGAAGGTCTGAGTAACACAAAAATATCCTTCATTCTTTGGCTTCTAAATATGTTGTCACGCCCCCTTTTCTAGGTCAATGAATTTCATCGTTTCATTAGCTGTTTGGCCTTGGTCCCGTAGGATAACCAAGTACTCTCTGGGATCAGTTCAATTTTTGGCCTCGGAAGTTTTAGTTGTTGGCAAATCAGGGTTGTTTTAGTGGGTTTTTAGACACTTACTTTTTTTAGTAAGTTAGTAGGCTTAGTTTTCTTGGCACTTTACTGTTGGACTAGGAGTGTCTCGTTGAGACCTTTCTAGCAAGTTATCACAAATGTTTATCCAAGTCCATCTGATTAGTGATTTTAATGCTTGAATATTTAATTGATTTATTAAATAAAGTGACTTTATAAAATAAGTTCATTATTAAATGCCACTTTAATAGTAGGGGCACTTTATTTCCTTGGTGGGAAAAAGTATTATTTTAAAAATAAAATTAAGAGATAGAAGAGGGAATGTGAAGAGTCACCTGGGTGTATTTTAAAGGAGGAGCTCATTTATGCTTGGTTTATTATTTTGGATTTTATTTTCTCTCTTGAAAAGTTTATCAAGCTACAACTTTTAGCAAGTGCTACAACTTTTAGCGAGGATGGAAACCCTTGATCTTGGATAGTGGATGGAAATCTGTTATTGATTGGAGACATCACGGAAGTGTTTCACATAGTGCTTTAGGTTCATATTTTTCATATCCAATCTTGTATTTTTTGTAACTAAAATTAGATTTTTTGGTTGTTTTACTGAAGAACTTTAATGAAAAATTATTTTTGGAAATGTATTTCTGCTAGAGATTTATTGCAATAACATTTTGCCACTTCTTTTTATCTGGTTATTTAATGGGATTTTACTAGTGAAATCTGAAATGCATTGCATGAATTTTTTTTTTTTTTAAACTTTTGAGATTTTTGTATGAGATTTGGGCAAATATCTAGTTAGGGTTATTACAGTGGTATTAGAGCATCAAACTTGTCATCCTACTAGGTATAGATAGAGGTTTCATTAGAACACAGTTTTAGATATACAAATGGAGTAATATTTTACAATAGCATTTGATGAATACTTGCCTCTAAAAAGAACATTGGAATAAGATTTATTCTCATCTTAATTTTGAACACTCTCCAATATTTCTATATTTATTTTAAAAGATTAGAGGAGTTGTTATGGCCCAATAGACTACATGGGATGAAACTTTGCAATGGGACAAGATTAAATAATTCCCTCCCTAATGTTGTGGATGTGAAATCTGGTGTTCAGGGAATGACTGCTTGAAGAGAACAACGAGTGAGTTTTAGAGGAATTATATATTTTAATTTACTTCTTGTTACTAGTCTTTGGGCTTCTATTGTCCATTTGAAGGGAGTGATTTAATATGGTCAATCTGGTGTTTATATATCTAAAAGCCGATTTCATACTATTTCCATAACATAATTTTGCTAAAGTTGTAGTTCTTCGTTCCATTGGTGGAAGGTATATATTTTATTGCAACTGCATTGGTTCTTGTAAAAAGATTAACAATGTCATGAATAATGTATGAGGGATTTTTTGGAACTATAATATTAATTTTGTGCCAAAACTTCTTAAGTTCGGCTAATAGCATTTGACATTTTGTGTCAAAACACCCATGTATGTCAATATTTAAATTGCTATTACTCAACAACTTTATTATATAGTTAGCAGTAATATTCATTTGGTGGATTTTTTATATTTTTGGTGTTAATGTTTTGCCTAGAAATAATGATAAACAACAATAAAGAAAAAAATAAAATAAAATAGGTACAAAAGATACAAGAACTTATCTTGGGAAAACCCTTCAACCTGAAGGAAAAAACTCAACCGCACCAAAAAAATATCTTTTTTATTAATAATAGAAGTTCAAGTACAAGCTTTTCCACTTGATGTGATACCAATCACACAAGGCAATCATATTTATAGAATTGAAATCCCCTATATATCAAAACCAAATGTCTCTTCAATTTCCAAATACAAGTCTCTTCATATTTCCAAACACACGATTCTTCACATGACAAATGTCTCTTCATATAATATTATCTCAAATATTATCATAAACATCTCCAGTTGTTGACACAATAACAAAGTCTAAGATAAAGATCTCTATCGTAGCTACGATCTTCAACACTCCCTCTTAGCAAGAGAAAAATCTTTAGTATGACAGACACACATAGTTGCAACCAACTATGTCGATGATAAATTCTCATCACATAGATTCTCAATAAAACATGTTCTCAACATAACATAATTCACCACAGTGGCAAAAAGTTGAAGTCATGGAGTCACTGACACATGACTGCCACCATGCTTACTTACAGAGGGTGGTCCACCATACCTACTCTTAGAGGGTGGAGTCATGGCTTTCAACCTAGATTTATCCTAGAGAAGAATGCATTTCCACCATGCCTACTTGTAGAGGGTGGTCCACCCTACCTACTCACAGAGGGTGGAATGAGAACTTTCACCTCAAACTTCTCCCAAAGAAGAATGCATTTCCACCATTCCTACTCGCAAAGGGTGGATCCACCATACCTACTCAGAAAAGATGGAACTAGGGATTTTGCCTTGAACCTCACTTGCAAAGAACTCATTAACAAGGGATTTCACCTTCAACTTCTCCTTCATAGAGAACACATTAATAAGGGATTTCACCTCAAACTTCTCTTTCATAGAGAAGAACTCATTAACAATTCATATAAGAATGGTTGAGATTCTCTCTCAATAGAGACTCCCTCTCAGCAAGGACAACTTTAATCACAACAATAAGATAGGTGATAAAAGGGAGCTTTAGCAATTACACTACCACATAAGTTTGCAAAGAATTAGATGTGACCTCCCTCTGAATTTGAATAATCTCCCTTTGAATATCATTTCCTGCATATGATCTTTCTCTTTTACTGAAGATATGTGTCATCAATTTAGTCCAAGACTACAAGCAATGTCCCCATATATTCTACGTGAATCTGCACATAATCTCTCAGCATTCCATTGATCCATCCTGCAACCAAGAGAGATTAGTAATAAACTCAAATATAGAGATCAAGGTTATATAGTATATACCATTCCTAGTAATATAACAAAAAATTGAGATCAATACTTATATCTTTGTAGTTTAATCTTCCTCACAATTAAACTCCAGGTTTAATCTTGATAATACATGAAATAAATTGTAAAGGTAGTCCAACAGTATCAATAAAATGTCAATGTTTTTCCTAGAAATACTGATAAACAACAAAAAAGAAAAAAATAGAATAAAAATAGGCACAAAAGACACAAGAACTTATCCTAGGAAAACCCTTCAACTTGAAGGGAAAAACCCAACCGCACTAGAAAACTCTCTTTTATTAATAATAGAAATTCAAGTGCAATGCTTTCCATTTGATGTGATACCAATCATACAAGGAAATCATGTATATATATAGATTTGGAAGACCCTTCATATCATAACTAAAGGTCTCTTCAATTTTCAAATACTAGTCTCTTCATATTTCCAAATGCATGATTCTTCACATAACACATGTCTCTTCATCTAATATTATCTCAAATATTATCATAAATGTCTTCTCCAGCTGTTAACACAATAGAAAAGCCAGAATAAAGATCTCTATTGCAGCGACAATCTTCAATAGTTGGGACATTAACTTTCTCCATAAGATTGTTTCCAAGAAACTTTTGTGTCGTGCTTTACTGTGAAGATTAAGGAGTTGGGAGAATAATATTAGCAGTTTATCTACTTCCTGTATGTTTGGCGGAGATTCATTTGAGGGAACATTTTAAAATATTTTCTGACCAATATGGAATGAATATAGACAACAACTATTTCATGAAGACTATAGATGAGATTTTTTTGCTTCAATTCATTGTCGTTACTCAAGATTGGGTTTGGTAGTGTGAATTTGGAGGATGTTGGGGAAAATAAACCCAAGGAAAATAGTTATACGCAAGCTCGAATAAATTTGGATGGACATAATAATGAATAAGATATTTTCTGTTGCTGGCTTGACTTTAGGATTTCGAGGCCATTTTTAAACATTAATTGAATCATGGGGCCCGAGCTTATTTCAGCTTATTATATGTATGGTGTAAAGTTCAGAAACTATTGATTACATACAAGTCATGAAGTTATTATGTGGAAACTTTGGTGTTGAAAATTCATTGTGGGACCCAATTAAATTTTTGAAGAGGGACTTCAAGAAAAATATATCAATGAACCACCTATAGTTTTCAGAAAAACTAACTATGAGCATAGCTTTCTTGTAGGCAGAGGTTGTTGAGGAGTTTTTTGTATTGTTGTGGCTTAGTATTGTTGGAGTTTCTAGTAGGCCATGATCGTTTCTTGAGAATCTGGAGATTGCAATGACAATTTTAACAAGAAGCCCTTGTTCATATCACTAAATCATTGCATCTGTCGTGGAGTATCTTTCTTGAAGAAGGGGGTATTTTCTGCTCCAAAAATTGAATTATATGAGTCAAACGTGTTGGGGAGTTTGAAAATGAAACGAACATATATGCATTGTTTTAAATGAAGTCATGAGTTGAACTGCTAATATTGTTTTTCATAGACATGGAGGAAAAGAATTCAGAGAAGTGGAGGTATGTATTTGTCGTTGCTAGATTTCAAGCTGGACCAAGGGAAACTGTGAGACCTTTTCTGGATTGTGGTCATTGTAATGAGATAGAATAGTAGGGTGGGATTCTATATGTCCTATCAAATTGTAGGGGGCCCCTGCATGCCCATAGAATAGTAGGCCCCCCCTGCTTGCATAAGGCCTAAATAAACAATAGGCCTTTGCTGTAAAAGCTGCCATCTATGCCTTTGGTCTATGCCTTTGTCAATGCCTATGTGGGGTTCTTATCAAACCATCTTGGCATAGAGTAGGGTTAAAGACAACAAAGGTCATTTGCAAAGGACATTCCTGAATTTAGTTTGTGAGCATCTCCTTCCTTGTCGCGATTCTTGTGTGAATCATTATCTTTGGAAAAGGGGTTATTTAAATTGTTGCTGTATACAAAAGCATGGAGTAATATCACAACCACAAGATTGTAAGAGCAACAAACCAAGAGGAATATGCAAGGGCAATGACCAGATTGCAGCTTAGACTGAAGTGGCAAAGGTCTGTAGATCATTTGGGCATCATTGGCAGATTCTTACATGACTATTTTTATGCCATACTTGGGTCAGACAAGATATATGGATTAGTTAGCCACTTGGTGTAACTATAGCTTGGCTGGTCCTTTACAAACTAGACTATATTATTCATAGATTAAAAGGGTGCAGGAAAATATTGGATCAAAACATAAATACAAACCATAGTGGTAGCACATATACATTTGAAAATTCAGATTTTGAACCATTTGATGATGTTCCAAAATATCATGACAAAGGAAAGATGCTTGATTTGCAAAAGGTCATGAGGTGTCGTGGTCAAGCTCAACTTCAGTTAAACCATAATATGCACTAGAGTAAAAGGGATGAATAATTGAGTATGTTGAGTGAGTACAATACTCTTCCTATGCATGTCAAAAAAAGATTTACCCTTCACTGATTACATGGGCTTTCATCCAAGTCTTCAAAACAAAAATAATGTAGCAAAGAAACGATTCTGTGGGACAGCTCATGAACTTCTGGCACAAGGAGCTTGCAAAGAGTTGCATGAGGAGTTTTCAACAATCAAAACTCAGCTTACATGTGGCCGTGAAAAGGAAGAGATACCAACCACCAACAATTTACAGCCTTCTAATGATCATGCGGAATATGTTTAATATGGCATAGGTCTATTGATAGGTAGTATGGAAGTAAAGGTTTCTTGTGGGGATACATACACTATTGCTCTTGATGGGCATAGTGCTAATGCATTGGGAAGACTTCCCAATCAGCCAATGATAGTGACTCTATATCCTTTGTGAGTGTTGATGTTGATTTTGATCTAGACTTAATGGTCTTTACATATGGTATGGATTCTTCTTGTGATGAAATTGTTTTGAAAACAGTGCTACCCCTAATTCCTTTACATAGCTAGGTATGAACAATAACATCTATGATGTGGATATGTATGAGGAAACACATTCTTCCAGCTCATGTGCATTTTACTTCTCTCATACACATTCTAGTTCGCCTTATTTGGAGAATCAAATGAAGTATCTAAAGATAAAATAATTGCATCTTTTTTCACATTTTGATAACATATATGAGAAGTGTTTTTGTCTTGCATAAATATAAGTGTGGTATCATTCGTACTTGGCATTCATCACTAGAGTTTAGGCGATCTTATTATAAATTTTGTCCCCATACTCATCGAAGTCTGAAGGATCTTGTAGTAAACCATACGTCCTTGTTACCTCTCATCAACCACCCCATACACCATAATCTCCTCCCTTCATCGTATGTTGCCCTCAACAACTCACAGTATGTCTATACGGCTTGCTTCCTTTCCCCACTATATGACTTGTTTGATAGTATGAATGATCCAACACCACCTCACGATTGGACCCAACATCACTGTATAGTTAGACCTACAACACAATATGACCATCCTATTGACACTGTACAACCAACTCTTCAACATCGTATGGTTACCTCCCTATCACTATTTGGGAGAACTTGATACTATACGGCCACATCATTGGCTTATACGACAGGGTTAAGGAGAACTTTTGTGTTGAGGCTGACAAGGGAATGAATAGAGAATCTGAAAGGGTGCACATAGTGCCTTCCATGTACGGCATAAAGGGAGGAACATTACAGTATTATCGTAGCTAGGAGCTTGCCAGCTTGTGGATAGTGAATGCAAGTTTATACCCAAAAATGAAGGTGGTACCACTTGGTAAAATGGGAGATTCGCAAGATCCCACGGCCAAAGTCATGTCACTATTGATTGAGCTCACTAGGAATGTGGTACAAATTAACGACACTTAGCGGCTTATGGAGGAAATGCTATGAAAGTTGGTTGAGGGGGAGAACACAATGGATATAGTGACGATTCAGTTACAAGAAAGGTAAATCCTCATCCTACATGTTCTCAACCTTGCATTGCCAAACTTCCCTCCACAAAATGAGGCACCTCACAAAGGACGGGAAACCAACTTTTGAAGAAATGCAAGAACAGTTATGGGAAGATTGGAGGAATCCTAATATGGAAGGGATATATCGTACAAAGATTATGCAAAATTAAGAATGAGGTACTTAGGTGGTGGCAATCATAGTTTTCAATGACGACCTCAAAAAAAAGTTAGGAAGGTAAATATGTCTTTGTTTGATGGATTTGGATCAATCTTTGCATAAGCATGGGTAGTGAAAGGCAATACCTTCTTCCATCTCAATTCAATGCCCAAAGAGGAAGCAATTAATTTTTCCGCCCTCCACTTAGGAGTGGTGCATGAATGGTAGCATCACGGTATGTTTAATCTCAGACATGACCAAGTAAATACTTATGTTGAGTTTATAGAAAGACTTATAAATTGGTTTAATGCAAAAGATCAATAACTCAATTTTAAAGAATTGGCACAATCGAGGCAATCAAAGTTAGTTGACAATTACATCACTGATTTTCAGAGATACTTGTAGCTGACATCTTAGAGAGGCGAAAAATTGTGCTATTCATGGATGGCTTAAAAATCATTGAAGGGATGAAAGGGGTTCAATCCCAACACCCTCTCTAAGACAATCAAGAAGGCTCAAAGTATGGCATCATCATCAACCTCATCTTTTTGGAGTTATTCATACACCAAACCACCATTGGCTCTGAAGGAAAAAGAAAACACAACCCCTCCAAAGAATCCTTTTTTGGTTGAAGCTACTAGGCAAGAACTTAGGAGGAGAAATTTATGTTTCAACTATAAAGAGTTGTGGGTACCTAGGCACAAATGGTTAGAAAAAGGAAAAATAAACTACATTGAGGACATGTCAAACGATGAGGAAGAACAAGAGAATTCGAAACTCAAAGGGGATAGCCAACAAGAGGTTCTCAATGAGATCATCTTAAACCGTACAAAGAGGATCATCGCATTGATACAACGTGGAGGCACCATGGATTTTTCTAGTAGGACGAAGTGAATGGCTTTCAAGGGACATGGAACCCTCCAAGGACAGAGGGTCATAGTAATGCCAAACAACGGAGCTACACTTAATTCCATAAACTCATTACTCATAAAGTGAAGAGGTTTACGTATGGAGGCACAAATGGGATTCCAAGTCAAGGTGGCAAGAAGAACTCTCATATCATGTACCACCTGGTTCCCCAACTAAGCATTACCATGGGAAACTACATAGTGATGAATGACTTCATTATAGTGGATCTAGATGACATGGAGACCATTCTGGGCATCCAGTGGATGGAGACTTTCAACAAGTACAGACAGAGCTTCAAGTGAATGGAATTCTCCTTCATTGTTGATGGAAAGAAGGTTTCCCTGAGAAGGATGGAAAATGATGGATTGAAGGAGGTTTCAGCACGATAGCCGAAGGCCATCTTCCGGCATGAAATGTCTCCTGGGTAGTACATTACTTCATTTTGATAGAACCCATGAAAAGGCAACATGTGTGTACTACCAAGATGATGAGCTTTAGGTCATTTATGCTAAATAGGATAGGGTTTTTGCCAACATTCCACCTAGCATACCCCTACACCAAGGTTTTGAGCATAATATTGAATTGGAAGCTAGAGCCAAGTCGTCATCACCACACTATACTATCATCCAAAGAAGTTTAAAGATGAGATTGAAAAGACAATTCAAGATTTGTTTGATAAGGGATGACATTACGTATGCGTGTGGACTACTGTGTGTTGAACAAGAAGACAATCGAGAACAAATACCCTATTCTCAGGATCGATGAACTGCAAAATGAGTTGCAAGGCATAGTCTATTTTTCCAAAATAGACCTTTGAGAAGGATATCACCAAATTGGCATGAGAGAACGAGATGTGGAAAAAATGGCTTTCTAATGTCAGTGTGAACAATGAGTTTATGATCATGTCATTCAGGTTAACGAATACAGCCGACACATTCCATTCCTACATGAACCACATATTCAACAAACAGTTGCATAAGTTCTTGTTTGGTATTTCTTGATGGCATCCTTATTTACAATAAATCATGGGAAGAGCATTTAAGGCATTTGGATGAAGTCCTCAGAATTATGGAGGCATAATCATTGTTTGACAAACAATCCAAGTGTGAGTTTAGGATGGTAGATATATCATATGTGGGACATTTCATCAATTGATATGGAGTTTAGGTTCAGCAAGAAAAGATTCAGGTTATTTTTGACTCATTTCTACAAAAAATCTCTCAAAGTTACAAGAATCTTTTGGATTGTGTAGTTACTATAGGAGGTTTGTAAAAGCTTGCTCTCAGCTCAATGTACCGTTGATGAATTTGACTAAGAAGGATTCTTTTCATTTGAGTGAACAAGTACAATAGAGCTTCGATAATTGAAGGAAGAAATGAGTATTTGTTTGGTTCTTGCATTACTGTATTTTGCTCAACCTTTCATCTTGGAGTGTGATGCCTCCAATGAGGGCATTGGTGCAGTATTGATGCAAGATTGACACCCGATAGCTTTTGAGAGTTGGAAACTCACACAGGGTGAACAGTTATATTCTATCTATGATAAAGAGATGTTGGCCATTGTACACACCCTTACCAAGTTTTGGCAATATCTGATGGGTGCCAAGTTTGTTGTCTGTATTGATCACAATGACCTGAGATACTTTTTGGAATAGAGGGATCAAAATGAGAGACAACAAAAATGAGTAAGATTGATTCAAGCCTTTGACTTTTATATTTAACATGTGAAAGGAAAGAATAATGTTGTCATTACAGATGCTTTGTCAAGAAAACCCACCATCTATTCATTATCCCAAATTTCAATAGATTGGCAGTAATGCTTATTGGTGGAATACTCCAAGAATACTTTTGCATGTAAATTAATGGATGGTGACATTTGGGACAATTGATATAGGGCAGTTGACAACATCATCTACTACAAGGACATGATCTACTTGGTGTCTAAATCCATGTTGAAACATAATTTTTTTGAAGGAAATGCGCACCTCACCATTGGCAAACATCCAGGATTCCTCAAGACCTACTGGCAGATTAGGGAAATATTTTCCTAGAAGGAACTTAAGAATGATGTATTACGATACATTTGGGAATGTACAACAGGTCAACAAGACAAATCTGAACACACATTACCGGTGGGCTTGTTTCAGCCATTGCCAATACCAGAACAAATGTGGGATAGTGTTTCTAAGGAATTCATCACTGGGCTTCCAAAAGTAAATGGTAGAGATTGCATTTTTGTAGTGGTTGACCTGCTGACAAATTATGTACACATTTCTTTGTCATCTCCACTGAGTGCCAAGTTGCACAAGTGGCAGAGTTATTTTTTAAAGAGGTTTTATGCTTGAAGGGGTTGCCACGAAACATAGTAAGTGGTAGGGATAGTCACTTTCTCGACACTTTCTAAACAAATATATTTTGGCTAATAGGGACAAAATTGTTGTCAAGCACCATCTATCACCCCCAGATCAAAAAAGAGATAAATTGTGAATAAATGCTTGGAAGGGTACCTCTGGAACTATGTTTCAGTGCAACAAAGGACATGGGTAGAATGGTTGCATCTAGGGGAGAATTGCTACAACACCACTTACTACATGTCCATTGGGATGACACCTTCTAAAGCACTTGATGGATAGGAACCTCATCATTTGTGGACATGGTTTTGGGAGACACTCTTGTGTTGAGAGAAAAGGACTAGCTACAGGAAGGACATGACATACTAATATTTCTAAAGGAAAATCCCCATCAGGCACAAAATCAACAAAAGATGTATGCTGATAGGCATTGAATTAAGAGAAGTTTTAAGGTAGGTGATTTGATATATCTATGACTACAGTTGCACAAATATCATCCCTAAAAATCAGTGGCAAAGAAAAGTTGAGGCCACACTTTTATGGTCCTTACTATTTTACTCGGTGCATAGGGGAAGTCTTCTATGAGCTTGAGCTTTCCGAGGGAAGCCACATGCACAATGTCTTTCATGTATACTGCATGAAGAAGTTCATGGGGAAAAATATCATTGTATTGGCCAACCGACCACCTCTTAACAAAGAAGGAAACCGGTATTAGAACCTGCCAAGGTCCTTGATATTTGAGAGAGGAAGCTAAGTGACCGTACCATCAAGAAGTTCTTGGTACATTGGAAACATTTGTCACTTGACAACACTACTTGGGAGGGTGAACAAATTTTTGAGCACCATGTGTTGTAATTACTTGAGGACAAGAAATTGTCAAGATAGAAGGACTATGTAGGGCTAATCAATTTAGTATATTTTGGGGCCCATTTCTACTTCAATTTATTCATAGATGTTTGTTGTGTCATGTGTCGACACTTAGTTTCTCCCTCTGAAGTTTTTCTCTGATGGGGTATACATGTCCTTCCTATTGGATTGTTATAGGTATGCAACTTGAATTATTTTGATTTTATTGTGAATTCCAATTGTGATTATGCTTTGTTTCTCCATTTCAAAAGTGGAAGATCTTCCTTATTTGGCTATCACAATTTTGATGGGGTTAATCTCCCACCCTACTCTGCTTGTTGGTTGTAATTTTGCAAATCTGGAATGCTACTTTAGTGTCTTTATGAGAAATCTATGTTTTCCTTAGGCATAAATACAAGTGTGGCAATAGGTACTTGGCATACATCAATGGGGTTCTAGGCAATCTTATTATAAAAAATTTCACCATACTCATTGAAGTTTGAAGAATCTTATAGTAAATTGTACGTCCTTGATTGTAATGTCCCCAATTTTGTTGGCATCTGAGTTTTAGGGATTAGCCTATTATTGTGATCCTCGTAGGCTAATAATTGTGGATAGAGGGTCTTCTGTGGCAGTGGTTTGGCTTGGGAGGGTCTTATCTTCTCCACATCTCAGTAAGCTATAGTCTTCCTTTGGCTTAGATCGGACTTTGTTTGGGCTTAGTTTTATGTACTTACTATTTGTGGTAAGTTGGTGTTGATCGAGATGGACGCTTTCTATTTTTGGAAAGTGCATTTGCTCACACAGAGAAATAATAGGCATGACTTCTATTTCAAACTCATATTTAAATGATGAGTATTTTAGGAGTTATTATATTTTTAGTGGCCAAATTATTCTTAATTATTAAATGGCTTATTATAAAGTCACAATTTAACTTTATAATTTCACTTAAGTTGGAAGTTGAGTTATCATTGGAAAGTGCCATTTATTAATTAGTTAAGCCAAGTCAAGTGAGAGAATTTAGAGGAAGCTTTTAATTAATGTTGTGTGGTGAAGCTTTTTGAGTGAAGTTACATTTTGGCAACAAAAGGGAATTTGGAGGTTATATATACAAGCTCATTTGTTGAGAAAAGCATTCTTGAAAATATAATTTCTTTTGTTGCCTTTGTGGCTTTTTCCTAAAGTCTGAATTGTGAGCGCTTGCTGAAGTATAAGGGTCTTTGAGATTTTGATGTTTGAAGTCTCTGCTGAGGTAGAGTGGCTTCACTAGTCAAATCTCCTAACTGTCATTTTCTGTCTCTGGAGATTGGCATTATAATTGAACTATGATTCATCTCTGAGTATTGTGGCAAATTGTTGCCGCTGTATAGCAATTTGCTTGATCTCCTACTGTATCCTTGTGCCTATGGAGAGATTGATTGTCAACGTTTCCAATTGTAGTGATCAGCGTATAATTGGAGGTCTGCGAATTGTTAGTGGTGGAGGACGTTATTAATTTCTGAGGCTGCATATTTACTGGCAACATTTGTGGGCTTGGGCATGGTGCATTGAAGGCAGCATTACATCTGGGAATTTGCAGTTTGCTTTTACAGGCAGTGTTGGATGATCGAATTGCTTGGTCTTCGATAGCTGCATTCAGTATTTCTGCGATTTGCAGGACTGTTATTGACTGTGCTAAGCTTGGGGCTTAGCCGTACATCATCTCTGCACCTCTATTCCACCTCCTAAGCTCCTGATTTGATCATTGGTATGCAAAATCAGGCTTTGGGGCAGTCATTTCAGACTGATGCTATTTTCATATCAGCTGGGCGGCCATTTTGAATTGTAGGAAGCTGCAGAGTATCTCACATTTGCAGCCCATAGTTTGGGATTCTTGTGCTCTTCATATTGATCACATTAAAGGCATCCAAATTATAATCAGGTTCCTCATACTTATATTTGTGTTTGTAATTTCCAAATCTGAATTCAATAAAGATAGACTTCAGCATTGAAGCTTTCTATAGTTGGTTGCAATATGAGTTATGACCTTTGGTGTTCAAAATGTTTTAAAGTTTCATATATGGGTGTTTTGATTACAATTACAAGAAATTTCTCACAATTTTGAAGTTGCTTGCAAAGTGTTTGTCAAAATGCCAAATTTCTTAAGTTTGTCCAGAATTTGGGGTTTTTGAGGTTATAGCCGAGTTGGGGTTATTACATTGATACCTCTCACCAACCACCCAGTACACCATAATCTCCCCCCTTCACCATATGCTACCTCAACAACCCACCATATGTTTGTATGGTCTGCCTCCTTTCCCCCCACCATATGACTTGTTTGACCGTACGATTAAACCAACACCACCATGCAATTGGTCCTAGCACTACCATATGTTATACATGCAACATCCTATGACCATCCTATTGACACTGTATGACCAACTCATCAACATCATATGGTTACCTTCCTATCACCGTCCAGGCAAGCTTGACATCTTATGACCACATCATTGGCTTGTATAACAAGGTTAGGGAGAACCTTTGTGCTGAGGTTGACAAGGGAACAAATATAGAATTTGGAAGGGTGTACAAAGTGCCTTCCTTGTACGCCATCAGGGTAGGAACATTACACCATCATTTTCAATGTTAGAATCTTTGGATATCTTGCAAGCTACATCATCAAAAGTAGCATCCTTATTTTAATTTATTTTCGACCTGGAATATATATCCTAAGAGATCTTGAAAAATCACTATATCCAACTAATGGGGACACAACCCAAGCACAGAATGGACACAACAGGAAAAGGGAAATTGTATTAATTGTGAAAATAAGCTAGTACATTCAGTACAGATAAAATAGACTTCAAAACATGCCCTAAGGGCTTACAATAGCACAAAACTGGAGATAATTTCTCCTTTTGGTACCTCCTCTCAATTTCCACTCCGAACTGCCTTTTACAATGCCAAAAATGTCCTTAATTAGACCCCGGAGGGTTAAGGACTAGGAGTACATTCTAGAAAGTGCCAGTAGGCATCCACCGACCAAGTAGAAGGCTCCAGAAGCCGCATTAGAAGTTGGTGCAAATCTAGAGGAATCCAAAAACGGTAACCGAACTTTCGAGAGGCATAACTTTTGAACCGTAGCTCCGATTGACGAACCGTTTACATTTCCAAAAAGCTCTCGAAGCGCTCTATAGCCCTATGGACCAGCTTCGCTCGTCCCCCATTTTTCGGCCCTTTTCGAGGTCATTTAATGCCCCTAACCTGACTTTGAAGCATTCTTAGGAGGTCTCCAAAAACTGAAAAACTGCAATAACTTTCAAACCGTGGGGCCTTTTGACCTGATTCTTTTTCTGGAATGCTCTAAATTGCAATTACATTCATTTGGCCAATTTACACCTCCTAGTTCACCAAAATGATGGCTCAATTACATACTCCTATTTTTTCGGCATTTACACATATCCCAAGGTGTTCAAATACTCTATCCTAGAACACTGATAGTGGAACTATGAGAGTTGGAACCTTTATTTGACCCAAATGGGTATCTAGAAATGAAAACACATGAAACAGAAACTAAGTCTAAGTACATTTTTTTTTTTGGGTGACACAAGATTGCCCTTATACCTCTGGATGCTCCTGCATCAGACACCTGGGGTAGATTGAAAAGTGACCCTGTCACTCTATGAATGGTAGAGGAAATCCCAAATGGGAAACCTCAGCTGCTGAAATCCAGGTTGAGTCCTCTATCGGCCGTCCTTTCCACTTGACCAAATACTCTTCATACTACCTATTTCTGGTGCTCCTACCCACACGATGATCTAGAATGTCTTCTATCTCCTCCTTCTTAGAAGCAGGAATTGGACATGGCTCTAACATCAGTTCCTCATCTGCACCATCATCATGATACTCTGTTAAGTCTGTAATGTTGAAAATAGGAGAAATGTGAATACCATCTGGCAACTCCACCTCATATACATTTCCTAAGTCATGTTTCTTCAAAATTTTGCAGGGGCCAAATTTCTTCATTTTCAGCTTGTTGTAAGTACCGGCTGGAAATCTTTCTTTTCGTAAGTGTACCATGACTAGATCCCCTACTTGAAATTCCTTATGTCTTCTCCTTTGATCAGCCCTAGCTTTATACTTTTGATTCATCTTGGTAATGTGTGCTTGAACCTCCTCATGTAGATGCTTGATATGTTCAGCAAATTCTTCAGCTTTAGCACTTGTCCTTTCCCCTTGCTCTATCTTCCTCAATTTTGGTGCAGTCCTTGGGCTACTTCCATATACAATGTGGAATGGTGATCTACCAGTACTCCTATTTACAGAGTTATTGTAAGCAAACTCGGCTTGTGGTAGAATCAAATCCCACCCCTTGGGCTTATCCCCAACTAAACATCTCAGCAAATTGCCCAGACTTCTGTTTACCACTTCTGTTTGGCCGTCAGTCTGTGGGTGATGTGTGGAACTGAATTTTAAGTCTGTTCTCAACTTTTTCCACAATGTTCTCCAGAAATACCCCACAAATTTAGTGTCTCTGTCAGAAACTATACTCCTTGGAAGACCATGTAGTCTCACCACTTCTCTGAAAAACAAGTCTGCAATATGGACAGCATCATGAGTTTTGTGGCATGGAATGAAATGTGCCATTTTGGAGAACCTATCAACCACCACAAATACTGAGTCATTACCCCTTCGTGTCCTCGGCAATCCAAGAACAAAATCCATACTTATGTCCTCCCACGGCTTTGATGGAACGGGAAATGGCTAATATAGTCCAGTATTGTGGCTAAATCCCTTGGCAACTTGACAAACCTGGCAACTCTGTACAAACTTCTTCACATCTTGTGAAATCTGAGGCCAAAAATAATGTTCTCTAAGAATGGCAATGGTCTTATCTTGACCAAAATGTCCTGCCATCCTTCCACTATGTTTCTCTTTAATCAGATTTTCTCTCATGGAACTCCTTGGAATGCACAATTGGCTGCCCTTGAATAACATACCATCCTGAATCAGATAGTCTAACCACCTAGTTCTATCTACAGCAACAGGCTCTTTACAAGCTTTCCACGCTTCAGCAAAATCAGGATCTTCAGGGTACAGATTCTTGAGTTCATCAAACCCAACTACTTCAACCTGCATTACTGTAAGCAACAACTGTCTCCTGCTTAGTGCATCTGCAACCCTATTAGATTTTTCAATTCTATGTTTCAACACAAATGTATAGCTCTGCAAGAACTCTACCCACTTCATATGCCTCTGATTCAATTTACCTTGGTTATATAGGTATTGTAATGCTTGGTGATCAGTATACAAAACAAATTCCTTTGGCAATAAATAATGCCTTCATTTCTTTAAGGCCTGAACAATTGCATAGAACTCTTGATCATAAACAGAATACTTCTTCTTTGCATCATTCAATTTTTCACTAAAATATGCAATAAGCTTATCTTCTTGGCTCAATACAGCCCCAATAGCGCTGCCACTAGCATCACAATCCACCTGGAACACCTTTCTAAAATCTGGAAGTGCCAACACAGGTTGTTCTGTCACCTTCTTCTTCAACAATTCAAAACTTCTCGCAGCTGCTGCAGTCCATTTGAACTCTTTTCTATCCCCTCTTATTGTGTCAGTTAGGGGTGCACATATGCCACTAAAATTCTTAATAAACTTCCTGTAAAAACTAACCAGACCATGAAATGATCTTACCTCAGTAGCAGACCTTGGAGTAGGCCATTCCAAGATGGCTTTTACCTTCTCTGGATCCATTTTGAGACCTTTAGGTGATATAACAAACCCCAAATAGACTAACTCTCTTTTTGCAAAGATACACTTCTTCAAATTAATTAACAATTTCTCTTCCCTTAACCTTTCAAAGACACTACGAATATGCAATATATGTTCTTCCAAAGTCTTGCTGAAAATTAAAATATCATCCAAATAAACAATAACAAATTTTCCCAAAAACTTCTTAAGTACCTCATTCATAAGCCGCACGAAGGTGCTTGGGGCGTTCGTCAATCCAAAGGGCATGACTAACCACTCATAAAGACCCTCCTTGGTCTTGAAGGCCGTTTTCCACTCATCTCCTTCTTGAATCCGTATCTGGTGATAACCACTCTTGAGATCTATCTTTGTGAAATACTGAGCTCCACTCAAGCAGTCCATAAGATCATCCATTCTTGGCAAAGGAAACCGATATTTGATGGTTATCCTATTTATAGCTCGAGAGTCTGTACACATCCTCCACTCTCCATCCTTCTTTGGTGCCAATACTACAGGTACTGCACATGGACTCAGGCTCTCCCGAATCAAGCCCTTCCTCAATAGCTCCTGAACCTGTCTATTTAGCTCCTCTGTTTCAGTAGGAGTCATCCTGTGAGAAGCCTTGTTAGGCAAACTAGCTCCTGGAATTAGATCTATTTGATGACTGATTTGCCTTACTGGTGGCAATCTTTCTGGAACATTATCAGAGATAATATCTCCAAACTCACCTAGTAAATCTGAAACTTCAAGTGGTATTTCACTACTACCTTCTTTATCTTTCCTAGGAATCAAAGCATAGCACATACGCTGATGTTTCAGTCCATCTAAAAAATTTCTTCCATCAACAAGACAAATCCTAGCACTGCTACATACCTTTTCACCTTCCTTTTTCATGGGCTTCAGTTTGTGGCGAACTCCATCCTTTGTTAGAGAGTATGTGTTTGCATGACCATCATGTACTGCATGTCTATCAAACTGCCATGGTCTACCCAACAATAGATGGCAAACATCCATTGGAATAACATCACAGAGAACTTCATCATGGTAACTCCCAATTTTGAATTTCACGAGACATTGTTCACTTACCAGGACCTTATGATCATCTTTCACCCAAGCAATCCGATAGGGCTGGGGATGTTTCTCCCTCTTGAGCTTCAGCTTAGAGACCATCTCCTCTGACACCAAGTTGTCGGTGCTACCACCATCAATGATCACATCACAACATTTTTCTTCACATTTGCACCTGGTACGAAACAAACTCCTCCTTTGTCCTGGTTCAATCTCACCACTTAATAGGATCCTTTCATTTACCAAGGTCTCTCCTCTTTCTGCATCCTCTGAATGTGATGACTGTGCATCCTCATCCACATGAGCAACCCTAGCTTGACCCTCAGCTCTCCTATCTGTCCTTCCTTGTTGTTGAGGGCATTCAAAGGCACAATGACCTTCTTCATTGCAATGGAAACAGGTACCACGGAAGCCTCCTCTTCCTTGTTCACGTCCTCTACCTCTTCCTCTCTGATTTCCAAAGTCTTGATCACGGGAGCGGTTGAAACCCTCATTCCTCTGGTTCCTGCTAGTACCCACATCTTCATTTTTCTTTTGAGTTTCATTTCGACCTCCAGATGACCTATCGCTTCCCCTTCCTCCTTGACCACACCTTCTTTGTCTCCCTTCAAACCTCTTATTCAGCTTCTCTTCAACTCATAGGGCAAACTGGTATGCCTCTTCAACGCTGGTCATTCTTACCAGACTTAATTCCTCCTGGATGCTAGGTCGCAACCCACTGATAGAACGAGCAACCTTCTCCTTATTTGCTTCTCCATGCCCTGCTCTAATCAAAAGTCGATAAAACTCCTCTGTATATTCTTGGACTGATCTTCCCGCTTGCTTTAGCCCATGCATCTTCTTAAACAAATCAAGCTCGTAGTCTACAGGAATGAACCGCTTCTTTAATTTGTCCACCATGCGATCCCACCTTGTGATCTTCTCCTTTCCTCTTCTGTTTCTTTCCAATTGAACCTCTTGCCACCAAATTTTGGCATGGCCTTTCAGTTTGGCCTTTGCAAACTTAACCCTATCTGGGTCCCTGATATCCTCATACTCAAAGTATTCTTCCAGTTCATTGATCCTGTCGATCAACTCATCTTGTTTCAGATTTTCTGAAAATACACCCACATCAATTGTAGGTCTTTTCCCAAATTTAGTAATGGCCCTAAAAAGCCTTTCTTCTGCCTGATTCAAAACTTCCTCGTCAAATTCCCCTTTTGGTCCAATTTCTTCTTCTTCATTGTCATCCTCACTGTTGTCACCTGCGGCAACATTTGTTCCTCTACAGAGCTCCTCCTGCAATGCTTGCACCTGCCTTTGGAGGGCTCTAACCTCCTCAGGATTAACAGCTCCGACCCTTCCACCACACTCTTTTCGTGGAGGCATCTTCTTAACTCAAACCCACAACCACACAGTCTTGGTGCAAACTGCCTCACAGTCGGCGCTTTGTCTACACACTCAGGAAAACCAGCTCTGATACCACTTGATGGGGACACAACCTAAGCACAGAATGGACACAACAGGAAAAGGAAAATTGTATTAACTGTGAAAATAAGCTAGTACATTCAGTACAGAGAAAATAGACTTCAAAACATGCCCTAAGGGCTTACAATAGCACAAAATTGGAGATAATTTCTCCTTTTGATACCTCCTCTCAATTTCCACTCCGAACTGCCTTTTACAATGCCAAAAATGTCCTTAAATAGACCCCGGAGGGTTAAGGACTAGGAGTAGATTCTAGAAAGTGCTAGTAGGCATCCACCGACCAAGTAGAAGGCTCCAGAAGCCGCGTTAGAAGTTGGTGCAAATCTAGAAGAATCCGAAAACAGTAACCGAACTTCCGAGAGGCATAACTTTTGAACCGTAGCTCCGATTGACGAACCGTTTACATTTCCGGAAAGCTCTCAAAGCGCTCTATAGCCCTATGGACCAGCTTTGCTCGTCCTCCATTTTTTCGGCCCTGTTCGAGGTCATTTAATGTCCCTAACCTGACTTTGAAGCATTCTTAGGAGGTCTCCAAAAATCGAAACACTGAGATAACCTTCAAACCATGGGGCCTTTTGACCTAATTCTTTTTCTGGAATGCTCTAAATTGCAATTACATTCATCTGGCCAATTTACACCTAGTTCACCAAAATGATGGCTCAATTACATACTCCTATTTTTTCGGCATTTACACGTGTCCCAAGGTGTTCAAATACTCTATCCTAGAACACTGATAGTGGAACTGTGAGAGTTGAAACTTTTATTTGACCCAAATGGGTATCCAGAAATGAAAACACATGAAATAGAAACTAAGTCTAAGTACATTTTTTTTTTTTGGGGTGACACAGGGTTGCCCTTATACCTCTGGATGCTCCTGCATCACCAACAAAGATACCACTCTTTCTTGAAGGTTCTATTTTTAATCTTTATCTTTTGGAATATGAATATAAACCGGGCATCTAAAGATTCTGGAGTTACCAATTTCTAGTTTGATACATGTAAAAGCTTCTTTAAGAGTCGTGTTGTCAAGAATCTGATGAGGACTAAGATTCTGAATATGAACTATTGTCCTGCATACCTGAACCCATAGAAAAGTTTGAAGACTTTGATCATGTATCATTTCCTTCGCTGCCTCAATAGTTGTCTAGTTCTTTCTTTCATCTACACCACTTTGTTGAGGATTATAGGGAACATTGAAATCCTTCTTAATCCCATCTTCAACACACTAATCATGAAATATACAAGAGACATATTGTCCTCCACTATCAGAGCTTAAGATCTTAATCCTTTCGCTCAATAAGTTTTCAACAAGTGCTTTCAATTCTTTAAAACTGGATAACAATTCATCTGATTCCTTAGACTTGTGGAATGTCCCCATTATTAGGTTTAGATAGGGACAAGTAATAATTGTGAAAGTGATTGGAAAATTTATAAGCAACCCAATCTATCTTTAATTTTAAATGTCATACAATTACCATATGGATCTTAAGAAGTTATCAAATCTTTCTCTAATTTTTCAAGCTTAACATTCATAACAAATATTCTCCACCAAGTTATGAAATTCCCTCCATTGAGTGTACTTGGATTGTACCATGACATTCACAATGAATGCCCTCAACCAAGTTATTAATGGATCGTATGATGACACACACAATGCCCTCCACCAAGCTACACTTGGATCATTATATATTTCTATTTAATCTTTTATCACAAGTCTACTATAATCGAAAATAAGTACATTAAGTATTAATTCCATTATCATTATATATATATATATATATATATATATATATATGCTGACTACTTATTAGCATATTAAAAATAATTTATGATTAATTATTTAATATAAATTTATTGTAACAAACTATTCCAATTACTTAGTAGGAGCAAATTTAATTTATAAATAATTATCTATGGGTATGTGCAGGATCATGGTGTGCCAAAAAGTGGCGATTTGAAAAATATGTAGTTCTGAAATGCCTCAAAGAATTTCAAAATCCATTCCCACTTTTTTCCCACCCATCCTGATACTAAATGAAAACAATTAATACCTTTATAATTCCTACTATATCTTTCAATACCGACCTTATATGGACATCTTTAAAACATCCTGAAAATGTGTTTTTGGCATGTTCTTATGTGGTTTTTACTTCAAGCATGTAGCTAACGACTTTTTTTAAACCAAAATTTGATGTAATGAAAAGGGTTTCTTAAGAATGTTCTTAGTTTTTCATAAATGTAAGTTTTGTCAAATTACGAGTTCAGTAAGTAATTATTACTTATTTTCTAATGGAGTTAGCTACAAAGTGTTGATTGACATACTAGTTGAAAAATAGCTATAACTTTCAAACCGTATAAGATTTGTGAAATCCAAAAGATGCGTCACATTCTATGCTTCGACTAGTATAAGAAAAAAAAAGAGAAAAACTTAATTTTGATTTTTTTTGAACTAGTTAAGGTGGTCAGACACGGGAGTTTTTTAATTCTAAAAACAGTATAGTAGAAAATTCATAATTAATTATTTATTTGGAATAAAAATTTTCAAAAATATGCGTCACATCTAGGCATGAGTCTACTTTTTATATCTAAAATTATATTTAAAAATATTATCATTTGATTATGATTAAGGTGGTTAGACATACACCTACTTTTTATTTTCGCCCTGAAATTTTTGTAGTACTGCATTAAAATCCAAATTTTTGACCAATCAAATAATTTTTTCTCCAGATAAGGCCTTATAGTTTAGAAACTAGATTCAATTTCCTACATATTATTTTCTTACAACTTTTTGATATAAAGTTCAGAACCACTTTAAAATTATGTGTCAAGTTGACATAACCCTGATTTGCTAGTTTTTCACTGCCACTTAAGGCCATAGTTTGGTACACCATGATCCTGCACATACCCCTATTTCTTCTTAACCACATTAATGTAACTCTTATAATTTAAGATTATAAACTAAAATAAAATAAACTTACCTACCTTTTTATTGTAATGAGATTTCTTACCTCAGTTTTCTTCCTTACCTTTCCCGTGGGTGTCCTTAATATTTTAGTAATATTTGCTGCTGATTCTCATTTCTTATTACTCTTATTCATATTAGAAATTCCTCGTCACTTGAAGTCGCTGAAATAGTTTAATTCTTGAAACCTTTCTTGCTCGTAGAATTTTTTATCATTGTGTATATTTATTTCATAGTCTGCCTTAGATTTATTCTTAACTTGGGATCATCTATTATTGACTGCATTTCTATTCTTTTTTCATGGTGTGTATATCTCATTTTATAGTTTTAAAACTATATTTATATATTGTGAAGGGAATGGTTGTGACCGTACTTTTTCATTATTGATGACGATTAGTATTAATAACAAGGTTAGTTATTATTATTTCATTAGCATGGCCACTCATTATTATCGACTTAATACTACTGTTGACTAATTATTTCTTATTGACTTATATTAATAGTTTATTGAGTAAATAAAATATAAATGATATTATTAATTGCATTACTTAATATTAATTGTATATTTGATTGGTAAATTATAAAGATTGATTATTGATATTGTATCTTGAATAAATGATTACAATAGTTCATTAATATTGATTACTATTGTATTGATAAATATTATTAATTATGTTTATTCATATATTCATTATTCTTGATTATTTTATTAATAATAAGAACCACTTATCTATTTAATATTTTAATCTTGTTATGACTTAAAATTAAATTTCATTACTAGAGGGGGATATTACAACTTGAGAAAATAAATCCAACATTTACGAGAAAAATCATCTATGAATGTGACATAATACCAAAAACCACTAAGAGAAGCAATCGACATGGGACCACATAAATCTACACGAATTGCCTCTAGTATATCTTTAGCTCTACTTTCACTATAGCTTAAAGTGCTCTCAATAATCTTTCCTACAGCGCATTCCTTGCAGACTCCTTCGTGGTTTTGGATCAGCTTCGGAAGACCAATTACAACCTTCTCTACAGTGGCTAAAGCTCTGAATTTCAAATGCCCAAACTTCTTGTGTTCAAGTTTATTTGAACTTGAAGTATCATGTGCGAGTGCATAGATTGGATGGGCAGAAAGCTTGTAGAGACTATCATGACGAACTCCAACCTCATGAGCTGATTGAATACTCAAGTTCTTTTTCCATGCCAAGACTTTACCATCAGCAGAAGCAACATGATACCCTTTGTCTTCTAACATTAACATAGGATGCCCAATATGCTTCTGCATGAGCTTATTTATAGCAATCTAGCAGGTAAAAAGTGACTTGGAACAAGGGATATCAGATGAACCGGTTAAGGTGGTATGCCTACTTTATAAATAGCAACAGTGATAGCCTTGTACAAGGATTCCCCTTAAGAACTATAATTATAATGACTCCCTATACTTTCCGACGATGAGCTAGATGTTGGTGATGGGACAGTAGGTGTCATCACCAACATCTAGCTCATCGTTGGCAAGCACAGGGAGTGGTCTCCACCGAGCCAGAAGATTTAAGGGATTTCAAATATTCCAATCTTGTCAGTTGTCATCATATGTTAGGTGTGGTGAAAAGTAAGATTCCCACTTAAGCCTCATGCTTATAATGACTCGTACACAAACTTCAAGGTCAAGTTTATGATTAGGATTAACTTTATTAGGACCAGCATACCTAAAGAAATCTAATAATTGCTCAATATGCGGGGTAGTGCATGTGATTAGCCATGTGAAGAAAGGTTTCCTGATAAAATCAAGCATTAAGAGATAATGATGATTTGTCTTGACCCTAAATATTGTGAATTCTCCATAGGCATCATTTATAATCATTGGTTCCGTTATACATCCCAAATAAGTGTGTGTGTCTGCAGAATAACTTGCACAATGTGGGGATTTAGTGTTGATTCCACTCATTAGACACCTTCTCGGTGCAATTTCATGAAGAGTTCTGAAATAAACATCAAATTCTTTGGATAAGTGGAATCTTGGATAAGGTGGAGGATTATGAGGATTCTACATGAAAACACCATGGTTATGTCTACTTAGATAATCAACAACAACATTATGTTTTCCTAGAATATGCTGAGCCTCATAAGTGTACTGGTTTAAAGATTCTTTCCATTGGACATATTTTCCTCTACCATCTTTTCTTCCTTAATCCTTTTCCTTAAATGCCAAGAACCTTGTGAAATCGGTGAGAATGACAAACTTTGGCAAGTACATCGTTTTTAGAGAAAATTACTTTAAACATTTTATGATGCCATAAATTTCTTTGTTAGAAGAGATCCACTTTCTAACTTCCTTAGGAAACACACCACTGACATATTCTACAATGAATTCTTTACCATCTTTGCCAAAGCACAAATGTCCTCCCCAAGCAGTATCAGAAGCATTTGTATACAAGACAAAATCTTGTGTTGTGGGAACATGAAGTATAGGGAGTTCTTGGACCTTTTGTTGGATCTTCTTTATAACTTCATCATGTACAGAGGTCCATTGTGACTTTTTCTTTGTCACTAATTGTTGTAATGTTTCCTTATCAAAACTTGCTCCTAGATAGAAATTATTTACATAATTCAAAATACCTAGGAATCCTTGCAGCTCCTCAGTATCAAGAGGAGGCTGAAATTCAAGGATTTTTGTTTTTATGTGAGGTTGGACCTCAAGTTTACCAGAATTAACAATCATACCTAGAAATCTACATGAGTCTAAATACCATTGAATTTTAGATAGGGATTAAACAATCCTAGAATTCAAACATAACCTATACAATGAGTCTAGATGAGATTTGTGCTCATCAATGTTTTTACTAAAAACAAGAATATCATCAATATAGACACACAAGAAATTTTCACAACCACAAAATATCTTGTCCATACATTCGTGGAAGTAAGATGGAGCATTCATCAATCCAAAAGGCATTATTGTCCATTCATAGTGGCCAAAAGGGCAACTGAATGTAGTCTTGTGCTAATCTTCTTTCTTTACTCGAATTTTGTATAATCCTGATTTGCAATCAAACAGTGAGAATATTTTAGCACTGGCTACCTTTTCTAATACATAAGATTTATTTGAAATTGGATATGGAAAAGCTACTGTTATTGCATTTAATGGTCTATAATTAATAACCACTTTTTCTTTTCAGATTCTTTGTTAACCATAAATGCATAACAATTAACATCAGACTGAGAATGGACAGTAAACTTCCCTTTTTTGAGCTCTTCAATGGCTTCATGCATATCATCATAGTCATGTGCTGGTATTGGAATCTTTTTGCCACTTTTCATTTTTGCACCTGGTTGCAATTTTATTTCCATCTCTGGCATCTCCTTTTGCCAAAACTTCTGAGGATCTTCTGATCATATATCTTGGATAATGGCAGTTGTTAACTCTACAAGTCTCTCAACTGCTTGTATTCTACTAGTAGCACTTATCTTTTCTTGTTGAAGTGTGAACTTGATATTGTTTTTTGTACACCCATATGGAGTGTATCTATCTATAAAATCTCCACCAAGCAATACGTCTACTGGAATTCATGGCATGGCAAAGAAATCACACTTAAAGTTTGTCCCTTCTAACTGGATTATCTGTTGGTGACTATATTTATCACAATAAAACTCATTACCTTGTACATCACAAATAGTATAAATGGTTTTCTGAGTCAACTGTTCCTAGTTGTCCAAAACTTGTTCCTTACAAAAAGAGAGGGATGCTCCAGTATCTATCTGGGCATCATACTGTTTTCCATTAATGATGACACATGGCATGGCAAAGAAATCACACTTAAAGTTTGTCCCTTCTAACTGGATTATCTGTTGGTGACTATATTTATCACAATAAAACTCATTACCTTGTACATCACAAATAGTATAAATGGTTTTCTGAGTCAACTGTTCCTAGTTGTCCAAAACTTGTTCCTTACAAAAAGAGAGGGATGCTCCAGTATCTATCTGGGCATCATACTGTTTTCCATTAATGATGACATTGATATATTGAGAAAACTTGCTAGTGCATAGATGAACTAGATCTTGTGGTTCTAGCTTGGGAGTAGGGTCTAGTAAGACAAACATAACCATCTTGACATTATTGGGGTTTGGTACACTAGGAGAAATGGCTTCTTTATCATCACTATATTCTTCTTGGATCTTGACTGCAAACTAATTATGACTAAAGCATGAATAGGAAGTAGAGGGTTCAATAGCGTATCGGATTATCACAGAAGGTTCAAATCTCACAATTCAAGGAGTTTCAGGGAAAATATGATAATTAGACAGAGCTTGAACTATAGGATCAATTCTAACCTCTTGCTGGGATTTCTTAAAGAATTTTTGACCCTTATGTTCAATAGTGAGAGGTGTGAAAGAAATTGATCTTTGGCACTCCTGTTCAAATGGATCTGTAGTTTGGTACATATTAAAATCCTGAAAGTCTTGTGTGAAATTTTTAAATTTTAGTTCCTTTTGAAATGGTGGCTGATAGGACATTGTAGGTGGCCTAGAAGATTGTGGATGATCAAATGTTCTTCCAAAAGAGTGTCTTCCTTTTCCTCTATGATTTTTCCAATGGTTTCTTCCTCTTCCTCTGCATGTATAATTCATCATCAATGTGGGTAACTCCTCATCATCTTCTTGCTCAAGCTGTCTTTCAGTCTCTCGTAGAGTGGCTGCAAGATCATCTAAAAGAGGATCATCTTCTTCAGAGACTTCTTCTTCAATCATAGGTTTAAAAATATTACCTTGCATATATAAATCTTCTTCATCTACTGCAACCGCGTATCCCACCACGCATCTGCAGTAGGATCAGATTATACAGCTTTGACAACTTTGTTACAGCAATAACAATCAGGGGCTTTATGGCTAGGTTTGTTGCAGATATAGCAGATGATTTGTTGAGATTGAGGGCGAGGATGAGTGTGCTTGTGAAGATACCAATTGTTTGGTGCATAAGAGAGGCAGTGAGGAAAATTTATTGGTTGGAAATGTAATTTTTAATGCTTTTTATGGCATTTTTGCATTTTACGTTGAGATTTGATGAATGGAGTACAACCATTAGTATCAAGGAAAGAAGGAGATATGCGTTGTGCTTCATGTTTTGTAAATTTCTGCTGGTACTTTCAATCATCAATGAACTTTAAAATTTGATCCTTGGCAAACTGAATGAGATCATAAATGGGACACTCTTCAAGTGTCAAATTCCTTAGATCTAAGTATGCCATAACCTTATCAGCAATATTATATGGCAATCCTTCAAGATACTTAGTTTTTATCATGTCAATCTATTTATGTTCAGTAAGCTATATAAAAGCTTTCTAAAGTCCTGAGAATATGCAGAAAAATCTTTCAAATCACAGCATTTCATCTGAAGTATTTTCTTGATTGTTCGTTCTTGTCTATTTATAAGTTTGGGACAAATATCATTAACTAGCTCATTCATTAGACATTTGATTAGAACCAATTGGACTTGTTATTGTACAGTTTGGCTAGTAATTGGGTCTACCATAGTTTGAGTCTGGTAATTTTGGTAAACTTTGGCTTCCTTTTCTGATTCTCTTTTCCCATTCCACCAGGCTCTTGGTATTCCCCATAAATAATTCACAGAAAATTTACATGTATTTTCATCAGAGGTTCCAGACAATGCTCCTATGATAAGAAACGTATTTATCCATCCTTCTATTTTATGCTTAGGACCATCATCATGGTCAATGTCTAAGTACCAAGGTTGGATGTTACAACTAGTTCTCATCATCAAGAGTCTGTCATTTCTTTTTGCTTTCTTATTAGGTGCCTGGAGCAATGTGAGAATAACCAAGGCTGTCTGCTCTGGCTATTTTTCTTGATTTGCAAGCCAGTCTAAAGAGGTGGATAACTCTTGTAAGGAGCGATCTACAGAGTCGAATCTCTGAGTTAGAGCATTATGATTCTGATTTATATGCTCTACATGACTGATAACTTTAAATGCATATCATCTCCATTTTTATTTAGATTGTTTAGTATTAGCTCAAACTGTACTTAAGTTTACTAAGGGAATCTCTCATCTCAATAATTCCATCATGGTTTTCTACAGTTATATTTCCTAATTTCTATACATTTGTATGAATGAATGTAGAAATTTTCTTAAGAGAAAGAATATTTGTACAAAAGTCATGTATATTTTGCTGCAGATGCTCGCAAAATCTTGCAATACAGTTGCTTTCCTTAAAGTCATTAGAGGGCTCTCTTCTTCAGTTGTCTTAGGCTGAAATGCATACTGAAACATAGACACATTACCATGTTCTATTTTAAAGTTTTCTTTTAATGGTGGCCATCTACAATTCTAATAGTATGTATGCTCTTTTTCCTTATACTAGGCCAATGTTTCTGCTCAAGGGAGTAGATTAACCATATGGAAGAAAGGATGGTCAGTAGTAGTACACTTCCCTTTTCCTTTTCTTGTGGATTTGACTTGGACTGATTCTAGTATACTAGGGCCTATATTAAGAGGAGATTCTTCTTCCGTTTCGATGACAAGATGAGCCTTTCTTCAGCTTCCGGTACTACCAAAAGAGATGAAAGAAGAGCAAGCATCTTGGTATTGTTCTCTAGAGGGATTATGAGTTCTGGAAGAAAGAGATCAGGGAAAAATGTCAATCTGATTATGAGACACATGGTGAACTGTCTTAGTGGTCTCTAAGAGTTTAGCAGCTACATGTTGCATCCAGTTAAGTCTCCATCCTGTAGGTATATCAACAGTATTGACATGACCTTTCCTGTAATTGTAATTCTCCATTCAATGTTCTAGGCTTCTAGCATAGGGCAAATTATCAAATATGGCAGGATTGTTGGTATTTGTCATGCTATACAGGACTTGAATTTGGACTGAGGCATATTTAAAAGGTGCAACCATTTTCATACCATAAAGAGAACTGAAGATACCCCAACAATTCAAGGAACCATACTTAACTTCAGCACTGGATTTATCTCTAGCAACAACAGTAAGGTTCAAATAGTATGTAAAGCACACATAATTTTTTGACATTCTCGAAAGATTGGATAATTGGCAAGCATGATTGTAATCTACCTGTCTTTTATCACAAAGGGCTAAATAGCACACAAGTTTGATATTTTCTGTAATTAACGACCCAATAGTTACTTAGATGACACCAAAATGGACAAAATTTACATCCTTCCGACTTCTAATGTATTCTATTTCTTTGGGAGGAAAGATGGGCAATATTTTGATTTAAAATGTTTGACTAGGGTCATGTTCTAGTGTAACCTCTACTACCTTCATCCCAGGGATTACAAAATGCTTAAAAAGTAGATTTTGACAAGAAATTCTTCAATGGATTAGGCCTATATGCATCCTTCTTATATACACCTTCAGGCTTCAATTTAGGAGGTACATAAGTACTTACTTGGTGATCTAGAGTCCTTTCATTTGTCTGGATATCAGGTATATCTTTATTCACGACCAAATCCTATGTATTAGGTTGGACATGAGGTACTTCATACAGTCCTTCCATACTAGCTTCATTAATTCTTTCAACCCCCTATTAGGTAGCAAATTGTTGGAACTCAAGCATCTTCTTTTACAAGTGAGATATGGGATATGCTAAGACACTTATAGGGGTTTTACAAGAGAGACTTATAGACAACAACCAATTGGTAGTTGAAGACAAGACACATAATAAATATGAATCTCAATCCCAATACCAAAGTGTAACCCTACAGAGAAATTCTCTTCGCACTTAACACGTATCTCAATCTTGTTACTAGAGATGGATAGATCTGCGTACCCAGGAACAACCTAGATCTGTGGCTCTAATACCACTTATGGGTGCAAAAACCAATGGCGGAGGTTGTTGGCCAAATGGTTACGGCTTCTTACTATTATCAAATAAACCTTACAATGATAAAAGACTTACAACCTATATCACTCTGCTTTTTGATCTACAGGGAAGATTGCTCGAAGCGCTTATGCAAAGAGCATACACAAAATGACAAGGCTCTAGACTTGACTTAACACTCAAGACTCAAAAGGAAACTTGATGCCCAATATGCTTTAGCATGAGCTTATTTATAGCAATCTAGCAGGTAAAAAGTAACTTGGAAGCGCTGATACCAGGTAAACCGGTTAAGGCAGTATGTCTACTTTATAAATAGTGACAATGAGAGAGATCAGATTTGTCTTTATTCCAGGTACAAACTATAGAACACTTAAGTGGAATTCCGAATCTAATTTGAAGGAAGAAGAGCCAACACCCTTCATTGAATAAGTTGCATCATCACCAATTATGACTTGTACATGAGAATCTTTTTCCTCAAATCAAAGAGGTGTTCTTTGTAACTAGTAATATGATGAGATGCTCTACTGTCAATCAGCCATGTATAACTATTTGTAGGAACGTTGCTAGAGAGTGCAAACATAAATAAGAATCCCTCAGAATTTTCACTTGATTCCTTTTGAGGAGATGAATTCGCTACATTCGTAGCAATGTCTTGAGGCTTCGGTCTAGAGTTACAATCTCTAACAAAGTGCTCAAACTTGTTGCATTTGAAGCACTGGATCCTAGAAAGATCCCTTTTCCGTTTCTTGAGGTTAGGGTTTGACTCAACATTTTTATCTTTGAATCTCTTGAAGTTTCTTCTTCCCTTTTCCTTTTGAAGTGTGAGCTATAGTATGGTGGAGCTATACTTCATTTTCGTATCTTCATAATGGATGCACTTCTTGGGGGCACTGATGAGTCTTCCATACATCACTCATTATATTACTTGCACATGATTGTTCATTTGCATTCTCTATTGGAGAGGGGTTTAATGCCAAGTGATTTTTCTTCTCTAATCCATTTGTCAAAGACTATTTGTATATGGGTACCTAAAATGGCCTCATAATCGAGACCCATCCCTACATCTTGTATCATTTTCATAATAATTCCTTCTCCCTAAGTTGCACTTAGAATTGGGGGGTAGTGTAAATGATGTTTTGTACCTAGTAAACTCTTAATGGGGACATAGTCACATATTTTATTAATAAAAATATTAGGTAATATTTCTAGAAGTCTTAGTCTTCTAGATAATATAATCATGCATCACACCTTGTCTATATGAGCAAGGTTATTGTACATCTATAACATCTCTCATATTTCAATATTCAAGAAAGCTCATTTCTTGTGTATTCTCTTTTGGAAGACATCTTTATTTTTGCAAGTGATCCTTGTGTCTGCAACTCATACATGTATGATGAACCTGCCCTTCTGACCATTGCTATTGACCTCTCATAATAAGGAGATTAAGCCACATTGAAAGGAATGTCATTGGCAAAGAAGAATTTTCCAATTTCATCATCCTTTATCTACACATTGAATAATTCAGTTATTCGATTATGAGCATCACTTGTCAACTTGTGTTTTCCCTAGCCTCTATTGCAAGAGCCCATGAAGAACCTAGAACATGTGCAACTCACCCCTTCCAAAGTAGAAGTAGAACCATGTGGTTGGCTTTGATGATCCTAGACATATGAGACAAGGAAGTAGATATAGATGCAACTACATTGTCTTCACAAACAACCCATAGTTTATATATCTCAATTCCATATTTTAGGTTGTCTAGTCACCCTAGAAATGTACATGTTCCACATGTTTTCCTCAGATACAAAGGAGGTAGAAATTAACCCTAGTAATGGTGCCATAAAATTCAAGGGCACAAAAGTGGCACTCCTACAACCTTGTGTCTAGATGTCCTATGATTGCTCAAAACTTGTCACAAATCATTTCAAAAGAAACTTACGATCAAAAGGATCCTTAGCATACTCTACTAGTAGTGTGGAGGGGCAATTTACACTTGTGGCTGCAGTCATAATGGAACTAGTGGTTTGGGTTTCACCATCACGGTCACCCTCTTAGCCCCGGCCTCAAGTGCATAATTGGGTTTAGTCCCTTTTCACTTTGAACCTCACTCTCATCCTTACTCATGCAATGAGAATTCATTGTGACACAGTAATGAACATTATAAAAATTTATAATTTTATAATTCTCCAAATTGCATGCAATGTAATGCAAAGGATTAAGAAAATAAGATTTTCTTTTTAGCTTTCTTAAGTTGTGTGAAATGCAAAAGTAGAGGATACACAACTAAAAATTGTTGTTCTTAGTCTTTGTCAACCAAGGATTTCACATTTTTATTACTTAATGTCATGCAAAGCAAAAAAAACAAAGGATAAAAAAAATCAAGCTAGTTGGACAAAACAAAAAACAAAAAAGTGTACCATAAACTACAATAATTTAATTTGTAAAATAGTAAACAATAAAAAAATTATGACAGTCATGTCTATGAATTCATTTTTTTTGTTTTTTTCAAATTTCAATGTTGAATCTTGATAATAATATGAACTACTAACAATGAACAAT
The DNA here is from genome assembly GCA_028749045.1 of Cupressus sempervirens. Taxonomy (NCBI): domain Eukaryota; kingdom Viridiplantae; phylum Streptophyta; class Pinopsida; order Cupressales; family Cupressaceae; genus Cupressus; species Cupressus sempervirens. The sequence goes on from CM053783.1 coordinate 128,681,827, forward strand.
GAATATGCACTTGCAGCTATATTTATGAAGTCGTCAATATATTTATAGTATGAATAGAAAACTAAATAAAATAAATAAACAAACGGTGATAGAATCCTACCTTATGCTTGAAACATCCTTCGAACTTGGTGTAGAATCCCTCTTCTTTCTCTTCTTCTTGTTCCTTCTCACCCTCTTGCACTTGTAGCATTTCACTTTCACTCCTTTATTCACTGTTTTTCTCCTCTTCATCCTTATGTTTGAAATGAATCTGTGAGTAAAACTGATATATTTGGGCTTTTTGGCCGTGAGAGACACCAGGGCATTCTTGGGAGGGTTGAGGGATTTTTGGGCATCCTCAAGGCATCTTGAACACATCATCATTCCAGCGAACTCCTAACCAGTTCAAAAACAATTGTGGGTCTTGTTGTACACACATGGATGCTGAGAGGGGGGAGGGTGAATCAACATAATCTAAGATTTAAGCACTAAACCATTTAATTAAATTTGCAAAAGTAAAGAATAGATGCATAACATGCACACAAGAACACAGATTTTAACATGGAACATTCGAGAAGGGAAAAGCCATGGCGAGGATCAACTCACAATCTATGAAACATGTATCACAAGAGGCTCACTACTGGACTTGCAGTCAAGACTTACTGTCTTAGGGAAAAAACCATTAGACTTGCAAACCAATCACTTCTTCAGAGCAAGATGCAATTAGATTATAATGAAATGCATAATATGAACTGTTGTAGAAGAAGCATCTGCCTAGTGTTGATAAAAGAGTCCTCTTTGTAGCCCTAAGTTTTTGTTAAATTGACTCCACATACTTATCATTTTATTACAGGTCAATTTTGCTCATTACAGAACCTCACATAAACACACACATCTCCACAAATAATTAATTCTTACTTATATTATCAACCATATTACAAAACATTGGTTAGGTTGGATCACATAGGACCTAATCAATGAAATGTCCAACACAACAAATATGAGCCTTAACTGCCTTCAACATTATCAAAAATAGGTTCTGTACCAAGAAAGACTTAATCTGAGCATCAAACGTGTCACACCCCATCCTATGAAGAAAATGAAATAGGTCCTGATTAGTTGCAATTAAAGGAACATAACTAGTCGGATTAGATATTAATAACACTGCAAAAGTCTTTTTATCACCAAAGAAAAACCAAGAACATGTAGACCACCAAAAAATATTTGATTAAAGGGTAAGCTTTCTTCAATCATTCTCTGTTGTAACTAATCATCAAATGTTGGTGCAAACAAATTAACTCACTGAACAGACAATCACAGTGCAAAAAGGATAGAGAGTGTCTTCTTCAATGAGATGAATATCATGCTCCAGAGCACCAACAATATGAAACTCATATCTATGGTTCAATGCACATTCCTCAACATATTCCCAAAACCACAAGGCCAAACCAATCAACTGAAAAACCCTTAGTTGCCAAAAAGTGTTCACAAGATCAAACTCTTACAACTTTCTTTGTGGAAGATGTTATGACTTGAAAATTTGGCGGAAGGTACCTGACACCTATCTCATTTAAAATCATAGACCACACAACCATAGGATTCAATGAGGTGAAATGTGCAGCACAATATTGGCACATAGTCATAAAGATATGCATTGATTCAGCACTTAGACAATTTCTTCAACCACTCTATCACAAGTTTGAGCAAAAACTACAAGCCATAACAACCAGACCATGTGGATGACAACCAAAGTAAATCATCATTTAACCAAGAAAAAGGTCAAGTGGACCAATACATACTGTAATTCTAGACTGATATATTGCCATTTGATGAGCTCCAATTAAATATTTCCTTTTGCACCTATATCTATTAGCTTAGCATACCATGTTTGTAATTTCTTTGTGTCCTTTATTTCTTCACAAACCTGTACGAATTTTGAGTTTACTCTTGCTTGTAGCCAAAATTTGACTCAATGATCTGATGATTGATCCAACTTTCTCAGAAGACTCTCAAGAGTTTATTCTACAGACATTATGCACTTTTGTTTTTTATTTTGGATGTAAAATACATGATGTGAATAATAGGTTATTGAATTTGCATTCCTCTAGTACTCAGACATTTGTAAATAATCTAGTTGTTATAATTCTATGAAATATTAAGTTATATAGTCTAAAATATGCAATATATTCAAGATTTCATCCATTACTTGTACCTGCAGGAAGAAAAGGGGCAAATTAGTAATAATGAGCATATCATTGAGCAAAAAGCGCATTCCATGACACCAGGGAGCTCATTTTCTGAGGACACATCAGCCAAAACAGATCCTACAATATCAGATGAAAAACTTGAGGATTTAGTAAATGGCCCCACAGAATTTGGGGGATTCATTAAACAGGTTTGTCATGCATATAAATTATCATAAATTGTCTCTGGAATTCATCCTTGTGTTAAACATTCTGTTTTTTCTCATAAAATAACCACAATAAGTATAAGAGATATACTCAATTTCATAAATTTTGAAACTTTTAATAAAATTCAGCCTTTTGAAGAGAGAAATGTTTTGAGATCAAAATGATCTTAGTTGGATAGATGGAAGGGGCTAAGAAATCCTTGCAAACAGCTAGAAGCCTTGTCGGGGCTTTTTAATTATCAATCAATATAACTTAATGCCATAACATATTTATGAAACTTAGTAGTGTCATAATTAAATAGTGCAGGATGCACAGTTTCAACTTTGGCTGTAATGGCATGGTCATTGGTGGAATGTTAGTCCATCCTCAGATTAAGGATATCAGTGAGTGCAAAAATGGTTTACCTTGAAGGCTAGAACTGTAGCCATTTTTACTACCTACAACTATACTAATTTGAATTTGTGCAATTGAAATACTGAATACAAAGTGATAGAATTTTTTATTCCAGTTCTGTATCTTTATATTATTCTCAAATAGGAATGCATTTCTTCCTTTATAAATTGACCTTCAGTATACTTATGAAACTTAGAAGTGTCATAACTAAATAAGTGCAGCACGCAACATCTCAACATTGGATGTTTTGGCATGATCACAATTTCATTCTCAGAAAAAGGATACCAGCAAGTACTTTATGACTTCTTAAAGAGGTTTACCTTGAAGGCTAGAACTATATCCATTTCTTACTACCTACAACTACGTTTGTTAATATTTGCACAATTGAAATAACAAACACAAAGTAATAGCATTCATCATTCCACTTGTACATCTATTTATCACTCTAAAATAGGAACACATTTTTTCTACGGTCTTCCATATTATTATGCACAACTACTTTTTAAATCTTTTGCATGTTGATTGTTTCCAGCTACCTATAATTTGTCATTATTGGCTTGAATTTTCCATCTATATGGTTATGATTTTTCTCGTAGATGCTATCACTTTCTTTTCACCATATGTGCCACTGAATTTCAGCAGTAGCTTATTGAAGTCTTCTCATTAATTCTATATAAGCAGCTTGTGCTCAAACACACAATGTTTCTCTAAGGAAACTTATCTTTGTATACAATCACAATCATCTTCAAGACTTTGAAGATATTATGTGTTTGTGTCCATCCATATTCACCTTTTTTCACTGTTATTGAAAAATGCTAGTTGATCATAAGCTTGAAGAGATCTATTTGAAGTTTTAAAGTTTGTCAGCAATTTTATGTTAAAATGGCATGTTTCTGGAAACCTATTAGGACTTTTTCATTTGTGCTTTTGTTGATTTTTTTATGCTCATTTAATCATGGACAATATCTCAGACTATTAATTCCCTCCCAACCATAGATGATCAACTATTATTGTCTCCCCCAAGCACTGGTTTGCTGAAAAATGCAGATTGTCTGTGTTTCAATTGCCAAGAGAGGAAGATCTAATCTTCTTTTATACTTATTGGTGGTGCCCCTGCACCAAGGGTCACCACTGTTCCAATGTGGCCCATGAATTTAATGAGTGTATTATCAATATAATTATATTATCATAATAATAATACAATAGTTATATTATCACTATAATTATTATAATTATAATTTGATTACATTATCACAATAATAATATTCTAATAATATTATCAATATGATTATTATATCACAATAATTTTAACAATATAATTATTTTATCACAAAATTATATTATTGCAAACTTTATGTTGTATATGTCGGCCTAAAGGAATCCAACCATAGCTACAATAACATTAACACTCCCTCTTAGCTAGGGAGGAATCCTTCGTGATATTTGAATTATGTAGTGATATCCACCATAGCTAAATGAATTGATTAATTTTAATACTATATAAATATTATGATATAATTGTACCATCACATAATAACATTATATAAATGTAATAATTATTATATTATTGTATAATATAATTATTATATTATCAATACAATAATTGTATTTTCACAAGCTCTATGTTATCTATGTCGGCTTGAAGGAATTTGAAGGTACAATAGCATTAACACTCCCTCTTAACTAGAGAGGAATCCTTCTAGATAGAGTAGTGAAGACCACCATGGCTACTCCTAGAGGGTGGGTCTATCATGGCTACTCCCATGAGTGGAAATCCAAATGAACATAAGTGCTCATCATAGAATCACTCAACGTAATGTTCGCCATGGCTACTTTCAGAGGATGAATGAACACAAGTGTTAAGTCATGGTGTCTCTCACATAACCCACCATAGCTACTCCTACAAGGTGGAAAGAATAAGTGCACAAGTGCCCATCATGGAATCACTCAATGTGATGTGACCATCTCATCGTGACATTCACCATAGTTACTCCCAAAGGGCAAATAAACACAAGTGCTAAGTCATCAATTCTCTCACATGACATCCACCATGGATACTCTCTTTCACGGTCTCAAAGAAAAATGTATATAAGGGCTTATACCTCAAATTTCTCCATCTCACTAAAAACTGCATACAAGGGCTGGTACCTCAAATTTCTCCATCTCACTAAAAAATGCATACAAGGGTTGATACCTCAAATTTCTTCATCTTGGAGAAAAATGCATGCAAGGGCCGATACCTAAAATTTCTCCGTCTTAAAGAAAAATCCATACAAGGGATTGCATCTCAAACTTCTCCCTCACAAATAAGACCTTAATAACAAGGAATTGCACCTCAAATTTCTCCCTCTTAAGAAAGAATCATTGAAGCAGATCTCAGGAAATCACTATGCTAAGTCTCCCTCTCAACAAGGGCTTCATTCTCCACAAATTCAAGCTTGTCTCGAATATGCACAAATTTGAATCTAGCAAGGGGCTTGATTATAATATCAGTTTTCTAATCATTAGTGCTCATGCACCTCAATTGAATAGCAATCCTTTTCATCATATCTCTAATATGGTGACATTTGATCACCACATTCTTTGACCTATCATAATAAACAAGATTGGAGTATGCATCATTGTTGGTGAATCCCAAGCTCACCAAGTATCCATCTATCTAGGAATATGCTGACCTTTATGTTAGTTTAAAGGCCTTCAAGCCTACACACATGGAATTCCATCCCACGCATCATAGTCCTCTGATTGATATAGTTTCCTGATTACTTGAGAAATCATTTCAACGGGGTTTACTCCCTCTGAACCAATATGACCAAGATCCTTGAAAGTCAATTGAAGCAAATCCTCTAGTTGCTCCTTCTATCACAAAAGCATGCGCTTCTCACATAGTCCCAATCATGGAAGATATCTTGCTCCAAGAGCCTCTCATCACCTGGCATGATCCACATATGGCTAAAAGTGCTAGACTTAAGATCACCATGGGCCTATTGTTATAAGATTGAGCCCTAGACCAGAAAAGAATATAATCATCCAGAGATTAGAACAAAATCCCCTCACTAGGGGAGCCCTCTTGACTCAACTCTTCTTTGTAATCCTAGATGCTACTATCACCTGCACAATTACGTCAATGTCATTCCTGATGCATTATTTTTCTTTTCATCACATCGGTGCTCTCTTCTACTAACAAATGTTTGAGAAACATAGATGCAATAAGAAAGCATTCTAGAAACATTATCACTTTTCACGATTGCTTCTTCTAACTTATCAAGCATTTTGCATTTAAGTGCGATTTCTAGAGCCTAAAGAAACTTTCCATCCAAAATGTATTTGTCCAGTATCCTAACTCTAGTCTTCCAGCATCCTAACTCTAGTCTAAGGTCTATCAATTCAATTTAATCAAAGACTCTATAGGTCCTTATTTCTATTACACACCCACAAACATAGCATGATAATCTTAATAACCTTATATAATCAAGTATTCTGGGATGCAGTCCATATTATGATATCCTCATTGATGAGATACGGTAGATTATCTCTTATATGATTGATGTGTTGATGAGAATTACATGAGAATGATCTCTGATATACTTTGGTCCGCAATGATTGAGTTTACTATAGTAAACCACAAATCAACCGTCAATTTCTTCTAATCATTCTTAATATGGTGGGACCAGTAATCTCCAAGTCTTCCTTCACAAAAAATGCATTGAGTATTTGTATCAAGCCTTCTTATATTGTATACAATAATCTTCTATTGTCAATGATGTTTTGTCTACACATCATTCACTGCTATACATTGTTCCTTCTCAAGAGTTAGACAAATATACAATATTGTATTTTGTCTTAACATTAAGATCTCTCCTTATCAATTACTGGTTACTTAATGACTATAGATTTATTGCTTCCACCCAATTTGGTCTTAGATAATGACCATCACTATATAAGGTTGAAGCATAGAAAATTAATAATTCGGTGTCTTTATAACTCTTAATGGTCACATATATTATGTGTTTAAGTGCACCATTGGAGATTATGTAGGGGCAAGATATAAGAGAATCCATTATCATCAATCTCTAAGGATTTTTATTATCTTATTTTCATCATTGACTGATAGAATGGGTGAATAGCATTCAAGAGTGATGTTCCCCTTTTTTTCTTTCTCTTCCTTTTTGTCTCTATAAATCATATTCTCTGATCACATTAACTGTTAAGTATTGATAGGTAAGAAATAAGGAATCATTATATAGCTATTTGTCTTTCTTGATAAGTGTGGACTGCTACTATTCTTCCTTGCCATACAAGAAAGGCGACTCTACCTTCCAACTCCAGTCCCACACACTGTACTCCACTGATTTTCTCAATAGAGAACTCAATATTGATAATTGGTGCTACAATGATCTAGTTGTGTTGAGAAAGACCAAAATTGTTGGAGGTATCAAATACAAAGTAACTCCCCAAATCCTTCTTTCTCTCGACAATAACCAGTCTTCAGTCGCTTCCATATTAGATTGTACTTACTATTTAGTGATGCCAAAGTATTGTGGTTGGATCCTGGATAATGCTTGATAGACAAAATCGATTTGGTAAGGTCAAATAGACTGATCATATTACCAATGTCAGGAAAAGATTAATTTTTTAATGATGATATTTAACTGCGATGTTGCCACCCCGATTAGAACTACCTTGAATTTTCAAGGGATATCTTGATAGCAGAGTGTCTGAAATGTATTCCTCCTTCCTATTCGATTTGTTCTCAGAATGATTCTTCATTCCTTTTCTGTATTTATTACTAATTGTTATCCTCACCATTGCTGCAGATCCTTATACTGCTCGCTACTTTCCTTTAAAAAAAGTTCCAACATGACTTACATTCACTGGATGTTAGAATTTTTAGAATTTTACTCTTTTCTTCATATATTGAAGTCCCACCATGGATCTGTCTGATAAACATTTTTTATAATTTCTTCCCAACTTTTCTACTGGATTATGTATTTTACTCATTCATCATAATATCTTTGTTGCACATTGGTCACTGATGTATTTCTTTATATATATAACAAAGTTGGCTCCAATCAATGAACATCCTCATCCTTTGATGTGTGGCTTGCATCCCCTTCATTCCATCGCTAGACAATAATATTTTAACTGCAGGCCCCTAAGACTGAGCTGCTCTGATACCATGTTGTTTTTTTGATTGTGCTCATTTAACCATGGGCAATGATTCCATTACTGCTCTCCCAACCATAGAAAATACTTGATTGTCAACCCCAAGAAATTCCCTGCTGAATAATGCAGATTTTGTGTGTATTTTCTCATTTTTCAAGAAAGGAAGTTTTACTCTTTCTCTATATCTATTGGTGGTGCCCCTTAACCAAGGGTTACAACTCTCCCAAGATGGCCCAAAATAATTAATTATATATATCTCTTAATTAATTATATATCTCATATAATTAACATATATCTGTATTATCATAATAATACTATTATATTAATATATAATGTAACAATATAATCATATTATGACAACCTTTATGTTATCTATGTTTGTCTGAAGGAATCCGGCCATAACTACAATTACATCAACAGCTTCTAATTGGAATTTTAAGAAATGGAAGTAGTGGGAATATAGATAGCCATATATGATTGTACATATCTACATTGATATGTATCTCTATAGTATCATAGTGCATACAAAGGATTTTTTTTCTAGTAAAGAGCACAAACCAATTTTTGTTCCTATTTTCATTTACTCATTTGAATTATGGACTAAATCTAATTGAGTATAATCTTTCAACTGCTCTAGTTGATATTTGATTAATGTTAATGACAGGCACTGAGTGCAGCAGCACTGTTGGCTGCTGGAGCACTCTTAATGTGGCTGAGAGGAGAAACGATGAATATGAATGGGAGGTACTGTGTGTGTGGTTCTTTGGATGTCTGATTTTTTTCAAGTCATATATTAGATTTATAAATATTTGTCATCTACTGATTGGTTTTTTATCTTCACACATTCCAGGAGGTCTCGTATGGCTCAACCCAATAATCAGTAAGTCTCAATATTCATTCTTGTTGCATGACCACAATTGTAAATTGAACACCAGAAACATAAGGACAAGTGCACCCAATAAGGAGAAATAGTAGAGCCATAGATGGAGACCATGGAAACAAAATTTAGTTAAATAATTGGAAAATAAACCTATTTTGGAAGCATAACCTCAATATTATTGCAAGTTTTTAAAATGTTCTATTTGAAAATTATATGTTATGTTTGTGTTACAATATTATTCTTTGAAAATATAGTTATCATTAGATAGGACTGATATTGGGACAAGAGCTTAGTGCTTGCAGACAAAATAAAAGATTTTTTTAGTATATACTTTCAGTCTAGAAGAAAAAACTTGAGTATCATGCAGTTTAAAAGTAAGTAAATATTCAAAATAAAAAAATCAATGTTTTAAAGCATGGAAATAAATGTAGATGAAAGAAAAATTAATTATATTGATATTTGATAATCATCATGACACAAACATTTAAGTTTTAAATCATAGTCACCTAGAGATGGCAGACAAGGACTCGGACACAAATGCCATTATTTTTGGAAGTGGTACACAGGTACTTAGAGGTAGCTAGATTTGTGTGCATAGGCATCTTAAACCTTTTTACTGTTTCTCTTACCAGTGCTCCTTGGATTGATAAAGAAAATTCTACAAAAAAATCTAGTAAATTTTGATGCAAAAAAAGAAAAAATCCAAACTCTATTAATGTATTGTTTTAGTTATTTTGGTTCTTGTCAACCAGATTTTAGCATATTGAAGAGTACTCCCCTTGCTAACCTAAATAATATATACACAAAACACAACAAAGAAATAAACAAAGAATTGCAAGAATAGAAACACTTGCTTACTATTATCTTCAACAAAAAGACATTACAGTATCCAGAAAATAACATGCGACAGCCACGTGGGTATTTTCATTATAATAATCTACAAACTAGAGCCACTATATGCAACATCACAACTTCCCTGATAATGCTATTTGTCTTATTTATATTAGGAAGTTTAACCTCTCAAGAAAGTTTAGGAGGCCAACCACCATTATAGTATTTTCTTTACATTGGAATATGCCAAGTTATTCCCACAAATAGGTTTCGGCATTCATTGGAGTATTTGAATGGATTTTACTTTTTATCTTAAAGTAGTGCAACTCTTAGAAGCCATATCTTGTGAATTATGTACCTAACTGGTGATTATAACCACGTTTTGGAAACCTCTCGAAGCACTCTACAACCTTGGGCTAGCAAAGCATTAGTGGTCAAAATTTGACCCCTTTTCGGAGCCTCTAAGGTCTTCAAAACTGAGTCCAAAGTTTCTGTACCACCATACCAGAATCAAATATTCAATATATACAAAATGAGACTTTACCAACAAGATTATATATCCAAAATTAACCTCCGAGGAAGCATTTGGAAAATTCGTGCTCATAATGAACAACTTACTCAAAATAGTAAACTTGCCAAAAGCAGTGACTCTACCCAAAGATAGCCCTTATTGAAAAACTAGATAATATTTTCGAGTGATGCAAGATTACTCTTACACTATGGATGCTCCTACACTAGACAACCAGAGTAACTTGAAAAGTGACTTTGTGACATCTCAAGTGTTCAGAGAAAAATCAAGGTAGTAACCACTGTTCCTTATTGTGGCTGCCATACTATCATGACCAAGGGCCACACCACCCTTACCAACTCACAACCAAAAACACAATAATATGGAGACAAAGAGAAGATAAAATGCTTCATAAAGCATCCATTAATACTTGAAATTCATTACAATATTCTCCAAATGAGAGAACTCCAAATTCTTACAATATGAGAGCTTCGAAACCAAGAGCCTCTACAAGAAGAGATTACAACCAAAGAGCTTGAACCCAAAGGGATTCACCAAGAAGAACTTCTCACCTAAGATCTTACGCATTAAGATCCTTTGCCTCCAAAACTTTTATACAAGAAGAGATCACACCTTGAGAGCTTTATTACAAATGCTCATAAGCCTTTCTTATATAGGCACTTACCACCCAAGATATTACAAACACAACCAATGTGGGATAAAAGGCAAATACAACTACCTTAAAACAAATATTAAATTCCCACCCAAATACAACTAAGCACCATCATGTGGCCCAATTAAAAAATTACATTTCCTTTGTGGATCACAACAAATATTAAATGCATGATTAAGGAACTTTCCACAAACTTCTAAGATCCCACCTTCACACCTCAAATGACAATCATTTTTCTTAATTTTCTATTTATGCCACCTATGCACCTTGAAAATAGAAATTCCTCTTTCCCCTCTTTTTTCCTTTTTTCCTTTTTTTATTATTTTTCCTCTAATTTCATCACTTTCTCTCTCCTCCACAATTTTTTATAAAAAAAATAATTTTGATCACAATCTTGCATCATATCACCATTTGTTTTCCAAAAAATTCACATGCATGTTTGGAATACCATCACAAGAGTAACAATGCTAAAGAAACCAATACGAAAGATGATGGGAGATTAGAAGAAGCACCTACTACATTTGGTATACAGAGATGACCTCTCAAAGAAAGAATGGAATAGCATTTGGCCTAATTGTAGTAGTTGCAGCATGAAGAGATTTCTATTTACACCAAGATGGAAGTGTATTTTGGATGTAATAAAGAGTACTTGCCTCATAGGTAGAGCAATGTCTGACATTGTAGCATGAAAATTAGCCTTATGGAAAGGAAGGTAAACAACTAGGTGTGTATGCTTTGACAAAAACAAGGAATTCCTCAAATTGGAGCATAAATGCTTTTACATGTCCCATCATGTTATCAAACTTTTTTTGAATATAGTATGTGTTAATATTTCTAAACCAAAATAATATAAATGCAATATATAGAAAATCAGAAAATCATATGAACAAATGAAATGATTATTTATCCCAAGAAATACCAAACTACTCGCCCACAAAAGGTAATCCATTTATTGATTTCTACAAGCAATTACAACACTTCACGTTTACGATTGACATTAGTAATCAGACAATCATAAACTTTGACTTATATCTCCTTATAAATCACACACTAGCTCTCATAGAGGTGAATACAATAATAGATAAATTTACAACTTTCTTACAATTATCATTTGATAATCATACTCCAAAAGAATATAATATCAAAATGTATTACTAAAAAAAAGAACGAAGAAAACTAGAAAGAGTGACTCCGAAATCGCCAGACTATCCTAACACCTCATTTGAGCAAAAAGAAAAAATCTTGAGAGAAGAAAAGACTCATCCTTTCCTTGGCAATAGCTCAAGAGGCCTCCTCATGACTGAATGGTTGCACATTAATGCTGGAGGAATTACAAATCATTATAGATTAACTCCTCTAACATGCCAAAAACATTGATGAGAAAGATACATGGCACATCCAATATAACCAAAGGTTGATCCAAGTCATCATAAGATTCATCCAAATAGATGAATGTGATAGGAACAATACAAAGATGTGAAGAGCACACAATTAAATTTAGAGTAGGTGTGAATCAATATAATAACAATTTTTGCAATTTAAGACTTCTATCCAAACAATAACATCAAATATTGAAATAGACAATGATGCACGTGAACACAATAACACAATGTTTACATGGAAACCCAATGCGAGAGAAAAACCATAGCAAAATAATTGCTTTATATAAGCTTGTTCTATTACAATGTTTTGTAGGCACTAACCTATTAGAGGCTACAACCTCTATGTTTGTGAGCATCATCTCACTAGAAGCTCAAATTCTCACAATTTGCAAACAACGACCTACTGGAAGCACCAACCCCCACTATTGTCTTCATGAGCACCAACCCACTGCACACAAACTGCTTTTCCATCTTGATAATGATGCTTATTCAACTGACGATGTTCATTTTTCTTCTTTAATTTGATACTCATCTGAATGGATTCTTTTATTTCAGCACACACACACTATTCTCTCTTCCCTTCCTATATATACTTCTCACTGATTTCCCATATACATTTTATTTTCATTCCTCTCTTCTTAACAAATTAACAATATATATATATATATATATATATATATATATTGATCTTCCACGTATCTTTATACTTGTACACTTTCTTAATTTTTACTCATTCATTTTCTTGTTCTTCCACTCACCATTATATTTTGTTGTCTGACACTCACTCGTTCTCAATCCATCACTTCACTCTTTGATTCACTTATATTTCTATCTTTTATACCTTTATTGTAACTGTTACTTAATTTTAACTCATGTTAAAATTCAGTTCTAAAAGTTCAGATTTGCATTTTGCTGAAAAATACTTTTCATTTGATATTTGCAAAAGAATATAAATGTCCTTGCATTATTCATTTCTCGAATAGACAACTAATATTTTACAAAAGAATGAAATGAATTGAAATGCTGAAAGTGAAATATCTCACACAAGCCGTGAGTTTAACTCTACTACCTTTCATACATATTTAGAATATGAAAAATAGGACATATAAAGGTAGGGATAGAGGTAACCAGTCATTGCCTTTTCAGCTTTTGACTGGTTAAGCGACCCATGATGCTGCTCCTGATCCGTCACGCTCTGGTTTTCATTTCCCTGCATTAGGAAAAGAGGGCGGTTAGATCTCGAAAGATTTAAGCAATGACTGAATATCTATAACCAGTTATCCTATACATGTACGATCTTTCCCTATTCTGAATATGTATCAAAGATAGTAAAATTAAAAACTACAAGATCTAACAAAAAAATATAATGTTAAAGGGACATGTTATTTTTGATATGAAACCTTTTATTGTAATCAAATGAAACTTGCAGGAATAGGTATTGAAAAATTATGGATGCAAAGTCACAAAAAATGGTTTACGAGTGTCACGAGCCCGTGCTCGAACCTCATAAATAAATTTGCATAATAAAGACATGAACTCGGTTGAAGTACAACAACAAAATAACATCCTTTCAGAAGATGCAAACAACAAAATAAAGGAAAGTCACAAGGACAGTAATCATAAAGTTTGCGGCCAGCGGGGAGAACGAAATATTTATCAGTAATGGCATCTACAAGCAACAAAAAATGCTCCGTTTCCAAGAAGAAAAGTAATCATTTTTAGCATTATGAAATATATCAGATATGATGTCAACAGTAAAACATTTATATATCATGGTGGTTTCCAGCTTTAATTTCAGAAATGGCGGCTTCTAGTAGCCTCTAAAAATGTCAACCTCATAAGATAGCTATAGCTAAACAAGTCATATCAACTATGGTGGCTTAAAGTGAATATGATAGTAGCTTCTAAAATGTCAGTTTCAACAAAGGGAGTAAGAGCAAATCAATCATGTTGACCATGCTGTTTCTAAATAAAAAATGTGCCCAAAATATCATAAAATCAACAGTAAGACAATGGCAACTTTAGGTGAAACATTTATTTCAACTTTGGCGGCTTTGTACAGTACATTTAGAAATATGATTGCTAACTACTTTCAGCTGTGAATTACAAGAAATAAAATGCATGGAAAGAAAGTGACAACATTTGAAAAGGAAAAGGAGGAGCAGTAGTCACCATCAATGCACAGCCATGCTTTGGATGCAAAGAAACTCACATAGCCTCGTAAAAAAAATAGCTCTATCCAAATATGGCAATTTCAAAGTTCTTTAAATACATAGATTTCCAGTCATGGTGGCTTTTAAAGGAACAATGTAGACCTTCATTCAAATAGTAACGTTAAAGCTAGTGAATGGAGGACGTGAAAACCTCAAAATCTGGGCGTATTCAATGTAGATTACATTTTCTTGCAAACAAAATATAGTAGTAGATTGAAAAAAAAAAACTCAAGAAATCTATTGCAGTTGCAAGCTAAACATACTAATCATAAAAAGAGTTTCAACAAGAAGTAATCACAGAGATAACCTTCAAACCATGGTGACTCCGATAAAAGTAAATTTCCAACAAACCCTTATTATGGTAGCCTTCAAAGAGAATTGACGTTTAAATCTGAGACAAACAACAAAATGATCAAGCATGGCGGCCTCATAGAAATGCACAGGAACCCCAAGCATGGTGGCCTTGAAAGAGAAAACCCAAGTCATGTCTTCATTCAAAAAAAAAGCCCAAAAAAAACAAAAGAGTCACGACACAAGCATTAAATATGCCCAACATGTTAAAAGGAAACAGTAAAGCATTACTTTCTCATAGCAGCTCAAGCAGAATACAAAACTAAGAGTAATGGCATAGCATCTCCAGTGAAAACATGCTCTGCAAATATAACAAGAACATTACCTTTTACAACCAAGAGCAACTCATAAACATGACGGCTCCAGTAGCAAAACACCAGATGCGAGTGAAATTTTTGTAACTCGATAACCTTTTCAAGTCTCAGCTTGCATGATGACAATGTGGCAACCTTAGAAAACTCTCATGGCAGAAACAAGAAAGCATAATGATGCTCCAACAAATTGAAAAACCCAACAAACCCTTATCATGGCGGCTCCCAAACCCTAGCCACGATTTTTCGCATGCTCTCCAGGACTTCTTCAATGTGAAAATGAGCAATTTTAGGGTTGCAATGTAGAATTATATTGCCCCAAATCCAAATTCATACATTTTGAAATCCGAAAGATTTAGGATGGGATTTTTAGTCGCCAAGTTCAAATTAAAAGTGTGTTGTCGGGTTTTGAAGGGAATTATTGTTACTTTATTCATAGATTATCAAATTATTTTTGATAAATCTTTCTATTATTTTGCCTAAGTCTCATCTATGTAATAATAAATATTAATGGTGTAATTATAAATCATTAATATTTACTATTTTTTATGCAAAATTAAGGGAGAGAAATTTATTTATAGGTTACAGTCATTGAATTTAAGTGATACATGCGTCATAACTTGACCAAGTAGCTGGGTCAGTTCAGGAATGATTGGAGTAAACATAGGAACCTCTTTAGTCAATTTAAGATTCCTTGGTTGAATTTTGACCTTGTCTTGGCAGTTTGAGGCCATTTATTGACATTTTGAGTCTTTTGAGGGCAGTTTCAATGAGTCATAAGTCTCTTTATGGCTTTGTGGACCTTTTTCAAAGGTGAATTATCATTTTCAATGATTATGACTCCTATTTCAGAGGCACTTTTCATGGATTCGACCCTAAGGGGGTTTGTATTTAGTATTTTGAACTCTGATTTTGGAGGGAGTTCCGATTATGCAAGGGAGGCTTGTGAGACATTTTTTGTCCTCAGCATTTTTGTGTAGAAATTTGTAACTTATTTTTTAAAATCAAATACAAGTAACAGCAGCCGAGTTTATGATATCTGAATCTATTTTTGAGCCTTCTCTTCTTTTTTTAATTCTGTGTGTATTTTTAGGTGATTTGATAAAGGCAATTAGTGAAACATCATTTTTCCATGTTGCTTTGTCTCACCTAAACACCTAGTTGCAGAAAAGTATGTTTGTTTGCAGTTTGCAGTTTATGTTTTAAAAGGTGAAGCTCATAAGAGAGACATCTGTTTTCCTCCTTATGCTATTTCATTTTCAAACTTTTTTACAAATATTTATGCAAACCTATATAGAAAGGAAGTGTTTTGTATTCATTCAAATATGCTAGTAATCCCTCCTAGTTACCAATATTTGAATTTTCATATCATATTTTGGTGTATCACCTAGTTCTCAAGTTTAGAATTTAACATCTTAGGTTCGTTTTAGTAACTTCTATCCCTTTTCCCCACAAGTTCATGTTAGTTTGCTAGAGTTATCAGTGATTATCCAATAGGAGCCGGCCTAGAATTCAGAGGTTTCATTTCTAGGTAAGCATTCCCCACATGCAGAAATGAATTCCATGTTAGGCAAGATCGTTAAACTTGTTTAGTTTAACAGGTTGCAAATTTTAGCCTTAACATTAACCTTTCATACAATGGTTGTGATTTTTCAAAACATAATCGCACCTTTCACTTAATCCTAATTCTTGTTGTCTTAGGCATGACTTAGTAATCACAGCCTTTAGAAAATGTCATGCCCAGACTACGAGGGCAAAATGCACACACAAAATTTTTTTTTGTAACTAATAATTAAACATGCTGTAAGTTTGAAATGATGGAGATAGAAGTTTTAGTGCAGGTTCTTTACATTACAATCCTAAGATTTTAAACATGAGGACGATAACATCGTTAAAATTTTAAAACTTTCGTTATAAGATTAATATCGCTAAAATTATGATATTACATCAACTTATAATGATATGCAATAAAACTTACTTAAATAACAATGTACATGAATTCGGATCTAAAATTTCTTGCAATAACAAATCAATCAAACCTACATTAAAATTTATTTAAATAGCCAATTAATCGTTAAATTTAATCTACTTAATGGTTAAAACAATTAGAGTACATTTAAATTAAAACTAACTAAATTAGTATTTAAACATAACTAAGTAACTAAAAATTATTAACAATTACAACAAAAGACCTTAATCAAACATAAAATAACCTTACTTTATTAAATCAACTAATTATTCTTTAACAATTTAAAGTTTCATTTTAAACTAACTAGATATAAATAAAATAATATTAATAAAGAAACTAAAATCAATAATTAAATAACTAACTAATCTAAGACTAAACTTAAAGTTTAAAAACTAACTAAACACTATATCCTAATCTAACTACAACTTAACTAAACTCTTAACACTCTAACATAATTAAAACATTTACACAAACTCAAACTAAAACAATTAAATAACTAACCTACACCTAAACACATCTAACTCTAACCTACTAACTCCCTTGCCCTCAACCCTATTAACCCTACCAACCCTCCTCCCCTAGCCGCCACGTAAGCGCTTCCCAAGTGTCCCATAGGAAGGACTGAGCGCAAAACAAGGGAAGCGAAAAAGTGTCGTCCCATCCCAATCTGCCATGAAAAGTGGCGATGGGAAAGGGGCAAGGTGATTACCTAAAACAAATCAAATTAAGTGCAAATTCCTTTAAGAACTCAATTGCATCCCAAGGAAGGTAAAGAAATCATGCACAAGGTCAGGGTAGTACGGGTGACGTCATCCTTACTGACATGCAAGAGAAACTTTCAAGTTGACGTGCATGAAGAAAGAGGAGAAGAAAAGCTAAGATGGGATGTTTAAACAAAAGTAGTTATTGCATAAAGTTTTATAGGTGATAACATAGATATTAATTTCTTTAAGGAAAAATATATATATATATTCAATTTTTATGCACCCATGAGATTAGCATAAGATTTCTTTTATTTATTTATTCTCTTAGGAAGGAATCTATTCAAGAATATGCTCTGTGGTCTTGGAAGAAATAAAATTTTCTCCTCATGTATTTTCCAGAGAGTTTTTACTCCTGGGAGTGCATATTTTTTTTTTGAAGCAAAAAAATTTTAACAAGGCATGGTCATGTTATTTTATGCATTTCATTTATGTTACTAAGGATTTAATCAAATCTATTATTAACATTTTTCCTTTATACAAGCATGTCAATGAAAGGGAGTACATTAGGTATAGTTTCTCAGTTTCTTATTTAAACATGTATGTTTTATATTAATTCTTCATGGACATGGTAGGAGTTTAAATTTCTTATTATTATTACTATTTTTGATTTCAAGAATACAACCTCTCAATCCAAATGATCATATTTGAAGAACTTAGGAGGTGAATGATACTATACACATAATTGAAAAGGTGGTAGATTATTCTAATTCAAATTTGATCATAACCAACATGAAAATTATCAAGAAATGAAATATCTTTGATTTCGTAATATAGGGTTTGCTCTTGATTTGATCTCATCATAATACTTATACATCATATTTGAAAACTCACTATATCAATTCAACTCTTCATTATCATAATTAAAACTTGAACATTCATAATTCAAGACATTATCTACCAATAATTTTCTCACAAACATAAGCCAAATTTTTAAATTCTCAAGGACACATTGCAAGGGAAATTTCATAAATCTTTTTTTTTTCTATTATGCATCCTAGTTCAAGGCTCCTTTGGGAAAGAACTAGTAAGAAAACCCGGTGTCATTGCCATTTACAATAAGGTTTAAAATGCAATTTACAATAGGATCTCAATCCCAAATTTCAACCATTAAATCAAATTTTTCCTCATGATCAAAATCAAGGAATTTGGAATGTTTTCTGAATCTCTTTTCAAGAACCATGGAGGGAACCAATAACTAATCGGGTGACAACCAAGCAGAACCAAAAGAAAATCAAACATGCATAATCATACATGGTTTACACAATAGGATTCACAATGAATCAAGACTAGGGAAAGGTGGATTCTTCCAACCAGGAGAAGTCAAGCACAACACCAATTCAAATGCCCAATCGGGGCTAATAACCAAGAACTTTCGTTCTTCCATTAAAACTTGCCATACTCATACCAGGTTTGTGCTGACGGGTAGGGGCCCATAACACCCTACCCTTTATCCCTCTTCTCATCCTGAGAAGAGACTCTACATCGGTTGGAGTCCAACTAAACAGACCTCTCCCAAAATTGGTCACTTCTGCCCTCTCCAAGAGTGAGTAATACCAAAACACCCATGTAAGGAAAACTCAAAATTGCAAACATAAACAAGAAAAAAAAACAGCCAAAATGACATGGTTTTCAAATCTTCCCAACATACCCACAACCATACAACAGTGAAACAACAACAAGGTAACATGAGCATGAAACAAAGCATAAAAACTGAATAAGGGAGATGAGAATTCCCTACCTTCACAAAGAGGTAATGGCAATGAACAAGTTTGAGTAGAGTATCCCTTTCCTTCCTTCAACCTTCAAGAATTCCTCTCTAAATGTAGAGACTGGGTAACAACCAACTAGTCCAAGGAAGGCCTCTAAATAAGCCTCCAACTCAACCACCCAAAAGGAGCAATAACTATTTCCACCTACTAACAAATCTAGAAACTCCTAACTCAACCTATACCATGGTTAAACCCTAAGTGGAGATGAGGTGAGGTAACTCAAGATAACCATGGTCAATTTTCGCACAAAGGCAAAAAGGGACTTTTTGACTGACCTCAAAAGTCAAAAAAAGGGGCTTAGGGGTTGGAAAAGTCCTCTAACCCATACCCATACCCTTTGGGTATAATTATATCATGTTTTAAGTCTTAGGAAAGAGGTTTAGAGCCAAACAAAATCTAGAAATAAAATAGGTACAACTCCCTACTCTAACTTGCAATTAAGCACTAATCCGGATTAAGGGATGACTAACCTAGATTAAGAACCTAATAGAAAACTGACACTAACTTAAACCAACTTGGTCCAAAGGTTTAACAATTAACCCTAAACAGCCACTGCAGCACATAACCACTTTACGAGTGTCAAGCGACATTGAAAGAACATAATTACGAACATTAACACTCACTGAACAAAGAAGATGCATACATACATCTCACAATACAAATACGTGAATTACGAACAACAAGGTTTCCAAAATTAACACATAGAGATCAGTTATGTTCCTCCGTAGGGTTTCTCGGCTAAATATCTGCACACTCATTGCACACATCAGTAGTCCCGTAAAATCACATGTACATAAATGTATACGTATTCAGAAATTCACATAAATTAAAACATACATCAATAAGGGTTTCTTTATCCTACTTAATTCTTAATCATTTAAAATCTCTTAAATCAAAGTCTCAATCCTACATTTACTGATTTCATCGACATACATATACATGAAACATTAAATGACAATCATCAAATATATCTGAAAATAACATCACACTACATGAATTAATAAAATATGTTCTAAGCATCAGATAATGTCTCGACATCTCGAGTCGTGAATATCAAAAAAATAATAATAATGCATCGCTATGCTACGATGGGTCGGGGCGAGGCCTCACAGAAAAGCTCGCACCTTTTTTCATAATCACAACACTTTGAAAAACTTCTAATGACTTTTAATCAATAGTATGAAATCTAGTCATTTTAATTTGATATCAATTTGTATCATTGTTTGCCTCTAAGATTTATTCCCTTCATGTAAGCCTTAGAATCGCATATAGGATGACATGGCAGGATTTTGTTAAGCTTCTCATACATAATTTCTTATTCTCATGATATTTTTCCATTTGTTGTCTTGATTTATCATTGCTGCTTCACACATGTTGATGTCTTACCCATTTGTTGTTGTATTCATATGCACAAATTTCCCTTCAAAAATAATACTGCTATTATCGTCAATCATACTGGTGATCAAAAATTCTTTTGCTTCATTTATCATCATATGCACCTGATGGCATGTAAGGAGTAATGTGGCAAGATTTATTTGACAT
Organism: Cupressus sempervirens; assembly: GCA_028749045.1. Classification (NCBI taxonomy): domain Eukaryota; kingdom Viridiplantae; phylum Streptophyta; class Pinopsida; order Cupressales; family Cupressaceae; genus Cupressus; species Cupressus sempervirens. The sequence continues at coordinate 128,702,969 of CM053783.1, forward strand.
GAAAAACATTCATTATTCATCATTGTTCCATTGCTGGACTCCTACAACATTCATAGCTTTTACTCTTATTGACGGTATTGCTGAATTCCTATTGTGCTTATCGTCTGAGTGTCCTTCATGATAGTCTCTTCTGTGCATAGGCTTTCTTGTCGAGTATCGTGCCTCATCATTCTTCCCGTAAATATTTCATGTTGTGTCTTCCTCATATTTTTGAAGACTCGTTTTTTACTTTGAGCGCATATCTGAATGAACGTCTCATTGTGAATACTTGTTTCATCAATAATCTTCAACCTGTAGATTCTAGTCTCTATTTGTTTGCTGGACACTCTTTTGTCTTTTTCTGATTTATCATGTGCATGCTCGTCTTCTCCGTTCAATTCAGAGAGCTCTTTAATGCACATAGCTTAGTATATGTTTCTTCCTTCTTGTATAATATATTGAACTGGTATGCATAACCATTCGTGCTTTTTAATCTTACCTCATTGCTCTTTATCACTCTTCTTCAATTTATCCATGCTTGGTTATTGAACGTAGTCTCTTAATTTCTAATCTCTTCAGTGATGATCTATTCTTTTCAATCTCTCATGTATTTTTGGTAAACTCTCGAATATAATGTGTCTAACTCTAACAGATGCGAAAGTCTTTGGTATCAACTTCAGATCATACCATTGACTTGGATTATAGATGAAGTAAATATTTTACTTCATATATCTATATGACATTAATAATTTTTTTTAAATATTTCATATTCTTAATTGCTGGATGCTTATACACTTGATGTCCATTTAGTGTTACTACTGCATGTCTTTATTGACTTCAAATATTCTCTCTTGATTGCTTTCTTGACTTTGTGACTTGTTCCAAGATACACATCATTTTACCTTTGACATTGGTGAGTCTAATAATAACAATCTTGTTCATTCTTGACATCAGTGACAATTATTTCATCAAGATGGTAGGCAGCTAGAAGACATCATTAAAGATAATCATGATGCCAATAAAAGAATCATGTAAATAAATACAGAGAAGGAACTGAGAGATATGATGCCAATAGAATAGTCTCACAAGATCTGAAACTATGGAACATGCTGGAGTATCATGAATACAAGTTCAAACATACAGGATGAATAGCACAATAGACTATTACAAGTATGGAGCTCTATTGCGGCTACTTATCTTTAAAACTTCCTCTTAGCAAGAGAGAGATTCCTCATTTTTCATAGCATAACATGCAAAAGGACTTGCAACCAGAAATGAATATCAACGAAAATCTCATCATAGATTTTTCTCAATAAAAATTGTTATCTCAATATAACAACATTCACCATAGCTACTCCTAGAGGGTGTACCAAAAAATCAGAATACATGATTTTTTCCATGGCTACTCCCAAAGGTGGATCAAACATAGCTACTTCTAGAGGGTGGAACAAGGGATTTAACCTCGAACTTCTATCGCAAAGAAGAATTCATTAATAAGGGATTTCACCCCAAACTTCTTTCGCAGAGAAGAACTCATTAACAAAGGATTTCACCTTGAACTTCTCTCACATAGAAAAACTCATTAACGAGGGATTTCACTTTGAACTCTCATAGAGAAGAACTCATTAACAAGAGATTTTACCTCAAACTCCTCTTGCAGAGAAGAACTTTTTAACAAGGGATTTCACCTTGAACTTCTCTCGTAGAGAAAAACTCATTAACAAGGAGTTTCACCTTAAACATCTCTCGCAAAGAAGAGTTTATTAAAAAGTGATTTCACCTTGAACTTCTCTCACAGAAAAGAACTCATTATCTGTGAACTCATTAACAAGGGATTTTACCTCAAACTTCTCTGTCATGGAGAACTCATTAACAAGTCTTCATGATGATAAGGCTTTCTCCCAGAACCTTCTAGCTTCCCAAATTAGACTCCCTTTCAATTTGATATCAACCTTTGACCTCCTCATCCAAGGTTATCTGTGATGAATACACAAACTCCCTCTGAATGGAGACTTCCACTCAGTAGGGACAACATTCTCAAAGATTTAATTATCATAACGAAATAGACTTTATTCTAATATTGACCAAACAAGGAGCTTCAGTAGTCACACTACTACACAAGCTAGTTGACTCTCAGCAAAAGAATTTGACACTCTCCCTTTGCTGCTCAAGCTCCATCTGAATCTTAATTCCTTCTTTTAGAATAAATTGGTCAAAAGATAATCTGAATAGGCACTACTTCTTCAAGAGCCACCAACTCAGCTCAGGCTGCAATCTATCATCATCCTTGCACTCCTCAATCCATCTTGTAACAAACGAATTTTCATAACAAAATAAAGGTGATCTAGAAAGAGTTTTCCTCAACTATTTATTGAACAAAATATGAATTCCTTTTCACGAGACATTAATTGCTTTTAACTACCAATGATTAACTGAGATAACAAAGCTCAACTGAAATAATCATAACAATGATCAACTGAAATAACTGTAATAACGATTAACTAAAATAACTATGATAAGATTCAATTGAAATAACTATAACAATGATCAGCTGAAATAATTGTAACAATGATCAACTGAAATAACTGTAATAACGATTAACTAAAATAACTATGATAATGTTCAATCGAAATAACAATAATCAACTGTAATAACTATATTAATTGATATAACAGAAATAACAATTTGCTATCTTTTCATGCATATAAGTAAAGTAAATGCATAACATGAAAAAGTAAGAAGAACATACAAGAAGTATTAGTGAATCTTTAACTGGTTGTGCAAGCCTCGACTTTCGGTAAGAAGAGAAGCATTGACTTAGATTTAACCTCCCAACCTCAAATCATATTTATCCCCGCACAATCTATTGAATAGAAATGCCCTTCCTACCCTAGGATTAGGCTTGGGATACTTTTAGCCCAGCCATCCGTACATTCCACTGTTTAGATTGTCCACATAGTTATGGACAAACATGTCTGAATAACTGGCTTTACTGACATCAAGTGATCATAGATGGAAAACATGTCTTAAACGACCTTGGCCAAGGTCTTTTGATGGGTTCTGTTGGTGTAAATAAGTATTTATTTATTACACTTTACTTAAGTTTACTTAGGTTAATGCATTATTTTATTATTTCTTAGGTGAGAAACTTAGGAGTTTGCGTACTCTTACGAGTTGTCATGTTGACAACACTGAAATAAGCAACTCTAATTCAACACATGGTGTCTACAACACTAAAGTTTGCATAATTAACTGAGTTGTCATGTAAACAACACAGTTATTCACACTCCTATTTTAGCACATGGTGTCTACAACATTATTTAGGCTTATCCTCCTATCATTGCACTTACTCTTGTGCTTTAATCGAGGATAACCCACACCTAGAGGACATGTGCCTGGTTGTATGACTTATCATGTTGCTGATTCCTATGCATTCTAGAAGCATTCCAGAGGCCTTTATATACAGGCACTCCTAGTGTACTTTCACAGAGAATTGAATACATATTGTTATTCTGATCATACTCTTTCTGGTCTACTGTTGTGCTTGTGCTTGAGTTTCTTGATCTTGGGTGAATTTTTCCCTAAGGAAAATTCTTACATGGTATCAAAGCTAAGGGAATTTCTCTTCACATAGCCTTTTGAGACCATTTTTTTGCCTTACCTCTCGGAGGACCTCAACCCAAATCTGGAGTATCGCATTCATTGGGAGCATCTAGAGCCAAAGAGGACCTCGTCATTGCGTTCGGCACGTCAATTTGGTGAAAAGTGACTATAAATTCGCCTACCCTAGGCCATAGTCGAATTTGAAGCAAATTTTTTTTGCAAACCGGCACCCGAAGGCCCGATTTGCAGAATTGGTATATGATCATTTCAGATCTGCATATTTTATTATTTCAGTCTCTGCAATTTCTCTGCATTACTTTTTGGATCTGCGTAGTTTGTCCGGAAAATTTTTGGCCATCAGACCAGTAGGGGAGATTTTTTGCAGGACCAGATTGGTGATTATTGGTGCTAATAAGATATTGGCATCATATTCAGAAAGTCAGAAAAACCCCAAATCGACTTTTGTTTCACCAAAATCGGACATCTGAGGTGAAATTTAGAGTCATTTGATTTTTTGAGGCATGACAGTCGCAATTCAGGAAAAATAATTACACAGGAAGTTTGAGATCTTTGTTCTTGAATTTTTCAGCAAATCGCAAATACCGATTTTTGCAACTTCAAATGCTTACTATGGGCTCATCTAGACTCCAAATCAAGTTCTATTTTTTTGAAAGTGCATTTTTTTTTGTCTACTTTCCAGATCTGCAATCAGATTATAGACTTGTGTGGACAGAAATACCACTTTTAGAAATAGGTCCTTTCTTTGCATTGTATTGCTTCAAATTTGTTGTATTTCTGAGCTACATTGTAAAGTTCCAAATTTGAACTATAAAAGGTAGTTGTAAAAAGTAAAATCAGAAGTTCACATTGTACATTTTAACAAGTGGCCTATTGTACATGCACTATCTATAAAGCACCAAATCATACATTTGGGGGGGGGGGGGGGTTGATTGATTTTTTTTTGCATTTTGGGGTGTTCATTGATTGATCTCATGGAGTCTTGTCACACATGTCAGTTTGGTGTTACACCGAAGTTGACAACATGAAACTATCACAGATGGAGTGCATTGATACTTGATCATCTAAGAGAACATCAAGAAGTCCTTCCTTATCCCTATTCGAAGACGTTGCCACCAAATCCTAATTGGACATATATTACTAAACTTCTTCACTTTCTGTATAGCAGTATGAGTAAGGAATGTCTTGCTCCTCTTAGAATGGAAAGTTTTCCTCATGATATTTGGATGGCTCTTTGGGAAGCATTTGGAGATCCAACAATTCCTCCATTTCTAGAAGACATTCTACCACCAGTCACTCCAGTTCTGGTACTTGCAACTCTAGTTGAGATCTCACCTCCTAATGCTTCTATTGCTACTATTGATCCAGTTCTAGCCACAGATACTTCTGATTCAGTGTAGCAGGAAATATTGTCTTCCTACTTCAGCTTCATGGAATGACTTCCTTCCAGATATTGCCAGTCTGTTCGTGGAGTCTCACATTGAAGATGTGGGAGACCTTATCGATGACATTTGTCTTCTCTTTGTTCAAGCGAATACTTCATCCATTGCCACAGTGATAGGTTCATCTACTTTAGCACAGCAGGGTACACCTAGTCTTCCAGTTCCAGCATCAATGGATGACTTCTTGACAAATATTTCAGGTTTGTTTGTTGAGTCATACATAGTAGATTTGGGAGACATCTTTGATGATCTACATCTTCTCTTTGATGAAGTAGAATCTTTTTCAATTGTCACGAGGGCTCACTCTGACCATCATGTCCATTCTCTACATGATCAATCTTCACAGGTTGATATGATTGTGGATCCTTATGTACAACAGTTGCAGGAGGTATCTTTATCATTTGAGGAGACAGTTTGTTCTTTGAGGCATGTTCTACATTCATCCTTGCTAGATCTGCACTTGTTCTTTTTAGCAGTATTGGAAGGGGCGACAGTTAGTATCGATACAGGGACAGTTGAGTAGGTTTCAGAGACTCCATTCATCTTCGGATCTTTGGGATTCTTTCTACACATAGGGGAAGCATCTCATTTGTACCTATGACATTGTTTCTTCCAAAGGGGAGGAACATTATTCAGTAGTCATGGATCAACTTCTACATTGGAGTAGCTATCACTGATCAACAATCTAACATTTAGGGCGGGCAGGGGGGGACTACCTTGTCTCCTTCTTCTTCTCTTTTATGGGGGGGACTTTTTCCTCTTATGGGGTTTTGTCCTTCTACTTCTCTTTTGTAAATACTTGATGTATGTCATAATGGGGGGGTCTTGATTACTCCATCCATCCATGCATCTTGTCTTTTCATCTTTCTTTTTGGGGGAGGGTTTTTCCCATGTGGTTTTCCCTCTTTCTCTGCTTTATGAGAGATTTCATTGCATTTCATTATGTACATGGGTACCTAACATGGCCTCGTTGTCGGGACCCGTTATGCATTTCATCTTAGTTTTCGTAAGCTTAAGTGCATTCCCCTAAGTTGCACTTAAGGGGGGTGTTGGTGTAAATAAGTATTTACTTATTACACTTTACTTAAGTTTACTTAGGTTAATGCATTATTTTATTATTTCTTAGGTGAGACACGTAGGAGTTTGCGTACTCTTATGAGTTGTCATGTTGACAACACTGGAGTAAGCAACTTTAATTCAGCACATGGTGTCTACAATACTGGAGTTTGCATAATTAACTGAGTTGTCATATAGACAACACAATTATTCACACTCCTATTTTAGCACATGGTGTCTACAACATTATTTTGCGTGGTACACCTTTGTAGGCTTATCCTCTCATCATCGCACTTACTTCTGTGCTTAATGGAGGATAACCCACACCTAGTGGACATGCACCTGGTTGTATGATTTATCATGTTGTTGATTCCTATGCATTTTAGAAGCATTCTAGAGGCCTTTATATACAGGCACTCCTAGTGTACTTTCATAGAGAATTGAATACATATTGTTATTCTGATCATACTCTTTCTGGTCTATTGTTGTGCTTGTGCTTGAGTTCCTTGATCTTGGGTGAATTTTTCCCTAAGGCAAATTCTTACAAGTTCAATGACCTGATCACCACCGCTCGACTTGACAATAGAGGAATAATAGTATGAACAAGCATGAGTTATGAAATGAAGTTAATTTAGATTTGTTATGTCATGTTTGACTTTTATTTCCATGTTATTGCAGATTCATCTCACCTCTTCACCTTTTCCATGGCTATAGAGCCGATGAGTCCTAGGGGCTCGAATCTCAAAGCATTCGGCTCTGTTTGTTGATCGTCAACTAATATATGAATGTTATATGTTTCCAACTTATCAAAAACTATGACCTGAGAAATGTAGTTTTTATGACTTGCAGAATAAATATCATTTGATTCTGACTTGCAGTGGCATAAATAAAATATGAAATCATGTCATGGATGCTTGGCCTTTATTTATCATAAACAACTCTATCCTATAGAAGGTCTAATTGATGATATTTAAGCAAGATAATTTGCATCATGATACAAGACTGTATCCTATTGCTATAGTAAGTTGAAATGCAGTAATATCTGATAATAAAATATATTGTAATGCTTGGAATATGGACACCATGTAACCTAGTAAAATCTAGAAATAAAATGGAGTCTTGCTGGATGCTATCAATCAGCCCCACCCTTCACGGAAGTAACACAAATCTCGGTGTGATTAACAATCACGTCTTCAACAAATATCAATATAAAAATGCAAATCATGGAAGGAATATGCAATGATTTTCAAGTGGTAAATTGCAGAGATATTGCGTGATATCTGCAAAGGTATCGAGTGATATGGAAAGAAGTCGAGTGCTATAAAAAAAGAAGTTAGGTGGTATGTAAAGGAAGTTGAGTGATATGTTTTTGGCTTCCATCTCTTTTGGCTTCATAATATAAGAAGGTATCAAAGTCTCTTTGGCTTCTAAGAAGCCGTAACTCATAAAGAAGAGACTTGGCTCTTGGTTGCCAATAAAATATGCCAAATGTTCATTTTGGTTTTTAGCAAGAAAAATGAATAAATATGGAAAAAGGCTTGAAGGTTATAAATCAAAGATAATTATAATTTATATCTATCCACTTGTACGTAGATATACTTATGAGATAGCATCATATTATTTATAAAAATAATATTATGATATCACTTTATTCCTATATCTATATGCACATACATAGGTATACATTATAATGATGTGGTGGAAAAATCAATCAAAAAACCATTTGAGGTACGCATTATTTTTAATTAAAATAATTAGTGTTTCTTTTTTAATGTTTATTTAATTGCTCATGCAGGTTCATCGATTGTATCCTGTTGTTCAAGTTGCTAGGTCCTTATCAAGGCAATTAAAGGTCATACCTGCCAACCTGATACTTGGACTAAGCTAGTATCCCATTCCGTTGATCTCGTTTAGCAATTATTCTCCCCTTCATCATCTCTTGTAATTACCCGTGCAATATTTCTATGGTAATAACAAGTTCCATAATAATTCCAAAATAACATTTAATAGAGATAAAGAATTTAATTATAAACCATAATTCCAAATTCAAGCAACTGCTAATCATCACATGACAATTAATGGATAACGACCATCTTCATTAAACAATTAACATAATGAATACAATTGATAAATTTAACCATCCTCTTCACATGATTATGAAAGAAAATCCATTCAATCTAACAGCTATAAATAAATTTAAAATTAGGCCAAAATTTGGGATGTAATACATCCTAGAAGCACTTTAGAGAGATTAGTAATAAGATCAAAAAGACTAATGCTAGAAGCATACAAGATTCACTACTCTCAATGTTATTGCATGAATTACATATATATATATAGTCATAATCAATATTTAAGAATACAACCATAAAATACTTATCTCTTGATAGTTCAATCTTCCTCACAATTCACCAAAATAAATTCCAGCAATAATATCTTGCATAGTTACTTAAGGACTTTTCAACATTATTTGACTTTGAGGCACTGGTATGTTTATTCAACCATACAGAGGAAGCTAATTGCACTCATCAATAATACAAGTCAGTAGAAGACTTGAAGAATAACAATCACAGAAATTCTTATCGCTGCCCACTTCACAGTTGCATACAAATCCTTTAATTCCTAAAACACAATGGCCCATCTCCAATGAAAACCACCATCCATACTCCCCTGGAAACTTAAATATATTTGTGACTTTGATCCTATAGCTAGAAGAATTAAAGTGATCTCAAGTTTCAACTTCTCTCGTTAGAGAGTTAAGGCTAACATGTCTTTGATGCCATGCTAAGGTTTTAGAACCAAAATAATATAAATCCAATATACAGAAAACTAGAAAAGCATATGAACGGATGACATAATTCTTTATCCTAGGAAAAACCCTCCTGCTCAAGGGAAACAACCCAAGCCACAAAAGATGATCCATTTATTGACTTCTACGAGCAATTACAACACCTCATGTTTATGATTGACATAAGCAATCAAACAATCATAAACTCTAACTGATATCTCCTTATAAATCACACACTGGCTCTCACAAAGGTAATACATTAACAGATCAATTCATAGCTTTCTTACAATGATCATCAAATATCATGCTCCAGATGAATACAATATCAAAACATATCACTAAAAAACACATTTACGAAAAATAGAAAGAATAACTCCAGAATCGTCGGACTACCATAACACCTCATCCGAGCAAGAATAAATAGTCTTGAGAGGAAAAAGAATTTGGTCCAATCCTTGATGATAACTCAAGATGCCTCCTCATGACTGAATGGTCACACATTAAAGATTGATTCACACGACATGCCAAAAAAACTGACAGGAAAGATACATGAGCATATCCAATATAACCTTGAGCTAAGTCATCATATGATTCATCCAAATAGATGAATAGGATAGGAACAATACAAAGACAGTAGGCAGCTGGAAGACGACACCAAAGATAATCATGATGCCAATAAAAGAACCACAATAATAAATATGGAGAAGGAACCAAGAGATATGATGCAAACAAAATAGTCTCACGAGATCTAAAACCACACATGTTGGGGTATCATGAACAAAAGTTCAAACATATGATGAATCATACAATAGACTATTATAGGTATGAAGGAGCTCTATCACAGCTACTTGTATGGGTCCACGTACGCTCACATGAATCGAGAGACTATCATTGGCCACTGAGCCCAATAGAACCATTCATTCCTACCATCTTCTGTAGTGGACACACTCAAATATGCTAAAAGGTGGCCAACCAATTATGAAAGGGTTGCCAAGAAGGCAGTTGGAAGACGACACAAAAGATAATCATGATGCCAATAAATGAAACACAATAAAATAATATGGAGAAGGAACCAAGACATATGATGCCAAAAAAATAGTCTCACAAGATCTAAAACCACGCAACACGCTGGAGTATCATGAACAAAAGTTCAAACATACATGATGAATCATACAATAGATTATTACAAGTATGAAGGAGCTCTATCGCAGCTACTTATATGGGTCTAGGTGTGCTCACATGAATGGAGAGACTATCATTTACCACTACGCCTAGTAGAACCATTCATGCCTACCATCTTTTATATTGGACGCACTCATATATGCTAGCAGGAGGTGGCTAACTACTTAGGAAAAAGGTTGCCAAGAAGTGTACCAACATGAGTCCTCTGCTAGTGGAAGTAAGGAGGTTGACACCATAATCAATAGTGCCATGAAGGTCACCTTGGCAATAACTAGCAAAGAGGGTGACATGGATGAGAATGGGGACATTTCAACCACTTGAGCTATCACATTGGTAGTGGTATTGTAGCTGACCAAACTACTAGTCTAGTCACTGGCCCTACTTCCTTCCATGAAACAGTCGAGCAAAGTCACAAGCTCAAATACAACATCAGATGATGCCACAGCGCCACCAGTGGCAACAATGGCAATAGAGGTGTCATCACCTTTAGAGAAATTAAGGGAATGAGAAGTATTGACTTCCTTGGAAGTATCGCTCTCATTGAAACCTCCATCCAATGGGGTGACAAAAGTATGTGTACAAGAAAGTGGAAGAAAATAGGTTGAGGGGGAGATAGTACCAGTCAAGGGTGCACTACTACTAGAGAATGTCAAAAATTCATCCTATTGCTAACTCATGGTTGTAACTTTTAGGAATTCCATTAGAGCCCTTACCTGTCAAGTCTCTTGGACTCATGTAGGAAGTTAGGAGGACGATGAAAGAGGGTGTGGAGGATGGAATAAGACAAGGAGAGTTTATCCACTAGCTGAGGGGCATCAAAAACACTTATGACAAATTGTGGAAACAAACATCATTGAGTTCATCGCAATTCCAACATTACAATGGATGGAGGCATCATTAGGTGAGGAGAAGGGTATGGTTTTACAGTTGGACAAGTTGAATCCACGACCCTATTGACACACTCTAGAGGTATGTTCCCCAATTAGAAGAAATAAGTTTGTTCATGACTCTAGTAGGAACAATCACTTGAGATCTCAACATCAACTAGAACCCTTTGATGACACATGCTGCAAAGAAGCTCCTCAAGTTTATGTTGGTAGAATGCCACAAGGACTTTGCCCAATGTTTCACGGCAAAGGGGTGGCCATAAGTATGGATGGAGAAGATGGTGAGCGCTTGGAATTCTGCACAACCACAAGTTGGTAGTTGTTATGGTCGTATTTATTAGAAAATTGTGATATTTCTTTAATGGTCATCTTAGTTAGTCTTTAGTTTATTAGGTAGTTTTTATTTTTTCGTCTTTAGATTATGATTGTTTCTTTTAGAAACATCGTCTTTGTAATTCTATATAAGGAGCTTTCATCTCCTTTGTTTAATACAACTACAACAACATCGATTTAACATAACATGGTATCAAAGAAGGCCGATGGGATTTCATAAAATTTAGCAAATGTTTTAAGGAAAATTCAAGCCTCTTTTGATCTGGAATTGTTTCCAAAAATTTAGTTTTTGATTTTAGTAATAAAAATCATTAGAAGTATTTTATGAAACTTTTGTGGTTCATCTTCGAGGATTTTTGTTGGAAATCGCAAGCTTGGTAAACAGTTTTGATTCCACAATTTCTTGGTTGCAACAAAAGTCTTTGATTTTTTCGGGTTGCATGTACTTGAATGTTTGTTGCTTGTGCTTGTATGTGTTGTTTAACCATGCGAAGTCTCGTGTTTTGCAGTCCTTAAAAAATTTTGGTGGGTTTTCATAATTATTTTCCCTTTATTTTTTTTTCGATGGATTTTCATAATTTTTCCCTTCAAAAATTTTTGATTCTATAATTTGCAAAGTTGCGTGGAATTCTTTTGTAGGTATATAAATTTTTCCTTAAAAATTATATATTGGGTTTTACTGTTTTTCCTCAAAATTGAAATTTTGTATTCTATTATCCATGTCTAAGATATTGTTTGTTTTTTATTGGTTTTTTACCTCAAAAATCATGTTGGGTTTTGATCAAGATTTCACCTCAAAAATTTGTTAAGGAAATGAATCGTAGATAGAGTCCTACATTGAGGTTTACTTTTCAATATAATCAGATCTAATATTCTTGAGATTATTCTTATACTGCAATACTATCTCTAATATAATCTCAATGATATATATGTATGTGTGAAGAAGAAGATGAGAGAAAAAAACATTGCAGATATCGGCGACTGTACTTTGCATAGCCTTTTGTTTTGGTTGATGATTTCCAACCTAGCGATATCAAGATATATACATATATATATATATATATATATATATATATATATATATATATATATATATATATATATATATATATATATATATATATATATATATATGTTTCAAGAGTCATATCCAAGCAGAGGCATGACTCTATGTGGCTTAATGCCACATAAGGTCATGTCCCTATGTGAAGACGAACCAAACAGTGCCATTAATATAACTTTAACAAATACTGATCAGGTTTCTCTCAACCTGATAATGCAAGATAATTGCAAGTAACTTACCGTGATAGTATAAGACACTCTTAATATTGCACAACAATATTTATGTGAGCCACAATCGGTCAAAGGTCAAAACACAACAGGTGGCATGATGATTGGATCAGTATATCCAATCAAATTGTTTGTTAGAAATTACTAACTCAAACGCTTAGAACACACATGTGCTATCAATAATAATCGTGAAGATATGCGATCAGTATAGGTCTTGACATACTTAAAAAATAATCATTATTATTATAATATATATATGTGTGTGTGTGTGTATAAGTATGCCAATCAGTCTTACAATATGACTAAAGCTATATCTTCAACACTTCCTCTTAGTGAGGGAGGATCTGATCAATTATGGTCATCCTATAAGTGGTGATTTGAATCTGAGCAATCTCATCAATCTCACATTCTTGAGACATGAGCACTAGCATCAACATCAAGATGCCTATCAACAAGAATATTACGCTAAATCATATCCTAGAAGGATGTGAGTTATTTGATTTTTGGCACATTTCAAGACAAAATTGAGTGTAGTCTATCACATAACTACCTTGATCTTAGGGACAAAAATTTAGTCTCCTAGATCACATGTATCATGATCTCCGACACACTCTAGGACATCAACATAATGTAGCCTACCATGATATGTTAATTATCATGGCTTCCTTCACATTTCGGGACAACAATTTAGTGTAGTCTATCATGATAACAGAGCAAGAACTCAAGAACAGCAATTTTAGTATCATGACTTGTAGCACATTCTGGGATAACTTAATGTAGTCTATCATGATAATAGGTCAAGCTATTGCTAAGATCGTCACCTTACAATAGCGACCTCATAAATACATCAAATGAAAGGTCATCACCTTTCATGACATAATCTACATATGCAACATTGTAGCTCTTTTAACATTTAAAATATAAATGAATATAGATTAAATTTAAACATGTCCGAGACTCAATCTTAGGAATTACAATTACATTTTAGTCATACCAAGTTTATCTCTAAAGTACTCCACTTTCAACTTTGCAAGATGTTTAGTGAATATGTCGGCATTTTGCTTTTCAGTGCTGATATATACTAACTTGATAACATTTGTATCTACCATATCTCTTATATAGTGGTAGGGAATTTCTATGCATTCGGATCTGTTATGAAAAAATGGATTTACAGATAGTTCAATGCAGCTTTGATTATCATAGTGTATATCTATGGGATTCAAGGACTTCCCAAATAGTCCAACCACTAATTTCCTTAATCGTACTGCTTCTCGAACTCCCATAGAGGCGGCTATGTATTCTTCTTCAGTGGAATTTTGAGCAACTGTTGACTGCTTCTTACTAAACAGAGATGTCACAATAGATCCAAGGCTGAAACAACATCGTGTAGTACTTTTATTATCGATGGAACTGCTGGCCCAATCTGAATCTGAATACCCTTGAAGTCGAATTCAACATTGTCATATTTTAAACCAAGTCCAATGGTTCCACGTAAGTATCTCAGAATGTGTTTGGCTGCTATAAGACGAATTTTCTTATGTTAACACATGAATTGACTCAATGCATTTGTTGCATAACAAATATCAGGGCGAGTATTCACCAAAAACATTAGAGATCCATTTATCCATTTGCAGTATGTGGGATCTATAGATTCAAATTCAGATGTTCTACTTTTAAGCTTATGAAGGTTTGTCTCCATTGGTGTAGATAATGGTTTATAGTCCATCATCCCAAATTTGGTGAAGATGTCAATAGTATATTCCCTTGATTTAGGAAAATGTAGTTCTCCTTTTGCCATACTTCTAAACCTAGAAAATAGTGCAAAAGAACTTAATCTTTCATATTAGATTCAGTTGCAAAATCCTGTTTGCATTTTATAATGAGATGATCTTCCCCTATTATCAGTAAATCATCAACATAGAGAACAAGTATTAACATGTCACCATCTGATACTTTGAAGTATATATTAGGATTTGCTTCATTTTTGGAGTATCCTAGTTTGGTAAGGTAACTGTCTATCCTTTCATACCATGCCTTGGGGGCTTATTCAAGGTTGTAGAGAGCTTTCTTTAGTTTACACACATAGGAGTTTTTTTTATGAGTGAAAAATCCTTATAGTTGTTCTAGATATACTTCTTCATCAATATAATGTTCCCTTGTCTGGATCTAGATTGAAAGTAGGAATCTGCATCGAATTGTTAAGAATTTACATTAGAACATGAAACTAATAATATAAAGACTACCCCGTATAACCCTTTCTAATCCTTCGGAAGAAACTCCTTTTAAATCACCTAACCCTCTAGTGAGAATTGCTTCCCAATTAAGTAATTGTCATGAAAGAGTATCTTCCTAAGGCCTCTTTTGGGATCTCTGATTTAATCACTTGGTAAAGATCCCACCTCTACCAAGGCCCTCATCTCTGACATATGCATATGTTTGACCACTACAATAAATATATTGTCTCTAAGGATTCAAAAATGAATCCTTCTCTGAATTCCTATTTGGAATCTCAACATCTATTTGAATGTCTTTTACTCTAAGTTTCTCTCTAAAGAAACTAGACATTCAGATGTTCCTTACGCAAGTGCTCCCAAGTTTCTTAATGATAAATTATGTGCCTTTGTTCTGTTATCCTGGTTTGGATGTAGACGTTAAGTGTCTCTGTTATGTATTTGGCTTATCTTCCTGGCTTCTCTCCCTGCGTGACTTCTACTGTTGGTGTGTAATTAGAAATCACAAATTTTGACGGGTGTATTAGTTTGAATCATTGGCAAGCAGCGTGAAATCTTCTTCATATGCTGAATAAGTCTTGATTATTAGCGTACTTCTTTAAGTTTGAAGATTCGGCTCTGGCTTCTTCTTTCACCTATGGTAATAGAATCATGTAAGAACTTCTATTGTTTGGTTCGTCTGAAAATCCTTTAATTTGTATATGATGGCTTTCACACAATGAGTAACATCTAACATTGAGATATCCTCTTGCGTGTAATGACTCCTACTGATGTGTAGTGATGATACCCGAAAATGCAGATATTCCTTATTCTAGTCTCTGATTGATTCCTTCTGCCATAGTCTGTGTGATTCTTTTTATCAATTTCCTGTGTTTTTTCCTCCCCTCCACCTTTGGTTCACGTTGGATATATGCGAATGCTTTCTTGACCAGTCGTGTCTCTTGGGGAGGGATTTAATTGTATTGAGAGTAATATTCCATTTGTTATTTTTGTCAATGGTATTAGTTTTAGTTCTTATTTGTTTGTATTTTGTTTATTTTTATTTGTCTATTAGAATTTAGTTATTTATTATTTGTAATATTATTTATTATTTGTATTTTCTTATTTCCTCATTTATAATGATTATTACAAGATATGAATTTCTTGTGTAGGAAATTACATTTATTATTACGGGTTATCATGGTCCCTCTATCTCAATTTTGCTTGTCCTCAAGCAATTTGAGGTTTTCTTCATTTTCCCAAGTAGCATCTTCATCGGGCAATCCTTTCCATTTGATTAAGAATTCTCTCACGGTTATATTTCTTAGTGCCTTTTCTCTTGTATCTAGAATTATTTCTAGCTCCAACCTGAGTTGTCCTTCATTATCTAGTGGGAGAAGTTCTATACAGGGTGCTACCTGTTGGCACAAAACCTTGTTGTGTTTGGATACATGGAATACGTTTTGGATACGACTATTGCTAGGTAATTCCAGTTCATAGGCTACTTCTCCAACTCTTTTGATTACTTTATATGGTCCATAGAATCGAGGTTTGAGTTTCTCGGTTCCATTCTTCTTAATCAATGATTGTTTATAGGGCTGTAATCGCAAGTACACTAGATCCCCTTCCTAGAATGATGGCTCTACTCTGTTCTTATCTGCATATAGTTTTTGTTGGTTCTGTGCAACATGTAAATTATCCTTTAGTTCTTTTATAATATCAATATTTCTTTGAATGGACTCTTGTGCTAGGTACTCTACTTTTAGAGATGATTAGGCCTCCAAATGTCGTAGCTTCATATCTATACAATGCCTTGAAGGGACTCATCCCTATGGACATATGATATGTTGTATTGTAGCAATACTCGCCAAGTGTAGCCATTTAATCCAAGCCGTTTGATGCCCCGTGACATAATTTCTTAGATATCCCTCTATCCACTTGTTTACGATCTCAATCTGACCATTGGTTTGGGGGGTGATAGCTGGTGCTAGAGGTGGGTGAAGTCCCTACTAGTCTAAATAATTCTTGCCAAAATTTATTGAGGAACTTGTTCTCTCTATCACTTACAATGTTCTTGGGTAATCCATGGAGATGAAAAAATTCTCTAAAGAATATTTCCGCAATTTGAGGTGCTTTATATTCTATAGAGATGGGAAAGAAGTGTGCAAATTTTGTGAGTTTGTCTACCACTACATAGATGCTATCTCTTCCTTGAACCTTTGGATACCCTGTTATGAAATCCATAGATATACTTTCCCATTTTTTATTTGGAATAGGTAATGGTTGTAATAGCCCTATAGGGTGGGATTGCTCCTTCTTCCAATTCAATCGTGTATTCAAAACCTCTCTTAGGGGGAAGTCCAGGAGGTATATCTTCAAACACCTTTTTATATCTCTCAAGGATGGGTTGAATCTCTACATGGAATGTTTTCTCTTTAGTGGGGTTATTATCCAAGATCATACATTGAGCTATCATTTCTCCTTGGTCATGTTTTAATATTTTCTCCATTTTATTACAAGATACTACCCTTGCTGATCCATCGGCCATGCCTCTTAGTGTTATGTCTTTCCCTTCATGTTTGAAGCATATTTCCAGATTTGGCCCATCCATGATAAAATGTCCTAGGGAGTTGATCCAAGACATTCCTAAGATGACATCATTTTGTATGTTTCCTACATAAAGGTTCCTTTTAATTACATGTCCATTAGAGGTGATTTCCACTTGTGTAACCATCTTTCTACAATGATCTATGGTGCCATTTGCCAACTTGACCCTAAAACCTTCAAAGTCTTGATTTTTTAACATTCTTTTTGTGACCAAGTGTTTGCTGATAAAATCATGAGAAGCTCCTATATCCACTAGTGCAATCACCTTTTGTCCCTTAAGCACACCTTTGATGCAGAAAGGCCTATTCTCATCTTGAGATATGACCACCAATGTTCCTTGTTCTGATTTCTCTATTCTGACTTTCTTATTTGTTTCTTCAATTTGATTTACTTGTCCTCTTTTACATTGGTGCCCCCATCCCAAAGGCTCCCTACATTTAAAGCACAAATTCTTTTGGATTAGTTCTTTTTGTTGAGGGCATTTGTGTCCAAAGCTCCAAGGTTTGTTGCTTAAGTAGCATGGTTTATCTTGGTCATCCTTACTGATTCCTTCACTTCGGAGGAAAGTTTTGGAGGGGAAATTTTGGGATAAAAACTACCCCGTATAACCCTTCCTAATCCTTTGGAAGAAACTCCTTTCAAATCACCTAACTCTAATGAGAATTGCTTCCCGATTAAGTAATCGTCATGAAGGAGTATCTTCCTAAGGCCTCTTTTGGGATCTATGATTTAATCACTTGGTAAAGATCCGACCTCTGCCAAGGCCCTCATCTCTGACATATGCATATGTTTGACCACTACAATATATATTGTCTCTAAGGATTCAAAAATGAATCCTTCTCTGAATTCCTATTCGGAATCTCAACATCTATTTGAATGTCTTTTACTCTGAGTTTCTCTCTAAAGAAACTAGGTGTTCAGATGTTCCTTGCCCAGGTGCTCCCAAGTTTCTTAATGATAAATTATGTACCTCTGTTTTGTTTTCCTGGTTTCAATGTAGACGTTAAGTGTCTCTGTTATGTATTTGGCTTATCTTCCTGGCTTCTCTCTCTGTGTGACTTCTACTGTTGGTGTGTGATCAGAAATCACAAATTTTGGCTAGTCTATTAGTTTGAATCATTGGCAAGCAGCATGAAAGTCTTCTTTGTATGCTGAATAAATCTTGATTATTAGCGTACTTCTTTGTGTCTGAAGATTCGGCTTTGGCTCCTTCTTCACTTGTGGTAGTAGAATCATGTAAGAATTTCTATTGTTTGGTTCGTCTGAAAATCCTTTAATTTGTATATGATGGCTTCCAGACGACGAGTAACGTCTGACGTTGAGATATCCTCTTGCGTGTAATGATTCCCGCTGATGTGTAGTGTGATGATAACCGTAAATGTAGATATTCCTTATTCTAGTCTCTGATTGATTCCTTCCACCAAAGTCTGTGTTTTTCTTTTTATCGATTTCTTGTGTTTTTTCCTCCCCTCTACCTTTAGTTCACGTTGGATATATATGACTGCCTTCTTGACCAGTCATGTCTCTTGGGGAGCGATTTAATTGTATTGAGAGTAATATTCCATTTGTTATTTTTGTCAATGGTATTAGTTTTAGTTCTTATTTGTTTGTATATTGTTTATTTTTATTTGTCTACTAGAATTTAGTTATTTATTATTTGTAATATGAATTATAATATTATTTATTATCTGTATTTTCTTATTTCCTCATTTATAAATATTATTACAAAATATGAATTTCTTGTGTAGGAAATTACATTTATTATTACGGGTTATCACAATCAATAACACCATTTAGAAAAGCGATCTTTATGTCCATTTGATGTATCTCCCATCCTACGGATGTTGCAATAGAATAATGGCTTTCACACTAGTATGTCGAGCAACGGTAGAAAATGTATCTTGATAGTCAATTCTAGCCTTTTGAGAAAACCCCCTGGCAATGAATCTAGCTTTGTGTTTTACAATACTACCATCGGATGCAACGAATCTGGCTTTGTGTTTTTCAACACTACCATTGGGTGCCTGTTTGATTTTGAATAATCATTTTGATGAGATAAGTGTTTTGTCCTTAGTTCTAGGTACGATATCCCAAACATCATTTTTTAATATAGATTGATATTCCTCAATCATCACATCTTTCCAAGCTTGACATGTTAAGGCCTCTTCAACACTTGATGGTTCAGATTTGATGAGTTCGGGTATAGGAGAAACATAACATGGATGACTTCTTGTTTTCTTACTTTCTCTAAAGATTTCATCAGGTGCTACATTATTTTCTTCAATCATCTTCCTTGCCCATAGTGGCCTTTTTGTTGTTGTTAGGGATTTCAACATTCTTAGTATTAGATGATAAGTGTTCATGATCTTCTGAACAATAATCCCTCTGAGTCTCAAGTGTAGGGTTTTCATCTAATTTTGTAGTTGATTCCTTGTTTGATTCTTCAATGCTTTTAGAAAGTTTATATCTAGTATCTTATTCAAACTTAACATCTCTGCTGATTTCAATAGGTCTTTGTCCTAGAATTTAAACTCTGTAACCTTTCGAGGATTCACTATACCCGACAAATATGCCTTACTTCCCAGAGGGTTATATTTTGGGCCTCTTTTCTTTAGGGACATGAATATACATAAGAAAACCAAAAATTCTCATGTGACTTAAATCTGGTTTGTTTCCTGTAAAGGTTTCTTTAGGAACTTTATATTTTTTAAGATTGAATGAGGACATCTATTTTGGATGTATATTGTCATATTTGAGGCTTTAGCCCAGAATGAGATATGAAAAATTTGATTATGCATCATGGCTTTAGAGGATTCAATGATAGTTTTGTTTTTCCCTTTTGCTACTCTATTTTGTTGTGGACTATACGGTACTGCATACTCCCTCTTAATCCCAATAGAAGTGTTGAATTCTTTAATGTTTTCAAAAATATATTCACCCCCATTATCAGATTTTAGAGTCTTGATTTTCTTCCCAGTTTTGATTTTGCACTAAAGCCTTAAATTCTTTGAATTTGAATAGTACTTCATTTGATTCTTTAAGTTTTAGGAAATAAATCCAGGTTTTCCTAGAGCAGTCATCCACAAAAATCCCCCTAATGAGGGTATTGACATCAGACCAGACAAATCTATGTCAATAAGTTCCATTACAACTTTTAATTTATGTTTACCATGTGAAAAAGATCCTTTGGAGTTCTTTCCAAAGGAACATCCTTTGTAGATTCTAATATGTTTAGATTTTAGATGTGGTAATCGTATCAGAATTTTTTTTATGGAGGGTAGGGCACAAAAATGGAGTTGACCTAACCTTGTATGCAAAATTTCATTAGTATTGGAAACTTCATGATTATTGTAAGATTTTGACATTACAAAGTTTATATAAACTTCCATCTCTAAACCCTATAGAGATTGCATTTTTGATGTTGGAATTTTTAGGCCAAGATAGAACTTTATCTTCATGAAAGATGACACAATATCCTTGATTTGCTAGGCTAGAAATGGAGACTAGATTTCTTTTGACGCCAGGTACAAATAGAACATCTTTTAATTGCAAAGTAACTCCAGTTTTTAATTGAATTGAGCTCAATTCTTTTTAATCAATGTATGGAATTATCCCCTATAAGTGACCTCTTTCAGTTGAGTGTCCTTCAAAAGTCTCAAACTGGTCTTTGAATTCAGTTATGTGCCATGATGCCTCGTTATCAATTATTCAGGTATTCTTGTTAGAGTTTAGTTCACTTGATAAGGCTAAGAAGAAGAGCGGATTTTTCGCTTTCTTTACTTCAACTAAAGCGGCTTGAGATTTCTTCCTTTCTAGGTAGTACTTGTGAGTGTCCAAACTTATCAAATTTGTAGCACTGAATTTTAGACAAATCTCTATTTTTGTAGGTTTAATTATTCCTCCCTCTTTTATGTTTGAAATTTCTTTTCTTTCCTTTATTGATTGTATTAGAATGAAGGGCTTGAATTTTTCCCTCTTTATTTGGACTGATTCCTCTCATAATTAATCTAGATCTTCTTAGGTGCAGTCATTCTTAAGATGATCAAATTCAGGCAATGTAGCCTGAGCACCAATACCTTGAATAAAGGATTCCCAAGTAGTAGGTAACTCTTTAAGGGCTATTAGGGATAATTCCAATCATCTACATTATTTCCAATAGTTGAAAGTTGATCAATCAATTACGAAATTCTCATAAAATAAGATATAATGGTTTCTCTTTTATTCATCTTAATGTGTAGAAGTTGTTTCAAGGTAAGTAATCTTCTAGTATTTCGATCTCGTATGTAATTTGAATAGCTGTGAACATATCATAAGCAGTTGTTAATTTTGATATAGTTGGAAGGATATGGTCCTTTACAACATTAATAATAATTTTCATGGCCTTATTGTTATGTCTTTTCCATATTGTTTTATCTGGTTCATTATCAGGCATTGATTAGTTTTCTTCTACATATCATTCTAATTCAAGTTCTCAAAGGATCAATGATTATTCAAATTCTCCATGATACAAAATCCAAAGCGCCTTCGACTCTGACATCGTTCACCATGATTGCACTTTTGAATGGATGTAAGTTTGAAAATTTAATTGTAATATCACATTCTTTATTAGATCTCTATCAGTTAGGCTTTGATACCATGTTAAGGAAATGAATCATAGATAGAGTCCTATAGTGAGCTTTAGTTTTCAATATAATCAGATAGGATGATGAAATTGGATATGATATTCTTGAGATTATTCTTATACTATTGTCTCTGATATAATCTCAATGATATATGTGTGTGTGTGAAGAAGATGAGAGAAAAACAATATTGCAGATATCACTGATTGTACTTTGCATAGCCTTTTGTTTTGATTGATGATTTCCAACCCAGCAATATCAAAATATATATAAATGTTCCAAGAGTCATATCCATGTAGAGGCATGACCCTACGTGGCTTATGCTAGGTAGGGTCATGTCCCTACGCAGAGACTAACCAAACGGTCCCATTATTATAACATTAACAAATACCTATCAGATTTATCTCAACCCGATAATGCAAGGTAATTGCAAGTAACCTGTCGCAATAATATAAGACACTATTAATAGTGCACGACAATATTAATGTGAGTCATGATTGGTCAAAGGTCAGAACACAACAGGTGGCACAATGACTAGATCAACATATCCAATCAAATTGCTTGTTAGAAATTACTAACTCAAACGCTCAGAACACATAGGTGTTATCAGTAATAATTGTGAAGATATGCAATCAGGTATAGGTCTTGACATACTTTAAAATAATCATTATTATTATAATATATGTGTGTGTGTGTATACAAGTATGCCAATCAGTCTCACAATTCAATTGAAGCTATATCTTTAACAAAATTGTGTTGGTTTTTCGTCATTTTTTCTTCTACAAAATCATGGCTTTTGTAGTTTGTTTTGGAGCATCATGCTCACTTGCAAAGTTTGGAGGGTTTGCCGATTTTTCCTCAAAATTGTGCTAGTTGTTCTCAATGTTTGTGTCTATCTCTAGGGAAGAGCTTATTTGCTATCCAACATTGGGTTCCATAGTTTGTAATGATCTTTAGTCAAGTTTTTTGCCAATTCTAGGAGGGTTAGTGGCAAACTTATCTCAGTGGCAAAATTAGTGGAAGGCTTTCATCTCTTGTTGCAAAGCATTATGAACAAGTGGATACCCCTTTCTATTCATCTTTGGGTGGATTTTAGCTTCTTGGTGTTAATGTTTAGCGTCAGAAGAAGCACAACATGAATCACTTATGTTACTACTGTTTGCTATGCACCTCAAAGATATAAGCATATGTACATATATACATATTGATATATGCATACATATACGTATAGTTACACCTCTATCATGCATCAGAATTATTGACAGTGAAGAGAGCATATTATTGACCAACTTTATAATGGTCGGGCTTCATATTATCAGCGACTTCAATATCTTGCTTGTATCGGGTTTCATACCCTCGTGCTTTGCTTCTATCAAGTGTTGATCATTATCAGGCCCTTGATTTATTATCGGGCGGTGGCTTATGATTCACTTTGGCAGTTATCTTAACTAACATGCCTTCGAAGAGGCATGTCCCTACGTGCTCTTGGGCCACGTAGAGACGTGACTCTTCGGAGTCATGTCTTTTCACTGCCTATATATACTTGCAAACTGCCGCATGGAAAAGCATCAATATAAGGCATTCGAGTACCTGCAGAGAAACATCATTATTGTGAAATATTACTGTTATCATCACCATCTCTTTTGTTATACAGTGTTCTAGTGCTTTGACTATTGCTAAAGGAGGAAGACAATCAAATATTTTGCTGCAAATCACAGTTAGAGATAAGTACTTATATTCTGCATAATTCAAATTAGAACTTATCTGCAAGCATTCTTTTGTAATTGTTTATCTATAAGAGATCCACTATATTTAACATGGTATCAGAGCTGTACTGATAAGAAAACTCATTCTAAACTGATTCAAAAGTTAAAGGAAGGAAAGTTTTAAAACAAAGTATTAAAATGGTGAATCACGTAAGAATAGAAGACAGGCTAGATGGAGCATCAAACTTTTCATCTTGGAAAATCAGATTATTAATAGTACTAAGAGAGATGGAATTAGAAAACTACATTGAATCAAATTTACCCATGCCTGAAAACGAATTTGAGAAAGTAACATGGAAAAGGCATAATAATAAAGCGATGAAAATCATCATAGATTCAGTAAAGGATCATATACTTCCATCTATAGCTAATCTTAAAACTGCATTTGAACTGTTCTCCTCCATTCAAAATACATTTGAAATTAACAATACAAGTAGATTATTAACTCTAAAACAAGATCTACTTTACATAAAGATGAAAAATGGAGAATCCATAACCTCTTACTTCCTAAGAATCACTGAATTAAAAAATCAACTTGCAACTATGCAAAGCCAAGTGGATGATAAGGAACTAAGCATGATTGCTCTTAGAGGTCTTCCACTATCATGGGGAACCTTCATACGAGGTTTAAGTTCTCGCCCTGAACTTCCAAAATTTGATCAACTAAAGAATGAATGCACTCAAGGGAGTCTAGACTAGCTTCCAGAGGTCTAAGTTCAAATCAAGAAGGTGACATCCAAGCATTATATACCAAATCAAATAAGAAAAGAAAGTTTAAGAATAACAAGAAGGATTTCAACAAAAATCACAAATCTCACAAACAACATGACTGGTCCAAAGTAAGATGCTTTAAATGTGATAAACTTGGTCACTCCTATTATGTATGTCCAGAAAAGCAGAAAATCCAAGCAGCTTTAGCAGAAGTTAAAGAAGAAAATAATGAGAAAATGGATAAAGAAAATTATGCATTTCTAGTAGCTCTCTCAAGCGAATTAAGCACTAATCACAACACTTGGATCATAGATAGTGGAGCTTCTCGTCATATCACCGGATTTAAGGATAAGTTTAAAACTTTCTCAAAACATGAATCAAAAGAAGTAACTATTGGAGATAATTCCTCTCACCCTATTAAAGGAATTGGTACTTGTTCTATTCAACTGAATTTTGAAATCAAAAGAAATCTTGTTTCCATCTCTGGGCTTGCTGATCAAAGGTACAGAATTGCATTTCAAGAAGATAGAGGTCTATCTTGGACTAAGAACTCATCTATTAAGAAAGCAATCTCCATTGGAGTTAGGGATGGAAGTCTTTATAAGCTTTGTAATAATCAAAATCCAAAGTTAAACTTAACTCTTAGTAATGATAAGTCAAATTCCACAGAAATCTGGCATAGAAGACTAGGTCATCTTAACTTTCAAGCTTTATCATCTATAGGTAAAATTGTAAAAGGCCTACCAAATCTAAAAGCAGATCATTCAAGTATTTGTAAAGGGTGTGCTTTAGGTAAAAATACTAAACATTCCTTTCCCAAAAGTGATCATAAATCTAAATTCATTCTTGAATTGATTCATACAGATCTTTGTTGTCCTATGTCAATCCTCTCTCTTAATGGATGTCTTTTCTATATTATTTTCATTGATGATTACTCTAGGAGAACCTGGATTTATTTTTTGAAACAAAAGGAGTCATTTGAGGTCTTATCCAAGTTTAAAGAGTTGAAAATCAATCAGGTCAAAAGATCAAAATCCTAAGGTCTGACAATGGGGGCGAGTTCACATCCGATATCTTTAAAAACTTATGTATTTCTATTGGGATTAAGAGGGAGTTTTTTGTACCTTATAATCCTCAACAGAATGGAATAGCTAAAAGGATAAATAGATCTATTGTTGAATCAGCCAGAGCCATGTTACATGATCAAAATCTTCATTACTCTTTTTGAGTTGAAGCATCCAATACTGTTGTCTACATTCAAAATCGTTGCCCTCACTCCATATTAGAAAATACCACTCCAGAAGAAGTATTTTCAAGCGTTAAACCAGATTTAAGCCACCTAAGAATATTCGGATGTCCAGTCTATATTCACATACCAAAAGAAAAAAGAACCAAATTGGAGCCTTCCGAGAAAAAGGGAATATTCATTGGATATAGTGAAACTACAAAAGGGTACA
Organism: Cupressus sempervirens; assembly: GCA_028749045.1. Taxonomy (NCBI): domain Eukaryota; kingdom Viridiplantae; phylum Streptophyta; class Pinopsida; order Cupressales; family Cupressaceae; genus Cupressus; species Cupressus sempervirens. Next base: position 128,728,917 of record CM053783.1, read on the forward strand.
GGATCTACATTCCTGGGCAAAGGACAATTGAAATTAGCAGAGATATAATATTTGAAGAAGATACAGCTTTTAAAATTTCTAGTAATAGTGATGAATCCATTTCAGAAGAAGATCAACCTACAGAAATTGAGAGGGAGGATAATTCTGACATCTCTTCCATGTCTAATCATATAGAACTTGAAAACATCAATCATATCAATAAGAAGAGACCCCTTTGGGCTAGAAAAATGTTAGCAAAAAATCAAGTTGAACCAGATGAAGTAATTCAGGAAAGCAGAAGGACTAGAAATCAATCTTGTTATGTTGCATTACTATCTAAACTCATAAAATCTGAACCTACTAATGTTGAAGAAGCACTTTCACATCAATATTGGAAGGAAGCTATGATTGAGAAATATAACTCTATATTGAAAAATGATGTATGGGACATTGTACCAAGACCTAAGAACAAATCAGTTGTTCAAGATTAAACATGCTACAGATGGTAGTATTGAAAAATACAAGGCAAGATTTGTAGCCCGAGGTTTCTCTCAAAAAGAAGGTATTGATTATGAAGAAACTTTTGCCCTCGTTGCCAGGTACACTTCAGTCAGAACAATCCTAGCTATTGCAGCATCCAAAGGATGGAAAGTACATCAGATGGATGTCAAAACAGCATTTCTCAATGGTAAGATTGAAGAAGAAGTTTACATTGAACAACCAGAAGGGTTCAATACCTATGACTGCAAGACTCATGTTTGTAAATTAAATAAAGCACTTTATGGTCTTAAATAGGCTCCCAGAGCCTAGTATGAAAGAATAGATAATCACCTATTGAAATTGGGATATGCCAAAAATGAAGCTGAACCAAATCTATACTTCAAAACTGAAGGTGACGATATAGTTATCCTTGTATTATATGTTGACGATTTGCTAATTACAGGTGATGAACATCTCATAAAGAAATGTAAGCAAGATCTCACTGCAGAATTTGAAATGAAGGACCTAGGGTTACTTCACTATTTTTTAAGATTAGAAATCTGGCAGCAAGACAACTGTATTATACTAAATCAAGGAAAATATAGAATTGATATATTAACCAAGTTTGGAATGATGGAATGTAAACCGGTTGCTACCCCTATGGAAATAAATCTACACAAACTAAAAGATGATATGAACGAATTTGAGGCTGCAGATCCTACTTACTACAGACAAATTATTGGATTCCTGATGTATCTGGTTAATACTTGTCCGGACATATGCTATGCAACTCACACCTTGAGTCAGTTTATGTGTGATCCTAAGAAGATACATTTGCATGCAGCTAAATACATATTGAGGTATCTGAAGGGTACTATTGGAATGGGAATCAAATATGACAAAGTCAACCTTGAACTAATTGGATATTCAGATTCTGATTGGACTGGAAGTTCCATTGAGCGAAAGAGCACTTCAGGATATTGTTTCAGTCTTGGATCTGGTATGATTTCTTGGTCTAGTCAGAAATAAACTTCAATAGCATTAAGTTCTACTGAAGCCGAGTACATTGCGTCTTCCTTGGGTGCCAGAGAAGTAGTATGGCTACGAAAGTTGCTTTCAGATCTCTTCAAAAGACCTTTGAAGCCCACAATGATTTATTGTGATAATCAAAGTTGTATTAAGCTTTCTTCTAAATCCTGTGTTTCGCATTTGCTCCAAATATATTGAAATTCCATTTCATTACATCAGAGATATGGTTAATCGAGGAGTCATTCAATTGAAATATATATGTACAAATGATCAAACGGCTGATATCCTTACCAAGCTTCTTGCTAAAGTGAAACTGAAATACTTCAAAGAAAAACTTGGTTTGATTAATTGTAATGACAATTTTTTGAAATAAAAGGTTTATTTCATTTGAGATTATGTCTTCATTGATTACTTAATAGTATTAGATATGTAATGAAAGGTGACAATCTTTCATGGACATATTCATTTGTAGAAAAGTATTTACAAGGTGACGATCTTGTAAATAATAAATCTATTTTTTTTGGGCTTCTCGAAACATTGCTTAAGTGCAAGTAGAGATTATATGAGCTATCTCTAGACATTGCTTAAGTGCAAGTAGAGATTATATGTGCTATCTCTAGACATTGCTTAAGTGCAAGGAGAGACTATGTATGCTATCTCTAGATATTGTTTAAGTGCAAGTAGAGATTTTATATACTATCTCTAGGCATTGCTTAAGTGCAAGTAGAGATCGTTTACTGTTTATATTGTGTTGCTTATATAATGATTCTGATTTAATTAATGTTTTACTTCTCCCTAGCTAAAGAGGGAGTGTTAATCTTTAGCATCAGAAGAAGCAAAACATGAATCACTTATGTTACCACTATTTGCTATGCACCACAAAGATATAAGCATACATACATATATACATATTGATATATGCATACATATACGTATACTTACACCTCTGTCATGCATCAGAATTATTGACAGTGAAGAGAGCATATTATTGACCAACTTTATAATGGTCGGGCTTAATATTATCAGCGACTTTAATATCTTGCTTGTATCGGGTTTCATACCCTCGTGCTTTGCTTCTATCAAGTGTTGATCATTATTAGGCCCTTGATTTATTATCGGGCTGTGTCTTATGATTTAGTTTGGTAGTTATCTTAACTAACATGCCTCCGAAGAGGCATGTCCCTACGTGGCTCTTGGGCCACATAGAGACATCTCTTCGGAGTCATGTCTTTTCACTGCCTATATATACTAGTAAACTGCCGCAGGGAAAAGCATCAATATAAGGCATCCAAGTACCTGCAAAGAAACGTCAGTATTGTGAAATATTATTGTTATCATCACCATCTCTTTTGTTATACAGCAATCCAGTGCTTTGACTATTGTTGAAGGAGGAAGACAATCAAATATTTTGTTGCAAGTCATAGTTAGAGATAAGTACTTATATTCTGCATAATTCAAATTAGAACTTATCTGCAAGCATTCTTTTGTAATTGTTTATCTATCAGAGATCCACTATATTTAACACTTAGTCATTTACATTTTGCAAATCCAAGGAGGGTCTCAGCGGCAGCAAAATGTTTTGAAGATTATGTGACCAAAAGACAACTGCTAGACAATGGCCATTAAGGGAGGGTATTAGAAGATTGTAATGTTTCTTTAATGACCATTTAGTTAGTCTTTAGTTTATTAGGTAGTTTCTATTTTTGTCTTTAGTTCATAATTGTTTCTTTTAGAAACATCGTCTTTGTAAATCTATATAAGGAGCTTTCATCTCCTTTGTTTAATATGACTGCAACAACATCATTTACCATAACAATATCCTCTGTTGAAATTAGAATCAGAATAAGCATAATTCAAACACTGACAAGATTTACCCTGGGAAAAACCCCCTTCACAAATGGAAACAACCCAACCTGCTAAAACCTATGAATTTTATTGAAACACATAAGAATTACAAATCTCTTGAACTAAGTTTCTCAACATTCATCACTGATTTCCAGAGATTCGCATATGAATCTTGAAATGGACTCCAGAAATCAATGATGCAAATACATGCCTCACTGAGATGTAATTACAATAGATATAAACTATACAGTATTGATATACAAATATGTGAGAAAATAGTTATCAATCAAAACAATCAAGAATAGACTATATTGGAGTGATTTAATCCAATGAGAAAGAGCTCCTAATTTGTACACGGGGAGAGTAAACCTTGAACCACACGAATTGCATATACACCCGACTTCTTTTCATTTCCATTAACATATATATGCATTTATACATATACACCCAACTTTCTACATTCCCATTAACACACATATGCATTCAAACATATAACTTTTGTTCTGATTGTCAATAATATTTTGTGCATGCAATTTCACGCGAGCATAAACTCTCACATGTTTTGCTAACAAAATGCACATCAGAAATGTCTTCTTCGTAAATAGTCCACATATGCACATATACATCCAATATATTGTTCTTTCCAAAACTGGAGCATTGAAGACACCCAAATAGTAGTGGGAGCACGAATTGTCAAACATTTCAAGTGATGTCTAGTCTTAAGGCCTATGGCCTAGCAGAGGCTCTTCCTTAGCAGTGACAATTACATATAGCGGCCAAAATTTCCATGCTAGTAATTGTAGTCAGAAAACGTTAGAGCATTCTGCATTTTGAATAGAGCAGGATGACACCTATCTAAGAGTGATTGAATATGATGGTGTTTTTAGAAATTAGAATCATCGTTGTCATTACACCAAAAGCTTGAGCTATCAATGAACGTCACATTAGTCATAGATAAGGTCCCACGGGAGATGGTTAAGCACATGTCACAAATCCATTGGTTTATGCTGAATGGTAACTTCACCTAGAGGAGATAGAGGCACAGACCTCCCAATAATCCCCCCTCAGCATGACCCAAGGGATTTGAACACGTAACCCAATTCTTTGATACCACTTGTTGGAATCACCACTGTCGTTACACCAAATGCTCGAGCTATCAATGAACGTCACAACAGCCAGAGACAAGGATCCATGGGAGGCGGTTAAGCTCATGTCGCAGATCCAACAGTCTATGCTAAATGATACCTTCACCTAGAGGGGATAGAGGCATCAACCTCCCAACAATTGTTACACAAATAGAGTTCTAGGCCAATAGAATTGTTAGGATATAATATTCAAATATCTAGAAATCACAAATACATGAGTAGATATATCAGAAATTTTAAATGAATAAAACCAAAAATACTTAGAATTTCATATGATGCTATAAAATTTTCTTAGCAGATATGAAATTGACTAAGTAGTCTTGAATCCATTCAACATGATAACACAAGAAGCACTTTACTCATAATCATGGAATCACTCAACATGATAAATATAATAGTTTATTCACAACTAATTATTATGGAATCACTCAACGTGATAGACTTGTAAGAAGCACAGCGAAGCCATTAATCATGGACTCTCTTAACATGAACTGTCATGGAATCTCTCAACATGACATCCAATTCTCATCACAGATTCTCTCAACATGATGTCATCATGGATTCTCTCAACATGATGTTCACTTACCAGAGTGAAAGAGTTGTCATAGTTGATTCTTACAATCTTTATTCATTAATACAAGAATAGAAATAGACATTAAAAAAATAAGACTTAGTTCCATTTAAGTCTCAAGGTTAACCATACCTAACTTGTTTCTAAAATAAGAAAATTTCACCTTGGGTAAAGGATTGGTGAGAATATCAACAGTTTGTTCATCCGTGCTGATGTATTTCAGCTCCACAACTTTTCAAAGCACCATGTCTCTTAAGTAATGAAATTTGATTTCTATGTGTTTGGACTTGTCATGGAAAACAGGATTGATGAATTTTATTGTGCAACTCTAATTATCACAAAAAAATATAGTAGAATGCAAGGATTCTCCAAATAATCCTTTGAGAAGCTTACGAAGCCATACAGCCTCTCGAGCTGCTTTACAAGCTGCCACATATTCAGCCCCAACTGTGCTTTGAGCAACACATTTTTGCTTCCTACTGCACCAAGAAATCATAGCAAACCCAAGGCTGAAACAAAAACTAGTGGTCCTCTTTCTGTCCAGAATTTATCCAGCCCAATCAGAATCAAAAAACGCATGAGGCTAAAGATCATTAGAGCAAGAAAAATTCAATCCTTACTTTAGAGTGCCCTGAACATATCTAAGAATGTGCTTAGCAGCTATGAGATAAAATTTTCTTGTCTCACACATAAACTAACTCAAAGTGTTAATTGCATAGCAGATGTCAAGCCTTGTGTTTACAAGATACATGAGAGAACTAATTAGTTGCCGATAAGGTGTGCAAGGTATCAAATCTGAATCAGCAAAAACTTCTTGGAGTTTGTTCAAACTTGCCTCCAGAAAAGTCACTTTTGGTTTGCAATCAAGCACACCAAATCTTTTAAGAATATCTACAGCATACTTACCTTGGCTAAGATTAATCTCATCAGACTTTTGCCAAGTTTTCAATTCAAGAAAGTAATGCATTAAACCAAGATCTTTCATCTCAAATTCAAAAGTCAAGTCTTTCTTACATTTGACAATCAACTCATAATCATTAGTAATAAAGAGATCATCAACATAAAGAACTAAGATCAGCATAAAATCATTATACCTTTTGAGATAGATATTTGGATCGGCTTCATTCTTCATAAACCCCACGCTCAAGAGATAACCATCAATATGTTGACACCATGCTCACAAAGCTTGTTTAAGGCCATACAATGCCTTTTTCAGCTTACATACATGAGTTTCTTTGTCATTTCTGATGAATCCATCAAGCTTCTCTACATAAACTTCTTCATCAATTGCACAATTAAAGAAGGCTCTCTTGATGTCCATTTTATGTAACTTCCATCTTTTAGCTGCTACTATTGCAACGATGGTTCTAATAGAAGTGTATCTAGCTACAAGAGTGAATGTATCACCATAATCTATTCCTTCCTATTGACTGAAACCTCTTGCTACAAATCTAGCTTTGAGTCCACTCCCATCAGCAACATGTTTAGTCTTGTATAACCACTTAGAGAAGATAACAAATTTACCTTTTGGACGAGGAACAATTTCCCAAACATCATTTTCCATGATAGATTCATTTTCCTCTAACATAGCATCTTTCCAAACCTTTGGTTCTATTGCTCTTTCAAAAGAAGAAGGTTCAGAGTTGATGATATTACACATTAATGGAACATAACTATCAAATTTTTGAGGTCTTTTACTTTTTCAAAAGGTTCTCTGAGTAACTGAATAATTTTCAGTGTCTTGCATAGTGTTCCTTGCCCACATGGGTCTTTTCTTAGCATTCAACTAAAAATTAGGATCTGGAACTATATCAAGCTTACTTTTAGGAGGGCAACCAGAAGGAGAATCTATGATCTGAGAGAGGCTGGGAGAAGGAGCAGCAAGGATTTTGAGAATTTGTTGGAACTTCCAATTTGATATCAAGAGGGGAATCAAAAGATCTTTTACTTTCAAAATTTTCTTCAAAGGAAACATCTTTACTAAGCTCAATCATCTTTTGACCCAAAATGTAAATCCTATAAGATTTCGATAAGTCACTATAGCCAACAAAAGTTCCCTTCATACTTGGAGGTCCTAATTTAGATCTTTTATCTTTGGGAAGATGAATATAAACTGAGGAACCAAAGACTTTAGGATGACTTACATCAAGTTTGGAACCAAAAAAAGCTTCCTCTAGAGTCATGTTATTTAGAATTTTGTGAGGACTTCTGTTTGACCGTATACTGTTGTTTTGCAAGCCTCTTCCCAATGAAAACTTTGCAAACCTTGATCACAAATTATGGCTTTAGCAACCTCAACTATGGATCTATGTTTCCTTTCAACAACACTGTTTTGTTGAGGATTGTAGGGAATGCAAAACTCCCCCTTAATTCCTACTTCAACATAAAAGGATTGAAATGCACAAGAAATAAATTCACCTTCATTGCCAGATCTGAGAGTCTTGATTTTCTTCTCTGTAATGTTTTCAACAGAAGCTTTGAACTCCTTAAACTTGGATAGCACTTAATCAGATTTCTTGGATTTAAGAAAGAAAATCCATGTCTTGTGAGAGAAATCATCAACAAATGTGACATAATACCAAAAACCACTTAAGGTAGTTGAAGACATAGGCCAACACAAATCAGATTGAATCGGCTCTAATACATGTTTAGCTCTACTTTCACTTGAATGAAAATGATTCTTAGTGAATTTACCCAATGCACATCCTTTGCAAATGCCATCATGGGCAACACTGAGTTTAGGAAGACCTACAACCAACTTATCTATACAAGAGAGAGATTTGAAGTTGAGGTGCTCAGACGTTTTATGCCATTAACAAATTATTATCAAAAGCAGCATGATTTAAAACTTGAATTTGATTTGCTGAAAGTTTGTAAAGACTTTCATGGAGTACTCTGATCACTTGAGCTGAGCTAAAATCAAAAAAATTCTTCCAAGCAACCACTTTTCCATCAACGAAAGCAACATTAAAAACTTTATTCTCTAAGGCTGAAATAGAAATTAAACTCTTCTTGATTCTAGGAACAAATAAAATATTGCTGAGGTGAAGAAGTATGCCAGAGCTTAACTTGAAGGAAGTATTACCAGCCCCTTTTACGGAGTAGGAAGCATCATCACCAATAATTACTTGCAGGTGAGAATCCTTTTCTTCTAAATTTGAGAGGTGTTGTTCATACGCTGAAATGTGACGAGAAGCACTACTATCTATCAACCAAGTATTGCAATCTGCTGGAACATTACTAGACAAAGTTGAAATGAAAAGAAATCCTTTTGAAAAATCGTTGGACTTCTTAGATAGAGATGTATCTTTCACATTTGTGACAGCCACTTGATGATTAAGATTCAGAGTCCAATTTCTAGCAAAATGACGATATTTATTATATCTGAAACATTTCACTTTGGACATATCTCTTTTCCTTTTAAAATTAGAAGAAGAGGACAGATACTTATCATCAACTTTCATAAAATTTCTTTTCCTTCCTCTTCTGTTAGAAGTATGTATAGCAAGAACTTGATCCTCTACATTATGAGATTTACGAGAATTTCCTCTGACCTCCAACCTGCATTCTTCTTGAATGCAATCTGATCTTAATCTATCGAAGTGTGGAAGTTCGTTCCTACCACTGATACCTTGAATGAATGATTCCCAAGAGTGTGGGAGACCATTCATAGCCAGCATGACAAGTTCTTTGTCATTAAAGGACTGTCCAATAGCAACCAACTGATCCTTTAATTCTGAAATTTTCAGAAAGAAGGAAACAATGGAGTCTCCTCTGCTCATTTCAATATGAAGTTCTATGCGGAGAGCCAAGCCTGCTAGTGTTATTAATCTCATTTATTCTGAAGATAGTCATACATTTACTCTGCAGATTTCAGCTTAGAGATTGCAGTTACTGGTAGATCTTTCATAGCATCAATGATGATCCTCTTCACCATCATTTTATTCTTCTTCCAGGTTGCCTTTGCTGCTTCATCGGTTGGCTCTTTAACATCAGATTGCACATAATCAAGGAGATCATTATATTCAAGAACTAATAAAATTATAGACTTCTAGGATACAAAGTTTGAAGCCCCCTCCAGTCGATCTTCAACCTTAAGACTGAGTACCATATTGAAAATAATGAACTTTTAGGCTATACACAAGAGAGAAGTTCTGGTTCAATTTTAAAGGCACAAACCTATCTTTGATACCATGTTGAAATTGAACTAGAATAAGCAAAATTCGAACACTGACAAGATTTACCCTGGGAAAAAACCCCTTCACAGAGGGAAATAACTCAGCCCACTAAAACCTATGAATTTTATTGAAACAAATACGAATTACAAATCTCTTGAATAGAGTTTCTCAACATTCATCACTGATTGCCAGAGATTCACATATGAATCTTGAGATGGACTCTAGAAATCAACGATGTAAATACAATAGATACAAACTATGCAGCACTGATTTACATATATGTGAGAAAATAGTAATCAATCAAAACAGTCAAGAATAGACTGTACTGGAGTATCAAATCCAATAAGAGAGAGCTCCTAATTTGCACACAGAGAGAGTAAGTCCTGAACCGCACAAATTGCATATACACTTGACTTCTTTTCATTTTGATTAACACGCATGAGTTCATACATATACACCCGATTTTCTACATTCCCGTTAACACACATGCATTCAAACATGTAACTTTTTTTCTAACCGTATATGTGTCCATGGGAATCAACAATAATATTTTGTGCATGCAATTTCACATGAGCATAAACTCTCACATGTTCCACTAACAAAATGCACATCAGCAATGTCTTCTTTGTACATGGTACACATATGTGCATATACATCTGGTATATCGTTCTTTTCAAAACTGGAGTGCTGAAGACACCCAAATGGTATCGGAAGCACAAATCTGCCAACATCTCAAGTGATGTCTAGTCTTAACGCCTATGACCTGGCAAAGGATCTTCCTTGGCAGTGAGGATTGCATTTAGAGGCCAAAATTCCACGCTAGTAATCGTAGTTGGAAAATGTTAGAGCATTCTGCACTTTGAATAGAGCAAGGTGACACTTGTCTAAGAGTGATTGCATATGATGTTATACAGACAGAGTTTTAGGACAATAAAGTTATTAGGATATAATATTCAAATATCTAGAAATCACAAATGCATGCATAGATATATCAGAAATTCTAAATGAATAATACCAAAAATACTTAGAATTTCATATGATGCTATAAAATTGAATATCCTCTACGCACTTAATGGCATGGAGAATTGTTTTAGAAAGTTGCTATTATGGCATAATCACCTCACTGAGGTGCTCGATGAGTCGAGCATAGCAAGGGATAAGGCCATCTAATAGATAGAACAGGAATGCAAGCCCACTTCAAGCTTGGAAGAGTTGAACACAATTAGCTCAGGAACACTCCCAAGTTCTATCCTAGAGAGTATGGTGAAAAAGCTATGTGACCAATTGGCACAAAAGGACTTACAATTTCAGGAAAAGAAACTATTGAGTTGATGATTGTGTAGAAAGGGCTGAAAGGGAAAAATGCAGAGTTTGCGAAGACAAAGAAGCAAGTAATGGAGGCAGACAACATTGTGAAGGTATCCAAACAAATAGAGATGTCAGCTACCCAATGCCATTAGAAACAGTTAGTCATGCTAGTCTCTTTGGCTCCAAGGGCGTCCCCTTGCCTGTCTTCTTAGTTTTCTTTTCTATATGTTCCACCCACATTTTGTTTAAGATGACACTTCTTTTTGGGGGGGGCTGATGTAGATGGCAAAACTGTCCTTAATAAAGAAATAATACCTTGTTTAGTCTTGTTAGTATTTAACAATATAATTAGTTGTTTACAAAAAGTTGTGTCGGTAGGCAGTCTTAATCAACTGGCTGACACTATTTACATTTGGCTCAAGAATCAGTTCATATTATGACATAGACTGTATAGACATTACACATAGAAATAAAACTAATCTTTTGAACATACTTAGGTGTTGTATCTATTTACTAGGTTGAATAAGTTTGTCTTTTGAATTTTCTATTCCTGTTTACTCTGAGTATTAAAGCATATACCCCATAGGGAGAAAACAATGAGCTTGCCATGGCAGCTCTAAATTTGTTTTTGTACATAGAAGAAATATTTTTCTAATTTCAAAGTACGGTGAAACTTGCTATTACTATGACATTTTCAGCTACTAGCCAATCCAAATTCGTATAAACCATTGGACTAAAAATGTAATCCAATATGTCAATTTCCTAGCACTAGTTTTTGATGAAAATTTAAATTTCCATCGTTGTTAATCCTTCTCACCTTTTATTATTTTATTGTTTAATGTCTGAACATCATTCCCTAGTTCTACATTTTCATAGCATTCATTATAAATCAATATATGTGCACTCTCTTTTATTTTATTGCTAGGAAGATCTATCTATCCCTACAATTTTGATTCCTTTGTAATGAAAAATCTAGCCAAAGGCACTAGTATATTATTTATACTAGCTCAACCTATGACACGTGGAATGGATGCTTGCCTTTTACTTTATTTGTGTCAATAGCTTGCATTTTTTCCAATTAACACGGAACATGCAGCAAGAAACACATTAATTTATATTAATGGAATAAGCAAAATAGTCATGTTTGTGTTTGATAGTTGTTGACTAATAATCCCAATTTACATAATTATTTTGCTCCTTGAATTCTTTAGGCATTATTTCCTACCAGCTGAAGAGGCAACAAGTAGGACTCTTCAAGGAGAATTCGGTGAGCCAAATTTAAGGATCCCTGACTTCAGCCCAGAGGTAATTCACAGCTTAACGGGTTTCTATTATGTATTGGACTTTCATCTTGATCTTTCCAAGAGTGATAATTTAGGTAAATAGTAGCTGCTCAAACTTATCTTTCAAATCTTGCAACAAAATTGAATAGTTTCCAACAATGTTATTGCAAAAAAGAAAAAAAAATTGAGATTTTTTGTTCTTAATATAAGCATATGAGTTGGGAAGTGGCTTGAGTTTAAAATTATCTTGTTTCAATAGAACATTAATGTGTTTGCATTCAAATGAACATTGAGAATGACTGAGCCTAAGAAAAATACACTATTTTCATATCTTGATTTCAAATTATGTTTTAACAGTCATAAACAAAGCAATTATACACAAGATATTGATCAACTGATATGAAGTCTTTGACAAAAAAATTCTGGAAAGTTCCTTGCTACATAGTTGGATTTTGGTGAGTCTTCCAGCATTTTGATTTTGCCCTTTCTTTCAAAAGAGGTTTATATGCTTTGATCTTTGTTTATCTACATAGGGTTGACTTCATGTTATTAAAAGGGTACATAAAACAGATATCTAGACACACAAATACCATTTTATGAAGATGAAATATACCATGTGATGGGACTCAAAATTGCCTTCCCGATTTGAGTACCATTCCAAGCTTTTGAGCCCAATGAGTGCATTTTAATGTTTCTAACACCTTGCATTCAGTGTATGCATGTGTATTGTATTGATAAATTGTGATTCCAAGTCAATCTGCGAAGTTTCATTTTGAGCAATATTCAAATCTACATTTTGCCCATGTCAAACAATGATAGGAAGCTTAGTTTACATGTGAATATCTTGCACCTAGTAATGTTTCATAACTCGCCGCTTTTGGAATGTTTAGTAGGCATATCAGAGAACCTATGTTTCAGATTTAAAGTCATTTCGACATGTTTTAATTAGGTTTTGAATCCCTCAAAGTCAGTTGTTTACTGTTATCATGCTTATGCTAATTGTTCAGAATTTTAGGAGGCCCTGTTTGACCAGTTATAACTTTGACCTAGCTAACCAAAATGAGAAAATTCCTTTTGCACTGCATTCCAGAGGTTGGAGACTTGTTATGTTTCAAATTTGAGTTTATGATGAATCCATTTGATCAATTTTCGAACGCAATTCCATATGCAATTTGTAAAGTTTTACTTTTTTCATAAAGTGCATATTGATAAGTACCCCTATTTGGGATGTCATAACTCGAAATCCATGATAGATGAGGTCAAATGGATTGTACCATTATGTTTTACTTTGAAATTCTTTAAGTGTGCCAATTTGCGAATCTTGACAAATCTATCTACACACTTTTCCAAGTCCATTCCGTTTGCAAAAATCACTTTTTTGTCAGTGTTTTTAGTCCTGCAAATCTAGGTAGCCCACTTTGAATGTTCACCAAATGCACCTAGTTATTCTTTATGAGTCCTAATCATAGATTTAGACTCTTCTCGTGATAGTGAACCAATGCCCCAGTTTTCGTGCCCCCAAGTGTCAGTTTGACATGTTTCCAAAGCCAAAACTAAATGCAATTTATGATTTTCTACATGTTTGCTTGCAGGCAATTCTGAGAAGGCAACTTTGATGGTCAATATCTTTTGACCCCGAAGTCTTCATGGCACGAGATTCGACAAGGTAAGAATATGCGGAACAAAGAATTAATGTGTCTGGTCTCAGAGCTTAGTTAGGTGTTTTGATCAGTTTTTAAGGCCAGCCAAAGGACCCCTTGGCACAAAATTGACAAGTTGCGGAAAAGGGTGAAATGAGTTTTACATGATCGTTCAATGGTCAAATTTGATTTCAATTGGTATGAGGTGTCCATTTGATCAGTGTGAGGTATCAGGTGTTTCAGTTCGAAATTTCTTTTAGCCAGACCCACTTTGGGGCCCGACTGATTTCAGCAAACTAATTAGATGTCAGGATATGAAGGTGTTTTCAAAAGGATATTATAGCAATGCTTTTCATGTTGACATCTTAGCATATGCACATATCATTTCAAAGCAAATTGGATATATATGTAATGCCCATAGCAAAAAGGGGGGCTCTAGTTCATCACTGCGACTATGATTGCACACAAGAGAGATGTAGACTGAAAATTTAAGTGGGGAGTTGTTTTTGTTTTAGAAACTACTAACCGCATTGGAGAAGCCCGAGATTAATAATTGTTAAAGTTGTTTTCAAAGACTTTGCCTCTCTAGATAATGTATTAAAGTCTCAACACCTGTGGGTTGAAGCCTGTACCACTCATCACCATAATGCATTGTATCTTCTTTCATAAATTTTTATGAGATAATTGAAAGACTATAAGAAGTGAAGCTCTAAATGTGAATGGCGTATTGGGGAGCAATCAAAGTCACAAGCTCAAGGAGGCATTCGAAATAAGAAAGAGGTCATCAAGATCCTTGCACGAGTTAGAGGCAACAGGTATTGCACTGGCAAATCTCAACAACCCTCTCAACTCCCACTTCAATCCCAGATCGTACCTTTCTCCCTCCACCTTGGCTCTCAATGAATTGGAGGCCATAACCCTACGACGGTGGAAAGAGCAATTTCGAAAAATGCCTTGAAGAGGCAGGAACTTCACTTCACGGTAGCAGAGGATGTTCAAATCTGTAGAACAGGACATGAGAGAATAAGACAGAGCTTTAGATCCATAGGGAAGATAAGTATTGATCTGATTACAGTTGCCCCGGTTCATACACTAAAGGTGTTGATTAACTTCCAAAAAAAGGAGGGGTGGAAAATATTTTAGCTTTGATGTAGAGGTGTTAAACTTAGATGTAAACCAACACATGAATAACCTCTGTAATTGAGGCATCAACCAAGTATTTTGAAATGGGAAGAGCCCATGGCATAATGGAGGATGGAGGCAATGATTTCTGTTGATGACCTACCACAAGAGAGGGAGCGAAAAGGCCTGCCACTACGAATAAAGAAAAAGTTGGGGAGGAGTGTGATGGCAACATGGAAGGAGTGGAATCTTGTTTCCATCTTAGTGGGGAGGTAACAGCAGCTTGCATTTTCCTTTTACAGAGCGCCCACGATAGAGGGAAGATTACCTCCCACTCTAGCCCCATCCATTTACGGTGGAGCAGTGCAAAATGGATAAAACAAGTCAAAATTATAATCCCACATTGCCTATGTGGAGGGCCTCGCAATACCTTTTATATCCCAACGCTCACATATTGACTTGTTTTAAAAGACAAGCACTTTTATAAGTGCAAGGCTCATGTACAGGGGGCCCACCATGGATGATGGCTAGCTGAGCGCCTAGACTAATAAATTTTGATCGAAAAATGTAGAGGCCAATCGTAGAGAAGGATGATGATGTCAACATTGCCACGTGGTGCCAAATCGCACACTCGCGAAGATAATCACGCAGTCAGTGAAAACATCTCTGCTGGAACGAAATTGAAGGAGATAACCGCGTCACGCAATCACCACATTAGATGTCGAGTCTGAAAAAATGCTTTGACAGTGCGATTAAAAGTAGGCATGCGATTGCAGCAGTCAGTGTGAAGTTGGAGAAAACTGCCCCGAAGCCTCGAAAATGCTCATTTCGCCTGGTCGCATGGCTTAACTACAATTAGCAAAGAAAGGTTATGAAGCCACAAAAAGGAGTTAGGCACCTGGTCGCTAGGGTTGAGGCATAACACATGGTTAGAGATGCGACACCACGAGAAGATGACACATGGCGAAGGCAATGACAAAGCAAGGTGTGAGGTGGTAGGAGTCAGCCGATAGAAATCCACCACATGGCGCCTAGGTGGTCAATAGGGGTTGACCCAGATGGAAAGAAGGCCAAAAATATGGAAAGTGGAAAAATTAAGTTTTTATTGATTTTGTCTGCAAATTTTGAGTGTTCAAAGCCTGCAATGAAAATTTTAATGATTTTAAAGTTTTTCTATAGTTTCGATTATAAAATTTTTAAAATTTTCATTTTTAATGACGGAATGTGAAATGGGCGCCTGATTTTCAAACACATGCCAAAGGGGCGATTTTTGTTGAAAATATGCAGTGCGATATACCATTGGAATCGATAGAAGATGAACTCTCCAAATCTATGGTCGAAATTTGCACAGGTATTCAGCAGTACAGTCTATAAGAAGATTTGAGTTTTCTGGGGCATTCTTAGCAGAATGAGCAGAAATCATGATTAAGTTGCAAAATCAGTTGGAAAGCAGTCATTGAAGTTTGTTGCTACCAAATTCACAGTAAAATGATTCTAAGAGTTGTATTTTGCCTCTAGAAGTCATTTGACGGGTGTTTTGCTCTTGCTTTGATCTCAAATCTGGCATTAAAATCAGTTACACTCTTCAATCATTCTGAAGATATTTTCAAGGCATTTTTCAAGCAACAATGAAAAGATCTGATTTGTAATTACAAAGAGAGTAAAGAGATGTTTTGCATCTACAAATAGAGATTTTCCAAGTGGACAAATGGTAACATCTAATTTGATCCATGATGGCTTCATTTCTATTTAATCTTTTCTTTTCTCTTTCTCTAAGTTGGTTCCAATTTTGGAGAATTTTCTCATTGCTGTGATACCACAAGGTTGGTTGCAGTTTGTCTGTGATGCCACAAAGTTGGATCCAGAACTATATTTCCACCATTTCTTCAACATTTCTCTTGTAATGAATAGCAAGTAATAAGAATATAGATAGTTCTGATCTGTTAGGCATTTCTATGTTTCAATTTCATGCACCTTTACATATTTGTTTTAAAAAAATAAATAAAAGTACAGCAGCAAATTAATCTTCTATCTAAATTTTGTCTCCTATTCATGCTGTTTGTGATCTTTTGTGATATGTGTACTAGGTGCATATTGTCCAGCTACTATTTGTTTTAGATCATATATGTTGATATTGTTTGCTTGTGATTCAAGGAGTCATGTAAATGCTTATTTTATCATCATAGAGTTGCAAATCTCATGAAGGGATAGGTCGAGTATGAGATTCAGGAAGATGTAGATGTCTGATTCACAAGGTGAATGGATAGATCACGAAAGTCCTGATGTATGGGATATGTCAATGACTTTCAAGGATGTGTGTTAGGGATTTGGAGGATTGCCCAATAGACAAGCACTGATCAGCTACAAGATCAAAGTGTTATGTTGTTCATATCATGGTTTTGCTGAAATTAACATCATTAATCAAAATCCTTTTCCATTTTTGTTGAAGAGCTTAAAAGTGTTGCCCTCACTTAGCTTATCAATTTCTTAGGTCATATTATTATCTATTTCATGTCTATGATCTTTGCATAAGTATAGAAGATATAAGGGTTTTATTTTCTTTGTTAGATTCAAGTGTGTGCTTTTGAACACTAGTACCATATAAATGAATATGAGGTCCACCCACCAAGGTTTTGCAGTCCCTGAAGTAGAAGAAGGGTCTAGCCTTATAGTTGGCCCGGTGTCTGAAAGGGTATGTTGTAGATGGGAAGTAGCTACTCCTAGATGTATTATGTTCTCATTGAGATAATTTGAAACCGTGACGTTTCAAAACATCAACACCATGGATGATAGTATTTGCAAAAAGAAATTAGTCTGATGCATACAGCTCATATTTCCACCAAGAGCATCCAAGACTAAAATCCTGTTATGATGTTTGTCCGTTAAGATATTGATAATGCATTACATCTGTTAACTAATCTACTTATGAACTCTTAATATCTATAGTCTAATGATGTTCTACTGCTTTTCCTATAAGAGATGCTCTTGGGATTATTTAGTTGTGCTTTTACAAATCAATTTCATAGTTTTTGGTTTTTAATGTTTTAAAATTCAAATTGTATACATAATTTCCTAAATATAACAAAAGTCCACTCTTTGATTTTTTTGGCAATGTGCTGATTTTGATTGGAATGAATAAAAACGATGTTGTTTATCATACAATGCTTCAGCCAAAGTATTGGCTTTCACTTTTGCAAAGACCTTCCTATGACTACATAATCATTTTTGCCCCCAGGAAAATAGTATGATTTTGTAAATCTATTTGTGAGAAAAATCAAATGACCTTTTAGTTAATGTGTTGAGCTTGCAGCTTTTAGGTCCGAGTGTACATGGTGATTAGCAATATGTTAACTGCACTGAGTACTTCTCTATTTTAGTTTAATTATTATTCAAGACAATAGTCTTCTGTCCCAGATCTAATATTGTGCATAACCACAAGTATTCTCTTTGACCATTGCCAATTTGGCTTCAAGGTTATCAGTTTGGTTCCTATTATGATTTTCCAAATTCTTAAATATTCTCCAGTGGTCTGGCATGGAAGTAACTTAGAGTGTCACAATATGTTTTGAACCATCATTTACTTCATAGAACATTGGTAATCTTGTTAAATCATTATGGTGTGTGTGATTGATTTTGTATGCCGTTTCTCTTAGTTCAAATTCTAGAGAGTTCACTTGAATTTTGTAAGATTTGGAATAAAATCTAAATAAAAGCAGGTGTGTTCAAGAATTCAATGCCAGACTTTTCCATGTAGATTACGGAATAAGATTCTCAATAGCATGAATCTTAAGAATTTTTAACCTTTTTGATTGGGCATTATATTCTTCCTTCTATTATTGCAAAACATCATAATTTGTTGGAATGTTTTTATAAATGTGTTTTTGCATAGCGGGTAAATTATTCAAGATGGCAAAGGCAAGAACTCCTCCTGCCATGTCCCAGGTTTTCTTTGCATGTGCAATTTTAACTTGTTTTGCAATAGTAGAAGCAATATTACATATCACCTATCCTCGGGAAAGAAAATAGTAATCTGATCTACCTCTAACATCTTCTAGAGTAATTCTTATCATATGCTAAGCAAATACAAACTGAAAGTTTCTCTACCTTAGCATTTTATTCTAGATCATTTTTCTGTCTTTTCTACTGCCATTTGCCAAAAAATATTTCTGAGTAACCCTGTTTCTTTTTAAATTTATCAAACAAATATAATGAATGGCATGTATGTTTCTCAATATTGGGTTGGCCTTATGGTTTTGAGAAAACCTCTTCATGTCTTTTGCCAATAAAATCTGTTTAATCACTAGTCAAACCTCTATGCACTTACATTGGTTATTAAGATCATGAAGACACAGGGCCTTTAGTGGTAGCAGATTTGATTTCAACTCCCATAAAGACGAAGGTATTCTGGTTCAGAATTTGCAAAAACAAGTGGAGCCGAGTCTTGTAAACAAGAAACAAAAAAAATTAGTTGTGAATGCTTGAAAAATATATCGATATAATCAACCTGAGGTAAAGGGAGGCATGCTTGACCTAGTGACCATGCATATTTAGGTGTACAATATTGTCTAATTGATGCATAGTCAAACTTAATATATGACAAAAGGTTGTCCATCCTGTGGGCTCTCTTATTTGAGAAGTAGAAAGGCAGTGGTTGCTGATCTGAGTCATATTAATAACAGGATGCTGGACTTCTACCATTCAACATGGTTGTCTGCATTAAACAACTGTACAATAGCCTTAAGATAAATACACGCTTAATATCATTTAATAAAATGGAAGGTCCCATACAATTTGGCTTCTTATGATATAGCTTTTGCCACATCTTATGATTCAGGCTCTATGATGAATTGGCTTGCCTTGTGGGACTAGATGTTTGATAATTGATAAATTCATTTCATTAAAAACTTTAGATTACAAATCTAATGCCTCTTTTTACTTTTTCATCAATTATTTTAAACAGTTGTTCAGACTTACAGAAGTTTCTCAGCCACTGATCCATATTGTGAAAACTTGATAGCTTCTAATTCAACGCACTGTGGTCCAATTTGTTCTTTTCTAGAGGAGAATGGACTTCTGTATAAGGATAAATTTGTAGATCACTCTTACTTTGAAAAGCAAGCAATTTTCCAATTGATACACAATATGATCAGTCTTGAGACATACAACAGACATGCTGATGATTGGGTCCAATTGTCAAACCAGTTTAGACATTCAAGCGTAGTACTGAGAGCTGTTTATCTCGTGGTTTTCGCAGGATCTCTTTTTTGCTTGAGAGTATTAAGTTCTTGTGTAGTCGAATGCAAAGATCCTGAAACCTAATGCTTGGTTATCTTATGTTTTTATTATCAATGGTTTTTTCCATTATCAATATTTGTAACAAATACCTCTATTACTTCTTGTCGTCGTTTGTTAAAGGAAGTTACTTTTCTCTTCCAATTGAAGTTGTTAAACTGTAAATACATTACAAATATTGTTTCTGTTCAACAAACAAATGAGTTAATCTTGTGATTGGTCTACTCAGAGGCCTTGGATTTTGTTGTCCTGAAAATATTTTCAAAGAGACAAGTCTTAACTTGTGCTATTAGATAATAGAAACTAGACAGAAGAGCACAAGAAGGTTTTCCGGATGCCAATGAAATTTCTTTCAGCATTGGACTTAATTATTCTATTATCTGGGCACAATAAATACCGAAACAATATGTAATTAGATGAAAAAAAAATTCCGAAAGCATTTCTCTTGCAGATAGTTGAGTTCATAGATCATCTGTTTTTGATTTGACATAATCCCTTAATAAAATGAGTTAATTACTATATGTATTTATTACTTCACGAAGACTTGTCAAGAGACCTTTTTTGTTTCTGTGAAATGTTTCCAAATCAAACAATGACTAATAAAACCTCGGGCATGAGGTTTTTCCATGTTAGGTTTCTAGACCTTTGTTCAGTTAGCGATAATTTCTGGTTTTTATACTGTTATTCTTTCATTTATATATATAATGTACTGGCACAGATATTTCCATCTTCTTCAACCAAACATTATCACTTCCCAATCATTACGCTATGCTACCATTTTTTATTCTCACCAACAATCTTCAAGTGCTTAAAAAAGCTTCCGTGTATTTGGGCACCTTATTGATTGCAAGACACGAGGGTAAATTAAAAGGGCATTTTGGAACTTGAAATTGAGGCCAATTAAAAACCTTGTTGTCTCTGCAAGACAAATATTGATGCTTATTTTATAAAAATAATAAAGTTAATCTAGCAAACTGTAAAACATAAAAAATTGTAAAAAATGCATCGGTCTTTACTAGCAAAAAAATACATCTATTTTATGAAGTGATGATTATAAGCCCCATCTGCTCATTCCAGATATATGAATTGAAAAACTTCCTATCCATGTGTATCCACGGGGAAACAAATTGTATGTGTATATTCCTGCCTAATTTACTTTAAATGGGCTTTCAAGTCGAAAAACTTGCATGAAAACTCGTTTCATGCTTTGAAATAGTTTTCAGATCATCAGAAAACATTCTAAAAAGAGAATGCCAGCATCGGAAAACAATTTAAATATTCAATGATTTGACACAATGCAGTGCAACCTCTGTAGTCCAGGCAGTTTTCATGCCCAAAAACACATGCTTTTGTCTTTATGTTTGGCTTGCTCCACTTCGGACCACTTGTGTGCTTTTGAAAGAAAAAATCGCATTACGTTGTGCTGCAGCCCATGGCCACTAGCCCCCCAACACATAGGCATCCCTCTCTACTCTTTCTCCACACTGCACTTCCCTGGCCCACAAACGTTAAGCACAATGCTAAAGACACAAAATAGCCCAAAATAGCACAATTACTTCCTTGCAGACCTCTGCGCCAAACTTATTTATTGAATGATTGTGTTGTATAAGCCAAAAAAATGCCATTATTGGTTAAAATCTTTCAGCTGTGAAAAATGTGAGCTGCAATACGATATTTGTCCGAAACGAGCAGCAACACACAGAGCTTTAGCGGTCCAAGGTGAGTAAGTGATCAATATTGAAGATACGTCATTAAGAAAGCGATTGTGAGGACGGTTTGTGAGGTTCAGGCCCATGAGTACATAGGATTTAGTACATTTGTATTGAGTGAGTAGGGTTTTGTAGATATCCTGCAATTTGGGCATTTCCATGTCCCAAATGAAGAGCCCAACCAGGCTGGGGTGCAGTTTGCAGGTGTATTTCGAAATATATTGCATCTTCTGTAACATATATTCAAATGGAACTATGTGGCAGCAGATTATTTTTGCAAATGCGCATAATCATAACGCGCAGACATAACAAAGCCATTTTTTTCCTTGAATGCCATAAATAGAAATTGCTGATGCCTACTCTTATTGTGATTATAGGATACCTTCCTGGGTGCACTTGAGGACATCTCATGTGCGATGTTCCAGCATGCAAGCTGCCAAGGAGGTGGGGAACTTACGATCGAGTAACAGGTTTCTTTCCTCACGCGCTGCGGTGGTGGCATTCCTCAACGCGACCTTATGAGGAATTCGGAGCTCCAAATGAGCTTAGAGTGGTACTAATAGATTTATGAGTATTTTAAGGTTAATATGAGAACTACAAATAGGATGCTAGAGAGTTTTAAGCAATCATATTGGTGTCAAATAAGAGCGTCATCTTTCCTCAACTATGTTTGGTCTATATTCACAACTTAAATCCTCTCTTTGGAAAGAAATAAAAAGGTGCAAAATAACTTTCATTTTTAAGGCAATTCATTAGAGGTGGTGGATGAGTACAATATTTTTGGGCTTGATTTTTAGAACAATTCAATCGAAAAACATGTAGAGAAAAATGAATTCAAGGAGGTTGGAAAGTACTATATTTCCTATAAAAAAGATTTAGGATCGCAAAGTCATGAGATTGGAAACTCAAGAGAATGTATCATGGTTTGTTGGTAACCTTAACAATCCTTTATGAGTGATTTGGGGCAACATCATTTCAGATTGGAATTGGAGACAAGCAGAAAGAATTCCAAAACATCTAATCATCATAGCCTCAGAATTAAAATTTTCATTATATATGAGACTTTGCTAGCAAAAATTAATGGCTTACTTTTAGAAGCATTGATGATGGTTTATTTTTCAAGTTATTATAGACCATTTCTACAATGGTCAGTCCAAGACACCATAGCTTTAATCTGGTTGCAATTTAAATTAATGTCTCTTAACTAACTACCTAGGGCTTGAGTGAGGAAAAAATCACTCTCTTCCCCAAAACATGGCAAAAGCCTGCATCTCCAATGAAAAATTTCAAAAGAACATCAAGAATGCTCATCAAGCTAGTGTGTCCCTCTTGGTCACATCCATTTCAAAATGGAATGTGGGACCCACCTCCTTGCACACTCACCACCACATCCCTACTTCAAAGGGAAAGCTCAAGAAGATCTTTCCCATTTGGTATAAGTTGTCTTCGTCAAATCATGCCAAATCTTAAAAGGTGTGATTTGTATTTGATCTAAGAAAAAAAAATCTATATAAACCCAAGTGTTCATTGTAAAAAGAGAGACTTGATATATGTAGATGTGTATCTATAGACGTTGAGAAAGTTCTCAAGTTGTAATTTCCTACATTATTGGGGAGTCTTTTCATTATTTGAGATCCTTGAATGTATATTGTAGCATATAATGTATGGCTTGGATCCTAGCCTCATGTTTACTCTTACAAAAGCAATAAAATTGTGTCTTGTCACCTATCTTATTTTGTCGACTAGAGTGTATGATGCTGATTTATTTCATGCTTAGCCCAATTTTCATATGTTAACCTTTTCACTTTCCACTATCCTTGAAGACTAATTGGTCATGCCCATGTTTGACTCTTTCATTAAATTCTAAAGTAGGTACTGGATTATTCCCTTTATGGCTTCCATTCACATGTAGTCAAGTGATCAGGTGTGGGTACTTATATTCAACTACTAGAAGGGGTAGTTCTATTCTAGACAAAACCACTTCTCACGCACTGTGTCTCTCACTTGCAGGGAACCCCATGTCTCTATTTGGACCCTTTCTTTCAGAGGAAGGAACCTTGGAGAAATAGATTTTAAAGTTTTGTTGAGGCTTTGTTGTGATCCTATATAATGTTGAGAAAGTCTTGATGCATCACCTTGTAGCATAGATTTTACTTAGTCTTTTTCTTTCTCCCTTTTCTTAGTTTAAGGAACAAAGAGGGCTTCTAAAATCTTACTAATTGTTCTATGTAGCACTCCAATTCTCACATATACAAAACCTTCAAACTTCTCTTATTTAGGTGTAAGCCTCTTCGAGATCAATATCTCTTTTGGCACACCGATAAGAACCCATCTTTAAAGATCATCAAAATTTAGTGCTCTCTTTGACAACTTGTTTTTAGAGAAGTTTAGATATAAACCACCTTGTGCTCCAACATGATGATAATTATGTAGGATGTTGATGTCATTTTCTAAGCCTCATGGATCAAGATTACCAACATCATTCTTATCATAGATAACTTTGGTTGGAGGTATGAAACCCCCCACCCCTACCCTTGATATGCCCTATTCTTCTTACTAAAGAACCACATGAAATAATGTTCAACATATACTACATGATTTCCAATTATCAATGGAGGAGATTGATAAAAAGTGCCATTAGTATGGACCCTCAAATTGTAGGCCAGGATAATGTCTAGACCACATATCAGCCTAAGGAAATGAGTTGGTTTGTTTTATTTCTAGAGGAAGCACCCCCTTTTTGAAGAAAACATTTGCATGCCTTGTTTGGAGGATTTGCTACCACCCCAAGCCCTTCTCTCCAAGACACTTTCTTTGTACAAAGGAAACCCAATCATTTGGAGGAGAGAACAACCACCTTTGGTAGAAGGGTGTCCCACCATCAAAGATCACTTTTATCAATGCCCACCTTCCTAGATATGGTGGATATTGCAAGTGAGGACACATCAATTATTTGGAGCCTAACATGGAGTGTGTTGAATTCTAAAGAGGATGCAAGAGAAGACAACAATGTCAAATTCTAGGATGAGCTAGATTATTTGTGCATATCACTAGAGGATAAGGCATTCCTAGGAAAGAGTGCAGAGGACAATGCTACAAAAACTTCAACTTCAACCTGCAAAGACACAAAAATAAGACCTCAGTTTGGGGCCTTGTTAAATAGCATCTATGATGGCATGTGGATGTCTCATTACAATGCAACAAAGCCCCTCAATCGATGCATCACCCTAGTTGTGTCCTCATCAAGACATAAGGCTAGTACCTAAACAAGTCATTTGTTCCCAAACACTAGAAAATAGCCCCACCATGTACATTTATGTGATTTTTCCTAAAAGTATAAATGAATACAATCACTTTCTTCCCCTATTCCTATCCTAAAGTGTAAAAAGTTATATTGTTAAAAATAAGTTAGGGAAAAGGGGAAGATTCTTCCAAAATCTAGTTGATGGGTCACTCCAATAATTTGGATTATCGATTAGGTTAAGGTAGGTAGGTACTTAATATCCACAAAGTCTTTTTTAGGATAATGCCTTATACCTATAGTTTCTTCCAAAGTGCATTTTTGCACATGTTCTGGCATGGTGGAGTGGCGAACAAAAAGGTCACCTAGACATCGTCGTCATCGTGTGATTTAACAAGAGATTCTATGTGATGATGTTAGCTAGATGCCATTTATGCACAAATAAAAACCTTTACTTTTCCAAGAGAAAACATACAAATGCTCAAATTAAGTGCATTAGGTCGTTGTTCATACCAAAACAAGTATCCTTTAGAATGATGTTGGTTCTATATCCAATGAAGTTTTCATGCTTAGTACTTTTGCTGAAAATAAAATAAAAAGTTTTGTTTTTGTTTACATTTATGAGAAAATTTAGTGCTTACTATCCAATACATGCTTTCCATTAATGTTTGCATGAGGAAAGTAGAAAAGAAAAATAAGTGCACAATATAAACACACACTATATATTTATATATTTGTGTACATCATAATTATAATAGTGAACTTTTCTTTCAAAGAAGCTAAAAGGGAGTGGTTTTTCTTTCTTTTCTTTCACATAAAAGTTGACATTGTGCTAATCTATCTATTTGCGGTTCCCGTGGAGTTAGCTCAAGAGCCAGTTAGGGTGTCTACTTCTTTGTCAAAAGGGTGGAGCTCCCCTTCTAGCTCATC
The DNA here is from genome assembly GCA_028749045.1 of Cupressus sempervirens. Classification (NCBI taxonomy): domain Eukaryota; kingdom Viridiplantae; phylum Streptophyta; class Pinopsida; order Cupressales; family Cupressaceae; genus Cupressus; species Cupressus sempervirens. The sequence goes on from CM053783.1 coordinate 128,754,669, forward strand.
ACTACTATAATCCCAATCTTACTCAAAGACCACCATAGTACAAAACTTATTCAATCAACCTTGGTCAATTGAGTTATCCCTAATTAACCTTGCTAGGAAATTCAAGATACTTGTGATTGCCAAGTCATGAAGAGGGTAGGAGTGCACTCATCATTTCACTTAATGGTGATTGGTTAATATATCTAGAAACAATCAAAAGAATTCAAATTTGAATTCTTTCCAACAAGAGTAAGTCATTAACAACACCTGACACTCATGACTCTTGTCCAAGCACAGTACACCTAACAAGAGTGACACACTACTGCAACGAGAAGTCAAGTAGTAGTAGGGGTGAGAATTCAAATTTTGTATTCACAGATTAAGGTTTCCGAGTGAAGCTAGAAGAAAGTATAAAAAGAGAGAGTCAAAAGAGAAAAGGTTAGATTTCCAAGTGATTAGCTAGAGAGCCAGAAGCAAGCTAAGTGAGATCTCAAGGTGTGTGAGAGAGTGACAAGAGAGAATTCACCTTTGAATAAGTTATCATCCTAAGGAGAAGCAAGTATACCTAAAAAACACAAGGCTTATCATGAGCAAGAGATAGGAGAGCTAAGTGCACAAGTGATCGAGGTATGAAGTTGTAGAGCCAAGAAAAGGCAAAGAATAGTTCCAGATGGGTCAAAAGAGATGAAGAATGACCAACTATAGTATCTATTTGTTAGATCATTCGTTGTTATTCACTAATCTTTGCAACAATAAATCCTAGTGAGAGTGGAAACTAATAGGTTATTTGTACAAATCCCCTAATAGGGTGAAACATTAACTTGTGTTCTATAACCTACTAACAAAGATAAACTCTTGATTAGGTGCACTTTAGGATAGTGCAATCTTTGTGAGGACCAACTCACACACCATGGTTTTTACCCTAGTTGGGTTTCCACAAGATAAATATTGTGTTATGTGTTTCTATTTGTATGTTATTTGTTTTTATTGACCAATTAAGTTGTAGACAACACAAACCTATAGACAAGTGTGAAAAGAAGTAATAAATTGAAACTAGTGAGTATATTAATTCCCCCCCCCCACCCAACCCCCGCCTTCTCTCAGTATACTGACCTATGGTGGGACCAACAATTGGTATCCTAGCTCCTTATGAGAAAAGAGTTTAACAACTTGAGGAAAAGATCAAAATGTTCAAAAGAGATGCACCAAAGTTTTCCATGGAAAACTATATCTCATGGTGTAGAAAGATGCATTTATGTTTGAAGACTTTTCGAGATGCTTACTGGACCCATGTAGAGGTCAAATATGTTGAACCAATTGGTCAACTTAGCCCATATAGTTGAAGAAGAAGGAGCTACAAACAACCACAATGGATTATCTAGTGAGCACTGTGTCCTACTCTGAGTACAAAGATGTTGAAGAACTAGAGAGAACATATGAGATGTGGAAGAAGTTGAAATTTGTGTATGGTGGTGACAAACATCTCATGAGGGCTAAAGTTGCAAGCTTGAGAGGATAATTTGATGACATGAGGATGTAAGATGGAAAGGAGATTGAATCCTATGGCAAGCGGGCGAAGGATGCCATGTTAGCCATTAGAGCATGCAGAGGTGTAATACAAGAAGAAGAGTGTGTAAGCAAGTTATTGAGAAGCCTACAACCCAAATATGCCATAAGGATGTCATACATTCAAAAGCTGAGAACAATAAACAAGATGAAGGTATCACGTGATGCCTTGGTAGGCAAGTTCACTGCATTTGCATTTAACAACTTTGATAGTAGTCAACCATTGTAATAACCCCAACCGGTTATAACTTCATGAAACACCAAATCCTTCTCAAATTCAGTTGTTTGACATTTAGTCAAACACTTTGCAAGCAAGCTCTGATACCACTATAATAACCCCAACTGGTTATAACACCAAATTCTTCTCTAATTCAGTTGTTTGACATTTCGTCACACACTTTGCAAGCAAGCTCTAATACCACTATATTAACCCCAATCGGTTATAACTTCATGAAACACCAAATCCTTCTCAAATTCAATTGTTTGACATTTTGTCAAACACTTTGCAAGCAAGCTCTGATAACACTATAATATCCCTTGTCAATTTGAACCTCAACTTGTTGATTTGTAGGTCAAGGAAAATTGTCAAACACTTCCAATATGATCTCTATGCTTGTTGTTTCTGAGTTTCAGACTGATTATGCTTGTTTGAAATGATATCAAAAGGAATCTAAAAGCCTATAATTTATGACTACTATATCAAAGAAAAGAACTAAATGCATATGCAATTCTCTTTTGGCTTTTGAAATGCATATAGATGAATTCTAAATGAAAAATGTGCACTTATAGCCAATCAATATTTTGTCAAACACTTGGCATGCATACTATTATGTCAATCATGGAAGATATAAATATGCACATTACATCAAATATATAGACCTACAACTTATCACTCCTTTAGTAAGATATTTTCTAATTCAACACTTAACATAATATTCCAAGGCTCTTGGCTTTGCAACCCCCAAAAAAACTAAGTAGAAATGATATTATAAATCTGATAAAGTGTGCATCTACAGTTACTTATGACAACCACCTTTACAATGCCAAATGACCAATTTAAATGATGCAAATTGATTGTAGAGCCTGATATAAAAATTGCCCAATGAAGGAGATGAAATTGCAGTCATAATCAAGCCAAGTACTATTCATGACACTATTCATGTCACTATTCACGGCACTGTAGCAGCCAACAATAAATGTATTCTCCAATTTAAGCACAAACAGAACTCCAGAATGAAGCTCTCCTAAATGCCAAATTCAATGGATGTTTCAACACCTCAAATGGTTATAACACTAAAGAATTGACGCTCTTCAATGGCTAACTGAAATAAAAAACCCTTAGTTTCTTCTCCCAAGTTTATATCAAATGCAATTGACAATAATCAGATGCCTAACAATGAAGCTCTTGCCTCTATTTATTCTTTCCTTCACCCTTCTAGAAGGAAATAAAATATTTAATTGCACTCTCTAGAAGCTTCGCCCTTTCGAATACAATTATTAGTTGTGCTTCTAGAAAATGCACTCTCGAGAAGCTTCCCACTTTCCAATATAATAATTAATTGTGCTTCTAGAAAATTAAATTAATATAAAGTCACCTTTAGATTTATTTATTTATTGACTTTAATTTAATTTATTTCTCCTTATTTCTCCACTTAGCCTTCAGAGAATGAAAGGCTAAGAACTCTATTGAGGGCCCAAAAGATGGGGAACGTTATAGTCCACCCTCCCTGAAATTGCTTGCTCCCAAATGAAGTAGTATGTGACACCCCTATTAACATTGAACCAACTGCATACCACTAACATCATCATGACCAACAACATAACATGCAATATAGCACTCAAAACATGTGCTAATGATGTAGGAGTTAGAATATCACTGGAAGAAAACCCCACAATAAATATCTTCATCCTGGTCCCTTCTAGTATAATAAATACTAGACTAGAATCTCGATCAACAATCCCTTGAAGAGACGTAGCTACAAGAGAACCATATGCACTCATACCAACTGTATTAACAATAGGTGTAGCCATGTCAAAATCTATGGACACATGAACAATACCAACTAGCGCAACACAAAATTGAATCTTTGCAGATGGTGAAAACTGAGCCCAACTCCACTCAGGTGGGTGATCAACATCAACCTCAAACATCAAATTGTCATAAGACAATGTTGCATCCATGTCGAACATAGTATTGTCCATGAAGTGAACATCAACACTTTGTTGATCGATAGTATAACATGACTCTATTACTATATCACTCACCTCATCCACAATAACAAGTGTACTATCATCAAAGCACATATCTACAACCGCATGCATACTACTAAACTCCTTGTTGGATGATTCAATCAACACATAAGTGGTTGCTGATATGACAATATCCTCCCATGCTCCTACTCCCACTATTGCTACATCGCCATCAAATACATGATCTAGGGAACTCATGCCAAGAACTGTATCATCTGACTTAACCTGACATGAATTCTCATCACCTTCCACCTCAATTGTGCCCAACTCATGCAATATCTCATAAGAAATGTCCTACAAATCTGAAGCTGCAATTGTGTCATTACATTTCACTCTTCAAAAAAGCAATATCATGCTTTTCTCAAATCTCAGATTCGAAATTAATTGGATCATCCATTTGTGATTTTGATTCATCTCATTCACTAGCACATCCAATTGTTTCACAATACCATGTATCTCATAATCAACATCCCTTGGTGGAGAAGTACACCCTCTACAGGTATAATGAATACCAAAGCTTTTCTCACCATCCATAATGTTGAAAACCAGGTCCTCTACCTGTGGGTCAAAAGAAAAGTGATGAGCACTCCTCACAGTGTAATGCCAATAAAAAATCCCAATCTCATCATCATCAAACTGGGAATCAAAAGATGGCTCCACTCACTGACTCTGAACTATTGGTCGAGCAAGATCCTAGGCAACCCTCTCAACAAACCCAACCACTAAATCCCTATTGGGAAGCATTGTAGCTAAGGTCTCTATAATCTTCCTCACCAATCATCGTATAGCATGAGAGCCCTGAACGAGAGTACCCTCATATATATTGTATGAAACCTCCCGCAAATCTGAGCTCTCAAGCAAATACTCCATGAATGACTTAGTACAATAGAAATTATATGTGGAAGCATCAATCTGTGCCCTTGCAATCTACAATTGATCCCTCTAAAAATGTGACAATGCCAACTGTCCAATGTTACCAGCCATATGAAAAGAAGAAATAGATTCACTTCTAGTAGAAGCAAGCAAATCACCATGAAAGCTCGTCTCCACTGATGCTCTCACCTCCTTTGTACATAATACAATCATATCCTAGACCAATGTTTTTGCTACATCATCACATCCCTCATCCTCAACCGTAGAAGCAAACTCACCACTAACTGCAATATGCAATTGAAGAAGGTATGGGGTTGGTGTTGACTCTACCCATTCTAACTCCATGGTAACCTTATCCAACTGTGACTGTGACTCCTAAAGAGCCAACTAAGTACACTGAAGAGAGTCTACAGTCACCTCAAGCTTCCAGGTGAGCTTAGCAACCTCCTCTTTCCCTAACAACATCTCATTGTAGGTGCTACCCTACTTTAGAAGGTAATCCCTATCAGCAACTAACTGAGAGTAATTATGCTTCAATATCCTAACAGCCTCTCAAAGCGCATGAACCTTTACTAAAGAAAGAGTACTATCACCATGTTCATCAAACATAGGAGCATCCCAACCAGATGTAGCTAATATCTGACGAATAGCATCATAATGCTAAAGAGCTAAAGAAATATTACTATCACTCACCTTCAACTAACAAGTCACATGATGCCTCTCATAATCCCTAACTCCTATGCAAGCTCTTTGTCTCACTAACTGCACTAAGATAGGAAACTGAATCAGAACTCTCCACCACAAGATCACTCATACATGTGCTATCTTCCTCACACAATTATGCATCTGACATATAACTTCCATGTACCTCAACCAACTCCTCATCTAAATAAATGGAAGCCCTCGTAGTATCAAACTCCTCGCATGTCTCAACTTGCACCTCAATAATAAGATCCTATAAACATCGATCTTGGGACACATCCAAAACCTCCTCAAATTCATCACCCAATTTTTGACAAGGGGTGTTATACCCCATACATCTCATAGCATCATCAAATGGATCATCAAATGTGTCCATACTATCTGCATTGACATCTCTTGGCAAAGCCTCAATTATGGACTCTGACTCTGCACACGACTCAACACTAGGCTGCAAATCAGTAATACTAGAGCATAAACCCACATCTATTGGCTCCGCTGAAACACCCACATCACCAACATCATAACAAGGTGACTCTATACATACCTCAGTACCACTCGAGGAAGCAACTACCTCCTGCACTATAGCAATACCATGAGATCTCACATACAAATCTGTAATAATAATCTTCTCCTCGAGAGAGCCATAAGTATCAGTGGTAAGAACTAGATCAATTGCCTCTACACTAACTGTAGCAACAGCTATGGGAGCCTCAACCTATTGAAGCTTGATGTCGCTATCCTCTACAGCCACTGACACAACCACATGTCCATGTGAAATAAGTTCATCGTCAACACTACAGATAGGACTAGCAAGTGTTGTACTAAATATAGGTACATCTACATCAGGGACTCCTGTCGGAGAAAACTCAAGCTTCCTTCCCTACAACCTCAATGTTGGCCTTCTAAAGGCAAAAACCATATACCTTGTTGCCCTTTCAATTGTCTTTGGATCTAACAAGCTCTCTGTCAATCCCTATTGATGAAGCTTAAGTTTCTGCATACTCTCCTGCAAAACATTCATCTTTGCACTAACTTCCTCATTACTCCACTGACTTTTAGAACTGTTAGTCCTCCTATGTATGTCCATGGCTAGAAAATGCTAAAGTGCTAGTCACTCCAAATGCAACAACAAATCTGACAATAATATAAATTTCCTACCCCACAAGATGGTAGGAAACCACTTTGATACCTTTGTAATAACCCCAACCGGTTATAACTTTATGAAACACCAAATCCTTCTCAAATTCAATTGTTTGACATTTTGTCAAACACTTTGCAAGCAAGCTCTAATACTATTGTAATAACCCCAACTGGTTATAACACCAAATTCTTCTCTAATTTAGTTGTTTGACATTTCGTAAAATACTTTGCAAGCAAGCTTTGATACCACTATATTAACCCCAACCGGTTATAACTTTGTGAAACACCAAATCTTTCTCAAATTTAATTGTTTGACATTTTGTCAAACACTTTGTAAGCAAGCTCTAATACCACTATAATATCCCTTATCAATTTGAACCTCTACTTGTTGATTTGTAGGTCAAGGAAAATTGTCAAACACTTCCAATACAATCTCTATGATGCTTGTTTCTAAGTTTGAAACTGATTATGCTTGCTTGAAATGATATCAAAGGGAATCTAAAAGCCTATAATTGATTACTACTATATCTAAGAAAAGAACTAAATGCATATGCAATTATCCTATGGCTTTTCAAATGCATATAGATGAATTCTAAATGAAAAACGTGCACTTACAACCAATTGGTATTTTGTCAAACACTTGGCATGCATACTATTATGTCAATCGTGGAAGATATAAATATGCATGTTACATCAAATATATAGACCTGTAACTTATCACTCCTTTAGTGAGATATTTTCTAATTCAATGCCTAACATAATATTCCAAGGCTCTTGGCTTTGCAACCCCAAAAAAACTGAGTAGAAATGACATTATAAATCTAATAAAATGTGCATCTACAACTACTTATGACAACCACCTTTACAATGCCAAATGACCAATTTAAATGATGCAAATTGATTGTAGAACTTGATATACAAATTGCCCAATAAAGGAGAAGAAATTGCAATCATAATTAAGCCAAGTACTATAGCACAAGTATTGTTCACGGTAATGTTCATGTCACTGTTCATGACACTATAGCAGCCAACAATAAATGTATTCTCCACTTTAAGCACAAATAGAACTCCAAAATAAAGCTCTCCCAAATGCCAAATTTAGTGGATATTTCACCAACTCAAATTGTTGCAACACTGAAAAATTGATGCCCTCCAGTGGCTAACTGAAATCAAAAGCCCTTAGTTTTCTTCTCCCAAGTTTATATCAAATGCAATTGACAATAATTGAATGCCTAACAATGAAGCTCTTGCCTCTACTCTTTCTTTTCCTTCACCCTTATAGAAGGAAATAAAATTTAATTTAATTGCACTCTATAGAAGCTTCCCCCTTTTGAATACAATTATTAGTTGTGCTTCTAGAAAATGCACGCTCTAGAAGCTTCCCACTTTCCAAGGTAATAATTAGTTGTGCTTCTAGAAAATTAAATTAATATAAAGTCACCTTTAGATTTATTTATTTATTGACTTTGATTTAATTTAATTTATTTCTCCTTATTTCTCCACTTAGCCTTTGAAGAATGAAAGGCTAAGAACTCCATTGAGGGTCCATCAAATGGGGAACATTACAACCACCTAAGGTTTAAATTGCATTCAAAGCCTCTATTGCACCGACTACAACACAAAGAGAAAAGGGACAGGCAAGCACATCTAGATGCATAAGAGAAGTGGAGATGCCATAAGATGAAGAAGATAAAGAAGAAGAGTTGGAGTCTCTATTCACAAAAAGTAAGGTCATAGGTAAAGAGAAGTACAAAGGTAAGCTTCCTTTCAAATGTTATAACTGCAAAAAGGTAGAACATTATGATACCAGATGTCCACAACCTATGAGGAAGGAGAACGGTAACTGGAAGGGAATCAACAAGAGTTGGTAAAACTCCGGAGAAAAGGAGAAGAAGCAATTCTATTTTGCTGAAGAAGGTGTGACTTATGAAGAGTCAACTAGTGACGATGCTGAGGACATGAGATGAAGTATCCTTTGTTGACATCACAGATGAAAGGGTGGAAAGAGACATGATAACTAGTACTAGTATCTACAAGAATTGGATAATGGATAATAGTTGCTCGTACCACATGTTTGGTGATAGAAGCAAGTTCCACGAGGTTGATGCCTATGATGGAAGAATGGTGAAGTTCAGAAACAACTCACCGTGCATAGTAATAGATAAGGGTATTGTATCCTTAAGTGAATGCTTTGCTTTTGAATATATATATCTAATGCAAGGATTGAAATATAACCTTTTGAGTGTGACCTAGTTGATTTAAAAAGGTTATAAGTTTGAGTTTAACAAAGGGTCTTGCAAAATATTTGACAATACAAACAAACTCTAGTTAGCTACAAGAGAACAAAGAAGAGTTAATCTTTTTTGCCTTATTATTTTTGATAATGCTTGTATGGCACCTAAAAATGATAATAGTTGGTTTTGGCATAAAAGAATGTCATGTGAATTTTGAAATAATTGGAAAAGTAGGAAGAAAGAACTATGTAAGGGGTTTACCCCTGATTACCAAACCTAACAATATTATGTGCAAAGATTGTCAACTAGGAAGTTGGCAAGTTCAAGTTTTTCTAGTAAGTCACTTACTTTTGAACATGTACAAGATCTTTTTCATACTGATTTGCGTGGTCCCATGAGGATGAAAAGTGTATTTGGTGACAGGTACTTTAATTTTTTTGATTAACAAAACAGGGTTTGAAGGGACTTTAAAGTCCTTTACATTGAAACCTTAAAGATTAAATATTAAGCCCAATAGTCAAAATAGGACAAAAAAAGATAGAGCCAACACATGGACAAAAGTCATCCAAAAAGGGACAACACCCCACCCAAATAACAAAAAACAAAAAGAAACATAGACAACACCAAGCCACCAGGAGGGACCTAACCCATGTTCATTAGGAGCTTCGCATCTTGTAGCTCAAGGTGATCTATCTTCTCTACAACTTCTTTAATTTGACTAACATTAGTAGAGGTAGTTGCACCGATCTTCTCAATATTGGCTCTGGCATTTTTACCAAGCCCATATTTGTTGTCAATAGCACCACCTTGATCTTCAGGGATAGTAACAATGGCCTTTTCCCTTGCAATATTCTCCAACTTATTGATGAGAATTTTTATGTGCTCATTGGACACCTTAAGTATTTTGTAGCCCTAATCTATAATGCTTCTCAGATAGCTCTGAATGCCATTCACCTTGATATCCAATTCCAATACCTTGGCCTCCAGTTTTTAAAAATTCACCATATCAATAGAATTAGGGTTCCTTTGAATAACCATCCTACCCTCTAGGGTACCCATCTTGTCATTCAAATCCATGATATGATGAAACAACCATTTGATGTGTCTGGAATTATCCAACATGTTGTTTTTAGCATTGTTCAACACATCCATATTTTCCTCTTTTCTATAGTAACTAAGAATTAGCATAGAAGGATCAATAAGCTCCTAAAGTTCAACTTTACTTGGCTCTTCCTAACCAACCATAAGATTTATTTTTTCTCTAACAATGTTGAGCCTCATTGAGCTCGTATTCATATTCTTCCAGACTGTCTTTCCCCCCTTAGAAGGAATAACATGGGAGACCTCATCAGGAGCCTTAGCTTGAGTATCTTAGTTGACATTAGTATCCTAGTTGATCTCCTCAATAGGAGACGCATCTTTGTACTGGTCTTTAATAAGATTCAATGAGGAGTCCAAGACCTTGTTGACCATATAATCACCTTTCCCAATTCTCTATTTTTTCCTTAAAGATTGAATTTTCTTGCTAGTTCCCTCCTCTTTATTATTGGTTTCCATATCATCATCATTCTCATCGCAATCATTAGACAAGATAACAACTTTGGCATGTTTCTTGGTCACAAGGGTTCTAAGGGTTTTCATGTTCGGGCTACCATTCTTTTGGTTTTTCCCTAATCCATTCCCATGCTTCTTCTTGCTATAGCCCAACTCCTTAACGTTAGTCTCTATATCTTTGTAACAAACGGATTTCCATATCTAAAACATAGATGGTTTTAACTAAAACTCCCAGCATTATATGTAGATAACTGAATCCCTTTCCCATGATATTAACTGCTTTTAACTGAAATTAACTATAATCATATTCAAGATCAATGATTAACTATTTATAACTGCAATTCATGATCAACTAAAATAAATAGCTTAAAGACTAACTATCATAAATATATACATGATCAATAGAAAATAAATTATAATCATATTCAATTGAAATATCTAGTTCAATGATTAACTACTCATAACTGTAATCATGTTTAGCTGAAGTAACTAGATTAATGACTATCTATCATATATGTAAACATGATCAACAAAAAATAAATTATAATCATATTCAATTGAAATAACTGGTTCAACAATAAACTACTCATAATTGTAATCATGTTTAGCTAAAATAACTAAATTAATGACTATCTATCATATCTGTATTCATGATCAATTGATAAATAAAGTAAATGCTTAACAAGAAAAGAAAGGAACATACAAGCATCATCGGTGGATCTTTGAGAGGAGAAGCATTGACATAGGCTTAACCTCCCAACCTCGGACCATACTTATCCCCACACATTCTATTAAATTAGAATGGCCGTCCCTACCTTGGAATTGGGCTTGGGATGTTCTTCAGTCCAACCACCTAAGCATTTTGGTATTTTGAATGTTCGCTCAGTTATGAAACGAACATGCTTACATAACTAGCACTACTGACATCAAGTGATCATTATATGGCAAACATGCCTATAAACTACCTTGACCAAGGATTTTCGATGGGTTCATCGACCTGATCACCACTGCTTGACTTGGCAACAGGTTCCATTTCATGGATAAGCATGAGCTATTGAGCATATTTCTTTTAAGTTATTCATGTCTGATTTCTTTTTTTTTTCTTGCAGATTTGTTCCACCTCTTCATCATTTCATGGCTACCAACCAGTGAGTCCTAGGTGCATTAAAATTTATGAGCACTCTACCCTTTTTCACCTCTTCACCTTTTGTGGCTTCATTGCCAGTGATTCCCAGGTGCATTGGATAAGCATTTTGCTCTTAATATCTTTTCCATGGTTTGAGACACCATAAATCTTGTTAATGATATCATTATTATTCATGATGGTTTTTACAACATTATGAGATTCCTTAATCAGAGTTATCACTCAACTTCTTTAATGATGGTTTAGGATACAATGAGAAATAAAAATGGGAAACTCTATATAACTCGCAGGAGATTGTCAACAAGCAACATATGATGATCAGAGTCTTAGAAAAATAAATAGACTTCTATGCAACACTTGGCTTATGACTGACACCCTCTCATCTTGTAACCTCAGCAGTCTAGCCGAGAATCATGCTCAGCTCAATTGTATCACACAAACTAATCAAGTTTGAATCAGTAATTTTAGGGTGTTGGCGGATGTATAAAATTACTATGATAATAGAACTAGGCTTATTGCAAACAAGGAGTTTGGAACGGTGGCAGAAAAGTAGGTAAAAATGGGAACAATGGTGTCTGACTCCTGTCATGGCTTCTATTTAAAAGACTAGTCATGGCTTCTCGGCTTCCATTGGTTTTTGAAGATTTAAAACCATTCGAATTCCAAGTATTAAATCGATTATGGAGAGAGAGGAAAGAATAAAATAAAAAAAAGAAGTTGGAAAGATTATAATTTTCAATTGTTATTATAATATATATTTGTATACCTTCATGTAAGTATATAAATGGGGTGACATCATTAAATTATGTTATTATAATTTATTGGTGCCATTTCATTTTTATATTTATAAGTATGTATGTAAATATTTATTATTATAATATGATGAAGATCATTTAAAAATCTCTTGAGGTATGTTTTATTTTTTTAAATTAATTTTTTAATGTTTTTCCTAGATTATTTTCTTAATAGCTTATACAGGTTCCAGAAATGTATCCTGTGATCAAGTCATCGCATCTCTTCCAAAGAAGTTTAAGGTCATACCTGTCGATCCTGGTGACTGAACTAAGCGAACATCCCATTCCAATGATCCTATTTAGCAATGCTCCCCCCTCTTGATCTTCTCCAGCAATCACCCATGAAAAAAACTTTCACCATAATAGTAATTCCATAATAATTCATAAAAGAATATTAATAGTTATTTTAAATTAAACAACTACTAATCACCTAATAATAGTTATTGATTAACAATCATCCTCATTAACAGTTAATGCAACATATATAAATAACTACCTATTTCACATAATCATGAAAGAATCATTTGTTAAATCCAACGGTTATGAACAAGTTTAAAATTAGGTCAAAATTTGGGATGTAACAATCTTCATCCTCATCATAGTAATAATCATCATAGCCTACGACCTTCTTGTCCTCCTTCTTATTGGGAGAAGATTTCATTGTTTTCTTAGTAGACATCACATGGGCCTCGTGAGCATACTCCTTTCCCTTACCCTTGATTTTAGGAGCATCATAATCTTCTGAACGAATTTCCTCACTATCTTTAGTTTTAGAGAAATCTCAAGATTCCTCCAACTACTCTTCATCATTTGCCAACCCCTTCACCTCAATAAATTTCCCCACAAAATAAACTTTAATGTGCTTATAGATAAGCGACATTAAACCATCATGGAGGGGAAGGTTGGAAAGATTTTTTTCCCTCATACCATTAATACTCGCATTCACTTAAGAGTAAAGATAGAAGGGAATAACAATCTTAATGCCATGCCTAAAATGATCTAGAATAGAAAAGTGGTGCAAACAAACCTTACTGAATCTACCATCCAAACTAACATAGTAGACAATTGCACATAAACCAAAATGCCAAAGCTTCTTAATATAGTTGGGGTAAAAATAAGTTTTACCTTCAGTCTTGACCAGGGCCTCATTCTCACCTAGTTCCTTGCAAAACTCTTCAATGACAACGTTCGAGAATTTACGATACCTATAGAATTTTATTCCCAAAATTAGAATACCAATCACTTTGGAGATACGTTCCTTAGTGATAGTAACATTTTAACCTCTCACATTTAGCATGCCTTCATTCCATTTTCTCATAAACAACTGAGTAACTTGTGGATTCCCACCATGGAGTCTTTCCACGAAAATAGTTAGACCACCTCTCTCAAAGATCTCCAAGACCTTAGTGTGTCATCTCCATTTTTCATAGACATATAATTTATGTTATTTATTGATGGCTTTTCTAGAATTATGTGGATTGTCTACTTGAAAGAAAAGTTAGAAGCCTTACACACGTTTAAAGTCTACAAAGCAAAAATGGATAGGGAGATCGGTAGAGCATTGAAGTGCTCGAGATCATAATAGGGAGGTGAGTTCACCTCAAAAGAATTTAAAAATTATTGTGAGGAGCATATAACTAGAAGATACATGTCATCTCCTAGGACACCTCAATAGAATAGTGTTGTAGAAAGAACATAATCATCATAGATTATGCTAGAACATCAATGATCCAAAATAATGTCACACAAATCTACTAAAGAGAGGTTGTAACAACAACTGTGTACAAGTAAAGAAGGGGAAAATGAAGACTCCCTATGAAATGTGGTTTGGTCACACACCATCCATTAGTTACTTCAAGATATTCAAAAGAAAATGCTATTGTTTAGGGGAAAAAGGGAGACATTTTAATAGGATTGTAGATCTCAATTTTTTTGGGCCACTAAGCCATTAAACATGCATGTGAGGGAAAGAGGGAAATCTCCAAATACTATTCCTCTTTATAACCCAAATTAGATTAGCTAGGACCCACTGGAAAAAGGGCGCCAATACCAAATTCAAATTATAATGGAGAACACAATACAAGGAAATGGACTCTTTGACCCTTATAGGATAAAGTGAGTGCACAATTGAACCAATTGCTTAAACAATGTAGATCTAAGTGCTAAGTGTATACAATCAACCCAATTAAGATAGAAATCTAGGATGAAGATATGAAAGGAAATAAAATATAAAAGACTCACCTTGAGATATGTAGTAGAATAATTTTAGCTCCAAAAGTCATAGATCCAAGCCTAATTTTGAATATTCAACTGCAGATTCCCAAATGAAATGATGAAAGGAACAAAACCAAGAAATCATTCATTCAAACAAGAAGAAAGGACTACATCAACCTAGAGGGACCGATTTCCATGTAATTAACATAGTCTAGTGACATTGTAGCAAAGTTGAACCAACTTCTCTAGGAAGCTCCTGAGGAGTTATTTCTAGATCTGCATGCGAAAATTAACTATCCTATTCCTAACATGAAAAATGAAAGGTTTTTGTTGTTTGTTGGGTGAGGACTTGCCTTGGTCAAGCTTTAGATTGAGGAATCAACCTTGAATTGAAATGTAATTGGTAAAATAAATGCTTTCATGTAGTAGATCTAAGATAATATCAAACGAAAGATACAATTACCTTTGAAGATGGAAGTGCATTTAATATGTGATCAAGTATATAAGTGTAATAGCCTTAACTCAAATAAATCAAAGAGAAATTAAAGAAGCCAAAACCTATGCATAGGAATGTATGTGATGTCCTATGGATGCATAATAGAAGAACTTGAATGGATTGGAATGATAGATATTCTCCTTAGAGCCAAACTTCACTACCATTTTGAAGGAAGAAGCTTAATGCAAGAAGGAGATGCCAACACTTGACTACTTGAAGATGCTTTCTTGAAGAAGAACACCTTGGTTACTTACTTTCTTGTGGATATTGTGTAAATGCATGATATGAAAATGAAGCCCCCAAGCCTCTTTTTATACTAGTTTTTGGATGGGACAACAATTCAGGCCGACTGGCAAACAAAATAAATCAATTGGAAAATTCAAGGACTTTCAAGCCCTGAACCCTACAATCACCGGGATAAGGTCGACCTGGTTGACTTTGACCTATGCTAAACTAGATTGACCTAGTCCCAGGGAAGGGAGACATCAGTCCTCATATTGGCCTAGAAGGATGCGTAGATGATTCTAGAAGATAACATGCCTACTGAGAGATATGACTAGAAAGGTAGAAAAGAAACACTTAGAAGCCATATCGAAAGGTGGGAGATGATGAAGAAGCATAAGATAGAAAGAAGAAGGAGAAACACAGACCAAAACCACAGCAAGGAGGGCTAAACATCTCAAAATGAAGTGTGCCAATTTAAGATGGTACAATTACATCAAGAGAGATGAATACTAAGGAAAGTTTGAGTTTAACAATGATGAGGGTGTCTTTCTAGGATACTCTACCAAAAGAAGAGCATATTAGTATCTAAACCTCTAGTGAAACAAGATTGTGGAATCTTTCAATGTAAAGGTAGATGAACTCTCAGAGAAGAATGAGGAAGACATCAAGAAAGAACTAAAAGACTACAAGAGGGACATATACATGAATTTGTACTAGCTCAAGCTGAAGAAGATCACCATGAAGCACGAAGAGCAGAAGCACAAAGGGGAACCAATGCTAGAAAAGTATGTGAGGAGGTACCATTCAACAAACTAGATCGTAAGAGACAAGGATGCTGGAGTGATAACTAGGAGAAAGGAAAGATAGAAAATATGTCTTCTCTCACACATAGAGCTCAAAGCTAAAAGGGAAGCTCTGAAAGATGAAGACTTTAGAAAAAGGCCATGAAAGAAGAAATTGATCAAATAGTGCAAAATGATACATGGACCTTGGTCATCTAACTAGAAGACAAAAATATCATTTATACAAAATGGGTGTTCTAATATAAGATGAACAAAGATGGAGAGGTAGTTAGAAACAAGGCCAGACTTGTCTACAAAGGCTATGCACCAGAGGAAGACATAGACTATGGAGAAAAATTTTCATCAATGGCTAAGTTCGAAGGAATCAAAATATTCCTATCATTTGTAACCTACTAGAACTTCAAAGTGTATTAGATGGACGTGAAGTTTGCACTCCTCAACATAGTTATAGAAGAGGAAGTGTATATTGAGCAACCCGATGAGTTTGAAAATGTACAAGGAAAAATCCAAGTATGTAGACTAAGAAAATCCATGTATGGATTGAATTAGGCACCAAGAGCATGGTATGAGAGACTACACTTATACTTGATAAAGGTTGGGTTCATAAGAACCATCAACAACTGCAATCTATACATGAAGAAAGAAATGAAAATAATTTTTTTGATTGCTGAAAACTTTGTGGATGATATCATCTTTGGAGGAGATGATAAGATAAATGCTAACTTTTTTAAAGCCATGAAGAAATAATTCAAAATGTCCATGATCAGAGAAATCAAGTTCTTCATCAGAGTTTAACTATCTAAACTGAAAGGAGATATCTTCATAGGGAAGAAAAAATATGTGAAGGAAATACTAAAGACATTCAATATGGAGGAAGAAAATCTGATAGGAACTCCAATGGTGACCAGTTTCAAGCTCTCAAAGGAGGATGAAAGACCTAAAGTGAATGAAACACTTTATCAATCCATGATTGTTAAATAACAATTTGTTGTGCACAACAGAATAGACATAGCACAAGCAGTTGGAATAGTAGCTAGATCTTCTGCCAACTCAAAATAATCGCACATGGTTGTTGTGAAGAGGATCTTCAATTATCTAAAGTATATAGAAGAATATTGTCTATGGTATCCTTGAAAGGCTAACTTTGAGATCACTGTCTTCACTAATACTAACTGGGAGGGGAGCAAAGATGATAGAAAAAACACAACTTGTAGAAAAAAATTTCTTGGAGAAAGATTAGTGTCGTGGACTAGCAAGAAGTAGAACTGCATATCACAGTTAACAAATGAAGCAAAATATGTTGCTACAACAATGAATTTAATTCAAGTTGTTTGGATCAAACAAGTACTTGAAGAAATTCAAGATAAAGTGGAGGAACTAGTAGTTATTAGCTGTGATAACACTAGTGCAATCAATATATCTAAAAATCCAGTGATGCACTCAAAGACAAAGCACATATCCATCAAGTACCATTTTTTGAGGGAGAAAGTATAAGCAAAAGAGTTAGGTTCGAATATGTACCAACCAATGAGAAACTAGAGGAGATCTTTATAAAGCCTCTTCAAAATGATACTTTAGAGTATCTAAGAGAAATGTTAGGGGCCTTAACTTTATCCAACCTAAACTAAGAATAAATAAACATGCATCAATCCATGATCAAGTAATATAGAAGTCTAATGGTGGATTGATGACAACAAGGGACTACTTCATAGTGGGAGAAATCAAGAGAACATAGGAGAAGAGAAGATGGTCTCCTTTTGCATTGTTGTCAAAGGAGGAGAAGTTTAGAGGAGTCAAAGAAGAGAAACAAAGGGGGAGTGCAAAAAAAAAAGAAGCTGAAAAGAGCAAGTTTGAGAAGAACATAAGAAAAATGAGAGGAGATGCATAATGGTCAAATCATGTTGATGCACTATCTCAGGGGGGGATGTTGAAAGAAGAAAAGAAAGAAAATGAAAGAAACCAAATTAGTGAGTGATAAAATGCCTAAGTGTTTCCATCAATTCCAAAGGGGGAGATTGTTGGCATAAGTGTCTTGAACCTTAAAGACTGAACGATAGATAGATCGATAGAATCACTTATTAAAGTTATTGTCATTGATGTCAAGGCACACAAAGGAACTAAGACCAATATAGAGCAATGATTGGAAACACACATTAATGTGTAACTCTAGTTCACAAGGGTGATAAGAGAAGAGAAGAAGAGTGGGCCTAGCAGAGGCAATGGCAAAGGTGATCCACATAGATGAAGTATGCTAAGTGAAGTCTATGTGAGTAGAAAGATGCCAAGTGGAAAGGAATGCAAATCAACCAGTGGTCATACAAGATGAGACAAGTAAAAAAGGAAAGCATGATTAAGCAAAATACCCTTGAATGTCAAGTCATGAAGAGGGTAGGAGTGTACTCATCATTGTGCTTAATGGTGATGGGTTAATGTATCGAGAAACAATTGAAATTATTCAAATTTGAATGCTTTCCAACAAGAGAAAGTCATCAAGAACACATGGCACCCATGACTCCTATATGAACATGCTACACCTAACAAGAGTGACACACTACTGCAACAAGAAGTCAAGATAGTAGTAGGGGTGAGAATTTATATTTTGAATTCATAGATTAGGACTTCCAAGCATAGCTAGAAGAAAGTATAAAAAGAGATAAAGTTGAAAGGGAAAAGGTTAGATTGCCAAGTGATTAGCTAGAGAGCCATAAGAGCCAAAATTAGTGGGATCTCAAGGTGTGAAGGGGAGTGGCAAGGGAGAAGTCACCTTCGAAGAAGTTATCATGTTGAGGAGAAGCGAGTAAGGTCAAACAACACAAGGTATATCATGTACAAGAGAAAGGAGAGCCAAGAGCACAAGTGATCGAGATTTGAAGTTGTAGAGCCAAGAAAAGGGAAGGGCATAGTTCCAAATGAGTCAAAAGAGTTGAAGAAGGATTTATTTTAAGCTAAGTATTGTAGCTATTTGTTAGATCATTCATTGTTGTTTACTAACTTTTGCAACACTAAATCCCATCGAGGATGAACCGTAATAGGTTTTTTGTACAAATCCCCTAATAGATTGGCACATTAACTTGTGTTCTAAAATTCTTTAACTAGGTTGCGCCTAACAGGGAAAGACTTTAATAGGTCTTATCAAAATCCCTTGACTAGGTGATGTGTGGAAACAAAGTATAACACTTCTATAGACCATCATTCTTGAGAGAACCCATGATGAAGAGCATCACAAGAGGCATCCTATAGCTTCTATATATGACATGCAAGGATTCATTAATAGTGTGGTGGATCTCAAATGAACCTAGTTAGGATACCCTTGCAAGGTGCACCATAGAACATAAGATTCAAAGGATTAGAGGCAAGAGTGGCAATATGCAAGAATTAGAAGTATGCAATACAAATGCAAGGTAAGCTAAGTGAAATGGAAATGTAAGAGTAAGCTAACAAAGAGTTACAAACCCCCTAATTAGACTATTTGAGGTAAGTTGTTACATAAAAGGAAATCCAAGCTAAGAATACAAGTAAGCTACAATGCAAGTAAACAAAGTGTGTGCAAATGTGCTCAAAATGGAGTAATCAAAACAACCACAGAATAATAGAGTGCAAGCATAAGGTATGAGAGAGTGAGGAGAGCCCCCCCTTTTAAAGAGAAATGGACTGTAGGGAATAAGAGGCAAAATCTACAATGGAGAATCAATCTAATGTTGACTTTGTTCACAAGAATCTCTAAGAGGCAAAATTAATAGTAGTGTTTAAGAGGAAAAATATGTGTAGAAGATAATTAAAGTTGTTTTAAAAATAAAGATTCCTTCCACATAGAAAAGTGTTCCCTCCATGTGTAGACAAAATGATTTTATTTTATTTTTAAAATAGAAAAAATGCCTTTTTATGTGCACACTTAGGAATAAAGAGACTTTGGGGATTATATTTAATTAAAAGGGGACAAGATTCTCTTAATTATATAGGAATTTAGGATAAGGTGGCAAAACCATAGGCTATAATCAAATAAATAGTAAATTGATAATTTGATCAAAAGTAAGTGATAGATAAATTATGCAAAATTGCTAGAGAGGGGGCTTATAGTCTAGAGAACCATTTTTAGGTGAATACATTTTCCCCTTTTTGACTAATGTGCAAGTGATATGGGTACACATTAAGTCAAAGAATGATGATGCCAAGATAACAGATAAATATGGGACAAATTAAAACCTATAACAATAAGATGAACACGAATAAGTCCAAGATAGAGGGATAAGTGAAGTCGAGATGAATCAGAACCCATAATGAGAAGATGCACACTAACCATCAAAGTAGATCAAGGCAAGATCAAGTCAAGACAAATTAGGACCCATAATGATAAGATGAACACCAACAAGTCCAAAGTAGATAGATTAGATATATAGTTTCGACTATTTTAAGATGCACAAAAGAAGGAAAAATATTAAATCATGATTTTGACAAGTAATATGAATTTAGATTTTGATTTTGATCCCAAAAATGGATCTAGGACATTGAAATTAGGTAATGATGAATTATTGCAGAAATATGAAGATTTTATGTCAAAATACTATATAAGAGGTCCAAAAGGATAGATATATGCAATGACAAGATGAACCCTTTTTGATAACAAGAAAATAAAGAAGATGATGAGAAAAAGATAGGAGATATGATGAAGACATGATCAAGAAGAATAAAGGAGATGAATGGTGTTCATCGTCAAGTCCATGAAAGATGAAGGAGACTCTCTCTGAACTCAAATGCAAACAAGGATGAAGCCCTAAAATGTAAGCTAACATGAAATGTGAAAGTGCAATTACAAGGGTCAATTAAGTAGGTCTTTTTTTATCATCGATCCAAAATGTGGGAACCTATCATAAGCATAAAAGAGATAGAAGTCAAGATGACTAACTGGTAGATTCCTTGGTTTTAATGTTTTAAGGTTACACTTGTACCAAGGCATAAAGGTTGGGATAACATGAATGTAGTCTTGCATAAGAAAACAAAATGTAACAGTCAAGGATGATACCCCAAATCTCCTAAATGTCCAAGGGGTTAAAGAAAGAGACACTTAGGATCATCAAAGCAATACTCATAAGTATAAGACAAAAAGGAAATATACTCCATGTTCCCAATCCTCTAGTTAAATGATATTCTTGAGAGATTGAGGATGGAAAACTCAACAAAGAAACCATCATATACAACACACCAAGAAAATAAGTCAAGAAAGTCTCAGTCATTTTAGTTTAAGTGTTTGTGTGAAAAGTCAGGTTGCTATCTTCCTAGGACTCATGTCTCCAAGTGAGAAATATTACAATGTCCTAGACCAAAGACAATGTCGACTCAAGGTAAGGTATCTAGTAAGTGTTGAGAAATACTCAATGTCAAAGGGGAAGTGTTGAAAAATACTATTGAGAGATGCAAAAGAAACGTTGACACAACTAAGAGACCTAGTAAGCTATATAGTTTGTGCCCCCTAGACTTAGACATGGATCAATTCCAAACCAGCCAAGGCAAAGGGATATGTGATGGATTAGGTTTAGAGAAAAAAGTGACATTCTAACATACATAAGTGCAAGGGTCTCAAGTGGAAATGTTTTCAAGTTTTCACCACTTGGCAATTTTTTTTTTCTTTTCTTTTTCTAGGATTTTTTTTTTGTATTTTTGATATATATATATTTTTGTGATACTTGAAAGTTCCTATTTCTAGGTTTTCACTAAGATGATTATTGTGCAAGATATTTTATGCTTTTTAGGTTTTTTTTAGGACTGTATTTCTTTTTATTTGGATTTTTTCAAGATCATGAAGTATGTAAAAAGGTATGATGAACAAGAACATCAAGCATAAACTTGTTCAAATGTAGTATATTGATAGGCTTGGGGAGTTGTTCTCCCTCAGAAGTAGAAATTTGATAAGCACCAAATCCAAAAGCAGCAATGAAAATGTAAGGACCCAAATGGTTAGTTTCAAATTTTCCTTTCTTTCTCTATTTTGTTGATTCTTCAAATTCTCTTTAAGGACTAAGTCACCAACTTGGAACTCTCTAGGATGAACCTTCTTGTTATAGCTTGTAGACATTGTTTTCCGATAAGCTCTCATGTGATCAAAAGCAGCTATTTGAAATTCATCTAGAAGCTCTAGTTCTTGGATTCTCATAGCTCTATAGTCTTCATTAGTAATCAAACCCTTCAAAGAGACTCGTAAGGAAGGAATCTCAACCTCTAGTGGTAAGAAAACCTTAGATCCATATACTAAAGAAAAAGTTGTAGCCCTAGTAGGTGTGCAAATGCTAGTCCTATAAGCCTATAACACAAGATTAATTTGTAAGTGTCAGTCCCTTCCTAATTTGTGAATAGTCCTATGCAAGATCTTCAAAAGTGTCTTATTAGAGGCTTCAACTTGGTCATTCCCTTGAGGATAGAATATTGAGGACCAATGTTGTTTGATCTTAAATTTCTTGTATAACTACTTGAGATCTTTGTTCTTAAATTATCCTCCATTATCAGTTATTATAGATGAAGGAACACTATAGTGACAAATTATGTGATTCAGTATAAAGAGGGACACATATTTTCTCGTCGTAGTAGAAAGAGGAAAAAATTCAACTTACTTTGTGAAGTATTCAATTGCAGTGATGATGAACTTATGGCCACTAGAAGAGTTAGGATGAATCTTGCCTACTAAGTCAAAAGCCCACTACTGAAAATGTTAATGTGTTATAAAAGGTATCAACTCACATCTAGTAGAATGAATCAAATTACCATGAAGTTGAAATTTCTTACAAGACTTGGCATATCACACAACATTAGTTTGCATAGTAGGCCAATAGTAACTAGACCTAAGCATTTTTTGAGCGAGCGCAAGGCCATTAGAGTGATACCTTCATATTTTATCATGGACTTCAGCTACTACTCATTCAAACTCATCCTTTTTTAAGCATATAAGAAGTGTTTTATCTAGAACCTTTCTAAACAAGTCATCGATGATGAGGGTATACCAGGATGTGTTGTGAATTAGTTGTCATTTGTCATTGTGGGTTAAGTTGTTAGGTATGATTTCATCATGCAAGTACGAGTAGATAGTGGTATAGCAGGAAGAGCCATGGCCAACAATGATGCAAATAACTTGATCATCAGGAGAATCATAGGAAGGGTGATCTAGCTCTTCTACAAAGAATTCAAATCATGATTCATGTTCTTGCAATTGTAGAATAGACACCAAAGTAGCCATAGCATCGACAACCTTATTCTTAGCTCTAGAAATCTGTTGGAATGTGACAAAAATGAAGTAGTTCCTCAAAGTATCAATTAGCTTCTTTTAAGGTATTAAATTGTCATCCTTAGTTAGGTAGTCATTGTTGATTTGATTGATAACAAGCTGGGAGTCTCTAAAGATGTGGAATTCTATAATGGCTAGCTTAATCCCATTTGTAAGGGCCTCATATTCAACTATGTTGTTAGTGCAAGGAAACACCAATTTGTAGGATTTAGGAATAGCGTATACATGAGGGGTAACAAACAAGAGACCATCACCAACACTATTATGAGTGTGAGATCCATCGAAGAACATTTTCCAAGTTCTATCAATTATGTACATGATAGATGAATATGGAAAGTCAATCTGCATATGAGCATTGTCTTGTAGATGAAAATCAACTAGTTGATTATTGACAACTTGGCCTTTGATAAAATTATGATCAACATATTAAATACCAAATTCTAAGAGTATCGTCATCCATTTAGAAAGTTGACCGGTAAGAGCAGCCTTACTTAAGAGGTATTTGAGAGGATCAATTTTAGTAATCAAGTTCCTAGTATGCACAAGCATGTAGTGTCAAAATTTTTGAGACGTGAACACCACAACAAGGTAAGCCTTCTCAATATTGTTGCAGTTAACTTCATAAGCCACTGATGTTCTGCTAATATAGTAGATAGCTCTTTCCTTTCCATTTTAATCTTGTTGTGCCAATAATACCCCCAAGGAAGTAATTGTAGCTGAGATGTACAAAATCAAAGGTTTTGTTGGGATAGGAGGCATTAGGATAGGAGGTTTAGCCAAATACTCCTTCATTTGATTGAGGTTATTTTCACATTCTTCATTCCATATACATGTAGATCTCTTATGTAAGCTTTTATTGAAAGGTTGTGACCTATCAGTTAGCTAAGATATAAACCTTCAGATTGATTAAACCCATCTTTGAAGACTCCTTAGTTGGCTAATGTTGTAGGGAGGTGACATTTCCATGATTTCTTGGACTTTCTCAAGGTCAACCTCAATTCCCTTGACATATATTATATAGCACAATAGTTTACCCAAGGTGACACCAAAGGCACATTTTTTAGGATTTAGTCAAAGCTAAAATTGTTGCATGTAGTCCATCAATACCAAGTCATCTAGATGAGTAATTTTTTTTCTTAGAATTAGCCAAGGTTTCATCTATGTAGTCTTCCATGTTACTATGCATCATGTCATGGAAAACAGTAGTCATATCTCTATGATATGTAGCACCAACATTCTTTACCTCAAGTGGCATGACATTCCAATAGAAAGTATGCCATGCACATGTGAAACCAAATTTATCTTGGTCTTCTAGAGCTATCTTAATCTAGCTATAACCTAAGAACCTGTCCATTAAAGAGTACATCTCATAGTCCTCATTCACATCCATTATCATGTCAATGTTAGGAAGTGGAAAATCATCCTTTGGGAAAGCTTTGTTTAGGGCTCTAAAATTTGTGCTAACTCAAATGGATTTATCATGCTTTGATATAGGTACAATATTTGAAATCAACTTTGTATAGTTTATAGCTCTTATGATTTTAGCACTTAATTAGAAGCTTCTCTAGTTCAACTTTCACCAAGAGAATGACACATGGATGTATTTTTCTTAGTTTTTGTTTGATGGGATTGACACCAAGAGCTATGGGTAGGTGATGTATAATGAGTTGAGTGTCAAGGCCTCACATATCTACTTAAGTCCAAGAAAAGTTGATCTTTTTTCTCTTGGAAGAATTGTGTAAATTGTTATTTTTCTTTAGCTAACAAGAATTGAGCTAGATGTATGATTTTAGGATCCTTTTATGTTCCAAGATTGATAGGTTGTATAGGCTCAATCAACACTGATGCTCTTTCCTGGAAGTAACTCGACAAGATACCAAGTACCCCACCCTTGGGTGTCTCAAAGAGGTTTTCACTCTTGGATACATCTTTATTTTTTACTATTTTTGGCACTGACATCGCCACAAAGTGGTTTTCTCCATCAGAGTACCTATTTGTTTTCAATTTTTATTTTATTTTAAGTCTAAGGTATTTGATATCTATTATATGGTTGAAGAGACTACGGTTTCGATGACATTAAGGTAGCAAGTGATCTCATAGTCATTTTGAAAAGATGGTAGTTTAGGTCACTAATTTCACAAGGACCAACCAATAAGATCAAGATACATAAGTGGCACTGAGGTGTAGGATTCCAAGTTATTGATATTGAAGGATCATCTATAGTGACAAGGGAGTTAGAGTCTATAAGGTAGTCTTTAAAGACACTCAAATTGGCCTAATCCCTAATGAGGTCAATATGGTCCACTAAGGCAAGTTATGAGTTCAACTTGTCAAATCCTATGGGTGACTTATCTACTACATTGAGTTGGTTAGAATTAGAATGTATAACATGTACCCCAATTCACGAGACAAAAACAAGAGAGAATCCCATTCATACTCATCATAATTAGTATTGTGATAATGTTTTATAAGGCAAACACTGTTTCTCCCAATTCTATCTTTGTTAGGGTCTTCCACATCTAATTCATCAAACTATCTAGAGGTAGATGCTTAAGCACTATGATCTTTAGATTATTTAGTTTCTTCACAAAGAATAGAGGTAGAGGGGAAAAAACCCTCTTCTTCTTGATTAGTAGTATTAACAGGTTGAGTTTCTTCTTATCATCAACAACAAAACCTAGGCTAGTAGTATCTTTTCTCTTATGTCTATTAGTGTGTTTCGTAGGTTCAGTGAGAGATATTTGTTATCAATCAAAGGACCATGTCTTGGATATCCCATCTTCTTAAGACAATCATAGATATTTTCATAACATTTAGGAGAGATAGGAGTAGTAGATCTGACCTCATTAGGCTTCTCCTCTTCTCTATAGATCCAATATCTAACAACTTGATCCTCTTTCTTGTCTTCTAGTGGGATTGAGGATTGGACAAAAATGCAAAATATTGTCATGGAAGAAGCCAAAGGTCTCATATTTTCAAAAGGTTTCCCATAGGAGTGTGGGGAAACTGGAAGTGTGATAATAGAGTCAAGTGTATATTCTCCCATTCCAATGTTCATCATTTCGAGTTTTCTCTCACAGTCAACAAGTGTAGTCTTAGCCTCATTGGAAACTCAATTATTTGGTACCAATATGAACATAAGTGAGCATGTTAATAAACATAGAATTGTCCCCAGGGATAGATATCTTAGTATCATTGAAAAGGAATTCAATACATTGATGAAATGTACAGGGAACTTCGTGCATGTTATGTATCAAAGGTCTTCCTAGCAAAATGTTGTATGCAAGAGGTATGCCAAGAACCTGGAAAACATCTTTCTCAACTAGACCAACTCGAATAGGTAACACTACTAAGCCTTTAGAAGATCTTTCAACCTCATCATAAATCTTTATTCTGATCTTTCTCCTAGGTTCAATAGAAAATTTAGATAGACCCAACTATTGAATGACATGGAAACAACAAATTTTTAACTCAACATTATTGTCTATCAGCAAACATTTGACTTGGGTTTGATAGATATAAACCTGAATGCAAAGAGTAAGGTTATGTGGATGGCTAAGAGACTTGTCATCTTCTTTAGAAAATGATAGGTAGTGCGCAGTAGAAATATGGTTAACCATAGCTTGGAATCTATCAATGTCAATATTAGTGGGGACAATAGCCATGTGTTATACATTTTCTAGGATCTCCTTATTCAAAGGTGACAACTCTAGAAACTTAAAGATAGATATTTGAGTGGGAATGTGTTGAATTTGATCTACAAGGTTGTAAGTAGACTTGGTAGTAGTAGTGGTTTTCTTAGAAGAGGAGGATTTCCCTTGCTTAGGATTGGATTGTTTGGAAGGATTCATGCCTCTAAGGACAACTTTAAGTTGACTCCTAGTAACAACATTAAGTCTTTCATGAAGTGAAGCAGAGTTTGCACCTCTAAGTATGACCATGGGTTTGTGTTCACTAGAAGTTTGTCTTTGAGTGGAACCAATGCCTCTCAAGATAACCTTAGGTTTCTCACCAATGTCACAATCATAGTTAGGATTATCATACTTAGGTTTCACCATGTGAATACTCACTTATGGGTTCAAGCATATGAATGACACTGTTATTGTTTATGTAAGTGTAGTTGATCTTAGCATCATGATTTTTCTTGTTAGCATTTGAAGTTTCCCCTTTTTCATACTTGGGAAGAGGCTCCTTAAAAGCCTTGTGATCAGAGTTCTTGACAATTTCATCTACACCAACCTTCTCGCTCTTAATTAGGCCATGAATGATACATTTCAATTTGATACAATTGTCAGTACTATGATGAAGGGTGCTCCCCTTAATACCATAAACCACAACAAAAAACAAAGAAACAACATCAAATGTGAGAACAAAATATGGACTTCTTATTTGCATGGCAAATGTGGAATTACAGAATTCACAAGTACAATATGCTAACCCACATGGGCACCTTCATTACAATAATTTGCAAGACAAGCTATGACTTATCACCTAAAGCTGTTCTAGACAATGTTCGAGCCTTTCTTAAACATGCAATTTTATGCTGATCCGGGAGGTTCTAGACAATGAAACTTAATACTTGGGGCCAACAGACCCTAACAATACATATAGAGTTGGCCAAATACATCTTTGACAATTATTTTAGATATTTCGAGTAGCCCAACTTCAAAAGGCCATAACTCTCGAACTGTTGCTTTGATTGGCTATTATAACAACTTTTTAAAAATGTTAGCTTCTGATCTACAGGCTCAAAATATTGAAAACACCCTTCCATCAAGTTTTTGAACCTCATCTGGGCACTCTAAGTCCTCCAATGGTGAGCCTAAAGATTTTTTTGCAAATTTTTCTACCAAAAATTTGCAATAACTTCTTTGATAATTAGGTTGGAGCAATGAGATTTTAATGGTAGGCTTATATCTCTAAAATGAACTTTCATGTAGAAAATGAGAGCATTTTGAGCTCATATGACAAACTTACTAAAAATAGCAAGTTTCCATAAATAGTAACCACACTGTCTACTAGTGCTTATTAAAATAAAAAAAATTGAAAATAAAATATTTTTGGGTGATGCAAGATTACTCTTACACCCAGGATGCTCTTGGATTAGATACTTAGGGTAATTTGAGAGGTCACCCCATCATGTCTCAGGTGTTTAGAGGGAAAAAAAAGGACGATTATCCTCCTTTCCTAGCCATGATAAATCCTCTACTAGCCTCTCTATCCATTTGACTAGGTATTCTTCATAAGTTTTGTTCCTTGTATATTTTCTAACACAACTTTCCAATATCTCCTCAATCTCCATTGTAGTCGAACTAATTGCTAGAATACTCCATAGCGCTTCTACAACTTCATCTCCATCAGTTCCTTCATAATACTCTATTAAATCTAAAATATTAAATACTAGTGAAATATTCAATTTAGTAGGCAACTCTACTTCATATGTATTTCTAGAATCATGTCTTTTCACTATCTTGCATGGTCCAAACTTCTTCATCTTTAGCTTATTATATGCACCCACTAAAAAATGCTCCTTTCTCAAATGAACCATGACTTCATCTCCAATCTAAAATTTCTTATACCTCCTTTTCACATCTACCTTAGCCTTGTACTGTGTATTTATCTTTATAATGTGCTTCCTCACCTCCTCATGGATGTTCTTCAAATGTTCAACAAATTTATCTACTTCAACACTAATTATCTCTCCTTCATCCAACTACCTCAATTCAAAAGCATTTCTGGGACTATTCCCATATACAATATGGAATGGTGATTTACCAGTACTCTTGTTGATAAAATTATTATATGCAAATTCTGCCTTTGGTAAAATCATATCCCATCCTTTTGACTTGTCTCCAACCAAACATCTCAACAAGTTTCCCAAATTGTGATCCACAACTTTTCTCTATCCATCAGTCTATGGATGATGTGATGAACTAAAATTCAAATCTGTCTTCAATTTCTTCCACAATGTACGCTAGAAATACCCAACAAATTTGGTATCTCGATTTGAAACTTTACTCTTTGGTAGACCATGTAGTCTCACCACTTCTCCGAAAAATAATTCTGCTACATGAACAACATCACTCGTCTTCTTGCAAAGAATAAAATGTGTCATCTTTGAAAACCTATCAACCACCACAAAAATAGAATCATGCCCACATTGTGTCCTTGGTAATCCAAGAATAAAATCCATGCTGACATCCTCCCATGACTTCTCTGGTATAGGTAATGGTTGATACAACCCTATATTTTGCTTCACTCCTTTCGCCATCTAACATAGTTTCAACTATGTACAAACTTTTTCACATCTGGCTACAACTATGGCCAATAATAATTCTTAGCAACCAAAGCTATGGTTTATCTTTGCCAAAATTTCCAGCCAATCCTCCACTATGCTTCTCCTTGTTCATATTCTCTCTCATTGATCTTTTAGGAATGCACAACTAGCTTCCTTTGAACAACATATTATCTTGGATCATAAAATCCAACCACTTTGTCCTGTCAAGTGTAACAAGTTCTATACAAGCCTTCCATACTTCCCTAGAATTAGGATCATCTAGGTACAAAGTACTGAGTTCCTTGAACCCAACCACCTCTATCTGCATTTCTGTTAGCAAAAGTTGTCTTCTACTAAGAACATCTACACTTTGTTAGAATTTCCACTTTTGTGTTTCAAAACAAATGTATAACTCTGCAAAAACTCAACCCACTTCAAATGCCTTTGGTTCGATTTTCCTTGACTATTTAAATATTGCAAAGCTTGATGATCAGTATACAAAACAAACTCCTTAGGAAGAAGATAGTGTCTCCACTTCTTTAATGCTTGAGCTATAGCATAAAATTCCTGATCATAAATAGAATATTTTCTTTTTGCATCATTCAATTTCTTACTAAAATAAGCAACAAGTCTACCTTCTTGGCTTATAACAACTCCTATTGCAATACCACTAGCATCATAGTCTACTTAAAACACCTTATTAAAATCAAGAAGTGCTAAAATAGACTGCTCAGTAACTTTTTGTTTCAATAGATTAAAACTCTTATCTACTCCTACAATCCACTTAAATTCTTTCCTATCGCCTCTCATTGTTTTAGTCAAGGGTCCACAAATATTGCTAAAACCTCTTATGAACTATTAATAAAAACTAGCTAGTCCATGAAAAGAGCTTACCTTTGTCGCACTCTTTGGAGTAGGCCATTCAAGAATAGCCTTCACTTTCTTTGGGTCCATTTTCAAACCTTCTGCTAAGACTACAAATCCTAGGTACACCAACTCCTTTACAAAATTACACTTCTTCAGGTTTATCAACAACTTTTCTTCCCTCAACTTATCAAACACCTTGTGAATATGAATTAAGTGCTCCTCTAATGTCTTGCTAAAGATTAAAATATCATTCAGGGAAATAATGACAAACTTACCCAAAAAATCTTTCAGTACCTCATTCATGAGCCAAATGAAAGTGCTTGATGCATTGGTTAGCCCAAAAGGCATGACTAACCATTCATACAGTACTTCTTTGGTCTTGAAAGCAATCTTCCACTCATCACCTTCTCTAATATGAATCTGATGGTATCCATTCTTCAAATCTATCTTTGTGAAATACTCAACCCCATGCAAATAGTCCATAATATCATCCATACTTGGCAATGAAAATCTATACTTGATTGTGATTTTGTTGATAGAATGAGAATCTATGCACATCCTCCATTCTCCATTTTTCTTTAGTGCTAGTATGGTTGGTACATCACATGGACTTAGACTCTCTCGAATCAATCGCTTCTGCAACAACTCATGAACTTGTCTGTTCAACTCTTCACTTTCTGCTAGTGTAATTCTATGTGCTACCTTGTTTGGCAAACTAGCTCCTAGAACCAAATCCATCTGATGACTAATCTTCCTCATTAGGGGCAATCCATTAGGTACATTATTTGATACAATATCAGAAAACTCTCTCAACATATCTACAACTTCTACAGGTACCTCCTCTACTTCTTATTTACTATCTTTTAGAATTATACCAAAACACATGCTCATGTTTCATACTTTTGAGAATCTCTTTTCCATCAACAAAACATATTCTAGTAATACTACATACCTTTTCTTCTTTATCCTTCAATGGTTTCAACTTATGTTTCACTCTATCCTTGGTCAAAGTGTATGTATTTGCTCGCCCATCATGTACAACATGCTTGTGAAACTACCATGACCTACCCAACAACATATGACATATGTACATAGGTATGATATCACATAGTACCTCATCCTGGTAGCTTCCAATCTTGAACTTCACTGAGCACTACTCATAGACGATGACTTATGGCCATCTTGCACCCAAGCAATATGATATGGATGCGGGTGTTTTTGTTTCTTCAACTTCAACTTTGTGATGATCATTTTTGACACCAGATTGTCAATACTTCCACCATCAATGATCACATCACAACACTTATCTTCACATCTGCACCTTGTGTGAAATAAACTCCTTCTTTGATTAGGTTCATTCTCACCACTCAGTATGAATCTTCTGTTAACTAGGACTTCTCTTTCAACATTTTTAGAATGTGATGATCTATCATCTCCATCAACATGTACAACTCTAGCCTAGCCTTCTGTTCTTCGATCTATCCTTCCTTGGTGCTGGGTACATTCAAATGCTCTATGCCCTTCTTCTCCGTAGTGAAAACATTTCCCACAGAAGCCTCCTCTTCTAAATCCTTGTCCTCTGCCTCTTCCTCTATGATCTCTATTTTTTTGATTGGAATTATTTCCCCTTTGGTTCTGATTACTACTTCCAGCCTCATGCTTATTGTTCTAATCATCATTACGGCCACCATAAGATCATCCATCAGATCTTCCATCGTGACCTCTTCTGCTATTCTTGTTGCCAAACTTCTTACTTAGTTTCTCCTAAACATTTAGGGAAAACTAGTATGCCTCCTCAATACTGTACATTTGAACGTAACTCAGCTCGTCCTGAATGCTTTGCCTTAACCCATAAAGATAACAAGCCACTTTCTCCTTATCAGCTTCTGCATGGCTTATTCTAATGAGAACTCAATAAAACTCTTCAGTACACTCTTGAACATATTTTTCTTCTTGCTTCAACCCTTGCATTTTCTTCAATAGATCAAGCTCATAATCTACGAGAATGAATTATCACTTTAGTTTAGCTACCATCCATTCCCATCTGGTGATTTTGTCCTTTCCCTTTCTATTTCACTTCAACTGAACCTCCTACCACCAAATCTTCGCAAGTCCCTTCAATTTTACCTTTGCAAACTTGACCCTATCAAGATCGACAATATCTTCATACTCAAAGTACTCTTTTAGTTCATTGATCCAATTAATCAACTCCTCTAGGTTAAGATTTCCTGAAAATGTGGGAACTTCAAACTTTGGTCTTTTTCCAATCTTGGAGATGGCCCTAAAAAGTCTTTCTTTCTCTAGGTTCAGAACTGTTTCTACTTCAACATTTTTGTCTACTTCATCCTCATCCTCACTTTCATCTCTTACAAGAATATTTATTCCTCCACAAATTTTGTTCTTCTAATACTTGCATTTGTCTTTGGAGGGCTTGAAAACCCTCAGGTGTAATACCTATAGCTCTTTTGCCATGCTCTCTTCGTGGAGGCATTTTCATGTTTCTACTAAAACCCTAGTGCAAAATGCCTTACAATCGGCAACCTGTTTACACACTTAGACCACACGACAGTTCTGGTGTGAATTGCTTCATAGTCGGTGATCTATCCGTACACTCAAGAACCCTAGCTCTGATACCACTTGATGAAGGGTGTTCCGCTTAATACCATAAACCATAATAGAAAAGAAAGAAACAACAAAAAAATTGAGAACAAAATACGGACTTCTTATTTGCACCGCAAATGTGAAATTACATAATTCACAAGTACAATATGCTAACCCACATTAGCGCCTTCATTACAATAATTTGTAAGACAAGCTGAGAACTATCACCTAGAGCTATCTTAGATAATGTTTAGGCCTTTCTTAAATTGGCAATTTTATGCCATCTGGCAATGTTATAGACAATGAAACTTAATACCTAGGGCTAACAGAGCCTAACAATACATATGGAGTTGGCCAAATACATCTTTGACAATTATTTTAGATATTTCAGGTAGCCCAACTTTGGAAGACCATAAATCTCGAACCGTTGCTCCGATTGGCTATTATAACTACTTTTCAGAAACACCAACTCCTGATCTACAAGCTCAAAATCAGTGCAAGCACCCTTCTGTCAAGTTTTCAGACCTCATCCAGGCACTATAAGGTCTCCAACGGTGAGCTTGAAGATTTTTTTACAAAATTTTCCACTGAATATCTACAATAATTTCTGTGATACTTAAGTTGGAGCTATGAGATTTTAATGGTAGGCTTATATCTCTAAAATGAACCTCCATGTAGAAAATGAGAACATTCTGAGCTCATATGACAAACTTCCTAAAAATAGCAAGTTCTCATAAATAGTAACCATCTTGTCTACTAGTTCTTATTAAAATTGAAAAGATTGAAAATAAAATATTTTTGAGTGATGCAAGATTGCTCTTACACTCATGATGCTCTTGCATCATACTATGACCCTTGTTTTTAGGAAAGTTGTAGTAATGATCATCTCTCTACCATGAAGGCTTAACATCAGGTTCATATGGTCTTGAGTTATCAGGAAGTGTGATAACCTTATTGACAAGAAATGTTTTGAGGATCACATCATAGGAATCGACTAAAGTAGTGAAATCACATTTATAGTTTGATATTTATGTTGACTTATATTTGTTGGAGTCATTAGTCTTTGCAACCTCTTGTTGTTTAGTTGTGAGGACAACACTAGCCAAGTTAAAGATACGTTCCTTAGGTTTAGGCACATCAACCACCTTGTCATTGACACTGTATTTATTGTTTTTCTAAGTTTTGTTCTTGTCTTTACCATTTCCATTTCTATTAGTAGACTTGTGTTTCTTCAATGCTATCACTCCCATATTAACTTGAACATGTTTTATGCAATATGCACTCTCGATCATGTCATTAAAAGTGACAAACACTTGCTTCTATTGGAAACTACAATTGGAGCAATTGTTATGTTGTCATTGATGTCAAACCTATTGATAAGGCAGAGTATCAAACCTACTAGAGAGAAATTTACTAATAGTGTAGATATCATTTGATTGATAAAAAGAATTTGAAAAGAAGAGATGATGAGATGACATAGTAAAAGGTTGAGTTGATATGTGTTAAGTATCATGGAAATATAATGGCCAATTGATAAGTTAGTCCTTGACAAGATAATGTGTTGCTCAATAAATGCATGAAATGTAGAAGACAATTGGATAAAGCTGAGAGTTGAAACAAGTAAAAGGCTAAGCTTGATTAAGTATCAGTATTGCATGGTCAATGAAGCAAAAGATTAAGGAACTTCAATAAAAGCTGAGCAAAAAAATTCAAGCCAAGCATTAGTTATTGATGCAGGGAGATCCCCTTAATACAATAAACTCATAATAGAAACATAGAAACAATAAAACATGCGAGAAAATATGGACTTCTTATTTGCACCGTAAATGCAAAATTACAAAATTCATAAGTACAATATGCTAATCCACATAAGTGCCTTGAGTACAACAATTTGCAAGACAAGCTACAAACTATCAGCCAAAGTTGTCCTAGACAATACTTGGGCCTTTCTTAAATAGGCAATTTTTATGCTGCCCAAGAAGGTTCTAGATGCTCAAATTTAATACCTAGGGCTGATAGACCCTAATAATATACATAGAGTTGGCCAAATACATCTTTGACAAATTATTTTAGAAATTTCGGTAGCCCAACTTCTAAAGGCTATAACTCATGAACCATTGCTCTGATTGGCTATGTTAGCTCTTGATCTACAAGTTCAAAAATGTGCTAGCACCCTTCCATCAAGCTTTTGGACCTCATCTAGGCACTCTAAGGCCTCCAATGGTTAGCCTGAAGATTTTTCTGCAAATTTTTCCATCGAAAATCCACAATAACTTCTCTAATACTAATGCTTGAGCAATGATATTTTTATGGTAGGCTTACAACTATAAAATGAACCTTCCTATAGAAAATGAGAACATTTCGAGCTCGTATAACTTACTAAAAATAATAAGTTCCCATAAATAGTAACCACCCTATCTACTAGTCCTTATTAAAATATAAAAGACTAAAAATAATATATTTTTGGGTGATGCAAGATTGCCCTTGTACCCAAGATGCTCTGGCATCAAACACCTGGGGTAATTTGAGAAGTGACCCTGTCACATCTCAGGTGTTCAGAGGAAAAACAAGACAGTTAACCTCCTCCTTTGCTAGCCATGATAAATTCTTAGTTGGTCTCCCTTTTCATTTGACCAGATATTCTTTATAAGTTCTGTTTTTGATACTTTTTCCAACACGACTGTCTAGTATCTCCTCAATCTCCTTTGTAGTTGAACTAGCCGTTGGAATGCTCCACTACACTTTTGCA
Source organism: Cupressus sempervirens (assembly GCA_028749045.1). NCBI lineage: Eukaryota > Viridiplantae > Streptophyta > Pinopsida > Cupressales > Cupressaceae > Cupressus > Cupressus sempervirens. The sequence continues at coordinate 128,790,407 of CM053783.1, forward strand.
ACTTCATCTCCATCACCTCCTTCATAATACTCTATCAAATGTGAAATATTATGTACTGGTGAAATATTCAATTCATCAAGCAACTCCACTTCATATGCATTGCTAGAATCATGCCTCTTCACTATCTTGCACAGTCCAAACTTCTTCATCTTCAACTTATTATATGTGCCCACTAGAAAACACTCCTTTCTCAAATGAACCATGACTTCATCTCCAATCTAAAATTCCTTATATCTTCTTTTCACATCTACCTTAGCCTTATACTTTGTATTCATCTTTATGATGTGTTTCCTCACCTCCTCATGGATGTTCTTCAAATGTTCAATTTTTTTTTTTGCTTTAGCACTACTTATCTCTCTTTTATCCAACTGACTCAGTTTGAAAGCATTCCTACAACTACTCCCATATACAATCTAGAATGGTGATTTATCAATACTCCTATTGACAAAATTATTATATGAAAATTCCACCTGTGGTAAAATCATATCCCATCCTTTTGGTTTATCTCCAACCAAGAATCTTAGAAAATTTCCCAAATTGCGATTCATAGCTTTTGTCTACCATCAGTCTGTGGATGATGTGATGAACTGAACTTTAAATTTATCTTCAACTTCTTTCACAATATATGCTAGAAATACCCAACAAATTTGGTAGCTTGATCTGAAACTATAATCTTTGGCAGACCATGTAATCTCACTACTTCTTTGAAAAACAACTCTGCTACATGAACAACATCACTAGTCTTCTTGCAAGGAATAAAATGTGTCATCTTTGAATGCTTGTCAACCACCACAAAAATAGAATCATGCCTGCATTGTGTCCTTAGTAATCCAAGAACAACATTCATGTTGATATCCTCCCACGACTTCTCTGGTAGAGGTAATGGCTGATACAACCCTGTATCTTGCTTCACTTCTTTTGCCATCTGACATACTCTGCAACTTTATACAAGCTTCATCACATCTTGCTGCAACTGTGGCCAATAGTAATTTTCAGCAACCAAAGCTATGGTTTTATCTCTACGAAAATGTCCAGCCAATCCTCCACTATGCTTCTCCTTGATGAGATTATCTCTCATTGAACTTCTAGGAATCCACAACTAGCTTCCTTTGAACAACATATTATCCTAGATCATGAAATCTAACCACTTTGTCTTGTCAAGTGTAACAGTTAAGTACAAGCCTTCCATGCTTCGCCAAAATCAAGATCATTTGGATACAATGTATTGAGTTCCTTGAATCCAACCACCTCTATCTACATTTCTATTAGCAAAAGTTGTCTTCTACTAAGAGCATCTACAACTTTTTTAGACTTCCCACTCTTGTGTTTCAAAATAAATGTATAACCTACAAAAACTCAACCCACTTTAAATGCCTTTGGTTCAATTTTTCTTGACTATTTAAATATTGCAAAGCTTGATGATTAGTATGTTAGAAATGCTTTAGAATAACTGGGTGGGGGGTGGTAAGGGGGTGAATCAGTTATTCAAGGTCCAAATGTCCAATTAGAACTTTTTCATCAAGTAAAGTGAGCCTTTAAAATTGTTCATTCATCCAAGCTTAAAATTTCCTACTTAGCGAGTTACTGTAAATCAACATGCAAGCATCACACATGAAAAATTAACACATAACATAGTAATTTACGTGAAAATCCAATTTGAGAAAAACCACCAGTAACATGCTACTCAATTCTCACTCTTCTGAAGTGATGCCCTGTGAAAGGCCTGCCATGCTAAAGGCTACAACACACTGTTAAATGTGATCTGGTTAAAGGATTTAACCACCATGTTAGAAGTGGACCTGGTTAGAGGACTTTAGAACATTCACTTAGAATGCCACCCTGTTAAAGGATTTACAAATGGTTATTAAACCAACCTAAGTCTATAGGATTTTACCCTAACTGATACAATTGCTAGAGAGTAACAATAAGGGGTTTTGACCTGATTATAATTCACAACTTATCTTATAGATTTGATATCACCATTCATCTCTTCACATTGCCTAGCTCTCAATCTCTGCAGCTCTGACATCTTGCCCTCTTTTCAAGCTTTGTCTCCTTGAGTCTTCATGCTCAATGTGCCAGTGCAATCTCTTTTATGACCACTAATCAAAGCAGAGTCTTTGTGCTCTATTCTTCCTTCTCCTAGATGCCTTCTCCTTGACACATTTCAACCACTTTGTAATTTTGGCACACCAACCACTCTTGCTTGTTGGCATGTGACTCCTTAAATATAAGTCTGGAATTTCTTTTCCTGCTCGATTCTTCCCTCCTTTAATTCTAGTTCAAATGGATTAGGTAGGATTTATTGAATCTAACCCACATCTTGTTTTTTCTAAAAACATCATGAAGAATCCTCTTGAATTTGCTCATAAATGATTTACATAGAATTTTGTGCCACCAGCTCATCATCCTTATCCTCCAATTGGTTCACAAAATTCAAGGTAACAACCTTGTTGGCTCAAATATGGTGAATCTTTGACTTTTTCAATAATGTAGCAGCTTGGCACTATTGAAATTATGGTGCTCAACACATACTATGGTACTCGGCATCAACTATATTTTACCGATGCTTGAAACCTATTGTGGATTCACTCGATATCCACTAAGTTTTTTTGATGCTTGACACCTGTTACTTTGCTAAGCACCTGAACACACTCGGCTCCTTCTATATCACTCATTACACACTAGATTTTTCATTTGCTTGGCACTAACTGAGAATTTTCTCACCTTGACCTAGCTTGTTCGGCACTAACTAATGAACTTAGTTAAGCTTTGCAATCAACCTTGTTACAACTTATTCCTCCAATATTTCTAAGTGTGGCCAACCTCTGTATCTTCAATTATGTTATCAATACATCGCTTTACCATTGTCTTACTTGATCCTTGCACTTCATTACAAAACCATAACTCAACCTTTCCTTACATGCTCTTGTTACATCTTGTTGATTAAATCCTCTTAATCAATTAACTAAATGATAGTACTTGGATCTTATAAGAAATTGTCATTCCAACAAATAGCAGGTTTGACATCAATGGCAAAACAATAATTGAAAACATTATTTATCAACCATCTTCCTTCTTTGTAGCAATATCCCTCTTTGACAGTATTCATTTTCAATCAGATTTCCAACATAGCATACAAAAAAAACTCCTTAAGAAGAAGATAGTGTCTCCACTTCTTCAATGCTTGAACTATAGCATAAAATTCTTGATTATAAACAAAATATTTTCTTTTTGCACCATTCAATTTCTCATTGAAATAAGCAACAGGTCTACCTTCCTAGCTCAAAATAGCTCCTATTGCAGTACCACTAGCATTACAGTCTACTTGAAATATCTTGTTAGAATCAAGAAGTGCTAAAATAGGTTGCTTAGTAACTTTCTGTTTCAATAGATTAAAACTCTTATCTGCTCCTACAATCCACTTAAACTCTTTCCTATCCCTTCTCACTGTATCAATCAAGGGTCCACAAATACTATTAAAACTTCTTATGAACTTTTTGTAAAATGTAGCTAGTCCATGAAAATGTCTTACCTCTGTCACACTCCTTGGAGTAGGCCATTCAAGGATAGCCTTCACTTTCTCTAGGTCCATTTTCAAAACTTCTCCTGAGACTACAAATCCCAAATACACCAACTCTCTCCTTACAAAACTACACTTCTTTAGGTTTATCAACAACTTTTCTTCCCTCAACTTATCAAACACCTTATGAATATGAATCAAATGATCCTCTAATGTCTTACTAAAGATCAATATATCATCTAGGTGAACAATGACAAACTTACCCAGAAACTCCTTCAATACCTCATTCACGAGCCTCATGAAAGTGCTTGGTGCATTAGTTAGCTCAAAAGGCATGACTAACCACTCATATAGTCCTTCCCTTGTCTTGAAAGTAGTCTTCCACTCATCACCTTCTTTGATACGAATCTAATGGTACCCACTCTTCAGATCTATCTTTGTGAAATACTTAGCTCTGGACTCAAACAATCCATAATATCATCCATCCTTCGCAATGAAAATCTATACTTTATTGTGATCTTGTTGATAGCGTGAGAATCTGTGCACATCCTTGATTCTCCATTCTTCTTTGGTGCTAATACTACTAGTACAACACATGGAATCAAACTCTCGAATCAACCCCTTCTGCAACAACTCATGAACTTTCTTGTTCAACTCTTCACTTTCTGCTGGTGTCATTCTGTGTGCTATCTTATTTGGCAAACTGGCTTCTGGAACCAAATCCATCTAGTGGCTAATCTTCCTCATTGGGGGCAATCCATTAGATACATTATCTGATACAATATCAGAAAACTCTTCCAACATATCTACAACTTTTACAGGCACCTCCTCTACTTTTTCTTTACTATCCTTAGGAATTATAGCAAAAAACATGCTCATGTTTCATGCCTTTGAGAAACTCTTTTCCATCAACAAAACATATTCTAGCAGCACTACATACCTTTTCTTCTTTATCCTTCAATGACTTCAATTTATGTTTCACTCCATCCTTAGTTAACGTGTAGGTATTTGCTCAGCTATCATGTACAACATGTCTGATAAAATGCCATGGCCTACCCAAGAACATATGACATATGTCCATATGTATGATATCACATAGTACCTCATCCTAGTAGCTTCCAATCTTGCACCCAAGCAATACTATATGGATGCAGGTGTTTCTGTCTTTTCAACTTCAACTTGGTGACTATCATTTCTGACACCTAATTGTTAGTACTTCCACCATCAATGATCACATCACAACACTTATCTTCACATCTGCACCTTGTGTGAAACAAGCTCCTTCTTTGTTCATGTTCATTCTCACTACTCAGCAAGACTCTTCGGTTAACTAGGACTTCTCCTCTTTTAGCATCTTTAGAATGTGAGGATCTAGCATCTTCATCAATATATGCAACTCTCGCTTCACCTTCTATGCTTCTATTTGTCCTTCCTTGGCATTGGGTACATTCAAATGCTTTATGCCCTTCTTCTCTATAGTCAAAACATTTTTCACGGAAGCCTCCTCTTCTTGATCCTTGTCCTCTGCCTCTTCCTCTCTGATATCTATTGTTTTGATCATGGAAATGATTGAAGTTATTTCTCCTCTAGTTATGATTGCTACTTCTAGCCTCATCCTTTTTCTTTTGATCATCATTACAACAACCATAAGATTGTCCACCAGATCTTCCATAGTGACCTCTTCCACTGTTCTTATTGTCAAACTTCTTGCTTAGTTTCTCCTCAACTCTTAGGGAAAACTGGTATGCATCATCAATACTGCTCATTCAAACCAGACTTAGTTCATCCTGAATCCTGGCCCTTAACCCATTAAGATAACATGCGACTTTCTCCTTATTAGCTTCTGCATGGTCAGTTCTAATGAAAACTTGGTAGAACTCTTTAGTATACTCTTGAACAAATTTTTCTGCTTGCTTCAACCCTTGCATTTTCTTCAACAAATCAAGCTCATAATCCATAAGAATGAATTGTCGCTTTAGTTTATCTTTCATCCGATCCCATCTGGTGATTTTGTCCTTTCTCTTTCTATTTCACTCCAACTAAACCTCCTACCATCAGATCTTCACATGTCCCTTTAGTTTTGCCTTTGCAAACTTGACCCTATCAGGATCATCGATATTTTCATTCTCAAAGTACTCCTCTAGTTTATTGATCCAATCGATTAGCTCCTCTTGGTTAAGATTTCTCAAAAATGTGGGAAACTCAAACTTAGGTCTTTTTTCAATCTTGGTGGTGGCCCTAAAAAGCTCTTCTTCTGGATTTAGAACTATCTTTGCTTCGATATTTTTTTCTATTGCATTCTCATCCTCACTTTCATCTCTTATGAGAAGATTCATTCCTCAATGCATTTGTTCTTCCAATGCTTGCATTTGTCTTTAGAGAGATTGAAAACCCTTAGATGTAACACCTACAACTCTTTCGCCATGCTCTTTTCATGGAGGCATTTTTGCGCTTCCGCTGAAACCCTAGTGCAAACTGCCTCACAATCGGTAATCTATCTACACACTCAACCCAAAGTACAATCCCAGTGCTAACTACCTCATAGTCGATGATTTGTTCACACATTCAAGAACTCTAGTTTTGATACCACTTGATGTAAGGACCTCCCCTTAATACCATAAACTCATAACAGAAACATAGAAATAATAGAACATGCGAAAAAATATGGACTTCTTATTTGCACCACAAATACAGAATTATAAAATTCATAAGTACAATATGCTAACCCACATTGGCACCTTTAGTACAATAATTTGTAAGACAAGTTGCCAACTATCACCCAGAGTTGTCTTAGACAATGTTCGAGCATTTCTTAAATAGGCAGTTTTATGTCGCCCAGAAAGATTCTAGATGCTCAAACTTAATACCTATGGCTGATAGACTCTAACAATACATATAGAGTCGGCCAAATACATCTTTGACAAATTATTTTAGAATTTTCGGTAGCCCAACTTCTGAAGGCCATAACTCATGAACCGTTGCTCCAATTGGCTATTATAACCACTTTTTGGAAATGCCATTTCTTGATCTACAGGTTTGAAACTATGCTAGCACCCTTGTGTCAGTTTTTAGATCTCATCCGGGCACTCTAAGGCCTCCAATAGTAAGCCTAAAGATTTTTTCTCAAATATTTCCACTGAAAATCCGTAATAACTTCTCTAATACTAATGCTTGAGCAATGAGATTTTTATGGTAGGCTTACAACTCTAAAATGAACCTTCCTATAGAAAATGAGAATATTCTGAGCTTGTATGACAAACTTACTAAAAATAGTAAGGTCCCATGAATAGTAACCACCTTATCTACTAGTCCTTATTAAAATAGAAGAAACTAAAAATAAAATATTTTTCGGTGATGCAAGATTGCCCTTGCATCCAGGATGCTCCTACATCAGTTATTATCAAGAAAATGTATGAGCAAGTGTAGTTGTGACCAAGCGTATTAATGGTTGAGTGAGCATGTTAATTTCAATTGAGATATTATAGTGATTTTTGAGCTACACAGTGATGACCAAGTTGAAGAACATAGTGATTGCCGAGTGTCAACAAAAGTTAAAGTTTGAGAAAGATTTTATTTTGAGGCTAACACAGTTGGAAGTTTGAGTTAATCAAAGTGTGTGGAAGATAAGGATTGATGAGTTGGCATATTTAATGCATGATGAGAGTTTTTAACATGATCAAAGGCAAGAATTTGAATGGAAGATTCTAGAAGAAGAAGAAGAACAAAATGACATAAGGATTCAATGAATCTGACCTAACCCTAAGATCGATGATGATGTTTAAGCTACAAAAGATTAAAATTACCTATTAAAGGAGGCATAAGGAATGCATTGCAAGGTTGGTTCGTTGGTAATTGTCAATCTTAAGGGGAAGTTGTGAAGAGGTGAATAACAAAGGTGAAGTGTGAAGAGTTTGTGAAGAGTGATTGCTTGAGGATGTGCCAAGAAGATCAGTGATGGAGATGTGAATGAAGGTTAGTCAATGAACCAACATATGAGCAAATGAAGATCTAAATTTGAGAAGTGAGTTGTACTTTACAAATCAAATCTACTGTTACATTCTAACCATTGTATTAGTCTAAAATCCTTTACTCAAGGTTGACCTAACACTCATTTTGTAAATCCTTTAATCAAGGTGACATTCTAATGGAATGTTCTAAAGTCCTATAACCAGGCCACTCCTAATAGGGTGATTAAATCCTTTAATAGGGTCACATTTAACAATGTGTTGTATAACCTTTAATGGGGTTGGCTCTTAACCAAGCTTAGTTTAGAAGAGTGAAAAATTGGTAGTATTTTACTTGGTGTTTTTTTTCCAAATTGGGTTTCCATGTTAAATCCTAGTGTGAAAAGTGTTATTATCATGTGTGGATGTTATTATTTTGCATGCCATATTTTATGGTAGTTTATTTACTGGTTCTTGACACATATAGAAATATTGAGTTGAGATATTGCATGAAATATTAAAATTTTGATAATATGCTATAGAGACTGAGTGGATGTCTGGGTTTGATTAAGTTGTTTGAAGTGTTTAAAAGTTGAATTGGTATATCTAGACCCAAGGATAACTGATTTATCCTCCCCTCTTAGTTATTCTAGATTATTATAACAATTGGTATCAGAGCATTGGTGCTTGTTAGGAAAGTTTGAAGGGACTCAAGCCAAAGATCAAGATGTATAAGAGAGAGACACCTAAGATGAACAAGGGGAACTTTCTAGTATGACAAAGGCTGATGAGATTGCATTTATATGGAATTGAAAATTCCAGATCTTACTACTTTGATAATTTCTACATTGAAGTGCCTAAACCTATGACAGTTGAACAAATAAAAAGAAGCATGAGTAGAGCCAAATGATGATTGAGCTTTCAACAAAATTCAATTATGTAGAATTTGATGATGTGAAGGAATGCATTACTACTAAGCAAATGTGGGAAAAGTTGGAAAAAATCCATGGTGGAGTCAAGAATGTTTTGAGAGCTAAGTTAGGAAGTTTAAGAGGAAAGTTTGATGACATGAGAATGCAGGAAGGTGAGAATGTTGCACAATATTATAGCCAAATAAAATAAGTGGTGAATGCTATTAGAGGATATGAAGGACATATAACTGATGAGTCTATGATAAGTAAGGTATTAAGGACTTTACTTCCTAGCTATGCAATCAGAGTATATGTGATGCAAGTATCATTATGACCCTTCAAGAACCCCCAAATTACTCATCGAGTTCCATCATAATTTCAATTTTCTAGAGACATCAATACATTTTTCTCAATACAATCATCAAACAAATCACCATTATAAAATAACAAATCAATCTTGAAAATATAGTTTTCAATTCTTCCATTCTAGATAGGCCTACATACAAAGATTCATAAATTTTTAACCAAATGTAATTTCTTCAATCCAACCATCCAAATTAGATGTAATCAAGTTTCCAATAACATATCCAAAGTTTAGAAACATTCAATGGTAGAATCTAAAGTTATGGTCTCTACATCGAGACCCATTTTCTCTGACTTCATTGAAAATTCTTAAAAACTAGTTTTCACTAAAACATCATAACTTATACAAAAATTAACAAAAATGTACCAAATAAATTTCATTAGAAATCTGATTCATTCATCTTTCCATAAATATAATTTTCATCACTTTAAACATCAATTAAACATTCGTACATGTTGCTTCAATATGACTATAATTTGAAAATATGAAAAAAAATTGTCATCCATAGAACACTCATAACTTTCTCAAATCTACATGAAATAAACTCAAACCAAAAGAAATGGAAGGTTTATTCATTTTCCTACTCTACCATGTCAATAATACATCATTTTTAGGCCATACATGGATATAAAAATCCTGAAAACAAAAAGAGAACTAGAAATCCAACCAAAATAATAAGTATAAAGTGCTCCAAAAGAACTTAAATATTCAGTTGTTTTCCCTTCCTTTCCTTCCCTTTTTCTCTTAGTTTGAACTTACAATGCATTTTATAGTTTCTTGGTCAGTTTAGACCTTACAAATACTACCCATGATCTTTGGACTTCCTTTTACAACTTTAATGCAATTTTACATTGTTGCATTTTTTTGCAACTCTTCAACTTCTTGACAACTTTTGAGACTTTTGATAAGTGTGATGCTATGAATTTTCATAAACATTAAAGACATATTTAAATGACCATTTAATAACCTTTTACATGGTTATTATCCTTTCAAGGGTCATTTTACAACTTTTGACATATTAAACCAATTGGGACCTTAACTATGACAATGTAGACAACATTTAATTTTTGTTATAACTTTTCTTTTCAATCGGATTCCATTACATAGAATGAAACTAAAACATATATGAATGAGCATAAATCATTAAAATATCCATTATTATCTCTTGTAGTTATATGATGGCTAGGTGTTCTTGCACCAATATGCAATTCAAGAAGTGAGATGTGCACTTAGTAATGAGTTAACCTTGGATTGTTTGATTGGTAGATTTATTGCATTTGGATTATCAATTTTTGATAATTATTCCCCTATCAATGTTGAATCTGCATTCAAAGCCCAACCAACCCTTGATGGATCTAAGGAAAAGAAGAAAAGAAAGTATGTAGCAAGTGATAGTGGATTTGATGATGACCTTGATGAACTTCAAGCATTATTGGCAAGATGACTTCCTAGAGGAAAAGGAATATACAAAAGTAAACTTCCTATTATCTATTTTACATGTAACAAATTTTGTTATATTGTGGAAAGATGCGTTGTCAAATATGACAAAGAAGATAAGAAAGATTTCAAGTACATAGGAAGGAGAGATGAAAGGAGAAACAAAGACAAAAGAGACTACAAGGAAAAAGATAAGAAATATTTCTATATTGTTGAAGAGGATGGTTCTGATAGTAATTCAAATGATCATGATAAAGAAGTTACTTGTTCACCAATAAAAGATGATTTTGATGAAGATGAGAAAACTGCATTGATCTCACATAGTAGTAAGAATGATAGATGGATAATTGATAGTGGTTTCTCACATCATATGACTGGAGATACAAGTAAGTTTTATAAGCTATAACATTATAATGGAAGTAGTGTTAAGTTTGGTAATAATGCACCATGTTATGTGAAAGGTAAACGATCAATTAAATTCAGTGAAAAGATCAAGTGTGACAATGCATATTAGGTTGATGGTTTGAAGTATAACTTTTTGAGTGTAGCATAGTTGATAAACTTAGGCTACAAAGTTTATTTCCAAAATAAGAAGGAAATGATCTATGATGCAACTGGTGAACTAGTTGGAAGTTTGAGAGAAAACAAGAGGTAACTTGTTCTATCTAGACCTATTTGAAGATACTTTTCTATTTGCACAATATGAAGATGTTTGGCTATGACATAAGAGGCTATGTCATTTGAATTTTGACAACTTGGTAAGCATTAGTAAAATGAGAAGAGCTAGAGGGTTACCAAGATTAAGAAAACATGATACAGTAATGTGCAAACAATGTCAAATGGGTAAAATGGTAAAGTCTAGTTTCAAGAAAAAGACATATTCTTCTAATGATATTTTGGAGTTGGTTCATACTAATTTGTGTGGTCCTATTGGAATATAGAGCTATTATGGTTATAAATACTTTATTTTGTTTGTTGATGATTTTTCAAGAATGATGGCTATCATATTTCTTAAGGAAATATCTAATGCATTTCAAATGTTTAAGTGGTATCTTTTTAGAGTTGAGAACAAAAAAGGAAAGAGTCTGAGATCAAACAAAGGTGGTGAATTTATCTCAAATGAGTTCAACATATTTTTCAATGACAAAGGAATAGAGAGGAAAATGAATGGACCAAGGACACCACCATAGAATGGTATAGTAAAAAGAAGAAACAAATCTATTATGGATTTCACAAGAACACTAATGATGGAGAAGGATTTTTCACATAAGTACTGGAGAGAGGTTGTTAGTATTGTAGTCGATACTCTAAACTGAGTTCAAGTGAAGAAAGCAACAAACAAACCTCCTTTTGAACTCTGGAGGATATATATACCAAATGTGAATTATTTAATAGTCTTTGGAAGAAAATGCTATATATTGAAAGATGCAAGAAAAGGTAAACTTGATGGTAAAATTAATGAAAACATATTCCTAGATTATTCCAATAAGAGAAAAGCTTATAAGTGTTTGAATTCTAACGCTAACAAAATTGTGGAAAGTGCAAATGTTAGAGTTGATGAATTTATAGAGATAATTGAAGAAGAACGCAAGAAAGAACTTGAAGATTATAGAAAGTTTGGTTATATCTATGAAGGTGAATCTAACACTGTACATGAACCAAAAAAGGTGGTTGTTGAGCATCAGTAGCTAGACATTGTTGAGGTTCTACATAAGAGATTTGCTAAGCATAGGCTATAGGGGCTGAGTTACATAATGTTACTACCAAACAATAGACAAAGGAAGCCGAGTTACAACCACAGATAATAAGAGATATTGAACATGAAGAATCCAACAAACAACATCATGAGGAACTTGTTGACAATTGGTTATATGTAGTAATGCAGTTTTGTTCATTAATGGCAGCACATGATATACATGTAGAAAACCTCAAAAATAAAGATACTTAGCTTTTGGTACTAAAAAATTTTTCTAAGTATGAAACTGGTTTACATCAGTGTATCATTTTGATGTGTAACTTGTTTATATGATATTATCTATGAGAGAGAGCATAGATGGAGACAATATACATGTTGATGGTGATGTGTATTACCTCAGACATCTGTACAGATAGTATAAAAAAGAGTTATGTAAGATTTGCAAAACATTAGAATTGAAGGTAAAGAAATTATTTGTTTACAAAATAATTACTTGACCAATTAGGGCTGACATCTTAGATGTTTTCTCTAAGTTGGAAAAATATATTTTGGTCTTAGTTGACCTAGCAACAATTTGTGAAAAGGCATGGCATTTATGCAAAGACATCTTGTGAGATTATAGAAAAGTGATTTTTGCAAGTAACATGTGAAAGTTGTGTTTGCGAAGTTTTGTATCATATGCATAAGCAAATTTTGATAACTTGATTTTGTGATCTGAGATTGAGCTAAGGTCAAAGATAAGCTGAAATAAGGTACATCATCCATACTTCTATATTCAAAGAACTTTAATTACTTGTTTGGGCAGTGAGCTCTTCTTGTAATTGAAAGTGCATATTTGGGCAGTGAGTTCTTCTTGCACACATTGTACTACAACTCCTAATTGGAAGTCTCCTAATAGGGACTCCTATGTACCGAATGAGTTTATAGACTCATAATAGGGTCCAATATCTAACAAGGAAAATTTATATTAGTACATCACCTTGTGGGTATCATCCCCACTGCAGTTTTCTCTTGGCCAAGATTTCCCTAGTTAACAAAATATGGTGTTATGAGTTCTCTCTATGCATGTTTACTTTTACTATTCAACATTGCTTGTTTAATTTCTTATGCATGGTTCAAAGTAATAAATAATATCCAGTTGGTGACAAAACTTTGTAGAATACTAATACACCCCCTCTCTCAATATTCCATATTTCTAACAATTGGTATCAGAGCATAGTGACTCAGAAGAGGCTTAACAACTTAAGTAAGATCCCTATGGATATGGAACAATTGATGAGCACCTTGAAGATGCACTTGAAAAAATTGATCTACTTACTAAAGAAAGAGATAAGCTAAAGGATAGATATGAAAACTCCAAAGTATACATTGGACAACTGAAGGACAAGATTGGACATCTCAAATCAAAGCCTGAATCTACTGAATCTGAAACTAGTGATGATGTATATTCAAAACTAAAGATAGAGTAAAAGATCTTGAAGCATGAATTTAAGATTACCAATCTAAAGTTGAGTTTGAAGAATAATCCTAGCAAAGTTGAATCTGATTTGAAGACTGAAAATTCAGATCTTAGAGCGAGTCTAGCAAAGAGGACATCTAAATTTGAAACATTAAAAAACGATCATGAAAAAATTCATAAGTACAACACTATTGTGAAATGTGAGCTAACTTAGTGCAAACTGCAACTTGGACAACTCTATACTAGTAGAGAAAAGCTTGATAAATCAATGTCAATACAAAGACCTACCTATGATAAGACTAGTCTTGGTTATCTATTTAACATGTCTACGAAGAAACCTAAAAGTGGATTTGATCTGAAAGAAAATAAATAAATCTGATGATAAGATTGATTTCAGTCAATCTTTTGATAAATCCAAAGAATTTGAACAAGAGAAGGAAACTATGAAATTGAATGAACCTAAGCAAGTGGAATCTCCTAAGGAAACCAGGTATGAATTTAGAGGTAAGTGTTTTTCATGTAATGAAATAGGTCATGTGAAATCAAATTATACAAATAAGTTATTTAATCATGTTACAAATTTTTATTGTCATAATTGTTATGGTATTGGTCATAAAGTAATTGATTGTAAGAAGCCTAAATATGATAATGATAAAAGAAATAGTAGAATGTCTTGAAATACTAACCTTGTAGATAGAAGAAGATCTAATTAGAGGACATCAAGAGAAGGAAGACATTCTAAAGAAAGAAAGCATATCATGTGTTATAAGTGTAACAACTTTGGACACATGATCTAGAATTTTCAAGAACCTATTGATCAACAGAATCCTAGAAGTAGAACCCCAATATGTCAATTATGCAACAACTTCATACATACAACCAAGTACTGTAGAATGGATAGAAGGAACAATGGAAGGAACTTTAGAATTGATAGAAGGAATCATGAAAGTAACTCCTGAACTAAGAAAGACAATGAAGATAAAACAAATGTAGTTAATGAACTTCAAGAAGAACTTGATGAGGCATTTGTAAAGGGATTAAATATTTATGAGGAAAAGTTAGATGATGTTGAGATAGGAAAATTGAAGTCAAGAATCAAGTTTGATTCAACCAAGTCGAATAAGCTTGTTCATAGCACCTGAATTTGAAAGTTCATTTAGATATTGATCTATGAGTAGTGAAGATGCGAGAAGATGTATCTAGATGAGTTTAGATTGAAGCTAATCTTGCTTGCAATTCAAAGCTTATCAAAACAAGTTGCGAAGGAAATAAGAGTTACTATTATAGTAAAGAAAGTTTATTCTATGATAGAAGATGAAATCTATGTTTTCACAGCAAATTTTGTGGAGCAAAGTTTTGTAGAGAATTTTCATGATGAAAGGAAGCTATAGTGAACCTTGGATAGCATTTGAAAATCAAACAGATGATATTTAGTAGATATTTGATTTCAAAGCGAAATAAACAACTTTTTGAGTTAGCAAAGTATGCAATTAATACAAGTTTGAGTTAGATAAATAGAGTATGAACTTGATTATTTCCACATTGTGATTATCTTAGAGGCATAGAGCACTCATAAGTGATTTGACAAAGTGATTTCGAGAAAAACCTTTCTTTGAAAAAGGTATTTTATCATTTTCTGCACATAAATTCTTTGATAAAATTCTATTTGGAGCAATCATGGACATGTAAGTAGTTCAAAATGTTGAGAATGTTGAGAGACCTAAATTGAAGGTTGTTCTTGTGAAACCCTTAGAGGAAAACCCTAATTCAACTTTATCTATTACTCCAAACAATGTAGTATATTTGGATGATGTAGGAAGTTACTTGTCTAGTAAATTTGAAAATAATGGAGGAGAATTCTTGAACAAAGATATGGAAATTATTTTCAATCATGATATGACTGTAAAGTTCAGATATGAGCATCTAAATGATTTAGACTTAGTCAGATATTACTTTTACCACGAACTTGATACTAAAGAGTGGACTCATATTATATTAAGCATAATTCATAATGAAAATATTTGAAAGGGAGAAGATGTAGTTGACATCTCCATCAACCTTATTGATGAGGTTATTGCTCTTAGTAAACAAGACAATGTATGAATTGGCGGGAAACTAGTTAAGTAGAAGGCAGAACTTAACACTAAGGCAGTTTATAATGGTAAGGCAATGTTGATCAACACCATCAAACAACATGATGTAAGATTCTTGAGCAAAATCATTGCATATTCTACCTATGCAAGTTCTAAGAGTGATGAGTTGTTAGAAGGCTTTATCTATGTAGCTTATAAGATTTGCATTGAGAAGGAGCAAGTAAATTTAAGTGAGATTCTGAGAGTACAACTCTTTGAGAATTTGGAGAAGATTAAGAGAACTAAGAATGGTGTATTTAGATTCCAGTTGTTGATTAATCATATTTTCTTCAATGTACTTAAAAGATTTCCATTTTTATCAGTTACAGAGATCATGAGCAATAAAAGATGCACTATGGATAAGATAACAGATGTATGCAGAAGGTATCCTATAGAGAAAAACTTGGATAGTGGTAATTTAATCATGAGGACATTTCAGAATGAGATGAGACATATATTCAAAATTGTACCCACAATTGTTGACAAATTTAACAATGATATATGTTTTATGATGGATACAAACCTAACTTATTGATGCAAGAGTATCTAGTGGTGTAAGGGCAATCCTGTATCACCCAAAAATATGCTTAGAAATAGTTTTTGATTAATGTGTTTTCATTTCTAGATACCCATTTGGGTCAAATAAAGGTTCCAACTCTCACAGTTCTACTATTAGTGTTCTAGGTTAGAGTTTTTAAGCACCTTGGGATACGTGTAAATGTCAAAAAAATAGGATTGTGTAAATGAGCCATAATTATGGTGAGTTAGAGGGTGTAAATTGGAGGGATGGTTATATTTGTAATTTAGAACACTCCAGAAAAATAATTAGGTCAAAAGGCTTCATGGTTAGAAAGTTATTGCAATTTTTTGCTTCCTGGAGACCTCCTAAGAGTGCTTCAAAGTCAACTAAGGGGCACTAAATGACCTCATATAGGGCCAAAAATAGGGGACGAGTGAAGCTGGTCGATAAGGCTATAGAGAACTTTGAGATCTTTCCAGAAATGTAAACGGTTTGTCAATCAGAGCTACGGTTCAAAAGTTATGCCTCCCAGAAGTTCGACTACTATTTTTGAATTCTTCTAATTTTGAACTGACTTCTAACGTGTTTTTTGGAAACTTCTATTTTGGCGGTGGATGCCAACCAACATATTCTAGAATGTATTCCTAACCCTAAACCATTTGGGCCTTATTTAAGAACATTTCTGGCATTGTAAAAGGGCACTTAGTGGAGTTAGAGAGAAGGTACTGTGTGGAGGATTTCTTTCTCCAGAATCATATTGTTGTAAGCCCATAGGGCATTTTTCATTGATAATAATATCTTCCCTTTTCTTGTGTGTTCATTCTTGTCTTTGGTTGTGTCTCCATCACTTATATTGAAGCAGTAGAACCTTGGGAAACATTTATTGATCCCTTAGGTTATGAGTTAAGTGATGATGTAGCTATTGGTTACATTGATTTAATGTTGAAATTTGAAATAGATCAAGCATCTTACGGATTTGGAACATATGAGGAGATAACTCAATCAACTTACCAAACATCATTAGAGAAAGCATCTCATAAAAGGGTTGCAACTATAATGAAGAAAGCACTATTTGAGGTCGGTATGTCAGAAGAAGAATCACAAGTAGTTAGACAAACAATCTCTAGACTGAAACAAATTGGTGAACAATTGTAATGTATGTGACACCTTTTTCAGTTGGCCAAGCATCTGGTGTATCCATTGTAGCAACTCCTATAGAACAGAGCATCCCATATGCTGCTGTATTAGCCGAGTAACCTAGTGGATCTAAAAGACAATAAAAAAGAGTTAAGCATCAAGCTACTAGACCAGAGAAAAGGAAGAAGACATTATTGACAATTGAAGATTCTAGTGATGAAGAAGAAGAAGAGGAACAAGAAGACAAACAACCAAAGAAGGTTATTATTTCCAAGCAGCCATTAGGTAAAACAAGGCAACCCTGGAAACCAAAGATAAAGAAAACTAACACAACCATTGTTAATGAAGGGAACTTTGTGCATATGAAAAAGTTCTATAATTTGTACAATGACATTGAGAAAGAACATATTGATATCTCTACTATGAGATATATGATTATTAAAAATTTGAATTTCAAAGACATGAAAGGTTTTGTCAATCAGAAAGTTTATGAAAAACTTATAACAAAGAAGGCACCAGTTCGGGAAGAAGATATGGAACTTCAAAAATCGATGATAAGAACTATGTGCAAGACTAAAGATGAAGAAGAAATAAAATTGATGGGTAGACTAGCACCCTATCTATGGAACAAAATGAGGCCAATTGTATTTATGGGTGGTGATAAGAATGTAATAAGAAGTGAAACTGTTGCAGCTATCAATAAAATGATGATTGAGGTAGAGGCAGCTCCTACCACTGTAGAGAAAACTTTGAAAATATCAATAAGTGGTGATACTATGAAAATTGATCAAACAAGTGTTACGATTAACATTGATGATAATCCTTTCGTAAGTTCTAATCAACCTGAGCTCCATTCTGAAGATATTTAGGATCAATTGAGATTGATTAAAGAAGAGAAAAGATAGTTAAAAAATGAAAAGAAGAAGATTGGAGAAGCCAAGTTGAAATTGCTTGAAGAGGAGAAGAAGAAGAAAGAAGAAGAAAAGAGGAGAGAAGAACAAAAAGAGAAGAAATTGGAAGAAGAAAAGAAAGAAGCAAAAAAGAAGGAAAAAGAAAAGAAAGATAGAAGAAGGAAGAAGAAGAGAGAAAATTAAAGAAGGTAGTAGAGAAGAAACAAGAGGAAGATGAGATGAAGGAATCTAGCTCATCCACTCCTATATCTCTTGCTAACCTTACAAGTGATGATGATGACCGATCTAAACTTGATCTCATCTTTGAACAAGTTAATTGAGAAGAACAAGACAACCAAGAGTGTATAGAGAGCATTAATGGAGGTGAATGACATATTGCACAACATCGTGGCAACCAAATATACACAAGCAGACCCTGAACAGAGAGCCAAAGTAGTTGTAAAATCATTTGATGATGAGTTTACAGATTTTTTGAATGTTGTCGAGTCTAAGGCTCAAATTTTACATGATGCTAATCTTTTTAACACCATTTGTCAAAACATTCAAAATAATTTGCTGAGTCTTGATACTTGTATCAAGTACTTATGAAGATGTCAATAAGTTGGGAAGGTACTGTACATCAAATGTAATTTATCTCATAAGTTGACCAAATATTTGGATAGCAAGATTCAAGGGAAGCTAAGTGAGTTGGAAGCTCTAACTAGTTAGATACAACAACCCTCTTGCAAAGTTGATGAGTTTAAAGGACAAGTTGTCAGTGTTCACATAGATATCAAGAAATTGCAACTTGAAAAATAGCACGTTTTGAGAAGACTATCAGAATTTAGAGAGTCTATTGCTCTAAAGATATCATCCATTGAGAGGCAGTTGGAGGAATGTGTCAAAGCAAAAGACACTTATTCCAATTTCACCTACTCCAACATTAATGCAGTTGACATTACATCATATGCCTTATGTGCAATGCTCACTACTGCCGAAGCAACAAAGAACACATGGGAGAAAGGTATGAATAGTCTAAAGGAAAACTTTGATGATTGTTGAAGATAATAGTAGCTTGAGGGAGCAAGACAAAAATTTTGATAGTTTTTTGAATTTTTTTTTTTTTTGATGGCAGATAGACAACACTTTTTGATAGTTTTTGAACATTCTGGCCTTTGTCATTGATGTCAAAGGAGGAGAAGTTGTAGAAGAAAATTGTAGTAAGTTATGTATGTAGTAATCATATCAAAAGGGGGAGCATTTGTAATATGAAGTATATGTAATAGATGATAAGTATTTTAAGTTTTGATAAGGTTTTTGTTACTTAGCCAATTTTCCTTACTTTGTTGCCATCAATGCCAAAGGGGGAGATTATTGAAAATTGGCTATATGTAGTGATGTAATTTTTGTCATTAATGGAAACACATGATGTACATGTTGTAGAAAACCTCAAAGATAAAGATACTTAGCTTTTGGTACTCAAAAAATTGTCTAAGTATGAAACTGGTTCACATCAGTGTATCATTTTGATGTATAACTTGTTTATATGATGTTACCTAAAAGAGAGAGGTTAGATGAAGACAATATAAATGCTGATGATGATGTGTATAACCTCAAACATTAGTACAGATAATATGAAAAAGAGTTATATAAGATTTACAAAACAACAAAATTGAAGGTAAAGGAATTATTTTGTTTACAAAATAATTACTAGACTAATTAGGGCCGACATGCTAGATGTTTACTCTAAATTGGAAAGGTATATTTTGGTCTTAGCCAACCTAGCAATAATTTGTGAAAAGGCATGGTATTTATGCAAAGACATCTTGTGAGATTATAGAAAAGTGATTTTTGCAAGTAACATGCGAAAGTTGTGTATGCAAAGTTTTGTATCATATGCATAAGAAAATTTTGATAACTTAATTCTGTGTTCCAAGATTGAGTTGAGGTCAGAGATCAGGTGAAATAAGGTACAATATCCATACTTCTATATTCAAGAAACTTTAATTACTTGTTTTGGAAGTGAGCTCTTCTTGTAATTGAAAGTGCATGTTTGGGCAATGAGGTCTTCTTGCACACATTGAACCACAACTCCTAATAAGGTTGGAATCTCCTAACAAGGATTCAAAGTCTCCTAATAGGGACTCCTATGTACTAAATGAGTTTATAGACTCTTAATAGGGTTCATCCTCTAACAAGGAACATTTATATTAGTACATCATCTTGTGGGTATCATCCCCACTGGGGTTTTCCCTTGGCTAGGGTTTCCCTAGTTAACAAAACATGGTGTTATAGTTTTCTCTCTGCATATTTACTTTTACTGTTCAACATTATTTATTTGCTTTGTTATACATAGTTCAAAGTAATAAATAATATCCAGTTGGAAACAAAAGTTTATAGATTACTAATTCACTCCTCCTCTCAGTATTCCTTATTTCTAACAAAACCAAGATTTGAACCTATATTGGTAAAGTATGTAAGGAGACATCATGCACCAGAAAAAAATATTGGAGATAAAGGTTCAAGAGTTTTGACAAGAAGAATATTGAAGAATAACACATGTTTATTATATGAGTTTAAGCCCAATCTATCAAAGATGCTTTAGAGAATGAAAATTGGATCAAGAAAATGAATGAACAAATTGATGAGAACAAACCATGGACATTGGTACCCATACCTAAAGATAAAATTGTGATTGGTACTAAGTGGGTGTTCACAAACAAGCTGAATGGGAAAGGTGAAGTCACAAGGAACAAGGCAAGACTAGTTTGTAAGGGGTATGCACAAGAGGAAGGGGTTGACTATGGTAAAAATTTTGCCCCATTCACAAGGTTAGAAGGAGTGAGAACTTTTTTTGAATATATTTCTTACAAAGGATTCAAAATGTAATAAATGGATGTAAAATTTGTATTTTTGAATGGAATTCTATTAGAAGAAATCTACATTGAACATCCTAAAGGATTTGTTGATCCAAACAAAAAGAATATGGTTTATAAGTTACAAAAATCTTTATATGGTTTAAAGCAAGCCCCTCGGGCATGGTATGAAAGGTTACACAATTACTTGGTAAAGATTGATTTTGCGAGAACTAATGAGAATAACAATTTGTATCTAAAAAGTGAAGTTGAAAACAAGATATTGCTCGCTGAAATTTTTGTTGATGACATCATAATTGGAGGAAATGATTCATTAAGCAAGTTATTTGCTAATCAAATGAAAAAAGAGTTTGAAATGTCAATGTTTGGAGAGATTAAATTATTTGTTGGTTTGCAAGTTTATCAAATGAACAAAGGTATTTTCATTACTCAATCAATGTATATCAAATAAATTTTGAAGACCTTTCATATGGGAGATTGAAGACTAGTTGAAACACCAATGTTGACTAGACATAAATTTTTAGAGAATGATGATTCTACTGAGGTGAATCAAACATTGTATAGGTCTATGATTAGGAAACTACAATATGTTGTAGATAGAAGACCTAGCATTGCATTAGTTGTTGGAATTGTTGCCAGATTCTAAGCTAATCTAGAGAAAATCATATGATGGTAGTAAAAAGGAGATTGAGATACCTGAAAGGAACAAAAGGCCATGGCCTATGGTACAAGAGGAGGAACTAATTTGAAGTAAAAGTTTGCATAGATGTTGATTAGACATGAAATGTTGATGAAAAAAAGAGTACAAGTGGAGGAGCTTTTTCATTGGGTAGAAGATTGATTTCATGGACAAGCAAGAAGTAGAATTGTATTTCACAATCTACATCAAAAGTTGAATATGTTGTTGCAGTAGTGAATTGTTCAAATATTGTATGGCTCAAAAAATTGTTGAAAGGCATGAAGGAAGAAATCACTAAATATGTTGTGATTTATTGTGATAACACAAGTTCTATAAATATATCAAAGAACCTTGTGATGCATACAAAGACTAATCATACTAAGATCAAATATCAAAACTTGAGAGAGATGGTACAAGAGAAAGAAGTGAGACTGACATATTCACTAAGGCACTACCTAAGAATGCTTTTGAGTACCTAAGAAGAAAGTTAGGGGTCATCTCCCTACTTGAAGCAAACTGAGTAGAGATGTTACATTGCACCAATCTGTAAGAATCAAAATATCATGAATATTGATGCAAGATGTTACACTTTAGGAGATGCCTAAAGGTGTGAAATGGAAGATACTGACATATCAGTAGAAGAAGCTACAATGAGTTTATGAAGAGATGTCATACATGTATCAATCAAAGCAATGACACGAAGATGTGTGTGTATGTTATGTATTTGGCATTATTTTCAAAGAGGGAGATAAGTAATATTGAGTTAGCATACAAGTAGAAATAAAGAGGGAGAGAACGTATGAATTATTAGATAAAGAGGGAGATGAGTATGGCATTGACGAGATCAAAGAGGGAGAGTCTTACTGAGAAGGTCAAAGGGAATGATTGTTGTTAAAGATGTTGACATATGTTGATGTTTCTACAAAGAAGTATGTGTACTAAATTGATAGAGGTAGTATCTTGAATTGATTGAATGAGAAATGAAAGTAAGAAAGAGAGAACACAAACACACACACACACACACACACACACACACACAGAGAGAGAGAGAGAGAGAGAGAGAGAGAGAGAGAGAGAGAGAGAAATATACAATGTTGAAGCCTTTTGGATTGCTTAGTAACTAGTATAGTAAGTGAAGTCTAGGAGGTGTTTTCATCAATGCCAAAGAGGGAGATTGTTGGAAACTACAATTAGATCAATTGTTATGTTGTCATTGATATTGAACCTATTGGTAAGAAAGAGTGTTAAACCTATTAGAGAGACATTTACTAAAAATTTAGAGTGTCATATAATTTGATTGATGAAGAGGATTTGAAAAGAAGAAATGATGAGATGACCTAGTGAAAGGTTGAGTTGAGATGTGTTAAGTATCATGGAAATACAATGGGCACTTGATAAGTTAGTCATTGACAAGATAATGTGTTGTTTAATCAATAAATGAAGAGTAGAAGAAAATTGGATGAAGCTAAGAGTTGAAACAAGTAAAAAGGATAAGCTTGACCAAGTATTAGTAATGCAAGGTCAATTAAGGAGTTGAAGAAGAATATTAAGGAACTTCAATAGAAGCACAACAAACCAGTTCAAGATAAGTGTTAGTTATTGCTAAGAAAATGTATGAGCAAGTGTAGTTGTGACCAAGCAAAGTAATGGATGAGCGAGCATGTTGATGCTGAGTGAGATAATATAGTGATTTCCAAGGTACACAATGATAACCACATTGAAAAACATAATGATTGCCAAGTGTCAACAAAAGTTGAAGTTTCAAAAAGATTTGAGTTTGAGGCCAACACAGCTAGAATTTTGAGTTATTCAAAGTGCATGAAAGATAAGGATTGATGAGTTGGCATATTTAATGTATGAGGAGAGTTTGTTACATGATCTAAGACAAGGATTCGATTATAATATTCTAGAAGAAGAAGGAGAACAAAAAGATGGAAGGATTCGATGAATCTGACACAACCCTAAGATTGACTGTGATATTTAAGTAGAAAAAGATTGAAATTACCTATTTAAGGAGGCATAAGGAATGAGTTACAAGGATGGTTTGTGGTTGATTGATGATCTTAAGGAGAAGTTATGAAGAGGTAAAAAAAAAAGGTGAAGTGTGAAGAGTTTGTGAAGTGTGATTGCTTGAGGATGTGCCATATAGATCACTGATGGAGATGTGAATGAAGGCCAGTCAATGAACCAAAAAATGAGTGAATGAAGATCTGAATTTGCAAAATGAGTTGCATTTTAGAGATCAAACCTATTGTTACATTCTAACCATTGTATTAGTCAAAAATCATTAATCAAGGTTGACGTAATAGTCATTTTGTAAATCCTTTAATTAAGGTGACATTCTAATGGAATGTTCTAAAGTCCTCTAACTAGGCCACTCTTAATAGGGTGATTAAATCCTTTAACATGGTGACATTTAATAATGTGTTGTATAACATTTAACAGGGTTGGCTCTTAATCGAGCTTATTTTAGAAGAGAGAAAAATTGGTAGCATGTCACTTGGTGATTTTTCCCAAATTGGGTTTCAAACCTATTATTACATTCCAACCATTGTATTGGTAAAAAATTATTTAATCAAGGTTGACGTAATAGTCATTTTGTAAATCCTTTAATCAAGGTGACATTCTAATGGAATGTTCTAAAGTCCTCTAACTAGGCTAGTCCTAATAGGGTGATTAAATCCTTTAACATGGGGACATTTAATAATGTGTTGTATAAACTTTAATAGGGTTGGCTCTTAATCGAGCTCATTTCAGAAGAGTGAAAAATTGGTAGCATGTCACTTGGTAAATTTTCCCAAATTGGGTTTCAACCTTAAATCCTAGTCTCAAAAGTGCTATTATCATGTGTGGATGTTATTGTTTTGCATGTTATATTTTATAGTAGTTTATTTACTAGAAGTTGACACATATAGAGATAGTGAGTTAAGATATTACATGAAATGTTAAATTACTAATGATATGTTATAGAGACTGAGTGGGTATCTGGGTTTAATTAAGTTGTTTGGATTGTTTAAAAGTTGAATTGGTACATCTAGACCTAAGAATAAATCATTCAACCCCTCCTCCCCCCCATTCTTAGTTATTCTAAATCATTATAACTACTTACTAAGGTCATAATGTAAGTATGGTATAAGGTTATTGACAAAAATGTCAATGAACTCATTCTCAAGAAGTTGTTGAGGATATTTAGAGTATAGCTTCATCCACTTTTACGAGAAAGTGACAAAAGGTTCCCCATATTTTTTCTTAAAGTTGCATGGATCAAGCATAGTGACGTGATGTTGAATGTTGTAGGAATAATTTTGAATAAACCTTTGAACAAGTTCATCGAAAGATTTGAGTGGAGGTGTGATCTTAGTAAACCATTCTATTGATTTCCCATTCAAATGCCTTGGGAAAAGTCTCATGAGATAAGTGTTGTCATGCATAAAGTCCATATTAAGAGCATATAATTTTATTATATGATCACGTGGATATCGATTGCCATCTTATTTTTCATACTTAGAGATCTCAATATCTCTAGGCAAAGGGATCATGTAGAGACTTTTGTCAAAGGGTAATGCACATATAGTTTCCATAGGCAAGGAGGACTTCAGTTTTTCTTTCTCTTTCCTCAAGTTTGATACTTCCATCTTTAAGTCTTGTATCTAGTTTATGGAAATCTCAAAGGTTATTTCTTTTGAATCATCTTTTGAACATCAAAATTGTGTGACAATTCTAATCCTTTAGAAGCTAAGTTCTTGAAGTATTGGTCTCAATTTTTTTCCAAAGTTTTGTGCATAATTTTTTGGAAATAATTATCTTGCTTGAATTTCAAGAGGTCTTGATCAAAAACATCATTATCTACTTCAATTCCATGTTGAGACCTATAGGAAGCATACCCATGATGAGAATATCTAAGTGGAAACTCAAAACGATTAAGATGAGACCTTGGAGTCCTAGGAGTAGTATTGTTTCCATGGTTTCCATTGTTTGCAAAGGGATTGACATTAGCATTGCCCCTAAATACATTAGCATTATTTTCACCAAAGATATTAATAGTGATCATAGCTTCCATAGGACTTTCTTGTTCATCTAAGTAAGCCTTTTTCTCTCTTTCTAGTTGCAATCTATCATTAAAGAGGTTGTCCAAGTGTTTATTTATTTCCTCCCTAGACATGGCAAAACAAAAATTGTGCTTAGTCCTAGGAGTTTCAAGTGTATTGCCACAATGGTTAAGTGGGTCAAGCCAAGTGGCAAATTTATCTTCCTCTACTCCATCAAAGATAGGTTCGATTTCAAAGTGTTGTTTATGTTGACATCTAGTAGGGGAAGGTAGCTCTTCAAAGCTAATAGTAGGATGACTTCCTTGACCAATTTGATACCTAGTTGTAATTTCCATGTAAGAGATAGTATTTAGATCATATGATAATGCAAGACAACTTGGAATCCAAACTTAGAAAGTAAAGTGCTCACTTGTCAAAGATAGAGAGTGATGGAGTATTAAAGTGAGTTGTCAAGAAAAGTGCCCAAGTAATTTACAACACAAATGACTTGAGTCAAGAGATAAGTGAGTAGCTAAATAGCTAAGTAGATTGATGAGTGAGATGACAAGTGAACAACTTTCCAAATCAAGTATGTAACCAATATGCCAAGGTAATCTTTTTTAGCTTAAATAGTCCCAAACAAACATATTTCAGATTAGAGAACCAATATGAACAAGTATAGTGTAACACCCCACTAGGGATCCCCAAATAAGTTAACCTATAATGTCACTAAGTTTGTTAAACATTTTTTTTTTGAAGTTAAAGCAATCAAGATATAACATAGCAAAAGTAATAACTCACATACATACAAAGAAATACAATAAAAAATACATCTCTCAAAGGTTCCATAACCTTGAATCAGACACATAATTTTTAATAAGATTAAATCTGATAAGTAAACAAAGTTTGTGTCGTAGAATAACCATAGGTACAAAGTTACATAAAAGAATATACAAGTACATAAGGTGCCACATGGCATAACTAGAATGCATAATTGTCCTCTACACAAGTCATAGGGTATGGAATGCTAAAAGAATATACATTGTGATAAGATACAACATCTCACAAGATCTCAAATAATCAAAGTACAATATACCAAAATATGACCATAGAACATAATTAGAAAATAAGAAGAATAGAACAACTTCACAAGGTACATCCAACATTGAGATTCAACTATTGGATCTCAATGGTATAAGAAACACTACCACTTGACCTCGTAGAACCTAAGTGGCCCACTCCCACCATGTTGAGGAGATAATCTCAAGTTCCAAATGGGTAACAATCCAAAAGTCATAATAATAATAATCTAGGTCAAGGAATCCCAATAAAAATCTATTTCAAAGGTACCAAGTACACAAGTAACATATAATCCTAGAGGTAACAAAGACACATAGGAAACCTAATATGCATGTGGGAAAGTGTCATCACATAAGTCACATAAGGAATCCTAGCTTGTACCAGCACTCAAGGAATGGGCAAGGTAACACACTGACCCTTGTTAATTCATTTAAACCCCATTAATGAAATATTATCACTTATTAATACAACTTACAATGGGTTACCCAACTAGTCTCTTTAGGGCTCTGACCTCCATTACAAGCCACTTCCCAATATACATATAGATAACCTACCCTAAGCTCATAAAATTATATCTCATAAATCACAATAATCATATCAGTCATATACAAGTAGCTGGAAAGCACCAATAGATGACCACTCAAAAACTAGTAGGTTAAACCAAGAAAATCATAAGACATGAGCTTACAAGAATAAATCGATCTCATCACAAAAACACATGAATATACCACATGGTTGTGAATTAAATAATCATGACAAAACAACATCACATAAAAACATCGTAAAAATATCCGCTTCCCAAACCATTGGTAGACATTCTTAATTAGCCAAACTACTAGGTTTTCACAAACCCCATCACATGATAAAACATAACATCTCAACATGCATTTAAAACAAGTGTAGTTATTCGGTCATTTTAATTTTTAATATATTTCCATAAAATTGATTTGTGTCAAATTCAAGTTTTCATTTCATAATCATTTCACAGTTGGATAAAGGTTTCAAGTTTAGATCGATAAAAAAATGCCTTCCAAATAAACTACATGTTTATTATAGTCCAATGATAATCCACATGGAGAATTATTTCATCTAAACTTTACCCACAATTTTGATTTAATTATATTTAAAAAGTACAACTATAGAAATTAAATAATAATTATATTTAATAAATATTAAATTCAATTTAATAAAAAAATCAAATTTAATACTATTAAGTTATAACCAAAATTTAATTACACTAAACTTTAATTTAATTATATTACAAACTAAACTAATTTTAAATTAATTCTAAATTACTTTTAAAATAATATCAAATATTATATATAAAAAATTAATAGTAATTAAAATTATTACTAAAACTAATAATGATAAAAAATTAAATTAAGTTAAAAAAAATAGAACTTACCATTCTTTTAGAGCCTATAGGCTAGATGCTACAGTAGCCTGTGAGGCTTCCCAATAATGCTTACGACTATTGTATAGTTTGTAAGGCTTCCCAACAATGCTTACAACTACTACTAGCAACTCTCATAGTTGCTACAACAATGTGAGCCACTACTGCAACTCACGATCACTAGGGTAAGGGGGTAGGGGAGGTGGTGGTCCTCACCTTTCATTTATATATTTATTATTTAATTTTAAAATAAAAAATAAAAAATCCTGCTTCTAGAACATGTTAATTATCATAGTAATATATTTATTACTGTGACTATATATATATATATATATGTATGTATGTATGTGTATATATGTATATATATACATATATGTATGTACATATATATATGTATATATATACATATATGTATGTATATATATACATACATATATGTAGATATATACATATATGTATATATACATACATATATATATGTATGTATATATACATACATATATATATGTATGTATATATACATACATATATGTATACATATGTATACATATGTATATATATACATGTATATACATGTATATGTATACATATGTATATATATATACACATACATATATATATACATACATACATATGTATATATATACATTCAACCAATCAATATACAACCAATCAACCAATCAAAATTAATTAAAAAATAATATTTTGTTGAGTCTAAACCCTACCCATGAACTAATTTTCATCAATTCAAATCTTTTGAATAAGGGTTTCAAATTCCTTTTTCTTTCACAGATGTTTCAACAATGAAGAACAATAAACTTCTAAACAAAGGTTTCTAGTTAAAATGTGTTTTCCATAAACATAATTGATATAACAGGCACAAAGAAGACAAAAGTTTCTCAAGTGATTTCCTACAATAAAGTCTATGAGATTCCTACCTTAATTTGATGCTACAATCTGACAATAGCTCAATGATTGCATAATTCACGTCTCCCAGATCCTTTAGAAATTTCTTGTCTTTCAATCTTTGAAATTGAGCCTCCAAACTTGTGTGTAGAAACGAGCTCGAATCTCTTAATAAAGAGTATAACCCTACCTAGGGTTTCTAGTTTCACAAGCATGCATGCATGATTAGTGCTTTTAAATTAGAATAATAATTATTTAAACTATTACCACTCGATTTTACTTAGCAAGACATTTTAAGAAGATTATTATTTTAACCAATAATAATATTTAAATGAAACTTCTAAATTTATTATTTTTTAAATAAAATAAATAAAATAATAAAAAATTAGCCTTTTAATTAAATCTTTTAATTTAAATATTATAATTAATTAATTTATCAATTAATTAAATATAATATAATAAATTTTTCTTTATAAATTTTTATTCAATTAAATCATTTAATTACCTCTTAGCTTGATTTAATTATACTTGAAAATCACAACATACCCACAAACTTAATAAGATAAAACTTGACTACAAATACAAAGTGAGAAATCAAACTCAAAGGCCACAATCTTGAATTCATGTCAGTTTGACGAATATGGAAAGGTGAAAAACTTAGATACTTGTCCTTTATCTTAGAACAATTAGGCTTGGATTTAGGATTTGGACTTGAGGACTGGCTCCCCTCTTTACCATTAAGTTACTATGATATGGCATGCTCATCTAGCAATTCAGGGAAGTCGATGCCCGGTACCTGCAATCTGCATAAAAGCTGAACATGTACATATGCATATATATGTTAACTAAACATGTAATGGCAGAGACTGATAGATCATGTAGATCTCGACTAGAAAATGACTACAACTCCCTCCCTCAACCACATTAGATATGTCAAATATAAAGTAAACATCCATTTACACCATACACATGCAAGTATGAGGTAAGTAACCATAAAACCACATATAAATCATTCATATAACTGTCATCATGAAAACAACTAAAATCACTATATGAAGTATACAAAGCATCATCATCAAATGAATCACCATGGACACATAAAATATACGAGTGCAAAGTAGCTCATTAAATATATATAAATCAAACATGTAAATAATATCAACCAAATCAGGTAACTAAGTACCACTAAATCAAATAATGTAACTATGAAAGCTAGCCTAAAAGAATTTGACACTATGACTTAAAATAAAACTAGGGGTAGGCACTACATTAGATACCTTATATTAGCCAAGAATGAGTTTAAATTCAAGCCAACTAAATGCAAAAATTGGGAAAAATATAGTAAGCCAAGTGATAGTAGGATAACAAATAGGTTTGTACGATACTTTGCAAGAATCAAGATGATACTTTAAGGAAAAATAATACTCTAGATTATGGAAGTGCGACAAAAAATGTGATAGTAGTATGATAGTTCCTATGAAGCAATACGATACATGAAGGTTTGTATGACATTTCTCATAGTTGCATTTTGACAGTTTACTAGTAAGACACTTTGTGGCTTTTTTGTGATCAAAAGACCTAAGTTGACTAATTTTTTGACCAAATGTTCTTGAGTGACTGTTATGAAAATATTGATTTTTTTTTTTTCTGATAGTAAAAGAAACAAGTTTTGAGTAGCAATCTTGATGCAAACACACATCTTCAAACAATTGGACAATGGACAAAGTAACCTTGCTAATATAGGTACCTATGAGGTCTTGAAAAGTAAAGGCCAATGAAACTTCCACTTGTGTATGTCCAATAAGATTTCCACAGGTCTCACACATTCGAAAACACATGAAGCGAGATCTACCTAAGACTACAAATCAATACTCAATGGCTTGATCCACAACTTAATGCTCCCTTACCTCACACAAAGTGGTTTCCCACAATAGATGTTAGCTTTGTCATTGAAAGATTACCCATATCTAAAGGAATACATATGGTGAGTGTAAATCTTGGGGTTACCTAGATAGTTTACTAGGATCAATCCTTTCACCAAGATATTGAGTGTAAAAATAATGTAGCTTCTAACTTATGGTTCTTAGTAAGGGTTTTGTTCATAACACCATTCTTGCACCCGATTCATAATTCTTGCACCTGATTCATAATGGGTGCCTCACAGCCAAAAGAGTACCTAAAGCATACCCACTTATTGATTTCCTTATAGTCATATACCTAGCTTTTTTTTGTTCCAACTTGGGTTGTTGCTATTGCTATCTTTTCACAAAATAGCAGGCCCTCTAAAGGAGTAAATCTCACTAGGAGATTAAACAAAATGGATCCACACCAAGGAGCTCATGATTTTTGATTTTCCATAAGAGCAAAGAGCATACTCTCCTACTCCCCAATGCTTCCCCCAAACACACCAATCAAGTTTATTAATACCACTAAAGAGTGGTATATGCAACTAAATTTCTTTTCCCATGAAGAGTCAAGATATATGTTTTGCCTTTAAGGGAAAGAAACATACATTGCTATCAACAAAAAAACCCTTACTTGTGAGTTTTATGTGCCTATGAAGTGAAATAACAACTAGTAGATGAAACCACAATGAAATGAAATGAAGACTCAATAAATTTTTTTTGTTTTTGTGCTTGGGCATCCCTATAAACAACTATTAGTAGCCCTTTTTTAAGGTTATTTTCTCCTTTAGCAAAGCAAGAAAACAAGAAAGTCCCTACAAAACCACAAGCTTAGGGCATCAAATAAGTACAAAAACTCAAAGTAACCCTCCAAGACCATCGTTAGGAGTTACTAGAAAACCATAAATCCAAGAATGAAATATTGAAGTGCAAACTAAAACCCTAGACTCTGATTATGCAAGTAGATTAGACTAGGCGATACTTCACTAGCTAACAAAGAGTCATAAAATATACCCTACTAAATTTGTATCATACTTTAGTCTAGTATGAGGGGGGGGGGGCACCAAATAGTATGAAACTCTGCATGAGGCAATATGATAAAGCACAGAGAAGAAGTACGATAGTCAGAACTAGAAGAGTATCGTACTTGAGTAGAATGGAATTTCATACAACAATATAGAAAGTGTCGTACGATATCTCTAGATGCAAAACAAAATTCAAAACCTATAAGTGCAAAATCCAATGAAAGGAAATTTAAAATGAGCTAAACTAAGAAGTTGAGCCCCATGGTGGGCACAAAAAATGTATGCTCAAAATGTGAACACACTTATATAGACCATTATTCTTGAGAGAACCCATGATGAAGAGCATCCCAAGAGGTGGTCTATAACTTTCTATATATGATGTGCAAAGATTCAATGATAGTGTGGTGACATTCAAATGAACCTAGTTAGGAAACCCTTGCAAGGTGTACCATAGACAAAAGATCCAAAGGAGTAGAGGCAAGAGTGCCAATATCCAAGAATCACAAGTATGCAATGCAAATGTAAGAGCAAGCTAACAAAGAGTTACACTATGTGAGCTAAGTTATTGGATACAAGCAAATATAAGATAAGAATGCAAGTAAGCTACAATGCAAGTAAACAAAGTAAGCGCAAATGTACTCAAGAGTGAGTAAGAAAAATGAGAGCATAACAATAGAGTGAAAGCATAAGGTATGATAGAGTGAGGAGAGAGCCTCTTTTTAAAGAGAAATAGAAGGTAGGGAATACGATGCAAAATCTATGGTGGAGAATCAATCTCATGTCGATTTTGTGCACAAGAATCTCCAAGAGGCAAAATCAATGGCAGTGTTTAAGAGGCAAAAGATGTGTGGAGGAGAATCAAAGTTATTTTCAAAATAAAGATTCCTCCCACATAGAAAAGTGTGCCCTCCATGTGTAGACAAAATGGTTTTCTTATATTTTTAAAATAGGAAAATTACTTTTCATTGGCATACATGGAAACAAAGGGACTTTGGGGATTATTTAATTAAAAGGGGACAAGGTTCTTTTAATTAAATAGGAACTTAGGATAAGGTGGCCAAACCATAGGTTATAATCAAATAAATAGTAAAGTGATGGTTTGCTAAAAAATAAGTGATATATAAATTATGCAAAATTGTTAGAAAGGGGGCTCATAGTCTAGATGACCATTTTTAGTTTATAATAGATAACACCTAACCATGTCTTTGTAATCTTCTAACAGACACAATCTCTTGACTAGGTGCACTTCAGGAGAGTGAAAACTTTGTGAGGATCAACTTGTACAGCATTCTTTTACCAACATTCTTGCCTTCAATTGGAGATACAAAATCCTTCCTTTGAATTGAAACTTGTTTTCCTTCCACTTGCTTTAATAAGGGTTTCTTGTACACACACTTCATCAAAGTTAGATGGACTAAAGATCAAGATTGTATGTTTTAAATTTGAATGCAATTTACCTATAATAAAGTTTCTTGTGTATAAATATGAATACCAAGAGTAATTACTTTCTTTCTAAACACCTATGCACATTCTTTCATTCTTTATCCTTTTCCTTATCTTAGATTTTTCCAATCCATATCAACTTGTTGCATATAACCCAAAGGATGAAATTGCTTCCTTAAAGAAGAGCTAAATCCATACCAAGGTGGAATATTTTCACCATGTATAGAAAGATAATCTTGAATCTTACTCTCCCACCAAGGTAATGTAGTTCGTCACATTTGAAGAGTAGGAAGTTGGATTTTGGAAGAATTGTTCAAGATCTATTGAACCTTGTAATACACTTCTTTCTGCTTAAGCCAGTTATCATTTTTTAATGCATCTAGTTCATCATTATATATAGGCAAATCAATTTTTACATCAAGCATTAAAGGTGTTTTCACATGTTGCATCTTTTTAGAAGAAGTAGATGACAAACAAGAAGATGATTAAGAAGATGGAGACAGAGGTTCATGAGGGTCACTAAAACCTCCTAATCCTTTTCCTTTGTCCTCTTTTGATGAGGATTTAGCTACCTCCTTCCTAGCCGTGTCTTCCTTTCTCTTCTATTTCTCTTGCCTCTTTTCAAAAAGAATGTCCACCAATACCTTCTTTCCAAAAAATCTCTCTGGAAAACTTATGTATCAAACCCGAGAAGATTTTGTTCATGTGTCAATCTTCAACCTATGAAAAGTATTTCTTTTCCCAATCTTTAGTTTGAACTTAGTAAGATAACCTTCTCCTTGATTTAATCTCAACCTAGTTATCATTCAATCTACAATTTCTTACAAAAGTGGCTCTTATACCAAACTTGATTTGTAATTAGTGGTTTACAACTTAAATTATAAATTAATCCTAATTATAATTTTTCTCAATTCATGTAGAATGTTGTGATTATGCTCTTTAACTATTGAAATTATACTTAGGTACACTTATACATAATTGGATGAAATTAATTAATTACTAGAATAAGGCAATTAGAATTTAAAACAAGAACTTAAAATAAAATAAAATAGCTCTTTTAATATTGCCAAGCAAAATATATTTTTATAATATTCAATCTTTTAAGAACTTGCATACAATTTCTTCACAATCTCTCTTGTTTACAATTTTTTGTGTGTAATAATACCTTGTAAATTTTCTCTCCTCCGAAAACTCCCCACTTTCACAAGCATAAAAATTCTCCAAGCTTCCTTTGTAAATTATTTGAATTATTTCTTCAAGTCCCCCTTAGCCTCCAATGCCCAAACTCACCCCCTTTATATACAAAAATATTTTCCTATTATAGTTAAAATCATAATATTGTACAAATCTTCTAAATTTCCCTTGCATAGTAAAAATATTTCACATATCTCCTATTAAAACAATTTTCTGTCATTTTTTTATGACAAAAGTTATCCACAACCTAATGCAAGGGAATCCTGAGTGTAAGGACAATCTTACATCACCCAAAAACATTTTTAGTTTGTGTTTTTCAGTAAGGGTTATCTTAGTGTAGAATTGTTATTTCTAGAAGCTTACTATTATTTTGTAAGTTATTTGTTTGAGCTCAGAATGTTTTGATTTCTTCCTTGGAGGTTCACTTTGGATATATCATCCTACTTGTAAAGTTTCATTCCAAGATTGACAACTATATGGACAACTATGGGGTATCTTTTCTAGATTTAGTATATTTACTAATTCCAAAGAGACAATATTTGAAATGGATCTTGAATCTATAACAACTTTGGACAACTTAACTTGGATCTTGTAGTTGATCTTGAACAAAGTTCTTCTTTACGGTGGTTCAATCTTCACAGGTTCCTTGTGCAAAATCCTTCTAATCATTAGGGTTTCCCCCATTTTTGATGTCAAGTTCACTTTAGGATATGTGACACTCATTGAACCCTCATTTAGTAATGTGGATCTCCTTTCTCTACTATGAGAGTTTTAGGCCTTCTCTTGATACCTATAGGATAGGTGCCCCACTTGGTTGCAGTTATAACAACTCTTATTGGAGGATTTGGATTACATTCCTGGTCCATTTGTCCCTCCTCTTCTATTAGGTATTCTCCCATTATATCCTCCTCTACTATTTGAGTCCTCTACACTCTATCCTTGAATAGACTTACTGTAAGACCTTTGGTTAGAAATTCTTCCTCCAATAATGCCTCTAACTCTAAAACTTCTCCCTCCTCTACCTATATTATTGCCTTTCTCTATCTTCTTTCTCAACTTCTTCTTTTCCCTTAGGGCTAGTTGGAAGCATTTATGTACTATTTCTGGTGCCAGCATGAAAACCTCATCTTGAATGTTCAATCTCAAACCGTTCAAGTATCTTGCAACCTTATCAAACTCATATTCAAGTCTCTTTGACCTAAGACTTAATTTGTGAAATTCCTCAATATAATTTCTTGCATCTAGGTCTCTTTATCTACGATTCTATAACTTGCTATGCATTTTGACTTCATAGTCAATGGGAAAAAATTGACTCTTAACCCTGGCCTTCATCCTTTCCCTATGAATCGATCATGTTGTTTCCTTCTTTAACCCTCCCTTGAACAAAATCCCACCATGAGAAGGTAGAACCTTCCAACTTGGCTTTTTCCAATTCATATCTCTTATCCTCTAAGACTTCTATGTATCCAAAGTAGTTGGTCAAAGATTCATCCCAATATATCATTTCCTTAGGGTCTAGACTAACACTAAGCATAGGTAATCCCTTAGTAGCATCTATGCTCACTAATTTTAGTGCCTCTACAAAGGAATTCTGATCTAAAGAAAACTTTAGTTACTTTGAGGTTTCTGTTAGTTTGTGGTGATCTATCAAGGAAGTACTATACACATTTCATAATTCTTTGGGGCTTCAAAAAAAATTTGGGCCCTATTTTATCGAGATTTTGGGTTGACATGTAATTATTTATTATAACCCTAAAGCGGTAAAAATACTTGTATAAAAGGGCTTAGGGTTAGGATTTTTTTCATAAGGTGTGATGTGAAATTGCTTCTTGCAACAATATTGAGATGTAAGGGATTACAAATTGTAATCAGGTTGTAATCACTAGATCATAATAATATTGGACTTGTTGTTTGGTGGACATAGCCCAGGGTTTAAGTGAACCACATTAAATCTTGGTGTCTTGTGTTCTCTTTTGTGTGATCCATTGTTTTTCTAATATTGTTTATATTTGCATGTGATTGTTATTTCTGTTAGTGGTTAAATCCTAGCAGTTTCTTGTTGCCCATCCCCCTTTTCTCCACTTTCATTCCATCCTTCCTTCACCCTTCCTTTGTCTTTCTACAACTCTCCACTTTTTTCTTCTAGCATTTCCTCTACCAACTTTTTGATAGCATCCCAGAACATACTCTTAGGAGGCATGATTTTAGCATCTAGGAATTCTTCTTCTCCCTTACTAACATATACTAGACTCACTATACCCGAGCAACCTAGAACTTGGATGTGATATCAATACGATGAGGAGGCTAGGGGATAGGGTGGTCTTTCAATTTACAACTATCCCTTCCTTCATTTCTCTTGATTCCCACACTCAAGATTTCTTGTATCCTTTGTTCACATAGGTTCTCTCACTTCTCTAAGTGAACTAGCATACCCTACAATGGACTCCAAAAGGACAAATATCCTCACCCCAATCCCTGAATCAAACATGTTCAAGTTTTGGGTCTTTAAACCCTTGTCTCCTAACAATAGTTGGGTTGGTGTCTTTGGGTTTGAATGACCAACCTTAATTTCTCTTCTCCAACTCCTAAGTATCTATGTACCCAATTAATGCCAAATCAATAGGTTTTGGGTTCCCACCAATGTATTTCTATCTAATTGCACTCTTTTTCCCAATTAGGCCTAGTAGCCCTAATTAGGTCACCCTACTTGGTATTTCACTTTCCAAACTTTCCTCCAAAGGAATCTCTATAAGATAATTCCATTTTTAGATACTCTTTTGGGTCTTCCATACAATATCTCAACATTGGGAGAAAATCCACTGATCTAAGTACCTTTTCTTTGTAATCCACCTATTAAGCGTATAGGGCTATTATTGATAGTTTCACGAAAAAATTGTGATCAATCAGCTTTCCTCACCTTACTCCAAATCTGATCACTTTGGACACTCTGGTTATCTTCTAAACAACACTTGACATTAACTCAAACCCATCAATTGGATTATTTTAACAATCAAATCCCTTCTGTTAATGATTCTATAGGTCTTCCACATAGAGATGTCAGGCCTAAGGCATCATATCCAAATTGACCATTTTATTGGAAACCTATGAGACCACCTCTATATTACAGAGACTATTTGGGCCTATCAAACTCTAGAAAACTATAATTTTTGACTAGAGGATGATAGCTCAAAATTCACGACCATCTTCTAAACCCTAGGGTGTGAAGGTTACAAGGCACACAAGAGAGATTTTCCTATTACAAACATTCCCTTCAACTTCAACTCTTAAAGCCCATTTTAATTTTTATTTTTTTAATACTTTAGATCCTAAGCATTGATCATGTTTGCCAATCCAAACCCACACAACTTGCACGTATTTTTACACAAAATTTCAAAGATTTCTTTTACGTCGTTGCTTCAAGCTTCACTAAACTTCACAAAAATAAACCTCAACCTTTAAAAGTACTTTTCAACCCATTTAAAAACTTCTCTTAAACGATTTTTTCAAGTTTGATGGACATTTGCAACATTTTGCAAAAATGCACCCAAAAGTTGTCAAAGTTTTCATGACAACTTTTGAGTAACTTTTCTTTCTACCCATCCTAAGACCTTGACCACTTGACATAAGACCAAACATGATCAAAATGAATCAACAAAAATTTTCCAAGGGTTGGTTCACACATTTGACCCCCTTGATCTTGATTTAAAATATAATTCTTAAAAGGTCCTAATTGCAAATTTGATGCCGCTTTTGGCTTACAATATTGGTTCCATGTTACAAATTAGACCCAAATGGTCTAAAAAACCTTATTACAATCCTTTCAACCTACTTGAATCTTGTAGGAATCATATTTCCTTGATGATCAATGGGTTGTCCTTCACCAAAGAGTGATTTATTAGTATCAATATCATCAACATATGTCAGTTTTGCCTAAAAAATGATGAACTATATTTGTATCTCTCTTAGAGGGACTTGTAGGTTAAGGGTGGCAAAAAATAGAGGTTTATAAAAGAATAATATCAAGAGATAAGATAATATAAGATAAGATAACTTTATTAATGTCCAATAGGAGACCAACGAGGGTCTAAGGGACTAGAAACAATACAAAGGGCAAACACTAGCAAGGGGAGCACCAACCAGTGTCTGCAGAAAGAACATGAAAGCAAAACAACAAAAGAACAAGGTAAACTTTAAGAAACCTCCCTCTAGAACAAGATATAAAATATTGGTGAATCTTTCAATATTTTGAAAAACCAAATTATTTTTATTGGCAAATCTCACAATTTTAAAAATTTAAAAATTATTTATATTGGTGATTATTTTGGAATCATAATTTTTGAGTAGAGAATATTGGAAAATCTCAATAATAACAAGAAGTTTGCTAATCATCATGGAATATTACAAATCAAAATTGAACATGTTTTATCTCATGGAAATAATGAGGATAATTATATTATATTTTAAATCAATAGTGAAAACTAAATATTAGTGATATATACCTAAAGTAACTAGAAATTTTGATAATTATTGGTGAATTAATTTTAATTTCTTTGATAATATATAATATTTAGGCGAATCAAATCTAATCATGTATAGAATATTGTGGCAAATCTTTGAGTTTAAATTTTTTAATAAAATAAATTATTGAGCGATTTTAAATATTTTAGAACTAAATTTAATAAAAATGTGGCGATTTAGGTTGCATTAAATCTTAAATTATTAGCCAAATGATCTAAAATTAGCAAATTTACAAATATTAGCCACTAAAAAATACCTTGCAAAAGAATCAAGAAAAGGAATAACAAAAACTAAGAACTCCTCATAGGCAAGAAGTAGTTCATAATGGAAAGGTGGGCATTAGAGAAATCAAGTACTCTTGAAGGTTACTATCGAGTGATCATGGATTCTAGGTGAACTATATAAAAGGTGTGGGAAAAGGTTGCTAGGTAGTGAAATTTCCATAATGTTTTTCAAAATAAGGTGTCTAAAGGTCTATGACATGATATTTAGGTGTTTGGACAACCCAAGAAACACAAATTTCAATGCCCAAGGAGGAGGAAAATTAGAAGGAAGATTGGTGGAAAATTATTTCCACAAGCATTGAGCATGACAACAATATTGGAACATATGATTGATGGTTTCATTTTTACCATGAAAAGGGCATGAAGGAGAGGGGACATGAAAGAGATATGATCACCAATAGGGACTTTGACATGAATAATCTTATCGGATGTTTATTTGGCTTCAACTTTGTCTTTATATGACTAAATTAGAGAACTTAGTTTGCTCCATTTTATTTGAATAAGAAAGACACTTACAATTAAGAGAAGATGAGAGGGACAAGTTTGGAAATATTTGTCTATAGATTTCTTTGATGGGAAAGACACAAAATTCTTGGTTATGAGGCTATTTATAATCTATAAGAAAATTAGCATTGAAAGATATTGATGATAGACTTAATAGATCAGATAGACAAGTTTTTGAATTTGAAGGATAGGAGATTTGGGGATAACTGATTGTATCTTGAATTGTTGTCATGTTTTCCAATTGAATCCAACTTGATCCATAAGGTACCAAAAAAATTGTTTACTTTTAAGACATCTATTCAAAACAAATGGGGCATTGTCAAGTTGAAAAAGATGGTTCCACCAAATAGAGGAAGATACAAAACTTAAGCTATTACTCAAATATAGATCATACCATGATTATTATTTAGAAGTTATTTTCCAAGATTTCCAAATAGAATTTAAGGGGGGTGGATGTTGTGTTTTGAAGTAAGAAGGAAGTAAAAGCTTATCTATCTAAATCACTAAGCTCTAAGATCTACAAACTAAAGAAATTTGAATCTATTGGAGAACCAAATGCTTCCATGGAGAATCATTGTCCAAGGCCCTAACAATCCATTTGGTAGGAAGAAAAATACCTTGGGTATAAGGGTTAGTAAATTCTAAACCTCCTTTATCTTTTGGTTTAACAATGAGTCCATGAATTAGTGGGCATGCCTTTTTATTTCCCCATTTCATTCACATTCACAAGATGAAATGTAAATGGATATATATAAGGATTTTATTAGAAATTTAATTCTACTAGCAATGGAGTAGAATCTACTAGTCTGATTCAAGAGTTTTCTTTCATTTTAAACTAGGAACCACTTCCATATTTCTTGGAGTGAAACTATGATTCCAAAAGGAATCCCAAGATATCTAGCAATAATTCCATGCTTAATTCCTCTACAATCACAAGGGATCCAATGGGATGAGGGTTATGTTGTGTCATGATAAATTCAATTTTGAGCATGACTAGTTGAGATCTTGAAATTGCCTAAAATAATTCCAAAATGTCAAGCGTATGGGGCACTACTTGTGCTACATTTTATATGAAACACATGTTTTCATCAACAAAGTGAGAGTTGAGAGAAATAACATCTCTAGGAAGCTTGATATCATGAATAGTTTGATTATTGAGTGCATGTCGAAAGATATATCTAAGTTCATCAACAACAAGAACATATAATAAGGGTGTGAGCGGAAAACCTTGGCGTATGGATACTTTAAATAAAAATTATAGAGAGAGAACACCATTAACTACTAATCTAACATTAGCATATGTGGAAGTCATTTTTATTTGAACACAAAATTTGGGACCAAACCCAAGCCAATTCAACATTTTAAGAATAATGGCCATTGAATGTGATCATGGGCCTAGTCAAAGTCCAATTTGATAATTAATTCATCTGTATTTTGAGCTCATTCAGTACTCTCCCAAGAAAGAATAATATTATCTTAAAATAAATATTTCTCCAAGGAATCTAGAGTGCTCAAGTCAGAAAACATCTTGGGTTATATATGCAATTCTTTTTGCTAGAGATTTAGCAATAACCTTGTGTTGAGGAGTATGCTAGGTCTCCATCCATTAATGGTTTCATTATCCTTGTATATGGGAATGAAATTAATTAACCCTTTAATTAATAGTATTACCCGAATATATAGTCTCAACTCCTTCTAGGTAGAAATTGTAAAAGTCCTCATGAATGTGTGGCCAAAGAGCTCTAAAAAATTCAACTACAAGACCATCAACACTTGAGATTTTTTTCCAAAACCATGCAATAAAGGGATTCAACAATTTATTCTATAGAAATAAGGAGCTCAAGATATCTACTATATTCTTGGTCTATTTTCTTTGGGATGCATTCAACAACACTATCTTCAACAATTGGCAAAAGTATTTCATCTATGAAAAAGATTTTAAAGTGTTCATAAAAAGTGTGCATTATTTTCACTAGCTACTTTTTAAGGTGCCATCATAATACTTAATCACATAAATGTGTTTAATCTTATGTCTGTGTTAAAGATATTGAAATAAGAATTTAGATCCTCGATTTCCACCTTTGATCCATTGAAGTTGAGCATGAATGTGAGATCCTTTGCCTCTATAAACAATTAATTTGTGAAATATATTCTCAACATTAATAACAAATTGATATAAAGAGTTGTCGTGAGGATTGTAGGCTAGAAATACATATCCACATTGAAGATATTGTTTGAGAGAATTATCATGTTTGTGACATTTAGTTGCCACTATTTTTACCATTCTCATGAAGGAAAGAGGCACGTCTTCATATTTTTCTTTCCCACCATTTAATTAAACTATATTTTTGAGGTCTTGGTTCAACATTGCAGATAGTTAAAAGACGATCCAAAAAATAGTGGTTTTTTTATATGGGAAACATTTTTGTAAGGCCATTGGATATAGGGGGACTATCTAAAAGAAAAAGGGTGGTATAGATTGGAAGGTGGTCAAAGAGTGGTAGAGAGGTCTAAAGAAGCTAGAAGACTAACATGAGAAGGAAGGATGAGACAACTTGGAGAAATATAAAAGCTATCCAATCAGCTCAATTCTCTTAAAGAACCTTCACTACAATTAATTCAAGTGTACAAATGAAGCATTTGGAGATTTAATTTACTAATATTGCAT
Source organism: Cupressus sempervirens (assembly GCA_028749045.1). Taxonomy (NCBI): domain Eukaryota; kingdom Viridiplantae; phylum Streptophyta; class Pinopsida; order Cupressales; family Cupressaceae; genus Cupressus; species Cupressus sempervirens. Next base: position 128,832,922 of record CM053783.1, read on the forward strand.
CATGCACACCAAGAGAGTTTTAGGCTAAAGTCCATACCTAGAATTCAAAGTTAGGCAATAGGGAAGGGGAATATTGGTTGTGATCCAGAAGGTTGCTCTATCATGTTAAATTCACCACCCAACACCCATGTCATATTAAAAAGTGAGGTTTGCATCCAATCCCATAAGATGAACCTCTTCAAAGAGGAATTAGATGCATATATAGAACACAACCCAACCAACATATCCTTGATAAAAGTGGTAGGCAAGGCCTAACACCATATCACCACCACCATCATTGTGATTAGTATGGAAATAATGCATTTTAAGAAAAAATTAAGAAAGGAAAATTTCAAGGGAAAACCATTGACTTTTATATCTCACAACATATGAACATCAATTTGATTACTTTGAGTAGTTTGTTTGACCTAATATTAATATACATGGAGGGGCAATCTTTGCACATTCCATGACTAAATCTTGTATATTAGTGAAAATGGTCAAGAAGACTTTTTTCATCTAACTATAAAATATTAAATTAATTCTCTAATGTGTCTTCATATGTCTCCATCAAATCATCTTTCCCAAATACGTCATATATGGTCTATGACTAACGAATAGTTGATTATCAAACTGAGTGGGATTCCATATAGGGTTGTTCAATTGAGATTTCTACAAAGAGTTTCTTTCATCCTCTTGGAGACACTAGCTTGAGACATCAAAATCAAGCCTTTATAGGAAGGCTTTTCCTAGGGTGAATGTGAAGGTGATGTGGGAGAAGGTGAAGGTGGATGGTTTGAAGCACAAAGAGAATTGTGATGAGTTGGTTTATCATATTAACAGTTATATATATATTCCAACATATTTATGAAATATATCATTTATATATTCTAATAACTATTAAATGTATAATAGTTGTAATATTTAAATTATTTTTACATTTACAATAATCATGATTTATACATTATTAGTCAAGACTCTATTTAACTAATAAATTCTATCAAGTTCTTATTTCTTATGGTCTTAATATTGTATTTTGTGTTGTATTTCAATTTTTATTTACATATAAAAATAAAGTACAATTGTGATTTTATGTGCTTCAAGTATTTTCTAAAGTGTAATATATGTTGATTCATTTATATAGAGAAGTGTACAAAATAATAATAAAGACTTTGTTAACATGTTTGTGTTCTTAGGCAAGAGCCTACAACGCATTGGTAAATTGTGAGCCTCTCATTAGGGAGGTCTTGGGTTCGAATCTACTCATGATTAATGGATAATAATAACTAATCTTAATAATAATAAATAACCTAGGCTTCGACCGTTTACCTATCAAAAAGAAAAAAAAGAAAAAAACATGTTTGTGTTCTTGCATTTTGACTTTGATAATAGTTTTAATATTAGCATAAAACACATTCTATAGTGTGACAACAAAAAACAAAAAATATACAATTAAATTTTTAGTTCTCTATTGTACCATCTTGCTAAACTCATGGTTGAAATTTTTGTTTAGATGTTGTAGATCATTTTGTACTCTAGCTTATAATTTTCTATTACAAATGGGCATGTTCTTCTTAGAAATTGATTTATTAAAAAAAGTAACATGTTTTAATTTAATCACTAGGCTTATTCAAGCATATAACATAGAAATATTTAATAAAATATATTAACAACCTATTATCATCTATAATATATAGATAAATCAATAATTAAAGCCATCATAATTTTTAAAATAAAAATGTTAAAATGCTTTGATATGCATGTTCTGAATATGATTAGATATTTTACTATTTTATTTTTTTAATGATTGTAGGTGACAAAACTAAAAAGATGCAACAATTTGAAGGAATTGATGATTTTAGATATGCAAAATTTGGAAAGAAATCACAAATAAAGACAAAAGGAGATATAATCAAATCAAGGATCCATTCATTAAATGAAGATAAAAAACATTTGGAAAGTATTGTTCGAAGAGAACAAAAACAATTCAAATATTAGTTCATAAGTTTTGTAAGATCATCCATAAGACACAACAAGATATAGTCTTGAATAATAATGAATTGTATGGATGGATTCATACACAAGGAGAAACACATATTTCCTTAAGGAGTATAGAATTACAACAACAACATGTATATCTAGATAAACTTGAAAAGTTGCAAGAAGAAAAACTTAGGTTTGTGGCACCAACTTCTAATACTATGAAACAAATGAGAAAAGATTCTTCACATACAAAAAACTTACAAATCGATATCAAAGAGCATAAGGAGAAATCTTTATATAAGTTAAATTTAGTTGAAGAAATTGAACTAAGGTGTCAAATGGTTTGTGAAGAATTTAAAATGCTTTCACAAGAAATACAAGATGATCCAAATAAGATCCTTTATAACCAATATATTTTCATGTCAAATTTTAAAGGTTATTTGAAACTCCAAAATGTGAAATCCATAACATCATCAAATTTGAATAAGAGATGTTGTTTGTGCTTATCCAATCTTGATCATGATGGGTTTTATGGATTACAATGCAATCATTTATACCATTTCAATTGCCTTTTAATATATATTATTGGTCAAAACAAATGTACTACTTGTAAAGATGTAATATCTCATGACACATACTTGAATCTTGGGATTGAAGATATTATTCCCAAGGAACACATTTTAGATGTAGGATCCTAACTATTCATTGATGATTACTATAATAATCTAATTTTAATGACATGGATTCATTCATGCTAATTAATATTTATTTACATAAGGACAATTGGGGGTGTTGTAAACTACATGAAGGATTCTATCATGTTTACTTACACTTAACATCTTTGATAAATGAGAAAATATTAATTCAAGGAAGGGTGAAAATTATAGTATTTAAAAAAAACATGAAATTGAATTGTTAGAGAAAGTGATAACACAAAAAAGTCATACATCTGATAAAAAAATTGGTGTAATTTTTTGTTCCTTTGCTCTAAAATGGTTGAAGTATTTCCATATGCATTGTTTCTCTATTTTGAACCATCTTCTCTTCTTCAAAGTTATAGTGCCCACCCATAATTTTCTTTCTGTTATGATTGCCAAACTCTTTTAGTATTTTCATGCATGCATTAGTTTTAAAGATATTTGATTTTCAATTATATGACATTGTTCCATCATTTGATTACATGTCTAGATTGATTACATAATTGGTCATTTCATGTGTTATTTGACAATGTTTTTAAATGTAGTTGATTTCATGATGATGTCTTATGATGTATCTTTAAATGATTGTTATTATATGTTTTAGATTATGAGTTATTTATATTAGAATCTAAGGTTATGTATACTTGAGATTAATTATGGTACGTACTCCATACTTGCATGTGTATGGTGTGCATGTATATTTTGCTTTTCAGTTTGATGTGCATGATATGGTTAAGGGAGGGAGTCATACTTGCCTGCTAATAGGGGTCTACATGATGTACCAATCCTTGCCATTGCTTGTTTAGTTTAGCTATGCATATACATTTGTACATGTTCATCTTTAATTCATGTTGTAGGTACCAAACAACTTCCCTATATTGCTAGGATGAGTGTGTCCTATCACAAGAACTTAGTGGTAAGAATGTGGAGATAATGGTCAAGTCCAATCCCAACCATAGCCTAATTACTTACCCTAAATAGGACGACTCGTATCTAACTGTTTACCCTTTGGAACCCATGAGTTGTTTTTGTCTGTGTAGTTTGATTTTGACTTTGGTCAGTTTGCTCATGTCATTTCCATGTGGGTTTTGCTATGTGATTTACCTAGTAAATGGTTTAATTTTGACACTTAGATTAATCTTATGATATTTGGATTATAAAATTTTATTTGATTTAAAAAGAGAAATATTAAATTATGATGATTTATAATTAATTGGGAAATCAATTAATTATGAACTTCAATTTAAAATATTCAATTAAAAATCTAATTTTGGAAATTAGATGAAGAGATTAAAATATTAAATATTATTTTATTATTTTGTTGTAATTATTTAATTAATAATGATTAAATTAGAGTTGCATTTAAATAATGAGCTTTAATTATTATTAATTTAAATAATAAATTATGTTTTTTTATAGTGCTTGCACAATTAAGTAAAGCAAAGAAAGGAGAAGAAAAAATATTTTAATTAAATGATACTTCAAGTGTACATGAAAGGGTTAAACAATTAAAACAATTATATATATTTTTAATAAAGTTAGAAATGGGAGAACATAAACCCTAGTTAGGGTTATGTCTCTTTATTAGAGGCTTCATAAGTCTTTTTAGAAACACATGCTTTGGGGAGCAAGTTTTTAGAATTGAAGATGAAGACTTTGTTGAAATTTTGGAGGGGTTTGGATTCACATATGTTTACATGCTATCTCAGATTGTAGCTTTTAGAGCTACATAGGGTCTTAGAATTCTCTTTGACGGAAATTTTCATGGGAAAGAAATTCTATTTGCTTCGTGCTTACCTTGTTTGAAATCCGGTTGTTGAAATGGTAGGTCAACATTGTATTTGTTTGGAAATAGAACTTAATTTTAGGTGTGATTAAAAACTTTGTGAGAGACTCAAAACAATAGAATTGTGTTCTAAAAAATTAAATTTGAAAACAAATTTATACAACCAATTGGAAATTTACATTGAATCTTAGGGGAATCAAAATAAATGGTGCTCCTATTGATTCATCTTCAAAACCCTTATTATAATTTTCTTATAATAAGATTTTAAAAAAGTAAGAAAATGAATAGTGTTATAAAAAGTCCTATTAGGCTGCACATAGTAAAACTAGTAAAAAAGCTATATTTTTATATAGACAACTTTGATTTGGTCTCTCTCTCTCTCTCTCTCTCTCTCTTTATATATATATATATATATATATATACATATATACATGTATATATATACATATGTATATATATATGTATATATACATACATATATATATCATATATATACATATATATATGTATGTATGTATGTATACATACATACATACATACATACATATATATACATATGTATATATATGTATATGTATGTATATATGTATACATATGTATACATATGTATATGTATGTATATACATATGTATACATATGTATATACATACATATACATATGTATACATATGTATATGTATGTATATACATATGTATACATATGTATATACATACATATACATATGTATACATATGTATATATACATATATATGTATATATGTACATATATATATATATGTATATATACATATACATATATACATACATATACATATGTATACATATGTATATATATGTATATATGTGTATATATATACACATATATATACATATACATATATATATATATGTACATATATATACATATACATATATATATATGTACATATGTATATATATGTGTATATATATATATATATACACATATATATATACATATGTACATATATGTACATATATATATATATGTATATGTATATATATGTGTATATATATATACACATATATACATATATATACATATGTATACATATATGTATATACATATATATACATACATATGTATATATATGTATATATATGTATGTATATATATGTATATACATATATGTATACATATATATATATATATATATATATATATATATGTATACATATATATATATATATATATACATATATATATATATATATATATATATATAGAATTTGTGTCTCATTTTCGCTTCAGTAGGAGTGAATACTTTAATTTACATTTTGAACAGGGACAAAGATAGCATCTATATGAAAAAATTCATCCTTATAATTAGAATTATTTAGGTTTTTAATAATATATCCGCGGCCTTTTTCAATTTGTAATGATATATCCAAGGAAATTGGTTTGTTTATGTTAGCTATATGTTGTGTAGTATCAATTATTCTCATAGAAGGTGGTAGTATGATATCTTCAGTGGTTACTTTTTTTGGTTCGACAACATGGATAGATCCTTCTCAAATTTTGTATGTATCACTTCAGAGTACAATTTCTTTTAGATTCATCATCATCATCATCATCATATATATATATGGAGGGAAGGCACCCCCCTTGCATGACTATCCAAAGGACAATGAGCGGTGACCTTTGCTAGTGTGTTTGTGGGTGCATCCTCAATTAAAGGTATTTCAAAAAAAATTAGTATAAAAAGTTTATTTTTTAGATTTATATAATATTTTTAAATTTAGCTTAAAATTAATACTTGATTTAATTTAAATTAACAGTAATGAATTTTAAATTTGTGTGGAAATTATTTTAAAGATAAATACTTTATATATATATATAAAGTTGTTTTTATTAAAATACTATGTTTTAGAATATGCTTAATTTATTAAACTATTATAGTATGAATAGATCTATGAGGATAATAATATTTTTTGGATATATATATATAAAATTATTCGACAAGCTTGAGTATATTTGTTTATGGTCTAACTAAACATTAGAGAACATTTTATATTGAAACTATAAAACTAAAGTCCTTTCTTTTTATATTTTGTAAGATGAAAAGATCAAGAAGTTTACCAAGATTAAACAAACTTGATAAAGTGATGTGCTAAAAATGTCAAATGGGTAAAATGACAAAGTCTAGTTTCAAGAGAAAGACCTATTCTTTTGATGATATTTTGGAGTTGGTTCATACTAGCTTGTGTGTTGATGGGGACACAACCCAAGAACAGAATGGAACCAATAGAAAGGGAAAATTATATTAACTGAGAAAATAAGCTAGTACAAACAGAGCAGAGAAAATAAACTTCAAAACATGCCCTAAGGCTTACAATAGCATAAATCTGGAGAATATTTCTCCTTTTAGCACCCCCTCTCAAACTCCACTCCGAACTGCCTTTTACAATGCCATAAATCTCCTTAAATAGACCTCGGAGGGTTAAGGACTAGGAGTACATTCTAGAAAGTGCTAGTAGGCATCCACCGACGAAATAGAAGGTTCCGAAAACTGCGTTAGAAGTCGGTGCAAATCTAGAAGAATCCAGAAACGGTAGCCGAACTTTCGGGAGGCATAACTTTTGAACCGTAGCTCCGATTGACAAACTGTTTACATTTTCAGAAAGCTCTCGAAGCGCTCTATAGCCCTATGGACAAGCTTTGCTTGTCCCCCATTTTTCAACCCTTTTTGAGGTCATTTAATGCCCCAAACCTAACTTTGAAGCATTCTTAGGAGGTTTCCAAAACTCGAAAAATTGCAATAACTTTCAAACCGTGGGGCCTATTGACCTGATTCTTTTTCTGGAATGCTCTAAATCATGATTACATTCATCTGGCCAATTCACACCTTCTAGTTTACCGAAATGATGGCCCAAATACATGCTCCTATTTTTTCAAGATTTTCAAATGCATTGATAATTGAGCTATGAGAGTTGGAACCTTTATTTGAGCCAAATGGGTATCCAAAAATGTAAAGACATGAAATAGAAACTAAGTCTAAGTACTTTTTTTTGGGTGACACAAGATTGCCCTTATACCTCTGGATGCTCCTGCATCATGTGTCCTATTGGAGTGCAAAGTTATTATGGTGACAAATATCTCATTTTTTTTGTTGATGACTTTTCTAGAATGACGACTATGATGTTTCTTAAAGAAAAATCTAATGCATTTCAAATGTTTAAGGGATATTTGGCTAGAGTTAAAAAGGAAACATGTAAGAATCTAAAATGTTTGAGATCAGATAGAGGTGGTGAATTTATCTTAGATGAGCTCAAAATATTTTGTAATGATAAAGGAATCAAGAGACAAATGAGTGCACCAATGACTCCACCACATAATGGTATAGCTGAAACAAGGAATAGATCAATTATGGATTGTGTAAAGACTTTGATGATGGAGAAGAATGTTTCACAAAAGTATTGGAGAGAAGCCATAAGTAGTGTAGTTTATACTCTCAACCAAGTTCAAGTGAAGAAAGGTATAAAAAAAACACCTTTTAAACTTTGGTATGGTTATGCACCTAATGTGAATTATTTCAAATTTTTTGGAAGCAAGTGTTACATATTAAAAGATGCAAGCAAAAGAAAAAATGATGCAAATAGTGATGAAGGTATATTCCACTAAGAGAAAAGCTTATAATTGTTTGAATTCTAACACTATCTAAATTGTGGAAGGTGAAAATATTAGAGTTGATGAATTTGCAGAGAAGAATGAAGAAGAATACAAGAAAGAACCTAAAGATTGTAGAAATTTTGACTATATCTATGAAGGTGAACCTAACACTTTATCTAAACTAGAAAAGGTGGCTACCAAGCATCAATAGCTAGGCAAGGTCGAGGATCCACAAAAGAGTTCTATTGAGCATCAACTGACTGCCAAGCATCAGGCTATAAGAGTCAAGTCACAGACAAAGATTTTCGACCATCAGATAGAGGAAGTAAATTTGCAACTAGAGAATTGAATAAGATGAACATGCAAAATTGAGTGAACATTAGTAAGAAAAAAGAAAACTTGAACCTTTATTGGAAAAGTATGTGAGAAGACATCATGCACTAGATCAAATCATTGGAGATAAAGATTCGGGAGTCATGACAAGAAGAAAATTGAAGAATGATACATACTTATTATGTGAGTTTGAGCCTAAAATTAAAGAAGCTTTGGAGAATGAAGACTAGAAAGGAGCAATAAATGAGGAAATTGAGAAAAATAAGACTTGGGCATTGGTACCCATACCAAAGGATAAGAATGTGATTGGAACTAAGTAGGTTTCCAGAAAAAATCTAAATGAGAAAGGTGAAGTTACAAGGATCAAGAAAATACTAGTTTGTAAGGGATATGCATAAGATGAAGGGGTTGGCTATGGTGAAATTTTTATACCTAGTTGCAAGGTTGGAAGGAGTAAGAACTTTTCTTGCATATGTTGCTTACAAGAGATTAAAAGTATAACAAATGGATATCAAATCAATATTTCTGAATGAAATCTTGGAGGAAGAAGTCTACATTGAACAACTTGAAGTATTTGTTGATCCTAGCAAGAGAAACATGGTATGTAAGTTACACAAAGAATTGTATCATTTGAAGCCCCTAGAGCATGGTATGAAAGGTCACACAACTATTTGGTGAAAATTGGTTTTGCAAGAACTAATGACAATACCAATCTATACTTGAAAAGTGGATATGAAAGTAAGGTATTGCTAGCTAAGTTTTTTGTTTATGATATCACATTTGAAGGACAAGATTTTTTATGCAAATATTTTTATGATGAAATGAAAAAGGAGTTTGAGATGAAAAAGTTTGGAGATATATAATTATTTGTTGTATTACAAGTTTATCAAATGAAGAAAGGTATTTATATTACTAGATCCATGTATGTCAAGGAGATTTTAAATATTTTGCATGGAAGAATGAAGACCATTTGGAACACCTATGATGACTAGACATAAATTGTCAAAGAATAATGATTCAACTAAGGTGAATCAAATATTATATAGGTCAATTATTGGAAAGTTACAATATGTTGTACATAGAAGACCTGGCATTACATTAGTAGTTGGAATTGTTGTTAGATTTTCTACTAATCCTAGAGAAAATCACATGATGGTAGTGAAAAGGATCCTGAGATATCTAAAATGAACATAAGACTATGGATTATGGTACAGGAAGAGTGAAAAATTTGAATTGAAGGTTTATATATATGTAGACTAGACATGCAACATTGATGACATATAAAGTACAAGTGGAGGAGCTTTCTCTTTAGGAAGAAGATTGATTTCATAGAAAAGCAAGTAGAATTGTATTTCACAATTTACAACAGAGGCTAGATATGTTTCTACGGTTGTTAATTATTCTAATATTGTGTGGATCAAGAATTGTTGAAAGGTATGAAGGAAGAGGTCATTGAACCTTCGGTTATATATTGTGATAACAAAAGTGCTCTAAACATATCAAATAATCTTGTGATGCACACAAAGACTAAGCATATTGAGATCAAGTATCATTACTTGAGAGAGATGGTAACAAACAAAGAGATAAGATTGGAATATTTGTACACAAAATAAAAAATAGCTAACATATTCACAAAAGTACTACCTAAGGATGCTTTTGAGTATCTAAGATGTAAGTTAGGGGTCATTCCCCTACATGAAGAAAATGAGAAGAGGTGTTGCATTGCATCAAATGTTATGATCAAAATATTTAAGAGATTGATGTAGGAGGTCACACTTTAGGAGCTGTCTAAAGGTGTGAAAAGAAAGACACTGAACTATGAGCAGATGAAGCTGCAAGGAGTTATAAAGAAAAATGTTGAAGTGACATTTCTATATCAGTCAAAATAGTGACATGAAGATATATGGTAGAGCATAGAGAAGAGTTTGATGTGAATGGTTGGTGTCTTTGACATTGTTGTCAAAGAGGGAGAGATATGGTTGTTACCATTCATATATTGAGGGAGAGACTTGTAGTTACCATTCCTATTAGTAAGAGGGAAAATCTATATGGAGTGATTGTTGTCAAAGAGGGAGAGAGTGATCAAATCAAGAGCATGAGCTGAGGTTTTGTCATTCATAGATCAAAAAGAGTATGTGCTAGAGGGAGCATCCTTAGATTGCATGAATGAGAATAAGAATGAAACTAGGAAAGAAAAAACACAAACATAGAGGGAGATGATAGTATAAGTTTGAAGTTTTTGGATTGCATGGCAACTAGAGGTGTTTCCATCAATAAAAAAGAGGGAGAATGTTGCAAACTACAATTGAAACAATTGTTATATTGTCATTAATGTCAAACCTATTGATAAGACATTACCAAACCTATTAGAGAGACATTTGCTAATAGTGTAGGGTGTTGTACCATTTGATTGATGAAGAGGATTTGAAAAGAAGATTTGACAAGGTGATCTAGTGTTGTTTTTGAGAAAGGTAAGTATTATGGAAATACAATGGGCACTTGATAAGTTAGTCATTGACAAGATAATGTGTTGTTTAATCAATACACGAAGTGAAGAAGCCAAGTGAATTGATATATGAGAGAAATGACAACAGTTGAGTTAAACTCTAAGTATGATTAAGTATCAGTATCAGTTGGTCAATGAAAGAAGAGAAGAAAAAGATTAAGGAACTTAAGTATAAGATAAAAAAATAGTTTAAGCTAAGTGTTAGTTATTGCCAAGCACGTTGATGAAGAAAAGTTAGTAGCGACCAATTGTACTAATGGTTGAGCGAGCTAGTTGATGCCAAATGAAATAGAACATAGTGTATGTCGAGTTACACAGTGATGACCGAGCATAAGAACACAGTGATTTCTGATAGACAAAAGAAGTTATAGTTTGTGAAAGAATCGAGTTTGAGGCTGACATAGTTGAAATTTTGAATTAGACAATGCACATGGATGATAAGGATTGATGAGCTAGAGTATTTAATACACAAAGAGAGTTTTTTATATGATCAAAGGAAAATATTTGATTAGAAGTTTCTAAAAGAAGAAGGAGGAAAAAAATGATGGAAGGATTTGATGAATCAAATCTAACCCTAAGATTAACAATAATGTTTAAGTGACAAAAGATCAAAATTACCTATTTAAGGAGGTGCAAGGCATGTTTTCTAAGGTTAGTTCGTTATTGATTGGAAATCTTAAAGAGAAGCTATAAAGAAAAGAGAAATAGAGGAGAAGTGTGAAGAGAATAATGAAGTGTGATTTCTTGAAGGGATGACAAACAAATCAGTGATGGAGATGATAATAGAGGCTAGTCAATGAACCAACAAATGAGTGAAAGCATATCTTACTTTTCAAAGTGAGTTGTATTTACAGATCAAACCTAGTGTCACATTCTAACCATTGTGGCAGTCAAAATCCTCTAACCAAGGTTGACCTAACAATAATTTTGTAAATCCTTTAATCAAGGTGACATTATAATGGAATGATCTAAAGTCCTCTGACAAGGTCACTCCTAATAGGTTGATTATATTCTTTAACATGGTCACATTTAATAGTGTGTTGTATAAATTTTAACAGGGTTGGCTCTTAATTGAGCTCAATTTAGAAGAGTGAAAAATTAGTAGCATGTTACTTGGAGGTTTTTCCCAAATTGGGTTTTCACGTTAAATCCTGGTGTTGAAGTGTTATTTACATGTGTGGATGTTTCTTTATGCATGTTATTTTTATGGTTAATTATTTGTTGTTAGTCGACACTCACAGACAAAATAGAGAGTTAAAGAATGCTAAATTTTTGATGATATGCTATATAGACTGGACTATTTTATGAGATTAATTAAGTTGTGTGAAGCTATTAAAAGTTGAATTGGTATATTTGGACCCAAGGATAACTGATTCACTCCCCCTCTCATTTATTCTAAATCATTATAACACCCTTTAGGAATTAAATCTATATTGTAATTGTATCCATGTAATTGATGTGTTTGTCCATATTGTTTCCCCATTGTTATTTTGATGTTGTATAAACTTATAAAAAAATAGTTCAATGAACTTTAAAACGTATTAGGTTTATTTCTTTTGGGTTTCTGAGTGGAGCATTACGAAAGTGTTCTATAAGGATTATTTTTTATCCCGTCCCTTTTACTTTTCCAAATTATATGTAAATTTAATATTTTTGAGTATAATATAAATCTTCAGGCCTCTGGGTTTTTACTAAAGGGAAAATTTTGGTTACATTTGTGGGAACTCCTTACTTAAGGACCAATTTACTTTTCATTAACCATAATTCTAATGAATATTTTGTTGATCCCTGAACTTGATTTTTTATCTAAAATATAACTCAAGAAAGAACATGAAATGAGATATTATGCTACTTCACTTATTCAAAATAATTTAGTACTCAAAATAAAATCATTTTTTAGCTCACTAATGTATTTAAAGTATCAATTTAAACCATTATAATTTCACTCTCTAAAATAATCTTTTCCAACAAGTACACCAATTAATCAAACTCATGTTGTAATTCATCTAGTATGGTTTACATGTTAGTGGTAGATAATGATAAATTCCTAGTACACAGTTAAATGATATGTAGGACATATGTCAGCTAGGTTTAAAACCACTAAAAGCTAGTCACAATATTTGAAAATGTAAATGTAATGGCCCATTGAATGTTCTAAGTAATCAACTTGGCCCATTGAGCTAGGAATCAGGTGCCTCCCTCTTTGACTTATTTCTTGGTAAGTGTGTAAAATTGTTCAAGTGTTAACAAAATAAGGATTTGTGAGAAAACATGTTAAGGATTATTCTTTCTGTTGTTTACATATTAAACTAGTGATTACTAGGATGTGGTTGTTTGCATATAAACATAATGATTACTAGGATGCATTCCTGTGATACAATTCTTTTTCCATCATACTAGCCATTTCCATTACTTGTTACTATTTAGAATGGATTGAGTTAAATTGGGAAGCATACCATTCAAGGTTATTGAAGAGGATATAGACCAGTGTGAATAAAATGTAATTGTAAAATTTAATATTTGCATAGAAATCCACCACACCAGAAATTCCAGACCATGAAACTTACAGGCATAAAATAATGTTCCGTGGATTTTGACTGTCTAGAACTCAATCAAGCTTACTCATAGGTATCAAAATTATGAAGCGTAGATTATGCTGAAAGTTTTTCTTCTTGTGAAATGATTGATATATAATTCCTTTTTAGATTTATGTGTGGAAGTTAGTTTATGAAGTTTCCTATTCAGATTTATGTGTGAAAGTCAATGAAGTCAAATGGGTTTTTTGCTCTGCTAGGGTTTTCTTGCTACATGCGAACTTTTAGTTTTTTTTGCATATGACCCTTCGCCTAAACTCCCCTTCTGTCGGCACTTTTCATACCGCATTTACTGTGGGAGCTTTAGGTTAGGATATAATGGCTCTAGCCAGCAGTGAACTAGTTGTTTCTAGTATTCACGCTGCTGCTTCAGATTGCCATGGCGTCACCACCGAACAAATGCCCACGCAAGTTTGTCCCGAAGGTCTTCCACGAGGTAATCCTGATATTGTCCTTCCTTTGCAAGAATTTGATGCTGCATGTGACTGGTTAGAACAACATACCTTGATAGGGTATTTTGTTGGTAGGACTCCCCCTGAAGCTATGCTCAGAGAATGGGTCAACAAAAGCTAGACTCCTCATGGAGTCCACCTTGACGCTGTGCAAAACCTTACCAAAGGTTTTTTTTTATTTCACTTTGCTAACCCGTCGCAAGAAGACGCGGTTTTTACCAACAGCCCTTGGTCTGTGCATTCGTCTTTGCTTGTTTTTCAAAAATGGTCCCGAGACTTCACTCTCTCAGATGATAAAAAGCTTAGGGTTCCTGTTTGGGTCGAATTTTCAGGTCTACCCTTGCCTTGCTAGCCTTTTATTGAGTCTATTGCCCAAGCCCTTGGCAAAGTTGTTACCAAGGAGCCAGAGAAATTTTTTAATGCTCTCCCTCAGCGGTGTGTTTGCATTGAAGTTGATCTTTCTAAAGATCTCAAGGATTCTGTGGAAATCCAGATTGGTGCTCAAACCTTCTCACAGAAGGTACTTTACTTGAACCTACCTAACACCTGTTATAGGTGCCAGTCTGCGAAACACAAGATCAGGGATTTTCCTTTGGCTACGCCTAGGGTCAAACCCCAGCCTAAAGCGATGCCTATCAAATAGGTCGAAGGAAAAAAAGAAGAATGGGTTACTGTTGGGCACAAGGGCAAGCCTGCCTTGAATCCTTTGGCCCCCAAGCCATCCTATGCGGCAATTACCGTGATTCCTCTTGCTTCCACCAAAGTGTCAGTGCCTACTAGCATGGAGATGCCAGCAGCTTCCATTACACTTGTTCTGATTTCACAGGTTTCAAACCCTACTGGTTCGCAGGGGATTAAGGCGACCGCCAAGGCCTCATCCTTGGTTGGGGCTCATTCTCCTCTTGTAGTCTCTTCCATAGTACCACCAACAACAAGGCATTCTCGCAGTGCTCTTGAATGTGTAGAGATATCAGGGGTAAAACGACAGGTTGTAAGTTCAGAGGATTTCCTGTCTGACTTCCACCCGATTTCTACCTTTTTGTAGAATAGTTACTCCTCTTTGGAGGATGAGGATGGTATGGAAGAGTTCTCATGAACTTCCTCTCTTGGAATGTTCGAGGTCTTACAAACCTCCCTAGAATGTACTATGTCCGGGATACCCATCATAGACTTGGGAATTTAGATTTTCTTTGCCTACAAGAAGTTAAGATTTCTGGTTTCATGCTTTCTGCTGCATGCCGCATCATTCGGCAGGATAGCGTCATGTTTTCTTCTCAGCATGAAGCTGGCTGAGGTGGTGTAGTTACTCTCCTGTCACCTTGCCTTCATTCTACTATTATCTCGCATGGTTCTGACCCCACTCACTGTATTATTTAGCTTTTTCTTTCCATTAACAATCATTCTTTTGGAGTCATTAATGTTTATGCTTCCAATGATGCTGTGGAAAGGGCACAAATGTGGGTTTGGCTTGCTCACAACTTGCTGCCAGCTACTTGGGTCCTATGTGGGGACTTCAATATGGTTGAAGTGGCCTCTGACAAAGATGGCATTCTGCCTTTCCGTTGGACAGCTGGGGAAAGAGAAGCCTGGTTTTACATGTGTCATAAATTGGGCCTTTTTGATCCCAATACTAGCCGCCATCATGATAGTGGGGCCTGACACACTTGGTCCAATTTTTTAGCCGGTCCTGATCGCATATTGAAACGTCTTGATTGTGCTATGATCTCAGCGCAATCTTTTTTTTTCTTTTCTGAAGATCGTGATCTACCTGTCATTCCCTTGACAGATGTGACATTGTCAGACCACTATCCCATTTATTTTGGCATTTTTTGGCAAAAAGCTATCCCCAAAGTGGCCAAGTCTCAATTCTTCCTCAACATGTCTATGTTGTTGCATGCTTCCACCATCTCCCACATACAACGTGTCTAGAATTTAGAACCACGTCCACATTCCCATCGAGGTTGGATTCAATGGTGGAATGACGCCATTACCAGAACGACTTGATTTTTGCGCATCTACGGGCGTTAGCTGGCAATTTTTAGAAAATGGTCTTATGAAGCCAACACCCTTGCCCTCAAAAAAGCCTCTGAAGCTCTCACCTTCAACCCCTTTGATGTGGATCTTCAAATTTATCTTGCCAAGCTTTGCCATGAAAAGCAAATTGCTGATAACTATGCAACCAGAGGAGCTCAAATCAAAGCCTGTCTCCACTGGTTGGAGGTTGGCGACAAAGCCTCGAAGGAGTTCTTCCAGGCTCTCCGAGCCTATCATACCAATGTTGGGATTAAAAAGATAAAATAGGGAATTGATGTTCTTTCCAATCTGCCTAACATCCTGCAAGCTTTTTTTCTTCACTATGAGAACGTCTTTGCTTCGCAGGGCCATTCGGTTGTTCAGGAGGAGGCTCTCAGAAAGTCTATTACTGTTACTCCAAACCGCCTCACGGTTGAGCAACACGCTTTCTGTGAGCAACTTCTTTCCCTCTGAGACCTTAAAGAGGCAGCTTACTCCATGGCGGATGACAAATCCCCTGGGTGTGATGGATTTCCTTGTGAATTTTACAAACATCTTTGGGACAAAATTGGTCCTGATCTGTACAAAGTTTATCTTGAAGCATACCATTCTAAAAGCTTAGGAGCAATCATAAATAAAGGAAATATTAAATTCATACCTAAAGCTGGTGATCCTAAGGACATCTACAACTAGAGGCCCATCACCCTCCTAAATGTGTCTTATTAGATCATTGCTAAGGCACTCTCTCTCAAAATCTGCCATATGCTTCCTCTAATTGTGCGGCTTGAACAAACTGGCTTCATCAAATCCAGGTATATTCTTGACAACATCATTGCTGTCTGGGAAGGTATGGAATGGGCTCATAAGTCCAAGCAACAGGCTAGCTTTTTAAAGATAGATTTTGCTAAAGCCTATGATCGCATTGAATGGCCTTTCATTTTGGCTATGCTTCAGGCTCTAGGTTTTGGTCCCAATTTTCTTCAATCCGTGGAGATGCTCTTTGGTGACACTAATGCTTGCATCACCATCAATAATTTGCAATCTAAAGCTTTTGAACTTTTTCGTTCCATTAGACAAGGTTGTCCGCTAGCTCCAGCGCTTTATGTCCTTGTTGCTAAAGGTTTTGGTTATTTACTTGCTCACTCTGTGTCTTCAGGATTGGTCCGTAGCATTTCCTTGCCTGATTCTTCCTCCCAGTTAGTCAATGGTCATTTTGCTGATGATTCTTTTCTTACTCTTCTTGAAGATGAAGAAAACATCAAAAATGCTTTAAATTGTCTAGACACTTTTTGTCAAGCCTTTGGCTCTACCATTCAATGGCATAAAATGCTCTGCTACTGACAATCTTTTTTGCCAGCTCCACCTTGGTTCAGACAATTCTAATGGAAATGGGTTACTCATGGAGAAATCTTCTGCTTTCTTGGCATTCCCTTTTCTTTCCAAGCTTCCCCTGTGGAACTTTGCAATGTTGTGCTTACAAAGATTAACAAAAAGCTTGATTATTGGATCACTAAGCCGCTTTCTCTTGCTAGTAAATTCTAGATTTGTTCTAAGATTTTGGCTGCCACCCATGTGTATTATTCTTCTTGTTGGGCTTCCTCCAAAGCTTCCTATCTCAAATTAGAACGTTTGCTCAGAGATTTTCTTTGGGCCTTTGGTTCTGACCATCATGGTTTTCATAGAGTTTCTTGGGATTTCTGTTGTCTCCCAAGGGAATCTGGGGGTCTCGGCCTGCTTTCCACTCGAAAGCAGGGCCTTGCCCTATGTGCTAAATGGATTATCAAAGCTATTTTTGGAGATGAAGCCTAGAAAATTATTGTTAGGCATTGCATCTCTTCAAGCTTCCCTGCTAACAAACCAGCGTGGAAGGGGATTGGTTTTCAGACCCTTCTCACTATGCGTGAACCAGTGGTCATACAGGGCTCTTTTGTTATTAAGAGCATCTAGAAAGCTTGGGAAGCTGTTAAACCTTGGCTTCCTTGGGCTGGTGATGAGTTTCGCATGGGCTATCCTTAAATCAACAGAACATTTGGTGGTCTCCCCTGTTTGCCTTCTAGGGTACTCCTCTTGCCAAGACTCAAGGTGCCAGTGCTCTGCATTTCTTTAAACGTGGCATCTGCACTACCAAGGACATTTTTTCAAGAGTCACCATGAATTTCAAGTCATGGGAGGATATGCAAGTTCAATACCGCCTTGTTCATGCTGATCGCCAGACTTATGACCTTCTGTTGTCTTCCATCCTTGTGCACTTACTTCATAAAGTGGGGATTCAGTCTGTTCATCCTTGGTGGTATGATTGGAAGTGGTTTCCTGCCACTCCATTTACCAATTATAAGCCCAATATGGGATACAGATGGCTTTCGCCCCACCTTTCGATGGTGGACACGCTTAATCAATGGTGGCATTTGCATTCTTCGCTTTCTCAATAGAGAAAACGGTTTGACACCATTTGGAGTGCCATTACAGAACCTAAGATTGCACACTTTGCTTGGTGCCTTGCCTTCCAAGGTCTTCCCCTAGGGCCTCAGCTCAAGCACATTGGGGTTCCTGATCCCAGATGCCCCTTCTGTGGCCAACCTGAGTCCTTTTTGCATATTTTTTGGTTTTGCAAGTGTGCTTAGAATTATTGGCACTGGATTCATGATTTTTTCAAGCCTTTTAGGCCTGAACCTTTTTCATGGCACATGATCCTACTGGGTGATTCCCCTAGATTTCCTCAGAAGTTCTCCCAGATTTGGCATACTTTTAGGATGGAAATTTTGTTTTCTCTATGGAAAGATAGGAATGCAGTTTTATTCACTCATAGTTTTTTGGATGTTAACATTGCAATGTACACTAAGGCATGCATTTGTAACAATGTCATTATGCAAATACAAGTGCAAGCTAATAAAGTTTCCCTTGAGGTTGCACACTTACAGGAATTGTTAAATCATTGGGGCAATGCTCCTTGCACCATTGCTAGAGTGCCTCCGGATGCCTCGGTCGATGCCTCCTCGTCTCACGGTCACCATTCCCAATGCCAGTCCTCTGGCCACCATTCACACTCGCCGCGCTCCCAGGGTCCCCGCCACCGCTCTCCCAGTGGTGGTCATGGCGGTTGGAGGTGCCGCTCCACTTCCCCACCACGTGGTGGTTTTGGCTAGTCCCCAGCTCCCCCCCCTGGGCGGGCTTTTGGCTGGTCTCTGGCTGCTCCCCCTGGACGGGCACACTCTGGCAAGTTTCCTCAGCTGGTCTTGGCAATTTCTCCTCCGTGGCCAGACAAGAAGGATGCGGAGATTGCGACTACCCTAGACCCTGCTGATGCTGCTGACAGCTGGACTGTTCCCAGTCTGCCTCACAATCCCACTGATGCGTGGGGATTTTCTGATAAAGATGATCCTCCTCCCTCTGCTGGTACTGCCTTGGCAGCTTAAAAGTGTTTTTTTTTTATGAATAGTTTATAGTTTCTAGTTGAGGCCATGTTGTTTATTTTGACTTCAGTCGTTTGAACTCATTCACAGGGTGATCCTGTATCCCCCAGCCCCTTTTTTGTGAATTGTAATCTTAGTAAATTTTATTAATTGAAAAGGACTATTCATCAAAAATGAAGTCTAATTACTGGAAATTATTTCCCATCTAGATTATTCATATGAGGTATTTAAAGATATTTGCTTTCATAAAAATATGTGATGACACACAAGTATGACCTATAAGAAAATTGTGCAAATAATTCAACAAGCGTATTAACTTGTATGCTTATGTGTTGATAATGAAAAAGGAGTTGTTCATAATTTCTGATATTATTACATGAATGTTGCATTGTGATAATTTTTCTAAAGGAATGGGTACATTATTTGGGAACAATTTATGGATTGTCTATGTGTAGATAGAACAATTTTGGAGTTCACTTTTAAATTCTGAACTTAATATATTCTTTGATTTTGCTTTGTTAATGAGTTTAGACTTTCTTATGGGATGGGTGTAATGTGGTAAATTAGGAGGGATAGAAATGGATATAGTTTTCTTTGTTTTTTTTTATTTGCTAGTTATCTAATTAGAAAAGGATACATTTGTTTTCTTTTTTTTTCTATCTGAAAATATTGGTTAAAGTGCTTTGGCCAAAGCCATTTTTAAATTGCATATGTATAGATATGCTTACTATTTTATTCTCTATCGCATTTTGTGATTAGGCTACTTAGAAATTTGTGGAAAGTAGTATGTTTTACAACTACACTAGATCCATCTGATCCTATTATTCTAAGTTTCTATGCTTCTTGTGTCAGGGTTAGGCATTTTTGGTGTTAGGAATGACCCCAGGGGAGCTAAACAGTATGTGGTTACCATGGAAAAAGCACCTGAGCCACATTCCTCTCTCAAATAGAAGATTGACAATGTTAGATGGCTGAGGAGACTGAGACTTCTAGATGGACACCTATCTAAGGTAAACTTGTTTTAAACTCTTCATATGATGTAATGCATGAAATCAACTTATATGTTGTAGATGATGTAATCATATAATTGGATGTAATTATGTACATAACATTGATGTACTCAAATTTAATATTTTATAGTTGTAAGTATGATTATATTATTATGTCATGGATGTATGACATGTAGGTCAACATCATTGAATTGACAACATAAATACTTTATTTAATGAGTACATATTGTTAATCCTTGATTATGTTTAATGAAATGGATGGTTGAAAAATCAACTAGGGTTCCATGAATATTTTTCTACACTTTTTGCAAATTTGATGATGTGGCGTTTGCTTAGATGGAACAAGATCTAACATATGGTATTAGAGAGGTGTTTAAATCCTAGGGCCTTGGGCCACAATCCTAATGTACATAAATGTGTTTGGGTGTAGATGTTTGATCTGTCACCATGACTACTAGAAGTCACACTTGAGATGGATTGAGAAACAATCCATATAATGATGGATCTAACCATAGGTTGGATTAAATTTTGGCACTTTTGACTCTACAAGGGGCTTTTCTGCAACATCAAGATCAACAAATGGATACCTTAGAAAATGATGTAAGGGGTAGACATGTTGAGGAAGAATAAAATAAGTGGGATGAAGATTGATACTTCAAGGCCCTACATAGGAAAGAGGAAGAGCATAAGAAGAAAAATGAGGAGGATCAATTAGCTAAGGCATGTAGGAAGTCAGAGGAAAAGAGGAGTGAAGAGAAACAAAAGACGTAAGTTGATCGTTGAATTGGTGAGATTGTTAATGATAGGATTTAGATTGTAACTAATTTAAGAAAGGACCTCAAAAAGATCACCCCTCCTACCTCTAATTGTAATGCTTCCACTAGGGAAGATGTCAAGGCATGGATAGCCAACAAGGAAAAATATTCCTTCTCCAAATTTTCACAAGGAAATCAAAGGTAGTATGGGCTACATTTCTATTGGTGGGTGAAGAAACTATGTGTTGAGAAAATGTGATGGTAGAGAAGAAGCTTCAACATGGTGAGATGTCCTAGGAGGATTTCTTACAACATTTCCATTAGAGGTGGTTTCCTATACTATTCTATGATAAGAAGTCAACTGAATTCTACAAGTTGTGATAAGGGGTCATGACAATTATGCAATACCATGAAGGGTTCTTCCATTTTGTTAAACATGCTCCATAGTATCCAGAAATGATGAACTATTCATGACCCATAAGTTTTTAATGGACTTGATAGGCCAACACTGGGAAAAATAATAATAAAGAATTGATGATTTATAATACAGTTCGGCTGGTCTATATGTGTCAATCCGAGAGCGTAAGCTTGTGAAAGGCATCCAAGAAATATGCTATCAAGGGATGGTAGTTTTGAAATGAGGGCTTATGAATGCAACTAAAACACACAAAAATGAACCTATAAAGAACTAAAACAAAACTGCGACAAGAACTGTCACTTCCTGCGACAGGAACTTGACTGAAACCTACTAAAATGATTTGGAGAATAAAAACATCATAAACTAAAACATCTTTCTACTAGTAATAACAACATAATTATTTCTATTCAGTAAATCAAAACTAGGATAAACCATTAGTAATTATAAGAAAATAGTAATCATATTATATTAATGCAAATCAAATTCAAACTGTTACATGAACAACATGCATAGCATATTAATACAAATCAGATTACCAACTAGTTCAAAAATAATAATTAAATGAAACTTGATATTACTGAAATACAAACATACCACACTGAAATAAAAACTAGAAAACACACTATATGTTCCAAGAAGTGGGTCCCCTCCCCAGTCCGTAAGGTGGTGAGATAGAAGACAATGAGCATGAGGTTGATCAACACAATATACAGTCTTTTTATTTCTCAGAAGAATAGTATAGAATTGTTCTCTACATCTCCATATTACATTTCTTATATAGACCAAACATAACAAGTATGTACAATAATGTATAATCTATAATCAGCTAGAGACCAACAAACTATGCAATGGAAGCCATGAATATACAACTGAAATACGTGGTCTGTTTTGCTGACTGTTTGAAGGAACTAATTAACCACTTTTCACATCCTCCATCGTACAATAATAGCTAATTGGATTCCTTTCCTTTAAGTAGTTATGAAAGGATTTATTAAGCATTGTGAAGATGGCGGCTCCCTTCATTCCACGGGTAAGAATGGGAACTTATTTCTCAGCTAGAATAAATAATGGTAAAAACACACCTACGTAGACCTTGATTTGTTGGATGCAAAATATAGTTTTAAAATGTTGTTATAACATCAATAATCATCGTTTATATATTCTGGATGTTTACTGTATAGTATTGAAGGTATCCAGAAGAGGAGGAGAGGAAATAATAATTTTATTCCCTGCCATGTATGAAGTCCTTCGTAACTCTAGCATGGGTTTTGTTTTGTTTGTTACATCTCCATAGGTGACAGGAAGTTCTGTTATGCATACCAACATGCTACAATATTAAAGATTAGTAAAACATAATCAATGATGAATTTTCCATATTTTAATCCCAAAACCTCATTAACTACTACTTATATATATTGAACCATATGCAACGTAAAATGGTAAAATGGGTGGTAATGGAATGGAAATGGAATATGGAAATGAGTAGGTAAGTGCATAAAATGGATTAAAATATGGTATTAAATGGGTCATAAATGACTCTCATCAGGACTTATGCCCAAAGATCTACAGTGAGGTAGAAGTGTAGGAGCCTAACACAATGGATTAAGCACTCAACAAGGCTCTTAAATAGGAATAGAGGCTGAAGGATGCAACCCCAACATAATCATAATTATAAAATGAAATACTAGATGGATAGTTAGAAGGAGGATGGAAAGAAACAACATATCCAATAAATAAAAGGTAAAGAGCATGAAAATACTGATAATCATATGAACAATGATAACACAAATAATTTTAATAGGAATAACAACCAGAACAATAATGATAGGATAAACATTAAAGGTAATGAAAGAAATAGAAACAACATGAATGATGATCAGAGAGTACCACAATCAAGATGTTTTGTATGTGGTGGAAAACATTATGCCACTAGGTTCCCTTGAAATTTTGATAGGAGATACTTTCAACCTCAACATCACATCCATATTGTAGTTGATCACATGCAGACAAACTTTCAGGCCACACCTATTTTGATATTGGGTAAATTTAGATTGTCTATAATTTATTTGATACTGGTGCTAGAGAATTCTATGTAGATCCAAATATTATAGATGTAATTCCTTTTGGGCATAGTTAAATGGTTGAAGCTTGGATTGTAGAATATGGTAATAGGGTTGAGTGTTGGGTAGAGAAATGCTTATTCTATAGTGAACTCAAACTCTCTAGCCTTCACACCAAGGTCAATGTGTATGTGGCTCATTTGGGCTTGTATGATGTCATATTAGGAATCAATTGGCTAACTAAATATAAAGCCATTGTTAACTACTAGGACAAGGTGATTGAATGCCTTGATGATGCAGGACACTTGGTAGTGTTAAATGGTGTCAAACACCCACTTGAACTTAGACAAATCTCTACCATGCAATTGAAGAAAGCAAGGAGGAAGGGGTGTGAGTTTTATGTGTTGACATTAAGGTCAAATTTTCTATCAGTGACTTAATACTTAGTTAAATGGTTACATTTCTACCAAGCTCTACAATTTCTATCAAGTTTATCATTCATCCACCAGTGTCAACTAAGTGTCTTAGTTGCTATCGAGCTAAACAAATAGTTTGAAATTGATGTTGAGCTACACAACATCTATTGAGCATCAGAGACAATTTATAGTATATCCCAAGCATAGCATTGTCTACCAAGCTATCTAGTGGATGTGAAGAAGACTTTAGTGTTAACTGAGCTTTGTAGTGTTAACCAAGCTCTACAGTGTCTACCAAGCTCACAGTGTTAACTCAATGAATCTAGTGTTGACTGAGTCATGCCATGTCAATCGAGTGATTCAATAGCTACTAAATTTCTCAGTGTTCACTGAGTCACATAGTGCTAACTAAGTTTGAGCTACTCAAGAGTGATCGGTATGGACCAAGATTCTACTTCAACTGACTGCTAGAGTTTGTTGAGCATTGAAAGTGTTTGTCATGTATCAAAACATCACTGAGTTTGTCTTCAAAACACAAGTTGCAGAAGTTGGGCTAAATTTGTGAATTATGATGAATTTGGTATTGTAGTTGACTCCAATAATTAGTTATTTGGATTGATATATATGTAACTCATTTGTATCACATCTGAGAGTATGTATGAGAAGAAGAATAAGGATTGTATGAGTGCAGATAAAAGAAGGCTACAAGAAGTATAAGGGACACCATAGATTTATCTATCACAACCTGGTGATCATTGTAATACAAGGAATCTCATTCAACAAATCAGAGTTGTAGACCAGAGATCAGTCACTGATTCATCCTAATAGGTGCATTAGTGAAATCCTTTAACAAGGTAGACTTAATAGTCTTTTGCTAGATCTCTTAACCAAGTGCATACTTCATTGTGTGTTTGTAAATCCCTTAACAGGGTGCATCTAACAACCCTTATTGCTCCTAATAGGGAAAATCACTAGAAGTGGTCAATTGTAAGCCTTAACAGATTATTTTTATACATCAGTACTAAAGCTTGTAGGTATCATCCCCACCCCAATTTTACTTTCTAATTGGAAGGTTTCTAGGTCACCATATCTTGTGTCGAAGTGTTATGAATATTTTATTGCTTTCATTCTTTCATGCATGCAATTAAATCAAAATAATATATTAAGGATTAATTGGTGAAATAAGATAAAAAAATTATTGGTTCCTAATTCACCCCTCCCCTCTTAGTAACCTATCCTACCTTACATTTCCAACAATTGGTATCAGAGCTTCTAGTTCTCACATCAAAAGTTTGACAGCTTGAGCTAAGATCAGAGTCAATGGAGGTATGCAAGCTAGATAAGGCTATTGAGAATGAAAATTTGGATATGGAATTGGCCATTGGACAACTCAAGAAAGAAAAGGAGAAACTCTCTCATTCATTAAAAAGAAGGAAAGATCTTGTAGTACAAATGGATGATAATCTCTACACTAAAAGAAGTATGGAAGACTTATGTCCAAAAATAAATTTAGATGAAGCTAATGCAACAATCAAAGACCTATTGGAGAAGAATTCAGAAAGCTTAAAAGAGAGCAAGAAATCTGATCAATCAGATTATGTGAAGTCGTGGAAGAAAAAGACAAAGCGAAAGAAGTGATAGAAGAAGAGGACGATAAAATTCAACAACTATCCCTTCAAGAAGAAAACTTTATTGATCAATTCAATGATGCAAATCAAGAGCTTTTCAATCTAAGGATAGAGAATGAAAGATAGCAAAATGATCTCAACATTGAAAAGAAAACCAATGAAAGAATGATGAAATCTCAAGAAAGCATGAATCAATTAAATAAAAAAAATTAGTATAGACACAAGGGCATAGATGGATTAGGATATATAGAATATGGTGAATCATCTTAATAGGGAGCTAAAAAGAATGAAAGGCCTACTTTCAATCATTGTGGTAAGTTAGGTCATACATGAAACAAATGTTGGAGCAATGGTAAAGTAAAATTTAATGGAAAGTGTTATAGTTGCAACAAGCATGGACATAGAGCAATTGAATGTACAAAGAAACCTAAGTTTGAAAGAAAGTGTCACAATTGAAAGAAACAAAGACACAAATCTTCATAGTGCAAAACCAAGAAATGGAACCCATTAGAACAATTTGTAAAAGAAATATTTGGATCAATTACAACACATGGTTTAGATGTCACTATTGTGGTGGGTTTGGGCACATTGGAGAAAACTGTGTGAAACATCACATGAGGAAAAGAGATACTACAAAAATATGTTTTATTTGTATAGAACTTGGACATCCTGCCAAGAACTGCATGAACACAGGAAGAATTGAAGATGAAAAGAAAGCCAAAGATAACAATAAAAAAAAACAAATGAGACAATAATGGGTACCGAAATCTCTAGAGAATGTAAACCAAAGTCACAAAATTGTTGACACCCAAGTTAGTGAGTTGGGTGGCCCAACCATTTCAACTTAGTTCCTATGGAGATCACTGGAACTATGATTCAGATGAAGTCATCTAACATTAGTTCCAACCAACAAGTAGAAAGATCCATACAACATTCAAGATGCACAAGGATCCCTTAGTGATAAAAAAGGTTCAAGATCTTACCAAGCATTTTTGGGTTACATATCAATTCATAATGTAGACACAGAGTTGGTAACTCTACCAAGTACCAAGGTCAGACCGAATGATTGTAATGTTACTGAGTTTTGAAGTTTTCTGAGTTGGTAGTTCCTATTGATTCATGAGACCTTACCAAGTTGAAGGTGTCTTCAAAGAATTAAAGTCCAAATTGAGTAGAGGATAGCCTGTAATAGAGCAAGTATATGTATGAAGCATTAATGGTGATAAGAAAGAGGAAATTCATTAAAAAGGAAGAAATCAAATGCATTGTTTCACCATGAATTTTCAGAGCACAAAGTGAAGTGCAAATTTAGAGTTTTCAAGTGATTTGAGGAATTGTTGTTAAAGGTTCTCCCATTTTTAAAACCCTACTGAGGGACAGAATATTTGAGAAGAAAAATGAAGAAAGGATTGGAAATGTTGGTTTGTGGAGTGGATTGCAAGGCTTCCACATTCAAGCTAAGTTCGGTAATTGTAGAGGCACTTGACCCTACTGGAGTACAACCACAAATTCCACCCAAGGTACTTCTTGTCCACGATATCCATTTGTTCTATCATTGTTCAATCCAAGAACTTGGAGCCATGGAAATTAATGAAGCATTCAATGAGTTATGTGTGGATGGAATTCTTAAACTCGAGCACAATCATTTAGAAACAAAAGGCTTAACACATATTCTACATATGTCGAAGGGCTTTCAAGTCAAGTGGATCAAATTTATTTTGATCCAAGTTCATAATAGACAATTGTGGTTAGATCACCCTATCTTGATAAAAAAGAAGATGATACATAGAATCATTGGATTTCCCATGTTGAATAAAGCTAAGACCACTAAAACCCTAGGTCAGGTAGAATTGACATAGCATACTCTTGTTGAGTGGGATGGAAGAGGCATGAAGCTAAGTGGCATGACAAACATGGAGCTAAATTTTGGGATCTATGTGATTTCTTATAAGATATAGAGCTTTAGCCAATTGAACAATGTGTCATGTGAGGCTGTTGATCTAGCATATGAGGTGGTGAAGAATAACTTATCTTTTGACCTTGCCAAGTTGTTGCTAACACAATTCAACAAGAATATGTAGAGCATCAGAATGTCAAAGAATAACCCTTGTAATTTTGGTTCTCTTTTGACATGTCTATTTTTATTTGTTCAAAAATTTTTCCCTTCCAAAGGATCTATAGTATGGAGAAAGGATGTTCTAGTATTGTACCAAATCAATGAGTACATAGCAAAAATGCGTGAGAATTTTAGCAACATCATGGATAATTGTTTTGAGTCACTCAAGGAAAAGATGTAAAATAGATATAGGATACCCAAGAATATTGTAGAAGACTATGAGAAAGATATCTATTTCATGGTTGATTGTGACAAACTATATATTCAAGTAGTCAGACCTACAGTGGCATGGGTTAAGCCTCTAGATTATGAGGTTAACATTGATGACACTAAAGATATCATTAAAGCTCTATGGAATGAGCTTGTGGATCCTAAAGAAACCTATTTTAGAACTTATGATGAATCTAAGGAAATAATTGAGCTTGAGATAAAGCTACCTCAAGCAGTAAGAAGAGGAAGAAAGAGGACAAAGAAAATAATGAAGAATACCATGTCATCAAGATCTCCTCTAATGCTTACTGTGGGAAAATGAGATGATATAGAAGATGAAGATGAATAGGATGAAGTAAAAGAGACTGAATCTGAGCCTCCCTAGAAGAAGGGGAAGGTTATTATAACCAAACTTGCTAAGCCCTCCCTTGCAGTATATACAAGAAGAATGACCAAGTCCAAGAAGAATATGAAGTTAGGTGAAGATGAAGCAGGATAGATTATCTTTAAAAGGTTTGCACCTACACTTCAATAAAAATTAAAGAAGATGGAAGAAGGAATAGGCATGACATTTTTTAAGTCTCTTAAGTATGAGACTAGAAGTGATGAAGAGAAAAAGAAGATAGAAGATACACTTATGGAAAAATTGGGCAAGTGCAAATACTTACCTCATGAGCTTTCACAACAAATTTCAAATTAACTTTTTGAAGTAGTTAAGCCTAGATGAGACAGTGCAATGGAGACTACTAAGGACATCTATGAACAAACTTTGAGATAGCTTGTGCCAAATCTTAGTGAAAAGGAGGTGAAGGATTCCTTGAAGCAGAATGACAAGAAGCACACTCTTAAATTCAACACATGTATGATACTACTTAAGGACATTGAATCTATAATGCAATCTACTTCTACCACATGAAAAACCATCTATGGGTTGCACAAACCCAATGACTTTGTGGTGCATGTTGATGACAATAATGCTAATGATGAGGATACACAAGAATAAGTAGAAATAAAAGATGATGGGATAGATGATGTTTATCTTGGTGATGAGGAGGAAGGACAAGAAGCCATTGCGGAAAGTCTTCCAAAGATACAGAGTATTGAAGAAACTGATGCAAAGAATATTGCAACATTAGTTATGACTTCATTTCCTCACTCTTTGAGAAAAACCTTAGTGTAATCAGGCTTAGAGAAGGCTTCTACCAAGTTTGTTGTGGTTATCACTACTACACCAAGCACCCAACCAATCTCTAGATCTCTACTACCAGGTGTTACAATGATTGAAGTGCCCAACACTTCATCTGCTAGGAAACAAGTTCTTCCAACATCAGGCTTGACTGAGCAACAAAAAGGTATTCCTATTGTTAGTGCTATTTCTACATTTACTACTATTCCATATATTTCTATAATTATTTCAACATTGAGTGTATCCATAGCCAATACAATGACAGTTGAGAAGTAGTCTCAACCAAGCACTAAAGTTCTCAATAAGTCAAAAGAAAGTGTTTCTACCATTTCAAAGGTTAAGGGTAAAGAAGAAGAGGAAGAAATTGATCTGGATGAGGACATTGTTATTCCAAATTGAGATATCTCTATCCTTACTCTTGATCAAATGGATACCCTAGGAGAACTCTTAAAGAAAAAGGCTAAGAAATAGAAGCTTAGAGAATAGAAGAAGAATAAGAAAAATCAAGTCTTTGAGGACATAAAGAGCATATTTGTTGATGCTCTCAATATTGAGGTTGATAGAAAAAAATCTATTCTAGATCATTTGGCTGAAATTGTCCACAAGTATAATGAAGACTTGAATGGATAAGAAAAACTACTATAAAGAGCTGAAAGAAAACTTGAAAAAAAAGTGTTAGAGAAAGTTGCACTAAAGATTGCAATAGATCAAGTAGAACTATCTAACATTCTTGCTTCACTAGAAACATCTGTAAATAATGTTGTTTCATTGTTTGTCAAACTAAGTGACACATCTATCTTCATAAGGGAGATCAAGGATAAATTGTCCAAGATAGATGCGGATATGAAGGCAAGTGCACACCATCACTTGACCTAAGTTATACTTTTGCACATTACAAAAAGATCATATATCTAACAAATCTTTAGGCATAATTGTTGAGGGGAGAAGCTAGAATTATAGCCACACTTATAGAAATTTAGGGCATGGTTCTTCCAAACATAGATGCACTGCAAAAGCATAATCTATATGCAAAGACTCTCATCCATGATAATAACTTCTCCATAGTTGACCACATGATGGAACTGTCAAGAGAAGTATAGATAGCTTTGCATGCAAGTAAGGTATTGCAAGAGAATTGAGACAAGATAATGATACTAATTTTGAAGGTACATTCTAATTTTTTGTTACATTTTGGTATTAACTTGTAGATTTTATACACCTTTGGCATTTATGTCAAAAAGGGGGAGAATACTATTGGAAAAGGAAAAGGGGGAGAAGTGTATATATATTATATATATAGAGAATATTTTTTAGAAAAGGAGATCACTATACTTTAGATGTATGCATCTAGGAGATATATGTATGGGGAAGTAGTATAGTATTATGCAGATACATGGTACAGGCAAGTAGAAAATATCTTTAATAAAGCAATTTTGAAAAATTAAAAAAATAGTGTATTTTACCAAGCTACAACAACATGAAGTCAAAACCAAGTTGAAGACATAGTATGATGATATAGAAAGTTTTTGACTTGTAATTTTGATTATTTTGATTTTTTGGCTTGATAAGTTTTTTTGTCACTAATGCCAAAGGGTGAGATTTTTGAGATTAAGGTTAATTTTTCTATTAGTGACACAACAATTAGTCAAATGGTTACATTGCTATTGAACTCTATAGTTGCTACCTAGCTACTTATCATTCATCCAACAATGTCAACTAAGTGTCTTAGTTGCTATTGAGCTAAAAAGATAGTTTGTAGTTCATGCCAAGCTATATATCATCCACTGAGCATCAGAGATAGTTTATAGTATAGCTTGAGTGTAGTAGTGTCTATTGAGATATCTAGGAGATGTGAAGAAGACTCTAGTGTTAACCAAGCTCTATAGTGTCTATCGAGCTTGCAGTGTGAACTCAATGAATCTAGCATTGACCAAGTCATGTTGTGTCAACTAAGTGATTTAGTAGCTACTAAGTTTCTCAACAATGTTGATCGAGTTTAAGCAACTCAAGAGTGATCAGTATGGATTGAGCTTCTACTTCAATCGAGTGCCAGAGTTTCCTAAGCATTGACAATGTTTGTCGTGTATCAAAACATCATTGAGTTTGTCTTCAAAACTTGAGCTACAATAGTTGGGCCAAACTTGTGAATTATGATGAATTTCGTGTTGTAGCCAACTCTAGTAATTAGTTATTTGGATATATATATATATACATACATACATACATACATACATAAATACATACATACATACATATATACATATATATATATGTATATATATATATGTGTATGTATATATGTATGTATATATGTATGTATGTATGTATGTATGTATGTATATATATATGTATGTATATATATGTATATATATATATATATATATTCAATTGTATCATATCTGAGAGTATGTATGAGAAAAAGAATAAGGAGTGTCTGAGTGTAAATTGAAGAAAGCTACAAGTAGTATAAGAGACAACAAAGATTTATCTATCACAACCAAGTGATCATTATAATACAAGGAATCTCATTTAGAAAATCAAAGTTGCAAATCAAAGATCAACCATTGATTCATCCTAACAAGTGCATCAATCAAATCCTTTAACAAGGTAGACTTAATAGTCTTTTGCTAAATCTCCTAACCAAGTGCATACTTCATTGTATGTTTGTAAATCCCTTAACAGGGTGCACCTAATAGTCCTTATTGCTCCTAACAAGGTAGATCACTAGAAGTGGTCAATTGTAAGCCTTAATAGGTTATCTTTATATTGCACTACTAAAGCTTGTGGGTATCATCCCCACCCCAATTTTACTTTCTAATTGGAAAGTTTTTGGATCACCATATCTTATGTCAAAGTTTTATGAATTTTTTATTGCTTTCATTCTTTCATGCATGCAATTAGATCAAAATAATATATGAAAGATTAATTGATGAAATAAGATAAAGATTTTATTGGTTCTTGATTCACCCCTCCCCTATTAGTAACCTAGCCTACCTTATATTTTC
The DNA here is from genome assembly GCA_028749045.1 of Cupressus sempervirens. NCBI lineage: Eukaryota > Viridiplantae > Streptophyta > Pinopsida > Cupressales > Cupressaceae > Cupressus > Cupressus sempervirens. The sequence goes on from CM053783.1 coordinate 128,865,109, forward strand.
AACATTATGTTGTTCATGTTAAAGACATGTAAGACACTCCACCTCATTTAGAGGATTACTCCATCTTATAGGAATTCATAAATGCATATCCAGATGACTTACCTAAACTACCTCCTAAAAGAGAGTTTGATGTTCTATTGACCTTGTACCAGGAGCCAAACCTCGGACAAAGGTTACTTACCACATGACCTCCACAAAAATGTATGAGTTTAATGTATAGCTACAAGAACTTCTGGATAAGGGTTTCATCCTCCTTAATGTATCACCTTGAGGAGCACCTATAATCTTTAATAAAAATAAGGACAACACCTTAAGATTGTGGACTAACTATCAAATGTTGAACAAGGTGACCATTAAAAATCGCTATCCCCCTCCCATGAATTGATGAATTGTTTAATAAAATAAATAGAGAATTTATATTCTCCAAAATTGACATGAGATCCAAATATCACTAACTTTGGATTAGGCATGAAGACATGCCCAAAACAACATTCAAAACATGGTATGGGCATTACGAATTCATTTTTTTACTTTTTGGGTTGACTAATGTTCTTGTCACTTTCATGAACTTAATGTTGGAAATATAATAGGGAAATTAATATATTGAGAGGGGGGGAATGAATTGGGATCTATAAAACTTTAACACTTCATTTATGAACCATATTTGATCTCTTCACATAAACCCTCAGTAAACATTTACTTCAAATCAATGTAATCATGTACTTCAACATAAATTCATATTTAACTTCTAATTGGATGAATAAAACACACAAACGCATAACACATTTCACACAAAGATTTGGTAGCATAAAAAAACTCCAATGTGAAGGTAAAACTAAAACGGGGATGATGTTGGAATTCTCTTAGAATAATTGAGAGGGGAGGGGTGTGAATCAGTTATTCAAGGTCTAGATGTACAAATAATTTTTTTCATAATTTAGTGAACCAATAAAACTTTCCAACTATTCATGCATTCATTGTGTGTTAACCAAAACTGATATGTTACTGTAAAATCAACATTCAAAAATGTAAAGCATAAAACACAACATATCCATTAGCACATTTGACACAATGACTTAACATGGAAACCCAATTTGGGAAAAACCACCAGTAACATGCTACTCCTTTTTCACTCTTCTGAAGTGATGTCCTGTTAAAGGCCAACCTTTTTAAAGGTTACAACACACACTGTTAAATGTGACCCAGTTAAGGGATTTCAATCAACCTGTTAAAAATGAGCCTTGTTAGAGGATGTTAGGCCATTCACTTAGAATGTCACCTTGTTAAATGATTTTCCAATGATTGTTAAGTCAACCTTTCTCCAAAGGATTTACCCTAATCTGATACAATTGTTAGAAAGTAACAGTAGAGCTTTGATCTGATACAACTTACAACCTTACTTGTAGACTACATATCACTATTTAGTCCTCAACTCTGCTTGGCTTCCAATCTTTTTAGCTCTGAAAACTTGTTCACCCTTCATGCATTTATTCTCATTAAGCCTTCTTGCTTAGTACACCATTGTAGACTTCTTCTCTTGAATCACTTGATGAAGCAAACCCTTTCCCTTCTCCTTGTCAAATATTCACATTCAAAACTCTCCAACCTCTCTGCTTCATGACCAGACATCCCTACATATAGGAAATTAGAACACTTTTCCCACTCATTATCCATCACCAAGATTAGAGTTTTCAATGGATTAGGTAGGATACAATGTATCTACCCCATATCTTGTCTTTTCTAAAAAAATTTCCTAAAATCCATTTGAATTTGCCTCTAAAATGGTTTACATAAGATTTTGTGCCTCCAACTCATCAATATTATCTTCCTCTTGATTCACAAGTTCTAAGAAAACAAACTTGTTAGCTTTTATTTAGTGAATCTTCTATCTTTTTCATAATGCAATAGCTCGGCATTATCAATTTACTGATGCTCAACACATATTGTGTTACTCAACATCTACTGTAAAATCACTTGGCATCAACTGGATTTTACTGGTGCTCGACATCAAATGAAAATTACTCGACACCAACTAACTTTCTTGGCATCTACTAACTTACTCGACATCCACTAGAATTTGCTTTAACTCAGCTCCAACTAGCTTTTTCCTCAGCTTGTACTAAATTTTCTTGGCACCATCTATCAACCTGGTCAAGCTTGGCAAATGAACTTTGCTCAACTTTATTCTTCTGATCTTTCTAAGTGTAGCTAGTCATTTTTTAACCTCAAGTAGATAATCAATACATTATGTTATCACTATCTTAATTGATTCTTGCACTTCAATACATAATCATAACTCAACCTTTCCTCTAGGTACTTTTGTTACATCTTGTTGATCAAATCCTCCTCATCAATCAACTAAGTGATAGTGATTGAAACATATAAGCAATTGTCTTACTAGCATGTGGCAGGTTTGATAGTAGTGACAAAACAATGATTGATACACATAGTCTTCTTCAACAATTTTCTTACTCAAATGATCTTTTTAATCATATATCAACAATCTCCCCTTTGGCATTGATGACAAACCAAACTAATCAACTAGTCAAACAAGTGATAAACATCTTGTTCCATCAAACTAACTAGGTTAAAATAGTAAGGCAATACCAAAAAGAAAGCTTGTGATTAAAACTTCTCCCTCTATCAACATCTCCTTCTAATTAGGTTACAAAATAAAACTCCCTTTGAATCATCATAATATCTTCCTCTTTTGTTTTGATCTTTCATTTGAGTGCTTTCTACTTTCTCCCTCTTTTATTCTTTCCAAACCAATCAATAATGTACTTTCTTCCGTGATCATCTCCCTCGATCAGTTTAATGTACTTTCTTCCTCTTTAACAACAATGCCAAAGACATATACTCAACACTTAGCATCTTGATATATGTAGACATATATAGGCTTTTGCAAGCTCTTACATTTTCTCCCTCTATCACATTGCTTGTGATTGATTTGTAATTCTAGCTCTGTAATTACTTTAGAAAATTCTTAAAGCAAGATCCACTACATCAATTTGTATGAAATGAATGCCAGCTTATTTGATGCAGGGTACTCCCTCTATCTTTTACATAGCCTTTGATAGGGGTATCACCCCTAGTTCACCTCTTAGATACTCATAAGCATCCTTAGGTAATGCTTTGGTGAAGATATCAAAAATTTGCTCATTTGTGTTAATATATTCCATCTTTACCTCTTTGTCTTGAACCAATTCCCTTACATAATGATACTTTATTGCAATATGCTTTGTCTTTGTATGCATTACAAGATTCTTTGATATATTTATAGAACTTGTATTATCACAATAAAGTGTCACTAATTTTGTGATTTCTTCCTTCATTCCCTTAAGTAGTTGTTTGATCCATACAATGTTTGTGTAGCAGAAACAACATACTCTGCTTCAGTAGTAGATTGGGAAGTACAACTTTATTTCTTGCTAGTCTATGTAACAAGTCTTTTACCTAAGAAGAATGCTCCTCCACTGGTGCACTTTCTATCATCAATATTTCCAACCCAATCAGCATTAGTGTAGGCTTTCAGTTCAAACTTTTCATTCTTCTTATAGTATAAACCATATTCTTCTATTCCTTTCAAGTATCTCATTATCCTTTTTACAACCATCAAGTGATTCTCTCTAGGGTTAGCAGAGAATCTTGCAACTATTCCTATAGCTAATGCAATATCAGATCTACTATGTACTGCATATTGCAATTTGTCAATCATGGATCTATATAATATTTGATTGATCTCAGCTAAATCATCATTCTTTGATAGTTTGAGTGTTCTCACCATAGGTGTACTTATTGGTTTTGAATCCTCAAGTCCAAATGTCTTCAATATCTCCTTGACATATTTTGACTGAGTGATATAGACACCATATTTCATTTGATAGACTTGTAATCCTACAAAGAATTTGATCTCACCAAACATTGAAATTTCAAGCTCTTGCTTGATCTGATTTGCAAAATCTTTACACAAAGAATCTTGTCCTCCAAATATTATGTCATTAAAAAATATTTCAGATAATAGTATACCTTTCTCCTTATCTATCTTCATGTACAAATTGTTGTTATCATCTATCCTTTCAAATCCAATCTTAACAAGATAAGTATGAAGTCTCTCATACCATGCTCTTGGTGCTTGTTTTAGTCCATATAGGGCTTTTCGTAGTTTACATGCCATGTTCTTGTTATTCTTATCAACAAAACCTTCTAGTTGTTCTATGTAGACTTCTTCTAATATTCCATTTAGAAATGCAGACTTAACATCCACTGATAAACTTTGAAACCTTTATATGCAACATAAGCAAGCATAATTCTTACTCCTTCCGTTCTTACAATAGGGGCAAATGTTTCACCATATTCAATTCCTTCTTCTTGTGCATACCCTTTGCAAACTAGTCTTGCTTTGTTTCTTGTCACCTCACCATTCTCATCTAACCTATTTCTAAATGTACCCATTTTGTGCCAATCACATTTTTATCTTTTGGTTTAGGAACTAGACTCCAAGTCTTGTTCTTTTCTATCTATTGAATTTCTTCTTCCATAACCTTGTACCAATCATCATCTTCCAATGCATCTCTCACTATCTTGGGTTCCTTCATGCTTAACAAACATGATTCACCTCTCAATCTATTTCTTGTCATTTGCCTTGCATCTTTGTCTCCAATGATTTGATCTATAGGATGATGTCTTTTGACATATTTGGATAGACTAGGCTCAGTTCTTGTAGCTGCATTCTATCTCTCAACTTTAGTATCATTGTGTGCATCTTTGTTAGGTGTTTTAGCATTTCTTTCATGTGTGCTAATCCCAGAGTCAGATTGTACATTTTCCTCATTCTGCAACTCAGCATCTGAATGCAACTCGACATTCACAAGATGTGACTTGGTAGTTGTTGAGACTTGCTGTTGGTTTGCTGCATGATCTGTAGCATCTTCTTTAGTAGGCATTCCTTCATAGTAGTATACAAATGACTTGTAATCTTTTGGTTCTTTTGTAGGTTCAGCTTCATGTGCTTCTGTAAACTAATCAAAATTCACATTTGCACTTTCCACAATTTTCTTAGTGTTAGTATTTAAACACTTGTAAGCTTTACTTCTTGTGAAATAATCGAAGAATATACCTTCTTCACTCTTTGCATCAAACTTTCCATTCCTAACATCTTTAAGAATATAGCATTTTCTTCCAAATACCTTAAAATATTTCACATTAGGTGGATGGTCGTACCATAGTTCAAAAGGTGTTGAGTGAGTACCTTTCTTTACTTGCACACAGTTCAAAGTGTATACAACAGTACTTATAGTTTCTCTCTAGTATTTTAGAGAAACATTTTTCTCCATCATGAGTGTTCTAGCATAGTCCATTATAGATCTATTTCTTCTTTCAACAATTCCATTTTGTGGAGGGGTTCTAGGTGCAGTTGTCTATCTCTTGATTCCTCCATCATTGTAGAACATCTCAAATTCATATAAAGTGAATTCACCTCCTTTGCCTGATCTCAAGCATTTCAAAGTCTTACCTATTTCTTTTTCAAGTCTTGCCAAGTACCATTTAAACATTTGAAAAGCATCTAATTTTTGTTTTAGAAACATGACTATCATCATTCTAGAGTAATCATCAACAAAGACCATTATATACTTATCTCCTTTATAGCTTTGCACTTCAATAGGTCCACACAACTCAATATGAACAATTTCAAGTATTTCGTTAGAGGTATAAGCTTTACTTTTGAAGCTTGACTTTGTCATCTTGCCTAGTTGACATTGTTTACACATTATATTTTTTGGTTTCTTCAACTTAGAAAAACCTCTAACTTTTTTCATGTTACTGATACTAATCAGATTATCAAAGTTAACATGACATAATATTTTGTGCCAAAGTCATACATCACCAAATTTTGCAATAAGACAAGTAGCATCTTCTATATCCAAATAGAATAGATTACTTCTAGTTTGATCACCTTTTCTAATCAAGTTTCCATTTGTATCATATATCTTGGATGATTTACTTTCAAACTCAACTTTGCACCCGAAATTATTCAATTGTGACACACTTAACAAGTTATAATTCAATCCTTCAACATAATAAGCATCGTCACATGAAATCTTGTCTATGAGTTTGATAGACCTTTTTCCTTTTATTAAATATGGTGCATCATTACCAAATCTTACACTATTTCCATCATAGCAGGTTAAGGTAATGAACTTACTTTTGTCTCCAGTCATGTGATGTGAGCATCTACTGCCAATGATCCATTTGTTATTCTTTTTCACACAAGTCATAAGTACAGTTGCCTCATCCTTATCCATCTTTCATTGCAACATATACCTCTTCATCATCATTTTCATCAGTAATGTAGCATGAGTTCTTGCCTTTGTCTCTGTAGTCTCTTCCATCATCTTCGCTTCTATTTTTGTGCTTATTCCCTTCTTTAAAGTTCTTCTTATGTGTACATCTTGTAATATAACCAACTTCATTGCAATTAAAACAAATGATAGGCAACTTGTAACCTTTGAATTTACCTTTTCCTTTGTGAAATCTTCTTGCCAGCAATGCTTCCAATTGTTCAATGTCTTCCTCATTTGTGCTAATATCACTGGATGCATACTTTATCTTTATTTTCTTCTTCTTTGGCTTTACCTCCTCAGAATCTTTCAGTAACAATTTTTCTTTGAAAACTGATTCAATATTCTCTAGTCTATAGTTGTCAAAATTAGATAGCTCAAAAATAGTGAGTCTTCCTACTCGACCTTCATTTCTTGGTATACATCTTAGCTCTTGGATTGTAGACACTCTAATGGCATACACATGCAGCAATGTTCTCAAGAATTTACTTAGCATAGTATCATCATCTATTACCAGTAGCACCTTTTATTACACTAACAACTTCTTTTATTCTAGAAACATATTGAGCAATATTCTCACCTTCTTCCATTCTCATGTCATCAAACTTACCTTTGAGGTTCTCTAACTTGGCTCTTTGAACATTTTTGTCTCCTTGATAGATGGTGTCTAGGGCATCCCACATCAGCTTTGCATTCTTAAGCCTTTGATATCATCAAATTCAGCATAGCTTAAGGAAAAGACAATCTCCAAAATCATCCGATTGTGTTCTTTCTTTTTCTTCAAATCTTCAGCAATCAAGGCTCTTGCTAGATCAACATGTTCTATTGAAATGAAAGATTGTGCATAGTCTCTAAGTCCTCCAAGGTGTAGCTTCATCAAAATTTTTCATGCAGGAAAGTTATCTCTATTTAGCTTGGGTACCTCTCTTTTTGACATCTTGATCTTTATGCTTTTAGTACCTTAAAACTAATCCTCTTAAGCAATTGGGGTCTGATACCAATTGTTGGAATTCTTTTAGAATAACTATAGAATAACTGAGAGAGGGGGGTGTGAATTAGTTATTCAAGGTCCAGATGTACAAATAAAACTTTTCACAATTCAATGAACCCATAAAACATTCCAACCATGCATGCATTTATTGTGTGTTAACCAAAACTGATATGTTACTATAAAATCAACATGAAGAAATGTAAAGCATAAAGCATAACATATCCATCCTTACATTTGACATAATGATTCAACATGGAAACCCAATTTGGGAAAAACCACTAGTAACATGCTACTCCTTTTTCACTCTTTCTAAGTGATGCCTTGTTAAAGGCCAACCCTGTTAAAGGTTACAATACACACTGTTAAATGTGACCCGGTTAAGGGATTTCAATCAACCTATTAAAAGTGAGCCTTGTTAGAGGACTTTAGGCCATTCACTTGGAATGCCACCCTGTTAATGGATTTTCCAATGACTATTAAGTCAACCTTTCTCTAAAGGACTTACCTTGATTTGATACAATTGTTAGAAAGTAACAGTAGAGCTTTGATTTAATACAACTTACAACATTACTTGCAGATTATAGATCACTATTCAGTCCTCAACTCTTCTTGGCTTCCAATCTTTGCAGCTTTAACAACTTATTCACCCTTCAAGCATTCATCCTCATTAAGCCTTCTTGCTTAGTATGCCATTACAAACTTCTTCTCTTGGGTCACTTGATGAAGCAAACCCTTTTCCTTCTCCTTGTCATATTTTTGCATTCAAAACTCTCCAACCTCTCTGCTTCATGACCAAACATCCCTACATATAGGAAATTAGAACACTTTTCTTACTCATTATCCATCACCAAAATTAGAGTTTTCAATGGATTAGGTAGGATACAATGTATCTACCCCATATCTTGTCTTTTCTAAAAAATTCTCCTAAAATCCATTTGAATTCACCTCCAAAATGGTTTACATAAGATTTTGTGCCTCCAGTTCATCAATCTTATCTTCCTCTTGATTCACAAGTTCTAAGAAAAACAACTTGTTATCTTTTATTTGGCGAATCTTAGATCTTTTTCATAACGTAGCAGCTCGACATTATCAATTTATTGATGTTTGACACATACTATGTTACTCGACATCTACTATAAAATCACTTGGCATCAACTAAATTTTATTGTTGCTCAACAGCAACTAAAAATTACTCAATACCAACTAACTTTCTCAACATCTACTAACTTACTCAGCATCCACTAGAATTTGCTTTAACTCGGCTCCAACTAACTTTTTGCTCAGCTTGCACTAACTTTGCTCGACACCTTCTATCAACTTGGTCAAGCTTGACAAATGAACTTTGTTCAACTTTATTCTTCTGATCTTTCTATGTGTAGCCAGTCATTTTGTAACCTCAAGTAGATCATCAATACATTATGTTATCACTGTCTTAATTGATTCTTGCACTTCAATACATAATCATAACTCAACCTTTCCTCTAGGTACTTTTGCTACATCTTGTTGATCAAATCCTCCTCATCAATCAACTAAATGATAGTGCTTGAAACATAGAAGCAATTGTCTTACCGACATGTGGCAAGTTTGACATCAGTGACAAAATGATGATTGAAACACATAGTCTTTTTTAACAATTTTCTTACTCAAATGATCTTTTCAATCATATATCAATAGATGAAACCCACAAAATCTTTACTACTATAGCAATAAAGTGTGTCTATTAAGGCTGCAATGTTTGATCACTTCTGGTGATCTACCCTGTGAGGGGTCTACTCTGTTAAAGGTTTACAAGACTTTTAGGTCTACTTGGTTTAAATGATTTTACATCATAGCTAAGTGAGTACTTTGTTAGGAGATTTACAAAAGCTTGTTAAAGTCACATTGTTAAAAGATTTAAACGCTAAAACACCTATTAGAATGTATCATTAACTGATCCTTCAGTTTTTACTTCAATGCTAATGTTAGATATTCTCTATCCAATTATTTTCACCTCTCTATGATTGATCTTCAATACCTGTACTAAAAACTATTCACTGCACTACTCAGTTGCTCTACCTCATTCACTGTCAACTTTGCATGCACTTAAAATCTTAATCGCATATGCTCCACACATACAAACTAAGTCATAAAACCTTCTTAAATAGCTATATGGTGAAGCTTCTATACCCAAGTCAATGATCTAGATTCATTCCTTTTTCTGATTAGTCCTTGCAATTTTCTGGGTAGTGGATTTTCTTACACAAGGATAAATGATCTTCTATCAGATGTACAATCAACTCCTTGATTAACTCCTTGATCTGTAAAACATTCTTCCAACTCAACAAAATTGGTTTACATATGATTTTTCATTTCAAACAAATATAAAAAAGAATCTTACTCAACACTTATACCTTACTAGTGCTTGGCCCAAACTAATTCTTTGTGTTGTCCCCTGAGCTTAAGTATACTTAGCAAACACTACTTTTCTCAGCCTCTATATCACTCAACTTTTGTTGCTCACTAAAAAACTTGGAAATCACTGGAGTACCCAACGACCTCTAAATTTATGGGCAATAAATACTACTAAACACTTAATTGAAATATGTACAATTCTTTAGTACATAGCTCGACATGTATAGGATGGCTTAGTTGTAGTGATGATTGAACAATCCTACCTTGTGAGTAACTAAGTGTTTGACACTAATAGAATTTTTTTCCTTAGGTATGAACAATCTCTCCCTTTGGCATTAGTGGATAAAATACTTAGTCATGTGATAAAACATTTTACATTACAAAATTGAAACATAAGTATTCCCCCTTAGGATATCATCCATGACTGTAATTTGGTATATACATAGACTTCTATACTTGTATTTTTAAAATCTTTTTCAATTTTGTTTTTTCATTGATTTGAACCGTTATTTTCACCTTAGTTGACTCATATATGTCAATTGGATCAAAATTCTTATAAACTTCCTCTACCAATAAAGCTATTACAGTTGCATTCACTTCATCAATTCTCATCTCTTAAGGTAGAGGTCTCAACCATGCAACCCTAGGTAGAGCTTCTAATGCATAGGTAAAGTTAGTCGCTACCAAGAAGAATATATCATCATAGTATTTTTCTACAAGGGATTGAGGTATCCTAGACCTATTCTTCATTTTCCTCTTAAAATCTTCAAAATACCCATCCATAATAGTGTCAAAATTATCACTAATCTAGCTTATGAAATCATTGATTTACTGGGTGACTGGCCTAGTCTTGTCCCAAACTACATAACCAATAGATGCAAACATGTTTTTCACATAAAAGAAAATGCAAACTAATAGTGATCCAAACTTACACATTTTGTTCTTTTCCTTTTTTATGCTCTCCAAATTCTTTATAAGTTGGGTGAGTTGGAGCTTAGCTAGGTCATAACTATCATCTTTCTTAAAAAATTCCAACCTAAGTCCATTGCAACATATGACACATTGCTTGATCTTCTAGATTGATAATTTTTTTGTGTCATTAACCTTCCTTGATGTCGAATAATCTTAACCCTATCTATAACAAGGTATCTTGTGTCATGGTGAACTATCTGCTTAGTGATCTTGACCGGTCCATTCTCCAGCCATAAATTTATGTTGTGAATACAGATCAATACAACTTGGATCCATTTTATCTTAAAATTCTTTGGAAAATTTAGGGCATGAATCAACCCTTTCTTGGCAATAATATTATATTCTTCCTTCAATTTCCCATTTTCACATAGCTTGTCATATGCAACCCTTATCTTGAAATCTCCAACCTCTCCCATCTTACACATGTAGCATAATCTCATGTTGTGATTCATGATTACTCTAAGAAGAATAGATGATAGGACACCCAAATAATCACCCTTCATTGTGATTTTAAGATATGCTTTGAATTTTAGAGGTGGACATGCATCATTTCTAACCAACTCAATATTACTTACTTGTAGTTCCATCTTCTTCTTAGATGTAGATGTGATAGATGCCATTTTCTCAATTTAGGTTATGCATGAAGTCTTCTACATAGCTTACCCTCAACACTTTATTTGTAAATCACTCTTATAGCCAAAGGCACGCACCTCACTCAAATGATTAGGAAATTCTTCTACTCTTTTCACTATGTGGAAACTTGAATGCAAGGTATATAAAATGACTTATACAATTTTCTATATAGTTTAGAAATTAAAATTTAGGGCCTCATCAATACTCTATACACATAGTAAGTGAGATAAAACTATCTTGACCATCATGAGATAACTTGTTTATCACATTAACTCATTCCATCAACTTAGTCAAAACCTCGGCTTGGTCATAACTATCAATGCAACTCATCTTCCTAGCACTTTCAGAACTTCATTACTGACACTTTGTCAACATTAAAAACTCAACTCGGCACTAACATACATTACTCAAATTTGAACTCCAAGTTTTTCCTTGTGCATCCATTATCATGTAGGTTTGGACTCTAGTGCATTTAATCTAGGACCTGATGTAAGATTTAACATTTGAAACATATTTCAATTTATACCTCTTTATTTAGTTTGAGCTAGGAGAATCACCTAGTCCATTGGATTAGGTGATCACAACTTCACCATTTGAATTGTTCTCTCCTTCAATTTTCTTTTTTCATGCCTAATTCATTTGACATCTTACTTCTTTAAGATTGACCTTTTCCTTACCATTGCTCTCTTCAACATTAGGTGCCCATGATGCTCAGTTTATACACTCCTTTCTTAGGTGACTGACCTTCTGGCAATTGAAATATACTAGTCCAAAATTTTTTGAGTTTCCTAATCTTCCTCTAAGATGTATCCTAGCACAATTTTTTGCAATGTGTCCATACTTTCCACACAATTGACAATTCACACGAGTATTGTAATCCCAATTTACAATATTACCTTGCCTATGTGTTTTTCCATGACCTTTAGGTTTCTAGTTGTTCTTTTCTCTAGATCTGTAATCTTGTGCCTTATGATCATACTTTTAACATGTGTAATAATAACCTTCAAATCTAGAAGTAACTGGTATCTTACTAATATTTGATCTACATTCATGTGCTTGATGACCTTGTTTGTTGCAATTGAAACAATAACCATTGAATTTGGGTTTGGGATTTGACTTACCAAGTTTTCTCCTACAAATTTTTGTTGTATGGCCTAGTTTTCCATAGTGATAGCATGTAGGCTTCTTTTTCTTTGGTTTTGCAATCATATTCCTTTGTTCTCCTTTCTTTGATGACTCTCCCTGCTCGACACTTGATAGGAACTCAACATAGCCTAGTCTAGTGGTGTCATGAGATCTCCTTGGTGCATTCATCTATTCATTAAGTAGTCTCATAACATGTTTACACTTGTTCAACCTTTCAATGAATTCCTTTTTATCTTTCAACTCATTCTTTAGTCTATCATTTTTAGATGTCAGATTTGCAATTTCTTCTGCCTTCTTCTCTACCTTATATCTCCTAATGGCCTCTTCCAACTTCTCATCCTCATGTTTCTTTCTCACTTCCCCATTCAACTTATGCAAGGCTTCAGATTGATGATCTTCATCATGCTTCCTTTCCTCTTCTTCTGTATGCCTACCTTGAGTCTCATGCTCTAAGGTATCCATCCTTTGCCCTTGTTGTAACAAAGCCCCTTGTTGGCTCAATAGTGCTAATATCTGATCTAAGCTCTCATTAGATTCTTGAGCTTGTGCACCACTGCTAGACCCACCTCTATGATTAGCTCTTATGGCCATGGTGACAACTTAAACACCTAACACACAAGGTGAAAATTAACATAGTAGCCCAAGCACCTAGGGTTTAAACACAACTCTGATACCATATGTAAAAACCATGTCCTATTAAATAAATACCACATCACACATGAATGAAAAAATGAAAAATGAACCAATATGAATAGAGTTGAAAAGTCAGTTGAAACTATTAATTATCCAAGATTTAAGATTTCACCATATTCATTAGTTGTCAACTAATACAAAATAACATAATGACTAAGGTGTTGATTTACATTGCATATACATCACATGCCCATAATATACATAAACTATAATACATCACCATCTTCATGATTACGTTATCCAATAAAAAAATATTACATCAATTGAATGTTATTGTACTCATCATCAAGATGAAGGTAGAAGACCACAAGAAAATTTATTGGAATTTGACATGTGTCTTTTAGTGGATCTGGTATCAAAAGTCATCAGACATTGTCAATCTACTATTTGCAATACGAGTGTGGCCCAAGCACTTTTACCTCGCCAACCACGAAGTGTTTACTCCCCCAGGACTCTTCTCGACATGAAGAATACCCTAGCCCTAGCACAAGAAGCCTATATTCTCAAAACAAGATGGATTGGATGGATCTAGCATAGCCATGAAACATACTACATACAACCATGTGCCTAGTAGCCTAATCATAGAATGTAGAAGGGAAAAGAAAAGAACACTACACATCTACACATATGCAATGCAAAAAAAACTATAACACATCTACCTGCATGTACATTTCTTTTAATTAAAGCATATCTACTCATATGCAAGATGAAATAAGCATAGTCACAGAAATATGCTACATGTCAGAAAAAAAACATAATTAAATAAAATATTAAAATGACTTGCCCAAGCACTAAATTTGTCAGCATTCCAGAAAAGAGAGAAAAAACATAATAAGTCTTACTTTTTCAAAATCTAACAAGTTGAGAGAAGCAAAACAAACTACATCCATCCCCACCCTCCAAAATGCCACATTACACCCTACCAAAAAAGAGATAAATAGCAAACACAAACAATCTAGTATTTTTAATTAACTGAGGGGAAATATAAAATGTATCTATGCTCAACTCATGAGTAACTTCTATTCCCAATGTACAAGATACCCAGGCTTGCACCAAAAGAAAAATAAATATTAACTTGAGTTGTTTTGGTCCTCTACAGCCTACTCTATCATTTACATATATTAACAATTTTTAGAGCATAAATTTGAATCCAATGCATCAGCTTAATAAATTTTGAACAAAGCATTATCTCAACTTTTAGGAATAAGGAAAAGATTCATAACATAGTAAAACAAACAAGCAACATTCAATAAATAGTTTGACATAGTTCACTCTATCATCTTGCTTATTTATTACCCCTAGATTAGAATCAAATTAGATTCAGAGTTAATTTCCTTGTTGTTTTCTTTCTAGATTATACATCCCTTAAGTGTACCACTCAATCAACATAATAACAATCCAAAATGAAAGAAAATAAATTAAAAGATGATTTTTTTCACCTAAAGACATTATGGGTTGCATCAATAGAAGGGATATGCAAAGGAAAAATAACAGTTTAACTCAATCCAATTAGTCTCACTCCCTTTTCAACATATGACATTATAATATTGATCTAGACTAAGCAATGGTATTGTGGAAGTTCATTGTTCCCTAATAGAGAATTAACCATATTTTCCATATGAATGCAGTTAGAGAATGACAACATTCATGTTATAATACAATAGTCTTGATAGGACTACCTATGATCATAGTTACATAAAGCTAACACCTCAAACTGAACTTATTATAGTATAATGTAAGGAAACTTAGGTGCTGAAACAACTGCTTACACTACTCCCTTAAGGAAAGTATTGTGCAAATTCCTATTAAATCCTTACAATTTCATATTCGATATTATGTAAACAATAATATTGCAATCAACCACAAATATAGAAAATAGATAGAGGAAGAAAACAAATAAACATAGATATGTTGTTGGGGAAAAACCTTTCGGTAAAACAACCCCACCCCTCCAAAACCTGCACAATGTATTATCTTCAACAGAAAGGTTACAACACACTTGCAATGCAAGTTCTTTCAAGACATGAAAGACTGATTCAGTAGCAACCAACAATACCGACAACCCTAAAAATGCTTATATCACGCACTTTCCATTTTTAGGGAAACTTCTAAAGAACAACCATATTAGGTTTTACCATTCTCCAAAAAAGTAGGAACCCAATTTTTTTTTTTGGGTCGATGCCTTGAACCCCACATGGCAGATGGACACTTGAGTGTATAGTACTCAATGATCAATTGCCACTTATCTTCATGTCTTCACCCATCATCATATCTTCCAAAGATAGCTCTTACACATCATAGGAATCCATCATAACCATTTTAGTCATGATCTCCTTACACATAATTCAAGATGCTGACACATGGAATTGGAGTGATACATCAACATGCCAACTAGACATGTACACTCACACTCAATTACATTATTTGCAAAAAATACATTTACAAAACAAATAATAAGAATAGGAATTATCTAAGGTTGAGACACCTTATTCCTAACATTCTCCCACTTGTTGAACACCTTGTAAGAGCAACAGGAACATAATAGGAACTAACTACTATAGGTCGAAAGTTCCATAGACTCTGAACACCATTTGAACTTCTCTGTGCCTGCTAGATTTGTCAATACATCTACAACATTCTTTATAGTATCCACCTTCTCCAAATTTACCTTTCCATATTCCACCATATCTCTCACAAAGTGAAATTTCATATCAATGTGCTTTGTTTTGGCATGGAAAGTTGGATTCTTTGCAAGGAAAATAGCACTTTGATTGTTGCACCAAATAGTAACCTATCCTGCATCAACGCCGAAGACAAATGGCTTCCTTACAAGCATGAGTAGCAACCACGTACTTAGCTTCTGTAGTGGACAAAAAAATCACAAGTTGTCACTTACTCATCCAACTGACGGCACCGCCACATATAGTGAATACATAAGCACTGGTGGATCTCTTGCTGTCAATATCACCTGCCCAATCTGAATCCACAAACCCATGAATACAAATTGAATGTAGAGCTCTAAAAGAGTTACCATGATAAAAAAATGGAGTAATTTGATATAACCCTCAAATATCTAAATACTCACTTAATGACATCCCAATGTACCTATCTAGGATTAGCCATAAATTAGCTCTGAACTCCCACTGCATGGGTAATGTCTAGTCTAGTATAGATGATAGCATACATAAGACTGCCAACAACATTAGCATAAGGTAGTCTACTCATTTCCTCCACCTCACTAGGACATTTTGGACAATCATCTACAAATAACTTTTCTCCTATAGAAACAGGAACACACAATGGTCTACAATCTACCATGTTGAACCTGTCCAACACAGACTTCACATACCTACTCTAACTCAACCAAAGTTTTTTGTTAGACCTATCTCTACTAATTTCCATACCCAAGATGTACCTTTTTGCCCCAAGATCTTTCATCTCAAACTATGCTAGCAACTGAGATTTAAAATCAGAAATCATACCCTTACCCTTCCCAAATAGCAACATATCATCAACATAAGGTGATCATTTTCAACTCTAAAATAAACACAATGATTTGATTTTGATCTTACAAATCCAATTGACAACACAAAGGCATCAAACTTAAGTTACCACATCCTAGGAGATTTTTTCAAACCATACAAAGACTTCTTTAATCTGCAAACCAAAGACTCTTTACCTTTAACAATGTAGTGCTCAGGTTGTGACATATAAATCTCTTCCTCCAAATCACCATGAAGGAAAGTTGTCTTCACATCCATCTATTCTATCTCTAAATCATATGATGCAACAAGAGATAAAAAAAATCTAATGGATGTCAACTTTGCAACAGGAGAGAATATTTCACCATAATCTATTCCCTCTACCTATGAGTACCCCTTCACAACCAATCTAGCTTTGTACCTTTCAACACTGCCATCTGTACATAATTTCTTCTTGAACACCCATTTTCTATGAACAGGTTTTTGTCCTTTAGGCAAAGGTACAAGGTACAAAGTTTTTTTTTTATCCGATGAAGCCATCTTATCATCCATGGCCTCAATCCAAGAACTTGCATCTTCCATATCCAAAGCCTCTTTCATAGATCTAGACTCATCAGTGTTAGTAATCAAAGCAAAGGCACAACTAGAATCTAACATAGAATAACCAAACCTTTTTGGCTACTTTCTTACTCTCATGGATATCCTCAAGGGATGAGGTTGAGGTTGTTCTTCCTCTTCTTTTGAACTATCAGAGCTACTAGATCTCTCCTCATCATTAGACCCAAAATGGTCTTTTTGTTGTGTCTTCTCAGGAGTAGGAAGCAACTCGACAATATCTTCTTTCCTAGTTGTAGCACAGTAGGAGAAGATGTTAGCTTTCTAAAAATAACATTTATGCTATACAACACCTTACTAGTCACAAGGTCCCAAAACTTGTATACCTTCACACCAACTCTATATCTGATGAAAATACATTTGACAACTTTGTTTTCCAACTTAGATTTTTTATCCTTCAGAACATGTGCATAAGCTTCACAACCAAAAATATGAAGATGTCTAATTGAAGGCTTCTTACTAGACCACACCTCCATGGGTGTCTTACCAACAAGAGTTGATCTAGGAGATCTGTTAACCAGATAGCAATTAGTGGCCACAACTTCATCCCAAAAATTTTGTTCAAGACCATCTCCAATAAGCATACTCCTAGCCTTCTCCATTAGTGTCCTATTCATTCTTTCTGTAACTCCATTTTTTTGTGGGGTATAAGGAGTTGTCTTATGCCTCTTGATACCTCATTCTTTATAGAACTATTCAAAATATTCTAAGCAAGACTCACCACCATTTTTAGTTCTCACACACTTAATCTTCTTACTAGTCTAATTCTCTACAAGGGCTTTAAATTCCTTGAACTGACTAAAGACTTGTGTCTTAGTTTTTAGGAAATAAATCCATGTCCTTCTACTATAATCATCTATGAAAGATACAAAAAATATAGACTTGGAGAATGAAGAAAATTTTACAGGACTAAATACATCAGAATGAATAAGATCCAAAACATTAGAGGATTTGTGAGAACTAGAGTAAAACTGAACACAATTTTTTTTACCATAGACACATGTTCGTAGAAGTCAAACTCGAGATTACAATCATTTAACCCCTCAATGAGGATCTTTTTTTTCAGGGTTTTGAGACTCTTCTCACCAATGTGGCCAAATCTCATATGCTACAACATTATCTTTTCTATAGGAAGCTTTCCTTCTAATGTGTTTGCACCCTTAGGTACACATGTTGCACTACCATCAACACCAATAACCACAGTCTTCTTTATTAATTGTTCAGATGGTGGGGATGAAGTGATAGTTGCTCTCTTCTTTGAAACATAAGAACTATTGCACTAAGAAATGCATGCATCAAGCTGAAATAGAGTACCTCTCCTAGTACTCCTGGCAAGCACCATAGCTCCTCTCATAATCTTGTATCTATCATTAGAAAAAACAACTTGCACACCTACATCATTCAACATACTTACAGATAATAGGTTTCATGCCAAACTAGGGATGTGCATTACCCTGTTGATCCCCTTTACTCATCCATTAGGGAATCTAATAGTGACCTATCCTTGTCCAACTGTCTTTAGGTGAGAATCATCACCCAAATACACCTTTCCACCAAAAAAAACTTCATACTTTGATAACTAGCTTCGATGAGAGGTCATGTGGAAAGAAGCACCTGAGTCTATCAATCTCACATCATCAGATGCATGCACTACCAAGGCTACAATGAAAGCATCACCATCTTCTTGAGATTTTTCTAAACTTGAATCTAAGGCCTTTTTCTTCTTTGGCTCTTTATGGTCTTTATGAAAGTGCCCAGTCTTATCACAGTTCCAACATTTTTCCTTGGACTTTCCAGGAGTCTTTGATTTTGCAAGGGATTTAGATCTACCCTTTCTAGACTTGTTTTCATTTTTCTTCCCTCTGTCGTTGGATCTCTTGTGAACAACAAGAGCTTCCTTAGCTGAATCTAATGAGTTTCTACTCATCTGCTTAGATAACAATGAAGACACCACATTATCCTTTCTAAAAGTGACTAAAATACTTCCAAGAGCCATCACAAGATGGTTCCATAAATCTGGCAAGGAACATAATAGGGTCATACATCGATCCCCCTCCTCTATCTTGACACTAGATGATGTCAACTATGCAATCAGTAAATTAAAAGCATTTAGATGATCTATAATAGATCCTCCTTCCTCCATTCTTAGAGAATACAAATTATTCCTCAGGAAAAACTTGTTCATAAGAGATTTGGCCTGATACATAGACCCAAGCCGTGCCCACAAACTATTTCCGATCTTCTCATCAAGAATGGTCAGGGGAATTGAATCAGCTAGACAGAGTCTAATGAGACCCTTAGCTTTCTGATCCTTGAGATCCCAATCTACTTGAGATATTGTTGCAGGTCTCACATCAAGTGAAGCTGCCTCCCATAGATCACGATCTTCAAGTAAGTCTTCCATCTTGAGTTTCCACAACTTGAAATTACTACCATTAAATTTCTCCACCTCCATTTTTTTGTATGATGAAATAGTCATCTCAATCTGCAAATAAGATTCAAAATGCTCTGCAGAAAACTCCCACTCAACTTGAGATTAGCTCAAAAAGCCCTACCTAACAACTAGGATCAAAATTTGATCAAGCTCTGATACTACTTGTAAGGAAACTCAGGTGTAGAAATAGCTTCCTACACTAATTCCTTAAGGAAAGTATTGTGCAAATTCGTATTAAATCCTTACAATTTCAAATTTGATATTATGTAAACAATACTATTGCAGTCAACCATGAATACAAAAAATAGATAGAGAAAGAAAGCACATAAACACCAAGATATGCCGATGGGGAAAAACCTTTTGGTAAAACAACCCCATCCCTCCAAAACCTACACAATGTATTATCTTCAACACAAAGGTTACAACACACTTGCAATGCAAGTTCTTTCAGGACACAAAAGAGTGATTCAATAGCAACCAATAATACAATTTTCACTCTCTCCTATCTACAACCCTAAAAATGCTTATACAACTCAATGATCAATTGCCACATGTCTTCACATCTTCACCCATCATCAAATCTTCCAAAGATAGCTCTTACACATCATAGGAGTCCATCATAACCATTTAAGTCATGATCTCCTTACACACAATTCAAGATGTCGACACATGCGAGTAGAGTGACACATCAACATGCCAACTAGACATGTACACTCACACTTAATTACATTATTTACAAAAAATAAATTTACAAAACAAATAATAAGAATAGGAATTATCCAAGGTTGAGACATCTTATTCCTAACATATAATAGGTTTTGTAACCTTAAGGAAAAATTAAAAAGTTTTTCCAAAGAAGGCAAAGTTACAGTTGAGACCCTCTTTTCTAAATTAGAAGGATTAAAGACTATTATGCTAAACATTCCTATGATCATAGAGAATTAAATCTTGTGTCTACTCAAGGAACACTTACAAGAAACACTTTCTTAAAACAAAACTAGCTTCTTCTAGTCACAATTTGCCAGTGTTTGAGTAGCTAGAATATTTCAAAAATTTCTATCAAATAAAGATGTAACATGAACAATATTGGGTATGTCAAAAACAACAATTAACGTTTCATTTCTATCCAAACTTTCTCATATTCCCTATCAATATTGTGACTCTAATTGCATTTACTCACACATGCATGCAAGAATCAGATAGAGGTTCTTTACCCACCAATTTATTTCTTATTGGATGAGGAATTTATATTTGGGACACATGGATAGATTGGAATTCAAAAGATGATTCACAACCGCAAGGGTTTTGTGACTAGAAAGAAAAGATAGGTGTTAATGAATCCACAACATGTGGTGATGTAATTGCTGCTAACTTTATTATTGCCTAAGGTTGGCATCCTACTGAAGAATTTTGAACAAAGGTTTCAAATAGAAGACTACACAACACACTCTCACAGAAGCTAAGAGTGATTAACAACTAAATGCTAGAGAAATGACATTAAAAGAAAGATGAATAACATGGTCATGCATTCAGAATCAAACTAGCTTCATAACATTCATGAAATTTGTAAAATAACTTAGAACCTAGTGTTTTTTGCAAAAACCCTTCTCTCTATAGCTATTCCAAGAACCCCTCTCTAGCTCTCTTCTCTCCAACCGTTGATGCCCTACCTCCAACTACAACCTCTGATATCTCCAATGCCCCTTTTTCTTTTGTTTTTATCGACATTCAATAAAATAACTAACCTAATTTGTTCTTGGATCTCCCATTTTATCATTGCTATCTTTTATTTTTGATATCCAAGAATATATATATATATATATATATATATATATATATATATATATATATATATATATATAACACTCAAACATAAATTTTGTTAACCTTTTCCATTTGATTTTCTATTTTTTCTAAGACTAGGATAGAAATCAAAACATAACTATATTATTTCACATTGCTGTCCATTTTGAACATAACATTATTAAAATTAAATAAACACATTAACATTTCCTGTAAGTCATTTAAACTTCTATGTGATGCATGGGCTACTAAAGATTATCCATTCATCCCCTTCTGGAAGACTAACCCACTCTACCTCAACCACACTCTCGTCTTGTCAAACTTGCAATCACTCAAGCACTCACAACCAAATAGAAGTCAACATCCATCAATTTTAATAACTAAATTGACATCATGAACATCCTAACATCAATGAAATAAAACATGCATCAATATCCACAAATACATTACCATTATGTAGCATAACTCATTACATCATCATCTTGAAATCCATTATATATATCATCATAAAATAAATTTATAAGCCTTATCATGTTTAACATTAAAAAGATGTAAACAAGCCTTTCAATGCATTAATTATCCATTTAATCACTCTAATTACACATCATAATGCAATAGTTAACTTAACCATTAATTAACTCATGTTCAAATCAAAGGTTGACAAAGTAAAAAATGACAGGGTCGCCACATAAGCAACGACAAGGAAAGTCGCAAGATGGGATGTGATAGATCCCTAAAAGAAGAAATAAAAACATTAGATCTATATTTGCACAAATGAATGTCCTTGAGTACTTCTAAAGTTGTAGATTTCTGTAAATTGGAGCTATATTTGCACAAATGGACATATATAGTCAAAGATTGAGGCCAATATGGAGTGGAATTTTTTAGCAACTTCACAAAATATTCGAGATCAGTTGCAAAGAGCAATAGATCCATCAATTGATCAAAGAAAACACTGGATTTGTATGTCAATGGCCCCTGCAAATATTTTTTAATATTTTAAAACAAATTGTAAATTTCAAAATACTTAAACAAAGCATGGTAGATTTTACGAGACTATAAGGAAATTCACAGAATTATTCAATGCCAAATATTGCTAGTGATGTCTATAGTGCTATAAAAACCTAGTATGCTAAGAACATTAAAGATTTGTTGTGGCATGGAGTCTAATAGTCACATGACAGTTCATTTCCCCTTCTATTTATTTGAAGAACTTTTTATAAATGACTATGTGCGGTCTGTATAGATTGTATCAGATAATTTGAATAATAATTTTTTTCTGTTGGAGTGTAGACATATGCAAGTTTTCCCAAACCACGATAAATATTTTTGTTTTGTATTTTATATTCTATTTTCTTTGTTTATGTTTTATTCCATTTCTTTTCTCATTTTATATTTATAAATGGTATCAGAGCTAAGATGAGGCTAGAGAAGAGATGGAAGAATGTGAAGTTAATTTTATCATAGATGATTTGTTTGAAAATTTGGGATTGGTAGAGAATGAAATCGTTCTTGCAAAGTGGAAAGGGATGATCCACCATGTGCACTAGTGGGATGACTATGAAAATAAGCATAATGTTGAACCAAAAGATTTATAAGCTCTTAAATTTGAGCTTAGTAAAATTCTTGAGTGCACGAGTGCACATAAGAAAGTCATAATGATTTTTTTATGAAAGACAAAAGGGGTAGGCAACACTGACAAGTTTGTAGTTCATGTCTGATGTTGTCCTATTTTAAAATGGCTTCTCTTATTTATGGTTTCAACCTATTGATGTGATTTTTGTTCCACTACAACATGAAAAA
This sequence comes from Cupressus sempervirens, assembly GCA_028749045.1. Taxonomy (NCBI): domain Eukaryota; kingdom Viridiplantae; phylum Streptophyta; class Pinopsida; order Cupressales; family Cupressaceae; genus Cupressus; species Cupressus sempervirens. The sequence goes on from CM053783.1 coordinate 128,888,413, forward strand.
ACAAATACTCAATATTTCATGGTAGAGCATTAAATATCTAATCCCCTCTCGAATAAAGTCATCCCTCATGCTTGACCAACAAAGGAAGATCATGAGGTAACTTCAAGGTTTCTTAATCATAGATAATTTCTCTGTGAAATGTTGTGATATGTTGGTAAATACTTGAGGAATTATGTTGTTTTTCAAGATCTATCAATGCACTTCTAATGATATGGCTTCTCAATGTGCAAGGAAAATGTTATTTTTTAGTTGATGACACTTGTCTCCTCAACCTACTTAAAATTTACTATTACCGCTAATCCAAAGATTGAATGCAAGGACTTGTGGATGAATTGGAATCTACTAGATGGGTATTAATACAATGACTCAACTCACCTAGTGTGATCTTCTAAGGTGTACTTGAGAGAATGGTTTCATAGTGACATCTCCTCTTCAATCTCATCAAATGGATGTAAATTAAAGACTCAATACCAATTGAAGTTAAGTATTAATATTCATTGTCTTACCATGCAAGGCACTCTTATAATCCGTAAGAAGCTAGTGGTCTAGGTTTGTTCAAGTCATGTAACTAAATTTCCACAAGTAACTTAATTCAACTAAAATATCAATTGAAGAAAATTCTGTCTCTATTTTATCTCAACAACTTGAAATGGAAAATCAACTTTGAAATAAAATTATCCAAATGAGGATGAAGATAACCATAAAATAATAAAAAATTGATTACATCTATCATCGTGCAAAACACAACAATGATAAGTAGAGAAAATTTAGCATTATCTTTGCAACAACTCTCCAACATCTCTCTTTATAAATGAGAGGAGAAATCTTTATATAGGGAGCTCAAATACAATTAGTGATCAAGATTAAACTAGAATCAACTACCTAGATTAAATTCTATAAATCCTAAGTAGGGTTTCCATCTTATCAGCCAATGAGATTCAAGTATCTCAAAATAAACCAATAGAAAAATTCCATGAAAGTAGAAACCAATCAAAAGATGACACAAATGTGGGGTCAATTAGAATCAAACACCTAGATAACTAATTGATGAGAAAATAGATGCCACACGGGCTTACATCAAACTATCATCCAAAATTATCTTTCCTTTATCTCTTTCTCTCTTTGCCAATTTGATGAATCTAGACATCATGTTGTTGACTTCATTCATTAGAGGTGTAGGTGCGTGATGAATATTTCTCTCTTCCTTATCCATTTCTTCCCTTTCTACCACCATGGTTCTTTCTGGATTTTTTGTATGGTTCTCTACTTAAATCATGAGAGACTTCAAAGATGAGAGACATTCCATGGTCTCCCTCCCAATGATATCATTCTCCCCACCACCAAAAGATCTCAACCTTTCACTCAAAATTAATATGGTCAAGCTTTCTCTCTTGACCCACTCAAAATTAAATGCAACCATTATGATACGTGAAATATTTGTAATTATGTTGTGGGCTAAAATATGAAGATGAGTAGTATCATCCCTTGACTTCTCCAAAATCTACAACTTGCAAGTCAAAGTAGTACCATGCTTTTATTTTTTCTATCTCTCTTGTATTAATCACCTTCCCTTTCACTAATAGTCACTCATGAGTATCCATCATAGCATGTAGCTGAGGTATAGTCTTTTCTTTGACATGCTAAAACTCATTCCAAAGACTAATAAAATCATGAAACCTATCTCCGAGTTCCATGAACTTGTCTAAAACTACTTCACTAACCTTGGGAGGAACACTAATCTTTCATGTATAGCTTCATCTAATTAGAATTGAGTCTCTTGAAGTGTGATCCTTGCACTCTCCACACTATCAGTGCCTCCCCTCTTAAGAGTAAATGGTGGTGTAATTGTATGATCTATCTATTGAATTATCTTGTAGGAACTCTTGTAACAAGATACCCAACTTGTAATAATATATGGTAAGATACTCTAATAGATGTATTATCTAATAATTCAAATGAAGATTTTATTTTGTTTTAAGAATTTTTATTTATCTCTTTACATTTCATTGTATGCCCTTTCTTTATTCATGTTTTGTGACTTTTCAAAGATTTATCCTTAACATATCCAACATTGACATTATAATATAAAATAAATATAATTATAATTTAGAATTTAGAATTTATATTTAAAAAGTTTACAATTTGTCATGCCCTAAATTTATGAGATAAAACACAACCATTTTTTTTGTTGTTGTAATTGAAACAAATAAATAAATAATTAAGTTAAATCAATGATTATATATATTTATACTCCAAATAAATTTAACCCCATATTTAAATCAATTCTCCTTATCACCCACTAATCCCTTAGTACATGATTAAATAAATATAGTTCAATAACCCAATGTAAATTTCAACAATTAAAATGTGAACTAATTATAAACTTTTTGTTGACTTTTCTACTCATAAAACTCCTATTATGTTTTATGTGGAAGTTGTATTGATATGTTTGATAAGGTGATCATAGAGTTTTCGTTGAGGATTACACTTCTAGCGTCAACTATGACTAGTTACTCTCTTTTGGAATTCAAGATTTATACCTCCAAATAATAGGATAAAACATTATCTCTTCACTGACTCAATTAATCATACAATCCAAAGTTGGTTTGATATAAAACAATCAATCTAATCCTATTCACTTAATAATTGAATTATACATATATATATATATATATATATATATATATATATATATATATATATATATATATATATATATATATATATATATATATATATATATATATATATATATATATATATATCTTAGTCATTTCAAATAAATAAAACATTTGCCAAACTCTTCTGTTTATAATTTTTGTTATTAGTTTACCAAACTCCTAAGCGAATCCTATCATTTGTTTAGGTTGATTCAACAATATATTCAATTCACACTACTATAGTCATAAGCTTATTATTTTCTTTCTATTTTATTCTAATGACTAATAAAAAAGACTTATTAATTTCAAAATATGGTTGCTTCAACTTAATTAACCTCCAAACATAATTTAAAATCTATTAAATTTGAAGTAAATCAATTAACTCATTACCCCTAACACTTACCTAAATTTTTTAACTATACATGGCCTACTTTTCTATACCACTAATTTACTCACTTCTTTACCAATTCGACATCCAAGGAATATGGTCACGTGCCTTTGCAAATACATTTTATTTGAAAAAGTTGACTTAAGGATTTTCTTTTATTACATGCTGACAGGCCTGACACAAGAGTTTTTTTTTGTTTTGGCTCAATGTACTCCTAACTCTTTTCAAGAAGATCACATCTCTTACCTCTTCCCCAAACGCAGGTGCTTCAACCAAGGTGAGATCTCATAAAAAAAGTTGTTTAAATCTGCAATTAATGCCTTGCTAGGTAGGAAGGGATGTTAGAGGGAGAGTTTTAGTCTTGTTAGGAAAGCTACTCCTTGTCCCCTCTAATTTAGACTAGGCTCACGCCAAGTGGGGAGTCTCCTTGCTTTTTAACTTTAACTTTATAGTTAATTCATAATGCAGGGCCCACTACATAGCCGCCAGGACACATTTCCTATGTTATTATTATTATTTTTTTTTAGCTTCTTTTTTCCAAAAAGGATTTAAAGTGAAATAAGGATAGGAGTTACCATAGGGTATATATTAAATTAGTGTTACATGTCTAAGATGAGTTGACATGTCCTTGTTACTATGCATGTAGGCATATTTTATGCAGTTTTGGGGTCATGGGTTTATATATATATATATATATATATATATATATATATATATATATATATATATATATATATATATATATATATACACACACCCTTCAAGTCTATGATTCTAAGAATCCTCCCTTGAATAAAATATCACTCTATAATCTAGGAGGGGATTTGTTTTTCTCCCCATACATTTTCCAGAGAGGAAAATGTGAACCTACAGCAAGGTTGAACTATGCTCTTTCTCTATTCTTATGTAACCTCATTTCATTCCTTCTTAATGATGGTTTTGCACTAATGTTTATACATGTATAAATGAACTATCAGTTAACAATTTATTCCAAGATATGCAATGCACAACATATATCTCTCAACTGATACATTTTTTGAATCTTAACAATCCTATTCATGATTATTATTATTTTTTCCTACATGTCATATATGAACTATAAATTCATCAAGGAGAGGAATTACATATAGCCTTACTTCATAATACATGGATTTTAACATAAAAGATTTCATTAAAAATAAGATATAAGCATAAAACCTCTCAACCTTCCTTCCACAATTATCAAATGGAAACATTGATGCCAAGATATTCTATATCTCCTACTAACTCTTCCATAACTCATGAAGCTTCAACTGATCACTTCTTAACAAGGAACATACATATACAACATTTTCAATTATTTTCTCTACATGTACATTTGGTAACAATGATGCAATCTCCTTTCATCACAATGAGACAACACAAGAGACCTTCCAAAATCATAAGGAACATGAAAATTGAAATACATGAACAATGAGTGGCATGAACATTGATCAACATGATCATTGAGAACATGAACAAGCTAGTGAATCCTCCTTCACAAATGAGGGGCACAATGTCAAGTTTTCTCATCCAAACATTAATCTGCAAGATGGTCATTCCAAGCTGTTTCCATTGCTCCCTTGGACATAAATTTGCATATGCAACACAACAAAATAACAAGGACCATGGGTGCTTTCCACCCAACCATAGACCTCAAGAGATCACCCCCGTGCTAGGGGAAACAAGGCTCAAACTAGGATACACATACAACCTTTCACTGCATAAACATTACATTTCAAACTTGAACAATTCCCTCCCATGGCTATTTCACAATGGTTTCACAGATGGAACCATAAACATAGGGTGAAGGTGTGTTCTAAAATGGAGACTTGCCATACCAAACCATATATGCAATAAACAATTTTCATGCCCTCTCGGGGCTATCATAAATCAGAAAATTTCATGCCCTCTCGGGGCTATCATACAATCAACATTTTAATGCCCTCTCGGGGCCTCCACAATTCATCCTCCAAACCCACTACCATCAGCTGTAGCTTCCTTGAAACCCATACTCCACAAACTTCCTCTCAGCACCATACTTTCCTTATCACCCCTAGCAAGATATGAATGGTTATGGCATACAATGGAGCCCATACTCCAAGGTTCTCAATACATTTTTCAAACCCAACTTAAGCCCTTCACCTTGGACTTCTCTTCCCTTCCCAAAGGTTGAGTGAAGTCCCATGCCCATAACAACACTCATGCACAAACATGGAAGATCAAAAACAACAAAACAAGGGAAATCCAAACTTCATGCTCAACACCACAAAACAAAACACAACACAACTAGTTACAAGATGGTCACACACATTTCCTTCACAATTTCATAAACACTACCTACAATCTCTTGAATGGAATCTCAAGATTCAACTTCAAAATGAAAGAAAAATAACTACATGGAAGAGCACCATTCAAACATTCACGTGAACACTACATCTCAATACATTGCCATGCATTCTACTGACAATATGAACTCACATCCCTACATGATCATGAATGCAATACCATTATGTAAATTTGAGGAACAAAATATTACATGGACAAGAAGAAACTAACCTTCAATCTCTTGCAAAATGGTAATGACTATTGTAGAAGAGTCCCTCCTCCTAAGCTTACAAACCCTAATAGTCTCTAAAATTAGAGAGTGGGTAGACAACCCCCACTAGTTTGTCCAAGACCCTCTAATAAGGCCTTCCCACTAACTTATTTTAGCAAAAACACTAAGCTATCCCCCCTTACAAACTTGTATCCTCTAATTTTTCTATATTTGGTTTAGTGGAAACATGAAAGAGAATACATGTGACAAGTCCATTTTCGAATTGGTGGAAAAATGCATGGATAAAGGGGCCCTCTAGGCTATCTAGTCACTTTCATGGTCAAAATTAGGTCCCTAGCATGCTATACTATCACATGGAAAGCTTATTTTCACATAAAGGACACTTTGGGACCACCTAATGACCCCTCAAAACCCTAGCCAAGTCCAAATTCGAATTTCCTTTGATTGAGACTCCTCATGGCATTTTTCTATGTGAGGTTAACTTGGGTTTTACATTGGGGTTAGGTTTAGGTTAGGTTACTTGTTGTCAAACCCTAAATGACATGGCATCTCCACATGGACAACACAAGTGTGAAGTGACACACACAAAACAACACATTACATTAAAAATGACTTGTCTACCATAATACATGAACTAGGCCACTACACACACATACAATTCACATATATGAAATAAAACACATTGCAATGAGGTTTGAATCTTTTCCACTGATTCAACCTTGTCTATGTCATGTTTGTAGTAGTTTGAGCCTTAATTCCCCATTAAACCCATGGTCAAATTCCTGTACACTAAACTCAAGCATCAGTAATCCAAGAAAATCATGTAAGTAATAAGTACATATATGGAATAAATTATTATCTTATTCAACATTAGGCTTTCATATATTTCATCATCTCAAATCATTTCAGATATAACATTAAAATATCAAAACTTGCATATCACATTCCACATTTGGGTTCCATACTTCATTCTTTCCAATTTTCACGTAAAATGCTCAAAATGCTATAATATCAAACTTTTCTCATCGACATAGTATGGTCAATTTGATATTATAAATAACTTCATAATCTATATTTGTCATTGTGACAAGATGTTGAATCCGCTGCTATTGAATCCCTAGGTATGCGGGTTAGGTCTCAATGCATGACATAATCTATCCTTTAACTCTAATTTCCACTTAAACATTACATTCTTACATTACAAGTATTTCTACCATTCAATTTCTATTAAAGTAATATCAATAATTTAAAACATGAAATGGAATCCTTAAATACATCAATTAGGTTAGAATATGCAAAGGTAAGTGCAGATCATCAAAAATGTAGATATTAAAATGACATAACCCTATAGTCTCAAAGTGTATCAAAACATAGAATTAGAATCATTGTAATGCGATTATCTCATCTATACTATGACGGTTCGGTCAGGGCCTCTCACAATTTTAATTAATTTATAAAGTAAAAAAAAATAGTATTGTGAAATACATGAATAATCATAGTACTTTAAATTAATCTGTACTGACTTTTCTTTAATTATATAGATTTATGTTAATTTTGAGTGCATTTCAAATCTTTTGATTAGATCTAGATGTCACTAAACCAACATTGTATTGGTAATCAAGTAAGATAATTTTGAGATTTAGTGTTATAAAGAGGCTTTCACCTATCTAGTTAAATGAAACACAACATAATGTTTTGTGTCCTTCAATTTTTTGAAATATTTGATTTTAAGCTCACTTCCATTGCCAATAAGTGACAACAAATAAAAATGATGAAAAGTTTAGTACAAAGGTGGGAATGAGCTTGATGGTGTCGATAAATGGAATTTAAAAATTATAATTAAAAATTAAAAATTAAAAACCATAGAAATCACTTAGGGCTCAATGAATCAAATAAATAAATGAAACATAAAAAAAATAACGAAAGGATCTAATGATGTTAAAAATTTCAATTATCTTCCAACATAATTTATGTAATATTAGTGATGGATGATGGGAGGTAGGTGAAAAAAGGTAGTTGTGATGTTTGGCTAGAAATTTTTGCATGAATATTGCAAACTTGGTACATGCTTTTGGGGGTGCTTGTGATTTGATAGTCGAGATGCACCATTCAATGCATTATGGTATTTAGGTATTATCAATCATGGATGATGGGAGGTAGGTAGAAAAAAGGTAGTTGTGATGCTTGGTTGGGAATTTATGCATGGCTATGGGAAACTTAGTACATGCTCGCAGGAGTACTTGTGATTTGACAATTGAGATACACCATTGAATGCATTGTGGTATTTAGGTAATATCAGTCATGGATGATGGGAGGTAGGTGGAAAAAGGTAGTTGTGATGTTTGGATGGAAATTTATGCATGGCTATTGGAAACTTGGTACATGCTTGCGGAGGTACTTGTGATTTGATAGTCGAGATACACCATTGAATGCATTGGGGTATTTTTTTTAACAAGGTGTATCAAAAGCCATTTTTATAGTGGAAAAGATGTAAAACAAAAATGTGGACAAAGTGTGGAGGAACAAACATAAGCTTGTACACAAAATAATAGATGGGGAAGCAAGGAATGACGAATGATTATATCAAATTTATGTGATCTTCTTTATCGGCAATATAATAATAGTACATATTATTTCAATTCTCTTGTGCACCTTATTAGATGTTAAATGTCAATTTTAACACAAGAGACACAAAGCGCCATAGTTCCTGCCATATGTATAATAGTTTTAGTATTGTAGGTTGAAAAAATAGAGAGTTAAAATGAAGTGGAAAAAATTAAATTTAGAGGAAGTGAGAAGAAAGAGTTTATATATTTGGAATGAACAAAATAGTACAACAAAATTACAAATTTTTGATCTTTGAATACTTAAAATACATATAAAGTAAATGTGAAAAAATAAGAAGTGGCAATCTGATGATATATTTATTATGAGATCCACAATATAGTATAACACTTGTTTAAATATTAAAGTAAGTGTGTGTGTGTGTGTGTGTATGCACGTGCGCGCGCATGTGTCTATATATATATATATATTCTATTTTAGAATGTGAAACATGCATTTGTAATGTCATATGTTTTCAATAATTTAGATGACTATAGAAAATGTGTAAGACAAATATCTAAAAATTAAAAAATATTAAGATATTAATTTACAAATGACATCATCAACATTTTAGAATATAATATCTAATAAACATTCTTATTCTTCAAAAGAAAAAAATATATCAATAACAAAGAAACAAATAAATTGTATCATATAAAAAGAACAAGCCTTGGTCTAACATGAGTGTTCAAAGAAGCTTAAACATTAATCCTTATAAATTTCATGTTGTGATACTTTGAAAATTAAAATGAGTACGAATGAATTCTACATGGAAGATCATTTTATTGGAACAAGTAAGGCTTATGTCTCTACTATAAGGAAAAATTGTCATGAAATAGCAAAAGATGTTAGCAAGAGTATAGCATACAACATATAACATTTTAACAATTATTTATTATATTTCAATAGTAATTCAAGAGTTAAATTTTATATAATTAAAACCACCAACCTATATTAACTTCAAAAATATACGAATGTTTTTATATCAGAATTTTCAAACTAAAAGTATATAAAGTTTGAGATGAGACATATGGAAATTCAAGTAAGTTCATAGATCATTTTAGTGTATAGTACTAATTTAAGAACCCCCAAAAACTACCAACATTTTACATTCACCCCTTTTATAGAAACTTTAAACTCGTGAACTATATAAACTGTTAAACCAAATAGTACCATTGTAGATTTATAAAAGAACACAAAGATTATCCAGAAGAATATTGTACATAACAAAAGACTCGCAATCACATTTGGAATGCTTTAAATATCTAAAAACACAAATTTAATTTAAGGGTTTTTCAAAATTTATATCTTTCCGTGCCTTCAAAATATTGCGAGATGTTTTTTCATACTATCCACTTTAAAAAAAAGTGAATCCTTTAATATTTGATAATATATTTTAAAACATATTTAGACAAAAGAGATATTTCACTATTCAATTTAATCATATTTATATTTATAGATTATTTATCAAATAGGTTTGAAAATAATATATATTGTAATTATAGTAATATAAATTAATTGTATAACAAAGAATAGAAGTTGAATTTTATAGTACTTATATTAGATTTAAATTAAATTATCAATACCTATTAGATTAAGATGACAATACTCTAATTTACTCTTCTAACTTTATATTTCAAGAAATTTTTAAATAGTATTATACATTAAAAAATATAAGATTAGATTGAATAATGTATAATATAAAATATTTAGATATAAAATAAATACTTAAATATTTAACACATATTATAATAATATTATACATTCATTATTCTAAAATATAGTATACTAAATTGAATATTATTTTGAAAAATTATTTATTTTATAAAATATATAATAGTAAGTAAAACATATATGTTTTAAAAAAATTGGACGTGACATATATTCTTTGGCAACTATGTTGTCTTCAACCTTTAGAAAAATTGAAACAACTCATATTGCCACATGTAAATTTTATATAAATTTATTTAATATATTTGGTAACTTCCTAGTATTGGTTAAATGAAACTATTTAAATTCCATTATACTTTGACAGATATCTATAGGTTTGTCTGATTTTGGTCTTTTGCTAGAGCTATGTAGAAGGATGAAAAGCAAGGTGTAGATATTCAAAATCATTTTAGTGATTTTGAATGTTGTTGTTAGTGTTAGAGGAATTTTAAGCTTTTCATTCTTTTGACAAATTAATCTTTTGTCTTTTCAGAGTTTTCAGCAATGAGTTCTTAAATCCTTCTATTTTAGAGGTGCAATAGGCTCGAGAAATATTTTCACATGTAAAAGATGACTAGTACACAGAAAGATGGTGGATTTGTCTAATCTATTCAACAAAAAAGAAAATAAATCTAAGAGGGTCTTTGTTGATAAGTAGGAGATAATTTGAGTTTGACTCAAAAATCACACAGTTAAATCTTGATAGCAATATCACAATTTGACTTTCTATGGAAATTATCTCCTACTTATCAATTGATGAGCTTAAGGGGCTTTCTAATGAATGGTTCATAAGGCACAACACTTGGTGAAGGTTTTGCAAATGTGGTTGCAAGCTTTGGGTTTAACCATGGAAGAAACTCTGTAGTTAAGCACGCTCAGGCTAGAGTAGTACTAGGACGGGTGACCTCCTGGGAAGTCCCGATGCTTCACCCCTATGAGCATCACCTAGATCTAATGAGTGCTAAGTGTTCCATTTATTCTCATGAGAGATGGATTCTAGTTGAATCACTACTCATGAAACATGGGTCAATGAGTTTGACTCAAAAATCACACAGTTAAATCATGATAGCAATATCACAATTTGACTTGCTGTGGAAATTATCTCCTACTTATCAATTGATGAGCTTAAGGGACTTTCTAATGAATGGTTCATAAGGCACAACACTTGGTGAAGGTTTTGTAGATGGGGTTGCAAGCTTTGCATTTAACCATGGAGGAAACTCTGAAGTTAAGCACACTCAGGCTGGAGTAGTATTGGGATGGGTGACCTCTCGAGAAGTCCCGGTGCTTCACTCCTGTGAGCATCACCTAGATCTAATGAGTGCTAAGTGTTCCATTTATTCTCATGAGAGATGGATTCATGTTGGATCACTACTCATGAAACATGGGTCAATGAGTTTGATTCAAAAATCACACAGTTAAATCTTGATAGCAATATCACAATTTGACTTGTTGTGGAAATTATCTCCTACTTATCAATTCTTGAGCTTAAGGGGCTTTCTAATGAATGGTTCATAAGGCACAAAACTTGGTGAAGGTTTTACAAATGAGGTTGCAAGCTTTGGGTTTAACCATGGAGGAAATTGTGTAGTTAAGCACGCTCAAGATGGAGTAGTACTGGGATGGGTGACCTCCTGGGAACTCCCGATGCTTCACCCTTGTGAGCATCACCTAGATCCAATAAGTGTTAAGTGTTCCATTTATTCTCATGAGAGATGGATTCCAGTTGAATCACTGCTCATGAAACATGAGTAAATGAGTTTGACTCAAAAATCACACAGTTAAATCCTGATAACAATATCACAAATTGACTTGTTGTAGAAATTATCTCCTACTTATCAATTGATGAGCTTAAGGGGCTTTCTAATGAATGGTTCATAAGGCACAATAGTTGGTGAAGGTTTTGCAAATGGGGTTGCAAGCTTTGGGTTTAATCATGGAGGAAACTTCGTAGTTAAGTGCGCTCAAGCTGGAGTAGTACTAGGATGGGTGACCTCCCGAGAAGTCTCGGTGTTTCACCCTTGTGAGCATCACCTAGATCTAATGAGTGCTAAGTATTCCATTTACTCTCATGAGAGATGGATTCATGTTGAATCACTACTCATGAAACATTGGTCAATGAGTTTGACTAAAAAATCACATAGTTAAATCCTGATAAGAATATCACAATTTGACTTGCTGTGGAAATTATCGCCTACTCATCAATTGATGAGCTTAAGGGGCTTTCTAATGAATGGTTCATAAGGCACAACACTTGGTGAAGGTTTTGCAAATGGGGTTGCAAGCTTTGGGTTTAACCATGGAGGAAACTCCGTAGTTAAGTGCGCTTAGGCTAGAGTAGTACTGGGATGGGTGACCTCCCAAGAAGTCCCTTATGCTTCACCCCTGTGAGCATCACCTAGACCCAATGAGTGCTGAGTGTTCCATTTATTCTCATGAGAGATGGATTCATGTTGAATCACTACTCATGAAACATGGGTCAATGAGTTTGTCTCAAAAATCACACAATTTAATCCTGATAGCAATAGCACAATTTGACTTGCTGTGGAAATTATCTCCTACTTATCAATTGATGAGCTTAAGGGGCTTTCTAATGAATGGTTCATAAGGCACAACACTTGGTGAAGGTTTTGCAAGTGGGGTTGCAAGCGTAGGCTTAACCATGGAGGAAACTCCGTAGTTAAGCATGCTCAGGCTAGAGTAGTACTGGGATGGGTGATCTCTAGGGAAGTCTTGATGCTTCACCCTTGTGAGCATCGCCTAGATCCAATGAGGGCTAAGTGTTCCATTTATTCTCATGAGAGATGGATTCATGTGGAATCACTACTCATGAAACATGGGTCAATGAGTGTGACTAAAAAATCACACAGTTAAATCCTGATAGCAATATCACAAGGGTCTTTGTTACTTAAGAAGCTTGAAGCATGTGACCTGTATACAACAAAAAGAAATACATTCAATGCTGAAAAATAAATGCCTTTGAGGGTGACATATGTATGCATGTATGATTTTTTAATACATGTTCATAAGATACACATATGACACACAATAAATCAAAATTAGAATTTCAAGTTGAACGTAAGAGTTTTAGTATGTTCAAACTCCTCATTGTTTGGTTGCAACAATTTATAGAGTACCCAAAACAACAAGCCCCAGATGAATTGAAACAAAGAGGCCAATTGCTCTACTACTGCTACCTTCGTCAATTGACCAGTGTAACACATCAAAAGCAACCACTTTAATGAGGAAGGACTAACCATCAGATAAATTAGATTGCATGCCTAACACATTGTGAAACGACCACTTTCCATGCAAGGGGATGACAATTTGGTCCTTTATTCTGTGGAGCGCTGGTGCGACCTTGACAATGCCTATTGGTCTTTTGCTAGAGCATGTAACTGCACCTTGCTTGTCATCCTTCTACATAGCTTCCATGGAAGCTTTAGGAAAGGGCAGAGAAAGGATGGAAGTTTCCAAAAAGCTTTTAAATTTCTTTTAGTTGTTCTAATGTTAGAAATTAAAGAAATTTCATATTTTTAGTAATCAAAAGTGAATTTTCTCCCTGCTCAAACTAATGAAAAATCATATAACTAATAGTTTTTAATTTTAAAAAATAAATATTAATTTTTAACTATAGTATTTTTGTGAAGCAAAATTTAATAGTCCAATAGAATTGGTTGATTGAAAAGTCAACCAAAAAACTGTAATAGTTTTAAAGGGTCTCTTGAAACTTTACCAGATCCCAACAATTTTAAAGTGTTTAATTGTAGTTAAAACGAAGAAGGAAAAACACATTATAGTGTTTTGGAGTTTATCTACCACGTAACATTAATGACCCTAAAATTGTCTAGGGAGTGGGCAAAAATGTTCAATTGAAACTAATCTCTTGCAAGGCTCAAATTGTGCCTGGATTTTAGTGATTGTGTGTGCAATCACATTTCTATGTTGTTAGAGTCGCCTGAAGCCTCGCCATGAGCCACCTCCATTTAACGACGAGATTGCCACGTAGCAGTATCCACCTTTGTGGAGCGTCCACACACAGAACAAGATCGACGCGTGTCCATACCAAAACCGACACGTGTTCGAAACCCCGTAGCGCCAACACGTTTGAATAAAGCAGTCTCCCTATAAATTCTATGGGAAACCCATATCCGTCGGCAAGTTCGACACAAGTTCAGGATTTGGAAGTCTTAAGCAGCTAATCGTTTCATTTTGTTTCTGTTTTGCTTTATTGATTTGTTAAGAATGGCTTCAGATCAGGAAAGATCGCAGGCTGGTAAGGAGGCCGAGGAGAGGAGAGAAAAAGCTTCTGAGAATTTGGAATCTGCAAAGTCGAGCGCCGGGGTCGCTTCTGAAGCAAGCAAAGATTCGGCCTCTGGTTTACTCGGCGGCCTCAAGGAGGGCACCATGTCGGTTCTGAAATCGGCTCAAGATAAAATCGATTACGCCAGGGGTGCTACTGCTGAAAAGACAAAGGAGTACAAGGATTCTGCTGCTGAGAAAGCTCGAGAAACCAAGGATTCTACCCTGGGGAAAGTCGGAGAGTACAAGGATACTGCTGCCGAAAAGGCAAAGGAGGCGAAAGATACAACTTTGGGAAAGACTCAGGAGTATAAGGATACTGCCGCTGAGAAGGCAAAGGAGGCGAAAGATAAAGCTTTGGGGAAAACTTATGAGTATAAAGATACTGCTGCTGAGAAGGCAAAGGAGGCGAAAGATAAAACTTTGGGGAAAACTCAGGAGTATAAAGATACTGCTGCTGAGAAGGCAAGGGATGCCAAGGATAAAACATTGGGGAAAACATACGAGTATAAAGATACTGCTGCTGAGAAGGCAAGGGAAACTAAGGACAGTCTTGCAGGAAAGGCACAGGAAAGTAAGGAAAAGGCCAGAGAATATGAGGAGAATACTGCTCAGAAAGCTCAGGAGGCTAAAGATGCTGCAAAGGTGAGTTTCTGTGACCTAGTTTCGTTAATTCAGAGGAATATTTTGTTAGTGAAAATGCAGAAATTAAAATATTTTATGTTGCGCAGGGACAATTGGGCGAAACAACAGAAGCTACGCGGGAGAAGATGAAGCAGCTTCGAGTGAAAGGAGAAGAAGGCAAGGACAGCGCCATAGATCGATCCAGAGAAGAAGCAGACCGGGCTCAAGAATCCAAGGGCGGTCTTCTTAATAAGTAAGTGAAAATTGATAGTATATGGTTGGTTATGTTTATTGAGCACCTCAAAATTATCATTTACAGTTCTCAATAGATTGTAAATTTACATGAAAATCTCAAAAAAAATGCAAGTTATATTAGAATTATAGGTTAGAAAATACAAATATTCTAAAATGTCATTTACAGTCCTTACGAAATATAAATTTTCTAAAATATCGATTGCAGTCCTCTATAAATGCAAATCTATAAGGCAAATCTTCAGAATTGTCCATTAGATGCAAATCTTTGAGTGAATCTTCAGAAATGTACATTTACAGTCCTTCATGAATGCAAATCCTCAGACAAGTCACCTACACTTATAAATAAATGTAAATCTTCAAAGTGTCATTTACAGTTCTTCAACAATGCAAATCTTCATCTAAATACTCAGAACTGTCATTTGCAGTTTTCAGTATATGCAAATTTTCATGTAAATACTCAGAAGTGTCATTTTAAAGTTTTCAAAATATGCAAATTACGTCCAAGTCTTATACAGTTCTTCAAAATGAAAATCTAGTAAATGTCATTTACAGTTCTTCAAATGCAAATCTAAGTAAGTGTCATTTACAGTTCTTCAAATTCAAATGCAAATCTTATGAAGTAAATACTCGCGGAGTGTCATTTACAGTTCTTCGTAATTGTACGTTATATTTCAACAGCTTGAGATGATTCTTTACTTGGTTATTGAAAAATGTGAGGTATACTTAAAATGCAGGACGGGGCAGGCATTGACGGGGTTGAAGGAGAGCATATTTGGTGGCGCAAAAGAGAGCAGTGAGCATGCTCAGGAGAAGACAACAAGAGAGACAATGGAGGGCGAGAAGGAGAGGAAAGCAGAGGACGTCCTGCGTGATATGCAGGAGAAAACAGAGAGAGCAGAAATGGGGACCGGGAAAGCACAGGAACATCTTGAGGAAAGCAAAGGAATCCTGAGATCCATTGCAGATTCAGTGAAGGGCGTTGTTGGAGGCGGTAATAGCAAATCATCCGAGCAGCAGCAGCCGCCTTCAGAGCAAGGAAAGCTCTGAAGTAAACCGTCTCTTTCATTGAATATTTGGATAATTATAACATATGATATTGAGCTGTTCAGTTGAACTATGTGGAGTCCAGTTCGTTTGTATTTTGCTTGAGATTAGCGTTGTCTTGGATTTCGAATAAAATATACCTATGTTACGTACAGTTTTAAAAGGAGTTTTGGTGACATAATTTGTAATTATTTTAGCTGATTTAATTTGAGTCCAATATTTAGCTGAGGTGATTTTAGGTGATTTAATTTGCTATTTATTGCCCCGTTAATTTTTAAAACTTGCCCAATTGACGATTTTATCTCCGAGTTTTTGTGAGTTTCTAAATCTTCGTGTCTCCGGCTCATTCTCAGCGCTGCACAGCACTTGAAATTTTTAAAATCTGGCTTCTAAGCTCTAAATTATAGTAGGTTAATGTTAAAATCTGGCTTCTAAGCTCTAAATTATAGCAGGTTAATGTTGAGACCCAAAATACGTGTTTTCAAGTCTATCATTAATTATTAACTTTTCAAAAGGTTAATATAACTTTCAAATTGCGCATTTTGGAGTAGGTTAATTAACCTCTTTCAAATTGCGCATTTTGGAGTAGGTTAATTAACCTCTCCAAAAATGCATTTTTCTTAACCTCTCAAAAGGTTAATGATAACCTCCAAAAACACGTTTTTTTTAACCATTAACCTCTCAAAAGGTTAATGATAGCTTCCAAAAACATGTTTTTCGTAACCTGTTTGAGACAATCATTAACCTATAATTGGAAGCAAGAAGATCATCATGTTGAACAACAAATGGAATTGGATGAGGAAGGCGAATTGTTTGCTAAGAATTGTTGAGGAATAATAGGATGTCCACTGGCAGCAATGCTTTCACAGAACCACAATATTGCTCTTGGAATGAAGAAGGAACCCGTGTGTTGGGAGGAGAAAGTTGCCTCAATGCAGAGTTTAACATCAAGAGTAGCACCTGAGTATGTCAAACTTGCCAGCTGGGATGGGTTGAATCATATCCATAGGGGAGAGAGCAGCTACCAATATAGTGGCAGCTCTGATCCAAAGGCAAAATAAACGGCATTGGCTCTACTTATCTTTAGTGCTCTTGGTCACTGCTTGTCCCTGCGCCTTGATCATATCAACTTCAGTTGCCATAGCTTGTGGTTTGGCACAAACTGCCAGGATGGGCCTCCTCATCAGGGTGGAGACTTTCTAGAAGCCTTTAGAAGGATAGAAGCAATTGCTTTTGATAAAAATGGAACACTAATTCAAAGAGAAGTCATAGTGGTAGACATTTATGTGATATGTGAAATGTTGAAGCTTATAGGATACATGATACATGTTTGACAAAATTCTTGAGCCAGATACGGTGTCTTGGACGACGCCGATTGTAGGATATGCACAAAAAAAGGGTACACTAACAAGGCCCTGCAGGTGTTTGGGAAAATTCTCTAATGAGACGTGTGGTCATGGACTGAACTCAAATTGAAATTCATGTCTAGATGTTGAATGAAATGCCTGCAGGAATATGTGAGGAAAAGAAGTGAGTCTCTAGCAAACTGCTCATCATTTCCTCTCTGCCTATGTATCAGTGAAGTAAATGAAGTCGAATCATTAATATTGTGATGTTGACTGTGTCAATACCATATGTGAACTGTTTGGTAGAATATTTCTATTCTCAACCCACGGCATGATAATCTCCAGCGATGAATTGCTATTGGTCATAATGGAAAGCACGACATCATGATTCAAACTTCAACTCCAGCTTTGATAAAACATATTATGGTGTTCAGCTATTGATTTATCTTTTATTGAATGCCCTTGGATATGCCATCTCATTGGAATTAATGGGCATGGTCATTGAATCAGGTTGGACGCACCAAATCATGGATGAAGCTAGGGGTAGAATCTGCACTACCATATTTGAGTCCTACACTTAATGGGGATGCCTTGCTCAGTGGTGCTATTGGATTCTAAGTGATATTGAAGTGCAATTCGCAAATATTATTAGGATGCCATGATAGAATCCAAAATTTTGTTCAATATAAAACTAGGGGCACAGATACTTGGTGTTGCTGCAACTGACAAACTTGTTACTCAAGGTCTCATGTAGATTAGCTCTCTCGGAGGAAATGACTACATCAATAATTACTTCCTCACACTAATAACAAATGGGGCATCAAGTGAAAGTAGGTTTTCAGATTTTATTCAAATTGAAGGAAAACCGTGTTGATCACCTTATCAATAATAAACTAAATCAGTGATAGCAACGCTGCCAAAACATTGAATTTTAGCAAAGATCTCTACATTACACAGTCACCGGCTAGTGTTAAGACTTTGGATGATTCATTGAAGGGAAAGCTTGAATGGGGAAGGAGTAATCATCCTATCTATGATTATTGCATTGATGGCAAGATAATCAACATTACTACTTCTGATGTTACTCTCACAATGGAATGCTCCCTCTCTAATACTAAGGACTGCAACTATACCATGGTTCATAAATATCAAGTCAACGATTCGAGCTTCTGAAGACATCTTCCAAGCCATACATTTCAAATATTGGTCATTGTCATTTAAGGTTAATTTTGTTGAGGTTAATTAACCTCACCGAAATCACGTATTTTGGAGGTGGTTATTAACCACGAAGAGGTAGTTATTAACCTCTATGTCTATATAAGGACGCCTTTTGGCTTTGTAAAGGGACTTTTTGAGTTTTAAAAATAAGGGAACACTATGCTAAAATTTTGATTGAGGGATAAATTTTGGAAAGTATGTACACTTTTTATCTTTGAAATTGAAAAATCTCTATTGCTTTCTTGGTGCAAGGAAATGAAATGAGATGTGCTTTGGGTTTCTTATTTTAAAATCAAAATTGTTATATGCAGTAGTAGACATTTTCATGGTGCTATGCGAGTGTTTATGAATAATAATGAATGCACTTGGTAATACTGGTTGCCTTCAAGCGTAGTTCTTGATCACCGTTGTTATCAATCTTGTTCACCGAAGAAGGTTGTGAGGGCATGTGGTGCATTCGTCCTGAATGACTTTTTTCTGAACTTTGAAGTCTTAGATTCTTTATTCGAAAAACCCTTTAAAAATTATATCACTGCCCCTCAAAACACAAAGGCCGCATACCAAGGGCCTATCCAACTGTTGTGAACGGTTTGCCACACACTCCGTTGGGAAAATTCTACTGTAAAAAATCTGTTTACCAACAGATTTTTGGCGACTCCACTGGGGAGACTAAACAAGAAAGATTGACAGCCGCCTGTAATGAAGCACAATGGTGCTACCACATGAGAACATTTTTCCAGTTCTCCAACCAAACCTTGGTCACATCCAAAACCAAGTGAACAATAATTAACAACAGGGTTGATTAGAGGTACCTTCTCTGGAATGAAGGTTGGTGACTCTATTTTAAAAGATTGGTTATCAATGACTCTATTTGAAGGCGAAAATTCAGAATCATGGTTTGGTATAGGGGAAAAGTTGAAAGTGATAGTGATAGCGATAGTGATGATGAATACTTTCAATATCCTAAGAAATAGATTCCTGATGAGCCTCTACAAGTTGAATTCTTAAAGAATTTCTATGGTGGCAAGAGGCTGGATCCTAAAACGGTTCATCCCCACTTACTTTAAGTTTTTCAAAATATTGAAGAAGAGGATGGAAAGGATTATGGTTTTCTTTTTCATGATCAAAAATCCTTTTCGGAAAAAGATTCAGCATATAAAGATAAAGAAGGCTTTACTGAAAAATGTCTTTCATCGAAATTAGTGATCAAGAATAATAAAAGTATCTCTCATGCACCTCTACCTGAACCAAATCAGATTTTTGTTGATCCTACGCAAGCTAGCTTCTTGAAGAGTTTATATGGTGGACGGAAACTAGATCTAGGAGAGACTCATCCATCTTTGCTCCAGACATTGCAAAAGATCAAACAAGAAGATGGTAAAGATTATCAATTTTTCTCTCACAAGCCCAAATCATCTTTAGAAACAAGTTCTACATGTAATTATAAGGAAGAGTTTGACCAGAAAAGTGATTCATGTCAATCAAAGATGGATAGTGTTGGTCAAAAAGGTGCCCCAATTTCCACACCTATTGCTCATCAAAATCATGCTCCCATTGATCCTAATCAAGTTGAATTTTTAAAAAGATTCTATGGCAATGCATGCCTAGATTCTGACAATGTACATCCTTCTTTACTTCAAACACTGCGAGAACTTGAGAAAGAAGACTCATCCAAGAATTATTTCCTTGGTAACAAAATATCTCTTGATCCAAATGTTAGAAATGACTCATCTAAATCCTCATGCGTGAAAGAAGATGAGGATTCTATGTCTAATCAAGGAAATGGTCAAGAAATGATGTCTATGGGAGAAGGGTCTAGTAATGTAAAACATGAGAACATATTCAATCATCTCAATCCTAATGAGAAGGGAAAAGAAATATCAAATATTTCTCAAGGAATTACAGAAGATATGATTAAAGATGGGGGAAATTCAGATCTAGATGAATTTCATACTACTTTTATTCCTACTTGGTGCCTAAATGCTTTAGATGATGACTTTCTCTGTGGAGAAGACCTTCCTATTAATTCACCCCTAATCATTAATGATGAGGACTCTATTGATAGTCAACTCTTTAGAATATTTTTCACAATCTTCTACCACCACTGGTGAAGAAATAACCTCAAGTGAAATCTTGCAGACATCTTCATCAACTCTTGAGATTGAAGTCTTTACTTTTGCGGATGTTGAGTAGTTAAAGTGGAATGATCATCACAAGAGTAGAAGATCATTTTCAAGAGAAAGATGATGAGCTGTCAAGAGATCCCCTTCCAAGTTACATGCAAGTGGAATATGAAGTTTTCCCATTTTGTGAAGATGGTCATCAAGAAAAATTAATGATCCAAGCTTGTGTAAACATGGATGAATATTTAATGACAAGTACAATAGACATGGAAATGAAAGATAAGTTTCAAGTAAGAGAAAATGATACATCAAGTTCTCATTCTTCCCCATGCATAAAACCTGAATTTGAAACATTCCAGTTCACAAGTGGAAACCACATTGAAGAAAACATTATGATGGTACCTTGCACTAGACAAGTAATTGGCCTTGAAGAAATGTGTTGTGATTTAATGATTGAAAAATGTGAAGATGAAGGCATAGATGACAATGCTCTTTTAAAAGAATTTTCCTTACATTAATGTCACTTGATGATCAATTCTCTTGATCAGATAAACTCAATAAAGCATGTGTGCACCAAAATGGAAAAGATGATTGTTTCTCCTTTGAGCGATCTAATGAGAGAAAAGGAAGAAATACATCATGTGAAGGTTCAATGTGACAAAGATGTGCATTCATATTGGAGAAATTTCATAGAGAATACAAACAAAAACATTCCTATGGAAAAGAAAAAGTGTCTGGTGTCAGAAATAAGTTCAGGAATCCATGATCACCAATCACTAGAATTTCAAGTACAAGGCTTGTCAAATAGAGAAAAAGATCATAAATTCATCCAAGAACTTGAGAGCCTTATCCTTCAATCCTTTCGAAATGAAGTCATCAACAACATGCAACATGAAGCTAAGTTGATTCCTAAATCAGAGATTTAGGTGATTTAATTTGAGTTCAATATTTAGGTAAATTAAATATTGTGAGCCATAGTTACCAGAAATGTGATGGGATTTAATTTGTAATTATATTAGCTGATTTTAGGTGATATTTAGGTGATTTAATTTGAGTTTAATATTTAGGTAAATTAAATATTGTGAGCCATAATTACCAAAAATTATATTAGCTGATTTTAGGTGATATTTTGGTGATTTAATTTGAGTTTAATATTTAGGTAAATTAAATATTGTGAGCCATAATTACCAAAAATGCAACGAGAAAGCTCTGATTTAAATATTGGCTAATATTGTGAGTCATAGTTACCAGAAATGTGATGGGACAACTCTATTTCAGGTTCATTTATTGAAAAAATAATTTGTAAATAAAAAGTTGTTATACATTTTGAATTGTAAATAGGAATTATAATAGAAATTATAGGAAAAGATTATGGTTTGCGATCAAAGAGATTACTTGCCCTACGCCATAGTATGAGTTATTATCCAATAAGCATTGCTAATAAATGTAAGTATTAGCTATTACTTATACTTATTGCTAATAAATGTAAGTATTAGCTATTTATGAATGTCAATTTAGATAAGATTAAACTTTGAATAATTTAATGCTGAAATTATAAGGGTCATCTTAGATGAGATTAAACTTTGAATAATTTTAGATAAGATTAAACTTCAAATAATTTAAAGCTGAAATTATAAGGGTCATTTAAGATGAGATTAAACTTTGAATAATTTAAAGTTGAAACTATAGGGCGAGAAGATGTTTATAAAAATAATCAAATTAAAGAAGAAGATTACATAAGATGCTTATGAAAACAATTAGATTACCAAAATAATCAGATTAAAGAAGAAGATGTTTATAAAAACTATCAGATAATAGAAGATGCTTATAAAAACACAATCAAATTACCAAAATAATTAGATTAAATAAGAAGATATTTATAAAAACAATTAGATAAAAACTATTAGATAACAAAAGATGCTTATAAAAACAATTAGAAATTATAGACAATGAAGATGTTTATATAAACAATCAGGTTACTTGGCGATCAAAGATTACTTGATAAAAAGTTGTCAATTGTAAGCAGGAATTATAGGCAATGAAGATGTTTATAAAAATAATCAAATTACTTGATGATAAAAGATTACATGCCTTGGCGTATTGGAAAAATATTTTGTAAATAAAATGTTGTCATATAAGATTACTTGATGATCAAATATTACTTGAAATTTGACAATCAAAGATTACTTGCTCTACGGTGTAGTATTAGCTTGTTGGCCTTATGGTCAAATCACTTAATCATTTGGTTGATTACATTGCTACCAAGCTTCACAGTGTCTACTGAGCTATTGGAATAGAAATTGAGCTTCACGAAGTAAACCAAACATAAAATAATGTTTACCAAGCTTCTTCATAGTATAAACCAAGCTTCACAGAGTAAAACCAAGTAGAAAATAGTATTTACCAAGTTTCACAGTGTAAACCAACCAAGCAGGAAGTAGTTTTATCTGAGCTACAGAGTCTACCGAGCTAGTTGTGTTAACCAAGCCAAAAGGAAGGTAGTGCTGACTAAGTTGAAGTGTCAACCAAGTTCTGTAGTGTTCATTGAGTCATCATTGTTAACTAAGTTCATGCCTACTCCGAAGTGATCAATGTGGAATGAGCACTAGTATCAATTGAGTGTTAGAGCTTGTTGAGTTCACTGTGTTTCTGAGTATCAAATATCACCCGAGTAGTCTTCATAACCCAAGTGTCAGCAGTGAGTTGACTTGGTAAAGATTGTTGTAGCCAACTCCAAAAGGTAATTATTTGGATTGGTGTATATTGTCATGCCTAAAATACAAGGGCAAAACACACATGTAATTGTTTTTTAAAGGTTAATTCCACTATGTTTAATAAGTTTGTTTTTCACAAGTTAAGTACAAGTATAGTGTAAGATAGATTCAGGTTCTCCTAACAATGTCCTGACAATACATTTAGTTTATAGTCATCATCCTTGAATACATCATTAAATTAAACTTCCATTATTAAATCAATTAATTAAACTAAACAAACCAATTTCAATTAACCAAAAGATATAATACATTATTACCTTTATATACTTTTTAAAATAATATACTCACAAAATGAAAGTATACCGAACTCATTAGTAAACATAATTTTCAACTAATTTAAAACCTATTAACATTAATCATTAAAACTTCAATTAAACAAAATATCAATTAACTTAAATAATTAATTGATTCGAATAACCATTTAAATACTATAAATCTAATTATTCGAAACGTAAATAAAAAGAACTTACTAACTAATACTTTAACATTACGTAATTTATACTAAATTCAATCTTAAACATTTAAATTGAAACTAATTAATATCCTAAAATCAATTACTATCCTACACTAACACAAACTTAAGCTTTAATATAATCTAATAAATTAATTTCATTAATTTTAACATTAAATCTAAAACTTTAACTTTACTAATTTAAAATATTTAAAATATAACTAAACTACAAAACATAATAATTGCTTAGAATTAAAACTAACTAAAAACATAATTAAACTAAAGCTAAACTATACTAAATAACTTATATTAAAAAGAACATATTAATTAACTTACATAAAAATTAAAATAACTAACTAATTTTAAAAACTTTATTTAACTAAATTCTAAAATTATTAAATACTAATAACAACTTTACTAACTCCTAACAATACTAACCTAACCCTATATTTACAACTCCCAATAACTCCCAACCCCCTACTAACCATCCCACATCACCCTCCCCCCATGTTGGTGCATTGTCCCACACCACCACGTTGTCCTAGGGAGGCGGGTGAGTGGGCGGCGGCTACTCCCCTCCACCTTCCATAGACTTAGCACTTTTAATGCACTGCCAACAATGTGTTGCCTGCCCCGCCCAAACCACACCCCCCCCCCCCCTTGCCCCATTTAAAAACTCAACTCTCCACCAATCAAATAGGCATAAATCAACATGGGGAAATGCAGGAGATATGTTAGCGTGAGGGGATTTTAAAAATTAATGTGCCAGAGGTCAAGGGAACTGCACCAAGGCTTTAACAAGGTAAGTGGAGTTATGGACAAAAGTAAAGTAGATAGGATTTTGTAATATTTAGGATATAAAAAAAATATATTTTCCCTTTTTAAATTAATTTAAATTTTTTGATTCTCAAATTTAAAAGGAGTATCAATCAGGGAATATTCCCTATCATCACAAGGGGAATAATTCTTTTTCCCCATACAAACTCCAGAGATTTTTTACTCTTAGGAGGCAATTTTTTTTTTCAAAGTATTGGGATTTTTCTAATTTATAGAACTTGCCAAGGGGGATTTTTTTTTGTGACCTATATTTTTTTTTCCTCTAAGTATTGGATTGATACCATCATATCTATTAGACCAAGGGGGACATTATCATATATTTATTTTATTTTCTCATTGGATTTAAACATAGGATTATAATGTATTGTGGGTACAATAACGTAGGATTAATTTTCCATTCAATCAAATACGAAAAAGCAAGATGTGATTTTTATTCATGTAACTTCAAATTTACTTGACATAATTCAAATTTAAATTGCTTACTTATATGCCATCATTTTATCCAATTAACATAAATCTGGTGATGAAATTTTGAATTGTATAATTGCCATAATAAGGTAAATCACATCACATAAAATTTGAAGTAAGCATATGCAAAGGAAAACTGAAATACTAGAAACTCATATGCAAGAATATTACTCAATTATCTTTTTCTATTGAACCATCTGATTCAAAGGCTCCACTGGGAAAGAACCAAGAAGAAAACCTGACATCATTACCATTTCCACAATAAGTTAAAAAAATAACATTTTTACACAAGATTTCTATCTCGAGAGAAAAAATCCCAACATATTTGAAATCCATCAACAATTTTGAATTTTTTTTTGGTTCCTTAGCAAGGAATCCATTACGAATTCTACAATACATCACGATGATCATGGACAGAATAAAAATTGACCAGGAGACAACCAATCATAACATGAAGACAAAATCAAACATTCACTCCCATTCGGGTTTGCACAACAGGTTTGACATTGAATCAGACTAGGGAGAAGGTGGATTTTTCCAATAGGAGACATCAAACACAACACCATAATAGGTGCCCTTTCAGGGCTATAAACTCAAGAACTTTCGTTCTCCCATATCTTAATTTTCAAAACTCATACACATGGTTTTTGGTAATGAGTAGGGGCCAATAATACCCTACCCTCTCTCCCTCTTCTTGTCTTGAGAAGAGACTCTACATCGTCAGAGTCCAACTAAAGACCTCCTCCTGTACATGAGCACTTCTACCCTATCTGAGGGTGAGTAATGCTAATACAACCCATACAATCCCTTTGAAATTCAAAGAAAAATACAAAGAAAAATATATTTAAGAAAACCTATTTCAATCCCTCCCAAACATACTCAACACACACACAAACATACATATGCAATAAAATTGAAACATGAAATATAACATAAACAAAATGAGGTGAACTATTCCTACCTTCCAAATAGGGTTATGGAAATTGAACAAATTTGAGATGAGCTTGCTTTCCTCTCCTTCTCCTTCAGTCCTGAATTGCTCTCTAAAACTAGAGGTTGGGTGAACACTCAAACCCTCTCAAAATTGCCTCTAAATAAGATCCTAAACTCAACCACCTTCAAAAAGTAATAACTCCCCCACTTGCCTAAAGTTGTAGAGGCTTCTAACTCAACTAGACATAAGGCTAACCTCAAGGTGGAGTTAAATTTATCCAACTCATGATGAAAACATTCAATTTTCGCAATAAAGCAAAAATGGGGTTTTTAAGTGACCATAAAAGTCAACAAAAGGGGCTAGGGGGGTGAAAAATGCCCCCAACCCATACTCATACCCCTTAGGTACTTAGATTTCATGATTTTAGGCCTTTAAGATCAATTAGGGACCTATCAAAAGCTAGGAAATTTTTAGGACTTTCTAACAAGCTTCAAAAATGCAGATTACTCACTAATCCTGATTAAGGTAATTAACCTCAATTACTAACTGATTAGCAAAAAGATCAATAACCTAGTTCTACTTAGATCTTTAGGTTACTTGATTAACCCTAACTATCATTCTAGAATGCATATACAATTCACGAGTGTCAAGCGACACTAAAAAATCACTGTTACAAAGCATTAACACTTAATGATTACAAAATGATACATTCACTTAATCCATGATACAAATAAAATATGAAAAACGGGTTTTGCATCTTTTGTTGGATTCAACCCTAGTTTCCACAATTGGTACATAGCGTTCAGTTCCATTTCTCCATTAGATTTTCTAGCTAAAATATCTTGCACACTCGTTGCACACATCAATAGCTCAAGAAAATCACATGCATATATATAACTTATCAGGAAAATCACATAACTCAAAACATATTCTTTCAATTAACTAGTTTTTTATCTCATTTCTACTCATATTCTTAATCATTTAAATTGCATAATCAAAGTGTTAATTCTGCATTCACTTTCTACACTACTTCATCAGTATACATGTTTGTAAAACATTAAATAACATAATCAAACATTTGAAAGTAAAACATCACACAACATAAGATAATATAATAATGTTCAGTGTATCTAGCAGCGTCTTGACATATCGAGTCATGAGTATCAAAATAATAATGTATAAACTATGCTATGATGGGTCAGGGCGAGGCCTCACATATATGTAATATATCTTTTGTGATCCAAATGTAAGAGCGTAACAAAGAAGCATAAGCAATGAATGTAAATTAGAAGACTAAATGCTACAAGTAGTATAAGGAAAAGTAGAGTCTCATCCATCACATTAAGGTGATCATTTTTGCATCAAAGGAATCTCAATCAACAAACTCAATTGCAGAGTAGAGATTAGCTGCTAGTTCATCCTAACAAGTACATTAGTCAAATCATCTAAAAATGTGGAATTAATAGTCTTATGTAGAATCTCTTAACCAAGTACATACTTCATTATATTGTTTAAATCCTTTCGTAGGGTGGACCTATCAGTCCTTATTGCTCCAAACAAGGAAAATCACTAGAAGTGATCAATTGTAAGCCTTAACAACCCAACTTTATATTGTAGTAATAAAGCTTGTGGGTATCATCCCAACCCCAGTTTTACTTTCTATTTGGAAGTTTTCTAGGCTATCAAATATTGTGTCAAGTGTTATGAATGTTTGATTTCTTTTAGCTTTTCATGTATGTAGTTAGATTCAAATAACTTATGAAGGATTAATTGGTGAATTTAAGTTTTACTAGTTCCTGATTCCACCCCCCCTCTCAATCACCTAGCTCACCATACATTTCCAATAATTGATATTAGAGCATTTGGGTTCTCACATTAGAAGTTTAGCAACTTGAGAAAATATCAGAGGCAATGGAAGTGTATAGACTAGAGAAAACCATTGAAAATGAAAATTTGGATCTATAGATGACCATGGAACAACTCAAGCAAATGAAGGAGAAACTCTCTCAATCCCTAAAAAGAACGAAATATCTAGCAACACAAAAGAATGAAAATCTCTACATTGAAGAAAGAATTGAAGACATTTGCCAAGATAGAAGTTCAAATGAAGTTGATGTAGCAATCAAAGATCTACTTGAAAATAATCTTATTCTTCATTTGAAGTTAGAAAACTAAAGAGAGAACAAGAAATTTAGTCAGTTATAATGTGTGAAGACATTGAACAAAAGGAAAAAGCTACAGAAGAAAAAAGATTGGTAATTGAAAGGATAGAAGAAAAAGACAATGAAATTCAACACCTATCTCTTCGACAAGCATATTTGATAAGTCAACTCAAGTATGCAAATTGGGAGCTTATCAACTTGAGTACAAAAAATGCAAGTTTGCAGAATTATCTCAACATAGAAAGGAAAACCAATAAAAATATGATGAAATCTCAAGAAAACATGAATCAATTAGACAAGAAAACTTGATTCAAATGTAAAGGTAAAGCTAGATTAAGATACATGGATGAAGGTGAATCATGTCAGTAAGGAGCTCAAAAGAACAAAAGGCCTACTTGTAATCATTGTGGAAAGACATGTCATATATCAAACAAGTGTTGGAGCTATGGTAAATCAAAAGTCATTAGAAAGTGTTACAGTTGTAAGAAGCTAGGGCATAGATCAAGTGAATGCACAAAGAAAACCAAGTTTGAAGGAAAATGTTTCAATTGCAATAAACAAGGGCAGAAATATTCAAAATGTAAGACCAAGAAATGGTACCTAGTAGAATAGATTGTGAGAGCTATCTTTGGTTGGGATTATAACACATGGTGCAGATGTTACTTGTGTGGTAAGCATGGACATATTGGACCAAATTGCATAAGGACTCATATGAGGAAAATAGACCCTACAAGGAGATGTTTTGTATGCAAGTTGCACATCTAGCCAAGAACTATATGAATCGAGCTATAGTTGAAGATGAGAAGAAAGAAAAAGTTGACAATATCAAAAGTAAAATGAGGTAGCAATGGGTAAAGAAATCTCTAGAGAATGTAAGTCAAAGCCATGATAGTGTTGCCACCTAAGTCAATGATTTAGGTGACTCAACCATTTCAAACTAGTTATCCATGAAGATCATTGGAACTATGATTCAAAGGATACATCTTATATTATTTCTAGTAAGAATGTAAGAAGATCTAAATCATCATTTAAGATGCATTGGGATCACCGAGTTGGATGAAAATTGAAGTAATGTCTTAGACCTAACCGAGCAAGGTCAGGTTGCAAGACCTAACCGAGCAAGGATGCAGATGGCTAGTTTAGTGTTCTAACTAAGTATTGATGGACTATATTGAGTTCGAGACCTAACTAAGCTTATTGAGTTGAAGATCGAAGGTATTCATTGAGTTGATGACTTACCCGAGCATCTTATGCCTACTGAGTTGAATAGGTTGTCATCAAGTTGTCTATTGTATGATGCATTAGTGGTGACTTGAAGACAAATTTTGGCTAAAAGGGAAGAATCAAAGGTTTTTCTTTTCACTATGAATTCCAGAGGAAATAGAGAAGAGAAATTCTTGAGCCCTCGAGAAATTCAAAACAATTCAGTTTGAAGTTTATGAATCAGTTACCAAGCATTATGACATATTCATCAAGTAGAAAATTCAACAAAGGATCCAAGATGTTGGTTAGAGGTGTTGAGCATGAAACCTCAACGTTCAAACTTTGTCCTATGATCGCAAAGGAACTAGACCCAGTTAGAGCACATTCTCAAATACCACCCAAGGTACTATTGATTCATGACATTAGGTTGTTTTACCACTATTTGATTCAAGAATTGGGAAACCTAGAGATGAATCAAGCATATGAGGCATTATGTGTGGATGGAAACTTGAAACCTCAGCATAAACATCTAGAAATAAATTATTTAACCCACATTCAACAAATGAAGAGGGATTTCCAAATTAAGTGGATTAGGTTTATCCAAGGTCCTGTTCACAACATGCAATTTTGGCTTGACCAACCCATCTAGATAACAAAGAAAATGATTTATAGGGTTACCAAGTTTCCTATGCTTAGTAAATAAAAAGAAACAAAAACCCTAGGCCAGGTTGAATTGGTGAAGAAGACTCTTGCTGAGAGGGATGGAAGAGGAATGAATCTTCATCGCGTTACTGACATGGACATTAAGTTTAGAATACATGTAATTGCACATAAGATTTACAGTTCCATCCGACTGAATATCATCCCATTTGAAGCTATGGACTTAGCATACATGGTGGTCAAGAACAATCTATCTTTTGGCCTTGTTGAGTTGTAGCTAAACCTACTAAGCAAGAATATGGAGAGCATCTAAGCATCCAAGACAAATCCATATTAAGTATGGCTCACTCTTGGCATGCTTATTCTTTTATGTTCATAAATTCTTTCCTTCCAAAGGCACTGTAGTATTGAAGAAGGATATACCTATTGTATATGAGATTAATGAGTTTATAACTAAACTGGGAGATAATTTTGAGGGCATCATGGATGTATATTTTGAAACATTCAAGGAGAGAATGCAGAGTAGGTTTAAAATACCTAAGCAATTAGTTGATGATTATGAACAAGACATATGTTTTCTTATGACTATGACAAGGTGCATATTCAGGTAGTTCATGGGTGAAACCTCTTGGTTATGAGGTAAACATTGATGACACTAGAGATATCATTCAAACTCTTGTCAATGAGCCTATGGATCCTAAAGCACCATATTTTGGTACATATGAAGAGGCAAAGACCAAAATTTCTCTAGAAATCAAGATTCCTCAAACCATGAAGAGAAGAAGGAAGAAAGTTGAGAAGATCCAAAAGGAAAACAAGAAATCTAATTCCCCTATTTTTCTCATAGAAGGAAAGGGTGATGACATTGAAAAGGAAGAAGAAGTAGAGGAACAAGAAGTAGAATCAGAAGAAGAGGAACCTCCCAAGAAAAAGGGGAAAGTAATAATAACAAGGAGGGCTACAAGGTCCTCACCTACCTTTTTCACAAGGAGACCCACCAAATCAAGAAAGAAAATCAAACTTCAAGATGAAGAGGAAGAGAAACATATAACATTCAAAAGTTCTACCCCTACCCTTGAAGAAAGACTAAGAAGACTTTCAGAAGGAGGTATGGAATACTTCAAATATCTAAAGTATGAAACAAGAAGAAAGGAAGAAAAAACATAGATAGAAGATGCCTTAGTGGAAAAAATGGCTAAATGGAAATACTCTCTGAGTGAATTAACTGCTCAAGTTCCATGTATCATACTTAAGGCAATTGCACCTAGATGGGAAAATGTAGTAAATGTTTTCAAGGATACTAGGGAATGAATCTTAAGGAAAGTTATGCTAGATCTAACAGATAAGGAAGTGAAGGAAGCATTGACCAAGCATGAAAAAAAGTTTACTTCTAAGTTTAATGCATTATTAATTTTATCAAATGATATTGAATTCATTGTACAATTCACTACAACTAAAGGGATGAGCATTTATGGATTGCATAAGATAAAGCCTTCAGAGGGAGTTGTGCAAATTGATGATGAGAAAGATGATGAAGAGGACTTGGATGATCATGAAGCAAGTGAAGATCTACCCGAGATCTAGAATATTCAAGATTTTGTTCTTGAGAATATTGCAGTAGAGGTAATGACCTCCCTCCCAAATTCTCTTAGGTAAACATTAGTTATACTAAGTTTAGAGAAGGCTGCTATAGAGTCATAGAAAATTGAGTTAAACATTGTTCCATCAAGTACTCAATTAAATTCTGGAGCTATCTTACCAAGTGCAATGATGAGTATTGTTTCCACCACTACATCTACTGAGAAATAGGCTCCACTCTTCATAGCATCAAGCCAAACCGAGTCACATCAAGGTATTGCAACTATTCCTACTATTGTTGTTGTTTCTCCAATTAGTGATGTTGTTTTTGCTACTAGTGTTTCAACTATAAGTGCAATGAGAGTTGAAGTTAAGCCTCAACTGAGCACTAAGGATTTGAATAAGGGAAAGGAAATTATTCCTTTTACTATTCCAAAGGAAAAAGGTAAAGAGGTAGAAGCCTCCATTAATTAAATTGACCTAGATGAGGATATAGTAATTCCATATTGAGATCTTTCCAATATTACTCCTGATTAGATGGACACTCTTGGATAGCTTTGGAAGAAAAGAGAAAAATAGGAAAAACGGAGAGCAAAAAGGAAGAAGAGGAATCAAGTGCTAGAAGACGTAAAAGATATATTTGTTGATGCACCTTATATAGAAATTAATGAAAAGAAACCTATATTGGATCAACTTGTTGACATAATTTACATGTTTAATGAAGATCTGAGTGGACAAGAAAAACTACTACTAAGGGCAGAAAGGAAATTTGAGAACAAATTTTTGGAAAATGTGACATAAAAAATTGTCATTGATCAAGTGGAATTGTTCACTATTCTTGTTACTTTTGAGAATTTTGTTAATAATGTTGTCTCTTTATTTGTAATGTTAAATGATACTGCAAATTTCACCAAGGAAATAAAAGATAAGTTATCTAAGATAGATACTGATCTGTGGGCAAGTGCACATTAGTTGTCACTTGACCCAAGCACTAGTTCAACACATTTTGTAGAGATCAACTATGTGATAGACTTGCAGGCAGAATTATTGAGAGAAGAAGCCAAAATCTAGGCTACACTAGAAAATATAAAGAGTTTGATAATTCTTAACATGGATGTAATGTACAAACACATTGCTCATGCTAAAATAATTAATCCTTGACAATAACTTCCCAATTGTTGATCATATGATGGAACTATTAGCTGAAGTACAAATAGTTTTGCAAGAGAATTGGGACAAAACAATGTCTATAATTTTGAAGGTACATAGTAATTTCCTTTCACATTTTGGTGTTACCTTGTAAATATGTTTTTTTGGCATTTGTGTCAAAAAAGGGGGAAATATTTATTATTATTATACACAAGGGAAAATATATACATATACAATAAAGCTACAAAAATAATTTTTAAAAATTAAAAATAGAGTTAATGTCAACCAAGTATCAGAACATTAGTCAAAACTAAGCTATAAACCCAAGTATATTAATAGGGGGAGTTTTGACTTACATTTTTTAGTATTCAAAATTTTGGTATGATAAGTATTTTTGTCACTAATTCCAAAGGGGGAGATTTTTGACCTTATGGTCAAATGATTTGTCAATTAGTGACTAAACACTTAATTATTTGGTTGGTTACATTGCTACCAAGCTTTGTAGTTTTTACCATGCTTCATAGTGTAAACGAAATAGGAAGTAGTGTTAACTGGGCTATAGTGTCCATTGAGCTAGCCATGTTAACCAAGAAGAAAGAAGGTAGTGTTGATTGAGATGTAGTGCCAACTAAGTCCTTTAGTGTCAACCAAGTTCTACAGTGTTTGTCAAGTCATAAGTGCTAATCGAGTTCATGCCTACTCCCAAGTGATCAATGTGGACCGAGCACTAGTGTGAACCAAGTGCCAAAGCTTGTTGAGTTTACTATGTTTTCAAGTGTTGGAATATCACCTTAGTAGTCTTCAGAACCTGAGTGTTGGTAGTGAGATGACTTGGTAAATATTGTTGAATATGGTATTGTAGCCAACTCCAAAAGGTAATTATTTGGATTGGTATATATTTATGTAATATATCTTGTGTGATCCAAATGTAAGAGTGTAACGAAGAAGCATAAGAAATTAATGTGAATTAGAAGACTAAAGGCTACAAGCAGTATATGGAAAAGTAGAGTCTCATCTATCACATTAAGGTGATCATTTATACATTAAAGGAATCTCAATTAGCAAACCAAGTTGTAAAGCAAAGATTAGCTACTGGTTTATCCTAATAGTTCCATCAGTCAAATCCTCTAACAAGGTGGACTTAATAGTCTTATGCAGAATCTCCTAATCGAGTACATACTTCATTGTATTATTTAAATCCTTTCACAAGGTGGACCTAACAACCCTTATTGTTCCTAATAGGGAAAATCACTAGAAGTGATCAATTTTAAGCCTTAATAGGCCAACTTTATACTGTAGTAATAAAGATTGCACGTGTCATCCCCACCCCAGTTTTACTTTCTATTTGGAATGTTTTTGGATTACCAAATATTGTCTCTAGTGTTGTGAATGATTTATTGCTTTTAGTCTGCCATGTATGAAATTAGATTAGAATAGCTTATGAAGGATTAATTGGTGAATTAAAGTTAAATTTTTATTGGTGATACACCCCCTACCCTCAGTCACTTGACCCACCATACATTTCCAACAAAGTTATTATCCAATAAGTATTGGTAATAAATGTAAGTATTAGTTATTTATAAATGTCAATTTAGATGAGATTAAAGTTTGAGTAGTTTAATAATAATAATTAAATATTATATTATTTTTTCTATTGCTTATCAAATAAATAAGGAGTGAAACAAAACATCATCACTAGGAGAGTATTATCTCAGAGGGACCATAAAACCAAAATACAACAAAAAAGACCACAATAAAGAGCCTGCTAAGAGTATCGAGTATTACATAATATCATAAAAGACAAGAGATAAATGAAAAATTTATGTTTCTTCCTCCTCACCACTAAAATTTGTGGTAGCATACCGATTTGGAGAAGGGATAATCGAGTATCCAGGGGTGTCCTCATTCTGCTCTTTGGATTTCTAGTTACATTCTTCCTTAGGCTTTTGTATGAGTTGAGACAGGGGAGTGTTAAAGTAGTCAAAATCCTTAACATATGTGTATCCATGCACTAAATCCTTCTCCTCCATGACTCCATTACCCTCTTTCAAGAAATTAAGGAAGAAACTTTCCTTTAGTTTGAAGACCACAATGACCTGCAACAAAACATCCATAGTTATGAGTCTCCTTAGAGACTCAGTAAGAATCCTAGCTCTTCCTTGAAAAAAATCATTATTCCTATATTTCCAAATAATATAGAGAATATAAGAAGAAAAATTAGACCAGAAAAGATTGCACAATTTATTGCTACACTAGAAATGATGTTATGAACAGAAAACTTATCATCAAAGTAAAACCCAAGTAGTCTCCAAATTTTGTTGGCAAGGGGGTAGTGGAAGAAAATATCAGGGACAAATTCATCGTGTTGGCATACTAAACATGAATGCATATCCCCCCAAGTTCTTTGAAAGGTAGTTTGTGTGGCCACAAATTTCAAAGAAAACATTTAATCTTAGGTTTCATGGGCCAAACCAAAGGTTGAGGAGATACCTTTTCCAAGTCTAAGGGTGAAGGGAAAGGCTCTAGTAGGTATTAAGATGGTTAATGATGGACATACTAGAGGTGAAGGTGGCATAAAAAGTTTTGGAATTGACCAACTAAAGGGGGGAGGAATCAAGCCAACAAAGTTGGTAGGAACAAGAGTTCAAAGATCAATAGTTGTAAGAAACAGGAACCTCCTAAAGATTTTTTTTAACAATGCAGCAATTCTCTAATGAAAATCATAGAGATTATAGAGGTTCTACAGTAATCCCCATTGAATGATATTAACATCTTTCAGAATATCTTTTATAAGACATATACCAGCTTGGGCCCATTCCTTTACAGAACACCCTTGGACAAGAGCAATGGGTTTACCTTTCATCTTAAGATTCCACCATATTGAACCTTTCCAAACACCACACATTGTCTAGTTCCAAATATTGCATGGTTCCAAGTATAGGTCTGATAATATTCCAACTCTTCCACAGTGACTTGAATACATTGGATCATTCTAGCAAAACTTTAAAATTTAAGGATAAGTAATCCACCATATCCAAGCCACTCTAGAACCAAGCTCAAGTGAGAAAACCCTTGTTGATAAGAATTTTATATTTTTTTTGAAAATTAAGAATTAATGTTTTATTAATATATTTAAATTTTAAAATATTCTTAATATTATTTATACACACAAACACATGTTTCTTTTACGTAACTTTTAAAAATATCATTTCTCATTAGGATGTCATTGTCGTTTCATTTCTTCTTTCTAGAAACATGGTTGTGAGCTCAATATTTAGGAGATTTAGATCTTGTGAGTTCAATATTTAGGTGATTTAGTTATTGTGAGCTCAATATTATAGGTGATGTTTTGTAATGATTTAGGTAACTTTATTTGAGTTCAATATTTAGTTGATATTACTATTTTGTAATTATTTTAGCTAAAATTTTGTAACTTAGTTTGAGTTGAATAATATTTTGTAATTATTTTAGTTGATATTTTTTAACTTAAATTGAGTTCAATAATACTTTGTAATAATTAGCTAATATTTGATAAGTTTTTTTTATCTGTAAAAGGCCAAAGCCCTATAGATTATATTATTAAAAATTACAAAGTCTCCATTCAAATGGGCACTGACAGGAAAGAATGGAGAAAAAAATCTACAAACTTGCGTGAGACCAAGGTCCTATACAAAGTACAAAATTAAAAGGGGCATACCCAAATTTTCCTAGCCTACTAGAGATATATCCTTCTTTACAAGAAACTTCAATGCTTTCATCTATTTTTCAATTTGGCTTTCTTGATTTCGTAGTCAGGTGCCTCTATCCTTGTTGGGGTTTTTGGAAAATATTCCTTCCTTTGCATCTTGTTGATCCCTTATGTCAATTTTGATATAGTGATTGATTGTCTGCATTTGAGCCTCTTTCTATTTCCTTGACACATTTAACTACTTTTAGAGATACAAAGTCAAAATCCTTTGCATTTTTTTGTCTTCTACTTGAAACTTGAAACTCACATGAAACCTTTAGCTAATAGTAACCAAAAAAAAACAGAGAAAATATCTTATTTTGAAGATCCTGAATTTCTTTGTTAGTTCTTTACATTTCCCATTTTAACTTTTCTACATTTTTTATTTGCATTTATGAGTGTTTTTAATTTCTTTATATATTCACAATTTTATTATACAAGTTTCTACATTGATATGCAATCAACAAGAAATAAATCTAGTGCATTGATTTTATCCCTAAATTAACTAGGTAGTTTGGTTTCTTTTCCAATAATCCTTACTTTTTTTGGGTATTAATGCAAGAGTACATGGTTTTTAAGTTTCAATCTTTAAAAATGTCTATCCTAAATTATTTTTAAATTTTAAAAGGACCTTGACTATAAAGCTAGTAAAAACTATAGTAGAAGACAACAAGTACTCTGTCTTCTTACAAAGATAGGAAGAGGTCAACAATCTAAAATATATAATTCTTTGGTTAAGTATTTTTGTAACTAATACCATACTAATAAAATATAGTAGATAGAAGTTTAATGAAGTTCTAGTTCTAAATTAATTTGTCTTTTTTCAAGGGTACTATAAGATGACATTGTTTTAAGGTACATGATTTTTATATAGAAAAGTTTTTTTGTAGTCCTTTTTTCCTTATTCTTTATTTATTATCAATTTATCCTCCCCATCTACTCCTAAATTGGCCAATTTATTCACTTCTTTTTTTCCTTCCCAAATAAATGCATTTAATTATTATTTTGTTAAATAAATGATTTAAGTATTGTTATTGCATATTCTAGATTAGATTGCAATTTCCAATCATGTGTACTTTTCTTTCTTATTGGATTTAGTATAATTTGTGAGTCCCCTTCTATAATTAGCTAAGTAATTATCAATTCCTTATAGATACTTCAACCTTCTATTAGGACCTCCATTTCAACTAGGTTATTTGATATTTCTCCTAAAGGCTTTTCTCTTGTTACAAGACTAGTTCCTTTGTCCAAGTAAATGGTACAACCTAAACCAACTATGCTCAGATTTCCTCTTAAGGCTCCATCAAAATTTAGTTTCACCCATATTGGAGGAGGTGGAGCCCATTTGCATTTTACTCAAGCCATTTATTTTTAGTGTATACTAGTGGTGGATTGATTAGATTTTTCCAATGATTACGCATCTCTGCATCCCATTCTATGAATGTTCCTTCTTTGTATGTGTTCCTTAAGTTATTGTTTGCAACTTCCATAATGTTCACTTCCACTTTATTGAGGAGGGAAAGAATCTTCATGGATTTGTTAATGAATATTCTTTTGTTTATTTCTTTCAAAACTTCCCATATTAAAATTGATGGAGTTATAAGCAGAAGATTATTGTAAACTCTATTGTTTCCATTTTTAAACCAACTTTTTTAGTACTCCAATCATGTGTTTGGATGTGTTGTTTTCCAATTTAATTTTTGGTGTAACCAAGACCAACATTCTTTTGAATAGGGGCAATTAAATAATAAGTGATCTACTATTTTTTATGCATGTCTGCATAAGGAACATCTAGATGGTCCTTCAAATCTAATCTTTGCAAAATGGTCCATAGTTAAATTTTTCTCTAGAGTGCTACCCATAAAAAAATACTTGCTTAGGGACCCATGATTTATCCTAGCATAAATTAAGTGGTATATCAATTTCTTGCCATTTTTGGGAATTAATAATCATTTTGTACCCTTTTTTCACATAGTATTTACCATCTTTTGATGCCTCCCAAATTAATTTGTCTTTCAATTATTTATGATTTGTATGTCTTTGGTTTATAATTTCTTCAAACATTTGTTTTTCTAGATGAGTTAATTAAGTGTCCTCAAGAGATTTCCATTGCCATCCCTTGTGATCATTCTCATTGACTCTAATTTTATAATCACTTATTTTTTTCGCCAAAGGTTAATTAATGTTGTTTTGATATTATTAGGAAGATTCAAAGAGTCCAGTGAGGTGTTTGTCCCAAGAATCTTCCCAAAAAGGAACATTCTCTCCTATTCCTATATCCCAGGTTAGATTAGTAGCAATTAAAGGTCATGCTTCCATCATAAAGTTCTAGACTCTTGACCCTTTAGGCGGATTAATAGTCCTAAAAATAGATAAAGGGTTGATTTCATCTAAATAGTTTGAGTCCAAAATCATGGCCCATTTGATTTCTTATTTGTGGTACATTCTCCATACCAACTTAGCTCCTAATGCTTTATTTTTCCAATTTAAATTTTTAATTCCAAGACCTCCATATTCTTTGGGTTTACATATGTTTTCCCATTTTATTAATGCTTGTTTCTTTTTATCTTTTGTCCCCTACCAGAAAAAGTACTACAACTTTCTATCTAATATTTTCTCAATTCCTATAGGAAGAGAAGACATGAAATTTGTTATGTAGGTATAGCTGAAAGTACATATTTAATCATTATAATTCTTCCTAGCTTATTATGCCACTTTCCTTTTCAACTTTCTATTTTTTTGTCAGTCTTCTTAGTTGACAATTTCCAATTCTTGCCATCCCTATTTCCTTTATCTAAAAGAATACCTAAATACTTACAAGGGAAGGAGCCCTTCTTATAGCCCATTAAGTTGTATATATTAGTTTCTATGTTTGGACTTGAATTTAGGAAGAATATTTATGATTCTTTTGCATTGAATTTTTACCTCAATGCTTCCACATAGGTTCTTACAAATTTTTAAATTGTTGTGCTTCCTCTAATGTACTTTCTCTAGGGAGGATTGTATCATCCACAAATTTTTGATGGGTTACTTTAGGGATATCTCTAGCTACTTGTATCATTTTGATTTTGTAATTCCTTTGTACTTCCTTAATTTCTTTTCCAAAGGCCTCTACCATTATAATGAAAAAGAATGGCGAAATAGGATTCCCTTTCCTTATGCCTCTTGTTATTCCAAAGTATC
Source organism: Cupressus sempervirens (assembly GCA_028749045.1). NCBI lineage: Eukaryota > Viridiplantae > Streptophyta > Pinopsida > Cupressales > Cupressaceae > Cupressus > Cupressus sempervirens. The sequence goes on from CM053783.1 coordinate 128,928,391, forward strand.
CTTCTAGTGTTCCATTAACTAATAATTTTTTTTGGGTGTTGAAATACAATTTAATATAAGGTTTATCCATTGGTCGAAGAAGTCAAAGGCTTTTAGTATTTTTCATAAACATCACCAATCAACTTTGTTGTAATCCTTTTGATGGTCTAACTTCATTATCATACAAGGTTCTTTGTTAATATGCACTGAATGAATAACTTCCTAAATTATGATGATACTATCTAGAATTTATCTATTTTGAATAAAACCTATTTGTTATTCCAAAATAAGTTTGGGTAAAATCTTCTTAAGTCTATTTTCTATAGGTTTTGATAAGATTTTATATATTGTATTAAAGAGTGCTATCTGTCTAAAGTTTCTTGGCTCCTCATTGTCAATTTTTTTAAGAATAAGTATAAATTTTATTGATTTCAGCTAATAATGATCTAGGGTTTCTATATGCATCAATAACTTCCCATAGTTCATGTCCTAATATGTCCCAACATTTTTGGAAGAAAAAGGTTTGGTAATCATTTGGACTTGGTGACTTGTCTGGGTTTAATTGAAGGAGTGCCTTTTTAATCTCTTCTTTAGAGAATTTTTAATTTGGTTTTTTATTATCTTCATGGATTATGATTCTTGGTATGACACCTAAAATATTATCTTGAGCTATTAAGTTTGAAGATTCATAATTATTATAAATTTCATCAAAATAATTAACCAACACTTCTACAATTTTATTAGGCTCTTCTTTTGAAATCTCATTGGTATCCTTGATTTTTTATATTCTATTAATTTTCTATTATTTAATGTGTTGTGAAATAATTTATTATTTCTATCTCCTTCCATTAGCCAAGTTTCTCAAGATTTCTGCTTCTAGAGAACTTCTTCTTTAATAAGAATGCTTTCTTGGATTGCTAGCAACACTTTTCCTTTTTGGTATTTGTCATTTTCCATTCCTACTTAGATTACTTCCTCATTAAGAGAGTTAAATTCTTGTTTATTTTCTATCTTAGATTTGAATATATTATTAAAGTGTTCTCTATTCCACTGCAAAATCTTATCTTTTAGTGCTTTTGGTTTTGACATAAAAAGAAACATTTTTGAACCTTTAACTTCTTCCAACCTCTATTTCTCTATTTTTAAAAGGAAATATTCATTGAAGAACCACACTTTTCCAAACTTAAATGGATTCCTAGAAAGTTTTGTTACTTCTATAGTTGACAATTGGCTAGTGAAGATATGTAATTGTTGTCATTTATGGCAACACATGATGTACATGCTTGTAGAAAACCTTAGAAATAAAGATACTTAGCTTTTGGTACCTAGAAAATATTCTAAGTATGAAATTGGTTTACAATAGTGTATTTTTTTGTATGTAACTTGTTACTAACATCATATTATGATTAGTGAAGTTAGATGGAGATAGTGTACATGTTTATGATGATGTGTATAACCTCAAACATCAATATAGACTGTATGGAAAAGAGATATTTGTATTCTACTAGTGAAACAAAATAATGGAATTATTTTGTAAATATAAAATAATTACTTTAGAAATTAGGGCTGACATCCTAGATGTTTACTCTAAGTTGGAATAGTATATTATGGCTGAAAAAATAGGGCTAACATCCTAGATGTTTACTCTGAGATCAAGCTGAAGATCAAAGATCAATCAAGAAAGAAGTTACAACACCTATATACCAAAGGACTAATTATTTGTTTGGGCAGTGATTTCTTCTTGTAATTGGAAGTGCATGTTTGGGCAGTGGGGTCTTCTTGTAATTGGAAGTGCATGTTTGGATAGTGGGCTCATCTTGCATCTACTATACTACAACTCCTAACAGGGATTCAAAGTTCCCTAATAGGGACACTCTATACTGAATTTTCTCATTGACTCCTAATAGGGTCCATCCTCTAACAAAGAACATATATATTAGTATAATATCTAGTGGTATCATCCCCACCAAAGTATATATATTGGACAATTGATGGACAAGATTGAACATCTCAAATTCAAGCCTAAATCTACTAAATGCAAAACTAGTGAAGATGATTATTCAAAGCTAAAGATATAGTATAAGATCATGAAGATTGAATTGAAGATTACCAATATAAAGTTGACTTTGAAGAGTGATCCTAGTAAAGTTGAATTTGATTTGAAGAATGAGAATACTGATCTTAGAGTGAGTTTGGCGAAAAAGACATCTGAATTTGAAACATTGAAAGAAGATCATGAAGAACTTCATAAGTACAACACTATTGTGAAAGATGAATTAATTCAGTGCAAGAAAGAACTTGAAAAGTGTTATTCTAGTAGAGAAATTCTTGATGATTCAATGTCAATATAGAGACCTACCTATGATAAGACTAGTCTTGGTTACCTATTTAACATGTCTACAAAGAAAATTGAATATAGATCCGATCTGAAAGAAAAAGATAAATTTGACAATATGATTGAACCCAACCAATCTTTTGATAAACCTAAAGAAGTTGGACAAGATGAGGAAGTTGAGATATTAGATGAACCAAAGCAAGTGGAATATCCTAAAGAAACTAGGTATGAATTTAGAGGTAAGTTTTTTTCATGTAATGAAATAGGTTATATAAAAAGAGATTGCACAAATAAGTCATTTAATCATGTTAAGAATTTTTATTGTCATAATTGTCATGGTATGGGTTGTTGGATACAATTATCCAATTGTGTGTTGTCTTTGATGTTACACAAATGTCATACAAGTCATTAGCACTTACTAAGCTCAATTGGTTTGCAAGAAGATTTACAGTGTCTACCGAGCATTCTTAGACTTTACCTTGTGCAGACAATTGTTACTGAGCTTTCAAGGTTAGAAAAGAAAAGTCAGTGTCTATCGAGCTCACTCAGTCATCAAAGGAAAATGTGGCAAAAAATAGTTCTTACCGAGCTCTCATGGTCAACGAAGGAAATTTAGTTCTTACCGAGTTCACTTGGCAGCTAAAGGATTTCGCAAAATTTGTAGTGTTAACCGAGTTGAGATGGTTAACTCAGGAAATTATTTTTGAAGCAGTGTTTACCGAGCAGGGTCGACCAGTAAAGAAATTTGTTAATTTATGATTTAATGCTTAATTGTTTTAAGTATTATTTTCAGCTGACTATGGTAATGATTATAGGTGATTGTAACCTGTAATTGAGTTGACTTGATAATTTGAAAGGTATGTATGAGAGGTCAAGTTGCAAATTTTAAGTGTGATGAATTTGATGTGATATAAATGTGGAGGAGGACTGATTATTGTGAGAGTGAATTTTGAAGGATGATCAGAGATCATTAAGGAGTAGCAAAGCTATATTTGAGGATCTAATGGTGCAAAATAGATATATGTAATCAAAAAATTTTGTTGCATCTTATTCATGTCATTTCATTGTTATTTTCTAACCATTGTAACAGTAATTCCTAAATCTCTTAATAGAGTTGGTCTAATAGCCATTTTGTATATCCTCTAACAAGGTGGACAGTTCCATTGAATTGTTCTAAAGACCTCTAACAAGGCCACTCCTAACAGGGTGAATAAATCCTCTAATAGGGTCACAATTAATAGTGTGTTTTGTAAACCTTTACCAAAGTTGGCTCCTAATAGGGCTCACTTTAGAAGAGTGAAAATTGGTAGCTAGTCACTTGGTGAATTTTCCCATATTGGGTTTCCATGTTAAATCTGGTTTCTCTTATGTTCATTTTATTTACTTTTGCATACATGTTAATAATTGTAAATTCTTAAAGATCAATAACAAGTTAATCTACCAAGTTACAACATTTTTTTGAATGTTTACCAAGTGATAGTAGTAACTTGTTTGACATCTAAGGGATCTGTGGATTTGTTTTTGTGGTAACTAATTCACCCCCCACCCCGCTCAGTTACTCCATCTACATTTCCAACAATTGGTATCAGAGCTTTTGGTTCTTGTAGAAAAATATTTCAAGGATCTAAGCTAAAGATTAGGATGTCTTACAAGAGGGAAATTTCAAGACTTAACAAGGAAAATTTCTCCGCATGGTAAGGACTGATGAGAATTCATCTAGCTTCTATTGGTGATACAGGACTAAACTATCTTGATACAAAATATGTAGAACCTACTGGCACATTATCTATCAATGATATTGCTAAAAAGAAGACTCACAACAACATGATGATAGATATTGCATTTGCCCTAAATTATGAATAATTTGATGATATCAAGGATTGCAAAACTGCTTTTGAAATGTGGAACAAGCTGAAAGATATCTATGGAGGTGATGATAATGTGAGAAGAACCAAAGAAAAAAGTTTGAGAGGTCAATTTGATCAAATGAGGATGAGAGAAGATGAAAACATTGCAAAATATGTTGAAAGAGTCAAAGCAAGTGTTAGTGCAATTAAAGCTTCTAGAGGAGAATCAAAGAGGAAACAATTATAAGTAAAGTTCTTAGAACACTACTTCCCATTTATGCGATCAAAGTTTTTGCAATTCAAGAAAGAAGATGTGAAGAAAATCATAAGATAAATTTAGAGGCCATAGTTGGAAGATTGACTGCATTCGAGCTAGATAACTATGATAATTATGTTCCAGCTACCAAGAACATTGAATCAACATTTGAAGCCAAGCTTCCACTCAAGGAGAAAGCTAAGAAGATAAAAGATTCTTAGTCAAATAGTGAAGAAGAATTAGAACAAAGTTTAGATAGTGATCTTGAGGTGGTTGAAACTCTGCTAGCAAGGAAATATTCAAGAGGCAAAGGGAAATACAAAGGTAAGGTTCCTCTAATCTATTTTTCTTGTGAAGAAATTGGACATATTGCTGCTAGGTGCTCAAATAAGAAGAACAAGGATGAGAAGAAAGGTCACAAGTGCAATGGCAAGAAATACTTCAAATAATTCAAGGACAAAGGTAAGAAAACATTTTTCATGGCTAATGATTCTAATGATTCTGATAATGAAGAAGAAGATGAAATTTTTTACATTGCTGTAAAAGATGAGTATGATAATGATGAGGAAATGGCACTTATTTCTCATGTGAGAAAAAATGATACATGGATTATAGATAGTGGTTGTTCTCATCACATGACTAGTGATAAAACTAAGTTTGAACATTTTTAAGACTATGATGGTGGTAGTGTGAGGTTTGGTAATAATGAACCTTGTTGCATAAAAGAAAAAGGAAGAATTTCACTAACCAAAGAACTTGTATGTGATAATGCATATTGGGTAGAAGAACTTAAACATAATCTCTTGAGTGTGGCATAGCTACTCAATAATGGATTCAAAGTGGAATTTATGCATGGAAAATCAATATTGTTGGATGGCAAAGAAAAGTTGATTGGATTAGGCACTCAAACAAAAGGTAACTTTTTTTATCTTGAACTTGGTGAATGTTCATGCTTTATTGCTCAAGTTGAAGAAAGTTGGTTATGGAATAGGAGGTTGTGTCATGTGAACTTTGATAACTTGGTAAAAATAAGTAAATTGAGGAAAGTAAGAGGCATTCCTAACATAAAGAAACCTAAGGTTGGTCTATGAAAGAATTGTCAAATTGGCAAGATCGGAAAGACTAGTTTTAAAAGTAAGAACTATCAGTCTAAAAAAGTTTTAGAAATTGTGCATACTGATTTGTGTGGACCTATTGGAATTGAAAGCTATACTAGTGAAAAAATTTTCATTCTTTTTGTTGATTATTACTCAAGAATGATGATTGTCATGTACTTAAGAGAGAAATCAGAAGCATTTGAGAAGTTCAAATGGTATTTGGCCAGAGTAGAGAAGGAATCAAGAGGCAGGTTTCAGCACCTGGAACTCCTAAACAAAATAGAATAGTTGAAAGAAGAAACATATCTATCATGGACTATGCAAGAACCTTAATGATTGAAAAGAGCATTGCTATCAAATACTAGAAGGAAGCTATCGGCACTGTAGTTCATACCTTGAACTGAGTACAAGTGAAGGACTCATTCAAAACCCCCTATGAGTTTTGGTATGGCTACAAAACCAATGTAAGTTACCTAAAAGTATTTGGAAGCAAATGTTACATTTTGAAAGAATATAGAAAAGGTAAGTTTGATGTGAAGGGTGATGAAGGAATATTTTTAGGATATTCTTGCAAAAGTAAAGCATATAGATGTTTGAATTTGTCTACTCACAAAGTCATAGAAAGCACACATGTGAAAGTTGATGAGTTTGCAAAAAGAACTGAAGAAGAAAGTAGGAAAGAACCTGAAGATTACAAAAGATTTATTTTTATTAACACATTAATAGATACATCTGTTAACAAAAGGATAGTACCTACTAAGTCCAACATAACTACCAAGTTGCAGGAAGTTCAAACTGAGCTACAGGAACTTGAGTCACATTTTGATGCTACTGAGCCAATGCCTACCAAGTTTTAAGGACCTAAATAGTAGACATAACAGTTAGAATCTAAAGTACAAGAGGATGAAAATACAAAGCATTCAAAAGGAAAGGAACTTGTATTATCTAAGTATGTCAGGAGGCATCATGCACCAAATCAGATCATTGGAGGTAAATCTAAAGGAACTATGACAAGAAGTAAGTTGAAAGATACTTGTTTACTTGCTGATTTTGAACTTAGAAGTGTCAAAGATGCATTAGAAAATGAAAGTTGGATTGAGGTTATGAATGAAGAGATAGAGTAGATAGAGAAAAACAAAACATGGACTCTTGTACCTAGGCCTAAAGAAAAAAATGTGATTGGAACCAAGTGGGTATTCAAAAATAAGTTAAATGAAGATGGTAAGGTGTTAAGAAACAAAGCTAGACTGGTATGCAAAGGATAATCTCAAGAAGAAGGAATAGACTATGAAGAAACTTTTGCTCCTATAGCAATATTGGAAGGTGTCAGGACCTTACTAGCATATGCTACATACAAAGGATTCAAAGTTTATCAGATGGATGTCAAGTTAGCATTTCTCAATGGTATATTGGATAAAGAGGTTTACATTGAATAGCTTGAAGGTTTTGTTGATCTAGACAAGAAGGGCATGGTCTACAAATTACATCAAGCATTGCATGGTTTGAAGCAAGCCCTTAGAGCTTGGTATGAGAGATTACATAACTATCTTATTCAGATTGGTTTTCAAAAAACTAATGATAACAATAGCTTGTATATTAAGGAAGGACCAGATAATAAGATTATTTTGCAGAAATATTTGTGGATGATAATTTGTTTATAGGAAATGATGATCAATGTAAAGAATTCTTAGAGAAAATAAACAAATAATTTGAAATGTCATTCAGCAAAATAAGAATGGTATCTACATCACTCAATCAAAATACATCAAGGAGATACTGAAAAAGTTTGGTATGGAAGACTACAAACTAGTTGGCACTCTGATGTGTACTGGATTGAAACTTACCAAGGATGATGAATCAAAGGAAGTGGATCAGACATTGTATAGATCTATGATTGGAAAGTTATAGTATGTAGTGCATACAAGACCTGATATTGCCCTTGCAGTTGGTATTGTAGCAAGATTTTCAGAAAAACCAAGAGAAAATCACATGATGGAAATCAAAAGGATCATGAGATATTTGAAAGGCACTGAAGATTATGGATTATGGTATAAACTTGGAGGAAATCTGGATTTAAAAGTGTTTGCTAATGCAGATTGGGCAGAAAACATTGATGATAGAAAGAGTACAAGTGGAGGAGCTTTCTTTCTTGGAAAGAGGTTGGTTTCTTGGACAAGTAAAAAGCAAAATTGTGCATCACAGTCCACATCAAAGGCATAATATATTGTAGTAGTAGTAAATTCTTCTAATATTGTTTGGTTCAAACAATTATTGGAAGGCATGAAGGTAGAGATTAAAGAACCAGTTGACATGTTTTGTGATAATATAAGTGCAATTAACATTTCAAAGAATCTAGTGATGCATTCCAAAACTAAGAATATTGCTATAAAGTATCACTTTGTTAGAGAATTGGTGTAGGATAAGGTGATCAGATTGGAATATGTCCATACAAAGTAACAAATTGCTGACATATTCACTAAGACCCTACCTAAGGATGCATTCTTGTATCTAAGAGGTAAGTTAGGGGTCATTCCCCTATCTGAAGCTCACTAAAATATAATTTTAGGGATGCATCAACAAGAATAGAGTTGAAGATCTATCAGTTGATGCAGAAAAGTAATGAAGACATTGCATATGAATCAATACTTAAGGTACATTGAAATTTATTTGAGTTGTGTTGTCTTTGGCATGTGTTGTTAAAGAGGGACAATTTACTATCATACCTTTCTGAAATTTGCAAGAAAGTGAGTTTATGCAAGAGGCAGAGATTACTATGAAAGAGGGAGAGTTTTCCTGTAGATAACTAAAGTTTGAGGTGTAAAATTCTAGAGGGAGAAAACCTTCTACTAGAGAAAGTCTTGTTCTCGAATTTCATTATGCTATGACATGTTCTGTTGCCATCAATGCAAGAGAGGGAGATTGTTGGATAAAATTATCCAATTGTGTGTTGTCTTTGATGTTACACAAATGTCATAGAAGTCATCTATTAGCACTTACTGAGCTCATTTGGTTTGTAAGAAGATATACAGTATCTACAGAGTGTTCTCAAACTTCACCTTGTGTAGACAGTTGTTACCAAGCTTTCAAGGTTAGCAAAGAAAATTTAGTGTCTACTGAGCTCACTCGGTTATCAAAGGAAAATGTGGTAGAAAATAGTTCTTACCAAGCTCTCATGGTCAGTGAAGGAAATTTAGTTCTTACCAAGCTCTCATGGTCAGTGAAGGAAATTCAGTTCTTACCAAGTTCACTTGGCAACCAAAGGATTTTGCAGAATTTGTAGTGTTAACCAAGTTGAGATGATTAACTTAGGAAATTGTTTCTAAAGTAATTCTTACTAAGCAGGGTTAGCTAGTAAAGAAATTTGTTAATTTATGATTTAATGCTTAGTTTTTTAAAGTATTATTTCCAGCCAGCTATGGTAATGATTATAGGTGATTGTAACCTATAATTGAGCCGACTTGATAATCTGAAAGGTATATATGAGAGGTCAAGTTGCAAATTTTAAGTGTGATGAATTTGATGTGATATGAATGTGAAGGAGGACTAATTATTGCAAGAGTGAATTTTGAAGGATGATCAAAGATCATTAAGGAGAAACAAAGCTATATTTGAGGATCTAATGGTGTAGAATAGAGATCTATAATTGGAAAATTTAGTTGCATCTTATTCAGATCATTTCATTGTTACTTTCTAACCATTGTAATAGTAATTCGTAAATCTCTTAATAGAGTTGGTCTAACAACCATTTTGTAAATCCTCTAACAAGGTGAATAGTTCCATTGAATTGTTCTAAATACCTCTAACAAGGCTACTCCTAACAGAGTGAATAAATCTTCTAATAGGGTCACAACTAACAGTGTGTTTTGTAAACCTTTAATAGGGTTGGCTCCTAATAGAGTTCACTTCAAAAGAGTGAAAATTGGTAGCTAGTTACTTGGAAATTTTTCCCATATTGGGTTTCTATGTTAAATATGGTGTCTCTTGTGTTCATGTTATTTACTTTTACATGCATGTTAATAATTGTGAATGCTTAAAGATCAATAACAAGTTAATCTACGGAGTTACAACATTTTTGTGAATGTTTACCAAGTGACAGTAGTAAGTAACTTGTTTGACATCTAAGGGATTTGTGGATTTGTTTTTGTGGTAACTGATTCACCCCCCCAACCCCTCTTAGTTACTCCATCTACATTTCCAACATGGGTCATAAAGAAATTAACTGTAGGAAACCTAAATATGATAATGATAGAAGGAATCGTAGAATGTCTGGAAATACTAACCCTCTAGATAGAAGAAGATCTAATGAGAGGATGTTGAGAGAAGGAATACCTTATGAAGAAAGAAGATAGATCATGTGTTATAAGCATAACAAATTTGGACACATAGCTCATAATTTTCATGTAACTATTGATCAATTGAATCCTTGAAGTAGAGCTCCAATATGTTAGTTATGCAACAACTTGGGACATACAACAAAGTATTGTAGAATGGATAGAAACTTCGGAGATAGATGGAACAATGAAAGAAACTTTGGAAATAGAAGGAACAATGGAAGAAACATTAGAAATGATAGAAGGAACCATGAAAGGAAATTTAGAACTAAGAAAGACAATGAGGAATAAATAAATTTAGTCAGTGAACTTCAAGAAGAACTCAATGCGGCATTCATAAAAGGATTAGACATCTAAGAAGAAAAGTTAGAAGATAGTGAGATAGGAAGATCGAAGTCAGTAATTGAGTTTTATTCAACTAAGTTGAATTAAGGTTGTTCACAACACCAAAATTTGAAACTTCATTTAGAGATTGAACTATGGGTAGAAAAGTTGGAAAAAGGTGTATTGAGATAAGTTTAGATAGTATCTAAGATCCCTTGAAATTTGGAGCTTATCGAAACTTGTTAAAAAGGAATTAAGAGTTACTATTATTACAAAGAAAGTTAATTATGTACCAGAAGATGAAAACTATGTTTTTATAGAGAATTTCATGGAGCAAAGATTCTTGGAGCATTTTTGTGATGGAAGGAAGCTATGGTAAACTTTGGGTAGCATTTGAAGATTGAACAAAGATTTTGAGTAGATATTTGATTTTAGAGTATAATTGACAGCTTTTTTGTATTTGCACAGGACACAATTAATGCAAGTTCAAATTGAATGAATAAAATGGAGTACAAACTTGATTATCACTTCATTGTGATTACATCAAAAGCATAGAGAACTTAGAAGCAACTTGACAAGGAGATTTCAAAGTAAACCCTATTTTTAGAAAGAGGCATTTTATCATTTCTTTGCAAAATTTCTTCAATAAAGTTTATATTTGATAAAATCATGGATATGCCAGTAGTTCATAATGTTGAGAATGAGGAGAGACCAAAATTGAAGGTTGTTTCTGTGAAACTTGTAGAAGGAAACCCTAATTCAGCAATATGCATTACTCTGAACAATGTAGTGTATTTGGAAGACATAGGAAGTTATCTTAATAGAAAGTTTGAAACTACTGGGAGTGAGTATATGAACAAAGACATGGAATTAGTCTTTAACCACGATATGAGTATGAAACTTGGATTTGAACATTTGAAAGAACTAGACCTTTTCAAAAATCATTTCTACCAAGAATTGAACACCGATGAATGGACTTAGATTATACTAAGTAGAATTCATGATGGAAAATTGTGGATGGAAGACAATGTAGTTGACATTTCAAATAGCCTTATTCATGAGGTAATTGGTCTTAGAAAAAAAGAAAGTGCACCTATAGGTTAGAAATTTTCTAAGAAGAAGGTTGAGAGCTATGCAAAAGAAATTTATAATGGGAAGGCCATGGTGATCAACACCATTAAATAGTATGATTATTGAGCAGAATCATTGCCTATTCTATTTGTGCAAGTTCTAAAATTGATGAATTATTAGTAGGATTCATCTATGCAGACTATAAGATTTGTGTTGAGAAGGAGCAAGTTAACCTTAGTGAAATTCTGAGAATGCAACTTCTTGAAAACTTGGAGAAAATCAAGAGGACCTAGAATGGTGTGTTTAGATTTCAATCATTGATCAATTTTATATTATTTCATATACTTAAGAGATTTCCATACTTATCAGTTACTAAAATTATGAGTAGTGAGAAGTGTACCATGGAGAAGATTACAAATGTATGTAGATGACATCCAATAAATAAAATCTTGGATAGTGGAAATTTGATAATGAAAACATTTCAGAATGAGATGAGACAAAGATTTAGAATTGCACTTGCAATTGTAGAAAGATTCAAAGATGATATATGTGTTATGGTTGATATATATTTAATTCATATTCAAGTAGTAGAATCTTAGGAAACATTCCTTGATCCCTTAGGTTATGAATTAAGTGATGATGTAGCAATTGCATGTATCGATCTATTATTGAACTTTGAGAAGGACAAAGCTGAGTATATATTTGGGACTTATGAAGAAATTACCCAATCAACCCATCAAGCATTCTTAGAGAAAGCATCTCACAAGATGATTGAGACTATAATGAAGAAAACTCTAATTGAGGCCAATATAACAGAAAGTGAGACACAGGTAGTTATATAGACCATGAAACAAGGAATAATGTATGTGTAACCTTTATCAGTGTCTATTGTAGACACATCTTTAGAACAAAGCATTCCATATGCTGTAGTATTAACTAAGCAACCAAGAGAGCTAAAGAGGAAATCAAAAAGATTAGTGAAAGTCATGACTATGAAGACTAAAAGAGTCAAGAAACAAGCTACTAGATTAGGAAAGAGATAGAAAACATTGTTGAAAATTGTTGAATCTTGTGAAGAAGAAGAAGAAGAAGCAAAAAAAATAGAGAAAGTAAATATTTCCAAATAGATAGTAGGAAAAGCAAGGCAACCTTGGAAGCCAAAGATTGAGAAGATAAACTCAGCTATTACTAATGAAGGGAACTTTGTTTAGATTAACAAATTTAATGATTTGTATAACAATATTGAGAAAGATTAGATTGATATCTCTACTGTGAGATATATAATTGCTAACAGTCTGAAACTTGAGGATATTGAAGGCACAGTAAATCAAAAATTCTATGAAAGACTTATAGAAAAGAAAGCACTAGCTCAAGAAGAGGACATAGAACTTCAAAAGTCTAGGTTAAGGACCATATGGAAGACTAATAATGAGGAAGAAGTCAAGAATTTTTTGAACAATTTGGCACCTTACTTAAGAAATAAGGTGAGACCATTTCTATTTATGGTGGGTGAGAAGGATAAGATAAGAAGTGAAATGGTCACATCTATTAGTCAGATGATGACAAAATCTAAGGAAACACCTTCACCAACACTTAGAACTTTGGAAGTGTCAGTAAGTGGTGACACAATGCAAATTGATTAGACCAATGTTACAATTAACATTGATGATGCTAACCCTTTTGAGAGTTTTGAACATCCTAAATCTTAGGCCGAGGTTATTCAAGACCAATTGAAACAAATTGAAGATGAAAAGAGACTATTAGAGCTAGAAAATAGAAAAATAGAAGAAGCCAAGAAGAAATTGGTTGAAGTTTAAATGAATAGAAGAGTTGAGGAAGAAAAGAAAAAGAAATTAGAGGGAGAAAAGAAGAAGAGAATAGAGGAGGAACAAAATAAAGAGAAAGAAAGAAAAGAAATTGAAGAGAAAGAGAAATAAGAGAGAAGACTTAAAGAGGTAGTAGAGAAGAAGCAAAGGGAAGATGAATATAAACCATCTAGTTCATCTACTCCACTTTTTCTTGCTAGCCTAACAACTGACTTGATATCATCTCTGAAAAAACTTATCAAGAGTAATAGGAAAGTGAAGAGCCTACAAATAACCTTAATGGAGGTAACTGATAGATTACATAGTACTCTGGTAGTCAAGCATATAGAGGTAGATCCTGAACAAAGGGCACAAGCAGTGTTGAATTCTTTTCATGAAGAATTTACAAATTTGTTGAAAACTACAGAGTCAAAGGTCAATTTTCACATGATGCTAATTTATTTAGCACAATTTGTCAAAATATCAATAATGATTTGCTAAGTCTTGATACTTGTATCAAGGAACTTCAGAAATGTCAACAAGATGGAAAGGTATTGTGCATCAAGTGTACCTTATCTCATAAGTTGACCAATGATTTTGATAGTAAGATTGAAGGAAAGTTGAGTGAGCTAGAAGCTCTATCAAACTAGATACAACAACCTTCTAACAAAGTTGATGACTTTGAAGGACAAGTGGCCAATGTTCATAGTGTTATCAAGAAACTAGAACTTCAAAAAGAACAAAATTTGAAGAGATTATCAAAATTCAGAGAGTCTATTGCTCTAAAGATATCTACTATTGAGAAATAGTTGGAGGAGTGTATCAAAGCCAAGGACACTTATTCAAACTTTTTATACTTCAATCTAAATGTAGTTGAGATTGCATCATATGCTCTATGTGCAATTCTCACCTCAATTGGAACAACCAAGGATACATGGATAAAATGTTTAAACAATCTTAAGAATTTTTTTCATGATTGTATGAAGATATTATTAGCTTAACGTAGATGATTACAATTTTTGATAGTAGATGGACAATTTTTAATAGTTTTTTGACATTTTGACCTTTGTTATTGATGTCAAAGGGGGAGAAGATGCATAAGAAAATTGTAAATAAGGTAATGGGGAGAAGATAAAATTATAAGGTATAAAATCATATTGAAAGTGGGAGCATATGTAAGATGGATCAATTGTAAAAAGTAATTAATGTATTGATACTATAATGTTTTGGACAAGTTTTTGATACTTAGCCAATTTTCCCTATTTTGTTGCCATCAATGCCAAAGGGGGAGATTGTTGACAATTTGCTAATGAAGATATGTAATTTTTGTCATTTATGGAAACACATGATGTGCATTCTTGTAGAAAACCTCGTAAAATAAGATACTTAGCTTTTGGTACTCAAAAAATGTTCTAAGTATGAAATTGGTTTACAATAGTTTATTGTTTATTATGTAACTTGTTATTGACATCATATTATGATTAGCAAAGTTAGATGGAGATAGTATACATGTTCATGATGACATTTATAATCTAAGACATCAATAAAAACTATACCAAAAAGAGATATTCACATTTTACCAGTGAAACAAAACAACAAAATTAAAGGTAAAGGAATTATTTTGTTTACAAAATAATTACTTGACCAAAAAGGGCCGACATCCTAGATGTTTACTCTAAGTTGGAAAAGTATATTATGTTCTTAGCTAAGCTAGTAGTTTAATTTGTGAAAAGACATGGTATTTATGTAAAGGACATCTTATGAATTCAAAAGTGCAAGTTGTGCAAATGATATGTTGTGTTGAGCAATTGTATTGTGATATGTGAACTTTTGTGAAGTGATATATGCAAAGTTTTGAAAACCTAATTTTGTGATCTGAGATAGAGTTGAAGATCAACTATTAGTCAAGAAAGAAGTTACAACTCATATATAATATAGGACTAATTAATTTTTTGGGAAGTGAGCTCTTCTTATAATTGGAAGTGCATGTTTGGACAGTGGGCTCTTCTTGTAATTGGAAGTGCATTTTGGGTAGTGGGCTCATCTTGAATCTATTGTACTACAACTTCTAAGAGGGTTGGAATCTCCTAACATGGATTCTCTATACTAAATTTTCTCATTGACTCCTAATAGGGTCCATCCTCTAACAAGAAACATATATCAATATATTATCTAGGGGGTATCATCCCCACTGGGGTTTTCCCTTGGCCAAGGTTTCCCTAGTTAACAAAATAGGGTGTTATGAGTTATCTTTGTGCATGGTTATAGTTATTGTTCAACATTACTTGTTTACTTTCTTATGTATGGTTCAAATTAATAAATAATAAATTACTAATTCACCCCCCCCACCCTAGTAATTCCTATTTCTAACATCTACTATGTCTAATCTTTCTGGAAAGTGATATGATCTTGAATGAGGTAGAATAGATGTGTTAAATGTAAAGTTGAAAGAGGTCAGGACTCCTTTGAATATAAATATGTCCAACCTTTCAACTATGTTGCAAAAATCATTTCTCCTATTGTTCCATGTAAATATCCCATATATATATATATATATATATATATATATCTTATTTCTCTAAACTAGTCATTAAAGTATATTGTTGCTTGTGAAATTGTTGTTATCCCTCCTTTTTCTTGTAGATTTAATAAAGCATTACAATTTCCTCCTAGAAAGAATTTCTAATTCAAATTTTGTTCCAAAAAAGTACTGATCTCCTTCCATAATATTTGTTATCTAAATTTAGTATGGGACTATATACATTGGTTAGGCTAAAGCTTAGTTCACTTTTGAAATTACTTACTTTGCCTCCCATGGAATTATTATGGGATTTTTGTAGCTCTAAGATGACTTTTCTAGGGCCCCATAGAATTCCTAGGCCTCTCATGGCACCATTAGACTTGTGTAGTTCCATTTTCCATAATCCTATTGACATTATGAATTTATCTCCTTCCTCTTTCTTTAATTTAATTTCTTATATAAAAATAATTTGTGATTCAAAAACTTTCAAATTACACTTGAGCAGGCATTTTTGTTAGGGGCATTTAAGCCCCTAACATTCCATGTAGTTATCCTCATAACTTCTTGGGAAGGAACTTCCCCTTCCCTACATTAAGTAAATCATTGGTCTTCTTTTGGTTTCCTACCTCACCAATTTTGGTTCTAATTTCAGCTAGTGATTTCCTTCCACGTTTGTTTTTATGTTTATGACACCTACGATTCTTAATACCTTCTATATCTACTATTATACCTAGTTTTCATGTGTTGTCTCTTACATTGTGAGTACTTACTAAGATAGTTTCATCTACCTTCTCAACCTCTTATGGTAACTCTTGCATTATTCTCTCACTAAGATCATCCTCCAAGTTTTCAATCTCCTCTTCCAATCCTAGTTATATTGTATTTTCTTCAAACTCATTGAGTTATGTTTCTTCATTCTCTATTTTCTCTTGTAATTCAAATTCCTCTCATAATAGTTTAATGTTTGTGCCATTTTCCTTTAGTTCTTCTAACATTGAATTTAGAGTTGTACCATCCTTCCTATTTATTCCTTGTATATTGATAAAAGTTTCTACCTCCAAAGGGATTTGATTATGAATAAAGCTTCTTTTTTGTTTGCATCTTGTTCAGCTTGTAATTTTATGTCTTCCTCAAGTCAATTTTCTCCATTTAATGGGGTTTTCAAAAATTTAGAAATATTTTTCCTTATATGTCCTACTATGTTGTTCTTTCCCTTTGGCGTCATTGTCCTCATTGATGGGACTCAAAATTGCTTTCCCATTTTGAGTACCATTCCAAAGTTTTGAGTCCATTTAAGCTCTATATGCACTTTTCTTGCATATGTACCTGACTATCATTTTAAGGTCTAAGAGGTGTTTTATGTTTGTAACACCTTGCATTTAGTATATCCATGTGTTCCATGAAGATAAATTTTCATTTTGAGTCATTCCATGAAGTTTCATTATGACCAATGCTTAGATTTGTATTTTTGTCTAAGTGTCAAACAACAACAAGAAGCCTAGTTCATATTTGAATATCTTGCACCTAGTAATGTTTCATGAGTCACTAATTTTGGAGTGTTTAGTACACATATCAGAGAACCTATGTTTCAATTTTAAGTCATTTTGATATGTTTTGTCTAGGGTTTAAATTCCTTGAAGTTGGTTACTTATCTCTGTCATGCTGATGCATATTTCTCAGAACTTTGGGAGGCCCTATTTGACCAGTTGTATCTTTGATTCAATTGACCATATTGAGAAAATTCATTTTTCATTTCATTCTAGAGGTCAAAAAATTTCTATGTCCTAGATTCAATCCTATGATGAATCTGTTTGATTAGATTTTAAATGCGATTCCTTATGCAACTTGTGAAGTTTTACTGGTGTCAAGGAATGTAGATTGATCGGTACCCCTATTCGAGATGTCATATCTTTGAGTCTATGATTGTGTGAACCAAATATATTGTACCAATATGCAACTTGTGAAGTTTTACTAGTGTCAAGGAATGTAGATTGATCGGTACCCCTGTTCAGGATGTAATATCTTTGAGTCTATGATTGTGTGAACCAAATATATTGTACCAATATGTTCTACTCTAAAAATTCTCTAAGTGTGCCAATTTTTGCATCTTGATCAATCCATCTGCACACTTTCCAAGGTCCATTACATTTGTGAAAATTAATAGTTGGCTAATGTTTCTAGTACTACAAATTCAAGTACCTCACGTTGCAGGCTTGCCAAACTTGCCATGTTATTTTTCATGAACCCAAATCATAGAATTATATTCTCCTCATCATAGTAAACTAATGCCCCTATTTTTGTGCTTCCAAGTATCTATTTAACCTATTTTCGAAGCCAAAAAACAAATTCATTTTATGGTTTTTTGACATATTTGTTTGCAAACAATTTCAACTGGGTAACTTTGAAGGTGAATATATTTTGACCTGAAGTCATCATGAGATGAAATCAAATAGGGAACAAGAATGTGGAGTAGAGTATCAGTGTGTTAGATCTTAGAGGTCAGTTAGGTGTTCAAGTTAATTTTTAAAGCCAACCGAGAGGCCTCCCTGTCAGTGAATCATAATTTAGAAATAACAAGCTAAACTCAGTTTTAAATGACTAATTAGAGGTTGAATGTAATTCTAGTTACTATTAGGTGTTCATTGGATCAATTTGTGATGTTAGGTGTTTTAGTTCAAAATTTTTTAGTCGAGCCCACTTTGCAGCCCAACTAATTTCATTAGAGTGACAAGATGTTGAGATAAAAAATGCTATAAAGGCTAAAGTTGACAATGATATCATAAATTTAACATGCATCAATA
Organism: Cupressus sempervirens; assembly: GCA_028749045.1. Taxonomy (NCBI): domain Eukaryota; kingdom Viridiplantae; phylum Streptophyta; class Pinopsida; order Cupressales; family Cupressaceae; genus Cupressus; species Cupressus sempervirens. Next base: position 128,946,758 of record CM053783.1, read on the forward strand.
TAAAAGATTATAATGAAGATAGCAATTTTCTTTAAAGATTAATCTAATTGTTAAAGATTTAGGAAAAATGACCTGGAGATGTGTTTCTAGTGGTGGCTTACTTCTAAAATAATGACGAAACTAAATCCAAGAAGTAGTAGAAAGATGATTTGAATCCTTATGCCACCATTGAATTAGAGGGTCATGAATTTGAATAGATGTATTCATGGGAATATACATCAAGAAGGAATGCAAAGTATGGATTTTAGAGTCATTGAGATAGATCCTGATAGATATTGTGTTGTCTCTCGAGATACTAAATTTTTGTGAAGGAGAGCCCATTCATCATGAGGATGAAGATCAATTGAATGAAGTTAGTTATGATGATGTTGGTGGTATAAGAAATAAAATGGCATAGATAATAGAATTAGTTGAAAGGAGATAGGCATATTTCCTTTTCCTTGTTCGGGGTGCCCTTATAGTTGGGTAGGGCTACCACATTCCATTTTTGGAAGTCAAATATTTGAGTAAAGGCAACATCTCCTCCTATGTGGACTAATCACTGCACTACGTTCCTCGCTTAGGGCCACTACCCATCGCCACATATTTCACTTCTCAATCCTAGCTGATGGTTGGGTGGCCCCCTACATGCACCTTTATATTATTGCCTTGCCCTCTAGCCTAAAATTTTGTGGGGCCCTAAAATTTTATGGGGGTAGGGAATGAAGGGGGCATGTTATGTAGAGAATCTTAGAAGAACCCCCCATTTAATATAGGGCCCATTTAATATAGGGAATAATAGGGCATTTCCCATAGGGCATGGGGAGGGGAATAAGAAAATAATAGTAGGAACAACTAAACTATAGTTACCCTCCAACAACCCCTTCATACTACCCCTTCGACAACCATAACTTTTTAAAGCTATTGGTGTCAAACCTACAAAGAAAATTTTACTTTATGGTCCTTTATGTACTAAAAAGAAAAACCACATTAGGAGAGCAGTGCAAATAAGGCATAGGGGCTATTTTTCTTTAAAATGATAGATGGAATGAATGAGTATGGTGAATGAAGCTTTCTAATTTGCTAATACTTCCAAATGGGAAAAAAATGGACTATCTTCATACACATTGACTTTTATGCAAAATAAACATATGCAAGCATGAATGTATCCACCAAGCCATCTGAGGGAAGAGAGCCAAAGTGTAGAGAACATGTAATTCAAGAGTAGAGAGGAAGAGAATGATGGAAAGTTTGGAAGAAAAAACTTGGATGGATGGAAGGTCTGATGAAGATCAAGATACTGCAGATCAACAGCTAAGGAAGAAATGCTATCACCAACATGCAGCTTGAAAAATCCAAGAGATGGAAGCTTTTTTCAAGGAGTGTCCTCACCCTGATGAAAAAAAATGACAAGGGATCAACTTTGAACTGGGTCTCAAACTAAGCTAGGCCAAGAATTGGTTTCAAAACTGGCACACTCAAATGGAGGCTCAATAAGACTAATCATAATTATTGTGCGAAGAGTTCATAATGAAAGCTTGAAAAATGAAAACTTAGCTCTAGAAGATCCACTGAATGTGCAAGCCAGAGTCAATATGCTGAGTAGAAGATTGGGGAGCTTTCAAAGTAAAGACACATCATTGAGATGGCCTTCTGCATCAATTGAACCACCTTTTTGTATCAAATGATATGGAAGGCATTTTTGTTTTGGCATAAATTTTTTTGTTCAAATACTCAAGGTCTTAGGCAATTATAGTTGACAACAATGGAACTATTGTGTTTGAAGCTTCCATACATAAAATATTTGTCTCTAGAGAAGTTGCTTCATCATAAACCCACAGAAAATGTGGTGCATGAAAGTTGGTCTTTTTGAAGGTGCATATGGTCACCCACACCATGCAATGAATTTGTTCATCACTATGTAAATTGGGAGGAAGCTTTTCTTTTAATCTCACATTGATTGGGCAGAGGAACTTTTCATAGTTTTAAAACCTAAACTCACAACAATTAAGTTTCTTGAAGACATATCTTGGAGAGAAGAGGTAGTTTGTGTTGTGGAGCTTGTAGATAGGATAATAGGAGGCAACCAAAGACTTACTTTGACCAAGTACACAAGATCCAAGATGACACATGGCATCTTCAGAAGGAAGGTCATAAGTTCATAAGGAAGAATAAGGAGGCTTCCGATGTTATGAAAAACTATATAATTAGAAGGGGAAATATTGAAGGCTACTAGATCATGATGAATCATGTGGTCAAATGTTCAAGATAGGAGGCTTATGATGCTATGGAGAGTCGACAGTTTGTAAGGAGAAGAGAGAAAGACCTTTGAAGTTATGCCACTATGATGCTACGATGGCTTTGGGAGATCTTAAAATGAAATGAGGGGAGGTAAGATGTCACGACATTTCTATAAGTTCAAAGGAAGAAAAATTGAGAATGGAGATATTATGATTAGGTTATCATGATTCAAAAAATTGAAATGTTTCAAATATTGTATAATGTTAAGTGGGTCCCTCCTAAGTCAGTTGACCAATGAGAATTTGCCACATGGCACTTGGGGATTGGAAGGAGAGATAAGGTGAAAAATAGAAAATGGAAAATTGAAAAGATATGTGCGTTTATTCTTAAATTGAAAGATTTAATTGAATTTTTGATATTGTATAGTTTTAACTATATAGTTTTAAAAAAATTTCAATTTAATTGCTCAAGTCATGGCATGAGTCTAGATTTTTCAAATTGGCATCAGAGGCACTATTTTTATCTGAAATATGGACTATAGTATACCACCAAAACTAAGATAATCCGAATTCTTTGTTTTTGTAGTCAATTTTTACATAGGTCTTCAATAGAAGAAGTTATAGGAAGCTTTATATTTCTTATGTAGTTTTGTTGTTTCAGACAGAATAATATAAGATTATGATCAATTTTGGATAAGATCAAATGCATTGATTCCATAAATAAGATGAATTGAATGATTTAAAGACAATTACAGAGGATAGAGTTTTTTTGGCTGGAATAGTTGAAGAGATTCATGACTAAGGGAAGAACAAGAAAAACTAGATTAGATTGAAAATTCTCCCACATCTTATCTAATACTTGATATTCCTTCAAAGGATGTTTTTCTCATTAATTCTAAAGAAGACATTTCTACAATAGTTAGGTCAGTTTTGATTGTTGATAGATGAAGAAAGAGATCAATTTCTACAACAACATGTAGAAGAGCCTTGGGTGAACACATGGTAATATTAGATCTAATCCAAGAGCCTTTTCTTGTCTATAAATATTTCTTCTTTTCTCATTGTAAGAGTTCCAATTTTTGGGTCGAGAGTCTCCCTAGTTATTGTGAGACCATAGTTGGTTCTAGTTTTGGACATTTTTTCGCTATTGTATAACCACTATGTTGGTTCTAGTTTGATTGAAATTTCTCCCCTAACTATGATTTCACATTCCTTAGTAGTTTCTCTGTTATGGACAATAATGAAGTATTTTTGAAGCATTCAAATTAGAGAGTCATCCTTTACATATTCTTTGAGTTTTTGTATACTATGACGTATTGATTTTAAGGAAATGAATATAGAGCTTCATTGAAAGGATAATTCTAAAGTTTGTCTCATGTGTGTGGGTTTTTAGTTTTCTATTGACTATGTACAAAGTGCATATTCTCCAGTTATAGCTTGTTTTTAAAGTTGTATGCCACTATGTGTCTTGTTGTTGGGTCAAGAACCTAAGTAATTTTCTTGAGATGCATTGACATAATTATAGGGATCATAGGAGGATCTGATAAGCACAAATTTTTTTTGAAGACTGATGGCTATTTTCAAGGTAGATAGATGGATCAGATATCTGAGTATACAAGTGTATTTTGGGTATCCATGTGTATGTTCTAACTTATTGAATGCCCAATAGATAAGGGATTGATCAACTTGGAGATTACATTTTTTTTTCTTGTATACCCAGGTTATACTAATTTAAATCTTTAATCAAATATCTTTTCCCTTTATGTTTAAGAGTTGAAAAGAGTTACCCTTAGTTTATTAGATTCATGTGCCTTGTTATTAGCTATTTCATGTCCATGAATGTTTGCATAAACATAGAAGATTCAGAGGTTTTAATCTATTGTCTAGATTCAGTTATATGTCTTTACACTAGTACCATATAAAGAATCTGAGGTCCATCCGCTTAGGTTTTGCAGAGGCTAACAAAGAAGAAGGGGAATATAGCCTTATAGTTGTCCCTAGTGTTTGAATAGTTCATTGACCATGGGAATTAGCTACCCCTAGGTGTATGCATTCTTATCACTAGGTTATTCAAAAGTTGTTAATTCAAAAGTAACACAAATATTGTCTCTTTCCAAGCTTAGGTTTAAGGCTAGCTGATCTATTACTATTGTTCCTTCTATGATCTTCTTGTTGTTTGTATTAGTGAGGGTAGATGGTTGAACTACCATTATATTTTCATTTTTATAAGTGTTGTCTTCCATTTTTTGATACAACTTGTTCTCAAGTGAAAGATCTTTATTGTCATTTCTATTTATCACTAGTTCTTTATCTATCTCATTTTCTTCATTTTGTATTATAGTAGTATTGTTATTTATCTACTCTTCTATTTTTTTTTGATCTTCTATCTCTTCTTTTTGTTCTTTGGCTACTTATAAAGGACTCCTATCAAGATTAGTAATATTGACCACATCACATCCCTGATTTTCTAGATCCGTCTAAAAGGGCTTTTCATGTGCTTTCAATTTTTCTAATGCCATTGGTTTACTTGATATATTGTCCATATTTTCTTTGTGACATTCCTCCCATAGAGTTAGTTGGTCTCAAATATCATTATGAATTAATAAGAATTCATTTATGAGCTGATAATATATATCTTCAAATTTCCTCTTATGTCTTCTATGAAGAGATTTTTCTTTAGACATTGCTCACATTGCTACAAATATCAAATTTCTTCCTCATATTTGTTTCTAATTTTAATTATGCCTTATTCCGAATTTTGTGTCAAATTTATAGTCTAATTTTCTTCCTTATTACATTCTTCCCCTCTATTTTTTAAAGATTGGTCATCAATATTACTTTTATTATATGGCTACAGTCTTAAATTCTCTTCAATAATCTCTACCTCCTCTCTTTCACTTCTATCATCTATTATATTATGTTGACTAGAATTTTCATTCTCTAATGAGGCTAGGTTATCATTTTTTTCCTCTCCATGCTTGTCTAAGCCCATTTTCATCAAACTAGGAAGCATTTTATTAAGGTTAGAGTATCTATGTCCTTTCTTGAAACTTAAGTTAGTTAATCTTGATATTTTTTCCCTATCTATTTAAGAAATATTCTTAAGATATCCTTCAAATTTTGAGAAGTGTATTACATAATATGATCTATTTGTTAGATTCTTGATCTTATTATTAGCCATGATTTCTGGTTTCAATTTTATTAATAATTTGATTTACTTTTTATCTCTATGTTCAAGGCCCAGTTCTAAGAATTCACCTAGAGCTGACCCAATCCTTTCCAAAATGTGAGAATGAAGAATTTCTATGGGGATGGATTTTATTACTACCCATGTTGGAGATTTTTACATGCTATTTTTTTTCTCATCCATGTTTGGTCTTCATTTGAAAAAATTAATAGGGTAGCCTTTGTAAAAACATCAAGAAACTGATAAAATTTCATTTTCAATTGTTTCATTTTTGCAATGTAAATAAACTAAACAATTAGATAGTGAGAGAATACTTACCTACATTTTAAATGCTTCCATCCATTCCCTTGGTTTGGTATTTCTAAATTTGGGTCCGTTCCAATACACATATATGTCATAGATTTGACATTCATGCCACATCATTCTTCACTAATCTCATTACTTATAATGATGAAATTCCCATGTTTTGTCTTTGTGTCTTGTTGATGATCTATATTCTTATTTTCATTGCCCCTTTGGATTATTTTTCCTCAACTTCTCTATTTTCTTGATGTCCTTCTTTTTTGGTTTGTCCATAAGAGATGATTTGAGAATTTGATTTATCTTTCCGATTCATAGAATGGGAATGGAGAGTTTATTCCGGGGTGGATTTTTAATGCTTCTCTATTCTATGTGGTGGAATATATGACCTTATTATTTTATTATTTTTCCTTTTACTAAATTTTTTGTTTTTTACATTGATCCAATCCTCTATGTTTTGCTTTCTTAGATCTTTTGATGCTAAGGGTTGAATTCTTGGATCTATACCCTTCCATGCATATTTAGATAGAAAAAATAAATTTTATTGCTTTGGTAGCAATTTTTTTAAAGAGAATGTCACCAAAGACATTACTTCATCCTAGAGCCTAAGATCTTTGTTGTCTCTCCTTGCTAATTTTTGAGAAATTTGTTAGGTCTTTGAATCTATTTTTTGTTTGAAGGCTAAACGCAGTTGTGTATTTTGTTTTAGAGAAAAATTTGTTTGCCTACTTTTTTGCAGAGGAGTTCACAAATTGTAGAGCCATTTTAAATATTCTCTTTTAATTTTCAAAAATATTTAACTCACTTAATAAAATTGCTTCTCTAGCCATATTGTAAAGAATGAAAAAACTCTGTAGATAAAATTGTTGAAATCTATTATTGTTGGAACAAAAGGAAATACTGTGCTACTAGTTCATGCAACACTTGAGTATAGAGTGCATACTAATTGATGTAACAAAAAATTCAAATTTATTTTCTAATGGATATTCACCAAAAGAGCTTGATCAATTTAGGAGTTGAGATTGTGATTACAATTGAAATAAAATTGGCAAGAAATTGAAAATGTATCTTTCGCTTGCATCATAAACTAAAATTATAAAACTTTGGCTTCACAAGAAGCAAGTGGAATCTTTGAAATAGTTGGATATGTCTTATAGAGGTGGATAAGGGAAAAAAATGTCTCTCAAATCCCTTGCAAAGAAGATCGATAATAGTTTTGATGTCGATTCTTAAGCCTCTTAAAGTTCCTCCCAACCAAGAATATGTTCTTCTATTGTTTCCATCAAGAGTATTTTTTCTTAATTCAAGGAGAAGTTTAAATCCCTTACACAAAATTATTTTCTTTTATCTTTTATAGTAGTAATAAATTGTTTGAGTATTATTCACTACTACATATTTATAATTCATCATTGATTCTTCTCATTGATCTCGACCCAATTTATAAATTCATTCTTATTTGGGGATCTTGAATTGTTATTTATGAATTTTTAGGAAAATTATAGGGATAGAGAATTGATGCAGTTATTGTATAATTTAATATTTTTAAAGCATTAGGTCATGGGGAAAACCCTTACTATAGTGCTATTTTTTTGTACATCCTAAATGTTGTGATGTGGAGCCTAATTAGACTTAGAGGCTTATTTGGTGTAGTTTTCTCCCCATATTATTTCTACTGGGGTTTTGAGGTAGCTCCCCCACTACCCCTGGAGGGTCTTGGGGAAATAACCTAGGTGCACTCCCTATTGCAGTATAGGGTGGGGTTGAGGGGAAACACCCCTATGGGGGTTTTTGGCGGAAGTGCCCCTGAAGCAAAAAATGCCCTTATATTGTAAAAGGTGTTGGCTGTTATTTTTCCTACTGGATGAATTATTCTAGCCCTAACTTTGTAAGCAAAAAAAGCTTGTATAAAAAGGCTTAGGGTTAGGGATTTCATAATGAAATGGTGATATTATAACTTCTTACAATGGTATTGAGCTATAAGGGATTGCCAATTGTAATCACTGGATAATAATAATATTGAACTTGATGTTGGTGGATGTAGCCTAGGGATTGGGTGAACCACACTAAATCTTGGTGTCTTGTATTCTCTTATGTGTGATCTATTATTTTCTAGTATTGGTTATATTTTCATGTAACTATTATTTCTATCTAAGGTTAATCCTAACACTAAATAGCTGACAATTACTAATCTTGGTGGATATAGCTGTAAGTTTCATAGACCATTAAAGTATGGACAAATTATTTCATAACTCAATTTTTTTTTAAAATAAAAGAGGTAAAAAATTTATTGAACATCAGAATAGAGAGTTACAAAACAACAAAAGGCCAAAGCCCCAAGAACCAACAGAAACCACAAGAAAAGATAAGAACTAAATCAACCTTCCCCAATACCACTTACATCCTCTACAAGAATCCTCTCAAAATCTTGATGTATAACTCGTAAGACATCTACTCCCACCCATCAATCTTCCCTCCATCTATATTCTCTAACACCCATTTGGCTAGACTATCAACTGCCCTATTCCATTTCCTTGGAATATGGACATAAGACACTGACTCCATCATAGAGTTAACTTGTAATATCTATTGCACCATCATAGCCAACTGCTAGCTAACATCAAAATTCTTCCTCTCATGGATTAGATTGACCAAAACCTAAGAATTAGACTCACAAATCACCTTACACTAGCATAAGCCCACTTCAATGCATATAGGATAGCCAAGCCTTCCATCCTATTAATAGTTTGTATCCCTTCATTAGAAAAAAAAAAAAAACACCACTGATCCAGAAGAATCTCTACCAATCCCACCAATCCCAATTGGTCCTGGATTACCCTTGGATGAGCCATCTATTTAATTTTCAAAAAACCCATAGGAGGGGGCAGCCACCTCCCCACACTTTGAACTTTTTTCCTCACACATCTATCTCTCCTAATGCAAGCAAAAGCTAGAGATAGCCCTTAAATTCGAAACCGATCAACCATCTCAACATCTCCTTTCTCTAGCAACAACACAATCTCACTTTTAGCTTTGACAGTATCCTGGATCATTCCCATAATTAAAAGCCAAACCTATTGAATCCATAGTTTTACGCCCTGAAAGATTATCTTATTCCTTTCCAACCAAACTTGCTAGAGTAGGAAGATGGGTCCTATATACCAAACATCCTACAAGAAAAGGGCCGAGGAGGGGGGCTTCCCCAATCTAGTCCAAAAATCAACTAAGGAGGAGACATGAATGCATGGGATTTTCCAATCACCCCACCAGAAATGCCAAAGTCGTAGGGTGAAAGGACAGTAGAAGAACAAGTGTAGAGAGTCCTCCTCTCCACAGTCATATAGAACACACCTTGATGGGCTAGAAAAACCCCTCTTCTGGATATTATCCTAAGTCAAACACCTATTCCAAGCCAAAGTCCAAACAAAGCAATTACACTATGGCCAAGAAAACTTATTCCAAACTTTGTTCCACATATTAACCTCCCCCACCTATAAGCTATTGGGAAAGTAACTCCTGATACCTTGAAGAAATAGTGTAAGTACCCTTGGGATTAGGAGACCAAGCCAACACATCACCATCCATAAGGGCACTATAGTTTTGATAAGAAAGAATGTAATGAAGCTCAACAAACTCCACCTCCAAACCAACAATAGGCCATTCCTTTGGGTTCTTCCATCTCACCTCTACTAACTTCCCCTGAAGGGAAAAAAGACTTAAAGTCACACACCCTTGACCATCCTTCTCCACAAAAACTTTAGCATAGTATAAGTAAATGAGGAGACTAAGAAATAATGGGAGCATAACCATCCCAAACATGATACCAAAAATGTGCCTCTGACCTACTCTTGAAAATCCAGAATAAACCCCCTTAATAAGCACAACCCCTTACTTGAATATACTCCAAATCATTGAGCCCTTCCCTATCAAGCTATACAAAGGGATATCACCCTAAGGAATCCATGGAAAGTACTTTTGAGTCAAAATTCTAGCCCACACTCAGTCCTATTCCACACACCATCTCCAATATAATTTAGTTATTAGAGTCATACTAGATAGCAATGACTACCTTAATCCAAGACCACCAAATTATTTTGGGATACATGCAAGATCCCATCTAAAAAGGCTCCACTTGGAAGATAATAAACTACCAGCCCATACAAATTGTCTTACTAAGGAGTCAAGGTCCCCAACAAAGCCCATTTGTGCAACCTGAATCATACACCTATAGAGAGGGAAAGCCTAAATTATAGATTGGAGTAGCTACACCCAACCTATAAAGGACAACCATTAATGGGTCCAATGAGTTACTTTGATACAAAATTTTTCTAGAATAGCCTACCAAGAATCCCTAGACTACCTACCAACTAAAATAGGAATCCCAAGGTAGGTTAGTAGGAGATCCCCAATCTAGAATCTAAGAATATGAGAAATTCTCCTCTGTATGGAGGGTAGAGTGTTGAAGAAAAAAATAGAAGACTTTCCCTCATTAATTAATTGGCTTGAAGTAGTAAGATAAACATCCAACACCTTACACATGTTTGAAGCCTCCCTACTGGTATCCATGCCCATCAAAGCCGTGTCATCCAAAAAGTATAAGTGAGATTGCACTAGTAGGATGTCTCCCCATCATTGTCCCTAGATGGAGCCCCCTTCCACTTTCCTTTTAATTAGTCATCCCAAACCTTCCACCAAAAGAAGAAACAAGTAAGAGGAGAGGGGGTAACCTTTCTATAAACCCTAAGGAGCACCAAAGAGTTTAGAGTGCTCCCCATTAATCAAAATCAAGAAAGAAACTAGAGTCACACAACTCATAACCCAGAAAACCCATTCCTCCTCAAAACCAAAGGCCCCTAGGACCTTTTGGAGGAAGGACCATCGAACTCTATCATAAGCCTTAACCATGTCCAACTTGATGACAATAGCCTTATCTTTGGAGTTGGCCATAGAATGAATGGTCTTTGTAGCAATAACCACCCTGTCCAAAATCTAGCGAGCTACCACAAAACAACTTTTCTCCTTGAAAATAAATAGCGTACACCACCTTTTTAACTTATCAACAATCAACTTAGAGATAATTTTATAAATAACATTGCAAAGAGAGATAGGGAAGAATTTACTTAATCGATCAGCCCCCTCATCCTTGGGGATGACAGCAAGGAAGGTAGAGTTTAGGGCCCACAACATTTTCTTGTTCTTTTGAGATTCTTGAACAACTAACAATAAATCCATCTTAATAATCTCCCAAAATTCTTGGAAGAACTCAATTGGGAAGCCATTCAAACTAGGACCTTTTCCTTTCTTCATCTAGAAAATAATCTTCTCCAACTCCTCCAAAGAAATGATACTCATAAGATGGCCCTTCATCTCCCAATAAACCAAAGAAAGAATACAAGTGAGGACCTGAGCCTCTTCAACCAAATCCCCCTATGAGTCCTCCCTAAATAAAGTGGCAAAATAATGACCAGCTTCATTTGAAATATCTTGAGTAGAAGAAAAAACCTCTCCCCTCTTAGTCACCAAAGTTGATAAAGAATTACCATGTTGTCTGGCCTTCACCAAATTGAAGAAGAAGGCATTATTCTTATCTCCCTCATGAAGCCACTCAATTTAAGCTTTTTGTTTCCAATAGATTTCCTCTCTTAGCTCCCACTCCTCTAGAGATTTTAGTTCCCTAGCCTCCTCCCTCAACAAATTCTCAGACACCCCATCCTCCCTAATCAACCTAGTAATATCATTCAACTCAACTTGTGGTTCACATGGTAAATGTTTCCAAAACATTTTCGATTCCATTGTTTAAGTTGATACTTAACATATTGAAGATGCTTAGCAAAATTATACATTGTTGTACCATAAGAAGACCTACCATCCCTCCACCATTTTGTAACACATCCATAAAGGTCAGGGTTCCACAACCACATGAGTTGGAATTTGAAGGGTGGCTTCTAAGGCAACTGGAAAGAAGAAATATCTAATTTTATAGGCTAGCAATTTGAACCTCTCTAGTCTAATATTTCAGAACTAGAGGACCACAATCCCCCAACCCAAAAGTAGGAAACCATGAAACGATCTAATCATTTAGCAATGAAATTGTCTCTCACCTTCCATTGTTCCAAGTAAATTGGCCATTTTTAGGTTTGATATCCTCAAGATTGAGAGCTGATATATTATCTTAGAGTAACAATGAAGAGGGTTCAAGTCTTGCATTACCACCCCATTTTTTAGATAAATCAATAATAACATTAAAGTCCCCAGTAATGATCCATGAAAAATAGGGAAATATGCTATGATAAAAATGGATATTATTCTAAACAAGAATTTTACCTTGGAACTCAAAAGGAGCATAGATATTGGAGAAAAGAACAGACTCTCCTGACTCTAAACACAAAGAAACCATCGATAAGGAGGACTTTAAGGATAACCACCATAAAGGCTAAATCTTTCGAGGGTTCTAGAGACCAGACACAATCCACAAGGATCCCTTGGACCTAATGCATTGGAATTGAACATTTTGCCACAATTTGGGTGCTAAATCCATCATGCATTCAACAAATACCTTGGTCTCTTGAAGAAAAAGAACATCAAGAGAATGACTTCTTACCAACTCAAGAACAAATTTTTGTCTAAGGTCGTTGTTCAAGCTCCTTACATTCCATGATATAATGAGCATTTCAAAGGAGTCAAAAAATGAGAATCCAAGGTCTTAATAGACCTTGACTCCACCAAATTCTCCCCTATCATCTTAATCTTTTCCAAATCTTTCTTTTTGCCAATTTTAACACCTTTCTCTAAAACTCCGTTCCTACCATCCTTTTGCAGAATGTCTAGTTGAGGAGAAGACTTGCTGCTCTTAGCTACATAAAAAATAGTAATCCATCCAGGAAGAGAAGTGCCCCCTTCTCCCTATCCCAATTCAACATTTGGACCCAATATCATTTGGGCCTTAGTCTACACATCCATGACCATAGGCATGAAAAATTCCTCCTATGAAGTAGGAGGAGGAATGGAAGTGTTATCCTCTAGGATAGAACCCACCATACTTTGATCCACACTATTTAATCTTGGATTAAATCCTTGATGACCAAGTCATTTAGGGCCTCAAACCTGTAAACAATATCCTCATCTTGTCTCTCCATTAAAGTCCTCTTATGACCTCTATTTTGGTTTCAAGCCTTAACTGGAACAAAACCCTCAGCATTATTCCCCTCACCAAAGATAGGATTCTTCCCTTTATCAACACTAGGAGTGTTATGAGGAGGAAGTAGAGGCTGGGGCTCCACAGTCTTAGCTTTTGAGCATCTATGCATCAGGTGACCATATTCATGACAAAGGTGACACTAGAAAGGAAGGGCCTCGTAATCCAATTGTTGCACCTAAGAATGTGAGCCTGCACACATATCCACAAAATTTGGAAAAGGTCTTCTCAAGTCAAGCTCCATACAAATCCAAGAAAAATTCATTACTTTCTTACCTAGGGTTTGATTCGAAGACCCCACTAGCTTTCCAAGCATCGAAGAAAGCATGTGTAGAACATCCTCATGAAAACAATCAATTGGAAATTTGGGTAATTGAACCCAAATTGGAACGTGATTTGGAATCTCCTTCGAAGGATTAAAATCTACATGCCATGGTTTAATGAACAATCCAATGTGGTTATGAAAATAGCCCCCCCTCAAAACCCCTATTGCAATCAACCAGGTAGATAAATGTGACCATGAAAAAATTATTTACAAGTAGCATAACCTCCATTTCACTCTCTGGATCCCAAATCCTCCTAGCCCAAGTTTCCAAAAATTGAAGAGACACTCCTCATCCCAAAAATTTTCAATACAGAGAGTGCTTTGAATAATGATCAATATCCCCAATGATCATTTGAAATGGGATTACCAATTTAGGTCTCTCTTTGTAGTGCTCAAGGAAACCATTAATCTTTGAGATTTGAGCTACCTTAGATAAGTTTGATTCCATTGATCCTATACTCAGAGAAAAGAGGGCTTTAAAAAAAATCCTTACATCTTTTCTAGGTGAATTCAAGCCCACCACAACACAAAAATCCATGGTGGGTGCAGCCCTAGATGGTTTGCCCTAAGACATAGCTGTCCAAAGGCCCATGACCAACCACAACAAATAAATCTAGCCCCAAGAACCACTGATTGAAAGAGGACCTCATCTACAAAAAAGAGGCCAAACATAACTAGACTAGGGCTTTAAAAAGTGGCCACAACAAAGAAACCCCCACCCCCCCAAAATTGATTAATCGCTCCCCACCTTCATGCATATAGAGAAGACAAGAAGAAGCTAGGGCTCAGATGCCCTAGCTTGACACTTGGTTGCAGACCAATAACACTATCCATAAACTTTTGTCTCATAACTTAATTTGAGTTGAATAATACTTTGTAATTATTTTAGCTAATATCTCATAATTTAATTTGAGTTCAATAATATTTTGTAATTATTATTTGAGTACAAGCTCAAAATTAGGATGTCTCCTATGCTCTCCTCCATCTATTAATAAGTAAACAAGGACTTCATAAAGGTAGAGTTATTTTATTTATTTATAGGTTTCTCTTGGCCATATTTTATGCCAAAGGTGTTTCCTATATGAGATGGAAGAGCTAAATTAAGAAGTCAACAATAGAAATAGCCTAATAGACACCAATGACTATAGTATTCATCCAGATCATTAGATATTTATTTGTTTTTTGGTCAAGTTTTTTATCCACCAACATCATTTTCACATGTTCATTTTTCCTAAACCACTTATTAAGCTTTCTTTTTTGACATCATAGAATCAATTGAGGAATAGTGCAAGCCCCATCCTTTTTTGAAAATATTCAAGGTAGAATTATCTCTATAACAATCAAGATAAGCCTAATATGCCACACATGAACTAGTTAATACTTTGACAATATGGATTCCATCAGATAAAAGATTTGAAAGCAAGGAATGGGTACACTTCTTTGTTAATCAATTCTATGTTTTTGAGATTAAGGGTTGCTAAATTATAGTTCACTAAATTGAAGGACCATTTAATCTAATAGAATTCAGATAGATACTCTTATGTACATCAAAAAATAGGGTTCACTGTCAAATATGGATTTACTCTATTGCAAATATTACTTCAAATGAAGATTCTAATAAAATTGGGGCCATAGTCGATATTACATGCCCTCTCTTTAATTATAAGTCTAAACTACCACTTGAGAATACTTCATTTGAATATTTTACTACAAAATGGCAGAGTAGAATTTAAGGAATTTATGCATTAACATCTGTACTTGGCTTTTGTGGTATTCTCATTCACATATGTGATCATTTTTTGGTTGCTCTATGGTTTTATTTTGTCCTTTAGTAACTAGGAAATGATACCTAATGACGTAAACTGGGTTTCTTATCAACCCTTTCTCCATTAGGACTCACCTAGGAATCTTCTCTATCCTACTAGTCCCTTTTGTCACCCTAATCTCAAGACAATTTAAATATTATTCTCCACACATCCCTATCCAGTTACACCAAGGTTTTTACTACTTGCATCTACCATAGAGACATTCCAATTTACTCTCCAAAATCACAATTTCATCAAGAATGGTCTTTCTACCTTGAACATGAAGTAAGGGATTCAAATTGATAGTTTTTATACTACCCCTATCCTCTTGAATAAAAATCCATAGGTTTTATTATCAACTCCTCCAAACTTGTCAAACCTGTCCTAATTAGACCTAGTAGAATTAGGCCTCCAAACTTAGTTTTTGGGGTCTAACTCTAGATTCATCTTAATAAGGTGGAAAACTAACTTTCAATGTGAATACATTTTTTGGATAACTTTAATATTTTGTGGGTCTCAGGTCTTCAACCTATTTGTACACCCCTTTTCTACTTTTATGCCTAAAAATGAGGGTTTTAAGCATTTCAAATCAACATTGAATAGGGTCTAATGAAATGCATAGAAAATATTGCTTTGGGAACTTATCCTTCCACTTATGGATTCCTCATACATCCCTCCTCCTCATGAAACACTTTTATTTAAGTATCTAACATATTCAATCCACCAAAATAATCTTACAAGCTCTATGATCACCTAACCATGCATTGCTAGCTTACCTAGGGCATCACTTAAAAAATGGAAAACTAGTTTGTCTAGGACTCTCCTTTTGTATATACTCTATAAAAATACTCCACTTCCATTTCCCTCAAGTCCATGATGATTCCATGGTGAGGATTCATGGGGGATCCATTTATCCAAAAATTGTCAAAATAAAAACGATAAACAACCCATTTACAAAAGCTTTTTGAACTACTATAACCGAATGAACTTGTATCAACTTGAAATTTGAAAAAAAATGAACTATAAGGACATGAAATAAAAATACCATATGAGAAAAAATGTTTTTCAATCCATCATAGTACTCAAGCAATCAAAATCATGAAGAATTTCCAAAACTGATCACCAATTCGTGCCTTTAGCTTTTCAAATTCACTTATTACAAAAACCAAACCTTGGAATGGGTCTCCATGTTTTTATATTATTTATCAGAGGTTTCAAATAGTTTCCATAACTATCAACTCCAACCTTGTGTCATGCAACTTTTTACAAAATCTTGTCAAGCAACTTTTCAAAATTGTTGACAACTTTTAGCAGCTTCTAGTAGTTTTCGCATCTGACACTTGGAAACTACCAAGTAGGATATTGTGGTCTCTTTACGATTTCTAGGCATGATTTATCCTTCAAAGCAGTAATTCACATAATTTGGACCAATTTTTCCTAGCTAACAACTTTTGCAACAATTGACAACATTTTGATATCTTTTGCAACTTTGCATCAAATGACAATGTATGACCTCTGAACTATTCAAGGAGATGTAAAAATACAATAGAGTCAAAATTAAGCTCAAAAAAACTTTCTTTAAACTTCTAGGGCATAAGACCGATCATCCTAATCTTACTACCTAAAAACCTTAAATAAAAAGCAAGAAAACATAACTTGAAAATACTAGAATGGATTGAACCGAGTCAAATCCATCTAAGAGAAAATACACATGATCTTATAAGGTCCAAACAAAAAAAATAACTTGGCTAAGGTCTATACAAGGAAAAAATAAAAGTGTTGAACTAGGACTAGGAGTTAGCCTAGGTGCTCTTACACCATACTCCCTCAAACACAAGAGTTCAGTCCATCCTTGGATTTAGCAAGCTAGAGTCTATGCCCAACTTCATGAAGTCTTCTTCCTTGATCCAAGTAGCCTTTTCATCATCTTTTCCATGCCACTTGACAAGATGTTCCAAATAATTGTTTGTTATAGTCTTCTTGTAAAACCTTGAGTCAAGTATCTTGTTAGGTACCTTAGGTGGTGGTTTTCTACATTTTGAGTGACTTCCTTAAGAATATGATTAAACATCTAGGGTGGGGACTTTGTACCTAACTAGATTAGAAACACTAAAGATTGGTGATAACACAATATCTTCAAGAAGATCCACCTTATATGCATTATTTCCATACTTGGCCAGTATTTGACAAGGTCCCAAACTTCTCATATGAAGCTTATGTCGAACTCCCTTCTACAACCTTACTCTATTTAGATGAACCATCAAAAGATCCCTAACTTGGAATTGCACATCTATCTTACTATCATCCATCTTATGCTTGAGTTTCTTGGCATTTTTATTTAGGGTTTTCTTTATTGTTTCATGGACTTCCCTCATGGACTGGGATAAGTCCTCAACATATCTATTGCCTTTTGCAACATCCTTCAACTCTCTTTGGTCAAATACCCCTATAGGATGCAACCCATAAATAATTTCAAAAAGGCTCTTACTAGTTGATCTATTCACTATATCATTTTATGCATATTTAGCTTGTCTAATAAGTCAATCCAAAACATATCCATATTCCTTTGTAAGGCACCTTAGAAAGTTGCAAAGACTCATATTGATGACCTTAGTTTGATCATTTTTCTAAGAATGATAGGTGGATCCAAAAGACAAATTTGTGCCTAGCTTGTGTTACAAGGTCTTCCAAAAATGACTCATGAACTTTGTGTCCCTATTTGAAACAATGCTCAAAGGTAAGTCATGGATTCTTACCACCTCCTTGAAGAACAAGTGAGAAATTTTACAAGCATCTTGGACTATCTTACAAGGGATAAAATGTGCGATTTTGTTGAATCTATTTGCTACAACATAAATACTATCAAAACCTTGCTTAGTCCTTGGTAACCCTACCACAAAGTCCATACTTAAACACTCCCATGACCTACTAGGAATTGGAAGGGGGTGATAAATACCTACATTGGAAGATGTGCCTTTTACTTTTTGATATACCACACAACACTCCACATAAGACCTGATATCCCTATTCATTTTAGGCCAAAAGTAGAATCTAGTGACTAGCTCTTGACTCTTATTGACTCTAAAATGACCACCAGGTGCCCCATTGTATTTTTCTTGAATCAATTTTTCTATCATTGATCCCCTAGGAACACATAGATGACTCCCCTTAAATAATAAATCATTTTGTAATGTGTATTCCAAAAGTTCACCATGGATATTTTTCTTGTATTCCTTACATATCTTGTAAATATCTTCAAAATCTTCATCATCAACATTAGATCCTTGAAGCTATCAATCCCAATGCTCTACAACTAAACCTATTGCACTATTAGGAGTCTCCTTCTTAGGGTATCAACCCTCTTATTCCACACTCCTTTCTTGTGCTTGTAGGTATTCCACCCATTTCATGTGCTTGCTACTAAGTTTATCTTGGGAGTTGAGGAAATTGAGGGCTTGGTTATCTAAATATACCACAAACTCCTTTGGAAGCAAGTAATGCCTCCACTTTCTCAAACCTTGGACAAGAGAATATAACTCTAGGTCGTCGGAAGAGTATTTCCTCTTTTCTTTATTTAGCTTCCCACTATTAAAATACACTCATCTCCCTTCTTGACATAAGACTACCCCAATAGCCACATTGATAGCATCACACTCTACTATGAAAAGTTTATCAAAACTAGGTAGTACAAGAATGACCTGAGTAGTTATCCCTTTCTTGAGTGTTACAAAATCTAACATAGGAGCACAAATAGCACTAAAATGTTTGATAAAATTCCTATAATATTGAGCCAAATCATGAAAAATTCTCACCGCTATTGTGGCTTTGGGAGTAGGCCAGTTTAGGATGGCATACACCTTACTTTGGTCCATCTTGAGGTTTTATTGAGACAAAAAAAACCCAAGGAATACTAGCTCCTTCTTCATGAAGTCACACTTCTCCAAATTTATCATTAGCTTTTCTTTCTGCAATTTCTTGAAAATAATTTTCAAATATTTAATATACTCCTCCCTTGTTTTACTAAAAATCAATATGTCATCTAAATAGAAACCAACAAACTTACCAATGTAGTCCTTCAATACCTCATTCATAAGCCTCATAAAAGTGGAGGAGGAATTTAAAAAGCCAAATTTTATTACAATCCATTCATACATACCTTCTATGGTCTTGAAGGTTTTTTTCCATTCATCCCCGTCTCTTATTTTGATTTGGTGGTAACCACTTTTAAGATATACCTTGGTAAAGTATCTTGCTTCCCCTAAATAGTCCATTAGGTCTTCAATCCTAGGTATTGGGAGCCTATACCTAATGGTGAACCTATAAATTGCTTTTGAATTAGTAAAAAGTCTCCAAGTCCCCCCCTTTTAATGTGCCAAAAAAGTAGGCACAACACAAGGGATTATATTTTTCCTAATTAGGCCTTGGTTTAAGAATTATTGGATTTCTTTGGAAATTTCCTCATTTTGTTGAGGGGACATTTTATAGGCATCTTTTTTGGGAAGTGTGGCTCATGGAATGAAGTAAATTTGATGGCTAAAAGTTCTCTTACAAGGTAGGGTAGTAGGTTTCCCATCACTTATAATGTCCTTATATTTTTCAAGCATTTCTTGCAGTTCCTTAGGTAGCTCTGTTTTCTTTCCTACCTTGTTAGAAAATTCTTGTTTAGGTTTCAACACCAAGGAAAACCCTACTCCTTCTCCTTATTCTAAGGTCTTTAAGAACTCCTTCTCACCCACAATGAGGACATTAGGACTTGGATATTTAACTTCCCCCTCTTCTATTAAAGAATGGATTTTGAATGTCACACCTTCTTTCTTCAATGAGTATGCATTCTTGGCTCTATCATGTATTATTTTTCTATAAAACTACCATGGCCTTCCTAGTAGAAGGTGACATGCATCCATAGGTAGAATGTCTCATAAAAACTTATCGTTATAACTTCCTATTGATAATTCAACCCATGCTTATTCACTTACAAGAACATGTTCTTCTTTATTGAGCAACCTTATAGGGATTTCTATGTGGAATCCTTTTCATATTCAACTTGATAATTGCCTCCTTTGATATGATTTTATCTGAGGAACCTAACTCTATGATGACCTTACCCACTTTTCCCATCATCTTTCACTTCACCCTAAATAGTTATTTCCTTTGGCTTGGTTCTTCCTTTATAGGTTCCTTAATCAAGGTCCTTCTATCATTAGATTTTCCCCTTCTTTTGATTCTAAGGGAACTTTAGATGGTCTTTTATAGCTACTAGTCTCTTCTTGCATGTAGTTGACTCTTTATATGCTCCCCTAGGAAGTAGAACATTTCTCAAGGCACCTATATGTAGGGTGACCCATCTGGTTGCAATTATAGAACTTCATAGCTTTAAAGTAGAATCCTCTACTTTGGTTACTACTTCCTCTTTCACTATTTTTAAAGCCTCTTCCCTTACTGAAACTTTCTCTATTTGAGTTCCCTTCTTGTTGTTCAGCCAACTAATTAGCTTCCCCTTGGTTTCTTGAATCTGAAACTCTTCCACCATATCTTCTTTGATTCCTACCATCTCTACCTCTACCCATTGCTCTAGAGTTGGAGTCTAACTTCTTCTTATTCCTCTCTTCCACCTTTAGGGCCAGTTGGAAATATTATGGACTATTATAGGTGTCCATAAACTGATCTCTTCTTGTATGTTCCACTTCAATCGACCTAGCCACCTTAAGAGGCTCTTCTTTTGAATCCTTGATCTCAAACAGAACTTTTGAAATTGAATCTCATAATCTTTAGGTAAGTATTGTTCCTTTACCCCCCCCCCCCCCCCCCCCCCCCCCACCCCCCCTCTCTCTCTCTCTCTCTTCTTGGATATACTTCCACCTAGTTAATATTGATCCCCTTAGTCTAGATTTGGCTACCTTAACCTTTTGTACTTCAGTAATACCTTCACATTCAAAGTGGTTTTCCATCCCTTCAATCCATTCCATCACAATTTTAGTGTCCATCTTTCCACTAAAAAAAGGATTCCTTCTAGGGACTTTCCACCCAATGCTTTGATGGCTTTGAGGAATGCCTCATCATTTAATGGAGGGGCTAGTTTAAGAGTTATGTCTTCCTCATCAACCTTTCCCTTACCTTTATCACTAGATTCTCCTTCTTAGTTGCCTTAGCAATTTCCTCTAGTTTTGACTTCATCACTTATAATGTTTCCTTTAGGATCTTATTGCTCTCCTTTTTCTCCTTCATCTCCTTGGCAAGTTTTGCATTGGTTACCATGTCAATCTACCCTACTAACTCTTTAGTAAACAAAGACATGCCACTAGCCCCAAATCTTTGGTGGCTCTGATACCAATTTGATGTAAACTAGATTGCTTATCAACCCTTTTCCCACTATGAATCACCTATTCCTCTTCTCTATCCTACTAGGGTTCCCCTTTTTCACCCTATTCTCAAGAGGATTTCTATCTTATCCTCCAAACTTCCCTATCCTATTACACCAAGGTTTTTACTACTTGCACCCCTCATAGAGACATTCCAATTTACCCTCCAAACTCACAATTTCACCAAGAATGGTCTTTATGCCTTCAACATGGAGTGAGGGATTGAAATTGAGGGTTTTTAGACTACCCCTATCCTCTTGAGTCAAAATCCATAGGTTTCATTATTGATTCTTCTAAACTTGTCAAAGTTGTCCTAATCAGACCTAGTAGAATTAGACCTCCAAACTTGGTTTTTGGGCTCTAAATCCATATTACCCTTAATAAGGTGGAAAACTAACTTTCAATGTGAATATTATTTTTGGATTACTTAACTATTTTGTGGGTCTTAGGTTATCAACTTGTCTGTACACCTATTTTCTACTTTTATACCTAAAAATGAGGGTTTCAAGCATTTCAAATTAGCATTGACTAGGGTATAATGGAATGCATAAAAAATATTTCCTTGGGGACTCCTTCCACTAAAGGATTTCTTATACATCCCCCCTCTTGAAACACTTATATTGAAGTATCTAACACATTCAACCCACCAAAATCATCTTACAAGCTCTATGATCACTTAGCCATGCACTAACTGTATATGAGCAATGTTAGTATGATTATAGAAACCATATTTAAATAAAGCTTCTACAAACTAAAAAAAATTCATAAACTTCAAGATAGACTAAGATGAGCTCTCAATTGAGAATATGAGCCATTAATGGACTCTCTCAATAAGAAGCTCTCTTGTTGAGTGGCTTTGTCTAAATAGATAGGATGTATGCTCAAGCTTATGCTTCAAAAAGGGCTTCAAATGGAGTTGAAATTTGGGTGTGAGTGTATGGTTTTGATGTAAAATGGCTTCTTAAAATGGCATTATGACTTTACTTCATGGATTGTGTTATTTTGCAAAGGGGAAAGATCCAATTTATAGGCAAGAGGCTTGAGGGATTGAGGGCAAGGATGCAAGGATGGGAAAAAGCTCATGGAGGGCTTAGATTGCATGAGAGGAGAGCACATGGATTGTGCTTCCTTACAACCAATCAGAGAGTGACACATGTCACAGGGTGAGAGGATGGAGGAAAGGGGAAGGATAAGTCAACAAAAGAGGCTCAAGGGATAAAAATCTTCATAAAGCCCCTCATAATGGCTTGTAAGAGCAATAAAAGGGCTTGGAAGAGTCATTTATGGCTTAGTGGGCTTCATAAAGTTTTATGGTTGGGATATTTTGAAGGAGATGAGAGGAATTTCAACTTGGGCTTGATTAGGAAGGTTTTAAGCTTTCTTAGGATTGTGCAAATGATTAAAGGATGGATTAGGATGGTTTACAATTAGCTTAGAGATAGGCAAGTGGATGGCATTTAATGAGGGTGGGTGAAGGAGGTGATATTTGTTAACTTTGGCTTGGATTAGTAAGTCTTAACCCATTTTTAGGGAATGTGACAAGGTTAGGAGGGGATTAGGATTAGGTTTAAAGACATCTTCTAGAAGAGTCTAGACTTTGGATGAGGATAAAGACTTTCTAGAATAAATTAGATTTTTAGGAAATAAATAAAGTTTTATTTATTTCAAGGGTTTGGGTTGTGGAGATATTTATTAAATTTTTTTTAATAAACATGAGGATTAATATTTAATCTTAATTAAATATTTTGAGTTGGGATTAGGTGTAGGAAATGATGGGATTAGCCTTTAATCAAAATTAAAGAAGGATTAGAAGATTTTGGAAGAGGTTAGTGGTCTTAAGGAAATTGGCCAAGTTTTGGGCAAAAAATAATTTTTTTATTTATTTTGGGTTTTTTGGTCAATTTATTAATTAAATAATTAATAAATAAGAAAATAATGTTTAAATAAGATTTAAACATTTTTGAGAGGGATTCCTTAATTAAATATTTTTAATTAAGATAAAGGGATTTAATGGCATAAAAATAAATAAATTAATTAATTAATTAATAAATGATGATGTCATCAGGGACTTTTTTTCAGAAAATAAAAATATTTTATTTTTTAAAGAATTTTTAGGTGTCTACATTTTGCCCCTCTTTGATGTGATGCCGCAAGTGGCATGGCATCAAAGATAAGAAAATAAGATACCCAAGGCTAGAGCAGAAGAGGAGAGAATGGACTGCGAGATGCCCCCTCAAGAAGGTGGCGGGGAGAGAAAGCGAGGCTTGACAACTTTTTGAAATGTACAAGAATCTGAGATAAGCAAGAAGACTCAGATTAGCTTAAGAGAAGAGGTTTAGTTAGCTCAAACTCTTACTATGGGAGAATGATAAAGGAGAATTAGATGCACAAGAGGAAGCAAGCTTAAGACTTTAGGGAAGGTGGAGGATGAAGGAGCAAAGCGCTATAAAAAGGAATCCAAGATAGGGAGAAGGATGAGGGGATTAAAAAGCTGATGCAATAGGATTTCAAAGAGTCAGATTGTCAGAAGATGGGTTTCGAAGATCCCTAGGACTAGGATTGTGGATCTCGAAAGATGAGGCTTGGTGGATTGATTTGGATTGGTAGATTCCTAAGACTAGGATTGTGGATCCCTAAAGCTAAAGGTGAGGAGTGATTCAAAGAGATAGTGATGCATAAGCTGGGGTAGGAGAGACGAATGCTAGATATGGATGGGGGATAATGGAGATGAAGGAAAACCATTGAAGCTTTTTGAACGGGGGGATACTTCAAAGAGAAGTACCACCATGTAGTTGAGCACTAGATTTGCTATAGGACTGTTGGTTAATTGCCAAGGTTACCAAGAACATCAAGGCCTTTTCACCAACTGTCCAGAGGACTGACAGAGTGACTCAAAACAAACACGCAAGGATTGCCCCAGCATCACATATGAATCTCAAAAGAATCAGAGTGGAACCAACACTGGGTAATCCACAAGCAAAAAAGAAAAATAAACAAAAGACTTGATCAAGACCTTACGCCCAGATTGCCCCATTCGTAGTATACCATGATATGGAAGATCATGGCAACTTTGAGGAGGGAACAAAAATATTTTTTGGAAAAGATACTTCAAGACCCAAAAGGGAAGATTCCAAATCAAAAGAAAGTAAAAATTCAGAAGAGAAACATTTTCCAATGAGATGGGTAGGACGAGGTACTAATAGACGAAGATCAGACATGAGGAAAGCTATATTCTACAAGGATCTATCGGAGAGCACCTAAGCTGGTGGATCTGGATGAGTGATGCGTCTGGCAAGCTGAACTAAGAAGGATAACACTTTGGTGACAGGAGATCTAGCTAAAGGATGCATTGGGATAGCTAACCAAGGGTTGTGTGATGTGTACAAGATGCTGATCAAGGAGGAACTAACACAGAAGCTGGATAGATACAATGGTACTAAGCTAAAGAGGATGTACAAGCTGATGGACCAAGATATGTTACAAATGTACAAGGTTGTTCATATTTGGGTTTTGTGAGATGGAAATGTTTGTGAAGGGTGGGATGTCTGCAATAGTTGATAGGTGGATAGGTAGATGGTTTGCGAAAAGCTTAAGTGAAAATGGGATTCTTTGTGTGCATGTGATAGGATACAAGCTAGGATACAAGATTTGGCATATAATACAAGCTAGAATATGGTACAAGCTTTGGACAAGATTTGGATATACAAGCTATGATACAAGGGATGATACAAGATTTACAAGCTAAGGTACAAGATTTACAAGCTATACAGGAGGTATTTACAAGCTCCATTAGATTTTGGATATTTGGTTGGAACACCAAGGGAACAAGCAGGTGTTTTATGGGATGGTGGGTGAATGGATGAGGGATAGGATAGTGATAGATAATAGATTAGTCTTAGTACAAAAGGCACCTGAATTACCAAGTTTTCACCAAGGTACCTATCCAAGGTGCTTGAATTGCCAAGTTTTCACCATTGGATGCTTATTTCTCTTTACTATTTTTTTTTGTATTTTTCAAAAGCTGGGTATACCAAGGATCTTCAAGCATAGAACTTCTTGAGATGAATGATTTTAGTAGGATCATTCAAGAGTTCTCCTTTTGGTGTAGATAACTGATAGGCTCCGGAGCCAAAGGAGGCAGTGACAACATAAGGACCAAGCCATGTAGGTTCAAACTTGCCTTTCTTTTCTCGATTTGCTTGGACATTCATGTTTTCTTTGAGGACCATGTCACCCGATTGAAAGTGTCGTGGGAGCATCTTCTTGTTGAAATTCCTTTTGAGATGAGTTTGGTAGACTGTGAGATGATCATAGGCTTGTTGTTGCTTCTCATCTAAGAGATCTAGCTAGGTGAGTCGAGCTACTCTGTATTCTTCATCTGATATTTGCCCTTGCAAAGATATGCGCAAGGAGGGAAGTTCAACCTCTATAGGTAGTACCACTTCGGCACCATAGACTAGGGAGTATGGAGTTGTGCCTGTGGATGTATGGAAGGAAGTTTTATAGGCCCATAGGGCTGGATTTATTTGTAGATGCCAATTGCGACCGAAATCATTGACAACTTTCTTTAGGATTTTGAGGAGGGTTTTGTTAGTTGCCTCTGCTTGGCCATTACCTTGTGGTAAATATGGGCTAGAAAAGCGATGATGGATGTGGAGGGAAGTGCATAATTCTTCCATTTTGAGATTTTCAAAGTTACCTTCATGGTCGGTGAAGATGGTGGATGGGATGCCGAAGCAGCAAACAATGTGGCATAAGATGAACTTGGAGACCTGAACTCCTGTAGTTGAGACGAGGGGGACTGCTTCCACCCACTTAGTGAAATAGTTTGTAGCTGTTATTATCTATTTATGTCATCAGATGAGAGGGGTGTGATAGTTCCAACTAGATCAAGCACCCAACAAGCAAAAGGCCAAGGTGGTGCAATAGGTTGTAGATCCTGTGCTGGAGCGTGCACAAGATTTGCATGCTGCTGACATGGGAGACACTTTTTGACAAAGTCATAGGAGTCTTCTTCAATCATAGGCCAATAGTAGCTTGCTCTGAGGATTTTTTGCGCTAGGACAATACCACTCATGTGGGCACCGCAAAGTCTGGAGTGTACTTCTTTTAACACCATCACGACCTCATTTTGGTCTAAACATTGAGAGAAAGTATTGTGATAACCTCGACGATATAGGGTATTGGCTATGATAACATAGCGGGATGATTTTTGGATGAGGTTTTGGCGTTGGGTACGTGTGAGGTGAGGGGATATGATACCATCATTAAGGTAAGCGTGAATCTCATGGTACCAAGGGGATTGGGGACCAACCAAGATACAAACACGGTTTGAATCCTCATTCACATAGGCGGGTGTGAGGAGCTACTCGACTAAAAACTCATACTGTGTAGCTACTTGGGGAATTTCCAAGAGCGAGCCTATAGTAGCCATAGCATCTGCTTCTTTGTTTTGTATTCGAGGCACTTGTGTAAACTGAAGCCTTGTGAAATGCTGGGTTAGCTAATCAACTAGCTCTTTGTATGGTAATAGCTTTTCATCTTTGGTTTGATATTCATTTAGGGCTTGCTTGATGATGAGCTGAGAATCACCAAAGATTTGTAACTCAGCAATGTTCCATTCTACAACTATCTTTAATCCTGCTATGAGGGCCTCATATTCAGCTATATTGTTGGTGCTAGGGAATTGTAGCTTGAAGGCTTTTAGAATGTAATCTCCTTGAGGTGTGACCAACAATATTCCTACCCCTAATCCATGAGATGTGTATGAGAGATCAAAATAAAGTTTCCATGGGGGCTATTATTCAATTAGACAGATATGCTCATCTGGAAATTCTGTGATCAATAGATAAGCATCTATTAGAGGTGCATTAACTAGGTGATCTGCTATAGCTTGCCCTTTGATTGCCTTTCTGTCCACATATTGGATGTCAAATTCGCTAAGGAGAATAACCCATTTGGCCAAATAGCCTATAAGTGTTGTTCTGGAGAGCATATACTTGAGAGGGTCAATCTTGGAGACTAGTTGGATGGTATGGCTTAGCACGTAGTGGTGAAGCTTTTGAGTTGAGAAAACAACTACCAAACAAGCTTTTTCCATAGGAGTGTAATTGAGTTCATAACCAACTAGGGTTCTAATGATGTAGTAGATTGTTCTTTCTCTGCTGTAGTCATCGAGTTGTGCTAGAAGTGCCCCTAGAGCAATAGGTGTTGCTGATATGTACAGAATCAGGGGACAACCAGGAACTGGTGGAACCAAGATAGGGGGATTGATGAGATACTGCTTGAGATGGTCAAAGCTGCACTGACATAAAGGATCCCACTTGAAGTTCTCATCCTTCTTTAGTAAATGTGAAAATGGTGTACACTTATCTGCAAGCTGGGAGATGAAGTGCCGAATAGATTGAAGCTTTCCTTGAAGAGAACAAAGCTATCATAGTGTCTAGGGAGGAGGCATGTCTAAGATAGTTTTGACCTTCTTGGGGTCGATCTCTATACCTTGTTTAGAAACTATAAAGCCTAGAAGCTTGCTAGATGTGACCCCAAAGACGCATTTCTTGGGATTTAGCATGAGATGATATTTGGCTAACCTATCAAAGACTTTCTCTAGGTTAGCAAGATGATCCATGAAGGTATGAGACTTGACCAAGATATCATCCACATAATCCTCCAAAATGCTATGGATGAGATCATGAAAAATGGCTATCATAGCTCTTTGATAGGTAGCCCCAACATTCTTTAGGCCAAAAGGCATCACGTTGTAGCAAAAGGTTCCCCAAGGGATAGTGAATGCTATCTTATGCTGATCCTCTTCTACAATCTTGATTTGATTATACCCAGAAAATCCATCCATGAGGGACAAAATTTCATGTCCAACTATAAGATCTACAATCATATCTATGTTGGGCAAGGGAAAATCATCTTTTGGACAAGCTTTGTTAAGATCTCTGAAATCAATGCAGATTCTGATATCATCGGAGGGTTTAGTGACGGGGACCATGTTGGAGATCCACTCTGAGTAGTCGATAGGTCGAATAACCTTAGTAGCTAACATTCTTTCTAATTCAGCTTTGACCAGTAATGCCACCTTGGGGTGCATTTTTCTAAGCTTTTGTCTGACGGGCTTGATCTTTGGATCGACTACAAGATGATGAAATACAAGCTTTGGATCAAGTCTTGGCATGTCCTGATATGACCATGAAAATTGGCCAATGTTCTCTCTTAAGACCTCAAAGAGGAGTTTAGCTTGGTCTTGTGATAGGGATGCAACAATGTGAACAAGTTTGGGGATCTCTGAAGAACCAATGTTGACTTCTCGAGTATCCTCAATTAGAATAGAAGACACCTCTGGTCGATTATCTTGAGGAGGCAATGCTAAATCTTCATGTTCTACTTGTGGCTTTGGATTTTCTTGCTAAGGGGTTCTCTTCGCTGCCATAGCTAGTCTCAGATTCACCTTAGTTCTAGTTTTGGGTGTATCGAAACTAGGTTGGGGATTTTCTCCAAAATACCACTTGGGATCTAGCTTGCAGATATAGGCAGAATCTGGCTTTGTTTTCTT
Organism: Cupressus sempervirens; assembly: GCA_028749045.1. Lineage (NCBI taxonomy): Eukaryota > Viridiplantae > Streptophyta > Pinopsida > Cupressales > Cupressaceae > Cupressus > Cupressus sempervirens. Next base: position 128,975,706 of record CM053783.1, read on the forward strand.
ATGAGGAGTTTCAGCTCCCATGAATCTCAGAAGTGCTTCCTCTGATGTGAACTCATCAATGTGTATGATGCTTGGTTGGTCCCAATCTATGAGTTGTGGATGGGCGAGTGGTAGGTCAATGAGGTGGATGGATAGTTCTTGGAGAACAGAGTCTTCGAGGGAGATTTGGTCTAGGATATCATTGTAGGCTCTCTTTTTAACTTCCTCAGGAATGTCTTCAATTTTGACAAGGTTGCGGTGAATGTTCAAAAAAGTGTGACCATCCGTATTGGTGCCCTCAGTTGTGGGTATGCCAAAGCCAAGACCTGACTTCGATTCCCACTTGTGTGCATCGATGGGACACTGCATGCCTCTTTCTTATGGTCCTAGACCACCACCTTGATAGTTCCATTTGTCAGTGATGATCTTATGTTCTTGGGGATACTTTTGGCTAAAGTGATCAAGGCGTGCTTGATTTCTTTGAGGTGCATCCTTATGTAACCAATTGTTGATATCCAGAGTGAGCTCCTCATGAAGAGGGATTTTTGAGGATACAAAGGTTGTTGGGCCAAACTGTTTGTATCAAGGAGGTGGAATCTCCTTAGCTTTGTGATGTGTCGATCATCCATGGGCATGTGGATCAAGTGGGAGTGCCCTGACAGCAAATGCATCTGAAAGACTATACTATCCATAGCCTTTGTTATTGATCTTCACAGTTGACAGGGTGGAGGCGAGGATGGTTTCTGGGTCATTACAAGTGTCGGATGAGCTGGCGATGGATGTGCCGATATCAATTCTAGGGAAATGGTTTGTATATGAAGCTTTAATCGCATTGCAGTAAGCAAAGGGTTCCGGATTGGCATGGATGGTTACCTCAGTGCCTTGATGTGGAAATTTGATGCACTGATGGTAAGTGGATGGAACAGCTTTCATGGCATGAATCCATGGGCGATCGAGGAGGATGTTAAATGGTAGGTTTAGATCAATAACATGGCAAAGTGTCTCTTGGATGACTGGCCCAACCTTGATTGGCAGCAAAATAGTTCCTTTTATAGTTCTTTCCAAGTTGTCATAAGCTTTCATGGTGATAACCTCACTGATGATATCTGTCTCAGTATACCCAGCTTGTTTTATAAATTTTAGGGTGCAAATATTCAAGGCTGATCCATTATATATCATTACTCTTTTCACAGCAAAATTGGATACCATGATGGCTATGCAAAGCAGAAGGGTGTGATCAGGCTTGACCACGGGTATGTCGGTGGGTTTGAATGATAGGGAACATGAGGAGGATAGGTGAACAACGAGATTACAAAAATCAGTAAAGTTGATATCTGAAGGGACACAAGATTCTATGAGAGCACTATCAAGGATGTTTTTGTACATAGGACTAGCGTGGAGAAGGTCTAAAATGGAGATTTGGGCTAGCATGTTCCCAAGGTGTTCCAAGATATTGTACTGGCTTTTTGATGGAGCTGATGGTGCTGGTGAAACTGGTGGGCCTGCGATGTTAAATCATGCTCTTCGAGTGGTGACTGCACACTCATTGTTTGGTCCTTGGATATTGATAACATTGATAGAAGGCTCTTTCTTGGATATACAACCTATAAGGCTACCATAGTCTATATAGGATGAAGTGTGGTCATTGTTCTTCCCATGCTGTTGGTTTGGTTGGTAGTTGTTGGTGTTATTGTTGTTGGCTTGGATAGGTGCTTTTCTAGGATTTTGGTTGTTGTGTGGAGGAAAAGCATTTTGATAGATCTGTAAGCCTGCATTGGGAGAGGTTTGGGCACCAACGGTGATTTCTTTCTGATCAATGAGGTCCTGCACATAATCCTTCAGTTTCATGCATCTGAGGGTAGTGTGACCTTTTACCCTATGAAATTTGCAGTACTCATTATCTTTGTCCCATGCAGCTTTAGATTGGCTTGGGTCGATTTGCTGGGTAGGAGGAAATTTGATGAGGTTTTCCTTGACTAATTTCTCAAAAATGACATCTAATGGCTCACCAAGGGGTGTATAGTTTCTAGGTGTAGGTTGTAATTCGGGCTTTTGTCCTGTAGCTACATTGATGGCATTAGCTTGATTGCTAGACCCGTGAAAGTTGGGTCTTGGATTGTGGTTTTGATAGCTTTGGTGGTTCTATTGTTGGTAGTTGATAGCTTGTTGATTGTTTGGTTGATATGGTGGGTTGGACTGGTTTTGAGAAGGACCAACAATATTCACATGTTTGGTGTCAGTGATGCCATCTGTTGCAACGTGCTTGTTTTTGTTCCAATACCTAGACTTGTTATTGGAATGTGATTAATTTTGGTTGGCTTCCTTGTAAATCTTGACCACACCATCTTTAATGAGTCCTTGTTCAAGGATCATTCCTTTCTCTTTGATTTCTTTGTAGGTCTGTAAATAGTTCATGGTCATGTGGTGAGCCAAGCTAGGATGGGCATTATCAATAAACATTTTCACCAAATGGCGCTCTGGCAAGGTGCAAGATATGCGGGTGGTAAGGGTTTGCCATCTTTGCAAATATTCAGGAAGGCTTTCTCCACCTTTTTGCTTAGTGTGGACAAGATCAACTACTGATAGCTTTGTTTCAACAAGATGGGCATATTGGGCTACAAATGCCTTAGACAATTCAACAAAATTTTTAATTGTGCCATAGGGGATTCTATAAAACCATTCAAGAGCTGGTCCCACCAAGCTTTTGGGAAAGAGATGCAAGAGGAAGATGTCATCGTATGCCACTTCTTGGCAGTGCATGTAAATTTTTTTGATATGTGTGACAAGGTCTCCTTTTCCTTTGAATTTGTCAAACTTGGGTGTCTCAAAATGCTTGGGAAATGGTGTCATGGTAATGGCTCTATCAAATGGGTAAGGACACACATTCTCAAACTTGAAGGTTTTTGGATCATTTCCCTCTTGGATGTTCTTCAAATTTGTTTTCATGGCTTCCCATTCTGAATTAATGGGTGACATCTAGGGTGCCCCCAATGTAGGAGTGCCTTGAGGTAGGTATGTGCTAGATGGGGCAATGGAATATGGATGGCTTTGAGGTATGGGCTGGTAGGGATTGTACATGGCTTGGGCAACTGAATGGTGGATGATGGGTTGCTAAGGTGGAGGTGACACATATTGCTGCATATGTTGCAAGGCTTACTGCTGATATTGGATTTGAGGTTGGGATTGAGGAACATAAGCTGGCTATGGGATAAATGGATTGCTTTGTGGAGGTAAGGTATAAGATGGGTGTGAAGCTTGGAGAAAGGATCGGGGAGCTTGTAGAACTTGACTTTGGATTTGAGGAGTTTGACCAATATATGTGGGTTGTGCCCCTATTTGGGAAGGTGTCTGCATGGAAAAAGAGGCCAAGTAATTGGTGGTTGGTGGTGGTGGATTTCCTCCTAGAAGTGGCATAGAAAAATAGTTGGTAATAGGAAGTAATGGATTGGTTGGTGGTGGAGGTGGTGGGAATTGAAATCTTGGGAATGGAACTGATGGGGTTTGATAGCTTGGTGACTAGATTTGAAAGCTTGGTAAAGTGGTGGGAGGAGCTTGGGTCACTTGAGAGCTTGGCAGAACATTGGTAATAGCTTGTGGGGTTTGATAGCTTTGTGGAGTGAGGGTAGTAGCTTGTGGATTTGTGGCTGATGGCACTGAGCTCCAAGGACCTAGTGGAAATGATGGAATTGTGTTCTGAGCGGAGGTAAATAGGCTAGGGGTGATAAAAGGTTGATTACTTGGCCCCATGGGTGGCATCCTAGTTGTATATTATTGCGGTTGGCCAAAGATGCTAGCACTGATTTGGGAGATGGGTGGATTTGGAAGGCTGGGTTGGGGGACAGAAGCAACAATAGTGAAGGGAGTGAATGATGAGGTGTTTTGGGTGAAGGGGGTTTGGGATGAAGTGGTATGGACCAATGGTGGAGTGGTGGTGGCTAGATTGGCTTGTGGGAGGGAGATTTCAACTTGAGTGGAGGCTGGTATGTTTGGGTCTATTGGATCATATGGGGTGGGTTGAGGCTCTTATTTTGGCACATATTAAGGATAATTTGAATCATAAGAGCCTATGGGTGGTGGGAGTTTCTCAAACAAGGGGTGAGATGGATCTGATAAGGGGGGAGGTCTTCCAAAGTTGAAGGCTCCAATGTTGTCCCTTCGAAAGTTAGCCATGATTGTTTCCTTGTTTTTGTCTATAATGGCGTTCACCAATACTACATTTCTTGGTTGGTTCATGAAAGCTTCAATGTCAGTAGGTAATGGTATAGCATTCTCTAGGCTGAAGGATGGTTGAGTGCTCAAGGGGAGCGATGCTGTTGGATCCAAATGATAGGGCTCCATTGTTTCCTTCTTCTTGCCTAAGCGAGTGACGGGTGGCATGAAAATGCAGAATGTTTCCTAGGGATGAGATGTAACAATTTTGATGGTGGCAAAAGAGGAAGGCTTTTCTATGCAAATGATTTCCTAGGTTGAGGCAAAGCTGTATGAAAAAACCTAAGGAGAATTGGGTTGAGGATTCTAACTTCAAAGATATGTTGTCAAATTATGAAAGGTCTTCTTTCCTATGTGCAAGCTTGGTGGTGATTGTGTCAACTTAAGGATAGATTGATGATCCTTTAGGAAGAACACGAGATTGACCACTTGTGGATCCCAACCTTTAGCTCAAGGTGATGAGGGATAACAAGTGACAAAGCTAAATTACCTTAGACAAAGCTCTGTCAAAGGGATAACCTGGGTGAGATTGGTGGATTTGGAAGATGTTAGGAATGGCAAACTTTTGGCAAGGTGACAACAATTTTGAAGGCTTGGATGTGAAGATTTTGATTGCTGGCTAGATGGTTTGATTCTAAATGAGATGAATGAGCTAAAATACTTTAAGGGGATGACTAAGGATGGCTAGCTTACCTACAAAGATGACTCTAATGCAAAAGTGAAGCTTATTCAAGAAGATGTGGAGAAACAGGGGGGTCTAATCATAGAAATCATGCCTAGTTGGTAAGGCATAAGCTTTGTTAGCTCCTGGATGTTGGTTAAATTGGATGGTGTGATCTAACCAGGCATCTTGAAGGGCTTCATTAGTAGATTTGTCCTTTGCTTTGTGGAGTTTGGCAATTTGAGGGCTTGGTGTTAGTTCCTTTTTATTGGCTGAAAGTTCTTGGTATGCTTGAGATGGCTTGAGTTTGACTTTGTGAAACTTCTGTTTGGGTTTGGGTTGCTCTAACATCAATTCTTGAATCTACTTAGCTTTGAGAGATCTTGGTTGTTTTTCTTCAACTTGTTCAACTTTTGGAATAGGCAGTGACTACGCTAAGTGTGCCCTAAGCTAGGATTGACCAAGTTTGGCAAACATGCATTCAATAAGTAAAAGACCAAGCAATAGATAGAAACAACCAAATAGAAGTTTTGATTCCCAGAATGTGATACTTGCGCCAAGGAGTGTGTATGTTTTAAAATTTTTTTGATCAGTCACTTCAAACACATTAACATCTTAGATGGTTGTCTACAAGGTTGACAGTTGGTTTAGCTAGGGAGTCCTCAATATACCCAAGGTACATGAGGCCCAAATTCGTAGATGAAGCCAAAAAGATGTCACACAGCCGAGAGGAGTGGTAACCCACTTCTCCTCTTTCACTTCTCAAGGGTATAAAGTTCCTTGAGGCTTAGCCCGAGTGACAAAATCTTGATCCCAAGAGAGGTGTCTTTCGATTCACCTCCCAGTTCTTATACTCCGTCAGAATGCTGGAGTTGAGGTCATCCAAGGGGTGATGAAATCCCTAAGCAGGCCTCCTAAAAAGAAACAAGGTTTTGGATCCTAATCTTATGCACCCAAGATGGCCCCGAAATACGACAAGGGGAGAGAAGACTTAGATGACCTTGGGCTAAAAAACATGCTTGTTCTTTCTACCAATTGACTTTATGTGTGCTGATCTAGACTTTGCAAGCACTCATGTTTAAGAGACAATGTTCAATTCAAACTTTGAAATGCGCCAACAAAGAAAAATCGAGCGAAGAATGAATACAAGAAGAAGAGTTAGGGTCAACAAAAAAGTAAACCCGCATGCCCAAAGGCCCTCCACGTCAAGTATCGATTAATTTTCTTTAAGGCATTCAAGAGTTGGTGTGATTTTATTTTTAAGCCCAAAACAAAGATGTGTGAGATTCAATTTCAAGCACGCACCCGGAGGCCCTCCACGTCAATAGTTGTTCAATTTTAGTGTCCAAACTTGAAGTGTGATCGATTTAGTCTAGAGTTTTGGTCATTTAAGAATTTTGATAAAGTTAAAGCAAACGTTCAAAGACCAAGTGAGTGAGTTAGATTGTGGAACATTTAACACCTTTTTCAAGTAGACCCATCCCCATAGATGGCATTGAGATTGCAACCAATGGTTGAATTGATGGGTGATTAGAAAAGAGGTGAGTCCAAGGAACTACTCAAATTAATTTTTTCAAATTTTTATTTAACTTAATGAAGTTTCTTAAATGTCCAAAAATCAAACTTTGCCTAAATTGCATGTGAAAAAGAGATTTGTTTTGTTCAATTTTAAAAGCTCCAAATGAAGTGTTTGATATTGCAATGGTTAATTGATCCTTGGCATTCAAGATTGGATTTTTTGTTTTAATCATGCATTCAAGGAAAATTTGATTTTAATCCATGGCATTCAAGAGTGTGTTTAGCAACATGCATTCAAAGACAAGTGATTAAACATTCAAGTTTTTTCTTTTGAGCATTCAAGATTGGGATTTTGTGTGTTGTTTTAAGAACTTTGAAGTGCTTTGTTTTAACCTTAGATCATTCAAGATTTTTTTGGACTCAAAAGTGAAAATGACTCTTTGGACTTTGGTTTTCATTCAAGATTTTGTGTTCTAGTTTGCATATTTTAAGCCCAAAAATGATATTCCTAGATTGTTTTGATGCATAAAAACCTAAGAAACATTCAAGATTTTGCAATAGGACATTTGTTTGGAACAAATAACAAAGCTTTTAGGAAAATTTTTGGCAACCATTTAGGACTCTTAGTTTTCATGAGATTTTTAAAAGAACTTTAAAATATTTGCAAATGAGGTTCATTTTATCCTTGATTGATGCTTTGAGTTTGATTTAGATTTTAGTGTACACTTAGTGTTGATTTTGAACCTTTTGAAATGGAAACTTGAAGTTCTTTTTAAATTCTAAAAAATGAAGTGTTCCTAACTTTGCATGAATGCATCTAAAACCTTGATGTTGCAAGGATGCAAATAATTGGATTGGTTTAGTTTCACGTGTTAAAAGGCTTTTTTTTTTTTTTTTTTTTTTGCAAATTTTTAGTTTTTTATGGATTTAAGTATGATTTAGGGGTTCATTTTAAGCACTAAAAAGAAGTGTGTATGATTTTGCTTCCTTAAAAAAAAAGGCCAAAATCTCCCACAAGAAGAAGAAGAAGAAGTAGATGGAATAAAAAGAATATAGAGAAGAAGAGGAAGAAGAATTCCAAGTGCTTTGTCCACCTATAACCTTGAAAAATCTGCAAACACTATGAGATAGACTATGAGTTCCTTTGTCTTCTTCATGCTCATGTGGACCTACAAAACCAATTTATACAATCCTACCAATCACAAAAACAAGCAAAATTAGCCAAAATTAGCAAATGACATACAAAACTTGACTAAAAAAGCTAATGAAGATGACCCATGCGGGGTCCCACCGGGTGTGCCAAAATGTATATGAGCAATGTTAGTATGCTAATAGAAACCAAATTTAAATAAAGATTCTACAAACTAAACAAAATTCATAAACTTCAAGATAGACTAAGATGAGCTCACAATTGAGAATATGAGCCATTAATGGACTCTCTCAATCAGAAGCTCTCTTGTTGAGTGGCTTTGTCTAAATAGATAGGATGTATGCTCAAGCTTATGCTTCAAAAAGGGCTTCAAATGGAGTTGAAATTTGGGTGTGAGTGTATGGTTTTGATGTAAAATGGCTTCTTAAAATGGCATTATGACTTTACTTCATGGATTGTGTTGTTTTAAAAAGGGGAAGAATCCAATTTATAGGCAAGAGGCTTGAGGGATTGAGGGCTAAGATGCAAGGATGGGAAAAAGTTCATGGAGGGCTCAGATTGCATGAGAGGAGAGCACATGGATTGTGCTTTCTTACAGCCAATCAGGGAGTGACACATGTCACAGGGTGAGAGGATGGAGGAAAGGGGAAGGATGAGTCAACAAAGGAGGCTCAAGGGATAAAAATCTTCATAAAGACCCTCATAATGGCTTGTAAGAGAAATAAAAGGGCTTGGAAGAGTCATTTATGGCTTAGTGGGCTTCATAAAGTTTTATGGTTGGGATATTTTGAAGGAGATGAGAGGAATTTCGACTTGGGCTTGATTAGGAAGGTTTTAAGCTTTCTTAGGATTGTGCAAATGATTAAAGGATGGATTAGGATGGTTTAGGATTAGCTTAGGGATAGGAAAGTGGATGGCATTTAATGAGGGTGGGTGAAGGAGGAGATATTTGTTAACTTTGGCTTGGGTTAGTAAGTCTTAACCCATTTTTAGGGAATGTGACAAGGTTAGGAGGGGATTAGGATTAGGTTTAAAGACATCTTCTAGAAGAGTCTAGACTTTGGATGAGGATAAAGACTTTCTAAAATAGTCTAGAACTTCCTAGGATGAGGATGAAGACTTTCTAGAAGAGTCTAGAACTTCTTAGGATGAGGATAAATTAGATTTTTAGGAAATAAATAAAGTTTTATTTATTTCAAGGGTTTGGGTTGAGGAGATATTTATTAAAAAGTTTTTTTAATAAACATGAGGATTAATATTTAATCTTAATTAAATAGTTTGAGTTGGGATTAGGGGTAGGAAATGATAAGATTAGCCTTTAATCAAAATTAAAGAAGGATTAGAAGATTTTGGAAGAGGTTAGTGGTCTTAAGGAAATTTGCCAAGTTTTGGGCAAAAAATAAATTTTTAATTTATTTTGGATTTTTTGGTCAATTTATTAATTAAATAATTAATAAATAAGGAAATAATCTTAAATAAGATTTAAACATTTTTGGGAGGGATTCCTTAATTAAATATTTTTAATTAAGATAAAGGGATTTAATGGCATAAAAATAAATAATTAATTAATTAATAAATGATGATGTCATTAGGGACTTTTTTCCAGAAAATAAAAATATTTTTATTTTCTAAAAGAGTTTTAGGTGTCTACACTAACAACTTGCCTAGGGTATCACTTGAAAAATGGAAAACCAATTTTTCTAGGCCTCTGTTTTTGTATATACACTTTAAAAATACTCCACTTCCATTTCCCTCAAGGCCATGATGATTCCATGGTGAGGATTCATGGGGGAGCCATTTTTCCAAAAATTGTCAAAATAAAAATAGCAGACAATCTATTTACAAAATATTTTCGAGCTACTACCAAATGAACTCCTATAAAATTGAAATATAAAAGAAAAATAATTGTAAGAGCATGAACTACAAAGGCAAAATGAGAACATAAATTTTTCAATCCATCATAGTACTCGAGAAATCAAAAACATGAAGAATTGCCAAAATTGAACACTAGTTTGTGCCTTTAGCTTTTCAAATTCACTTATTACAAAACCCAACCCTTTGAATGAGTCTCCTTTATGGTTTTATAGGATTTCTTAGAGGTTTTAGATAGTTTCCATAACTAACAACTCCAACCTTGTGTTATGCAACTTTTTACAAAATATTGTCAAGCAACTTTTCAAAATTGCTGACAACTTTTAGTAGGCCTATTGTGGTATCTTTAGAATTTATAGGCATGATTAAGCCTTTAGAGAATGAATTCACATGATTTCGACTGATTTTTCCCAACTAAAAACTTTTGCAATAATTGACAACTTTTTGACATCTTTTGCAACTTTGCATCAAATGACAATAAATGACCTCCAACCTATTCAAGGAGATGTAAAAACATCATAGACGATAAATTATTCTCAAAACCAAACTTTCCTTAAAATTGTAAGGCATAAGACCCATAACCCTAGTCTTGTTACCTAAAAATCTTAAACACAAAGCAAGAAAAAATAACTTAGAAATATTTGAATGGATTGGACCTACTCAGATCCATCTAGGAGAAAATAAACATGACCTTAGAAGGTCTAAACTCAACCAATTGACTTGGCTAGGGTTAGTACAAGCCAAAACCCAAAGTGTGGAACTAGGACTAGGAGTTAGCTTAGGTTCTCCTACTCCACCTGACTTCTGGGAAAAGCCTTTTGTAAGACCATAGTATGAATTTCTATTTCAACAATCCCACAACTATATGATTCCCAAAGCCACCATGACCTTTTTATAGGTTGTTTTAACTGCCATAAAATTAATTGCATTGTCCAAATCCCTTCTAGCAAGAGTGAATTTCCATGCTTAAATACTGTTTGTACCTCTCTTGCTTATTTTCTCATTGTATTACGATTTGCATGTTTTCCTTTCATATTTGACAATTTGGTCAATATGTATTCCAAATGAGAAATTTTATTATTAGATCCTATATTAGTTTTAAATTGATCAATCATTTTCAATTATTATTGAAGTGCATTATTTTATTTTATAGTTTGATTATGACAATAAAAATTAATTGTATTTGATTATTTCTTGGTACCTCTATCTCCACTCATCTATTTCCTTCCCTTCATATTTCTTCTATAATCTCTTCCTCAATCCCTATTAGATCTCCATCTTTTCCTCATTTTCCTCTAACTCATTATATCTATGTAATTTTTATACTCAATATGAAATATAATCTCTCTCTCTCTCTCTCTCTCTCTCTCTCTCTCTCTCTCTCTCTCTCTCTCTCTCTCTCTCTCTATTCTTTTTCTCTATTCATAAATCATGTTATCCTTATCTCTCTATTTTACTAAATTTTCCCTTTTTTGTCACTAACATGGACTACGATGGTTACTAGGCAAAATAGGCTGAAGGAAGAAGTACTGAACCTTTTCATGTAGATGTAGCGATTAGAAATAAAACTGAACAATTATAATTTTCCTTCTATATTGGAAGCTTGTGCTACAATTGAAATATTACAAGAGGGGATGAATGTTAGAGTAAATAATTATTATTTACCCTTTTACTTAAGTTTACTTAGTTAAATGCATTTATTTATTAGTTGTAGTCTAGGAGTTGTTGACAACACGAGAGTTTGTTCCTATCTAAGTCATAGTTATCCTCTCACCTTGATCAAGGATATCCCACCTTTTGTGGGCATATGCTTAGTTGTCATTCTTATCTCCTAGCACTTTCTAAGCTTGTTCTACAAGCTTCCTAGAGGCCTTTATAAATAGGCCCTCCCTTTGCATTTTTGTACAACAATTTTATTTTCACATTATTGCAATATAATTTCTCTTTGTTGCTTCAAGCTCTTGTTCCTTCCTTCTTCGATTTCTCTTTAGCAGGTTATTTGGATGCAAGTGATCTTGGTGCACTATGAAGTTGGCTTTCATCAACTTCTACAATGAAGATTTATTCTTGTATATCCCCTCTTGTATACTAAAGACCAAGTTTGTGTGGAATAAAGGATAAGAAAATCCTTTGTTAGTTGACCTAGCTCTGTAGACACTAACTTTAAAATGAGACATTTAAATTAGGGTAAATGATAATTATTTACTCTAACACCCCCCCTTTCATCAACTTCTACAATGAAAATTTATTCTTGTATATCCCCTCTTGTATACTAAAGAAAAAACTCTTGTGTTGTCAACAACTCCTAGACTACAACTAATAAATAAATGCATTTAACTAAACAAACATAAGTAAAAGGGTAAATAATAATAATTTACTCTAATATCCCCACTTAAGTTCAACTTAGGAATGCACTTAAGATTACAAAAACTAAGATGAAATGTAGAGTGGGTCCTGGCAACAAGGCCATGTTAGGTACCCATGAACAAATGCAAAGAAATGCAATGTCTAAAAATGGGGAAAGAGAAAAAACCTCATGTGAAAAACCCTCCCCCCAAAAGAGGAAAGTACAAACATGCTGAAAGAACATTGAGGAAGGAAGGCCTCAACAAGACCCCCTAAGGACAAGTTTCGTAACTCCAAGCGTAGACTATAATTGAAGATAGTGTGGTGATGCAAAAGGTTTAGTGAAGATGTCAACAACCTATGTGTCGGTAGGAATGTACTCCAGTGCGATAATACCATCCTAGATTAGCTAACGGATGAAGTGCATATGAAACTCAATGTGCTTGGTCCACTGATGCTCCATTGGGTTGCAGGAAATGTGAATGACACTCTAATTATCACACCACAAAAGAGTGAGATGATCTCGAGGAATACCAAACTCAGTCATCAACTATTGAAGCCATAAAGCCTCCTAACTAGCAAGTACTACAGCCCAGTACTTAGACTTTGTAGATGAAATTGCATGAGCATGCTACTTCTTGCATGACCATGTGATAGGACCAGAGCCAAGATAAAAGACAAAGCCAAAAGTAGACTTTTGATCATCGACATCATTGGCCCAATTTGAGTCAATGTAGCCAACAATGTGAGGAGTCCCTATGGTGTAATGAATGCCATACATGAATGAGTGTGCAAAAGTATTTTTTTGATTTGAAAGAAGTGCCAAAAAGCTGGTTCAAAGACAAAGACAATGGTGTTGGATTCATTTTGTTCTGAGTTTTTTTGAGCTCCCATTTTTAATGTTGAAGTAGAGGCTTCTATTTCCTTCTTCTTTGTATCTAGAATCTAGGTTCGTTTCTCAGTTTTTATACTTTCTATAGTTTTTTTCTTTGGTATTTGAAGGATATCATTATCAATTGTAGGGGGGGGCATTTTCTTTTCTGTAATTTAATTTAGAATAAGACCCTTCTACTTCCATCTTCTTCTCTTAGTGTCGGAACCTTCTATGACCTAACTCACGCCATACAACTATCACACTTGGAAAGCACAAATGACTAGACTTATCATGTCATGAGGTCTATGGTCATGTCTAGATGAGAACCAACCTATTTTGTAGTGCCCTTTTGAGGTTCTTCAGCATAGAAACAAAATGGATGAGGCCATGGGATTAATTGCACTGAACATTTTAGATAGTCTACTATTTCACTTGGATGGTTTGACCACTCCATAGGCTTATTGGACCAAATTTTAGACTTTGTTTGGCGCAGTGAATGAGTTCTGGACACTTCAGCTTGATGCAGAGTTGACTTCATTGTCACTAGCTAGCTTTTCCACCATTGAAGACTTCTTGATGAAGTTCAAATCTCTGCATGCAGTTTTGTAGGGATGTGGGAAAAATAAAATAGATGATGATTATATATTTTTGATACTCTCAAAGTTGCGAGGATAGTATTAGATCTTCTCTTCCACTTCCACTATGGATGGCTTGGGTAACATACATCAGATGCCTTTATTTGAGACATTTTGTGATCAGTTGACATGGGAATAGGCAAAGATCCAATAGGTGGATGCCTCTGGCTCTTCTAGCCAAGCATTGGTTACCCAATCTTCTAAAGGGAAATCAAAGAAGAAAGCCAAATCGAAGAAAGATACACCAAAACCTAATCCTGCACCTCTAGCTAACCCTCCAAAGGGTAAAGATTCTTTGAAGCCTGATGAGTCTACCTCCAAGACCAAGAAGAAATTAGGTGAGACCTACATTTTTTGTGGCAAGGATGGCCATCCCATTTCTAGGTGTTGGAAGCATTTGGAGGCTTTAGAGGAAGCCATGAAGGAGCATCTAAAAGATTTGTTTGTTGGTTCTAGCTGACTGAAGAGATAAAGAATTATTTATATAAGTTGTATTTAAGTCAACTTGATAATGTATATGATATAAGTATAAGGTTGAGTTGAGGATTGAATATGTGAGAATGTGTGGAAGATAAGAAGATGCTTAGAGGAAGTGAAGTGGAAGGATAAGAAAAATATATTTGTTGGGCTACAAAGATTAATTTGATAAAGAAGGATCAAGTATTCAAGCCAAAATTGAGATTTGAAATCAGCAATATAGTTGCATTAGAAATCAAGTCATATCATTGTTACTCTATAACCACTGTAGCAGTAAATCAAATATCTTAACAGACTTAGCCTAACAAATATTTGTAAATCCTCTAACAAGGTGGTATTTCTAGATTGAAGTGTCTAAAGACCTCTAACAAGGCCACTCCTAACAAGGTGATTAAATCTTCCAATAGCTGGCTCACACCTAATAGTGTGTTTTTTAACCTTTACCAGAGTTGGCTCCTAATAGGGATCACTTTAGAAGAGTGAAAAAAATAACTAGTTTCAATTGGTGGTTTTTCCAAATTGGGCTTCCCTGTTAAATCTTGGTGTCACTTGTGTTCATGCTATTTCTTTTGTGTATGAAACTAAGTTAGTTAAGGTTAATGACACTTAACACCTTAAGATTTGCATGTTTAGTATTTGTTGAGTAACAATTGATATTATAGTTCTTGCCGAGTTACAACAAATCATTAGTGTTAACTGAGTGTCTCTATGTTGACCAAGTTTCAGTAGTATTTGTGTTTGATTTTTATTGATATCTAAGGTATATGGGATTTATTTTTGTAGTAACTGATTCACTCCTCCCCTCTTAATTACTCCTCTTATATTTCTAACTATTTATGGGTAGTGTAGTTGTTGATATATATGCTAAGTTTCAGGTGGTCAAAGATACAATAAGAGTGTTTGATGAAATGACTGAATGAAATATTATTTCATGGAGTGGGATGATTAAAAATAAGTAATTTTTAGTTCCTAACCATTTACTTGAAGACATTTAAATCAAAATACAATTAATAGGTTTAAAAGAAAACTCCATAACCTTTGTCAGCATCCTCCCAACCTATGCCAAAATGGAAGCTATAGAATAGGATATGGACATTTGAGGGAAAATAATGAAAAGAGGATTTTTGTTATCCATTGTCACCACAATTACTTGGTTGACATGCATTCAAAATAATAGAAGCATATAGAAAGAATGTGAATTGTTTGACAAAATACCCATAAAAATGTATAATATCATGGAGTGTTATGATTGGATCATATGTACAAATAGCCTTAGGATAGACTAATGGGATATTTGCTAACTTTATATTTTATATCATAGACGTGTCAATCACACTAAATGATTTTGGAAGTCTAGACAAACCACTCAAAACCAATCTTATCTACCTTTACGAGCATGCACTCATGCAATTGATAAATGCTAATAGTATGTAGAAGTATATGATATTACATGACAATTTTTAACTATAAATCATCTTGTGTGGTATTTTTTTAAATAAAAAATTAGTGAACAATATGTGTGGAATGTTTGTTATTTATAATAGTAACTTACTTTTGAAAAAAAAAAACTTATACCATGAATTGAGGTGACCATTTTATGGCCACTTCACTAGCTATAATTTTCTTTTTAATCATAAATGGTTAATTAAAAAGAAATCCAAAAATAACAATTACGATAATACTAGTGATAGTAAATAATTTAAAGATATATTATTATTTGATAAATGTATCTAGAATTAGTTTATATAATTTTTAAAATAACAATATAGATCAAATTTTATGATTTATTATTTAAATTATTTACCAACAATATCATATTATGTTTCAACTATAGAGAGAATGAGAGATCTAGATGGAGATGTAACAATAGAAAGAGGTAGATATTAAGGGGGACAGTGTGATCATGAAAGAATGGATTGTTTGAGTAATTATTTGTTTACACTTATTAATTAGATCACTTTGATTTAATTAATTAAGTTGTCTATTACTCTAGTTTACTTAAGCTATCTCTTAGGTGCATATAATTAATATTTTATATTAATTATAATGCGCAACCTAGTTTTTTTCCTTTTTTAGGATTTTGTTCACCTTTAAGGTTGAACTCTTGTAATTATTGTTTTTACATCTTGGACTACAATTTTGCTCTCACTCTGTTGAGATTTCCAATCTTCACTTTTTCCTCTTTGGTTTCCTTTCAGCAACAGAATATTTTGCATGCAGGTGTTTTTGGTGAACTGTGAAGTTCATTTTCTCAACTTCTACATGGTACTAGAGCTTACCTACTACTGGCTAGTCTAGACATATTGAAGCTATGATTCAAAGATGAAAAACCTATCTTTTCATGGTTTTTTTTCTTTAATCTTGAAGAGGCACCTTTTTTCTATTGCACTTTGAGCAATAAATTATGTTAGCATTGCACTTAGAAGGCCTGGTACAATCAAAATCCATATAAAACTTGCAGATTTTGAACACAATGACCACTAGGATAAATTCTTCCCTACTTGGGGTTGTACAACATGAAAATGAGAAAAAATAAATTAAAAAGGCTTTTTAAAGATTTTCTATGTAGGAAAACCACACCACCTGCGTGCCACCCATGTAAGGCCTGCACCCCACCCTCACTAGCTTGCCATCGCCCCACTGCTGTCACTGCTATTGTGCATTGATGTCAGCAACCCAGTGGTGATTTCAACATTATGGCACCCAAATTTTCTTTTCAATGACTTAATTTTTTTCTAGCGACCAGATGTTTTTTCTAATGGATGGCCACTTGATAGTCATACAGTTGTCAAATTTCTTCCCATCTCGATATTTTTCTAGTGAGCTTATTGTTTGGAGGAACAATTTTTTTTTGGCTGTATCTTTTCCATATGATGTCTATTTTCAAAAAATGAAATATCATTAGAAAGCTATTTTTGAGCTGGAGGTGATGATCCTAGTTTTGTTTTATGACTTGGTCATTTGAGCTCTCATTTCTGGTGTTGAAGTAGAGGCTTTAGTTTCCCACCTCTTTGCATCTGACATCCAAGTTTTTTTCTAGTTTTTTGTGCTTTCCTTTGTTGCTTCTTTGGTATATGAGGAATAGATTTATACATTGATGGGGGGGGGGGTGCATCTTTCTTTCCATAATTTAATTTAGAAATGACCCTTCTACTTCTATCTTCTTCTATTAAAGTCAAAATCATCTATGGCTTGACTAACACCACACAATTACCATACTTGGAAAACACACATGACTAGGCTTATGGTCATGACTGGATGAAAATCAACTTGTCCTATAGTGCCCCTTTTAGGTTCTTCAACATAGAAACAAAATGGATAAAGCCATGGGATTGATTGCACTAAACATCTTTGATAGTCTCTTGTTTCACATGGATGGTTTGACCACTCCTTGGGCTATTTGGACCAAGTTTTGCAACTTGTTTGGTATAGTGAATGAGTTTCGGGCACTATAGCTTGATGTAGAGTTGACTACTTTGACTTCTACCAGCTTTCCCACCATGGAGAACTTCTTAATGAAGTTCAAGTCTCTACATTTAGTTTTGTAGGGATGTGTGAAATCTAAGACAGATGATGAGTGTATTTTTTTTATACTCTCAAAGTTGAGAGGATAGTATCAGATCTTTTCTTCCACTTTCTATTCCACTATGAATGCTTTGGGAAACAAACATGTCATGCCTTCTTTTGAGACATTCTATGATCATTTGACATGGGAACAAGTAAAGATCCTACAAATTGATGCTTTTAGCTCTTCCAACTAAGCATTGGTTGCTTAGTCTTCAAAGGGGAAACCAAAACTGAAAGCCAAACCAAAGAAAGATACATAGAAAATTGATTTCAAAAATCCAAATAAACCTTCCAAGGGTAAATCTTCTTCAAAGACTACTTAGCCTATCTCCAAGACTAAGAAGAAATTAGTTGAGACTTGTACTTTTTGTGGAAAGGATGGGCATCCCATTTCCAAGTGTTAGAAATGTTTGGAGGCTTTAGAGGAAGCCATGTAGGAGCATCATATTTTTGCTCCTAAGTCTTCATCCCCCTGCAAGGAAAGGTCATGCTCTTATTGCATGAGAAATGACTTCTAGGCCCACCTGGATTCTTGATTTCAGTTCCTCTCACCATATGACACACTCAATAGTTGGTCACCTCACTTGCTCCTTGTGCTACTTCATAGATTGTTGTTGGGAACACATCACATCTTTTAGTCATGGGTTCTAGTTCTATTGAATTAGCTGGGGTTCTCTTGAGGATGTTCTTTTTGTCCCTGATATCTCAACAAACTTATTATCTATTTATCAAATTTACTACTTTGGCTCTAGTAAGACAATTGAGTTCTCACCACATGATGTGGTTATTCAGGACTTACATGATTCTGAGTTGATAGTGGCTACTAGGAGTGTTGATTTTGCATCTTGTATATATAGATTTGAGTCTTCTAATGGCACATGTTCCTATCTTGTAGCACATGTAGATTTAGTAAGAAGACTTTGGCATGAGCATTTGGGCCATGTTAATTACATATATCTTTAGCAGATGAGTACATAGGCACTTATTCTTAGGCTTTCCTAGATTTTTTGCACAGATGGTGTTTCTTAGGGTTGTGCTCTTGGCAAACAAAATAGAGATCCTTTTACACATGGATGAGCTACTCATGCTTTGGCACCATTGGAGTTGATTCATAATGACCTCATGTCATTTCCCACTCCTTTTTCTAGTGCTAGATATGTGCTTACTTTCATTGATGACTTCTCTAGGTGCACATGGATGTAGTTTTTGAAGTACAATTCCGATGTCTTTAATTCATTTAGAGTCTTCAAGACATTTATGGAGAAGTAATCTAGTCTTTCTATTTGGTAGATATGCACAGATAATGGGGGGGAGTATGTGAACTAAGCTTTTAAGGATTTTTTCTTTGAACATGGTCTTCAACATCAATCTTCAGTGCCCTACACCCCTAAGCAGAATGGTGTGGTAGAGAGAAAGAATATAACACTTTGGGAGATGGCTAATTGTATGATATAGTCTAGGTCCATGGATTTATCTTTTTAGGTAGAGGTAGTCAATTATGCCAACTATATTCAGAATTGGATGCCTCACAAGGCAGTTTGACATATGACTCTTGAGGAGGCTTGGTCTCATGTCAAGCCTGATGTATCTTCATTCTGAGTTTTTGGTAATGAAGCATGGGAATTTGTACCCAATGCTTAGAGGAGAGAAATGGATCAAAATATCTAACACCTCATTTTTGTTGGCTACTTCAAGGATGTTAAGGCATATAGGTTGTTTGATCCTAATTCTAGATAGGTCCTATTTTGATGGGATGTCTAGTTTGATGAGCACCTTCCTATAATAGATACCCTACCTCTAGACTCTACTTTACTTACCGCTACTCCCTCATCCTTTCTAGTCTCTTTTTCAGATGATGAGGATGATGATCTTGGTGATCCCCATTTACCTCCACCATAGGATCCTCCATAGATGCTTAAATGGGCTCATGTTATAGTTGAGACTGGTAGATCTCTAGTTGGTGACCCTTCCACTTCCTGTCACACCCATTCTCATATTGTAGGTTCTAGTCTTCTAAGTCATGCTATTTGTGATAATCCTCAGACATTTGAAGTAGCAACATGATATATTGAATGGGATAGTTCCATGGAGGAGGAGTATTCTTCTTTGATGAAGAATCATACTTGGGATCTTTGTTCTCTTCCTAAGGGAAGAAAGTTAGTGCAATGCAAATGGTTACATCTTACCAAGTTTGATACTAATGGTTCTATTGATAAGTACAAGGCACGCCTTGTTGCAAAGGGTTTTTCACAAGTTGAGGGTACTGATTACACTAATACATTTTCCCCTATCACCAAGATGAACTCTATTCACCTTGTCTTATCCCTCACATATTCTCAGGGATGGCCCAATTTTTAAATGGATGTGAAGAGTGCATTCTTACATGGTGATCTTACTAAGGAGATTACATGGAGTAGCCTCAAGTATTTGTGCAAGATTCCTCCTTGGTTTGTAGACTTTGACTCTCATTGTATGGTCTCAAATAGGCCCCTTGGGCTTGGTATGAGAAGATAGACTCCTTTCTGCTTTCTACAGGATTCATCCACTGCCATTCCAATCCTATAGTATACATTCAATGTCTTGAGATTGAGGTTTTGATCCTTGTGCTATATGTTGATAACCTTCTCCTCACAAGTAGCTCATCCTCTATTGTTCAAGATATTAAGTGTACATTGATGGAACAATTTGAGATGACTAATCTTGGTTTGTTACACTACTTTCCTGGTCTATAGATTGTTCAATCCTCTACTAGAATCTTTGTTTACTAGCAGAAGTATGCTCTTGACATGCTTGATTACAAGCTTGCTCCCACAAATTTTTAGTCGGGTGTCACCTTGTCTACCTCTTTCACTTCACCTTTAATGGATCCTACATTATATCGGTAGTTGGTTGGTAGTTTTTTGTACCTGACACATACTCATCCTGATCTCTCCTTTGTAGTTGGTCTTGTTTCTTGGTTTTTACATGAGCCTCATGAGAGTCATTGGCAAGCTGGTAAGCATATTTTGAGATACATTTAGGGCACACTTATTTATGGCATTCATTACACATCAAGAACTCCTCACATTTTTGGCTTCACTAACTCAGATTGAGCTGGCAATGTTGATGAAAGGAAGTCTACTTCTAGCTTTGTCTTTTACCTTGGCTCTGGGACTATCACTTGGTCATGCAAGAAGAAGAATGCTCATGCACTTTCATCTATAGAGGCTGAGTATAGAGCAATAGTCCATGCTAGTTAGGAGATTTTATGGCTTCAACAATTGATGATTGAGTTTGGTTTTCCTCTTGATCATCCCACTATTCTATGGTGTGATAATCAAAGTGCTATTCATATTTCCCATAACCTGGTGGAGAATCAATGCACTAAACACATTAAGCTTCATATGCATTTCATCTATTAGCTGATTCAGGATGGTGTTCTCTCTTTGGAGTATATTCCCACTAACATGCAGGTTGCTTACATCTTAACCAAACCTTTTGCATCACCACACTATCTTCAGTTGCATTCTGTGCTTGGGGTTACAGAGGTTGTCCTTGGGGGGTCTTGTTGAGGCCTTCCTTCCTTCATGTTTTTTTAGCATATTTGTTCTATCTCTTTTTGGAGAGGATTTTTTTCCACTGGGTTTTCTCCGTTGTCTCCGATTTATAGAGATTTTCTTGTTTTGGGTAGCTGATTAGGCCTTGTTGCTGGGAGCCATTTTCCTACTTTCATAGCTGAGCTAGGATAGCTTACCTCCCAAGATTTTCTTAAGGGGGGGTGTTAAAGTAATTATTTGTTTACACTTATTAATTAGATCACTTTGATTTGATTAATTAAGTTGTCTATTACTCTAGTTTACTTCAGCTATCTCTTAGGTGCATATAATTAATATTTTATATTAATTATAATGTGCAACCTAGTTTTTTTCTTTTTTTAGGTTTTTGTTCACCTTTAAGGTTGAACTCTTGTAATTATCATTTTTACATCTTGGAATACAATTTTTCTCTCACTCTACGAAGATTTCCAAGCTTCTCTTATTCCTCTTTGGTTTCCTTTTAGCAATAGGTTATTTTGCATGCAGGTGTTCTTGGCAAACTGTGAAGTTGGTTTTCTCAACTTCACAGATGACTTAAAAATCACACACTAAGGCTTGATTCCTAGACTAATATTTTTAAATAGTCAAAGTTGACCTATTTTTATAAGCTTAATGTTTTTATTAGTTTTTTTATGTTTAAGGATGACCAAAAAAGAGGCAAGGAAATAACAATGGTGAGGAAAACAAAGATGGAGATGGAGATGGGTATGGAGGAGGATATGTATAGAAAAAATAAAGATGGATTAAAAGAGAGGAGAAAGGGGTAGATAGAGATGGTAGAGATCAAAATATATAGAGGAGACATAAGGGGAGGGGAAGAGAGAGTGAGGGAGGAAGAGAGAGAGATGGATAAGAGCTAATAGTGACTTGAGAAAAAATCAAACTAACTACCTTCTTTGGATGCTTTCTCACCAATGGACTATTATTTCCATTCGCATAATTATCTTTAGACTTACTTTTCAAAGTCTTGGAGTGACGTTTCTATTCCAGTAGTTGTACTCTTTTTTGTGACAATTTTAGTCCTCTCACTTTCTATATATACCAACCCCTTGTCCTCATTACATGTTACACATAATAAAAAAGAATATTTGTAGTATTTTGTCTCTAATAAAAATAAAGAGATGGTGAATTTAGTATAATGAGAAAGGGTTTATAAGATAGAGAAGGTTTATAAGATAGATAAAACATTTATATTCTATTTGACTAAGAGTTTCCATTTTCTATTAATTCATAAGAATATATAGTCACAAACAACATTAGATTACTAAAGTTTTGTTTGGAAGTTTAACGAGACATGCATCCTTACAAACTCAATTTCTTTCTTTAAAATTTAGTTTAACTATCCAAGGAATCTATTTGGAATTTTTTGAAAAAAAAATAACGTACTAACCATTCGAATTAAAAAATACATTTGAACTGATATTTGCATATTTACAATAAATACATTGAAGATATGTGAAAGGAAAGTTAGATGTGCTTTCGTAGATATTTTACATACATGTAAATTATAGAGTAAAGAACAAGGTGTGATTTCTAATATTATTTTTGTTGGTTAGGGATCTAGGGAGTTGAGAATATACCAAGTTGAGGTGGATAGGGATCACAATAAGATTAGTAATTAGTGCTACATAAATTTCCATCTAGTTGCAATAGCTTTTTTTCTATCTCCAAATCAAGGAAAAATCTTCACCTACAAAATTCTCCCAACATTTTGGTGCACCAAATATGAAAATGATATTCAAAAAAGAAACCAAAGGTATTGGCATAAAGAACCGAGCAATCCATGTAAAAGTTAGGTTGAATCAAAATGGACTTTCATGCAAGGAATTGATGAATTATCAGGTGCTATAGGATTTTTTTGTCAAGGTCTATAATAACCTATCTTAGTTTTAAGAGATTCAACATTATTTGGATTTGGCAACCCTTTCTTTCATAATACCAAAAGTTATAGCGTTGCTTAGTTTAAATGAGCAAGGTTGTATATAGTTCAAACCATTCATCCTAGGATCAAATCATATACTTCATTAGCTCTAATTGGCCAAGTTTAGGCCAGATTCAACCTCATTTCTTCCATAGAGTCCCTTGGATGCTATCGACCACACTATGTGAAAGTCTCCCTAAGGGTCTCTAAGCACTATTAGGCAATGATCTTTGAGTAGGAATATCTCTGAGCTCGTGCAAGGTATTGAATTACTATTAGGTGCTACAAAATTGTGTTGTCAAGGTCTACAATAACCTATATCAATTTTAAGAGATTAAATTTTTTTTGAATTTTGCATTTCTTTCTTTCTTAATCCCAATAGTTGGAGTGTTGCCTAGTTCAAATGAGCAAGGTTGTGTATATTTCAAACCATTTTTCCTAGGATCAAATCATCTTCTCTATTAGCTCTGGTTGGCCATGTTTAGGCTAGGGCTAACCTCTTTTTGTCCATATATTCATGTAATTCTATCGACCACACTGAACAAAAGCATCCATAAGGGTATCTAAGAACTATTGGATAGCAATCTTTGAGCGAGCATATCTATAAACTTGTGTAAGGTATAGATGAACTATTAGATGCTACAAGATTTTAATTTTTGAAGCACAATAACCTATCTTAGGTCTAAGAGATTTGACTTTGTTAAGATTTGACATCCCTTTTTTGGCTAATGCCAAAAAGTTGCAGTGTTGCTTAGTTTAAATGAGCAAGATTGTGTATATTTCAAACTGTTCATCTCGGGATCAAATTGTCTATTCTATTAGCTCTGGTTGGCCAATTTTAGGCTAGGTCCAACCTTGTTTCAGCCATAGAGTCCCTTGAACACTATTGATCACACTAAACATTAGCTTCCTTAAGGGTATCTAAGCACTATTGGGTAGCAATCTTTGAGCAAGAATATCTCTAAGCTTGTATGGGATATTAAAAAATAATCAAGTGTTAGAGGGTCATTTTTTTGAGGCATATAATAACCTATCTCATTTTAAAGATATTTGACTTTGTTTGGATTTTACATCCCTTTCTTGCCTAATGTGAAAAGTTGCAATGTTACTTCAAATGAGCAAGGTTGTGTATATTTCAAACCGTTCATCTTGAGATCAAATTGTTAGCTTTGGTTGGCCAAGTTCAGGCTAGGGCCAACCTTATTTCAGCCATAGAGTTCCTCAGTCTCTATCAAAAAAATTGAATGAATACACCCCTAAGGGTCTCTATGAACTATTTAGTAGTGATAAAGACTTCTAAAAAAATGTCAAAATAAGTGCTCAATTTTAATAATTTGACACAAATACAAAAATCATGACCAATTTTTATTTTTCATGTCTTATTACATAAAAATAAGTCACATATGAGTTTGATTACATGTTACAATAAATTTTATAAACATGTTACATTATCTGTATAAAACAATGAACATTCATGTGTTTCATTAATTGCAAGAACGTAAGATGAAATGCAAATTTGTATGCACACACTGACCAAGTTGGATGGAAATTCAAGTTTAATGTATATCAAAATGAATAATATTGTTCAATATCAATCATATAGTTACAAAAATATGTCATGTCTCATAGGGACAATACAAAAGCCAAATGCATATAACTATTGAATGTGTACAATAGAAATGTTGAATGTGCATGATACAAATCCTGAATATATACAATACAAAAGTTGAATATATGCCAATGTCATGTAACGACCAAAAATTCATATGTATATCTCTATCAATATCTTTAACTAGGTTGGATCATCAAAATTGGGCCTCTTTGATGAAGTTTGTGGCTCACTAGGTGTTTGCACAAGAAAAATCAAAATGCTATATCAAATATCTTATCTATAAATAATATCAAAATAACTAAAAATTGGGCTCTCAATTATCGATAGTTAAGTTTTTTATTACCTCATCACTTTGTCCCACACTTGGATTAAATGATAATAGTAATGGGCTCTTCCATGGATGGGCATGACTCCTAACAAAATGATGAGGTAGAGTGACAAAGCAAGACACAACTACTAATGAATTAGTGCTCATGGGAGGTAAAACCAATGATGAAACAATGCTAGTATGGGGCACAACATATATGGTAATTGATAAAATGTTAGAATTGTAGACATAGGTGTTAGGGATTTCTAAACAGAGTAGAAAATAAAATATTTTCCAAAGCTTGAGTTAGATCTCTTGCACTAGTGGAAGGCACAACCACTGATGAAACAATGTTGGGTATGGTAAGTGATAAAATGTTAGAATTGTAGAGTGGCATTAAGGATTCTAAATAGAGTAAACAATAAATATGTATTGTAGCCTGAGCTGGATCTCCTGTGCTAGTAGGAGGAATGACCACTAATGAATCAGTATTGGTATGAGGTACAACTTGTATATTATGTGATGAAATGTTAGAATTGTAGAGTAGGAGTTAGGGATTCTAAAAAGAGTACAAAAAAAAAAATACGTACTATATCTTAAGTTGGATCTCTTGTGCTAGTAGGAGACACAACTACTAATGAATCAAGGTTGGTATGAGGCACAACCTATATGGTAAGTGATAAAATGTAAGAATTATAGAGTAGGTTTTAGGGATTTATATCATAAATGTAAGCAATCCAAATTGACATCAGAAGAGGGATTCAACTAAGAATCTACATGCATACTTTGACCTATGTCATGTTTGACCCCATATTTGATGCTCGAGACTCCTAACAAAATGAAATGAGAAAGGATTTGTACAAAGTCTCTAGGGGTGCTATAATAGGTAAAAGATAAACAACACATGTTAATAACCTAGAATTATTGATAATAAAAACTAAAAAAAATATGCACTCATTTGTAAATGCAACTATTTAATATGTATATAAAATACATGCATACCATAACCTTATATGCATATCCTATACTTGTAGAAGGAAACACCACTGATGAGGCAACTTTGACAATTTCATGGATGAAAAAAAAATAACATATTATGATAGAGTGATAAAATTTAATAGAAGGAAAATATGAAACTCTACCTCTTCCCTTTCTTGAACATCAATAGTGTTAGGTGCATTCATCAACTCTAAAAAACTCAATTTTTTCCACATATATTAAAAAAAAACTCAACACATATTCATAAATATTGAGTACACATATATACATTTAGTCATAGTAATTTTCAAAATATATACCTGACTTGTATTTAATACCTTTTTGCATTTGGGTGTTCTTGCTGATTTCTTTCCCTTTTCTCTTGGCCTCAAGCTACATGGAGTACTATAAAGCATTAAAAAAATAACATAAGAGGAATTAATATGATAAATGATGAGCTCAACTCAAATTGTAAACTTAATAGGTGTGCAAGCTATGATACTACATAACTGTCAAGGCTGCATTTAATGGCCTATAAAATATTAAAATAATAAGAGTGTTGTTATAAAAATGAGATAATGTTGTAAATAGAAAGAAGGAACAAGAACAAAAAGATGATTATTAGAGGGAAAGAAGACACAAGAAGGACATGAAGGATGATATTGGAAGGATAGTTGAAAGATAGGAAAAATTGAGACTCAAAAGGCTACAAGGCCTAAATTGAAAACAAAGAGATTGGGAAGGAAAAGAGAGATAAAAATGAACTTTTGGAACCTTTTAAAAAAAAGGTGTAGATTCATGACCTCCACACTCCTGCAAGACACCCTAGGTGATATGGAGGTTGATAGGTTCTTTGATGGGGATGGGTATTGATGGGGAGAGTTAATGATAGACTAACCAGTCTATGCCACTAATCCACAATAGGATCTTGGTGTTCTACTAACACCTAACTTATTATATAGGATCTCTTACTCCTTATAACATCCCTTGACCTATCCTAATCTTCCCACTAGGTGAAATGATCAAATATTGCTCCATGAATCACTTATCTTCCTAGGAATGCAAATCTTCCAAAAAGGAATATGTAGGTCTACCAAGGTTCTATAGTACTCCTTAGTATAAACAAGGTTTTTATGAGTTTTAAGATGTTATTGGAACTCTTTTAGTATGTTGGAATGGATGGTAACAATGGGTTCATACCCGATTTCTTGGTTTCTTCACAAAAGGGCTACTAGAAGAGCCCCTAATTAAGCCTCCACCTAGATTTATAGGGCTAATAAATCTTTTTACTTAGAGATTCAACACATATAGCCTTAATATAATTTGTTACATAAAATCCATACTCAAATATTTTTGAGGTTAGGATGCCAAAAGGCCATTCAACAATAATTGTAAAAATGAGGGTTTTGGAGGGTTTCAAGGGCTGCCTACTATCCCCACTTTTTACACACCTTCCCCAACTCAAAAAAACTTATCCTCTTCAATATAAAAAATTTAAATACTAGTATTAATTCTCTAAAAATTTCTAGTCATGATTCTTCTTTCTTTTCTCTTGATAGCTCTTTCTTTGCTGACTTTTCCTAGCCGGGCATTGCCTAGCTCATCTAAGGCTTTGTCAAAGAATTAGCTGCACTTATTTTTTGGGCCCTTTCTTGAATTATGTTACACCTTATATTATATAGTATTGGAATCCAAGAGGCCATGGAAATCCCACGGTGGAAACAAGAGCTAGAGCCCTTTCATTGTAAAGAACTCCAAAATGGACAACACATAGTCAACTTTAAAGAAATTTACAAAAACCTTATAAAAATTGGTTACATATCTGATATAATGCATGGATAATGAAGAATAAAAAATATAAAAACTATATCATCCAACCAAAGCATAGTTACAATGAAAAATTGTTCCCAAACAAGGCAAAAATCAGTATTATTGCTGAAAAAGCATGCACAAACTGTTGAATCCGTATTGCAACAATATCAAGACAATAGCCAACCCTTGGCTTAGGGTTTATAAAGCCTCATATAATCTCCCATTTGGTTTTTAAATAGTTTTAAGGCTTTATTTAAGCCATTTAACAAGTTGGGCATTTGACAAGGAAAAAATTGATTAGCAACTTTGAAAGTTGCTAACAACTTTGGAGCAACTTTTTGTTGCTCGAACAAGTTTTTCTCCTACACTATCAAGATAATTTCTAGGTCTTACCAAGGAATTCTTGGGATTGAAAATTCCATAAAATTACTTCAACTAAGACCTCCAAGCTCTTAATGCCATCTACAACATACGGTGACAATTTTTGCAAAACATTGTATTGTCTAAGCATTTTGGCCTTTCAAGCACACAAGCCACCTTGAAAGGTATTATAATGAACACATAGGCCCAAAATGTAATAAGAAATCCTAACTTAACCTTTCATCAACATGAAAAAATAAAGATCTTAGAATGGTACCAACCTAAGGTCAAGATACCATTCCCATCAAAGACCAAAGAGGAATCTCTAAAACCTATCCTAGCTTAGACACACAAGCATGAGCTATATACTCTTATTGTATTCACATAATTCTTAAAATAAGTTCATCACACTAAAAAATGAAATGCTGGGAACCTTGGAAGGGTGATCCTACACCATACTCCTCCCAGTACAAACTAAGGCTCTTTGGGGTCAAGAAGTGCTGGATCAATGCCAAACTTCTTAAAATGTCCTTCCTCAACCTAGGTGACTTCAAATTCACATTGATCATTCCATTTAATTAGATGTTCCATATAAACTTATGCCTTTTAGCTTTATTCACCCTAGATTCTAATACCTTCTTTGTTTTGGTTAGCTTCTTCTTGGGCATTGCATTGGTGTCAAGGTCTTGTAGGACCCTTGTTGGTGTTGCACTTTGCTAACTGATTTCTCCCTTAAATTTGATCAAGTATACAACATTAAACACTGGTGAGATGGCTAGGTCTGATGGAAAGTCCACTTTGTAGGCATTCTTTCCATATTTAGCTAGAATCTTGCATGGGTCAACTCTTCTCATTTGGAGCTTAGTGGGTATACCTTGCTACATTCTTGCTTTGTTAAGGTGGACCATGACATAGTCCCCCATCTAAAATTTTACTTCTTTCCTCTTCTCATCCATTTTGGCCTCGAGTCTTTTAGTGGATTCCAACATAGTTTTCTTCACTTGTTCTTGAACCTCTTTGATAGTTTGAGTAAAATCTTCATCTTGGCCACTCTTTAACTCCATAGGACCTAAGTCTCTTAACTCACTCACTCCTCTAGAGTGTCTACCATATACTATCTCAGAAGGACTTCTTCCTATGGTCCTATTAACACTATCATTATAAGCATATTCAACCTAAGATATAACAAGATCTCAAGTTTTCCCATATTCCTTTGTTAAGCATCTTTAAAAGTTCCCAAGCACCCTATTGATGACTTTAGTTTGACCATCAGTTTGAGGATGGTATGCTAAACTAAAAGAGAGATTAGTTCCTAGCCTCTTCCATAAGGTTTGCCAAAAATGACCCATGAACTTTCTGTCCCTATCAGAAACAATACTCAAAGGGAGTCCATGAATCCAAACTATCTCCTTGAAGAAGAGATGTTCTATATAACTTGCATCATGAGTAGTTTTACATGGAATAAAATGACTCATTTTAGAGAACCTGTCTACTACAACATAAATGTTGTCCATACTTGATTTGGTTTTAGAGAGTCCAACCACAAAGTCCATACTTACACATTCCCAAGACCTATTTGGAATTGGCAAGGGTTGATAGAGTCTTGCATTACTTGAACCTCCTTTAGCTCTTTGACATATTCCACATTGTTCAACATATCTTTATACATCCCTTGCTAACTTAGGCCAAAAGTAGTATCTCTATACTAACTCCAATGTCTTGTTTATGCCAAAATGTCCACTTAAACCACCATTATGCTTCTCTTGAATCATATTTTCCCTCATGGATCCGTTAGGTACATGTAGCTGGTTACCTATAAATAAAAATCCATTTTGAAGGATATAATCTACAAACTCACTATGAAAATGTAATGTCCCACTAATAGGGTTAGTTAGGGACAAGTAATATCTATAAAATAAATGTTAAAATCACAATAATAATAAAACTAACTATATTAGTCTACCCTCTAATTTAAACCTAATCTTAAGGACGTCTCCAAGTTGGGCTTCCTAGATCACAGCTACCTTTTCATCTTCTCAAGAGCGCACCCCTTAAGATTCTTCTTGGACATGCATCCTCTATCCAAGGCTACTCACATATGAGTATGTTGAAAACTTCAGAATATTCTAGTAGGTCAATTATCGGCCATTGCAGACTATGGAGATCTTAAATATCTCACATGCTCCATGCTATAATATCTACACTTGGCCGTGGTAGACAATGGAGATCTTAAATATCTCACATGCTCCATACTATGAGTAACATTGATTCTCAACCATGGCAGAAAATGGAGATCTTAAATATCTCACATGCTCCATGCTACGAGTAACATTAATTCTCAGCCATGGTGAACAATGGAGATCTTAAATATCTCACATGCTCCATGCTTCAAGTCTCATTAATATCCATGGTGTTAATCCCATGAGCTAACACAATATTATCCACAAGTATGATTCATAAATAAATTCATAAACATACTTGAACAAATATAATTCATAAACATACCTTTCTAACCTTCTTTTTCGAGGGTTGCACCCTTTCATAATTCAAATCCTTTGAAAAGTCACAACACTTCATAGTTATAATCCTTCTGAAAAGTCACAACCCTTCATAACTAAAATCCTTTGGAAAAATCTCAATACTTATAATCACAATATTTTTGAAGAGTCACAACTATTCATAATTATGACCCTTTCAAAAGGTACACATCCTTTCAATGTCATCGATACCTTTTCAGAAAGTCACTTCCTTATTTTCTTTATATTACTTTCCTCTTCCATTTTCCTTTTGAACTCCTCTCCTCTTCTCTTCCTTTTTCTCCCTTCTCTAAAATCAACTCTCCTCCCTTCTATATCTAATTTTAAGGAGTCATGTCTATTTGTTAAATCTCTCTTTACTTTTCATTAGATTTAGTTAATTTATATTACTCTATGTTATATTATTTATTTACTTACTTATTTGTGTTTATTATTATTTATTATGAAATTCTATTTAGAAAGTTAACATTCTTTCTACAATACTGTCTCTTGTATTTAATTTTATTTCTTTAATTAATTTTTGAATTTTTTTTAATTATTTAAAATATCATACTAAATATTATTTTATAGATTAAATAATTATTATTTCCTAGTTTTATAAATAGAAATTTATTATCATTATTTATTTAATAATATTTTTAAATCTAATTATTATTAAAATTTTATCTTAAAATGGGGATTTGATAGAAAATGATTCCACTAGTACATTTGACCCCATTTTTAGACCAAATTTTTTGACCATCTATTAAAATGGGGTCAAATTAGTCGGAATATGTAATGAAAATATCTTTTTTTTTAAAATTCATGCCCGTGTTGGTCAAAATTTTGACCAACATGGGCTTTATTTGATTTTGCACACATTAATTGAGACCTTAATTAGGTCTTTATTCAACACGGGATTAGATTTACTTGACTTAAGAGAGAGACCTTATAATTAATTAGGTTGTGATTGTGAATATGCACCTCGATTATATAGCCTTCATTGAGCATGTAAAGATTGTTTTTTGCCAAGAGAATCCTGTGTGGTGTTTTTAATAACATGGTTTCCAGTTAATTCTTATGGCCCTACTGGGAGTGTGCTGATATTCTTAGACCTGTGGTTCATGGATGCCTGTTGTCAAGTGCTAAGAGTGGTTGAAGACTCATGACCACAAGGATTCACATCTTGTTTCATTCATCTTGTGTGAGCGATATTCTCTGTGGTAGTCTCGTAACACAGCTACTCTCATGGCACATGACCGGTATTTTAGATTTTCTGGGCTATTTGTATGAGCTAGAAGGGACACATGAGAAAAGACTTAGGACGAGTTCTTGGTGAATGCCTAGAGACAAGGGGGTCAGTTTCTTTCCACCACAGTTGTCCTTGGGCCCTTATATAGTGTTGACTTTTCCTTGGCTGATGAACTACCTATGAACAACTTCTTTGTTCCTCCTCTCTTGGTGAAAATATTATGTGAATGCAACACAAAGTTGTGGGCATTGGCATTGTAGAAATTTCATAAATAGAGATTTGAAGTAGGGTTTGGATAAGGGTCAAGGTCTTCTGGTAATTTTTAGGCATCCCATGTTTCCCCATTTTAGAGTTTATTTTATTTAGAGGGTTTTAGATTTATAAAATTGTTTTAGATTTATAATATAGTGTGCTTACTGTAGTTGCCAATATCATGTGTTTTTGTTTTTGTGTCACGCCTTCTGCATACTTGTAACCCTAACATGTAATGAGTGGTGTTTTTAGCACAATTCTTACTTGTAACCCTTGGATAGGGACATTCAAATTGAGCTCATCTTTTCATACCTTTAGAATTTAGTGGAACCATGGCAAGGATGAGAAGAAAACACTATAGACTAATTGATATGTTAAAGCTCACAAAAAACTAAGGTATCTACTATTTTGACTGAGTTTTTTTAGACTAGAAAGATGTATGGGTTGCTTAATTTTATTGAATTGAGAGTTTTGGTTGCTCTTATTTATGCTGCTCTAGCTTTTGGTTTTAGTTTCATCAATCGTATTATTGATTTCTTTTCAATACTTTTTATGGTACAAGTAGTTGTGAAATTTTGTGTATATTGATAGAATGTGTTGAATTTGATGGCGTTAGGAAAGCTTAGGTTTTTGCTCCACCTAATTATGAATTTATGTTGAAATTTCTAGGATACTGGCTAACTACTATATGGTAGGTTAGGTTATGGAATTACAGGTAAAATTAGATTCTATGACCACCCAATCTAAGTTATTGGATAAATACTAGTGTTTCATCTCTCTTCCAGTTTGCAGTCTACATGTACATAGTTAGTTCAGTAGTCTTATGAAAATACAGCTATGACTTTCTAGTAAACTTGTTGTAAGTTTAAATTTCTAATCATAACACATGCCTTGGTTCATTCTAATGTCTTTTGATGCCACTAAGTTCAAGAAATTCAGATTTTCTATGTATCTATGTTTTTTTTTTGATGAAAATGGGCTAGGAATAGTGTTTCTCCAAGATTGATTTAAATTCAGAATTACTATTGATCTGTGTTGGCATTGATGAAAATAATCCAGTATCTTGATTTTTCTAAGATTTTTTTTACCTAATTTTTATTTGGAAATTTTTCCCTGAATTTGACATCTTAAATTTGTGTTTCTTTCTATTTTGATCCAAGTATATAGAATAGGGTCAATTGCCTTTTGATCATTCTTGGATGGTTTTAAAGAAGCAAAATTTTGGTCCCTATTTCCTTGAAGTCATTAATGATTCACCTCATCATAAATTTTTTGGAATTTCTTTCAAACATGGAGAAACAATGAGCTTCATCCAATGTCCATGTTTGACTAGTTTAATATTTGTTGCTTTTAGATGAAATCTTTCATCCAGCTAACTACTAGAATTTTACACCTTGCTTTATGATCTATGAGTTGGCTATGTGATGTAGGTTTCAACTCCTTTTTAGCAACTAATTCTATTTTCGTTCTTATGTTCCAATCTTCTGGCTTCTTATCTTGTGAAAGATAGCTTAGTTGATTTATTACTACTTCAAATGTCACTTACTTGCATAGAAACAATTGGACCACATGCAGGCCAAGTAGATTGGACTCAACCAATTTGAATAATAGATTGCTTGGTCTAACTTTCAATTGCTTTAGTTATGCTCATTATGACTTGGATTGTTGACTTCACCTTTACATTGTGGTTGGTATTTAATTACAAGCATTTGAAACATATGTTTGGCCTGAAAAATGAAACATCGTGATGTTAGTTACTTCTAAAAATGGTTTGAGACTACCCACATTTTGGAGAAATTGCCAAAGAACTATCTTTAAGTTGATTGCACTAATCAAGGAAACTATAAACAAGACTATGCATTCAATTATGGTAGGATGTTCATAACTCTCGCTCGAGGATAGATATATTAGTAAAAAGAGTGTTCATCGAGGTTAAAAAATTGTAGGAAAGAACAAAAAAAATACTTGACATTGAAGTTTAGTCAATATAGGAAAATCAAAGTTGTAGCAGTTGAACCTTTATTTCTTTGATTGTAATCTTGTATTACATAAAAAAGTTTCTCTTAGCCTAATTCAGATGTAACACCTTACATTATTACTTCTGTGTTTCTTTTATATTTCCATCTTGTGTCTCTTCAGTTCCACCATCTACTTGTCTTTCATCCTTGTCAAAACTGGAGTTGTGTAAAGTTGTGCAACATAGATACCCATTGACAAAATCTGCAATAAAGGACTGAAAAGTTAAATCTTTCCAATGGCCTATAATTTTGATTTGTAAGGTCCACTAAGGATTCTCAGTAATGTGAACTAACATTCATTGTGATGAAGTTTTAAATTTTGGTTCATTTTTCTTTCTATTTTCCCAAATAACAAGAAATGTTGGACTGAAAATGGTGCAAGATGCTGATGAAAACCTTTTGGGTGATTAGACCTTAAGGATATTTACTTATTTTCTTCCTCCTTTGGAAGAAAAGGGGTGTGAATACATTTGCATGTGTATTTTAGATATGCTATTAGTGGTAATCCTCTGGAGTTTTCACAGTAGGAAGATCCTCAGATCTTGCTTGTGTTGTGTTTTAGTGGTTTATTGTTCATGTATAAGCATTGGAAAAATGGTGATTTCTTAACAACAAAATGATAGCTAGCACAAGTTGAGGGTAATATAAATGATGAAAATGTACCATCCTGTTAGTTCTTAAATTAGTACGATTAAATATCTCCTTATGGACTACTAGAATGAGGACACATATATGTGGGACTAGAGTTATTCAAAAAGTGAAAAGAGAAAATCTTAATAATTTTGAGTGTAAATAAATCCAAGCCGAGCCAATCTTTCCCCACATACCAAAAAGTGAAGATTAATAATGAATTAGTAATAAGATCTACTACACACTCTTTTAAATCCATACTATTTTGAATCAACAAGGAGGAATTCACTAATAAATTTCAACCTGAAAAAGTGTTTTAATTTGATTGTTATATCTCTAATGAAGAATATACTAATGGAAAATTTATATCTAAATATCAATAGTTGGAATGGTACCATTAAATGAGAAATTTTGTTGCATATCAAATACAACATATCTTTATAAGTACAAGGAAGTAGATTTTCAATGTTGCTTCTTGATAGAATTAATTCTTTTCCCACATATTATGTGTCTATTGTAGCCTTTTCTTGTTATGGGGACAAAGCTGAAACATGTTATTGCAACACTTGCACTAGAGAATGTGACTAGAAGTGGATGTTTATCTAGTTCAAAGATCAAGCCATAGGATGAATTGTTTTGGTTTAACAAGCCAGAGTTGCTTCTTTCTCTGATCCATTTCATACTTTTCTAGGTATAAAATACTACAGATTGCTTTTGTGTTTACTCTTAGTCCCTATGGCATTGAATTGGGTTGGGATAACAATGCGTTCTCTTTGGTGTGTGATTTTGTAGAATGCATTTGAGCTGGCTTCATTCTTTTGGTTTTGGGTATGAATTAGAATACACATAGCTATAGGAGCTCCTGGTTTTTTATTATATATTACCAGAATTTTTTTTGCATTATCTATTGTAAAATTATTTTAAGATATCTTTGTAATCACTTTTTATTTTTAATGTCTTTAATCAATGTAGTGACAATTTGGATATAATTCTTGTTATCTTAAGAATCACATGCTTGTCTATGTACATCTAATTTTGGGGTATGAAATTAATTATTTTATCACTAATCTCTAAGATTTTCTTAGGGTCCTTTGGATGTAGCTTATGTTTATTGTTTTGATGAATAACTTTGTAGGGTAGTTTCTTTGTAGCTTCAGTACTCTATCACTTCATGCACTTGCTACTCAAGTAATCCACATACTACTTACCCTTTCAGGTATTTCAAAAGACCTTCATATTGCTTTTGCAAACATATAAATGAGAAGACACACATACATCACACTTTGCACAAGGGTTGCATGGATTCATCTTTCATTTTTTGAATTCTTAATCTCCCTCCTTAGTTTTTGCATGTACCTCTCTCTCTCTCTCTCTCTCTCTCTCTCTCTCTCTCTCTCTCTCTCTCTCTCTCTTTGTGCATCATTTCCTACAAACATTAAAACAAAATGTTCTAGCTTTAGTGGTTCTAGACTCTAGTGTTTTTGTTATTGGTTCCTCTATTCTACTATAGGTAAAATATATCATATCTATACTAATGCTTCTGAGGGTGATTGACTATTCTTGGCTTCAAGCATATTATATGTGGGTAAGCCTTATTTTGGTTTCTTCAAAATTTTAATATGCTTCATGAAAAGTAGGTTTTTTAGTTTATTTTTATTTTTTTCCACCTTGATAAGATTTAATATTTATGGTAGGTTGGTCATTATTGGATGGTTTCTTGTGACCAGAACATTTGTTATCAGCGGTGTGTTTATTGCACTTAACAAGTAAGTTCCCATTTGTTGAATGTGAGTTTATTATAAATGTTGTGATTATTAATCTATATCTACTCTACCTCTAAGTTTGTTTGGTTGAAACTATGATTCTAAATTTTTTTCGTGAAAAGAGATTTAGACTTAAAAGGGGTTAGTGTTATTTCTATAAAGATTAGGATCTTAAAATCTTTTTACTAGATATAAAATTTGAGGCTTGATTACAGGGTTATTCAATTATCTACGAAAGTAATAAATATCCTAATTAGCTAGAGCTACTTTTGTATCTATGGGGCTTTAAAATGACTAGAGCATGGATATTTGGACCTTTCCTAAGGGGATCTATAACCATTGGATTATACCTATTTATATTGATTTTCTTCCTTCGTAGCTATCTTCATATGAAGATTATTATAGACAGAATAGTATAGTATTCTTTCTCTAGGTCTTCACTTCAAGTGTTATACTTTATTGGATAGTCTTATACCTCAACCTTGGTCTTATACCTCAATCTTGGTGTTTGTTGTAAATCTAAAAGGTGTTTTTTGTAAATCTAAAAGGATGAAGCTTGAAAATTTGATTTTAGGCCTTAGGATATAATAGACATTTCCAAATTTGCAGTAGATTTTTTGAGATATCTCAATATTTGAAAGTTGAAATGTCTCCTTCTGTATTCCCCAAATAATTTTTTCTATTTAATTCTCCTAATCTAACATTCTCTTCATTTCAGGATTCATATTGATCGTGATTTGATTCAAGCATACAAGAAACAATAAAATAATGATGGAACTAAGCCTTTTTAGATATTGGATTTCTGCATTCATTCATACCTTTTTCATTTGTAATAAACCTTGCTCCACTCACTTTTATTAGGTAATGAAATGCTTATTAGATGTTGGCAGATACTTCTGCTCTTATGCTTTAGCAACAAAATTGTTTTTGGATATAGAGGAAGTGTTATGCTTCACTAGGTGATCACCAGTAAGGGGGCCGAACTTGACTAGGAGGTGAGACTCAAATAGGAATTGAATAAACAAATAACTAAAAAATTTCTATAAAGGGGCCCCTTCTTTGGGTTTAGCTTTAACCAAAGATAGAGATAAGAAAGGAAAAATTGAATAGAAAGAAGGAAAAATCCAATAGTGACAAAGAACATAACATAGTATTGATGACGATGATGATATTTTTGAAGACATGTGATGTTGAGGATTTTGGGTGCTTATTGACATTATTATTTTTAATTTTAATAATGAAGTTAGAAAATTTACCTCTAACTATTGGAGAGTCTTTAAATTGACATTGCAGAGCTCATTGGGACATTTTTCATGACATTTAACTCATTTGCATTACAATATTTTAAATATTTATGGTAGTTTAGTTAATTTTAAGATGTTGTGTGGTATTTTGAATTTAATTAGTACTTATGTGATATTCTAAACTTAATATCTTCTGCAAATTTGAATAAATTTGTGATTTTAAATGTTTGTGTGTGGTTGCCTTTGGTGGTCAAATGTGCTCGTGGGTCTAGGCCTCAAATTTGTTAAATCGGGATGAGGTTCTCCATTTTTGAAAAATGTCAAATGTTCTAACAAGATAATAGAATTAAAAAATTATAAAAAATTATTTATTTAAATATTAAATAATTAAATTGCTAAAAAATAGTAGAATCACATTGGAAGAAAACCCCAAAAATGGGTTAGCTTAATAGAAAAAGTACAATTGAATTGCATTAGTGAATTTAAAAAAACCAATTAAATTTAGCAAAATTCACATCAGATAGTTTAAAAATCAAGTCATACAGTATCTAATAGAGTTGAAGAATGTGTTTTTTGGGTGTGTGTGGGTTCCAATTTGTATTCAAGCCATATCTGATAAAGTGATATGACTATATATGCACTTGGGTAAGGTCTAGTCACATTCTATTTGGTTGGGGTAGCTTGGTAAAAGATGTATTTCTTTGAGCACAAAATTGTCTTACATGTGGACATATTTATAGTAATATTAGAATATAGCTCAATGTGAAGCTAGGTTATTCCATTCTTAATAGCTAATTGGCTACCTGTTTCTATTAGTTAGTTTCCATGCAGAACAACTACTTTTCAAAAACACTAAAGCTTGTCAGGGACATGAAAAGTTTCACAATCTATAAAGATAATTTTCATTTTTGGATTAAATTATGTGAGCAATTTTTCTTAATCAACATTTTAGATCACACTATGCAATTCATCATCAAGAGAAAAATTTGATATTGAATTTTCTTCTCTCTTTTTTTTTTTGTGATGATGGATATGTAGTGCTCTAAAATGTTGATGAAGAGAAATTGTAAACACAATTCAAAAACTACAAACGTTGAGTAGTAGCCAGATAGTGAGCATGCTAGTGCTAATGACACTACTTGTTCATTCTATAAATTAATACATACATCATCTAGTATTGATGATGGTGATGAGATTTTTGAAGACATGTGATGTTGAGGATTTTTGGTTGCTTATTGACATTATAATTTTTAATTTTAATAATGAAGTTAGAAAATTTCCCTCTGGCTATTGGAGAGTCTTTAAATTGACATTATAGAGCTCATTGGGACATTTTTCATGACATTTAACTAATTTGCATTACAGTATTTTAAATATTTATGGTATTTTAGTTAATTTTAAGATGTTTTGTGGTATTTTGAGTTTAATTAGTACTTATGTGATATACAGAACTTAATATCTGCTGTAAATTTGAATAAATTTTTGATTTTAAATATTTGTGTGTGGATGAACCCAACCCCATAAGCTTTTGGTAGAGTTATTGAACCTAAATCAGAACCATTAATTTTAGTGCAATTCATGAGCATAGAAGAGAGGCCTATTTATTAATTCTGCTATAGGATTGCTACCTGGATCAAAATTTTGATGCTAGCCTATTTTTTTGTCTAGAGTATGCCAAGAAAATTTGTTTGATTTGGCTTGTGTATTTTTATTTAGGATCCTTGTATGGGACTGGTTTTTGAATTTGTATTTGAATACATACCCTTTATTGGTTATACAACTTTTTGAATCCTCCACTATAAGCTCCCCTTCAACAACCATGGTAAATTCATCATATTGCCACTTCTAAGGTCTTGAAGTGTTTCCCTGTTTGATTTTTAGAATAATCTTTCCTTGAGGAAATCATTGCTATACATTAATATGTTTAAATCTTTTAGTCATCTTCATTAGTTGATGCATTAATCACATTAGTCATTGCCATTAGGATTAGTCAAGGCATGCTACTGATAACACCTAAGTAACTTTCACCTTGTGACATCTCTTTGAGGCATTTTGCAAATAATTAAGTTACATTATCTATAAATCCACATTTTGCAAACATCTAGGCCTTCTAGAAATTATAGGATCATTTTAGTTACATTTGAAAACAATAATCAACAATTTCCATATGTGTAGATATAAACATTAACAACAACATGTTCAATTTATTTGCAGATATATTTTCCTATGAAGAAAGACCACACCTAACAATATGAACCCAAAACAAAATAATGAGATGATGGCTGCATTGTGGGCTCAGTTCTGAAGAAAACCTAATAAATTTTATTGTCCTTGCAAAAAGTGTAAGGGCTTAAGGAATCAAAGAATTATAATCACAACAACCTAGAGTCATTGTAGGCAACATGGTCACATTAAATGGGGCCACAATTTTTGTCCATTTCTGAATGTGGATTTCCTACTGGGGGAACATAGAGGTGTGAATATCCAAGCTAAGGATAACACTCCCATGGAAGAAGATGATAATGTGCCAGAGGACATGATTGAAGAAGATGGTATTCGAGCAAGTGATGAAGAGGCTCACAATGATGGTACTAGCAAATCTAATAATAATGATGACGATGGTCTTGATATACCTTTACTTGAGAAGGCACACGAGCCTTTATACAAAGGCTCCCAAACAACTCTACTCTCAACTATAGTGTTGTTGGTGAATTTAAAGGTTATGAATGGTATATCTAATGTAGCAATGTCATGTATGCTAAGGTATGTCATTTTTGTCATCTTCAATGTTAGCATACAATTACTATTCATTATATTAACAATGCATATTTGTTGTTGTAGGTTGATTAGTGAGTTTTTCTTACTGTTGCCCGAGTTTTAATTATATTAATCCAATAAAAAGTCTATTCAGTTTATATCATTGATCAAAGTTAATGAAGAGACAAAGTCATTTTGTCTCTTTGTTTATGACTTCGAAAGTTTCAATCTCCAGTCTTTTCAAATTCTAGAATTTGAAATAGTCGGCACTTTCATGGAAGCCGTATGTTGTAGTCTATATATACACTTGGAAAATTAAATAGAGGGGTCGGCAAACTGATTAAGGAAGTAATGTAATTCCATTTACAAGGCGGAAGTTCTGTTTGTTGTTCCATCTTCATAGTTTATTTGCATCTTTGAATAGAAAGTACGCTTATATGTTGAGACTGTAATTTCTTCTTGAATTCTATTTCTTGTTAAGTGATTGCAGTATTGGTGATTCTATTTACCTTTCATCGTATAGGTCTGCTTCTATTCATCAAGTAGAATTCGCATTTCATATAAAATAGGATAGAATTAGTCAAATATCAAACTCATGTGATGATCTATAATCAACATTCTACTGAGGGTTATAGGTTATCTCCATTTCATCCGGCCTGAATTGCTTGTGCCGACAAAGTAATTCAGTTAATTTCATTACTCAGTGTATCTGGTGATTGATAAAAACAAATTCATTGAATATTTAATACAAACAGGGAGCTGTACCTATTAATTCAGAGGGAAGTAATTGTATATATATGCTGACCCATCTGTTGGTGACATTCTCTTGTTTTCTCACCTTGGGTGTAAAGAAGATTCAAGGATTATAAATCTAACGAGAAGACAAACTGTTAACCAACAGTTTTTGGCGACTCTGCTGGGGAGAACTTGAGAATATTTTGAAAATAAAATATTATAAGTTTTTCTCAAAATTATAAACACCCTGGATTCCAAATTTACCAGGAGTGCAAAACAGAAGGGAAAAATTGATCCAATATACGAAGAACTAAAGAAGGCCAATTTCCCTATCTTGGAGGATAGATTCAGAAAGGGAAGAACAAGAATAAAGGAGGTTGAAGTCAAGAATCCTGAAGAATTTCAATTGCCTGTACAAGCCTCTTCCAGACCCAGAAGAAGCAAATCTTCGTCTCCTCCAGTAGGTAGAATTTGGTATTGCTATTCCCCTATCAGTTTCTATTCAAACACCTGTGCAGAATTTAGCAATAACAAATATGGCAGTTCCATGGAGAAACGCAATAGGACAATTGAACCTTGCAGATAATCATGATTTACCAAGAGCTTCAAGGAAGAATTTTCCAAAATTCAATGGTGATGGCATAGTTTCAGCAGAGCAACATCTAAGTGCTTTTCATAAAGCCTGTAGTGTAGTTAATCCTCAATATGAAGACACTGCAGTGAGAATGTTCGTAGATACTCTTGTAGATGATGCTGCAGATTGGTTTCAGGATTTGCCTGTAGGATGTATAACAAATTGGAATGACATGAAACAAAAATTTGAAGACAGGTATAAAAGTACTGAAGATGCTCAAGTCTTGTTATTACAGATAGCTCAGATAAAGAAAGAACCATCTATATCTATGAGGGATTTCAATGCAAAATTTAATAAATTGATAAAAAGAATTCCAACTGCTAGCACACCTACAGTGGATAATCAGAAGACTTTCTACATTAGTTCTATGCCTCCTGAACTCAGCTACCAAATAAGAAGAGCTAATGTGGCTGATTTGCAAACCGCTCAAGCATTAGCTGTAGAAATGGAGGATGATATGATAGCTTCAGGGAGATGGAAGAAAGATCTACATACTGGATCTTTTAATAGTATAGCTAGCACTTCAAACAGTACTGAAACAATGTTGCAGAAGTTGTCAAATGAATTAATTGCATTAAAGAAATAGGTCACTAAGCCTGCTCATTCTTTTCATCAGCCCTATCAAGGTGGAAATAAAAATTTACAAATTCCTGCTCCACAACAGAGGTTAGCTATTGAGGCTCCTTCTAAAAAGCATGTAATGTGTGCTTTTCACCTCAGAGCTGATCATGATGGAGACACATGTGCAGATATGATCAGGTATAGACAAATGGAAGAAGAGAAAGAACAAAGAATAGAATATCCAGAAAGTGATGATGACCATGCTCAACATGGTGACTCCGTAAATTTATTTTGTGAGTATGAGTCGGATTCAGAAAATAGAGGTGATTGTTTTGCTACATTGGATGGACCACATCTCACTGTGATGACCAGAAATCAGAACAAGAAAAATCAAGCATCCAATACTATACTTACTAAGAATCAGGCATCTTCAAGTAAAATTGGTAAAGATAATAATATACCATTTACTTCTTCATATAAAAATTACAAAGGTAAGTCATCTGATTCTTTTGACATCATATAGTTTTGTGAAGAAAGTAAAGTTCAGATTTCTCCCATTGATTATTTGAAATCAAATCCTGATCAACTTCAAAGATTAGTGGAACATTGTACGAATAAAGTTGATGGTTGTGTTAATGCTAATGTCAATGATAAGGCTTTAGATGAAGAAGTTGTCTCAATTCCTAAGTCATTTCAGAAAGAAGAGTCTACTATTTTGGCTACTTGTTCGAACTTAAAACTAGGACCCTTCTATATATCTCTTTTTATTAATGGCAATAGATTGAGTAATTGTATTATAGATTCAGGGGCTTCTGATAATGTCATGCCTGCATC
This sequence comes from Cupressus sempervirens, assembly GCA_028749045.1. Lineage (NCBI taxonomy): Eukaryota > Viridiplantae > Streptophyta > Pinopsida > Cupressales > Cupressaceae > Cupressus > Cupressus sempervirens. The sequence continues at coordinate 129,018,755 of CM053783.1, forward strand.
AGTAGCTAAAGCATTGGGATTGCCTTTGACCAAAGCCTTTGGTAGATGTTATTCAAAGGATGCAAAGCAAGTGCCCTTAGTCGGCCAAATAAAAGATGCCCAAGTTGCCCTTGCAGCCTACCCTTCCAAAAAATTAAAACTCACCATACTTGTGGTTGATATCCCTACCAGCTACGGGATGCTTCTCAGTAGAAGCTTTTGTAAAGATATAGGAGGAGAAATTAAATTGGACTGGTCTGCTGCAACTATTCAAGTAGGGGATAAGAAAGTGAAGTTAGAGCCAGAAGAAAAGGCCAAGTTTACTGTGCTCAAGTTAGATGATCCTAGATCACAAATACTTTATCAGGAAATTCAATTTGGTAATTACATGCTTTTCTCTGATGATTCTAATGTTCAGGAAGAAAAAGATTAGACTAATTTTGATGATAAACAAATATGGACATTGGAATTTGATGGTAGCTGTGCTAAAGCCAGTTCTGGTGCAGGAGTGGTCTTGGTTGCTCCTAATGGAGAGATTACATGTTTGGCTTATAAGTTAGATTTCAAGAACACTAACAATACTGCAAAATATGAAGCACTCCTTCTCGGTATGGAAGCGGCTAAGCAGAGAGGAATCAAGTTGCTAAAAGTGCAAGGTGATGCTGAATTGGTGGTAAGACAGATCAGAAAACAATATTCTGTGAAAAATAATAGATTGAGAAACTACAGGAATAAGGTATGGGATGAGATTGAGAGTTTTGAAGCATTTTCAATAGTTTCAATACCTAGAGATCAAAATGCTAGAGCAGATTCTCTTGCCGTATCTGCATCTTTGTTGTTACCTCATCCTGATTTCAAAGATCAAGTGTATAGAATGGAAGTCTTGTTCAGACCTAGTGTACCTGATAACGAATAATCTTGGCAAGTGTTTGATGATGATAAACATATTCAGCAATTCATTGAAGGTATAGGCCCTTTTGCAAATCTTTGTTTTGAAAGTGATCTGCAACCAGAACATTCATCAGATATTGAAAGAAAAATGAAATCAAGTATAGTTCAGTTAAAAGGTAATAGAACTCCTTCTCACTTTGTTTCATTGGAAAAATTTTTCAATAAACATGATGCTTACATACAGAAAGAAAGAAACAAAAAAGGGAAAACCTGTGGGGAATTTGATGGAATCAATATAGGGACAGAAGATTGCCCAAAAATGATAAACATAGGGAAGTGTTGTACTCCAGAAGAAAGAATAAAAGTCAGAGAATTGTTGATTAATTTTCAAGATGTGTTTGCATGGAGTTATGAAGATCTGAAAAATTTTATGAATGGAAAATTCAAACACACAATTCCCCTCAAACCTGGAGCAACACCTGTCAGACAGAAACAGAGGAATTATAATCCTTTGGTAGAAGGTGCAATTTTCAAAGAAATTGATAAAATGCTAAAAGCTAGGATTATTTATCCTATTCATCACTCTACTTGGGTGGCAAATATTGTGCCTGTGAGGAAGAAAAATGGAGAGATAAGAATTTGTGTAGACTTTAGAAATTTAAATCAATCATCTCTCAAGGACAACTATGCATTGCCTAACATGGATCATTTATTGCAGACGGTTGCATGATCAGAAATGATGTCCATGCTTGATGGTTTTTCAGGATACAATCAGATACAGGTAGAGGAGGAAGATCAATATAAAATAGCTTTCACTACACCTTGGGGCACTTTTGCCTATAACAGAATGCCTTTCGGTTTAATAAATGCAGGTGCAACTTTCCAGAGAGCCATGAATTTGTCCTTTGGTGATTTGAGGAATAAGATTATTGTGATATATCTTGATGACTTGACTATGTTTTCTAAAAAGAGAAAAGATCACATTGCAGATTTGGAAAAAGTATTGCAACGATGCAGAGATCATGGTATTTCATTGAATCCAAAGAAATCAGTATTCTGCGTTACTGAAGGTAAACTTTTGGGCCATATTGTTTCTCAGGAAGGAGTAAAAATTGATCCAGATAGAATTAAAGCTATTCAACAGTTAAGTTTACCTTTGAGTAAAACAGGAGTTAAATCCTTCTTTGGTCAGGTGAATTTTCTAAGGAGGTTTGTGCCTGAATTTTCTGAGATTGTAAAAAGTATAGTTGATATGATGAAAGGAAATCAAAATTTTAAATGGACTGAAGCCGGTAAGAAATCTTTTGAAAATATAAAAGAGGCTATTGCAAATGCGCCAATTTTAGTTCATCCTGATTATAGTAAAGAATTCATCATATATTGTTATGCTTCAGAACATACTGTTTCAGCCATACTAATGCAGGAAAATAAAGAAGGCATACAAGCTCCTATTGTTTTCATGAGTGTGCCTCTGAAAAATCAAGAATTGAAGTATTCTCACATGGAGAAGCATGCATATGCGGTTGTAAAGGCATTGAAAATTTTTAGATTTTACATTCTGCATTCTCATTCAGTTATTCATGTGCCTGATGTTGCTGTGAAAAGTATCTTGACTCAACAAGAAGTGGGTTGGAATCATAGAGGAACATGGATTGCTAAAGTGCAGGAGTTCGATATAGACATAAAGCCAACAAAGTTAGTACGAGGAAATGCACTTTGCAGGGCTATGGCAGAGAGTCAACACATTGAAGAAGATGATCATAAAGTGCTCATGGTGAGTTTACAAGATCCTTGGTTTTCCAACATTGCTTATTATTTAACATATGGTGAGTGTCCTGATGGTTTAACAACAAAACAAAAGAGAGATCTGAAAAATAAAGCTTTGAAGTATGTAATATTTGATGATGTTTTGTACAAGAAAGCTATAGATGGCACCTTTTTAAGGTGTGTGGATAAAGAGCAGCAGGTAAGGTTATTGAAAACTTTTCATGATGAAGCCTGTGGGGGACATTTCTCTTCTACTGTGACTGCCTTTAAGATTCTCAGACAATGCTATTACTAGCCGGGTATGTTTAAAGATGCGTATAAATGGGTTGCAAATTGTGAGAAATGTAAGTTGTTTACAGGAAAGCCACAATTGGCAGCTTTACCGTTAAGACCAGTGATAATAGATGCTCCTTTTCAGCAATGGGGTCTAGATTTTATAGGACCTATAAATCCTCCTTCAAGTCAAGGACATACCTATATCCTAACAGCCACAGATTATTTTAGTAAATGGGTAGAAGCAAAAGCAATGAAGAAGACTACTTCTACAGTGGTTTGTGAATTCATCAAAGAACAAATATTGGTTAGATTTGGAGTTCCTGCAAAACTGGTAATGGATAATGCATCTTACTTTACTTCTGCTGAAATCATTGCTTTCTGTTATTATAATGGAATACAGGTTGGTCATTCGTCAGATTACTTCCCTCAAGGTAATGGAAAAGTAGAGTCCAGTAATAAGAATTTAATTAACATCTTGAAGAAGTTGGTCTCAGATAATCAAAGGAATTGGCACAAGAAACTGTATGATGCATTGTGGGCTGATAGGACTACTCCGAAAAGAGCTATTGGGATTTCACCTTTTGAATTAGTTTATGGTGTTGAAGCTGTCTTACCATTACCACTTGAGTTAGCCACCTGTAAATTGAAGACTACAATTGAAGATGGTGTGTTCAAGGAAGGATTAGAAAAGAGAACTTTGTATCTGACAAAGCTACAAGAAGAAAGAGCAGTAATGGTAGATAAAATTACAGAACACCAAAGCAGAGTCAAGAGGTTGTTTGATAAAAGAGCAAGGCCGAGAAAGTTGATAGAAGGTGATTTAGTATTATTGTGGGATAAAAGACAGGAGCCTAGAGGAATGCATTCAAAATTCCAATCATTGTGGAAAGGTCCATTTCAAATTGTATAGGTGAATCAGAATAATTCATTCAAACTGGCTTATCCTTCAGGCAAGTGGCTGCCATACTCTTACAATGGGCAGGACTTGAAATTGTACCAAATGCAATAATTGAAAGCAGGTAACCCCTGCATAGTTGTTAGTTAGATAGGTTTTCCTTTTTCCCGTTCTAGATTAGTTTGTTTTGTCCCTGTTGCTTCTTTCCCTTTTAGATTAGTTTTCCTTTCATCCAGTTGTTGACCCATGTGCAAAACCAGAGATGAATTGAGCTCTTTCAAGCATTATCATACTTGAATCCCCAGACGGAGCCAGCTATTGCCCGAGTTTTAATTATATTAATCCAATAAAAAGTCTATTCAGTTTATATCATTGATCAAAGTTAATGAAGAGACAAAGTCATTTTGTCTCTTTGTTTATGACTTCGAAAGTTTCAATCTCCAGTCTTTTCAAATTCCAGAATTTGAAATAGTCGACACTTTCATGGAAACCATATGTTGTAGTCTATATATACACTTGGAAAATTAAATAGAGGGGTCAGAAAACTGATTAAGGAAGTAATGTAATTCCATTTACAAGGCGGAAGTTCTGTTTGTTGTTCCATCTTCATAGTTTATTTGTATCTTTGAATAGAAAGTACGCTTATATGTTGAGACTGTAATTTCTTCCTGAATTCTATTTCTTGTTAAGTGATTGCAGTATTGGTGATTCTATTTACCTTTCATCGTATAGGTCTGCTTCTATTCATCAAGTAGAATTCACATTTCATATAAAATAGGATAGAATTAGTCAGATATCAAACTCATGTGATGATCTGTAATCGACATTCTACTGAGGGTTATAGGTTATCTCCATTTCATCCAGCCTGAATTGCTTGTGCCGACAAAGTAATTCAGTTAATTTCATTACTCAGTGTATCTGGTGATTGATAAAAACAAATTCATTGAATATTTAATACAAACAGGGAGCTGTACCTATTAATTCAGAGGGCAGTAATTGTATATATATGCTGACCCATCTGTTGGTGACATTCTCTTGTTTTCTCACCTTGGGTGTAAAGAAGAGTTAGGGATTATAAATCTAACGAGAAGACAAACTGTTAACCAACACTTACCACCATTAAATTTTTTACCTCATTCGTACAGAGAATTATCTAACATTATGAATCAGATTGGAATGAAGTATCAGACAATACATGCATGTTCCAATGATCACATTCTATATCATAAACAACATGAATTTGCAACATAATGCCTTGATTATCATATTAGTAGATATCGGTCATATGAAATAACAAAAAAAGTGCCTTACAAGGTTCTTTGGTACATTTCCATTATTCCACATCTTCAAAGATTATTCAAGTGCTCTAGTTTGGCACAATTTATGGATTACCATGCACGCAATAGAAGTTAGGATGACATTATATGAATGCCTGCTAATGTTTCTACATTTAAAGAGATAGAAGAAACATGGTCACACTTTAAAGAAGAACCTCATAATCTGAAGCTTTCATTGGTAGCAGATGATGTCAATCCATATAGAGATATGAGATCTATTTACTCAGTGTGGCCTATTTTTGTTATTAACAATAACATTCCTCCTTGGATGTCCATAAAAAGGGAGCACATAATGTTGTCAATGATTGTGCCAGGTATTTTTTTTATTTTATAGTTATCTAAATTAGTTTATAAATAGTGCATGAAAATGGTCATAATAATTATGTAATGTTTATGTTTATTCAATTATTAGATAAATACCAAGTTAAAGATATGAACATGTATATTGAGCCCCTAATTGACGAGTTGTTGAAGTTATGGAATGGCATCACTATGTATGACATCTCTAGACCAATAGTACATCGACAATTTCAATTTCATGTAATGCTTGTATGGACAATACATGATGCCCCTGGGCTAACTCATTCTTGCAATATGTCATATTGTTAAGATCACATATTTTTGGTCTATTATAGTGCTTACAGATTACTATCAAATTCTTAAGTTGTGCATGATAATTGTACATGATCCAATTATATCTAATCTTTTAGGTCTTTAGACAAAGGAAAAATTTGCATATCCAGTTTGTAGTCCGAAGATGAAATCTTGTCATTCATGAATTTTAGGAAAGCAGGTGTTTAATGAGTTTAGGCACTTTCTCCACAATAATCATAGGTACCAAATCATTGAAAAACATATTTTCAATGGGAAAGAAGAGAGATCATTAAGGCCATGAAGAATGAAACCTCATCTATGAAAGTTGGAATATGATCAACTAAATCGTTGAGGTAATGTCCAATTTGTTGTCCGAAGTTTAAAATTTGTATTTTTATATTGTCTTATATTTACTAATGCTATAACTGATGCTCGTGAAGTTTTTTAAGGCATCAATGACCAAATTCCTAGAGGAATGAAAAGTTATCCTACTAAATTTAGTAGGTTACCATACTACAAGGATCTCCCAATCATACATTTGTTTAATGCTATGCATATTGAAAATAATGTAACAAAGACACTATGAAAAATGTTGGATGGAAGGCATGATAGAGAAAAAATTTCTAAAATTTGTACTGACATTCATGAATCCAATCATGCACTAAAAGCTTTCATTGAATCAAATAGAAATGGAGACTGCATAAATACAAGTGCCCTTCCTTGGTTATTAATGGAGCAAAAAAGTGATGCATTAAAAGAAGTCATAAAAAAAAAAAAAAAAATCCAACAAGATTCGCCACAAATATAAGCACTCTTCTATCAAACAAAAGGTTATTTTGGGCTAGGGTTGAAAAAACATGATTGGCATACCTTCTTCAAGGTAAGTCATGTTCTTTATTTATAGTATATTTATAAGATTGAATGCACTATCTATTGCATTATTTAATAATATATTGAAATGATCATTTTTTAATGATTGCAGTTCATCCTACCTTTATCCCTTCCACAATAGTTTGACAATAGTATTAAACAAGTTATATATGATCTTGCAAAATACACAAGGTTAGAAGTGTTTTTTCTTAGATTTGTAGCCTTTTATCTAAAATCTATTGTATAATTTTATTTGAAATCTCATTTATGTGCTTTTGCGTGTTGAATCTCTTTTAGGTGGTTATTATCTAAAGAAGTTGATAAAAAAGATATAAAATATTGGAAGAGAAAAATTTCATAGCTTATCTGTGAAATGCAAAAGTATTTACCTCCAACCTTTTTCAATGCTCAAGAACACTACCTCATACATCAAGTTTAGGAGATTGAATTGTGTGGACTTGTACAAGCTAGATCAATGTGGATGGTTGAGAGGCACTTGAAATTTATGAAAGGCTTAGTTTGATAAAGAGCACATTCTAAGGCTTCTGTGATAGAGGGATATATGATATACCAGACCATGGTGTACATTAATGAATATATTTCAAAGTTTGTAGCAGATATCCAAGTATATCGCATTTGGGATCTCAACTCTAATGAAAAATTTGAAGGGGAGTACCTGATGGGGAAAGGTAGATTGAGGAGGGTGAGAGGTAATTATAATTTTTTTTTTGTAGTTTAATAATTCTTATCCATATAAATATATATAAGTTGTTTCTAACTGGTGTAATTTTCTTCTTTATAGTTGGTCATGAGTGGGATGCACTACATTTGTATATTGCAAACAATCTTGATTAGATGATGGTATGGATTGAATAGTCTCAAAAAAATGGTCACTCATTAACATAGGATGGTGTTGCATCATTGGTTAAAGAAGCTCATCGTAATGGAGATCTCAATGTTATGCCAATGGTACTTGATCTAATATATGGCTTAATAGATACAAAGGTATGCATAAGATTACTAATCATGAGACATAAGTTTAATATCAACTCATAGATCAATGCAAATAATCTTGACATGTTTGAATAGTTGTAGGTCAAACACCACAAAGCTATGTACTATCATGGCTATAAATTCTACACAAAAAAGTTAGACGAAACGAAGAAAACATGTAAATTTAGGACAAGTGTTGTCTCCGTGATCACCAATATTTTGTCTAGAATTGACATACATCCTCAACAATCTGAAAATTGATACTATGGCATTTTGGATCATATACTTGAGTGCAAATTTAATTCATTCAAAATAGTTCTATTTTTCATCAAATGGTTCAGGTTACGACTGAATTGAAATCATCCTGATAGGACTGTTATTGAACATGATAGTGGATTTACTATGATTAATACAAGGTCATTTGAGCTAGTCAGAGATGAGCCCTATGTTTTTCCAAGCCAATGCGAGCAAGTGTTTTACTTTGGTGTTCCACACAAGCCAAGTTGGTCATTTGTTGTTAGACATAACCCAAGAGGAAGGCCGATAAAGTATAATGTGATCGAAGAAGAAGATATTGAAGAAGCACAAGAGGAAGTAAATGATTATCAAGAATGATAGTTACCCAGTAATGAAAAAGAAGAAGATGGTGATGATTTTGGTCATGCTGATGATAATGGTGATAATGATGATGATGATGTTGATGACAATCATGATGATGGTGATGAAGATGGTGATGATCATGGTGATGATGGTCATGATGATGATGCTGATGAAGATGAAGATGATGGCAATGAAGATGGTGGTGGTGACGATGATGATCAAAGTGACAAGTATGATGATGGTGATGATGATGACATGGATGAAGATCATGATGATCAATGAAATGTCCAAGTAGGATCAATGTCAAATATTTTTTTAGATATACACATTAGTTACACTAAATTTTTAACTTAAGACAAATGATTTACATATACAATCTACTTTATTATTAATATTTTTTTTTGGTAAGTCTATTACTTTAATTTTGCTGTTGATTTCTAGGACTTACTAATTTTTTTCATAGGGTGATATGGATGCACCATCTCAGACACCTTTAGCAGAGGTAAACATTAATTATTGTAAATTTTAATGTTAATATAGAAACAAATGTTGTATTATTATGTTCTTTTCTTTATGGCTTTGGAGTTATTTTGATGAAATTTTACTGATGTTTGATGTCACAAATGATAGGAAAAAGCTAGAATGACCGCTGATCAAATGCGATTTGAAATACGGGCATCATATCTACATGACATTGCCATTAGTGCTGACCCTGTGTTCATCACCCAAAAAACTAAGCAAAGATACAGCGAGGTGTAAAATTGGTGGTAGGTTGTTGAATATAAGTAGCTTCTGATGTCACATTATCTTGATTGTGTTACTTGCAAATTGGTATTTATGGTTACTAAAGGGCCTCTTCTATACAAGGTGGCTCTAAATAGATGCCTATGGTCAATGGAGCATAAGAAAACAAGAAAGACTTATGATCATCAGAGCACAAGAAAGCAAATATTCCTCTTATATTGTAGATGACATTTGGATTATATAGATGTCTAAATTTAGTACTACTAGTGATTTGCAACTAATAGAACAAGATTACATAGGCATCAACATTGTCAATTTTGGAGGATTGAATTTATGGAGCTTTAATTGGCTCATCATCTACTATAGATTCTAAGATTCTAGTATTGTAAGTTATTTATAGCTAGTGTGATAGTTCAAGTTGTAAAGCATAGTGATACAGGTTATTTGTACCTTAAGGTTACATTTTTCTTGAGGTTTATGGTATGGACTAACCCTTTGATTTGATTATTGTGGCAGCCATAGTTCTCTAAGATGCAAGTGTGGTATTGCATACTTGAACTAGTTGGTCTTGTTTATCTACATTTGTGTACCTTGATCATCATTGAAGGCCAGGTTGATTTGTTTGAGTTGCAACTAAATTTGTTGATTTATGATAGTAGACAAAGTTTTTATGTTAAGTGCATTTGTAGAGTGAATTGTAGTGTTATCTAATTGTTAACATTCATTTTTTATGAATGGTCTGTGAATGTTAGAGGTGGGGTCACTTTCCCTAGCTATTCAATCAAGTGCATTTATATGCACATGTGATTGGTTACGTTCAAACTATTTCCTCAACTTAGACCTAGGGCATCATTGTTGTAGTAATCTATTATTACCACAATGCCATGTATGTTGGATGCTAGTAAATCATTATTGATCTTAACTTTGAAGATTTATAATCTTTTTAGGTGAATTGTAGCTCTTTGTTTTTGCATGTACTATTTTATTTCTCTTTTTGGTCAAGTGTAGCTTTATATTCTTATGTGTGTAAAATTACTATATTACAATATGATATATTGTACTATAGTTTGACATGCACTTATTATTATGCTACATAGCTTATTGTATATTTGTGTACATGTGCATAAGAGTTACTATATGTTACATGGTCCTAGAGTTTGATATACATGTACATACTATATATTTACCACATTTGTGTTTTATATGGTAATGCTATATGTTATCTATATATAGAAATGATATAAATACTATTTTATCATCTCTACATGAATTCTCATTTTATAACTTTTCTCCTAACCTTTTGTTGAAATTACCAGTAAGAATAAAGCCTTGTGGTGTGTCATCCACAAAGATGGCCAAGATAGGTTTGCTTCAACCCATCTGATTGTATGCATAATTCACTAAATTTTCACTTGTCCTTTTTCTTAACTTTTGTTTATTGCATGTACAACTACTCTTCTACATTCAGGATGGTAATCTTACATCAAGTTGGTGAACAATCAAATCCAACTCAGAAGCTACTACTAATAATGTTCTTAATGATGCGAGGAAAAAACATTTTTGGCAGTCAATTTCTTCAATTTGATCATATCCGTAAGTATGCATATGTATTTGCATTTGAAATGTGTTTTGGGAAAATATACAAGAGTTTCTAAGCTTGATTATTCAAGAATGAGTTGTATCTTTAATCCAATAGTTGTTTGGCTATTAATGACTACACCTTCATAGTCTCTAGTATTGTCTTCTTCTCTGGTATTATAATTTACATTTGTTTCTAGGCAGCAAATTAATTGGTCGTATTAACAAAGTGTGACTGGTGGCATCTCTCTGTCATTCAATTCATTTGGTGTTTTCTTTAATTGTCATGATGTTTCAGTTGATACACCAATAGAGAGCAGTACTGCTAAAGCTAATCCATTTCTTAGAGCAGTCCATGTGATTAGTATTGGTTCATATGAAGGGACATTGTTTCTAAATAAGAAAACTATGTTTTTGTTAAAAGAACGAAAGCTTCTAGGTGCTTTAAAATTGTTATTATTTAAAGTGTAAATTTAGTTTACTTTTACATTACTCATTTTGGACTAATAAATCCTTTATGTTTTTGTAGGTAATAATGCTTTCTTTGAACATGTTTTTCATATGACATTGAAACTATTGGGACCCACCATACGTAAAAGGTACATAGTTTCATATCATTGCTACATAATTTTTCTTTTCTTCCATTTATTGTAATATATTAAAGTTATTGATCTAACAATCTATTTGTTTTTAAAAAGGCAAAATGTACAAGCTGTGGAATTAAAAAATCAGCTGATTGCATCTTTTAAGGAGAAATTTGGAAAAAACATTTTCGACACTAGCCTACTTCTCAAAAGAGTAGCAAAACATATAAATACTGTGAGGGATAAATATAGAAGGGCTCTTAAGGATAACCCAAAGAATGACTGTCCTCCTATAATTCCACCGATGAAGTGGAATGAAATAATAGAAGATGCAAAGGAGAAAAGGCTATGTGAAGATAGAGATCATGAAGCAGCATAGGACAAAAAGAGGTATGTCATGAAAGTATTAAGGACATTGTAATCATGCACTAATTATTGATATTTGTAAATATATAATCTAAGATGTTTGAAATTGTTCATAGATTGTAGGACACATCTATGGCTACAAAAGTGAGACTAGAAAAGTTTAGCCAACACAAACTTGGCTCTAGTGGATATATGAATCTCCAATCTCGACTTGTAAGTAGGAGCAATGAAATTTCATATCTTTTTTTTTATATAATGTTGCAATTTTTTTTAAAAATGAAACCATACATGGAAAGTTGATGATATTAAGCAAAAAATATAGGGCACAAAATTCAATGTGGAATTCACAGATGAAGATAGAAGAATTGCCTTGAAGCAAGGCTACATATTCATGGTTGCACGCCTACTCAAAGAATCTATAAGCCTTGCCCAAGAATCTAGTGCACCAAATGATATCTTATAGGTAAATTGGTCAGATGAATAGTAAATGAAATTGAATAGTTGAGAAGATTCTTTTTTGGTATTAGTTTTGAACGTAAATTGACTGCATAACAATGTGCATAACATTTTATTGTAGCCTTCATATCCTACCACAGAACCTGCTTGTGATGAAGGCCATGATGTGCATTATAGCGGTGGAGGTATTAATTTTCTATTGGAAATTAATTATGCAATTTTGAATACAATTTAACATCTTCAATTGTAATTTGATGTGTATTCTTTTTTTGAATATTTTAGAGCATGTTGAACATCATGCTGAAGGAGTCGAGCATGTTCCAAGTGTTCAACATGTTGACATGGTGATGGATCAAAATGTTAATGTACATGATGTGGCATTGTTAGGTAAGAAAAATGCATGTTATGTTGTACTACTACTTAATTATAGACTTGTAACAGTTAAAAAAAGAAAAAGAGTATGCCAATTTATCGCATTTACTTGTTCTTGCAACAAAGCCCCCTTTAGTGCAGTAGTCTCCTACTCCTCAAAAGAGAAGGAACCACCGTAATTTGACATTACACATGCTAGAAGAGTAGGAGAATGATGTAGATATGGATGCTCCTATGAGCACTTTTCTTAAGAGAGCTCATAAAAACAAAAAGAAGAAATGATGTTTTAAAAATGTTTTTTGATAAACCTTGTTGGATAATGAAATAACTTTATTTTAAGTAATTATGTATGAATGATGTGTATTAATACTGATTTTTATTTTATGTTAATGAATATTGTTATGTGTTAATGAAGTCTTGATTAGTATTGTGTATTAATGAATTTTATATCATATTAATGAGTGTTATGTGATTGTATTGATTGAATGTTATAGTTCATAAATGGATGAATGAATGAAAAAAGTATGTAATTAGATGATAATGGCTACTTTAGATTGATGTTAGGGGGAGGGGCGTGAGCCTAGATGAGCTTCCACCTTCACATGGTTGGCCTTGTTAAGTAGAGAATATTATAGTATTCTTGAAACCAAGTGAAGCTCAAACTAACATAAAATGGACACTTTGCATGTGGTAGGTCTAAAATGATCCATGACTACTACTGCCCATAACATGAATTTTTGAAATGCATTATGATATCACCAATTTTAACACTCTATTCGAAACATATGAGTGGCCTATAGTCTGAGCATGAATTTTGAGTAATGCCTGGGTTCCAATCCTTATTGAGAATCTTGTCTTCTATTATATCTTTGACAAAACTTAGTGCAACTTTTGACTCACAAGAAAAGTTGAACTTTAGTCTCATGTTGGAGACATGACCACACGCTTTTAGCTCCTTTCCCTTTCTTGAACTATAAACTTTCTCACCATCCCTTGAAAATGGGTTTAGCATCAATGTTCATGCCAGTCCTCCTTAATTGATGTTTCAGACATGCCTCATGTGAAGTGTAAAATTTTCAGACATGCCTCATGGAAACAATTTTAGGTTCTTAAAAAATAGAATGACTTAACATACACCTGTCAACATGATCATATCTAACAAAATCATGGTGCCTAAAAACATAGGTGTCTTTAAAGATCAATACGAGAGCTTTGAACTGACTGGTGCCCTTAAAGATCAATACAAGAACTTTTAACTGACTATAGATGGTGTGCTTTTAAAGATCCATGCAAGTAGCAAGACCTTTGAACTGACTATAAAGGGCCATTATAGGTTCTTGAATGATTCCTTCATAAGCAAGATAATGCGCTACATGATCGAAGGTCACTTGCAATGTGAAAAGTTGATAGAATAAAATGTCTCCCTAACCTAGATGCTTATTCTACATATTTACTAAGCATTCAATTTAGAATCTTCCTTTTATTAATTGCATTATCAACACCTTAGTCACCTTCAACTATTGGAATTCTCTAGTTTTGAGATTATTCCAAATCTTGCTAGCAATGCTTCCTATTTTACTTCATTGTTTGTACTTATACCAAAGAATAACAACCTTCTATAAATCTCCTTCAGTTAGAGTTGTTTTCTAAAGTTGGCAAAACATTCAATTTTTGGTGTTTTTGTTATGGGTAGGGGTGAAGTGATTTTTACATAGAATACAAATTTAATATGGGATTCTATTTGATATTTGATCATTTTGTTCCCTTTATATATTTACATTCTCAAGGTAGATTTGGCAAAGTCTTTGTGGTCTAGCAATTTTGAGTTTTGAGTCCTACTAAACTTGTTATTATTGAATATGACTAATAGGTGATAGTTTCCCTGAGAGAATTTGGGCTTGAGTCATGAAACTTGATTCTTGGAATCAACTTCATTAAGAGTAATGAGTGGACTGGTATCAAATATTTTATACTAATATCTCACTTTTATGTTGTGCAATTTTTATAAAGCAATGGTGCTCTCTAGACCTTGCTTGAAATCATTGCTCTAGGAGAGTTCAACTTCCTCCAAAAGAAATGTATGTTTTTTTCTGATGCATTTAATTTAGAATGTTCTAACAATGTTAAGTTATCTATGTTATTTTTCCTTTTACCGAAAACAATGCAGAATATGGAGAAGTTCATAGTCATAGTGATAATGAAGATTTTGTTTGTTCAACAAATAATATATTCATTGATCAAAACGTACTCTATATAAATTTTTCATGTTGAAGTTTCTATGTAGTCACTAAATTGTGTTTTAATAGTTCAGTGTTTGTGACATTAACAAATTTTAGATCAAATTTATTTTATATGATTTCAAAAATGGTATGGTCTCTCTAATGGTGTTCTTTATTTCTTCTTAATGTGAAATAAAGAAGATAGAGAAGTTTGTGATGATGATAAAGATATATTAATATTGTATAAAGTTTTAGAGTTAATTATGGAGGAAATTTAGTGTTCAATTTGGAGTAATATTGATAGGGGTGAGCTTTGTAAAAATCTATTCATGAAAGGTAGGTTAGTAAGTTTGACTTGATGTTGAAAATATCTCCTATTTAATTTGTCTGTTAATATAAATCAGAGCTTTTCCAAATATAGATTAGTGTTTACTTTAGCATTCCTAAATTATTTGGAAAATTGAATATTCAAATAAAAATAGACATAAGAATGATTTAGTTTTGCCACCTTGTTACCTTATTATTTGTCCTTATGATCTTATATAAATATTTTACTTTTCCTATTAAATTTAAAATATTAAACATATTGTCAAAGGGTTGGTGAAGCTGACTAGTTCACAAAGAGCTTGCTCAAAATCAAATCTTGTTGAGTACAAAGCCCATGACATAAAAAAGAATGAGACCCCGATATTTTTCTTGGGAAAGAGGCTAGCCATAAGAATAAACCTTATATATATATATCTTCAATACTAACTTAAAATACTTTTGAAACATTTTTTATAAAAAAGCTTAATCTTCGTAATAAAAAGATAACTACTACATAATTTCAACTTTTTCTATTCTTCATACTAAAGAATTGATAGATTAAATTAGTATAAAAAATTTCCATATACCACTTTGGTATCTTTTTCTTGTATCCAGAGAAAATCTTCATATGGCTGCATCATTCCTTATACCTATTCCCAATCTTTTCTCACCTTGAAGAAAGTTCCCTACATGAGGAAAGCATGCATGCCCACTTTTGGAAGAATAGACTCTGCCTTGTTACCTGCAATGTATTCCAAATCTGAGACATTGACCCAATCACCACCACTATGCCTGAACACATAGGTATCTTTAAAGATCAATATGAGAGCTTTGAACTAATTGGTGCCCTTAAATATCAATACAAGAACTTTTAACTAACTATAGATGGTGTGCCTTTAAAGATCCATGCAAGTAAAAAGACCTTTGAACTGACTATAGAGGGCCATTATAGGTTCTTGAACGATTCCTTCATTAGAAAGATATTGTGCTACATGATCAAAGGTCACTTGCAATGTGAAAAGTTGATAGAATCAAATTTCTCCCTAACCTAGATGCTTATTCTACATATTTACTGAGCATTCAATTTATACTGTTCCTTTTATTAATTGCATTATCAACACCTTAGTCACCTTCAACTATTGGAATTCTCTAGTTTTGAGATTATGCCAAATCCTGCTAGCAATGCTTCCTATTTTACTTCATTGTTTGTACTTATACCAAAGAATAGCAACCTTCCATAAATTTCCTTCAGTTAGAGCAATTTTCTAAAGTCAACAAAATATTCAATTTTTGGTGATTTCGTTATGGGGAGGGGTGAAGTGAGATTAACATAGAATGCAAATGTGATATGAGATTTATGTGTGGCTACCTACAATGTTTGATATTTGATCATTTTGTTCCCTTTATATAATTACATTCTCAAGGTAGATTTGGAAAAGTCATTGTGGTCTAGCAATTTTGACTTTTGAGTCCTACTAAACTTGTTATTTTTGAATATGACTAATAGGTGATAACCACCTTGAGAGAATTTGGGCTCGAGTTGTCAAACTTGATTCTTGGAATCGACTTCACCAAGAGTAATGAGTGGACTAGTATCAAAATATTCTTACATAGAAAGTTTTAGATTTGTTTAGTTTAACTAAACTGGGCATTGAAAATCAATAGGTTTATTTGTGATATTGCTATCAGGATTGAAGTGTGTGATTTTTGAGTCAAACTCATGAAATGTGGGCCAATGAGTTTGACTCAAAAATCACACAGTTGAATCCTAATAGCAATATCACAATTTGACTTGATGTGGGAATTATCTCCTACTTATCAATAGGTTTATTTTTTTGATAAATGCAGGGAAGCACTCTTTTAATAGGTGAAGTTTTCATGAGATTAGGAACATACCAAGTTCCCACATGTGCAAGTGGTTTCAATCATTGGTCGAACTCTATCTCCATTTGATGAAGATAATATGATCCCCTATTTTGGCTTTGGCGATGGTTTGTACTTATAATTTTTTTTACATAAATAAAATAGCTTTATGAAAATGAATTACACATAGATATAGGCTATCATGTGATGTACATGGTTTCCATTATCTTCTTTTGAATTATAGATGCTATCAGATTTTGGTCTTGTTGTAATAGTTCAAGGAGTTGTGGATAGAAACTTTTTTTAAGTTTTGGGAACCTTGGGATAAGTAGCTCTAGAATACCTTGTAGATGGTATGCCTCAAATACTAGGTTGAGCTTTCAAATTATGTTTATGGCATATCCACTTGCCAAAAAAATCACATAGTAGGAAAATAGATATAATTAATATTAATTTTCTATGCTATGAATGCCCCCATGAAATTTATTCGCCTCTACTTAGATAATTTTCTTTGTATAACCAATGATAGAATTATCTTTGTGTAACCAATGATAGGGAAATTGATGGAAACAAGTGTCTATGCATTTGGAGTAGTTCTATTGGAATTGATTATTGGAAGAAAGCCTATAGACAAATCTATGCCATAAGGAGGCCAATCTCTTGTTACTTGGGTATGCTTTATCTTATTGCTTACTAATTATATATATTTTATCGATAAAAGGCTGAAGTCAAGATCATTATTATTATTTTTTGTGATCAATTCTCATATGAGATACTCACAATTTACCATTGTGTTGTAGGCTCTCAACTTATATATAATGTATTGTTGTTTATTAGGTATATATAACAATATAAATATCCATAACTTTTTTAATTCAATTTGAGATTAAAATACAACATTGTTTACCATGGTTTCTCATTATTTCTTTAACTTTTCATTTTTGCAGTTATATAGTAGAAATAATTCATTCACTTGTGGATGAACCTATTTAAGATCCATACACATGTTATATTGTTTGAAACCTAATTTCAAGTTTCATGAAGAAATCATCTATAATAGACACTTTAGTTTTTTCAGTTGGGTGTTGTACTCTCCTGAAAATCACAAAAACAAACATAGTCAAAACCAAAAGGATAGAAAAAAATAATAATTCAGGTTGCTTAAGGGGGAAAAAAAGAGAAGTGAAAGATCTTACAGAAAAATGCTTCTCATGCAATCAACTTTAGACCTTCAATAAAAGCCTCTATATTGTGTTGAGAAGATACTCTTGGATTCACAACACACCTTGTACTATCTCTTAATGCCATAATCCATTTTTTCATCTACTTTCCTTATTCACTAGCTACCAATCTTCTTAGCTACCCTTTTGATATTTGTTCTTTGTGAATCAACTTATCATCTCTATCTCAGCCCAATTTTCCAATCATCTACAAGGAAAGAATTGAATCTTCTAGATCTTTCAATTGGCATATTGTTCTTTCCAGAGAGGAAATCCCAACATTGGAACACCCAAAACTTTGGATTCAATAATAGAGTTCCATTCACACTATGTGAAGATGCCACCTATGGATGGGTGTGATAATACCTATTAAGAACATTGCTTAGAACAAAAGTTGAAACATACAACATAGAATCAATGAATTTATAACCTAAAGTTATGATTTTTAGAGTTACAATCAAAATTTGTCTTTTTTGTTTTAGGGTTTATCAGAATAGAGTTAAAAAAAAATAGCTGCTCTATCTTTTTGTTTGGACTAAATACTTGAGTTGAACTCCAAATAGGAGCATAACATCTTTGATATGGACCTAAAAATGATTTATAAGTGCATATCAATTATGGGAAGTGTGTCATGATGAGGTTTTTAAACTAGGAAAAATTTGGTTTCCACACTACATTTTACACTTTTTAAAACACATTGATAATGCCCATGCTCAAGTTTTCAAATCATTGAGTATGGTTTAATGGACAATCAATTTTCTTGTTGGGCAATCATCATATTGAATCTTATGGATACAAGAAGTATGCATGTTGTGTAGCTAGGCATCAATCTTTGGGTCCAATCAATTGTAATAGGCATGAAGTCCATGTTGTGGAAATTCAGAATTTCAAAAGAATAGCAATGTTGTGTGATTGGTATCTCCAAATGCATCTTATCTCTTTAAACCTCAACTTGTTCTCCCAAATGTTTTGTATCTATGGTGAAACACCCGATGGAGGGGGAGTGCCATAAATATGTTGTTTCACCTTCTATCAAATGAGACTATCATACTTAACAAGTTGAATTTGGTAGTTAGAAACTAGATTTTGACAAAATCTGTCATCCATGGAAGAGGACTAAGTTTGTAAAGCAAGAAAAGTATGGTAAAAGGGAAATGTAAAAGTTGCTTCACCCATTATTATTAGAGCCTCATCACAGTCTCAAGTTTTCTTACATGAACAACATCATTCATTTCTAAAAATACTTTTGAACTATGTATAAATAGAGATGACTAACTATATACCAATCTTACACAAAAGCCAACAAAGTCTCTCGATGTAAAATTTACTGTAACCTTCAAAAACTTCTTTTTCCTATAACATCAAATGCTCACTAGAGACTTAATTGCAAATTAGGCCTAGTAGGACAACAAGTTGGGTTTACCAATGAAATGAACACTTAGAACTTTGAAACTAGAACTTCACTTGAATGACAATGAGTGACAATTCCACTTCCACTAGCCATCTATTGTACAACTTTCTCATGTAAAGAGATGTCTACCAAATTGTGCAACAATAACATCTATGTCAATACACTCAAAGGTCAGATACCAATTCCTTGTCACCTCTTCATTATAATCAAGTTACATACATGATAGGAGATCCTAAAAGTAATGGGGGTCTAGTACTAGAGATCTTAATAGGGTTAAGGGGCAGTTCCCTAGTGGGTTTTGTGTGTGTGTGTGGGGGGGTGGGGGGGGGGGGGGGGGGGGGGGGGTTCATGATGCATGACAGGGTTGAGGGACACAATCTAAATTAAACCCATTTATTTCTTATTATAGGGCCACATCAGCCTTATGCTCAAAAAAAGAAGAGGAAGCCTCATGTTATAAGATTAGAACCACAAGATCCATAGGATAATGTTGAAGATATTCACAATGTGCCTAGTAGCATCGTGACTATCTTCGGCATTCTCCTGTGGCTCTTGTGGAATATTCAAGGATTGCAAGTTATTCTTCAATCAAGAATTATCTTTCAATTGAGCACGCAAGGGAGATCAAATAGCGAAGATGCTCTGTTAGCTTTTAATATGCTTCATAGATGAGATTGCATTATATGAGATTCATTACTACACTCAAGAATGGGTTCATCTTCAATCTTCAGAAGATTGAAGATGAGCTCATTCCTGACTATAGTAATGAATCTCAAAGATCCTTCAACCTGAGCATATCATATTCTTTAGACAATCTTTTTGAAGCTACACTAACATTGTATCCTTCAAGTGTTTGATTCTTCATCTTTCTTCTTTATTATTATATAGAACAATTCTTATTGTTTAAGTTTTTTAGCATCAATTTGTAATTTCAGTCAAAAATCTCTATATATCTTTTCTTGCTAGACAGGGTTGCTTAGTTTTTATGTAAATGTCTTTGCTTTTGCAGCTTGGACTCACCACCAGTGCTCTTTATACTGCAGTGGCGGTGGCCATATTGGCCTTGTTTGTTCAACTTCTGGGCTCTTCTATTTAGAAGGGGATCTTTGTTGGAGGTTTTGGAATAGTATTGTTGACTCTAGTTGGTCATGAGGTAATTAATATTACTTTATCGTACCATCAGAAGGGGCTCCACCTTAGCTATGGTGTATTTTTAATAGTTTCTTCAAGTGTTTGATTTTTTAATGTGTGCTTTGAGTTTTAGACTTTAGTTTATACCTACCAACAACAAGACTACTTTGCGTCATTAGAATCATGAATAAGGAATGCAGAGGTAAGCTTTTTTAGGTTTTTGTTGAGAAAATGTTGATATTAAAGTAGTGGTGCTACTTGGCATTTTATGAAAATTTGTTTGGTGTGTAATTTAAGATTTGAAGAAAACTATTGAAAATTTTCTTGTCCTTCCTATTTTATGCAAATTAAATATGAGATTCATTGTTACTTGACTCCTCTACAGTTTTCAATAACCACTAGGATACTAAGAGCATATCTTCTTGGAATGTTGGTATCATGATATGAACTTTCTATTATAGGTAATGTGCTTTACATGTTTTCATCAAATAAAATATCACAATAAATAGTAAATTGTCTCCATCCAGGTTGACGTCTGGTAAAAATCACAGCATTGATATTGTTATTTTTCATTTGAGGAAACTGAACATTGGCTCACTTATATGTGTCATGAATGATATTTGCAGGAAGGTCTCTTCTTTATTCTAGAGTCCCCTAGGTGGTTATTGAATAACATTTTTTTCCTAATAATTTCCTCATGGTTAGTGTTTTATGTGAATTGTTAGTACTTTTAGAATAAGATTTTTTTATATATAGCTTATGCCTGGTGCAAGAAACCAGATTTTGGACATGTTACATGCTTATTAGCTGACAACGCCATATTAGATTTATGTAGGTAGTTAGCAAAGTGAGCGAATCTATGAGAAACTCAATCCATGATTCCAAAGCATAATTCTACTTAGTGGTTTTAGTTTAGAGAATCCATTTTACATCCCAATTGATTATATAATTCACTTGTAGGCAAAGGTTGGACAAGAGAAAGAGTTTACAGCAGCTTTGCAAACCCTTTAAGGAAAAGATTCTGATGTTTCTGTTGAGGCAGCTGAAACCAAGGTCTTTGCTAAGTTTTTTCTAATATATATGTAATTCTGAGTTAGTTATGTTACATAGATAGTTTAAATTTTAATTTTTGTATTAATTATCTCATCTATTATAAAATAGATATAAGCTTTGTCAATAAAAATCCTATCCACTATTTTAAATTGAATAGTTTGTAAAAAGAAGTTTGAATTGGCTACTTGCTGAATGTCCCTGATCTGAGACCACTTCATCTATAGATGTTGAATCAGAGCATATTGTCAAAGATGCTCTTGATAAAGTTTCTCAAGATCTCATATATTTTTTTTTTGCATATCATCTTTGTATTATGAAAGTTGTAGACGATTGGCTAAGCTCCACCTCCTAGCAGTTGCACATGTATTAAGATTCATATTTCATTATAGTTGTAGGGATTTTTATTCTTATAATTTTTTTATTTTTTTAATGTCAATATAGATTTTTTAGGGAGTATTTTAGATCACTGTGAATGTATCTATTATAGAAAAGAAGGTAGAATAAGGTAATTAATTTTATATGACAAGATAGATAGACG
This sequence comes from Cupressus sempervirens, assembly GCA_028749045.1. Lineage (NCBI taxonomy): Eukaryota > Viridiplantae > Streptophyta > Pinopsida > Cupressales > Cupressaceae > Cupressus > Cupressus sempervirens. The sequence goes on from CM053783.1 coordinate 129,040,798, forward strand.
TATTATGATCATAAAGTAAAATAACAATCTCTATCTTGTTATAGAGGGCCAAAATAAGAGTTCTAACCAAACGCAAGTTTTCTTTTATGGAGTGTGTAATATGTGCTACAGCTTATGTTCATTGCCCAGTTTGTGCATATCTAGCAACCATGGCTTTTGATGACCACATTACGTTTAGGCATCCTGTCAAATAGTTCATGTAACTTATCTCTGCTTCCATTTTGCAAGCATGTCTAATTTAAGAAATCGATAAACTACAAATAATAAATTATGCAACAAAATGAGAAAGAACAATATGTTCTATTGACGTACCTAGGAATAGACATTATGTCATGGGACTCAACCAACAATATATTTGTACCAAGTATAGTGCTCTATAATGGTATTGTTCATACAATGTTGATATTTACTCGAGAAGACTATTTTTATTTAGTTTTATTTGCCAAATTTCCTTTTCAATTTGATTTTGAGCTAGTGATGCTTGAGACTCAAATGCCTACAAATTCTTCATGTAGTGTCCATTCTCAAGCCTTGATCACTAGGCGAGCTCCTAGCTCTTATTACAGTTTGCTTACTGCAATGTCACATCTAGTTTGCATGTGATTCTACTAACCTTAAGGATCCTTAACCACGAAAAATAATAGTCTCCTCTACCCAAGATAATACAACTTTGTTTGGATTTAAATAAGAAAATCACAAGAGCATTATTAGTGAGGATTTGTGTCTACTCAGAAACTTCTTATCTAAGAAAACCTTCCTGAGGATTGTGAGCTTGTTTATTTCTCCTTTATGTCAAAGGTTCAATGCGAGCATGTTGCTAAGAGCCTGCCCAAGGTTATACAAATGTAAAGTGAATTGGCTTTTGATTGCCTCTTTTATTAGATTAGATTTACCTATGGGGTGTAGAGCACATGGAGAGCTTGCCCATTTATTTAGAGTTTTTCTTTCTAATCCTTTTCCTAAATATCATATCATAGAAAATACAAAGAGCTCACACAAGTTTGTATGATTAGTTACTATAGATGTTTTTTAGGCATTCTATAAAATAGTTCACATGGTTTGCATATGATGTAACATTTTGCATGCATCCTACACTCTCTCATCCAAATGATGATGCTAAAAGACACACACAATCAAATCCAAAATGAACTTGCACTACAAATGGATTGTGAAAATCCGATATTGTTAATTTTGCATGCATGTCCACTAGACAATCAAAACTTAAACATATAAATATTCAAATCCAAAATGAACTTGCACTACAAATGGACTATGGAAATCTGATATTGTTAATTATGCATGCATGTCTGCTAGGATGTGCAAATCTGATACTGTGGAAATCTGATACTGTGGACATGCATGCATAATTAACAATATCAGATTTCCACAGTCCATTTGTAGTGTAAGTTCATTTTGGATTTGATTATTTATATGTTTAAGTTTTGGATTTGATTGTGTGTGTTTTTTAGCATCATCATTTCAGATCACTCTTTGTAATCCATCATCAGTCGGATGAGAGAGTGCAGGATGCGCGCAAAATGTCATATCATATGCAAGGCATGTGAATTGTTTTATAGAATGCCTAAAAAAAAATTACACCTAGGTGTTGATAGGAATTTCTACCTTCATTGGTCAAAATTTCTACCTTCATTGGTCAAAATTTTCTACCTTCATTGGTCAAAATTTCCACCTTCATTGGTCAAAATTTCCTTGTAGCATTGGTCAAAATTTCTACCTTCATTGGTCAAAATTTTCCACCTTCATTGGTTGAAATTTCTACCTTCATTGGTCCAAATTTTCTACCTTCATTGGTCAAAATTTTGTCAGCTTCTTGGTAGAACTTTCCCCATGGCTTTGGAAGGTTTTCAACCAATAGGTTGGTCAAAATTTTTGACTCAAATTTGGTCAAAATTTTGACCAATAAAGGTCAAAGAATAGGCCCAAATGTACTGGTGTTTTCAAACTCGAGGCATACCTTGTAGGCTTGGGAGAAGTCTTCATCCTCTTCACATAAATCTTTGAAATCTTCTATTCCATTGCTTTGTAGTTGCACTTCTTGGACAGTCAAAAGCTTTCTACTCAAGGAGTTTGCTACCTTGTTGAGCTGTCCCTTCTTGTGTTTGATTATAAATGTGAAATATTGTAGATACTCCATCCACTTCAAATGCCTATTACTAAGCTTCTCTTGAGTGTTAATGTAACTCAAAGCCTGATTATCTGTAAAGACAACAAATTCTTTGGGTAGGAGGTAATGTCTCCAGTTCTTGAGAGATTGTATTAATGCATACAACTCCAAGTCATAAGTTGAATATTTCTTCTTTGCCTCATTGAGTTTCTCACCAAAGAATGCCATAGGTCTTCCTTCTTGACTCAATACACCCCCTATTGCTACATTACTTGCATCACATTCAAGAACGAATAATTTATCAAAAGTAGGTAAGACTAAAATGGGTTTTACAACTACCTCTTGTTTCAATGTTTGAAATGTCTTTTCTACTGCCTTAGTCCATTTGAACTTTGTTTTCAGCCCTCCTTTAATGGTGTCTAGTATTGGTGCACAAATCACACTAAAATTCCTAACAATTTTTTTATAAAATTGTGCCAAGCCATGAAAACTTCTCACTTCAGTCCCTATTCTAGGAGTAGGCCAATCCAAGATTGCCTCCACTTTTCTTGGGTCCATTTTTAGATTGCCCTTGGACACTAAAAAGCCCAAATAAACTGATTCTTGTTGCATGAATACACACTTTTCCATATTAATGGCTAGTTGTTCTTCCTAAAGTCTCTTCAGGACGAACCTTACATGTTCTAGGTGCTCTTCTTTTGTCTTGCTAGAGATGAATATATCATCTAGATACACTACCACAAATCTACCTATGAAGTCCTTCGAAACCTCATTCATTAATCTCATGAAAGTTCTTGGGGCATTTGTAAGCCCAAATGGCATTACAAGCCATTCATACATGCATCTGTGGTTTTAAAAGTGGTCTTCCATTTATCACCCTCCTTGATTATAATTTGGTGATAAACACTCTTTAAATCCAGCTTAGTAAAGTACATAGAAACTCCTAAACAATCCATCAAGTCTTCTGTTCTTGGAATAGGGAATCTATACTTGATGGTGATCCGGTTAATAGCCCTTGAATCTATACAAAACCTCCATTTTCCTCCTTTCTTTGTTGCTAAGACCATTGGGACAAAACATGGAGTAATGCTTTTCTTAAACAATGCTTGATCCAATAATTCTTGCACTTGTCTTGCCACTTCTTTATTTTGATCTAGAGTAAGCTTATAGGCTACTTTGTTAAGCAAAGAAGCACCAAACACAAAATCAGTTTGATGGCTGATTGATCTTTTAGGTGGTAGTATTTTTGGTTTACCATCTAAAATAATATCCTTGAAATCATCAAAAATTTGTTGCACTTCAAGAGCTATTAGCTGCAATTTCATCTCTTCCTCCTTTGGTTTCACCATAATGACACATCCTATGGTCTCCTCATCTTGTAAAGGTTACAAGAACTCTTTGTCACTACTAACACACTAGGTGTCTTAGACGTTTCCCCTTCATTCTCTATTAAGGACTGAATTTTGAAAGTCCTTCCATCTTTCTTGAAAGAAATGGCATTTTCTTCTCCATCATAGATCACCTTGCTATCAAATTGCCATGGTCTTCCCAATAGAAGATGGAATGCATCCATGGGTAAGACATCACAAAGTACTTTGTCTTTATAAGCTCCAAAAGAAAACTCAACCCATGTCTATTCATTAACAAGTACACTTTTCTCTTGATTCAACCAAGTCATCTTGTAGGGATTTGCATGGGGAACCTTTGTAAGTTTTAGCTTCTTTGCTACCTCCTCTGATATAATTTGATCTGTACACCCTAAATCCACTATGACCTTACAAAATTTACCTTGAATCTTGCACCTAACTCTAAAAAGAGCTCTCCTCTACTTAGGTTCACTTGGATTAGGCTTCCTTATGAATATTGTTGTCACTTAGATTTGCACCCTTGTCTAGAGCCTATGCATGAGGACAACCTAGTGAAACATGGAAACAACCTCCAATCTATGGGACTTGAACTATGAGTTTGAGTCTTCAGAGAAGGCTGACTTCCTCTTACTATCAGGGTGCACCTAACTACTCTTAGAGGGGAAAAGGGAGAAGGAGAGCATGAAACAAATCTACCTAGCCTAATCTAAAGAGGCGATGCACCAAAATAGAGTGTTCAGACCAATCTTTGCCCATATATGCACTATTGAACCAGAATGAAACTAAGGATATACACATTCAGACTTGCTTTAATCAAATAACCACATGCAGATCAAGATGATCAAGATGAATGTCACAAGGAAAGAGAGATTCACTTATATACCATTCACAAGCCAACAGAGATATAGTCATGCAGATTATGGACTTTCACAAAATAATGGCGAAGGCAAAGAGTTCTTGCACTTTCATACCAATGGTCCAAGGAGATAAAATAGAGAATCATACAGTTTAGAGGCATAGGGGAATTTACATTAGAATTGCAGAGCAATAGTAGAGAAAAGCTAGAGAAAGGTCCGACCACAACAAAATCTACAAAAGTTGTCTTTATAGTTTAGGCATAACTGAGATCTCTTCTAGCTGAAGTGACTTTGTAGCTACCTACCATTAAGTCCTGTAGAGGACAATCAAGGGGAAATATGATCTGGATGCAGATCTAGACACAATGATTTGGAACAGGGCACTGAGAAGATCAAAATGGCACCATAACTATACTCTGACCTAGTAGATGGATCAAAAGATGGGTGGTGGAGTGTTATTCTTGTTCTGCATTCATTTCATGGTAGTTGGAATTGATCATGAAGATTAGATCGTGCAACAAAATCGATTACCTTCATTTTTTTTTTGGGTTGTGAATCAGCAGAGTTAGTGAGTCAACCTGTTTCTGTAAGCAGGATGCACCACATGGACCAATAGCCTCTTTTTATTTTTCCACCTCACGAAAGTCCTACATAGTTGACCATCTCTTCATCACTAACTGTGCCAACTCCTCAAACTCTAGCTGTGACGATTACACTAACTGCCAGCCATTAACTATCAACCTTGGCGAGGCCTGCAAGACACGTGTCACCAAGGCGCTATGTCACTATGGTTAAAATTCTCATAGTTCTCCATAGCGAGATAGCGCCCATCGTTTATCTTTCTTAATTTGATGATCGTGGATACTCGTTGTGTTTTGTGCTTTGCTTTTCAACTTTTGGGCCTGTGAAACATTGTTAGCACACCTGGTATCTACTTGGCACAACCTAGCATCATCCTTGAGGTTCACAAGATAACACGAGCCCACTTGACATGTTTCATCGAGGTGCTATGTCGCTAACATATATAGTGTGAAACTTTCAATAGTGCGATAATTCCAACCATCGATCTTCCTGAAATCTGACGATCGTGAAGACTCATCGTAGTACTATTCTTGTTCTTACCCGGGCCCATCATACCTAGCACCATCTCGGCAATTGCACCACATTCTAATGAAACATGGCAATCCTTGGCATATATACCTTGGCGAGACCTGGCCTCCTGATCCACATGGTGAAAGGGTGCTATGTCACTATGGTTAAAATTCTCGCAGTTCTCCATAGCGAGATAGTGCCTACCGTAGATCTAGCTTAGATCTACGGTGGTCCACAAAACTGTACAACTGCATCTCGAGCTGGCTGAATGGACCAATGAAAAAATGCCACTATATTCTGACCCGTCTAACAACTACCATAGAGGATGAGATGTACTATCACTTTCAAGAAGGGCAGGCCCATTACATCATCTATGCCATGCATCACCAAGGCGTTATGTCGCTATGGGTATCTATCATGCAACTCTCAATAGTGACATGATGCCAACCGTGGATCAAATTCACATCTATGGTGCTCAAACTCTTTGCAAGACTGCATACCTAGGACCCACCAACACGTGGCAGAAGGGCACTATGTCGCTAATGGTGAGAAGCTCATATTTTTTGATAGCGCCATGGTGCCCACCGTGGAACTGGAAAAACCCAGCACCAGAGAAACAATTGAGAAAAAGGGGACCCACCAAACATGCGAAAAAAGGGTGCTATGCCGCTAACGTGTCAACCATGCAACTTCCCATGGCAAGATACTGCCAACCATAGATATTCTTTAGATCTGATGATGGAAGACTTGCAGGCCACAGAACATATTATAAGGTTTGATCGGGTATTTAAAATAATATTAACTATACACACTAGCCATTGGCGGGTAAAACATTTGAAATTTGAATCTTGGTAGGGCGTAAAAAATGATAACAAATACCTTTCTAATCATCAAGTTCTCAACCATTTCTAATTCAAGTTTCCTAACTTCATTAGTGTTTGAGCTGCCACCATCTTCTTGAGTATAAGCCACTCTCTTCTCATTACTAGAGGTTGATGGTTTATCAGGACACCTATAGGTAGGATGCCCAAGCTATCCACATTTATAACACTTCATGGTGGCAAAGTAGGAGTTGCTCCTTCCTGCTCCTCTTCCTCTACCAAAAGATCCCATTTTTCTAAATTCAAAACTTTGTTCCAAGAGTCTACTTTCCCCTTGTTTCTTAATTTTCCACCTCTACTAGAACCACCTCTTTGACCACTTCTAGAATCTCTACCTCTTCCTCTATTCTTGGAAGTATAGTTCTACTTTCTTTTTCCTTTCTCTTCCACCTTTAGTGCCATTTGATAGCACTGATGAACTATTTTAGGAGTAACAAGGCTCATTTCTTCTTGAATAGGTCATTTGAGTCCATTTAGATATCTTCCCAACTTGATACTTTTATCTTCCACCACTTTAGACCTCAAGCATAGCTTTTGGAATTCTTTAGTATAAGAATGCACATCCATGTCTTTTTGCCTCAGATTTTGCCTCCTCCCATGTAGCTATATTTCATAGTCTTTAGGAATGTAGGTTTGTTTGGTTTTAGCCACCATTCCTTTCCAAGAAGTAATAGGACCTTTTCCATCTTTTTCTCTCTTTGTTTGCACAAATTTCCACCAAGTGAGAGCAATGCCTCTCAACATTGACCTTGCCACCTTAACCTTCTGAGCATCAAATACACCATCACATTCAAAATGGTTCTCCATTCCTTCAATCCATTCCATGATGAGATCAAGATCCATCTTGCCACTAAATAGAGGAATGCCTTCTAAAGCTTTACTATTTATTACTTTGATTGCCTTCAGGAAACACTCTTCTGGTAGTATAGGATTTGGTGTTGGAGTTTCTTCTTCCAACTCAATGTCTTTCTCTTTAGCCTCCTTCTCTTCTTTCTGGTCCATCCTGTCCTTGACTTTATCTTTAGTGTCTTGGACCTCGCTCAACAACTATTCTACTTGTGCCAATATTTCTCTCAAGGATCTATTGTCTTCTTCTTGCTCTTCTACCTGCTTATCCAATTCAGCATTGGTTACCATTGTGCTGGAATCATCAGATTCACTAGGTGACTACAGTTACCTTTCTTTGCTCTTTCTTTGTCCCACACCATTATAGGCTTTGATACCAATATGACGGGGAGAGTTAAGGACAGACTAACCAGTATATGGCACTAATCCACACTAGGATCTTGGTGTTGTAGTAACACATAACTTTTTCTATAGAATCTCCTACTCCTTAGAAGATCCCTTGACCTTCCCTAACCTTCCCACTAGGTGAAATGATCAAATCTTGCTCCATGATTCACTTATCTTCCTAGGAATGCAAATCTTCCAAAAAGGAATATGTAGGTTTAGCAAGGTTCTATAGTACTCCCTAGTACAAAATAGGATTTGATGAGTTTTAAGATGTTAATGGAACACTTTTAGTATTCTTTAATAGATGGTAACAATGGTTTCATACCCAATTTCTTCACAAAAGGGCTACTAGAAGAGCCCTAATTAGGCCTCCACCTGGATTTATAGGGTTGATAATTCTTTTTCCTTAGAGATTCAACACATATATCCTTAATATCATTTTTTCCATACAATCCATACTCAAATATTTTTGAGGTTTTAGGATGCCAAAAGGTCGTACAACAATAATGGTGAAAATGAGGGTTTTGGAGGGTTTAAAGGGTTGCTTTCTATCTCCACTTTTAAGAAACCTTACCCAACTCACAAAAACTTCTCCTCTTAAATATAACATGTTTACATACTAATATTCCTTCCCTCAAAAGGGTAAGCCATTATTCTTCTTTCTTTTCTCTTGAGAGCTCTTTCTTTGTTGACTTTTCCTAGTTGGGCATTGCCTAGGTCGTCTAGGGCTTTGTCAAAGAATTAGCTGAACATTTTTTTCTGGGACCTTTCTTGCATTATGTTACACCTTAGGTGATTTAGTATTGTAATCCAACAGGCCATGGAAATCTCACAGTGGAAAAAAGAGCTACAACCCTTTCACTATGGAGAGCTCCAAAATGGACAACACACAGTCAACTTTAAAGAAATTTACAAAAACCTTATAAAACTTGGTTACATATCTGACATAATGCATGGATAATTAAGAGTACACAATATAAAAACTATATCATCCAACCAAATCATAGTCACAATGAAAAATTGTTCCCAAACAAGGAAAAAGTCAATATTATTGCTGAAAAAACTTGCATAGATTGTTGAATTTGTACTGCAGAAGTATCAAGACAATAACCAACCCTTGGCTTAGGGTTTTTCCAGCCTTAAATATAATCTCCCCTTTGGTTTTTTAATAGGTTAAAGGCTATTTTAAATCCATTTAACAAGTTAGATTCTTGCAAAGAAAATAATTGCTTAGCAACTTTGAAAGTTGCTAACAACTTTGGAGCAACATTTTGTTGCCCGAACAAGTTTTTCTACTCAACTATTAAGGCCATTGCTAGGTCTTCCCAAGGAATTATTGGGCTTTATAACTCCATCAAATTACCTCATCTAAGACATCCAAGCTCTTAATGCCATCTATAGCATATGGTGACAATTTTTGCAAAACATTGTATTGTCTAATCATTTTGGCCTTTCAAGCACATAATCCACCTTGGAAGGTCTTATAATGCACACATATGCCAAAAATGTAATAAAAATTCATAACTTAACCTTTCACCAACATGAAAAAACAAAGATCTTAGAATGGTACCAACCTAAGGTCAAGATACCATTCCCATCAAAGACCAAAGAGGAATCTCTAAAACCTATCCTAGCTTAGACACACAAGCATGAGCTATATGCTCTTATTGTATTCACATAATTCTTATTTTGAGTTCATCACACCAAAAATGAAATGGTGGGAGCCTTTGAAGGGTGCTCCTACACAAAGTATATAGAATATGGACTCATGAGGTTCATTAGATGGGGTTTGGGTAATGTTAGTAGTAGGAGATGTAGATCAAAATTGGATGGATTTAATGAATGAGAGGGTTCAAATCATGGTAGGAGATGGAAGGGTATTTATAGGATGGGTTTTAATAATGGTATGAAATGGAAGAGGATCTATAAAGTGGGTGGATCGAAGAGAGATGATAGTTATGGAAGATGGAAGATGAATGATTGGTGTGGGAGATGGAAAGGTTTTTGCACTAGAAACTTCACATGATGTAATTAGATGGTATGAATCATCAACTTAACTTGGACATGGATATTATATTGGCTTCCTCCTAAAACTCCTTAGAGACTGGGTGTTCCTTGTAAAATAGTTAAAAACAACATTTAGGGAACTTTTTATTATTAGTGTCATAGAAATTAAGAAACAGTATTTCAAAGCCAATTTATTATTGTACTTTTAAATTTTTTTACCTCAGTGTTCTTGCTCCTAGCCTCACACCTCTAGAAGAATGAGTACTCTATGGTTTTATCATACCACTTGTTGCACCCTAAATTGTATATTGTTTACATATCAATCTAGAGTGTTCTATTAATAACAACATTTACTTTTATAATATTTAGGCAATTGAATAATAACATGTCAAAATGTAAACAAAAAATCTATGTCTCCTCTCCACCAAAGAACATAATCATTAAATCATATATGAGTTTGAAATCCCCACCTTTGTATGAACGTAAAAAGTATTCCAACAATGTACAAATGAATGAGATGATAATCCATTTTGAGTTGCCTCACTATTCACCCCATCACATATGCATTGACAATTAAAACAAAAATGTTGATCAGCCCTTGAAGACTGTAATGATGCATATGATGATGATGGAGCTCCTACATGATGTGATAACCCTAAAGGTGCATACGATGATGGTTGAGGTGTTGTAGGTGAAGTAATACCACCTAACTGTGAGTTGTGCTCAATGATGTAGCTACATGAAGAGTTTGTAAATCAATAGACTCCTTTATGATTGTTGGGAACACATCATGAGTCATGGCTTTTCATGTTGTACATATCCTCTCACGTTGTGGTACTACCCTATGAGCCATAGGCATATCCACCATAGAGCATCTCACTCTACCTTGGAACTTATGGATGTCAAAGTAATTTGGCTTCTTACCAAGGATGAAATCATATTGTAGTCTTCTCAAAAAATATAGAGGTGCCTCATGATTATTAGATGGTGGTAGGTTAAATACAATATACCACCTATCCCAAAAATGTGATCTCATCCTTGTATGAGTGAACCAATGAATAGGAAAAGTTTTGGTTATGTCTAATAGGGAGTTAGTAGAAATAAAATCAGTGAAAAGAGCACATATACTACCTTCCTTTATGTCCTTATCTTTCATTTACTGATATGATAATTCATGAACATAAAATGCATGATGCCTATCCCTCCCTAAACCCCATTTCATAGCATCCCTACACACCTCATTCACATTTTGGGCCATTTGTTCAAGTGTATTCACTAGTGTTGAGTGGTGAGAAAGAGTAGATGACCTCAACTTGTTGACCATTTTTTTTTAATGTGAGTGATATTTTGTGTAAAGTAGTTTAGGAGGTCCTCTTGCATAGTATTTAAATGATGTACTGGTATGCAAAAAGGGTTTATAGGTAGTGGTGGTTGTTAAATAGGAACATTGACTAGAGGGTTTTATACCTGTGATGTAGCAGGTGGAGGGTTTTGTAATTGTGTCACAACAAGTGGAGTGTTGTGTGGATGTGCCATTGCAAGTAGAGGGTTTGATTGTGTTGTTTGTGCTGGAGGTGGTCTTTTAGCACTATCTCATTTTCTTGGATTTGTTGTTTCATCTAATTGATGAGGTATATTAATGTCTTAATTTTGATATATTTTTCATAGTTTGGACTTACTCTTTGTGCTTTGTCAAAAAAATTTCCAAAACATTTGTGTAAATATCTTGTGAACTTATGCTAGAGATAGCTAGAACTTACCAAACCTATGGGTAGTTTGTATGACATACTTTACTTAATATTATACATAGAATGTAGTATTTCATATAAATATCTTACACTATGTTCTAAGATTTGAATAAGAGTAGGAATCTTATCTTGCATATATGTTCTAGATGTTTCTAAATTTTAGGAAAATGAAGAGCAACACAAAGGGTGGTGATTGCTTCATTAAAGGAAGAGGATGATGGAGATAAATCATGACAAGGAAAGTGCAGTTCAGTTCCTACAGATAAGCCACACCTACAGAGGAGTTACTATTCCAAAAAATCTAGGATACAACTTGCTATATTTCTTGCAAGTTGTTATTTAGTTGCTTAGTAATTAATGTATTGTGTCATGGTTGATCTGCTGCCTTTTTTTCTACTGATGTTTGTTCAAGAATTTTATGTCATGTTTTTAATAAGTATCCAATCCTCTATGTAATGGACTTGGATCATCTTAGTAAGATAATGAGAAAATAGACAATGTTGGTTTAAGATTTAGAAGTTACTCTTTTTCTATTCTTCATGAATTATTTAGTTGATGTAATCAAAGACGGATTTTAATGAAAGAGTGATTTGGAATACTTGTTGTGTTCATAGTTATTTGAAACCAAACAAGGGGGACCAATTGGGAGGTGGAATCAATTTAGGTAGAGTAGATTAATTCTTTGCAATTTCCTATTTTCAAGATGGATTTACTATATTAGTCCTGCAACATTGTTATTGTGAAAGTTCCTACAACACTTGTAGAAAATGATCGTGATAGATGTTTTGAGTTGTTAACTAGTTTAAGTTCATTTTCCAAATCTTTTTATAGTTATCTATTGTTACCCTAAGTGTGTTTACGATTTTGTAACAATAGTATAGATTATTTTCATGCATTTTACTTTCTTGTAGCATAGGTCTTAAGACTCTTAAAGGAAATTAGTGCACATACCATGCTGACCTTTTTCAAGTCCTATGTCCCTGGGTTGACAATTCAAGTGTATTTCATGATGGAATAGGTAGTCTTCAAAATATATTTAGTATCCTTGAGAGATACAATGGTGTGATTATTTTCATCTATTATGAAACTGTACATTTTTGGCGTCATTGCTAGGGATGGTGTCAAGCTAGGAACATTTTTTTGGGTCATAGTTTTTTTAGTTAAGTTTTTTTAGAAATTTGCAAAGTGTGAAGAATTCAATTGCATGCATCGAAGAGGAAGACAACAAAATGAATATGGTAGATTTCTTCCATGGGAGTCTATTAATTTGAATGAAGAAATTAAAGAAGAAGTTGAGTTGCCTTTTGAGGACACAAGCCTTGATTTTCCTATAGGATCTTCCTCTAGAGAAAAAACCTTGGACACAAGTGGTCTTCATCCTTTTGCTAAAATTTTGGCTAGCTTTCTTGATAGTTATGGTCCAAATCCACCTATTGTTAACAATCCCATAGCCAACTCTCCTTTTCAACAACAACCCCATAATAAAATACCTCTACTAATGGCACAACTTACTTTTCTATTTCCTTTCCTGAGCCTCATAACCAATGCTAATCTCAAAAATATACTTGTAGCTACTCTTCCAAAGTTTTATGGCCTTGTAATCAAGGATCCTAATACTTTCTTGTTTGTGATTAACATACTCTATCATAGCTTTGACTATAAGACTGATGCCCATAAGCTCAAGTTGTTTCTAGAAACACTAAAAGAATCAACCTTATGATGGTTCATGGGCTCAGGAGCCAATGCAATAGGTACCTAGGATGAAATGCATACTCTATTTTTGGAGAAATACAAAGAGTATTGCAAGGGGAATGATCCAAGAGGAGACGATATCTTTAGAATATCACAAAAGGAGGATGAAATATTGGAAGACTATCTTTCACATTTCTTGTATACATTGTAGAAGAACCCCCAACATGTACTAGTGGAGGATTCATAGAAACTAGTCTTCTTAAGAGGGGCAAATGATAATTATCTAGAAGCATTAGACCTGATGGATGGTAGTGATGTATATCAATCCTCTTGGGATGACCTCAAGAAAATATATCTTAACTACTCAAGGTCAATTATGAAGAAAGGTAGAGGATACTAGTCCACAGCCACTAAAGGGATCAGTCAAGGTATTTCAAAGCTTGAGATATCTAAGCTACTCTTAGATTTCAAGCAGAACATCATAAATGATGTTGCTACACATCTTGACACAATGAATGCAAAGAAGAAGCATGCAGAAGATGAATCATGAAGGGTAGAGTATTATCCTCACTACCATAAATGAAAGCAAGACTATGCATGTAAACTATTAGCCAACCCAGAGAATCAACAATTACCAATAGAGTACATGAAGATAGATGGGGACAATGATTAAGTGTTCTTCATTACTCAATGTTGACCATGGGCTTCAAGACAAGGAATGCCTCAAGATCCTCTACAATTTTCAAATCCTTACTTACAATAGTTAATGGCAACACCAACACTATCAAAATCCTTTTCAGTACTCCCAACCTTCCTGGAAACACCAACAAAACAACTAGTGGCCTAACTAGCAATATAACTAGTGGTAAAACCAACAAAATAACCAATGGTAGGATTACCAGAATCAATGACAACCACCACAAGGAAATTGGTAGCCTAATAAACAATGGAGGGGGCCTCTACAATGGCCTAACAAAAATATTAGTAACCCACAACTACCACCTGTAGTCCAAAAACTTTCAATAATTCCACCTCTTATAGAAAATAATGTTAATCCTAAGCCAACCCAATTGCCTACTCAGTCTCAGCCAAATCTGAACAAGCAATAACACCAACAAATGTATATTACTAATACTTTGTAATGCCCTACATATTCACTAGAGGTACTTGATATCCATTTAAGATTGTGTACAACTTTTCCTACACCATAATACCCTATTATTACAAAAATTGTAGACACTCTTGTAACACCCCTTCCATAAGTTACATTGCCAAATACCAACCCACCAACTAATGTACCTAGTAGGACTACTGATCATACCACCATGAATCCTCCTTTTCCACTTAGGCTAAATAAAGAGAAATCTATATCCCAAGAGGAAGAGACATTTGACATTATTGAGCAACTAAAAAATATGCACATATGAATTCCTTAGTTTTAAGCTGTCAAGGATGTCCCTCTTTTTGGAAAGGCTATTAAGGAAGCTTTCCTTTAAAAGCCATGGTGGAAGAAGAAAGATCCTGAAATAGTCTATGTTGTCAGGAAATTAGCAAATATCATGTTAGGGAAGGTAGGGATACCAAAGTATTTAGATCTTGGTAGTCTAGTAGTTAACCTGATCATAAATGGATAGGCTATGAAATATGCTTTAGTTGATCTAAGAGAAACAATAAATGTGATGAGTAAAGATACAATGCATAGGTTATGTATGGAAGCCTTAAGAGCATCAACCATGGTGTTAAAACTTGCAAATAGTTTAACTGTCACTCCAGATGGTCTCATAGAAGATGTGATAGTGACTTTAGATTCATGGGAATACCCTGCTGATTTTGTTTTCTTATCACCCAAAGTCAAACTTGTTGGCTATCCTATCATATTAGGGAGACCCTAGTTAGCCACCACTAATGCTAAAATTAGTTGCAGATCAAGTAGTATGACAATTTCAAATGGTCAAACCATAAGGAAGCTAGAGCTATATCCACCTACCCAATCCCAACCAGACTTGGGAGAACCTATTTGGCTAGATTTATGAGATGAAGAGGAAGAACTAAATTCTATAGCTTAGCTTATGATGTTACATAGATAGTCCCTTCTAAAGCTATAGGAAGAGGGTTCAATAATTTAGAGTATTCTTAATAATACTTGTGTAGTAGAAAATGATGTATCTAATAGTTCTATGTTGGAACTAACTACATATGAGGAATTTAATGAGAATTATATTTTGCCCAAGGAGCCAGACATTATCCATCAGCTTTTACCATGTGAACAAGAAATAAGTCCAGTCTTTGAAGCTTCTATGGTTGATCTCACAACTACTATTGAGCTATCAAAAGGTCATAATCTCCATGTCAATAACAAACTACCTCCCAAACAGATGAAACAATTAACAAAACCTCTTCAAAAATATGAGAAGGCTTTTGCATGGGACTATGGGGATATGAAAGGGTTAAGTCCTATATTATGCACTCATAGAATATATATCAATGAAGGGTGCCTACCACTCTATCAACCACAGAGGAGGATTAATCCAACACTTAGAGAAATAGTTAAAACTGAACTGCAAAAGTTTCTTGATGCTGGTTATATATACCCTATATTTGATAGTAGATGGGTCTCACCTCTGGATATAGTACCTAAAAAGGGAGGGAAATGATGGATTTTTGTAGATTAAGAAGAATTGAAATAAGACAACCAAGAAGGATCACTTTCCTTTACCCTTTATTGATCAAGTTCTGGACACTCTAGGTGGTAAGAAATAATTTTCTTTTCTTGATGGGTATAGTGGTTATAATCAGATAAGTATAGCTCCAAAAGATTAGGATAAAACCAGATTTACATGCCCATGGGGTACTTTTGCATATTTTTTCATGCCATTTGGCCTTTGTAATGCTCCTGTGACATTTCAAAGAGTTGTAATCAATATTTTTTTTGGTATATTGCATGACTGCATGGAAATATACATGGAAGATTTCACAACATTTGGAGTTACCTTTGAGGAAGTCTTGATGAATCTTGAAATGGTTCTTGTATGATGCAAAGAACATAATCTATCACTTAATAGTGAAAAATGTTTCATGCCCATGCAGGAAAGAGTGGTGCTTGGTCATTTATATCAGCTGCAGGGATACAAGTAGACCTAGCTAAAATAGAGGTAATTCTAACATTGCCTATACAAACAAAACCAAAGGATGTAAGATCTTTTTTAGGTCATGCTATTATAGGCATTTTATAAAAAATTTCAATAAAATAGCTAGTCCTTTGTATACACTATTAACTAAAGAAGCTAAATTCATTTGGACACCCAAATATAATGAAGCCTTCCTATAGCTTAAGAAACTCCTCACCATAGAATTAGTTCTGGAGGGACAAGATTTTCCAATTCCATACTAATGCATCAGACTATGTTGTAGGTGTTGTATTAGGACAAAAGCCTACTAACATTGAAAATTCAATCTACTATATTACCAAAAGCCTCCATAGTCTTGAACTAAACTACATAGTAATTGAGAAAGAACTTTTAGCTATAGTTTATGGATTGAACAAATTCAGACATTATGTAACTAGATATCCTATTTTTGTTCATACTGATCACTCAACTATAAAGTACTTAATGAAAAAAACTGTTGTAACTAGTAGATTGGCAAGATGGCTCTTGTTGTTGTAGGAGTTTGATATTATCATTGTTGATAAGCCAAGCAAGTCCAACGTAGTTGCTAATTATTTATCCAAACTACACATTGCTAATGAAGGTCTGATTCCAATTGAAGATACCTTTCCAAATGAGCATTTATTCCACATAATAACTCATACACCATGGTATGTAGACATAGCAAACTATCTTAATACAAATAGAATGCCCCCACACTTCTCTCACAAAGGCAAGAGGAAGCTAGTAGAGAAAAGTTTTCATTATTCATGGATATATAACAATCTCTTCTATACTGGACCAAATCAAATCATAAGGAGATGTGTTAGGAAGGATGAGATATATGACATACTACATGCCTATCATGACAAACCATGTGGAGGCCATTTTGCAAGAAAAATAATAGCAATGAAGGTACTTACAACTAGATATTATTGGCCAACATTACATAAGGATGCAACAAATTATACAACCAAGTGTGACAAATGCTAGAGGATGGATTGACTAACCAAGCCAGATGAGATACCACTCAATCCATAGCTTATTGTAACACCCTTTGAAAAGTGGGGTATGGAATTCATAGGTCCAATTGACCCACCATCAAATGGAAAATCCTACATCTTAGTATGCATGGATTATTTAACTAAATGTGTGGAAGTCAGGGCAACAAAAAATGCAAGAGATGAGAAAGTAGCTAAATTATTATATGAGGAAATATTCACATGCTATGGAGTTCCTAGAGAACTTGTCATAAATCAAGGAGCCTAGTTCACATCAAACTTGATCATAAACTTATGAAAGACTAAAACATAAAGCACTAGAAATCCAATCCTTATTACCCTCAAGAAAATGGCCAAGTAGAGGTCAACAACAGAAAAATTGAGGCCATTCTGACCAAGACAATCTAAATATATAGGAAGGATTGGAGTAGCAGGTTAATTGAAGTTTTTTGGGCATACCAAACTACATGAAAGACAACAACTGGATTCACTCCATTTGAACTTGTTTATGGCAAGAAAAAATTTTGCCTATTGAATTTGAACATAAAACAATGTGCATTGCTTTGGAATTAAACATCAATCTTCCTGCAGCACAAGAAGAGAGACTTCTCCACTTGAACTCACTAGATAAAATGAGAAAGATAGCTTTGGAAAGAACAAAGATCATTTAGTAGTAATGAAAGAAGTGGCATGATGCACATATCAATAATAAACAATTTCAAGTGGGAGATTGGGCTCTCCTATATGATTCTCATTTCAAAGAGAATCCAAGTAAGTTGTAGACTTGGTGGCTAGGGCCTTTTGAAATTTAGTATATATTTGACAATGGATCAGTCTAGCTAACAACCACTAATCTTATCTAGTTCAAATTACTTGTAAATGGTCATAGGTTGTGCCTCTATCATAAACCATAGACCAAAGATGAGTTCCTACAGTAGTTCCAACCAAACAGTTTACTAGCTCGTATGGACATAGTTCTTGCAAGGGAGGGTACAAACCTTCTTCCTATAACCATACCATGACAAAAATTCCATGAGCACTCATAATAAAAACTCATTTGATATGAGGTCCATTCTTTCATTCATTTTTCTTTTTCTTTATATCAACTCATCTCATTTCTTTATCTATCATCCACTTACACTCCAGGTCACCCACAAATTTTGTTTTTATTGCTTTCAATAAAACATACCCTCGACACCTTTTCTATGGTCACTAGACTTTTCCACCTCATCAATTTTCATGTAGAAGTACACTCTAAATTTTTAGGGTAAACCATTTTTACTCTTTATTCATTTTTAGTGCATAGGTTTTGATATTTATATATAATACTGCATTAAATACATCATATAAGCCTTAAGGTAGTTTCTCATTCTTATGTCAAAATTTTTAAGTGTGGACACTTGTCAAAATTTAGGAAAGGGCCGAGAAAGTGTATTAATTTCTAAATGTCATCTCCATGTCACCTTAGTCATGTCCATATTATATGTTGTATTTTGGTGGTAGTCTAATTTTAATTTTAAAATCTTTTTGTATCTATTGTACCTTTTCATTGTGATTTTGGGAAAGATCTCTTGTGTTTGACATAATTGAAAAGGACTATGATTTATTAAAAGAACACTTCCATTTAAACCTTGATGTCCTTCATAATTAATTGCATCATTATTTTACATGCCAAACATAACAAAGTCTTGTTAAGAGAATGTAGTATCAACATTTGTCAGAAAGATCAATTTGAAATTCTGAGAAGAGGGTATTTACAGAAGTTTTAAAGGCGTAAAATTTATCAGGGTGCTGAGAATAGAGAAATATGAGGCTAGGCATTTTGAAGATGGGAGGATAGTTGTTGATACATGAGCCAGTTGTTCATAGTATTCTACTTGTGGATGTGGAAGCAATCTAGCAATTTAATGCTTGTGGATGGCTTGGCTACTTCTTGCAGTTAACTAAGCTCAATGAAGAAGTAGCAATGGAGTTTATAAGGACATTTGATGAAGGGAAAGCCATAGTATGGAGATTAATAGTAATTTATACTAAGAAGCAGATAGCAAAAGTTATAGGACTACTAGCTAATGGGGAGTGTTATCTGAATGAAGATGATGCTAGTTCATTGTGAGCATAGTTCTATCAACTAGGTGATGCTCTAATAGAAATTTCAAAGCAAGGCTGTAAAAGACTCTCTCTCCCAATTTTGTATCTATAATTGGCAACCCATATCATTAGGTATTTGACCTATGAAGGTAGGTTTTCAAACTTGCATGCTTACCATTTTAAGTTGCTCAGTTGTGTAAGACATAACATTCAAGTTAATGTCCCCAATTTCCTTTATAATATGTTATGTATTAACATTGAAGAAACTCAGAAAGAAAATGTAAATTCTATTTCTCATCATGCCCTCGTCAAACTTTTAGTTGAAAGGTCTCTTAAGGATTCCTCCCCTGTATCATGGGAAGAATTTTTTGAATTTAAAACCTTGCAACCTCAAGCCAACCCCATTTTGCAAAATTTAGGGAATGAGGAAGAAATTGGAGAGCCTAGTCAGAATTTGGTTGAAATAGAAAAAGAACTAGCATTACCCTCTCTTGATAAACTTGTTGAGCCTATTTCAAAGGGTGATATAACTAGCTCTTCCAGAGACAAAGGCAAGCATAAGGTTGGTAAAGAGGTCAAGTATATACAACTGGGAAGACAAATTAGAAAGGAACTATGGATACAATTGACTTTTTAGTCCCCTACCCTTCTTTGGCCTCTTTATGGTAATGATGATACCAAACCAGATCTATTGGTTAAGGAACACATGGGTGAACATTGGAAGCACACCAAAGAATTCCTCTACACTTTTAGAAGTGGGAAGAAAGGGAAAACTACAGTGGGGGACTTCAGAGCTATGGCAAGGAAGTATAATGCTTAAGGACAAGCATTTGAATAGTGGGGGACAAATGATGAGGCATATTAATGTCTTAATTTTGATATAATTTTCATAGTTTGATTTTCTCTTTGTGCCTTGTCAAAAATATTTCCAAAACATTTGTGTAAATATCTTCTAAACTAATGCTAGAGATGGCTAGAACTTACTAAACCTATGGGTAGTGTGTATGACATGCTTTTCTTAATATTATACATAGAATGTAGTATTTCATATAAATATCTTAAGTTGTATTCTAATATTTGAATAAGAGTAGGAATGTTATCTTGCATATATATTCTGAATGTTTCTAACTTTCAGGAAATTGAAGATTAATGCAAAGGTTCGTGATTACTACATTAAAGGAAGAGGATGATGGAGAACAATTGTGGCAAGGAAAGTGCAATTTAATTTCTATGGATAAGTCATGCCTACAGAGGAGTTACTATTTCATAAAATCTAGGAGACACAACTTGATATATTTCGTGCAAGTTGTTATTTTGTTGCTTAGTAATAAATGTACTATGTCATGGTTGATCTTCTGCCTTCTTTTTTTATGATGTTTGTTCAAGACTTTTATGTCATGTTTTTAATAAGTATCCAATCCTCTATATAATGGATTTGGATCATCTTAGTAAGCTAATGAGAAAATAGACAATGATGGTTTAAGATTCAAAAGTTACTCTTTTTCTGTTCTTCATGAATTATTTAGTTGATTTAATCAAAGAAGGATTTTAATGAAAGAGTGATTTTGGAATACTTGTTGTGTTCATAGGTAATTGAAACCAACCAAGGAGGCCCACTTGGGAGGTGGAATAGATTTAGGTAGAGTAGATTCATTCTTTGCAATTTTTTGATTTCAAGATAGATTTACTGTATTAGTCCTACAATATTGTTACTGTGAAAGTTCCTATAGCACTTGCAGAAAATGATCATGGTGGATGTTTTGATTTGTTAACTAGTTTAGGTTCATTTTCCAAAGCTTTCTCGAGTTATCTGTTGTTAGCCCAAGTGTGTTTACTATTTTGTATCAATAGTATAGATTTTTTTGATGCATTTTACTTTCCTGTAGCATAGGTGTCAAGACTCTTAAAAGAACTTAGTGCACATACTATGCTAACCCATTTCAAGTCCTATGTCCCTGGGTTGATAATCAAAGTGTATTTCATGATAGAATAGGCAGTCTTTAGAATAGATATAGTATCCTTGAGAGAGACAATGATGTGATTATCTTCATCTATTATGAAACTGTACATTGATATTAAAAATTAAAAAATCTTACAAATTATGAAAACAACTTACAAATATTACAAATTATAAAAAAAATAAAAACTATTATGAAAAAGAAAATGACAAATAAAATCAATACATACCTTGTTTGTTGTAATACCCCTCCTTTTCTATCTTTGTAGACTTAATTGTTAAAGTTCTATATGATGCTTCTATAGATGTGTTAGCCTTTATTTGATATTTGAAATGCAATACTTTGATATGTTGAATAATTTATTACATTAGGTTCTAACAATTTCCTACTGGTAGTAATGATGCTTTAGTTTCTCTTAGTTAGTTAATGAAATTACTTTTATGATGTTATATGGTGTGTGTTACAAAGATGTTTAATATTTCCTAATGATGATGAGATATTCATGTTAGAATTTGATGTTATTTATATTTAGGATTTACTATTATACTTGCCCCATACTTGCATGTGTATGATGTGTGTGTCTATTTTACATTTATGTTTGACATGACTGATATGGTTGAGGGAAGGAGTCGTAGTCACTTGCTAGTTGGAATCTCCACGATGTACCACTCTCCACCATTGTTTGTTTATATATATATATATATATATATATATATATGCACATGTACATGCTCATATTTTATATAGATTTGCAGGTACCAGTCATCGACTTCTTTGAAATGCCAGGATGAGCATACCCTATCACAATAACTCAATGATAAGAACGGGGAGATAATGTTTAGGTCCAATCCCAACCATAGCATAATTACTTGTCCTCAGAAGGAGGATATGTATCTAACTTTCCACCCTTTTTAAATTCATGAGTTTATCTTTGTCTATGTTTACTTTTAAGTTTTGGTCAGTTTTGGTAATGTTACTTTTATGTGAAATATGATTTAGTTGGTAAGTGATTTAATTATAATATTTGAGTTAATCATATAATATTGATAATTATTAAATATTATTTGATTAAAAAGAAAATATTCAAATCTGAAAATATTTAATTAATTAAAAAATAATTAAATATATGACTTGATTTAGAAGTCTAATTTACAAAATTGGTTAAAGAGAAATTAGAATATGATGTTATTTAATTAACTAGAAATTAATTAAATGTGTGCTTCAATTTAAAAGTCTAACTTAAGAAGTTTGATAAAATGAGAATTAAAATATCAAAAGATGAAAGATTTAATATTTTTTATTATAAATATTTAATTAATAATAATTAAATTAGAGTTGCATTTAAATAATGAGCTTTGCTTATTGTTATTAATTTAAATGATAAACTATACTTTAAATAGTGCTTGCATTGATTAATAAAATGGAGAAAAATAAAATAAAATAGGATTTTAATTTAAAAAGTTCTTTAAGTGTGCATGAAAGGATTAAATAATAAAAGTTTATTTTAAGGAGAGGTCCTTGCATGATCAAAAACTGGAAACCCTACATAGAGTTGAACTATTTATTAAGAGATTTAAGCTCATTTCTACACACACACAAGGTTTGGGGAGTAAAATTTAGAATTAGATCAAAAGAATTGTTAAAATTTTCAGAGGGTTTGAATTGCATGTTTCACATATTGCCTCAGATTTTAGCTATAGTTTTGAGGTAGGGTTTGAAAACTTATATTATAGAATTTTATTGAAGATCTGTCTACTTCGTGTCTTCCTGAGTGCTTGCATAATGCTTATTAATTTATTATATTGATTTTTGGATAAAGAATTATGCTATAGCTTTTGGAAAAGTAAAACTTGTTAACCAAGAAAACTTGACTGAGGAAAATTAAAGAAAAATCTATAAAATTATTTTGATTGTATTATTTTAAAATCCTTTCTAATATAAGGAAAATTTAATTATAGAAAATTGGAAGAAAGTAACAAATTGAATAACTAAGGTTTCAACTTTAATTTTGTCATTAGAATCATGTGATTATCATGAATATTCTAAATAAAGATAAATATTCTTCTTATATCTAAAATAATTTGGTTGCAAAATTTATTGAAAAAAAAGATTAATTGAGAGGAAAACATGTTGTAACTAAAATTATGCATGCATATAAACACAAATATACTAAATATAGAAAACTATTTATAGCATGGTTGCAAGATTTGAGAGATCAAAGGCGTGTGAAAATACTAATTGTATGTTTATTTTTAGTTTATAAAAATATAATTCAATTTTTGAATTTTTTTTAAAGAAATTTTTTTATTATTTAATTATTAATTTCAAACAAATTAAAAAATAAATTTTAACGATATATATATATATATATATATATATATATATATATATATATATATATATATATATATATATATATATATATATATATATATATATATATATATATATATATATATATATATATATATATTGAGAATTAACTAAATAAATACTATTTATTTTCTTATATGTGGGTTTTTAATGTCAGTTACTTTTAAAACTCTTAGTGAGATATAACTTATTATATATTTATTAATGCAAGTGAAGTTACAAATTAATAAATATATAATTATGATTTACTTATATTTTAAGAGAAGCTATAGTGGAGTTTACTATATAATCATCTAGTTATGAATATTACTTTCAAGTTTGAGTTATTTCTAGTTGCATTATGAATTAAAGAAAAATTAATTTTTAAAATTGGACTCAAATAAAAGTCAAATTAGTATTTTAGAAATGAAATTGATATTTATATTTAATCTAGTAATATACATTTATGTTATTAATTTAATCATTCATAATTTAATATTATTTAAAATAATACCATGATAATATTGCATAATATTTTATATGTACAAAGAGATTTGATATTCAAATACTCATTGATTTTAATAAATATATTAGCACAACAATTTATATTAGCGTGTATGTTCTTATTTTATTTTTTCAAGCACATCTTTATGACTCAAACTAAACAAGAGAAAATGATGGAATTAAATCATATGACTGAAAACTATGTGTTTTCTTAAATATAGTCTTGTGATGTTTATTTTCATGATGGTTTTTCTTTATGGGTTGTTTAGTTGGCCAAGTTAGGATGTGCACCAGAGACATTTTTTAGATTTCTTTTGATAAGCATTTATGAGAACTTGAGTTTTGAGAACCAATATTATTGTTGGGTTTCCTATTAAGGAACCAAATTTGATGAATATTACTTTTCTGGTATGTGACACAATTATGGTTTGTGAGTCTTGGCAAGGTAGTTTAGGTGCATGTCTATGGAAGTGACTTGCAATGAGAGATGGGAAAAAGTGGTTGCCAAGGGAACTCATTGTAAGTTTTGTAACAAGTGATAACATATTAATTAAAATATTTTCCTACCCCATGCCTTGAGATAAATTAAAAATATAAGTTACCGATTTTTCCTTATCCATTCTTTGAGTGTTTGTATAGGCTAAGGTGGAGAATGAGATGATACCTTGAGAGGTATGACTAGTTTTCTTGTCTTCGCAAGAGGATATTCTAGTTTCACATAGAGTCACTAGGGGGTTAGGGTCCTAAGAGACTACCATGGTAACTTAAAGTTATCTCATGTAATGACACTTCATAGTATGTGGCCTAGCTCTGCTTCATGCTTTTTAATATTTGACTCTGATAGAGTATTTATTGGTAGTGTACTTGTTGGATATTACTTTTGATGGTGTATTTATTGTGAGTTATTATTTATTAATTGGATGTTAGTTATCATTGATAGTTAACTTTTATAAATGAATATTAGTTATTCTTTGGTGGTATTTTTATTGTTGGAGTTAGTAAGTGGTGGTTTAATTTTATTGATGATAGTTGTTATTTGTTGGTTATTGTGCTTGTGATACTTGACATTGATTTAGAGGTGGATGTATTTTTTGGTTTTGATATTTAATTCTTATTTGGTATTTTTTGTTGATTTTGGTATGTGATGTTGGCTTGGATGATTGTCTTTTCAGCTTTGGTTATCTTTTCTTTTTCAATAGTTTATGTTACCCTTGAGATATATTTGGCTATTAGGATTCCTTACCTAGGATTTTTTTATGATTTGATTATCTATGTGTGGATTTTACATTATCTCTCCTACACCATGTGAGTGAGAGCTTAATTAGGTGACCACACAGTCAAGAGGTAGTATCTTCTTACGATTTGGGTCCCCCTTAGATTGACAGATGTTGGATGCTCATTGATACAATTGTACCATCATCATTCTTATTCTTATCTTGGAGACTTCTATTCTATGTATCTATGTATCATGTGTTTTGAGATCCTACAAATATTGTATTGCGTATTGATGTAGTTGTATTTACTATTGCATATCCTGTGACATGAGTAGTGGATGATTTTATTTGAATGTGCTCTATCATAGTAGTTGTTTTATGTAAGTATATATGAGATTATGTATGTGTTTATTTATTTTATGATTATGGACATTGTAATTCATAATTAAACTTATTAATACAATTTTCTTAAATGTGACTCAATGAAAATGAATCCTTTAGGAATGAAATTTGTATTGTAATTGCATTTGTATAAATGTTGTGTATGTACACATATTGCTTCCACATTGTTACTTTTATGTTGTTTAAAATTCTATAAAAAATAGTTCTGTAAATATTGAATCATATTAGGTTATTTCTCTTGGGTTCCCTAGCAGAGTGTTATGTTTGTGGGGTGCCATGGAGGAAAAAGAAAAAGAAAAAACTATTTTCTTTGTAAACACAATCAGATTTATGGCTTCTACAGTCCCCTTGTTGCCTTCCACCATGGATTGAGGCTACAAAAATTCCCTCAAACATGGGTTAAAATGTTTTATAAAACTTAATAAGATTTTTAATAATTAGAAATTTAAATAACTTGATTAGGTTCTATAAAACTCGATCTGGTTATTTTTATATTAATATGGTTAGGCTTGGATACCTAGTGTTAGTGTAGTTTCTTTATTTCCTAGTGCATTATTTATTTTTCCCTATATTGCTAGGATTTTCCTACACTTTTAATAATCCTTCTTAGGTTAATAAAGCATGTCTTATTTAGAAAGTGGTTGCGAGGTGTCACCTTCCTACATGTGAGCATCCATTAGCTATCTTAGGAAAATACTTTGCTATCTTTAGTTTGATAGATGGTTGCTCCTCATTGGTTGGTATTGTCATCTCCTCCCTCTTCCTAGTCTATATAAACATGCTACCTAGCTTGTATTTGGGATCAATTCCTTTTACATCCTCTTAATGTTATTTTGCTTCTAGCATTTGCATTACTCTCTTGGAGACTAACTCTATGCTACTATTTTGATTTTGTATCATTTGCATTCATAATTTAGATATCTATTCTTTGCACTATTTTTTTGGGTTATCAGTCTTTTAAGATTCTAACATGGTATTAGAGTTTTTCTATGTGCAAGAGTAGATTTTAGTTTCCTTATTTGAGAGATTCGAGGGAGGCTAATAAATCTTATTTTAGGTTTTTGGAAAACGAAGTATGCTCTTCTCTTGCATCTTTGGATGATCTTGAGACTCAGAAAAGTTTTGACAAAAATATTTTTAATCTCTGGGGTTTCAATCTCAAATCTAACAACCAACATGCATATTTAAAGTTTTCAACCAATATTGCAAGTTCCAACATGTCATTGATGGACTTAGGAAGCTAATTCAATGTTTGCATGTCATCGTTTGGTTTTTGGGGTCGTTTCTTGGTTTTTGGAGCCATTTTTATTATTAAAAGTGTCTGATTTACACTATAGCTACATCTTCTGTACATCAATAAGAAAAATGCTTTCTGGGTTTCATTCATAGCATTGAAAAACTATCTAGGTATCTTTTAGTTTTTGCATGCAAGTTGTATATTTTGCAGAATCAAGCATAGAAATCTATAGCGGTACCCCTCTCCATTGGCAGTTGCAGATTTGAACGCAATTTTGAAATGCCTTGTTATTGCTCATATAGATTCTAATTTCAACAATTCTTGTTATAATCTTGGTTTTTTTTTTGTGCTCTATACACTAGTGGAGTTATTTTTTAATTTTCATGCATAAATTCTTCCGAAATTGCAGATTCTCAACTGTGACTGTGTATAGTTCTCATTTTGGAAACTTTGGTGGATCATAACTTTCTTATACGACCTCGTATGGAGGCAATTATTTTTTTGAAAATGCATAATTTTTTTAATAGATTGCAGTGGTACTATTTATTTCCTTGATTATTGTGCCCAAGTTTCACTTTTAACATATGCTCTTCATGAGGGTTTTGTAATGCATTGAAATCAAGACCACTTAGTATTTCTTGCTAGTGGTAGTTGTAAACGAAATAAAATAAAGTACCAAATAATATTTCTTGGAGGGGGGGTTCTTTGATTGAGTAAAAATTGGGGCATTATCGTGGCTGATTTTTTTTTGGCATTTCTTCTCTGCATTTCTTCATCATGGATCAAACAACTATGCCCATCCTAACTCCATACAATTAATTTGAGTGGAAATCATGCATGACAATTCACTTAAGGAAAGCTAGATTAAATAGAATAACTATGGGACTTGAAACTAAACTTGATAAAGATGAAGATAAGCCTAAGTTGTTTAACAAATGTGATGAGGCATATGGAACATTGTGTTTTTTTTATTTCTTCTAATTTGTTATTTTATACTGAATCTTTAGATACACCAAATGAAATATGGTTAAAGCTAGAAACACTATTTGGCACACAAGATTCAATGAGGGGTCATATGTTGGAAAATGAATTAATTAGTTTAAGTCCAGGAAATTTCAACACAATCCAAGATTTCTTCACTAAATTGAAGTCAGTAAGGCTATAGTTAAAACAATGTGGAATTGAAAAGCAAGATGAACAATTGATTCTTAGTTTTCTCTCTAAGTTGAGTTCAGAATATTTTGTGTTTTTCTCTACCTTTTATGCTACTAAGGGTGCACTTGGTACTCAATTCACCATGCCATCTTTAGATGATTTTCTATCAATCTCACTTGAGAACAAGACAAGCTAATCCAGATGGGCAATCTTAAGTCATCTACATCACATGCCTAGGTTGCCAACCAAGGCACAAAACAACAAAAAGGACAAAGTAGTAATAACAATAGTAAGGAAAAAAACAAAAGAATAGAAATGAGAAGAAAGATTAGATACTACTTGCTTCAAAAGCAACTATTGATACACCATCTTCTAAGGGCAATAAGCCTAAGAAAGAAAAGGTCCAATGTACCTATTGTAAAAGACCTAGTCATGATGAATATAAATGTTTGAAGAAAAAAATTGATCACTTGGCACAGATTCTTGAGAAGAATAATATCAGTGTTCTTGAGTCTATCAAACAAAGTTTGAATGAAGGGTCTAACAAGGCAAAAGAAAACAACAAGTGGAAAGGAAAGGGAAAGGCCCTTGTTGCAGTTGCTTCCTCACCATCCACTTGGGTTTTGGATTTGGCTGCTTTGCACCACATGGCTTCATCTAAGGAAAAAATTGCATCCTTGGAGCCATGTACTATGCCTTCTATTTTGATGGGTGATGACACTCTTGTTGAGGTGTGTGGGAGAGGGTCTATTGATGTGGGGATGGCACATTTCATGATGTGCTTTGTGTACCCTTATTGTCAACTAATCTCCTATAGGTATACTAGATCACTCACACAAGTTTAGAAAAGCAGGTTGAGTTCACTCCTGATTCAATGGAGATATGTGAGTTGCATAATGATTCTATAGTTGCAATTTGGAGAGTAGATCATCAATCATGACTCTATTTGTTTTCTCACTTTGTTCCTAATTCTCCTCCAACTATTTTTCTCACTCACTCTAATGATGTGATTAAATTATGGAATGAGTGCTTTGGCCATCTTAACTTCTGCTACTTGCATCATCTTAACTAGCGGAGCATGGTCATAGGGTTACCTTCAACTTAGTTCTTAGGTAGTGTTTTCCAAGGTTGCATTCTTGGTAAGAATCCTAAGGAAAATTTTAACAAAAGTAAGGCATGGAGAGCTTCACAGATACTAGAGTTACTTTATAGTGATTTGGCTCATCCATTTTAGCATCCTTCTTTCAGTAGGTCCCGATATGTCCTCACATTCATTAACAACTTTTCTCAATATACTTGGGTGTACTTTATCAAACAAAAGTCAAAGGTATTTGATCATTTTTAGGACATCAAAATTTTTGTAGAGAAGCAATCCAAGAAATCCATCAAAGTTTTGTGTACAGACAATGGTGGTGAGTATGTTAACCATCGGTTTGAAAGATTTTGCACTTTAGAGGGGATTGATTTACAACTTTCAGTTCCATATAATCCTCAACAGAATGGTGTTGTAGAATGAAAGAATAGATCCTTAAAGGAAATGGAAAACTGTATGATTCACTTTAGATTTCTTGCACCATAGTATTGGGCAGAGGCCATTAACTGTGCTTTTTATATCCAAAATCATGTTTCTCATCGAGCCTTGAAGGGAGTTACTTCTTTTAAAGCTTAGAACTATCAAAAACCATCAGCTAAGAACTTTTGAGTTTTTGGCTCTCCTACATGGGCCCACATTCCTACAAAGAAATGCAAGGCCTTGGATTCATAGAGTAGACCTTGTATATTTGTAGGTTATCTTGATGGTGTGAAGGGTTATCAGTTGCTCCACCCTACTACACATGAGTTTTTCATTGAGAGGAGTGTTTAGTTTGAGGAGGGAACTTCAAGCTCCCTTTCTATCATTTCTCCAACTCCTTCTACTTTGACACTGGAGTCACTTGGAATACATGATAGATCTTCTGATGAGTGAGATTCACCTAAGCAGTCTTCTACCTCCACTTTTGATGTAGAAAGTGATACAGAGGACTCACCTCCTTCCTCTCCTAGTCATCATTCATAGGTTAATGATTCTCCTCAAGATTCTCCATTTTCCAATCCACTTTGGGCTACACAAACCTTGCAGTCTGTAGGTGATTGGATTGGAGATCCATCAGACACCAAGTAGACTCATTCACAATTCTAGGATCCTCCACATGTCTTCATCGCTACTGTATCAGATCCACAATCCTTTCATTAGGCTTCTGGTATTGTTGAGTGGGATACAACTATGTGGGAAGAGTATAGTTCCTTGATGAGGAACCACACTTGGGATCTTGTCCCTCTTCCTAAGGGAAGAAAACTTGTTCGATGTAAGTAGATCTATCAAAATTTTTTTGTAGTAGATGGGTTAGTTGTTAGACACAAGGCTCACTTGGTCGCCAAAGGATTCTCCCAAGTTCTTGGGTTTGACTACTCTGAGACTTTTGCGCTAGTTGCTTGAATGAATTCTATTTGACTTGTTCTTGCCATTGCTACAACTAATTATTGGGAAGTACATCAGATGGATGTGAAGAGTGCTTTTCTTCATGGTGGCCTTCATGAGGAGATCTACATGGAGTAGCCATAGGGTTTCCTTTAGGATTCTTCACTTGTGTTCCATCTTTGAAAGTCTCTCTATGGCCTCAAATAGGCTCCTCGGGCTTGGCATTGCAAAATGGACTCCTTTCTTCTATTAGTTGGGTTCACTTAGTGCCATTCTAATCCTAATATCTACATTTTGCAATAGGGTGATTCACTCCTATTTTTGGTTTTGTATGTTGATGACTTACTGATCACAAGAAGTTCTTCACCCACCATTAAGGTTGTCAAAGTTTCCCTTCAGGACAGTTTCTTGATGACTGACTAGGGCTTGTTGCATTACTTTCTTAGGATTGAGATCTTTCATTCTCCTTCCAGGATCACCATCACACAATCCAAGTATGCTCTAGATTTACTCTCAAGGTTTCATATGGCTAACTGTAAACCTGCATTGACTCCTTTCCTTTCTAGAGTCAAACTTGAGGCTTAGTGTTCTTCTCTACTTGTTGATTGCACCTTGTATCACCAACTTGTTAGGAGTCTCAATTATTTGACTCATACAAGACCTGACATCTCATATGTTGTAGGCATTGTCTCTTGATTCATGTAGGAGCCTCATGAGCTGCACTAGAAAGTAGCCAAGAGGATCCTTCACTACATTCAGGGTTCTCATAGTTATGGGATTCACTATGCAATAGGTATTGAGCTTGATTTGGTGGGCTACACAAATTCAGATTGGGTAGGTGATTCTCAGGATCTCAAGTCTACTTTATGTTACAACTTTTCACTTGGTTTTGGTCTTGTTTGTTGGTCGAGCAAGTAGTCTACTATTGCCCTATCTTCTACTAAGGCTAAGTATTAGGGGGCTATGAATGCTGCCACTAAGGTCATTTAGCTTCAACATTTTCTCATTGAGTTTGGTATCCAGATCAAATGGCCATCAGTCGTATTTTGTGACAACCAGAGTGCCATTCAAATCTCATAAAATCTAGTCCATCATCAATAGACCAAACACATCGAGATACACATGCACTACATCTGGGAGCTCATCCATGTTTATGTCATTGACTTTCACTATTGTCCAACTTTTGAGCAAGTTGCTAATATCTTAACCAAACCCTTTACTAAGAGCAAGTTCCTTCATTTTCAAGCTTTGTTGGGGGTGCATGATGCTTCATCTTTTGGGGGGCCTCTTCCTCTCACTCAGAGTCCTAAATATTTTTGGGGGTCTCTTCTCTCTCTTTTGGGGGAATTTTATGTACATGGGTACCTCATCAAGCCTATCTTGCTGCGACCCATTTCTCCATCCACCTAAGCTTCGCTTATGGGGTGGTGTTAGTGTAATTTTTAAATTTCCTAGTGGGTTATTTATTTTTCCCTATATTGCTTAGTTTTTCCTACACTTTTAATAATCTTACTTAGGTTAATAAATCATATCTTATTTAGAAAGTGGTTGCGAGATGTCACCTTCCTACACGTGAGCATCCATTAACTATCTTAGGAAGATACTTTGTTATATTTAGTCTGATAGATGGTTGCTCCTCATTGGTCGGTGTTGCCACCTCCTCCCTCTTCCTAGTCTATATAAGCATGCTACCTGGCTTGTATTTGGGATTGATTTCTTTTGCATCCTCTTAATGTTATTTTGCTTCCAGCATTTGCATTACTCTCTTGGAGACTAACTCTATGTTGCTATTTTGATTCTGTGTCATTTGCATTCATAGTTTAGATATGTATTCTTTGCACTAGTTTTTTTGGGTTATCAATCTTTTTAGATTCTAACACCTAGCCTACTTGACATTTGACTTTTTGAATATCATGATAAGGTTATCGAGAAATTTTTTTTTTTTGATGGGGTGTTTGCTAATTTTTGCACCAACTTGATGCACACACCCTTATGCTAGATTTTAAGTCTAGGGGTTTTATCATGTTTTTACCAAAGACTCTTTAAAATAAATGTCTCGTATTAACTTCCCCATTGTCTATATAAGTCATAGTTGGTGTTTTGATGTTTTGGTATGAACTTATGATAAGTGTGGTATGAATGAACAACAAAATATATATTATTGGTTGCCTCTTTAATCTATTATTCATGGATTAAATGGTCTATAACCAAGTCAATCGATGTTTGCGTGGATAAGTTATTTCATTAAGTATTGTAGGAATAAGTCATCAAGATGTAGAGAATCCCAACAAAGAAAAAGGTTGACTAAATTAGGAACTATTGTATGAAGTGGGTAGTTGACTGTCATATAAAGATGTCTACATTTCAACAAGTGATTCAAAGAAAGAGTTATTCATCTAAATGCAAATCCAAATCCATACAAGTGTAATTTTTTGGCTAGGTAGTTAGTTGAAAGGCTTATTCTCATATTTATTGTAATTAATTAAGATTTTTATATTCTTGTGGCTAAAAATATCTTAAATCTAGGAAGTTAGTTTAAATTAAATTATGATATAAATAAATTGCCTCATAGACTTCTGTAGCTATTTAGTTTTTTCAAGAAGTCATATTGTAATTTTGAGCAGTATTGGTCAATAATTTTTTTCATTTTTAGTATGGATTTAGTTTCTCAAGTATGAATAAAATGGAGATTTCAATTTCTATCAGTCTAGCTTTAGTATTTTCACTTCTCACCCACCCTAGGAGGCTCACTTGGTGAGCGATATTTTATGTTTTCATCTCCAATTTTCCTAGAACCATTTAACACTATGTTGCTCTTGTAGCCACACAATAACATAACTTGTGGTTGTTCCTACAACAAAGGAAGATAAATTAGAATCTCATCCAAATGTTGAATTTCTTTCAATAGAATAGATTTTTTTATTGTCTAGATTCTAAGATAAGATTGAAATTCTAGCATTTGTCTTCAAGCATTTTATTTCCATAACATAATGATGAAAATTACCTTATCTTAGGGCATATACTATTCTTCACTATTTCAAAATGATGTCACTAGTTTGATACTATAAATGGGCCTAAGGAGTCAACTAGTAACTTCTTTGAGGATTTCCAATCCACAAGTAATGGGTTTAATTTACTCTATTTTCCAACTTGATTAATTTAGCAAGCATTTTTGGCACTATTGTTGGGGATTATGTCAACCTAAGTCATTTAAAACTATCATTTTTAAAATCTTTCTAAGAATACTATTTACAGTTCCATTGGCATGGCCATTCATAGTACCTCAAGAAGGGGATAATATCCTAAGTTTTATCCTTTCTAATGAATATGGTGTAGATTCTCTAGTTTGTAATGATAGCAGTTATTCTTTGTAAACAATACTTTCTTCTAAATATACATCTATCTTTTTTGCAGGATCTCATTACTTGCAAACATTGTTACCTCATTAGATACAATCAATTTTTTTTAAAAAATGTAGCAATATTAGTTAAAGTTTCAAAAGTTAAAATAGCTACCAAGAAGGAATTGAATGTAAATAAGAATCTTACCAACTCTCACTTGGATAGTTTTTGAAATTTATTACAAGGTAATCAAAAAGTATTTGTATGGGATTATAAAGATATAAAAGAATTGGATCCTAGGATTTGTACCCATAAAATATAAATATGTCCTGAATGTAAACCTATTAGGCAACTACAAACGAGGATTAACCCAATACTAAGAGACATTGTGAAAATTGAATTACAAAAGTTACTTAATGTTTATCTACTATATGCATTTGAATTTCTAAGAGGTAAACTAGGGGTTTGTTCCCCTATCCAATGTTCACTAGAAGAAGATGTAGGACTATGTCAATTTATGCTTTATCAAAATATCTACTTATGAGTTGATGTAAGGGTTCACTTGTTAGGTGGTCCTAAAGTTGTGAAGAAGGTAAAATATGTGATGAAACTAATCTCATTAGTACATGCAAGGTACAAGGTAGAACTACATGGAAAATAAGGTTTTCACAAAAGCTTATTGTTACATTTGGCATTTTTGCTAAATGAGGAGAAAATAATAATGGGAGTGATTAAGTGTATACCCTAAGGTGGAGAGATTGTGTGAATGAGCTAAGAATAAGAGAGAAAGAATAAGAGGGTGAAAATTACTTGGAGCTATGGAGAGATTATTTTATAATTATTGTAAAGGGAGAATATGTTGTAGAAGAACAAAGAAAAATGAAAATGTAATGAAAAGATGATATGAAGAAAGAAGGAAACATAATCAAAGGGTAAGATTTAATGGTAAAATATAATTATGAGATGTGTTGATGACAAGATGTTGAAGTTTGGTATTGGATGATATGTTTAATAATGTGTTGTCATCAATACTAAAGGGGGAGATTCATGGACACAACTGAAGTTGATGATTGTATGTAGAAGAGTTAAATTGGATGTAATGTTGTTATTGATTTCAAACCTAGAAAAATGAAGGATATTAACTAGTAATGTCAATTAGGAAAGATATATTACTATTTCATGTAAGTTGCAATCATATAAAGGGTGTGATGTTGAATGGAGAAGTCAATTGAAAAGTATGAAGATCAGTTGTGAGAGATGTTGAGTATGTGAACCTAATTTGGAAACTAATGAATTGATCTATGATAATATAATATTAGTTTGATTATTTTACATGATTTTATTAAGTGTTAAGATGATGCACAAACAAGATATATTGGTCGATAAGGAAGGAATAAAACTACAAAGTGAAAGAGTTAAAGAATGGGTGAGTTGCACCAAGTGAGAGCTAGTGGTTGTTAAATGAAGAAAAGTAGAAGGTTAAGTCAAAAAAATATTAATATAGAAGAAGAGTTAACCAAAAAAATATAGTGTTAACCAAGCATAGTAGTGATTGAGTGATGGAAGTGTTTGGTGATGCTTGAACAAAGTTCAATAAAAAGTAATAGTTTATGAAAGATCAAGTTAAGGATGACATCAACCAAAGATCTAGACTATTCTAAGATAAGGAAGGAGTTAGTTAGCAAGAAAAATGACTACAATAATTAAGGAAATATCTAATGGTAAATATTTGAAGTGTGTTTGGTAATCCAAAGAAAAGTTCAAGTTCCAAGGTAGAGATACAACTGACAAGATTTGGAGAACATTTTTCCTAGTGCTAGATTCAATGAACTTGAGCTAGTTGATGATCATGTGGATGATACTAATTCATGGAAACCCTAAGGAATGAGATGAAGTGGCCAAAATATGTCTATATAAGAA
Organism: Cupressus sempervirens; assembly: GCA_028749045.1. Classification (NCBI taxonomy): domain Eukaryota; kingdom Viridiplantae; phylum Streptophyta; class Pinopsida; order Cupressales; family Cupressaceae; genus Cupressus; species Cupressus sempervirens. The sequence continues at coordinate 129,076,576 of CM053783.1, forward strand.
AGAGACAAGAAGGAAAATACCACTAGTCTATTTTCTAGCCAAGGTGGTACAAAGTTGTCATCGAAGGAGATCATACTGAACAAATCCAAAGTGCAAGTTGAGGTGGAGTGAAGAGTTGATAAGATGGCTAGTTAATGAGTAGAGATATGTGAAGAATGGAGATCTAAATAAGAAAAGGGAGTTTCATATCTATCATATTATTTCAATAATACTCTCTAACTATTAGAATAGAAAACCTCTTAACTGAGTGGACTTAACAACCTTCATTTATAAATCCTTTTGTAAGGTGAGATTCCATTTAATATTTGTAGGTCATTTAGATAGGCCACTAATTGAAGGGTGACAAGGTCTAGATGATCTTTGGTGAAAATATCATATTAGGGTCACACATAAAAAGTGAGTTTTTAACATTCAATAGAGTTGACTCTTAACTGAGCTCACTTTAGAAGAGTGAAATATTTTTGGGTGACTAATCCCAGGTGAATTTTACCCTAACTGAGTTTCCATGTTAAAAATATTGTGTTAATGTGTTCATAAATGTTTTTCGTGTAATTTCACATGTTTTCATTTTCAAATTGTCATTGATGTTGTAATTTGGTTAATGAAACTAATGTACTCAATATAGAACTAAAAATTTGTTTATTGCATAAGGTTGATGACATTAATTTGTTTACCAAGTTAATTTAATGATAAGTTAAAGTTTTTATAAGTGTAGTGAGTTTTTTTATAAGGGCCCGAGGATAACTAATTCATCCCCCCTCTTAATTATCTAACACATTTTGCACTAGGACCATGGGTTGGCTGAAGTTCACTATATGAAGAATTGAGTATGGAAAAGAAAAAGAAGGTGATGATGTTTGTGATTGGAAGCATTCTTAGGATTCCTAGACTTGAAAAAAATTAGAGAGAAATAGAGAAGAAATGTATTTAATGTGCGTGTTTACAATTAGTATTATATTTGTATGTTTTATATCAATTTTATATTTTTATATTTCAAAATGGTTTCGGTTTGCATATTTTAGATTTGTATGTTTCATAGTAGTTTAGTTTTCCACATTTCACAATTAAATTTTGTCATTAATGTAAATGGAAATGTTACCATATTTCAAACATTAAAATTTCTTTCATTTAAAATAGTTTTAATTTTTATTTATCTTATTTTAAAGATTATTCACTTCAAATAATTATGTTAATTACTAATACTTTTTAATTCTGATTATTCCAATATGTTGATTTTTTTAATGAGTTTTTAGGAACTACTATTTGAGCTATGGATGACTCAAATATAGAATCAAACATTATTGATACTATCCCGACTACTTCAGTAGCCTAAAATAATTTCTTTGACACTGAGTTTGACAAGTGCCTACAAACAATTAAAGAGTAACTTGCACAAAAATTATTAAAATTGTGGAGAATGCAATAGTGTCAATTAACTATGTTGAGGGCACTACTACATTTGATTTCAATTTTTGACCTTTAATTTCAACCAAGGTCTTTTTTGGCTTGTTCGGTTCTTTTTTTGTTTTGTTTATGAGCTCAATTTGGTCAAAATTTTGACCAAATCGGGCTCATAAGCCAAAAAAAATGAGTGTGCAAAATTTATTTCACAATTTGAGCATTTTGGGTGAGAGCTAATATGGAGGTCTGCAGGCTTTAGAGGTCTGCATTCTGGGGAACTAGACTTGGAGATAGGTGAGGGATTTTGATTCTGGGGGGGAGTTTTAGGTACTTTCAGGGGGTGGGGGTTGAAGAAGTTGATGGTTCATGGGACATTTTAGCCTCTTTGGGGTGAATTTCTAATGTTCCGCCCATAATCCCATTGATGCCAAAATATTCCACCATATCCAAATTATTGTTCATATATAGAAGAGTGCGAGATTCAACTATGTTAATCAATCTTGATAGAGAAGATGTGAATGAAAACTTTGGAGGTTTGTGAGTGTGAGATTCAGATGTGTTAATTCTAGCAGAGAAGATGTGAATGCATGGTTTGTAGCTAGATCTATGAGTGATGTGAGTTTGAAGATGTTTGTCTTCACATATTTACCACATATTTCTTTAGTATTCTTGTCTATTCACATAGGTAGATTTTTATTCTTGGTCTTTCTATAACATTAGAAATATCACTAAATGGATTCAGTTGTCTTTCAAGTGCTTCAAATAATTAAGAACTTTCTCTAGTCAATCTCTCCCCACACTGTTACAAGTTTATACCTTGAATACCATTTTTTAATCTGTGTTTTATCATCATCACCAAATGTCAATTTATGGGAATATAAGGTCATAGGAAGTTGTCATAAAAGTCACAAGTAGGTTTAAAGGTGTCACTATTGGCTAGTGGGAAGGGGTATGAGATTCCTAAACCCTAGCTAAGAAGGTACAGTGACAAAGTGAACCTAGATTATGAAGACAATAAGGAAAACCTTCATCATGGTAAATGAATATGACAAAAGGTAGAGTATGTAGATTTTTTTGGCTTCCTTTTAAATTTTATGCCACTTCAATATTGTAAAGTCATGTTCAAATTATGGTTTCACTTTGAGTATACACACATGTACACAAATATGCATTAACATTGGATTTCTATGAAATCATTTCTCTAGTACATTTTGGAAGATGAAAATAAATAAAGATCTAATGGAAGTTGATATACATGTAAGGTTCAATTCCAAAGCATAACTTATATTCTAGTCATATTCGGGCACATGGTCATTTGGTTGTGTTTTTTGCCTAAAGACATAACTTACTCTACATTTGATAAAAATTATAACTAGAATTCATAGTAATGAGGGAAAGAGAAGTCCAAAATTTGTATGATTGTTCAACTCAAAAAGGTTGAATAGAGACTCTATGACCTTGCTAGATGATATTTGTGAAAGGGCAAAACTTTAAAACACAATACCACTCATTTCTTTACAATCATCTTCTTAGGTTGTCTTCTTTCACCATGATGTAGAGTGCACACAATAGAAACTTGGGTGACTTTGGTAAATATTCCAACATGCACTGATATGTTGTTCAATGTTGATTCAATCTTCCACTCTTCCTTTCCTAGGTTTACTGCTTACTCCTACGGTCTATCTTCCTTTGAAGATGCAAAAAATCACAAGGTGATGATTCAAGTCCTAGGGAACTCTAGAATTATTCAAATGATGGATTTATTCTAAATATCAACAATCAAAATACCTTATTAATTTTGGACACACAAACTACAATTTTGTGGCTTTTAGCCTTCTTGCAAACAAGGTCTCCCCTAGTAGCTTTCCTCTAAACCAAGGGTAAGGATGTGTATTTAGGAAATTTTGAGATGGATTTAGTCTACTCAAATGTAATACTTTCACTTCCCCAAACACTAAGTACCAATCTTACTCTTACAACACAAAACACTTGCAAACAACACTTTAGCCTAATTGATCAAGTTAGACTAGGGCTTGATAGAAATGCTTCAAGTTTGGTGCATAAGATTGATCCATTATTTTTTTTTCCTTATAAATAATTAGTTTGATCCAATACATCAGAATATTAGTACCCACAATCTCCCTATGCTGAAACAATTTATTTTCAGGCTAAATACATAGGCTTATTTAGCCTAGGATATCAAATTACAACCAAAAAAAAATCTTCCCCTATCATTTCCTTTTGGAATCATGAAGTATAGTGTCATAAATTTCATTTCACAAAGTGGCATTTAATTCCAATGGTGTGCTTGCAAGTTAGGGCCACATCTCTATTTCAGACCTTGAATTTGAGGGTTTCAGACCTATGTTCACACAAAAACTTGTAACTTCCTCTATACAAAACCAAATGATCAAGACTAGATGAAAATGAAAGCTGATTCACAAATCAAACTTCACATAAACTTTATTTTCTTCAACCAATCCTTATAGTGTCATGCAGAACAAGTTCCTTCCACAAAACAGGTTTTTCTTTCATAAAATATTAATACAGTTCATAAAATTTGATGGTCTACTTATGGAAAGATGTTGTATGCCTTAAATATATTAAACCAACCAATTCAAATCAACTCTTGGTGATCATGAATGTTGGGAAGTTAAAATTCATTTTCATGAAAACTTTGCAAAAATTTGCATTAGCAAATTTTGCAATTTTTGCCAAATATGACAATTTTTTGCATTTTGACTCCTGATTGATGCCAAATGATTCCAAACCCTTAGGAATGGTGGAAAATACATATCTAAGGTTTAAAAAAAAAACCTTATTTGCAATTAATAGACTCCAAAACACAAAAATCAACAAAACACATCAAAGTGGACTAAGGATAAAACCAACACATAATGGATGGTGTCAACACATCACATCCTTGTTACATCAACAAAAAATGAAAAGATAACTCTTCAAGAAGGAGATAGGTGTAGGTTCCCTACACCAAACCAACTTAGGTTGAGGAATGATACTTATATATTCAATATTATATATTCAATATGTTGGGCCTTGTTCTGAACTTTGTGAGCTTGTAGGGTCAGAAGTTTATATGGCTAGAACACCAAGCACATCTTGAGCCATACCATGTAGATTAAGAGAAGTTTGATTTACTTGAGGCCTTTGACATTCAATCGTGCTTCTTTGAATTGTCTTCTTTATCTTTTAACCCTTATGCCTCTTTGAATTTTCTTCTTTATTCCCATCAATTAATGTTGCTTCATTTGTCTTTTTCTAAAAAAATACACATTAAGTATAAAATATCTAATATTTTTGTAGATATACACATTAAGTATACCAAATTTTTCTTTCACAATCATATGCGTAGATATAAACATTAAGTACAATATGTCCAATATTTTACAAATATACACATTAATTACACCAAATTATTCTTTCAAAACCCTATGTGAAGATATAAACATTAAGTACAACATGTCCAATATTTTTGTAGATATTTTCCTAAGAAGAAAGACCATGTCTGGCAATATGAACCCATAACAAAATTGTTTGATTGAAGTTTTAGTTTTGAAGAAAAGTTGATAAATTTAATTTTCCTTGAAAAAAATGTAAGGGCTTAAAGAATCAAAGAATTCTAATCACAACAACCCAAAGTCATTATAGGCAACATGGTCATGTTGAAGGTATTAAAATTCCTTAGAATAACAGAGAGTGGGAGTGAATCAATTATCCAAGGTCCAGATGTACAAATAAAACTTTTCACAACTTAGTGAACCCATATCCATAAATATTTTCATGTATACATCGATTAGATCATACAACACCTAAATTTTGTAGGTTACTGTCCTAGGAAAAAATAACTTTGTAGAAATTTAAACATGAAAAATAATAGATTCAATAACACATTTGACATAATAATTTTATGTGGAAACCCAATTTGTAAAATAACCACCAATAACATGCTACTAATTCTCACTCTTCTAAAGTGATGCCTTGTGAAAGGCCAACCCTAATAAAGGTTACAATACATACTTTTAAATGTGACCTGGTTAGAGGATTTCAATCACCCTACTAGGAGTCACCCTTGTTAGAGGACTTTAGATCATTCACTTAAAATGTCACCCGATTAAAGGATTTACAAATGACTTTTAGGTCAACCTTAATCCAAAGGATTTACCCAAGCATGATACAATGATTGGAGAGTAACAGTAAGGCTTGATTTGATAACCACTTGCAACTGACTTGTATATGAAAAATCTGTGTTCATTCCTCCATTATACTTGGCATTCACACACTTTAGCTCTGATATCTTGTTCACCCTTCAAGCATTCATACTCTTAAGCCTTATTGCTTTTCTTTCCATTAGCAGTCTTATTTATTTAGCCACTGAATGAAGAAAATGCCCTAGACTCCTTGTCTTTCTTAGGTTCTTACACATGACAACCTGATGCAAGGAGGGAAAGAATAACTAGGGCCAAATGCATACTTAGTAATCCAAACCAACCTTGCAAAGTTAACACAACAGAGGCAAACACATATAGATAACATCACCACACAGAGAGAGAACAATATTATTTTATTGATTCATGAAATAATCAACATACATGCCTAGCTATAAGGCCTTTTGGGTTATGGCCAAATACAAAATATATTCTAGATCCAACTTCAAATTCACACTTCTAGACATATATGCAATAGCCATGAAGAAGCATCCTAGGTGTAAGAGTAATCTTGCATCACCATAAATAAATTTTTATTTTAGTCTTTTCTATTTTAATAAGGACTAGTAGAAAGGGTGGTTACTATTTATGGGAACTTGCTATTTTTATTAAGTTTTTCATATGAGCTCACAATGTTCTCATTTTATATAGGAAGGTTCATTTTAGAGTTGTAAGCCTACCATAAAAATCTCATTGCTCAAGCATAAGTATCAGAGAAGTTATTACAGATTTTTGATGAAATTTTTTGTTAAAACATCTTCAAGCTCACCATTGGAGGATTTAGAGTGTTCGGATGAGGTCTGAAAACTTGAAGGAATGGTGCTAGCACAATTCTAAGCCTATAGATCAAGAGTTGGCATTTTCAAAAAGTAGTTATAATAGTCAATCAGAGCAACAGTTTTTGAGTTATGGCCTTTCAAAGTTAGGCTACTTGAAATATCTAAAATAATTGTCAAAGATATATTTGGCCAACTCTATATGTATTGTTAGGGTCTATCAGCCCTAGGTATTAAGTTTCAATGTTTAGAACCTTCTTAGGCATCGTAAAATTACCTATTTAAGAAAGACCTAAACATTGTCTAGGACAATTCTGAGTGATAGTTTGCAGCTTGTCTTGCAAATTATTGTAATGAAGGCGCCCATGTGGGTTAGCATATTATACTAGAGAATTTTGTAATTCCACATTTTTGATACAAATAAGAAGTCCATATTGTTCTTGTATTGGCTATTGTTTCTTTGTTTATGTTATGAGTTTATGGTTTTAAGCAAGGTATTTTTTAGTGGCTAATATTTGCAAATTGGCTAATTTTAGAATTTTTTGGTTAGTAATTTGGCTAATAATTTAAGATTTGATACAACCTAAATCGCCATAGTTTAATAAAATTTTATTCTAGAAAATTTAAAATTGCTCAATAATTTATTTTATTAAAAAATTTAAACTCAAATATTTGCCACAACATTCGATACATGATTAGATTTGTGTCACCTAAATATTATATATTATTAGAGAAATTAAATTGAACTGACCAATAATTATCATAAGTATTAGTAACTTTAGGGATATATCACCAATATTCAGTTTTCACTATTGATTTAAAGTATATGTAACGATCCTCATAATATTCCACAAGGTAAAAAAATGTTAAATTTTGATTTGTAATATTCCATGGTGATTAATGAACTTCCTATTATTATTGCAATTCGTCAGTATTTTATATAAAAAAATTATGATTTGAAAACAACAGCCAATATTAATTATATTTAGAATAAAAAATTGAGAGATTCGCTAATAGAAATAATTTTTGTTTTTTCAAAATAATGAAAGATTAGCCAATATTTTATATCTCTCTTTGGAGGCGACTTTCTTAAAGTTTACTCTAGTTTTAAGGGGAGCACCCTTCATCAAATAGACTTTCTTAATCCTCTAAATCTCTAAGTTTTACTCCAAAATCGTTGCCTAACTCTGAGCCAAATCACCCTATTTATGCTTTCCAAAATGAATTATAGAAGATTCTAGAATATCACAAAATATAAAGCCAACCCAAAAATGGTCTACACACATCCCAAGACAAGATCTAATAATAAAAATTACAATCAAAATTAATCCTACAAGTCGACTCCCATAAAAAACATAGAAAACTCACCCAAAATGCTAACACTTAGCATCAATAGGAGGCACATGAAGGATCACTCAACATACATTGGATAACTTAGTAGATGAAGCATAGCTCGACACACGCTATGGAACTTGACACACACTTTAGAATGAGATGGGATAACATGCTAACTTGAGTGTTAACATGACACGAGATTCCAACTCGACTTATACGACAAAATTACTGGCACTCGACAATTGTTGCAACTTAGCAATGACTATAACTCAGCAACAACTAGAAGAATGAACACAAATGAGCAAGATAATACATCAACCCAGGATGCTCCTAGATCAAACAACTAGGGTATAAAGAAATGATTCTCCTGAATCATGCAAGTGTCACAACCTCAGTTGAACCCAACTCAAATTGAGAAATAGATGTAGCATCTTCAATTGGACTGTTCATCCATTTCAACAACTATTGATATTTGTCTTTTCCTCTTGTGCTTTTACCAACTCTCTGATCCAATATCTAATCAACCTCTTTAATCTACTTCTTAGGATAATCATAAGTACAACAACTTCATCATCTGAATCATGATACTTATATAGATCAACAATATTGAATATAGGAGATATATCCATGTCATTTAGGAACTCAACTTCATAAGCATTTCTGTTATCAAACTTCTTCAAGATCTTACAAGGTCCAAACTTTTTCATCTTCAGCTTATTGTATGTTCCAATCAAAAATCTTCATTTCTTCAAATGAACCATCACCTCATCACCAACTTCAAAAAAATGATTCCTTCTAGACTTATCAACATTCTCCTTGTTCTTTTGATTACTTTGTCCCAACTTTAGCTTCACTTCCTTATGAAAAGACTCCATAAAATTAGCAAATTATCCCCTACAACACTTCTCTTCTCTTCACCAGTGACATCCCTTAAATTTGATACTCCTCTAAGCTTCATTCCAATAATAATCTCAAAAGGTGTTTCCCTAGATTCGTATTCATAGAATTATTATATGCAAACTCAACTTGTGCTAATACCATCTCTCAATTATGTGTTTCTTCTCCAACTAAGCATATCAAAAAATTACTTGAGCTTCTATTCACAACCTCTATCTATCCATCAGTCCGTGGATGGAATGTAGAACTAAACTTCAGCTTAGTACTCATCTTCTTCCAAAAAGTTCTCCAAAAAAAACCAACAAATTTACTATCTCTGTCAGAAATAATACTTCTTGGCAATCCATGCAATCTAACAATCTCTTTGAAGAAAAGTTCAACAACATGCTCAACATTTGATGTCTTCTTACATGGTATAAAATGAGCCATTCCAAAAAATCTATCCACAACAAAAAATATAGAATCATACCCCTTTTCTATTTTAGGCAATCCAAGAACAAAATCTATACTAATGTCACTCCAAGGTTTCTCAAGAATATAAATAGGTGTGTATAATCTAGTATTCTGACTTACTCCTTTTGCAACTTGACAAATTCCACAACTCTTCACAAATTTTTGAATATCCTTATACATCTATGGCTAATAATACTTTTCCTTCAACAAACTCAATGTCTTATCAATTCCAAAATGTCCAACCAATCCACCACTATGCTTTTTCTTAATCAGATTAAATCTCATAGAAATTCTAGGGATAAAAAACTGAATTCCTTTGAAAAACATACCTTCTTGAATAAACTATTTAGCATACTTATTGATGTGATCTGTCAGATTTGGTGCTCTACACTTCCTCCACACCTTATAAAAATTAGGATCAGTATCATACAATTCTTTCATCTCATCAAAACCAAGAACTTCAACCTTCATTTTCATTAACAAAAAGCATCTACTCAATGCATCAACAACTCTATTAGTAACTCCACTCTTATGCTTAATCATAAATGTAAAACTCTACAAATACTCAACCCACTTCATATGATTTATGTTGACTTCCCAAGTATTATAAAGCTTTATGATCATTATACAACAAAAACTCCTTAGGAATCAAATAATGTCTTCACTTCTTCAAAGCTTGAAAAATAACATAAAACTCTTGATCATACACATAATACTTCCTTTTAGCATCATTCAACTTCTCAATAAAGAAAGCAATAGGTTTATCTTCTTGACTTAATACAACTCCTATTGCACTACCACTTGCATCACATTCAATTTGAAATACCTTATTAAAATTAGGCAATGCCAATATAGGTAACTCAACAACCTTTTGCTTGAAAGTCTCGAAACTCTTATCACCTCCACATGTCCACTTGAATTCCTTTTTATCTCCTCTCATTGTCTCAGTCATAGCATTACAAACAACACTGAAATTCTTTATAAAATTCTTGTAAAAACTAGCCAAACTATGAAATAATCTTACCTCACCCATATTCTTAGGTGTAGGCCATTCCAAAAAAATTCATGATCCATTCTCAAACCATGAACATAAATCATAAATCCCAAATACACAATCTCCTCTTTTAATCTCTATAATACTTGTCTAACATGCTCAAGATGTTCTTCCTTAGTCTTAATGAGTGTCATAATATCATCCAAATAAACAATCACAAACTTACCCAAAAAAATCTTTTCAAAACTTCATTCATCGACCTCATAAAAGTACTAGGTGTTGAGATAATGGGTGTTGCACACATTGCATAATATCGTTATATTTATTAATTTCTTTTATTATGTAATGTTGTATCTATGAGCACCTTGATGGACGTGCAACATGAAAAGATTCTCATGGAATATACTTGATAAGTTGTATTGTAACATTGTGATAATATTCATGTAATTATTTAATATTGGCAAAAATAAATTAAATGCCCAATATTAAATGTGGGGTTAGTGGTTTAGGTAGCACATGGTTTATGTAATACCATTTGGTAGTTTTGTGGGACTTGCTACTATATAAGTAGTCACAAGGGTAGTTGTTGTGTGACAAGGAGAAGACAAAAAAAGGCAAGAGTTGAGTGAGACAAGGCTTGATAGGTTAGCCAAGGGAGCATTTATGAAGGTTGGAAGCATGACATAGGATGTGTGGATTCATGCTTGTTCACATACATTGCACGGTGGTGGCTATCGCTTTGAAGGCTTCCATGGTTGTATTGCAATAGTATTTTTTGCTAAATAATACATGGTGATGGATGCTTTTGGAGGTTGGATTTTTCCCTTAATGTGGGTTTCCTAGAATATATCTTATGTCAAATTTTTGTGGGTATGTTGTCTATTTTCTTGCATGTGGATTTTAATTCTATGTTTATTTCATATCTATAATGGGTTATGTGGAAATAGTTATATTCTTTGTTGCATATTTCCTTACAAGTGGTATCAGAGCTATGATTTTATTATTGTAACCCTAGATTGAATCCATGTGAATGCATGAGAGGATAAAAGAAAAGGCAAGATATATGAGTGATTTATTACAAATCTGAGAGTTTTGGATTTGCTATTATGATGGGATGTTGGTAGATTTTGGACATGTGAAATTGTTGGACAAAAGGGTTTTTTGGATATTCTATTTAAATGAGGATTTTAGGGTGAGCTTGTAGAAATGACCTCCTAGGTAAAAACAAACCTCACCATTGGATCCGGGTTGATATTTCCAAAAATTTTGATATATAAAATACCCTAATTTGGCTATGTTTAGAGGAAATGAAAGATTTTTTTAGTTTTAGCCTGTGATGGCCATCAAATTTAATCCCATAAAAAATTTCATCACAAAAAAAATTGCAGTGAAAATAGTAAAAAGATTATCTTAGTAAAACAACCATAACTTTCTCTCAAGTTATTAGATTTCAAAGTTCTTATAGGCATTGGAAAGCTAATTTGGAGCACTACAACTTGGTATAGGTTTGGTTCTATGATTTTGTTAGATTTTAAGAGCCCTAAATTTAGATGTTATTTATTTTGAGCACAAATTAAGGCATAACTTGAGCATATAGATTCAGATTTTGGACTTCGAGTAGTCAACGAAAAGCTCTTAGAGAGCTCTACACATTGGTTCAGATTTGGTGTAAATTTGGCATAATTTATTTGATAATGTATTAATCTAAACAATTTATGGTATATTTTGACTATGGTAACATTGTGAGTTTATGACATTGTATATTTTGGAGATTTAGATTTGATGTCATTGTATACTCAGTTCATATTTCAAATTGGTCTCATGATGATATGGTTATCAATGTTTGGTTTGGATATGTATGGTGACTTGTTGGGTCTACAAGTTGTGCAGTATTTTAAGCAGTCTATACTTACAGGTTGCATTTATAGCTTGGTTATGGGTTTTCTTTGCCCATTGATCTTTCATTATTGATGCATATTTAGATTGGTGCCTTAGATTTGGGTTGTTTATGCCCTATGTCACATGATTTTCTGATTTTTTCTTCATGTAGAAGGGATGAGATGTTATTACCAGGTACAATCATGGTGGAGGATTGTGGTTGACTATTTTATGCTAACAGGTTAGACACTTTGAGAGTTAGTTTCTTAGTTCATGGATGTGATCATGGTGCCATGGATTTTGGCATGACATGATTGGATATACAGGTACATCCTTGATGTTCATTAGTTTGGATTCTTGATTTGGTTATGGTGGTATATCTTCTTGGTTGAGAATTATGGTTATTTAGTTTCTTTTGAGGAGCTCATGATGTGCACTTTGAGTTATTTGATGGTTTGATTCCTTGGTTGATTCTCATAGATAGAGGATGGATTTTTCATCATGATGTCATGGATAGCTTGGATACATAGTTTAGTAGGAGCTTGTGATAGTGATGAGGTGACATTGCAAGATTAGTTCCTAGTTTGGTTTGGATCTTCATATAGGAGATGGATTTTATGATGCCATAGGTGACTTAGTACCATGGTTGAGTGGGAGTTTTTTGGTGTTGATATACTTATTGAGTATTTTTAGATGTTGGTGGTTTGTCTTACATCTTGTTACTGTAGAAACATCTTTGACATTTTCATGGTGCACTTGGTTATCTTCATGGTGTGTGAAGATGGTTAGATCTTGAGGACTCATGGAGTTCTTGGTTATCTTCATGGTCTGTGGAGATGGTTGTATCTTGAGGACTCATAGGGTTCTTGGTAAAGGTGTGGTTTATGATTTCATTTGATATGCTATCCTTGGTATTAGGATGGTTTTATTATTATCTCATGGTATACTCTTGATACATGTTTAGAGTTGTTACATGTTATAGTATGTTCATATGGAGCATGTTATCTATTTGGTTGAGATGGTAAGATAATGTTGTCATATTTATGTTCCTGAGGCCATGGTTGGAACTTTGAAAATGATCTTTATTTAATTTCTTTGTATTGAGTACACTAATCATAAGCTAGATACTTCATGATATTTCTATGTTTCATTTGGAGTTGGCATGGATTGATTGGTTACAAGTGCTCATGGATACTTAGAGACAATGGTGATTCTGATTTCTCTTAGATTAGAGAAGTATTTGTTGGCACAGTTGATGGTTTCAATAGGAAGCCCAAGCGCATTCACCCAATATGGACTTGAGAGGAGATTGTTCTTAGATGAGTCTTGGTTAGAGACTTGGGTATCTTGATGAGCATTCTTATTCCCCACACTTGGTCTACTCGACGATTTGCTACTTGAGAGATATAGCCCATTATTTTTCTCAAGTGTATTATGTTTATGCTTTTCTTTCATGGATATGGATCTTGAGCTATGGTATGTGACTTAATTTTGTAGGGTTCATTTTAGAGATGGTTTAGCATTGGTTATCTCCATGTGCATATGTTGTTATGTTGGTTGAGTTTGGGAGAAGGTTTTATATTGGGCATATTCCTTGGATTAGGAATGGTTTATGAGTTTGATCTTCTTGTGAGAGGCTTACATCCATGATTAATTATATGGTATGGTTTGGGTGTTATTGAGGCTTCTTATTGGGGTTTTATGGAGGAGATCATACTTGCACAGTTTACATCTAGAGGTGTGTGTAGAAGGACATGATACAGGTTATGATTTGCATGGTTTCTCTTTGGTCTTAGTTATCTTTCTGGATGTTCACTTTCACTTACATTGGATTTGAGATTGGTTGGAGATTGTGATCACTATTTTGTGCTCATATATATCATTTGAGAGATGACATGGTTATTCTTTTATCTTTTTCCTCTATTGGTTGTGGAGAACTTGGGAGAGCATTGGATACTTGTTATGACAGTTGTTCTTGCAGGTTATTGGTTTATGTATTGTGGATGTCCTTGAGACTACATGGATTCACTTCTTTGAGATGCTGTGAGTGGATTGGTTATAGATTTGACATTATCTTTTGCAGTGGGAGCTTCTTGGTATATATGTGGGAAGTATGTATTTTGAGGCTTGTGATTATAGGTTACAGATTGGATATGTTGATGATGTGAGAGTCACTTGGTATACCCTTGGAGGTATGGATAGTTGGATGGGTTTGGCATTTTCTATGGGTGTTATTTCAGCTATGGATTTTTTTGACAACTATAGATACATGTGATTACCTTTGGATCAGATTTTTGTGCTTGGCATTTTAGTTGGTATAGGATTTTATAATCTTCTAATGTGATAGGTTGGGTGGTTTTCTCTTTGGATAGCTTCTATGTATGTCCAGTGGCAGTGGCATAATAGGAGGTGAGATCATTTATGTTTGAGATGTTGGATACTTTAATTTTGTTGTGAGTACTAGAATGGAGCACATAGTATACTTTGATCCATGATGGTGGATGTGTTGGGAGGGATTGTTCCCTTGCTTACTTATGTGGCTATAGATTGACCCTATGTAATGTAGACAACAAGTGGGAGATTGTTGAGATAATGGGTGTTGCACACATTGCATAATATTGTTATATTTTATTATGTAATATTATATCTAGGAGTACCTAGATGGATGTACAACATGGAAAGATTATCATGAAATATACTTGATGAGTTGTATTGTAACATTGTGATAACATTTCATGTAATTATTTAATATTGGGAAAAAGAAGTTAAATGCCCAATTTTAAATGTGGGGTCAGTGGGTTAGGTAGCACATGGTTTATGTAATACCACTTGGTGGTTTTGTGGGACTTGCTACTATATAAGCAACCATAATGGTAGTTGTTATGTGATAAGGAGAAGATAAAAAAAGGCAAGAGTTGAGCAGGGAAAGGCTTGATAGGTTAGCCAAGGGAGCATTCATGAAGGTTGGAAGCATGGCATGGGATGTGTGGATTCATGATTGTTCACATGGATTGCTCGATGGTGGCTATGGCTTTGAAGGCTTCCATGGTTGTATTGAAATGGTATTTTTTGTTGAATAATACATGGTGATGGATGCTTTTGGAGGCTAGGTTTTTCCCTCAATGAGGGTTTCACAAGGTATATCTCGTGTCAAATTTTTGTGGGTATGTTGTCTATTCTCTTGCATGTGGATTTTAATCCCATGTTTATTTCAGATCTATTATGGGTTATGTGGAAATAGTTATATTCTTTGTTGCAAGTTTCCTTACACTAGGTGCATTAGTCAAACCAAAAGGCATAACCAACCATTCATACAAACCATCTGTCTTGAAATTAGTCTTCCATTCATCACCCTCTCTAATTTTGATTCAATGATAGCCACTCTTCAAATCAACTTTGGTAAAATACATTTCTCTACTAAAACAAATCATAATGTCATCCATCCTTGGCATAAGAAACCTATATTTCATAGTGATCTTGTTAATAGCTCTAGAATTAGTACATATCCTCCATTTTTTATTCTTCTTAGGAGCTAATATAGTAGGTACAATACATGGACTCAAACTCTCTTTGATCAATCCTTTCTACAACAATTCATGCACTTTTCTATTAAGTTCTTCATTCTTTCTAGGTGTCAATCAATATGGTGCCTTTTTTGGCAAACTAGCTCTAGGAATCAGATCCATAAAATGACTTATACTTCTTACTGGTGGTAAACCATTAGGAATATCCTCTATAATAGCATCCTTATACTTGTTAAATAATTCTATAATTTCTACTGGTACTCAATCAATATAACTAGTTTCTGTTGTTACGTGGTCATTACTAGCTTATATTGCTTAGTCATTACTACCAACACTTGGTCCTCTAGGAACTATAGAAAAAAAAAACTTTATTCTTCTTCACTTCTTTTTTCAAATTTATTTCCATTAACCATGCAAATTCTCATTGTAGTACACATAACCTCATCTTGACTTTCAATCAAAGGCAAAAATATTTTCTTTTTCCCATTCATCCAAAGAGTATATTGATTTAATCTTCCATCGTGTACATCATATCTATCATATTGCCAAGGTCTAGCCAAACAAATGACAATAATCCATAGACATAATATCACACAACACTTCATCAAACTAATGTCCTATCTTGAACTTCACAATCCATTGCTTACTTACCAATATCTTATGCTCATGTTTGATCCATGAAACATGATAGGGTTTGGGATGCTTCACTCTTTGCAACTACAACTTTGTAACCATATCTTCTAATGCCAAATTTGTAGGAATTCCCCTACCAATGATCACCTTGCAACATTTTCTAGCCTTCTTACATCTAGTCTTGAAAAGAATTCTTCTAAGGATAGGTTCCTCATCACTTTACTTATTACATAAGGATCTTCTCACCATCAGTTTTTCTCCAGCCTTAGATCCACTCGGTGAACTCTTAATGTCTCCTTGAGTCACAACATTTTTTTTACCTTTCCTACTTTTAGAGGATCTACATTCAAAAGATCTATGCCCTTCTTTACCACATCTAACATAATTACCATGAAAACCACCTCTAGAATAAGAATTAACTCTTCCTTAGTAAGAACCAGTATCTCCTTGGTATGAATTACCACCTTTCCACTTAGTATTGTCTTTGTCATCATTCTTCCATTAATATTTACCTTTATCTTGCACAAAACTATCAAATCTACCACCTTCACCATAAGATTTATCTCTACCTCTCAGGAATATACCACCTCTACCTCTTTGTCTTTGTTTATGCTTCTTTGTCAAGATCTCCTCAACTTTCAAGGCACATTGATATGCTTCTTCTATACTTTCCAATGTCACAAAATTTATCTCATCTTGAATTCCAAATCTCAATCCATTTATATGTCTTGCGATTTTCTCAACATCATCATCCACATGTCCAATTTATAAAATTCTTCGGCATACTCTTTCAGAGTCATGTTTCTTTGTCTCAAATTTTGCATCTTTCTCAACAAGCTAACTTAGTAATCAACAGGAAGGAATTTGTTCTTTACCTTGTTCACCATCTTCTTCCAAGTCTTGATCTTTTCCTATTAGTTTTCAAATGCTCCCACCATAGTGAAACATGACCTTTCAACCTAGTAACTGCAAGTTTCACCTTCCTATTATTAGGAGTGTTTTCATACTGAAATAACTTTTCCATATTAGAGATCCAATTCAACACAACATTGATATCCAATTTTCCATCACAAGGAACAAATTCTACAACAAGTTTCAAATGTACCCTAGACAATATACTCAACAATATTTTCTCATCTTGATCTTCTTTACGTTCTAGATTAGGGTTTGGTGCTACCACTTCATCATCACTCACATCCTCAAGATGTTCTCCTCTCCTCTAGGTTGTCTCCACAACATCTAATCTGGCCATAATTTGTCTCAATGCATATGACATGGCATTGTTAGCATTTTGTCTACCAAAAACCATCTTTACAAATTAGGCTTCTGCAAGATCATAACTTTCTGCAAGTTATATGTCAAATCTACAAATATGCAATCCTATAACCAAATCTGAATTAGGGTTCTACATACCTAATCTCCATAAGGATGAACCTCAAGCTCTGATACCACCTGATGCAAGGAGGTAAATAATAACTATGGCAAAAGGTACACCTAACAATCTAAACCAACCTTACAAAGTTAACACAATGGAAGCAAACACACAAAGAGAATGACACCATAGAGAGAGAGAGAGAGAGAGAGAGAGAGAGAGAGAGGGAACAATGTTATTTTATTGATTCATGAAATAATTAGCATATATGCCCATCTATAAGGCCTTTTTAGTTATGAACAAATATAAAATACATTCTAGATCCAAGATCCAACTTCAAATTCACACTTATAGACACATATCCAATAGATTTTATTAGTCCTCTAAATCTCTAAGTTCTAAAAAATTGCTACCTAACTCTTAGCCAAAAGACCATATTTATGCTTGCCAAAATGTCTTATAAAAGATTCTAGAACATTACAGAACATAAAGGTCAACCCAAAAATGTTCTACACACATCCCAAGACAAGATCTAATCATAAACATCATGATCAAAATTAATCTCGCAAGTCAACTCCCATAAAAAATGTAGAAAACTCATCCAAAATGCTGACACTCAGTATCAACAAGAACACTCGACACATGAAGGATCACTTGACATATAATGGATAACTCGATAGAAGAAAGATAGCTCAACACACACAGTGGAACTCATCACACACCACAGAGTGAGATGGGATAACATGCTAAGCTGAGTGTTAGCATTACATGGAATAACTTCAACTCGGCTTATACTACAAAATTGATGGCACTCAATAATTGTTGCAACTCAGCAATGAATGTAACTCAAAAATGACTAGGAGAATGAACACAAATGAGCTAGATAACACATCAACCTAGGATGCTCCTACATCACAACCTTTTCTTCTGACCATCTCTCTATAAATAGAGATTTAAGATCTTTTTTGTTCAACCTCAATCATCCATTCTAGGGTTAGGTAGGATTATGTATGATTCAATGAATCTACCCACTTTTCCATTTGGTTCCTCTACAAACTTCTTCTTCAATATTCCTTTAATTCACCTCAAAATGGTTTCCCTTGAATTCTCATCATAGTTATCTTCCACACACTTCACACAATTTAATAAATCAAAATAGTTGGCTTAGATTCATCAAATCTACAATTTAAATTGAATATTGACACTTAGCATCAATATGTTATCACCTGGCTTACATATTGTTCTTCCACTCATTTTCAACTAGTTAACTTGGCAAGAACAAAAGCTTACTAGTGCTTGGCATTAACTAAATTTCACTTGACTTACACTAAGTTCACTCGACATACACTAAATCTTCACTTTTCTTAGCTGCAACCAATTTTCTTCTTGGCTTGCACTAACTTTGCTCACCACCTACTATCCACTCAGTTGAGCTTGGTAGACTCACTTCTTCTTACTTATTCTTCTATACTTAGTCAATGTATAACCTTTTGTAGCCTTAAGTAGATAATCAATATACTATGTCATCACTATCTTAACTAGTCTTTGTACTTATTTTTCAAATCATAACTATATTGGATACAATTGATTAATTGTGTATTGTCTTTGATGTTACACAAATGTCATATCATTATCAGTTAGTGCATGTCGAGTTCACCTGGGCAATGAAGACAATTTTCTATGTCTACCAAGCATTCCTATGTTTTCCTAGTTCAGAAGGTAGTGTCTATCAAAATAACTAAGGTGCCAAAGGAAAGTCTATAGAAGATGAGTGTTAACCGAGCTCACTTGGTTAATGAAAGAAATGTTGGATGGAACCAATTTTAACTAAGCTCACTTAGATACCAAAGGAACTTTGCAAATATGCACTATTAACTGAGTTCACTTGGTTAACACATGAAAATCATTTTTGAGTTAGTCTCTACCGAGCAGGGTAGGCTAACAAAGGATTTTCTTATTTTGGCATATTGAGTTTAATTGATTTATATATTGGTTCTAGCCATGTAAGGAGATGAATATTAATTATTCTAAGTTTTATATGAGATGACTTGACAATATGAATGATATAAGTATAAGGTCAAGTTGAGAATTTGAAAGTTTGTAAGAGTGTGAATGCATGGAAGAACTTGATGATCTATTGATCTAGCGAGGAAGCCAAACAAAAGGATAAGAAAAATATCCTTATGGAGCTCAAAAGATGTGATGGAGACAGAACCAAAGAATAGAATGAACATATAGGAAAAGGGAAGATATTATTATCAATGAAAAATTTCCTATGGGTTTACAACAATATGATTATGGAGAAAGAAATCCTCCACATAGTACCTTCTCTCTAACTCCACTAAGTGCTCTTTTACAATGCTAGAAATGTTCTTAAATAAGCCCCAAATAGTTTAGGGTTAGGAATACATTCTAGAATATGCCAGTTGGCATCTACTGCCAAAATAGAAGGTTCCAAAAATCACATTAGAAGTCGGTGCAAAATTAGAAGAATCCAGAAACGGTAGTCGAACTTTCGAGAGGCATAACTTTTGAACCATAGCTCTGATTGACGAATCATTTACATTTCTAGAAAGCTCTAGAAGTTCTCTATAGCCCTATGGACCAAATTTTCTAATCACCCTTTTCTTGGGCATATATAAGGCCATTTAGTGCCCCATATCTTACTTTGAAGCACTCTTATGAGGTCCCGAGGAATTGAAAAATTGCAATAACTTCCTAACCGTAAAGCCTTTTGACCTGATTCTTTTTCTGGAGTATTCTAAATTACAAATATAACCATCTCTCAAATTTACAACCTCTAACTCACCTTAATTATGGCTCATTTACATAATCCTATTTTTTTGGCATTTACACGTATTCCAAGGTGCTTAAAAACTCTAACCCAGAACACTAATAGTGGAACTATGAGAGTTGGAACCTTTATTTGACCCTAATGGGTATCTATAAATGAAAACACATTAATAAAAAACTATTTCTAAGCATATTTTTGGTTGATACAGGATTGCCCTTACACCACTAGATGCTCCTGCTTCAGACACCTAGGGTAGATTGAAAAGTGACCCTCTCACTTTATGCTAGAGGAAAACCCAAATGGGCAACCTCCACTACTAAAATCTAAGTTGATTCCTCTATTGGTCATCCTTTCCACTTCACCAGGTACTCCTCATATTGCCTATTTCTAGTACTCCTTCCCACACAACTATCCATAATCTCTTCTATCTCCTCCTTCTTAGAATTATGAATTGGACATGGTTCTAGTATCAAACCCTCATCTGCACCATCATCATGGTATTCTATTAAGTCTACAATGTTGAAGATAGGAGAAATATGAATCCCATCGAAAAACTCCACCTTGTATGCATTTCCTGAGTCATGTTTCTTCAAAATTTTATAGGGGCCAAATTTCTTCTTCTTCAGCTTGTTATAAGTACCCACTGGAAATCATTCCTTTCGTAAGTGTACCATAACCATATCCCCTACTTGAAACTCCTTATGTCTCCTCCTTTGATCAGCCCTAGCTTTATACTATTGATTCATTTTGGTAATGTGTGCATGGACTTCCTCATGTAGGCTCTTGATATGTTTAGTAAATTCTTCTGCCTCAGCACTTGTCCTCTCTCCTTGCTCCATCTTGCTCAATTCTGGTGCAGTCCTTGGGTTACTTCCATACACAATTTGGAATAGTGATCTACTAGTACTTTGATTTATAGAGTTATTGTAAGAAAATTTTGCTTGTGGTAGAATCAAATCCCACCCCTTGGGCTTATCTCCCACTAAACACCTCAGAAAATTACCCAAACTTCTATTTACCACTTTGGTCTATCCATCAGACTGCAGATGATGTGTGGAACTAAACCTCAATTATATCCTCAACTTCTTCCATAAAGTCCTCCAGAAATACCCCAAAAATTTAGTATCTATGTCGGAAACAATACTCTTTGGGAGACCATGTAGTCTCACCACCTCTCTGAAAAACAAATTTGCAATGTGTACAATATCATGAGTCTTGTGGCATGGGATGAAATGTGCCATCTTGGAGAACCTATCAACCACCACAAATATTGAGTCATTACCCCTTTGTGTCCTCAACAATCCAAGAACAAAATCCATACTTATGTCCTCCCAAGACTTTGATGGAATAGGAAATGGCTAATAAAGTCCAGTATTGTGACTAAATTCTTTGGTTGCTTGACACACTTGACAACTCTGGACAAATTTCTTCACATCTTGTGACAATTGAGGCCAAAAATAATGTTCTCTAAGAATGGAAATGGTCTTATCTTGACCAAAGTGTCCTACTATTCCCCCACTTTGTTTCTCTTTGATTAGGTTTTCCCTCATAGAAATCTTTGGAATGCATAATTGATTGCTCTTGAACAACATACCATCCTGAATCAAATAGTCTAGCCACCTAGTTTTGTCTATAGTAACAGGTTCTCTACAAGCCTTCCAAGCTTCAGCAAAATCAGGATCCTTCGGGTACAAATGCTTGAGTTCATCAAACCCAACCACTTCAACCTGCATTACTATAAGCAACAACTGTCTCCTACTCAATGCATTTGAACCCTATTAGACTTTCCACTTCTATGTTTCAACACAAATGTATAGCTCTGCAAGAACTCTACCCACTTCATATGTCTCTGGTTCAATTTACCTTGGCTATTTAGGTACTACAATACCTAGTGATTAGTATACAACACAAATTCTTTTGGTAATAAATAGTGCCTCCATTTCTTTAAGGCTTGAACTATTGCATAAAACTCTTAGTCATAAACAAAATACTTCTTCTTTGCATCATTCAATTTTTCACTAAAATATGCAATAGGTTTACCTTCTTGGCTCAATACAGCCCCAATAGTACTACCATAAGCATCAAAATCTACATGGAACACTTTACTGAAATTTAGAAGTGCCAACATAGGTTGCTCTATCACCTTCTTCTTCAATAATTCAAAACCCCTTGTAGCTATTGTAGTCCATTTGAACTCTTTTCTATCTCCCCTTATTGTTTCAGTTAGGGGTGCACATATGCCATTGAAATTCTTAATGAATTTTCTATAAAAACTAACTAGACCATGGAAAGATCTTACCTCAGTAGCAGATCTTGGAGTAGGCCATTCCAAGATGACTTTTACCTTTTCTAGATCCATTTTGAGACCATTGGATGATACAAAAAAATCCCAAGTAGACTAATTCCTTTTTAAAAAAGCTACACTTCTTCAAATTAATCAAAAAAATTTATTCCCTCAATCTTTCAAGGACATTACGAATGTACAATAAATGGTCATCCAAAGTTTTACTAAAAATTAAAATATCATCCAAATAAACAATAACAAATTTTCCCAAGAATTTCTTTAGTACCTCATTCATAAATCACATGAAGGTGCTTGGCATGTTGGTTAGTCCAAAAGGCATGACTAATCACTCATATAGACCCTCCTTGGTCTTGAAGGTAGTCTTCCACTCATCACCTTCTCAGATCCATATCTAGTGATAGCCATTCTTGATCTATCTTTGTGAAGTATTGAGCTCCACTCAAGCAGTCCATAAGATAATCCATTCTTGGCAAAGGAAACTGATACTTGATGGTTATCTTATTTATAGCTCAAGAATCGGTGCAAATTCTCCACTCTCCATCCTTCTTTGGTGCTAGTATTGCAGGTACTACACATGGACTCAGGCTCTTCTGAATCAAACCCTTCCTTAATAGCTCCTAAACCTATCTATTTAGCTCAATTTCAGTAGGAGTCATCCTATGTGCAGCCTTGTTAGGAAAAATAGCTCCAAAGATTAAATCTATCTGATGACTGGTCTGCCTTATTAGTGGTAACCCTTCTAGAACATTATTAGAGATGGCATCTTCATACTCACTTAAGAGGCCTGAAACTTTAGGTGGAATTTCACTACTACCTTCCTTATCTTTTCTAGGAATCAAAGCATAACACATACGTTGATGTTTCATACCATGCAAAAATTTCTTCCATCAACAAGACATATCCTAGCACTACTACATACCTTTTCAACTTCCTTTATCATGGGCTTCAGTTTGTGGTGAATTCCATCCTTGGTCAGAGAGTATGTATTTGCATGACCATTGTGCACAATATGTCTATCAAATTGTCATGATCTTCCCAACAATAAATGACAGACATCCATTGGAATAATGTCACAAAGAACTTCATCATGGTAACTCCCAATCTTGAACTTCACCAAACATTGTTCACTGACCAGGACCTTATGATAATCCTTCACCCAAGCAATCCAATAGGGTTGGGGTTGTTTCTCCCTTTTCAGCTTTATCTTAGAGACAAAATATTCAGACACCATGTTGTTAGTGCTGCCACCATCAATAATCACATCACAACACTTATCCTCGCACTTGCACCTGGTATGAAAAAAAATCCTCCTTTTTCTAGGTTCATTCTCACCACTTAGTAAGACCCTTTCATTTATGAGAACCTCTCCTCTTTCTACATCTTCAAAATGCAATGACTGTGCATCTTCATCCACATGAGCAACCCTTGCTTGACCATCAGCTCTCCTATCTATCCTTCCTTGTCTTTGAGGGCATTCAAAGGCACAATGACCTTCTTCATTGCAATGAAAATAGGTACCATCGAAGCCTCCTTTTCCTAATAATTTTCCATTTCCTCTACCTCTTCCTCTCTAATATCCAAAGTTTTGATCACAGGAGCAGTTGAAACCCTCATTTCTCTAGTTTCTGCTAGTACCCACATCTTCATTTTTATTTTGGGTCTCATTTTGGCCTCCAGATGACCTACTTCCACTCTTTCCTCCTTGACTATGCCCTCTTTTCCTTCCTTCAAACCTTTTATTTATCTTCTCTTCAACTTTTAGGGCAAACTAGTATGCCTCTTCAAGGCTAGTAATTCTAACCAGACTTAACTCCTCCTATATGCTAGGTCATAACCAACTGAGGTAATGGGAAACCTTCTCCTTATTAGCTTCTGCATGCCCTACCCTAATAAGAAGTCGATAAAATTCCTCTATATATTCTTGTACAAATTTTCATACTTGTTTTAACCCTTGCATTTTCTTGAACAAATCAAGCTCGTAATCAACAGGACTGAACTACTTTAATTTGTCCACTTTTTTATTTTCTCCTTTCCTCTTCTATTCCTTTCCAGATGAATCTCTTGCCACCAAATTTTGGCATGGCCTTTCATTTTGGCCTTCATAAATTTAACCCTCTCAAGGTCTCTAATATTCTCATACTCAAAATACTCCTCTAGTTCATTGATCCAATCGATCAACTCATCTGAGTTTAGGGTTCCTAAAAACATACCCACATCAATTTTAGGTCTTTTTCCAAGCTTAGAAATTTCCCTAAAAAGCCTCTCCTCTGCCTAATTTAGGACTTCCCCTTTGCCTTCCCCTTCCTGTCTAATTTCTTCTTCTTCATTTTCTTCCTCACTTTCGTTGCCTATGACAACATTCAAACCTCTACGGATCTCCTCCTACAATGCTTGAACTTCCCTTTGGAGGGCTCTAACCTCCTTAGGATTAATAGCTCTGGCCCTTCCACCATGATCTCTTTGTAGAGGCATCTTCTTGACTCAAACCCACAACCACATAGTATTGGTGCAAACTACCTCACAATCAATACTCTGTCTATACACTCAGGAAAACCTGCTCTGATACCACTTGATGAAGACACAACCAAAGACTAGAATGAATACACAGGAAAAGGGAAGATATTATTATCAATGAAAAAATCCCTATGGGCTTACAACAATATGATTCTAGAGAAATAAATTCTCCACACAGTACCTTCTCTCTAACTCCACTAAGTGTTCTTTTACAATGCCAAAAATATTCTTAAATAAGCCCCAAATGGTTTAGGGTTAGGAATACATTCTAGAATATGCCAGTTGGTATCCACCACCAAAATAGAAGGTTCCAAAAGTCACATTAGAAGTCGGTGCAAAATTAGAAGAATCCAGAAATAGTAGTCAAACTTCTGGGAGGCATAACTTTTGAATTGTAGTTGTGATTGATGGATTGTTTACATTTCTGGAAAGCTCTCAAAGTACTCTATAGGCCTATAGACTAGATTTTCTAATTCCCCATTTTTTGGCCCTATACAAGGCCATTTAGTGGCCCATATCTGACTTTGAAGCACTCTTAGGAGGTCTCTAGGAATCAAAAAATTGCAATAACTTTCTAACTGTGAAGCCTTTTGACCTAATTTTTTTTGGAGTGTTCTAAATTAAAAATATAACCATCCCTCCAATTTATATCCTCTAACTCATCATAATTATGGCTCATATACATAGTCCTTTTTTTTAACATTCACACATATCGCAAGGTGCTTAAAAACTCTAACCCAGAGCACTAATAATGGAACTGTGAGAGTTGAAACCTTTATTTGACCCAAATGGGTATCCAGAAATGGAAACACATTAATCAAAAACTATTTTAAAGCATATTTTTGGGTGATACAAGATTGCCCTTACACCATTAGATGCTCCTGCATCAAGATGTATTCCATTAGGAAGGATCAAGTACAAGCTAGAATAGAGATCTATAATCAGCAATTTAGTTGCATAATAAATCAAGTCATCTCATTGTTACTCTCTAACTATTGTATCAGTAATCTAAATCTCTTAACAAAGTTGGCTTAATAGCTATTTGTAAAACTTTTAACAAGGTGACAGTTCTATTGAATTATCTAAAGACCTCTAACAAGGCCACTCCTAACAAGGTGATTAAATCCTTTAATAGGGTCACACCTAAAAATTTATTTTGTAACCTTTAATAGTGTTGGCTCCTAATAGGGCTCACTTCAGAAGAGTGGAAATAATAACTAGTTGCAATTGATGGTTTTTCTGAAATTGGGTTTCCACGTTAAATCCTGGTGTCAAATGTCTTGATGCTATTTTCTTTTATGTGTTTGCATCTGAGTTAAAATAATGGTAATCACAAATAACAACTAAGATTTTCATGTTAAGTACTTACCTAGCATATTTAGTATTTATTGAGTTACAACATTTTATATGTGTTTGCCGAGCATCAGCAATATTCAATTTTTAGAGTTTATTTTGTATTGACATCTAAAGGGATGTAGGATTTATTTTAGTGGTAAGTAATTCACCCCTTCCCTCTTAATTACTTCTCTTATATTTCCAACAATTGATATTAGAGATTTTGGTGCTTATAGAGAAGGTTTCAAGGACCTAAGCTAAAGATCAGGATGTCTTATAGAGGAAAGATTCCCAAGTTGAATAGAGACAATTTTGCAGCATGGCAAGGACTTATAAGGTTACATTTAGCTACCATCAATGTATCAAGTTGTAAATATCTTGATTTTGAATACAAGACTCACCCTTAAACATTATCAATTGAAGATATTGTTGAAAAGAAGAATCATAACATCATGATGGTTGATATTGCATCTGCTCTCAGTTATGTTGTATTTGATGATGTAAAAGATTGTAAAATAGCTCATGAAATGTGGACCAAACTAAAAGACATTTGTGGAGGAGATGACAATGTAAGAAGAGCTAACACTGAAAGTCTAAGAGGTCATTTTGATTAGATGAAAATGAGAGGAGATGAGTACATTTCAAAATATGTGGAAAGAATCATAGCAAGTGTGAGCACAATCAAAGGATCTAGAGGAGACATTCAATAAAAAATAGTTGTAAACAAGGTAGTTAGAACTCTTCTTCCTATTTATGAAATTATAGTATCTACTATTCAAGAGATGAGATGTAATCCAAATAATAAAATATCTTTGGATGTTCTAGTTGGAAGATTGATAGGTTTTGAGTTAGATAACTTTGATAACTATATTCTTGGTTCAAAAGTTATTGAGTCTACATTTGAAGCTAAACTCTCACTCAAGAAAAAGAGTAAGAAATCAAAG
Organism: Cupressus sempervirens; assembly: GCA_028749045.1. Taxonomy (NCBI): domain Eukaryota; kingdom Viridiplantae; phylum Streptophyta; class Pinopsida; order Cupressales; family Cupressaceae; genus Cupressus; species Cupressus sempervirens. The sequence continues at coordinate 129,103,954 of CM053783.1, forward strand.
TCTAGTCAATCAGGAAGTGAAGAAGAAGAAACAAAAGAAAGCTTAGACAAAAATCTTGAAGTTTTTGAAGCCCTACTTGCAAGGAAGTATTCCAAAGGTAGAGGAAAGTACAAAGGTAGAGTTACTTTGATCTATTTTTCTTGTGAAGAAGTTGGTCACATTGCTACAAGGTGTCCAAACAAAGAAAACAAAGATGAAAATAAAAGCAATAAGCACAAAGGCAAAAATGATTTCAAGAACTACAAGAACTTCAATTGCAAAGGTAAGAAATCTTGTTTTATGGCTAAGGATTCTAATAACAGTGAAGATGAAATGGTATATATTGCTATAGAGAATGAATATGATGATGAAGGAGATAAGATGACACTTATCTCTCATGTTAGCAAAAAAGATACATAGATTATTGATAGTGGCTATTCACATCATATGATTGGAGACAAAAGAAAATTTGAGCACATGGAATATTATGGTGGAGGTAGTGTGAGATTTGGAAACAATGAACCTTGTAACATAAAACAAAAATGATGTATTTCTTTGACAAATAAACTTGTACATGAGAATGCTTATTGGGTTGAAGGATTAAAGAATACTCTAATGAGTGTGGCACAATTGAATAAAATTGGATTCAAGGTAGAATTCATGGATGGAAAGGCCAAATTGTTGGATGGTAAAGGAAATCCTATTAGATCTAGCAAGTAGACAAAAGGTAATTTTTAAAATCTTGATCTTAGTGAAAGTTCATGGTTTATTGCTCAAGTGGAAGAAAGCTAGTTATGGCACAAAATATTATTATATAAACTTTGATAATCTAGTTAAGATAAGAAAATATAAAAGAGTAAGAGGCATTTTGAAATGACCCTAATAGGTTATTGCTTACTCCAGCACCAAAATCTTAAAACTTCAAGGAGTTTGACATTTCGTCAAACAGTTAGCAACAAGCTCTAGGATTACTGTGATAACCCTGACTATATGGATCACTCAAAAATAGAGTTGAACTGGGACAATTTGACAAACACTTGTTATGCAACCTTTAGTTTGATATTATTTCCAATAAGATTCACCAAGTGATATAGATGCAACAATAGGTAACATTACCATACTTATTCCAGGAAGTATTTGTAAATTCAAAGCTTTTCAGTGTCTAATCACAAATACAATAGTTGAATGACAGACCTGAATTGGAGGGATATTAAAAACCTCAAATTTGCCGCCTTCTTTGAAATTTGCTGATTCTGTTCAAGTTGTTTATACTCGGTAGAAACTGATGCCCCAAATTATTTTGTTGCTACAGCACATTAACATTCAATGGAGTCTTCACTATCCAAAACTCCAACTGTATTCCTGGACATGAATTGCTACTGGCTCCCAAACCGAATTCACCTGATATAGATCATGGACACCCAGATTTAATTGTTAGCACTTCAAGGCGTATAGTCTTGCTGCCGGATTCATCAGTATTGAGGCGGAGGCAGAACGCACTGTATAATCCATATGCAGGGCCCTTATCTATAACGCATGTAGAAAGTCATCTTCTACCTTTGGTCGTTATTGGGTAACGCTGTCACTTGCGATTTAATGAATCGCGACCTCCTGTTTGCGGTAACAGACCTAGAAAATATTTATATCGCTGAGAAATGGTGAATTTTCGAATGCTGGAGTGATGGCCTGAAGTTGCACAAGTCTTTAACACCTAAGATGGATGTTGCTACACTTCCGTCTCGGCCCTAACTCGTCTTGGTCCTTCCGCAAGGAAATAATAAATTCAACTCGCACCTCCCAATTCCTATGATGTCATCTGGTCCTTGAACAACGACTGCAATGCATGAGAGGAAAGGCGTCTAGCAATTGCTGAGTGGAAACATTACGATGCACGACAGTGCTGTCCGATTCACCATTACTGGTCACTCAAATGTTAGATTGGAGTGCGAACGATTACGCTATTTTTCCCCTTGGTTATTGACCGGGGATAGACTCCTTCGAAGCTGGATTTTTTTGTAAAAACTGCCGGCTCACAGATTCCCAAATTTGATAGCTCCCTCAGTCGAGAAGGACCGACCAATATATGCACCTTTGAGTGCAGCAGACTCCCATATGATGATTGAAGCTTGTCTTCAAACAAACCCTTCAATCCTTAAAATTATATATCCTGCTCGGATAAAATGCTGAACTCCAAACCTTTGCGAATAGCTTAAAACCTAAAAATCAATTCTCAAGATGACCCACCAAAATTTTGGCCTTAAGCCACAGATTCTGCCCCTGATGAAATGACTGAATGTCACCTCCAATCAGCAATAATTTGGATGATATTTCACACCCTCAAAATTGCGTACCGATTGAGAGTTATCATTCTCAATGGCCAACTGTGACAATTGCAGAGAACCCTAGGTTTCACAACGCACCTGTGATTGAATCACAAATCTAAAACAAAGAGAGATAAAATAACTGCCTAATTTGAATGGAGCCCCGGGGTGCCTATTTATTCTTTTCTCTCCATCCTCTCCAGAGACTTCTAGAACATTTTTGATCTTATCCCTCAAGTGACTTTATTAAATATTTTTATAATCCAAGTCACTTTATTAAATATAAAGTTATCTTTTAATATTTATTCATTTAATTAAAATAATTAATTAGTCATCCTTAAAATATTCATTATTTTGGACAAACAGATTAATTAAATTAATTAAATTGAACTGTCACCAAAAATTGGGGACATGACAGTCCGCCCTTCCTGAAATTGCTTGTCCCCAAGCAATGGCTGAACCATAAACCAATCAGTATGCGTGGGTCCCAAATGTAAATCTGTATGTCATCCCAATCCTCATCATACTCTCGTGGAGAAATCATCAATACCAGTATCTGAGAAACTGTACTCAACATCCAAACAACTGACAACTCTGATGAAATCATCTGAAAACCAACTGTAGATGTCAGTAGAAGAAACCATTTTGCGGAACTCAAGCCAACTAAAACATCAACTCTATCAAACTCAAACCCCTGTCAAAATGACACCTGCACCCAACTGCACTGTAGATATGACAACAGCCATAGGTACCCGAATCACTACCATCAAATCCAATCTCTGAAAAATTGCTCCGGGTGTGTTGATGCTGCAGGCTGAGTAACTTGCTACTACCAATTTTATTTTCAAAAGATGGTGCCAATCTATCCCCTAATGGATGGTAAGAAACTGGAGCCAATCTACATCTGCGTGAAATAAAATCTTCTATCTCTGTGTCAAAAGAAAAATGATGAGCGTACCCTACCGTATAATGCCGGTAAGAACCTCCAAACTCTGCTGCTGGCTCATCATCACTGAACTAGGAATCAACAGATGGCTCCATTTTCTAACTCCGAGTGACTATAGGTCGGATAGGACCCTGTGCACTCTACTCAACAAACCCCTCCTCGAGATCCTTGTGAGGTAGCATAGTAGAAAGGACCCCTATAATCTTCTCAACCAATATGCAAATAACACTAGTATCTTGGATGAGAACACCTTCTGTCACCTTATGCGAGTCTAACTGAACACATGCACTATCCAACAAATACTTCATGAATGGTTTAGTGCAGTAAAAATTATATGAGGAAACATTAACATACTCCCCTTTACACCAAAACTGGTCCTTCTGTAAGGGTGGCATACTCAACTGTACCACACTATCAACTATCTGAGAAGAATCAATCTGGAAACTAGACTCTACCGGTATCCCGAACTCATTAGAACTAGCTACTACCAAATCCTGAATATGTGTGTTAGCCTCAACAATAAGATCCTCAATAGTAACTGTAGGATTGTACTTACTGTCATCTACCTCAATTGACAAATGAACTGGGTCTGGGGCTGGGTTTGACCGCAAATACTCCAACTCCACAGTCACCTCCTTCAACTAAAACTGTGACTTTTGTAGATCTCACTGTGTGTCCTCTAATGCCTTAGTAGTTGCTATGAGCTCCTGGGAAAGCTCACTCACCTCATCTTCACGATCCAAGAGTGCCTCATATGCTGTACTCCCCCACTCAACCAAGTGATCACGGTCGGCTACCAATCGTAAATAATCCTGCTTCAAAATCCGAACAGCTTCATGCAAGGCATGAATCTCTGCCAAAGAAAGTAACCACCGCTGGACTCATCTATCATAGAAGTACCCCAACCACTGACGGCCAACAACTGATGAGCAGTATCAAAATGCTCACAAGCGATAACAATGTCTTGCTCACTAACTTTCAACTGGCTAGTCGCACGATGGCTTTGGCTGAACTGTCTCCTACAAACCTCTTCTAGTGCCCTGTCTAAAAGAGTATCCTCAAGATCACTGGTTTCTAGAATATTATCATTCATATCTCGCGAATCATCTCTAAAACTCATATCCTCATCCGGAGTGTCAAAAATTGTAGTACTTCTGTCTGACTCACCTGTACCCAAAGAATTTGTCAAGGAAGCTGAATCTTCAAAACTGTTCACTTCTTTCTCTCGGATGTCATCAAGGCCAAAACGATCCTGGGACTCATTTGTACATGCTTCTAAATATGAAAAATCTTCAACACCTTCTAGCAAGAACGGTCATTTGCATATATAAACCAGACCCAATACCAGTGTATAAAAACCAATACCAACATCGGACAAGTTGCTGGCACTAGGAGAGACAACACCGTGTATTCTGCTAATCAAATCCATGATAGCACTCAAAAAAACATTGCTACTATTAAGTGTTAAAGATCTCCAGTTAACTGAACCCCAAATGCCCCTGAAACATTCTTGAGTCCATATCTGTAAACAAGGAATAGCTGGTAACTCAAGCAAACTCCTTACCTGAGTAATGTGACCAATACCAACTAACTTCACATACCTATCTACCATTGTCCTTGTATCCTAGATGTGAATGCAAGATGAACTCGTAACATTATCAGCTACCATATATGATCCGTCTGCTACAGGGAGCTGAATGTCAGGCATGTAAGATGAAACTAAGCCTAGCTCCATGCCATGCTCATTTACATGCCTCTCCCAGTCCTGTAAAGCCAAAGTTGCTCGAGTGTCCTCAAGCTCACAAGAAAGCTTGACAATTTCCTCCTCCTTCCTCCTCAAGGCATCTGAATAGTCTTTGGCAAGGCTTAGAAGATGGTCATGATCTGATAGAAGATGTAAATAGCTCAACTTCGTCGTTCCCATTCCTTCACCAATTGCATGTAAGTCACAACAAGAAGATTTTGTCTGAACTCCCTTATGTCTTCCTTGTAACTGAATCATCTGGATGTGCTCTTCTAACATCTCCCGCATCCAGTCATGATGAGATAAAGAAGCCACAATACTATCTTTGCTTACCTTCAGTTGACTAGACAAATCATGTGAAGTATTGCCATTTTCATCCTCATGTGACGAAGCATCTAACTGAGCCTGGTACTCTCTCTCAGCAAAATCATGAATATGCAGTGTTTGCTCATCTCTACCTGGTATCTCACCATCAACATCCTTATCATCATCTGAACTCACCTCACTGTAATCATTGCCTGTCGAAACCAAACTACCTTGAGTACCTGAGACATCACCCTTGGGAAATCCATATTCAACTGTCTCAACTTGAGTATCAAGTTGACAGTTACTATCCATCAGCATAATATCCTTCACCACTTCTTCCTGTGACCGAACTGAAACCTCTGACCGGTTGCACACTTGTTCCTCGAATTCCTCATTAAGGTTCCTAGTAACATCTCTCATTGTATCAGTCAACGCTTTGTGAGAAGATTTGACAAAATGAAATCTAGTTGATTTATTCACCTTAGCTGGGTCGGATAGCCTGTCAATCATACGGTGGTGCTTATCCAACAGTTCAGACATGTTATGTCTGATTTTTTTGAGCTCATCCTGAATGCTTGAATAGTCCTCCTTTCCACAATTCCAACTCTGAATACTATGTCTATTACTTGTCCAAGATTGTGTCCTTGGAGACTTTGTGCTGTACCTGTCCATCTCGGTTGAAGTAGAGTGCTGATCACTCATGTAATTCGGTTCTCACCCCACAGGATGGCAAGAAATCCGCTCTGATACCACTGAAATGACCCTAACAGGTTATTGCTTACTCCAGCACCAAAATCTTAAAACTTCAAGGAGTTTGACATTTCATCAAACAGTTAGCAACAAGCTCTAGGATTACTGTGATAACCTTGACTATATGGAGTTGAACTAGGAAAATTTGACAAACACTTGTTATGCAACCTTCAGTTTGATATTATTTCCAATAAGATTCACCAAGTGATATAGATGCAACAATAGGTAACATTACCATACTTATTCAAGGAAGTATTTGTAAATTCAAAGCTTTTCAGTGTCTAATCACAAATACAATAGTTGAATGACAGACCTGAATTGGAGGGATATTAAAAACCTCAAATTTGTTGCCTTCTTTGAAATTCGCTGATTCTGTTCAAGTTGTTTATACCCGGTAGAAACTGATGCCCCAAATTATTTTGTTGCTATAGCACATTAACATTCAATGGAGTCTTTACTATCCAAAACTCCAACCATATTCCTGGACATGAATTGCTACTGGCTCCCAAACCGAATTCACCTGATATAGATCATGGACACCCAGATTTAATTGTTAGCACTTCAAGGCGTATAGTCTTGCTGCCGGATTCATCAGTATTGAGGCGGAGGTAGAACGCACTGTATAATCCGTATGCAGGGCCCTTGTCTATAACGCATGTAGAAAGTCATCTTCTGCCTTTGGTCGTTATTGGGTAACGCTGTCACTTGCGATTTAATGAATCGCGACCTCCTGTTTGCGGTAACAGACCTAGCAAATATTTATATCGCTGAGAAATGGTGAATTTTCAAATGCTGGAGTGATGGCCTGAAGTCGCACAAGTCTTTAACACCTAAGATGGACGTTGCTACACTTCCGTCTCGGCCCTAACTCGTCTTGGTCCGTCCGCAAGGAAATAATAAATTCAACTCGCACCTCCCAATTCCTGCGATGTCAACTGGTCCTTGAACAACGACTGCAATGCATGAGAGGAAAGGCGTCTAGCAATTGCTGAGTGGAAACATTACGATGCACGGTAGTGCTGTCCGATTCACCATTACTAGTCGCTCAAATGTTAGATTGGAGTGCGAATGATTATGCTATTTTTCCCCTTGGTTATTGACCGAGGATAGACTCCTTCGAAGCTAGATTTTTTGTAAAAACTGCTGGCTCACAGATTCCCAAATCTGATAGCTCCCTCAGTCGAGAAGGACCGACCAATATATGCACCTTTGAGTGCAGCAGACTCCCATATGATGATTGAAGCTTGTCTTCAAACAAACCCTTCAATCCTTAAAATTATATATCCTACTCGGATAAAATGTTGAACTCCAAACCTTTGCGAATAGCTTAAAACCTAAAAATCAATTCTCAAGATAACCCACCAAAATTTTGGCCTTAAGCCACAGATTCTGCCCCTGATGAAATGACTGAATGTCACCTCCAATCAGCAATAATTTGGATGATATTTCACACCCTCAAAATTGCGTACCAATTGAGAGTTATTGTTCTCAATGGCCAACTATGACAATTGCAGAGAACCCTAGGTTTCACAACGCACCTGTGATTGAATCACAAATCTGAAACAAAGAGAGATAAAATAACTGCCTAATTCGAATGGAGCCCCGGGGTGCCTATTTATTCTTTTCTCTCCATCCTCTCCAGAGACTTCTAGAACATTTTTGATCTTATCCCTCAAGTGACTTTATTAAATATTTTTATAATCCAAGTCACTTTATTAAATATAAAGTTATCTTTTAATATTTATTCATTTAATTAAAATAATTAATTAGTCGTCCTTAAAATATTCATTATTTTGGACAACCAGATTAATTAAATTAATTAAATTGAACTGTCACCAAAAATTGGGGACATGACACATTTCTAGTTTAAAGAATCCTGATATGAGTCTATGCAAAAATTGCCAAATTGGTAAGATGGGAAAGACTAGTTTTAAAAGAAAGAACTATCAATTAGAAGAAGTCTTAGAACTTGTGCATATAGACTTATGTGGACCTATTGGAATAGAAAGTTATAGTGGAGAAATTTTTTTTATTCTTTTTGTTGATGATTATTCTAGAATGATGACTATAATGTATCTAAAAGAAAAATTAGAAGCTTTAAAAAATTCAAGTGGTATCTAGCAAGAGTAGAAAAAGAAACTAGAAAGATATTGAAATTTTTAAGATCAAATAGAGGTGGTGAATTCATCTCCAATGAATTCAATAATTTATGTCTTTAAAGAGGGATCAAAAGACAAGTATCAGCCCCTAGTACACCTTAGTAGAATGGTATAGCTGAAAGAAGAAATATACCCATCATGGACTATACAAGAAGGCTGATGATTGAAAAGAATGTTGCAATCAAATACTAGAAGGAAGCTATCAGCACTGTAGTTCATACCTTGAACATAGTATAGTTAAAGAAAGATTCAAACAAAGCTCCTTATCAAATATGGTATGGCTACAAACATAATGTAAGTTACTTGAAAGTATTTGGTACCAAATGTTATATCTTGAAATAATCTAGAAAAGGAAAATTTGATGTCAAGGGTGATGAAGGCATATTTTTAGGATACTCCTGCAAAAGTAAAGCATACAAATTTTTGAATTTGTCTACTTATAAAATCATAGAAAGTGCACATGTGAGAATTGATGAGTTTGTAGAAAAGAATGAAGAAGAAAATAAAAAATAGCTAGAGGATTATAGAAGATTTGATTACTATGAACCTAATACCCTACCAGATCTATCTAAGAGAAAAGAAGCTTCACTCCTAGAGTGCCCAAAATCTCCAATAGTTACCAAGTTGCAAACAATGCAACCTGAGTCATAGTCTGAAGGACTTGAGTTGTAGTCAAAAGCTACCAAGCTAGTTCAAACTAAGTCTGATGGACCCAAGTCACTTATAGTGGGACCTGAGCTTGATACTAAAATTCATGATGAAATCAGTGGAACTCATTCCAAATCTAAAGAACTTTTGTTAGCAAGATATCTCAGAAAGCATCATGCACCTAATCAGATCATTGGAGACAAATCTGATGGAATAATGACAAGAAGAAAATTAAAAGATACATGTTTACTTACTGAATTTGAACCTAGAAATGTTAAAGATGCTCTAGATAATGAAAGTTGGGTTGAAGCAATGAATGAAGAAATAGAACAAATAGAGAAGAAAAAAACTTGGACCCTCATTCCTAGACCCAAGGATAAAAATGTAATTTGTACAAAATGGGTGTTCAGAAACAAGCAATATGAAGATAGAAAAATTTCCAGAAACAAAGCAAGATTAGTGTGCAAAGGTTATTCTCAAGAAGAAGGTATTGATTATGGTGAAAGTTTTTCTCCTATTATAAGATTAGAAGGTGTTAGAACTCTACTAGCAAATGCAACACATAGAGGATTTAAAGTGTATCAAATAGATGTTAAATCTACATTCTTGAATGGAATTCTTGATGAAGAAGTCTACATTGAACAACCAAAAGGTTTTGTATATCCTAGCAAAAGAGACATGGTCTACAAATTACACAAGGCATTATATGGTCTCAAGCAAGCTCTAAGAGCTTAGTATGAAGAACTTCATAATTACTTGATATAGATTGGCTTTCAAAGAACAAATGATAGTAGTAGTTTGTTTATCAAAGAAGGACCAGGCAAGAAGATTGTGTTGGCAGAAATATTTGTTGATGATACCTTATTCACAGGAAATGATGACTTATGCAAAGCATTTTCAGAAGAAATGAGTAAAGAATTTGAAATGTCCATGTTTGGAGGGATAAAATTCTTTGTTGGATTGCAAATTCAATAGAATAGAAATGGTATATACATTACTCAATCCAAATATATCAAGGATGTACTAAAGAAATGGAAGATTCAAGACTAGTTGGAACCCTTGTGTCTACTGGACTTAAGCTTTCCAAAAATGATGATTCAAAGGAAGTAGATCAGGCCACACATAGATCAATGGTTGGAAAATTATAGTATGTAGTGCATACAAGGCCTGATATTGCATTAGTAGTTGGTATGGTGGAAAGATTCTCAACAAATCCTAGAGAAAATTATATGATGGCAATCAACAGAATTATGAGATATCTGAAAGGTATTGAAGATTATGGCTTGTGGTATAAACTTGGAGGCAATTTGGACTTAAAGGTATTCACTGATGCTAATTGGGTAGGAAGTATTGATAATAGGAAGAGCACTAGTGGTGGAGCATTCTTGCTTGGTAAAAGACTAGTGTCTTGGAAAAACAAGAAACAAAATTGCATCTCTCAATCCATAGTAGAGGTAGAATATGTTGCAACAATAGTTAATTGTTCTAACATTGTTTGGTTCAAACAATTATTGGAAGGAATGAAGATAGAGATCAAAGATCCAGTAGTCCTATACTATGATAACACCAGTGCAATCAATATATGAAAGAATCCAATTATAGATACCAAAAAAAAAAACATTGCTATAAATTATCACTTCTTAAGAGAATTGGTGCAAGATAAAGAAGTCAGATTGGAATATGTAAATATAAAAGAATAGATTGCAAACATATTTACCAAGCCATTACCTAAGGATGCATTTTTGTATCTAAGAGATAAGCTAGGGGTCATTCCCCTATCTGAAGTTCAGTAAATGAAGTTTACTAATGCATCAACCAAAACCTATTGAAGATCAAAAAGTTGGTGTAGTATTGACAAGGGCATATTACAAATAAATCAACACTTAAGGTACATTGATATTAACCAAGTTGTTTTTTTTGGCATGTGTTGTCAAAGAGGGAGAAGTTTATTTTCATATATCATAAGAAATTTTTAATTATAAAGAAAAATTTTTTTGTAAGAGGGAGAAGTTTGCTATCATAAAAATATTCAAGAGGGAGAATGAACTTGGTAGAAGTTGTTGTAGATAGAAGTTTTCCTATAGAGGGAGAAACTAAAGGCATAAAGAATTCATACTGATAGAGAAAGTTCTTATAGACGTGAATTAGAATGAAACTAAGGATATAGTTGGATACAATTGATTGATTTTGTATTGTCTTTGATATTACAAAAATTGTTGGAATTTACAGGTGGGAAGATTTACTTCTGAGAGGGGAGTGAATCAAAAGTAACTATCTTTAACCCTATTTAAATTTTTTTAGCTGATAACATTCACATGCATCTAATTCATATAATAAATATGAAAGTAAAAACATGCATGAAAATAGATAACACAAGATTTGGTAATTCAAAAACCCTCCAAAATGAGAAGGTAAAATTGGAGTGGGGATGACACCCACAAAGTATCACTACAACAATATGTAATTGTTCAAGGTTACAATGTTTGACTACTTCCAATGGTCTACCCTATGAAAGGTCTATCTTGTTAAAGACTTTACACCCTATTAAAATTGACCTAGATAAAGGATTTAACTACCCTGCTAAAAGTAGGCTTGATTAAAGGACTTTAGTACATTTACTTGGAATGCCACCCTGTTAAAGGATTTACAAATGGCTGCTAATTCAACCTAAGTCCATATGATTTTCATTCCTAATATAATTTCTAGAGAGTATTAGAAAGTCTTAACCTAATGACTTGCAATCCTCAATTGTTGATTCCAGATCCTTGTTCTATTCTGATCGCTCTGATCCTTGCTTGATTTGATATGTCACTCTTTAAAGTTCTGATACTCTATTCTTGATCAACAAGATTCTACAATGTTGCTCTGTTCTTCACTAAGTCTTTTCACCCTTCTACACTTCACTATAATTCACCCATACACTTCTCTATCACATACACAATGGGGTTTTGTCCTCCTTTTAAAGATTTTGAAGACTTAGAGTTAGGTATGAATCTACAATCAATATTAAATCTTCATTTCTTGCTCATTTCTGGCACTTTTCCTATTGGTTGCATGCCTTCTCCATTTTTCTTATTGGTTTCATATTGATTACATAGGTAATGCAAAATATTTGATCTTATCTTTAAGATCCTTCGAGATTCATCCTATGTTGGCTTCAAAAATGGTTTACATCTAAGTTTGTGAAGGTACAAACTCATATGTTGATTCTGTGTTACTCGACACTTACTAGTTATTGATCCTCAACACATATAAGAATTATGTATCACTTGACATCTATAGCATTTCTATTTCACTCGGCATCTATACTTTACTTGGAACCTATAGTGACTCGACACTTGAACTTTTTTCAACACCTAAAGATCACTCAACACCTAAAGTTTACTTGACACCTATTGAATTCTCTAGCTTGCCATGCACTATAGCTTGACTTTTGTATTATACTCAACATTATCTTGAGAATTGGTTAAGTGTATTGATACTCAATTGTCAAAACCAATTTGAGACTAACAATCTCCCTCTTTTACATGAGTGGGAAAAAAACTTAACTAAACATTATGCATCTAATCTCTATGAGTATACTATATATTATGTTCAGCATATGTACAACACTTAAAAAACTTGTTCAAAATTTTGTATACCTCAAAATCTTATAACTCCTCCTGAGCTGATCTGCCAATTCTGTAACCAAAACTCTTGTGCTGAATTTGTCTCATGATGTATCTAATACTCTTTGCCTTGTCTAACTTATCATTCTTTTGCCTCTTTTTTTGTGTACCCTATTTCTACTTGTACTATATATGTTTTCCCCTTTCACATCTTCTTGCAGTTTTGCATCCTTTTGGCTTTATTCCCTTATTACTTCCTTAAAATGTGAATTTGAATATCTCTCCTTTGGATGTTATTTATTACTTCCATTAAAGAATGTATTATCTCTCATTCTTATTCACATCTTCCCCAAAATATTATATCTCCCCCTTTTTGACACTTATGTCAAAGGGTCCTAAGAATGAAAAGAATACTTGGCCAAAAATGTTTTATTTACCTCCATAATCATCTTTAGAGAAGCATCCCAATTATCTAAAGCAATTTCCAATTATTTGTGCTAGATATTTATCTCTACTACAAGATGTACAAGGCCTTCTAAAGTAGAAAGATTAGGATATTTCTTTAGAACATTTTTTGCATAGGCCTATTCCTTATGGAGTACTTCTAGGTGTGGAGTAATGGAAGATTGATTTTGTATCAATTTGGCCTTGATATTGGCCTCTTCTACTATCAACACTTCTAACTCTTTCTATGTGTGAAGCATAGTTGCAAAATGCTTCTCACTCTGAGCTGGATCTTTGGGTAGTTGTGTGCTAGAAATCTTGAGATTTCATTCCAAGCTTAGTATCCTTTGACTAGTTTCTTGTGTGAAGAGTAATGAGTTACAAAATTTTTAGTATAGTGAGAAGATATTCTCAAGTACTGTCTTCACTTTTTCAACTTTCTTAGCCAATTCTACTTGGGAAAGTGCTATTTCAGTAGATATTTTCTCATTGACTTTCATTTGAAACTTCTTTTCTGACCATTCTAATAATTTCACATTAGTGTCAAGGTCTTCATTCTATACCTGGTCCACTATGTTGGACAATTGCTCCAAGATGGGCTAGGTTTCATCAGGTACTTGCAAGTTGAATGCATCAAGAAATATGTCTTTGATTTCCACAAGTGCTTGCTTCTATCTATACTGATTTCTGAGTATCTCTTGTTTCTTCCTTCTCTCAAGTGCCTCTTGCACTTCATTTATCTATGCTAAATTCATTGTTCTAGAGTCATAGCTAAGTATGATTATTTCTTCATCAAGTGGAGGGTCTTCATAGTGATGTATCTTTGCAACCTTGGTGGAGCTCGAGCCTAGTGCTAAAATTTGCAATTGTACTACATTAGTGCTTGGCTTCTTAGTGGAGTCCCCAAGGTAGGAAAGTTTACCAATGTTTCTATTGTCTCTTGCTCCTTTTCTTTAGGGGTTCTCTCCTCTTCTTTCTCCTCTTCTCTACTACCTTGATCAATAGTGATGATTTGAGGAGGTGCACCTTGGCTTTGTGCAATAGGAACATCTTGTCCTATTTGTTCCTTTGCTAGTTCCTCAGCAGGTGCTATTGCTATGACTGTATGATCAACCCTAGAAATTTTATCTTTTGATTCTTGCTCTTTAGGCTGATCTGTTGTAGTTGTGGGAGGTTGTGAAGGTGGTTCTTGTGTATTCACCTTCTCCCTAGTGATTTCTACTATAACCTTCTACAACTCATCCACACTCACTAAAACTGGATTAGTACATAGTTATGATTGCAATGTAGTTTGGTGAAGGATCTTTTTGAGATCTTCTACAGTCAATGGGTTGATGTTCTGAGCTAAAGTGTTAGGAACATCCTTGAAAATTATAGTCTTAGTAGGTGCTATATGTGGAGGACTTGGTGGTGGTAGTTGGGTGTCTTGGACATTCTTTTTTGGTTGCTGCTCTTCAACTGTTGCCTCTTCACCTTGTGTCTTCTCCACTATTTCTTCTTCTTTTTATTTCTCTCCTTCCTCATCTTTCCCATTTTCTTCTTCTTCTTCATCATTTCTCCCCTCAGATGGGTCTCCCTACCCTTCCTTCATATTTTTCAATCCATAAATTAGTTTCCACATTTGTGTGGACTTTTGCACAACATCTTCTATTTGGTTCTGCAAAATTCTGAAGGCTCTATATTTGGGTGCAAATTTGCTCGCATGTTTTTTGCTAGCATTAGTTATTTGACCTTTTATTAGGTCTGGAACTACACAAGCCAATGTTGACTCCCTTATTTCTTTCTCCATTTTGAGATATTAATGTCATTTATTTTCAACTAATGAGCTTTGCTCCTTAGGCATTGAGTTGTCTAGTTCAAGAGGGGTGGTCTTGAACTTAGCCATCATAGTGTAGATGGACTCTTCCACTATGTTCTATTGTTCCTTTGACAACTTATTAAAATCAATGGTCTTCAAGCTAGTTAAATCAGCATTGTCTCTAATGTTATTACAAATGTTTTCCAATTTAGATTGGGTAGAATGTCTTACCAATTTGAATTGATCTTCATCAGACTCTATCCTTTCTTTGTTTGATTTAGGAGGTACAACATACTTTCTTCTTTTCTTCTACTCTGCAAGCCCTCGTTGTTCTATTGCATTCTACTTCTCTTGTTCCTTAGCCACTTGAGTTGTAGCCCTAGTATCTACCCTTGTAGTTGGCTTGGTTGGGCTTGGCTTTGTTACCTTCTTCTTCCCCTTGGGGTGTAAAACTAGCTATTTTTGAGATTTTCTTTTCTCAAGCTCTGGCTTTGGTGCTTCCTACTCGGCTCCTTCCTCCTCTTTAGCATCCTCTCCCATACCTTGGGTTATAGCAAGTGACCCCCTGACCTTTTTCCTCCTCATCATCCTCAGCTTCTCCACCTTCTTCTTCTTCTGCTTTTGTAGTGCCCTCACCAAATTTGGCCTTTAGCTTCTTAACAAGTTTATCCTTCTTTTTTAGAGTGGAGGCAGTCTTTAACTCCATATCCACTTTTGATCTAACCATGTCATAGGTTTCAAAATGTGGTGCATCCTTGTCTATTTACTCTACTAATAATGTAGTTATTTTTGATGATGCTTCATCTATGTTAATTTCATAGCCAAGAGGTCTTAACCATCTCACTCTTGGTATGGCAACTTGAATGTATGTATAGTCAATATCTAGAAGAAAACATACAACATTTACATGTTTCTCTACTAAGGAAACTATAATTCTTGGCCTTTTCTTCATTTACTTCTTGAAGTCTTCAAAATAGCTAGTCATTAAGGTCTCAAAATTAGCTCCCATGTGCTCTATGTATTCATTAACTTGAGCTATTATTGACCTATTTATCTTCAATGCAACTTTACCAAAAGAAGGAAACTCATTCTGAACATAAAAGAATATACAAATCAAAATAGCACCAAATTTGCATTGGGGTCCCTTGGTTCTCCTAATTACTGCTAAATTCTCATTAATCTGTTGTAGTTGTAGTTTTGCAAGATCATAAGTATGATCCTTTTTCACCAATTTGTAGACTACATCTACTGCAATGCAGGGCACATTGTTGAGTCTGTTGGATTGGTAGAACTTGTGTGCAATCACCCTAACAACAAAATCAACAAGAGGGTCTTGAATGGTATCTATTGTCATCCCTCTCTTGTTCCACTTAGCACCATTATTTTTCTCAATTGCCTCCTTGGAATCACTCCTAAGGGTCTTTTGCCAATCTAGGGTTGGGTACCTTGTCACTTTATGAACAATTATCTATGTGATTTTTATTGGGCCTTCCTCCAACCATAAACTTCCATCATGTATTTAGCTTAGCACTAGTTTGACCCATTTAATTTTAAAAATGGTGGTGAATTCTAGGGCTTACATCAAACCCTTCTTCTCAAGAATTTGGTATTCTTCCTTTAATACTCTATTTTCACATAGTCTCTCATAGGCTTCCCTCATTTCTATGTCACCTATAGCTCCAATCTTGCAATTGTAACATCTTCTTACATCCTAAACCATAACTACTTTGGGGGGTATGATAGATAGGGCTCTAGTTGTGTCATTTCTATATGCTACCTTTGGTATTGGGCAGAAATCGAGTTATTTCACCTCATTGGACACTAGTTAGACTTCAAATGGTTCCTTCTCCTGAGTTTTCCTAGAGCTAGAAGCCATTTTTGCAATCTAGGGTTTATATGTAAAGAAAATATGAAACTATGTAGCTCAAAACAAATGTAAATACCTCAAGATCAGTGAAATCATGTTGAAATGCTATTGAAATCTACTTACACACTAGATTCTCTATTTTGGACTCATTCTGCACTCTTTCTCATCTTTTCTCTTTGTTCATGATGAGAAAAAATGATTGAAAACATGATAATATACCCTATTTTAATTGCATTTAATTCTTAGTGTGGTTATAGCTATCCACTCAGCTTCTAAAGGATTCTACACTACTTGGCTTCCATTTCCTTTTCAACCACTTGACATCCACAAGAGTATTCTTTACTCAGCTTCAACTAAATTTTCCTCTTTACTCGGCTTCCTCTACCAACATGGCTCCAACTAATCATTCAACTTCTACTATTTTTGTCAATTAACTAGACATGCACTAGTATTTTACTCATCATCTGAGGACAACTCAACAAGACTTGCAAAATATTGAAAATTTTAACTTTGTACCTCTATTCATGATGATCTCTTACTTTTTAAATACTTGGTTATTTTAGGAACTGATGTATGATAAAGCTTTATAAATCAGTCCCTTATGCCTTTTCTTTGATTAGTTTGATGAAGTGTGACTACTTGACCTGTTAGGTGAAGTGATCCCTTCATTTGATGTGCTACACCCATCTTTCTTCTTCTATGTCTTATTCATTTCTCCTTTGATGTGTTCAACATCTACCTTCTCTTTTCCTTTGTTGTTCTTTAAATTGGGCGCCTTTGACCTTGTTGGTCAATTCCTGCTGATATGACCAGCCTTCAACCAACTGAAAGATGTGGTTCAACTCAACCATCTACTATAGTTCCCTTTGAAATGTGTCCTTATGCAATTTTTAGGAATGTGTTCATATTCCTGACAGTAATGATAGCTATACCTGGTGTTGTAGTCCCAATTCTAGTGATGTCCATGATTACCTTCCCTTGCTACTTGATTTTGTGTCCACATAGGCTTTGATCTGCACTCAAAATCTCTATGTTCATACTACTTGCAATTGTAGTAGCGATGTTCAAATTTTGGTGTTCTAATAGTCCTAGTCCTGTAGTTGTGTTATTGATGTCCTTGCTTTTTGCACTTATCACAATGACTTGCATTCTTAGGTTTTTCATGTTGATGGGCATTCTTGCTCCTACACACATTAGAGGTATGTCCTTTTTTACCATAGAAATGACAAGTAGGTTTAGTGTTCTTACCTTTGTTACTCCTTTATTCTATAGTCTTGGATGACTCTCCTTGTTCAATGTTGGTTTATCCTAGTCCTAAAGTATCATTACTAACCCTTGGCAATTTTAGTAGTTACTCAAAGTACTTGATGGCCTCATTAGGTTTGTTGAAGCTATTTGCAACCTCCTTTTCTCTTTTTAGGTCATTTTGTATCTTCGGTGTAGAGATCTCAATATCCTTGATATTCAGTTCAAGATATGCATTCATCATCTGACTTAGGGTGTCTAGCTACATGTTTGAAATTCTTGCAAGCTCAATTGAATTTTTTCCTAGTCTATTGGCAAGGTTTCTCTTGTCTTCTTCTAACATAGCCCTATCTTCAATGGCTTTTTTCTTATGTTTAGTCACCTCACAAAGCATCATAGCTTGTGATTCTTGTTCAAGATTGAGTGTTCTAATTTCTTCTACTTGAGCTCTATTCTTCTCTGTCGGGTCTGCTATTACTGCATCAAACTCTTTACAATCTAAAGTTGAAAGTAGGTTTGATGCATCAATCTCCTTGTACTATGTATCATTCTCAGCTATGGCAATCTCTCTTCTCCTCTTTAAGGATTTTCTCAGTTCTTCTCTAGCTTCTTCCAAAGCATGTAAAACAAGTTGTATATAAATTGCCTAATTCTATATGATCTTCCCAAGTTTGTAGACTTCCATTTCTAGATCTTTCCTCCAGGTTGCAAGGCTTCTACTTGTGAGAAATTAGCTCTGATACCAATTTTTAGAATTTACAAGTGGGAAGATTTACTTCTAAGAGGGGGTGGGGGTGAATCAAAAGTAACTAACTTTAACCCTATTTAAAATATTTTAGCTGATAACATTCACATGCATCTAATTCATCTAATAAACATGAAAGTAAAGACATGCATAAAAATAGATAACACAAGATTTGGTAACCTAGAAACCCTCCAAAATGAGAAGGTAAAACTAGGGTGGGGATGACACACACAAAGTATCACTACAACAATATGTAACTGTTCAAGCTTACAATGTTTGACCAATTTTAATGGTCTACCCTATGAAAAGCCTATCCTATTAAAGACTTTACACCCTGTTAAAAGTGACCTGGTTAAAGGATTTAACTACCTTGCTAAAAGTATGCCTGATTAAATGACTTTAGTACATTCATTTCGAATGCCACCCTATTAAAGGATTTACAAATGGCTACTAAGCCAACCTAAGTCCATAAGATTTTCATTCCTAATACAATTGCTAGAGAGTATTAGAAAGTCTTGACCTGATGACTTGCAATCCTCAATTATTGATTCCAGATCCTTGTTCTATTCTGACTGCTCTGATCCTTGCTTGATCTAATATGTCACTCTTCAAAGTTTTGATACTCTATTCTTGATCAACTAGATTTTGCAATGCTACTCTATTCTTCACTAAGTCTTTTCACCCTTCTACACTTCACTATAATTCACCCATACACTTCTCTCTCACATACATAATGGGGTTTCGTCCTCCTTTTAAAGATTTTGAAGACTTAGGGTTAGGTATGAATCTATGATCAATATTAAATCTTCATTTCCTACTCATTTCTTGCACTTTTCCTTTTGGTTCCATGCCTTCTCCATTTTTCTTATTGGCTACATGTTGATTACATAGGTAATGCAAAAGATTCGATCTTATCTTCAAGATCCTTCGAGATTCATCCTATGTTAACTTCAAAAATGGTTTACATCTAAGTTTGTGAAGGTACAAACTCATATGTTGATTCTCTGTTACTCGAAATATTGAGTTTAATTGATTTATCTATTGAGTTTAATTGATTTATCTATTGGTTCTAGCCAATTGAGGAGATGAATATTAATTATTTTAAGTTTTATATGAGCTAACTTGATAATATGAATAATATAAGTATAAGGTCAAGTTGAGAATTTAAAAGCATGTATGAGTGTGAATGCATGGAAGACCTTGAAGATCTAATGATGCAGTGAGGAAGTGAATTAGAAGGATGAGCAGAACATCCTCATGGAGCTAAAAAGATGTATTCCATCAAGAAGGATCAAGTACAAGCCAGAACAGAGATCTGTAATCAAAAATTTAGTTACATCAAAAATTAGGTCATCTGATTCTTACTCTCTAACAATTATAGTAGTGATCTAAATCTCTTAACAAAGTTGGCTTAACAACTATCTGTAAACCTCTAACAAGGTGGCAGTTCTATTGAATTGTCTAAAGACCTCTAACAATTTCACTCCTAATAAAGTGATTAAATCTTTTAATAGGGTCACACCTAACAATGTGTTTTATAACCTTTAAAAAGGTTGGCTCCTAACAGGGCTCATTTTAGAAGAGTGAAAACAATTATTAGTTACAATTGGTGGTTTTCCCAAATTTGATTTCTATGTTAAATCCTATTATTAAATGTGTTCATGCTATTTTTTTTAATGTGTTTGCATCTAAGGTAAAATAATGGTAATCACAGATAACATCTAATATTTGCATGTTAAGTATTTACCGAGTGTATTAAGTATTTATCGAGTTACAACATTTTATGTGTGTTTGTCGAGCATCAACAGTATTCAATTTTTAGAGTTTATTTTGTATTGACATCTAAAAGGATCTAGGATTTATTTTAGTGGTAATTGATTTACCCCTCCCCTCTTAGTTACTCCTCTTATATTCCCAACAAACTCAACCTTTCCTCTAAGTGCTCTTGTTATTATATTTGATCAAATTCTCTTCATCTATCAAACAAATGATAGTACTCAAATCAACTAAGTAGTTGTCTTACTAGCAAGTAGTAGGTTTGACATCAATGACAAAATAATGATCGAAACATATTTTCATACTTTTATCAATCTTGTCTCAATAGTCTCCCTCTTTGACATTGATGGCAAACTAATACCAACACAAATACGAAAAAGAAAACAATTCCTTCTATTGAAATATCTCCCTCTATCAGGAGCTTTCATCTTTTGCATAGGCTAAAAAATTCCATTCCAATCAATAGACAATCAAATCTTCTTTATAACTCCCTTCATCTATCATTCTGTAGGGCTTCTCCTTTTGACTTATATCTCCCTTAGTACTTTCTCCCTCTTACTAGGTAGATGTATTGTCTTGGTCATTTTTTCTTCTTTAGTAAACATCAAGTACACTATCTCTCTCTGAGTAGATATTTTGTATTTCTCCTTGATCTTATATCTCCCTCTTTGACAAAAATGCCAAAGACTTGTTGTCTCAAGATGCAGATGTTAAAAATTTTAGTTTATTCTTCTATCACCTAGGTTGTGACTAATCTTTTGTATCATCTCTTTGATTACTTTAGGCATGTCCTAAACTAAGATCCACTAGATCATGTTGTAAGATACAACATTCATCTTCAGTTAATGTAGGGCACTACTTGTGCTTCTCAAGAAACTTTAGATAGGGGTATCACCTCTAGTTTACCTATTAGATACTCATGAGCATACTTAGGTAATACTTTGGTGAAGATACTAGCTATTTTCTCTTTTGTATTTACATATTTCATCCTCACCTCTTTGTTTTGAAGGAACTCTCTCAAGTAATAATACTTGATTGCAATGTGCTTAGTCTTGGTGTGCATACAAGGTTCTTTGATATGTTTGTATCACTTGTATTATTACAATAAAGTACCACTCTTTTAGTGATTTCTTCCTTCTAACGTAAGGAAGGATAGGGAAAACTAGGGCCAATGGCACACCCAGCTGTCCAAACCACCCTACAAGAATTAACACAATGGAAGCAAACACAAATAACAACAACCAAAGGAGGAAGATGAGTAAAATACTTTGCACCACTCAAACAATCCATTATGTCATCCATCCTTGTCATAAAAAACCTATATTTCATTGTGATCTTGTTAGTAGCTCTGGAATTAGTACACATTCTCCATTCTTTTTAGGTGCTAATACAATAGGTACAACACATAGGCTCAAACTTTCTCTGATCAAACCTTTATGCAATAACTCATGCACTTGTCTATTAAGTTCTTCATTCTCTATAGGTTTCAATCTATATTATGCTTTGTTTGGAAAACTAGCTTTAGGAATCGGAGCCATACAATGACTTATACTTCTTACTGGAGGTAAACCATCAGGGATATCCTCAGCAACAATATCTTTATAATCATTCAGCAATTTTCCAATTTCTAATATCACTTTATTATTACTAACTTTTGTTGCTTGGTCATTTCTACCAACACTCAGTCCTCTAGGAACTATAGCAAAACAAACTTGATTCTTCTTTACTTCCTTTTCAAATTGCTTTCCATTAACCATGCAAACTTTTATTACAATACAACTAACCTCATCTAGACTTTCAATCAAAGGCAACAATATGTGTTCCTTCCCATTTACCCAAAGAGTATATTGATTCAATATTCCATCATGCACAACATATCTATTACATTGCCAAGGTATACCCAACAAAATATGACAACAATCCATAGGCATAATATCACACAAAACTTCATCAAAATAATGTCCAATTTTGAACTTTACAATACATTGCTCACTTACCAATATCTTATGCCCATCTTTGATCCATGAAACATGATAAAGTTTGGGATGTTTTAGCCTTTGCAACTGCAACTTTGTAACTAGCTCTTTTGATGCCAAATTTGTAGAACTTCCACTATCAATGATCACCTTGCAACATTTTCCAACCATCTTACATCTAGTCTTGAAAAGACTTCTTCTAAGAACAAGTTCCTCATCACTTCACTTATAACATAAGGTTCTTCTTACCATTAGATTTTCTCCATCCTTAGGACCACTTGGTGAACTCTCAATGTCTTCTTGAATCACAAAATTTCTATTATTTTTTCCACCTTCAAAAGATCTACATTTAAAGGATCTATTCCATTCTTTACCACATCTGAAATAATTACCATGGAAACCACCTCTAGAATAAGAATTACCTCTTCCTCAATAAGATCTAGTGCCTCCTCAGTATGAATTGCCACTTTTCCACTCAGTCTTGTCCTTGTCATCATTCTTCCATTCAGATTTTCCTTTATCTTGCACAAAATTATCAAATTTTCCACCTTCACCATAAGATCTACCTTTGCCTCTTTAGAATCTACCACCTCTACGTCTTTGTCTTTGTTCATGCTTTTTTGCTAAGATCTTATCTTTCAGGGCATATTGATATGCTTCTTCCACACTTTTCAACTTCACAAAACATATTTCATCTTAAATTCTAAATCTCAATCCATTTATGTAACTTACAATTTTCTCAACATCATCATCCACATGTCCAGATCTAATGTCCAATCTATAGATTTCCTTAGTAAATTCTTTCATAGTCATGTCCTTTTGTTTCAAGTTTTGCATCTTTCTCAACAAGCTAACTTGGTAATTAGTAGGAAGTAATTTATTCTTTACCTTATTTACCATCTTTGGCCAAGTTTTGATCTTCTCCTTTCCTCTCTTTTGTCTATCAATTTGCAAATCCTCCCACCATAGTGAAGCATGACCTTTCAACCTAGTGACCGTAATCTTTACCTTCTTATTATCTAGAGCATTTTCATACTAAAAGAACTTCTCCATATTTGAGATCTAAGATAACACAACATTGGTATCTAATTTTCCATAATAATGAAAAACTTTTACATTAGGCTTTGAATTTTTCCTAGAAAACACTCACAATAATCTTTCCTCATCTTGATCTTCTTCAAGTTCTAGATTC
The DNA here is from genome assembly GCA_028749045.1 of Cupressus sempervirens. NCBI lineage: Eukaryota > Viridiplantae > Streptophyta > Pinopsida > Cupressales > Cupressaceae > Cupressus > Cupressus sempervirens. Next base: position 129,127,458 of record CM053783.1, read on the forward strand.
AAGTTTGGTGTTGCTACTTCATCATTACTTATATCATCAATATGTTCTCCTCTCCTTTGGGCTATCTCTACAACATCTAATCTAGCTACAATTTGTCTCAATTGATCTAATATAGCATTATCAACATTTTCTCTACCATGAACCACCTTTAAAAATCAGGTTACTACAAGATCATAACCCTCTACAAGTTATAGTCAAATCTATAACACTACAACCAAATTCAAATCAGGGTTCTATACGATCCAATCTCTACAAGGATGAACCTCAAGCTCTACTATCACCTAACACAAGAAAGGATAGGGAAAACTAGGGCCAATGGCACACCCAACTCTTTGAATCACCCTACAAGAGTTAACACAAGGGAAGCAAACACAAAAAACAACAACCAAAGGAGGAAGAAGAGAAAAATATTTTTATTGATTCTTCAAATATTCAACACTTAACTCTTAACTACCCTAGATCCTAGCCTAAGAACTTTATTTATACTATCCAAAATAGCTTATAGACCATTATAGAACATGGAGAATCCAAAATTCAGTTCTCATCAAATATTAAATGAAAATAAACCTAACATTTAATACACAAGTCAGCCTATATCAGCAATTAACTATCCTAAATTTGATGTCTGAGCTAAATCATGATATCTCCTAGCTCCAATTGAGTTAGAACTTGTGCTTCAAACTATGGGTAGATATTTAGGTCCTCTACAACCTCTTAAGTGCACAAGGTTTTATTCATCAAGGAAAAGTGTGCATACATTATGAAAGTTGAGTAGAAAAAATTGTCATGCAAAATTGTCAGAAATCAATACTTTAGAAGAATTTTTATATCCCGTAACCTATAAGGAGTTAGAACTTGTTATCTATAAAATGGATAGTAATCTAGGCCTTCTTCAATATATAAAGTATGAATCCCTTCATTCATTATGTAAAATTAGTTACTTGATCTTAAATAGGCACCTAGAAACCAGAAAATGTAGTTTCAGTACAGCCCAGTTTCAGCAACAAAATAAAAATTGAAAACATGTAGGATAGCAATGCAACCTAGGATACCAAGATTTATTTGAAGAGTGGTTGTCATCAGATCAAAATTAGAGAAAGTGATGAATGGTTGGTTATGCCTTTTTCTTGACTAATGCACCTAGTACTTTCGTAAGGTTGATGAATGAAGTTCTAAAAAGATTCTTGGGTAAGTTTGTGATTTTTTATTTGGATGATATTCTAGTATTCAAAAAGACTAAGGAAGAAAATCTTGAGCATATTAGACAAGTATTATGGAGGTTGAAAGAGAAAAAGTTGCTGATTAATTTGAAAAAGTGTTCTTTTATGCAAGAGGAGATTGTATATTTGGGATTTATAATTTCAGCTAATGGATTGAAGATGGATCCTAAGAAGGTTAAAGAAATTTTAGAATGGCCTATACCTAAAAATGTGGGTGAGGTAAGATCATTTCATGGTTTGGATAGTTTGTACAAAAAGTTTATAATGAATTTCAGTTTTATTTGTAATGCTTTGACTAAGACAATGAGAGGAGATAAATAAGGAATTCAAGTGGACACATGGAGCTAATAAGAGTTTTGAGACTTTGCAATAAAATTTTGTTGAATTACCTATACTGGCTTTACCTAATTTCAATAAGGTATTTCAAGTTAAATGTGATGCAATTGGTAATGCAATCAAAGCTATATTAAGGTAAGAAGGTAAACCTATTGCTTTCTTTAGTGAGAAGTTGAATGATGCTAAAAGGAAGTATTCTATATATGATCAAGAGTTTAATGCTATTGTTCAAGCATTGAAGAAGTGGAGACATTATTTGATTCCTAAGGAGTTTGTTTTGTATACTGAGCATAAAGCTTTACAATACTTGGGAAGTCACATAAATTGAATCAGAGACATATGAAGTGGGTTAAGTACTTGCAAAATTTTACATTTATCATTAAACACAAGAGTGGAGTAACTAATAGAGTTTCTGATGCATTCAATAGAAGACATTCTATGTTGACTGAAATGAAGGTTGAAGTTCTTGGTTTGATGAAATAGAAGTGTTGTATGATGTTGATCCTAAATTTTTTAAGGTGTGGAGAGAGTGAAGAGCACCAAATCTAACCAATCACATAAGTAAGTATGATGAGAATTTCATTCAAGAAGGTATGTTGTTAAAAGGTATTTAGTTATGTATTTCTTGAAGTTCTATGAGGTTGAATCTGATTAAGGAAAAGCATAGTGGTGGATTGGCTGGACATTTTGGAATTGACAAGACATTAAGTTTTCTAAAAGAGAAGTATTATTGGCCATAAATGTATAAGCATGTTCAAAAATTTGTAAAGAGTTGTGGAGTTTTTCAAGTTGCAAAAGGAGTGAGTCAAAATATTAGTTTGTATACACCTATTACTATTCCTAAGAAACCTTGGAGTGACATCAGTATGGATTTTGTTCTTGGATTACCTAAGATAGTGAAGGGGTATGATTCTATATTAGTTGTAGTGGGAAAATTTTTTAAGATGGCTCATTTTATACCATGTAAGAAGACATCAAATGCTGAGCATGTTGTTGAACTTTTGTTTAAAGAGATTGTGAGATTGTATGGATTACCAAGGAGTATTATTTCTAATAGAGATAGTAAGTTCGTTGGTTATTTTTAGAAGGCTTTGTAGAAGAAGATCGGTACTAAGTTGAAGTCCTACATTCCATCCACAAATAAATGGATAGACAGAGGTTGTCAATGGAAGCTTTGGTAATTTGCTAAGATGTTTAGTTGAGAATAAGCCAAGTAATTGGGAGATGGTATTAGCACAAGCTGAATTTGCATATAATAATTCTATGAAATGGAGTACAAGGAAGACACCTTTTGAGATTATTACTGGAATGCATCTTAGAGGAGTATCATATTTGAGAGATATTGCTAATGAAGAAAAGAGAAGTGTTGCAGGAGAAGAATTTTTTAATTTTATGAAATCTTTACATAAGGAAGTGAAGTTAAGGATAGAACAAAGTAATCAAAAGTATAAGAAGAATGTTGATCAGTCTAGGAGATATCATGATTTTCAAGTTGGTGATGAGATGATGGTTCATCTAAAGAAAAAAAGATTTCCAGTTGGAACATATAGTAAGTTGAATATGAAGAAGTTTGACAATGGAAATGCTTATGAAATTGAGTTACCTGATGACATGGGTATATCTCCTATATTCAATGTTGCTAATTTATACAAGTATCATGAGTTAGATGATGAAGTTATTGTATTAGATTACTATCCTAAGAAGTAGATTAAAGAAGTTGATCAGATATTGGATCAAAGAATTGGTAAGAGCACAAGAGGAAAAGATTATTACGAATATCTGGTGAAGTGGAAGAATATACCTATGGAAGATGCTTCATGGATTTATCAATCTGAGTTGGATTCAACTCAGGTTATGACATCTCAATAATTTAGGAGAAAATTTTCTTTTAACCCTAGTTGTCTAATGCAGGAGCATCTTGGGTTGCACTACTATCTTGCATGTTTTCAATTTTTATTTTGTTGCTGAAACTGGGTTCTGCTAAAACTATGGTTTCTGGTTTTTGGGTGTCTGCTACAAACTATGTAACTAATTTTTCATAATTAATGAAGGACTATTCACTTTAGGTATTGAAGAGGGCCTAGATTAATATCTATATTCTAGAATGCAAGTTCTAATTCCTTATAGGTTAGGAGATATGACATTTCTTCCAAAGTATCAATTTTTGGCAATTTTATGTCACAGTTTTCTTTGCTCAACTTTCAAAATGGATGCACACTTTTCCCTAATGAATCAAACCTTGCACTCTTAAGGGTTGTAGATAACCTAAATATCAAACTGAATCAAATCTAGGAGATATTGCTATTTTTCTCGAACATCAATTTCAGGATAGTTAATTGCTGATGTAGGTTTACTTGTGTATTTAATGTTAGGCCTATTTTCATTTAATATTTGATGAGAGTTGACTTGTGCCTTCTCCATATTCTATATTAATCTATAATCCATTTTTTCTAGTATAAATAGAGTTCTTAGGCTAGGAGCTAGGGAAGTTAAGAGTTAAGTGCTTTGGGAAGATGATTTGAGAGTAGAACTGGAAAGTGCAAATTTGCTGTTGGATCTTGGATTTGAATCTATTTGTATTTGGCCATATCCTAGAAGGCTTTATAGCTAGGCATGTATGTTTAATATTTGAAGAATCAATAAAAGTATTTTACTCTTCTTCCTCCATTAGTTGTTGTTCTTTGTATTTGCTTCTGTTGTGTTAACTCTTGCAAGGTGATTCAGAGAGCTTGGTGTGCCATTGGCCATAGTTTTCCCTATCCTTCCTTTTGTTGCCTTCATACATTTGAGTACTTGTTTGACCCATACAATTTTTGTATAATTTACTACAAAAAAAAAAAACATATTCAACCTCAACAGTAAATTTGGATATGCAATATTTTTTTCTTGCTAGTCCATGTAACTAGTCTTTTTCTTAAGAAAAATCCTCCTCCACTAGTTCTCTTTTTGTCATTAGTGTAGGCTCTCAACTCAAATTTCTCATTTTTCTTGTAGTATAGACCATTCATACCTTTGAGTAGCTGTTTGATCAATACAATGTTTGTATAATTTACTGTAGCAACAACATATTTAGCCTCAACAATAGATTTTGATATGCAATTTTCTTTCATGCTATTCCATGTAACTAGTCTCTTTCCTAAGAAAAATCCTCCTCCACTAGTTCTCTTTCTGTCACTAGTGTAGGATCTCAACTCAAATTTATCATTTTTATTGTAGTATAGACCATTCATACCTTTGAGTAGTTGTTTGATCCATACAATGTTTATATAATTTACTGCAACAACAACATATTCAACCTCAACAGTAGTTTTGGATATGCAATTTCCTTTCTTGCTAGTCCACATAACTAGTCTCTTTCCTAAGAAAAATCCTCCTCCACTAGTTCTCTTTATGTCATCAGTGTAGGCTCTCAACTCAAATTTTTCATTTTTCTTGAAGTATAGACCATAGTCTTCTATTTCTTTTAGATATCTCATTATTCTATTAACAACCATCAAATGATTTTCCTTAGGATTAGCAGAGAATATTACAACTATCCCATCAGATAATGCAATGTTAGGTCTACTATGTACTACATATTGAAATTTTCCAATCATAAACATGTATAATGTTTGATTCACATCATCTAAATCATAATTCTTTGACAACTTGTGTCCTATCACCATAGGTGCACTAACTAGTTTAGAATCCTCTAATCCTAAAGTTTTCAATATTTCCTTCACATATTTAGACTAAGTGATCTACATACCACATTGCATCTAATATACTTTCAAAACAACAAAGAACTTGATCTCTTCAAACATAGAAATTTCAATTTCCTTCTTCATTATATCTACAAATGCTTTACATAATCCATCTTGACCTCTAAATATGATATCATAAACAAAAAATTTAGCTAGTAAAATACCTTTTCCTTTTTTTTTCTTCAAATATAGATTGATGTTCTCATCATTATTTTCAAAACCAATCTTCACAAGATAATTGTGAAGCCTTTCATACCATGATCTTGGTGCTTTCTTTAAACCATATAAATCTTTGTGTAGTCTACATACCATGTTATTATTGTTAACATCAACAAATCTTTCTAGTTTTTCTATGTAAACCTCTTCTTCTAATATGCCATTCAAAAAGGTTGAATTTACATCCATTTGATAAAATTTGAAACCTTTGTATGCAGAGAAAGCAAATAGAGTTCTTACTCCTTCCAATCTTGCAACATGGGCAAATTTTTTTGGACAAAGTTTATTCCTTCTTTTTGTGCATACCCCTTACAAAATAATCTTGCCTTATTTCTTGTGACTTGACCATTCTCATCTAACTTGTTTTTGTTCATCCAATTTTTCCAATCACATTCTTATCTTCTAGTTTGAGAAATAGAGTCCATGTTTTGTTCCTTTTAATCTACTTAATCTCTTCTTTCATGGATTTACTCCAATCCTCATTGTCTAAGGCATCTTTCACTATTTTAGGTTCATGCATGCTCAACAAACAAGTATTCTTTCTCAACATGGTTCTCATCATTGGTCTAGCATCTTTGTCTCCAATAATTTGGGCAGTAGGGTGATGTCTTTTGAACTACTTTGACAATCTTGGTTCTACTCTATTTTCCTCATTAGGTCTATCAACTTCTAAATCAATATGTACTTCTCTATTAGGTAAGTCAACACCTCTTTCATGTAAACTAATCTTAGAATCAAAATGTACCTCTTCCTTTGTCTGTAACTTAGCACCTAATTTCAACTTGGTTCTTGAATGCAACTCGACATTCATTGTATGTGACTTGACAATCACTAAGACTTGTTGTTGATTTGAAACTTGATTTACAACATCTCCATCTATAGGAATGCCTTCATAAAAGTATAAAAAATATTTGTATTCCTCTAGTTCCTTCATAGGTTTATCCTTATGTACCTCTATATCAAATGTCACATTTTCACTTCTCACAACTTTTTTAGTGTTAGTATTTAAACACTTATAGGCTCTTATAGGATTTACTTCTTTTTGAATAGTCAAGGAGTATACCTTCTTCACTTTTAGCATCTAATTTTCCATTCCTGAAATCTTTAAGAATATAGCACTTGCTTCCAAATACCTTAAAATATTTTACATTGGGTGAGTATCCATACCATATTTCAAAAGGTGTTGAATGATTACCTTTCTTGACTTGCACATGGTTCAAGGTATAAATAGTTGTACTTATAGTCTCTCTCTAGTATTTCAAAGCAACATTCTCCTCCATCATGAGTGTCCTAACACAATCCATTATAGATCTATTCCTCCTTTCAAACAATTCCATTTTTTAGAGATGTCCTAGGTGTAGATGTCCATCTTTTGATTCCTCTGTCATTATAGAAAATCTACAACTCATTTGATGTAAATTCTCCTCCTCTGTTAGATCTCAGACATATTAGGCTTTTACCTATCTCCTTCTCAATTCTTGCTAAGTACTAATTGAACATTTGGAGAGCATCAGATTTCTATTTCAGAAACATAACCGTCATCATCCTAGAATAATCATAAACAAATAACATAATATACTTGTCACCCTTACAGCTTTGCACTTCAATTGGTCCACACAAGTTAGTATGAACAATATCCAAAATTCTTTTAGAGGTGTGAGTCTTACTTTTAAAATTAGACTTTGTCATCTTGCCTAACTGACATTGTTTGCAAATTATATTGTCAAGTTTCTTCAATTTAGGCAAACCTCTAACTCTTTTCATGTTACTAATACTAACCAAGTTATCAAAGTCAACATGACATAACCTCTTTTTCCATTACCACACATCATAAAATTCTAAAAATACAAGTAGCATCATTCATATCAAGATAGAATAGATTACCTCTTGTTTGATCATCCTTCCCAATTAGTTTCCCATCAGTATCATAGTTCTTAGCTATCTTGTTCTCAAACTCAACCTTGCAACCTAAACTATTTAGTTGTGACACACTCAAAAAATTATAGTTAAGAACTTTAGAATAATAAGAATAGTTTCATAGATCCTTTTCCTTTTACTAGATAGGGTGCATCATTACCAAACCTTACACTATTTCCATCATAATAATTCAGGGTAACTTACTTGTATTTCCAATAATGTGATGTGAACATCCACTATTAGTGATCCATCTGTCATTCTTTTTCACACAAGACACCAATGTAGTTGCCTCATCCTCATCCAAATCATCCTTCATTGCAATATACACCACTTCATCTTCATGGTCCTTAGATCTATATTTGGTTTCCTTTTCTATAGTGTAGCATCTTGACTTCTTATCTTTGCCTTTGTACTCTTTTTTGTCCTTGTCTCTCTTACTTTTGTATTTGTCTCCACTTGTATAGTTCTTCTTCTCTAGAAATCTAGCAGCAATATTACTAACCTCATTGCAATTAAAACACATAATAGGTAACTTTCCTTTGAATTTTTCTTTGCCTCTATGAAATCTCCTTGCTAGCAATGTTTCAAGATGTTCTACACCTTCCTAATCTATGTCACTATCACTTGAAACATATTTGACTTTTTTCTTCTTATCTTTAGGTTTCTTTAGTGACAACTTATCTTTAAAAGAAAATTCAACATTTTAAGGTTTGAAGCTATCAAAATTAGAGAGCTCAAAAGCAGTGAGCCTACCCACCAAACCTTCTAGAGTCAAATTAAAACCCAATATACATATCATTTATTGTATGGAAAAAACTCTAATAGCATATATGGGAAACAATGTTCTTAGTGATTTTCTCAATATAGTATCATCATCAATAATACCAGCAGTTCCTCTTATAGCATTAAAAAGATCTTTTATTCTAAAGAAATATTGAGCAAAATTCTCACCTTCTTGCATCCTCATGTCATCAAACATACCTCTAAGACTTTTAGATTTGGCTTTATAAACATTTGTGTCTCCTCCATAAATGATGTGAAGAGAATCTCACATCTTCTTTGTAGAATCACAACCCTTTTTTTCATCAAACTTAGAATAACTTAGGGTAGAAGAAATCTCCAACATTGCCCAGTTGTGTTCTTTCTTCTTCTTTATATCTTTAGTAGTTAGGGCTCCAACAAAATTAACATGCTTAGTGATGATGCTAGATTGTGCATGATCTCTAAGACCTCCTAGGTGTAGCTTTATTAGACTTTGACATGCAGGGAAGTTCTCCTTGTTAAGCTTGGGTACCTGTCTTTTTGACATCTTGATCTTTTGCTTCTAGTACCTTCAAACTAGTCCTCTTAAGAAGATGGTTTTGATACCAATTGTTGGAATTCTTTAGAACAACTAAGAGGGGAGTAAATTAGTTATCCAAGGTCTAGATGTAAAAATGTAACTTTTCATAGCTTAGTGAGCCCAAATCCATAAAATAATTTCATGTATGCATCCATTAGATCATACAACACTTAAACTTTGTAGGTTACTATCCTAGGTCAAAATAACTTTGTAGAAATGTAAACATGAAGCATAATAGATTCAATAACAAATTTGACATAATGACTTGATGTGAAAACCCAATTTGGGAAAAACCACCAGTAACATGCTATTAATTCTCACTCTTCTAAAGTGATGCCATGTGAAAGGCCAACCCTATTAAAGGTTACAATACAAACTAATAAAACGTGACCTGATTAAAGGATTTCAATCACCCTATTAGGAGTGAGCCTTGTTAGGTAACTTTAGATCATTCACATGGAATTTCTCTCAGTTAAAGGATTTATAAATGGCTATTAGATCAGCCTTAATCCAAAGGATTTACCCTAGACTATTACAATGATTATAGAGTAACAATAAGTTTTGATCTGATAACCATTTACAACTCACTTGTAGATTAGAGATCTTTGTTTTAGTCCTCCATTCTTCTTGGCCTTCATATGCTTCAGCTCTTATATCTTGCTCACCATTCAAGAATTCATACTCTTAAGCCTTCTTTCTTTTCTTGCCAATAACAGTCTTTTCTATTCGACCACTAAATGAAGCAAATACCCTAAACTCCTTGTCTTCCTTAGGTTCTCACACATGAAAACTTTGGCTTCTAACCATCTCTCTCGATAAATAGAGATTTAATAACTTTTTTCACTCAACCTCAATCATTCATTCTAGGGTTAGGTAGGATTAGGTAGGATTCAATGAATCTACCAACTTTTCCATTTGGGTCCTCTAGAAACTTCTTCTTCAATCTTCCTTGAATTTACCTCAAAATGGTTTAACTTGAATTATATGCTATCATCTCATCATAGTTATCTTCAACACACTTCACACAATTCAAGAAAATAAAATAGTTGACTTAGATTCATCAAATCTGTGATTTAACATGAACACTGGAACTCAACATCAATATGCTTTCACTTAGCTTCTATACTATTCTTTGACTCATCTTCAACTAGTTAACTCGGTAAGCACCAATGTTTCCTAGTGCCCAACATCAACTAAACTTTACTTGGCTTACACTAAATTTACTCAACATACACTGAATCTTCACTTTTTTCATCTCCAATTGGTTTTTTTTCTCAACTTCCACTAACTTTTCTTAGCACCTACTATCTGCTTGTTCTTCTATACTTCATGAATCCAACCTTTGCAACCTTAAGTAGATAATAAATAAACTATGTCATCACTATCTTAACTAATCTTTGTACTTTTTTTTCAAACCATAACTCAACCCTTCCTCTAGGTGCTCTTATTATTATATTTGATTAAATCTTCTTCATCAATAAAAAAAATGATAGTACTTAAATCAACTAAGTAGTTATCTTACCAGAAAGTAGCAAGTTTGACATTAGTGAGAAAATAATGATTGAAACACATTCTCATACTTGTATCAATCTTGTCTCAATAGAAGGGGGCCACGATTTTCATCGATTGGTGAATATGGATTTCCAACTAGAGAAACATGGAGGTGTGAACATCTAAACTAAGGATAATGCTCCCACAGAAGAAGATAGAAATGTACATATAAATTTATTAATAATTTGGTTTAACATACAAAAAGATATGTATAAGATTACTAATCATGACCCATAATTTTAAAATCAAAGTTTATGAATCTTCACTCTCGACTTGTAAGTAGCAACAATGGAATTTCATATAATTTTTTTTAATATAATGTTGCAACCAATTTTGTTTAATCAAATCATACAAACAAAACTAACAATATTAAGAAAAAAATATAAGGCACAAAATTAAATGTAGAGCCCATAGATGAAAATAAAAAAATTGCCTTAAAGGAAGGCTATAAAGTCATGGTTGCACAGCCACATGAAGAATCCAAAAGCCATACCCAAGAATCTGGTGCACCAAATGAGGTATAGGTGTAATGCCCCACCTGAAGATCCTTGGAAACAAGGATGAAATACAAGCCAATAATTTTTTTTTTACAAGTATGAATGCGCATGACAACATCATACATGGATCACAACAGTTACAATGAAAGACCTCACCACAATCCTAACAACCAATAGATCTCTGAACACCACTACCAATTGACACACACAACGAAAAGCCAACAACCACCACAATAAGATGAGGGCTCAAGAAAGAATAACTCATCAACAAAACACCAAGCTAGGGTAAAATGCAGAATCCTAAAATTTGGCTAAGCCTAAAATCCTGAAGCCCTAAAAATTGGCTAAGTCTTGATTTCTGAAGGCCTAAAATTTCCTAGAATCCTTAACTTATCTCCAAGAGGTCTGAAACCTATCTCAAAAGATTTTTCACATATATTAAAATATATCTTAAGTATTTTAAGATACTTAAACTATCTTAAAATATATTCAACTTATACTTTAAAGTATTTTAAAATATATTCAACTTATACTTAAATGATATATTTTAAACCCCAAGAGACAAAAATAGAAACACAAATACTGGATTTCAAGAGAAATTGATATAATTCAAAATGTAATAGCATAGGGTCGAAGAACACCCAAAAGGGTAGCCAAATCAACCCTCAAAAAGTTTGGAACACGAAAAAAAGTGCCCGCTATCCGCCCGTGCAAGTTTTTACAAAAAACCATGCGACACTTCTTACTAAGGGAGGGTGACACTTCTCCTTAAGGCGTGTGACACTTTATCAGTGTCGTACAACATTTCTCAAGAAGGTGTGCAACACTCTTCCAGTGTTGTACGATATTTCTAAAGAAGGTGTGCGACACTCTTCTAGTGTCATATGAAATTTCTCAAGAAGGCATGTAATACTTTACAGTATCGTACGACACAGTTTGTATGGGTATGTGATACATTTTTATGTCACACAATGCTGACAAAATGTCACCCATAGAAACATGAAAACACTTAAAAAAACTCAAAAAAAAAAGGAAAAAACACAGAGAAAAACCTCCACACCGAGGAGTACCGGATCCACACAAATTGAGGAATGAACACTCAAAAGCACTAACAGCAAGGAAAGAGGAACATCTATCCATCTAAACCATAACAGTAAGGAACATACTGAAATAAACATCAAAGAGAACAAAAGCAACATTGCAATGTACAGAAATACATCATAGGAACAAAACAACCAAACTAAGTACGTGGATCCTCCCATCCGTCAATAGCATCATAAGACCATCGTGGATCCTAGCCATCCCCCATGCGTAACATCCCAAGCCACTGACCAAATCGTCGATACTGTCATAATAAGTATGTCACTACTAAAAATATGCATAATATCAGCATAAGGAAATCTAACATGCTAGTGATAATGCATAAGATAATCCTACAATAGATAACATCACCTATCACATGTTAAACAACAGTAAGCAACAGATATACTACTAAAGAAAATCACATCATCTAATCATATGCTAAACATCATGATAAGGGAATGCATCAAATAGACTAACATAATCTAAACATGATATCCAAGCATTCCAATGAAAGCATAAATCACAAGAAAGCATACTCCGAAACTCGAAGTACCAAGTGAAAACATCCAGCAACGGTCACACTAGGACAAAGATCGTCTTTGTACACTAATCCCTAGCAGCAGTGAAGGTAGCTATACCTCCTAACCACATGGCACTCGTAGGTCCACACCTGTCATGTTGATGGAGATAATGATCCAACCACAAACACACAAAAATCACAACATCCATGGCTAACACTCATGCCAGATAGTATGATGGCTGAACCAAGATCCTAATACAATTCAAGGAGTACAGGTCTTGGTCAGACACTCAAAAGGCTGCTAAGTAGGGGCTGACATCCTGCAGAGTCGCTTGGCATCGAAAAGCCCAAGCTTAGATTGTGTGTCCTAAAACTTAAATGGTTGCTCACACATTGTGTCCTCGAACTTAATCGAGTGCTCACACATTTTACTTATCTTAAGTTTTATTAACAATCACACATTTTATTTAGTTATCACTTGCTTAAAACTTCTTATCCTCCATCAACCTCCGACGCCATGAACATCAAGCTGCGAGATAGAAGCCCCCTCCAGATGCTACCCTACCCTACCCATGCTCATCCTATGACAAGTGCCCATGGGCATGCATACTCCCATCCCAACCCCAATGATCATAACTTTCAGAAAATCCATGGAAGATCGAGCCTTGCAAGTCACCCAAAAAATGCATGCGCACGTACTTGTGTATGGCACATCACCATCATGAAGATCATAACACAAGGATAGGAATGAGTACACAATGCAAAACAAAATACCCAACCAAAAGAAACTCAAGAGGACAGATTTTACACGAATCCCAAAGCCAATAAAACCATACATCATAAAATCACTCAATCGGCCTCAATCCAAGAGTATGGATTCTACATGAATCCCAATGATGTAACAAGACCAAAAGTCATGAACTTACTTAACCGGCCTCAATTTGAGAGTATGGATTCTACACGAATCCTAGTATCCATGAAACAAAGCAAAGTTCCAAAAGAAACCATAACAACAGGCCTAAAACTACTCGACTGAATGCAAAGTTGAGAGTACAGGTGAGACACAAATCCCAATGCAACATAAATATGCAAAAGTGGTTTGATTGATATCCAAACAGATCATCCAAGTCCACAACCCACATTGTGCCAAGAAAACCCAAGAAAATAGGGCAGCATGCAAAATGAGGTAAAAACCTCAAATTTGGAAAACTTTCAAAATTAAAACCCATTTGACCTTTGGGCACAAAAACTCCAAAAATCCAAAAATAAATGGAATCAGACACTGTATGCAAAAATGGCTAGCATAATGGCGCAAAATCCCAAACCCTCATCTCAAAAAATAGGGAAATGTTCATACTCACCCAATCGGGTAGAACTAGCATACAGAAATGGAGGGGAACACTAGTTCTTAGCCTCCAAACAAATGGCTACCAAAAATAGAAGCAAAAATAGAGCCAAAATAATAAAATGGGAAAGCCCTACCTCACAACCAAAAGGGAAAAATGGAAATCTGAACCATAAAATAAATATCTCGTAGAAGTAGCTAAAAATTGCGGCAATCCAAGGTTTCCCTAAGCTGGATCCAATGAGCTCAACCTCGCGACAATCTAATGCCTGTAGCTCCCACAACAAACAAAATAGTAAATCCTCATGAAGAGGATATTGGGTTTTACTTTCCAACTTTCCAATTTGAAAGTGAGAAGTGAGGAATTAAATTCCTTTTTGGATACTTATTCACTTTTTGAGTGAATAATCGATTAGGGCAAATAGCTAGTCAACCTAGATAAACCTTGAATCGACCCAAATGAAATCAAGCTATTCCTATAAATAGGAATTCATCTATGGCAAAGCTGCCAAAAATTAAAATAAATCAATTAAAAATCTTGAAACCCAAAAAACAAAAAAATTTCCTTAACAACTTTCGCAACAATGTGAAACTCTAAATGCATAAACATGCTCACTGGTCTAAATCACATAATGCAAAAGAGTTCAGATTTAATAATCACCAAAAGGTTTAATTTAAACATTTAATTAAGGATGCGTTGACCATACAAGGATGACATTGGAAAAATATGAATGGCTAAATCACTAACTCCATGTGCCACTGTCAGGGATATAAATCCCACACACTAAACAACACGATCAAGTGCAATTGCATATAATAATGTAGCCAAAGCAATAAATGCATTAAATCACCTAATTTAACCATTTAATTAATTATATTAAAATAATCTATTTAAATCACTCACATTCACACAAAGCATAACAATGCAGGAATGAAGTAAATAACCATAGCATTAAATCCATCACATAACATAATTAGAGGTATGTCCAAAAACCAGATAACCAGATATCATCATAAAACACATTGTCATCTCAAAATAGCATCGTCGTGCAATATGATTAACTGAACAACATAGTAGTCTAAAATCTATGATACTAGAATCAAGGTGTAACATCTGACCCTCAAGTCCTCTCAAATATAAAGCATCACATAAGAACAGATATCTCTCAGATCAAAATATAACAAGGTAAATGTCCGCAACACATAACCAAGAAATCCAACATGGGAAATCCATTTCTAATCATTAATGAATTTAATAATAGTTGTTATCACAACAAGAAAAGGCACTTAAACCTATAGGTGAACACAGTCATAAACATGACTAACCACTGCTACAGGAACCCAGTCCAGTGTAGCATGGTAAAAGTACATAGTGCAATCTCTGCACCCATCTCAACATAATCACAAAATAACCTCATGATACCACAAATCAAATCATAACCTCAAAATCATCTAAAATCATAATCAAAGCAACTGATATAGAAACAAACATCCAATCACCTCAATAGTGTAGACCACTCATGGTCATAATCAAGGTCCATCACAACAAAAGATCAACAAGTTTGCATCCATTAGGATGACTTATAGAAGTCAAATGGGAGAGGCACTAAAATAGGTAAATTGGTCAAATGAAAAGTAAATCAAATTGAATTGTTGGGTATGTATAGGATCACGGTGTGCCAAAAAGTGGCGATGTGAAAAAAATAGAGTTTGAAAATGTTTTAAAGTGTTTCAAAATCTGCTCTGACTTTTTTCCACCCATCCTGATACCAAAGCTAAAAAAGTAGGCCCCAAGCCTTATTAGGTATCCGATTTGATATCAGATATATGATATTATTGGATATAATATCTAATATAAAATTGGATATCCGATAATATCAAATGTTCGATATCAAATGGATACTCGATAACTATGCTATTATTTAAAAAAAAAACCCAAGGGTTGCTATTTTGACAGTGTTTTCACATTTTAGCTTGAATTTCCAATTGTAAAATGAAAACGTGATAAGGTAAGTGACTTTATGTTTTTTTAATGTTTTTAATAAATTTTATTATAAATTTATTAATTTTTTTTATAAATTGTTTATTTTTAATTGAATTTGTTAAAATTTAGATTTTTTTATTATAGAAATTGTTAAAATTTAGGTTTGTTTAACATAAATTTTTTTTTGCAAATTAATAGGTATGGCTGACCAAAATGATGATACTAAGGAAAGGAATACTATTCCTTGTAACCCCCCCACCGAATGATCCAGTGCCCCCTCAAAACCCTCCTCGAATTGAGGATTTGATATTTGAATATCTCATCAAATTGAGAGATTTGCAAACAACATATAATACTATACCCACATTGGCTTCTATGTCATCCACGTTAAACACCATAGTGGATAACATTGAAACACTTACTGAGGAACAAAATCATGCTCTTCATTGGCATGACAAAATGCATGAGATGTTTAATGATGGGTTGGACTATGATGAGGTTGCAACCCTCAATATAAGTAAAGTTGATTTGGTTGCCCTTTTTGCGAACCCAAAAACTGGTTTACCAATCGATTGTAAAAAGCCTAAACTATCAATTAAATGGTGCACAAATTATGCCATATGTGTGAACTTTTGGGATTATTGGTGGATGGTTTTTGACATCCCTCCACATAGCAATTTAGAGGTGCCATTTTATTTCCTTAGAAAATTGTATGCAAAAATTGTGTTGGGCCTCAAGGTGAACTATTGGAGCATGAAGCCCAACATGGGTGTAGGATTAGGAGCTCCTTAGGATAGACCCTCTTCTCAGCAGAAGAAAGGTAACACTTTTGTCCCTCATACTGATTTCTCCCCCCTCCTCAAGTGTAGTATCCTGATATCATTGTAGAGGCTAGCTCTATACTATTAGAGCCATCCATAGAATGAGTAGCCTATTGATATCCCAAGCTAGGTCAGTGCTACCTCCCTGTATTGATGATGCTAGCATGAGTTCATTATCGGCAAGCTCATCACATGTTTGTGTGCCCCATACTTGCAAAACATGCAAGAATATTTGTCTGGGTCCCATAAGTGATGATGCAAGAGCATCCTGGGTGTAAGGGCAATCTTGTGTCACCCAAAAATATTTTATTTTCAGCCTTTTCTATTTTAATAAGGACTAGTAGATAGGGTGGTTACTATTTATGGGAACTTACTATTTTTAGTAAGTTTGTCATACGAGCTTGGAATGTTCTCATTTTCTATAAGAAGGTTCATTTTAGAGTTCTAAGCCTACCATAAAAATCTCATTGCTCAAGCATTAGTATCAGAGAAGTTATTACAAATTAATGGTAGAAAAATTTATAGAAAAATCTTCAAGCTCACTATTGGAGGCCTTAGAGTGCCTAGATGAGGTTTGAAAACTTGTCAGAAGGGAACTAGCGTAGTATCAAGCCTATAGATTAGGAGCTGGCATTTCCAAAAATTGGTTATAATAGCCAATCAGAGCAACGACTCATGAGTTATGGCCTGCGAAACTTGGGCTACCAAAATTTCTAAAATAATTTGTCAAAGATGTATTTGGCCGACTCTATGTGTATTGTTAGGGTTTGTCAACCCTAGGTATTAAGTCTAAGCATCTAGAACCTTCCTAGGCAACATAAAATTGCATATTTAAGAAAGGCTCAAAGATTGTCTAGGATAGCTCTAGGTGATAGTTCACAGCACTATCTTGCAGACAAAATATGGACTTCTTGTTATCGCCACAAATGCAGAATTACAAAATTTTCAATTGCAATATGCTAACCCAAATGGGTGTCTTCATTATAGAAATCTACAAGACAGTGCTACAAACTATCACCTAGAGTTGTCATAGACAATCTTTGAGCCTTTCTTAAATAGGTAATTTTATGTCGCTCGGGAAGGGTCTAGATGCTTAAACTTAATACCTAGGGCCAACAAACCCTAATAATACACATAGAGTCGGCCAAATACATCTTTGACAAATTATTTTAAAAAATTTTGGTAGCCCAACTTTCGAAGGCCATAACTCATGAGCCATTGCTTTGATTGGCTATTATAACCACTTTTCAAAAATGTTAGCTCCTAATCTACAGGCTCAGAATGGTGTTAGTGCCCTTTCATCAAGTTTTTAGACCTCATCTAGGAACTCTAAGGCCTCCAATGGTGAGCTTGAAGATTTTTTTACAAAAATTTCCACCAAAAATCTGCAATAACTTCTCTGGTACTAATGCTTGAGCAATGAGATTTTTATGGTTGACTTAAAACTCTAAAATGAACCTTCCTATAGAAAATGAGAACATTCCAAGCTCGTCTGACAAACTTAATAAAAATAGTAAGTTCCCATAAATAGTAACAACCCTATTTTTGAGCCCTCTAAAGACAAATGCAAGCATTGGAAGAATAAATGTGTAGAGGAATGAATCTTCCCATAAGAGATGAAAGTGAGGATGAGGATGAAGTAGAATAAAATGCCAAAGTAGAGGCAATTCTAAATCCAAAGGAAGAAAGGCTTTTTAGGGCCATCTCGAAGATTGGAAAAAGACCTAAGTTTGAGGTTCCCACATTTTTAGGAAATCTTAACCTAGAAGATTTGATCAATTGGATCAATGAACTCGAGGAGTACTTTGAGTATGAAGATATTGAGGATCCAGATAGGGTCAAGTTTGTGAAGGCAAAACTAAAGGGACATGCAAAGATTTGGTGGCACGAGGTTTAGTTGGAATGAAATAGAGAGGGAAAGGACAAAATCACTAGATGAGATTGGATGATAGCTAAAATGAAGCAAAAATTCATTCCTATGGATTATGAGCTTGATCTATTGAAGAAGATGCAAGGAATGAAGAAAGTGGGAAAATCTATTCAAGAGTATACTGAGGAGTTCTATCAAGTTCTCATTAGAACTAACCATACAAAAGTTGATAAGGAGAAAGTTTCCCATTATCTTAATGGGTTAAGGTTGCGCATTTAGGATGAGCTAAGTCTAGTTCAGATGAACGGTATTGAGGAGGCATACTGGTTTTCCTAAAGAGTTCAGGAGAAACTAAGCAAGAAGTTTGACAATAAGAATAGTGGAAGAGGTCATGGTGGAAGATCTAGTGGACAATCTTATGGAGGCTATAATGATGATCAAAAGAACAAGGATGAGGCTAGAAGTAGCAAATAGAAACAAAGAGGAAACAATTCCAATTTTTTCCATGATCAAAACAATAGATATTAGAGAGGAAGAGGCAGAGGAAAAGGATCTGGAAGAGGAGGCTTCCATGGAAATTTTTTTCACTGCAGAGAAGAAGAACTTATAAAAAATGTTAGCTCCTGATCTATAGACTCAAAATAGGGTGAGCACCCTTCTGCCAAGTTTTTAGACCTCATCCAGGCAATCTAAGGCCTCCAACAGTGAGCTTGAAGATTTTTCTATAAATTTTTCCACCAAAATCTGTGATAACTTCTTTGATACTAATGCTTGAGCAATGAAATTTTTATGGTAGGCTTAGAACTCTAATATGAACCTTCCTGTAGAAAATGAGAACATTCTGAGCTCATATGAAAAACTTACTAAAAATAGTAAGTTCCCATAAATACTAACCACCTTGTCTACTAGTGCTTATTAAAATAGAAAAGGCTGAAAATAAAATATTTTTGGGTGATGCAAGATTGCCCTTATACCTAGGGTAATTTGAGAAGTGACCTCATCACATCTCATGTGTTTAGAGGAAAACCAAGATGGTTGACCTCCTCCTTTGCTAGCCATGATGAATCCTCAATTGGTCTCCCTTTCCAATTGACTAGATATTCCTCATAAGTTTTTTTTCTGGTACTTTTTTCAATATGACTGTCTAGTATCTCCTCAATCTCCTTGGTAGCCGAACTAGTTATTGGAATGCTCCATTGTCCTTCTGTAATTTCATCCCCATCACCTCCTACATAATACTCTGTCAAATCTAAAATATTAAATAATGGTGAAATATTCAATTTAGCAAGTAATTCCACTTTATACACATTTCTAGAATCATGCCTCTTCACTATCTTGCATAGTCCAAACTTCTTCATCTTCAGCTTATTATATGTACCTACTGAAAAATGCTCCTTCCTCAAATGAACCATGACTTCATCTCCAATCTAAAATTCCTTATATCTCCTTTTCACATCTTCCTTTTCCTTATACTATGTATTCATCTTTATGATGTGCTTCCTCACCTCCTCATGGATTTTTTTTAAATGTTCAGCAAAATCTTCTGCTTTAACACTACTTATCTCTCCCTTAACCAACCTCCTCAATTCAAAAACATTTTTGGGACTACTCCCATACACAATTTGGAAGGGTGATTTACTAGTACTCCTATTGGTAGAATTATTATATGCAAATTCTTCCTACGGTAAAATCATATCCCATCCTTTTGGTTTATCTTATCAAGTTTCCCAAACTGCAATTCATAGCTTCTGTTTATCCATTAGTCTATGGATGATGTGATGGATTGAACTTCAAATCTATCTTCAAATTCTTCCACAATGTATGCCAAAAATATCCAACAAATTTGGTATCTCTATCTGAAACTATACTCTTTGGTAGACCATGCAATCTCACCACTTCTTTGAAAAATTACTCTGCAACATGAACAACATCACTAGTCTTCTTGCATGGAATAAAATGTGCCATCTTTGAAAACCTATCAACCATCACAAAAATAGAATCATGCCCACATTGTGTCCTTAGTAATCCAATAACAAAATCCAATTTGACATCCTCCCAAGGCTTCTTTGGTACAAGTAATGATTGATACAACCCTATATTCTACTTCACTCCTTTTGCCATCTGACATACTTGGAAACTTTGTACAAACTTTTTCACATCTTGTTGTAACTATGGCTAGTAAAAATTTTCAGCAACCAAAGCTATAGTTTTATCTCTGCCAAAATGTTCAGCCAATCCTCCAGTATGCTTCTCCTTGATGAGATTCTCTCTCATTGAACTTTTGGGAATGCACAACTAGGTTCCTTTGAACAACATATTATCCTGGATCATGAAATCCAACCACTTTGTCTTTTAAAGTGTAATAGTTTCTTTACAAGCCTTCCATGCTTCACCAAAATTAGGATCATCTAGATACAAAGTACTGAGTTCCTTGAACCCAACCACCTCTATCTGCATTTCTATCAACAAAAGTTGTCTTCTACTAAGAGCATCTGCAACTTTGTTAGAGTTCCCACTCATGTGTTTCAAAAAAAATGTATAACTCTACAAAAACTCAACCCATTTGAAGTTCCTTTGATTTAATTTTCCTTGAATATTCAAATATTGCAAAGCTTGATGATCAATATACAAAAAAAACTCCTTAGGAAGAATATAGTGTCTCCAGCTCTTCTATGCTTGAACTATAGCATAAAATTCTTGATCATAAACAAAATATTTTCTTTTTGCATCATCTAACTTCTCACTAAAATAAGCAATAGGTCTACCTTCTTGGCTCAAAATAGCTCCTATTGCAGTACCACTAGCATCATAGTCTACGTGAAGCACCTTGTTAAAATTAGGAAGTGCTAAAATAGGCTGCTAAGTAACTTTCTGTTTCAACAAATTAAAACTCTTATCTGCTCATGTCATCCACTTAAACTCTTTCCTATTCCCTCTCATTATTTTAGTCAAGGGTCCACAAATACTGCTAAAACTTCTTATGAACTTTCTATAAAATGTAGCTAGTCCATGAAAAGATCTTACCTCTATTGCACTCCTTGAAGTAGACCATTCAAGGATAGCCTTCACTTTCTTTAGGTCCATTTTTAGATCTTCTGCTGACACTACAAATCCCAAGTACACCAACTCCTTCTTTACAAAACTACACTTCTTTAGGTTTATCAACAACTTTTCTTCCTTAAACTTATCAAACACCTTGTAAATATGAATCAAATGCTCCTCCAATGTCTTACTAAAGATCA
Organism: Cupressus sempervirens; assembly: GCA_028749045.1. Taxonomy (NCBI): domain Eukaryota; kingdom Viridiplantae; phylum Streptophyta; class Pinopsida; order Cupressales; family Cupressaceae; genus Cupressus; species Cupressus sempervirens. Next base: position 129,149,145 of record CM053783.1, read on the forward strand.
AAATATCATCTAGGCAAACAATGAAAAACTTAACTAGAAACTCCTTTAGTACCTCATTCACGAGCCTCATGAAAGTGTTTGGTGCATTAGTTAGCCCAAAAGGCATGACTAACCACTCATATAGTCCTTCCCTTGTCTTGAAAGCAGTCTTCCACTCATCACCTTCCCTAATACAAATCTGATGGTACCCACTCTTTAGATCTATCTTTGTGAAGTACTTAGCTCCACTCAAACAATCCATAACATCATCCATCCTTGGCAATGGAAATCTATACTTTATCATGATCTTGTTGATAGCATGATAATCTATGCACATCCTCCATTCTCCATTCTTCTTTGGTGCTAATACTATTGGTATAGCACATGGACTCAAATAAAACCCTTTTGTAATAACTCATGAACTTGCCTATTCAACTCTTCACTTTCTACTGGTGTCATTCTGTGTAATGCTTTATTTGTAAAATTGTCTCCTAGAACCAAATCCATCTGGTGACTAATCTTCCTCATTGGGGGCAATCCATCAAGTACATTATATAATATAATATCAGAAAACTCTTCCAACATATCTACAACTTCTACAAGTAACTCCTCTACTTCTTTCTTACTATCTTTAAGAATTATAGAAAAACACATATGCTCATGCTTCATACCTTTAAGAAACTCTTTGCCATCAAAAAAACATATTTTGGTAGCACTACATACCTTTTCTCCTTTATCCTTCAACAACTTCAACTTATGTTTCACTCCATCCTTAGTTAGAGTGTAGGTATTTGCTCACGTATCATGTACAACATGTTTGTCAAACTACCATAGCCTACCCAAAAACATATGACATATGTCCATAGGTATATTATCACATAGTACTTCATCCTGATAGCCCCCAATCTTGAACTTCACTAAGCACTACTCATTGACCATAACCTTGTGGTCATCTTGCATCCAAGCAATATGGTATGGATGGAGGTGTTTTTGTCTCTTTAGCTTCAACTTTGTGACCATCATTTCTAACACTAGATTTTTAGTACTTCCACCATCAGTGATCACATCAAAACACTTATCTTCACATCTACACCTTGTTCAAAACAAACTCCTTTGATCAGGTTCATTCTCACCACTCAATAGGACTCTTCTATTAACTAGGACTTCTCCTCTTTCAACATCTTTAGAATGTGAGGATCTAGCATCTTCATCAACATGTACAACTATTGCCTGACCTTCTATTCTTAAATCTATCCTTGGTGTTGGGTACATTCAAATGCTCTATGTCCTTCTTCTCTGTAGTGAAAACATTTTCCACAGAAGCCTCCTCTTCCAGATCCTTGTCCTCTGCCTCTTCCTCTCTGATCTTTATTGTTCTAATCATGGAAATGATTGGAAATATTTCCCCTTTGGTTTTTTTTGCTACTTACAACCTCATCCTTGTTTTTTTGATCATCATTATGGCCTCCATAAGATCATCCACTAGATCTTCCACCATGACCTCGTCCACTATTCTTATTGTCAAACTTCTTACTCAGTTTCTCCTCAACTCTTATGAAAAATTGGTATGCCTCCTCAATACTATTCATCTGAACCAGACTTGGCTCATCTTGAATGTTGGGTCTTAACCCATTAAAATAATAGGTAGGTTTCTCCTTATTAGCTTCTGCATGCTTGATTCTAATGAGAACACGATAGAACTCCTTGGTATACTCTTGAACATATTTTTCCACTTTCTTCATTCCTTGCATCTTCTTAAATAGATCAAGCTCATAAACCATAAGAATGAACTGTCACTTTATTTTAGCTATCATTTGATCCCATCTGGTGATTTTTTCCTTTTCCTTTCTATTTCATTCTAACTAAACCTCTTGCCACCATATCTTTGCATATCCTTTCAATTTTTCCTTCGCAAACTTGACCCTATCTGGATCATCAATATCTTCATACTCAAAGTGCTCCTCTAATTTATTGATCCAATTAATTAGCTCTTCTGTGTTAAGATTTCCTAAAAATTTGGGAACCTCAAACTTAGGTCTTTTTTGAATCTTGGAGATGGCCCTAAAAAGCCTCTCTTCCTCTAGATTTAGAACTATCTCTACTTTGACATTTTCTTCTACTCCATCCTCATCCTTGCTTTCATCTCTTATGGAAAGATTCATTCTTCTACACATTTGTTCTTCTAATGCATGCATTTTTCTTTGGAGGGCTTGAAAACCCTCAGGTGTAATGCCTACAACTCTTTTGCCACGCTCTCTTCATGGAGGCATCACACTTCTACTAGAACCCTATTGTAAACTACCTCACAATTGGTGATCTATCTACACACTCAGCCGAAACCATGGTCCTAGTGTGAACTACCTCATAGTCAATGATCTATCCACACACTCAAGAACTTGAGCTCTGATACCACTTGATGTAGAGGACTCCCCTTAATACCATAAACTCATAAAAAAAACAAAGAAATAACAAAAAATGCGAGAAAAAAAATATGGACTTCTTATTATCGCTACAAATATGGAATTATAGAATTCTCAATTACAATATGCTAACCCAAATGGGCACCTTCATTATTGAAATCTACAAGATAGTGCTATGAACTATCACCCAGAGTTATCTTAGACAATCTTTAGGCCTTTCTTAAATGGGCAATTTTATGCCACTCAAGAAGTTTCTAGATGCTTAAACTTAATAGCTAGGGCTAACAGACCCTAACAATACACATAGAGTTGGCCAAAGACATCTTTGACAAATTATTTTATAAATTTTGGTAGCCCAACTTTTGAAGGCCATAACTCACAAGTCATTGCTCCAATTGGCTATTATAACTACTTTTCAGAAACACCAACTGCTGATCTACAGAATCAGAATGATGCTAGCACTTTTCTATCAAGTTTTTTGACCTCATCCAGGCACTCTAAGGCCTCCAATGGTCAGCCTAAAGATTTTTTTACAAATTTTTGTATTGAAAATCCCCAATAACTTCTCTGATACTAATGCTTGAGCAATGAGATTTTTAAGGTAGGCTTAGAACTCTAAAATGAACCTTCCTGTAGAAAATGAGAACACTCCAAGCTAGAATGATAAACTTACTAAAAATAGTAATTTCCCATAAATAGTAACCACCCTGTCTACTAGTCCTTATTAAAATAGAAAAGGCTGAAACTAAAATATTTTTGGGTGATGCAAGATTTCCCTTACACCCAGGATGCTCCTACATTAGGTGATCATTCTGAGAATCAATTTGTATTTGATGAGGATGCACTAGATGCATGTTTAGAGGCTATAGACCCTAATGCGAGAGAGGAGGGGCATGCAGAGGCATGGACTCCTTCTATGTCAATATGCATTTTTTTTTTTTTTTGTTACAACATATGTGATTTGATGTTAATCTTTATAATAGAGTAATTTTAATTTTTAAGGCATACTGACTTATACATGTATGTGATCTTCATTCATGTTTAGTTGATAGCTAAGGAGGTTTTTAGTTGATGACTGAGGAGGAGCTGAGATAGGTTGATGATGCCACACTCTCAACTATTTCATTTGGCCTTGAGACATCTATGGTACATTACATTGTGTTCTCATTATTTTTTCTATTTGATATTGTAGCATATATGGTTTCTAATCTTTCTTTTATCTTGCAGGTGCCACCTGTCCCTAGAGGATAAAGTGTGGGGGATGAGCCAGGACCCATTGACAAAGGAAAGGTAATTAGGTGCTTTCTATTTGATTAAATATCGATGCATTCTTATAAAATGTTTGTGGTAATGAAATTTAATTGCATTTTTTATTGTATAGGGTGTGGCTACTAGCAATGAGCCCATGTAGATTTCATGTCGTAGATGCTCAGGCATTTTCATTTACACTAAGAGCCCCATTATATGTATAAGTATCATTTATTATTTATTTTTCTTATTTTCATAAATAAACTCAAAACTAATTTATGTGATATTAACTAGTATTTTGTATCTCATAGGAAACTCCTCGTGCATACGAGGTTGGATAGAAGAGTTTTGTATCTTTGATGATGCAACCACTATATCATGAGGAGAAGCCCACACTAGCAAGTTGTAGTTTAAATTCTTGATTATATGTTATAAATTTTGCATGCTATGAATTATAATTTTATAGTTTAAGTTGTAGATTCATCTGACAAATATATTTAAACATACATAGGCCACAATAAATGAGGTACAAGCATTACTGAGGGCATACGAGAGGACTCTTGATTAGTCTAGGTGGTTGAGGAGAGAGGTATTTATGATGAAAATTTCATAGTATAAATATTCATTAAAAAAAAGATCATTATGCATTTGAGTAATTCAATGTTAGATATAAAGAATCATATAAATTTAGTAGTCTAACTTTGGATTTTCCTTTTTTGTTTATGTAGGAGGCATCCAATCCACCTAGTCCAGTGAAGAGGCTACATTTTGATCATCCACCAACAACCTAGGATAGCATATTTTTCATAGGATGCGTCCGGAGATATTTTGAGATGGCATATGCCACATTGTTTATAGAAACACTAATATTATACACATTCTGATGGCATAATCAACCACATTTTGTATATGGATCTATGTATTTTGATATATATTTGCATAATTTGTCTATGGATACATGAATTTTGATATATATTTCTATAATTTGTCTATGTTTACATGTATTTTGATATATATTTTTGTCATTTATGTGCATAATGATATACATATTACTTTAGTATCTAGTATTGTTCAATTTATCGTGGATCATGTGTATTGTTCATGTTTATGAAACATCATTAATTTTGATCATGTTTTTAATATTTGATTCAAGTGTAATAATTTTTGAATGACATTTTAAAAACCTTTATTATCAAATTTGGATGCAATTTTTAATTTGAAGTGCTATCATGACATAAACACACTTGTTAATCTCCTACACAAGGTTTACATAACTCCAAACCTGATTTTAAACTCCACCTTCAACCTTAAAACTAACTCTTGGCTTCAAATCTAATCTCAACACACTTAAGGACTCCACTTCTCAACCATGGATTCTATTCCCAACCACAAACTCATTCCTAGACTCATAATCTTTGATAACTAGCCCTTCACTTTGTTACAATCCTCATACTACAACTTTTCAATTTCAACATAACCTCAAGATATCCCAACTTAAGAAACTTGAACTTGGTTTCCCAATACCATATCCATATGAATAACATCTATATATTTCTCACATTTATTATATTTCCCATACTGATCCACTTAACAAAACTTAAGAACCAAATCATCCAAAACATACCTTCTTGTTGTCCTTTGTATAGACCCAAACACAATCATTCATAACTTTTGAACCATACTTCATTTCCCCAATCCAACCATTGAGTAATACATTCTATCATTATGTAAACTAGCTTCATTAATTCATTCTATCATTTCACATCTTATATAGGTGTTTCCAACCTTGTATGGTCATGCTCAAACCCCTAACTAACTTTTTGCACTCATTTTCACTTTGTAAGAAAAAGTTGCAAAAGTTGCAAAATTGCAATATTGCAACTTTTGCAATTTTGAGCAATTTTTGATATAACTTTAAATTCCTAATTAGGTGAGTTCACCAAACTTAGTAAGGGTTTATCGATAGCCTACAAGAGCTCTGAGTTATGACCCTCAAAAGATTGACCTCGATACACACTTAGAGCACCTTGGAGACTCCTCAGTATGGGGTGGTCGTGGATGATGGAGTCTCTCTATAGCTAGAACAAGGGTGTTACTAGGGTTCACCCACCCATCTAGAGCTAATGGCACTGATGATTCGATGCCAAGATCAGTGGTTTCAAAGTTACACTGTCGTGCACCTATGAACTGAGGCACACTACGAGTTTTGGCATCGAGAGAGATCGTTGTGTTTAATCCAAAAAAAATGTGATCTCTTGAAAATGATAGAGATTATTTTAGGCTTTTGCATGACTATCCTATAGTATTTGACATTTCATCAATAGCCCTCACGAGCTTCAAGTTACGACCCTCAGAAGATCAACCTCAAAATGCACTTAGAGCACCTTGGAGACTCCTTGGTATGGGGTGGATATGGATGATGAAGGCTCTCCATAGATAGAATAAGGGTATCACTAGGGTTTACCCATCCATCTGGAGCTAATGACACTGACAATTCAATGCCAAGATCAGTGGTTTCAAAGTTATGCTATGGTGCACCTATGAACTAAGGCACACTACGAGTTTTAACATCGAGCAAGATTGTTGTGTTGAATCCAAATAGAATGTGATATCTCAAAAATGAGATAGATTATTTTAGGCTTGGCATGACTATCCTATAGCATTCAATATTTCATCGATAGCCCTCACGAGCTCTGAGTTACTACCCTTAGAAGGTCAACCTCAAAATGCACTTAGAGCACCTTGGAGACTCCTTAGTATAGGGTGACTGTGAATGATGGAGGCTCTCCATAGCTAGAATAAAGGTGTCACTAGGGTTAACCCACCCATCTAGAGCTAATAGCATTGATGATTTGATACCAAGATCAGTGGTTTCAAAGTTACGCTATGGTGTACCTATGAACTAAGGTACACTGTGAGTTTTGGCATTGAGTGAGATCATTGTACTAAATCCAAAAAGAATGTGATATCTCAAAAATGAGATAGGTTACTATGTAGCATTCGATGTTTCATCGATATCCCTCATGAGCTCTGAGTTACAACCCTCAAAAGATCGACTTTGAAATGCACTTAGAGCACCTTGGAGACCCCTCAGTATGGGGTGGCCATGGATGATGGATGCTCTTTATAGCCAAAACAAGGGTGTCATTAGGGTTCAATTTCCCATCTAGAGCTAATGGCACTAATGATTCGATGACAAGATCAACGGTTTCAAAGTTACATTGTGGTGCACCTATGAACTAAGGCACACTACAAGTTTTGGCATTGAGCGAGATCACTGTGCCAAATTCAAATAGAATGTGATCTCTTGAAAATGAGATAGGTTATTTTAGGCCTTTTCATGATCATCTTGTAGCATTTGACATTTCATCAATAGCCCTCACAAGCTCCAAGTTATGACCCTCAGAAGATCGACCTTGAAGTGCACTTAGAGCACCTTGGAGACTCCTCGATATGGGGTGGCCACAGATGATAGAGGCTCTTCGTAGCTAAAAAAAAGGTGTCACTAGGATTCACCTGCCCATCTAAAGCTAATGGCACTAATGATTTGATGCCAAGATCAGCGGTTTCAAAGTTAGGCTATGGTGTGCTTATGAACTAAGGCACACTGCAAGTTTTGGCATCAAGCAAGATCATTGTGCCAAATCCAAATAGAATGTGATCTCTCAAAAATGAGATAGGTTATTTTAGACCTCAACATGACCATCCTATAGCATTCAACATCTCATCAATAGCCCTCACGAGTTCTGAGTTATGACCCTCGAAAGATTGACCTTGAAACACACTTAGAGCACCTTGGAGACTCCTTAGTACGGGGTGGCCACAGATGATGGAGGCTCTCCATAGTTGAAAAAAGGGTGTCACTAAGGTTCACCTGCCCATCTAGAGCTAATGGAACTGATGATTTAATGCCAAAATTAATGATTTCAAAGTTATGCCATCGTGCACCTATGAACTAAGGCACACTACAAGTTTTGGCATCGAGTGAGATTGTCGTGCCGAATCCAAATGGAATGTAATCTTTTGAAAATGATATAGGTTATTTTAGACCTTGGCATGATCATCTTGTATCATTCAACATTTCATCAATAGCCCTCACAAGCTCTAAGTTACGACCCTCGAAAGATCAACCTCAAAATGTACTTAGAGCACCTTGGAGAATCCTCAGTACAAGGTGGCCATGGACAATGGAGGCTCTCTATGGCTAGAAAAATAGTTTCACTAAGGTTCACCCATCCATCTAGAGCTAATGGTGTTGACAATTCGATGCCAAGATCAACAATTTCAAAGTTGCATTGTCCTACACCTATGAATTGAGGCACACTACGAGTTTTGGCATCAAGTGAGATTGTTGTGCTAAATCCAAATGGAATGTGATCTGTCAAAAATGAGATAGCTTATTTTAGGCATTGACATAGCCATCTAGTAGCATTCAACATTTCACTGATAGCCCTCATGATCTTCAAGTTACGACCCTCAAAAGATCAACCTCAAAACACACTTAAAGCACTTTGGAGACTCCTCAGTACGGGGTGGCCACAGATGATGGAGGCTCTCCATGACTAGAACAAGGGTGTCACTAGAGTTCACCCACCCATCCAGAGCTAATGGCACTGACAATTCGGTGCCAAGATTAGCGGTTTCAAAGTTACGTTGTGGTGCACCTATGAACTAAGGCACACTGTGAGTTTTGGCATCGAGAGAGATTGCTATGCCGAATTCAAGTGGAATGTGATCTCTCAAAAATGAGATAGGTTATTTTAGGCCTCAACATGACCATCCTATATAATTTGATATTTCATTGATAACCTAGTGAGCTCTAAGTTATGACCCTTAGAAGATTGACCTCGAAACACACTTAGAGCACATTGGAGACTCCTCGATACGTGGTGGCCGCAGAGGATGGAGGCTCTTTGCAGCTAGAACAAGGGTGTCACTAGGGTTCACCTACCCATCTGGAGCTAATGGTACTGACAATTCGATGCCAAGGTTAGCAGTTTCAAAGTTACACTGTGGTGCACCTATTAACTGAGGCACACTACAAGTTTTGGCATCGAGCAAGATCGCTATGCCGAATCCAAATGAAATGTGATCTCTCAAAAATGAGATAGATTATTTTATGTCTCAGCATGACCATCCTATAGAATTCAATGTTTCATCGATAGCCCTCATGAGCTCCAAATTACAACCCTTGGAAGATTGACCTTGAAATGCACTTAGAGCACCTTAGATACTCCTTGGTACGAGGTGGCCGCAGACGATGGAGGCTCTCTGTAGTCAAAACAAGGGTGTCACTAGGGTTAGTATTGAAAGAAAATATATTATTTTTTACCTCTCTCAAGTTTTTGGCATTTGGCACAATGCAAGTCTAGTGTTATTATGTATTAAAATCATCATTTTTTAGGTCCCGCCACATAAATTGTATTAAGTAAAATCATCTTTGTTTCTTACATTAAATCAACAAGTTTACATTTACAATATATCAAGTGTTTCATCATTATTACATCAATACACAACTACCAAAAATTGTAGTGTCAAAAATAGTAGTGTTAAAAATTGTAGTGTCAATAAAAGTATTGTCAAAAGTTGTAGTGTCAAAAATAGAATAGATTTTTCTTCATTCCGCTCCTTATTTAGCTTTTAATCTTCATGCATGGCCACTCTTCATGATGTACCTACATTCCAATATCATAAAAAAATTAGTAACTTATTGTATTAAACAAGATAATCATTGATTCACTGAATCATTATGAAGAAAATAACATAAGAAGTAAATATACCTAGTCAAGTGTTCTACTAGGGTCCTCTCTCTATTTTAGGGTCTCCAATAGGGCTTTATGATTAGCATCAGTAATAGTTAAAAGTTATTTTACTTTTGGTATTCCTTGATGTTTCAACAAATTTACACTTTTTACTATAATAAGATGCAAATATATGAGAATTATTTTGTGCTTCTGATAGTCTTCAAACACAGGAATTCCATTCTTTCTAAGAATGTTTGCCTGCAACCATGTTCCATTGACAACCATTGAACCAGTAGGATATGTGAGTCCATCATCATTTGTGATCATTTTTGCAAGCTTTTATTTACCTCTTACACAATGTGCTAACCAATAATCTGATTTCTCATCATTCCCCTATAGTGCAACCAATGCAAAAACATGTCCTAGCTGAAGAAGATCTAATAGATGGTTATGCTCAAGTGAACTTTCCATGTCATCATTTCTGATAGAGGGTATGATAGAAAATGGAGTAAGATAATATGGAGCCCATGTGTCCACCCACTCACTCGACTCATAGTGATCCCAATCACACTAAAAATAACTAAGACAAAAGCAAGCTAGCTATGATTTCCAAATGGTCCATGTACTAGAATCAGAGCTCCAGAATGAATGCAATTTTGATGAGTCTCTCACTATAGCACAATTTAATCTATTACCTATGGACCCTTCCTCAACCAACCAAAAGAACCTTCTTACCACTAAATCAAGAGCCCCCCCCCCCCCCCCCCCGATGATAATGTTGAACTATACCAATCAACAATGCTACGAGCATCAAGAAGCTCTGCTACTAAAATCTTCAATTACTCCTTAACTAGAGCTCTCTTCACACATGCCCTTGCTCCATCATGTTCCCCTTTCCAATGGCCAGACTCAAAAAACTCCAAATATGAGGCACCTCCCTCTCTACATTCATCCTACATAACCAATAAAACATGTGACATTCTTGAATTAACCTGTACAATTATTTGACCAAATGATATGTCTATCCATAGCAATTGCATGCTCCTGTAAGAAATCAAAATAATTCTCAAAACAATGTTGCACAAACTTGTGAGAGTGAGATCTATCATCACTCATATAAAAATGATACTCTCTAATAATCTTTGGTTTATCTTTCACACTATCAAGGGCATGTATATAAGTTATGTGGGCGAAAATAGTAATCTAAATGGAGTTGTAATATTGAGATTGTGTCTCATTTTGAGGTTGAAATGTGTAGTTCTTAGAAAAGTCAACAACTGATATAATAGTGCCAATGGAAAAAGTCTCCTTACACATTCTAAATTGTTGATCCAACCACTGAGACCTATGACTATGTCTTGCATACTTGTAGAAAAGATTTATCTTGAAATCTAAAATAAAACTAGGCACACTAATTTATTTTGTAATAAATTAACATCTAGAGCCCTCATCCCCACTCTTCAATGTGTATTTCACCATTTCATATACCCTTTTTTTACTATTGTCTTTCTAAGATCTTGTCCGCACCCCTCATGGAAACATGTGTGAAACTTGGATAAACCACCACAGTCTGAACACTTCTCATTTAAGCAAGAATTTCTAACAACCATCAACTCTACTACATAAAAATTGATCTAGCAAGTCTCTTGATGATTTTGGAATCCCACTAGCACCACAATTCTCCAACATTTCTTTACTATGCAAATTAGAATAGATGGAGCATAATAGTTCATCGTACATACAAAACTCAACATGATATTTGCAACAACATATATTTCAAATTTTAAGTGGCACATAATAAAATGGCTTCAAAGATTCAAAAGCCCTTTGTTATATATGAAGACTTGGACGACTCTCTAAATTTTTTGAATAACATAGTTTGACTTACCTCCAAATAATGTTTAGGATGTGGCTTACAGTCTCTGATGTCGATTCTCAACTTTAACACGTCTTTAGCATTGGGTGATACTCTTGAGCTAGAGTGCCAAAATTGTGTAATTTCTTCCTTCACATCATCAGATAATTTCTTATCAAAATGTGGAAGTCTCCCACCAAAAGCCCATGTTTCATTTTGAAAAGGATCATCAATTCTCTCTTGTCTACTAAGTTCTCTTCTCAAAGTAGTACGATTTAGGTTCAAGTCAATACAAGTTTGTCTAATATATCTACCCTTTCTTGAATGATGACTTACCAAAGAGGTTGTAATAACCCTTCAATCAACTCTCTTATCCTTCTCCTTGCTATTTTTCCCAATGCTATTGAGAGCACTCAAAAGATTCTTCACAATAATGGTATTTCTTTCTAATTTTTTTTTGACATGAATCTTTAATATTAAAAGCATAGGTCTCATCTTTTGCATCTTTAACAAGTGCATAAAAAGTTGACATTGCTCCACCACTGTCTTGTTGCCAAAAAAAATCTCATATAGTCTTGAAGCCCATAACCGAATGGTTCATTTTTATTTTTTCCCTTCCAAATTGGTAATAATCATTTCATTAATTTCAATTATCCATTTTGGTGTTCTAGAACCTTCATGTCGATTATAATTAGGAGATATGTAAGGTTCCTGTGCATTGTCATGTTTGGCATGGTCTATCATGCAATTTAAATTATGACCTGGTAGCATTTTATCATCCAAATTGTCATTCTCTAAACTTTCAATCTTGTCATTATCGTTATCAATTGGTATATTTTCATTCCCCAACTACACATATTCATTATCTAACTATATGATTTCACCTTCGACTAATACATCCTCAACTTGACTCACATTTAACATACCTTGTCTTTCCCTTTGATGATTTACCTTGTCCCTTTCCCCATATGCTACAACATCTTCATTGGATACCTTCCTTTTGCATTTAGCCTTTCAACAACTACTACTCCCCATTTAGATGACAATATTAGACACCTAATGATATATTATCCAAACTTTTTTGATCGTTTGGGCCCCAAAAAGTCAGTTTTTCCAAAACCTGTGAAAATGGCCCACAAAAAGCAATGTTGTCGGGCCTATAGTGACAAGGTATATGTTGGGAAAATTATGCCAATTTAATTGGGTATCCGATCTCAGATTAGATACCCAATAATAAATTAGATATCTAATTTTAGATTGGATATCCAATATTGATGCCCAAATTTTGGAGGGAATTATAAGCAATGTATGATGATTAATATATGTAGGATTATTGTTATATATGATTTACTTATGATTATTATTATATATGATTATTATATTATATTATTATTTTTACTATTATTATTAAATATAATAATGTATAAATATAATATATTTATATATATGATTATAATATTATATTATTTTGATTTGTACTATAATTATTAAATATATTATAGCCAACATATATTATTATTTTTGTTGTTATTATTATTATTATTATTATGACCTATGATCCATTTGGTTGGTTCCAATGCATCAAGAGGGGTCAAAGGTTAACCTATAACCCCTATCGATGCATTTCATGAAAACGTATGTCCCTAGGGGTCCTAGGAACCCTAGGGACACATTTGGTTGGTTCTAATGTGTTGAGAGGAACACATTTCATGACAACATATGTCTCTAGTGGCCCGGGACAATGTTGTCATGAAATGTGTTGAAAGTAGTCATAGGTTAACCTATGACCACTCTTGACACATTTCATGACAACATATGTCCTTAGGGCCCCTAGGGATGCATTTGGTTTTTTCCAATGCGTCAACACATTTCATGACAACATATGTCCCTAGCAGGCCTAGGGCCCCTAAGGATGCATTTGGTTGATTCCAATGCATTAAGAGGGGTCATAGGTTAACCTACGACCATTATCGATGCATTTAATGACAATGTATGTCCCTAGGGGTCTTAGGGCCCCTAGGGATGCATTTGGTTGGTTCCAATGCATTGAGAGGTGTCATAAGTTAACCTATGACCCCTCTTGACGCATTTCATGACAGAGTATGTCCCTAGGGTTATTAGGGCCCCTAATGATGCATTTGGTTGGTTCCAATGTGTCGAGAGGTGTCATAAGTTAACATATAACCCCTTGTGATGCATTTCATGACAATGTATGTCCCTAGGGGCCCTAAGACCCCTAGGGATGCATTTGGTTGGTTCAAATGTGTTGAGAGGGGTCATAGGTTAACCTCTAACCCCTATTGACACATTTCTGACAACTTATGTTCCTAGGGTCCCTAGGACCCCTAGAGACACATTTGGTTGGTTCTAATGTGTCAAGAGGGGTCATAGGTTAACCTATGACCTCTCTCGATGCATTTCATAACAACGTATGTCTGTAGGGGTCCTAGCCCCCCTAAGGACACATTTGGTTGGTTCTAATGCATTGAGAGGGGTCATAGGCTAACCAATGACCCCTCTCAACACATGTCATGACAACATATGTCCCTAGGGGCCCTAGGACACCAAGGGATGCATTTGGCTGGTTCTAATGCATCGAGAGGGGTCATAGGTTAACCTATGACCCCTTTCAATGCATTGCATGACAATGTATGTCCTTAGGGGTCCTAGGGCCCTTATGGATGCATTTGGTTTGTTCCAATGCATTAAGAGGGGTCATAGGTTAACCTATGACACCTATCGATGCATTTCATGACAACATATGGCCCTAGGGGCCCTAGGGCCTGTAAGGATGCATTTGGTTGGTTCCAATGCATCGAGAGGGGTCATAGGTTAACTTATGACCCCTATCGATGCATTTCATGACAACTTATGTCCCTAAGGGCCTTAAGGAACCTAGGGATGCATTTGGTTGGTTCCAATGCATTGAGAGGTGTCATAAGTTAGCTTATGACCCCTATCGATGCATTTTTTGACAACCTATGTCCCTAAGGCTCCTATGGACACATTTGGTTGGTTCTTATGCATTGAGAAGTGTCATAGGTTAACCTATGACCCCTATCGATGCATTTATTGAAAACATATGTCCCCAAGGGCCTAGGGCCCCTAGGGATGCATTTGGTTGGTTCCAATGTGCCGAGAGGTGTCATAGGTTAACCTATGACCCCAATTGATGCATTTCATGACAACATATGTCCCTAGGGGTCTTAGGGCCCCTAGGGATACATTTGATTGATTTGATTGTGTTGAGAGGTGTCATAGGTTAACCTATAACCCCTCTTGACACATTTCATGACAACATATGTTCCTAGGTGCCCTTGGACCCCTACGAATGCATTTAATTGGTTGGAATGCATTGAGAGGGATCATAGGTTAACCTATGACCCCAATTGATGCATTTCATAACAACATATGTCCTTGTGGGCCCTAGGACCCCTAGGGATGCATTTGGTTGGTTCTAATGCATTGAGAGGGATTATAGGTTTGTATCAACACATTTCATGACAATGTATGTCCCTAGAGATCTTAGGACCCCTAGGGATGCATTTGGTTGGTTCCAATGCATTGAAAATGGTCATAAATTAACCTATGACCTCTATCGATACATTTCATGACAACACATGTCAATAGGGGCCCTAGGACCCCCAGGGACACATTTGGTTAGTTCCAATGCATCTAGAGGGGTCATAGGTTAAGTTATGACCCCTATCAATGCATTTCATGACTGTATGTTGCTAGGGGTCCTAAGGCCTCTAGGGATGCATTTGGTTGGTTCCAATGCATCGAGACAGGTCATAGGTTAACCTATGACCCTTATCGATGCATTTCATGACAAAATATGTCCCTAGGGGCCCTAAGTCCCCTAGGGATACATTTGGTTGGTTCTAATGCATCGAGAGGGGTCATAGGTTAACCTATGACCCCTATCAATGCATTTCATAAAAACGTATGTCCCTAGGGTCCCTAGGGATGCATTTGGTTGGTTCTAATGTATTGAGAGGTATCATAGGTTAACTTATGACCCCTCTCGATGCATTTCATGATAATGTATGTCCCTAGGGGCCTTAGCACCCCTACGGACACATTTCATTAGTTCCAATGCATCAAGAGGTGTCATCGGTTAACCTATGACCCCTCTTGATGCATTTCATGATAATGTATGTCCCTAGGGGTCCTAGGGCCCTTAGGAACGGGATGCATTTGGTTGGTTCTAATGTGTCGAGAGGGGTCATAGGTTAACCTATGACCCCTATCAATGCATTTCATGATAATGTGTGTCGCTAGGGGACCTAAGACCCCTAGGGACGCATTTGGTTGGTTTTAATGCATCGAGAGGGGTCATAGATTAACCTATAACCCCTATCAATGAATTTCATGACAACGTATGTCCCTAGGGGCCCTAGGACCCCTAGGGATGCATTTGGTTGGTTCTAATTTGTTGAGAGGGGTCATAGGTTAACTTATGACCCCTATCAATGTATTTTATGACAACATATGTCCCTAGGGGCCCTAAGAACCCTAGGTATGCATTTGGTTGGTTCTAATGCATCGAGAGGGGTCATAGGGTAACCTATAACCTTTATCGATGCATTTCATGACAACATATGTTCCTAGGGCCCCTAGGGATGCATTTGGTTGATTCGAATGCATCGAGAGGTGTCATAACATATGTCTCTTTTGGTCCTAGGGCCCTTAGGGATGCATTTGGTTGGTTTTAATGCATCAAGAGGGGTCATAGGTTAACCTATGACTCTTATTGATGCATTTCATGAAAACATATGTTCTTAGGGGCCTTAGCATCCCTAAGGATGCATTTGGTTGGTTCCAATGCATCCAAAGGTGTCATAGGTTAACCTATGACCCCTCTTGATGTATTTCATGACAACGTATGTCCCTAGGGGTCCTAGGGCCCTTAGGGATGCATTTGGTTAGTTGTAATATGTCTAGAGGGGTCATAGGTTAACCTTTGACCCCTATCAATAAATTTCATGACAACATATGTCCCTAGGGGCCCTAGGACCCCTAGGGACCCATTTAGTTGGTTCCAATGCATCGAGAGGCTCTCGACACATTTCATGACAACATATGTCTCTAAAGGTCCTAAGGTCTGTAGGGACCCATTTGGTTGGTTCAAATGTGTTGAGAGGCTCTCGATGCATTTCATGATAACATATGTCCCTAGGGGCCCTAAGGTCTCTAGGGACCCATCAAAAATGCATCAAAAGGGGTTACTAGGGGCCTTAGGGACATATATTCTCATGAAATGTGTTGAGAGGGGTCATAGGTTCCTTTCAATGCATTTCATGACAAATATTATATTTAATAATAATAGAATACAATATATTTTAATATAATAATAATATATTATTGGATTATATAACAATAATAATCATATATATTACTAGATTATATATTTAATAATAATAATAACCATATATATTATTATTATTATAATAATCATATAATATTACTATATATATTTAATAATAATTATATTTATAACTATATTATATTTAATAATAATAATCATAATCATATGTAATAATAATAATAATGCCCGCACTTCCTGAAAGTAAATTTCCCTCTAAAACCCTCTAAAGTTTCCCTCTAAAACTTCCCTCTCAAATTTCTCTCCAAAATTCCCAATTGAAAATTTGTACTAATCAGATACCCAATTTCAAATCAGATACTCCATTTGACTTCGGGTATTTGATTAGGCTTGGTATTTACCAAGCTTATTTGGTCAACCCAAAAAACATGTTTGAGAAGGGTTTCACTAACACTTAGACTTCAGGTAGCCATCTTATAATGTTATTTTCATTGAAATTGCATGAAACGAAAGGGTTTTGTTATAACACTCTTGAGATTCCATCGTTATAATTGTTGTCAAATTTTGAGTTCAATAAGTATTTATTAGTTAATTTTCAATGAAGATGATTGTCAAGTGTTGATTAACATATTGACTGAAAAATAGCTATAACTTTCAAATGGTATAACATTTTTTAAATCCAAAAGTTGTGTCACATTTTATGCTTCACCTAGCATAAGGAAAAAAATTAATTAATTTGGTAAAGTTTTCAATTAGTTTTAGATTAAGGTAAAAATAGGTTTTGAAGGGGACCCAAAACCCTTAACAAGAAAACAAAATATAAACCATTAAGTTCCACCAAGTTTTACAAGGACTTAAAACCTGCAATTTTAAAAGATTCAAATTCAAATTTTACAGGGACCTAAAACCACAAGATAAAACCAAAAGATGGGACTAGGTTTTACAAGGACCTGGAACCTAGTTTTAAAACAACAAAACCAAATAAAAAACCTAGAAAATCAACCAAAAACCAAGACAACTACCAAGCTAGAGATGAGAAACTAGAAACACAGAAATATTTCTATTGCAGATCTTTGATCATTTGGACCACCTCTTTTCTAGCCTCCATGGTACTTTGGATGGTATTAACTACAGATCCCATAATGCCCTCAGCTACTTTTTTCCTAGAGCTCTGTCTAGTTCATTTACTTGGACCACCTAGAGATATGATTTCTTCATTAGTTCTCTTCCCTAAGTTGGCAAGAGCTGCACAAATACTAGAAGTAACTTGCTCCATCTTATTACCACTTTCTTTGATCAGCAATCGAAGCTTGTTTTCATATTCCTTTAGTATGCCAAGTATATTACCAACTTGAATTTCCAACTAGGTGGTATTTGCATGATCACTTTCTTTGTTATGCTCCATTGTTGTGACTTTTCTTTTCAAATTCATTATTTCGTCATACACCCAGGAGTCAGTTTGAAGGGAAGAGTCTAACTTGAGTTTTGCAACAACATCCTTATTAAACAGTTCCTCCTTTCCCTTCTCCATTACTTCTTCTTCATCCCTTACTCCTAGGGATTGTTCACTCTGATTGGTATCCTCTTCACCAGCATTACCCAACCCAATATTTTTATCATTTCTTTCATCTATCTCCTCCTTACTAGATTCATCGTTTCCACTAGGACAACCTTCTAAATTAGAGCTAAAATCTCCCACATCTATGTTTTACTCCTCATCCACATTTTCTTCTTCATTATTATTTGAGTTATTAGACTCAGTAATCTCTTCCACATTTTTTTGAGGGGTTTCTTACTTTAGATTCCATCTTTTCCCCCTAACCCCTTCCTCACCTTTACTCTTCCTAGAGTAGGTTTCACTCATAGAGCCCTTCTTTTTCTTAGAAGGAGGGGAAGACACAATAGCCTTGTTCTTACAATAATTCTCAATCATTAAAATTAACCCTTCATGAAGAATCAAGTAGGATTCTTTTTTTCTATGAGCTTGGAGACTATGGAGTAAAGAAAATATCAAATAAAAAGGAAATAAGATTCTATGTTTGTGCCTAAAGTGGTTCAGAAACACAAAATGAAATTTATGTACACATTTATCTCTACCATCTAAGATAAAGTACTCAGGAATACATGAAAGCACATCCTGGCAAATAACCTTGATTTGGCCCAATTCGTAAAAATCACCATTCTTCTCCAAGTTCTTTTCCTCCTCATCCATTTTTTGGAACTTCTTAAATGTTGCATTTGAAATACTCATTTCTTTGTTAAATTTAATGCCATCCTTTGGCAATCCCATCACGTCAACAATAAAGTCTTCCATCAAATGCACCATCACTCCATGTAGAGAAACTCTATCCTCTACCCAATTTTTGAAGAAAGACGTAGTGACATGAGGTTTACATCCATGAAGTCACTCTAGATAATTGGCGACCTTCCCCTTCTGTAGAATTTTCCAAATAGATTTTTTGGCTTTCCAATCCTTGCAATTTTTAGGCTCCTATTTACATGGTTCTCCACCCATTTAAAAAGACTTAGTTATGTTAAGGAAATTTAGAGTTGAGTGAAGAAGGATAAATAAATAAAAAACTAGAACCAAGGTATTTATTAAAATAGCTAAGGCACTCATGAAAACAAATACATGCGAAGCCAAGATTGAAGTCACATTAATGTACTTTCTCAAGAAAATAACCTTTCATATCTGCACCTCCATATTTCATTATATTTCTAATCTTGAAAAATATTTCCCTTCGTTGCCTAAACTCTATCATAATTAATGAGAGATTTCAAATCCATACTCCTGCTTAAATCATCATGCCATATCATCTTGCACTCTTGTTGGACGACTTTGTTGGCAATCCAATCAACCACTGCATTACCTTCACGAAAAGAATGGGAAATAAATACTTTCTCAAATTTATTCATTAATGATTTAATTTCCTTTACACAATCTTCAATTTACCACATGACCAAAATTTTACCATTTAGCATATTAATAATGTTTAAGGAATGTCCTTCCAACGAGAGATTCTAGAAACTAGTTTCCACAACAATCCTCATAGTATATAGAGCTGCACCAGCCTTAGCTTTATGGCTATTAGATATACCAATAGGAATAGCAATAACATCTATTATATTACCTTTATGATCTCTCAAAACTCCACCACAACCCACTTTACCTAGACTACCCTTAGCTACACCATCAAATTTCCCTTTAAGCCATCTTGTAGGTGGAGCCTTCCATCTAGTCTTTAGTCTACGGTATTCTTTCTTCATATTTGAATTTGTGGAAAGCATTGGGTTGTCAATTTGAGAGTTTTTATTACAATTCCTCTGAGCCTTAAAATTTTCCTTTATTGCCCTAACTATGTTTTTTCCAAGCACCCAATCTAGCATTTCTTTATTTCGAAAGATTATGTTATTTCTTTCTTTCCAAATACCCCACCAAAGATGGGGGAGGGTAATTTTCCATAGGAAAACAACATCAATATCCTTAGAGGGAAAGATCCAACTTTTAAAACATAGATCAACATTGTTTTGATGGACCCAAGAAATATTCCAATAGTTGAGAATAGAGCTCCAAACTTGTTGACTATAAGTACAATTCAAAAACAAGTGCTCTTTGTCTTCAAAACCTTCTTTACAAAGACTACACCTGTTAACCACATTAATGCCTCTCTTTTGTAGATTTTTCAGAGTTTGAATTTTATTTTGAAGCAAGATCCAATAAAAGATATTTATTTTTGGTATAAGACCCTTAATCCATGATTTTGTCCAAAATGGTTTATTACCTTTCTCTTTTGAATTGAAAATAGAGGAAACTTTGAACTGATCACTAGGATCAGCACTCCATATTATCTTATCCTTTGAAGGGGATGCAAGGAAAAGGCATTCAACATGATCTGGATGTTGTGAAAAACCTAGTTTACATCAACAAGGTTGACCCAGTTATTATTATGCCAATAGTGTTCCACAAGAGTCCCAAATAATTATTTGCATCTATCAACTTGAGTTCTATCCTCAAAGTCCTCAATCAAGGGGTGATCCTTTATCCAAGTATCATCCCAAAATGTAACTTTTAACCCATTTCCAATTTTCCATGATAAACCTTTCCTTAGGGTATTCATAGTTCCCTAAACAGCCCCCCAAATAGTAGAAGGGGAAAGAACATCAAGAGAAGACAAAAATTCAGGTAAAGAATGAGCATAAAAGAGATATTTATGTTTCTATATTGTACTCCATTCCTTATCATCATGATATACTCTTCATCCTTGTTTAGCCAAAAGAGCTCTATTTATACTTTGCATTGATCTAATTCCTAGACCACCTTCCCAAATAGGTTGACAGATTTGATCCCAGGCTATCAGAGCCATTCTCTTTCTTTCCTTAGTTCTAGACCAAAGAAAATTTCTTTGGATTTTATCAATATTATCTGCAAATTTTATTGGTATTCTAAAAAGACTCAAAGCATAAGTAGGGATACTTTGAAGGCAAGCTTTAAGGAGGGTAATTTTACCTACTTGACTCAAATGGTTTCCCTTCCAACCTATCAATTTCATGTTAAACTTATTTATGAGATCTTCCCAGAAAGAGCCTAGAACTTTAGGTCCCAAAGGGAGACCCAAATAAATACAGGAAAAAGATCCTATTGAACAACCTAGAATTTTATCAATTTTTTTTGTCTTGGAATAGGGGTGTTAATATAAAACAAGGAGCTCTTATTCCAATTAATCAATTTACCTAAAGAAGAGGAGTACAAATTAAGGGCTTTCTTAAGGTTTCTAGCTTCCTTGACATCAGCTTTACCCATGAATATAGTATCATCAACAAATTAACCATGAGAACAAGTAAGAGGTTCAGAAGGAGGCTGCAAACCTTTAGTATCCCCTTACGAAACCA
This sequence comes from Cupressus sempervirens, assembly GCA_028749045.1. Lineage (NCBI taxonomy): Eukaryota > Viridiplantae > Streptophyta > Pinopsida > Cupressales > Cupressaceae > Cupressus > Cupressus sempervirens. Next base: position 129,170,610 of record CM053783.1, read on the forward strand.
ATTTCTCAATATATCTTCCCAAGCAATCAGCCATAATAATAAAGAGGATAGGGGATAAAGGATCTCCCTATCTTAATCCTCTGAAGGGGCTGAAAAATTCAAAAGAGAATCCATTCACAAAAATAGCTATAGAAGTAGTGGAGATCAGCTAAGATATAGCTCTTACAATCTTATGGTTAAACCCAAAAGCCTGCAAAATCTTAACAATAAAACCCCATTCTACTCTATCATAGGTTTTTGCAATGTCAACTTCCATGATAAATCCTTGATTGTTAGAGCAAGATAAGAAATGAATAATCTCATGAGCAGTAATAATAGAATTAAGAATTTTCCTTCCTAGGATAAAACCATTTTGTTGATCAACAATAAGAGAAGGGACCACCAAAAGAAAATAAGATGTGAGAACCTTTGAAATAATCTTATAAAAGGAATTACAAAGACTAATAGGTCTGAACTGGTATGGAGAATTAGCCCCAATCCTTTTAGGAATAAGACACAGGAAGGTAGAGCTGATCTCCTTAAGAATTCTCTTAGCCCCAAAGAATTCCTTTACAACATCACATACATCTCTTCCAACCAGATACCATGCCTTCTGAAAAAAGAACATAGGCAAACCATATGGCCCTGGAGACTTATCCCCTCCTAATGAGATAATAGCTTTAAAAATCTCCTCTTCATTAGGAATGGATCCTAAAAATTTATTTTTTCTTTAGTAATTAAAGAATGAATCACCTTCAAGAGATCTTCTTGGTGACCTACATGAATATTAGGATCAGCTATCATTAAAGAAGAGAAAAAAGAGACCATAGTATCATCAACAAATTGACCATGAGAACAAGTAAGAAGTTGAGAAGAAGGCTAAAAACCTTTAATATCCCCTTGCAAAACTAGTTTCCCAATATATCTTCCCAAGAAATCAGCCATAATAATAAAGAGGATAGGGGATAAAGGATCTCCCTGTCTTAATCCTCTAGAGGGGCTGAAAAATTCAGAAGAGCATCAATTCACCAATATAGCTATAGAAGTAGTGGAGATCAGCTGAGATATAGCTCTTACAATCTTATGGTTAAACCCAAAAGCCTGCAAAATCTTAACAAAAAAACCCATTCTACTCTATCATAGGCTTTCACAATATCAACTTTCATGATAAATACTTGATTGTTAGAGCAAGATAAGGAATGAATAATCTTATGAGCAGTAATAACAGAATTAAGAATTTGCCTTTCCTACGATAAAACCATTTTGTCAATCAGCAGTAAGAGAAGGGAGAAACAAAAGAAACCTGGATGTGAGAACCTTTGAAATAATCTTATAAAAGGAATTACAAAGACTAATAGGTCTAAACTAGTCTGGAGAATCAGCCCCAATCATTTTAGGAATAAGACACAGGAAGGTAGAGTTGATCTCCTTAAGCATTCTCTTAGCCTTAAAGAATTGCTTTATAGCATCACATACATCTCTTCCAACTAGATACCATGCCTTCTAAAAAAAGGATATAGGAAAACCATCTATTTTCAATTAGTTAAGGTGGTCAGACATGAGAGTTTTTTTTTCCTGAAAAAAGTTTTAGTAGAAAATTCATATTTAATTATTTATTTGGAATAAAAATATCCAAAAATATGTGTCACATCTAGGCATGAGTCTACTTTTTATATCTATAATTATATTTAAAAATATTATCATTTGATTTTGATTAAGGTGGTCAGACGTACACCTATTTTTTTATTTTCGCCCTAAAAATTTTGTAGTATTGCATTAAAGTCCAAACTTTGACCAATCAAATATTTTTTTCTCTAGATAAGGCCTAGTAGTTTAGAAACTACATTCAATTTCCTACAAATTATTTTCTTACAACTTTTTGATATAAAGTGCAGAACCACTTTAAAATTGTGTGCCATGTTGACATAACCCTGATTTGCTAGTTTTTCACTGCCACTTAAGGCCATAGTTTGGTTGACCATGATCCTGCACATACCTAGTCAAGAAATTTATTTTTTGGTGTTAGTTACCAACATAAATTGACTACATAACAATTTACATAACATTTCACCATAGTCTTTAAATTCTATCACAAAACTTTTACGTGATGAAGGCCATGATGTGCATCATAGTGGTGGAGGTATTAATTTGCTACTGGAAATTAATTATGCAATTATGAATAAAATTTAACGTCTTTAATTGTAATTTGATATGTAAGATTTTTTTGAATATTTTAGAGCATGTTGAACATCACGATGAATGAGTGGAGCATATTGAGGTGACAGCACATAAAAATGTTATTGTACATGATGTGGCATTATCAGGCAAGAAAAATGCATGTTATGTTCTACTAGTTAATGAAATACTTGTAATAGTTAAAAAAGACAGAAAAAGAGTATGCCAATTTAACCCATTTACTTTTAATTGAAACAGAGCCTTTAGTGCAATAGCCTCATGCTCCCCAAAACAGGAGGAGACATCATAATTTGACATTATGTGCCACAAGAGGAGGAGAATGAGGAATCTATATTGATTCTCCTATCAACCTTTACCTTAAGAAAGCTAAGAAAAACAAAAAGAAGAAATGATTTTTTAAAAATGCTCTTTGATAAACCTTGTTTGATAAAATTTGTTGGATAATCTATGAATGTTGTGTATTAATGAATGTCATATGATTGTATTGATTGAATGTTATAGTTCATAAGTGGATGAATGGAGTATGTAATTAGATGTTAATGGGGAATTTAGGTTGATGTTAGGGGGAGGGGGGTGAGACCAGATGAGCTTCCACCTTCATGTGGTTGGCCTTGCTAAGTAGAGAATATTAAAATATTCTTGAAACAAAGTGAAGCTTAAATTAGCATACCTTAATTAATTAATCAATTTAATTCATTGTAGGTCTAGAATGATCGGATGATACTCTACCATATAGGTATGAATCTCTAGAGGAAGATTAGGTACTCGATCTTCCAGCTTTAACAACTTTACCACTTGCCTCATTTTGGGTCTTGCAGCTAGATTTAGATGGGAGTATTACAACCCTCATAGAAATAAATGTTGTTCATTTACACATTAGTTTTATTATCATAAAATGTGGAGTTCTTATATGTTTATTTCTCTATGAGCAAAGGTATTATATGTTTATTCCTCTTTGAAACACTAGAAAAACTTGGGTTTTGTGCTACATTTTTATATTGTAGATATAGTGGAGAATTTGTTTCCAAGCTTCTTGTTGTGGATGTTATCATCACTACAATAGATCCATTCAAGGAGCCCACATTGATAACTACCAATATAGTTCATTCTATTCTTGCACTTGATTATCTAGTAGAAAACTTGCTTGTTATATCTTAGATGATGGTGCACCTCTCACTACTTTCTACTCTCTTGTAGAAACTTTGAGCTTTGCCAAAAAATGGGTACCATTCTACAAAATGTTGAAAATAAAAAATAGGCCACCCATTATGTATTTATCCAAAGAAAATAAGTCATCTAATCTTGATTTTGTTTGAGAATGGAAAGATATGAAGGTGATGATGATGTGATTAAAATATGAAAACCAATAGTTCCCATGTTATTAAATCATCACGCCTCCTTAACATTGTTAAATTATATTTTTAGGATGAGTATGAAGGTTTCAAGAAAATGATAAACACAACATTGGAAGAAAAACAAGTTCCACCTTATTTTACTTCTCATCACAGTGTTCATGGTCTTGTGTATAGAAGTTCGGATCTTAGAAACCATACAAGTATAGTATAGGTTATAGGGTGAGTATGAAGTTAAAATGATTTTTTATTATGTTTTTGTAGTATAAACTTAAATCAAGATAGTAAGAGCTTCTCTAGAGGATGAATACCTCACACTATTAATTCTTTGTATGTATAGGTTATTCATGTAAACAAAATGGTTCATGAAAAGAAAGTTGATGCTCTACCCAGCCTGATATATGTTGCTAGGAAGAAATGCCCCAAGGTCAACCATCATTATAAGGTTAGGGCCATGAATGTCATGGTTAGTAGATTTTTGTTATTTATCTTTCTAGAACTTATTTACAAAGTTTTTGGTATAAATTGTGATTGAAATTTTTTTTGAATAATAGTTTGGAAATTTTAATAGTAATGTCAACTATGAAGAATAACATGAAATATATAATATTGTACTATCAACTATGATAGGTTTTGATGGTATTCAAAATATTTATTGTTTCTTAACATTATTTTTACTGATTTGATGTGGTGTTGGGTTTTCCAGCAAGAGTCTCATCATTGATGAAAAATGCTCCTTTCACACTAAATCTGGATAGTGATATGCATGCTAGTGATTGTAGAGCTAGACATGTGTGTTTTTCCTTGAATGTAAATTGGAGAAAGAATGCTATTTTGTTCAATTCCCTTAAGTGTTCCATGGAAGTCTCAAGGATGATCCCTTTGGAAACTAGTTGAAAACACTCATAGAAGTAAGAAATAACTCACTATCTTTTCTAAACTGATTATTCAAGAGCTCTATATCATTTTTGACTAAGTTATTACATGATTATAGATGTAACAATGGAGATGATGGGTGTATGTAGACTATTGGGGAGGGATCAAATGCACTCCAAGACCCTCTTTATGGAGGAACTAGCTACTTTCATGGAAGGAAAGGCTTATGTGGGTTTCCACCTGAGATTAATCAACACCATAAGAAAGGAAGTGAAAGGAAAATATGAGGTAATAACAAATCTTTGGCATTAAATTAGTTTAGAGATCAAAGTTTAGTATATGGCATTTTTTTTACCAAATTCAAATATTTGACATGAAATAATGATGTATGATGTTGCTTAAGCATAATGAGTCATAATATTTTGATATTGTTAACAACTCATAATATCAAAAAATACATAACAGTTTCATCCATATTTTCATTATATAATCTAATACATTTATACACATAACAGTTTCATCCAAAACCTACATTAACTTCTTTGTATATTTCTTTGATGCCTCACCTCACTTGAACCATCAAATAAGCATTGGAATCCATCATTAGGCATTTTGTTAACCATTAATGAGATTTAATTTGCATAGATGCACTGAAAACCTCAATCAATAGAAATGTTGTTTCTTCATTCAATGTTTTATATACCACTATAGTTATAGTGATTAGGCTTCATGAGTTAGGATACACTATAGCGATTACAGTATGGTCAAAAGAGATTTTGGGTACTATATCACTATAGAATATAGAAAACTTTTCTATCGCTAAATGGAGAAGGCCTAATCTTGACATAGCAATGAGCGATGAGGAAAGTACATCACTATGACATGTACCAATCCCTTTTATCACCATGTGAAGAAAATGTAAAAAACAATATAGTGATGAGTGATAAAGGAGGCTTATCACTATAACATATAGTGATCATCAGCAAATGGAAAACAAATATAATCATTATAGCAATGAGTGCTAGAGATGTTGTATCGCTATAAGTTATGGTAATGATTTTTTTTGGTGATAAAAAAGGAGGAGATATCACTCTAGAATATAGAAAAATCTTCTATCACTATATGGAGAAGTCCTAATCTTGACATAACAATGAGCGATGAGGAAACTGCATCTCTATTGCATATAGTGATCATTTTTATCACTATGTAAAGAAACTACAAAAACAATATAGTGATGAGTGATAAAGGGGGCTTATCACTATAACATATAGAAATCATTGGAAAATGGAAAAAAAATATAGTCATTATAGTGATGAGCGATAGAGATGTTGTATCCACTATAAGTCATGGTGATGAGTGTGTTCAGTGATAGAAAAGGAGGAGATATTGCTATAGAATATAGAGAACTCTTTTGTTGCTATATGAAGAAAGCCTAATCTTGATATAGTGATGAGTGATGAGGAAAGTATGTCACTATGACATATAGTGATCCCTTTAATTGCTATGCAAAGAAACTACAAAAATAATATAGCGATGAGAGACAAAGGGGGCTTATCACTATAACATATAGCGATCATTTGTAAATGGAAAATAAATATAATCATTACAAAAATGAGCAATAGAGATGTTCTATTTCTATAAGTCATGGTGATGAGTGTTTTTGGTGATTGAAAAGGAGGAGATATCACTATATGAAGAAGGCATAATCTTGACATAGTGATGAGTGATGAGGAAATTATATTGCTATGAAATATAGTGATTCATTTTATCGCTATGCGAAGAAACTACAAAAAAATATGCCTTGAAATCTCTTATTCCATCTCAAACATGTCCATTTTAAAATTGTTTTATGCTTTAAAACTGAAGGTTGCATAGTGAAAATTTCCTTCTATCTCTACTTCATAGCAGTTTATCATTCTTATTTACTTTTGGCTATGACAATTCAAAATGGGCTATCTTCAATGTTTTGTTGCTTTGTTCCCCTTTTTTCTAACTGCTAACCCAACCCTATGATGTCATGATTCATACCAATTTCCACTTCATAGCTTTATTTATTTGTTAACCATGTTGACTCATGAGATTGCAATCTTTTCATTCAAGCTTTAATTGCTTCATCACAACTATTTTTTTAAACACTTTACTAATTGCAGTGAAGTAGCCATGATAACACCATTAAACATTTTTGCAACATTTCTACCTCAAGAACTAACTACATCCTAGCACTTGTGAAGGCATGAAACCACACAACGCAACATCATTATCTGCATTCTTTACTATCACTTTCAACTGCAAAGTAGCAAAATCTTTTAGACTGATCTTTTCACAACTTCTTTGTGGTTGACTTAACATCTTCATCTTTTGCGATGAGCTACAATGAATCAAACCTTGACCTTGTCACCTATTTGCAGCTGACAAATATATAATATTTTACACCTTGTAATGATACAATAGCTACTTCTTTTAACTATTAGATTCTCTTCGTGGCTTTGCAACTCCAAATTTTAACTCATAGCTTAACCATGTGAAGCTACACTTATAAGCTTTTGCCACTTCACTATAGAATATAGTGAACTCTTCTATTGTTGTACAGAGAAGGCTTAATCTTGACATAGCAATGAGTGATGAGGAAAGTATATTTCTATGTGAAGAAACTACAAAAACCATATAGCAATGAGTGATAAAGGAGGCTTATTGCTATGCCATATAGCGATCATTGAGAAATGGAAAACAAATATAATCATTATAGTGATGAGTAATAGATATGTTTTATCGCTAAGTCATGGCGATGAGTTTTTTAGTGATAAAAAAGGAGGAGATATCACTATAAGTCATGGTGATGAGTGTTTTTTATGATAAAAAAGGAGGAGATATTGCTAAAGAATATAGTGAACTCTTTTATTAAAAAGGAGGAGATATCACTATAATTATGGTGATGAGTGTTTTCAATGATGAAAAAGGAGGTGATATCTCTATAGAATATAGTGAAATTTTCTATTGAAAAGGAGGAGATATTGCTATAAGCCATGGCGATGAGTGTTTTTGATGATAAAAAAGGAGAAGATATCACTATAAAATATAGTAAACTCTTCTATAAAAAAGGAGTAGATATTGCTATAAGTCATGGTGATGAGTGTTTTTAGTGATTGAAAAGGAGGAGATATCACTATAAGTCATGGCGATGGGTATTTTTGGTGATCAATAAGGAGGAGATATCACTATAGAATATAGAAAACTCTTCTATCAAAAAGGAGGATATATCACTATAAGTCATGATGATGAGTGATTTTAGTGAGAAATAAAGGAGGCTTATCACTATAGCATATAGCAAACATTGAAAATTTGGCCCAAATTTTGACCAAATTGTTGATGATCGCTATATGTTATAGCAATCATCAGTGAGCGATAAAGGAGGCTTATTGCTATAACATATAGCTATCAAGAAATTTCAACCAAATTTTCAATGATAGCTATATGTTATAGCAATCATCGGTGAGCAATAAAGGAGGCTTATCAATAAAGGATGCTTATCACTATAACATATAGCGATCAAGAAATTTTGGCCAAATTGTCGATGACCACTATATGCTATAGTAATCATTGAAGAGCAATAAATGAGGATTATAACTAGTGATCACCGGCAATTTGGTCAAAATTTTGACCAAAGAAAAATTGGTCAAATTTTTGATGAAAAAATAGTGACAAAATAGTTAGTCAACAATTTGACCAACGTGAGTAAAAAATTTGACCAATTTTTATCAAAAAATGAGACCAATTTTTATCAAAAAATGAGTCAACATGTATTACAAGGAAATATAAACAATGCAGATAGGAGATGGTACTAAATTCCTATGTGACACATTTACAAAAGTGGGTGAGTTACCCTCAATGATGAAAGAAGTCTTTTGTGATCATTGTTCAAACAAAGATTGCAATACAATCCTAATCATTGAAGAATATGTCATGTATTTACACCATTATGGAGAAATGTTTCCTATGTAGTTCATTCCTGTCTTTAGTTTTATATTTTTACTTCTTCTAATTAGTTGTATTGGGAGTTGTGTATATTTTATCCCCTATATTTTGTACTTAGGAGCATTCTCTTATACTAGTTTCTCCACTTCCCTTATTTTCCTTGTAAGGATTCTCCTCTACTAGTGTCAACTTATTAAATATATTTTACATCTACAAGAGAAAAACCCCACCCTCTAAAACCCGCACAATGTATTCTCAAATCTAGAAGATTACAATACACTTACAATGCAAGTTCTTATACGAGTGCATCACCATAACTCAAACTCAAACTTAGACTCAAAGAGACTTCTTCTAGCACTAGTCTTGCAAACTGAACTTGATGATTCAAACATGTAAGAAATTGAGTAAAATAAAAACTAATAAAACAATACAAGAGAGCTTAATGTGAAGAATATTACCATAAACCAAATGAGTTTCCCAATGGATCAACAAGAATGGAGACAGGAGATTTTGAAAGGGGAAAGTAAAGAAAACCCCTTGTGTAATATTAAGATAGTGGCAAAGAAGCCTAAGGAAGGAGAGAGGAGGAAGAAGGATTGTGGAGTAGATTAGCTCATTACAATAATATCAAGAAGATGTAAAGAAGAATTAGTATGGAAGAATGAGAGAGGCGTCTCTTTTATAGAGATGAGAAAGGAGTTGCATGTGTAACTCCCATTTCTATGAATGCCCCCATTCATAATAAGTGTGTGCAAAGTGTCAAAATCTTCTTAAGGAGGATAAAATAATTTTCTTTATAAGAGGAATTACAAGAAAGAGTTATCCTCATATGTGGACTAGAGGACAAGTAAATAGCATGTCCTTCACATGTGTACTAAAGGATAAAATACATAATGGATACCTTGGTTTATCCCATTTAATAAATAGATACAACCAAGGAAAGATTACTACTTCTAACATCCCCCTTTAATCTTTAATTGGAGAGAATTCATCAAAGAGTATCAAACCCAAGTTCTTACAATGAAATTCAAATTTCTCTCTAGAAAGAGGTTTTGTCAAAATATCAACAACTTGATCTTCACCCTTGCAATAGATAAGGGACACTTTCTTTTCTTCAATGTGTTCCCTAATATCCCTATTGCACTTTGATTGTCACAATACAAAGGTGTAGGTTCTTGTTGAGGTAGACCCAAATCTTCAAGAATTATTCTAAGCCATAGAGCTTATTTAGATGCATTAGTACAACTTTTATATTCAGCTTCGGTAGAACATAGAGAAACAGATGTGTCTTTTTACTTTTCCAAGATATAGCACCTGAACCAACAAAGAAACAATAACCACAAGTAGATTCCCCATCATTGAGATCTCCACCTAAATTAGAATTAGTAAATCCTTGTAAAGTAAAAGTATAACTTGAATCATAAAATAAATCTAGATTAAGAGTTCCTTTGATATATCTTAATATTCTTCTAGCTACTTTAAAGTGTGTTTGTTGAGGTTTGGACATAAATCTTGAAACTAAACCAACACTATATGCAATATCAGGTCTAGTAAGAGTGAGATAATTTAAACTTCCTACAAGTTGTTTGTAAGAGGTAGCATCAACAAAAGGAGTGTTTGTATCAACCATTAACTTAGTTCCTAATTCACATGGAATAGAAACATGGTTAGAATCATTCATTTAAAACCTGTCCAAAACATCTTGAGCATACTTTCTTTGAGTAAGAAAAATACCCTTAGGTGTTTGCCATATTTGCATTCTTAAAAAGTAATGTAAAATTACTAAATAAATCATTTGAAATTTTTGATTGAGTTGAAACTTAATATCAGAAATCAAAGTGTTAGAACTTGAAGTAAGAATCAAATCATCAACATATAGAATAATAATGATAATATCACCTTGAATATGTTTAATGTATAAGTTAGGATTATTTTTACTTCTATCAAAACCTCAAGAAATAAAATAGGCATTAATTTTGGAATACCACTCTCTTGGAGATTGCTTTAGACCATAAATAGATTTCCTTAGTTTACATATTAAATGCTCACTACCTTCTTTGATAAAACCTGGTGGTTGAGCCATATAAATTTCTTCATGTAAATCACTATTTGAAAAGGCACTTTTAACATCCATTTGATGAATAGGCCAATTCATTTTTGAAGCTAAAGAAAGCACAATTTTTATAGTAGGCATTTTAGCAATTATAGAAAATGTTTCATTGTAATCTAAACCTTCAATTTGGGAAAATCCCCTAGCTACTAGTCTAGCTTTAAACATACTAATTTCATTATTTGCATTGATTTTGGTTTTATATAACCACTTGCATGAAACTAAATTCTTACCATGAGACAAAGAGGCTAAATCCCAAGTTTCATTAGAGATTAAAGTATCATATTCCTCTTGCATATATTTTTTCCAATGAGGTTGAATCTTAGCTTGTTCAAAAGTTTGAGGCTCATTAGAGTTCATGAGAGAAGTCATCAAACCATAATTACAATAATTAATTCTCATAGGTTTAAGTCCACCAAATCTAGTATGATACTCATCACTTTCATTAAGTAAACCTTGAGCTCACTTAGGTCTTCTCTTAGTAGTAATAGATTCATCACTAGAAGAAGATTCATGATCTATAAATGCATCATTAGTATCAACATTATCATCATTACTAGAATAAGAAGAAATAGGAGGAATAAAAGAAGATACTTGAGGAGTAGGGTTTAGAGAAGTAGGGTTTAGAGAAGGAGGTTGGTCCTCCAATACTAAAATCTTACTTCCACTAAATTCATCATCTTGAACCTTGGAACAATCATGTACTTTATTTTTTACAATACAAATATCTCTTGCAATTTGAACTTTGTTAGTAAGAGGATTATAGACTCTATAACCTTTAGTATTTTCATCATACCCAAAAAATATAAATGGAGAAGATTTATCATCTAATTTATTCCTTTTTTGTTTGGGTGTGTGAACATAAGTAATAGATCCAAATATACTTAAGTGTTGTAAATTAGGCTTTCTACCTGACCAAGCTTCTTCAGGAGTTATATCCCTCAAAGCCTTAGTAGGAGTTCTATTAAGAATATAAGTGGCACAAGATATAGCTTCAGCCCAAAACTTGTAATCCATATTTTTTGCATGTAACATATATCTAGCCATTTCCATAATAGTTCTATGCTTCCTTTCTGTTAGAGTAAATAATTAATTAATTAATAATTATTTATTCTATTATTTAAGCTTACTTAGGTTAATGCATGTAGTTAATTATTGTAATGATGAGTTGTTGAGAACACGGGAGTTTGTTCCCTTCTAGCATGTTCCACTTTTTTGTGGAAGTGTGCTTAGTTGTCAACCTTATCTTCTACCACCTTCTAGCTTATTCTACAAGCTTCCTTGAGGCCTTTATATTCACACTCTCTCTCAATGTAAATTCATTCACATAGCAATTACATTTTCCTATTATGAAATATTTTCTCTTGCATTGTTTGCTTCAAGCTCTTGCTCTTTTGGTTTCTCTTTGGCAAGCTATTTGCATCTAGGTGATCTTGGCAATTGTGGAGTCAGATTTTATCACCTCCTACATGGTATCAAAGCCTCCCTATTGCTTCTTGTTCGAATGATTTTTGAAATTGTGATTCGAAGACACAAACCCTAGTTTGTTGTGCATTTTTCTTCACTTTAGGGATAGAGAAAATTTTCAGAGTATTTTGGGCCCAAATCGACACTGCCATTAGATTTGGAAGGCTAGTTATAGTCAATGAACATTCATATAAAATTTTTCAATTTTGGCTTCTAGGCATTAGGAAATTTTTTTTTACCCTCCTATAGGCTACCATACGGACTATACAGATGAAAAAAATATTAAAAATATTAAAAAGTGGCACCACTACACCAATGCTTGCACACCACTATGGGGTCACCTACGCACCACCCACACTTTGCTAAGGCTTGACCATGCTGCCCATGCAATGCTCAGCCCCAGCCGCTACCCGTGCGCTACCCTCCCTTTGCCTCTGCCAATGGCATAGTTGCTGCATCGCTGGGTTCTCCTCTCAGGTGCCACCATCATCAGTGCTCCACTATCTATCACCACTCTAGTGGTGACATCACTTTCCAGTTGTCCTATGTTAGCAAACTAGCTACTAATGTCAGCTTTTTCCAATGACATGTCATATTTCTAGCTGTTGATGTCATCACTTTCAAACCTTGTGCTGACATCACTTTCTAGCTGGGTGATGTCATCTTTCTAGCTATTGACATTAGCAATCCAATTACCAAAAAAAATTTCAGCTATGGTCGTACATGTGTCACATTTAATCTAGTGATTGTATTTTTTCAGCAAGGTGGTTTTTTGGAGTAGTAGTCAATTTTTTGGCCATAACTTGAGCATACAGAGGTATTTTTCCAATATGAAAGAAGCACCAGAAAGCTAACTCAGAGATAGAGAGATAGTTTCATTAGATTCTAAGTTTGTTTGAGCTCCCATTTTTAGCTTGAAATTAGAGGCTTTTGTTTCCTCCTTCTCTGCATCCAAAATCTAAGTTCTTTTTTAGTTTTTCTTGCTTTCCATAGTTTTTTTTTGTGGTATTTCAGGGATATCATTATCTATTATGGGGGGTATTTTCTTTTCTATTATTTAATTCAAAATAAGACCCTTCTACTTCCATCTTCTTCTCTCTCTCAATGGTAGATCCATATGTGACCTATCTCACACCACACAACTATCACACCTGAAATACACAAATGACTAGGCTTCTCATATCAAGGGGCTTATGGTCATGTCTAGATGAGAATCAACTTATTCCCACACAAGCTTCTAAGGTTCTTTAGCATAGGAACAAAATGGATGAGGCCATGGGATCGATTGCACTGAACATTTTAGACAGTCTACTATTTCACTTGGATGGTTTGACCACTCCACAAGCTTATTGGCTCAAATTTTAGACTTTGTTTTACCAAGTGAATGAGTTCTACACACTTTAGCTAGATGCAGAGTTGACTTATTTTTCACCAACCATTTTTCCCACCATTGAAGACTTCTTGATTAAGTTCAAATCTCTACGTGTAGTTTTACAAGGATGTGGGAAAAACAAAATAGATGATGAATGTATTTTTTTGATACTCTCAAAGTTGTGGGGATAGTATCATATTTTTTCTTCTACTTTCTACTCCACTATGGATGCCCTTGGTGATAGACATAGGATGCCTACATTTGAGACATTTTATGATCGTTTGACATGGGAACAGGAAAAGATCCAATAGGTAGATGCCTTTGGCTCTTCCAACCAAGCATTGGTTGCTCAAAATTCTGAGGGGAAATCAAAGAAGAAAGGAAAATTGAAGAAAGACACATCAAAATCTAATCCTAAGCCTCCCACTACTCCTCCAGCAAACCCTTCAAAGGGTAAAGATTCTTCGAAGCCTGTTGAGTCTACCTCCAAGACCAAGAAGAAATCTAGTGAGACTTGCAATTTTTGTGGCAAGGATGGACATCCCATTTCTAGGTGTTGGAAATGTTTAGGGGCTTTAGAGGAAGCCATGAAGGAGCATAATATTTCAGCCCCTCAGTCTTCATTCCCCCCCTGCTGGAAAAGGTCATGCTCTTTCTACTCAAGCTATGACTTCAAGGCCTACATGGATTCTTGATTCTGGCACCTCTCACAACATGAAAAACACTCCTAAGTTGCTTACTTCACTTGCTCCTTGTGCTACCACATAGGTTTTTGTTGGGAACTCTTCACAACTTTTAGTTTTGGGTTCTAGTTCTATTGAACTAGTTGGGGGCTCTCTTTAGGATGTGATTTGTGTCCCTGACATTTCGATGAGACTATTGTCTATCTTTTAGATTTTCCACTCTAGCTTTGGTAAGATAGTTGAGTTCTCACCACATGATGTGGTTATCTAGGACTTACATGATTTTGAGATGATTTTGGCTACTGGGACTGTTGACTTTGCATCTCATCTCTATAGATTTGATAGATTTGAGTCTTCTAATGACACGAGTTTTTGTTCAGTTGCACATGTAGATTCAATAAGAAAACTTTGGCATGGACATTTTGGGCATGTCAATTACAAATATCTTTAGCAGATGAGCACACAAGTAATTGTTCTTGGGCTTCCCTAGATTTTTTGTCCAGATGGTGTTTGTCAGGGTTGTGCACTTGGAAAGTAACATAGGGATTCTTTTCCACATGGACGAGTCACTTGTGCTTTGGCACCTTTGGAGTTGATTCATAGTGACCTCATGTCATTTCCCACTCCTTTTTTGAGTGCTAGATATGTGGTTACAGTCATTGATGACTTCTCCAGATGTACATGGGTGTACTTTCTCAAGTACAAGTCTAATGTCTTTGATTCATTTCAAGTTTTTAAGGCATTTGTAAAGAAGTAGTCTAGCCTTTCTATTTGGTGGATACACACGAACAATGGGGGGAGTATGTGAACCAAGCCTTCAGAGATTTTTTTTTTGAGAATGGTCTTTAGCATTAATTTTTAGTGCTATACACTCCTCAATAGAATGGTGTGGCCAAGAGGAAGAACAGAACACTGCGGGAGATGGCTAATTGTATGATTCAGTCTAGGTCCGTGAATTTGTGTTTTTGGGTAGAGGTAGTCAATTGTGCCAACTATATTTAGAATCAGATGCCTCATAAGGCACTTCAACATATGACTCTTGAAGAGGCTTGGTCTCATGTCAAGCCTAATATATCATCATTTTGAGTTTTTGGGAGTGCAGCATGGGCATTTGTACCCAATGCTCAAAGGAAAGCAATGAAACAGAAGAGCTGACCACTCATTTTTGTTGGCTACTACAAGGATGTTAAGACTTATAGGTTGTTTGATCCTAATTCCAGAGAGGTCTTATTTCAATGGGATGTCTAGTTTGATGAGAACCCTCCTGCAGTTCATTCCTCGTGTCTAGCACCTACTTCATCTCCCACTACTTCCTCCTCTTTTCTAGGTTGTTCCATGGATGATGATTATGGTGATCTCTATTTACCTCCACCATAGGATCCTCCCTAGATTCCTAAATAGGCTCGAGCTACAGTTGAGGTTGCAGGATCTCTAGCTGGTGACCCTTCCACTTCTTGTCGCATCCATTCTCAAACTGTGGGTTCCAATCTTCTTAGTCATGCTATCTTGATGATCCTCAAATATTTGCAGAAGTGATAGGACATTCTGAATGAGACAGTGCAATGGAGGAGGAATATTCTTCTTTGATGAAGAATCACATATGAGATCTTTTTCCTCTTCCTAAGGGGAGAAAGCTAGTGTGATGCAAATGGATCTATCATACTAAGTATGCTACTAATGGTTTAATTGAAAAGCATAAAGCTCATCTTGTTACGAAGGGTTTTTCACAGGTTGAGGGTATCGACTACACTGAGAAATTTTCCCCTGTTACCAAGATGAATTCTATATGCCTTGTCTTATCCCCTATAGCTTCATAGGGATGGCCTATTTATTAGATGGATGTGAAGAGTGCCTTCTTGCATGGTGATATCACTGAGGAGATTTATATGGAGCAGCCTCTAGGATTTGTGTAGGATCCCTCCTTGGTTTGTAGACTTTGACGCTCATTGTATGGTCTCAAGAAAGTTGCTTGGGCTTTGTATGAGAAGATGGACTCTTTTATGCTTTCTATAGGCTTCACTTGCTACCATTATGATCCCACAGTGTACATTCAACATCTTGGAGATGAGATTTTGATTCTTTTTCTATATGTTGATGATCTTATCTTCACAGGTAGCTCATCATATATGCTTTAGGATGTTAAGTGTGGATGATGGACAAGTTTGAGATGACTGATCTTGATTTGCTACACTATTTTCTTGGTCTTCAGATTGTTCAATCCTCTACTAGGATTTTTGTGTATTAGTAGAAGTATGCTCTTGACATGCTTTGCCGCTTTGACATGCTTGATTGCAAGCTTGCTCCCACACCTTTTTATTTGGGTGTCACTTTGTCTACCTCCTACTCTTCACCTTCTATGGATGCTACTTTGTATCAACAGTTGGTTGGTAGCTTGTTGTACCTAACACACACTTGTCTTAATCTCTCCTTTGTAGTTGGCCTTGTCTCTCAGTTTTCTCAAGACCCTCATGAGAATCACTAGCAAGCTACTAGGAATATTTTGTGCTACATTTAGGGTACACTCATGTATGGCATTTATTACACCATGGGTACTCCACTCATTGTTGGCTACACTGACTCAGATTGGGTCGGTGATGTCGATGATTGGAAGTCTACTTCTGGCTTCATTTTTTGTCTTAGCTCTAGTCCTATCACATGGTTGTGCAAGAAGTAGCATGCTCAAGAACTTTCATCTACAGAGGCTGAGTACCAGGCTGCAGTACTTACTAGTGAAGAGGCTTTATGGCTTCGGCAGTTGATGACTGAGTTTGGTTTTCCTCCCAGTCATCCCATTATTTTGTGGTGTGATAATCAGAGTGCCATCCACATTTCTTGCAACCTGGTGGAGTATCAGCATACCAAGCACATTGAGTTGCATATGCATTTCATCTATTAGCTAATCCAAGATGGTGTTATTGCATTGGAGTACATTCCACCGACACAGAGGTTGTTGACATCTTCATTAAACCTTTTGCATCACCATGCTATCTTTAGTTACAGTCTATGCTTGTGGTTACAAAAGCTATCCTTTGGGGGGACTGGTTGAGGCCTTCCTTCCTTCACTTCATGTTTTTTTTAGCATGCTTTTTACCTCTTTTTGGGGGAGGGTTTTTCTCATGAGGTTTTCCCTCTTTCTCCATTTTTAGAGGTTTCATTTCTTTGCATTGTACATGGGTAACTAACATGGCCTTATTGTCGGGACCCATTCTGCATTTTATCTTAGTTTTGTGAGCTTAAGGCATTCCCCTAAGTTGCACTTAAGGGGAGGTGTTAGAGTAAATAATTAATTATTTATTCTACTACCTAAGCTTACTTAGGTTAATGCATGTAGTTAATTATTGTAGTGAGAGTTGTTGACAACACGGGAGTTTTTTCCCTTCTAGCATGTTCCACTTTTTTGTGGAAGTTTTCTTAGTTGTCAATCTTATCTTCTACCACCTTCTAGCTTGTTCTACAAGCTTCCTTGAGGCCTTTATATTCAGTCTCTCTCTCATTGTAAATTCATTCACATAGAAATTTCATTTTCCTATTGTGAAATATTTTCTCTTGCATTGTTTGCTTCAAGCTCTTGCTCCTTTGGTTCATCTTCAGTAAGCTATTTGCATGCAAGTGATTTTAGCACATTGCGGAGTCAAATTTTATCAACTCCTACACTTTCTGCCACACCATTTTGTTGTGGTGTATAAGGAATAGTAAGCTAATGTTTAATACCAAATGATATTAAGTAAGAATGAAAAGCATTATTAACATATTCAATACCATTATTAGTTTGAAGAATCTTTATCTTAGAATTAGATTGCCTTTCCACTAACATATGAAATTTAGAAAATGTATCGAGTACTTGATCTTTATTATGTAAGAAATATATCCAAATTCTTCTAGTAAAATCATCAATGAGAGTATAAGCATACTTTGTTCCTTGAATGGAGATATTATCCATAGGTCCTAAAAGATCACTATGAATCAATTGTAACTTATGAGATGCCCTCCATGATGAACCATGGGGAAAGGGATCCCTATTCATTTTTCCACTCATGCACCAAGTGCATGTAACCTTAGATGGAACAATATAAGGTAATCCTTCAACCATATCAGATTTTAGCATCAATGATATATAATCAGAGTTCAAATGACTAAGCCTTTCATGCCACACATTAAAATCAATATTTTCTTGCAAAGAGTACCTTGAAGAGGTAAACTCATAAAGCTTGAATAAGTTATCATGACCCAACTTAGCATTAGCAACAACAACATTAGTGCTAGGATCAATAATAGAACACATGTTCTAATGAAATTCAACTTTATAATCTTGACATAATTTAGCAATTGAAAGAAGATTAGTTTTCAAATTAGGAACATAAAGAACATCATGTAACTTTCCATTTGGAACATTAACATCACCAAATCCTTCAACTTTACAACTATGATTATCATCTAATTGAATTGGAGTATCTGAAGGATCAAGTTGCAAAGAATCAAACACTTCTTTATGAGATGTAACATGTTGAGAGGCACCACTATCAACAATACATTCTAATCATTTAGAAACATTGTAACTAATAGTAAAAGCATGACGAGATTGAATACCATGAGATTTTTGATTGTGTTATTTTTGGTTATTGATAGGTTGCTTATCATTTTGCTTTTTAAAACAATTGTTAGTCAAATGAACATCTTTCCCGCAATAAGTACAATGAGGTTTCTTATTAGGACTATTATATTGATTAGGATGGTTATTATTACGATTTGTATTTTGATTATTATTATTGTTAAAAGAAAGTCTAGAATTAAATAGGTTGCTATTATTGTGACAATTATTAAGTTATGATTATTATTGAAATTATGAGTATTAAAATTTTAATTTTGATTATTATTTGGGAGCATGATTAGACAATCTAATATTTTGATTTTTATTTTTGGACACAAATGCATGTTCATTAGATCTAAGAGTACCAAATTGCAACAACTTAGCTTCCTCTTGACGTAACAAATTTTGAAAAATACTATAAGTTAATTGAGTAGACAAAGTAGGAATAACAAGTTGAGAATGAACATTAGTGATAAAATTTTTAAATTGTCTAGGAAGACATTTCTTTAAAATAATGGTAATTAATCTAATATCAGTGAGAGTAATGCCTAATCCAATTGGTTGACTTTTAATATAATCAAATTTAAGTAAAATTTCATCCATAGATTTGAAATTAATATACCTTAAGTCTTCCAAATTGTCTTGCAATTGAATCTTGTGTGATTCAGATGGTCTGTCATACATTTGCTTTAAAATATCCCAAGCTTCGTGGGCAGTAGTGCAATGACAAATTAGAACATATAAATTCAGGTTAAGAGATATACCAATGAGGCCAATGGCTTCTTCATTTTTAGTTTTCTATGCATCTTTTTCATCTTCTATAGCTAAGGTACTGGGAACTATAGAAAGGTCAGTAGCAACATCTAAATTATGCTTAAATCAAAAAATAAACGAAAGATGTGTTTTCCAAGCATGATAGGTTGAATTATTTCACTTAATTTCTAGAATTAAAGTAGACATAGTAAGAGAGAGAAAAATTCCCCTTGATTGAGTTTATAAAAAAATATGAACTAAAAACTATATATATATATATATATGAATCTTTAAAAAAAATTATTTATAACTTAAAAAACCTACAACTTTATGAAAAAGGCTGATAAGACAAATCAAATAAACCTTTTTAATTAATTTTTACTTTAAAAAGGAACTTGTTTTCTTATATATTAATATTTATTAAAAATCTTTTAAGAAATACAAATTTAAAAGTTACCAAAAAAAGAGTACTTCTATAAGTCTTTTCTTAAGAAGAAAAAAATGAGTTTTGTTGTTCTAAGGAAACTGGCGTGAATAGACTTATATATGAAAGTATATAAATTAGTAAAAGACTTATTTTTAAAAAACTTCAAACTAGAGCAACCTGTCGTCTCATAAATGTTAAAGAGAGAATAAAGTATGATGTATTATAGTTGGAGTTTTAAAAAAAGGTGAAATGAGTAAATGATATACTATTGTTGGAATAATCATGAAGGAATATAATGAATTAATGAAACCTACAAAAGAACATTAGTCAAAGTTTAAAAAAGAATAAAATGATTACAAGACTGCAAGGATTGAAGTAATAATGAGTACCTAGACTCTGCACACCAAGAGAAATTTTATGATTTTTTTTTGCCTATTTTAGTGTAAAAAAATAACAAGAACAATGTTTAGCCAAAAAAAAAAGCCTAAGATTGTGAATTTGAATTGGGAGCATGATATGATTAAAAAAAATACACATTATATGCTAATGATATAGGCCAACAAACTGGGTGGCTTTGATAGAGACACTCAAGCCATGAGTAGAGCCAAGGTTCTCTTACTAAGTAGACTAGAGACTTTAAAAATAAAATAAAATAATTGTTACTATAGAATGATTGAAACACAAAGGCAATAAGTTTATTTTTAATATAACTATACAATGATTGGAATAAAAATGCATAGACTAGAGATGACAAATTTATAATTCCATATTTATATTATAGTAAAAATTGAAATGAGCTTATTGAGTTCTAGTCACTAAGTTGCTTGCACAAGATTATTAAACTAAATGTTCAAAATAAGAGATCAGAATTAATTATATGTTCTCACTAAAATAATAGAATGAATCAGATTATTATGAAAAAGAAAAGAAATAAGTATGACTTTTTTAAAAATCTAAAACAAATACAATAAATGAAATTTTGCAAGGAAAAATATGAACAAATTAACATTGATAATGAAATTTCCTATAGGAGCAAAGTTAGATCAAATAGAGAAAATGGGTTTAATAACACCTACAATAAAAAATTAGATTAATGAGGCATGTAACAAAATAGAGTTAAGTTTCTCTTGTTTTGGTGGAAAGCCTTCCAAAACAAGAGAAGAAAAAAAATAGATTTTTTGCAAGTAAATAATCCTTTGGCGGCAAGCCTTCCAAAGGGAGTCAGATGAAAGAAGAAAAAATAACTGCACACATAAGATGTTAGAATGGGCTAAAAAATACAAAAAATTCAAGTTTCTCAAAAAAAAAGTCTCCAAATAAGGTGAGCTCAAATGAACAATAACCTTCAACACAAGAACTCAAAACAAGGATTAGTACCTTAGCTCTTATACTATGTAAGAAATCGAGTAAAACAAAAACTAATAAAACAATCTAAGAGAGCTTAATGTGAAGAATATTATCATAAACCAAATGAGTTTCCCAATGGATCAGTAAGAATGGAGACAAGATATTTTGAAAGGGGAAAGTAAAGAAAACCCCTTGTGTAATATTTAGAATATGGAAAAGAAGCCTAAGTAAGGAGAGAGGAGAAAGAAGGATTGTGGAGCAAATTAACTCATTACAATAACATCAAGAAGATGTAAAGAAGTAGTATGGAAGAATGAGAGAGGCATCTCTTTTATAGAGATGAGAAAGGAGTTGCATGTGTAACTCCCATTTCTATGAATGCCCCCATTCATAATAAGTGTGTACAAAGTGTCAAAATCCTCTTAAGGAGGATAAACTAATTTCTTTTATAAAAGGAATTACAAAAAAAAGTTATCGTCACATGCGGACTAGAGGACAAGTAAATGACATGTCCTTCACATGTGTACTAAAGGATAAAACACAGAAGGGATACCTTGGTTTATCCCATTTAATAAATAAATACAACCAAGGAAAAATTGCTACTTCTAACAAAACACCTACCCAAGCCCTCCTTTTATAGTGATTTTCCACTTGGAAACCGTTTTTGATTTTACAAAACTATGGGCCAAAACCATGGGCAAAACAACCATGCCACATATTACCCACTTGTAATTTGTAACTCCAAAAATACCATTTTCATCCATAAATTTTTCCTCTAGTTTAGACCCCCATAAAAGTCATATAATGAGTTGTTTACACTCTAAAAATAGTCTTTCTACATTGTTGTAGACACTAGACACATTTTAAACAACTCGTACACCTTTTTCCAACTCATAAACATGTTGAAAACTACCACAAACAAATCCTGGAATTTTTTTTTAAAATTTAAGAGTTTTCTGGAAAAATCTTGCAAGGTTGAGACACAATTCTCAATATTTTCCTAGTTGTCGAACACCTTGCAAGAGTCAGGGGATCCATAGTGTCATGGACTTAATTGCTAGGGGCCAAGAGGCCCATAGACTCTGAACATTATATGAACTTCTCTATGCTCACAGCCTTAGTTAATGCATTAGCAACATTCATCAAAGTCTCCACGTTTTCCAGCTTCACCTTGCCTTCCTCGACCATATCTCACACAAAATGATATTGTACATCAACGTGCTTGGTCCTGGCATGAAATGTCATGTTCTTCGCTAGGCAGATTGCACTTTGATTGTCACTATAAATTGTTATTGCACCCTATTTGAACTCTATATCTGAACACAGTCTCTTAAGCCAAATGGCTTCCATGTAGGCATGAGTAGTTTCTGTAAACTCTGCCTCTATAGTGGACAAAGTGACCATAGCTTGCTGCATGCTCATCCAACTAATTGCACCACCGAATAATGTAAAAACATGTGCACTGGTGGATCTTCTTCTATCAACATCCCCAGCCTAGTCTAAATCAATATAGCCTTAAATATCCAAGGAATGCTAAAGTACTCTAAGGTACCCCACAAGTATCTGAAAACTCTTTTTATTGCATCCCAATGTGTTCTTCCTAGATTAGACATATAATGGGAAAGTACTCCCACTACTTGGGCAATGTCTAGTCTTGTACAGACCATGAAATACATCAAAATTCCAGCAACACTCTAATACAGTACTCGACTCATCTCTTCCATCTCCAATGGGGATGAAGGACACTGTGAGCTAAAAAGCTTTGTTCGCATAGTAATAGGAACACGCAATGGTCTAGAATCCTGCATATTGAATCTTCTTAGAATATTACCAACATACTTACTTTGGCCTAGCCAAAGCTTTATCTTTTGTCTATCTCTTATAATCTCCATTCCTAGAATATACCTTGCTACACCAAGATCTTTCATTTCAAACTTTGCTAAGAGTTGAGATTTTAATTTTGCAATTAAATGTTTTCCTTTGCCAATAAAAAAGATTTCATCAACATATAACGCAATAACTAGGAAATAATCACCATCAGACTTGTAGTATATACAGTGATCAAATTTGGATCGCACAAATCCCAAACTCAGTACATGTATGTATCAAACTTCTGGTACGACATCCTAGGAATTTGTTTTAAACCATACAAGAATTTCTTCAATTTAAAGACCAAATGAATTTTACCTAAGTTCACCACAAAGTGCTCTAGCTATGTCATATAAATTTATTCCTCCAAATCTCCATGAAGGAAAGCTATCTTCACATCCATTTGCTCAACTTCTAGATCATAAGCTATTGCAATAGAAAGTAAAAATTGAATGGATATCATTTTTGCTACAAGAGAAAAAATTTCACCATAATCAATTCCTACAACTTGGGAGTAACATTTTGCAACCAATCATGCTTTATACTTCTCAATGCTTCCATCTGAACCCATCTTCCTTTTGAACACCCATTTACAACCAACGGGCTTCCATCCTTTAGGCAATTGGACAAGATCCCATGTATCATTCCTCTTTAGAGATGTCATCTCTTCTTCCATGGCTATCTTCTATGACTCTGAATCATTCATACCAAGAGCCTCTTTTACAAATTTTGATTAATCAGTATTATCATTCAAAGAAAATATACACCTCCAATCATTAGGAGAATATCCATACCTTTTTGGTGCATTCCTCTATCTACTAGACCTTCAAACAAGATCTAGTTCAGGTTTAGGTTTAGGTTCATGATCAAGTTCTCCCTCTTCCTCTGATGATATAGAACTCATAGAGCTCTTTTCAAGAACTTGTCTTTCTAAGGGCCTTGGTTCAGCTTTCTCAGGTGTAGTAGGAAGTTGAATCACATCTTTCTTTTCTTTTATTTGTTCTAGCTACACTGTAATAGAAGAAGGCTCAGTTTCTCTAAAAGTAACACTTCTATAATAGAATACCTTTTGTACAATAGCATCCCAAAGCTTGTATCCTTTCACACTATAACTATATCCAATGAAGATACATTTGATAGCTTTGTTGTCCATTTTTTTCTGCTTCTCCTTTGGCACATGAGCATATTGTAGGATTTGAGAAAATAAGCCAATCAAATCCACAAAGCCTTCGAATCGCTGCATGCAAAAACCTGTCACAGAAGAAAAAGACAAGAAGAGGCAAGGGTTTTGCTAAAAAATGAAGATAGAAGAAAAGTTTCTCTCAAATGAAAAATGCATAAGAGATAATGAAGAAAGTACAATGCTCATCCTTATAAAGGTGAGATAGAAACCCTAAACTAAAAAGCTAGGTTGCACAATATAATTAATAAAATATTAATTATATGCACCTACAAGATAGCTTAAGAAAACTAGAGTAATAGGAAAATTAATTAATTAAATCAAAGTGATTTAATTAATAAGTGCAAACAAATAATTACTCTAACACATATGCCTCACAACCAAAAACTCTCAGATGTCTAAGTGAAGGCTTGTGGCCCAACCATGCTTCCACTCATGTCTTATCAACAAGAACTAATATAGAAGACCTATTTATTAGATAGTAGGCAGTGGCTATAGCTTCAACTCAAAACTATTTTTCTAGTCCAACTCCACTCAGCATACTCCTAGCCTTCTCTATCAAGGTCGTGCTCATTCTTTTTGCAACTCCATTGTGTTGTGGAGAATACAGATTTGTCTTTTCTCTTTTAATACCACAATCTTTAAAAAATGTGTCAAAATCATTGCAGCAATATTCACTACCATTATTAGTTCTCAAACACTTTATCTTCTTTCCAGTCTGCAAATCAACCATTGCTTTAAATTCTTTGAAATGACTGAAAACTTTAGCTTTATTTCTAAGAAAATAAACCCATGTTCTTCTACTAAAATCATCAATGAAAGAAACATAATAAACTGGTCTATCAATAGAAGGAATATCAATTGGACCAAATACATCCAAATGGATTAGATCCAAAATACATGAGGACTTATGAGAACTTCAGTAAAACTAAATGCAGTTTTATTTACCATAGATACAATACTCACAAAAATCAAAATCAATATTGTTGTCATTCAACCCATCAACAAGGTTTTTATTATTTAAGGTTTGTAGACCTTTCTCACCTATGTGGCCAAGTCTTCGGTGCCATAACATAGTCTTCTCTACATGTAATTTTGATTTAGTAAACAGAGCAACCTTGGGTACCCAAAAACCACAAACATTTATTGAAAGAGAAACCCTCTCCTTCTCCAAAAAAGTAGTCCTCTTCACAATCTTAGTAGAAGTACTATTGCACTCAATCGTGCATGCATCAAGCTAGTACAATGTACACAATCTACTTCCTCTTACTATTACCATAGCACCTCTCACCATTATCACACCTGCTTTAGAAAATTATACATGCAAACCCACATCTATTAGTTTACTAACAGATAAAAAATTTCTCACTAGTCTTGGGATATGCAAGACACCATCAAATCTTCTAATTCTACCATCAAAAAATTCCACACGAATACTTTCATGACCAACAATATCAAGAACTAAGTTATCACCCAAATACACCTGACCACTATCAAACTTTTCATATTTACTAAACCAATTTCTATTAGGAGTCATGTAAAAAGGTGCACCTGAGTCTATCAACTATGCATTATCATCTACATTAGTGGCCAAGGCTGCGACAAAAGCATATCCATCTTCCTTCTCAGACTCAGAATTAGAATCTTGCTTCTTCTTCTGCTTCTTTTTCTTTTCCTCTTTGCAGTCCTTTTAGAAGTGTCCAGGCTTGCTACAATTCCAACAGATCACCTTGGACTTACCATGAGATTTTGATCTCCCCTTATTCTTGGACTTAGAATGGTCATGTTGCTTCTTATTCTTGCCTCTTTCCTTTGGTCTTCCTTGAACACTCAAAGCCTCCTTGGCATTCAAAGAGACCTTCCTTCTCATCTCTTCAGAAAATAGAGAATCAACAATGTCTTCCATCTTCAAGACAATTGAAGTGCTCCCTATGGCCATGACAAGGTTGTCCCATGAGTCTGGCACTTTTCTTCTTCATCCATCCACACCCCAACTGAGGTCACCTGAGTCACCAACATATTAAAACTTTCAAGATGCTCATAAATCTATCCACCTTTTGTGCAGAATCACTTCCTACACTAATCTTTGAGGGGACGATTATGTAAATTCAACTAACTATTGCAGAGATCTCAAGAAATGCATAACAACATAATTTAACATAACAATGAACACATAACACAATAATTACCATAGGAAAACCCTTTAGGGAGAAAAACTCCACTTTCCAAAACCTGCACAATATATTCTCAAGTTTAGAAGATTACAATACACTTGCAATGCAAGTTCTTATAGGAACGCATCACCACAACTCAAACTTAGACTTAGACTCAGAGAGACTCCTTTTAATACCAGTCTTACAAATTGAACTCGATGATTCAAACACCTCCCCAAGCCCTCCTTTTATAGTGATTTGCCACTTGGAAACCATTTGTGGTTTTACAAAATCATGGGCCAAAACCATGGGCAAAACAACCATGCCACATGTTATCCACTTGTAATTTGTAACTCCAAGAATATCATTTTCTTCCATAATTTTTTAGTTTAGACCCCCATAACAATCATATAATGAGTTGTTTACACTCTAAAAATAGCCCTTCTACGTTGTTCTAAAGAATAGACACATTTTTAACAACTCATACACCTTTTTCCAATTCATAAACATGTGGAAAACTATCACAAACAAATTCTAGAATTTTCTTTAAAAATTCTCTAGAGTTTTTCGGAAAAAGCTTGTAAGGTTGAGACACAATTCTCAGCATTTAGAACAAGCACATCATTGAATTCTATATCTTATACCTCAACTTTCAAACTAGTGTATTCTTCTCTAGAGGAGAAGACACATTATTCTATAATTCTTCTACAACAACTAAACCTTCAACACCATTGATTTGTAAATTCAAAGTGTTCTCTATAGAAACTCTTCCTACATTGTCAAATGGTACATTGTCCTCTAAAGGGGAGGTGTGCACTAAAACATCATATATTTTCTTCACATCTCTTGCAACTTCAATAATCACCTCTTTGATCTGTTTGACTAGACTTTGATAACCATCTAGATCCTCAACTATGATAATGTTTACTCTTTTTTTCAAAAAAAATCTAATGCCTAGTAATTGAGCATCCATGCCGTTTTCTTCATGAGATAAAGAATCACACAATTTTCTTAAGGCATATCTCTTGAGATTAGATTCCTTGAGCAATGCGTGCCTTTTTTCTTTTACTTAGGACTTCTAACAACTCCTTTGTAAATCTATCTTGAATATAATCTAAGCCCAAATTATAAGTCATTATATGGCAAATGATAGTTTTCTTTATTGTTACTTGTTTGTTGGAGGAACATCTTAATACAGACCAACAATCATCTCCAATCCATTATACTCGTTGTATTTACCAAACCCGTATTACACAATGTGAAAATGTCATGCATATACTTGAATTATGTAATTTGAATTCATTATGTAATATAAGCACAATTTGAAATGTGGTGTTTTACATAATGTACATTCATATTATATAATTCTATCATATTTTGTTCAAACCTTCATTATATAATCTACACTTCCTCTTGAACATTAAAGATCCACAGTCTCTCTCTATTTTCTTTTTCTATATTTCTTCATATTTTTCTCTTCTATCTGATATATATGTACTTCAAAAAGTTAAACATAATTACTGAGAAACAAAATATAGCAGACACCGACATTGGGCATCTGGAAGGTGTGAACGCTTTATGATCGATGCCAACTCATTTGCTTTTTAATTACAGCCCGTAATTAACGTCAAAAGAAATGAAACAAAGCATGGCTTTCGGTTCCATTTCATATACATTGAACCTTTTCTACTTTGCAGGACCCCCAAATCATTAATGGCCGATCAAAGTTTCAGATCCCATCTTTCCATCAGAGAATAACAAAAGTGTATCTCCACTTCCCACATGTTTGAAGCTGCAAACCCCAACAATCATTTAATTGTGGTCCATTCTTACAAGGGCCCAAGAAATTCACACAAGAATAATGTGTCTTTCACTGCATTCTTATGTACATCTGTAAAACTCTATAATCTATAAGTCCTAATGGACGTTTTGATGAAACATGAAAAATATTTCCGACTTCTTTTTGTGAATTCGTAACAAGTTCATTTATTAATAGAAAATGACTATTCATCAAAAAAACAATATTAACTTTGCTTCACTACTATATTTTTTGAATTAAACATTTGGAAAACTATGAATTCTATTAAATAAATTATAAAAGAAATTCTAACATAATAAAAAATACAAGATTGTAAAGTTTCTGCTATGACAGTAAAGATAGAAATAAAATAGATATAGAAACAGTGTTGACTTAAGGCTGAGATAGTAAAGTAGTCAATGAATTTTTGTGTAAAATTTTAATAGATAATTTTGTTTGCTTAGGCCATTTAATTAGTTTGATATATGTCTTGTCGAATTGAAATCTTATCTTGATTCATGACTGGTTCAAAGTAAGTGTTTGGTTAGCTACAAAGATCTTATCTTGATTCATGACTGGTTCAAAGTAAGTGTTTGGTTAGCTACAAAGATCTTATCTTGATTCATGACTGGTTCAAAGTAAGTGTTTGGTTAGCTACAAAGATCTTATCTTGATTCATGACTGGTTCAAAGTAAGTGTTTGGTTAGCTACAAAGTGAGTTATAAGGTATTTTGAAAGAAAAATAAAAATTAAGATTGGAGTATTTGAAAAATGAAGATTTTAAATTTGTTGATTTTTTAATAATGGATTCAATAAGTTACAACTTAGGTACTCAGAAATCAACTTAAATATTGTATTTTTTATTATTTTCATGAAGTTAAGAGAAGCAATGTATTTTTGTATTGTTATCAACTGAAGTACAACAAAATACATTCAGTTTAAACAATGTTCAAATTAATATGATGTAGAGTCTTAAAAATTGTTAACAATCACAACATGATTCTACATATAAACTGTGATAACCAAAATAATGTTAAAAATTTCCAATAAAATGTTTCATACTCACAGAATACATTTTAACAATACAGGGTCATTTCATTTCTAAATATATTCTTTACAAATAATTAAACTCACACACACATATATATATATACACCAAACTAGAAGCAATTTAAAATTTGAAAACACATTAGTACTACACATTTCTTAATTGACAAATTATCAACAAACTTATTTATTATAAACAAATCGCGGTTCTAATTACAACAGATAACAATTACCCATCTAATGATTTTGTATGTCAATGATAATCTCCGTACGCATAGATAGGCATCTCTATATTTTTTGAAGTTAGATCTATGAAATCTATGAAGTTTAAAAAGTACATGTAATAATAATAATAAATATATAGTGCTCTTCAGTTTGAACACGTTTGATCTATACTTGTTTGTACACCTTTATCTGATCTCCACAATCTTCCTTTCTGGGAATATGATAACACCCACTTCAACTTACCTCATTATCCACTACTACTCTCTCTCTTCAATATAAATTCCATCCTTTCCATTCCCACTTTGATAAAACACCATTGGTGCTTCCAAGTTTGCTAGGCAGTATGAACAGCAGGGAGCACATTTCTTCTTCTTCTTCTTCTTATTCCCTTGCTATTCATACTGTCTGGCAAGCTTCAAAGTTCCTTCAGCAAAATGGATGGACTGATATTTCTCCTCTCATTTGGTCTACTATTTTGCATCAAGGAGGGAGTGGCTGCTGTTAACAGAGGTGATATGCTCTCACAATTCAATGTCATTGTATATCGATAATGCTAAACGTTTGTGAATATTTGATTAGATAGATATCAACATGTTGGCGTAGAGACTATATTTCTGATGAGATCCCTCTCCACTACCAATACGTACTTTTGCTGTGATGACAAACTCTACACAACATTTCTTTTAAAAGCCATTGTATTGGGAAAAGAAGATCAAGAATGTATCTGATGTTTGTTTGTGTTTGTGATCATAATCTTAATAGAAATAAAATAATAATTATTTTTTGTTCTCAAAAATTATAATGCCCAGATGATAGATCATGAAGTAAGTTTGTAATTTGTAAGGAGTCAAAATAGAGCATTGAGTTTGGTAGTTTCTCATCTGATGGTTCTAAATTCATAGCTGAAAAAAATTATTTCTAAATATCTATTGAATGTTATAGATTTGGCCATTAAGGCCTTGCAGCTAGAGGCTGAACACAATCAAATTAATGGAGTCTGATATTTTTTTTCTTTGAAATTGCAGGATATATTGAAAATTTTGTTAACGGATTCAAATGACTTGAGAATGAAATAGATCAATGATTTCAAAATATGCATTTTATTCGTTCTAGAATGACTTAATCTTTCTATGGATGAGACCTTAAAAATCAATATATTTTGTAGAAGTAAAATTAGTACGTTTGGTATCAACTTTCATTATAGTGCTAAATTTAGTGTGATGAATTTTTTTCAGTATAATTATATATCTACAAATAGTATATTTCTGTGTGTCAACTTATGCTTGTATGACAATACTTTGTATTGTCTACTTCACCTTATATAGTATGTTGATGCATTTGACCATTTTTCATCTCAATTTGTACAAAACCCAATACATCGATCAGTTTATTCGTTCATATTTGAAAATTCTATATATTCTTCTTTGGTTTGGTCTGATCATTTTCCCTACCGAGTTCCGTTTTATGTTGATGCGATTAAAATTGAAATTTAAACATTTAGTTCAATTCTCTAAAAAAAGGTGGGGAATAGGATTTAGAGCTTGATACTTTGAAGGTATTAAATATGGAAATAGTTTATATGCAAATGAAATGTAATAATAAGGGAAAACTGTTAAAAGGGGTAAAAAATCATAATTTGTGGTAAAATCATATGGATCTTCTATGTGTTTGTGAATGTTGTCTATGATTATCTTTTTAAAGCCAATTTTTAATGTGGGTTGACTTACATGAACTTAACAAAAATAGAGGTGTAAAAGATGGTTTCACACTATATATAAGATGTGTTATTGAAATACTTAAATTTATTATATTATTACATGATAAAAATTAAATAATATAATACTACATACTGATTTACATATGGAAAAGTCTTTTGAAATAAAAATTTCACAACCCAAGTCAAATTAAATACATTATTTAGTAACCAGTAGTTGCATTTTACTTGCAATATCTGATTATTTCTAAGACTTACACAAACTAGAGATTTGAAGTGGTTGTAGAAGCATAACTTTTTCTATAAAAATCTAGTATGAGTCATCTATTTCAAGCATGCAATAAATAGGAGGACCAATATATGAAACCATCAAGCAGTGATTAGCAAATCATGAGTTCAAACCACCCAATTACTAATTTCTTTTATCATCCTGCAAACTAAAATAGCACATTTTATACAACTATCATAAAATCATCATAATCCACCCACCAAATTTGGTACTACATCTGGGCTCCATCGTCTTCATTCACAAATACTTTATGACTATTAGGATTGAGGAATAATAAGAGGGGGAGGGAGGTGAATCAATATTCTAGCTCTTTTATTAGCTTCAAACCAATTACACAAATACCACATAAAGTATATAAAAGGTAAACCAAAACACAACACATGAGAAATCAAAGAACTTATAACACTTTTTTTTTGAGGTAAACCTACTTGAGGGGAAGAAAACCAAGTGGGGATGACATGGACAAATAATCTAACTACTCCAATAATAAGTGACATGTTAAAATCAGAAGTACAAAATATAGGAATGCACTTGCACTCAAGAACTCATGTAGAGCCCACTTCTCAATTACAGAATAGGTCTAGCCCTTATTCAGGTTTACTAGTCAAATTACATCACTAGTACATTTGAGCCCTTAATCTGATGGACGACTGTCACAATTTTGAGATCTACATGTCGACCAATTGACACAACCTCCCGTCACACTTTTGTTGTCAGTAAATCCAATATTGATGATAGGCATCATTATTTAGATAGTAAACATTGCCAAAACCTTGAGGTAAAAAGGCCCTATGAGCTGGTCAAAAATTTTAGTTACTATTGTAATTATGACACCATTGTGACAATAATACTATACAACCAACAAATGTCTATCGGAGAGTTCTGACAATGCTTGTCAGTCATTCTTAGGGTGGTGTCGTAATTGTGACACCATTGTAATAGTAATACTATACAATCGATAGATGTCTATCAGAGAGTTCTGACAATAAGCCATTGGTGGTTCCTAGGCAGATGTTGTAATTGCAACAACTTCTTGTATTTTTTAAAAAAATATTTAAAAACATCCTCAAGGATATGTGAATCATGAGATGTAATAATAATCATTGTATCTTATAATCATATACATAAGGATATGTGCATCAAAATTATCTCATTACTGATTAGAGAAAAATATATATAATTCATGGCCCCCCCAAATATTATAGAATACATGACTTAGTCAAATTTTCACATAAATGACCTCATTCTTTTCCTTTTGTCAACAATGACAAAGGTGCAAAAACTTAAATTTTACAAGTACACATCATCCCATTCTCACATTAAATGTCAAATGCCTTTTTAAATTGTATCTTAACCAACTCTAATGACAACTCCCATGACTTCATCAAATGATTCATATTAATGATCTTCCCATTAAGATATATTATAAACTCCTCTATAGGATCTAAAGTTCTCATATTTGGGAAACCAAGTATGACTTTTGGATTATTCACAATATGTTGTATCATCTCTACTTTAGGGGATACATATGACTATAATTATAGTAGATTAATAACCCTCTTTCCTTGTTGGATTGGACTATAAGTACTTTCTATTGTATGTGATCATTTTCACTTTAACATTGTATTCTTTTGCAAAGCTTGTGATGAGATCAAACATTTTAACTAAGGCATCAAGTTCCTTTTGTGTATCATCTCCACTTATCTCCAAATCCTTAGTAACATCATAAATATTTGACACTTTTTTCAATAATTTACTCATCTCCTTTAGTGTGGCCTTACCTAATCCAAAATTTTATAAAGCATCTTCTTGTCTTTCGAAATTATCACCATCTACTTTCAATAGTCCTTTTTTCTAATAATTTATCTCAAACAACTTAATTTCATAAATCTCCAAGTCAATAATTTGACTAGAAATGGCCTTTATCAATGTATTGATTTGATTATTTATGGTTTCATCCATGTCACACTCAACATGTAGAACTAGATTTTCTATAATATATCTAGCTTCTTTCACTAGTCTATCCTTCTTCTTCCTTTATCTTAACCTATCACTTTCTACCTTCGACTTCAACTTCTTAGAGAACTTGATTAATTCCTTACGATCCATCTTGGTAATATCAATAGTGGTTTGAATGTCTTCTTCTCCTTCTTCCTCTTTTTCATCTAGACTAACCTAAACTGTAGATTTTCTCTTCTTCTTTTCACTTATTTCTCATAGGCTTGAGTGCATCTTTATTATGGGAGCTTTATGATTGCATCAATGTTAGAAATGTGCTCACCGAGAAGTTCTAGATATGTAGATTCACAAAAGTAAAAGGGATTTCCTGAATAAGGTGGAGAAATAACATAAAAAAACAACACAAGAAGTGAGTGATGTGAATGAATAAATGGCACCTCTACTAATAGGTACAATACAAATACCTCACAAGGAGTGTTGAAATCATCACCCATCTTTAAAGCTACCAACTTCATTGCAAATATTTAACATGACCAAGTTGGGTTTAGGAGAACATCGTTTATCTTATGATTGTAATGCTTTAAAGTCAAAAATATATTGTAGAAAGAAGAGAATTATGAGTGGTGAAAAAGCTAACTTATAGTTTACTAGGAAATGATGTTTGAGGGAAAGTGTGTGCTAAGGATTGAGCCAATCATAAGATTTGATATGCATTGAGCCATATAAAATCTTGGTGATCACTGTCATGTTAGCATGGTCATGTAGTAGAATAACAACTGAAGTTGGTAGGAAAAATATGTCAATGGAGAAAGAGGAAGATTCATTAACTTGAATGTATGTGACAGGTGGAGTCCATGTTGTTCTTGATCTTGGAGAATGTCTATTGTTTCTTCTTCCATTGTTGGGTCCCATGTTGATGTAACACATGTTGTTGTGCTTCTCTATTTCCATTATCCTTCTCCTCCAGAAAAACATCCACAACCCTTATTATCTTTGTAGTATATACCACTCATTTTTAATCTTGCATTCTAATTGATCTTGTATTGTATATTGTAATAACATCAAAACTATTAGGATTTTAAAATTTTTAGGGAAGACACTTATTACTATTTCTCTACAAAATATTCATATTCATATGGATATGCATGACAAAATATAACCAAAAAGGTTACAGACCTGCAAAGTGACATCATTTTTCCATCTTTTGGTGCATGTCCTTTATGTCTTTGGCTTCTCTCCCTCACATCCAAAATAATATTTTGCCACCCTGAATCAAGAATGCACATGTAGTTGCATTCCATATGCATGGACAATAGGTGGAGTTGAAAAAATGGACCATGTTCAATTTTTTTAAATAGTTATGCCTATAACTTTTTTAATTTATAGACCATCATGAATGTTAGAAATTTGGCTACTATGGTTGAAAGAATGTCCTCAACAAGCCAACAAATAAACTTTCTTTATTTTCTTGCATGCTGAGAACATTACCCTCACCTATAAGAGTCAAAATTATAATGTTTGTAATGGTCTATAACTTAAAATACCTAATTAAAGACCTAACAAAAATGCAAATGTGTTGCATTTTTTGCTCCACCTGGTGTCCTATGCATATGAATTGAGATTGCATATTGAACTATGACCTCCTTCTACACTACTTGAAACCAAGAGATTGACACAGTTAACATCTAAAGTAGCACCGTATTTACCACTACATTCCTATTGAAATACAAGTAAAAAAAACCTTCAATTTACCCTACTCAAAATATTTACAATTAGATATTTAATGTTGTCAATTTATTCACTACTACATTCCTACTGAAATAGAAGTAAAAAAACAAACCTTCAATTTACGCTACTCCAAATATTTACCATTAAAATTTTATTGTTATCAATTTATTTACTACTACATTCCTATTTGAACAATTTTATAGAATGCCTAAAAGAAATGTGGTCTAATGGCAAGCCATGAGTGTGGGATATACACAAAATTGATTTCTTCAAAACACACACAAACACACACAAGTATATGCACATTCTTGCAAATATATATACATAGGAGATGGACATGCATGCAAATATAGGACACTCCTAGATGTATGGCCTAAAATAGTTAGATTTTGTTGGCTTGGTTTTTCACCTTTCATAATTTTGTTGCATTTCATGGTGAAAACCCAATGGATTTAAGTTTTTAAGGGATAAGGTGTATTAAAAACCCTAGATAAAAAATTTAAGTTTCATGAAACCCTTATCGTTATGCCCTAGTTTTCAAAAAATAGGGAAGTAAATTGTTTTATTTTGAAAAATTATGCAAGAGGCTTTTGGCTTTAAGAAATTATTTTTCCTTTTTCCATGTTTATTTTAAATACTTTCCTAAAATTATTTTTGTCATTAACCTTTATTTTAAACCATGGTTTTGACCTTGTATTTACCCAATAATATTCCCTGAAGGTTTTTTAACCATAGTATGGTCTTTTCTTACAAACCATTGATCATAGAAAGATCAATGGTAAGCACTTTTTTGCAATATGAAAGTGTTTGAGCTTTAACAAAAGTGGGGAAGCACCTATGTGACACGTAGCCCATGACGATGTCAGTTCCCTAATGATCCACAAAAGTTGGATGTGTTAGAACAAGTTTAGGGTTGTTAGGACATGCTGGAAAATATAACTTATTTTTATCTATTGTTGTTGCTAACTAGATTGAAAACAAGGTGAATCTTACAGAACCGTCGATCATTTCAAGATTGATAGAGAGAGCTTTCGTGCTTTATGGAGATGTCTGATGTTTAACAAAAGTGGGGAAGCACCTGATTGACATGTGGATAGGTGGGGCTAGTCATTCAAAGGGTGGCCTAGTAATGCTAAGTTGGGATGCATGCTAAGATGTCTTATGTAAATTTAATGAATAGTCTATGTGTTTAATGAGTTAGAGGGTGACTATGTAAGTAGGCCCAAAATATTAAAAGATAACATAGAAAATTCCAAAGGTTCTCATGATTGTCGATCTTATCAAGATCTATGATCCGTGCTTTCTTGCAATTTGAACTTGCTCGACCTTTAGCAAATGTAGGGAAGCGCCTTGTTGACACGTGGCCAGTTTCACAAAAAGGTAACGTAGTCATTCTAAGTTTAAAGCTAAGTCATTTGATTTGTGAAGATCGATGGCTGAATTTTAGATTTCATGGTGCAACATGAAATATGACTATTGAGGCATCAATTCTGATCAATGCTATTTTGTGTGAGGTTAATGTTGCAATAAGAATTATGATTTTCCATTATTGAACACTAAGATTGTAGAATTCTTATTTTCTAAGGGTTTCGATTTGCTACTAAGCGATTTTCAGAAGAGGAAGATAAGGAAATCGGGTGACTATTTTTGGTTTTAAAAAAATTGAGATAAATATTTTCATAGTAAGTTAATTATCAAACATGCCTCCAAAAAGGGATTTTTCAGGGAAGCTAGATTATTTAAAAAGGGCTCTGCATGATGATTTCTTAGAGAAAATGCCAGAACATCCCATGAATGAGCTTGCTAGCAGAAAAGAATTTATTCCAAAAAACCCTAGGTTACTAGTTAGTGAGGGTTTTTACGACAAAGCAAATTGGTTGAGAGATGCCAAAGTGTCTGTTGGAGGATTAGAGCTTTTTCCTAAATGGTTTAAAGAGAGAAGACTAGATACGAGCCCCTAAATGATGTATGGGAATTTGACATTAGCAAACTAATTATCCTTGGGGTTTTCTTTGATGATAATTTTCTTGCAATAATGTCAAAGAAATATGATCCAATAACCAGGATTGTGAAGAATCATACTAGTGATAATCTTTTTAGGGTTTCGCCAGAATTGATCTGAGAGGTTTTTAAATTAAACCCTGACCATGCAGTCCATGAGAAGATAGATATGGAAGACCTCCAAGCTAGATATGAGAAAAAAAGGGTATATTTAAGGGGAGGACCATTACAAGAGCATTTTTTCAAAATAGGATCATTGCCCATAGTTATACCAACCACTCTAGAGTCCTTGTTGAAAAAGTATATTAACCCTAGAGCATAAGCATTGTATTTCTCTCTCTACAAGATCTTTGGCATAGACAAGCAAGATTATATCTCGAGTTCCATTGTCTTCATCATTTCTTAGACCCTTCAGTATGATATGAGTTCTATTTTGGGTATGTGTAGGATCATGGTGTACCAAACTATGGCTTTAAGTGACAGTGAAAAATTAGCAAATCAGGGTTATGTCAACTTGACACATTATTTTAAAGTGGTTATGGATGTTCTATCAAAAAGTTGTAAGAAAATAATCTGTAGAAAATTGAATGTAGTTTATAAACTACTAGGCCTTATCTAGAGAAAAAAATAATTGATTGGTCAAAAGTTTGGATTTTAATGCAGCACTACGAAATTTTTTAGGACGAAAATAAAAATAGGTGTATGTCTTATCACCTTAATCAAAATCAAATGATAATATTTTTTAAATATAATTATTGATATAAAAAGTAGACTCATGCCCAGATGTGATGCATATTTTTGGGTATTTTTATTCCAAATAAATAATTAAACATGAATTTTCTACTAAAAATTTTTCAAAAAAACAAAAAAAAAATCCCATGTCTAACCACCTTAACTAATAGAAAATTTTACCAAATTTCATTTTAAATTTTTTTCTTATACTAGGCAAAGCATAGAATGTGATGCAGCCTTTGGATTTAAAAAATGTTATACTGTTTGAAAGTTATAGCTATTTTTTAATCAGTATGTTAATCAACACTTTACAATAATCTTCATTGAAAATTAACTAATAAATACTTATCGAACTCAGAA
Source organism: Cupressus sempervirens (assembly GCA_028749045.1). Classification (NCBI taxonomy): domain Eukaryota; kingdom Viridiplantae; phylum Streptophyta; class Pinopsida; order Cupressales; family Cupressaceae; genus Cupressus; species Cupressus sempervirens. The sequence continues at coordinate 129,208,787 of CM053783.1, forward strand.
TTTGACAGCAATTATATCGATGGAATCTCAAGAGTGATATAAAAAAACTCTTTTCATTTCATTCAATTTCAATCAAAATAACATTGTCAAATGGCTACCCAAAGTCTGAGTGTCACTAAAACCCTTCTCAAACACATTTTTTGGGTTGACCAAATAGGCTTGGTAAATACCAAGCCTAATTGGATATCCAATTTGAAATTAGATATCCGATCAAGCCCGACAATTTTACACACCAATTTGGAGGGAAATTTGAGAGGGGGGATTTTTTTTCAATTTTAAATTTAGAGGGAGAGAAATTTAAGAGGAAATAAATTTAAAGGGAAACTTTAGACTGTTTTAGAGGGAAATTTATTTCTGGAAAGTGTGGACATTAATATTATTATTATATATTATTATAATTAATATTACATTATAGTAATATGTATGATTATTATTATTAAATACAATATAGTTATAAATATAATAATTATTATTATAAATAAACATAATATAGTGATATATAGTGATATATATTATTATTAATAAATATATATAATAGTATTATACGAATAAATTATTATATATAATATATATGGTTATTATTATTATTAAATCTATAATCTAGTAATATATATGATTATTATTGTTATATAATCTAATAATATATTATTATTATATTATACAATATTAGATAATTATTAAATATAATATTATCATAAAATGCATCATTTTGACGCATTCCCAATGGGTCCCTAGGGGTCCTAGGGATATACATTGTCATGGAATGTGTTGAAAGGACCTATGACCCCCTTCGACCCATATGAATGACTCTAATATGTCCCTAGGGGTCTTAGGACCCCCAGGGACACATGTCATCATGAAATGTGTCAAAGGGGGTCATAGGTCATCCTATTACCCCCTTCAACCCATATGAATGATTCTAATATGTCTTTAAGGGTCCTAGAACCTCCTAGGGACACATGTCATCATGGAATGTGTCGAAGGGGGTCATAGGTCACCCTATGACCCCCTTTGACCCATATGAATGATTTCAATATGTCCCTAGGGGTCCTAGGACCCCTAGGGACACATGTCATCATGAAATGGGTCGAAGGGGGTCATAGGTCACACTATGACTCCCTTCGACCCATATGAATGATTCTAATATGTCCTTAGGGGTCCTAGGACCCCTAGGGACACAAGTCATCATAGAATGGGTCGAAGGTGACCTATGACCCCCTTTGACCCATATCAACAATTTTAATATGTCCCTAGGGGTCCTAGGACCCCTAGAGACATATGTCATTATGGAATGGGTCGAAGGGGGTCATAGGTCACCCTATGACCACCTTTGACCCATATGAACAATTCTAATATGTCCCTAGGGGTCCTAGGACCCCTAAGGCCACATGTCATCATGGAATGGGTCGAAAGGGGTCATAGGTCACCCTATGACCCCCTTCGACCCATATGAACAATTCTAATGTGTTCCTAGGGGTCCTAGGACACCTAGGGACACATGTCATCATCGAATGGGTCGAAAGGGGTCATAGGTCACCTTATGACCCCTCTAGGGACACATGTCATCATGGAATGGGTCGAAGGGGGTCATAGGTCACCCTATGACCCCCTTCGACCCATATGAGCGATTCTAATGTGTCCCTAAGGGTCCTAGGACCCCTAGGGACACATGTCGTCATGGAATGGGTTGAAGGGGGTCATAGGTCACCCTATGACACCCTTCGACCCATATGAATGATTCTAATATGTCCCTAAGGGTCTTAGGGACCCTAGGGAAACATGTCATCATGGAATGAGTCACCTATGACCCCCTTCGACCCATATGAACAATTCTAATATGTCCCTTGGGGTTCTAGGACCCCTAGGAACATTTTTTTTCATGGAATGTGTCGAAGGGGGTCATAGGTCATCGTATGACCCTCTTTGACCCATATGAATGATTCTAATATGTCCCTAGGGGTCCTATGACTCCTAGGAATATATGTCATCATGTAATGGGTCTAAGGGGGTCATAGGTTGACCTTCAACCCATATGAATGATTCTAATATATCCCTAGGGGTCTTAGGACCCTTAGGAACATATGTCATCATAAAATGTGTTGAAGGGGGTCATAGGTCACCCTATGACCCTCTTTAACCCATATGAATGAATCTAATATGTCCCTAGGGGTCCTAGGACCCCTAGGGACACATGTCATCAAAGAATGTGTCGAAGACATATGACCCCCTTCAACCCATATGAACGATATGTCCCTAGGGGTCCTAACTCCTAGGAACACATGTCATCATGGAATGTGTCGAAGGGGGTCATAGATGAACCCCTTTGACCCATATGAAGGATTCTAATATGTCCCTAGGAGTCCTAGGACCCCTAAGGACACATGTCATCATGGAATGTGTCAAAGGTGACCTATGACCCCCTTTGACCCATATGAACAATTATAATATGTCCCTAGGGGTCCTAAGACCCCTAGGGACACATGTCGTCATGGAATAGGTCAAAGGAGGTTATAGGTCACCTTATGACCCCCTTCAACCCATTCCATGATGACACCTCTAGGGACACATGTCGACACAGGACCCCCTTTGACTCATATGAACGATTCTAATATGTCCCTAGGGGTCGTAGGACCCCTAGGGACACATGTCATCATAGAATGTGTCGAAGGGGGTCATAGGTCACCCTATGACCCCCTTCGACCCATATGAACAATTCTAATATGTCCCTAGGGGTCCTAGGACCCCTAGGGACATATGTTGTCATGTAATGGGTCAAAGGGGGTCATAAATCACCCTATGACCCCCTTCAACCCATATGAATGATTCTAATATATTTTTAGGAGTCCTAGGAGCCCTAGGGACATATGTCATCATGTAATGGGTCGAAGGGTGTCATAGGTCAACCTATGCCCCCTTCAACTCATATGAATGATTCTAATATGTCCCTAGGGTCCTAGGACCCTGAGGGGCATATGTCGTCATGGAATGTGTTGAAGGGGGTCATAGGTCAACCCATATGAACGATTCTAATATGTCCCTAGGGGTTCCCCCTAGGGACACATGTCATCATGGAATGTGTCGAAGACCTATGACCCCTTTTGACCCATATGAACAATTCTAATGGAATGTGTCTAAAGGGGTCATAGGTACCTTCAACCCATATGAACGATTCTAATATGTCCCTAGGAGTCCTAGGACCCCTATGGACATATGTCATCATGTAATGGGTCAAAGGGTATCATAGGTCACCCTATGACCCCCTTCGACCCATATAAACGATTCTAATATGTCCCTAGGGGTCCTAGGACCCCTAGGGACATATATACTAATATATATATTATATTTATAGATAATAATAATAATAACATAATATATTATTATATATTAATAACATAGGTCATAATTAATAACATATATTATTATATATTAATAACATATATATATATATATATATATATATATATATATATATATATATATATATATATATATATATATATATATATATAATATTACGTTATTATATTTAATAAAAATATAGTAAAAATAATAATAATATATATTATATTTATAGATAATAATAATAACAATAACATAATATATTATTATATATTAATAGATTATATATTATATCTTTACATAGTCATATAACTCAAATAACTTATAACTCAAAAACTCAAATGATATCATAACCCATAAATTCATTTTACCCTCCAAACTTTTTTGGGTAGATATCGGATATCTGATTTGATATCGGATATCCAATATGAAATTGGATATCTGATATACTGGCATTATTTTTCCCAAATATTCCTTATCACTACACACCTAACAACATCACTTTTGGGGGGTCTTTTTCATGGGTTTTACAAAAAGTCACGTTTTGGGGGCCCAACCAACCGAAAAAGATTTGATAATATAACCCTAAGTGTTTGATATTGTCATCTGAATGGGGAGAAATAGTCGTTGAAAGGATAAACAAAAAAGGAAGGTATCTAATGAAGACATTACAGCATATAGGGAAAGGAACAAAATGGAACACTGAAAGAAATGACAAGGTATGTTAAATGTTAGTCAAGTTGATGATGAATCACTCAAAGGTGAAATCATAGAGTAAGATAATGAATATGTGTAGTTGGGGAATGAAAATGTACCAATTGAAAATGATAATGCCAGAATTGAAAATTTAGAGAATGAAAATTTTGAGGATGAAATGCTACCAGGTCATAATGTAAATTGCATAATTGATCAGGCCGAACATGACAATGTAGAGGAACCTAATGCACAAGAACCTTACATATCTCCTAATTATAATTGACATGAAGGTTCTAGAACACCAAAATGGATAATTGAAATTGATGAAATGATTATTTCTAGTTTGGAAGGGAAAAATCAGAAAGAACCATTCAGTTATGGGCTTCAAGACTATATAAGATGTTTTTCGAAAAAAAGATAGTGGTGGAGCAATGTCAGCTTTTCATGCACTTATTAAAGATGTAAAAGATGAGACCTATGCTTTCCAAATTGAAGATTTGTGTCAACAAAAAGTTGGAAAGAAATTCCATTATTGTGAAGAATCTTTTCAGTGCTCTCAATAGCATTAGGAAAAATAGCAGGGAGAAGGATAACAGAGCTACTGAAAGGGTTATTACAACCTCTTTGGTAAGTCATCATTTGAGAAAGGGTAGATATATGGGACAAACTTGTATTGATTTGAATCTAAATCATACTACTTTGAGAAGAGCACTTAGTTGACGAGAGAAAATTGATGATGCTCTTCAAAATGAAATATGGGCATTTGGTGGGAGATTTCAACGTTTTGATAAGAAGCTATTCGATGATGTGAAGGAAGAAATTACACAATTTTTGTACTCTAGCTAATGAGTATCACTCAATGCTAAAGACATGTTAAAGTTGAGAATTGGCATCAGAGACCATATGGCTTTTGAATCTTTGAAGCTATTTATTGTGTGCCACTCAAAATTTGAAATACATGTTGTTGCAAATATCATGTTGAGTTTTCTATGCACCATGAACTATTATGCTCCATCTGTTCTACTTTGCATAGTAAAGAAATGTTGGAGGATTGTGGTTCTAGTGGGCTTCCAAAATCATCAAGAGACTTTCTAGATCAACTTTTATGTCGTAGAGTTGATGGTTGTTTCTTTTATAGGAGTGCTTGCTTAAATGAGAAGTGTTCAAAATGTGGTGGCTTATCCAAGTTTGACACATGTTTCCATAAGGGGTGCAAACAAGATCTTGGAAAGACAATAGTGAAAAAAAAGGTATATGAAATGGTGAAATACACATTAAGAGTGAGGGTGAGAGCTCTAGATCTAAATTGGTTGGAAAAGATATCAGTGTGGCTAATTTTATTTCAGATTTCAAGGAAAATCTATTCTACAAGTATGCAAGACATAGTCACAGGTCTCAGTGGTTGGATCAAAAATTTAGAATGTGTAAGGAGACTGTTTCCATTAGCATTATTATATCAATTGTTGATTTTGTTGAGAACTACACATTGCAACCTCAAAATGAGACACAATCTCAATATTACAACTCTATTCATATTGCTATTTTCACTCACATAACATATAGACATGCCTTTGATAGTGTGGAAGATTATCTGAAAGATTATTAGAGAAAATAATTTTTATATGACTGATGATAGATCTCACTCTCACAAGTTTGTGCAACATTGTTTCAAGAATTATTTTGATTTCTTACATTAGCATGCAATTACTATGGATAGACATATCATTTCATCAGATAACTGTACAGCTCAATTCAAAAATGCTCGCATGTTTTATTGGTTGTGTAGGATGCATGTAGAGAGGGGGGTGCCTCATATTTGGAGTTTTTTTGATTTTGGCCATGGAAAAGGCGAACATGATAGAGTAGGGGCATGTGTGAAGAGAGCTCTAGTTAAGGAGCAATTGAAGATTTTAGCAGTAGAGCTTCTTGATGCTCGTAGCATTGTTGATTGGTGTAGTTTAGCATTATCACAAGGGGGGACTCTTGATTTAGTGGTATGCAGGTTCTTTTTGTTGGTTAAGGAAGGGTCCATAGGTGATAGATCAGATTGTACTATAGTGAGAGACTCATAAAAAATACATTCATTTTGAAGCTCTAATTCTAGTACATGGACCATTTAGACATGATAGCTAGCTTGCTTTTGTCCTAGTTGCTTTCAGTGTGATTGGGATCATTGTGAGTCGAGTGAGTGGGTGGACACATGGGCTTCACATTATCTTACTCCATTGTCTATCATACCCTCTATCAAAAATGATGACATGAAAAGTTCACTTGAGCATAACCATCTATTAGATCTACTTCAACCAGGACATGTCTTTGCATTGGTTGCACAAAAGGGGAATGATGAGAAATCCAATTATTGGTTAGCACATTGTGTAAGAGGTAAACAAAAACTTGCACAACTGATCATAGATGATGATGGATTCACATATCTTACTGGTTCAGTGGTTGTCGCTAGAACATGGCTGCAGATATACATGCTTAGAAGGAATGGAATTCCTGCATTCAAAGACTATCAAAAACACAAAATAATTCTCATATATTTGCATCTTATTATAGAAAAAAATGTAAAGTTGTTGAAGCATCAAGGAAGACCAAAAGTAAAAGAACTTTTTACTATTACTAATGTTGATCATGAAGCCCTGTTGGAGACCCTAAAATAGAGAGAGGACCCTACTAGAACACTTGACTAGGTATATTTACTTCTTATGTTATTTTCTTCAAAATGATTTAGTGAACCGCTAATTATCTTGTTTAATGTAACTGTGTTGGGGAGAATTCCTAAGATTTATGGTGTATTATGATGTAAAATGTGAAGTTTTTTGTATATCATGGTTTTTGTAATAATGAAAAAGACAAGTTATTCAAAATAACACATACACATCCAAATACATGCAAAAGATTTGAATTGTTCTATTTTTATTTATGATGAGTGGTCTAAATTACATGATATAATTTAGTACTTGAAAAGTAAAGATCAATTTAATTTTTTCCATGATTGTCTCTTTTACATCATTGTGATATATTAATTTCATAGAGAGGTAATTTTTCATTTTTTATAAACTTTCTATAAGATTTTTACTCTTTAGAACACTTCCCACCCTTTAGAGGGGAGATCTCCACCATGCAAGATGATCGACCAAAAACAACCAAAAGAAATTTAATCTTCTAAGAAGGATGAGAAATAAAGACACTATAGAAGAAATGAAGAGTCCTCATAGAGAATCCCCAAAAAATTCTCAACATTTGCATGGAGGAGAAAGACACATACTACTACGCCATACTGACTATTAAAGTTGCATCCCAACTACCACAAACATATATTTTAAAAAAGAATAAACCTTAAAGCACAAAGGGTATTCAAATATCATCACCAAGATAAAGAAAGGGGACCAAAGAAATTGCATAGAATCTTGATCTCTCACAAATTTCCTAACATTACTCTCACATATCAACATAGCCATTTACCTTAGGTAAGAAAATAGAATAATCATGAGTAAGAGAGAATAAATTCACCACTAAGAGAATAAGCAAGAGATTGAACATAGAGCTAGGTTGTATTGGGAAACACAAAACCTATCTCAAGCACTCCAACATGAAGACACCCTCGAAGACACCCACCTAAAGAGATCTATACACCCATCTAAAGAGATCTATAATATAATATTGAACTAACTAGACTACTTAATGATTAGGTTCATACTTATTAGTCTCTGCCTTTTAGACATGAGACATTATTTTTCATGTTTTTGAATTATTCAATTTGCAAAATTTATTCAATTTCCAAATACACATCCATAAAAGTGCATAAAAATAACATTCCAACATTAAAGGATCACTAGAGTGTAACTCTGAAACTGTTGATCTTGGCATCGAATCATTAGCACCATTAGCCCCGGGTGGGTGAGTGAACCCTAGTGACACCCTTTTTCCATCCATGGAGACCATCCATCATCCATGGCTACCCTGTACCTTGGATTCTCTAAGGTGCTCTAAGTGCATTTCAAGGTCAATCTTTCGAGGGTTGTAACTCAGAGCTCATGAGGGCTATTGATGAAACATAAAATTCTATAGGATGGTGATGCCAAGGCCTAAAATAACCTATCTCATTTTTGAGAGATCACATTCACTATGGATTCAGTACAACAATCTTGCTCGATGCCAAAACTTTGATGCAGGAGCATCTAGAGGTATAAGGGCAATCCTGTGTCAACCAAAAAAAAAGTACTTAGAATTAGTTTCTTTTTCATGTGTTTTCATTTTTGGATACCCATTTGGGCCGAATAAGGGTTCCAACTCTCATAGTTCCACTATCAGTATTCCAGGATAGAGTATTTGAACAGCTTGGGATATGTGTAACTGCCAAAAAAATAGGATTATATAATTGAGCCATCATTTTGGTGAACTAGAAGGTGTAAATTGGTTGGATGATTATAATTTTAATTTAGAGCATTCCAAAAAAAGAATCAAGTCAAAAGGCCCCACGGTTTGAATGTTATCATAGTTTTTCAATTTTTGGAGACCTCCTAACAATGCTTCAAAGTAAGGTTAGGGGCATTAAATGACCTCAAATAGGGCTGAAAAATGGGGGATGAGAAAATCTGGTCCATAGGGCTATAGACCGCTTCGAGAGGTTTCTAAAAATGTAAATGGTTTGTCAATCTGAGCCACGGTTCAAAAGTTATGCCTCTCGAAAGTTCGATTACCATTTCTGGATTCTTCTAATTTTGCCCCGACTTCTAATGCGACTTCTAGAGCCTTCTATTTGGTTGCTGGATGCCTACTATTACTTTTTGGAATATTCAAATATGGAAAGAGTACTTATGAGAGGGGGGGTGAATCATAAGTATCACACTTTAGCCAATAAAACTTTTAACTGAAAGTAAACTGTATGCATGTAAATACATCAAATAAACTTGAAACTAAACACATGCATCAATAACTCATAACACTAGAATTTTGGTAACCCAAAAACCCTCCAGGAATAAGAAGGTAAAACTGGGGTGGGGATGATACCCACAAAAATTATTGCAGCAATATTGTTCAACCACTTCTGATGGTCTGCCCTGTTAAAGGCTTTACATTGTGTCAATAGTGACCTAGTTAGAGGATTTCAAACACTTAACATGAAGTGTTACCCTGTTAAAGGATTTAATCACCTAATTAAGGATTTATCAAAATAGTTGTTAAGCTAACCTATCACCATAGGATTTTCATTCTAATACAATTGCTAGAGAGTATTATGTACAATAAACCTGACTGATTACAATCCTTGATTGCTGAATGCAGGCACTTTTTCTACTTTCTCTGATCTTGATCCTTTTTGTGATCTGATAATCCTTGCTTCTAAAAATAAAATTCTTTGCGAACCCTTGTATGTCTTCTCATACCTTTCATCTTATTTACAATGAAATTTTGTCTTCCTTATAAAGACATTTGAGAATTTAGGGTTAGGTATGGATCTACGATCCACATTCAATCTTCATTTTCTGCTCAATACTTATCTTTTGCTGATTGGTTGCATGCCTTCATCATTTTTCTTATTGGTTGCATGTAAATTGCATAGGAAAAATAAAAGATTCGATCTCATCATTAAATCCTTGGAGATTTACCTTATGTCGGCTGTAAAGACTGTTTGCATCATAGTTTGTACAATTTCAAACTCTTATGTTGATCTACTGAGTTACTCAGCTCCTGAAGTATTGCTGATACTCGGTACATGCTATTTCTTGGATAGCTTGACACCTTAAGTAGCTCAGCACCTTATGTTACTCGACACTTGTTAACACTTGGCACTTGTTAACACTCGGCACTTGTTAACACTCGACACTTGTTAACACTCAGCACCTTGTGTTGCTTGGTACTTATACTTCACTCGGTATCTGATCTTTGCTCGGTATCTGATCTTCGCTCGATATCTGATCTTTGCTCGGTATCTGAAAACTACTCAGTATCTGAAGATCACTTGGCATGCATGATGTACTTGGCATCCAATGTGGAATATGTTTAAGTGTGTTGGCACTCAATTGTCAAAAACCATTATGAGGTTAACAATCTCCCCCTTTGACATCAGTGACAAAAACACTTAACTGACCTTATAAGTATATTTACTAATCTGATTGGTATGTACAGATTTTGAAGAAAACTTGATCAAAATTTGTAACTTACAATCTTACAATATATACCTCAAAAAAATTTGTAACTCCCCCTGAGTTGATTGTATAACAAGCTCCTCCTTTGTATTTTTTTTATTTTATAACTCCCCCTTTAATTTATGTATCTCCCCCTTTTAATCTGTATCTCCCCCTTTTTGACACTTATGTCAAAGAATGTTTAAGGGTTAAGACCATATTTAGTCAAAAATGTGCTATTTACCTCCATAATCATTCTGAGAGCTGCATCCCAATTGTTCAAAGCAATTTCCAGTGACTTATGCTAGATAGCAGTCTCGGCAGCAAGATGAATAAGTCCATCTAATGTAGAAAGATTTGGGTCTTTCTTGAGTACAATTTCAGCATAGACTTGTTCTTTATTGAGTATCTCTAAATGTGGGGTAATGGAGGACTGGAGCTGTATTAATTTGGCCTTGATATTAGCCTCATCTGCTATTAAGACAGCTATTTCTTTATGAGTGTGAAGCGATTGAGCAAAATGCTTCTCACTTTGAGCTGGATCACTTGGTAGTTGCATGCTTGAAATGTTTAAATTTCTTTCCAAGCTCAGTATCTTTTGGCTTGTTTTTTGTGTGAAGTATGAAAAATCACACAACTTTTTGTATAGTGAGAATATATTTTGAAGTACCTTCTTCACTTTATCAATAAGCTTTGCCAATTCAATTTGTAAAAGTGTAATTTGTCTTGATATTTTCTCATTCACTTTCCCCTGAAATTTTCTTTCTAACCATTCCATAAGTTTTGCATTGGTTTCTAGGTCTTCATTTGTCACCTAGTCAACAATATCTGTTAATTGTTCTGTGATATGCTTTGACTCATCCAGTGATTGCAAACTAAAGGAATCCATAAAGATGTCCTTTATCTCATAAAGTGTTTGCTTATGTTTATACTCCTTCCTGAGTATTTCCTGTCTTTTCCTTCTATTCAGTGCATCCTGCACCTCATTGATTTGATCAATGGTTATTAATTTTGAGTCATAGCTCGGTATGACTATTTCCTCATCTAATTCAAAGTCTCCATAGTGAAGTACCCTTGCAACTCTGGTAGTACTGGATGATGGTACAGAAATTTGCAATGGCTGGTGTGAAGGAGTTCCCGAGGTAGGAAAATTTATTAATGTTTGTGTTGCCTCCTGTTCTTTAGGGGTTTTTACTATTTCCTCCTCCTTCTATCTACTATGATCAATTATTGTTATCTGTGGAAGTGCACCTTGTGTTTCTGCTATAGGATCAGATGTAATAGTTTGTCCTGTTTGTTCTATTTCTTTTTCTGTAGCTGCACTTTTCTTTTGTCTTGCAGCATCAATTATGCTTGTTGGTATTTGGAATTGACTACTAGTAGTTGTAATAGGAGGTGGTTCTTGTGAATTCACCTTATCTTTGACTATATTTTCTACTAGTTTTTGCAATTCATCTATACTGACCAATACTGGATCTGTACACAATATTGCTTGTTGTGTTGATTGGTCAAGAATTCTTTTCAGATCTTCTGTAGTTAATGGATTGATATTCTAACCAGATGTATCAGGAACATCAGTAATCATCACAGTGTCTGCAGGTGAGATGGACACTTGTGGAGGGCTAGGAGGTGGCAATTGTGTGTCTTGCACACTCTGATCTGGTTGCTGCTCTTGCTCAGCTGTTGCCATTTTGTCCTATTTTTGTGTCTCTTCCTCCTCTTCATCTTTATTTTCTTCATCCTTCTTCTCTTCTTCTCTTTTCTTTTCTTCTACTTCTTTCCTTTTTCTCCTCTCTTCTATTGGTACAATAGCTTCTTCCTTGTATTCTTCCTCAAGAAAATCTTCAATCCTTTTGTACAAATTGTTCCATGATTTCATTGTTCTTTGAACTATTTCTTCCATTCTGTTTTGAAGTATGAAGAATGCTCTGTACTTAGGTGTAAACCTATTATTATGCCTTTTGACTACTTTGCTAACTTTTTCTCTAGTCAAATCTGGCAATACACTAGCTAGGGTTGATTCCCTCATCTCCTTCTCTATTTTCAAACAAAAATGCCATCTATCTTCTACAATTTTTGACAGCTCCTTTGGTAATTGACCATCTAGTTCAAGTGGAGTGTACTTGAACTGTGCCATCATTTCATAAACTATTTCTTCTATCTTATTCTGTTCTTCTTTATTAAATTTACTAAAATCAACTTTACTTAAATTATTCAAGTCACCACTTGCAATCTTTTCACATAAGATATCAACTGATGAATTGCTTACCTTTTATGATTGATCTTCTTCACTAGTGTCAGGTTGAGCCACATACCTTCTTCTTTTCCTCAGCTCTTCCTATGTTTCCTTGATTTGTTTCTTCTTGGTAACTTCCTCTTTAGCCTTTTGAGTAGAGGCCCTTGTTGATGCTCGTGTTGTTGGCTTTTGAGGTGATGGAGTGGTAGCTTTCTTTGATCTGGGCTTAGCTAAAGGCTATTATGTTGTCTTTCTCTTCTTTGGCTCGGCTTCAGTTGGTGCTTCCTTGGCTTCTTCTTCCTCTACACCTTCCTCCTTGTCTTCTCCAATACCTTGAGTTAGTTCCATTGGCCCTTGTTCCTGCTCATCTTCTTCTTCTTTTGCCTCAGCCTCAATTTCTTTGCCAAACTTCTTTTTAATTTTCTTTATTAATTTGTATTTCTTCTTCAATGTAGAAGTAGTTTTTAATTCCATGTTTATCTTTGATCTTACCACATCATAAGTGCCAAAATGTGGTGCACTTTTATCTGCTTCTTCTGCCAATAATGCAGTTATTGCTGCAGATGCCTCATCAATATTGATTTCGTATCCAAATGGCCTTAGCCATCTTACCCTTGGTATTACAACTTGAATATAAGTAAAATCTATGTCAACTAAGAAACATATGTCATTAGTATGTTTTTCCACTAAGGAAGCTAGTATCCTTGATCTTTGCTTCATGGATTTCTTGAAATCCTCAAAATAGCTTGTCATCAAGGTATCAAAATTTTCTCCCATTTTCTCTATATATTCATTAATTTGTGCAATGATGGTTCTGTCATTCCTCCATGCTACTTTACCAAAAGAAGGAAATTCATTCTATACATAAAAGAATATGCAAACTAGGATTGCTCCAAATTTGCATTGAGTGCCTTTTTTTCTTCTTATAGCAGCTAGGTTTTCATTGATCTGTTGCAATTGCAGTTCTGCAAGATCATAAGTATGATCCTTTTTCACCAATTTGTAACTTACATCTACTGCAATGCATGGTACACTGTTGATTCTACTAGATTGATAGAATTTGTGAGCAATTACTCTAACAACAAATTCAACTAGAGGATCATGTATGGTATGAATTGTCATTCCTCTTTTGTTCCATTGTGCACCAGTATTCTTTTCAATGACCTCCTTTGATTCACTTCTTAGGGTTTTGCACTGATCTAGGGTTGGGTACCCTATTACTCTATGTATAATTTCCTTTGTCAATTTGATCGGCATATCTTCTAACCATAAGTTTCCTCCAAGAATTCTACTCAGTACAAGTCTAATCCATTCAATTTTGAATACGGTAGGAAAACTTAAAACTCGAGTCAAACCCTTTCTTTCTACGATTTTGAATTCTTTTTTCAGTACTCCATCTACACACAATTTATCATATGCTTGTCTAATTTCCATGCCTCCTAGAGCTCCTATCTTGCAATTGTAACATTTCCTCACGCCTTGAACCATTACAACTTTTGGGGGAATGTGGGAGAGAGCTCCGGCTGGGTCATTTTTGTAGGCAACTTCAGGAATAGGACGGAAATCAGGTTGCTTGACTTCATTTGAAACTAACTGAACTTCAAATGACTCTTTTTCTTGGGTTTTCTTTGAACTTGATGCCATTTTTGCAAACTAGGGTTTATGCAACAAATGGGTATGAAACTACGTAGCTCAGCACAAATGAAAATACCTTTAGATTGATGAAAAAATGTTGAATGAGGTTGCAATCTGCTTGAAACACTAGATTCTTGCTATGAAGTTGCTCAGCTCTCTTTCTTCTCCTTTGCTTCTTGATCGCGATGAGAAAAACTAATTGAAATTACAATAATATACCCTAATTTCATCACATTAAATGCTCAACTACCAACTCAGCTTCTGAAGAAATTTTAACCTAACTCAGCTTCCACTATATTTCCACTTTACTCGGCTTCCATTGGAGTTTTCCAACTTGGCATCGGTTATCAACTCGGTCACTGTTGGGAGCTCGGCATCTATTAACTTGGCATCCAAAGACAGCTCGGCAACAACATTTAGTTTTTTTTGTCTTGACATCTTGTTTTATGTGGATTTATACCTTGCTTAGCTTCTTTTTCTTGGGACTGATGTGTGATATAGCTTTATATATCAGTCCTATGTTCTTCTCATGCTTAGTTTGATGAAGTGTGATCACTTGACCCATTGGGTGAAGTGATCCCTCCACTTGATGTGTTGTACTCATCTTTCTTTTTCCAAGTTTTATTCATTTGCCCCCTTATCTTTTCGATGTCAATCATTTGTTTTCCTTTGTTATCTTCAGTCTTGGGTGCCTTTGATCTTGTAGGACAGTTTATGCTGATATGATCATTTTTCAAACAACTGAAGCATGTAGTTTGATTCAGCCATCTTTTGTAGTTCCCTTTGAAATGTGTTCTTATACAGTTCTGTGGTATATGTCCATATTCTTGGCAATAGTGACAACTGTACCTGGTGTTGTAATCTCAATGATAATAACTTTCATTCCCTTCTGTTTTTGCTGGATGATTTGATATCCACATAGGTTTTGATCTGCATTCAAATTCCCTATGTCCATACTTCTTGCAATTATAACAATGTCCATCAAATCTCTGAGTCCTTGTGACATTGGATCTGCAATTTGTTGTCACATGTCCTTGCATGTTGCACTTGTGACAGAAACTTTTGAGTATGTTTGATTGATTGAATCTTCTACTCCTGCACACATTAGCTGTATGCAGTAATGACAAGTGGGTTTTGAATTCTTACCTTTGTCACTTCTTTGTTCAGCACTTTTTGATGATTCTCCAACTCCAGTGCTATTGTATCCTAGTCCTGATGTATCATGGGAAGATTTTGGTGATTTCAACAACTATCCAAAATACTTGATGGCTTCACTTGATTTATTGAGATTCTCTGCTACCTCTTTTTCTCTATTTAATTCATTCTACATTTGTTCATTCTGCATCTTCAAAGTAGAGATCTCAATATCTTTTACATTGAGTTCATGATGAAGGTTCATCATTTGGGCAAGTGTATCCATTTGCATGTTTGAGATCCTTGTCAGGTTAGTACATTTTTTTTCAAGTCTGTTTGCAAGATTTCTTTTATCATTTTCCAACATCACTTTGTCTTCAACTGCTCTTTTATTGTGTTCAGTAATTTCACATATCATTATGGCTTGTGATTCATGTTCCATCTTGAGAGATCTTATCTCATCTGCTTGAATTTTATTTTTCTCCATCAGTTCTGCTATTGCTGCATCAAACTCTTTAGTGTCTCCACTGGAAAATATGTTGGTGGTATCAATCTCCTTTTAGTGTATATCATTTTCAGCTATGGCTAGATCCTTCCTTTTTCTTAATGAGTTTCTCAATTTTTTTCTGAATTCCTCCAAGCTATGCAGAGCAAGTTGCACATCTATTACCTGATTTTCAATGATCTTTCCAAGTTTTAAAGCTTCCATTTTTAGATCTTTTCCTCCAAGTTGTTAGGATTTTTCTTGTGAGAACCTAGATAAGCTCTGATACCAATTGTTGGAATATTAAAATATGGAAAGAGTACTTATGAGAGGGGGGGTGAATCATAAGTATCACACTTTAGCCAATAAAACTTTTAACTGAAAGTAAATTGTATGCATGTAAATACATCAAATAAAGTTGAAACTAAACACATACATTAACAACTCATAACACTAGAATTTTGGTAACCTAGAAACCCTCCAGGAATAAGAAGGTAAAAATGGGGTGGGGATGATACCCACAAAAATTACTGCAGTAATATTGTTCAACCACTTCTGATGGTCTGCCCTGTTAAAGGCTTTACACTATGTCAATAGTGACCTGGTTAGAAGATTTCAAACACTTAACATGAAGTGTTACCCTGTTAAAGGATTTAATCACCTAATTAAGGATTTATCAAAATAGTTGTTAAGCTAACCTATCACCATATGATTTTCATTCTAATAAAATTGCTAGAGAGTATTAGGTACAATAAACCTGACTGATTACAATCCTTGATTGTTGAATGCAGGCATTTGTTTTGCTTTCTCTAATCTTGGTCCTTTTTGTGATCTGATAATCCTCGCTTATGAAAATAAAATTCCTTGCTAACCCTTGTATGTCTTCTCATACCTCTCATCTTATTTACAATGAAATTTTGTCTTCCTTATGAAGACATTTGAGAATTTAGGGTTAGGTATGGATCTACGATCCACATTCAATCTTCATTTTTTGCTCAATACTTATCTTTTGCTGATTGGTTGCATGCCTTCATCATTTTTCTTATTGGCTGCATGTAAATTGCATAGGAAAAATAAAAGATTCGATCTCGTCATTAAATCCTTGGATATTTACTCTTATGTCGGCTGTAAAGACTGTTTGCATCATAGTTTGTACAATTTCAAACTCTTATGCTGACCTACTGAGTTACTCAGCTCCTGAAGTATTGTTGATACTCGGCACATGTTGTTCCCTGGATAGCTTGGCACCTTAAGTAGCTTGGCACCTTATGTTACTTAGCACTTGTTAACACTCAACACTTGTTAACACTCAGCACTTGTTAACACTCGGCACCTTGTGTTGCTCGACGCTTATACTTCACTCAGTATCTGATCTTTGCTCGGTATCTGATCTTCACTCAGTATCTGATCTTCGCTCGATATCTAAAAACTACTCGATATCTGAAGATCACTCGGCATGCATGATGTACTCAACATCCAATGTGGAATATGTTTAAGTGTGTTGGCACTCAATTGTCAAAAACCATTATGAGGTTAACAATACTTTCTAGAAATTATTCCTAATCTTTAACACTCCGAGGTCTATTTAAGAACATTTCTGGCATTGTAAAAGGAAGTTCAAA
This sequence comes from Cupressus sempervirens, assembly GCA_028749045.1. Lineage (NCBI taxonomy): Eukaryota > Viridiplantae > Streptophyta > Pinopsida > Cupressales > Cupressaceae > Cupressus > Cupressus sempervirens. The sequence goes on from CM053783.1 coordinate 129,226,064, forward strand.
GTGGAGTTGAAGAAAAGGTACTGGGAGAAGAATTTATCTCCAAATTTATGCTATAGTAAGCCCTTAGGGCACGTTTTGAAGTCTATTTTCTCTGTACTAAATGTATTAGCATATTTACATAGTTAATACAATTTTCCCTTTCCTGTTGTGTCCCCATCAAGTGGTATCAGAGCCTAGTTTTTCTGAGTGTGTAGACAAAGGGCCAACTGTGAGGCAGTTTGCACTAGGACTGTGTGGTTGTGAGTTCAAGTTAAGAAGATGCCTCCATGAAGAGAGCATGGTGGAAGGGTTAGAGCTATTAATCCTAAGGAGGTTAGAGCCCTCCAAAGGTAGGTTCAAGCATTGTAGGAGGAGCTCTGTAGAGGAACAAATGTTGCTGCAGGCAATGAAAGTAAGGACGATAATGAAGAAGAAGAAATTGGACCAGAAGGGGAATTTGATGGGGAAGTTTAGAATTAGGCAAAGGAAAGGCTTTTTAGGGCCATTACGAAGTTTGAAAAAAGACCTACAATTGATGTGGGTGTATTTTTAGGAAATTTGAAAATAGATGAGTTGATCGATTGGATTAATGAACTGGAAGAGTACTTTGAGTATGAGGATATCAGGGATCTAGATAGGGTTAAATTTACAAAGGCCAAACTGAAAGTACATGCCAAAATCTGGTGGCAAGAGGTTCAATTGGAATGAAATAGAAGAGGAAAGGATAAGATCACAAGGTGGGATCATGTGGTGGACAAATTCAAGAAGCAATTCATTCATGTTGATTATGAGCTTGATTTGTTTAAGAAGATGCATGGGTTAAAGCAAGCGAGAAAATCAGTCCAAGAATATATAGAGGAGTTTTACTGACTTTTGATTAGAGCAGGGCATGCAAAAGAAAATAAGGAGAAGGTTGCTCGTTATATCAGTGGGTTGCAACGTAGCATCCAGGAGGAATTAAGTCTGGTGAGAATGACCAGCGTTGAAGAGGCATACCAATTTTCCCAACGAGTTGAAGAGAAGCTAAATAATAGGTTTGAAGGGAGACAAAGAGGGCATGGTCAAGGAGGAAGGGGTAGTGGTAGGTCATTTGGAGGCCGAAATAAAACCCAAAAGAAAAATGAAGATGTGGGTACTAGCAAGAACTAGAGGAATGAGGGTTTCAACCACTCCCGAGATCAAGACTTTGGAAATCAGAGAGGAAGAGGTAGAGCATGTGGACAAGGAAGAGGAGGCTTCTATTGTACTTGTTTCCATTGCAATGAAGAAGGTCATCGTGCCTTTGAATGCCCTCAACGACAAGGAAGGACAGATAGGAGAGCTGAGGGTCAAACTAGGGTTTCTCATGTGGATGAGGATGCACAATCATCACATTTAGAGGATGCAGAAAGAGGAGAAAATTTAGTAAATGAAAGGGTCCTACTAAGTGGTGAGAATGAACTAGGACAAAGGAGGAGTTTATTCCATACCAAGTGCAAGTGTGAGGATAAATGTTGTGATGTGATCATTGATGGTGGTAGCACTAATAACTTGGTATCAAAGGAGATGGTCTCTAAGCTGAAGCTCAAGAGGGAGAAACACCCCCAGCCCTATCAGATTGCTTGGGTGAAGGATGATCATAAGGTCCTAGTAAGTGAACAATGTTTAGTGAAATTCAAAATTGGGAGTTACCATAATGAAGTTCTCTATGATGTTATTCCAATGGATGTTTTCCATCTATTGTTAGGAAGACCGTGGCAGTTTGATAGGCATGCAGTACATGATGGTCATGCAAACACATACTCTCTAACAAAGGATGGAGTTCACCACAAATTGAAGCCCATGAAAAAGGAAGGAAAAAAGGTATGTAGCAGTGCTAGGATTTTTCTTGTTGATGGAAGGAATTTTTTAGATGGCATGAAATATCAGCGTATGTGTTATGCTTTGATTCCTAGGAAAGATAAAGAAGGTAGTAGTGAAATACCACTTGAAGTTTTAGATTTACTAGGTGAATTTGGAGATATTATCTTTGATAATGTTCCAGAAGGATTGCCACCAGTAAGGTAAATCAGTCATCAGATGAATTTAATCCCAGGAGCTAGTTTGCCTAACAAGGCTACTCACAGGATGACTCCTACTGAAACTAAGTAGCTAAACAAGCAGCTGCAGGAGCTATTAAGGAAGGGCTTGATTCGAGAGAGCCTGAGTCCATGTGCAGTATCTGCAGTACTAGCATCAAAGAAGGATGGAGAGTAGAGGATGTGTACAGACTCACGAGCTATAAATAGGATAACCATCAAGTATCGGTTTCCTTTGCCAAGAATGGATGATCTTATGGACTACTTTAGTGGAGCTCAGTACTTCACAAAGATAGATCTCAAGAGTGGCTATAATTAGATATGAATATGAGAAGGAGATGAGTGGAAAATAGCCTTCAAGACCAAGGAGGCTCTTTATGAGTGGTTAGTCATGCCCTTTGGATTGACAAACGTCCCAAGCACCTTCATGCAGCTTATGAATGAGTTACTTAAGAAGTTCTTGGGAAAATTTGTTATTGTCTATTTGGATGATATTTGAATTTTTAGCAAGACTTTGGAAGAACATTTATTGCATATTCGTAGTGTTCTTGAATGGTTAAGGGAAGAAAAACTGTTAATTAATCTGAAGAAGTGTATGTTTGCAAAAAGGGTGTTAGTCTACTTAGGGTTCATTATATCACCTAAACGTCTCAAAATGTATCCAGAGAAGGTAAAAGCCATCTTGGAATGTCCTACTCCAAGGTCTCCTACTGAGGTAAGATCATTCCATGTTCTGGTTAGTTTTTACAGAAAGTTCATTAAGAATTTAAGTGGCATATGTGCACCCCTGACTGATACAATAAGAGGGGATAGAAAAGAGTTCAAATGGACAGTAGCAACTATGAGAAGTTTTGAATTGCTGAAGAAGAAGGTGACAGAATAGCCTATGTTGGCACTTCTAGATTTTAGAAAGGTGTTCTAGGTGGATTGTGATGCTAGTGGCAGTGCTATTGGGGTTGTATTAAGCCAAGAAGGTAAGCCTATTGCATATTTTAGTGAAAAATTGAATGATGCAAAAAAGAAATATTCTGTTTATTATCAAAAGTTCTATGCAATAGTTTAGGCCTTAAAGAAATGGAAGCATTATTTATTGCCAAAGGAATTTTTTTTGTATACTAATCATTAGGAATTACAGTACCTAAATAGCCAAGGTAAATTAAATCAGAGGCATATGAAGTGGGTAGAGTTCTTGTAGAGCTATACATTTGTGTTGAAGCATAGAAGTGGAAAATCTAACAGGGTTGCAGATGCACTAAGTAGGAGACAGTTGTTGCTTACAGTAATGTAGGTTGAAGTAGTTGGGTTTGCTGAACTCAATAATCTATACCCTGAGGATCCTGATTTTGCTGAAGCATGGAAAGCTTGTAAAGAGCCTGTTGTTGTAGACAGAACTAAGTGGTTAGACTATATGATTCAAGATGGTATGTTATTCAAGGGCAATCAGTTATGCATTCCAAGGAGTTCCATGAGGAAAATTTTGATTAAGGAGAAACATAGTGGAGGGATGGTAGGACATTTTGGTCGAGATAAGACCATTGCCATTATCAAAGAACATTATTTTTGGCCTCAAATGTCACAGGATGTAAAGAATTTTGTACAAAATTGCTAAATTTGTCAAGTTACCAAGGGATTTAGTCACAATATTGGACTATATCAGGCATTTCCTATTCCATCAAAGCCATGGGAGGGCATAAGTATAGATTTCCTTCTTGGATTGCTGAGGACACAAAGGGGTAATGACTCAGTATTTGCGGTGGTTGATAGGTTCTCCAAAATGGCACATTTCATTCCATGCCATAAAACTCATGATGTTTTCCATATTGCAGACTTGTTTTACAGAGAGGTGGTGAGACTACATGGTCTCCCAATAAGTATAGTTTCTGACAGAGATACTAAATTTGTGGGGTATTTCTGGAGGACATTGTGGAAGAAGTTGAGAATAGACTTGAAATTCAGTTCCAAACATCACTTGTAGACTGATGGCAAAACATAAGTGGTAAATAGAAGTCTGGACAATTTTCTGAGATGTTTAGTTGGGGATAAGCCCAAGTGGTGGAATTTGATTCTACCACAGGCAGAGTTTTCTTATAATAACTTTGTAAATAGGAGTACTGGTAGATCACTATTCCAAATTGTATATGGAAGTAGTCCAAGGACTACGCCAAAATTGAGGAAGATAGAGCAAGGGGCGAGGACAAGTGCTAAAGCTAAAAAATTTGCTGAACATATCAAGCATCTTCATGAGGAGGTTCAAGCACACATTACCAAGATGAATCAAGAGTATAAAGCTAGGGCTGATCAAAGGAGAAGACATAAGGAATTCCAAGTAGGGGATCTAGTCATGGTACACTTAAGAAAAGAAAAATTTCCAACCGGTACTTACAACAAGCTAAAAATGAAGAAATTTGGCCCTTGCAAAATTTTGAGAAAACATAACTTAGGAAATGCATATGAGGTGGAGTTGCCATATGGTATTCACATTTCTCCTATCTTCAACATTGCAGACTTGATAGAGTATCATGATGATGGTGCAGATAAGGAGCTAATGTTAGAGCCATGTCCAATTCCTACTTCTAAGAAGGAGGAGATAGAGGAGATTCTGGATAGTCGTGTGGTTAGGAGTACTAGGAATAGGTAGTATGAAGAGTATCTAGTCAAGTGGAAAGGACGGCCAATAGAGGACTCAACTTGGATTTCAGCAGCTGAGGTTTCCCATTTGGGATTTCCTCTACCATTCATAAAGTGACAGGGTCACTTTTCAATCTACCCTGGGTGTCTGATGCAGGAGCATCCAGAGGTATAAGGGCAATCCTTTGTCAACCAAAAAAAATGTACTTAGTCTTAGTTTTTGTTTCATGTGTTTTCATTTCTGGATACCCATTTGGGCCAAATAAAGGTTCCAACTCTCACAATTCCACTATCAATGTTCCAAGATAGAGTATTTGAACATCTTGGAATACGTGTAAATGCCAAAAAAATAGGAGTGTGTAATTGAGCCATCATTTTGGTGAACTAGAAGGTGTAAATTGGTCAGATGATTGTAATTGTAATTTAGAGCATTCCAAAATAAGAATCAGGTCAAAAGGCCCCATGGTTTGAAAGTTATCGCAGTTTTTCAATTTTTGGAGACCTCCTAAGAATGCTTCAAAGTTGGGTTAGGGGCATTAAATGACCTCAAATAGGGCCAAAAAATGGGGGACAAGAAAATTTGGTTCATAGGGCTATAGATCGCTTTGAGAGCTTTCCAAAAATGTAAACAGTTCGTCAATCGGAGCTACGGTTCAAAAGTTATGCCTCCTGAAAGTTTGGTTACGATTTTTGGATTCTTTGAATTTTGTGCCAACTTCTAATGTGACTTTTAGAACCTTCTATTTGGTCGATCGATACCTACTAGTACTTTTTAGATAGTATTCCTAATCCTTAACCCTCTGGGGTCTATTTAAGAACATTTCTGGCATTGTAAAAGGCAATTCGAAGTGGAGTTTGAGAGAAGGTACTGGGAGAAGAATTTATCTCCAGATTTATGCTATTGTAAGCCCTTAGGACATGTTTTGAAGTCTATTTTCTCTGTACTAAATGTATTAGCATATTTGCATAGTTAATACAATTTTTCCTTTTCTATTGTGTCCATTGGTGCTTGGGTTGTGTCCCCATCAAACTTGTAGTGTGCCTCAGTTCATAGGTGCACCAGAGTGTAACTTTGAAATCGCTGATCTCTGCATTGAATCGTCAGTGCCATTAGCTCCAAGTGGGTGGGTGAACCCTAGTGACACCCTTTTTTTGACCATGGAGATAATCCATCACCCTCAACCACCCTGTACCTTGGAGTCTCCAAGGTGCTCTAAGTGCATTTCGAGGTTGATCTTTCAAGGGTCATAACTTGGAGCTTGTGAGGGCTATTGATGAACTGTCAAATGCTATAAGACAATGATGCTAAGACCTAAAATAACCTATCTCATCTTTGAGAGATAATGTTCCATTTGGATTCAGCACAATGATCTCACTCGATGCCAAAACTTGCAGTGTGCCTTAGTTCATAGGTGCACCACAATGTAACTTTGAAACCGCTAATCTTGGCATTGAATCATTAGTGCCATTAGCTCTAGGTGGGAAGGTAAACCCTAGTGACACCCTTGTTTCGGCCATGGAGACCATCCATCGTTTGCAGCCACCTCGTATCGAGGAGTCTCCAAGGTGCTTTAAGTTCGTTTTGAGGTCAATCTTCCGAGGTTCATAACTAGGAGCTCATGAGGGCTATTGATGAAATGTTGAATTCTAAAGGATGATTATGTTGATACCTAAAATAACCTATTTCATTTTTGAGAGATCAAAATTTTTTTGGATTTGGCACAACGATCTCACTCGATGCCAAAACTTGCAGTGTGCCTTAGTTCATAGATGCACTAGAGCGTTATTTTGAAACCACTCATCTTGGCATCAAATTGTCAGTGCCATTAGCTCTAGGTGGGAAGGTGAACCCTAGTGACACCCTTGTTTTAGCCATAGAGATCATCCATTATCCATGGCCACCTCATACCAAGGAGTCTCCAAGGTGATCTAAGTGCATTTTGAGGTCGATCTTCTGAGGGTCATAACTCAGAGCTCACGAGGGATATCAATGAAATATCAAATTCTACAATATGGTGATGTTGATACCTAAAATAACCTATCTCATTTTTGAGAGATCACATTCTGTTTGGATTCGGCACAACAATCTCACTCGATGCCAAAACTCGCAGTGTGCCTTAGTTCATAGGTGCACCAGAGCATAACTTTGAAACTGTTGATCTTGGCATCAAATCGTTAGTGCCATTAGCTCTGAGTGGTCGGGTGAACCTTAGTGACACCCTTTTTTTAGCCACAGAGATCATACATCATCCTCGGCCACCCCATACCTTGGAGTCTCCAAGGCACTCTAAGTGTGATTCTAGGTCGATCTTCTGAGGGTCATAACTCGGAGCTCGTGAGGGCTATCAATGAAAAATTAAATTCTACAAGATGGCGATGCTGATACCTGAAATAACCTATCTCATTTTTTAGAAATCACATTATGTTTGGATTTGGCACAGCAATTTTGCTGGATGCCAAAACTCATAGTGTGCCTCAGTTCATAGGTGCACCAGAGCATAACTTTGAAACCGTTGATCTTGGCATCAAATCAAGAACACCATTAGCTTTGGGTGGGTGGGTGAACCATAGTGACACCCTTTTTTTGGCCACAAAGACCATCCATCATCCACAGGCACCTTGTACTGAGTACTCTCCAAGGTGCTCTAAGTACATTTTGAGGTCAATCTTTCGATGGTCATAACTTGGAGCTCGTGAGGGCTACTGATGAAATATCAAATGATATATGATGGTGATTCTAAGGCCTAAAATAACCTATCTCATTTTTGAGAGATCACATTCTATTTGGATTCGGCACAACGATCTCACTTGATGCCAAAACTCTCAATGTGCCTCAGTTCATAAGTGCACCAGAGCATAACTTTGAAACCACTAATCTTGGCATCTAATCATCAGTTCCATTAGCTTTGGGTGGGCAATTGAACCCTAATGACACCCTTGTTCTATCCATGAAGACCATCCATCATTCATGGCCACCCCATACCGAGGAGTCTCCAAGGTGCTCTAAGTGCATTTTGAGGTTGATCTTTCGAGGGTCATAACTTAGAGCTCATGAGGGCTATCGATGAAATGTAAAATTTTATAGGATGGTGATTTTGATACCTAAAATAATCTATCTCATTTTTGAGAGATCACATTCCATTTGGATTTGGCACACCAATCTCACTCGATGCCAAAACTTGTAGTGTGCCTTAGTTCATAGGTGCACCAGAGTGTAACTTTGAAACCATTGATCTTGGCATTGAATCATTAGTACCATTAGCTCCAGGTGGGCAGGTGAACCCTAGTGACACCCTTTTTTTAGCCATGGAGATCATCCATCATCCATGGCCACCCCGTACTAAGGAGTCTCAAAGGTGCTCTAAGTGCATTTCGAGGTCGATCTTTCGAGGGTCATAACTCAGAGCTCATGACGGCTATTGATGAACTGTCAAATGCTATAGGATGGTGATGATAAGGCCTAAAATAAACTATCTCATTTTTGAGAGAGAACATTTCATTTGGATTCGGCATAGTGATCTCGTTTGATGCCAAAACTCGTAGTGTGCCTCTGTTCATAGGTGCACAGAACGTAACTTTCAAACTATTGATCTTGGCATCGAATCGTCAGCACCATTAGCTTCAAGTAGGTAGGTGAACCCTAGTGACACCCTTGTTTCAACTACAAAGATCATCCATCATCCACAACCACCCTGTACCAAGAAGTCTCCAAGGTACTTTAAGTGCGTTTCAAGGTTGATCTTTTGATGGTCATAACTTGGAGCTCATGAGGGCTATCGATGAAACATCAAATTCAATAAGACAATCATGTTGATATCTAAAATAATCTATCTCATTTTTGAGAGATCACATTCCATTTGGATATGGCACAGTGATCTCTCTCAATGCCAAAACTTGTAGTGTGCCTCAGTTTATAGGTGCACCAGAGTGTAACTTTGAAATCATTGATCTTGGCATTGAATCATCAATGCCATTAGCTCCGAGTGGGTGGGTGAACCCTAGTGACAACCTTGTTTCAGCCATGGAGAACATTCATCATCCGTAGCCACCCCATACCGAGGAGTCTCCAAGGTGCTCTAAGTGCATTTCGAGCTCGATCTTTTGAGGGTCATAACTCAGAGCTCGTGAGGGCTATCAATGAATCGTCCAATAAAGTCTCTTAAGTTGAGATATTTTGAGGTTATATTGAAATTGAAAAGTTGTAGTATGAGGATAGTAACAAAGTGAAGTGCTAGTTATCAAAGATTATGAATCTAGGAATGACTTCGTGGTTGGGAATAGAATCCATGGTTGAGGAGTGGAGTCCTTAACTGTGTTGAGATTAGATTTGAAGCCAAGATTTAGTTTCAAGGTTGAAGGTGGAGTTTAAAATCAGATTTGGGGTTATTTGAACCTTGTGTAGGAGGTTAACAAGTGTGTTTATGTCATGATAGCACTTCAAATTAAACATTGCATCCAAATTTGATAATAAAGGTTGTTAAAATGTTATTAAAAAATTATTGCATTTGAATCAAATATAACAAACATAATCAAAATTAATGATATTCCATAAACATGAACAATACACATGATCCACAATAAATTAAATAATACTAGATACTAAATTAATATGTATATCATTGTGCACATAAATAACAAAAATATATATCAAAATACATGTATCCATAGACAAAATTTTACACAAATATATATCAAAATACATGTATCCATAGACAAAGTACTTAAATATATATCAAAATACATAGATCCATATACAAAATGTGGCTGATCATGCCATCAGAATGTGTATAATATCAATGTTTCTGTATACAATGTGGCATATGCCATCTCAAAATGTCTCATGATGCATCCTATGAAAACTATACTATCCTAGGGTGCTGGAGGATGATCAAAATGCAGACTCTTCACTGCACTAGGTGGATCAGATGCCTCCTACATAAACAAAAAAGGAAAACCCAAAGTTAGACTACTAAATTTATATGATTCTTTGTATCTAACATTGAATTACTCAAATGCATAATGATCTTTTTTGTAATGAAGATTTATACTACCAAAATTTTATAATAAATACCTCTCTCATTGACCTCCTGTGTCGGTCAAGAGTCCTCTCCTATGCCCTTGGCTATGCTTGTACCTTGCTGATTATGGGCTATATATGTTCAAATACATTTTTCAGATTAATATACAACTTAAACTATCACATTATAATTCATAGTATGCTCAATTTATAACATAATTAATAATGAATTCAAACTACAACTTACTATTGTAGACTCCTCCTCATGATAGAGTGGTTGCATCATCAAATCTACATAACTCTCCCATTGGACCTCATGTGCACTAGGAGTCTCCTATGAGATACAAAATAGTAGTTTTTAATATCGCGAAAATCAGTTTTGAATTTATTTATGAAGATAAGGAAAATAAAAAATAAATGATACTTATACATACAATGGGGCTCTCAGTGTGAATGGAAATGCTTGATCATCTATGATGTGGAATTTGTATAGGCTCATCACCAATAGCCACACCCTATATACAATAAAAAATGTAATTAAATTTCATTACCACAAACATTTTACAAGAATGCATCAATATTTAATCAAATGGAAAGCACCTAATTACCTTTCCTTTGTTAATGTGTGCTAGCTCATCCGCCGCACTTTGTCCCCCCAAGACAGGTGGTACCTGCAAGATAAAAGAAATATTAGCAGCCATATATGCTAGAATATCAAATAGAAAAAATAATGCAAACACAACATAATGTACCGTAGATGTCTCAAGGCAAAATGAAATAGCCAAGAGCATGGCATCATCAATCTGTCTGACCTCCTCCTCGGTCATCAACTAAACATGAATGAAGATCACATACATGTATAAGTCAATATGGCTTAAAAATTAAAATTACTCTTATAAAAATTAACTTTAAATCGCATATGTCATTAAAAAAAAAAATGTATACATGTACTGACACTGAAGGAGTACATGCCTTTGCATTCCCCTCCTCTCTCGCATCAAGGTCTATAGCCTCTAAGTGTGTGTCTAGTGTATCCTCATCTAATACAAAATGATACTCACGAAGATCACCTATGGGACCCAGGAAAATATTCTTGCACTTAATGCAAGTGTGAGGCACATAAACATGTGATGATCTAGCCGACGATGAACTAGCACCAACATCATCAACACAAGGAGGCAAGATTGACCTAGCCCAAGATATCATTAGGCTACTCAGCCTATGAATGGCTCTGATGGTCTGAGAGCTAGCCTCTACCATAATATCTAGATGTTGCACTTGAGGAGGGGGGGAGATATTAGTGGGGAGGACAAAAGTGCCAGCTTTCTTCCACTAGGAAGAGGGTCTATCCTAAGGAGCTCCTAGTCTTACATCCATGTTGGGCTTCATACTCCAATAGTTCACTTTAAGTTTCAACACAAATTATGCATATAATTTTCTAAGGAAATAAAATGGTATGTCTAAATTGCTATGTGGAGGGATATCAAAGACCATCCACCAACAATTCCAAAAGTTTGCATGTATGGCATCATTTGCACAACATTTAATCGATAGTTTGGATTTTTTTGGGTCAACTAGTATACCCATTTTCAGGTTTGCAAAAAAGCTAGCCAAATCCTCTTTAGTCATATTGAGGGCTGCAACCTCATCATAGTCCAAACTATCATCAAACATCTTCTCTATTTCATCATGCCAATGAAGAGTGGCATTTTGTTGCTTCGTAAGGGTTTCAATGTTATCCACTATGGTGTTTAATGTGGATAACATAGGAGCCAATGCGAGTACACTATTATATGTTCTTCGCAAACCCCTCAATTCGGTGAGATTTTCATTTATCAAAACCTTGATTCAAGGAGGGTTTTGAGCGGGTAGAGGATCATTTGGTGGGGGGATATGAAGAATATTATTCCCTGCCTTAGTGTCATCATTTTGATTAGCCATTCCTATTGAATTATAAAACATAATATATATTTAAAAAATCCTTAATTTTAACAAATTATTTTTCAAGAAAACCCTAGATTCAACTAAAACAAACAAAATCCTGATAAAATCTATTGAATTTACATTAAAAATGACTTTAAAAAAAAAAAAAAAAAAAACCTTTATATCTGATATCTGATCGTGGCTTCAAATACTAACATCCAAATAAGAGAAATAACAACCCACGGGTTTGTCTTTTTTTAAAAATATTTTGACACAAGTATCGAATATCCGATATAATATTGGATATCCAATATTATATTGGATATTTGATATCTATGGCAATTAATATAATGTGCTAGATATATTATATATTATATTATAATATATTACTTTTATATTATTATATTATATTTTATATATTATATTACATTACTATATATTATAATATAAAATATTATATTATATTATTATAATATAATAATAATATTATATTATAGTATAATAATTATAATTATTGTATTATTATTATAATATTATGTTATAGTAATATATTATTTTTTTCCATTTTATTGAATATCCGATATGAGATCAAATATCTGATATCAAATCGGATATTCGATAAGGCTCGGCCTTACTTTCTAGGTTTGGTACCTGGATAGGTGAAAAAAGTCAAAGCAGATTTTGACGCACTTTTAGACGTCTTCAAACTCTATTTTTTTTCACATCGCCACCTTTTTGGCACACCATGATCTTGCATATACCTTTTTTTACTTTGCTACTTTCTTGGCAGAAGAAATTCATACTGGGTTGATGGGAATTACAAAGGCTAAAGTTAACAAGCTCTTTTACTGGTGCTCCATGGCGATGTACATATGCTTGTATAAGGGAGTTACCTTTTTCTTTAAAGAAATGAAATTGAAATTGGAAAGAGATGGAGAAAATTTCTCTATACAATTATGCAATGTAGACATGACATGGGAGGTAATTGATGCAAGCTTTGTCAGATTCAATAGGTATTTTGCTTCTAGGCTTAGAATGTTGTTAGTAGAGGATAGCCATAGAATACCACAACCTCTACTAGAATTGATTAGACCAAAAGATCATGCTAAAGGTCTGATGGTGAGTCATAATTGGGGAGACATCATCTCATATGCAATGTCTACTATATTCAACATTTATGGTTTTCTTTTAAAACCACATGTGCTACCCTATCAAGTGCCTCTGAAAGTGGGAATCACTAAGCTTCTATGGCAAATAGGATTAGTGGAAGAAAGAGAATTATTGGAAAAATCTAAAGGTACTTTCTTTCCCCAAATTAATATTTTGCACAATTTTGTTTTTTTCAAGAAGGGATGGAAACAATTGGAGAAGTTTTTAGATAAATATCAATGGCTCAATCTCATGCTTGATTCTTAGACCTAGAGAGGTTTTATAACGTATTCAGAGAAAAAACTAAAGCTAAAGCTCATAAAAATATGGTATACTTTCTAGAGGATATAGTTAGAATTAAGTCCTCATCACAAGAGCAAGAACTTAGGAAGGAGAAATGGAAAGTATACAGCAAGATCCTAGATTTTATAAATGCTTTTGAGATTGACTATGATCCCCTAGCTAATAGAGAATATTGGGGTATGAAAATGGATATGTTGATCGATAACTTTGTTGGGTTTATGAAAACCTTGAATTGGAAGGAGATTATGACCCAAGAACACCTTGATAAGGCTATTGAGGTTGAGAAAAGATTGGCAAGTAAGATGATTTTGAACACAATGTAGTACACATTATAGAAAAGAGCTAGGTATATAGTGGTCAAAAGAATACAACTTGTTCTCCATACAAAAGACCATGTTCTGAAAGCCCACCCACTACATCTACACCTAAGAAATATAAATTGGGGTAGGGATCATCTTCTAAGGTTGAAGAATACTGCCCTACCTAGACCCCACTCTACATAGATGATGAAATATCCTTAAGAGAGTAGTTAAGAAAAATGGGAGGAGAGAGGTATATTGTAGTTACAACTATAGATATAGAAGGAGTACCTGAGGAACCTCCTATGCCAAAACTAACTCTCACTATGGGAGATTATAGAGGTAAGGAAATAGATCCTATAATAGCATAGGCTTCTACAAAAATTATTGATGATGAGAGTTTTTCCAAGTCTAGAGCATTTGCTCAATTCTTATGGAGAAGAAATATTAGTAAATTTGAGGCGAAGTGTAAAATGATCAAAGTAGAGAAACCTAATAAAAAGGACTCTGATATTGAAGAAGAAGTTGAAACTAGTTTCATGGAGGAATTTAGATAGATAACCCCTGAAGGGGGAAGAAAATTGTTAAAAGATTCAGGAATTTTGATATTACTTGAATGGGACATTGTAAATGCTATGGTTTTTTATACTATCAGGAAAGAGAAAAATACTTAGTTTAAAACTAAAGAGGAGGTCTTGCAAGCCCATAAAAGGATTGAAATTTAGTAATGATCATCAAGCATTGGTGATATGGTCCATTCAGAAATGGGACAAAACTAGGATGCAAGAAGCCTCAAATGCTACACATATAGGCAGTGTCATGGTGTATAGGGAATAAGAGGTAGATAGTGAAAATGTGTGTCTCATGACTAAGGAAATGGAGGATTTTGGAGTTTTTGTTGCTTCAAAAGACAAGAATAAGTTTTTGAAACTAAATGCTAAATTTGAAGAGATGCTAAAGGCATATGAGGAAAGAGGAAATATGATACATCAATTGGAGGCTCAAGTGGCCCAAATGGATAGACAACTTGGAAAAAGAATAGTGGGAGAATCTAGCTAGCCCAAGATTACTTATCCTCCTCATCCCCCAATTGAATCTTTCAAGTCAACTCCCTTCGTAGAGCTACCAGTTACTCCATAGAGACCTTAGTTTTTTATAGTTGAGAAGTTTGAAGAGGATAAAAGAAAACTTTGGACATTACATGTAGAGTTGAATGACCAATATGAGGACAAATTAAGAAAATAAATCATGAATCTAGTAGATAAAGTTGTCTAGCCTACACTTTATAAACAATTGGTGAGGACAGTGAACATGTGGAAAGAGATAAAAGATACCGAGGTTTCTTTGAAGCTAATTGTGAAAAAATGGAATAGCAAGAATAGAGATATCACCCTTTTATGTTTTTCAATCATCAATTTGTCTTGTGAGTAAACAGAAAAAAGACCTTTGACATGACTAATGATCTCTCTTATTTTGATGATAAGAGGGTTGTAGTACATAAGAGAATCATAAACTACTTCTCAAAGTATCTTGGTGAAAACTTTGAGCTTTTCCCCCATGCACTCAAGAAAATAAATAAATTAAAAGACAAGAAAGAATGGGCTAAAGAATTGGATGATTTGTTATGCCTAAGAATTAATAGGGTCATAAATGAAAAGGGGCATGCATGGTGGGAAACAACAACTAAGGAAGCTATTAAAGTTCAAATATTCTTTGATTCGCTTAGGGACCTAAATTTTTTGAGATAAATAAATTAGGTGAATATGTTTTAAAGAAGCAACATGAAATATTGAGTTTTAGTTGGCCAAATGACACACTTTTTGACAAGTGGATGGTAGATTTTGTACATTCAAAATAGTTAGTACTTGGTGAAACTAATGAAGATCAGGTGGACCAAGATGAGTTACAAATAATTAATGTATAAATTATAGAAGAATAAGAGAAAGATAAACAATAAATTTTCAGTAACAAGTATTGAGTTTCAAACTAATGACTTGGCAAAAGAAGAATTAAGTGTAACTACTAGTTTGTTAGTACACAATGACCTAGATGGAGAACCACGAGTTAAACTTAGTTTTCAAATATCAGTGTCTAGTTCATCACAAATGAGTAAAATGGTCACATACTCTAAGGAATGGGAATAACATCATGGCCAATTACAAACTCCTCATCAACAAAGAAACCACAATAGAAGTGGTCCCACGAAAGGATTATTCATGACATAAATATTTCTAGTGCACCAAATTTTGTCTTTTATGACAATAACTTTTTGTAAATATATTTCTATCTTAAAAATAGTTATCATTATTCTCTAGGCCTAATGCTTGTTGCATCTCATGCCATATAAATGAGATCCCAAGGCTAGAGAAAGGGTCTAAACTATTATGTAATTTTAGTTTTTGCTAGGTTTACTTTCGGTCTAGTTTTCTTGATGTCAATTTTGTGATGTATTTTTCTCTGCAAGTCTAAGAACACATTAAAATTAAAGGGTCATGTTGTCTTGTCCTGAGTTATTTTGAGTTTTATTCCAATGTTATATGATTTTCATTGAAAATTAATACAAGGATGAAATACCACCATATATGTTTCCTCTAAAGCTTGTCTCCATTGTTATTGACTAGTTATCTTGAGGTTGTATGGGAAAAGCTTATTCAATTTAATGCAACTAGGATGAGTTTTATATCAATTTTCTATTTCTTTTAATTCAATGAATTAAGTAAATGCTTCAATGATATGATAGGATTCCTAGGTAGTAAGAATGATATGCATAAGAATGAGATTTAGGGTAAATTGTCGATAATATTGATTGTAATACAATCAATTAGATCGAAAAAGTTGGATAGACTTTGAATCCTAATGAATGAGGCACCAATCAATTATTTTAGTTTACATATGAAGAGATCATGGATAAGCATCAAGAAAAATCTTAAAATCAAATCAAATATACTTTAATGTATGATGAATATCATAGCTAGTCAATACTTGGTTGCATTTAATTTTTGTGTTTTGGTTATTTGTTGTTGCCCAAAATTATGTGTAAATTATCTGAGAAGAATTATGACCAAATATCTACTACAGGGGATGAATGTTGTAAAAAATATCAGTGAATGAATGAAATGTGAAGATAGTATTTAGTCTTGAATCCTTTTATCCCTCAAGTGCACCTGCCTTGGTTTTGTAGAACCTAATGAGTAGAGAATCCTTGTGGTTTTGTTGAAGTTGGGTCCAATTTTAAGACCTTCTTAGTTGAACATAGGCAATAGCTAACCCTTAGACTAAGTGTTTCTTTAGATCATCTTGGTATCAAGTATTTTTTTGCTTGGTATTTTAAAAACACCAATAGATTCCTAAGTGGAGTTACAAAGTTTTCATGCAATCATAGTTTAATGTTGAGCTTCACTTGCTTTCAAGAATATTTTAATAATCTCTATTAATTAGGGCCAACCTCGTAAAGGTGGAAGTTCATTTGGCCCCCACCACCGCACCAACATCACTCCAAATTCCCCATTAACATCTAAAATTCATTCATTCATTCATCTATTAATAAAATGAAATATTCATGAATTATAACATGATAAAATTCATTAACAGATAAGATTTATTAGCATTCATTAACATGCAACATTCATCAATATTTATTAACAAATTATATTGCTCATAAGCATTCAATATCACATAATTAAAACATTGAGGCATAAACATTAGTCATTGTCAAATAAGTTGCATAAATGAGAATCATTTCTTTTTGACCTTTTTTTTTTTGCTTCCTTAAATTGTTGCAAAGGCATATCCATGTCATCATCATCATTTCTTCTCACCTATGCACATGATCTCACTATCCTTTGCAAAGGTGGGTCCTCTATAATAACAAATAAAAGGTTTAAATTAAAAATATAATATCCTAATTGGGGTTAAATTAAAAACATGTTATCATAATTGTTACAAGTATTTTAGTACTTTAAAGAACATAAACATGGCACTCTTTACCTTGTCTAACCACATCATCTTGCCTGATGACTTCAACCTCAACACAGTCATTAGGAACAACCTCTACATCTGTTGCAACTGCAATACAAGATGTTTTATTAATCCCAACACATATTATAATTAAATTTATATTACTGCACCAAATTCAATATAAATTTTTTACTTGTATTAATAATTTAGTAATCAAAATTTGAATGGAATTGATATCACTTCTTAACTCATGTATTTTCCAAGATCATATATCACTTGTTTCATATTATTGTCGAACTTCTCTAGGAGCAATAAGGGTGACATATACTAGAAATATTGTAAACTAATCATTTCAATCTTTTCCAATGTAATACAATGAAAATTAAATGCAATATCATAAATATATTGTAAATACAAAAGATTGTGACTTACCTTGATGAAGGTGTGCCAATCATGTGTTTTTACCCCTAGCCCAAATTCACTTTTCTTTAATATGATATTGCTTATATCTATAGAAAATCCTTTAGTAATAAAATTTTCCATATCGCTTCTTTTATGGCATTAATATGCTACTCCATTAATAACCAAGGAAGGTAACTTGCATTAATCTAGTCTCCATTTCATTTGATTCAATGATATTTTTCATTGCTTGATTGGAATCATGAATCTCACTACAAATTTTGCCAAGTTTTTCTTTAACACACCTTCCATCCAATATTTTCTATAGTGTCTTTGTTAGATTCTTTCCAATATGCATATTATCAAACAAATAAAAAATTTGTATCTACTCATAGTAGGGCAACCTACTAAATTCTTTGAGATAACATTTGAGCCCCTTTGGAAGGTGGTCTTTGATTCCTTGAGAACCTTCCCGATCATCAATTACATAATTAGCCAACAAAACACAATCAAAATATATAATCTCCAAACACAAACCATTAGGTGGAATGATATTACCTCAAATTCTATTATATTCCATCTACCATAGGTGAGGTGTCATTCTTCATAGCTTTGATGTAGTCTCTTCTTTCCCATTGAAAGTATGTTTTTTGACATTCGATACTTATGATTTATGTGGAGGAAGTGCCTATACTCATCAAACACCTAGATTTTGAAACTTTTGGAATGATGAGATTTCATCTTTGGACCACACATTAGTCATGTAAATTTTCCCTTTGTATGACGACCTACAAGATAATGACCCAACTGGATTAAATATGTTAATTTTTAGAATTAGAATTATCATGTACAACTAAAATTCACTAATACATGCCACAAAAATGAGTCAACACTTGGGCATCATAAATTGTCCACACAAGCATTGCATGGAATCAAAATTGTCTTTGTCCAATTGGTCTAGAGATTTCATATAGTGAAACCATTCCATAACACTAGCAACTCATTGAGAAGAGGTGCAATATATAGATTCATATCTTTCAATTGGTACTTACCTAGTTGAGTGAACAACAACATTAGATAATTATTGTGGCCATTTCACTCCAAGGCTTATAATTACATGTAGATAACTATAAAATAATAAAATACCTAGAACTATCATTGCCAAAATAATATGCTCCATCTTTATTGACATCTATGGAGGAGGGTTATTGTTGATAACAAAGATATGCCATAGTGAGTAAATAGATCTCATCTCTCCAAATGGATTGACATTGTCTACTGCCAAAGAAAGCTTGAGATTTTGAGGTTCTTCTATAAAGTGTGACCATTTTCCCCCTATGTCCATAAATGTTGAACCATCTACAAGAATTTGAATAGTTACATCTTCACTTATATTGTGTGCATGGTAATCCATAAATTGTGCCACACTACTACACCTAAATAATTGTTTAAGATATGGAATAATAGGATGTAAGGAAGAAACTTGTAAGGCATCTTTTTTTTCATTTTATCATCTCAGTATCTTCTTATATGAAATTCAAGGAATTCTATTGTTTATTCATGTTCTTTATGATAAATAACATGATCTTTGGAACAAGCATCTATTGCTTGATACTTCATTCCAATATATTTCATAGTGACACATAATTCTCAATATGAGCAAGGGAGAACATTTGTTGGTGGTAACTAAAACTTTTCTATCAATCTACCAAAAAAAATATAAGTCATTAGTATAAGTAATCTTAATAGTACATGTTTCACCTTTTATAGACTATAATGACATATATGAAAAACCTTAGCATACATGACATTTTTGTGTTATATAAACCATTTATAACCTTCAAATTCACCAACAATAATACATCAAAGAGAAGAGTTGATTGGGAGCCTTTGTAAAGGGTTATGTTTTCCTTATCAAGTAGAGGTATATCATGGACAACCTCAATGTTATCCTCATCATAATAATCATCATTATCATCAAGACTAGCACCAATACTAGTACCCAATGTGTCATAGATTGATGGATTCTTACCATTATCTTCATTATCTTCAAATGTATTTTCTAGTGCATGATCATCATCTTCTATTGGATCATGATCTTCAAATTCAATACTCACACCTCCATGTTCCTCCATATTCACGACTCCATGTTCCTCTGAGATGTGGTGGTCCATATCACATACATAACATATATTATTGTGAAAACAATATAACCAACAAATTACCAATGGATGATAATCAAACCCCCTTTAATGTGACCATTGAACCTATAATGTCGCTTAGCTATTTGGATTTTGATTCTTCTTGTCTTTAAGTCATTATAATTCTGGCAAGGACAATAACATTTATCATCACCTTCTCTTTGAAAGTTAGACAACAATCTAGTGATTGTCTCCCTATTTTGATTGAATTCCCTTATATTATGAAACATGATCCTTATTCATAGGAATAACTTATTCTTTTACCCTTATTCAATTGGTTTTACTTTCTAGATCTATCATGAATAACCATTTCACCATACACATTAACACTAGAGAGAAAACATTGAAAAAAATGGACATGATGTACTTAATATTTATATCTGCACATATGGTTTTGAAAGGAAAAAATGGCATAGTTAATGTGTATATCTACAAAACAATTGGACATGTTGTACTTACTATTTATATCTACACATATGGTTTTGATATAAAAATATCACTCTATTTGTTCATGGTGACAACTCTTTAGTTGTTAGAAAAATTGCAAGAGTTGTATTTAATATATCAACTCTTTATGCTTTTGGCATTCAAATTTCACTTTACAATTACCAATTCATCTCCTTATACAACACCATTAATTTATTGATTATATTGGGTGTGGGGTGCACCAAGTATGGGTATGGGGTGCACCAGAAATGGTATCCCAAATTAGTAGCGGATTGATTTGTTACACTTAGTTGTGTCATAATGAAGAGATACATGGCTTTGAATCTAGGAAATGATCCTCTTATTTAGGAATTCACAAGTACCTTCAAAATAATTTGGGATCAAATCTTATAAAGACTTTTCTTAAACCAAAGCTTTGTTATTTCTAAGGCTTTTTTTGACAAGCTAATAGTGACCCCCTAGAATTCCCAATGAGTCTCCTAGATTTCTTAAGGCCAAAGGAAAAGGAGTCTAAGTTGAAGATTAAGAATAATAGGGATAATGTTAACCCCTATTCAATTAGGATTCTATTGAGGGTTTATGTTTTCATAATTAGACCCCATGTTCCACCATAGAATGTACCATTAAGGCTTGATTTTCTAGAGGTGATTAAGAAAATTACCTAGATCAAAGAGAAATAATTGATAGGGAGGAGAAAGGGGGTGATTAGTATCCACGGAAAAAGTCACTAAGAGCATAGTGGTGAAGACTATAAGGGTTAATACTCAACTTTGTCAAACAAAAAATGACAAATAAGATGGTAGGCCTTCACCTCCTAGGCCTATTTTATTAAGGTGTCTTCTTCATTCATCCCTAAATGTGTAAGGGTTGTAATATCATGAGAATAAGAAGGTACATTAACACTACCCCATATCACCCTTTTGAAATCTATGCTTTCATTAGAGTAAAAAAAAACCAACAATTCTTGATTTCTCTCATGTTTCTATGAAGTGTTTAGAGGTGGAAATAGCTCAAGACTCTTCATTCCATTATTTGGCTTGTTCAAATCCTATACCATTTTCCTTGTCATTTTCTATCATAAAATCAGATATTATAAAGAATTTATTTTATTAAAAATCATCACAATTAATATATGGAGGATCTATACCATTTGGATAATTTCAAAGAATGATTTCCATGACCATGTAAATGCCTCTCAAACAAGGAATTATCAACAAACCATGAGAATTTTCCTTTCCCACACAAACAAGTTGTTATTAGTTTAACTATTCTTGGACACCATAAGCATGTGTTGGTATCATAGAACTAGGGCACTTAGTACCACATTCAGCCAAAAGTTTCCTAAAATATTTCAAGAAAATAGTGTAGGAGCTCCTAATTTTAGATTTGGTCTTGTGCTCAATTTGGTGCCTAATAGGACTAAGAACCTAACTATAATGTCCACCCATTTTGGATCATCTTTTAGTCACATATTCTTTTGTATCTTTTTTCTTTCTAATTTATACTTTCCAGTGGTTTACAATCACTAGTTTGTTTGTTTAGATTACTTGTATGTTCATCACTACATGCTCTAAGATCTTGATAAGAAGTCATTTCTCCTAGAAATTACTTTGGCTTAGATTTTTGGAATATTGTTAGTTTAGCACAAAAAATCAAAATTGTCATGCACTCATAATTGTTGAAGGGTTTGTGAATTTGAATTTTTTCATTAAGGAAGGACAACCTCATTGCTCATAACCTTTTTTGAATTAATACTCATTCTTTTCAACACTTAGTGTTCAAGATTGTTTGTAGATAATGAAAGAACTATAATTTAAGTAGGTAAAGATAATATTAGAAAAAATTTATAATTAATTTTTCTTGAGCCGCATGGGTGGCCTCTCAAATGGCCTATCAAGCCAAATGAGTGGGCTCAACTTGGAAAGAAACCTATGATTAGGCTTCAAATGAGATATCAAGTGAAATGGGTGGTTACACCCACTTGAAATGGTCTTGTAGTTAGAAGAAACTCTATAGTCAAGCATTTTTGAACTGTGTGGTGCTTTAGCCCTGTGGTATGGGCTAAATATCAAACTAAAATATACAATATATTAAGAAAGTTTGAAATAACAAAAATAACTATCTTCCTTGATAAGATTTATATTTTTAGTTTATTATTTAAACACTTGCCCAACCATGTGAACATACCTAGATGCAATATATATATAAGTTCCATTCAATTTCATCATATGTCAAGTTCACGTGAATCCCTCATTTGACTTAAATATTAAATCTTAGTGACAATGTTATAATCTAATTTGATGTGAAACAATGTCTCCTAGTTATAACAGGTGTGAGTAATATTTTACAATATTTTGATTAAGTTCAATTGAGAAAGGAAAAAAAAATGTCAAGTCATATATGAAACTTCATAAGGAATTCACAAACATTGAATTCATATTAAAAAAACAACAACAAGAAACTAAACTAATCAAGATTCTAGAAACTAAAATAGGGGAAAGTTGAATTTACTCTCGTTCCTATTTTTGGGAGTTTAGAAAAGAGCACTTTTTGAGTTACTATGTTTCGTATTAAAAAATTTCTTCTTCCAATAGGTTTTTAAACTACTACAAACTTAACTTGAGCATGAGAAAAGCAATTTCATTCACATGATAGTTTATCAAAATAAAAGGGGTTATTGAACAAAATATGATACAAAATAAATCTAAATAGATTTCAAATGTTCTATTTAATTGAATTGATAGTGTTTCTTTTAGATTCAATTGTGCACATGAAATTATTCACAAATTACTAATAATGAATGATTAGAGAATGATTCAAACTATTAATATTAAAAACTCTACTAAATCTAATCTAATTTAGAAGCAACAATAACAAATAAATATGAGACAATAACCTTGGCAATTACAGAATGCCATGAGAGTGGAACAAAAGGTGTCATGTATGTATTTCTCAATTCACATGCACAAGAAATGGTTGTTACTTCTAGTGGTTGTAGGCTTCTAGGCGATTATGGGTTTGGTCTTCTAGGGTTAGGGAGGAATCCAAATCAGTTGAAATGGTAAACAAAATCAGAGTTGATACATGGATGGTGGGAAATGTTGATGGTAGTTGGGATGTTTGTGGGCCAAGCGTAGAGCATAGTCCCTTAATATTATCCTTAAGGGATTCGAATGCCTTAAGACCTAAAAGATTTGATAGTTTTCCTAAAGATCTCCATGGAATACTACCACTTAGTAAATTTGTAGAAAGATTCAACACTTTAGGACAATATTAAAAGCAAAAAGTTAAATTCACCATACCTAGCTAGATGGGAAGCTCAAATCACCTTGAGAAGGCTCCACTTATTCGCACACAGAAAAATGAGAAATGAGCCCTTCTTTTTCTTTTCTTTTTTGTTTATAATATTGGGAAAAAGTTCAAAACTATGTCACCTTTTAGGCTGACTGATCAGAACAACTAAACTTCAGTATTTCTATCTAAAAATTATAATTTTTTCAAGCATATGATCTAGATAAGTTCATTCTAGCTAAGTTATATATGGTCTCACACTTTTCCAATTGAAAATGTCTAGTAAATGCATGTTTTATACTAGTTTGTATCCAATTCCTAAAGAAATAAAATTATTTCAGAAAACTAACATTTCACCATTTTATAGATCTCAAAGTCAAGAATATTCTTATAAAGATTTTATAGTTTTTAAACTAGATATATTATATTATAATTGAAAAATTCTACAAATTGTACATATTTTAACACTCGAGAAGATGCCAATTCTGAGAAAGAAAGAAATATTATATCATATCAAAAAAAAAAATCATATAATGTTCTAGATTAGAGAGTCTTCTTCTAGAATGTATAATTTTTCTTTTGGTTCAAATAGATTTGTTTTCAAAAATGTGGTGGGAGAAGAAGACTATTGATTTCAGGCAAGTTGAAATTTGAATCGTTATAAAAGATAAAATATAGATCAAAAGCTATTTTTTATTTTTTATTTTTCTAGCTATATATGTTATCTATAACATAATATAATATCAAAGCAAAATAATTTTAATAGTTCCATAGTGATTTCTGGTGTGAACTCGACCCTTGATATAACATTTTTCAACAACTAAAAAATTGTCTTTAATAATTAGAAAAATATATGAATTCTTATTCCAAATTATTAAAAATAATAATCCTATACTTCATCCATTTCTACACATTTCATTAGTTTACTTCATTTTGAAATTCTAAATAATACTACTAGTTTTATGTTATTGAAGGTGAACAAATACTTTATTTGTTAGCCTTTTCCTTTATAAAAGGGTGACATAGGTTTGTGCTTTTACCCTATCGTGGGTGTCCAAATAAGGATAGAGAATTATGTACCATTAGTATTATGATGGTGTGAGTGACTCTTCCAAAAAATATAAAATTCACACACAAATGATATTGCCATCGCAAATTGGCATCAGAATTTGACCCCAAATGTTGTAATGCATAAACAAAATTAGACTTGCTATTTTTTACTAAAATGATTGGTAGTATCAACTATACTTGAATAGGTCTTGTGAAGCTCTAAAAATTATCTACATCAAATACAATATCTAAACACATCATTAGGATTTACACATTGTATCTACTATCCACAAATCATGCATGCTCTTCACAGTGAAAACTCAATTGTGTATATGAAGTCATGCCTCAAATAAATAAGTTTTTCATCTCCTAAATGAAATGTAAAGAATCCTTAACCAATTTAATCAAACAATGTCTATGAACAAGAG
This sequence comes from Cupressus sempervirens, assembly GCA_028749045.1. Classification (NCBI taxonomy): domain Eukaryota; kingdom Viridiplantae; phylum Streptophyta; class Pinopsida; order Cupressales; family Cupressaceae; genus Cupressus; species Cupressus sempervirens. The sequence continues at coordinate 129,251,192 of CM053783.1, forward strand.
TGATCAGATGTGATGTTAGATCAACCAAAATATAGCATTTCTCAAAACTTGTCTTAATTGCCCTATTCTTCATGAAAATTTGTCAACCTGATATTTAATACTAAATATATCCCGCATATGATCACTTCAAGATCAATAATTCTTTTATTATACCTAATTATATGTTTTCATTCATCTTCTACAATTACATCCTCTAACTCTTCAAAATATTGTACATCTAAACTGATGTAACTAATTGTACTAAAATCTTCTTCCACTAAATAGATAACTCATAAGTATCAAAATGTCTAATTAAGTTTATATTCTATAATATGACCAAATGTGACTAAATTCTTTTTTCCATTAATCAAAACCAACTATGCACAACCTATAGCTCTTGTCAATAATCTTCCCCTCTAGTATTGATGGCAAAGTACTTAGTGAAAAATGGCTAAGTGTCCATCCCAAAATTTTCTAAGTCCAAAAATAATCTCTCCCTAGGTAAGATAATATATCAATTTTGACACTCTATCTCCCCCTTTGACATCAATGAAAAATTTAGGACCAAAAAAATTTATACAAATATTCTATAATCTCTACATGTATATATACATATGTGATGACTAAAAACATAATTTAACATTTTGAAAATATTTGAATAGCTTCTCTTTAATGAGTTTATATCTACAATCCACTTCTTCCTTATATTATCAAGTAGTTGAATTTATATAGTTCATAAATTGTCTCCTTGATATGTATTTCATCTAATGGCAATGATGGATTACTCAAAATAATGGCTTCCTCTAGACACCTCTAAAGAATATCTGACTTATGAATGATTAGATTTGTTATGTCAAAAAATCTCCCAAAAACTCTTTACCTCCAAAGTGTTATATAATTCCTCTGGTAGCTTGTTTTCAATTTCCCCAAATTCTCAATTTTGTGACTCTATCCTACCTAGAATTAGTCCTATTCTCTATTGTTTTCTCTCTTTCAACCTTTTGTGTGCAATACACCTGAGAATAGAGACATGACATGGGTACAATTCTATTTGGATTATTTTATTTCCACACATAGGAACAATGAGGAAGGTTCTATCATGGATTTCATTGTAAAGAGTGGAATAGTAGAAGCCATAGATTTCTTGCCATCCCTCATTTTTCATGACTTAGTCTAAGAATGTATTAATAGATATTACCCTAACAATAGTTGTATAAATCAGGTCAATAGAGAACCATTGTTACTTATCAAGAAAGAGACCATAGCTACTATTCTAAGAAAATCTTGAAAATGAAGCATAATTTGAAGTTAGTATTTCCACTTCATGGGCCTAATATTCATATAATAAGAAGTTGTACCATAGTTTTATTGCTAAAAATTATCTCATTAGATTAGAAAGAGGTAGTATGAGGTTACTTGTACCTCTTAAGTGAGGGAACACATAAAATCCCATATAAGAGACCTAGTAGCACTAATGATATGAGCTAAGGGGCCTGACCATGCCTATCATTTTAAAGATTAGACATATTTATTTATATAGATTTTGCTGCGAGGAAACCAATCTATAGACTGGAGAGATATCATTATTGAAGAAATGCATAACCAATTAGTAATGGCCTGTTTGGTATCTCAAGTTCCACATGACCTCCTATTTGTTCTACATCCTCTCTTGCACTAGAGATTGGGTCAAACCTTTTCATGAACCTTATTTAGAGGGAATACAAATATATGATTATAACCTTTACAAAGGAATAGATGTGTCCACCACTATACAAGAATAAATTATGTATTTTTATGGACATTAACCCTTGAGCTAGCATGAATTCCTTTTAGAGGATGTGAGAAGAAGTAATGCAACTAATATGTATCTATGGTGGCTTCTACATACACTTCCTATGGTGAACTTACCTCAAGGTGGGGGTGAAGGTGACCTAAAGAGGTTAGTTGTATATGCACTATTTTATTTTCTATTGGTGCAATTATGCTAAAAAGTATCTCACATTAGTAAAATATATTCTCCTAAAAGTGAAACTGGTATTTCCTTCTCAATAGAGTAGGAATCATGTGAATGTAACAAATTATATGATTCCCTTAATCATGAGGTGGACCTATTTATGTTTTTTTTTTTTTTTTTTACAAATCCAAAATAAACTTTGATAATATAGGTTTTCCAAAGAGCACATGATGATGAAACTAGAATATTTTCCCATGCCCCACTTGGAGGATTTTTGGGTAGATTGTGTCAGTGGGAAGGATGTTTTGAAGAGGTTGTGGAGTAGGATCATTCTATCTCACATTATCACATTTGGCTTGAAGATAGACATATTAGGAGTTGAAGAAGATGAAAGTGTCATGTTGGATCCTATTTATTAAAAGACTCAATCACTTTGAATCCAAGAGATTGACTGATCACTCCCTAACATAAATAATTATGAGTTAAAAAAATTCCAAATCATCAAAAGAACCAAAAAAATGTCTCATTGAAAGAAGGGTTATTAAATTTCAAGTTCATAATAAGGATATTGTTAAGACTCCAAAAGAAAACAAGTCTCATGTTAAGGTTATTGATGAGAATCTTGTATTTGTGATGCAGGTAAAGCTAATGCTAAAACTAAGAAGTCTTACTCCAAAAAAAATCCTTAGTCTTACTCCAAAAAAAATCCTTACATCCCTTGTGCTATTGTTTCCCCTACTAGGATTACTAGGTTGAGAATGAGGTAGAAATAGAATGAATTGACCTAGATTCAAGAGAAATTAATAAGAAGAAAATGACTTGTGATGAAGTGAAATTTCCAAGTTGGACATAAACTATGAGTCCCAAGTCACCATTGACTTGAATGATACTACATATTTCACTCATGCCCTTATTGCGATGAATGTGGCTCCCAATAATCTTGCTCTTGTAGCTAATGCACTTGATTCAACTCCAAAGTGTCTAGAAGCATCTGTGACTAAGAAGAGAAAGTTTGTCTCTATTTCATTACCTATAGATGTCATGGTGAGAAATTTCCTAGGAATAGCCCCTAAGGCTAAGAAATTCAAGTCCACCTCTAGGATTTTTTTTGATGGTACATATCAATGTTCTAAATTTCTAGGCGAAGTATGATTTTGTGGTACTATACAAAGAATGAAAAGTTGTCTAAACTTCACCGAACCAACCAACTCATCCTATGGGAGCCAAAGATACCACTTTTTCATAATTGGTTATCAAGTAGAATTAAATAGGATATGGGAATTTTTTTGGGATATAGGAGTTAGGAAAAAGGGATAGTTATTTTTCTAAAATTTTAGTTATATCTTTAACTTTCATGAGGCTTGTGTTAATCTTAACACATAAACTTTAAAATTTTGATGATGTAAACTATATAATATTTATCATAAGATTGGTATGGGGTTTTGATCTACACAAAATGCCCATTCCATGGCCAAAATAAGAGTCTATAATGGCCAATTTTTGGTGAGCAATGAAGGCATTTTTATTCTCCTACTGTCCACTCCAGTTGGGGCCTCTGTGCCTTAGCCTACACTAAAACAAAACAAAAATTTATTTTACTTCCCCACCAAAACTCCTTAATGGGCCTCTTCTATCTACCTCAAAATTCATTGTTTAATTGCATCCTGAGCATAAAAAATACACTATCTTATCTATAATGGATGTGTTGTGTTGGTATCACCTACCAAATTTGTAAACTACTTTGAGAAGAAAGATAAAATAGACAAAAAATTGGCAGCCAAAGAATTTTCTGATTGAGCATCTCAATTTGCCTCTTTAAGAAGCTTTGGATTGAGTTGGCTATAGATAAACCAATCAACTTTTCTAATTTCTATTTTAAAAAAGAAATATTTTTGTGTTCTAATTTATGGTTGGTTTCTAGTATATGGAGTAACTATGAACTTCATACAAGATATACTTAGTTGTACTACTAACATAATCATTTATTATGACTAGCACTTGCACTCAAAGGAGCAAGGGATACATCGATAGTAAGATACATGACTACATCTAGTTTGTGCCATACATATAATAATATGGTAAAGGAATATAAATAACAAAAATTGCTAGGTTGAAAGTTGTTATTTTGACAATCAAAAAACAATTCATGAAAGGAATCAATCACTTTATTTCAAACTTTGCATGTTGATGACCATTTTTTTAATATCTTACAAATCAAAACATATTTGAATACAATTATTTTTATTTATTTATTATTATTTAAAATTTATGATGAATGATACTATGTGTACATCACCTAAAGATCACATCTTTGAGAATGTACATGGGCATATAAAATTAAAACCATCAATAATCTATAATATTTGGAACTACACAGTCTTGGAGCCTACACAAATATGGACCCATTGAAAGCCATGCGGAATACAAGTAACATATATGTAATTAAAGTTGTGTATATCAAGAATGATACCAATAGTTTCTCTACAAAGACAACATATTTATTATTCAATTGCATCATACATTAACAAATTAGACGTGGAGATTATATTACATGTTCGATACAATAGAGATATACTAAACATGCAAGTATCCATATATAATTAAATTTCAAGGGATCACCAAAAGGGGTTTTTTTAATGCACCATACCTATAATACAACAATTATATTCATTAGCGTATGATGAGATTGAAATGCATAAATTTAGCCAATTTCAAAATCGATGATGTAAGTACAAACATAGTATTATAAATTAGAGGAAAGTAATATATTTTTTACCTATCCACTCTATTAGGAGAGTTGTTGCAATCATGACTCTTCTTTTTTTCTGATAATGGTATATGGATTATCTTTCATTCTTGAATATTGATCAAAAGAGAATGATGGCTCTATACGTAGGTTTTCGAGTGATTTAACTCTTGATATAGCTGTAAAAGTCAAACCTTGTCATTTTGTTGTACCAATATCAATTGTTTCCCTTTGAAGTGTTAATCCTTAGGATTTATGTATGGTAAGTGCCCATGACATAGATAGTGGGATCTATTTATAATTACCCAAGGTTATAAGTGTTATAGATAAACTATTTGGGGCATTTTGGTCCCAAGGTGGGCCAATATAATTATCAAATCGAACAACCACATATAGAGGTAGGTTAGGGGGCTTACATCCTAATGTATACACAATATCTACCATCTCTCCAATCAATCCATTTACAAGCCCCATTTGAATCCAAAGGTTTGTCATTAACATTGTTCTTTGGCCTTTACATAGCAATAGTTCTTTTGGAAGTCGATTGACATCACCATCAAGGTTTGGTTGTAAGTGTATTTTTATAGCAATACTAAGTGCAACAAGAAGATTGAGTAATTTAAGCATTTGTCGATTGTGTATCTAGACTAAATTTTTTGTAGAGTAAAGATGCATCTACTGATCAAATGATCTTCGTCCAGAAGCAGATATCATTTTATTTGTATGTTGCATGAGTAATTCCCAATCTTTCTTAGTCGGATTTTCATTTCACATATTGTACAACATGTGACAAAATTTGATTTGAGCTTGAGTTTCACCTTGTAGGTGAAATATGGTTGTCAATGTGATGACCTTTGTAAATTTATCCCAAAGGTATTTGGCATTTGAGTGCGATGCATAGATTGATTTATCCATGACAGGGGGTAGTTGCACTACGTCACCAACAAGAATTATAGATGTACCATTGAAGCATTATTTTTGTTGATGGGGGAAAGCCTCATGCAATCTACTATCATTTTTGAAAAGAAACTTCGGCCCTACGACGCTAAATTTATCAATAAGGAGGTATTTCACATATCTCATCTCTTCTTGAAAGACTAATAGTGATTGTCCACACAGTGGGTACATTTCTCTTATTGGTATTCTAATTGTAGCATGTATGGTTGAGGCATTTATGTTGAATGTTGCAACTCCTGTAGGTGCAACAGTAAGGAGTGGGCTATTACTTTTAGATGCTAAAACTGAAAGTGCATGTCTAATGCAATTTATCAAGTATGATTTGCCTGTGCCTACTATTCCTTGTATGATCATATAGAGGGATTGTTTGGAGGAAATATCATTATAATGCTCTTTTATAATGATAAGTGCTAGTTCTTTTTTGGAAGATAATGGATATAGTGGAGCATGCTCTTCTAATATGGAGTGTTCATCTCTCTCGAATGTCTTGTTTGTACTTATGAAATGTTCTGCAGTATTGTGCAAATGGGGAGGTATAGAACGTTCACACCAATTGTTGATATTATCAAAGTCATGTCTTCCTAGCATTTCAAGGGCATTCAAGTTCTCACCACCACCAACTCCCATCTATGTTAACATCTTCCATTCATCTAGGTCACTTGTATTTATTGGATCCACCTCACTTGTATCATTGGAATCATCTTCATGGTCATCTTCTGTAACTATCAGGTGGTCCACATGCCAGACATGGTAGTTATTTAATTTTAATTCTTTCCAATTTGCAAAAATCGCATATTTAGTGAGAACAATATCTACAGTGATGTTGCGATAATGCTTGTACAAAAGTAGCTCACTCCAACAAAACAACTCGAATTGTTCAGATTCCTCATTAGGGGTACTATAGAAACGAGGAAAAAATTGACAATTGCCTTTTGTTTTCTAACCATCCACCTGCACCCTTTGCAAATAGCTAAAAATGAGAATGATCTAGCAATTTTGATCAGTGACATTAGTTCCATACCAGTGGGTTGTTCTATGTAGGAGTGTAAATAACTCACTAGTACTATATTATCACCTAGTTTTTTGCTAATCCAATTCAAAACTTTACATCCAACATTCAGTGTTATAAAAGAGAGACTACTAACAACAAGTGGTAACTTTTGTAGCATATTGCATGTCTCTTATGCACCAATATCATGATCTGTAATTATCTTAGATAGAAATCTACAATCTGTCGATTGTGCATGGTCTTCACCCACTTGTTGCTTGCATATGCATGTTAGCATATCAATACAACTCTTTGATTTCCTCTCTACCTTTGATGCATATTTTTCTATATATTTAAGAACAAGTATCTTTGATACAACTGGTTGGCAATCCGTATTGGCCCTCCATATTGAATCATATATGGGTTGTGTATATTCAATCTATCATCATTTTGAGCTGGAGCATAGGTTTTTTTTTTCAGACTCATCACAAGCCAAGTATGAATTGACACTTTCTAACTAAGGGGCTTTGTACCAACACTCTAAAATACTACCCTATTTTCGTAAGCATGTTGATTCAATACATTATCTATGTCGTTGAACATGGTTGATCAATTCCTCATAGTCAACAGGCATATCTCTAGAGAAGATAGCATTTGTTTCCAACAAACAAGGATCCTCTTGCAACGATCGATGTTGTGTGTTGCATCTATGAGATGGAGTGCGGGGATTCCATGCACTCACATATTTGTCAAAGAAAAATCTTGCTCATTCTACCTCTACATGATTATTCCAGTCAAGCTTCTCCATGTCAAGTGCACCTAGAATCCAGATGAATCCATGTATATGTCCTGATCCTCGATGTTTCCATTCATACCTATATCAATACTCTTTCACACAAAAGAGTTTCTCTATTACTTCTTCATAGAATATTGTGAACCTTTCATACATTAGTAGAGAAGTCATATGTGGGTTATTGATAACATTGTTTGTGCATTCTTTGTTGGTTTAAAGCATCGATGGAAGGCCATCAGGAAAAAGTCATTGTAATTTAGGCCATTTAGTATCTTCAACACTAAATGTGAAGAAAATAGTAGGGTTTCCTATTTGGTTGATCATATTTGTAAGTTCACCATGATGTTTACTCCAATATGCATGAGTTCCCCTCAAGGAAGATCCAAAGTGCATCAATTCTTGAGCCAATTGAGTGTTGGGCATCTGTTGTATGTGCAATCAAAGGTTTTCAATGGTGGTTGAGATGGAGTCCTCTAAATTTTTCTTCACAAACATAGAAGAGAGGCCTTGAGTTTGATGTTGCATCATTAGATTGAGTACAAAATAGTAGAACCTTGGGTGGCTCCCAAATCTACTATCATGATATCTCATTAAGTGCAACACATATTCATGCATCTTAACTTGTCAATAGAAAGGTTGCATTGGTAATGCAACACCATTTGGAAAAGGTGTGGGGAAAGCCATATAAAGTAGTCCTTCAATATTGTATTCATTTAATGGAGGGGGATTGAGCTCTAGCCAATGAATAAGAGCATCATTTGCATTTGAAATTTGCATCATTTCTTTGATGATATCTATCTCATGTCATCTATTTGGTAAGATAGCCACAAAAGATGATGTGTATGTCATGTCACTTTCATTTTCATCCTCACCACATGGATGTTCAAATTCAATTGAGAGATCATGTTCATTTTCTACATCAATAGTATGAAGCAAGCTTGAAATGTCCATACTTGTATCTGGGAGTTCCTATAGACACTCATCAAAAATTAGAACATCCTTATAGTATGGATCATATTTTATCTTATATTTTAGTGCAGCCCAAACTCAAGCTTTACTTACATAGCAATCATAGTATGTTCCATGGGTTTGGAGTCTATGAACTATTAAGACATTCAAATCTAAAATTCTATGTGGGAGGTACTTTGCTATTGATCTAATGTCTTGTAGGAAGCTAATTGTATGATCGTAATATTTGTAGTGTCCACCACAAGCATGGGTTACTTGCACTATCGGATTTACATGTGCTATGAACATCTCTTCAACTTGGGTTAGATTTTTTATTTCATCTAGTTGTTTTCTTGGGTCCATATTATTTGATGTTGCAAAGAAATGTCTCCCTTTTTCATGAGAAAATCTACTACAAATTATGACATTAATTGTTGAAGAGGCTTGCATGCCAAGGTAACATTCATTGCACACTCTGCATTTTTGTGTTTTTGACAATGCATCTATCCTAGTGCGGAAGTTTTTAGAAGCTATTGCAAAGTCTACATCACTTTGGGGCATGAGATTGCTTGAATTAATAGTTGGTATCTAAGTATTCATACCTGTATTTATGTCACATGTTTTCCTTTTTTGTTTGCATTTCATATGATGACAAATATTGATTTCTTATTTGTGGTGAGCATAGTACTCACGATCCCTTTTGCGATGTTGGTCCTTTTTATTTTCATCTGATGATAGCAATGTTTCATAATTTCCAAAGGAAGAGTTCATCTTTTGCAAAGAACATTAAACACTTCACAATAAATATCATATTTAGAATTATACATGAAATAAGATGCACATAATATTATTGTTAAACAAAAAAATACTTTCATATTCAAATATGTAGTGTAAACAATGTATTTTGAAAAGTATTAGAAGTACCATTTTTAGAGTCAAACACCAAATATTTAATTCATGAAAAGAATATCATACATAATTTAGTTGGTGCTAAAGATCCTCATTAGATTGAACTAGATACAATCATAAAAATTTAAAATCGACCATCAAATATTTTCATTGGGTAAGGACACAAAAAACGTGCTAACTTTGAAAAATATTATTGCTCAGGTAGCCATTCATTAGCACTTAGTCACTAAGACAAAAACAAAAGCATAAATGAATGTTGGCAGTGCTAAATAAATCCATAAACATTTTGATCCACCAAATATATTGTAAATTTAATATGTTGACACATAACATCAATGTTGGGAGCACACTTATGTATGTGTATTATGAGAGAAGAAGCAATACAAATATATTTAAGCATATTTGCCTTCAACAACATCAATTGTATTGATCAGGAAAACATTTTCTTTTGCAAGATTTAGAGTGTCAACTTTAGTGATCGTAGTCTTCAAACAACCTTTAGCATCACTTGAGTCATATAGAACTAAGATAGTGAAGAGGAACTGAGAAGAAGCAATAGAAATACATTTAAATACTCTTGCTTTTGACAACATCAATTTTCTCGATCAAGGAAGAATTTTCTTCTTCAAGATTTAGAGAGTCAACTTTGGTGATTGTCGAATTCAAATGACCTTGACTAGCACTTGAGTCATATAGAACTAAGATAGTGAAGAATAAGTGTTTCAAACATCTTTGTTGAATTATTGTATATGCATCAATATTTTCATCTTGACTTAATTGGAGCATTTATAGTTCATGAGCTGACATACCCAGAAGGTAGGTCATAGGTTCATCAAAAGCAACATCCCAGAGTGTGCCTGTATGATTTGCTAGCTTTACCTAAAGTATGTACCTATAAATACAATTTGTGAATGCGTCTTTACATTTTGCACAAGTCCATTTTTCATCAACATTTCTAATAACATTTTTTTTACATTGTTTTCCATTCAAGAGAAGGGGGCAAGATGGATAGTAAACTGAATTAGTTTTAATGAATTGAATTGTTGCCTTTACAATGTAAAGAAAAGGTTGGGAGACATTCATGGTTTCTCCCTCAATCTCAATAATTTTTTTCCTTGGAATTTTTAGGGGCACATCTATAGCTTGTGTTGATGATGGTGACATATGCTTCCCATTATTGACAAACCATAACTTGAATTTTTTTGCCTCCTCTATGTTTGGGTCTATGAAGAGTTGAGTACTAGCCAAAGTGCTTATGACCTTTCCATTGCATTCCATGGATTTTCTATTTTTAATTGCAAGAATAACTACATTATGTAAATGGTACATTTCTTGTAGGTGTGTCCCCTCTTTCTGAGTGGTTGGTCCCCATAAAGTTACATTTATAGTACACAAAGACATATCCATCAATTGGACACTTCTCCTAAGAACTTCTATCTCATCAAACCTCCTTATTATGGTACATGAATCCACACAAACAACTATGCTGATAATATCAACAATGCAATCATTGGTCACATTCAAAATTTGATCAAGAGGGGTGAATGAAAATTGATGTTTTGGAATTGACAAGTCATCATCTAAGAGTGAAACCATTGAGTTGTCTTCAAAACAAATTTCAAGTTGGCTATTAAGTTTATTGTACAATTTATTCATTGTCTTCATAGTACCACCTACTATTGTATATGTAGATCCTACTTTGATATTTATGTAATGAAGATCTACAATTTTTTTGAAGCAAGTGATACGTACCTCAGTTTTCTCACAATCTATAATACCAAAGGAGAAGACTTTACCTTCTCCATTTCAGGTCTTGAATGGGTGAATCTCTTTTTTTGGATGTAACATGAACCTTTATTAGCCACCTTTTTTGATATGGGTTTAAGTTTTTAATTGGAGTAATAGTAGGGTTGATTTCTTTATTCTTTAACAGAGATGATACACCAAGCACCAATTTTTGGGAAGGTAATTGTGAAACATCATTTTTTTCATGTACACCTGATGATGCAAAACCAAAGTCTCATGCATGTAATTATAGGCCTTATTCCTTGCATATGTAGATGGGTTCACCAATAATATCATGATTCAAACAAGTGATGTCTATTTCAGAAACAACAATCCACCTACACGAGCACATTAAGTCCAAGTAAATTATAAATTGTAATATACCAAAAAAAGATTGGATTAAAAAATGAGGTTGGATGTACAATTTTTTTTTTATTCATAGGTAGAAATTACTGGATAACTTTTTAGAATTGCATACCTAGATTTACAAATAGCAGGGTAACTGTACCCTTTAAGTAACACTATAGACCCCTTTACAATTTCACCAAAGCCAACAAAATCATTATACTTCTTTGAAATGGATGCTCTTTTTTTGAAAACTCCATCTGAGAGGTCCATTTTGTATCGAGGTTTTGCCTTGTGATTTGGACCCAACTCAACAATGTCTACTACTTGGAGGTGTGGTTGCAAGTGTAGGTTCCCATCATTAATCATTGTAATTGCAGATTTAGTTAAGCAAGACATTTTTAGTTGTATGAGGTAATTTAGCTCTATATATGACAAAACATGTGCATTAAAGTTTTCTCCTTGCAAATGTATGATATTAGTTTCTACCATACCACATAAATACTATAGATGATACTATATTTATCAGTGTGTTCATAAATATACTCTACATATACGTGTCAATATCTCATTATGAATGCCAAACCTTTTTATGGGAAGGTCAGTGAGATTATAGATATACTTAACATTTATTTTTATTTGGAAGGCACTTGACCATGCAAAATACAAAAGTTAGTTTAGATAAAAACAATTTAGATGCAATAGAATATGCTCTTTCAGCGTGGGGAATACCTTAATGTGCTTCTTTTCTTCTGAAGGTTTATTCTTATTTCAAAGGCACCTAATAATGTGAAACATAAAAGTTAGCTCAGTAAAAAACAATGATTTTAGTACATGGAAACAATGTAAACAATGTTTTTCACTTAAAAAAAATAAAATAATCATCACAACTCTCAATAACAAATACATTAGAGCATACGAATACAGTCATTATCGAAGTTTGATCATTTCCTTTCTCTTATTTCTTTTACATTATCATTAAGATCAAAATAACAATATTTATTAAAACATTATTAATAAATTCATTAATAATAATAATTTGATAATAAAAATAATAATTTGTAATGAAAAAAATAGTGCATGTGATGATATTTCTTGCTCTAAATTTTTAAAAAAATTGACTTCACATAATTTCTTTAATTTCCATATGAAATTCCATTTAAAATTTATAGTCATAAGTGATATATGAATTTCCTAATCTCAATCTGACTTTCCCAAATCATGTACTTTTTTTTGAGTCTGTGCATTGCTTGTGCCTTTTCCACTGTAAGGCCATATCAATTGTATGATGCAATTGGCCTATTTCAAATGGGTTTATCATTACATTGGTCAACAATGAGTCTAATCATTATCTCATAATAAAAAAAGGATACCCTCGATCTGAAGCAATCGAAAGAGATTCGTTAGATTTGAATGAAGGTGGAATGTAAATATGTGATGTCTTTGAACTTTTAGTGGATTAAAATTTTTGGATTTCTTGGGAGTTCTCATAGATTCATGGTCAAGGTTATTCAAACATCTTAAATACATCTATTATAAAATATACTAAAAGTTCTTATAAACATCAATCTGAAAACCATTGAGAGATATCAAAATCTAGACATCTATCTATTATCAATAACATAGATGTCTTGAGACTAATATTTGCAGTGTCCGTGGCTGATAATGTTTTGTACAGCATTGCCTATGGCTCTTGTTTACATTTTTGCCACACCAATTCTGGAGGTGCTAGGACAAGATGCTGAAGTAGCTAATCTAGCTGGAAATTTTGATCATTAGATACTCCCACAGCTATTTGATCCATCTGCCAAAGCAAGGAATTACTAGTAATAGGTTGAAAACTTATAATATAGATTGGAAGTTACTTTACCACTATAATGATAGTACATAGTTATTTAAATTAGGTATATCCATGTCAATTACCTGTGTAGACCTTTAAAAAACAATGATGAGCATGATTATATACTTTGTCTCCACAATTTGGCTCAACTCCTAATTATAATCAACACCTCCCAAAGTATAGGTCAACTACAGATGAAAGTTAACCACTATTTTTCTGATCAATGCGTGCCACTATCAATCAAAATAGTTCAAGAAAAGATACTCAAATGTACCATTCAAAACCAAGATGGATCCAAAAAAATTGAAGCTCAAGAAAACATAAACCCAAGCATTAAAATATGAAATCGGAGCAATAATATGATACAAATAGAAAGGGGTTCAGCCTTGGTAATAGACTATGTTTAAAGGAATATGAAAAATAAGGAACTCAATCATATGAGATGGAAAATAGCTTAAGCAAGTTTAGCTAGGAAAAAATGAAAAAGTATTATGTGACAAGAGCTACATGGTTGGTAAAATGAGCCAATTCATGTTTAAAATTAAGGTATAATGAGACTTAAAATGCTATAAATTGGCATACAATTATAAAAGGAAGTTGCAAAAAATTGAACAATACATGTTGATGGTGATAAGTATTTGATGAACCCATGCACTGAAGTTAATTATACATGCTAGTTTAAAGCATGTGAAGGGAACAATCTTGTGAGAGGAACACTATTGCAAGCCAAAAAATTGTAGTGCTTTGAAACTATTACAAGGGGACTAAGTAGGATATAATAATAGTTGAATACGAAGAGCTTAAATTTTCTCCACAGCTACCACCAATTGGAGGTGGGGAAGGTGGGGGGGCATGGGGAGTATTTAGTTGATGATGGTGCAAGTCTAGAGGGTACTATAGGTGGAGGAGGTGGAGGATGCATCTTGACAATGTGATCCACTGGTGGAGGAGCATTATGTTGCCAATCTTGAGGTCTTTCTCCATACTAATCATCTATCAGTTGTCCAAGAAAAATATTAACCAAAAGAAAATCCCTAATTCTTTCTAGAAGGTAAAGAAATGGATAGGAAAAAAAAGTTTCAATATTATTCTGGAGCTGAAAAAAATGCAATGTAAACAACATTCTAAAACTTAAGCTACATGGTAGAGATCAATTAAGTTTTGTTTTGTTTAAATGCATAACTTTTCATGAGGAAACAAAGTACTCCCATCACTAAAAGATAGTCTATATTTTAGATGGTCTAATTGCTAAGAAGTAAACTACTAAACCATATTCCTCTGAGAAAATATAAATCCTTGGAATACTATGTAAGTGGGGAATTGAAGAAGTGATAGTCAGACCTTTGGTCAGCTTACTATGGATAGATTTCCAAAAAATTACATGCTTGTGGCCTATCCCCTCTACTAGATAAGTGACTTAGAATCAAGTGCCTTAAAAGACACCATTATAAGGTCATTTCCTTATGCACATTCAAAAATAGTTCTCTTTTATTTAATCTCTATCTAGTTACCGAAAGGCCTCTATCAATATATTGAGGCGGGAATATATATGGATCATATCATGGAAGACAAGCCAAAAAAATGCTAAAGAATAAATTATTTTTAGTAGCTCACAAGTATTTCTCAATACATGAAAGATTGCCAGAAAGAATCCCATGAGACAAAAACTTCTTACCATAGCATGCATGAGAAAAAAAACTAGATCTGAAAAATACTTTATCCAACCCAATTCTAGATTATTAGTTCACAAAGGCATTTATGATATACAAATTGCATTCTTAGCATAGTTTATCAAACATGGCTTTTTATAAAATTAAAACCATACTTTTAAAATTTTGAATTAATTGGAAAAGTACATTAAGAATGAAAATTTGATAGATTTGAGGGGCATAATAAATTAAAATTTACCAAGTGAAGCCTTAAATTAATTTTAATTGTAGTGTAGACCTACATCAACCTATAAGTGAATTAATCACTATGATGATGATGTTTGTCCAACCACTCACTGGATTGCCCATAAAGCTAAAGTTGCTGTTATAATGGGCCTTCCAGGACAAGGCAAGGAGTCAGTCCACATTTAAAGTTGTTTTAGTTGGATTGCTCCAACTATGAATTTTGACAGAAACAATGCCCATGACTATAGGCATCTAAAGCCAACCAAAAAATGTAATAGTTGAACAACAAAAATAGAAGGGGCAAATATTTACATTGTAGACAAAAGTAAATAGGAAATTCATTATATTCATGCGGCTGCTTTATTACATTCAAAATCATTTCAAAGCTGAGAACAAGTTGTAAATAGTAAAATTGTTTCAAGTAGTAATCCATCATTTCAGCAAGGAAAAAATGGCTTATACTCTAAGTGCTACATTCATTCTTTTGAGAGATGGGGTTTTCCAAACCATTACTCATGAAAGAAGAGCCAATGACTTTACTTGACATTGATCAATATGGCTATAAAAAGATTAGAATTTACTTATGTAAATATAGAAATTTTATAACTAGTCCATAAAAAGATTTGGAAATATTTAACAGTTATTTGTATTGACATAAACATTCAGATGCCAAAAGTGTAGTACACAACATATATGATTTAGTGACATATGTATTAAATAATATACACCATGTACAACTTTTTGGTATACATCATAATAACATAGTCCCAATATTGCCTTAAAATTATGACTCCTTTACATATCTGTAGGAGGCTAGTGCATTAAAACTACACAAAAATGGTCTAAACCCGATCATAGTTACTTAGTTGTACATAAAACAAGACCTAATTTCAGCAATATTTATCTGACAAGAAGTAGGTGCCAGTGGCCAATTCTTCAAAAAAAACACAAAAAGGTGTACACTTGATCAAGTTCACTATTTTATGATACCAGTCACAATATATTTACAAGTATAGATTGTATGCACTACATATTATTGAGGTAACTCTGAAATGCAACTTTGATACTAGGAGTGCAATCGAGGTCATAGTACTCATCAGCATGCATGTCACATAGGAAGTTGCAATAACTACTTAGCATATCACAAATCCTGTGGAATTCTAGTACTTTGGCCTCCATCACCATGACATTAGTATTGTACACACCATGGATTGTTGATCATGTGGCCTTTTCATGCTCTAGTATTTTAATGCAAATGAGTGCAACTCTAGTTGAAAACTCTGGAATACTATTCATTGGAAAATTGGTCCAATTAATTAGTGGTGGTGACTCATTTGGCAACATAGGGGGCACATTTCCATTGCTTATCATAATAACATCCATAGAATTTGATGTTTATTCCATATCTAACCAGAAATAGTCAATTAAATATTTAAATCTAAGAAAGGGCAATGGGGAATGAGCAGTTCATAACATATGAATAAGGAAAAGAAAAACTAATCTCATGCCAATATGTTAGGAGTAAAGAAAAAATGCTTGTTTAAAAATCAGATTAATGAAACAATGGACATTTTTTGGAGCATTCAAACTATTGTTACAAGTAACTAACTATTGATGCATTCCCTCATTATTAAATAAATTCCCTTTCAAAAAAAGTCAAAAACAACTCCAAACAATTTTAGAAAAAGCAAGTTGGATTGATATAACTCCAAACAATTTTGGAAAAAGCAAGCTGGATTGATTTGGAATGGTATTTGGATGGGTTTGTCTAGGATTATAAAATTCGTCATTAGGTAAATTGACAAAAAAGCCTGGTGCATAAATGACATGAATTTACTAGCTGAGAAAAGGAAGGGCTCTAAGGTCAAGGACTCATTGCATTCTGCAGAGGTTTCCCATGTCATTTAAATCTCTTAGCCTATCTCAGCATAAAATTGGGGTTTCAATCTTAAGATTCTCTCTCAAAAAAACATAGATTTGCCAAAACCTCTATTTTATTTTGGAGGATATGGATCAGAGATACACTCAATGAAAAAGAGTTAAAAACATACAACCACTGCTCTAACATAAATATGCATTGGCAATCAGAAACCATTATTCAATTAGGATCCACTAGATTATTTTTTGAAACTTGTTGGCTAGCTCTGTACATTGGCATAGAGCATGTGAAATAGAATAATTTTTTAGCTTCTTAATCACATGATCAACATAGGAATTAATCTTGGCTAAGTTGAGCTAATGATATGGAACTTTTCTTTTATTCAAAATCTTTTTTTGAATGACAAGCATTGATTTATGTCTAAGTTAATGCTACGTACTAGATTCTATTTTGAAGCTTTTTTGGCTAGCTTTGTACATTAGTATGGAGCATGGAAAAAAGAAAATAATTTATTAGTTTACTAGTCACCTGGTTAACTTAGGAATATATTTCAGCTAAATTGAACTAATGATATGGAACTGAGTTTTGTTTATTCAAAAGCTTTTCATCAATGACAAATATTAAATATTTTTGTGGAGTTTAATTCTATCCACAATGTAGTGTTTTATTGTAATACATATCTGTTGTTAATATTCATTTGAAGAAACACTTGGCTTCATTGCACCTCAGCCTAGTCTTCACATGTAACATGAACTATGGAATGTAACTTGACCTTGAAATGTTCCTTTGCATTCTTTAACTTCTAATGTTTTAAATAATCTTAAAAGGATTGAGCCCTACAAAATTTGATTATTTGGCTGAGCTTTCCACAGTTCCAATATGTGGGCTCTAGTATAGTTCCCATGGGATCAATGAGTTACTCAAAATATTACAAAATTGAATAATAAAGTGTACAATTATAATCTCCTTTGACAATCCAAACACAAAGAAGAATACATGATTTCATTCAAATGTACAGAACAAGGCTGATCTCTACATATTATAAAAAACTACATAGTATAAAACAACAAATAGCAAGATCCTTCCTAATTTGAAACCCAAATATTATAAAAGAGAACTAGACCTAAAGAGATTTGAAACCCTAGGTTATAAAGCATGTAGATCATAATTGTGAAACCTAGACATTATAAAACAGTTGGTTCATATCTAGAACCCTATTTTTTTTCCATATCAATAAAAATACCTCATTCTTAATTTTGGGACTCATCTATACTAATTTTGAGGGAATTAAAATTTACATAAAATCTCTCCTCTACCAAATTTTAAAAGGTGCAACTACACAGGCCACATAGAACAAAGCTTAAATAACTGATTTCACTCCAACCTCTGTACTCTACATAAAATACCTAAATAACTAAAGACTATTGTTACCTGATTGAAAATTAATACTTGCTTTGAATATCAAAATAAACACAAAATCTAAACAAATGCTATTGGAAGAACTCTGCCCTTGCTTTGAATTTAAAAATAGACACAAAATCTAAACAAATGTTACTAGAAGAAATCCACCCCTTCTTTGAATTTCAAAATAGACACAAAATCCAAACAAATGTTACTGGAAGAACTCTACCCTTGCTTTGAATATCACATCAAACACAAAAACCAAAAAAATGTTACTAGAAGAACTTTGCCCTTGCTTTGAATTTTAAAATAGACACAAAATTCGAACAAATGTTACTAGTAAAACTCCACCCTAAACATTTCCCCCCAAAACAAAATATGAAGACCCTAGTTCCAGATCTAGTACTTCATAAGGGAAAATCAAAAAATTCCAGTGTCTCAATGTAGACCATGAATAACATGACTGGCTCGATGAAGTGTACTTTTAATGGAGTAGGCTGAGTGACATGGACATCATAGCGACCTCTTGGGCTTCATAGATTTATGAGCTATGCATTCTTGGCAAGTCTATTGATATTTTAAATGGGAAATAGTCATTTAAAGGTGAGATTGTTACCTGATTGATAAGGACCACTTGCAAATTCACGTTGTATTCAAGCTTCTACCTTTGATTGCAAATGGAGATTTTTTATGCCGTTCATGGATGATATTGTTTATGTTGTTCACAGATGTTATTTATAGAAGGTGGAGGCAGTCAAAAATATCTATTAAGAAATAATTGCAATAGATATTTGCATGAAAGAAATCAATAATAGATCTTATAAATCATTAAGGATTCAATGCACATATTTTACCGATCACGACAAATCTATACAAATATATAAAATCTACACATCTCTGATATGACAATAAATATGGTACGCGTTGAAAGATTCATTCTATATTCACATTAATTTCTCAAATACCTTGATTTCTCATATTCCAATTTTCAACAGAAAAAAATAAAAATGGTATCCGATTTATAGGAACAGACAGGTTTCTACTGAAGTCCCCTCTTATAATAGCCTATCGGCTAAATACCCCCTAACCTGAGCTAGAAGTCATGGATACATGTACTTGCACAATGTATATAACCAAAAAATCATATATACATGCCCTAGGGGTTCTCTTCACTCCCTTCAACTCCATTTGTTATTGTGGTCTATTCTCTCAACAATTTGTACAATAGTTTGCCAAACAAATAGAATATAAATCATTTTTATCAACAGTCAGGGGATTTAATTGCACAAAAATATAAGTCCACCCTGAAATTCCTATCTTCCCACCTATAAAATCCAAAATTTCCACCACCGAATACATTGATAGTGAAGGTATACATTGAAATGACATAATCCAATGACACTTATACCTATTGGTATATGTTGGAAAACCATCATGTAAAACAATAATTGTATGCATACCTGCCTTGCTACAAAGATTTAGTAGGCTCATCAATTTTGTTATAATTTTGCATTTGAAAAGTGTACTATAAGACTGAATTTTCTATTATCATGGATTTACTTATGAGCTTCTTCACACTTGCCCTATTAACATCAAGTCATAGAGAGACAAACACTTGATGCGAACAATTGCAAGTAGAAAAGTTATTGAACATTTTATATGTCTCTTTGCACAGTTAATTATATGGATTTATTATTATCTATTACTATATTTGATCAAATTTGAAGTAGGACATGCCATTATGTTTGAGTTAATAGGAAGATATTAGTATGAATTTGTGATTGAATTCCTTTGTTCAGATGGTAGAATGCTCTCCTTTAGAGAATGTTTTTCACAATTGTTGTTGTAGAGGTTCAATGATATTCAAAGATTTTTGTGACACTCAAAAGTATGGCCTTATAATGTTTGATACCAAGTTAGTTAAAATTCCCTAGAATGAACTGCCTATGGCAATCCTTGGAGTTGTTGGGGGATTACTTGGTAGACTTTTTAATTACCTTTTAGATCTTGAGAATTTTAAGCCTCATTAATGAGTATGTGATTCTCCTACTATTTTATTCTAGTCAATAAGGAACATATGATTTTCAAAAAAAAATTTGGGGTCACTTAATCTTGGGCTCTATGGATAAAAGCATACAAGCACAAACACATAGAATGACAAAAACCCAATTCCCACTATTTGGAAAACTCAAAACACTATTAATGTTTGCTTAAAAATAATATCAAGTGTATAATAAATGCCATTCAAATATATTGGAATCATCCACAAGCCCAGCTAAGAATCCATCCAATGGATCTCTCCACAATTTCAATAAAGGGAGACACTTTCTAAGATAAGTAACATGTTTAACTACAAGAAAATGTCTTGCATACAGCCAAAAGGATGATTTATTGCAATCTTTGTGCCCTGAAATAAGACTTCCTACAATTCAAGTGTGTGTTAGTCAAATTTTTAAAATCACCCAAGAAATTTTGTATTTCTAGCAAGATTTACTTCATTGTTTCTCCAATTTGACTTATATTTTTGGATTGTAGTATAGAGACCAAAAAAACTTTAAAAAGGTAGACAACTTAAATGTGATCCCATTTTCATTTCTCAAGTAGAAACAAACTCAAATTAGTCTAAAATTTAAAGAAAAACAAAGTTGATATAGAACAACCCAAATTATTTTTCAAAAATTGAGAAGCTTTTTTTTAAAATGTAGAAGTTAGAGAGTCAAACATATGTATAATGATGCTTACAGATGGAAAGTAGGAAGTACTTGTAGAATATGTACTACACTTGTAAATATGAGAGAAGCTTTGAAGAAAATACAATTTCCATGGGTAGCATCACCATCCAAAAATTGTGCCAACATCCTCCCTGCTTGCCCCACAATGTGCTTAAGATGGAAATCCATTTTTCAAGAGTTTTTTGATCCTCTTACAACATATAAATACAATTACTATGAGCTATGAAATTTTATTGGGTACAAAAACTCTCTATCTCGCTGCCACCTCCTACTCCTAAAGTTGAATAAAAGTACAATATCTACTATTGTTTTCAATAGAAATGTGTCAAACAAAAACTTCAAGCATGTCTACAATTGCATGTTTGTAAATATTTTTGTAAAATTCCATGCATAGATAGGGCACATCGACTATCTAACAAGACTTCTAAAAGAAATGTAGATTTCTAGAGTGAGACTTTGAAAAGCTTAAAGGGAATGTAGTTAAAATTGTAAGGCAAGGTTTTTAAAACCTATGCCAAACTGGGACAATTGTGTAGAGATAAAGTAAACACCTATGAAAAAAAGAAACAATGAATCCTTTTGTCATAAAAGTTTGATCGAAAGTTAAGCCATAACAATTGTAAGCAATTTGTTTTGTTTATTTTACTGACATCAATATTTGCATAATTTCATAAAATTAATATTATAGTTTTGTTTTAAAATATTGATTATATGGTACAATTCATCATTTTAATTATTTATTTTTACAAACAATAATATCATTGTCTTAATTTTGGTTTAATTTTATAAGTTGTTCTTACTAAATTTATTGTTTAATTTTATTTTTCATTTATTTTTATTTCAATTACATTTAGTAATGGTCAATAAAATATTAATTCATAAGTTATAAAAAGAGCTTATCCATTTGGAGATCATATTAGTGTTTTTATAATTTTATTATTAAACAATAAAATAAAAATAAAGTTATTAAATTTTCAAAATTATGTAGAATATATGTTTTTTTCCTAATTTTTACTGTATGAAGTAAAATTTATGATTTGTTAGAGATCATTTTTTAATCTTTCATGTTTAAAGTCAAATTAATATTTAAAAAAATCTTTGAACAATAACAATTTTTTAGAATGATTGAAATGATTAATAGAATGCTTTTGTAAATTATTAATATATATGCTTTTGTATAAATTTGTTCTTTTTACTAGGCCAGAGTGCTGCAAGATAGATTCTCTAATGGAACACCAAAACTCCTCGTACTATTTGGCAATTTTTTCTTTTGCATTTAACTATCTCTCAAACTCTTTATGTTTTGCAATGCCTTTTTAACTCCACCTCAATAGACACATATCACAGTTCATTCTTTAAAGGCCAACCTAAAAGAAATGATATTTGAGAATAAGGATAATAGAAAATATGGGATATCCTTGCTGGATGACAACTTTGTGTTTTGGCTAAACATTGGTCAACATTAATATATATTGACATTAATCTTATAAAATTAAAATTGATTTAGTTGGTCTTCATGAATTAGTTGTCTTCTAGTGCATCCAACATTCTATTTCAATTTCACAATTAAATGTACAACTTGACTCTAAGCTTACCCTAAAACCCACCGCATGAAAGGCAAGAACTTTGGCACTTACACCCCTTGTTTGGATGTTGGTTGTAGAAAAAACTTATATAAATATTAATATAAGTTAAAATATAAGTGAATCATTCATTAGAATCTATGTATTTTAGGATTTTTGGGATTAATGTTCTATTGAAGTTCTTTCCTATCTGATTAGTTATCATTTTAAATATTATATTTATCTACATGATTAATGTATTTATTATAATATTATTTGTGTATTTATGAAATATATTCTATTTTTAATAAAGATCTATAAATCTATATTATAATCGTTGACTTTATTCTTCAAAATATTCATAATATGTTGATGAGATGGATGTTCATTCCTTTCATACTTTCTGATAAAAAGTGTAAGTTGATTTCCAAATTAATTGAATATTTTTCATAAGGGAGTTTGTAGCTTAGTAAAAATTCAAAGTGAACCCTTTGAAGGCTACCCTATTTTAGATCAATTCTTTAAAAAGGGGCATAGAGTCATATATTTAAGTGAAAGAGATAATATATTAACCAATATTTTTTCAGTGACTCTACTAAGGAGTTAAAAATGAAGGTCAAATTGTACATATCATTAATTATATGATGGTATGATGACATGAAAACATACTCCCTATATTACAACCCAATTTGGGATTCTAGGATGATCAAGAGGATATTGTTTGAGTTAATTGAATATGTTGGATTGGAGATTAAGAGGGAGAGTGGGTGTTTGTTTACAAAGGGAGGAAGAGATAGGAAGAATATTGAAATTTTTCTCAAGCTAGAAAGTGAAGAAATATAGGAAGGTAATCTACGAGGGGGTATGGTACTTGGAGAATAGAGGAATCAATAAAGAAGATTAATTATTTCTTAAGAATTTTTTTTTAGATTCAACACATTACACTAGATCCTTAAGGAGGGTGAGATTTAAATATCTTAACTTTGAGGATTTTTTTGGGAAAGCTAAATCTTGTGCCAACCCCCCATACCTATTAAAATTATAATGGTATGAGAGATGTATGAAAGATTCAACAATGGAGGAATGTATGGATATTGTCATTATAATGGTATGCTAATAGTTCTTAGGCTCTCAAAATAGTATTATATTTTTTCATACAAAGGTGGATTATTTGTGAGAGGAGAGGGATTCAATTTACAGGCAATTAGGTGAGAAGGAGATAAGAATTCTTGATGGATAGTTAACTGCGTAAGGTGTGAGATAGGCTTTAGTTAACTGAAATTGATGGAGGAGATGTGGCATAAGAGTGAACTTGGGCTTGAGTTAGAGGGAATAAATCATTCCTTAATGTATGCAAGAGGAGGTGATGTGTTTCAATTAAAGGTGGGTGAGGTGACCTAATTAATTGGAGGACGTGCGAGGTGGATGGATTTGTTAGAGAAAATGTTGGTGGGTGATCTTAATTTAAAAAATGAATTATTTAATTAAAAGAAGAATATTTGGTGCATCAGTTGAGTTTGTGTAACTGTTGGGTTGAAGGGTTAGTTTGTGGGTGGAGGGACTAAATTAATTAAATAGAGAGGGGTTTTGGAGATTAAATTAAATGTGTTTTGAATTTATTTAATTTAATAGAGGAAGGGATATTTTATTAACAAATTAGACTGTTGGTTGTTTGTTAATTTATTAATTTGGCTATAATTAATTAATTAATTAGTTAGTTAATAAATTAGGAGATAGCGCTAAAATAATAAAATAATAAATATTTAATTAAAATATGCTTTAGAAGATGACTTAATTTGATTACAAATTTATATGATCAAATTTAGGTGTCTAAATTTTGCCCCTCTTCGATATAGTATTGGTACAACACTATTTTGAAGATGTTCTTAAATAATAGATGAAAAAAAGAAGGTTTTAAAGAAACAAGGTTTCCTTAGTCTTGATAAAAGATTGTCATGTGTGATACCCCCTCGAGAAGGCGACAAGAAGAGTAAACAAGACTACATGGCATCTTAAAAAGTAAGAATATGGGTTGAGATGGAGGATGCACAAAGGATGAAAGAGGTTTAAAAGTGGCTTATACTCTCACTACCGGAGTACAAGAAAATGGGAGACCAATTGTACAAAATAGAAAAAATTATGAGATAGTGTTGGAAACTACAATTGGAATAATTGTTATGTTGTCATTGATGTCAAATCTATTGATGAGACATGTTACTATCTAATCTAAATGTCATATCTATTTCATTGATGAGGAGGACTTAAGAATTTTCTCATAACAAAAGAACCTAGAGAAAGGTTGAGTTATGAAAAGGAAGCTACAATGGATGTTTGATAAGTTTGACTTTGACAAGATAATTTGATGTTTACATTATGAAGACATGAGAAAAGAATCCATAAGTTTGATTGAGGAATACAATAGAAGATTAAGGAACATGAAGTTTATGCCAAGTGATGCTAGTGTGAACCAAGCCATAGTAAGTGCTGAGAAAAATTCAGTGTTAATCGAACATTAGTGTCAACTAAGAAAATAGTGGTGATGCCAAGTTAAAAGCTCTATAGAAGCCAAGTAAATCATTCATGACCGAGTGTCAAAACTTAGTTTTGGTCAAACAACAGTATTTAGAATGTGTATGAGAAATCATGATTTCTAGCCAACTTAGTTGATTTCTTGGAATATGGAAAGGATGTTGAAGATAAGTTTGATGATTTGGATCATTTAATTCAAGTTGAGGATTAGGTAAGATACCTAATGAAAAAATTTGATGAGAAGTTTCTAGAAAAGAAAGAAATGAAAATAATGATGATTATATACAATTAATATGTTGGATTAGATTGCAAACACTAAGATCTATGATAATTTTGAGTAATGACAAAGGACTAGAATTACCAATTTAAGGAGGCATTGAAATAGACTTTAGAGAGAAGAGGCATGTGCAAATGAGATGATGTGAAGAAGAGGCATGTGCACATGAGATGATGTGAAGAAGAGAAAAAAAAAAGAGATTGTGCCTATTTGAGGGATTTCCAATGAGATGTAAATAGTTACTGAGATTGATAAGAAAATATAAGTAAAAGGCTTAAGTTTTTTGTGAAGAGAAGGGTGAATGCTTGAAGGACTGTGAAGTAAATCAAGGAAAAAGGTGACAAGAAATTCTTATCAAAGAATCAACACATAAAATAAACATAGATCTAAAAGTGCAAAGTGATTTGTAATCATATAGATCAAACCCTATTGTCTTCTTTCTAATCATTGTAAATAGTTTGTATTTAAATCCTTTTAATCAAAGGTTTACCTAAGAGTCATTACGGACTTGAGTGTCTATGTAAATCCTTTAACATGGTGACATTTAGGTGGA
Source organism: Cupressus sempervirens (assembly GCA_028749045.1). Lineage (NCBI taxonomy): Eukaryota > Viridiplantae > Streptophyta > Pinopsida > Cupressales > Cupressaceae > Cupressus > Cupressus sempervirens. The sequence goes on from CM053783.1 coordinate 129,277,264, forward strand.
ATGTTCCAAAGTCCTCTTACAAGGCCTCTCCTACTAGGGTGATTAAATCCTCTAACTAGGTCACATTTAACAATGTGCATTCTAATCTTTAACAAGGCTGGCTCCTAATAGAGCTCACTTCAAAAGAGTGAAAAAGTGGTGACATGTTGCTGGTAGTTTTTCCCAATTTGGGTTTCCACATTAAATCCTAGTGTCAAACTTGTGTTTAACATTTTTATGGTGTTTTACATTTCAAATGTTTACATTCAACAAGTCCATTATATTAGGATAGTGAACTACTAGTTCATAGTATTATCTAGATTATAGTAGAGATCAAGTTACAATAGGATAAGAAAATGGAAATGGGGTGCATGGGCCCCTACCATGGCCCTATAAAATTGTAGGGGACCCCTGCCCAATGGCCCTATAAAATTGTGGGGCCATAGAATTTTAGGTTGCAATAATAAAGCCCACCCATAGGCCACATGAACTGGTGAGTAAAGGAACAACCAGAAGTACGGTAAGGAAGGGTCCGAGGACTACCAAGTAAGAAGAACAATAAAGTGTTTGATTGTTCAGTTAGTACTAATGAATCTTGAGTAAATAATTCACTACCTTCCCTCTCATTTATCCTAAACATTCTAACAATTGGTATCAGAGGACCCGTGCTTATAAAGAGAAGTTTAAAGGTACTTAAAGATAAAGATCATGACTCAGAAAAGGGAGGTACCAATGTTGATCAAGGAGAACTTTCCTGCATAGAAAATTTTGATGCAGCTATACATATCTAGTATTAATGATGTTGCAATAAAATTTGTAGACAATGAATATGTAAAGATAACAATTGTTCCTCTGACTACTCAAAAACTAAAAGAAAAGAAATAACACAATCAAGCAATGTTGGAGATTGCTTCATCCCTAAGATATGTTGAGTTTGATGATATAAAAGAATGTTATAGTACAAAGTAGATGTGGGACAAAATGAAGACCATATATGGAGGAGATGAAAATGTCTTAAGAGCCAAATCAGAGAGCCTAAGAGGTAAATTTCATGAAATGAGAATGATGGAAGGTGAGAACATAATACAATATCGTATAAGATTCAAGGAAGTTGTCAATGCTATTCAAGGTGCAAATGGAGAGATTAAAGATGAAATAGTGATAACAAAGGTATTGAGAGTTCTTTACTTCCTATGTATGCCATTAGGGTTTTTGTAATATAAGAGCTTAGATGTGCTCTAGGTAAAATTTTCACTTTGGAAGGTGTAATTGGTAGACTTATTATTTTTGAGATGTCTAATTTTGATAACTACACACTTGCTACCATTGAATTTTATTTTAAGTCACAATTATTTCTTAGCAAAATAAAAGGAAAACATGTGAAGAGTGATAGTGACACTTTTGATGATGAGTTTGATGAACTTGAAGCACTTACTTCAAAAATATTTGGAAGAGGTAGAAGTAAATACAAAGGTAAATTACCTATAAAAAAAAATCATGAAACAAGGTTGGTCATATATCTGCAAGGTGTCCTTATAGAGAAGACAAGGATGAGAGAAAGGAAAGCAAGTACAAAGGAAGGGGAGATTACTGAGACTACCAGAATAACAAGGATGACAAAGGTAATAAATCTTGTTATATTTCTAAAGAAGAAACTAACGCTGAATCTAAAAGTAATGATAATGAAGTTGTCTACGTTTCTATGAAAGAAGATTCTGATGAAGATAAGAAAATTTCTTTAATGTCATATGTTAGCAAAAGTGACAGATGGATAATGTATAGTGGTTTCTTTAACCATTTGACTAGTAGTGATAGAAATAAATTTGAGGACATTGGACCATACAAGGGTGGTTGTATTAAATTTGGTAATCGTATTCCATGACGTGTTGTGAAAGCTAAAGGTACAACTCAATTAACTGAAAAAATTAAGTGTGACAATGCTTACTAGTTTGAAGGACTTAACTAAAATATATTGAGTGTTTCATAGTTTAAAAAAATTAGGGTACAAAGTTAAATTCTATCACAAAAATGCCAAAATATTTGATGATAATGGAAAGATGATTGGAAGTTGTCTAATCAATATAACACATTTTTAGTTATAGGATTGGACATCCCTTACTACCAAAATACTATATTGATTCTCATTAAATGTTAATCTGGGAGTGTGAACTTGAGATGATGTCTGCAAAGTATGTGCTCTATTTTTTGCTAAAAGTCACTACTACCTTGAATGAAATAACCATTAAGGAAATCTAGTTTATCCAAAGGAAAGACAACTATCAAGTACTTGGAAGGAAATTCTAATTATTTAACCATACATCTATGCACCTACTGCTATAGGAACAGTGACTGGTTCTGTTTCCAGTGGCTGCAGGAACAACAGTTTGAATCTTAACTTAGAAAATTGTGTCTAACTCTTACTTATTAAAGTAAACTCCACCTTCTGTGTGGGCCCCCACAAAAGAATGAAGGAAAGATAAGATCAGATAAAAGTGTAGAAACTCAGCAAAGTCATGTATTCATTCAAATATGTAGTATTACAATAACTTGGGAAAAACAACAAGATATCTATCAACTCTATCTATCTACTCACTACTTAACCTCATAGATATAGACAAGGTCTTATTTAAAAGGAAGGAAAAACAACAAACTCATATAATTACAACTTCCTCATGAAGTAAAGTCAATTACAACTTAAGGCTGCAAGCATGCAATTGTAAAGACATTTGTTATCCCTTAAATTCCCCACAAATATAGATCATAGAAAATGCTAGATCTGCTCTTTTATTTGACTTTAAATAGCTTCTAGGAATCCAGGTATCGTGCTTGCATGTTTAACCAATCTCTTTGATGCTTGCTTCCTTGCTCAGTCGCTTTATTAGGTCCCGCTTTTTTATTCATTAAAACAGGTCCCTTCTAACTTTGCAGCCAAGTCTTCCAGCTGCAACGGTGTAATAATGCTTCTCTTTAATACCATCAATGCCTTAGCACTATTCCTTTGTAGTTTGTTTTTTATTAACTCCCACTCAGCTTGTATTCCTATGATCAACATTTAATACACACAAGACTTCTCACAAACATTTATTGACATTTATTAGTTTATAAAGAAAAGGCATTAATTATTCAACTAACAATTTTTGCAATCTCTTTAGCTGCAGGAAGATCTACCCATATCAAACATTCATGAAGAAAGATTTTTACCACAAAATGAACCCCTTTTTAGATATAACTCTAATTATCATTTTTATGCCCTATGTCCATACTTTATACATCAAAAGTTCAAAATATTTATACTAAAAGATGATAAAGTTCAGTATGTTATAGACAAATGTTCACAAAAATGGCCAATAAGACTTCTATTTCTTCATGTCATCATTTTTTCCCCCAACCGTCCTAAGGCTGGTCCCTTTAGCATCTATAGGTTTTTGATCCTCATCTGCAGCCTAAGATCATTAGTGACTTTCTCCCCTGATTCATGAGCTCTGTGATTAAAATATCCATAATTTTGTTTCAACCTTTCCCATTTCTGTTCTTCAACAATCATGTTATATTCAGAAAATGAATCATACTTTCCAAGCATAGGATGCAAGAGTATTGGAGGTTGGAAATGAAGAGGTAACCAATAATTTTTTTGACTTCCACCTAACATCATATACCTAGGCATCCTATTGATGGCCAACTCCAAATTTTGAGGAGAGTGCAACTCCCTTGTTTTCAGATCTTCTGGCAATCAGATCCATCTTTGAAGGGAGGCTTGTATAGCATCAAGATCATTTGCAGAACAATGTTGCTCCCAATCCAGAAATGCCTATTCGTGGATAGGGTGAATTTTGGTAGTAGCACTTTGATTATTGTTAATAGAAAGCCAATCGAAGAATACTCTATGAGTGTTCTGCACCTCTAGCCGAATTTGCAATGGTTCAAACATTTACTTTTCCCTATAAGGGGTAGCCTAGTTCTCTCAACTAATCTCATTCCGCATCGATGACATAACTACCCTAAACTATACATCTTCCACATATAACAATAAATTCCAATCTTTATCATCTCGAACAACAAGATTATGAACATATAACTCATAGAGGAGATTCTGCAAAGCCATTGGAATTGATTTGAATGCTGCATAGAATTCTTGGGGAGTGTGCAAGGAAGGGTTCAACCCCTGAGTAATTCAAGACAATTGAAAATTAATCATTTTCTCCTTTAGGAACAATGTGTAAACTAGAGATGGTGACCTACAATTTACAAGCTTTGGAATGAGCTTTCTAATCTTCATGACACGTTGCTACAGGACCGTAATTTCACTATCCTTCTCTTCAATTTTTTGTGCTTGTTCCCTGATAGTTCTAAGCAATTTCTTCCTTTCTAGGTCCCAATTTTCTTTTTCCCATTGAAACTGTTGGTACAAACTAAAGCTGGTTGTTAACAAAGTAGAAATGTTAGGTGGTGTATGACGATGGACAATAGGTCTATAATCTTCAAGGTGGTGCTCAGGATGATGGTGGTCAGTAGTTTTGTTGTCCTGAGAATATTGACATTCAAAAAAGCTATTATTTTGACAGGCAACAGTGTTATCAACTTTTTCTGAAGGGACAATGACTGCAGGATAGGGTTGTTTTAACTTGAAATGTTTCAACAATTTCTTGAACCATTTCTTGTGCAACAAATGGATATTCCTTTGGTGGTAGATTATTAGTTTCCTCTACTGGCTATTCAAACTTGGACACTATTTCCTCTTAGGACTCCATGTCACTATCAACATTAATAGGGCTATTTGGCTTTGTGAGAATTTCCTCAAGATCATTTTCATGTTCAAGAGTAGGTGATGTGTGCTCTGGTGGCTGTGCAGGTGTGGGTACTAGAGTTTCAACATCAATAGGTGGTATAAGAGGCTCAGCAGGGGGTGCAGGAGGTTTAGTTCTCAAATTTACCCAAGACATTCTAGTGACTCATCATGGGGTAGAAATTGGGCTAGAAATTGGTTTGTTGCCCTTATCGACAAATTTCTCTTTATTTGGGTTGAGTGCAAGTTCTTGTGATACTGTAGATACTTCCTCTGAACCTTCCTCTATGGCAAGTATGTGTGATTTTCTCTTTCTAGAAGTTGAGGCTTCTGCGGGCAGAGTTTTCCTTATTGCAATTTTAGGTACAGAGGCAAAAGCCAAAGCTTCTTGAGCCATTCTATATACTACTTTCCTAACTCCTACAACAGTTTTCTCTCTTGTCCCCATTCCTTTCCCTTTAGATCCACCCCTTTTAGGTCCCTATGTCCTTAGTTTTACAAAATCCTCCCATGTTCCCAAGTGCTACCTAGTCAACTCCCTTTCAATTATAACCCTAATTAAGCAATGGTGGGATACTATCTAAGTTTTGCCTTGCTATACATAGGTAGCTTGCCTTTTGATAATATTATAAAGGAAACTCGAGAGATTTACAGGACAATCACCATGCCACAAACCACTTAAAATTTTGAAATGAACAGCATGCAAATAGGAATACCTTCCTTCACAGGTAAAATATCTTATGATAAATTCAGCAAGGTGGATGAATTGCAGAGGGAGAGATAATCATAACGTACATTTCTTTTTGTTTTCCTCCAGCCAAGGATCTCCAGGTACTAAGAATTGCTCTTTTGCTTATCATGCATCCATGTCCTCTATCCAACATTCTCCATTTGTGGGAAAACTAGAAACTTCTACCACCACTTCTTCAATGAATTCTATCTGAATGCCTTTAACAGTTGCATATCCATCCCTTAATGTATTATGAAATTGGAGCACAACTTCTTGATCAAACTTCTTCATACTGAGATAGTAAGCCAACCAACCTCATTGTTGAAACAAACTACATGTTGTTGGGTCTACCAGTAAGACTCTGTGGTCTGTTGGTTCATGTCGCTAAGGTTCTCCACCCATATTTTTTGAAAAAAAAAATGCTATTATAGGAAAATTCACTACAAGTAATTTTGAGAGTATGGGTGGAGATGGCTACAGGGGTTTCAACAAAGGGAAATTTTTTTAAAAAGAAATACTTCAATACTTTCCAAACATCACATCGTTTAGTACTTCATGATGACATTTTAATCACCAAACCATAATGAGGATAAAGATCATGCTCAAAAACATACACCATATTAATGAGGGGTTATGTGAAATCATGATTTAATGGTTAGCCTTCTTTACATTATTTAACACATTTTGGAAGTACAAAGGAGCACCAGCTCATTACTAAAATGACCCTTCCTCGTACATCCTACATGCCAAATTAAGATTTCCTTAATTTGTATTCATGATTTCTTTTTTTCCCTCCCCCTACCCTAGTAGAGACTGGGTCCCCATGGAAGAATGAAGGAAAGATAAGCTCAGATAAAAGTGTAGAAACTTAGCAAAGTCATGTATTCATTCAAATATGCAGTATTAAAATAACTTGGGAAAAACAACAAGATGTCTATCAACTCTATCTATCTACTCACTACTTAACCACATAGATACAGACGATGTCTTATTTAAAAAGAAGGAAAAACAACAAACTCCTATAATTGCAACTTCCTCATGAAGGAAAGTTAGTTACAACTTAAGGCTACAAGCATGCAATTGTAAAGACATTAGTTATCCCTTAAATTCTCCACAAATATAGAACATAGAAAATGCTAGATCTACTCTTTTATCTGACTTTGAATAGCTTCCAAGAATCTAGGTATCATGCTTTCATGTTTAACCGATCACTTTGATGCTCGCTTCCTTGCTTAGCCGCTTTATCAGGGCCTGCTTTGTTATTCATTAAAATAGGTCCCTTCTGACTTTGCTGCCAAGTCTTCTAGCTACAATGGTGTCATAACACTTCTCTTTAATACCATCAATACCTTAGTGCTATTCCTTCGTAGTTTGTTTTTTATTAACTCCTACTCAGCTTGTATTCTTGCGATCAATATTTAATACACATAAGACTTCCTGCAAACATTTATTGACATTTATTAGTTTATAAAGAAAAGGCATTAATTATTCAACTAATAGTTTTTGCAATCTCTTTAGCTGCAGGAAGATCTACCCATATCAAACATTCATGAAGAAAGATTTTTACCACAAAATGAACCCCTTTTTAGATATAACTCTGATTATAATTTTTATGCCCTATCTCCATACTTTATACATCAAAAGCTCAAAACATTTATACTAAAAGATGATAAAGTTCAGTATGTTATAGACAAATTCTCACAAAAATGGCCAATAAGACTTATATTTCTTCATGTCATCAAAAGTGGTGATTAGATAAGAGGTAACTTGTTCTATCTATGTTTATCTAATGAGACATGTTTTTTTGCACAACAAGAAGATGTTTGATTATTGCACAAAAAGTTATTTCATGTAAAATTTGATAATTTTGTAAACATTAGTAAAATGAAAAAAGTAAGAAGGTTGCCAAAACTAAAGAATCCTAACAATGCTATATGTAAAAAATGTCAATTGGGAAAAATGATGAAGTCAAGTTTCAAGAGAAAAATATACACATCTAATGATATTTTGGAGTTGGTTCATACTAGCCTATGTGGACTTATTAATGTTCAAAGATATTATGGAGATAAGTATTTCATTCTTTTTGTTGATGATTACTCTAGGGTGATGACTATGATGTTTCTCAAAGGAAAATCTAATGCATTTTAGTTATTTAAGTGGTATTTGGCCAAAGTTGAAAAATAAACAAGAAAGAGTTTGAACTGTTTGAGATATGACATAGGTGGTGAATTCATTTCCAATTCAATTTCAACACATACTGCAATGATAGAGGAATTAAAAGATAGGTGTTAGCACCAAGGACACATCCTTAGAATGGGATAGCTAAAAAGAGAAACAAATCAATAATGGATAGTGCTAGAACATTTGTGATGGAGAAGAATGTATCTTAGGAATATTGGAGAGAAGCTATCAATATTGTTGTCTATATCTTAAATAGAGTACAAGTGAAGAAATAAAGAAATGATGTTGAATGTAAGGAAGAAATTGAAGATTACATTACATTCATATATATGGATGACATTGCTCCCAGCACTCCTAATGAACAAGAAAACAAAGTTGTAGTTTCCTAGTAGACAAGGAATTCCAAGGTGCAATAGTAGGTTATTAAGCAGCAGATAGTGGGTACCGAGCAATAGGCAGAAGATGTTGAATCACAGATAGATAATGTCAACCATTATGTAGACAATGCCAATCATGTAGAACCTAAACCAGAACCTAAACAAGAAAGAGATAATGAGCCAACGACTATTTTTCAAGATGAGCCTATTGAAGAATAGAGAAGGAGACCACCTCTGCTAGCTAAGTATTTAAGAAGACCTCATAAACCTAAACAAATTGTTGGAGATGTAGAATCTAGTCTTATGAAAAGAAAGAGACTTAGAAGTGATACATGCTCACTTTATGAATTTGAGCCCAAATCAATGAAGGATGCTCTAGATAATGAAGCTTGGATCCAAGCAATGAATGTAGAAATTGAACCAATTGAGAAGAACAACAATTGGACCCTAGTACCTAGACCAAAGAAAGAAAGAAAAGTTACTAGAAAAGAATGGAGTTTCAGGAATAAGCTTAATGAAATCGATGAAGTTACAATGAACAAGGCTAGATTGGTATGTAAAGGAAATTATCAAGAAGAATGAGTTGACTATGGAGAAACTTTTTCTCTTGTAGCAAGAATAGGAGTTAGAACTCTTCTTGCATATTCAACCTACAAAAACTTTAAGGTATATCAAATGGATGTCAAATCACATTTCTAAGTGGTATGCTTGAGGAAGAAGTGTACATAGAACAACCAAAGGATTTGTGGACCTAGAAAAGAAGAATATGGTTTGTAAATCAAACAAAGCTCTATATGGATTGAAATAGGCTCCAAGAACATGGTATGAAAGACTAGACAATTACTTTTTGAAGATTGGTTTTGAAAGGACAAATGATAATAATAGTCCATACTTTTATACTATTAAGAACAATGAGGTACTACTATCTAAAATCTTTTTTGATGATATTATATTTGGAGGAAAGGTAGAATTATGCAAATCATTTACTAATAAAATGAAGAAAGAATTTGAAATGTCAATGTTTGATGAAATCAAATCCTTTGTTAGTTTACAATTATATCAAATAAAATTTGGTATCTTCATTACTCAGTCCAAATATATCAAGGAGATAGTAAAAAAAATTGGAATGGAAGAATCAAGATCAGTGAGAACAACTATGTCTATAGGACATAAGCTATCTAAATGTGATGAATCTATAGATGTGAACCAAACACTATAGGTCAATGATTGGAAAATTGCAATATGTTGTTTATAGTAGACCTTATATTGCATTAGTTGTTGGGATAGTTGTTAGATTTTCAAAAAATACTAAGGAAAATCACATGATGTTAGTGAAAATGATATTGAGATATCTGAAAGGTACAAAATATTATGGATTGTATTAAAAGAAGAGATATAGATTTGAACTGAAGGTATTCACTAACTCTGATTGGGCAGGGAATATTGATGACAGAAAAAGTACTAGTGAAGGTACATTCCTCCTAGGAAAGAGATCGGTGTCATGGACAAGAAAGAAAGAAAATTGTATTTCCCAATCAACAACCAAGGCTAAGTATGTGGCAACTACAGTGAACTAATCAAACATTATGTGGACCAAGGAATTACTAAAAGGAATGAAGGAGGAAATTACAAACTTAGTGGTTATCTATTGTGATAACACAACTGTATCAACATATCAAAGTGTCTTGTGATGCACACAAAAACTAAGCACATTTCTATCAAGTATCACTACTTGATAAAACTAGTTCAAGATAAAGAAGAAAAATTAGAATATGTACACACCAAAGAACAAATTGCTGACATATTCACTAAATCCTTACCTAAAGATGCTCATAAATATCTTAGAGGTAAATTGGGGGTGATTCTCCTAAGAAAATCTACTTAAGCTACAAAGAGGAATTGCTTTAAATGTGCTGATTAGAATACCTTACACATTGATGCATATTGTTCTACTTTAGGAGGTGCCTAAATTAGTCAAGTGAAGTAAAGAATAAAAATAGAAAAACCAAAAGTAGTCATATAAACATGATAGAATTTACCCCTAACATGTAGTTACCTACATAATCAAGATGTATGAAGGAAATGAAGCTAATAGAGCTAATGTCTTTGGCATTTTTGTCAAAGAGGGAGATTATGTATGATAGATATAAGAGGGAGAGATTTAAGTCAAATGCTAGAGGGAGAGTATGTATACAAGATATAAGAGGAAGTTTGAACTCAAAAATTAGAGGGATTTTTTGAAATCACTCATGGGAGTGAAATGTTTTGGATTGCATGGTATCAAAGAGGGAGATTGTATTCATAACATATTTGAGGTGTAAGGTGTTTCCATCAATACCAAAGAGGGGGATTATTGGAAACTATAATTAAAAAAATTGCTATGTTGTCATTAATGTCAAATCTACTGATCAGACATGTTGTTATCTAATCTAAATGTCACAACTATTTGGTTGATCAAGAGGATGTGAGAAGTTTCTCATAACAAAATCACCTAGAGAAAGGTTGAGTTATGAAAAGGAAGCTATAATGGATGTTTGATTAGTTATACTTAGACAAGATAATTTGATTGCTTAAATTATGAAGACATGAGAAAAGATTGCATAATTTTGATCAAGTAATACATCAAAAGATTAAGGAACTTAAAGTTTATGTCGAGTGATGCTAGTGTCAACTAAGCCATAGTAAGTGTCGAGAAAATTTTAGTGTTGATTAAGCATTAGTATCGACTAACCAAATAGTTTGGATGCTAAGTTAAAAGCTTTATAGTAACCAAGTAAATAAGTGATGACCAAGTATTAGAACTTAGTGTGGGTTGAGCAACAATAATTTGAATGAGTATGATAAATCATGATTTCCAACTGGAATAATTAATTTCTTGGGATATGGAAAGTGTGTTGAAGATAGTTAGATCATTTAATTCAAGGTGAGAATTAGGTAAGATGCATAATGAACAAATTGGATGAGAAGTTTATAGATAAGAAAGAGATGGAAAAAATGGTGATTAGATACAATGAATCTATTGGATTAGATCACAAACCCTAAGATCTATGGTGATTATGAGAAATAGAAAAGAACTAGAATTACCTATTTAAGGAAGCACTTAGATGGACTTTAGAGAGAAGAGGCATGCACGAATGAGATGATGCAAAGAAGAGAATAGACTAGAGAGGTTGTGTGTTTGAGGGATTTCTAGTGAGATGGAAATAGCTATTGAGGTTGATAAGATAATATAAGTAGAAGGCTTAATTTTTTTAGGAAGAGAAGGGTGAATGCTTGAAGGATTGCCAAGAAAATCAAGGATAGAGGTGACAAGAAAGGCTTATCAAAGAATCAATACATGAACTAAATAGAGATCTAAAACTACAAACTGAGTTGTAATCATACAGATCAAACCCTGTCATTTTCTTTCTAATCATTGTAAACAATTTGTATTGAAATCCTTTAATCAAAGGTTGACCTAATAGTCATCATAGACTTGATAGTCTACATAAATCCTTTAAAAAGTTGACATTCTAGTAGAATATTCTAAATTCCTCTAACTAGGCCACTCCTAATAGGGTAATTAAATCCTTTAACTAGGTCACATTTAATAGTTTTTATAGTAACTTTTAAAATGGTTGGCTCCTAATAGAGGTCACTTCAAAAGAGTGAAAAAGTGGTGACATGTTGCTAGTTGTTTTTCCCAAATTGGGTTTCCACATTAAATCCTATTGTCAAACTTATGTTGAATGTTTTTTATGGTATTTTATATTTCAAATGTTTACATTTAGAAAGTCTACTATATTAGGATGGTGAACTACTAGTTAATATTGTTATTCAAATTACAGTAGAGACTAAGTTACAACATGATAAGCATAATACTAAAGTGTCTATTTGTTTGATTTTTCAATAGTACTAATGGATGTTGAGTAGCTTATTCACCCCTCCACCCTCTCAATTATTATAAACATTCTAACAAATAGGATGGAGGGACATGAGGGAAATGAGGGATTTTGTTTTTGTAAATTGAACCCTTAGGATGTGATGGATGAATTGGTGGGATTTTGGAAATTTTGTAGGATTTTTCTAGGATTTTTGGATAGGTTTCAAGATAGTATAAGGATGTAGGATAGGTTCTTATAAAATAATGATAGGATTGACGCTGAAAGGATAAAAATGAACTCTTTTGGGGGTTTCCTTTTTATGAATGAGGGGATGAGATGGAATTCATTTGAAGCTTGAGCATGGGACTCTCCATAAAGAGAACCACCATGTAGTGGGGCACTTATTTTAATATATAAATATTGGTGATTTGCCAAGGTTACCAAGAACATCGAGGCCTATTCATCATTTTTGCATAGAACTAACTCAAAAAAAACATGCAAGGATTATCCTAACATCACACATGAAACCCAATAGGAATCAGAGTGAAATGACACTTCGTAACCCACAAACAAAATTTATTTCTCAAGTTCACCATATAACCATAAATGATCATATGTTTGGATATGGAAGCATTATACCTAACTAACTCATAGGAAGAAAAAAAATGAAATACAGATCAAGACATTGATCATTGATTTCCCCATTTATAGCACACCATGATATGAATGATCATGGTGACCTTGAGGATGGGATAACCAAATTGCCTGAAAAAGATAATCAAGAACCAAAATTAAAATCCAACATAAAAGGAAAGAGTAAATAGATAAAATTAATCTTGTGCCGAAGAGATTGGTAGGACTTCATACTGACAGACCAGTCTGATGAGAGGAAATATGTATCCTGCAAGGACTTATTGGTACAACTAGCATCTAGATTTAGTAGCAACTAAAACTTATAAAGACAATACTTTAATGACATAGGATCTTGCATAAGGAATTTTTGAACCATGAAGTGGGAAGAGCTAGAAGACCTGATCTAACATGAATAGACATGAGATTGGACTATGTATAATGGGGTTGACTAAAGACTAATGAGTTGATGATTAAGGACTAACAATGGATGACTTGATGACTAGTGACTAATATAGGGGGATAACATGTACAATGAAATTTAATGAGATATTTACAATGATGACATAGTATAGGAGCTATGTACAAGGGATGGTGTGGATATGTTTGTGTTATGTACATGGGATGGATTTATATAGTACATATTTTGAGAGTGAAGGATAGTGTGATAGAGTTGTTGATAGAGTACATGAGATATGTTACATTTGGATGAATTTATAGTACATGTCAAGATCTTGGATGGTATCATACATGGTGGAGCTATAGTGCATATGGATCATGATAGAGTACAATGTTTTTCAATTTTCTACAAGTATAGCATTTGGTACAAATGTTTTGAACATGTGATTTTGGAATAGCTTGGGGCTATAGGTAAGTGGATGATTGGATTGACTAAGAGGGTGAGAGGATGTGGACTTCTAATAGATTATGGGAAGACCAAGTATACATGGTGCTTGTTGGTAGGTTTTCACCATAGTACCTATCTAAGGTGCTTGAATTGACACATTTTCACCATTAGATTTTCTATTTTTTTGTTTCAACAAGTGCTTGAATTGCCAAGTTTTCACCATGATGTAGATCTTTTTTAGGATTTTAAAGATTTATTTTTTTTATTTTTCATGATGAGTATAATACTCTAAGGGGATCTAGCATAGAACTTCTTGAAGTGAATGATGTTGGTGGGATCAATCAGAGTGTCATCTTCTAGTGTTAATAGTTGATATCATCTTGAGCCAGAAGATGTTGTGATAATATATGAACCAAGCCATGTGAGCTCATTCTTTCCCTTCTTTTCTTGATCTTTTTGGATTTTTATGTTTTCCTTGAGAAACATGTCACCTACTTGAAATTTTTTTGGGTGAAACTTTTTTTTGAAGTTGCACTTGAGTCAATTTTGATAGGCTGTGAGCTGGTTGTATGCATGTTTCCTTCTTTTATCTAGTAGATCATGTTGTGTGAGTCTAGCAACTCTTTAGTTCTCATCTAATATTTTTCCTCATAAATATATATGCAAAGATGAGAATTCAACCTCAATAGGTAGAGCTTCTTTGGCACCATAGACCAAGGAGTATGGAGTTGTGCCTCTGGATGTGAAAAATGAGATTTGATAAGCCCATAAGGCTAAGTCGATTTATAGATACCAATCGTGGGAAAAATAATTAACCACTTTCTTGATGATTTTGAGTAGATTTTTGTTATTTCCCTCAAGCTAGCCATTACCTTGTGGAAAGTATAGGCTAGAGAAATGATGATGAATGTAGAGTGAGGTGTACAAATCTTCCATATTGAGGTTTTCAAAGTTACCTCAATTATCTTTAAAAATGGTAGAAGGGGTACCAAAGTGGTATATAATATGCTAGAGGATGAAATTAGATACTTGAATTCCTATGGAAGTGATAAGTAAGACTACCTCAACCCACTTGGTGAAATAATTTGTAATAGTGACTATCCATTTATGGCCTTCTAAATATAGGGTTGTAATGATATCGACAAGGTCAAACCCATAGTATCCAAATGAACATGGTGGTGCAATAGGTTGGAGATCTTATGCCAGAACTTGTATCAAATTTGTATCTTGCTAATGGGAAGACACCTTTTGAAAAATTCACAAGCATCATGTTCAATAGTAGGCCACTAGTATCCCACTCTCAAGATTTGTCTTGTTAGGACTATATTGCTTGTGTGAGAACCACAAAGTTTAGAATGTACCTCTTTTAATGGCATGGTGGCCTCACATTGGTCTAAACACCTAGAGAGAGTATTTTAATAAGCTTGAAAATATAGGGTGTTGGCTATGATAGTGTAGCGGGATGCAAATGAGGTTTTGGCATTGGTTTCAAGTGAGGTGAGGAGATATGATACCATTTTTAAGATAAGTATGAATTTTGTGGTACCACAGGGATTGCGGACCAACCAAGATGTATACTCATGTTGATTTTTCATTCCTATGTGTAGGCTCATGTAGCTACTCAACTAAGAACTCATATTTTTTAACTTCCTAAGGAATTTCTAAGAGTGGATGGATGGTGGCCATTGCATCTGTAGTGTTTTTTTGTAACCTTGGTACCTTCATGAATTGGATCTTGATGAAATATTGCTTTAATTGTTCAACCTTCTTTGTAGGGTAGTAGCTTATCATCCTTTGTTTCATATTCACTAAGCACTTGTTTGATAATTGATTAAAAGTCTCTAAAGACCTATAGCTCTGTTATGTTCCATTCAACTACTATCTTGAGCTTTGCAATTAGAGATTCATACTCTGAGATGTTATGTGTGCATTGGAATTGTAGCTTGTGGAATATATTCATCTTGAGGGGTAACCAATAATATCCATGGTCCAAGCCCATGGGAGGTATAGTATCCATAAAAGTATAGCTTCCACAATGGTTGTTCTTCTATTATGCAGATATTTTTATCTATGAAGTCCATAACTAGAGCATAAGCATCAACTACTGGTGCATCTGCCAAGTCATCTACCATATCATGTCCCTTCATTACCTTTCTATCGATATATTGGATGTCAAATTTGCTAAGGAGCATTACCCATTTTGCTAGGTATCCTATGAGTGTTGTGCATGATAGCATGTATTTTAAAGGGTCAATCTTGGAGGTGAGTTACACAGTATGACTCAATATGTAATAGCAGAGCTTTTGAGTGATGAAATTCATAGCCAAACAAGCTTTTTCCATAGGAGTGTAATTAAGATCATAGCCAACTATAGTGTGACTGATGTAGTGGATGACTCATTCTTATCTTTTGCCATCAGGTTGTGTGAGAAGGGTGCCTAATATTGTTGGAGTAGTTGTTATGTATCATCTTAAAATGGAAGCACTTCCATGTTAATAGTGTTTAGCCCTTTGATTAATTGTTCTAGGGTCATGTCAAGCACCTTGAATGGGTCTTTGCATGGATCTAGTAGTTTTCCCGTTGTTCTACGTCACTCTCATTATTTCTAGTCTCTTTCTGACAAATTTCTCTATGAAATTGAGGACTTTGACTTTTTGGTCAAGGATGACCTAGTGGTTCAAGGTCAACCACAACCCTAACCTAGGTCAAGGATGACCTAAACCCCAACCTTGGGTAGGGTTGACCTCATCCCTGACCCTAGGTCTTGTTTTCAATTTTTATGAGTTTTGGAATCTTGAGCTTCAGAAAGTTTCTTTTCCCACTTTTTGAGTTGGTTGTTTAAGGTTTCAAAATGGTATACTCTTAAATTACATGTAATCTAGGTATATTCCTAGTGGTTAAGGTTAAATGGGATTTAATGCCCATATGTCATCCTTCGAGAGGAGTTAGTGCCTTAGATCATTATATAAGGAATCCTTCTCCTCTCATTTTATCTAACTAACTTAAGAAGGCATACAAAGAAACATTTTGATATTGGATTATCTATGAATAACTACTATCTATGTGAAACTACCTACTTTTCAAGTGAGCAAGCATTCGATTATTCAAGTATTCAAGTTCTCCATTGAAGATCAAGGATTGAAGAATTCAATATTTTGAAAGTATTTGGTTTAAACATTCAAGATTAATAATGTAAACCCTAGATCTATCCATCATGGTGGTTTGATCTTCCTTTCCTTTGTTCATCTTCAAGATCTATTCATTCTACTCTCAAGGTGGATTCTAAGAATACAATCATGGAGGTTTTGATTTACATTTGTTAATGTTATGTTCAAGCTTTCATATCTATATACTTGTTTATATTTCAAATCCAACTTCATATCTTATTGAGTATCATAGCTCCATTGTTAGATTTACTTCTACAAGTTGCTAGCATTATGTATTTTAATTCTATTATTAAGGTTGATTCCAAACTAGGCTTTGACCAAGGCAAACCCCTCATCCAAAAATAGAACCATTTTTTTTGCAAATATAGGTGTGGAACAACAAATTGAAGAGAATATTTGGATACCCTTTTTGTCAAACTTGAGAGATCCATGAACAAAAAATTTGTGAGATTAGTATAGATCAAAGTTGACTTTTTGGGGTACAATTGTGCCCCGAGTTAAGATTGTGCCCCACTATCAGGGTCAAGGTCGACCTCCCTTCAAAAAGACAAAATATTTCTTGGTTTTCTTCATCTTCATTTCCAATTTGCAACAAGTTGCAAAGATCCCCAAAACTATATACAGACATCAAAAAACAACACTTTCCATATTCAAGGTTAGTATTTGTCTTTTATTTATTTCAAGATTTAAGCACATACTCCTCATAATAGAAATACCATTAAACCTCATTTCTCCCTAGTCTTCATCACATGATCCATTATTTGAATCATTCCTTTTGGACATTAGGGTTAAGAAAGGAAACCTTATTTTCTTTCTATTCATTTTGGTGAACCCGACATGCTTACCCTATATCTTTTGTGGAATTAGATGCCCTATCATTTTTTTTGGTGTTATATTTCAATCCATATGTGTTAGGTCTTTTCTTACATTAAGATTAGATTTAGTTTATGCTGTTGCATTTTAATTTAGAAATACAAAAAATCTATATATTCCATAAAATACAAAAATGTTTCTTGCATTTCATTTACTATGAATATTACAAAGATTCTTTGGGATGTGGTTATGTTGCTTATTACCCTTTGTTTAGCATCTCTTTACCATAATTATGATTTTTATGAAAGTATCATTCATTTTATTATGTTCATGATCTTTCATTTTATTCTTGCTTATTATTTTGTAAATTTAGTTGATACTAGTCTTTCTATATTTAAAACTTTCATTAAAGATTCATGTTATTGTTCTTTTGGATTATATGAAGGATTTGGTAAATGATACACCATATCCTAATCTTCCTAATCTAAATCCTATTATTCCTAATCTAATGCCTAATTCTCCATATGTTAATCCTCATTCTTCTTATGATGGTATTCAAGCTATAGTTTAGGATATAGATGTGCAAACCTTCTTTGATTTACCTTCTCCTTTGATTCATGATGATATTAAAGAAAAGGGTAAAGAAACTTCTTCTAAACCTATTATTCCATCTTATAAAAAAAAAATTCATGAGCATGATAAATAATCATCTCCTATAGAATATTTACATGATATGTACACTACAAGATATATGGAGATCACTAAACAAGGTTATAAAGGTTTAGGTCTTGGAGTTAATGAGCATGGTGTTAAGTATCCCATTCATATATCCTCTAAACCATATTTTCATGGTGTTGGTTGTTCAAATCTCAAGTTAAGGAAGGTGATGTTAATCATCATCCTCCTCTTCATAAACTTCTCCCTACACCTACCTTAGATAGCTCTGATATTCTTCAAGAGGTGGCCAAACAAGTAAATGTTGAATTAATGAATTCCAAAAAAGAAATCTTTAAACCTATACCAAAAGATGCCTTATCCAAGTAAAAATTTCCTTTTCATTATTATAATATATATTTACTTGTTGATTGTAGACATTTTAAATTGTATGGTCATTAATGAGCTATTTTAGGAACTATATCTCATTCTCATGTAGTTTACAATTCCTTCATAATTTTGATATAGTGGATTCTTCTTTTGTTGATATAATATACATCTCTTCTCCTCTTGTCTTTGGACTAGGGGTAAGAGGTGTATTTTCATCTAGTTTCCTAGGATCCATTAAGTCTTTTATTGGGCTTAATAGGCATTCTTTCCTCCTATTTTTCTATGATTTTGTATTATGCTCTATTCCAAATGTCTTTTCCAAGACATTTGTTTTGTAAAGATATCCCTTGTCTTTCTAACTAGTGGGCAAGGTTTTTCCTTCTTTCTCTTCATCTAGGGGGTTTCTTTACTTAGCTTAGTGGTACTTATTTATATTGCAATATTATTTCTTCATACAGACTAATGTTTTGACTATGGATAATATTTTTATAAGAGGTTCTTGTCCTAGGTCATCACCTCGTCTTTATGTGGCAAATTCTATTCTTTATAAACTCTTACCCATGTTTTGGTGTTTGAGTTGTTTTCTGCATTCCAAAGATTTGTCTTCCTCTTCCTTGAAGGGGGCTTGATGATTGAATCTTTGTTCCCATTTGCTTTGAAAGCTAATATTTTATCTAAAAGAACTCCTCTATGGTGGGCATCTTGTTGATAAGATCTTTTTCTTTGAGGATCCTTTTTTTTTCCATAAGTGACATATCCTTTTCATGATTAGCTATACTCTTGAATGTAGGGGTCAATATCCCTTGTTAAGAATATGGTGTACATTATTGTTAATAGGATATCTCCTTACAATGTGAAGTAGGTATCCTCTTCTTCTTCCTTATCATGTCTAGTAGACATCCATGATAAGGAGGGGGACATATATAGGGTCTCCCTTGTATTATAATTTTTTATTATAGATGCTAAATCTTGGAACGTAACAGACATAAGTTGCTAAATTTTGAAGAGACACACATTTTCCAATTATATATATATGCTAAATCCTCTAAATGTAATGCACATAAGTTGCTAAATCCTAAAGAGACACACATTGCTAAATCCTCTAAGGGTAACACACATAAGTTGCTAAATCCTAAAGAGATACACACTTTTCATATTCTCAATATGTTAAATCTTTCAAACATAATGCACATAAGTTGTTGAATCCTGAGAAGACACGCATTTCATAGTCATAGTGATACAAGAAGGTGGATCTATGGGTTTTCCAATAGTTGTCAAAAGACACATTGACAAATTACAAGCATAGTTTATGGGTTAACTATCAGGTTTGTCCATCTTATTGGCTCTCCCTCTCTTTTGGTCATTCATGGTAAGGTGGGCATCCTATTGGGTGAGGTAATAACTTCTTCTTTTTCTCTCTTTTCCACTTTCATGCTAGTAGTAGTGAATCATGAAGCTATGTCATTTATAGTGTTTCTCTTGTCTTTCCTATACAATCAATTATGTTTTTATGATGGCTTTCAAAATATGACATTAGTATGAGAAATATTTCTTAGCAATGTTTCTTGTGCTAGTTGATTTGGGTTTTTTTTGTACTAACCCTTTCCTTTTATGTTGCTTTGTTTTTGTTTTTCTTGGTTTTTGCACCCTCGAACATGTATGTTGAGTTAGAATTCTTAGCTTGGGGGCTTATGTCTTTAGCTAACTATTATTTTATCTCATTATGCATCCACTTGGATCTCTTCTTTCTTCTCTTCCTTTACCAAGAGTTTGCATCAAGTCCATATTCTTGCTAAAGTGGGGGCTAAATTTATCATCTTAAAATGGAAGCATTTCCATGTTAAGAGTGTTTAGCCCTCTGAGTAAGCCATTTGGGGTCATTTAAAGAACCTTGAATGCGTCTTTGCATAGATCTGGTACTTTTCCCCTTGTTCTACTTCTCTCTCTATATTTCTAGTCTCATTCTAACAACCCACTTTGTGAAACTGAGGACTTTGACTTCTAGATCAAGGATGACTTGGTTAGTCCAAGTCAGCATTGACTCTAACCTAGGTTAAGGATGAGATCAACTCTGACCTAGGTCTATTTTTGTGTCAGAATGTTATACTCTTAAATTGCATTTAATCTAGATCTATTCCTAGGGGTTAAGATTAAATGGGGTTTAATGCTCCTATGTCGGCCTTCTCTAGGAGTTAGTGCCCTAGATCACTATATAAAGAAGCCTTCTCCTCTCATTTTGTATAACCTAAGAATGCATATGAAGACACATTATGATATTGGATGATCTATGAAAAAACTACTATATATGAGCAACTTCCTACTTTTCAAGTGAGAAAGCATTCTATCATTCAAGTATTCAAGTTCTCTATTTAAGATCAAGGATTGAAGCATTCAAGACACAACCTTTAAACCCTATATCTAGCCATCTTGGTGGTGTGATCTTCCTTTCCTTTTTTCATCTTCAAGATCTATTCATTCTTCTCTCAAAGTGGATTCTAAGTATACAATCATGGAGGTTTTGATTTACATTTGTTAATGTTATGTTCAAGATTTCATATCCATATACTTGTTTACATTTCAAAAACAATTGCATATCTATTGAGTATCATAGCTTCATTGTTAGATTTACTTCTACTACTTCCTAGCATTCTCTATTTTTAGTTCTATTATTAAGGTTGGTTCCAAACTAGGGCTAGACCAAGGCAAACCCCTCACCCAAACAACAAAACCATTTTTCTTGTAGATATAGGTGTGGAACAAAGAATTGAGGAGTAGATTTGGATACCCTTTTCATCAAGCTTGTGAGATCTACAAAAATAAATTTTGTCAGAGCAGTATAGGTCAAGGTCAACTTTTTAGGGTACAATTATGCTACAAGATAAGATTGTGCCCTACTATTAGGGTCAAGGTTGACCTCTATAAGAATTTGCCTAAGGGAAAAATTCACCTAGGAACTAAGAACTCAAAAACAAGAACAACTGTAGACTAAAAATGGATATGATCAATTAATCAAAGTATGTCTAAATACATTGCTCTATTTAGAATGTGATGTTCAAACACACTAGGAGTGCCTGTATATAAAGGCCTCTTAGGAAGCACCTAGAATGTCACTAGAAACAACCAGAAGATAAGACAACTAAGTACCTTATCTATCATTCTAGATGAATGGATAAGAATGACAAAGTATCATATGTGTGTAGAAGATTCCTGTGTTGTAGACAACATGTGCTTAAAAGAGGTGTGGACCCTTGTGATGTCAACATGACAACTCATAAGATTACACAAACTCCTAAGTGTCTCACAAATAAAATAATGCAAAATAACTAAATAATGCATTAACCTAAGTAAACTTAAGTGTAATAAGTAAATACTTATTTACACCGACACCCCCCCTGAAGTGCAACTTAGGGGAATGCCCTTAAGCTTATGAACTAGGATGCATAATGCATAATGAGTCCCAACTACTAGGCCATGTTAGGTTCCCATGTACATAATGAAGATGCAAATCTCTCATAAAGTGGGGAAAGAGGGAAAAACTCGCGAGAAAAACCCTCCCCCAAAAAGAGAGATAAAAGGGATGCATGGATGGATGGAGTAATCAAGACCCCCCCATTACGACATACATTCATGTATATACAAGAAAGAATGGAGAAGGACGAAACCTCCTATGAGGAAAAAGTCCCTCCCAAAAATGAGAAGGAGACAAGGTAGTCCCCCCCCCCCTTAAAAGTAGTATGCTGATCAATGAGAAGTGCTCTGATGTAGAAGCTGATCCATGATCTCTATATGATGTTCTACCCCTTTGGAAGACACAAAGGCAAGGGTACCTATGAGATGTGTCCCCTGGATGGAGAAGGAATCTTTATGATGATTGGTATGTCTAAAACTTGTTCAAAAGTCCCTGTGTCGATACTGATGATGGCTTCCTCCAAAATTGATGAAGAGAAGAGCAGATTGAACAAGGAAGGAGGTAGAACTTGTCTCAGAAAACCAACAGTCTTCTCAACTGATGAAGAGACCTCCTGCAGATGTTGTAAAGAAGAATCCACAATCACACCAATCTAGAAGGATTGATCATGTAGAGCATGGAGTTGAGGGTTAGAGTGGGCCCTTGCAACAATTGTAGAAGACTCCTCAGCAAAGAGAAGTGAGAAATCATCATAAAAGTCTCCCATATCTACTGTGTGTGACTCCAAGGATAGAACTAAAATGTTTGGCAAGAAATCATCGCCTGGAAGACTATGCGTACCCTACAGTGTTGAAGTACATGAATCTATCACTGCAGCAAAGGATGAAGTATCTACCTCAAATAGAAGATGAATGTCATCAAGAATATCTCCCACATCTTCTATGTGAGACTCCACGAACAACTGTGCAATGTCTGAAAGGAAGTCTTCACATGAAGGTAGAGTAGGAAGACATAAAGTATCATGTTGTACTGATTCCAAAGCATCTGTGGCTGAAATAGGATTAGTTGGAGCAATAGGAGTTGGAGGTGTGATCTCATCTGAAGAGGACTCAGCAGCAATTGGTGGAAGAAGATCTTCTGGGAATGGAGGAATAGATGGATCTCCATAATGCTCCCAAAAATACATCCATAAAATATATGGATTAGATGACTTAATTTTGAACGTCTTTTTTAGAACTTTATACTCCATATAGAGATAAAGAGTAGGAATAAGGAGGTCCACTTGATCAATAGTATACTCAAGATCAGGCACATATGGTAGTACATTGTGCTGAAAGAGATATCTGACCATAAGTTGACTCCATTCCTTATAGTTATCTGGTGTCAAGTAGATCAAATCTGACTCTTCCATGATGGACCAATGAAAGAAACCTCCAAAAAAGTCAAGGAATACCCCCTAAAAAAGATGATGTTGGCACTTGAAAGACACTTTCCCATTTAGGGCCTATTTTTGAAAGTAGTATTTCTGTCTACAAAACCTATAATGTGATTGTAGATTTGGAAAGTAGACAAACAAAATATTCACTTTTATAAAAAAAAAATGAAACCTGATTTGGAGTCCAGATGAGCCCGTACCAAGCATTTTAAGTGGCAAAATTCAAGATTTTGGAGTTGTAGAAAAATTCAGAAATAGAGATCTCAAACCACCTACACCAATGTGTAGATCATGAAATCCTACCCCAAAACAAAAAAATTGCTCACAAAAAGGAGTCTGTATGAGGAAGATATTGTTGTTTGAAAATCACTGCTGCTATTATTTTTTCTGAATCGCCGCTGCACCTCCAAAAAACAAATGGCTCTAGATTTTGCCTCAGATGTCCAATTTGGATGAAACAAAATCTGATCTGGGGGTTTTTGGACCTTCTAAATATGATGCAAATATCAGATTTGCACCCAAAAGCTTTAATATTCACTTGCAAAAAATCTCTCCTATGGCCCTATGGCCAAAAAATATCCAGAAAATAATGCAGATCTGAAAAAATAGCAGAGATGCAGATGAAAAAAATAGATCTAAGAATTAAATGTACAAATCTGAAATGATCATACCAATTTTACAAATTGGTCCTTCGGGTGCCATTTTGCAAAAAAAAAAAATTGCCTCACAATCAACTTTGGCCTAGGGTAGGCAACTTTGTAGCCAATTTTCATTGAATCAGCATTCTGGATGCCATGGCGAGGTTAGATCTAGTGCTGGACATCCCAATTTTTGCAACACTCTAAATTCAGGCCGAGGTGATGAGGCAAGCATGGTCTTGAATGGCTATATGATGAGAAAATCTCCAAGTTTCTCTAATACCATGTAAGAATTTGCCTAAGGGAAAAATTCACCTAGGAACTAAGAACTCAAACACAAGCACAACTATAGACCAAAATTGGATATGATCAATTAATCAGAGTATGTTTGAATACATTGCTCTATTTAGAATGTGATGTTCAAACACACTAGGAGTGCCTATATATAAAGGCCTCTTAGGAAGCACCTAGAATGTCACTAGAAACAACCAAAAGATAAGACAAATAAGCACCTTATCCATCATTCTAGATGAATGGATAAGAATGACAAAGTGTCATATGTGTGTAGAAGATTCCTATGTTTTAGACAACATGTGGTTAAAAGAGGTGTAGACCCTTGTGATGTCAACATGACAACTCACAAGAGTGCACAAACTCCTAAGTGTCTCACAAATAAAATAATGAAAAATAATTAAATAATGCATTAACCTAAGTAAACTTAAGTAAGTGTAATAAGTAAATACTTATTTACACCAACAACCTCCCTTCAAAAAGACAAAATATTTCTAGTTTTTCTCCATCTTAACATTTCTAGTCTAGAACAAGCTATAGAGATCCCTGAAACTATATATAGACATCATAAAACAACACTATCCAGATTCAAGTTTAGTATTTTTCTTTTATCTAGTTTAGGATTTAAGCACATACTCCTCATAATAGAAAGACTATTAAACCTTCTTTCTACCTATTCTCCATCACATGAACCATTTCTGCATTGATCACTTTCTTGTGTTTAATCAATTTGGATCATTCCTTTTGGAAATTAGGGTTAAGAAAGGAAACCTTATTTTCTTTCTATTCATGACTCAACATGTAACGACAAAGCTTCTAAGTGACAAAATTCATAGCCAAACAAGCTTTTTTCATAGAAGTGTAATTAAGCTCATAGCCATCTAAAATGTGATTGATGTAGTAGATGGCTCTTTCTTTTCCTTTGTCATCATGTTGTGCAAGAAGGGCTCCTAGAATTTATTGAGTAGTTATTATGTATAGTATCAATGGTCACTTGAAAACTAGAAGAACTAATATTGGTGGATTGGCTAGGTATTTCTTTATCTTTTCAAAGATATGTTGAAATATAGGGTCCCATTTGAAATTTTGGTCTTTCTTGAGTAGATGTGTGAATGGTTGACATTTATCTACTAGCTGTGAGATGAACTATATTACTAATTCCAATTTATCCTAGAGGGAATTAAGTTGTCACAATGTCTTAGGAGAAGGCATATCCATGACTGATTTGACCTTTTTAGGGTTGATTTCAATGCCATGTTGTGATACAATAAAACTTAGGAACTTTCTAGATGTAATGCTAAAAATGCATTTCCTTGAGGTTAAGCATGAGACAATACTTTGTTATGCAATGAAATACTTCTTCAAGGTGAGATAGGTGATCCATGGTGTCAAAAGATATGAGAATGATGTCATCTACACAATCTTCAAGGGGTTTGTGGATGAGGTCATGGAAGATGATTGTCATAGATTGTTCATAAGATTCTCTAACAATCTTTAACCCAAAAAGCATCATGTTGTAGCAAAAGGATCCCTACTATCTATATTTGATTATACCCAGAGAACCTATCCATGTAGAGGGATAATAGTTCATGGCCAGCTACTATGAGATCCACAATCATGTCAAAATTTGGCAAAGGGAAATCATATTTGGGATGGGCTTTATTGAGGTCCCTAAAATATGTATAGATTCTAATATCACCAAAGGGCTTTGTGTTCAATACCATGTTTGAAATCCACTCTGAGTATGCAATTGGATGGATGAAATTTTCTTCCAACATCATTTCCTATTTTTATTTTACCAATAAGGTGACCTTGGGATGCATTTTTGAGAGCATCTTCTTGACTAGCTTTACATTCAAATCTACTACCAAATGATGTGCAACCAAATTAGAATCTAGTCTTAGCATGTCTTGGTATGACCATGTGAATCAACCAATGTTTTTTTAGAGTAACTCAATGAGAAGTTCTTCTTGGGCTTGTGGCAAAGATGTTTTAATGTACATGATCTCGAGTGTCTCTATTAAACTAATGTTGACTAGTCTTGTCTCTTCAATCAAGATGGTTTATTCTTTTGGCATGTGATATTTTTGGGGAAGGAATAAATATCCATCTTCAAGCACCTCAAAGAGGTTTTCACTGTTAGATGTGTCCTTTATTTCTCTTTTATTTTTTGATTGATTTGATGATTCTCCAAAGGATTTTTTACTAGGGGATACCTTTTTTGTTCCTTTTTTCTTATTTTTTTCTCATTATTTTTGCAATTGGAGATTTCTTCCTCCCTAAAGTAACCTTTTGTGTCTAATTTTTAGACATAGGCTGATGGTGGCTTTGGTTTCTTGTGTGGTGTCTCGGCCCCCATGAATCTTAGGAGTACTTCCTTGGTAGGGAACTCATCAACATGGAGTACACTTGGTTGGTCCCAATTAATGAGTTTGGCATGGGTGAGTTGGAGGTTAATGAGGTTGATAAATAGTTCATGGGAAACAAAGTCTCCCAAGGAGATGTTAGTATAATGGATATCATCATAGGCTCTCTTTTCAACTTCCTTAGGGATGTCTTTGACCTCTATGAGTTCACCTTGGATGTTTACAAAGGCATGATCATCTTTACTAGAGTTCCTAGTTATTAGGCATCCAAATCCTAGGCCTTTCTTCTTCTCTTCCATGTATACCTCTACAGGTTGCCTAATGCATGACTCTTCTTTTCCTAGGCCACCTCCTTGATAGTCCCATTGTTTAGTAGCAATTCAATGTGAGCAGGGATATTTCTATTTGAGGTAGTTGAGGAGATTTCTTTTTTTGGAGTTGGATCCTTGTATAGCCATGTACTGATGTCAAGGGAATTTCCTCTTCATTAAGGATCCCATTTGCAACAAATGTGGTAGGCCCAAGTTTTTTGAGCTAAGGATTTGTGTCTATCTTTGGTCCTTGATAGGTTGGGTGCCCCTAATTTTTTGGACAAGAGGTAAGGTGCCAAGAGAAAATGCATCTGAGAGACTATATTCACCACAACCCTAGTAGTTGATCTTAACGATGGAGAGTGTGGAAGCTAAGATGGTGTCAGGGTCATTATAGTAACCAGGAGAGCTAGCAATGATGGTGTCGATATCAATTCTTGGGAAATGGTTATCATAGGATGCTTCTACCATGATGAAAAATGCAAAGGGTTCTGGATCAACACAAATGGTTATCTTAGTGGCATGATGCATAAATTTAATACACTAATGATAAGTGGATGAAACAGCTTTCATGGCATGAATCCATGTCCAGTTGAGGAGAATGTTAAAAGGTAGGTTAAGATCAACTACATAGCATGGTGTTTCTTGAGAGTAATTCCAACTCTTATGAGCAACAAGATAGCTCCCTCTGTAGTTCTTTCCAAGTTGTCATAGGAATTGATAGTGATGACCTCATTGATTATGTCTACCTTAGTGTATCATTCTTCTTTAATAAACTTAAAAATGCATAGGTTTAATGTGGACCCATTATCTATCATGACCCATTACACAAAAAAGTTAGAGACCATGATGACAATATGGAGTGGAAAGATGTGATCTGGCTCAATTTCTGGGACATCAAAGGGTTTAGAGGATAGCATGCATGCAGTAGAGAGGTGTCCCACTAGGTTTCCAAACTTTGTGGCATTGATATCAGTGTGGACACAAGATTTGTGGAGGATATTGTTAAGGATTTCTCTATAAAGTGGGTTAGTGTGGAGTAAATCTAGGATGGAGATTTGGGTTGTCATGTTTCCAAGATGTTCCAAAATATTGTATTATGTTATTGAAGAAGTGAATGTAGGCACAGGAACCCCTACAAAATTGAGTTGGGCCCATCGTCTTGTGATTGCACATTGATTATCTAGACCCTTGATATTTAGCACATTAAAAGAAGATTCATCTTGGGATATACATCTGATCAAATTACCATAGTCAAGGTATGATGAAGTGTAGTCTTGTGATTTTTCATGATTGTCACCTTGCTTGGGTTGGGTATTGTTAAAGTCTATTTTTTTTGCTTGCCTTATTGTTTTGTACATGTGCCTTTCTCACTTTTTTGTTGTTGTGTGGTAGGAATACATTTTGATAGATCAATACTCTTGCATTTGGAGAGGCTTGTGCTCCTAGCATGATTTCCTTATGATTGATTATATCTTGCACATAATCTTTGAGTTGCATGCATCTAACGGTTAGATTCCTTTTCACATAATGAAATTTGTAGAATTCATTCTCTTTGTACCATGACTTTAGGTTCACTTGGGTCTAGCAGCTATGTTTGTGGGTAGTGGATGAGATTGTCATGGGCTAGTTTGTCAAAAATGACATCAAGTGGTTCCCCCAAGGGAGTGTATATACAAGTTGGTTTTTTGACCCTTGGTTTTTGTCTTGCTATAATGGTGATAGCATTGGTCTAATTTTTTTGTCCTTAATAAGTGGTTTCTAGTACCTTGTGATGATATTGATATTGAGGAGGTTGTTGATATGTTTATTGATAACATGTGTTTGGTTCATATAATGGTTGTTGTTGGAATTTCT
Source organism: Cupressus sempervirens (assembly GCA_028749045.1). Taxonomy (NCBI): domain Eukaryota; kingdom Viridiplantae; phylum Streptophyta; class Pinopsida; order Cupressales; family Cupressaceae; genus Cupressus; species Cupressus sempervirens. Next base: position 129,305,985 of record CM053783.1, read on the forward strand.
ATTGATGAGGGGTGTTTGATGTGTTGGGTGTAGCACTAACTACATGGACATTCTGATGGTATCTCTAACCATTATTGTCTATTAGTGCCAACCACTTAGTTATTTACAAGGTAGAGTCAAATAGTCATCACTGCAATCAAGCTACTCTATATAGGCCAAGTCATAAACAAGTATGTACCAATCTCTATAGGAGCCATGTAAATTTATGGTCAGTGAGTATTTTCTATATGAGCTGAGCTTAACAATGACTGAGAAAGTTTCAAGCATACAAGTGTTGAGTGGCCTAGTTTGTACTAAGGAAATATAGACCAAGCAACAACAAATTCTGAGTGTAAGAAAAGAGTAAAGGTCGAGCAATACAGAGTTTACATAAAAGTCAAGAATGAAATAGATTTTGAGGTAAAACATTTTTCAAGTAGACTTGGAAGGAACATTTAATACATTTAAAGGCATTTAATACATTTAAAGGTTGTTACAGAATATCTAAATGATGTGGATTACATATCCCTATGTTGTAAGATCAATAATTTAGATAGATAAGTTGTTATGGAAGGATATAGAAAACTCTTTATGAAACTTTTTAAATAGTGGAGATCTTAACCTAGATTAGAATGCATGTACAAGAGAAAGAGCAAGATTAGAGAAGTCTATGCATGTGAACAAGGAGTAATATGTGAATGAAGGATCAAGATTAGATTAGAAGTTAGTGAAAGGGTTCTATTATCACTTAACAAAGCAAATGACCTATTCTCAGAAGTGAAGTGAAAGGGAAAGATGAGTTTATCAGATGAGAGGAGAGGATCAGTTAGTAAGAATAAGATTCAAAATCAGCTTATGGAGTATACTAAGAATCAAGTATTGAATCAATTATAATCTACTTGAATTAGGGTAAATCTCTTAACAGAGTGGTCTTATCAAATCTTTGTAAATCTCCTAATAGAGTCCTTACTCTCTTATAAGTGTTACATCCTCTGACAAGGTGACATCTAGTAATCTCTTAAGCTTTTAACAGGGAAGATCCCTCATAAGGTAGATCATATTTTATGATCAAACATTATAACCATAACAGGATAACTTCATTACTATAGTAGTGAATATTTGTGGTTGTCATCCCCACCCTAGTTTTATCTTCACCTTGGAGGGTTTCTAGGTAACAAATATTGTGTTATGTGTTTATTTTCATGCATGGGATAGATTATATTTACATGTTACAATAGACTTACATTATAATTTTTACTAATAGACGTAAATAAATTGGTGAAAAGTTTAAAGTGTTTAATATTTTGATCTTCCCCACCCTCTTAATATCTTGTGTGTACCTCCATTAGTCAATAATTGGTATCAAAGCATTGGTTCTCTCAAATAAGCTTAATATCTTGGATATTAGATCTTGGAGATGGAGGCTTTTAAACTAGACAAGGTTATTGATAATTAGGTGATTGACATCCAACTCATACTATAGAAACTTGAGAAAGAAAAACAAGATCTAAAGGATTCCCTAAAAAGGAGAAAGGAAAATGCCATCCAAATAAAACAATTTTATTATGAAGAAGTTGAAACTAAAGGACTATTTGAGTGAATCAATCCAAATGAAAAAGCATCTATAGATCTACTTGAAAAGATCAAACTCCTAAATGATGAAATAAGAGGACTGAAAAGAGAACATGAAACCAATCAATAAGACTATGTGAAGTGACTAAACAAAAGAAGACAGTTGAAGAAGATGGGACTATGGCTGAAGAAGACAAAAGTGTAATGGCTACAAAACTTGAAGAAATGATATCATATGTGCATAAGCTCACAAACACACAACTGGACATGATGAATCAACTAATGCTTTCAAATCATTATTTGAATCACAAGGAAGTGGAAACTACTAATCTCAAATCATAGAAGGACGTACTTAAGAATGAACTAAAAACTGAGAAAGAATATATGGAGAGATTCAACAACCCTAAAGAGGCAATGAAGTACTTAGAAGAACTTATGAAGTCATCTAGCTATAATGGGTTTGGACATTCATGCACTAAGCAAGGAGAATTATCCAAGAATGGAGAACAGAGGAATGCAAAGTCAAAGGATAAACCAACATGTTATCAATGTGGAAAACTTGGTAATACTAGAAATATTTGTCAAAGAAAACATGGTATGCAAAATTCTAAACCTAAGTTTATTGGTTATTGTTTTTACTGCAAGAACAAGGACATCAAACACATGAGTGTAGGCCAAGATTGAGGAATGCATCTACTAGAAGGATATTGCTATAATATTTAGAAGTATGAGCATAGAGCATATGAATGTATATCTTAGACAAAACTTGACTAGAAAAATCAAAGGAATAATTATGTATCTAACAATGCATGCTCCAAATGTCACGAGTTTGGACATCTAAGAAAGAATTGTAGGAATCAAGTGCATTCAAAAAATTAGATAAACAACAAAGGCAGAGACAAAGTAGCCATTAAGAAAGTTAGGAAATAAATGAATCAAAAATGGAAAAAGACAATAGAAGATGGAACTAATGGAGTAAATGGAGTTGGGGTCACCCAATCCAATGGAGAAGGTGATCATGTCATATCAAACTAAGAAAGAGAGGTATGTATGGAATTGTATACTTAATTGATATATCATACATCTATTCATTACATATAAATGTGCCAAAAGTTCATATCTACATATTTAAACATGTATAAGAACATATTCATAAAATATTGTCGAGCATTAGTAAAATTGTCTATGTTGACCAGACATTGCAACATAGACCAAGCACTTTAGAAGTGGAATGGTAAAGATTGAATGAAATGGTAGAGATTGAGTTATATGGAAGAGACCAAGTTGTAAATCAAGGCCTTGTCGAAAGGCGTCAATATGGACTAAGATAGTTGGCTTCCACCTACCTAAGTACATAGCATTAATGAAGAAACTAAATCAACCAAAAAAAGGTATATATTGAATTTCAAAGATAGTATCTCATACCTTGCATATAGATTTCAAGAGAACAAAGCAATTTGGCAATTTGAGTTATCAAAAAAAGATTTCTAGAGTGATTTGTATAAGAAGCCTAAAAGAGTAAAAATATGAACTGTGCCAAGTAACTTAGAGATGAAAGAAGGAACTTCAAACCCTAACAACAAATATGGCAGCTTCATCAACCCTTGGAATGACCCAAAAGGTTAGTAGAATTCAATTGGTGAAGAGTGACACTTGTCCTCCACCAAAGTTTCATGCTATTCTAGAGATTACAATGAAAAGAGATTCAATGAGTGCACTATCTTTGAATACCACCTAAAGTTATTATGATCCATGATGTTAGAAATTGCTACATGTGTAAAATCAAAGAAGTAAGGGATGTAACCCAATCTTGTCAATAAATAATGCAAAAATTGGCACAAGACATATGTTTCAGAATACCATAGCTCTTCATTAAAACTTACGCAACTCTACCCTGCCTCTACAATGAAAACAAACACCTACTTATTAAAATTCCAAAAACTACCATATTTGGTAGATTTTTGGGAAAATGGGTTTTTCCATTTTTTATAATTTTTAAAACTCGTCCTATGAATCCTAATTTTTCCCAAGAAAACCCCCAACTAAGGCAAGATGAATTTCCAATTGATCATCAAAATAAGAAATATGATTTTGGATTTATTACAAAAACAACTTTCTAAAGAAACTAGAAAAAACACAAAAAAGCCCAATTCAAAGGTCAAGACAAGATTTTAGGCCCTAGAAAATTTTTGAAATGGCCACCTATTGAGCTAGGCTCAATTGCAAATCCAAATAACTGCTTCTAATGTAACTATCTGTAAAATTTTAGCCAAAACCCACATCCGAGTCAAAAGTTATGACCCCTAGAAGCAAATCCTAACAAAACTAGCATCTGAGTCAATAGCATGGACCCTCAAATGCCCTTGCATTAGTAAGAGATTATGAAATCAGAGAAGCATATGAGAAGTTGCCCAAAGAAGGTATCCTGAAGGATGAATTCAAAGTTATTGAAAGAAATGGGTTAACTTGTGCCCTAGAATTTCTAGCAATTTCAAGATTGGATGGATTAATTTTTTCTTAGAAGAATCCATGACATGAAGTATTAGTTATAGAATAGACTCATGGATATCACAAAGAAAATTATTCACAAGGTTTAAGGCTATCCAACCCTAGACAAGAAGAAAACCATGTTATGCCTAAGTCATGAAGAAATTGAGGAAAACACAAGAGTTGAGTGGAATGGACAAGGTCTATCCATTACAAAAATTTTTGATTCACTAATTGAATCTGTAGTGAGGATTACAACTCAAAAATTCTACCACTCAAACAAATTGAATAGGATGCCATGTATGGTTGTAGATTAAGCATGGAAGATAGTGATGATAGATCATGAATATGATATTGCTGACCTATAAAGACTACAACTTGTATAGAATCTATCATCTATAAGGAAAGAAAAGAACTCAATGTGTGAGCTTGGATCCCACATTTTATGTATTTTCTTTTATATCTAGAAGTATTTTCCTAGTGTTGGTAATGTCTTTTGGGAACAAGACAACCCAGTGACTTGATAGATTAACGAGTACATTAATCAATTAGGAGAAAATTATGAGAATGTAATGGATGTTTACTTTGATGAATTTAATCAAATAATTAGGTTGAAGATGAGGATACCAAAATAATTGGTCATGAGATATTACAGTGGTGTGTGTCTTTTTGTAGACACAGACAATAATTTTGTGTAGGTAGTAAAGTCGAGGAAGGCTTGGTTACAAATTTTTGACAATGAAGTAGATATTGATGTAGTAAGTCAAAACATTGAAGCACTACTGAATGAAGAGATAGATGCTCAAGCTAATCCTTTTGGGAGATATGGGGAAGAAAAGGATCAAATAACTATAAACATCAAGATTGTTTCTAAGGAAAAGAAAAGGAAAATAATGGTTGAAGATCTAGAAGCAAAACTGGGCACCCTAGGCAAGGAAAAGGAACCTTTACAGTTGACAAAAGGTCTTGGAGAAGATGAAGAAAAAGATAGTGGTGATGAGGAAGAGGAAGAAGTAGAAGGTGACAAGGGTAAAGCCCTAGTAATTGTTAGTCCATAGAGCAAGAAGACTCAAGGAACCAAGAAGAAGCTAGTAGTAATACCCCTCTCTCCTCCACCACCAAATAAGTCAAGGACCAAGGCAACTAATAGTGTCAAGAAGTCTACAAAGAAAAAGGTAGTAGAAACTACAGAGCAAAGTGCCCCTAAAACAAAGAGAAGGAAATTGGTTAGAGGACCACCCATAAGGAACACAAAGTCCATTGAAGATGTATGTATAGATCTGAGAAGATCTATAGGATTATCCAATTTTAGATTTGTAAAGTATGATATATTTGATAATATTGATTAAAGCAAAGTTGAAGAGGCTATGGTAGAAATGATTGCTAGTCAGAAGCATGCCCCTAGAGAAATTGAGAAAAAGATACCCAAATATTTATTTGAGAGACTAGAAAGGTGATGGTAGTAGGTAGAAGTTGTAGAGAAAAAGATAAGGACTGACACATTAGTCATAGTGATGCTTCATCTATTCCAGGATCAACAGAACACATTTTTGGAGTAGTACAGGAGAAGATTTGTTCCTAATTATAGAATGTTTTTAATCTTATGGAATAAAATGGAAGTTGTAGCATAGCAAAGTGAGTTTCTTTGGAAAAGCATTTTCGGTTTATCCACCAAAGAAGTAGAGAAAGAGATAGATACTATAAAAATTAAAGATGATTAAAGAATTGAAGAAAGCTCAAGTGTACCAACTCCACAAGGAAATGTGTCACCTATACATGTTGATACCCTTGACACTCTAGAGGTTGAGCAGTCAAAGCTCATTGATGTAGAGGAAAATGGTGAAGAGAAAGAAACAAGTGTAGGTAATAAGATAGTTTCAGCACCTCATATTGAGGAAAATAAAGAAATAAGTAAATTTGAACCAAGTACAACCATTTTTGTCTTGAGCACAAATGCACAAGTATGGTTGAGTAGTGAAATTCCCTCACCAACCCTCAAAGCACTATCAAGTAGTAGTACTCCTTCACCAAGAAAAAGGAGATCAATAAAAGATATTTCACTAGATATTGAAGTTAGTCTATATGAAATAATTGAGATGACACAATTAGACCTAGAAAATCTCACCTTGGAGAAAACCATTTTGCTACAAGAGGTTTTGCAAAGAAGAGAATATAAGAAGACTTAAAAAGAGATTTTACGTAGATACTATATGATGTAAAGCATATTTTTATCGATGCTTTTGATATTCAAAATTTTGATGAAGAAGAGCCAATCATCAACCAAATTGTAATTATAGTTAATCCAATGCTACTAATATGGAATCAAATGAAAAATTGATGGATTGGTCTACAAGAAACTTTGAGACCAAGGTTGTGGACAAAATTTCCATAACCATTATTGAGAAGAAAGTGTAATTACAGAACAAATACACATTATGACAAAACTAATACTAAAGGTATGACATTTTGTCAAATGTACCAAGATTCATTAGTAACATTCAGGTAGAAATAAATCAAATTTAGGCTGAGATGAAGAGATCTAGTAGTAGCATTTCGTAGTTAGCAAGATCAAGTATTGATCATTAAAATATTCTATAGAATTTTCAAGGACCATTGGTCGAGCTTTAGGAAGTTGACAGCAATATGAGATCCAAATTAATCTCTATTCAAGAAATGATCATACCTCATCTAGAGGTAATGTAGAGAGAACTAACATTAGTCCAGGGTCTTATTAATTAAGATCATAATCTCTTAGTGGATGATAGTTTAATTGATCTAGCTACCAGATTACAATTGCAGAATCACATTTTGGAGGTGGCAAGAACCACATGGGATCATGCAATGTTCATGATTACATAAGTTCATAAGGAGTTCATTGAAAAATATGGATTACTTCCACCTATTCAACCCCAAGATCAATGACATAAGTGGTCAAAACCAAGCGGGAATGGATTTGTTAAAAGGAAACTAGAGGGAAGTAGAATTGAACTAGATTTGTTTATTCATTATTCATTGGCATAAGGCATAAGACGTAGGGGGAGAGCTCATTATCGGATTGTATTGTAAAGATGTAAATATGACAAAGTATTTTTTCCACCAATGTGAAAGGGGGATATTGTTGATATCTGTAACCATTGTTGTCTATTAGTATCAACCGCTTAGTCATTTACAAGGTAGAGTTAGATGGTCATCACTATGACTGAGCTACTCTATATATGCCAAGCCATAAGAAAGTATGTACTAAGCTCTATAGCAGTCAAGTAAGTTAATGGTCACCAAGTATTTTCTATATGAGTTGAGCTCAATAGAGACCAAGCAAGTTTCAAGCATACAAGTACCAAGTAACATAGTTTGTGCTAAGAAAATACAGACTGAGCAATAATAATGTCGAGTGTCAGAAAATAGTAAAGGCTGAGGAAAGTATATTTTACATAAAACTCAAGAATGGAACAAATTTTGATGTAAAATATTTTTCAGGCCAATTTGGAAGGAACATTTAATACATGTAGAAGTTGTTACAAAATATTTAAATGACATGGATTACATATCCCTATGTTGTACGATCAACAATTATGAAACTCTTTAAATAGGAAAGATATTAACCTAGATCAGAATGCATGTGTGAGAGTAAGAAAGAGCAAGAGTAGAGAACTGTATACATGTGAATAAGGAGTAATATGTGAGTGAAGGATCAAGATTAGATCATAATTCAATGAAAGGTTTCTATTATCAATTAATAGAGAAAGTGATCTATTCATAGTAGTGAAGTGGAAGGGAAAGACAAGTTTAATTTATTAGATCAGGGGAGAGGATTAGTTAGCAAGGAGAAGACTCAAAATCAGCTTACAGACCTCACCTTTTTTGTGGGTGTTAAATCCTCTAACAAGGTGAGACTTAGTAGTAAGCTTTTAATAGGGCAGATCCCTCACAAGGTAGATTATATTTTATGATCTAATCGTAACATGTTAACTTTATTACTATTGTAGTGAAGATTTGTGGGTGTCATTCCCACCCTAGTTTTACCTTCACCTTGGAGTGTTTCTAGGTAATGAATATTGTGTTATGTGTTTATTTTCATGCATGTGATAGATCATATTTACATGTTATAGAAGATTTACATTAAAAATTTTACATGCACAAGTTTACTAATAGATGTGAGTGAATTGGTGAATAGTTTAAAGTGTTTAAGATGTTGATTCACCTCCTCCACCCCCTCTCAGTATTTTGTTTAGCTCCATTAGTCAACAATATTGAGTAACATTGGCACCCTCTATTACTATGTTCTTGTTGTTATTCCAATACCATCATTTATCATTAGAGTGTCCTCTCTCTTGGTTATTTTCTTTATGGAGCTTTATAATTCCATCATTAATAAGCCCTCACTCAAGACCCATGCCTTTATCTTTGATCTCTTTGTATGTTTGTAGGTAGTTTGTGACCATGTGGTGAAAGAGTGTAGGATATGTGTTGTTAATGAACATTTTGACAAAGTGACACTCTAGTATTTTTCAAGAGATTTGTGTTGTGAGAGTTTACTACCTTTGAAATTAATAAGCAAGGCCTTCACTCTTTTTGTTTGGTGTGGAAAAAATAACCATAAATGTCTTAGCTTTAACAAGATGGGCATATTGTTCCCCAAGGGCTTTTGAAATATTAACAAATGTGTTTAGTGTACCTTGGGGTATTCGAAAGAACCATTTGAGAGTAAGATCTCCCAAACTTTTAGAAAATAGGTACATGAGGAATACGTCATTGTAGGCCACTTCTTGGAAATGCATGTAAAATTATTTGACATGTGTGATTGGATCTCCTTTCCCCCTAAATTTATCAAATTTGGGGATTTTATAGTTGCTTGGGGAAGGGTGTCATTGTGATAGCTCTATCGAATGGGTATGGACAAACATCTCCAAATTTGAAGATATTAGATTCAGTTTCATCTTTGAGTGCCTTCAGAGCATTCTTCATTTCTTCCCACTTGGGCATGATAGGTGTTATTGTTGGTGCCCCTATTCCTAGAACCCTTGATGCAAGGTATGCATTAGATGGAGTAGGTGAGTATGGATAGTTTTGACGGGTGTACCATTGTTGATAAAATTTGGATTAAACTATTACTTGGATGGGATTTGTTGGTTGTTGGGGTGGTGGTTGGACATAGTGTTGAACTTGTTGGGTGACTTGTTGATACTTCAGTTGTTGCTGGGGAGGATAAGTGGATGGGTTATTCTGCATGGGTGATTGCACAGACTACTGCTATGGTGGTTGTTGTTGGAGGGGTTGTGGTGGATATGTTGGTGATATGTTTTGGGATTGCACATTCTTCCCAATTTATGTTTATTGCCCTCTTTCTTGGGAGGGTAGCAAGGTGTTGAGGGTTGCCAAATAGTTGATGTAAGGAGTTGTCCCTATTTCTAGTTGTTATTATTTTGGTATCACTTGGCTACTCCCTAAAGGTGGCATTAAAAAGTAATTAGTGATGGGTTTTAGTGGATTGGTTGGTGGTGGTGGTGGTGATTGATGTGCTTGTAGTATGCCCCAATGATTGTCCAAAATTCCAAGGACCAAGCAGAAATGAAGTGGTGATTTTTGGCATAGATGCAAATGGGCTAGGAGTGATGAGAGGTTGATTCTTAGGCCATATTGGTAACATCCCTATAGTGAATTGCAATGTTGATTGGGTATTCTATTGGAATGTGTTGGGTGCGCTACTAGTGGGTATGTATGAGGCATAGGCAACAGTTTGGGAGGTGGAAAGTCCTATAATGTTGTTTAGAATGGATGCAAGGTATGAAGTGGTAGCAACAATAGTGATGGAAGTGATTTATTGATGTGGGTAGTGTGTTAGTACGTTGTTGAGTGGTTGCATAGACCAATTACTATGTAATAGTGGGTTGGTTACTTTGTGGGATGAGAGCACCAAGTTGGGTGGAGGGTATATTTGGGTCCATTATTTCTAGTATCACTATTTGATGTCCTCTTCCAAGTATGAAAAATGGTTCATTAGGATCAGATAGACCAATGGGTAGTGGGAGCTTTCCAATACTGAATGTGTAGGATTTGATATGTATAAAGGTGGTGACCTCCCAAAGCCAAAGGCACCAACATTATCTCTCTAGAAAATTGTGATGACGGTTTCCCTATTTTTGTCTATGATAGCATTGACAAGGGTTTCATGCCCTGGTTGATTGATAAAGGCATCTATGTCTAATAGTGAGGAACCCAAATCTTATGAATTCTATGGTGGTGGGTCATGTGTGATCGTAGATACCATTAGGTTTGATTATGTGCTAGTCAAGCCACCTATAGGGTCCAGTCCCTCTTCTTTATTTTTTTCTTACCTAAACATGTGATATGTGGCATGAAATTATAATTCTCCTAAGGGTGAGATGCAAAATGTTATGACAATGGGTGCAAATATGAAAGGGTTGTTTTCTAAGCTTCCTAAGGATGTGAAAAATATGATGCAAGGATTTTATAGGATGTAGAGTGTACAATAGATGCAAAGGAGAATGATGGAGAATCTTATTTCTAATAATATCATATCTAGGGGACCTAAAGAATCAACGGTATGATGTAAAACTAAAAGATATTTTTTCCTATGTGTAGGCTCAAGATATGATGATAATGTCAACTCTAGGATGGACTAATGACCTTTTGGAATACAAGTTATGATCAAATGTGGAGCCCAACCTTTAGCTCGAGGTGATGAGGGACACAAGAAAAAAAAGATAGACTACCCTAGGAAATTCAAAGGGGTAGTCATGATAATATGATGGATGTAGGATGTAGGATAGACATCTCTAACTAAGTGACACCAAATGCTTAAGGATGATGGGGAATTTTGATCTATGATAGGATTTGGATGGGGATGGGTTTCTAAAGAATGATCTAAGGATGATGGATCTAAAAATTCCTAAGGATAATAATAACTTATATGACAACCCTAAGGGACAAATATATGATGTGATAAGTGCAAAGTGTGTATGGAAGAAGGACCTAATCAAAGTGGGTGTAGCTAGTGTAGTTGATGAGGCTCTGATTGACTCCATGTCTTAAGGTTATGTTTTGAATTTTTTGATCCCACTCAAATTGTAGGGAAACCTCAATACGTTATTTCTAAATTATATCTAGTTTAGTAAGTCTTGAATTGGGTGTGTTTTTTCTTACATTCAACTTTTATCTCTCTATAGACTATTGGTTGCTTAAGTTTGACCTTTTTCAACATGGGTTTTGACTTATCTTACATGAGGTTTCCACTAGTTAGCCTTAGGTTTATCTTAAATTTGATTCAAGGAAGTTACTATGCTAAGTATACCTTTTGCTTAGGTTGGAAAACATATATCTTGGGATAGAAAATAATTCTAAGTGGGAAAAGAATTATTTTATCAATGGAGAACACTAGACTTAGGGTTGTTGTAAATGGAGTTGCTTTAAACCATTTTGGAAAAAAAAAAAATGATAAGAATTTTTTATAGTAGATAGGATGTATTGTGAGAAAAAAACATCTCAAAGGACAAGTAAACTTTAAGGGAGACAACAAGTGATCTCTTTAGCAAAATAATTTTATAGAACCAAATGTGTATTTTTTGACAAATGTTTTTCACAAGGTCGGTTTACAAATAAGACAATGAAGAACACTTTATCACTATGGTAAATTTGGCTTCAATATGTTATTCCATGGCCCACAACTTGATGTCTCCTAATTCTAATGTGAGATATCCCTCTCAATCTAAGAGTTGAGTCGATACAAGAGTCTATCGACAAATGATACACATCAAAGAATCTTCAAGGCATGAAAAATAGAAGTCCAACTTCTAAGGGGAAAATGACTCTTGGGGATGAAGTCTAAGTAGCCTTATGCCTCTACTAGGGGAGTATGATGATGAGTAATCTTGGGGCATAATGTTTCCCTTGCACCAAAAATAACATACCTAAGATAAAAGGGTAGCTACTAAATTTGTTTGTAATAAGATCTATGGAGTCAGTTCAAGCAGTTTTTATACGTGTGATACACTTAAGAATATATTTTGACCATGCTAAAATTGTGGGAAATTTTTCCCACCTTAGGATACCATAAAAAATGCATCATCTGAACTTCTCTAGATGGAGAAAAAAGTTTACATTTCTTATGTTTTATATATCAGCCAGAGCGGTTTACTAGTTTGAGCTTCTATCCAAAGGGGAGATGCTTCCAAAAAGATAATGAACTCACTAGAAGAACTCCTAGGTTGTTGTGACTGATCTTGCTAATAAATTTTGGTATATGTGCCAAATAATTAAATAGTTCTACTTTGCAAGAAATAAAAGATAACTCAAAGATGTGTTGAAAAATGCATCTTAAGATACAGAAGACACTTGGTTCATTCCAACTTTGAAGCTTTTAGATTTTCTATGTATTTTGAAGACACTTGTGATTAGCATAAGATGTTCATTCCAACTTGATGACAATGGTCAACAAAATAAATTGAGTCAACAAAAAATAAATCATGCATAAAAAGCTTGGAAAAGAATGGGAATAAGAGTGTTTTATCCTTAAAAGCATTCAAGATTGTGTGAATTATTTTTAATCCCCAAATTTGAAGTGTGTTACTTTTCAATGTCCATTGATATTTAGGCACTCAAGATTGTGTGAAGGTTTTTTATGCCCAAATTGAAATGTGATTCATTGCATTGGTTCTTTGGTCCTTGGCATTCAAGATTGTATTTGTTGTTTAATCATTCATTCCATTGAAAGTGTGTTTGTTGATTTCCTTTTAAGCACTCAAGATTGGATTTGATCAAGTTTTAAGGCCATATTGAAATGTGTAAGTTTAGACCATGGTTAAGCATATAAGTAAATTCTTTAAAATAACTTTAAAACTTAACCAAAACCTATGAGCACAATGTTAGTCAAATATCAATTTCCTAAGCTCCTCTACCTGCACAAAGATGAAATCCACAGTAAGATCTTTAGGATTTTGTAGTTTTGTAAATTCACTATCGAAAACATCATATATGCTACAAAATTATACAAATGTGAAAAAACAATCTACAAAAGTGATATAGAACACTTCACCAAGAACTGCAAGAACAATTTACTCAGATGCTACTTGAAATGGTTGGCACAGTATGTGCACTAGGTTTCTTAATGAGTCATTATCCTTATGCTACATGAAATTAAAATGCAAGGAAAGAACCTACACTAGTGTTGCAGGATACTAGCATACTTAACTCATTACTGAAATGAATACTAGAAATGCAATGAAATACTAACATATATCCCAACTCGGTTCATCTACTATAATTATTCTTATAGATGTTGTAGGAACATTCAAAAAGTATGATGCTACAAGAAGGAACTTATAACTTCTACCTGCAATACTAAAAATTCTTGAAAACAAATCTATACTACTCTAATCTAATCCACCTCCCAAGTGGAACCCCTTAGTTGGCTTCTACTAATCTACTAACATAGAATATGAACTAGGAGCTATTTCATTATGTTGTAGAAATTTATTACATGAGAACAATACATAGAACTATAAAAACAACTCACTACAAAAGTGAACAATTTCTTTTCATAAACTTTCTCTAACCTCTAACACAATTAGTTTGACCTCTATAAATATAATATCGATGCTTATTCAGCAACACAAAAGCAAAACTAACTTCAATTCTACTAGAGAAAAAGGAAAAAAGGATAACAAATCAAGGCAAGAAGAAAAGATAGCGATCAAGACAAGAATAATAAAGTCTTCACAACTGCTTTGTCACATTAATAAATATAGAGAAATATAACAGTTCTTCATAGCTCCTCCATATTAGTAGTCATGTTCCTTGGTACCATTATGACTCTTTCCACTACGGCTCAATGTCTTTTCTCCTCAAATGCTATAGGTTGTCTTCAACATTTCTCTTTGAATGCTTTCGACCGTCTTCAGCTTCCTTTGCTAATTAGGTTAGTTATTATGTAGAGATATTTGCAAATAAGCATTATCAAATTAAATTCAAATATGAGAACACACATTCTGATGGTTATATGAAATACTACATTATATATATATATATATATATATATATAATATTGGCAAAATATAACATACTATCTACCCATTGGTTAATCTTTAGTTCAAGAAAACATAGGTTCATAAATCTCTTGCTAGAAATAAAATAGAGTGTTTAAAACTATCATAAAATAGAGGCAATAATTAGCCTCATTAAGTCCAACATAAGGATGTACAAAATTCCTTGATATATCTTGTAACCTTATCTTTTACAAAAAAAATTCATATCATTTTATCATGGCTTTTACATGATTAAGTCATGATGTTATAAAATCTTATTTCCTACAATATCACACCTCCTAGCTCACTAACCATTCAAAAGGTGATGAGGGAGTGAAACGACTTATTTTAGACACTGCGCAACTTTGCAACAATCAATGGTGACATTCATTTCTAAGTTGCAAACAAGAAAAAAGAGTGTAAGCACAAGATCATAGGTCTTCCTAACTTTAGTTAATTCAGAGTATCAAGAGTATGAATAAAGGAAAGTAGTTAGTATAAAGGTTAAATCACATGCTCACATGTGAAATTCAGTTGTAATCTTCTAAAGTTGTGAAGCAATGAGGGAAGACACGTATCCAAGAATGATTAGGTTGTAAGACCAAATTGAAGACACATGGGTTGGTTTAGGACACATGGTAGAGGAATTTGACATGAGTACATGATCGTATGGTTAAAGTGGTCAGGATAGTCTTCAAGCTATGAAGTCATGAAGGATGTATGGCAATCAAAAGAAATGTTCATTACTGGTTCACAAAGGTTTTAGCATAGTTAAAGTTTCAAGTTGAGATGAAGTGATCAAGGTCATCACATAGTCAAATTTTATACCTTTGCACCATCACTAGAGTTAGTGCTTAACTCATGGAGAAGGTAGCGAATGCAATTCATCACATTCTCACATGCTCTAACCCTAGTTAGCAAGTTGAGGTTGTGAATAAGTGAAAGAAGGATCAAATGGTTAAGGTGGTAAAGCATCTCATATTCACAAGGATGTGTGTAGAATATAATATTTAGGTCACGATGTTGCGATTAAGGAATAATGGCTAGATAAAAAAGTGAGTGCAGCATCACACGGTTAATTAAAGTATCTTCATAAACCATTGCAAAGTTGTAAAGTACTAAGAAGTAAGGCCCTAATTGCATGGTTGCATCTATTATTTCTAAAAGAATAAAATGGTTTTTCAATGGCCAAGTCTAAGCTAGATAGGGATGAGATGAGCTAGATGTACGAAAATCTAAAAAACTGTATTTTTGGCCAATTCTTCAATGAATCGATAGGTTTTCAAGTGTGCCACTCTTAATTTTTGGAAGCATGAGTGATAATGATATTCCATGGGGGAGTACTATAGAAACATGATCAAATCATTATCATGATGATATGTTACATTCATGATTGTGTTTGTCATTGATGTCAACATAACAATTTTCTATGGTATTTGATAGAAGAATAGTAGAAAGTTCAAGTTGGTATGGATAGACCATGGAGTACATTCAGTAGTGAGGTTAAAGGGAGATACTAATAAGTGTTTGGTATATGTAGCTAACCTCAGAAGGACAAGATATTAAGTCTGGAAGAAGTTATGCAAGTTTTGGTCAAGACTATTCTAAGATAGAGTTTATAGAGGCATGTTATGGTAAACTTATTATATCTCTTAGTAGAATTGTTATTCTGAGAGGCCAAAGTTAAAGATTTGAAGAAGACATGTTGATGATGGTGTGGACAAGCTCACTCATCATAATGATATGTGTATGGAAAGATATTCAAGTTACAAGATGGGAGATTAATATTATCTCTAAGTGTAATGTGTTCTTAATGTGGTCCAATAATAATTAATTGAGAAGGTGTAACAACTAACTCAGGGAATTATTTTATAGATTCAATATAAAGGAAGGAAATTTTTCTTTATCATATATGAAATGGATGAAGTAATTATAAGCAACATTAAGTGAGGAATACAAAGTTGAGTAGTGCAGAGTAAAAGTGAAGCAAACTTCATTGTCGAGGTTTTATTGTGTGATTTGAAGTTGGATACTTGGATCCAAAGTTCATGACCTCATCTACAAGGTCTGACGATGATTGGTCTAGTTGATAGGATAGAGGAAAGAGGAATGTTATAGTAAATTAATTGTTTGGGTAGTGAGATCTTCATGTAATTGAAATTGCATCTTTGGGAAGTGAGCTCTTCTTGCATACATTGTACTACAACTCCTAATATGGTTGAAATCTCCTAACAGGGACTCATATGTACTAAACATTGTAATAAACTCCTAATAGGGTCCATCCTCTAACAAGGAATATTTATATTAGTACATCATCTTGTGGGAATCATTCCCACTAGGGTTTTCCCTCTGATCAAGGGTTTCCTAGTTAACATATCTAATGTAATTGTCTATATGCATCTTGTTATGGTTGTTG
Organism: Cupressus sempervirens; assembly: GCA_028749045.1. Lineage (NCBI taxonomy): Eukaryota > Viridiplantae > Streptophyta > Pinopsida > Cupressales > Cupressaceae > Cupressus > Cupressus sempervirens. The sequence goes on from CM053783.1 coordinate 129,322,479, forward strand.
TTTACTTTGGTCAAATAGATAAGATTGTTAAAGGTTGATAAATGTTTTCATTATTGGATAACTAATTCACCCTCCCCCCCCCCCCCCCTCTCATTTATCTTAGTGTACTATTGTTTCTAACAATTGATATCAGAGCATCAAGTTGTTGAAGATAAAGTTTAACCTTTGGGAAATCCATGGCAAGAATGTTCAAGAAAGATAGTTCGAAGTTCAATGGAACAAACAATGACAGCTAGAAAGAAAAGATGAAGAAACATCTATTGTGTATGGGTCTGGGATATTGGATTTTGACAAAATCATCAAAGACAATCATTGCTGAAAAAGATTTGGAAACTTGTACCAAGGAAGAAATAGATGTTTTTATCTGCAACATGAGAGCACTATTGACTGCACTTCATGAAATTGAATACAATCAGGTAAAGTCACTTGTTACTACACATTTGATCTGGAAAGCTTTGGAAACTAGTTTTAAAGGTGATGAGTATTCTAAGAAATTGAGACTACAAAATTGGATTTGTACATTTCAAGATGCTAAAATGATGGAAGATGAATCTGTAAGAACATATGTATGTAGAATATTAGAAATCACTGTAGGTATTAAATCTCAAGGAGGAACCAAAGAATATGATTAGGTTATATGGAAGATATTGAAGAGCTTAACACCACCATTTAAGTCAACAGTTCAAATGATACAATTTTTGATATATTGTACCAAAGATTTCACAAAGAAGACATTGTTGGGAAGACTTGAAGTAGTTTAGAATGAGCTTAGATAGTTCAAAGAATTGACTAGAACTAGAAAAAATTTCAGTGCCTTGAATATTTGACCTAGTTTATCAAGGAGCACAAGTGCTAGAGGAGACTTTGCTAGTAGAAAGGTATCTGATGAAGATAGAAATATTGAAGAAGGAGTAGCCTTCTAGTAAGAAGAGAAAAAGATGGTAAGATAATCTTTAAATGTTGGACTTGTAATGAATTCAGTCATTATGCATCTAAGTGTCCTCAAAGAGAGAAAAAGTATAGAGGAAATTTCAAACCTAGAAGAGATAGAGAATTTCTATATGCAAATGAAGAAGATAATTTTGATGAACAACCAATACATGCTAGTGACAATGAAATTGGATTTGTAGAAATTAAAGAAGAAATTCTAGAGAAAATAGCTTTGGTATTATAGGTTGAAAATAAATTCGATTGGATAATTGATAGTGGTTGTTCACATCGTATGACTGGTGATATGAACAAGTTTTTTTGACTTTAAAATTCAGGATGGAGGCATTGTCAAAGTTGGAAACAATGTAGCATGCCAACTTAAAAGTATTGGATCTATAACTCTTCATGGTAAGAATAACACTAAGGATGTATATTTTGTTGATGGATTGAAGCACAATATTTTGAGTGTTGGAAAACTAGTGGATAAAGGTTATCAATTGTAATTCATAGATAAGACATGCATGATTAGAGAAAAAGATGGGAAGGTGATTGGAATAGGAAACAAAACTAGAGTTAATGTATTTCAGTTGAATCCTACTAAAATGACATGTTTGGTTGTAAAAGTAAATGACAGTTGGTTATAGCATAAAATATTTTTTCATATAAACTTTGATAGTATTGTGAAGAGTAGTAGTATGTTTGTAGTTAGAGATTTTCCTAAGATTGTAAAACCTACTAGCACAATTTGCAAGGAGTGTGTTTTGGCAAAGCATAACAAAAATTCTTTTTTGAGAAAGAAGTTTACTATGACAATGAAAATGGAGATTGTACATACAGATCTTAGTAGTCCAAAGATGACTAAAGGATTCTATGGTGAAAGGCATTTCATGATTTTAGTTAATGAATTTTCTAGAATGACATCAGTTGCATTTCTTAAAGAAAAATATGAGGCATTGATAAGTTCAAGATATTCAAGAATAGAGTTGAGAATGAGTCAGGCATGAAGCTTAAATGTTTAAGATCAAATAGAGAGGAGGGTTTACTTCAAATGAATTTAACATCTTTTGTGAATCTAATGGAATCAAAACATAGTTATTAGCTTCGAGAACTGCTAAACAAAATGGTATAGCAGAAAGAAGAAATAGGTTAGTAATAAAAGAAGCAAGAGCTATGTTAGCTGAAAATGATGTATCCAAGATGTTTTGGAGAGAATCTATGAATACAAAAATCTAAACTATGAACAAAGTGCAAGTTAGGAAAGACACAAACAAGAACCCTTATGAACTATGATTTGGTCACTCACCTATAGTTAAGTATTTTAGAATTTTTGGCAATACGTGTTATATCAAAAGAGATGATGATATTGGTAAGTTTGATGCTAGAAGTGATGAAGGTTGTTTCTTGGTTATTCATTTAAAAGGAAGTCTTATAGATGTTATAATATGTGAACTAAGACTATTATAGAAAGTACAAATGTAAGAGTTGATGAGAAATTTAGGATACAAGAAATTATAATTGATTACAATTCAAATGATGATGTTGTTACTAAACCAAGGAATGATGAAGTATTCCTTGAGACTAACAATTATTTACAGAATGTAGAGCCAAGGTAGGAAAAAAGCTTGGAACATTCAATAGAGCTAAGAGTTGAAATAGAAACTCCTACTTCAAGTAATAATATTACACATAATCATCCACCTAAGTAGATCATCAGTAGCATAAATAAAGGTGTGATGACAAGAAGTAGATTCAATGAAGAACTATGTTTGATATCTCGAGTTGAACCTATGAATACAAATAAAGAATGTAAAGATGATCATTGGAAGCAAGCTATGAAAGAGGAATTGGGTCCGATAGTAAAGAATGAGACATAGGAATTGGTCCCCATACCAACAAAAAAGAATGTGATAGGAACTAAATGGGTATTCAGGGACAAGATGAATGAACAAGGTGAAGTTGTAAGGAACAAAGAAAGATTGGTATGTAAAGGTTACTCACAACAAGAAGGAATAGACTATGATGAGACATATGCTTCTATGGAAAGAATAGAAGTAGTAAGGTTATTCTTAGCATATGTGGGATATAATAAATTCAAAGTGTATTAGATGTATGTCAAGTTAGCATTTCTAAATGGAGAACTTAAAGAAGAGGTATACATAGAACAACCTAAAGGTTTTCCTTTAACAAATGGAAAGGATATAGTATAAATACTAAAGAAAGCATTGTATGGCTTGAAGTATGCACCAAAAACCTAGTATGCAAGGTTGGACAAGCATTTGACAAAGCTTGAATATAGAAAAGGTATGGCAGATAATAATCTTTATTGGTAAGAAACTGATGATAGATTGATGATTTTGGTAATATTTGTTGATGATATTATATTGAGGAAATGATGATGAAAGTGACAAGTTGTAGAAGAAATGTAGAAGGAATTTGAAATGAGCATGATAAGAGAGATGAAATATTTTCTAGGATTGCAAATTGTGCAGGATATAGAAGGAATGTTTATTTCTTAGACTAAGTATTTCAAAGATTTACTAAAAAGGTTTGGTCTCGAAACATGTAAACCTATTGGAACACTTATGGTAATTGGACACAAGTTATCTACAAAGGATGAGACACCTACTGTTGAGTAGAAGAAGTATAGATTTATTATTAGAGGATTGCAATATCTTACTCACACAAGGCCAAATATAGAAAATGTAGTTAAAATTGTTGCAAGATTCCAAGCTGATCCCAGAGAAGCACATAATGTAGTAGTCAAAAGGATATTTAGATATCTAAAAGGAACATTAGAGTTTGGATTTTGGTATGATAGATCTAATGATTTTACTTTATGTTATTATATTGATGTTGATTGGGAAGGCAATATGGATGATAGAAAGAGCACTAGTGGTGGAACCTTCTTTCTTGGAGGACGATTGGTTTCTTCGCTAAGCAAGAAGTAGGATTGTACCTCACAAAGTATAGTAGAAGAAGAATATGTTGTAGTAGCAAATAGTTGTAATCAATTTGTTTGGATGAAGCAAATTCTAAAGGATATAATGATAGAATTCAGTAAACCTTTTGTCATACATTATGACAACACAAGCATAGTAAATATGTCTAAGAATCTAGTGTTGTGTAACGCCCCGCCAAGGGACCCAAAAGAATTAACCTAAAGTTTCACTAAGTTTGCTAAACATTTTTTTTTTTTTAAAGTAAGAATGTATAACATACACATCAAACACATAGTAGCGGAAGCAATAACATGTAATCATCGATAACCATACTTTGTAAGTTACATTTCTTAAGGATCCCAAGACGTTGAGTCACGTTTAAATTTAATTAATTCTAAGTCTAACAACTATCACATACATATGAAAGAATAATCAGAAGTCCCATGTCCATATAATACATTTGTTCCAAATGCCTCTCGGCAAATTAATTCGGAATGCTCAATCATCCACTGTACAAGTCACAGGGTATGAAAGGCTTAAAAGAATATACATATGTAAAGATAAAGATACAACATCCTCAAATCCATGATACAAAGTACAGTAAAAATATATGAAACCATTCCCCATACATGATACATCCATACATCCATAATGATAAAACATCTATCATAAAATCTAACCATCCATCATAATAATCCAAGAACATAGTGAAGGTAAATGCCAATCACAAAAACTCCAGCCACGGTGACCACGAAACGGATCTCAATGGTAAGAGTAAAAGCACTACCACCCGACCGTGTGGAACCTAAATGGTCCACTCCCACCGCGCTGAGGAGATAGTCTCAAGTCCCAAATAGGATAACAAAACCTATAATCATAAATACTCTCTAAGTCTAGGAAATCCTTTAAGTATGCTAACTCAAGGGTTCCTAAAAAGATCAACATCTAAATCCCAGAGGTACCACAAGACACGTAGGAAACCTAATATGCAAGCGGGAAAGTGTCATCGCAAAAGTCACGTAGAAGTTACCCGAGCAATCCCTTAGGAATCCCGGGTCCCTACTGATCCCTGCGGCCACTAGTATCCTCTCGTACTGACGAGGCATACTATGGAATGCAAGGTTGTAACCAAGCGTTCTCTCTACCCCATCGTAGTCTGTACTAGCACTCAAGGCATAAACCTTACGATTAATCTGAAACATAAACCTTACCTTAACTCAATAATATAAACCTTACGATTAACCTATTTCTATAATAACTTCCATTAAGTCAATATTCCAAATCTACCATTTAATCAATTAATATTCATTATTAATTAACTTTAATTAAACTAATTTTAATTAAATAAATCAATAATCATTTTTTCTAATTACTTATTTTAATCTATTTATTAATTGTTAATTTATTAATATTTAACCCAAAATTATTAATAAACTAATATTTACAAACTATGTTAAATGTATTATTATTTAATTATTAAATATTAATAAAGATTAAAATATTTATTAATTAATATATATTAAAATTTTTAATTAAAATAAATAAATAAAATTTATAAATAATAAAATTTATAAATATAAAAAAATGAAATAACAAAACAGCCTTTAAAACCCACGTTTAAAGCTCGTCGGCTCTGCCGCAGGCCTGCGACGGCAGGTACTCTGTACCTGTCGTCGCAGTACCTGCGACGCAGGTACTGTCGGCTGTCGGCAGTGGGGGTAGGTACAAGGTGATTCCCTCCCCCCCACTTAAAACATAAATTTTATATATATTTGTTTAAAAACAGCGATTTGTTTTTAAATCGATTTCTATAAATATATATATATATATATATATATATTTTTTTTAAATGAAATTTAATTTTGTTTAAATATATATATATATATATATATATATATATATATATATATATATATATATATATATATATATATATATATATATATATATATATATATATATATATATATATATATATATATATATATATATATATATATATATATATATATATATATATATAAATTTATAAATAAACTAACTCAATTCCTCCTTAATATATAATATATAATTATATTAAAGAATTGCCTCTTTCATTAAATTGGTATAGAAATATAGTCAATTCGAACTTCTATTTTAAATTTTCAGTCTAAAATTCAACCCTTCCCATTTAGATCTCATGTATACAGAAGTTTATTGCCAAGCATCTCATAATTCCAATATTGTAATGTTTAAACACTCATCACAGAGAATTCAGATTTACAAACCCCAGACACGAAGAAGACAGGAAAAGAAAATTGCGTAATAAATCGATAATAAAAAACACAAGACCCTACCTGATCCTGATGCTATTATGCAATCTCCAGGAACTGTAAGAGAATTCGCTTCCCTCAATATCCTTCCTCTGGAAAACTTTCTTGGTCTCAGCCTTCTGAAATTTGCTTCCAAAAGTAGTCTCCCAAAAATTCTCGTCCAAATACGTGTCCCAATTCGTGTCCCCCAAGAATGAACCCCCAATGTTGTGATAAGCAAATTTTCTCCTCAAACTAGGGCACTTAATTGTGCGTTCACCCGAGAAGACTCTTTGCACAACTGAGTTAACTCCAAATTAACCTTTATTATCTTTTCTTTTATTTTGCATTCATCTTTTATGCACATTAAGTTGATTTATTAAATAACTTTATTTAATATTCTACTTGACTTCTATTTTAAATTAATTTATTACTTTAATCTCATGTGCACTTTATGAAATTAAAATAACATTATTAATTTCTATTACTTAATCTTTTAATTTATTACTCAAATTTAAACTCGTGTTTAGATCATGCGATCTAAAATCCTTTAATAATTTAATGTCTTTCAACTTTTAATTTCTTTTAGAAACTTAATTGATAACATATTTAATTAATTTAAATAACAATAATATTTAGCATTTATTTAAAAATGAACTCCAAATATATTATTATTAAATTAAATAAATATTATCCTATTCTAAATTTATCTTTGAACTTTAACCTCTAAATTTAATTCTTTTATTTTATTAATTTCTCAATTAATTAAATATTAAAGATATCATATTAATTCTCTATTAAATTAAATCATTAATTAATCTTTTTAATTAGACTTAATTAATAGAAAATACATCAAGGACTCATATAACAACATACGAAAACCCTACATAGAAAAACACATACTAAATCAAAACAAAAAGGTTATAATCCCGAAATTACATCATTTGATGCATTCGAAGGGTACTTAACTCAGATACTTGTCCTAATTATCAATTAGGACAATTGGCTAAAGGGTTTAGGAATTGTACTTAAGAGTTTATCTCCCCTCTCTTACCATTGAGACAATGCAATAGGGTACGCTCATCCTAGCAATTCAGGAAAGTCGATACTCGGTACCTGCAACCTACATAAAATCCACGCATGTACAAACACAATACTCTAAGCTAAACAGACAATGGCAGGAAGTGGTGCATCGTGTAGATCCCGACTAGTAGGTGACTACGACTCCCTTCCTTAACCACATCAGAAACACCATACATAAATTAAAAAAAACACGCACACCATACACATGCAGTATGGGGTAAGTATTCATAAGAAAGCACGTGTGATAATAAACCATCTAACTAATCATCATTGATAACTAAAAACATTGAATAATCATCATACATGCATGAAATATAGAGTACCAAGTAATCTCATCATATAATAAACTGAGTGTAAAACAACATCTGATAATCTTTAAAATAATAATACTAATCATCAAACATAAATTGGCCTAAAAGAGTTTGGCAAGGATGACAGAAATGCGACTTAGGGGCAGGCACTACATGTTGCATTCTAAGACTAAGCATATTTCTATTAAGTATCACATGTTGAGAGAGAAATTTGTAGAAAAGGAAATTAGATTGGAGTATCTTAGAACTAAAGAGAAGATTGTAGATATCTTCACTAAGCCTCTTCTCAAAGAGACTTTTGAGTATTTGCAAGCTATACTAGGGGTTATGCCCCTTCCTACATTAGAGTAGATGATGCAAGAGTGCATCAATCTAGTGTAATAGAGCACTATTGTTTGTTTGGACTAAATGTTGATGCTTCCTGTATGGGGGAGTATCTGTGATGGATAGAGTTATCTAGAACTCTTGTTGGATATTGTTGTTTGAACAGTATCTTTGGACACTTGAGCTATTCAAAAATAGTTGTTGTAGAGATTGTTGGTTTCTGAAACCTTTGACATTGATGTCAATGGGGGAGAATTTTAGCATGAAAAATAATTTGTAGAAAAATGATTTGAATACACAAGAGGGAGAAGTTAGCATGAAAAATAGATTGGACAAGTAAATAGGTTGTAGAAGTACAACATGGAAAAATAGAAAGCACATTGAGGTATATGAATGGGGAAGAATGATTAATGAAGAGGATTTGAAAAGAAAGATTAATATTCTTTTGCAGTTGGTATTTTTGGAACTAGATGTTTTTCATCTATGTTGCCATCAATGCCAAAGGGGGAGATTGTTGGAAGCATGAATGTAGATGATATTCCTATGGGGAAGTATTGTAGAAACATGATCAAATCATTATCATAATGATACATTACATTCATGAATGTGTTTTTCATTGATGTCAACATAGCAATTTTCTATGGTATCTAACAAAATAAAAGAAAAAAGATCAAGTTGGTAAGGATTGATCATGGAGTACATTCAGTAGCAAGGTTAAAGGGAGATGGGTAAAAGCACAAACTTATGTCACCCTTTTACAAAGGAAAAGGTTAACAAAAGTATAAATGTTCACCTTCAATAACATAAATATGGTATTACTATTTAGAATTTTAAAATTAAGTAAACTAATGAAATGTGTAGAAATGGATGAAGTTTAGTATTATAATTTTTAATAATTATTTGGAAAAAGAAATGATATATTTTCCTATTTTTTAAAGTTTTAGTTTCTAAAAAATGTTGGAAATTAGGGGTCTAGTTCTCACCACAAAACTACAAGGAAATAAACTTATTTCCTTTTGACCTTAGATTATGTTATAGATAACAAATGTAGCAAGAACAATCAAAAAATAAAAATTGGCTTTAGACCTAAATTTTGTCTTTTATAACAGTTCAAATTTAAAGTTATTCAAATAGATAGTTTTCATCTCCCACCACATATTTCAAAATAAATATATTCCAACCAAAAGAATAATTATAGATTCTTGAAGAGGACTCTCTCCTCTAGAATGTCATATAGTTTTTAAAAATTTATTATATGATTTACTATTTTTTTCTTTCTCAAAATTGACATCTTCTCGAGTGTTAAAATAGATACATGTAGAATTTTTTTATTACAATATATTATATATAATTAAAACACTACGAACCTTGAATTTGAACTCTGTAAAATGGTGTTTATCTATTATTAAAAAAATATCATAAAAAATAGTAAGAGTTATTGAAATGTCAGCTTTCTAAAAATATTTAATTTCTTTAGTAATTTGATACTAACTACTATAAAACATGCATTTAATAGACTTTTCCAAATGGAAAAGTGTGAGACAATATATAACTTAGCTAGAACAAATTTATCAAGATCATATATTTGAACAAATTTGATTGTTAGATAGAAATACTCAAATTCAATCATTTTGATTAGTCAACCTGAAAGGTGACATAGCTTTGTACTTTCACCCAAATACTAATAAGTGTTTGGCATATGTAGCTAACCTTAGAAGCACATGATATTAAGTCTAGAGGAAGTTATGCAAGTTTTGGTGAAGATGATTCTGAGATAGAGTTTACAGAGGCATGTTCTTGTAAACTTGTTATATCTCTTAGCAAAATTGTTATTCTAAGAAGCTGAAGTTAAAGATGTGAAGAAGACATGTTGGCGATGATGTGGACAAGCTCATCCATCATAATGATATGTGTATGGAAAGATATTCAAGTTGCAAGACAAAAGATTAATGTTATCACTAAGTGTAACGTGTTCTTAATGTGGTCCTATAATAATTAATTTAGAAGGTGTAACAGTCATCTCAGGGAATTTTTTTATGGATTTGATATAAAGAAATGACATTTTCCTTTATCATATATGATATTGATGAAGTAATTGTGGAATGCAAAGTTGAGCAATGCAAAGTGGAAATGAAGGAAACTTCATTGCCAAGGTTTTATTGTGTGATCTGAAGTTGGATACTCGGATCCAAGGGTTGTGAACTGGTTTACAAGGTCTAATAGTGATTGGTCCATTTGACTGGATAAAGAAAAGAGGAACTTAAATAGTAAACTACTTGTTTGGCTAGTGAACTCTTCTTGTAATTGAAATTGCATGTTTGGGCAGTGAGCTCTTCTTACATATATTGTACTACAACTCCTAATAGGGAGTCAAAGTCTTCTCATAAAGACTCATATGTACTAAATGTTGTAATAGACTCCTAATAGGGTCCATCCTCTAACAAGAAATATTTATATTAGTACATTATCTTGTGGGCATCATTCCCACCAAGGTTTTCCCTCTAATCAAGGGTTTCCCTAATTAACATATCTGGTGTAATTGTCTATGTGCATCTTGTTATGGTTGCTATTTACTTTGGTCAAATGGATAAGATTATTTAAGGTTGATAAATGTTTTAATTATTGGAGAAATAATTCATCATCCCCACCCCCCCAGTTATCTTAGTGGACAATTGTTTCTAATAGTCATCTAATAAGTTCCTTCCTAAACCATTGCAAAGTTACAAAGTATTGGGGTTCACAGTCTATGGTCAAAGTAAGGCCCTAATTGTATGTTTGCATTTTCTATTTCTAAAAGCATAAAATGGCTTTTCAATAGCCAAGTCTAAGCTAGATAGGCATGTGATGAGCTAGATGTACGAAAATCTAAAAAAGTGCAATTTTGGCCAATTCATTGAGAAATTGATAGGTTTTCAAGTGTGCCAGGAAGTATGGATGCTAATGATATTTCTATGGGGGAGTAATGTACAAACATGATTAGATCATTATCATTATGATATGTTACATTCATGACTATTTTTTCATTGATGTCAACATAGCAATTTTCTGCAGTATCTGACAGAAGAATAGCAAAAAGATCAAGTTGGTACAAATGGATTATGGAGTACATTTAGTAGTGAGGTTAAAGGGAGATACTACTAAGTGTCTAGTATATGTAGCTAACCTTGGAAGCACAAGATATTAAGTTTGGAAGAAGTTATGCAAGTTTTGGTGAAGATTGATCTAAGGTAGAGTTTACAGAGGCATGTTCTGGTAAACTTGTTATATCTTTTAGCAAATTTTTTATTCTAAGAAGCCAAATTTAAAGATGTGAAGAAGACATGTTGGTGATGACATGGAAAAGCTCTCTCATCATAATGATACATGTATGAAAATATATTCAAGTTGCAAGGCAAAAGATTAATGTTATCACTAAGTGTAACGTGTTCTTAATGTAATCCTATAACAATTAATTGAGAAGGTATAACAACTAACTCAAGGAATTGTTTTATGGATTTGATATAAAGGAAGGAAATTTTTATTTATCATATATGAGATGGATGAAGTAACTATGGAATACAAATTTGAGCAATGGATAGTGGAAGTGAAGGAAACTTCATTGTTGAGGTTTTATTGTGTAATCTAAAGTTGGATACTTGGATCTGAGGTTCATGACCTAGTCTACAAGGTCTAATAATAATTGGTCCAGTTGATAGGATATATGAAAGAGGAACTTAACAGTAAATTACTTATTTGGGTACTGAGCTCTTCTTGTAATTGAAATTACATGTTTGGGCAGTGAGCTCTTCTTGTATACATTGTACTACAACTCCTAATAGGGTTGGCACAACTCCTAATAGGGATTCAAAGTCTCCTAACAAGGACTCATATGTACTAAATGTTTTAATAGACTCCTAATAGGGTCCATCCTCTAACAAGGAATATTTATATTAGTATATCATCTTGTGGGCATCATTCCCACCGAGGTTTTCCCTCTGATCAATGGTTTCCCTAGTTAACATATCTAGTGTAATCATCTATGTGCATCTTATTATGGTTTCTATTTACTTTGGTTGAATGGATAAGATTGTTTAAGGTTGATAAATATTTTAATCATTGGACAACTGATTCACCCCCCTCTCAGTTATCTTGGACTATTGCTTCTAATAGCCATCTAAGAAGTGTCTTCCTGAACCATTGCAAAGTTGTGAAGTACTCAAAGTAAGGCCCTAATAACATGGTTGCATCTATTATTTCTAAAAGCATAAAGTGTCTTTTCAATAGCCAAGTTTGAGCTGGATAGGGATGTGATGAGTTGGATGTATGAAAATCTGAAAAAGTGCAATTTTAGCCAGTTCTTCGAGAAATTAATAGCTTTTCAAGTGTGCCACTCTTGATTGCCAATTAAAGCCAATGCCTCGTTGTAGAAACTGATAAAGTTTGAAGAATGGGAAATTTTAATTACCTTTTTCTTAAGTTGTCTACTTTTTCTAAGAAATTTTCAAGTGCAAAGTGATATCCAAGAAAAAAATCTCAGCTCTAAACATACAAAATTAACTAGTTTTCTTGAAGAAATGGCTCAGAGGGAGGGAGACCTAATTGCACAAGCAATAATTGAGCAACCAGATACACCATTGAAAGTTCCAATCATATTTGTAGAGGAGTGGATTCACATTTTATACTAGTTCAAATAATGCATAGAAAATGGATGATTTGGTTTTCAAAGACCCATAAGCATTGTGTAGAGATACAGAAGTCCCTAATAGAAATGAGTATGAATTGTTTTGGTTTTTCTACAGAAATAAAGCATCAGAATTCCAGTTTCCAACCCATAGGTAAGAAACTTAGGCAAATTCATTATCCCTAAAGTATTTATAGATGTTGACCTAGTGAAAGCCCTAACCAAATGTTATAATCCTATCAATAAGACATTTCATAGAAAGGATAGAAGTATTTTCCTATCCCTGGATAAAGATACATTTATAGAGTTTTTCAACTTAGAGGGACCTATGTCAATTCCCATAGAAGTCGAGAAATTAACTCACAATTTTAGCAATCACAAGAATTTCTATATGGGTCAGAATATGACCAGGCATATTCCATCTACAAAGAAGAATGTAGGAGATATTCCAAAGAGGAAGGATCTAGATAAATGTATGCCTTTGGAATTCTTCCAAAGATATTTCTAGAACACTGTGTTTGGAATTAACAAGGTCTTAGGTACAGATGGAGCTATGGAAGGACTAGGAGGACATTATATTATGGCCTTAAATATTCAAGACCCAAATCATAATATAGGTTATAATTTTGTGGATTACATCATTGAGCGTATTCATAATGAGATCACTACTACTCAGTAAGGAGATTTAGTGAATTTCAAGTTCCACCATTACTCTTTACTGATGCACCTAGTCCCATTTAAGAATTCAAACATATTTGATCAGAGTTTCTTGGAGTCTACTCAAGAATGGGGAGAGATATTTCTAGTGCAAAGATGGACAAGGGTATGGAAAATGTTCTATCCTTATTCCAATGTAATTTATTTTTATAATGATTTTGTTCATCCAGTATTAAAGATGATAGGGTTGATAATTGAAAGAATCCCTAGAAGTGTGAAAAAGGTTGTTAAACCTAAGCTATGTTTTGATGTTGGGAAACTCATGATTCAGGTAGTGTCTTTTTATTTGATGAGTATACTATCATTAGGGTTTTTAGATTTCCTCAACTACCTCATATTCTACCTAAGATGTTAGGGTTGGTGGAAATATTTTGGCAGTTGATTTCTTTAAATAGAGAATACTTAGGCAAATGTATTAAGAAAGGAAATTTTCTTTGTAGATGTACCAAAGTGGGAGACTTTGAAATTGGCAAGAATTCCATTGAGGGAACAAATAAATTTGTAAGTAAATATAAATACCAACTGGGCCAACTAGGACTTATGATCCTTTCAATGTAATTACACATTCTTTGAAAAATATGAGAGGATATACCCTACCTCCTACAAAACCCATGTGGGAAGAGAATATCATTGCTAACAAGATAAATGAGGGTGAATGTAGAGTAATAATGATTAAATATAGGGATATTGTCAATTTTGAGTATTAGATGAAAAAGGCTGTTAAAAATTTCAAAGGTTTTTATCCTTATGAGGATCACTAGTCAAAATTAGACAAGTTTGTGACAAATTTTGATGAATTGTTAGCTCAAGTTCCAAAGGCAATCATAAAAAAGGTTGACCTTGAGTACCCAAATGATAAGATTTTTTTTGAAGTCTCTAGTGATGAAGACCACACTAAAGAAGAAGAATTTGAAGAATATTCTTGAGAGTTATGACTAGGTAGAACAAAGACATAAAAAGCCAAAAATGATTGAATTACCTAAAAGATCCCAAGAAAAGGCCCTTCAAATTCTGCCAAGAGGCAGTAAGTACTTTGATGATAAGGAGAAGATATTTAATATCTCAAGCTTTTGAGGATGAGAAAAGAGAAAATAAGTTGCAGCTAGAAGCTCAAATGATAGATAATAGAATTATAGAGGCTTGTGAATTCATGAAAGATGACAATTTTACAAGAACTAATGAGTTCAAGAGTTTTCTATTTAAGGTAAAACAAAATGAACTTTCCCTACAAATGAAGCTAGGAGATTTTGATGAGGTAGCTACTATACTAGTCAAAAAGCTACATGAATATGACCCTCCAAGTGAGAGCCTCACTATGGACGAGGCAGGGGAATTGGTAATGAGGAGTGGCATGATTGTCTTTCTGGAATGAGATCTTAGTTCATCCTTTTTGCTAGATCAGATGAGAACACAGGACAAAATAATCTCATTTGAAGATTAGAATTAGTATGGAGAATTGAGAGGCTCAGGCTACAATATAGATGCTCAAAGAATGGCAATTTGGATTTTATCTCCTAAGCATGATAAGCCTACCCTGATGGAAATTAAAGAATCCCCTAGGGAAAATTTTATCTTCTAGCATGTTTAGTCTAGCTCAAGTGATCAGATATTTGGGTTGCATATTTCAATTGGACTAATGAGCAAGATCAAGATAGATACCCTTCAAGCTTAATTGAAACAAACATATGAGATTTTTGATGTTGCATAGTGTTGACATCAAAAAAAATTGGAAATGATGTTGCATAGTGTTGACATCAAAAAAGTACTGATGTAGCAGGTCTGATGGCCGTAGGTGTGACATTAACATTTTTGGAGCCAAAATTTGGCGGCCTTCAAACCATCTCTTCTATGATTTAGTTTGTCTTAAAAAGTTGTCTATGGTTTTTTGGCCATAGCTTGTTCATCTGAATTCTATTTTCGATTTGAAAGAAGTGCTAGAAAGCTCTTTCTGAGTCCATCATGATGATGTAGGCTATTTGGACTTTTTATGTTGTTTAGTTTCATGTTTACATAGTCAAAGCTAGAAGTTCTATTTTACACTCTAGGAGACATATCTTGAGCATTCAATCTCCAATTTTGGAATTCTTTATATCATTGGAAAGGTCTTTTTGAGATCTTTTTGGTGATGCTGGTTGTTTTTCCAAATTATTCTCCAGGCACATTATATTCAATCTTTAGCTTTTTTTCATTCTAGTGGATATCTGGGTTGTTTTAGGTCCTAGGATCAACTTTGTTGCTTCAGATGATTTGTCATGGGTTGTACTATTTTTTGTACTAGCCTTATGTCTCTTTTTTATCTTGTTGATATCATTTGTAAACATTTTTATGAAAAATCACTGAGATAAAGTGCCACTCCTTGCTTTTCAAGATCTTTTTCATCATTGTGATTTATTGTACTCACACTACATTATAAAGTGTCATGGGGGGATGGTTGTTTTCCTTTTAGTGCCCTCTTCCTTTGTCAAGTGAGTGTCCCTTCGATGACATTAGCCCCATGATATGTCGATGACACATGACTTTATAGGTGTCTATACCTCTTCCTCACTCTCAATGTTCTTGGTTCTTTCTATTTTGTAGGAGATATTTGCCCACTTTCTCAGTTGCTTGTCCTTTTGACAGCATTTACAATTTCATGCTTCAGTGGTGTTCTTCATGATCATCTTTTGTTCCTATCTTCTAGAACATTCTTTCCATCTCTTTTTGGAGTAGGGTTTTTCCAATGTGGTTTTCTCTATTTCTCTGTTTCATAGAGATTTTGTTGTGATTGGGTACCTCATCAGGCCTTGTTGTTAGGACCCAAGTTTGCTTTCAACATTGCATTGTAGTTTCCTTGCTCTTTTTGCATTGTTTATAACGGCATTGTTGCTCATCTTGGGGGGGTGTTAGAGAAAAAGGTTAATTTAATTTCATTTATTAAAGTACCTTTTATCCCTTCTTAAGATTTCACTTTATGCATTTTTTAGCTTTCTCTATTTAATAATTAATTAGTAATTATTAAATAGATTTCACCTTTAGGTTACCTTTAGTAACTTATTAGGTTACCCTTTTTGGCTTTTGATCTCCTTTTATAAGGATTGATCTCTTTGTATTTCATAATCTTTTCTTTATCTGAGAATACAATTTGCATGTTTTCAGAGCAAACCCTTGCCTCCTCTCGTCTTTTTCTTCTGTGATAGGTGTTTGCATGCAAGTGATTCTTGGGAACTGTGGGGTTGACATTTCATCAACTTCAAAAATTACTATGCTTCCACAAAAGAAAGACCTACCAAAGATAACCATTATAAGCACTAGAAGGGTAATTCATAAGGTAAGAGATTTAAATGGTTTCTTTGGAGGTAAGATGTAGTTGGTCCAGAACAAAATAAAAATAAGTGTTGCAGGGACACCAAACTTTATACCTACAATTCTGGATAGTGAAAGTAAAATGAAGGACCAAGTAGAATGGTCGTCATCGTTTAAGAATATTCTTGATTATCCCATATTTTTTTCTTTTTGTAACAATGAAGCAAGTTCTACCATAGTCTATGATATGATTAATATGCTCTTTAAGATAGAGGCAGAGATGTCCAAGTTGACTACTAAAGTTAAAGCCATAACTAATGCCAAGTGGACCAAGTGTTTAGAGGATTTAGAAACAACTAGAAGTGCCACCTAGCCTAACATTGAAATAGACATCACCATTTGGGAATTGATTATAGACATCAAAGCTCTACCATCCCGAGAGGATGATTAGACAAAGACAACTATGAAGTTTTTATGAGAAGACAGAAGGAGATAGAAGAAGACACAATAGTTAAAGCAAAGTCTCTTGCCATAAATGACATCTACTTTATGCACCCACTTTCATGTCTATTCTTCATCTGCAAAGAATGTATTAATGTAACTTTTAAAAGATTTTCCTTTTTTCTTTTGACTATATAGTTTTTGACACCTACCCTCCCATCTAAAGCTTGTTGCAATCCTCTATATAAGGATTCCTAAGATGTGGAGTAAAAGGTTGGTAATCTATAGAATTTTCATGTTTTATTCCTTTTTGCAGTCCACCCAAAAAAAAATTGTAATTATATGGATGAAATTAGTTCTGTATACTCCAGAATATAGTGAATATTGAGTATTAGTTGTCAAGTTCTGAGTTATTTTTGAGTCTCTATCAATATTGTATGCATTTTCAAAGGGAAATCAATACAAAAGAAAAGGAAATCTTATATATATCTATGTCTTTGAGTTTTGTCTCCTTCT
Organism: Cupressus sempervirens; assembly: GCA_028749045.1. NCBI lineage: Eukaryota > Viridiplantae > Streptophyta > Pinopsida > Cupressales > Cupressaceae > Cupressus > Cupressus sempervirens. The sequence continues at coordinate 129,339,973 of CM053783.1, forward strand.
TTATATATCTTTGATCTTGAGATTGAAATGAACAAGTTTCTTTCAATTTAATTCAATTTGAACGAATTGTATATCTCTTACTAATTGTTGTTAATTCAAAGAATTTAGTAATTTCTTTTTGTAAGTGATAGGGTTTAGGGTTTATGAGAAGGATATGGTAAGAATGAAGCTCAGAGCTTGCTACTAATTTTGACTCTATATAACAATAGATAAGACTCTAGTCATTAATTTTTAAGTTGCAAACTGATGATTCATATAATTGTTGAACACAGAAATTACAAACAATCAATTTACCATTTCATTTAATGAAGAACTAAATTTTTTGGTCATTACTTATTTGCAACATCTTCTCAATTATAGTTAGCTACTATGATAGGGAAGTTATTGTCAAATTATAGAAGAACGTTTACTATTGTCTACTAGAGGGGATTGTCTTGAAGAGAAGAATATCATAGAAGTAGTCATATCAATCCCTAAGGCTTTCCCACCTTGTCCCTACAAAGCCCAAAGTTAAGGGAGTCATAGTGATTATATTAAATTTGGTCCAAAGTTAGGATAAACCTAGTTGTTTATAGGTTTTAGCTATTCCTTAGGCTTGGTCTCTATCCTGTACATTCCGGTATTAGGGTCAAAACAACCTAGTATGTTCCTTACTAGTAAGAACTACAACACTTTGTAACTTGATTTTCTGAATTATATCCTTTGAATAATTCGATCACCTAACTGTAATGGAAGACTCTTTGCTCTTCCCTTTATACTACCTTGTAGCCTGATTACTTAAAATGCTTCATATTTGCTTCTTATCTTCCAAAAAAATGCATCTTCTATTCTATTTTTTTCAGAGAAATGAATTTTCCTTCCTTATATATCCTTCAATCAATAACTTCACATCAAGTTGGCTCCCACAATAGATATCTTCATAAAAATCAATTGTACCTTTAAGTCAGCTCAAGTACTAATGCTCAGGAAATATAGTACTTTTTATGATCTGTTGACACTCAGTCAATATAGTAAGTTTAGGTGACAATATTACTTTGTTTTCATTGGATGCTTGAATTACATTGTGAAACTCAGTTGATATAGGAGCTCAGTTCACATAGTGGACTTGGTTAACACTATGAACTCGATTCACACTGGGAGCTTAGTTTCCACTAGCAACTTGGGTAACTCAGTTTATACTATGAGATCAGTTAGCATAGTATACCTTCATCTGCTCAGGCTATTGTAAAATTTTCTCCCTGATGGAAATCTCAATTACAATATTAACCAACCTTCTTGGATCACTTAAGTGGTTTGTCACTAATTGATAATATGTCTTACCATGGGGTCAACAGGATTCAATTATCGAGGAATCAGTGGATTTTTCCATTTTAATGTTATTTTGATAGTTCTTAGGCTCTCAAAATAGTATTATAAGTTTTCATATAAAGATGGATGATTTGTGAGAGAAGAGGGGTTCAATTTATAGGCAATTGGGTGAGAAGGAGATAAGAATTCCTATTGGATAGTTAATTGAGTGAGGTGTGGCATAAGCTTCAGCGAACTAAAATAGGTGGAGGAGATGTGGTATGAGAGTAGACTTGGGCTTGAGTTAGAAACTTAGAGAGAATAAATTATGCCTTAATTTATGGAAGAGGAGGTTATGTGTTTCAATTAAGGTGGGTGAGGTGGCTTAGTTAACTAGAGGATGTGGGAGGTGGATGGATTTGTTATAAAAAAAAGTTGGTGGGTGATCTTAATTAAATAAATGAATTATTTAATTAAAAAGGAGAATTATTGTTGCATAAGATTTAATTAAATAAATAAATAATTTAATTAAAAGAAGAATATTTGGTGCCTGAGTTGAGTTTGGGTAACTGTTGGGTTGAAGGGTTAGTTTGTGGGTGGAGGGATTTAATTAATTTAATTAATTAATTAGAGAGGGATTTGGGAGATAAAATTAAATGGGTTTTGCATTTATTTAATTTAATAGATGAAGGGAGATTTTATTAATAAATACGACTATTGGTTGTCTGTTAATTTATTAATTTATCTATAATTAGTTAATTAAATTAGTTAATTAGGGGATAGCACTAAAATAATTAAGTATTTAATATTTAATAAAAATGTGCTTTAGAAGATGACTAATTTTTATTATGAATTTATGTGATCAGATTTAGGTTCCTACATCAAGTATTAGTGATATACATTTCAAAGAAAAGACTAATTGCGATGTTTATGGATGGATTAATCAAGCCCTTAAAGGGTTGGGTGAAGGGTTTTAACCCCAACATAGTCATGATATAAATGAAGAAGGCATGTGACATGGAAACATCATCTTCTTCTTCTAGGATTTATTCACATGTTAAGCCTCCCCTCACTACGAAGGAGAAAGATAACATTCCCCCTCCAAAGAAGTAGTCAATGGATAAAGTAACTAGGTAAGTACTCAGGAGGAGGAATCTCTATTTTAACTATAAGGAGTTGTGCGAACTAGGACACTAATGATTAGGAAAGAGAAAGTTCTATTACATTGAGGTAGTGTCAAATATTAAAGAGGAGTATGAGATACCTAATCCCAAAGGAGATGGTCAACAAGCTTCTAAAGAGGGTAATATAAACTATATAGAGATTATTTTTGTGCTATTATAGTAGGGGGCAGCATTTCCCTTTATTTTACACTAAGGTGTATTATTTTTAGGTATAATGTACTATATAGGGAAAATGTGTCATAGTTATGCTTGATAGTGGGGCCACACTTAATTCCATTAACTCATTACTCGTAAAATAAAGAGGCTTTCCCACAAAGGCATATGCAGGATTCCAATTCAAGGTGGTAAGAGAAAACCTATTATCATGTAAACATCTAGTCCCATAATTGTGAATAACCATGGGGAACCATATGGTGGCATATGACTCCTTTGTAGTAAATCTAGATGACATGGAGGTCATATTGGGAATCCAATCAATGAAAACTTTTGAGGAGTACACACAAAGCTTCAAATGAATGGATTTTTTATTTGAAGTGGATGGAGAAAAGGTGCTTTATCTAGAACTAATAAAGGTGCAACAAACTTACTACTAGGATTATTAGCTTTAGGTAGTGTTGGATAAGCATAGTATCATCTTCACCAACATCCCACCTCACATACCTCCACACAAGGGTTTTGAGTATACTATCAAGTTGGAGGAAGGAAACAAGATCATCACCACTACTCCCAACCACCATCCTAATTGGTTTAAGGATGAGATATAAAAGATTATCTACAAACACATAGAAAAAGGATAGATTAGGCCTAGTTTGATACCCTTTCCATTGTTAGAAGTGTTGGTTAAAAAAAATGTTATAAACCTATAGATGTGTGTCGACTATTGTGCATTGAACAAGAAAAATATCCAAAATAGGTATCAAATACCCAAGGTCAATGAATAGTCTGAGGAGTTACATAGTGTAGTCTATTTTTCCAAGATATATCTCTATTGTATATGTATGCATTAGAATTAGGATGAAAAATATATAAATCCAAAGCCAAACATCTAAAAAAACTAAATCAATTAACAAACACGTATGATAAACCAATAAGGAAACTAAATAATAAAACATGTAAACCTACATCTCCATGTAGCCTCCTTGATGTGTTGATGAGATCATAATCATGAATGTGTGCTCAAATTTGGTGTTGAAGCTTAAAAAATGGATGAATTCGATAGATGGATGCATGAAAAATTTGAATATCACCAAATAGTGCTTTGAAAGTAATTATCTCTTAAAATGGTATAATAATTCTACTCACAAGGTGGATGATTTGGAGGAGCAAAGAGTTTAATTTATAGGAATTTGGTTGAGAAGGAGATAAGAATTTCTGATAGATTGTTAACTCAATGAGGTGTTAGATAGGCTTTAGTTAACTAAGATAGGTGGATGAGATAGACTTCTATGTTTAGAGATGGATGAGGGAGAAGTGGCATGAGAATGGACTTGGGCTTGAGTCAGAGGGAATAAATCATTCCTTGACTTATGCAAGTGATCTGGAGAGTGATTTTAGGCATGGAATAGGAGGTGATGTGTTTTAGTTAAGGTGGGTGAAGTAGATTAGTTAACTAGAGGATGTGGGAGGTGGATGGATTTTTTAAAGAAAAGGTTTGTAGGTGAGCTTAATTAAATAAATGAATTAGTTAATTAAAGAAGAAGAATTAGTGCATGAGATTTAATTAAATAAATTAATTATTTAATTAAAAGAGGAATATTTGGTTCATGAGATTTAATTAAATAAATAAATAGTTTAATTAAAAGATGAATATTTGGTGCATGAGTTGAGTTTGGGTAACTGTCGGCTTGAAGGTTTAGTTTGTGCATGGAGGGATTTAATTAATTAAATTAATTAAATAGAGGGGGATTTTGGAGATTAAATTAAATGGGTTTTGTATTTATTTTATTTAATAGAGGAAGAGGGGTTTTATCAATAAATTGGACTATTGGTTGTTTGTTAATTTATTAATTGGGCTATCCTTGATTAATTAAATTAATTAATAAGGGAATAGCACTAAAATAATTAAATATTTAATTAAAATATGTTTTAGAAGATGACTAAATTCGATTACAAAGTTATGTGATCAGATTTAGGTGTCTACATTTTATCCCTCTTTGATATAGTGTTGGTACAACACTATTTCAAAGACTTTTTTAAATAATAGAAGACACGAAGAAGGTTTTAAAGCAACTAGGTTACCCTAGTCTTCATAAAAGATTGTACTATATGATGTCCCCTCCAAAAGGAATCCAAGAGAGAAAATAAGACTAGATGACATCTCAAAAAGTAAGAAAATTAGGGTGAGATGGAGGATGCAAAAAGAATGAAAGAGGTTTTAAAATGGTTCATATTCTCACTATGGGAGTATGAGACAAAGGAAGAATATATGTACAAATTAGACAAAATTGTGAGATGGGATCGAAGACATGGGGGATAAATGGAGGATTTTTCCTTTTAAATTGAACCCTTAAGATGTGGTGGATGAATGAGTGGGATTTTGGAAACTTTTTAGGTTTTTTATGGATTTTTGGATAGGTTTCAAGATGGGATAAGGATGTAGTATAGACAATCATAGGATGATTTTGATAAGGAAAAAAAAATGGGTTTTTTTGTTTTTTTTTTTTTGTTTTCATGTTGTGAAATGGGGGGATGAGATGGAATCCATTTGAAGCTTTGAGCGTGGGATTATCCATGAGGAGAATCACCATGTAGTTGAACACTTAATTTAATATAGAAATATTGGTGAGTAGCCAAGGTTACCAACAACATCAAGGCCTAGTCATCATTTTTATATAGGACTGACTCAAAAAAAATATGCAAGGATTTCCCCAACATCACAAATGAAACCCTATAGGAATTTTATGGGAAATGACACTAGGTAACCACAAACAAGATATATTTATCAAGTGTATCATGTAATCATAAATGATCATATGTTTGGATATGCAAGGGTCATACTTGACTAACTCACAGGTAGACAAGAAAAAATGAAAGACAGATCAAGACCTTACTCGTTGATTGCCCCATTCATAGCACACCATGAAATGAATGATTGTGGTGACCTCAAAGAGGGATTAACCAAATTTCTCAAAAAAGATAACCAAGAACCAAAATTGAAATCCAACATTAAAAGAAAGAATAAATCAACAAAAATAACCATGTGTTAGAGATATTGGTAGGACTTGATACTAACAGAACTAAGTTTAACACTAGGGAAGATGTATCCTACAAGGACATATTACTAGCACCTAGCACCTAAACTCAAAAAGAAACCATAAATTCTAAGGACAACACTTTAGTGACAAAGGATTGTGCATAAGGACTCTTTGAACTATGGAGAAATGATATATAAAGGACCTAATCTAACATGAACTAACATGAGACTGGCTTATGTATAATGGGACTGATGAAAGACTAATCAATTACATTTTGATTTCCTCATTTGCAGTACATCATGATATAGATGATCTTGTTGATAATCAAGAGCCAAAATTGAAATGCAACATTGAGAGAAAGGGTAAATTGACAAAAAATAACTATGTTCTAAAGAGATAGGTAGGACCTGATACTAATGGACCCAAGTCTGATTAGAGGAAAGATGTATCCTACAAGGACTTATCAGTAACACCTAGTGCCTAGATTCAATAGCAACCATAAATTCCAATGACAACACTTTACTGAAACATGATCTCACATAAGGACTTTATGAAGAACGAAGTGGGAAGAGCTAGAGGACTAGATCTAATGTGATATGACATGAGATTGAGCTATGTATGATGGAACTGACTAATGATGAGGATTGAGGACTAACAACTGATGAGCTGATAATTGGTAACTGATATAAGGGATAGTGTGTGCAATGAAACTAATTGAGGTATTTACAATGATGATAATGTATAGGAGATATATACATGAGCTGGTGAGGATATTTTGGTGCTATGTACATGGGATGGAAGTTTGAATGGGATTGATTGTTGAAGGTGCAAAGACATGCATAATGGTGTCCTAGTCAAGTTAAAAAGTCAAGATGGATTGGTGGTGGATAGGGTGATGTAGATAATGGGAATGGTATGCCTCAAAATAAGGCAAGGATTGGGAAGGATGCATGCCAATGATTATGATTGGATTTGGATCACGGATTTCAATAAGGCTAGAAATAATACTAAGGGTGTGACTAGATGGATTTATTGATGTAAAATTTTAGATAGCCAGAGGGGAAGAATGGGATGTGGCATGTGATGGTAGATTTCTAGGAGCTTTAGGATATGAATGGATGGCATTGGGTTGAATGGGAAAACCACAAAGATAGATACCAATGACAAGGAATATGTAGATGATGAAAATATGGAGGAAATTTTGGGAGTCACAAGGATGGAAACAAAAAGTATGGTGGATAGGAATATTTGGGTAGAGGAATGCACAGAGATAAAGATTGGAAGATGAAGATGGAAATGGAACAAGAATAGGGAGATGGAAGGTGGATAGGGTAGGGTCTCCAAGGATTACAATGCCCCCAATTATAATATTTCATACATAAGGATGACTTAAGAAAAGTATGATATAATGGAAGATAGGGAAACAACAAGATGAGGGAGGTAGATAGAGATGGATGGAGCTAAATGACTGGAGGAGCATGGATTATATGGAAGGAAGAATGGGTGGACAAAGGATAGGTGGATAGAAATTGCAATGGGATAATGAGTGTGAAAAAGTGACAAAAAGCATGTATGTATGGTGGTGGCCTTAATTGTTTATTTTTTATTTTATCAAGATCTAGAGGATAGAGGAGGTGAAATGGATAAGATGTGGTGGGTATAGTAGGAAGATGGGATGGGTATGGTGGGTAGAAGAACTTGGCCCCAGGTGTGTAGAGAATTTGGATATAATGATTATGCATGATTCTTGTTTGCCAAGTTTTCATCATGTTACTTATCCAAGGTGCTTGTTTGCGAAGTTTTCACCATTTGACAATTTTTATTTTCATTTTTTGGACTTTTTTAACTCTTTTTTTCATAGAATTTTACTCATATATGTTGGTAGGATGGGTGGATAATAAACTATGAAAAATATTGGATACAAAGAGTGGAATGATGGTGGGAGTTGGAAGATTATGAATGGGAAGATGTAAGACTTGTGGATAAATGGTTGAGGGAATTGAAAAGATCATCATTGGCACACACCTTTAAGGATTATGACATAGTGGGAAAGATGATGATGAACAAGATTAAGGAGAAAATGGAGTAGGAGAAATATAAGGACCAAAAGTAAAGATGGAGGATTGGTAATGTGGGATAAGAAGCAAAATGACTAAGAATGGATTGGGGGGTGAAGGATGTATATATGGAGATTTGGATAAATTATGAATGGATGAGACTTTTTGAGCAGCATGAATGGATTCTAGTTAATTCTTTTTCTTTCAGATGCATTTCTTTCATGAGTATCTTGGGTATCCACATGATTTTTGACTTTTTCATTTTGGGCTTTTCTAGCCTTTTAAATTTTTCTTTCTTTTGAATCAAATGTTTCTCTTCTTGAACATGTATTTTAGATGAGACATGTTGATACTTGGGATTTTGTGGTTTTTTTAATTTATGCTTTTTAATTTTGGCCTCCAATTTGCTTCTATTAGCCATGGAATAGGAACACGAGCATGGAGAATATGGAGATATTATCGATTGAAAGAGGTTGAAGGTTGGAAGAAATTCAAGGATGAGTGCCTTTTATGATCTATCTTGTGGATTTGAGGAGATGGAGTGATGGATTAGGTTACAATATATGGTGTGTGCTAAAATGTTCACACATTTCTATGAATCATTACTTCCAAGATTGCTCAAGAATGAGGTCTCAAATGGTGACTCATAGCTCCCTATTCATTTAGTGCAAGGGTTTATAATAGAGGCCCTTAGTTTAAAAATAGTTTGTGCCCATGCCAGTACACCATAAATGAGAGATTCAAAGAGGAAAAGAAAGAGTGTTAGTCTCCATGATCATCGAATATACATGCAAATGAAAATGGAAGCTATTCTATATGATAACAATGCATGAAAGAAAACTAATCCATGAAAGGAAATGTAAATTTAAGATCATTCTATGAAAGGAAATATAAACTTAATCTAACATGCAAGTGCAAGAGTAATCTAAATGGATTTTGATGGATGCATGAGAAAAGAAGACAAGAAAAGAGAAATTGTCATGTCCAAGCTCAAGTGCTCAAGGTCTCCTCCAAATTCACTCTCCAAACCTACAACATAATAATAAAATTTTGATCTATCAAAATGAGAAGGAGAAGGCTCCTTATAAAGAAAAGTGTAAAGAGGAATGCATCCTCGAGAGCATTGTGGGATAAATACCTAAAAAGGCAAGTCAGAGGAAATAATCCACCACTTAGAAATATGTGCCAAAAAGAAATCTTTATTTATTCTTATTTGATTTATTTAATTTATTTCCTTTTTCATCAAAAAGAGAGCTTTAAGTGGGGATTTATTTATTTAATTAAAAGAGGGATTTTCTTTTAATGAAATAAGATAAGATTATTTAATCAAAAGAGAGTTTTTAATTAAATAAGATAAAATTATTTAATTAAAAGAGAGATTTTCTTTTAATTAAATAAGATTGTTTTATTTATTTAAAATGGATGTTTTCTTTTAATTAAATAAGATTATTGATGAAATGATCAAACCTTAAGAAATATTGAATTAATTATGATTTGGTCAAGAAAATTGATTTGAATTGAAATTATTGTAAGGCATTTATTCAGGAAATTGATAAATTGATTCCATCATTTGATAAATTGAAGAATGGTGGCCCATAATCTAAGCAACCATTTTAGGGTGCATAAATATGGATGCATGTAATTTGGCAATATGGATGGAAGGAGTGAAGGATAAGGACTTAAAACATATGCAAATGAGGAAGGAGTAGGCCCCAAAATAGATGGAGGAGATAAAGGATTTGGATTTGGTAAATAAGGACCCAAAATGGATGGAAATGGTGAAGGATTTAGATAAGGGATATAGAGACCCAAAATAGAGGGATGGAAAGAAGTAGTAGGATAAGGGCTCAAAATGGATTTAAAATAAGATGGAAGGATATGAGACCATGAATGAGTAGAAGGGATACCAAGATATAGAGATGCACTTTTATTTCTTTTTTCAATATGGTGTTCATTATTTGGAACACAAGATGTGAGTCCATTAGTGGGTGAAGGAGTAGAAGTTTTGGGTATGATAGTTATTTCTTATTTTTTATATCTATTACCATGGATTATAGGAGATGTATGATCATGAAGAAGAGGGTATGGGGCTTTATTATCTTTATTTGAATGGGTTGATGGAAATGGATATTGACTTGGAGGGATGAATGAAACAATAGGATGTTGAAGTGGAGTAATGGATGAAAGGGTAGGATCTTGATATGGAGGAGATGGTCAGATGGTAAAAATGGATCATGTAGGGGAATAAGTGGGATGGTAGGATTGTGAGATAGAGTAGGTAGTATGGTAGGACCTTGATAATTTATTTTAATGGATATTTCAACATGCTTTTGACAAGTTCTTGATAGGATTGGTTGGCAATGGGTGGTGTGATAAGAGATGTATGGGTGAAATATTCAGATAGATGAATGAGAGTTTCTTCAATTGGGATGGGTAGATGGAGGATAGACTCATGAGTTTTATTAGATGGGATTTACATAATTATAGGAGGAGGAGATATGGATCAGAATTGGGTGGATTTGATGAATGAGAGGGTTTCAATGATGGTAGAATATGGAAGGGGATCTATAAGTAGGGTTTCAATAATGATAGGAAATGGAAGGGAATCTATAAGTGGGGTAGATGAAAGAGGGATGATAGGTGTGGGAGATTGAAGAGGAATGATGGATGTGGATGTTGCAAAGTAGTTGATAGTGGGGGTCATCATCATCTTCTTCTAGCATCATGGATGAGTGGTGTAGCTACTTTTGAGTGGTGGTTTTTCAAAGTATTTGATGATAGGTGGATTTTTATTTTTAGGTGGTAGTGGATGAGTGGTGTAGCTACTTCTGAGTGGTTGCATCACAAAGTAGTTGGTGATAGGTGTAATTATACTTGTAGGTGGTGATGATGGTGGTGGTGGTTGCATATGGAAATTTTTTTGTGGTGGAGTGCATTCAATAGGGGTAAAAGTAAGGATGCCTACATCTTGCATTTGTGAGTGCTCTAATCCCCATGGTATCAATGGGAATGACATGGACATGCTCATATTATTTTTGAATGGGGTGGTGGTAGTAATAGATGGTGGGGTGGAATATGGAAGGATAATACAAGGTGGAGGAGTGATGAAGGATAGGGTGAATGGAATTTTATTCAAAAGAGTAGATGAGTTAGCTTGATGCATTACATAGTTGGGATTGAGTTGAGGATTTGGAAAATGGGTTGGAGGATATGAAGATGGTAGATTTGGACTAGGGATATAGCTAGTAAAATTGATATGGAAAGGGAGAGATTGGGATATGACTATGGAGGAAGATGGACGCATGGATGATGTATATGGGGGATATTTGGGTATGATATAGGAAGATTGTGTAGATGAATGAAAAAATGAATTTCCCTTTTCAAACATAGGATAATGAGTATTAATGGGAATGCATGGAGGCATAATGGGACGATTTAAAGGAATGTTTGGAGAAATATCTTTGAGACTAAATGTACCCATCATAGAAAACAAGAATCTCATCATCACTAGAATAGGATGAAGTGGGAGAAAAGGTGTAATGACCAAAATCATCATAATAGAATTCTGACATCATGATTTGATGACGAGTTAGGAAGGGATGAAGGATGAAGATGGATGAGAAAAAGGAGGACTTGATAGAAGACTAGAATAATAATGCTAGAAAAAAAATTGGTGTTGGATGATAGCAAGGATGAGACTCTGAGACTAGGATGACCATACTGGGAAGTTTGGATTATTTTTTGATGAGGCAGTGACTATGGTAAGTATACCCTAGCTTAGATTTAGATGAAACATCTTTCTAGAATAATCCTTCTGTTGTTGCAAATGAACTTGCTAAAAATCTTTTGGCATGTCAATGATAAGGATCTCAATAGAAAACTATATATGAAAAAAAATAATCTTTTAAAAGAAATAATAATGATTTGATTGATAACACTTACTCAAGAAATAAATCCTAGGATTGTTGTGAATGAACTTGCTAACAACTTATCAATACCCAAATATAGATTTCTCAACAATAAATAAGATATGGGAACAAACAATCTCTTAAAGGACATGCAACTTTGAGAGAGACAAGTATGCAGTCTTTTCTAAAAAAAGAGATTTCAAAAAATAGGACCAAGAAGTGTGTATGTTCAAAAAAAAAATTTACAATGTCAAATCATAATGTAAACACTTTAGAAACACATTATCCCTAAGGTCAAATTGACTTTTTAGAATATGGCTAAAAAGGTAGCTACTAAGTTGGTTAATAATTAGATTTGCGGAGTCCTTCCAAAAGGTTGTTATACACATGACCCACTTAATGACCATGTTGAAATTGTAGGAAATTTTTCCTACCTTAGATTACCATCAAAAATGCATCGCCCAAACTTGCATGGATATAAGGTGATAACTTTTTTAGTGTTTTTTTTTTCATACTGACCGAGGAATTTATCGGTGTGAGGTCATTCTCCAATGGGGCAATGCTTCCCAATAGACATGCCTCTCTAAAAGTGCTCCTAAGGTTGGTGCAGATGATCTTGCTAACAACCTTTCAGTACACACATTGCTTAATTAAATGGATTCTAAAATGCAAGAAATCAAATGAGCCCATGGAAATATTGTATTAGAAATACTCTTAGAAACATACCAAAAATTTTGTTCTTTCTAAATTGAAGATTTTAAGTTGACTATCTATGACAGAAGACACATGTGATTAAGATGCAATATTCATTTTTCTAACCTGAAAATACATGTGTGTAACTTACTAAATTGATCATCAATTTAATAAATCATCTAAAGGGGTCAACTTAAAAATTGAATCATGAAAGCTAGAAAGAGAAGAGAATAAGAGCATGTTAACCTTCTTCATTCAAGAATTGTGCATTCATTTTAAAGTCCAAATTGAAGTCTAAAATTTGCAATATTCTTTGAAACTTTATGTAGTCAAGATTATGTGACTTCATTTTAGACACAAATCAAAAAATTCATTGTTTGGTTCATTCTCTTAATCATTCAAGATTGTGCATATATGAGAACATGAATTCATCTTTTTACTACTCAAAATCAAATGAGTTAAATTTCAAGGTTTAAAAATTTAACTCCCAAAACTTTGTTTAGATCTAATTTTTTTATTGCAGCCTCCTAACAACATCTTCAATCTAAAAAAAACATTTCAATCAGACAATTCCTTTATTTATTCTCAAAAAAAAATTATTTTTTTAATGAAATTCATGAAAAAATTATTAATTAACAAAAATTGATCTTAAAACTCTGTTTTTTTACTGTAGGTTGCTAACATTGACAAAAACCTCAAAAAATAAAATTAGCTATCAATTCTTTTATTTTCTCCCAAAATATTTTTTTAATGAAAAATCATGCAAAAACCATAAATTTTTGAGAAGTACTCAAACAAATTTGATTTTTCCACCATAGCATGGTGACATCAATAGAAACCTCCAAAAAAAAAGTTAGCTCTTAATTTTTTTATTTGCACCTAAAATATTTTTTTGATGGAAAAGCAAGCAAAAAATATTTTTAAAATCTTATATGGATCAAAAAAATCTGATTTTTTTACTTTAGCATGGAGAGATGAATAGTAACCATTAAAAAACATTTTAGGTCTTAATTTTTTAATGAAAAAGCATGCAAAAAAATTAAAAAATCATAAATTGCTCAAAAAAATCTAAAAATTTTATAGTAGGGTGTCAACATTAGAAGAAACCTCCAAAATATATTTGAGCTTCTAATTTTTTTCATTTTCTCTGAACATCATTTTTTAATGAAAAAATTATAATTTCAAAATTGATCCCAAAATTTTGATTTTTTTTTTGTGGGCTCCTAATATCAACCTTGACCTACAAAACTCAAGAAATTATGCAAGTGAATCACAAAAACACAAAAGTGTTGGATAATCCTTTAGTCCTTTAACAAAGAAAAAATGAATTTTGGATAGCAAAATGACCCATTACAGGGTCCCACTAGATGTGCCAAAATGTATGGGTTAGAATCATGATGCAAAAGATATAAAGCCAAAGCAAAAAATATAACAAACTAAATCAATTAGCAAACATATATGATAAATGAATAAGGAAACTAAATAACAAAACATGGAAAACTGTATCTTTGTGTAGGCTCCTTGATGTGTTGATATGGTCGTGATCGTGAATGTGTGCTCAAATTTAGTGCTCAAGCTTTAATAATGGATGAATTCGATAGATAGATGCATGAAAATTTTGAATATCACCAAATAGTGCTTTGAAAGTAATTAGCTCTCAAAATGGTATAATAATTCTACTCACAAGGTGGATGATTTGTGAGGAGCAAAGGGTTCAAATTATAAGCAATTGGGTGAGGAGGAGATAAGAATTCCTGATAGATAGTTAACTCAGTGAGGTGTTCAAGATAGGCTTTAGTTAACTAAGATAGGTGAAGGAGATAAATTTTGTGTTTAGAGATGGATGAGGGAGATGTGGCATGAGACTAGACTTGGGTGTGAGTCAACTGAAATTAATCATGCCTTAATTTATGCAAGTGATGTGGAGAGGGATTTTAGACATGGAAGAGGAGGTGATGTGTTTTAGTTAAGGTGGGCAAGGTGGACAAGGATGTGGGAGGTGGATGAATTTGTTAGATAAAAGGTTCGTGGGTGAGCTTAAATAAATAAAAGAATTATTTAATTAAAAGAAGAATTATTGGTGCATGAGATTTAATTAAATAAATAAATTATTTAATTAAAAGAGAAATATTTAGTTCACGAGTTTTAATTATGTAAATGAATTATTTAATTAAAAGAAGAATATTTGATGCATGAGTTGAGTTTGGGTAAATATTGGGTTGAAGGGTTAGTTTGTGGGTGGAGGGGTTTAATAAATTAAATTAATAAATAGAGAGGGGTTTTACAAATTAAATTAAATGGGCTTTGTATTTATTTAATTTAGTAGAGGAAGGGAGATTTTCTTAATAAATTAGACTATTAGTTGTCTATTAATTTATTAATTGGGCTATAATAAATAAATAAAATTATAACACTACAATAATTAAATGGTTAAATATAATATGCTTTAGAAGATGACTAAATTTGATTATGAACTTATGTGATCAAATTTAGGTGTCTATGGTAGACACCATCATATTTGCATGAGAAAGACAGATGTGGAGAAGACTACCTTCCATTGTCACTACGATCATTATGAGTTCTTAGTCATGCCATTTGAGTTTACCAATGCTCCACCCACTTTTTATCTTGCATGAACCATATCTTCAACAAGTAGTTGCATAAGTTCCTATTGGTGTTTTTTTTTTATGATATACTTATTTAGAACAAGACATGGGAGAAATATTTGAGGTATTTGGATGAAGTACTTAGGATCATGGAGTCACAATCATTGTATCACAAAAGATCCAATGTATTATATCTAGGACACATCATCAATACTCAAGGAGTTCAGGTATATGGGAAATACTCAAGCCATCTTAGATCAACTACCTCTTAAGACTCCCTCATGTCTATGTGAATTCTTCGAATTGTGTAATTATTATAGAAGATTTGTGAAGTGATTCTCATAGCTTAGTGGACTACTAATAGACTTGACAAAAATAGGATAATTCATTAGGGTGAGAAGGTGCATCACATCTTCAACAATTTGAAGGAATTCATGAGTTCATGTCCAACTCTAGCACTACCTAACTTCAATCAGCCTTTCATCTTGGAGTTTCATGCTTCAAGAGATGGGATCAAGATAGTGTTTATGCAGGATTATCACCCCATTGCATTTGAGAGTCAAAATTTCTCAAGAGAAGAGTGACTATACTTCATCTATGACAAATAGATGCTTGCCATCATGTATGATCTAATAAAGGTTTGACAATATCTTAGCAGAGAAAAGTTTGTTTTACAAATAGATCACAATAATTTAAGATATTTTTTAGAGAAGAGAGCTTTGAATGAATGTCAACAAATATAGGTGATGAAAATCCAAGCATTTGACTTTGATATTGAGTATGTGAAGAGAAAAAATAACACAATGGCAGATGCTCTATCAAGAAGGTGTGTTTAATATGCTCTTTGTCTCAGATTTTGGCAAATTAGAAGGAACATTTGTTGGTTGAATAGTCCAATAACACATTTGTATGTCAATTTATGGTTGGTAAAGTATGACATGATAGGTATAATATGGTAGACAACATCATCTACTATAAGAGCATGATATATTTGGTTATTGAGTACAAGATTGAGAGAATTTTGAAGGACATGCATGACTCATTTTAAACCAGACACCCAGGGTACCTGAAAACCTTTAGGAAAATCTAAGAAGAAATTCCATGGAAAGGCCTCAAAAACTATATCTTGTAGTCTATACTAGAATGTGCTAACTATCAATAAAATAAATCTAAGCTCACTTTACCATCTCTTTTCAGCCATTGCCAATCTATAACAAGAAGTGGGAAAACATTTCAATGTATTTTATCACTAGGTTACCCAAAGTGCAAGGGAAGGATTGCATTTTTTTCATGGCTAATCATTTGACCAAGTATGCACATTTATTTTCCATCTCCATTGGATGCCATGCATCTCAAGTGATCAAGTTATTCTTTTTTGATGTTTTTCGCTTGCATTGTCTTCCACATAATAAAGTATGTGGTAGAAATAGCCTTTTTTTGTAATTTTTGGATGGAGTTATTTGGGCTAGAAGGAACAAAGTTGCCACCAAGAACATGCTACCATCTGCAAATAGATGGATAAACACACATTGTGAACAAATGTTAAGAGGGATATTCAAGGATCTATGATAACAAAAAGGCATGGATTCATTGGTTGCATTTAGGTGACCATTGTTACAATACAATATATTATATGTCCATAGGCATGGAACCCTTCAAAGCATTTTATGTTTTTGAACCTTCATTGTTCATGTATCTAGCATTGGGTGATGATCACACATCGAGGGCTAGACTAGCTACAAGAGTTTTATATACCTTGATATCTCTTAAGGATAATTTATAAAGGGATCAAGACCACTAGAAGATGTGTGTTGATTGACACTAAGTTGAGAGAATTTTTGAGGTTGGTGATCTAGTATACCTTTGAATTTAATCATATAGACAATCCTCCCTAAAGTTGTGTGGTAAGGAGAAGTTGAGACCACACTTCTACATACCATATAGAGTGGTTTAGAGGGTCAGTGAAGCTTCTTGTAAATTGGAGCTTCGTAAAGGGATCCACATTCATAATTTTTTTCATGTGCCATGTTTGAAGAAAGTTGTAGGATAGTGTTTCATGGTGTCGAAGGAACTACCTCACATTGAAAAAGAGGGAAAATTAATTCTAGAGCTAGCTTAGAACACACTATTAAGGAGTTTTTTGTGTGATGGAAGGAACTTCTAGTAGAGGATGTCACTACGGAAGGCAAGAAAATTTTGGAGCATCCAAGTCTGCAACTGCTTAAGAGCGAGCAATGTTTAGGCTAGGAGGACTATGATGTCCCCAACATCATTAAATAAATTAGTATAATGACATTTTTCTGTATATCACCTTGAAAATTAATTTATTTATCTATGGGACCCACTTTTAAATTTATTTTTTGTTTTCATAGCATGTTGGCAAATTCAATGAATTGACATGTTTGTAAACCTTTGAGAAGCTTCCCCTAAAGCCCTTTATTGAGTCCTAAGTTTTTGTAGTCAAGAATCTAGTTTTATTCTATATTGTGAACCCTCTTGGGATTCTACTTGTGCACCATTTCAAAAGTGAGAGACCTTCCCTACTTCATGTGTTGTAGTTTCGGTAGGTGTCATCCTTGCCCTATTATGTTTTGATTTACTTTTCTTAGATTTGGAAGATATGTGCATCATCTTATAGTTTTTTATTCTTACAAATTGTATATCTTTTCATTTGGCATACCACTAGTATATTTGGGGGTCATTTTCAACCTAAATCTTCAACGACAGGCCAATTTGGCTTGTCAATTTCTTTTTTTTTTAAATATGATATTGATAACATTGAGATTTTGACAGCACTTAAGTTTATTGTTGAAATTTCAATGATAGTTAAGTTTATCATCAAAATTTTGACGTTGTTGGGGATATAAGCAAAAAAAAGAAAAGTGAAACTTTATTTATTCATGTGGCAAAGTTTAGGCAGGGGGCTTCAAAGGTAGGATGAAGATCTTTTCAGTGTCATTCAAGGTAAGGGTTCATGGATTAACTTTCATTATCATCCACTTTTGTTTGGAACTTTCTTTCAAGGTAAGAGTTCATGGATTAATTTTTATTCTCATCCTCTTCAATTTGGAACTTACTTTCAAGGTAAGGGTTCATGGATTAACTTTCATTTCCACTAGATACATTACCATAATCATTGTTTTGGCACTTACTTTTCATCCAACAAGAGGAAAGGGTAGTTTCCCAACCAAAAATGGCCTAGTGGCAAATTCCTCTACTCTGTTGTCTATTTTACAACAATTGCACCAATCTACATTGCAGACATTAGGCTCCTTTGGTTTTGACCCAAAGCTCTATGTCTTTTTGCCTATCCACTATACTTTATCCATCACTACATAGGATTTCTTAGCCTTTCCTCAGCTCATACCAAAAAAACCCTCTCTAATTTTCTTGGCAAGTATTTTGGATAGGTAGGAGATGATGTGGATGTTCATTCTCTGTTGGATTTTTTCATAGAGTCGGATAGATTTTCTTTGGAATATACTAAAAAGGAAATTTCTTTATAAATGCATGGGAAAAGAGCCTAATATTCATACCCTTCTGCCATTACCGGAGGCTCTCATTATCCCCAGCTCACACTATATAGAAGTTTATTACTGGGACAACCACTAGATAATAAGGTATTTTTGAGATGTTTATGCTTCTATCTTCTATAATGTATAAGAGTTAATATTATATCCATAAATTGATAATCATTCATAACCACATTTTTTTTAAATAGTTGTTTGACAACCCCCATGATTCACTACTTTCTTTCATTTAGTTAGTTGGTAGACTATCACACCCATGAATATATTTTATTTAGTAACTTGATAAAATTGCACACCCTCAATGTATTGGCAAGTTGATTAATCTTGACTTTCACAACTAACTATTAAGCTAATAAACACTTTCAACCATAATTGTTTAATGGTTAGTCACAACAAACACACACTATTAAATTAATATTAAGTAAACCTTTCCATCCTCAAAATTTCAAATCATAAAATTAAATATATTGCTAAAGCCCAAACCATTGGAAGTGCAATAGCAAGCTTAGAACATTGTTAAGGCCATGAAGCTCTTTAGCTATTTTTCTATGGCTTGCTAACATGCCATAACTCCATCTTACTAACTTAATATAATCTACTATACAAGTAGGTGGCTAGTAAATTGAAAATTACTAAATATGGTCTACTAGACTAGTAGGTGGCTAGCAAATCGACAGTTAGGAATGGCACATGATTTTATGGAACTATGCAAATTTGGAGTTATTTTAGAAGACAAAGGTTTCTCTAAAAAAGTTCAATGTATGTTGTGTTAGAATACCCACCAACTAAAATATGAATGGAAGATCTTCTAGCTAAGCTGTCAGTCCTTATATGGATTTGGTTACATTGTAGGAATAATTGGTATGGTGGTTCGCTAATGGTTTTGTCCCTGTTCCATAGGACTTGGTCATGTTTGTACAAATATTTATAAATATTTTAGCCATGTAAAAAAAATTAATCATAGTATGCACTGAATAAACAAATTCAAGCACAAAATAGTACCAAAGGATGACAATCTGATGCTATGAGCCAAAAAATTAAAATGGTTTATAAAGTTATATCTTCTAGTAAATATAGAATAATAGAAAATAGGATAATAATGTAAAATTAGTCACACTAATGCTTCATCTCCATCTACAAAAATATCTAATCCTCATAGCCTTACCAACAAATAATGAAATTGTGGCTAGTTATGATAAGTATCGCTCCCTTCCTCACAAGATACAAGACATGCTTTCATTCACACAATTTTTGGGTATCAAATAAAATTTAAAAAGTAAATAAAAATCTAAATATAATAATGAATCATTGGGAAAAGTGAAGAATTAATTGTGCACAAACAAGGAAAGGAAAAGGGTTGCTTGTTTGCAAATTGTGAACTACAACTCATCAAAATCAATGTAAAAATCAATTATCATGTGGTATCCCTAAAGAAGAAAAAAACCTTAGATCAAGAGGAGGCACATAGTACACCATTGAGACTTCATGTGGACCACAAAATGGATCAAATTACAATCATGTCCTAGCCCATTACAAATGTTGAAAGCATGTAACCAAGGTATGACATTTATTCTAGTTTTTGTAAAAACAATTTTGATCATGAGGTAGCATCCATTACACATGAACTCAATATCATGGTTGAGTCTTCCTATGTCCATACTCAAGTTGATAGTAGTGCACATGAAATATATATTGTGGACTCAAGGCATAAAAGTCATGATTTTGTTCACCACACTGTTGAAGATGTTAAAAGGACACAAGATATGTGTATGGATGGTCACAAAAAGCTAAGAAGGCCAAACTATTTATTGCCCAAGTAAGACAACACATACAAGAGATCTAAGAAGGCCAATTTTACATTTTTTCACTTTTTAATTTTAGATAATAAATCTATCGTTGTAACTAATGGGTTTTACAATTCATCCTTTCATAATAATTATGACTATAGGGAACTATATGTCTTCACAAGCTGGCAGCTTAAAACATTTTAGGTGGCTTCATCTCTTGCCCTATCTCTACTTACTTTCCCTTGAACTAGGTACACCAAGAAGGTGGTGTTCTAAAAATAAAAATTAAACCATTCATCTCTATCCTATACCCCTTCTACACAACAAAAATTAGGGTTTTTCACTATGGGCATTAGGAAGGAGACTTCATTTCAATTAAAATCCTAAGCACATATTAGGGTAACTAGAAGACACTATAAAAAAAATTACATCAAGCTTAACCTACACACCTCAAACTAATTAGCACATTATCTAGGAAGCAAAGATATAACTTTTCATAATATAAACATGTACCTATTGTAAAACTACAAGGAGATCTTAAAATTGTACTTGTTGTCTGAACATATTTTCCCACCAAAATTGCTTTCTTATTGATTCAAATCCATACATATCAATTCCAACCCTTTCCTAGGTTGAAGAAAATTCATTTATAGGCTATATCTCTTGACCTTACATATTCACTCCTACTTGTTCAATCAAAAAAAAAAATTGACTATTGACCTTCAAATTTGCAAAAAAGTTGCTCATCAACAATATTTGTTGCATGACAACTTCTTGTCAATTGTTGCAAATTTTCCATATCAATAATCAAATATCTTCCAATTCCTTCCAAGGTGATGAAATTGCATATGCATATGTATGTATGTATGTATGTAAATATATATGTATGTGTGTGTATATATATGTATGTATGTATGCATACATGTATTTGTGTATGTATGTATATATGTATATGTATGTATGTATGTATGTATATACATATATATACATATCTATGTGTGTATGTGTGTGCATGTGTATATGTATGTATGTATATAAACAAAGAGATATTGGCACAATAGAGAGATTAGGCCATGGGAGAGCATTTCTATTGTGAACATAAAATTGAGAATGAATTATGTCATGTTTTCTTTTTTCTTTTTTATCTAAAATAAACTTCACATTGTGTCGTAACTCTAGCATAGGCAATTGAAGTGGTTCCAAATAATAAAACAATGACATTACCTCTAAACCATGCAAAGGACATTGAAGTGGTTCCAAATGACAAAACAATGATATTACCTCTAATCCAAATAATAAAACAATAAAATAATAAAAATCATTCAAACCATGCTAAGTGACAAGCCATAACTTAGTTTAATTGGTCTAGCTACTGATTAGTTAGGTTATTTACACATTCCTGTAGAACTGCCATCAAATTAGGTACAATAAAACAAACAATAAGTTGTTCCCAACTAGCATTAACTTGACTGGTCTATTTAGACTCATTGATTATTGTCACAAGATTTTAAACATAACTATTTAAGGAGTGAGTTAGGACATATATAGGTTAACCTTACATTAACTATAAACTACAACACAAAGGTTGCACTAGGATATTATAGGATTGTAAATATAGAAAACTGCATGACTTTCATGATTTTCCTGAGTGGGCGTATGATGGTGAAGATTTGTATTAGGTAAGTAAAGCTCACCAGTCATTATAGGAATACAACTACATCAAAACAATTAGAAACCAGAACTACATATTCCTTAGACTAAGTAGTTCAAGGGTCTTGATCCGTGTATATGGGTATGTAGGCAGCCTAGTAGGTGGAGTATTCCTTTAGTGTGTAAATGCCTTGGACATAGTTAGGTAGCACTTAACCATGTATGTATGTATTTATGTAACTATTCTCTACTTAACAGTGTCATCTACATTGGGGAGGGGGGGAGTTGAGCTTGCCCCTTCTGCAATACTTTGTTTCCACTATTTGTATTCTCTAAATCAAAGGTATATAACTTTATCACTTGTAACTATAACTTTCAAATAGTAAAAACCACAATAGTTTCTTATAATTATATGCTTCTCTTTGTAAGTTTATAAAATTGAAGTTTAGAAATTAATTACATTTGTGTACATCTTTTTCAAGTTTGATGTTTCTCTTTTTTCCGAATCACAGTCCAAGAATAATTTTCCAAAACACATACTAATCAGTTGGAGATTGAGCCAAAAGATTGTAAGAATGATTGTGACAAAAGAGCTTTAAAAAATGGTTGTGCATGATAATCATCTTTTTATGCTCTTTTTGGCATAGTTGTTCTTACATTCAATGATTTTTGGTGAGAAAAAAATTTCAAACTAATCAGGTAGGTGATCCAAAATTAAATCATAATTGGTTGAGGCATGTTTAAATACCTTATTCACATGTTATTGAATTTTTCTTGAATGTTTAGGGTAGTAACTCCTTACACTCAACTCTTCACTAAAGTTATTACAAGGAAATCTGCAAACAAAAATATATAACCATTTCTGCATAACCCATAATAGATTTGAAATAAATAGGCAATTAAAATCCACATGCAAGAGAATAGAAAACACGCCCACAAAATTGTGACACAAGATATACCCTGGAAAACCTTCATTGAGGGAAAAACCTAGCCTCTAAAAGCATCCATCACCATGTATTATTCAGCAAAAACACCATTGCAATACAACCATGGAAGCCTTCAAAGCCATAGCCACAACCAAAAAATCCATGTAAACAAGCATGAACCTACATATCCCATGCCATGCTTCCAAACTTCACAAATATTTCCTTGGCTAACCTGTCAAGACTTGTCTCACTCAACTCTTGCTTTTTATCTTTTTGTCTTGTCTCTACAACTACCCCTGTGGCTACTTATATAGTAGCAAGTCCCACAAAACCACCAAGTTGTATTACATAAACCATGTGCTAAAACCATGTCCTACCAAGCCTATTAACCCCACATTTAATATTAAAATTTTAATTCTTTTCTCCAATATTAAATAATTACATGAAATATTATCACAATGTTACAATACAACTCATCAAGTATATCCCATGGGAATATTTACATGTTGCATGTCCATCTAGGTGCAACATTACATAATAAAATAAAATCAAATAATTTAACAATATTATGCAATGTGTGCAACACTCATTATCTCAACAATCTCCCACTTGTATACATTACATGGGGTCAATCTATAGCTACATAAATGAACAAAGAAAAAGTCCCTCCTAGCACATCCACCATCATGGATCAAAGTACACGAAGTGCTCCATACTGGTGCCCACAAAAAAATCAAAGTATTTATCATCTCAAACATGAATGATCTCACCTCCTATTATTCCACTACCACCAAATATACATAGAAACCATCCAAAGAGAAAGCCACCCAACTTGTTGCACTAGAAGATCATAAAATCATGTACCAATTGAAATGTCAATCACAAAAACTTGATCCAAAAGTAATCACATGTATCTATAGTTGTCAAAATATCCATAGTTGAAATAGCACCCACAATAAGTGCCAAACCTATCCAACTATCCATACTTCCAAAGGTATACCAAGTGAATCTCACATCATCAACATATCCAATCTATAACCTACAATCACAAGCCTCAAGAGTAATACCTGCCACATATATACCAAGAAGCTCCCACTACAAAAGATAATATCAAATATATGACCAATCCACTCACAACATCTCAAAGAAGTGAATCCATGTAGTTTCAAGGACATCCACAAAATATAAACCAATAACCTACAAGAACAACTTTTATAAAAAAACTCCAAAAATCTCCCAAGCTATTCACAACCAACAGAGAAAAGAGATAACGGAATAACCATGTCATCTCTCACATGACATACATGAGCACAAACTAGTGATCACAATCTCCAACTAATCTCAAACCCAATGAAAGTGGAAACTAATCACCCAAGAAGATAACCAAGACCAAAGAGAAACCATGCAAGTCATAACCTGTATCATGTCCTTCTATACACACCTCTTGATGTAAATTGTGCAACTATGATCTCCTCCATAAAACCCAAACCATACCATATAACTAATCATGGATGTAAGCCTCTCACAAGAATATCAAAATCATAAATCATTATAATCCAAGGAATATGCCCAATATAAAACCATCTCCCAAACTCAACTAACATAACAACATATGAAAATGGAGATAACCAACGCTAAACCATCTCTCAAATAAACCCTCTAAAACTAACTCATGTACTATAGCTCAAGATCCATATCCATGAAAGATAAGCATAAACATAATGCATCTAAGAGAAATAATGGGTTATAACTCTCAAGTAGCAAACCACCATGCAGACCAAGAGTGGGAAATGAGAATGCTTATCAATATATCCAAGTCTCCAACCAAGACTCATCTAAGAACAATCTTCTCTCAAGTCCATATCAAGTGAATACCCCTCAAAATCCCTACTAAAACCAAATAATTATCCCTATAAATAATTCTCTAATTCAAGAGAAATCAGCACCACCACCATCTCTAAGCATCCATGAGAACCTGTAACCAATAAATCCATGTCAAATGCAAATGTAACCTAGCAATGTCATGAAGTATCTAGCTCATGAGAAATGTACTCAATACCAAGAAACTAAATCAAGATTAATGTAAAAGTTCCAACCATGGCCTCAAGAACATAAACATGACAACATGATCTAAGCCATCTCAGTCAAAGAGATAACATGCTTCATATGAATACATACCATAATATATCACAACTCTAAATGTGTATCAAGAGTACACCATGACATAATAATGAAACCATCCTCACACCAAGGATAACATGTCAAATGAAAGCATAAACCACACCTTTACCAAGAACCTCATTAGTCCTTAAGATGAAACTATCTCCATACACCATCAAGAAAACCAACTCCACATACCATGAAGAACCATCTCCACACACCATGAAGATAACTAAGAACCCCATAGTCCTAAAGATCTAACCATCTTCACACACCATGAAGATATCCACGCGAGACATGCAAATGTTAAAGATGCTTCTGTAGCAATAGGATCTAAGACAAATCTCGAACATCTACAAACACTCAATAAATATAGAAATGCCAAAGAAACTCCCACTCAACTGTGGTACTAAGTCACCTATGGCATCATAAAATCCATCTTCTACATGAAGATCCTCCAGGCCTATACACACAATGAAAGTGTCAATACCAAGTGAAACTAAGATCTCCAAACCAAGAAGATACAAAAAAACCATGAATTAATCCTGCATTATCACCTCATCACTATCACAAGCTCCCACTAAACTGTGTATTCAAGATATCCATGACATCATGATGAAAAAAACTATCCTCTAACCATGAGAACCAATGAAGGTATCAAATCATCAAATAAATCAAAGTGCGCATCATGATCTCCTCAAAAGAAACCAAATAACCATGATCCTCAACCATGAAGATATACCACCATAACCAAATTGGGAATCCAAACCAATAAACATCAAGGATGTACCTATATAACCAATCATGTCATGCCAAAATCCATGGCACCATGATCACATCCATGAACCGAGCATCTAACTCTCAATATGTCCAACCTGTCAGAATAAAATAGTCAACCATAATCCTCCACCATGACTATACCTCATAACAACATCTCATCCCTTCTATGTGAAGAAAAAATAGAAAATCATGTCACTTAGTGAATAGACAACCCAAACCCAAGCCATCAATCTGAATATGCATCAATAATGAAATATCAATGGGCAAAGATGACCCATAACCAAGATATAAATGTAACCAGTAAGTATAGACCACTTACAACATTGCACAATTTGTAGACCCAACAAGTCATCATACATATCCAAACCAAATACCGATAGCCATATCATCATGATGCCAATTTGAAATAGGAACTGAGTATACAATAATATCAAATTTTAAATCTCCAAACATGCATTGTCATAAATTCACAATGCTACCATATTCAATATATACAATAAACTATTCACATTAATATATCACCAAATAAACCATGCCAAACTTGCACCAAATCTAAACCAATTTGTAGAGATCTCCAAGAGATTTATGTTGACTATTCAAAGTCCAAAATATGATTATGTATGCCCAAGTTATGCCCTAATTTGTGCTCAAAATAAATAACATCTAAATTTTGGGCTCTTAGAACCTAAAAAAATGTCAACATCACAAAACCAAACCCATACCAAGTTGTAGAGCTTACAATTAGCTTTCCAATACCTATAAGAAGTTTGCAATCTAATATCCTGAGAGAAAGTTATGGTGGTTTTAATAAGATAGTCTTTTTCCCATTTTCACTGCAACTTTTTTTGTGACAAAAATTTTGACGCAATTAAATTTGATGGCCATCACTGGCTAAAACTAAAAAAACTCTTTCATTTCTTCTGAACTTGGCCAAACTAGAGCATATTATATATCAAAATTTATGGAAACATTGACTCGGATCTAATGGTGAGGTTTGTTTTTACCCAAGAGGTCATTTATGCAAGCTCCCACTAAAACCCTCATTTAAATGAAACATCCAAAAAACACTTTTATCCAACAAGTTCACATGCCAAAAATCTTTCAATATCCCATCATAACAGCAAACCCAAAACCCTTAGATCTATAATAAATTGCCCATATATATTGCCCTTTTTTTTATCCTCTCATGCATTCCCATGGATTCAATCTAGGGTTACAATAATAAAACCATAACTCTAATACCACTTGTAAGGAAACATGCAACTAAAAATATATAATCATTTCCATATAATCCATAATAGATCTAAAATAAATAGGCAATTGAAATCCACATACAAGACAATAGACAACATACCCACAAAATTGTGACACAAGATATACCATAGGAAACCCTCATTGAGGGAAAAATCCAGCCTCCAAAAGCATCCACCACCATGTATTATTTAGCAAAAACTCCATTGCAATACAACCATGGAAGCCTTCAAATCCATAGCCATAACCAAGCAATCAATGTGAACAAGCATGAATCCACACATCCAATTCCATGCATCCAACCTTCATAAATGCTCCTTTGACTAACATATCAAGCCTTGTCCTGCTAAACACATACTTTTTGTCTGTTTGTCTTGTCTCTACAACTACCCTTGTGGTTGCTTATATAGTAAAAAGTCCCACAAAACCACTAAGTGGTATTACATAAACCATGTGCTACCTAACTCATTGATCCCACGTTTAATATTAAAAATTTAATTATTTTCCCCAATATTAAATAGTTATATGAAATATTATCACAATGTTACAATACAACTCATCAAGTATATCCCATGAGAATCTTTACATGTTGCACATCCATATAGGTGCAACATTACATAATAAAATAAAATAATACAATTTAACAATATTACACAATGTGTGCAACAACCATTATCTCAATAGTTATTCTCACTGCCACAATGACATTACCTCTAAACCATGCAAAGGATGTTGAAGTGCTCCCAACCTTGAAACACTCTTATAACTTTAAAAAATGGAAAAGAAAATGTAGATGTAATACATGACAAATTGCACAACTTGTAGTCTTTTTATATAGAGAGAGATCTTTTTTAAGTTACTTATTACATATTAGCACAATAGAAAAAATGTTTCAACTGTATACATATTCTAGAATCCAAATAATCAAACAACAAAACTCACTCAACCCATGCTAAGTGATGAGTCATAACCTAGTTCAATTGATTAAAAATTCTTATAGAACAATCATCAAATTAGCTACAATAAAATGAATAATCAGTTGTTCCCAAATAGCATTAACTTGACTGGTCTATTTAGACCCATTGCTTATTGTCACAAGATTTTAAACATAACTATATAAGAAGTGAGTTAGGAGATATATAGGTTAACCTTACATTAACTATAAACTACCACACAAAATTTGCACTAGGTATTATAGGATTGTAATTATAGAAAACTACCTGATTCACCCGAGTAGGTGTATGATGGTGAAGAGTTGTATTAGGTGAGTAAAGCTTAGGAGTGGTTATAGTAATACAGTTACATCAAAATAATTAGAAACCATAAATACATATTTTTTAGAGTGAGTGGGTCAAGGGTCTTGATCTTGTGCATACAAGTATGTAGGCAGCCTAGTAGGTGGAGTATACCTCCAATGTGTAGATGCCTTGGACATAGTTAGGTAGCACTTAACCATGTATGTATGTATGTATGTAACTATTCTCTACTTAACAATGCCATCTGTAGACACCTAAAAACTTTTAGAAAATAAAGTATTTTTATTTTCTGAAAAAGTCCTGATGACATCATCATTTATTAATTAATTAATTAATTTTTATGCCATTAAATCTCTTTATCTTAATTAAAAATATTTAATTAAGGAATCCCTCCCAAAAATGTTTAAATCTTATTTAAACATTATTTCCTTATTTATTAATTATTTAATTAATAAATTGACCAAAAAACCCAAAATAAATAAATAAATTATTTTTTGCCCAAAATTTGGCCAATTTCCTTAAGACCACTAACCTCTTCCAAAATCTTCTAATCCTTCTTTAATTTTAATTAAAGGCTAATCCCATCATTTCCTACCCCTAATCCCAACTCAAAATATTTAAGATTAAATATTAATCCTCATGTTTATTAAAAAAGTTTTAATAAATATCTCCTCAACCCAAACCCTTGAAATAAATAAAACTTTATTTATTTCCTAAAAATATAATTTATCCTCATCCTAAGAAGTTCTAGACTCTTCTAGAAAGTCTTCATCCTCATCCTAAGAAATTCTAGACTATTCTAGAAAGTCTTTATCCTCATCCAAAGTCTAGACTCTTTTAGAAGATGTCTTTAAACCTAATCCTAATCCCCTCCTAACCTTGTCACATTCCCTAAACATGGGTTAAGAATTACTAACTCAAGCCAAAGTTAACAAATATCTCCTCCTTCACCCACCCTCATTAAATGACATCCACTTGCCTATCCCTAAGCTAATCCTAAACCATCCTAATCCATCCTCTAATCATTTGCACAAGCCTAAGCAAGCTTAAAACACTCCTAATCAAGCCCAAGTCGAAATTGCTCTCATCTCCCTCAAAATATCTCAACCATAAAACTTCATTAAGCCCACTAGGCCATAAATGACTCTTCCAAGCCCTTTTATTGCTCTTACAAGCCATTATGAGGGTCTTTATGAAGATTTTATCCCTTGAGCCTCTTTTGTTGACTCATCCTTCTCCTTTCCTCCATCCTCTCACCATGTGGCATGTGTCACTCCTTGATTGGCTATAAGGAAGCACAATCCATGTGCTCTCCTCTCATGCAATCTGAACCCTCCATAAGCTTTTTCCCATCCTTCCATCTTAGCCCTCAATCCCTCAAGCCTCTTGCCTATAAATTGGATCCTCTCCCAAGCCATTTTAACACAATCCATGAAGTAAAGTCATAATGCCATTTTGAGAAGCCATTTTACATCAAAACCATACACTCACACCCAAATTCCAACTCCATTTGAAGCCCTTTTTGAAGCATAAGCTTGAGCATACATCCTATCTATTTAGACAAAGCTACTCAACAAGAGAGCTTCTCATTGAGAGAGCCCATTAATGGCTCATATTCTCAATTGAGAGTTCATCTTAGTCTATCTTGAAGTTTATGAATTTTTCTTAGTTTGTAGAAGCTTTATTTAAATTTGGTTTCTATTAGCATACTAACATTGCTCATATACATTTTGGCATGCCCGGTGGGACCCCGCATGGGTCATCTTCATTAGCTTTTTTAGTCAAGTTTTGTATGTCATTTGCTGATTTTGGCTAATTTTGCTTGTTTTTTTTATTGGTAGGATTGTATAAATTGGTTTTGTAGGTCCACATGAGCATGAAGAAGACAAAGGAACTCATAGTCTATCTCATAGTATTTGCAGATTTTTCAAACTTATAGGTGGACAAAGCACTTGGAATTCTTCTTCCTCTTCTTGTCTATATTCTTCTTATTCCATCTACTTCTTCTTCTTCTTCTTGTGGGAGATCTTGGCCATTTTTTTTTTTAAGGAAGCAAAATCATACACACTTCTTTTTAGTGCTTAAAATGAACCCCCAAATCATACTCAAATCCATTAAAAAATTAAAAATTTGCAAAAAAGAAAAAATCTTTTAACAAGTGAAACTAAACCAATATAATCATTTGCATCCTTGCAACATCAAGGTTTTAGATGCATTCATGCAAAGTTAGGAACGCTTCATTTTTGAGAATTTAAAAAGAGCTTCAAGTTTCCATTTCAAAAGGTTCAAAATCAACACTAAGTGCACACTAAAATCTAAATCAAACTCAAAGCATCAATCAAGGATAAAATGAACCTCATTTGCAAATATTTTAAAGTTCTTTTAAAAATCTCATGAAAACTAAGAGTCCTAAATGGTTGCCAAAATTGTCCTAAAAAGCTTTTTTATTTGTTCCAAACAAATGTCTTGTTGCAAAATCTTGAATGTTTCTTAGGTTTTTCATGCATCAAAACAATCTAGGAGTATCATTTTTGGGGCTTAAAATATGCAAACTATAACACAAAATCTTGAATGAAAACCAAAGTCCAAAGAGTCATTTTCACTTTTGAGTCCAAAACAATCTTGAATGATCTAAGGTTAAAACAAAGCACTTCAAAGTTCTTAAAACAACACACAAAATCTCAATCTTGAATGCTCAAAGGAAAAAACTTGAATGTTTAACCACTTGTCTTTGAATGCATGTTGTTAAAATCACTCTTGAATGCCATGGATTAAAATAAAATTTTCTTTGAATGCATGATTAAAACAACAAATCCAATCTTGAATGCCAAAGATCAATTAACCATTGCAATATCAAACACTTCATTTGGAGCTTCTAAAAATTGAATAAAACAAATCTATTTTCCACATGCAATCTAGGTAAAGTTTGATTTTTGGACATTTAAGAAACTTTGTTAAGTTAAAATACAAATTTGCAAAAATCAATTTGAGTAGTTCCTTGGACTCACCTCTTTTCTAATCACCCATCAAATATTAACCATTGGTTGCAATCTCAGCGCCATTTATGGGGATGGGTCTACTTGAAAAAGGTGTTAAATGTTCCACAATCTAACTCACTCACTTGGTCTTTGAATGTTTGCTTTAACTTTATCAAAATTCTTAAATGATCAAAACTCTAGATTAAATTGATCACACTTCAAGTTTGGGCACTAAAATTGAACAACAACTGACATGGAGAGCCTCCGGGCGCGCGCTTGAAATCGAATCTCACACACTTTTGTTTTGGGCTTAAAACAAACTCACACTCAATCTTGAATGCCTTAAAGAAAATTAATCGATACTTGACGTGGAGGGCCTCTGGGCGTGTGAGTTTGCTTTTTTTGACCCTAACTCTTCTTATTGTCTGAATTCTTC
Source organism: Cupressus sempervirens (assembly GCA_028749045.1). Lineage (NCBI taxonomy): Eukaryota > Viridiplantae > Streptophyta > Pinopsida > Cupressales > Cupressaceae > Cupressus > Cupressus sempervirens. Next base: position 129,371,656 of record CM053783.1, read on the forward strand.
GATCGATTTACTTTTGTTGGCGCTTCAAGTTGGAATTGAACATTGTCTCTTAAACATGAGTGCTTGCAAAGTCTAGATTAGCACACATAAGAGTCAGTTGGTAAAAGAACAAGTGTGTTTTTTAGCCCAAGGTCATCCAAGTCTTCTCTCCCCTTGTCGTCTTTCGAGGCCATCTTGGGTGCATAAGATTAGGATCCAAAACCTTGTTTCTTCTTAGGAGGCCTGCTTGGGGATTTCATCACCCCTTGGACGACCTCAACTCCAGCGTTCTAGCGGAGTATAAGAATCGGGAGGTGAATCGAAAGACACCTCTCTTGGGATCAAGATTTTGTCACTCAGGCTAAGCCTCAAGGAACTTTATACCCTTGAGAAGTGAAAGAGAAGAAGTGGGTTACCGCTCCTCTCAGCTGTGTGACATCTTTTTGGTCTCATCTACAGATTTGGGCCTCACGTACCTTGGGTATATCGAGGACTCCTTAGCTAAACCAACTGTCAGCCTTGTAGACAACCATCTAAGATGTTAATGTGTTTGAGGTGACTGATCGAAACATTTGTAGAACATACACACTCCTTGGCACAAGTATCACTTTCTGAGAATCAAAAACTTCTATCTAGTTGTTTCTATCTATTGCTTGATCTTTTATTTGTTGAATGAATATTTTCCAAACTTGGTCAATCCTAGCTTAGGGCATACTTAGTGTAGTCACTGCCTATTTCAAAAGTTGAACGAGTTGAAGCAAAACAACCAAGATCTCTCAAAGCCAAGAAAATTCAGGAATTGATGTCAGAGCAACCCAAATCCAAACAGAAGTTCCACAAAGTTAAACTCAAACCATCTCTAGCATACCAAGAACTTTCAGCCAAGAGAAAAGAAATAACACCAAGCCCACGAATTTCCAAACTCCATAAAGCAGAGGACAAAGCTACCGACGAAGCACTTCAAGAGGCTTGGTTAGAGCGCAACATCAAATTTAGCCAACATCCAGGAGTTAATCCTGCTTATGCCTTACCAACTAGGCATGATTTCTATGATTAGACACCCTTGTTTCTCCACATCTTCTTGGATAAGCTTCACTTTAGAGTCATCTTTGTAGAAAAGCCAGCCATCTTAGGTTATCCCCTTAAGCATTATTAGCTCATCCATCTCATTTAGAATCAAACCATCTAGCCAGCAATCCAAAATCTGCACATCTAAGCTTTCAAAATTATTGTCACCTTGCCAAAAGTTTGTCATTCCTAAAATCTTTCAAAATCCACCAATCTCACCAAGGTTATCCCTTTGACAGAGCTTTGTCTAGGGTAATCCAGCTTTGTCACTTGTTATCCCTCATCACCTTGAGCTAAAGGTTGGGATCCACAAGTGGTCAATCTTGTGTCATGCCCATAGGATCATTAGTCTATCCTTAAGTTGACACAATCACCACCAAGCTTTCACATAGGAAAGCAGACCTTTTGTGCTTTGGCAACATATCTTTGAAGTTAGAATCTCCAACCCAATCCTCCTTAGGTTTTGTCATATAGCTTTGCCTTAACCTAGGAAATCATTTGCATAGAGAAGCCTTCCCCCTTTTTCATCCATTAGCATTATTGCATCTCATCCCTAGGAGCATTTTTCATGCCACCCGTCACTCGCTTAGCCAAGAAGAAAGAAACAATGGAGCCCTATCATTTGGATCGAACAGCCTCACCCCCCTTGAGCACTCAGCCATCCTTCAGCCCAGAGAAAGCTATGCCATCATCTACTGACATTGAAGCTTTCATGAACCAACCAGGAAATGCAGTATTGGTAAATACCATTATAGACAAGAACAAAGAGACAATCATGGCTAATTTTCGAACGGACAATGTAGGAACCTTTGACTTTGGAAGACCCCCTCCATTATCAGATCCATCTCACCCGTTGTTTGGGCAGCTACCACCACCCATAGGCTCTTATGATCCAAATTATCCTCAATATATGCCAAAAGAAGAGCCTCCAGCCAATCCATATGATCCAACAAACCCAAGCATACCATCATCCACCCAAGTTGAAATCTCCATGCTGCAAGCCAACCCAGCCACCACCACTCCATCCTTGGTTCATACCTCTCTGCTCCAAACCCCCTTTACCCAAAACACCTCACCATTCACCCCCTTCACTATTGCTGCTGCTGCTCCCCAACCCAGCCTTCCAAATCCACCCATCTCCCAAATCAGTGCTAGCATCTTTGGCCAACCTCAGCAATATACAATAGGGATGCCACCCATGGGGCCAAGTAATCAACCTTTCATTACCCCCAGCTTGTTCATCGCAGCCCAAAGCACAATCCCATCATTTCCATTAGGTCTTGGGAGCTCAATACCATTAGCCACAAATCTACAAGCTACTACCCTCACTCCACAAAGCTATCAAATCCCACAAGCTACTACCAATTTTCTACCAAGCTCCCAAGTGACCCCAGCCCCTGCCACCACTCTACCAAGCTTCCAAATCCAACCACAAAGCTATCAAAACCCATTAGTTACATTCCCAAGCTTTCAATTCCCACCACCTCCACCACCAACTAATCCATTACCTCCAATTACCAACTACTTTTCAATGCCACTTCTAGGAGGTAATCCACCACCCCAGCCAACCACCAATTATTTGCAGATACCATCCCAAATGGGGGCACAACCCACATATATTGGTCAAACCCCACAAGCCCCCCAATCCTTTCCCCAAGCCTGACAACCATCTTATACCTTACCTCCACAAAGCAATCCATTTATCCCACAGCCAACTTATGTTCCTCAATCCCAACCTCAAATCCCATATCAACAGAAAGCCTTGCAGCACATGCAGCAATATGCGCCACGTCGCCCTCAGCAACCCGTCATCCACCATGCAACTGCCCAAACAATCTACAATCCCTATCAGCAAATCCCTCACAGCCATCCGTATTCAGTGGCCCCATCTAGCGCATACCTACCTCAAGGCACTGCTACATTGGGGGCACCCCAGCCATCACCTATCAATTCAGAATGGGAGCAAATGAAGATAGCTCTGAAAGCCATCCAAGAAGGGAATGATCCGAAGACATTCAAGTTTGAGAATGTGTGTCCTTACCCATTTGACAGAGCCATTACCATGACACCATTTCCCAAACACTTTGAGGTACCCAAATTTGACAAATTCAGAGGAAAAGGAGACCCTGTCACACATATCAAAGAATTTTACATGCACTGTTAGGACGTAGCATACAATGATGTCTTCCTCTTGTGCCTTTTTCCCAAAATCTTGGTTGGACCAGCTCTTGAATGGTTTTATAGAATCCCCTATGGCACAATTAAAAACTTTGCTGAATTATCTGAGGCATTCGTAGCCCAATATGCCCATCTTGTTGAAACAGAGCTATCAATAGTTGACCTTGTCCACACTAAGCAAAAAGGTGGAGAAAGCCTTGCTGAATACCTGCCAAGATGGAAAACCCTTACCACCCGCATATCCTACACCTTGCCAAAGCGCCATGTGGTGAAAATGTTTATTGATAATGCCCATCCTAGCTTGGCTCACCACATGACCATGAACTGTTTGCAGACCTACAAAGATATCAAAGAGAAAGGAATGATCCTTGAGCAAGGACTCATTAAAGATGGTGTGGTCAAGATTTACAAGGAAGCCAACCAAAATCAATCACATTCCAATGACAAGTCTAGGTATTGGAACAAAAACAAGCACATTGCAACAGATGGCATCACTGACACCAGACATGTGAATATTGTTGCTCCTTCTCACAACCTGTCCAACCCACCATATCAACCAAACAATCAACAAGCTATCAATTACCAACAGCATAATCACCAAAGCTATCAAAACCACAATCCAAGACCCAACTTTCAAGGGTCTAGCAATCAAGTTAATGCCATCAATGTAGCTGCAGGACAAAAGCCTAGATTCCAACCTACACCTAGAAACTATACACCCCTTGGTGAGCCATTGGATGTCATTTTTGAGAAATTAGTCAAGGAAAACCTCATCAAATTTCCTCCTACCCAGCAAATTGACCCAAGCCAATCCAAAGCTGCATGGTACAAAGATAATGAGTACTGCAAATTTAATAGGGTAAAAGGTCACACTACCCTCAAATGCATGAAACTGAAAGACTATGTGCAGGACCTCATTGATCAGAAGGAAATCACTTTTGGTGCCCAAACCTCTTCCAATGCAGGCTTACAGATCTATCAAAATGCTTTTCCTCCACACCACAACCAAAATCCTAGAAAAGCACCTATCCAAACCAACAACAACAACACCAACAACCGTCAGCCAAACCAACAGCATGGGAAGAACAATGACCACACTTCATCCTATATAGACTATGGTAGCCTTATAGGTTGTATATCCGAGAAAGAGCCTTCTGTCAATGTTATCAATATCCAAGGACCAAACAATGAGTGTGTAGTCACCACTCGAAGAGCGCAATTTAACATCGCAGGCCCACCTGTTCCACCAGCACCATCAGCTTCATCAAAAAGCCAGTACAATATCTTGGAACACCTTGGGAACATGCCAGCCCAAATCTCAATTTTAGACCTTCTTCACACTAGTCCTGTGTACAAGAACATCCTTGACAGTGCTCTCATAGAATCCTGTGTCCCTTCAAATATCGATGCTACTGATTTTCGTAATCTTGTTGGACACCTATCCTCCTCATGTGCCCTATCTTTCAAGCCCACCGACATACCCATGGTCGAGCCAGATCACACCCTTCTGCTTTGCATAGCCATCATGGTATCCAACTTTGCTGTGAAAAGAGTAATGATAGATAATGGATCAGCCTTGAATATTTGCACCCTAAAATTCATAAAACAAGCTGGGTATACTGAGGCAGATATCATCAGTGAGGTTATCACCATCAAAGCTTATGAAAACTTGGAAAGAACCACAGAAGGAACTATTTTGCTGCCAATCAAGGTTGGGCTAGTCATCCAAGAGATACTCTACCATGTTATTGATCTAAACCTACCATTTAACATCATCCTCGGTCGCCCATGGATTCATGCCATGAAAGTTGTTCCATCCACTTACCATCAATGCGTCAAATTTCTGCATCAAGGCATTGAGGTAACCATACATGCCGATCCAGAACCCTTTTCTCACTGCAATACGATTGAAGCTTCATATACAAATCATTGCCCTGGAATTGATATCGGCACATCCATCGCCAGCTCATCCCACACTTATAATGACCTAGAAACCATCCTCGCCTCTACCCTGTCTACCGTGAAGATCAATAACAAAGGTTGTGAAGAGTATAGTCTGTCGGATGCATTTGCTGTCGGGGCACTCCCACTTGATCCACATGCCCATGGATGATCGACATATCACAAAGCTAAGGAGATTCCACCTCCTCGATACAAACGGTTTAGCCCAACAACCTTTGTATCCTTGAAAATCCATCTTCATGAGGAGCTCACTCCAGATATCAACAAATGGTTACATAAGGATGCAACTCAAATAAATCAAGCACACCTTGATCACTTCAGCCAAAAGTATCCCCAAGAACATAAGCTCATCACTGAAAAATGGAACTATCAAGGTGGTGGTCTAGGACCAGAAGAAAGAGGCATGCAGTGCCCCATCGAAGCACACAAGTGGGAATCGAAGTCAGGTCTTGGCTTTGGCATACCCACAACTGGGGGCACCAATGAGAATGGTCACGCTTTTTCGAACATTCACCACAACCTTGTTGAAATTGAAGACATTCCTGAGGAAGTTGAAAAGAGAGCCTACAACGATATCCTAGACCAAATCTCCCTCGGAGACTCTGTTCTCCAAGAACTATCCATCCACCTCATTGACCTACCACTCGCCCATCCACAACTCATAGATTGGGACCAACCAAGTGTCATACACATTGATGAGTTCACATCAGAGGAGGTACTTCTAAGATTCATGGGAGCTGAAACTCCTCACAAGAAAACAAAGCCAGATTCTGCCTATATCTACAAGTTAGATCCCAAGGGGTATTTTGGAGAAAATTCCCAACCTAGTTTCGATACACCCAAAACTGGAACTAAGGTGAATCTGAGACTAGCTAAGGCAACGAAGAGAACCCCTCAACAAGAAAATCCAGAGCCACAAGAAGAACATGAGGATTTAGCATTGCCTCCTCAAGATAATCGACCAGAGGTGTCTTCTATTCTAATTGAGGATACTCAAGAAGTCAACATTGGTTCTTCAGAGATCCCCAGACTTGTTCACATTGCTGCATCCCTATCACAAGACCAAGCTGATCTCCTCTTTGAAGTCTTAAGGGAAAAAATTGGTCGATTTGCATGGTCATATCAAGACATGCCAGGGCTTGATCCAAAGCTTGTAGTTCATCATCTTGCAGTCGATCCAAAGATCAAGCCCATCAGACAAAAGCTTAGAAAAATGCACCCCAAGGTGGCATTATTGGTCAAAGCTGAATTAGAAAGAATGTTAGCTGCTAAGGTTATCTGACCTATCGACTATTCAGAACGGATCTCCAACATGGTCCCCGTCACTAAGCCTTCTGGTGACATCAGAATCTGCACTGATTTCAGAGATCTTAACAAAGCTTGTCCAAAAGATGATTTTCCCTTGCCCAACATAGATATGATTGTAGATCTTACAGCTAGACATGAAATTTTGTCCCTCATGGATGGATTTTCTGGGTATAATCAAATCAAGATTGCAGAAGAGGATCAACATAAGACAGCATTCACTACCCCTTGGGGAACCTTTTGCTACAACATGATGCCTTTTGGCCTAAAGAATGCTGGGGCTACCTATCAAAGAACTATGACAACCATTTTTCATGATCTCATCCATAGCATTTTGGAGGATTATGTGGATGATATCTTGGTCAAGTCTCATACCTTCATGGATCATCTTGCTGACCTGGAGAAAGTCTTTGATAGGTTAGCCAAATATCATCTCATGATGAATCCCAAGAAATGTGTCTTTGGGGTCACATCTGGCAAGCTTCTAGGCTTCATAGTTTCTAAACGAGGTATAGAGATCGACCCCAAGAAGGTCAAGGCTATCTTAGACATGCCTCCTCCCCAGACACTGTGACAGCTTTGCTCTCTTCAAGGAAAGCTCCAATCTGTTCGGCGCTTCATCTCCTAGCTTGCAGATAAGTGTACACCATTTTCACATTTACTGAAGAAGGATGAGAACTTCAAGTGGGATCCTTTATGTCAGCGCAGCTTTGACCATCTCAAGCAGTATCTCATCAATCCCCTTATTTTGGTTCCACCAGTTCCTGGTCGTCCCCTGATTTTGTACATATCAGCAACACCTACTACTCTAGGGGCACTTCTAGCACGGCTTGATGACTACAACAGAGAAAGAGCCATCTACTACATCAGTAGAACCCTAGTTGGTTATGAACTCAATTACACTCCTATGGAAAAAGCTTGTTTGGCAGTTGTTTTCTCAACTCAAAAGCTTCGCTATTACATGCTAAGTCATACCATCCAACTAGTCTCCAAGATTGACCCTCTCAAGTATATGCTCTCTAGAACAGCACTTACAGGCCGTTTGGCCAAATGGGTTATGCTCCTTAGTGAATTTGACATCCAGTATGTGGATAGAAAGGCAATCAAAGGGCAAGCTATAGCAGATCACCTAGTTGATGCAACTCTAATAGATTCTTATCCGTTGATCATAGAATTTCCAGATGAGCATATCTATCTAATTGAAGAACAACCCCCATGGAAACTTTATTTTGATGGCTCATACACATCTCATGGATCAGGGGCAGGAATATTGTTGGTCACACCTCAAGGAGATTACATTTCAAAAGCCTTCAAGCTACAATTCCCTAGCACCAACAATATAGCTGAATATGAGGCCCTCATAGCAGGATTAAAGATAGCTGCAGAATGGAACATTGCTGAGCTAAAAATCTTTGGCGATTCTCAGCTCATCATCAAGCAAGCCCTAAATGAATATCAAACCAAAGATGAAAAGCTATTACCCTACAAAGAGCTAGTTGATGAGCTAACCCAGCATTTTACAAGGCTTCAGTTTACACAAGTGCCTTGAATACAGAACAAAACAGCAGATGCTATGGCTACTATAGGCTCGCTCTTGGAAATTCCCCAAGCAGCTACACAGTATGAGTTTTTAGTGGAGCAGCTCCTCACACCCGCCTATGCGAATGAGGATTCAAACCATGTTTGTATCTTGGTTGGTCCCCAATCCCCTTGGTACCATGAGATTCACGCTTACCTTAACGATGGTATCATATCCCCTCACCTCACACATACCCAACGCCAGAACCTCATCCGAAAATCATCCCGCTATGTTATCATAGCCAATACCCTATATCGTCGGGGTTATCACGATACTCTCTCTCGATGTTTAAACCAAAATGAGGCTGCGATGGTGTTAAAGGAAGTACACTCTGGACTTTGCAGTGCCCACACGAGTGGTATTGTCCTAGCATGACAAATCCTTAGAGCAGGCTACTATTGGCCTACCATTGAAGAAGATTCCTGTGACTTTTTCAGAAAGTGTCTCCCATGTCAGCAGCATGCAAATCTTGTGCACACTCTAGCACAAGATCTACAGCCTATTGCACCACCTTGGCCTTTCGCTTGTTGGGGCCTTGATCTAGTTGGAACTATCACACCCCTCTCATCTAATGGACATAAATGGATAATAAAAGCTACAGACTATTTCACTAAATGGGTGGAAGCAGTCCCCCTAGTCTCAGCTACAGGAGTTCAGGTCTCCAAGTTCATCTTGTACCACATTGTTTGCCGCTTCGGCATCCCATCCACCATCTTCACCGACCACGGAGGTAACTTTGAAAATCTCAACATGGAAGAATTATGCACTTCCCTCCGCATCCATCATCGCTTTTCTAGCCCATATTTCCCACAAGGTAACGGCTAAGCAGAGGCAACTAACAAAACCCTCCTCAAAATTCTAAAGAAAGTTGTCAATGATTTCGGTCGTGATTGGCACCTACAAATAAATCCAGCCCTATGGGCCTATCAAACTTCCTTTCGTACATCCACAGGCACAACTCCATACTCCCTAGTCTATGGTGTCGAAGCGGTACTACCTATAAAGGTTGAACTTCCCTCCTTGCACATATCTTTGCAAGGGAAAATATCAAATGAAGAATATAGAGTAGCTCAGCTCACCCAGCTAGATCTCTTAGACGAGAAGTGACAACAAGCCTATGATCATCTCACAGTCTATTAAACTTGTCTCAAAAGGAATTTCAACAAGAAGGTGCTTCCATGACACTTTCAGCTAGGTGACATGGTCCTTAAAGAAAACATGAAAGTCCAAGCAGATCGAGAAAAGAAAGGCAAGTTTGAACCTACATGGCTTGGTCCTTATGTTGTCACTACTTCCTTTGGCTCTAGAGCCTATCAGCTATCTACACCGAAAGGAGAACTCTTGAATTATCCTACTAACATCATTCATCTCAAGAAGTTCTATGCTTGAAGATCCTTGGTATACCTAGCTTTTGAAAAATACAAAAAAAAAAAAAAAATAGTAAAGAGAAATAAGCGTCCAATGGTAAAAACTTGGCAATTCAAGTGCCTTGGATAGGTACCTTGGTGAAAACCTGGTAATTCAGGCACCTTGTGTACTAAAGACTAATCCATTATATATCACTATCCTATCCCTCATCCATTCACCCACCATCCCATAAGACACACTTGCTTGTTCCCTTGGTGTTCCAACCAAATATCCAAAATCTGATGAAGCTTGTAAATGCCTCCTGTACAGCTTGTAAATCTTGTACCAAAGCTTGTATTATACCTTGTAAATCTTGTACCATACCTTGTCTATCCGAATCTTGTCCAAGGTTTGTACCATATTCCAGCCTATAAATAATCTTGTATCCTAGCTTGTATACTATCACGTGTACACACAAAACCCCATTTTCACTTAAGCTTTTCGCAAACCATCTACCTATCCACCTATCACCTATTATAGACATCCCATCCTTCACAAACATTTCCATCTCACAAAAACCAAAACATGAACAAAATTGTACATTTGTAACATATCTTGGTCCATCAGCTTGTACATCCTCTTTAGCTTACTACCATTGTATCTATCCAGCATTCGTGTCAGTTCGTCCTTGATCAGCATCTTGCACCCATCACACATCTTGGTTAGCTATTCCAACGCATCCTTTAGCTAGATTTCCTATCACCAAAGTGTTATCTTTCTTAGTTCAGCTTGCCAGACGCATCACTCATCCAAATCCACCAGCTTCGGTGCTCTCCGATAGGTCCTTGCAGGATATACCTTTCCTCATGTCTGATCTTGGTCCGTTAGTACCTTGTCCTACCCATCTCGTTGGCAAACGGCTCTCTTTTGGATTTTCACTTTCTTTTGATTTGGGATCTTCCCTTTTGGGTCTTGAAGTATCTTTTCCAATCAATCTCCTTGTTCCCTCCTCAAGGTTGCCACGATCTTCCATATCATGGTATGCTGCGAATGGGGCAATTAGAGTGTAAGGTCTTGATCAGGTCTTTCGTTTATTTTTCTTTTCTTCTTGTGGGTTCTCCTGTGTTGTTTCCACGCTGCTTCCTCTAGGATTCATGTGTGATGCTGGGGCAATCCTTGTGTATTTTTTTTGAGTTAGTTTGTCAGTCCTTTGGACGGTTGGTGAAAAGGCCTTGATATTCTTGGTAACCTTAGAAATTAACCAATAGTCCTATAGAAAATCTAGTGCTCAACTACATGGTGGTACTTCTCTTTGAAGTATCCCCCCACTCAAAAAGCTTCAATGGTTTTCCTTCATCTCCATTTTCCCCCATCCATATCCAGCATTCGTCTCTCCTACCCCAGCTTATGCATCAGTATCTCTTTGAATCACTCATCACTCTTAGCTTTAGGGATCCACAATCCTAGTCTTAGGGATCCACCAATCCAAATCAATCCACCAAGCCTCATCTTTCGAGATCCACAATCCTAGTTCTAGGGATCTCCAAAACCCATCTTCCACCAATCTAACTCTTTGAAATCCTGTTGCATCAGCTTTATAATCCCCTCATCCATCTCCCTATCCTGGATTCCTTTTTATAGTGCTCTGCTCCTTCATCCTCCACCTTCCCTAAAGTCTTAAGCTTGCTTCCTCTTCTGCATCTGATTCTCCTTTATCATTCTCCCATAGTGAGAGTTTGAGCTAATTCAGCCCCTTCTCTTTGCCAATCTAAGTTTCCTTGCTCATCCAAGATTCTTGTACTTTTCAAGAAGCCATCAAGCCTTGCTTTCTCTCCCCACTACATTCTTGAGGGGGCATCTCACAGTCCATTCTCTCCTCTTCTACTCTAGCCTTGGGCATCTTATTTTCTTATCTTTGATGCCATGCCACTTGCGGCATCACATCAAAGAGGGGAAAAATGTAGACACCTAAAAACCTTTAGAAAATAAAGTATTTTTATTTTCTGAAAAAGTCCTGATGACATCATCATTTATTAATTAATTAATTAATTAATTAATTTTTATGCAATTAAATCCCTTTATCTTAATTAAAAATATTTAATTAAGGAATCCCTCCCAAAAATGTTTAAATCTTATTTAAGCATTATTTTATTATTTATTAATTATTTAATTAATAAATTGACCAAAAAATCCAAAATAAATAAATAAATTATTTTTTGCCCAAAACTTGGCCAATTTCCTTAAGACCACTAACCTCTTCCAAAATCTTCTAATCCTTCTTTAATTTTAATTAAAGGCTAATCCCATCATTTCCTACCCCTAATCCCAACTCAAAATATTTAATTAAGATTAAATATTAATCCTCATGTTTATTAAAAAAGTTTTAATAAATATCTCCTCAACCCAAACCCTTGAAATAAATAAAACTTTATTTATTTCCTAAAAATCTAATTTATCCTCATCCTAAGAAGTTCTGGACTCTTCTAGAAAGTCTTCATCCTCATCCTAAGAAATTCTAGACTATTCTAGAAAGTCTTTATCCTCATCCAAAGTCTAGACTCTTCTAGAAGATGTCTTTAAACCTAATCCTAATCCCCTCCTAACCTTGTCACATTCCCTAAACATGGGTTAAGAATTACTAACCCAAGCCAAAGTTAACAAATATCTCCTCCTTCACCCACCTTCATTAAATGACATCCACTTGCCTATCCCTAAGCTAATCCTAAACCATCCTAATCCATCCTCTAATCATTTGCACAAGCCTAAGCAAGCTTAAAACCCTCCTAATCAAGCCCAAATCGAAATTTCTCTCATCTCCCTCAAAATATCTCAACCATAAAACTTTATGAAGCCCACTAGGCCATAAATGACTCTTCCAAGCCCTTTTATTGCTCTTACAAGCCATTATGAGGGTCTTTATAAAGATTTTATCCCTTGAGCCTCTTTTGTTGACTCATCCTTCTCCTTTCCTCCATCCTCTCACCATGTGACATGTGTCACTCCTTGATTGGCTATAAGGAAGCACAATCCATGTGCTCTCCTCTCATTGAATCTGAGCCCTCCATAAGCTTTTTCTCATCCTTGCATCTTAGCCCTCAATCCCTTAAGCCTCTTGCCTATAAATTGGATCCTCTCCCAAGCCATTTTAACACAATCCATGAAGTAAAGTCATAATTCCATTTTGAGAAGCCATTTTACATCAAAACCATACACTCACACCCAAATTCCAACTCCATTTGAAGCCCTTTTTGAAGCATAAGCTTGAGCATACATCCTATCTATTTATACAAAGCTACTCAACAAGAGAGCTTCTCATTGAGAGAGCCCATTAATGGCTCATATTCTCGATTGAGAGTTCATCTTAGTCTATCTTGAAGTTTATGAATTTTGTTTAGTTTGTAGAAGCTTTATTTAAATTTGGTTTCTATTAGCATACTAACATTGCTCATATACACCATCCACATGGGGGGGACTCTTGAGCTTGCACCTTTTTCAATACTTCATTTCCATTACTTGCACTCTCTAAATCAAAGGTATATAACTTTATCACTTGCAATTATAATTTTCAAATAGTACAAACCGCAATAGTTTCTTACAATGCAATGGTTCTCTTTGTAAGTTTATAAAATTGAAGTTTAGAAACTAATTGCATTTATGTACATCTTTTTCAAGTTTGATATTTCTCTTTTTCCTGACTCACAGTCCAAGAATAATTTTTCAAAAAAAATATTGACCAATTGGAGATTGAACCAAAAAATGTAAGAAGGATTGTGCCAAAAGAGCTAAAAAACATGATTGGTGCACAATAATCATCTTTTTATGTTCTTTTTGGCACAGTTGTTCTTACATTTTATGTTTTTGGTGAGGACAAAATTCCAAACAAATCAAGTAGGTAATCCAAAATTAAATCATAATTGGTTGAGGCATGTTTAAATACCTTATTTCACATGTTATTGAATGTTATGTGTTTATGTGCTATTGTTAATGAATGTTAAAGGATGAATGTTTTAGGTTGGTGTAATAGTTCTTAAGCCCAAAATAGATAAATCATGGCTTGAAATGCAAACTTGGGTGCTTAACTTAATAAATTAGCACACTAAGTGAAAGACCTTGTGTGATGAAGGAATATATGATTTTCTACGTATTTCACCACATAGGAGTGCATTGCAAGTTCACATACATTCTTAAGTAGACATTTGTGAGCACTAGGTGTGTGAAAGCTCCATGGAAAAACATATAGAAGCAAAAAAGGTCATTATGAACATTTTCAATGACATGTTTTCCAAGAGCATACACAAGTTCCTCAAGGTGACTTCACGTTATTAAATTTCCATGTTTGCCAACCCCACTGCTCTTCCTCCATATCCTGGACAAATAAAAATGTTACCTCCAACATTGCAACCATATGATAAATGGGAATAGAGTGTTCCTAATCCATAACCTAGTTAAATTGGTCTAGTTATTGATTAACTAGTTTGATTACAAATTCCTATAGAGCTGTCATCAGATTAGGTACAATAAAATGAACAATCATCTGTTCCCAACTAGTACAATCAAATACAATTTTCCAAGGTGATAAAATTGCATATGCAAATGCATCACTTGATAGACTAATTATATAAAGGATGCATCATTGGAATATTGGAAGTAGATAGAATGCAATCAGAGGAATGAAGTTATAGAGCTAACCCACATGCAAGAAGAAGTTCAAAATCACAAGAAGATGATGATGGGTCAATGCAAGACCATAGATAGTATAAATTGGAGTTCTTAATGCAAAGGTAATGGGTTATCCATGGACAATAAAAATAATTAAAGTGCAGAAAAATGAAGTGAAAATTGTAAGGTTAAATTTGTTGAATTGGATGACTCCATCATTTTTGGTGTTCAATCAAGGTCATGTAGAGCAAGGTCAAGGATCATTCAAAGTTGGTCAATGCTAGTCAAAAGCCCTAAGGGATATTAAAATGTCATTCAAGGTCAAAAATGAATTAAACATGTAATTTTTAGGCCTTTTGGACCTATATATGGTGCCAAATAGGCATAAGTTAGCAAAAGAGGCAAATTGTCAAAAATGTGTCAAAAATGTAAAGTTGTCAAAAAATGTTGCTATCAAGATTTTTTGCAAAATGATAGTTTTTTAACGATCGAAGGTCAATCATCTTGTATGAACTCTTTGGGGAGTGAAAAGGTCATTCTAATGCATAAAGAAGGAAATCTCATGTAGATGGGGATGGAATGTAGAGAGGAGAGAGGAAGAGTATGGTGTGGTAATATAATCAGTTTCTTTTGTCAAATTTGCTGATGTATTTGGTATTTGAATGCTGTCATGGTACTTTCTCCTTTACCCCATGGATGTAATAGTTCAAAATATTTCTACCAAGTTGAATGAATTTTAAAATTAATGCTAATGCTACATGTGTGCCTAACTTCATTGGTTATTTGTCTAAGTTCTCTTTATCTATTGGTTAGACAGTAAACTGTATGTATTTTTGGGATGAAGTATCACAGTGGTTGCATGTTCCCATTGTATGGAGTTAGGGAAGATTTAAAGGTTTCCTTTGTTGTTTTAGATTTCCATCTTGTAGGTTGACACCATATCCCTGCTCCTTATAATGAAGTTGGTTAAGAATCTATAAGACACATGTTGCTACATGAAGAATACAAGGGATTAGCAATCAAGAAATGTGGAAAAGGCTTGTGTATAATTTATATGGTTTTTGGAGGGTTGTAGTCATTCATGGGATGCTAAAAAACCCATTGGAAGAGTTGGGTAGGCGAGATAATGGAGATTGGAGGACAACGACTTTAAATAGTAATGAATCCCTTGTTGAGGCAAGGGTTTGAATGATCAGTTATCTCCTCAATAGCTAGGAGCCCAAAAGTTGGAAGTTTGAAAGCTCTTGATAAGTTAAATGTGTAGTTAAGTTTATTTGTTCAAGTTCTTTAAGGGTTTTGTGAGTTTTTAGTTTGAGTGTGTGTTTTAGACCTATTAGCCTTAACTAGGGCCTACAGTTTGAATTCCTTAATGAATAGTTGAAACCCTAAGACTTGGAATTTTATTAGAGCTTAATAGTTGGTACTCGAATCCTCCTTTAGTTTCAATGGTTGTTTTGAAAAAAAAAAATCTTGCCAACCCCAAGATAGGGCTAGAAGGAAGAGCCCTTATTAGGTCAATTTGTTAGGTTGGTGTTTGGAGCCCACTAAGGTGCATGGAACCTTATGAATGTTTGAAATCACATTTTTTAGGAGTAGTTAAGCCCTTGGAAACATTTGGGGTGTGGATTTTGTGAAAGGTTTGGGAGGGTGTAAGGGAGTGGAGGTGTTGTGTGGCAAGAGGGGTAGTTGTTTGTGTTGTGAAGATATAAGTAGAGACACTAGGAAGAATCAGATAAAGTTTTGTGGTCAGAATTGATTGCATAGGGTGGTCAAAATGGACATGGAACTAAAGCCAAATATTTCTTCTCACAAATGCAATTGGAAGGGGTTGAATCTGATAAGAAAAGAAAGTCCACTCTTACATCATTAAAATGGACTATGAATCAAATATTATTTTAGGAAGTACTCTTGTAACTATGTATGCAAAATGTGATGCTATGGAGAGTGCACACAATCTTGTTCAATTAATTGCAAAGTGCTAGAATCAAGCCACATCAGGCTAGGATTAGGCTAGGGAATGCTTACGAAAACATAAACCCAATCAATGAAACAACATGCAAACAAGCATGCATTAGGTATTTATTTTGCATGGTTGTGATCTTCACCTTTATGAACAATGTATGCAAAGTAAGTGGTACAAAAAATGACTTTGTCAAAGTATATGAAGAATATCCAAACCGAGGTCATCAAAGTATCAATTAAAGCTATCGTGGAATACATCAAAACTAGCAGTGGGATTTCCCATCCAATGTTACCATCATTGCCTCTCATCATTCCATACACAAGAAACCTCTACATAAATGCCCAACCCAAATTTACAATTACTTCCATAACCAAACCAATCTTGGTCTCCTCCCCTACATGAATAGAAGTCAATGAGCCAATTATTGTTTCTCTATCAAGCAATAAAAATGCGAACACAATAGGAAAAGAAAACAATAATGAAATCAATGTATTTGAGAGCTTGTGACATATGACATGGGTATGGTGCCAACTGGGGAATCCAACCACCTGAGTAGAAACCTGAATTTGTACTAGGTGTGGGAAAAGAGGGTAAGATAGAAAAGAATTTCAGCAAAAATAGGAGATAGAAATAATAGTGAAATTTTTGTCAATACACAGAAATTCTACACTAGAATTTTTGTAGATTTCTCGTACATCAATTTTGATGCATATCCTATCACATTTCTAAAATGATTGATTACTATTGGATATACCTTACACCTATTCTTGAGGAAAGCACTAGTTAGCTTGTTATTATCTTGATGTACAATGAGACTATTTCATTCTTATTTTTTGAAAACTCTGATTGTCATCAAAAAATTTGCATGGCTTGCTATCAATGGTATGAAAAAATTGTCGAATCATCTCTAGCTAGTGTCGATAGCTCGACGGTGTGTTAATTAATAGTTTGTTCTCCTAATAGATTTTATAATCTTGATACTTTGATACCCAATGCTTAGAGAGACAAAAGGATGTTTACCAACAAATGGGTCAATGTATGTTCTCTATCACTTCCCTCTAAATTTACTAGGTATAGCTCCCCATGATTTCCAATGATATGCAATGAATATGTTTTTTTGAGATTAGAAGTTTTGACATTATAAGCTCTTAACCTAAGAGTAGTAGAGGATAACCAAATTTTTTGTAGGCACAAAAAATTCAGGCAAAATAGATTTAAATGACTTATCACACCCAATGGCATGACTATGATAGATAATCCTAAGATTTCCTGACTTTTATTTCTATTCTAAATGTAGTATCAATCATCTATATGCAAAAAGAGGAAGAGAAGAATAAATGCATATAAGGACAAATGGAATTGCTTTGACTATTAGGCTTGGGTGAAATGGAATTCAGCAAGTTACTAATAGATTTACACACATCTATCCTTCAATTCTCAATGAAACTATCTAGCATAATATGCAATGAACAAGATAGGAAGAAGAATCATATATGAAAAAGTAAATGGAATCACCTCTACTAAAAATATCAAAATGAAATGGAATTCACCTAATTATCACAAGATCGCATATAATTGTCCTTCAACTCTTAATGCACAACTAATCTATCCATGGGCAACAAAACATGACAATCAAATAGGCTAAATGGAATTACAAAGCAATTCACCATCAATTTTGTCAACCTTTGCATTGTCAAATGAGGTTACATTTATAGTTTTTTGTTGTCCTTTCTTATTTCTAGCAGAGTAATAGTCACATAATAGAAAAGAAAATGAGAATAAAATATGAAATTATCCAAATATGAGCACGTGGTATCCCATTTACTGATGATTTTGAATCAGTGATATTTCTGAAAATATTCCATGACCTTTTAGTTCCTTGCGATCTTAGAAAATCCTGTAAAAATCATTTATTTTTCATCTCTTGTTGTTTCGCGCCAAACCCATGCATTTCATATTACAATGGTCACTACATTTTCAAATTCTGTCATCAATCTTTAATCAACGATCGTGATTAAAATGTTATGGCTTTCCTTTTTAACTTCCTTCATGGGTCCACTAAGTACACATGTCTTTCTGTCACTTTCTTGCTATGACATTTTTCCTGGCAACTTTTCCTAGCAAGATATCGACAAATGTAGATCCATTTTCATTTGATGGTGTACATTTGAAGATTTTAAATCATTGAATTTTCCTTTGCATCATGGGTATATCTATTCCATGTGTTTGATCATCGTTACTTCTATTGGCACTCAAAATTGAAGCTCTAATTTTGAGTACCATTCTATGAAACCAAGTCAAATTTGAGCCTATAAGAGCTTTTTATACATGTGTACCTGACTTTCACTTTGAGGCCTATAAGGTTTTTTATGTTTCTAATATCTTATATTCAACATATGCTTGCATCCCATGATGATAAGTCTCTTCTAGCCCTTTTCCCCCCATTCAACCCATTACTGATAACCAATCTAAGAGATCTTCAATGGGTTGTTTTCTTTGATGTGGATTAACACACTTTTGGTTGGGGTTAACATCTTGTGTTAACTCGTTCTTTTCATGAGCCGAGTTGGCTTGGTTCCTTCATGTGCCAAGTTGATTCAGTTTGTTCTTTGGCTGAGTGAACTGAATTTTCCTTCATGTGTCGAGTTGCGGGTTAACACACACATCTACCGAGGTTAACATTTCATGTTAACCATTTTTTCTATTTTAGGGAGTGACTTTTCTTGCTTCTACAAAATTGTGAAATCACATGCTACCTCCTCCACTGTGCATTTGGGAATGTACCAACCAATAGATTCATACCACATGGTGGATCCTTCTTGTGTTGGGTTGTTTTTAATAGGACGGTGCTCATATTTTTGCATCATTTCTTGGGCCTCTTGGGAAGATACGATGGTTGTTAGATTTTGGAGCATCTTTGGAATTTTAAAGTGCATGTCAGTCATCCATTTGACATAAATAATATTGGATCTATGGATGTGTTTTATTCTTTTGTTGAGGATTTTTCTTGCAACATCTACATCGTCCATTTCAAAATAAAGATCTACATCGATGCTTCATCTTATTAGGGGCAAATCAAATTTTTTCCACGTGGGTCAACTCTACATTTTTGCAGCAGATTAACATTGCGTGTTATCCCATCCTGCATTTTTCAATAGGGATCTTTTTTATCCCACAGTCAAAAAATTTTGACTTTGCAAGCACATTTGGAGGAGTGACTTGGTAGTGCCACGTGGCATCTTTGAAGGGGTCATTATGAGATCGTTGGGTACAGCAAAGGAAGCTATAATCTTATGAAATATCATAAGGTCATGAGGTAGAGTTTGAATATTCACAATATTACAACAGTTTTGTAAGATCATGTAAAAGGAGAGGAAGACCTGCAATGTTACAAGGATCATATAGTTGGGAGAAGAAAAATTAAAGTTTAAAGATGCTATGACTAGGAATGCCCCTCGAGGGATCAGAGGCCCAAAAATGAAGATGTAAGGTATTACAAAGTTGCCAGATTCCATGAGATCATAAAGAGAAATTTGCTTGATTTTGATCTTATACTTGATAAAGATGTGGGGCCTGCCCAAATGGTGATGATCAAATCAGAAACTGACACTTGGCATCCATTGGAAGGGGAAAAGAAAAGGAAAAAAATAAAGATTAAAGTCATTTATTTTCAATTCTAATCTTGCTTTTTGATAATTTGAAAGATTTTAATTGAAATGATATATTATATAGTTTTAAGTGTATAGTTCATGTAAATTTTTCATTTTAAACCTTGTTCATAGCCCAAGGGCTAGAATTTTGAATTGATCTTAGAAGCAGGATTTTTATCCAAAATGCACACTATAATATACCATTAGAATCAGCAAGAGATGCACTATCCAATTCTACAGTCTATTTTTACACAGGTATTCACTAGAGCAGCTACAGTCAAATTTGTGATTTCAGGGTATCCTTAGTGCAAATGCTTATTGGATGTTTTCAGAATGGGATAATATCATATTTTGATCAAATTTGAATAATATTAGATTCACTGACTAGCCATAATGAATGAAGTGAGTGTTTTGAAGGTAGTTGGAAGCAATGAAGTTTTTGTCAGCAAGGGCAAATGAAGACATAACTAAATTAGTTTGAGGCTCCTGTTCTTCATGAAGATATTTTCCTTCAGGGGAGAGTTTCTGTCATTATTCTAAAGAAGATATTTCAACAGCTCAGCAGATAAAGGAAGGTCAGTTTCAACAACACCGAGATCAAGACAGTTTCAACAGGAGACATGTCAGTATTAGATTATAGATCTGGAAACTTCTCCTCCTCTATAAATCTTTCTTCTTTTCTCATTGTAAGGGTTCTAGTTCTAGGTATTTTCACTACTATGTGACCACTTTGTTGGTTCCATCCTATTTGAAATTTCCTCCACAATTGTGGTTTCACATTTCCTCAATTTTCCTCTATTATGAATAGCATTAATTGTATTTCTTTTGAAGCATTTTAAGTAATACAGTCATCCTTTTGTGTGTCATCTAAGTTTGTACATATGCATGATGTATTGATTTCAAGGAATGAATACAAAGTTTTATTGGAAACTTTATTCTGAAGTTCATCTCCTTTTCTATGAGTTTTGTAGTTCTCTGTTGATATATGGCCAAAGTGCATATTGTCCATTTGCATCTTATTATTGAGAGTTGTATGTCGTTGTGTTTCTTGTTCTTGGGTCAAGGACCTGAGTAATTTGCTTGATATGCCATTGATAGAACTACAGGGGTTATAGGAGGATTTGATAAGTATGAACTTTGTTTGAAGATTGATGTCTATTTGCAAGATAGATAGATAGATTAGATGTCTGGATATATGAGTATACTGCAAGTGTCTATGTGTATGTTAAGATTTAGTTGATGCCCAATGGATAAGGGACTTATCGGCTTGAATATTACATGTTTTTTTGTCGCATGCTCGGGCTATGTTGATGATTTAATCATTAATCAAATATCCTTTCCCTTTATGTTTAAGAGTTGAAAGAGTTTCCCTCACTTGATTTATCACGTTCATGTGCTCTGTTATTAGCTATTTCATGTACATGAATGCTTGCATAAACATAGAAGATTAAGGGGTTTTTATCTATTATCTAGATTTAGTTGTATGCCTTTACACTGGTACCATTTAAAGAATCTAAGGTCCACCCGCTAGGTCTTGCAAAGCCTGAAGAAGAAGAAGGAGAGTTAACTAGCCTTATAGTTGGCCTTGGTGTCTAAATAGGTGCACTAAGGATGGGAGTTAACTGCCCTTAGGTATAAATGTTCTTCCACGAGGTTATTCAAAAGTTGTTAATTCAAAAGCCAACAACTTCGCTATGACATTTCTTCTGACAACTTCTCATAGCAAGATGATAAAAAGCATAGATTCATTTTGATCTAAATATGATAATAAAATGATGATAAATCTCTTTCTTTTTGCAGCGTGGGTCCCTCTTTCCAACTATGCACATTGTGGCAGATAGATGGTAGAATTTTATTGCTTGTAGAATCTGACATTGGACTATTTTTCCTTGTGGTACTGCATTGAATATACCGGGCCCATCAGGACATGTGCCTTCACATCACTTTGTCACATGAATTAATGAACAAACATATGTTCATAATGACATAACAATCTCCATAGATCTTCAATCTGATGGCTAAAGATATCCACTTTTGTTTAATATTTAAATGGACCCAATCTAATAGGAAAGCATTTGGACTTTTCAATTAGCCAATAGCATGTGTTCTTTTGTTCAATTGACTTTTCAACCTTGCACAGACTAAATATTAACCGTTGATTTCATTTTAACTAATGTCTTCACCATCTTTGACTTGGTTCTCTCACCATTTTTGTATTTTGAATGCTTACTCTATATTAAAATCAACTGATCTTACTTCTGACTTGTGCTCATGATTTGCATATTAATATCTAGCCTCAATCGTCGACGTTCTTTGATGCATGTGTTCTACATATGTCTATGATCTTTTCAAATGTATACTTATTTAGATATAAACCTTTGATCATAAAGCTAGGAACTCTCAGGAATTTAGAAATGCTTTCATGAAGAACTACTTCATAGCATGAATCTTTGTCTTTAGCATGATTAAGAATAAGGAAATATGATTTAGCAGAATATCCAGACCCTCTTCTCATTAGGATAATGCATAACAAACCCCCCAAACTCTAATCACCTAGCTTTGAACTCATGCATTGCACACATGATTTCCTACATTAGGTAAACTCGAAGGAGTGATGAGAAGAAATACCATCCTATAGGAAATCTAGACTCAAACTCAAGACATTGACATTCTAACTTGACTCAAAACCTTAGAGCAAAGATATGAACTAAAACTTGGGCAACATGGTGTTTGTCATCGATGGTATAACAAACCCGTGTCAGCTCTAGATGGCATTGATAGTTCGACAGGGTTTGTCGTCGATGGTATAACAAACCCATTGAATCATCTTTGGCTGGCATTGATAGTTCGATGTTTCAAATTAGTTGTCTGATGTCGGCATGTGACATAAATGGGGATGATTTTTGATGAAGTGGCCCATCAATAAATTGATGGGCGTGGAGTGTGTTGAACTTTCGACACAATTCTAGCAACATTGACTTTCAACATTTAAGTGTCAAAATTTCAACCACCAATGCGTCAAAAAATAGGTCCAAATTTAGTAGTGTACATATCTACATTTGGAAATATTTGGTGCATTTTTGGCATTTAGTGATTCATATATGTTTTTGCATCAATGAATATAACATCAACTCCCTCCTCTTAGTAGGTCATTTTCCCCTAGAATGTGTGGCCTTACAAGTGTACATATTCAAGCCACAGTCCCCACTATATGACTTATATCCTTGTATGACAAGATTGATTTCCTTTTATGAACACACTCCATCTGCAATCTTCCTTATCATTGTACCATTCATATGTCTGCCTCCAACTACATTGTGTGTACATTACCTCCCATTTCAATCCTATATGACCAATCTCTCTGTACAGTATTTTCCCATACTTTACTCCTCCCTGTACACAACATGGGAGTATTATAGAGAGAGGGGGAGAAGAGAGAGTGATGGAGAGAAGGAGGTTGAGAGAGAAGGGGGAAGGAAGAGGGGAAAGAGAGGGAAAGTGAGAGAAGTGAAGGGAGAGAAAAGGGGGGGCAATAGAAGAGAGCAGGAGAGAGAGGTGAGAAGGGGGAACAGAAAGTGGGAAGAGAGTAGGTAGGGAAAGGGAGAGGGGGGGATAGGAGAGAGAGAGAGAGAGAGAGAGAGAGAGAGAGAGAGAGAGAGAGAAGAGGTGGATGGACAAGGAGAGGGGGAACAGAGAGGGGGGAGAAACATATAAGGCATGAGAAAGGTAATAGTCTTAGATGAGGAAGTGAGATAGATAGAGAGGATAGAGACTGTGAGTGATGAGATATGTATGGAGAGGTAGAGAGGCATAGAGGGAGAAAACAAGGCAGGGAGGGAGGGGTGGAGATGGGAGAAGGAGGGAAGGTGAGGTAGAGGGGAGAGCATATAAAAAACCTATAGGGGAGAGAGTGAAAAGGTGAATAGAACTCAAGGGAACATTTGAAGAGAGAATGAGGATTAATATTGGTAAACCTTAACTATCCATTATCAATCATATATGCCATAAAGGTTGAGTCTTGAACAAACTAAGATAATAGAGAAACAAATTGTAATTGGCAATGTGAAATAGTTCACTAGCCATATTTGGCATTGGCCAAACTAAAAAATATCATTTTTTACATTTGGTGTGGGCCACATTTGGAACATTCTATATAAAGTTGTATTTATTTATGTTTATTGTATGAAAATTGATTTCCTTGGAAAATACCAAGACTTAGGCTTAGTTTTTTTTTTGGAACTATAATCCAAAGGCTTAAATGAGTATTACAGGCTTGAGATGTGATTTTCTAAAAAGATAAAAATAAATCTCACTTTGTTTGGTAAGCCTCTGTTAGATTTGTATATGCTTAGAATTTTTCTAGATTTGATTGTGTTGTTTTTGCATCAACATTTCGAATCACACTCTGTGATCCATCATCAGAATGAAGAAAGAGAACATGAATCAAAGAAAAATAAACACCACGGTGCTATTAATCTCTTTATTAACTATAGAATCGTATCATTTTTGTTGGATATTGATTATGTCAAGTTTTTTATTTTTAATTCCTTTTGTTAAATTGTGTCCATTTTTAGCCAAAAGCTAGAATGTGGTATTTTAGGCATGGTTTTTGACTCATTTATAAAATTTTAAAATAAATTATAATTTTAGAAATTATGTTACACTCACCTATTTTTTTAATTACTTTATAATTTTTTAGTGGGGAGCATAATCAATTTTGTAAGGATGTGTCCACTTTAAAATTTACTTAAAAGTTATGTATTCATCAAAGACAGCCAAATGTTTTAGGATAAACTATATGGTGTTAGCTAATTTCTCACTAGAGTGATTTAAAAATTCTTAAAATAAGTTAACATAGTAGGGAGAGCGCATCAAAATCTATGTCATTTTTTTTCTTTTAAAAAATACTACTTTGTGTGCTCCCCCTTATTGAGACCCTTAATCTCCACTATTTCATAACAATTGAGTAGTTTATAAGGTAGATTCAGAGTACTTCAACTCTTCTTATTATTGCATCTTCAAATTTTGAGAGTGACTCGACCTTTATTTTCTCATCAAGTTTTGGATTTTCTAATTTTAGAAGGAAAAAAAAAAAGGTGTCTTAAGACATCTTTTGGTCCCTCATCTTAGTGTGCACATCCTCAATTGGCTACTCTTGGTATCAAAGTAGAAGAACTTAAAAGGAAATTTTAAGGTCCTTTCCAAGTTTAGCTTGAAAGTCTTGCACAAGTTGGCCACCACTTTATTGGGTTTGTAAAAGATGTGCCTTAATTTTGTGGTAAAGATAAATGAGCTAGCATCAATACCAAACACAAGGGACTTTAAGAGAGTCTTACAAAAGATTGGGGGTACTTTAATGCTTAAGTTCTCGTTTGTTTTCTTTTATGTTTAAGTTGTTAAAAATTCTAAAGTTTTATTAGTTGTCAATGTGATGTTAATGGAGTTTGTTAATGATATGTAATTTTTCTATGTGAAATTTTGTTTAATAGGGTCTAGGCCATTGTTTGTTGCATATATAATTACAAAATCTATTTGTAATATTTAGAGGTTGTTAATGTTGAAAAATAAGGGTGGTTGGAAATTTCACACTTTTTTTCCTTAAAATTAGAAAAAAAAATTAATGATGTGAAATTATTTAGATCACACTATAGAATTACTTTAAACTTATTATTATATAAATTGACCTATTTAAATATTTGAAGGATTTTTAATAAAATATTCAAATTGGTTGTATTTTGTTAATAATAGGAAAAATTGATCTACACATACAACAAATTAATCATTACACCAACAAGTGTAACTCTTAATAGACTTCCAATACATTAGCAAATTGACAAAAAACTAAAATGTACATCAAACAAGAAATATGGGAACTAGAAAGGTGGAAGGACACTTATTGTCATTTTCCTTTCCCAATAGATAACAAATATATATTTGGTTTACAAAAGAAAGAACCCATTCTTAAATTATGTTGGGCTTATCATTCAATAAACATTGAGCATAAAAAGAAGAGTGCATATCATTTAAATTTCATATACATGTAAAGCTGATATCAAGACTGATACAACCTAGTTAGAACCCCATAGTTGAAATTACTTAATAGAGACCCCATAATGACTACTTAGAAATTCCATTATTCAAAAACCATCATCATTATAGAATCTAATTGTAACCATAAAGATTTTTAATAAGTTACTCATAATGTCTATGTCTTGTTAATATAAGGAAAATTTGATCTACAAATAAAACAAAGCAATCATTACACCAAAAATTGTAACTCTTAATAGACTTGTAACACTACATTAGAAAATTTGTAAAAGCTCAAAATGTACATCTAGTAAGAAATATGGAAACTAGAAAGGTGGAAGGACACTTATTAAATTCTTTTCCTTTCCCAATAGATATAAAAATATATCTCTGGTTTAAAAGAGCAAAAATTATTCTTAAATTATGTTAGACTTACCATTCAGTAAACATTGAACATAAAAAGATGAGTGCATATCATTTTTTCATATATATGGGAAGTCAATATCAAGACAAATACAACCTAATTACAACCCTATAATTGAAATTACTTATAGACACCCCCACTACTCAGAAATCTCATTTATTAAAAACCACCACCATAGTAAAAATTTATTATGGAAAGTTAAAGAACCACCAATTCCAATTCCACAATAAACACCCCTATGAAAATTTTAACTTCAATCTCCACACTTAAAAACACAGTAGTTTTAACTCATTTAACTCAACCCCTTAAAACCTAAATTATACTAGCAAGACAAATTGCATGCACCAAGGAGTATATTGCCATCTATGAGCAATTGCCCGTATGCTTCCTGCCTCGTGTGGTGCACTTTGGCATGGTTCTCGGCTTGTTCCCGTCGTCTTCGGTCTGATAATCAGAGCCCATGGATTGGTGGGAGGCTAACTGCTCATATATTTTGCACCAATCTTTGCCATCCCACACTTTCTCAGTAAGATACTTTTTGATATGGAAAGTGTGCTTCTTTGGTGTAGCATGGACTATAGCACTCTTAAGTTTCCATCCATCATTGCCCTCAACCTTGAAGTATAAATAACATACATCTCCCTCCAAACAAGGGCCACTCAAATTGAACATATCTTTTTTGCCTGGTTTTAAAGAGATTTCTTCCATTCCCTCATTCAGATGCTGCTTTAATACCTCAGTTCCATTTTTGTCTTGGAACCTCACATGGACGGGATCTTTGGTTCCTTGATCATCATCGAACAATCCTTTGCTTTCAGTCTCTACCTCCAGTGTATATGAACACTTTCCCTGCCAATGTAATTGTAGGGCTATAATCAGTATAAGAATTGGTATCTTAGGACTCAATCCAAGCTTTGGGATTCACGGGAAATTATCAATAGGTTATATGGAAGTCTATTCAAATTAAACATGGCAATGGAAATAAACTCTGAAGCTTACAGCTAAAAAGAGATTTGAAATTGTTATTTTCGGTTGTGAATTCAATTGTACGTGTTTTTTCATCGATGTTTTGTGAATCACATTATATGATCTATTATGAGAATCCATAACATTGATGAAAAAAGATAATTGAATTCAAAAACAGCAACAAGAATCATCATAGATTGCAGAAAAACAGCGATAAGAATCATCATAGATTGCAAACAGATGCTAAACTTAAAATTTGAAAGCTGATAAACATAAGATTTAGAATTCTTATTTTTGTTTTGGGATTTGATTTTTGCTTTTCTCATAGATATTTCGAGAATCACATTATATGATCTATTATTGAATCCACAATAATTGAATAAAAATAAATAAACCATGAGAATCATTATAGATTGAAAAAAACTGATAAAATTAAGATCCAAAATCAATCTAACCTCTTGCACTGCACAAATGGGTTCGAGCAAAACCCAGTTTAGAAGAAGGAACACCATGAATTCAAACAATGGCAGCCTCCTCGCCATTTCAGCAGATCAAATCTGACAGAAGACAATGAAATTGAGAGGTCGGTGTGAGTAAGAATTGCTCAAATTGTTATTATTATAGTGAAAGCCTGATTGCTTGTAGCTCAAGCAGATGAGAATAAGAATAAAAAGAAAGAAAAATTATGAATGGGTATACAGAAAAAGAAGAAAAAGAAATGAAGGAATTATGACCCACTTCAATACTCTGTAACTTTAATGATTCCCTGAAAACCAATTGCACAATGTGGTCTGCGGTTTGCTTTGTATATAGTAGCATTTGCGAGTAATGCAAAAGGACTTGATAGGGATAAATTATCTGTAGAAAAATAATAGTCGCAGAAGAATGATTTAAACGCAAGGTACCAAGATTCTATAAGGAAGAACAAAATGCCAATATATTTCCTTAGATGGGCCATACTTATTTTTCCCTTATATTCTTAGAAGGGACCTCACATCATATAAAATTCATTGATTTCTTTTATAATGGCCCTCCCAACATGTAAGGAAACTCATATATCCTAGCCTTTTGTGCATTCGGTTCTTCTTTCTCTTCCTTGATCATAGCAATGGAAATGACACGCTACACTTTTTAAAAGAAGAATTTATCAGGAAGTTCTTCTTTCACACTCTAGCAAAGTATTGATCCCTCAAGACCTGTGTAGCTTCATGCTATTACATTTTCACTAACTATTACTCTCCATAACAAGGTTAAAACTAAAAGGAAATTAGATCTAAACAAAATTAACAAGAGTTGTAGGACAGTCAAGTTCCTGCCGAAGATGGTAGAAGTTTCATGCTTGAATGCAAAGGTTTCAGGATTAACTATAGTCGAACAGGAGGGGTCATTCATGGTGACAAATTCTCTGTGTACCCTGCAAGGTCTAATATATTTAGGAGTTTATGGAAGGCATGAGAGGTGGTCTGGAGGAAGATGCAAAGTGTTGGTGCTTTTAAAAACAGTAGAGTCCACCTCTTTATATGCCATCAAATGAGAACATATACAATCTTCAGAAATTCATGCATTGTTATGAATTTGGAAGAGTGTAAACATGACATTAACATTGTTAATTTATTTAAATGGATTGTTGACACAAACAACCTCAAAGTTAGAGCTAAGAGTATGAAGCAATAGCTTGTAGTAAATGTATTGCCAAACGTCATGTCCAGAAATCTACAAATAAGAACATTACATCATTGATGATATAAGATTTCTAAAAGAAGCATTTGCATTGACCACAATTTTTTTCCATGTAAAACGGTAACTCAACAGTCATAGCTTATGGAACATACAACAAACCTAATGTGAATATGCTCATTTTCCGAAAGAAGCATTTCCAGTAATCACAGTCACACATTATGGAAGATGTACTAAGCAAAATGTGGATATACAGTTCTCATAGTAATGATGTTTACATGAGCGAGACATGTAATCAAATACAACTTTTAACAGAACCTAGTAGCCTCAAATTTTAACCATGATGTTTACATGGGCGAGACATGTAAGAAAATTTTGAACTAAATTTATAACCAATAAATATGGAAGTTTTCCTTGAATCCAGGGCCTTTCAATCTGCAAGAGCGTGTCTTTATTACAATTTTTACTTGTATTGGAGCCAGCTCTGTTAATGGAATCCATATTGTCAAAGTGCAATCCATATTGTCAGCATCATAAAGAACTTTTACAAAAGGAAGCTGGAACTATTTGTAGGCTTATTGATAGTTCTCATGTAAAGCTACTCAAATATTTGTGATCTGTGTTTGATTCTTTTTGCCCATTTGACGTCTTGCAGTGTATAAATTTGCAAATGTTCAAAGAATCGAAGAAGGCATGTGAACAACACTTTGTGAACGACTGAATCTATTTGATCTTCATAATTTTCACACACAATAGGTACAGTCAAGACAAGCAATATGAGTTAGGTAATGCACAAGTTTATTATCTTTTACGATGCATTATTGTCAGTATCCAAACAAAGAATAAGCCCACGAAAAAGACACATGCTTACCAATATAAACAACAGTCAAAAAATCACAGCAATTGCCATTAACCGAAAGAATATGCATGCATAGCAGCAACAACCTGTAAAATAGATGCATTTAAGCAGTGATTCAAAGTTTAAAACATGCAAACATGAAAAATGAAGATAAGTAAAGGTTTAGGTGTACATCCAAACAGTCAAAAAGGAAGGTAAAGAAAAGGTTTATGCACATACTAATAGAAGCTTCTTAAAAGTCCTTCCCAGATGCAACATCTCAAGCACAAATTTCTCTATCATCTACAATACTTTTTCCATGAGAGACCTTTTTCACATCGAATCAGATGTTGTGCACTAAAAACCAGAAAGTAAAATGAACAAGTAGAAAAAATATAAGATTATGAGTAAATGATTTTCGATATGCAATGCAGATTTGGGGAAATAGAAAATGCCAAAACACACTTGAAATTAGATGAACAGGGGTAGATGGGGATGATATAAT
The DNA here is from genome assembly GCA_028749045.1 of Cupressus sempervirens. NCBI lineage: Eukaryota > Viridiplantae > Streptophyta > Pinopsida > Cupressales > Cupressaceae > Cupressus > Cupressus sempervirens. The sequence continues at coordinate 129,401,783 of CM053783.1, forward strand.
TAGAAGAGTTAATATTTTTTTCCCCATAGTATCAGATAGTTTAATGTATAATTGTCTAAGATTCCAGATCTGGGAAGTTAATAATTTTGAACTTCGATTTTATTTCATGTTCATTCCATTACTTTTATATGATCTTACTAGAAAATTTCTTGACAACTTGTGTTATTGTATTTGAAGATTGCCTATGATCTTCAGATGAATCAGCCGGAGAATTCTTTGAAGCCTTGCTATGAGTTTAGGCAGACCTATATACATAACGGGGCAGACCTTTATACATAACGGGTCTATCTTAGTGATGGAACCAAAGCCTCACTGAGAAAAAGAAATTAGATTTCCCAACTATTAAATTTACGAAAGGCATACATAAATGTATGAAGCTATCTGAAACCTCTTAAAGCATAAGTTTCATTTTTCCCACCAATGGAGATCATAGTTAATAGTAATATACCCATTTCCTATGGAGTTAGGTTCTAGAGACAAAATAGCCAGTATTGTACATTGTACTGATTTCTAATTCAACATTAGAAAACCTAAGTGGCTTGACTGTTCTTTTAATAGCTCTAGATAACATGTCAGTACCAAAATTGATCTTGAGAACATGAAGATGCAAAATTGATCTTGATATCGGCGAGCTTGTTGACCTCTTTGACAGGAAGATGCAAAATCGACAAAGGCATGAGGAGGCATCTTGGCTGTGTTCTAGACCGAAGATTCCCCATTGGTTTTTGTGAAGTTTGGAAATGAGTATGGACTTATGGAGGAGTCCATGATGTCTTTAATCTGCATCTCCACAACATTCCTATAGCATCTTCTAAGTATTCTTTCAGTTCCTTGGCACTCACATCTTGTCTGAATCCTCCCAAGCTTATTCGGGTTACCTCCATCTCTGCAAATCAACAAACTTCTGGCTAGAGGGTGCATATTTATGAACAACATATTACAAACCCTATAGGTGTACATTCCTTCTATGCAACACAAATGCATTCTTCTCTTATTTAATTGCAATATCATGACATGCCCTGATTATATATTCTATGCACACTAAAAAGGGCCTGATACACAGAATGTAGCTTTGCCCTCATTAAATGTGAGATTATATTACATTCATGCATAGCTATGATGAAATTAGCAATAAGTACAAATGAATAGGGATTTGGGAATGGGTAAGTACATCTTAGAATCAAATACGTAGAAGAAGAAGAGAAACATACCTAGTAGAATCGGTTTGTCTTACTCCAAAATGTTCAATACCTTAAGAAGGTTGTAAAAATATTGTTTGACCTTGCATAAAATACTGATTTAGGGGATGATAAAGTGTTGCAAGGGTTTTTCTCAATTTCTACCCATCTCCTTCGGATCTTGAAATAAGGGAAGTGGGCCTTGGAAGCTCAGGGTGGAGTGAAATATTGAAACAAATAGCCTTGCAACAAGTAGAAGTTGCCAAGCATTCCAGCTGACAATATTCAATAAAAGCGCCCCCTGTTTCCCGCTGAAAAATCTTAGAGAAGCCAAAACAAGCCCAGAATGTATCAGTATTCCTTACTCACACGCTGCAGAATGCATGCAATATGTGGAAACAAATACATGGTGCGTGGCACAAAAGCCTTCGAATCCTTACTTCATACAAAATCTTTAAAAGGGATAACAGAAGCTTAGGAGCAGAACAAGGACACACTGAACTTCATACCTGACTTCTGTGATCTCACTACAGCGCTGAAGACAAGCTACAGACAAATGGTTTTTACCACTTCCTTTCTTTTTGTTATGCGATGTCTCTAAAAATAGACATTAATGTAAGCCACAAAACACAACCTGGCTGGCCTGCATGCCCAAGGGGAAAAAATCTGCAACCATGCCAGCTGTTGACGCCATTTGTAGAGCAGGAAACTTGAACGGACCATTTTCATAAACCTATAAAAGTCGGACATCGTCACTTCAATTGTCCATTCTTCTCTTGCATTGGAACCTGTAAAACCCCTGATCTGGCTAGCTTCAAGTATCGCTTCTTCTCTTGCATTAGAACCTATAAAAATCCTAACCTGGCCAGAAGAAATATGCTAGCATGCATTTTGGGAAGCATGCTGATAACAATTGAGCATCTTTTCCTCGGGAAAAACAAGAAAGTTTGGAAATCAAATTCGTAGAAAGAAAATGAAGCACACTGATTAGTCGTACATCAATAGATAAATCACCAGTTATATCCTAGACCTAGACCTAGGCGATAGTTCTATGCCATGACAAGAACTAAAAGTCAATAATATGTGCAATGCTTCCAGCCCCTGTCAATTACTGATGGACGATACTTTACTTGTGTTTCCATATCTATTTAATCAATAATATGTGCAACATGCTTCCAACCCCTGTAATTACTTATGGACGAAGCTTTAAGTGTCTATCTATTGTGTCTTAGCTTCCTTTGAAGGGGAAAATCTCTGCCTCTTGCTTGCGCTAAGATCTCCTCCATTGTGGTTTGTGGTCATGATGTTGTGGTAATGTGGACTTCTAACAATGTTGTGGGCTGGTGTATCGGTGACTGGTCTCTATCATTCTCTACCAGATCTTCACTGATGAATGACGAATTCTTGAAAAGTGATAGCATTGAGCCTTTTCCTTGTGCTAAGGTATTTTATGTTTCTTCTTTTGTTTCCTCTAGGGCCCGTTTGGTCGCGGGAATAGGAATACGAGAATAGAAATACGTATTTCAGATATATTATTCCATGAATAGAAAATAGGAATACATATTTTTATTCTATGTTTGGGTCATCCGGAATTTGATTGGGAATACGTTTATTCTATGTTTGGTTGTGCACAACAGGGATTAGAATACGTTTTTTTTTTTTTTTTTTTTTTTGTTAAATAATATTCTTTTCCTTACATTTTATTGAGTTTTTTTTTTTTTTTTTTCAATTTTTTTATTTTATGGAGTGAAGCTAAATTTTTTGGAATTTATTTATTAAAAAAATTAGACACAATCATGACAAAAATTCATGGTCATAGAATATATTCATTATTTATACAAACCACAATCATAAATTAGTTACCATGATCATAAATAAGTTATAGACAAAAAAATAGACAAATCGTTGTTAAATATGTCCATCGTTTTTACAGAAAATAATAAAATAAGTTATAGTCTACATAGTCGCTCTACCTTTTAACTTCATTTATGCACATGGTCCCAATATGCTAGTAAGACTGAAACAATTATAATACACAACATGCTTCGCAAAAACATGTTTTCACCCTCTCGTAATTTGCACAACTTGCAATCATTACTTTCATGTGTTATAGATTTCGCTACGGTTGATGCAGGCAGGACGTCATCGACCCACTGAAAGTAATTACAGCCACTTTTCCCCTACAATACCAAATCTAAATTAGTGGTTGCCACAATATTTAGTTGTAACATAAAATGTAAACCTAGAAAAAAAGTAGTAACCACCTTTCTGGCATTTGGACAACACAAGAATTTACGTTCTGGATTATTCGTTGTGTGCGAAGTCTTCAGTACTATAGGGCCAACGCCACACTCACACATTGGTAATTTAAATCCATCAACCTTGTATAAATAATGAACATATAAAACATTAAAAATTACATTCAATTAGGAAGATGATATATAATTTTACACATACATTAAAACACCAAAACTAGCAGACATCAATGTTACTCCATATTTCAAACCATTAAAACCATCTACAATATTTATAGATGCTAGACAAAATTATGAAAAAAAAAAAGATATTTTTAGATGACCAAATGAGAAAAATTCACTAATAAAATTGCAATGTATTAACAACTATTCAGATTTCATTAGAATCTTTTATAATACCTCAAGTAATCAACACCTAAAAAAATAGAAAATTATCTCATTAAATGAATATCTCCATCTTAAAAAACCATGCTTAAGGAAAACTACAAATATGGGCTATAACCATGGCTATATGCAAGCATATTCAGCAAATGAATGATAAGAAGTGTAAGGATTAGCACATAAGTCATCATTCCTACTATAGTAGGGAATAGGAAAATTAAGAACTACGACACCATTCAGCAAGTAATTTGTGTACTCATAGGTGCTACAAAGTGACACCTTTTTAATCCTTTCATCTTTAGCTGAAACTAGTCACAAGTATTGATATAACACAATAGAATTCAATACCACTACAAATTATTAAATCAAAAGCCATTAAGCTGAATTTAATCCTTGGGGTTTTAAAAAAACACTTATCCATTTATTGTTTTCTAAATTATATTGAAATGTTGCTAATGCACAACACTATTAAGAAATGTTGCTAATGCAAAACATTTCCAATGATCGGTAAAATATTTTCTAGACATATGACAATGATGAAATTCCAGTGGTTTTCAACCCACATTAATGAGATATAGTAAAGATTATATTGTCTGCATTAAGGATTATCATAGCATACTACAGAATGTAAAGATGACAACTCATGGGAAGCATCGATTGGATTGGATATGCAAACATAATAACAACAGCAAATGAGTCAGCAAATATTCCACAATGTTGTTTGTATGGAGATCCATCAAATATAAGCATAATTCTTAAAGAGTGACATTAGCATAAATGTTGGTTTCAGTGAAAATATTATAATCCTCCAAACTTATATCTAATATAATCTTCTCTTGTCTTTGCATCCATCTCTAAGAACCAAATAGCCATTGTTGGTTCATGCATAAAAATGTTAGATGCCCTAGTCATAATCTCCTAACTAAGTCTGGGGATTGCTTTCAAGGTAGCAAACAAATTGGAAGCATATGTCTTAATATCCTCTTTATCAACTCTTATAGTGTGAGGCATTTTCATTCCCTCCTGTGTCATATGGATACTTTCAGAAACCACATACAAAGAAGCGGCCATGCTTGCCTTCCTCCTCTTTGGCCCTCTAGTCATAGATGTGGAATGATTATTTCTAGTGAATGCAATGGATTAATTTGACTGAAGAAAATCTTCATCTAAATCAGCAACAATATTCACAGCTGTATTAAAACGCTCATCATTAGCTAGATCAACAACCTCGTCAAAAAGGTTACCATCTTCAATATCTTGTGTTGTTGCCACTTCATTTCGTTCTGCAATGTCATTTCTGACAATGACTACTAGATCATTAAAATAGGTGAATGGTTGCCTCCTATAAACTTTTGCAATCCTGAATTCGTTTCTCTACACATTGGAAAAATTAAATAATTAGATAAATGTTTGATATTAGAATTGAAAAACACTTTGAAGAGAACATCACCTTCAAAAGGTCATCCCATACACTATCCTCAACATCCATGCATTGAGTTGTTTCATTCCAAGCGAACCCACTTGTATTCTACAACTCTTTCATTATTCTATACACTGACTTCCATGTTTTCAACTTATTTTTGAAGTTATCTCTTCCAAGATTTAATTTCAACTCTTCATTGAATCTCCTTTCTATGGTAGTCCATGCTTCTTTATGGAAATCGTCTTTGGCTTTCCTTCCTAGAGTAACTTGCTCAAGGAGCAAGTCTAACAGTTTTCTCTCCATCTCTCTACTCCACACCACTTTTGAACTTTTAGATGAACTAACAACAAGGGTACCTACATGGGTAGAAGTGGGGGTGGCAACGGGGGGCATATGAACCCCCTCATGTATGCTTGTCAATAGATTAGTGAAAGACATTTTTTCCTCAAAGATAAGCAACTGTTATATTGTTGCAACAAAACGAATATAAAAAAGTCCATTAGTGGAAGGATTGGCACATAAGTCGTCATTCCCACTGTCATCACCTATTTATAACAATGTAGGAAAGCATGTAGATTTCAAAATTTTGCCTAATCACGAGCATAAAAGCATAAAAGATATTCAAAAATCATGCCATATTGTAAGCCAAAAGAGAGAGTGCACAATAACAAATCATTCACATGGACGATATAGCCATTGAAACTTAGAAGTGCATGTGCAAAGGTCCAAAGTCACTAATAAAAGCAGAGCACAGCCATGAAGCACCATCAACAACAATCCAATAACTCAATAGACTACTACAACCAAAAATGGTATGCCCAATTTAGACATCATCAAACTTAGCTAAGAACAAAAAAGAGCCATTAAACACTACCAGTAGCAACATAATAAATCAATATAAATCTACTACTACAACCAAAATGCCCAATTAACAAGTTATTAACTTAGCCAAGAACAGAAAAGAACCATAAAATATCATCAATAACAATCATGTTAACTCAATATACCAACAGAAAAAAGCCATTAAACACTATCAGTAGCAATCATAATAAATCAATATACTACTACTACAATAGCCATAATCTCCAATTAAGAAGTCGCTAACTTAGCCAAGAACAAAGAAGAGCCACAAAATACCTTCAATAGCAATCATAACTCAATATACAACAACAACTATTGCCCAATTCATAAATCATTTCACATAAAAAGAGCAATGGCTCAAAAATACTTACATTAGTTGTGTCAATAACAAGCACTTTGCGACCAAGATGGGCAACTGCATAAGCAAAAGACACCTGATAAGCTAAAGTGGGGTGAGGCCTCACCTAGACTGTCATGGTATAGATGACATATTATCATTATACTTCTAATTCAGCATTTTGATACACTTTTGAGACTATAAGGTTATGTCATTTTAATATCTACATTAGGACCTAATTGATATAATTAATAATTCCATTTCATGTTCTAGATTATTTCAATTGCTTGGATAGAAACTGAATTTGTAGAAATGTTTGAAATGTCAGATTATAATGGTAGTGCTAAAGGATAGTTTTTTTTTCATTGAATAGAACCTAATATTGTGATTGGGATGGTAGAACACATATGGATGCAAATTTATGACATGATAGAATTAGATTATGATGTGATGTGAAATGTTAATTTGATTATGATAATTTATGATATGTAGATAAATTTTAAGTGGATTATGATGATTTGTGATATGCAAATAAATGTTAATTGGATTATGATGATTTATGATATGTAGATTTTGACATTCTAACATTTTGAATGATTAGGAAAAGAAATTTAATTGAATTAGGTTAATACGGGTTATGTAACATTTGAAATTATATGCATTTATGATATATATTTTATATGACCTCCTTGGACTACTAATGCTCGATTTTAATGTGTAGGAAGTGGAACCATGGAAATTTTGCAGGAAACAAGATCCAAACCTATGTGAATACATTTTAACCAAGGCGAATCTTTGGAAGATTCGAAAAGTCTTGTTTTGATGTATCTATAAATGTAAGTTTGCTAGTATGTGGAAATGCTTAATCATAAAGATGCATTAGGAACATGTTGTGGTGACATGGAGAGTGCTTTTGCTCATATGCCAAATGAGCCTATAGGAGAGGAAGCAACAACAAATCCAAAATCCCTTGAGCCAGATGTTCATCTAGAGGTTGATGTTGAGGAGGAGGAGCAACCTTCATCATCCACATGGGTAGCCAAGGGAAATAAAAGGCAAAAAAAAATGCACATCCCAAAGAGGGTGGTGAATAAAGCTTTTTAGGTTATACCAGGCAATGACCAATATTTTTCTAACATTAGGCAAAATTACCTACATGAGAGGGCAATAGAGGCAGGTAGAGCCTCTACTAATTTACAACTTGTAGCTTCCAGATTGGATGATAGACTCATTCAATTTGAGAAATTTATGGAAGATGATGATTTTATCAAATCATCAAAATTTAAGAGTTTTCTATATAAGGTTAAATAGAATGAGCTCACATTGAGCCTTATGCCAAGAGAGGATCCTGAGAAAACCAAGGAACATGTTGTGGTGACATGGAGAGTACTTTAATGTGTCACTTGACACTTGTGGATTTTGGGTGTAATGACATGTCATCTAGGGTTTTGGTTATAATGGCATCTCACCCTAAAACTAATTACCTTGTTAATGAGTAAGTAAACCCACTTGACAAAGGGTAAGATGGGTCACAATCAAAAGAAATTCGAATTTGGACTTGACTAGGGTTTTGAGGGGTCATTATGTGGTCCCAAAGTGTCTTTTATGTGAAAATGAGCTACCCATGTGATAGTATAACATGTTGGGGACCTAATTTTGACCATGATAGTGACTAGACAGCCTAGGGGGCTCCTTTACCCATGCATTCTTCCACCAATTCGAAATTTGAGTTGTCACATGTGTTCTCTTCCTTGTTCCCACTTAGTCAAATATAGCAAATTTAGAGGGAGACAAGTTTGTAATGGGGAGTGGCTTAGTGTCTTTGCTAAAATAGATAGCGCGAAGGCCCTATTTGAGAGTCTTAGAAAAACTAGTGTGGGTGTTCACCCACTCTCTAAGTTTAGAGATAGTTAGGGTTTGGAGAAGGACTAAGGGAGCTCTACAAAAAATATCATTGCCTTAGCTTGGACCAAGGTTTGTGTTTCAAACCATGTGCATTTTCTTTCCTTTAGTATTGCATAGTAAATCTGCAAGCATGGAACATTTGTTATGGGATCTTGCATGGTATTATGAATCTTTGGATGGTAGATTTTGGTATTTTGTTGTGCCATTGTGAATCTTTGTATTGGGTTGTGGTGGTATGAATGTGCATTGTGTTTCATGAAATTTCCTCATTTTCTTCTTTCTTGAATCTCCTTGATTTGGAATTGAATGTCAAATGTTGTTATGGGTGTGAGGGCTTCACTCACCCTTTGGGAAGGGAAGAGAAGTCCAAGGTGAAGGGCTTAGTTGGGCTTGAAATATAGTTGAGAACCTTAGAGTATGGGCTCCATTGTATACTATATTCATTCATATCTTGCTTTGGGGGTGATAAGGGAAATGAAGGTGTAGAAAGGAAGATTATGGAGTATGGGTATTCAAAGATGTTATGGTTAATGGTAGTATGTTGGAGGATTTTTGTGAAAGCCCCGAAAGGGCATGAAATTGTTGAATTGTGAAAGCCCCAAAAGGGAATGAAAATTATTTATTCCAGATATGTGATGATATGGCAAGTCTCCTTTTTGAAAGCACACCTTCACCCTATGTTCAATGGTTCCAATGGTGAATCATAATGTAAACCTTGGAAGGGAGTATCATGTGTTATCTTGTAAGTTTTCTCTTGCATTATCATATGTTGTATGTTTGTATCCCAATTGGGTCTTGTTTCCCCTGCTCGGTGGGTGGTTTCATGGAAGCCTAGGATGGGAGGTGAGCCTCCATGGTTCTAAGTTTTGTGTTGTGTTGCAAGTTTCTTTGAAGAGGTGATTCTTATGAAGAGATTAGGGTTTTATTCTTGGCAATATTGGAAACCAAGTGTGTGGGGAGATACAAATCTTCCATGTCTTTGTAAATGTGTTAGGATGTTGAATCCCCATGGTCATTTCATTGTGAGGTAATAAGGGATTTTGTTTATCATTGTATAGTGTTGAAATTTTGCAAGGTACAGTTTGGGGATTTTGTATATAGTTTACTTGCAAGGAACATATTCATTGTGAATTTTCACATTTTGTGATTTAATGTAATATAGAACAGTTATGAAATAAGACTCTTCTTATGATGACCAATAAATTATTGGTAGAAATATCTCATAGTTGATATGTGAATTTTTTTTATTAGTATAGATAATTCAATTTGAAGCATAGGTGATTGCATTGTAGAAACATGTTGAAGTTATGTAGACTATCTCATTCTTTTGTCTTGCCTAGAATTTTGAATCCCATCAAAAAAAAAATCCTATGGAATTTTTTATAGAAGAGAAACTATTAGAAGGAATTTTTATTGTAAAATTTTTTATTGTAAAATTTAGTGATCTTCACTATAAAAAGCTCCACCATCTAATTGTCATAATGGAAGTAAAAATTCTTGCTTTTTAGATAGATCATATAAAATGACTCACCTTGTTTTCAATTACAAGCAATTCCATATGCATTCCAAGTTATAGTAGGAAATATTTTGATTAATTCAGTACATTAGAATGTTAAATTTTGAATACATATCACCAATAGATCTCTAGACCATATAAGTATGAGGAACCTCGCTCATTTATCCTCAAAAAATCACCTTAGCTTCATAGCTAAAAAGAGGGAGAAATATAACTCCTTATAGGACTTAGCTTGAATATATATATATATATATATATATAAGAAAGTTGGCTGTAGGTGCTCATCATTTCTCTAGAATTTGTATGAGAACAAATAAAATGGATTGATATCTATTATAGTCCATTATTTTATTTAGATGGCATATTCTTAGAATCTTCTTATGGGATACAAATAAAATATCCACTTTTAGAATAAAGAAAAATAACATAAAGACACACTAACCTAAGTACTTACCTAGTACGTAACCCATGTCAAATCCACACCCCCTTACTTATCATCAAATAAGGATAAAATAGAATAAAGTGTAACCAATGGAAAAGACATAGTCTAGGCACCTAGTCTCTATGAAAAAGAAAGGACATTGTCCTCAAAAATTGGGCACACTTTCCCTAGGCGTTTCTTGCCTTATGAACTCATTTCAAATGCATTAAATTTTATATCGGTGTTGACATAAAGTCATAAATCCCTATCCTCCTCCTTAGACGTGCATCACATGAAAAAGGTAAGTAAGGCCAAATATTAATAAGTGCTTCAAACCTTGTAAAGTTTCCACCATCCAAACACCTTGGGAAGAGTGGCTAGCCACCTAGGGGAGCCCAAATCAGCTTGTCACCTCACATTAGGCAAGGAGGGACACATTTTTTGAAATAGGATGGGGTGTTATGTTAGGGAGGTCATAAAGTATTGTTGGGGGAGTAAGGTAGATAGTGGGGTAGGTAATATCACGTGTCATTTGGATAAAAGATGTTTTTTTTTTTTTATGTTTAGAGAATGATGATTATATGAATCAAGTGTTAGAAAAGATATAAACATTTTATTTATTTATTTTTATTTATTTTAAGATTAGGAGTAAAGTGGTTGTTAGTTAGTAGTATTTAGGGGATAAGTTAGTGTAAATGATTTATGTCTTAAAGGGGTAAGTTGGTAAAATTAAAAGGGAGTTAGTAAAATAATAATGTTTTGATTTGATTTAAATCAAATAATTAACAAGGGGAGTATTAGGATTAGTAAGGATTATTTTAAAATTAAATTATGTGTTTAGGAATAAGTAAAAAGGGATTAAATTTCATGTGCTTGTTTACAATTTGTGATTAGGAACTTAAGTTATGATGTTAGGCAATGGTGAATGGTTGTTAATGAGTAATTATTTTCAATAGTTAGTGACATGTAGTAATAGAAAAAATATATAGTTAAGAATAAATTGCTAATTATTTTCTTTCTTAAGTATTTAATATGTTTGATGAATTTTTTTTTTTAGGACTTATACGTTTAAATTTAATTAGAAATTTTCTTTATTGTTTGGAAGGTTGTAGATGGAGAGTTTCATATTAAATGATAAGATGTATTATAAGAAGGGTTGCATAGACAACTTGATAGTCGATTAAAGGGTATCGTAGAAGATGACTTTTGTGTCAAAATTGATTTAATGGTAAGTAGTTGATGTTTTAATAAATTCTATTAGTTTTATTCATGATGGAAACCAAGTATTATTAAATTGATAGGTTAACTTATAAGTGCAAATGTAGTTCCTCCAAGGGATATATCTAATATATTACAATACATGTATGGTATCGAATTGACACCCAATGTAATTTATGTAATTGATCAAACATAATGGTGTGTAATTAAATATGGTTAAGTAAGGTTTATTAAGTTGTTAATTTGGATTAAAACCTGAATGTGTCAAGGAGAGGTGAGTTCCCACCCTCATTTCTAGAGGTGAAACTTGTGATCCTAACCTTACTAAATTGTACCTAACTATCTCAAATCCAATTTGAAGATGTTGGAAAATTCTAAATACCCCTAAACTGAGGACATGCCTTTGAAATCATGAACCTATGGTTTAATTAATCAAACTCGATCAACTTGTGCTATGAGTTCTTGTACCACAACCACTTATGGTTTGAGCTAGTGCAATGTATTTTTAGTACCAACTCTAAAGCTTAATGAAATGTAATTAGAATTTAACTATTTGCTTAAACCTTGAAACAAGAGCAAAATCTTTTATGCATACTTTAACATACCCATTTACCTTTACCCAAATCAAGTTATTTTTATTCAAAAACTATAAAAAGCCTAGAACTCTAGTAAGCTATTCATGCAACTTTGAGACTTGATCTCAACATTTCCTAGTCATCAACTTTCCACAACATATTCAACGTAGTATGTATTAAACTTAGCTATTGTTTACCCTTTTAAAGAAAGAAAAAAAGAAGAAGAAAAAACTATTTTCATTTTACCTTGTTAAATTTAGGGCATGACAAGTGGTCTTTCCCACTCCACCCCTATGGTTTGCAAAACAATGAGCTAAAATCACAAGCATTTTCATCTCTTCAAACATAGACCTCAAAACACTTTACTCTATTTCAATCGCTGCTCTTCTCAGTAAAACTTTAAACCCCCACTTTGAATTGGGTTTTCCCTCTTTCAAACAATTTATAAAATTGGAATCGACAAGAGAATTAATTTAAATGGCTAGTAACTTTTGAGATGTTTTGCCCCAAATTGAACTCGTCGGACACATGTCCATCTTTGTTTCATTGCATATAAAATGTGTTAAGAAGAATAGAGTTTTATGGCCTAAATTTTCTCCTTTCCACATTATAAGAGATTAAATGCTTTAGGATTCAAGGACTAAAGTCCTAAAAAAAATATGAAATATATGGATAGACCCATAGATTAAATTAATATTTTTGTCTTGGAAGATTATAGTCGATAGAGTGAATGGTTTGAATTTTGAAATAATATTGATAAGAAGAGCATTCCATAATAGAGTACATGTCAACCTTATTAGTTACTTGGAATTTAGTACACCTTCATATTACATAATTTAAACAACCCAAATAATGAATGTAATCTAAATAATTCTAATATTTTCTTTTGTGTGTGTCCAGTTTTACACTTATACATAGATTGTTGGTTGGAATGAGTTTTGTGGACCAAGGAAAGACAAATTTGATGGTAGATGCACATATTCCACTATTTCATCATATTATACTTATTCACCTATGAAATTGTCTGAAATACATCATGTTATAATGCATATTAGAGTCATTTCATAAATAAAACAAAGTAAAACAATAATGCATATCAGAGTAATGTACATGATGAATCAATGGTGAGACAATTTCATGTCACTCAATCCAAAATAATTTAATCATATATCAGTGTTAATGAATCAACAGTCTGTATAATGTGTCGATGCAAATATTGTGGTTCTTCAAAATTGAAGTAAAAAGTGTCAATACGAGAAATAGAAAACTAATGTCGAGATCTATAGTCCTCCGACATCCTTCGTGCTATTTCATCTCAAAACTTTCCCTAGTCATCTCTATCTCGTGAAGTTATCCCATAAGTGTCAAGGATTGGCACATTTATCCCACCATGATCATCTTCATCTTCAATTTCCACATCAAGTGGAACCCCATCCTCTATCATAATAAAATTGTGTAGTATGCAACATGCTAAAGTGATATTTATTTGAGTCACAATATTATATAACATTGCATGCCTCAGGATAGGGAATCATTGCTTCAAATTACCAAATGTATGCTCAATCACATTCCTAAGAGAGGAGTGTTGGTGGTTAAACAACTCATGTGCATTGTTGATTGGGTTTGCCCTGGAAAACTCTTTTAGGTGATACCACATACATCGATAAGGGGCAAGAAATCCAAGCACATTTAGATAGTTGGCATCAACTAAATAGAATTTTCCTATACAAAGGGATAGAAAAGTTATAGATTAGAAATCACATAAAAACTATGTATTACAATAATGACAATATAATCCTTAATTATAGGATTTAAGATACCTAGGGGAACTAGTAGTGGATCTGCTCTTGATAGAGCTAAAGCAAGAACACAACTATCTACAGCCGATCCTTCCCAACCAGCAAGAACATATTGAAACTTGTAGTCAAAAAAACATATGCCTAGTACATTCTGTGACAAGTTTCCTTTTCTATCACAATATTTTGCCTACTTGTCCATATCAATGGTAACTAGTATATGGGTTCCATTGATTGCTCCAATACAATCCTAGTGTATAAAATATTATTGTCAAATATATACAAATATACTTAAAACTCAAGCAACAAAATACATGTCAGTAGGAGATTTACCTTGAAGTACAGATCAAAATGCTCTTTCCCAACAATTTCTAGCAGAGTAGATGGAGAAGGGGGCAAAAAGTAAATGCTATGGAGTGATATGATAGCCTTCAAGACCTTATGGAAGTAGCAACTTACAGTCTCTCCTGAGTGACCAAAGTTATGGCCAATCTTACGATTCCTTAGATTGTGGCCAAGGGTATGAAGGAACATGACCAATTGTTCTTCCAATTTCATGTTTACCATATCTTGAATGCTCCCTTTCTCCCTTAGAATATTGGAAAGCTTGAAGAAAGCTCCTCTACTCATTTGTATTTGGTTGTGACAATCTGTGTCATTGGAATATATAATACATTTATAGAAAGGACAAGTAGCTCTTCTTCGCTTACACTTGTGTATTCTAGCATCTTCGTAAGATGCTACTATGAATATTGCTTGGGTGGCAAGCAAAATAGCAAGTACATGCAAGAGTGTGACCTTCCTAACGATGCTTCCTTGAACTTTTAAATCATTAGTAGGATCCATTGAATGACCTATAATCACATAAAGGAGTTATTGTTTGACATAAAAACATTAAAAACATAAAAACACATTTTCCCCATATGTAACCTATTTGTCCTTACAATTATTACCTAAAACAAGTTACAGGACCAAATATGATGCAGGGGCAGTTGAAAATTGGAAAGGTAGATGATTAACTATAGCAAGTATAAATAGTATGATCAAAATTGTGTTATCATCTACTACCAATTCCCAAAGGAGTAAAAAGAAATAAAACTTAGCCTAAATTTTCCTTGAAAAGAGGAAGTTATTCTTCGTCCTTTACTCTTTACAATTTGTGCATAATGCTCGATAGATTAGTCATTCATTTGATGAGGTGAGATAGTATTTTAATCATTTTCATTAATGACCTCCCATTTCAAAATCATTGTTAAGGTCATTGCTCATATTCCTACCTCACTATACATTTATTATAAAAGAGCATTTTCTTTATGTGGGAACTAGAGGGTCTGAGATGTCAAAACGCAAAGCCTCATATTATGTGAAAATATATTCTAAATCAACCTCTCTTACAAGTGGCCTACATAATAGTTTAAGAGTTGTTGGATTGTAATCCTTTTGCACAATTTGTTCGATATGAAAGAGTTAAAAAATTGATCTATAGAGATAGTCTTAAGATATTTTTGTAGCAAGGATTATATGAGATCAGTAATTTAATGTTGCATTAGCAATTCATAAATTTTGATTTTAGATTAAAACATTTGATAGATAGTAAAAATATGTATAAAACTATGACTGTGCAGGGTTGAATAATTGAAACATTAACTCAATTTCCTTTTAATATTTTTAGCACTCAAATAGCTCACATTAAAGTGTAGAATTTTGGTAGCTGTAAGTCCCAGATCTAATTAATAAAAAAAGAAAATTGGGTATATCTTTTATAGAAAAGAAGAAATATAGACATAATAAGCAAGAATGAAATTCAATTTCTCATTGAATAATAAATATTACAATATGTATGATTTATACAAGATAATCAATGTATAAATCAAGAAAGTAAACTGAAGAATTTTAGTTATCACATGCATGAATAGTTAACAAGAGTCTATCTGAACTAATAGCCTTCATTTGGGAACAAACTAATGCAAATGAAATGATCCTCAATAAAGAAGTCTTAAATTACTGCAAATTATTGTAAAACTGAAGTTAATCATGAGGTTGCAATTAACAGATACTAACATAAAGATCACATTGTGATATTGCTATCAGGATTTAACTATGTGATTTTTGAGTCAAACTCATTGACCCATATTTCATGAGTAGTGATTCAACATGAATCCATCTCTCATGAGAATAAATGGAACACTTATCACTCATTGGATATAGGTGATGCTCACAGGGGTGAAGCACCAGGACTTCCCAGGAGGTCACCCATCCCAATACTACTCCAGCCTGAGCGTGCTTAACTACGAAGTTTCCTCCATAGTTAAACCCAAAGCTTGCAACCCCATTTGCAAGCTTATCAATTTGATTTACTGTGGAAATTATCTCCTACTTATCAATAAAGATCATAGACTACTCAATACATCCATAGATCACATTTATAGGGAAGCAATTAAAACCCCAAGAAAACTAAGAATTCATGATTTTTGGAAGAAATTAAAACCCCAATAAAAATCACGAAGACTTTTAACTAGCAAAAATGGCCTAACAACATCAATTATTATATTGCTGGTTGTTTGTTGATTTTGGCTTATTTGATAAAGAATATCAAGGAATATGGAAGGCACCTGAAGCTGTTGATAGAAGACAATCAAGTGCACAAAGAACATAGGTGCACTTTGAATGATGTTTGAATTTTAATAAATTTAGCAAATCATCTCTAATATGTATCTAATATTCTCTCTTTTTTTAAAGCAAGTATAATTATTGAAAAAGAATGTCAAAAGATTTAACCAAAACATATCAAGATAGTATTGTAGGCTACACAAGTCAATACAAGAAAATCAACCAAGCTCTATTCAGAACTATACAATCAATAAGACCTATAATCACTATAATTAACATGCATAGTATCACATCTACAACAAGCATTTTTCTATTACTTCCATCCATCAATGATAAGACTGATCTACTATCAAAGATTTACAATATGACATCATGTGGCCAAGAAACAAAATTGAGGACCCTAGAATATGACCTACTAAATCATGGCCATACTAATATTGCTAGATTGAATCATCGTCATGCTAGAGGAGAGCAGCCCCAACTCCTACCACCATTAAAGATACAGAGTCCAAACTACTAATATGCTTTTTCAGTTTCTTGAATCCTATAAAATTGAAGATCATCAAAATGCCTTTGCCTTTATGGAGCAATAGGATCTTTATAATCTCTCTCCATTCCTAGGAGAGGGAAGTCAGCAAATATATCTTCCAAGAATAGATTTTCCCCCTCTTCATGTTGAACATGATGAACATCATTGTGAAGAAAAGAAGCATCTAAATCTATTTGGGTCCAGTAAGCATCTAAATACAAGGCAAGAACATCACAGAATACATCTTCCTTTGAGAGAATTCGATGATCATGTTGTGGTTTCTGTTGAAGCATATAATCATTGGACAAACAGACATTGCCATATTCAATGTGAGGAGGAGGAGGAACAATTGGGCCCATGCAGAATTCTAGTAGAAAATGAACTCCATCAGTACAAGTGGTGGGTGTTGCAGGCTACTGGATGACATCCATTAATGGAGATAGTGAAGTGATCTACTTGGCATAATTATAAGTTTGTGGATTCATATGTAATGAATCAAGATTTGTGAATTTGAAGGGCTCGTTGTGTTCATATTGGATGAAGAGATAAATGTTGCAGCCAGAGAGGGAAACAAGTTCATGGCCTTTCTTTGCCAGTCCATATCTTCTATCATGGTAGAGTGTAAAATCCCAACACCCTTAGGTGGAAGAACAATCATAATTTCCTATTGAGGTGCCAAAGCTACCATGCTTATCAAACAGATATGAAGTGCATTTTGGATTAAATGTTTCTTTTAAGTGGGATGTTCAAGAGATAAAACAAAAACAAATTTCTAAGTAACTTTGAAAGGTATACATTCAAACTCTCACACGGAAACCCCATGTATTAAAAAGGTAAAATCACAAGACTCAGTTGTAAAATCACCAGACTCAAGAAATCCATTGTTTACATACCTATGAAACACAATGTTGTGAAAAGTTTCTAGAAGCTTCTTGTCGCCAATGTCGTGAGACCAAACCCCCTGTGAAACGCAATGCCATGAAAAGTTTGTAGAAGCTTCTTGCCACCAATGTCATGAGAGAAAACCCTACACACAACCATTTGAACACGCCATATTCAACATAGAAAAAGCACTACCAAAAAGTGCAAAAAAGCATGAAAATGAAAAATGAAACACTGCTCCATACCTGATAAAAATAGAGGATCAACTGCAATGGATGTGACCTAAAAAATGAGCAGCAAACAGAAGTGAAAGGGAAAGTTGAGGGCATGGACCCAAAATTATATATTTTCTAAAAAAGTAATATATGGAATAGGAATAAGTATTCCTATTCCATCTATTTTGGTGGATTTGTATAAGCCCATTTTTTGGGTAAAATTGGAATACTTATTCCGGTCGTATTCCTATTCCCATTTCAAAGTTATTGCACCCAAACAAAGAATAGGGATACACAAATGCCTATTCCAAGGGTATTCCCATTGCCAAACGGGCCCATAATGTCCAAGAGTTGATGTTGAGAAAATTGTGGGCTTGGGGGATTCATTCTCTTTTGGTCAACTCTGTGATCATCTCCTTCATTCCTCTTACTAAACCACTTAATGTACATCTTGTATGGGTTCATCTTCTTAATCTTCCACTTCATTTTTGTGAAAATTCTTATTGACAATTCTATAGGACATATCTTAAAGGTGGATGATGTTGGCCCAAGATTTGGAAAAGTAGGAATAATTAGAATCTAGAATGTATTTATTATTTCCCTTGAAATTGTTATTGCAAAACAGGAAAACAAATTTATACAATAGACGACAATAACAATTATGAATTGTTATACAAAATTGCCAGAACATAAAACTAATAGCAAACCTAAACTAAAATAAAAGAAAACCTAATCTAATATTTAGTACTTAGAAACCATAAAATTAGTGATTAACATCCCCCCTTAATCTAAAGTGGTTAAACCAAGCATTCCTCTAAATTTCTCAAACTTTTCTCTTCCCAATGCCTTGTTAAAAATATCCGTTGGCTAATCTACAGTAGGGACAATATTCAAGATGTATATTTCCATCTTTTACATGATATCGAATCAAATGAAACTTTGTGTTGATGTGTTTTGTGCCATCATGAAATATTGGATTTTTAGCCATTTTGATAGAAGTTGATTATCAATCAAGAGTGGCATTGATGGAACATGTGGTATTTGCAAGTCTTCAATAATTCTTCAAAGCCATAAGATTTCTTGAGTTCCTTTAGAAGTTGCCATGTATTCAGCTTCAGAAGATGAGACGGTTGGGACTGATTTTTTTTTAGATTTCCAAGAAATTATTGTAGACCCAAGATGCATAAATATCCAGTTGTAGGTTTTCCATCTATTGAGTCACCTACATAATCTAAATCAGAATAGCTAAGCAAAGAAAACTCTTTTTATCTTGGAGTATTTTAGCCCATAGTGTTGAGTACCTTGTAGATATTGAAGAATTATTTTAGCAGCCAACCAATGAGTTTGTCTAGGTTGTTGCATAAATCTTGAGAGAACTCCAACAACAAAAGAAATATTTGGACGAGTAGTTGTACCATAAATCAAATTGCCAACAAGTTTCCTATACATAGTTGCATCAACCAATGTTGAGGCGTCGTCAAATATGAGTTTAATAGTTTGCTCCATAGGAGTACTAAGGGGCTTACAATCAACCATGCCAAACTTATGCAAAAGATCACCAATATATTTTTTCTCAGTAATAAAAATAGAATGAGGTTTTTGAGCCATCTCAATACCTAAATAGTAATGAAGATGACCCAAATCAGTCATATCAAATCCCTTCTTCAATTGTTCTTTTACATCTTGAATATAATTATCATCACTGCCAATGATAAGTAAATCATCCACATAAACAACAAGATAGATAATAATGTTATTAACCTTTTTAACAAAAAACGTTGCATCATCAAATTCAAAATGTTTGAAATTCAACTTCAAGAGATGCTTTGTAAGTTTTTCATACTAGGCACGAGGTGCTTGTTTCAAGCCATATAGAGATTTGACAAGCGTGCATACCTGATGTTCCTTTCAATTGACTATATATCCTTCGGGTTGAGTCATATACACTATTTCTTTAATATTTCCATTTAAGAATGTGGTTTTGACATCCATTTGGTGAATTTTCTACCCATTTTGAGTTGCAAGACTTAACAAAGCATGAACAGTAGTCCATTTTGTTGTAGGTGTAAATGTTTCATCAAAATCTATTCCCTCCTTTTGAGCATATCCTTTAGCAATAAATCAAGCTTTGTGTTTTTCAAGTGTGCCATCTACTTTATATTTATTTCTAAAAATCCACTTACAACCAAGTGGTGGATCAATCAACTCCCATGTGCTATTTTTTATAAGTGCATCATACTCATTCTACATAACTTTCCTCCAAAGTGTAATATTTTTAGCTTCATTAAAGGAACTTGGTTCATAGTCACTTATGAAATTGAGTTCATCAACAGGTTCTTGGTTATCTACAACATTGGATTGAGCTTGTAACCTTGCCTTGTAAGAACTTCTTGTACATGTTTTACCTATTTCATCAGGTCTTAGATCTTTCAAAGTTTGTTGAACTGTTTTGCCCACTTATGAGAAGATTTTGGTTGCATAGAAGATGTTTCAATAGTGGCCAATGGTTCTACAATTTTATGCTCATAACTTGATGAATTTTCTTCTTGCTCATTCATAGATGGATCAGTTTGACTAAGGATAGCTTGAGGAAAAGATTCCACATGTGAATCCATTAAAGGTGAGGCTAAATATGTTGGGTTCCCCTCATAAAGTATATCATTTAGCTGAAATTCAATATTTTCAGCACTCTTAGAAGTTTCAAAAAATACAACATGTAATGATGAATTTATTATTAGCTTCATCATACAACCTATATGCTTTAGAGGATTTAGAATATCCAAGAAGAATACATTTAAAACTATGTTTATGCAACTTACTTCTTTTTCCCTTGGGAATTAAAGCATAGCAAGTGGACCCAAAAATTTTAATATGTTGAATAGAAGGAGGATAACCAAACCATATTGTATATGGAATTGCTTGCTAAAGTGCAAATGATGGAGATCTATTACGAAGATAGAGTGCAGTTCCTGCTGCTTCAGCCCCAAAAATGCTATATGATTCCTTTAAAATACAACATTGCTCTAACCATATTCATGATGGTTCTATTCATTCGTTTAACAACTCCATTTTATTGAGGAGTACCTAGCACAATTAGATGATGTTGAATCCCATGTTGATGTAGATAATCTTCAAACACTAGAGAAGTAAATTCTCCACCATTTTTTGTTCGAAGAGTACCAATTTTAGATTGAGCTTGATTTTCAATCATAACACGAAAACTTTTAAAAGTTTCAAAAGCCTTTGATTTTTGTTGCAAGAAATAAATCCACGTCATGTAACTATAATCATCAATAAACAATATAAGAAATTGAGATCCTCCCATAGAAGTTACCGGTAAAGGCCCACACAAATAAGAATGAATAAGCTGTAATTTTCTTTGTGCTCTCCAAGTGGATGAAGGGAAAGAACTTCTATGTTTCTTAGCAAGAATACATGCTTCACATTTTTCATTTGATTTAGGAAAAATAGGCAAGCCATCAAGGGAAAGAACTTCTATGTTTCTTAGCAAGAATACATGCTTCACATTTTTCATTTGATTTAGGAAAAATAGGCAAGCCATCAACACCATTCTTTTTCATAAACACCATTCTTTTTCATAATATGAATTTTATCATAACAAATATGCCCAAATCTTGCATCCCATAGCAAGATAGTAGATAGACAACCTTCCTCAGTAAGATATGCAAAAAAATTAGGAGCACAAGTTCTATTTAATTTTAATAATCTTCCATCCTCACATCCAGTCAATACAACTTCATTATTATATTTCTTTCTGACAATAACTTGGCCATCTTTTAATACAATAGAGTGTCCTTTTTTTCTAATCAATATTAGTGATAATAGATTACGTTGTAATTGAGGAATAAATAAAAAATCATGAAGCACAAAATCTAGAAGATTAGGACACGTAAACTAAATAGTTCCCTTTCCAATAGGTTTGAGAATTGACTTATCTGCTAAGTAAATTGGACCACAATCAATTTTATGAAATTCTTCAAAGTAATCACGTCAAAATGTCATATGTTGTGTGGCTCTAGTATCTAAAATTCAATTATCATACCATAAGGAATTAGATGCACATTCTGAAACAGAAAGAACATATTGATCTTTATCACTGTCACAAGCAAGCTAAGCTGCTCCTGAACTTTTATCACTTGAAGGTGTATCATCATTATAAAATTTGGTTTTATCTTTGAGCTTAAAATAATTTTCTTTAAAACTTTTTATCTTATCCCAAGAGAGTTTGCATTCATGGGCTTCATAAATACCTTTTCTACTACATCTTTTATAGTGTAAAAATTGCCTATCATTTTGATTATCATTTTTCTTCCATTGACCTCTACCATTCCCTATATCATTATAACCACCTCTTGAAGAAGTATTATTTGGAGGTTTCTCTTGATGGGAAAGACACAAGTTTTCATTTGTATTATCTAGTTTTCTTCCAAATGCTTTCTCATGCTCTGCTAACTTTTCAACCAATAAATCAAAAGTAATAGTTTTTAATTGGTTGGTTGCTTGAAGAGATTCTAGATATGTGGAATTTGTTGGAAGAAGTGCTTTAATAAAAATTGTGAGATACATATCAACTTTCCCACTTGCAGCATGAACATCTTGTTTTATGGCTCTAATTTCTGAGGCTAGACTCATAACATCACCATTTTTCAATTCAAGATTGAATAGTTTTAATTGCAACTAAATGAATTCTAACTCTAAATGAGAATCAAATAAAAATTTCAATTTATGAATGACATCCCAAGCAAGTGTGCTATACACTTTGTTGGTGTTTGAAAATGCTGGACGGTTTTCAATTATCCCCATGAGAATATGACATATCTAGGGGTAGCTAACTCCCATTCTCAACATATCATTTTAGACATAGGGCCAACTATAAGGCTTGACCCTTCTTCTACTTCAAGCTCTGCTAAACCTAGGCGGGTAGAACTTAGATTCAAATGATACTGTACCAGTGCAAAAACATATCCCTGAATCTATTAAGCAGATTTTACCCTTATTTCTCCTAATGACTCATGAAATGACACAGATCTATAGTAGCTAAATGCAAAGCTATGAATCTCATAAGCTGAGTGAGGGTTAAACATTTAGGTCCTTCAACATGAAAGGGAAAGAATGTTTGATTACTAATATTGAATTCAGCAAAACCTCAGATATGCAGTAGTAAGACCTAATGATCCTGTAAACTGATCAGTGCCTTAACCATTGGGAAAATCTATGAATCAAAAACACACATGGATATCTGAGACATATCTGTATCTTCAAATATATGATCTATCCATTCACCTTGTAAATAGACATCCATGTTCAATCTGAATCTCATTCTTACATGATATCCTTCTCAATAAACTTGTAACCCTATTGATTCCCTAAAGCATTTACATAACTCCTTGAGTCATAAGCAATGATAAAACAACATACAACCTTAAGGGACTGCAACTATGACCTAAGCTCTTTGTTCAAATATCATAAAATATTGAAAATTCATTGAGATTGGAGACAAGAATCAGAATGAAACTGATGAAATTTCTCTACTCTTTGTATTATTTCCTTGAAATTATACAATCATATGCATGAAATGAAAACATAGACAACACCTAATAGATCTAAACTATTTGTATTATCCTTCCTAATGTTGTTCATACAAGAGAGAATATGCTGAAGAAAATGGTTTCATAGTAAAACACTGGAACCCTGCTGGTATTACCCAGAGAAAACTGCCAACCCCCAAAAATGAAAGAAAGAAAGAATGATATAGGAAGAAGATGAATTCTTGGATCTAATGTGCAACTGACATGTGTCCACTTAGAATTCCATCTCTTGCAACTGAATAACCTCTCTCCACCTTCTCTTATTTTTATCTGATTTGGTTTCATCCTTATCTTATAACTGATTTGAAAATATCTTCTGCTAAATGATGAAATCCTTTGATTGCCAAAATATCTGATATGCATCAAGAATGCTAATAAAACTCCATTTAACTAACTTAGAAATGACCCCAACTTCATTTTCCCTATCTTTTATCCACATTTAGGTCATTACCTTACTGGAAAACAATTCTAAACTTTGATACCTGAATGTAGTTGCAAAATAGGAATCTAAGAGAAAACCCTGAATAACCAGAAGACACTACTTCCTATGCAAAAACTAACCTTAGAATCAAAAAGTTCATCTTCTCTCGATTCTGGCAATATATAACATTGCTATATTAGCCTCTCGAAAACCCCTAGAATCACAGTTTGAAAAACAATCCCCCCTTTCTATAAATGTTTGATCTGCACTTAATTTTCAAAAATTTGAAAATTTTCTAAAGTTTGACTTTAGATTTAATGCCTCTTTGAATTTAAAATCTCGACGTGACATGCTTTTTGAAAAACAATTTAAAATTATTTTAAAAAACTTCTCAAACTTTTTCTCTATCCTTCAAATCTGGGGTCAACCCAAGTTTGACTGTTGCCACGTGTCGATCTGTGATTGGCCCACTTGACTGCCACATCACCACCCTACTCCTAAGCACCACGTCACCACGTACAGGACTCGCTGCCACATGGCAGCGTCCCGCATTCTCGTAATTCTTAACTACCTTGCAATTTTGTAATGCAGGCTTGCGCCTACTGTCAGATCTGGCACGTGGTAGCATCCTGTGCATCTGTTGTTCGATCTTCTGTTTGGTGCCACATCATCCCCGAGTAGGACCTGCTAAAAACTCCTCAAATTTTTTCTCTATCCTTCAAATCTGGGGTCAACCCAAGTTTGACCGTTGCCACGTGTCGATCTGTGATTGGCTCGCTTGACTGCCACATCACCACCCTACTCCTGAGCACCATGTCACCGCGCACGGGACTCGCTACCACGTGGCAGTGTCCCGCATTCTCGCAATTCTTAACTACCCTGCAACTTTGTAATGCAGGCTTGCGCCCACTGTCAGATCTGCCACGTGGTAGCATCCTGTGCATCTATTGTTCGATCTTCTGTCTGGTGCCACATCATCTTCGAGCAGGACCCACTAAAAACTCCTCAAATTTTTTCTCTATCCTTCAAATCTGGGGTCAACCCAAGTTTGACCGTTGCCATGTGTCAATCTGTGATTAGCCTGTTTGATTGCCACATCACCACCTTGCTCCTGAGCACCACGTCACCGCACACAGGACTCGCTACCACGTGGCAATGTCCCGCATTCTCGCAATTCTTAACTACCCTGCAACTTTGTAATGCGGGCTTGCGCCCACTGTCAGATCTGCCATGTGGTAGCATCTTGTGCATCTGTTGTTTGATCTTCTGTCTGGTGCCACATCATCTC
The DNA here is from genome assembly GCA_028749045.1 of Cupressus sempervirens. Taxonomy (NCBI): domain Eukaryota; kingdom Viridiplantae; phylum Streptophyta; class Pinopsida; order Cupressales; family Cupressaceae; genus Cupressus; species Cupressus sempervirens. The sequence goes on from CM053783.1 coordinate 129,427,203, forward strand.
CAAGCAAGACTTGTTGCCACTTTTCCAAATTCTGCATGCCCGCATTGCTTAAACAATGAGCATTTTGGTTTTACGAGTATGCCCCGGCCACATGATCTTCCACGTGTTGAAATCTCATGCCTTGGTCACCACATCATCCTACACACATGTTTGTACATCATCCTACACACATGTTTGTTTAAAAGTTTACTTACGTCACCCTGCCAACCATCTTCCTCATTCGACGCGTAGGGGGCCCACCAAGTGGAACTTGCCTTATAAAATGCTCGTATCTTTAAGACATCTTAATCATATTGTGCAAAACACAATGAGTGTGGGATAATTGGTATAATTATTTTCCTTTGCATCGTGATTGCTTTCTTCTACATAAGTTTCCATCCTCCAGTGCGTGGGCATTCTACCTTCCAGGATACTCATTGTTCCTTTTGACGTCTATGGTGACATGGCCATAACACAATATTTGGAGGAAAGTAGCAGATTAACAATGCTTGGCATTTTGAATCTAACACAAGCGGGGTCTCTGCACAGACTGGTGCACCATTTCAAAACTCCTTTTGAGATTTAAGCATTATGTAATGAGAGTCGATTAAAAGGAGCCATACATTTATTGTGTCAAATGCTTGCACATTTCCTTTTGCCTGCCGGCTTCTTATTTCCTATTACTCCACATTTTCACAATTGAAAGGACCCAAAGCAACTTCCTTTTGCTTGTGTTTTCTTGGCATCGAATCGCGCCTCCCTTACCTTGCTAATCGATGGCTTGCACTTTGAAACTTGCAGATTTTTTCTTTTAACCGTGGGGCTGTGGGCATGAGGCTTCTCTGTTTCAAACCGTCCCTTACTTAATTTGAAATCTACCTCCTGTCTGCCCTTATGCCTAAGCGACCTCCTCTCTGCTAACATGGACTTTCTCTGCTTTGTGTGTGGAAGAAGATGCTCGACTGAATTGCTTGGGATGATCCTTCTCACTAACTTGCGTATGGATGACTCCTTGTCTGGTGATGCCTCTATTCTTCTGCTACCACGAGGTTGGTTGCTCTTCTTCTGTACTTAGCATGGAGGTCTTTTTAATGCCGCTCTGTTCTTTTCATTTTCCACATAACACGGTGGTCTTCTTTTGATTAGCGCATGAAGCTTCTTATTAACATATGTTTGCCTTGTCCCTTCAAACTTGCTTGTGCGTAGGCTCCTTTGTTTCTATACAACTTCTGCCCCCTTTGTCGCTATTTCTTTGCCTCTTCCAACTGCCTTTGACCTGTAGTTTTTGATCATATGGTGGATGTCTTCCCTTCAAATTCACAAGCTTCCTTGCTCAGTTTAGCGCCATAGATTCCCCTGTCCCTTATTCTGCATGCTTTGCGTGGATCTGATGGAAAACTTCCTTAAGGCATACTACTCAACATACTATGTGGAACATGTGGTGAGTAGACTTGGTCGAGCAGCTTCTTCCTCCTCTTCCTAGTTTACTCTGCTTCAATGCTTGCCTCTCTGTTCTGGCCATAAAAACATGAGCAGGCAGCTCCTCGAGATTTTTAATCTCCCAATCTCATGATCTTCTGCGAGCACACTTGTTGTTGGGTTAAGCATCATCATTCCCATTTTTCCTCTCACAGTTTTTTAGATGTATTGATAAAAACTCTTTTCCCTTACTTCAAATTCTATGAACAAGCTAGTAAGTAGAGTTGAAAAGGAATGTTTTAATGAGATTGCACAAGACTTTGAAAATCAATGTAAGTTTGAGGAAGATAAAACTAAGCTGACAATGTTGGCTTTGTCAGCGTAGGTACAATGGGAAATACAACTATAGCCAATGAGTCATTAACTAGAAATCATTTAGATCCTATAACAAGCCTTTCAGGATAGAATTTCAATGACGCTTCTCAACAATGGTAATTGAGGTTCAATCATAACAACATTATACCTTTCAAAAAATATGATGACTGTAGCATATAACCTCCCTTGCTTTTATTTTTTTACCTTTTCACCTTTGAATGAGGTGCGCCCATACTTGGTGCAATTTGATACACATTCTCATATCATACTTCTCTCTAGTGATCAAGCAACGCTAGTAGCTTTCTAATGCCAAGAACATGAAAGAATCCTTATCATCCACTGATCATTTAGCCTTTCTTGTGTCCATTAAAACATGTTTCTGGGACTCATTAATCTTTCCACCATAGTCTATTTCTTCACCCTTTGTTAAACTTTTAAATCCTTTCATAAGAGCCTCTAACTCTTTGGCCTTGTGATTCAACCATCTCCCTCTTCATTTGATACAACAAAGAGTGCCATAACTTCATATGGAAACTTTGGAATGAATCCTTTTTTTGCCAGATAGCAACACTCTTGTGATTCCAAATCAGTCCATCATTCTAAAGCAATTAGTCAGACCCCAAAGTGGGTCCGACTAAAAAAAATTTCATTTTCAAACGACTAAAATGCTGAATTGATCTATTGATCATCTCGAACTAATTAGAATCAAGCTCGATCACTAAACCATCAATTAAAACTCCTTTTATCACTTATTTGCAAACTGTGAATTTGGTGCCAGAAGGTTCGTTGACTGGCCTTAAAAACTGACTCAAACCTTTAACTAGGCTCTGAAAACTGGCACACTGAATCTCTATTCTACATACTTTCACCCTGTTAGATCTTGTCTTATGACGAATTCCTAGTCAAAAGATATTTGCTGTCAAAGTTGACCTCTCAAAACTGCTTGCATGAAAACATGTCAGAAAACACTAAATTGCATTCGGAATTAGCTTTGAAAACTGGACAAACTGACACTTGGGAAGACGAAAACTGGGACATTAGTTCTTTGTCATGAGGACATTATAAATCTATGATTTGGGCTCATGAAAAATCATAGGACGCAAATGGAAAGCAGTCAAAGTGGGTTACTTAGAAATTGCAGATTGGAAACATTGGCAGGAAATCAATTTTTTGCAAAATGGAATTGACTTGGAAAAGTGTGCGAATGGATTCATCATGACTTGCAAACTGGCACACTTAGAGTATTTTCAGAGGACAACACAGGGGTACAATCCATTTGATCTCACCTATTATGAATTTCAAGTTATAACATCTCGAACAGGGGTCCTTACAAATCTGCAAATGCTGACACCAGTAAAACTTTAGAAATTGTGTTTGGAATCACGTTTGAAAACTAATCAAACAAACTCATCATAAGCTAAAACTTGAAACATAACAAGTTTCTGACGCCTATAATACAAAGCAAAAGGAAATTTAGTATTTGGGTCAACTGGTCAAAAGTTACAACATGTCAAACAGGGCTTCCCAGAATTATGTGCAAATTGCAAATGCATGAAAATAGTAACTAACCAACTTTGAGGGATTCAAAACCTAGTCAAACGGACTCGAAACGACTTGAAATCTGAAACATAGGTTCTCAAGTATGGACACTAGATATTTCCAAAGCGGTAAGTCATGAAACATTTATGGGTTCAAGATATTCAATGGAAAAATACAACCTCGTGTCGTTGTTTGACACTAAGGGTAAAATTGCAGATTTGACAATTGCTTAAAACAAGACTTCACAAGATGGCTCGGAATGATAATTTAACTTCATGGAACGTGCAACCGCACTGAGTGAAAGGTGCTAGAAGCATTAAACACCTCTTAGGCCTCAGACTGACAGCCGGGTACAAACTCATCAAAAAGCATTTAAGGGGCTTGATTTCTCAATAATGCTCAAAATTGGGCCTTCAATTTTGAGCGCCAACACACTTCTCCATTAACAGAAGCCATTATCAAAGCTAAAGCTTTTGAATTTTTATATAGTCATATTTCCTTTTCTTTAGCATCAATTGGTTTTGCAGGTTGAGTATTTCTATCACATATTTTGGTCCACAAATCATTAGAAATAAGTGTGTTTTCTACTTTTCTATTCCATTCTATCCAATTGTCTTTTTCAGACAATGTTTCCCCAATCAATGAAGCAATAGACTACATTGTGAATCCAAAAATAAAACACAGTTTGCACATATTGCAAATTTAAATAATTGTTGAAATTTTCTTGCCAAAATTTAGCAAAGAAATCAAGTTTTAGAAATCTTTAAAAAAATGATTACACCTGAATCAATTTTGTTTTTTGTGTAAGAATGCTCCAATCTTTAGAAGCTTCATGCATAGATTTGTTCCAATGCTTCGATATCATTGTTGGCCCAAGATTTGAAAAAGTAGGAATAATTAGAAACTGGAATGTATTTATTATTTCCCTTGAAATTGAATGCTATTGCAGAACAAGAAAGCAAATTTATAAAGTAGACGACAATTACAATTATGAACTATTATACAAAACTGTCATAACAGAAAACTAATAGCAAACCCAAACTAAAATAAAAGAAAACCTAATCTAATATTTAGTACTTAGGAACTGTAAAGATTAGTGATTAACAAATGATACCACTAGGTCTATGTTTATCTCTATTATTTCATATAAATTGTTTAATATTGGCAACTTTGTATTTCTTCTTAAAGATGTGGATCTTGTAACTTCTTGTTGAAGAAAGGCCATGGTGATGTGGAGTGCACAACTAGGTAGCTTCAAATGGGCTTTCCCACTTTGAATTAATGAAAAAATATATATTAGTGTAAAATTAATAAAATATTTGAATTATAAATTAAAAATAATTTTTTATTTAAAAATTATATTAAGACTCATTTAAGTTCAATATTTTATTTTTAAAATTAAATTCTTTCATTTTCAAATATTTTTCATTTAATTAAATTATTCGAAATTAACAAAATAAAATTATTTAAAAATTTAAAAATATTTGAAATAAAAATATATATATTTAAAAGTACTTCTAATTAAGTTATATTTCCTAACGTAATGTTAAATATCTTTATTTAAATTTACATTTCATTTTTATAATTGTAAAATATACTTGCTTATATTAAGATTTTATCATTTAAAAATAATATGATTCATAGTTTCAATTAAAAATACATAAAGTCAACATAAAATTTTGAAAGCACTACCATGAGGAAAATTGATAAGGTTGATCACTATTTGAAGATATGGTGGAACTCTCTATTAACAAAAAAGAATTCCAACTTAAAAGATTATTGAGAGGATAAAATAAGAAAAAAAAATATGTGAAATTATTGAGATCACACTATTGAATTATTTTAAACTGATTATTATATAAATTGAACTATTTAAATATTATAAGGAATTTTTAAAAAGATTCAAATTTTATATATTTTGTTAATAGTAGGAAAAATTGATCTACACATACAACAAATCAATCATAACACCAAGGCAAAAAGCTAAAATGTACATCAAACAAGAGATATGGGAACTAGAAAGGTGGAAGGATACTTATTATCATTTTCCTTTCCCAATAGATAACAAATATATCTTTGGTTTACGAAAGCAAGAACCCATTCTTAAATTATGTTGGGCTTACCATTCAATAAACATTGAGCATAAAAAGAAGAGTGCATATCATTTAAATTTCATATATATATAAAGCTAATATCAAGACTGATACAACCTAGTTACAATCCCATAGTTGAAATTACTTATAGAGACCCCATAATGACTGCTTAGATATTCCAATATTCAAAAATCACCTCCATAATAGAATCTAATTTTAGCCATAATGATTTTTAATAAGTTACTCATAATGTCTATATTTTATTAATATAAGGAAAATTTGATTTGCAAATAAAACAAAGCAATGATTACACCAAAAATTGTAACTCTTAATAGACTTACACTACATTAGTAAATTCGCAAAAGCTTGAAATGTGCATCTATAAGAAATATGGAAACTAAAAAGGTGGAAGGACACTTATCAAATTCTTTTCCTTTCCCAATAGATATAAATATATATATATCTCTGATTTAAAAAAGGAAAAAATCATTCTTAAATTATGTTGGACTTACCATTCTAAACATTGAACATAAAAAAGATGAGTGCATATAATTTTTTCATATATATATGTGAAGTCAATATTAAGACAAATACAACCTAATTACAACCCTATAATTGAAATTACTTATAGAATAAATCCCCACTACTTAAGAATCTCATTTATTTAAAACCACCACCATAGTAAAATCTAATTATAGAAAGTTTAACCACCAATTCCAATTCCACAATAAACATCCCTATGAAAGTTTAGTCTCCACACTTAAAAGACACAATAGTTTTAGCTCATTTTAACTCAACCCCTTAAAACCTAAATTATACTACGAATACAAATTAGATGCACCAAAGAGTATATTGCCATCTATGCTTTAGCATTTGCTCGTGAAAGAGTTAAAATATAAAATGCTGATTTTATTGATTTAGATTTTCTGGATACATTCCCATACACACAGACTTGGTACTGAAAATGATATCAATATTATTTACATTGATGTCTGAGCATCTTTATATAGTCTTATTTTCCCTTACAGCAACTACTTAGGGGAATAACTTCCCACAACTATATATTAACTAATTTTATTTATCTAATCTAAACACAGAAACTGACCTAATTAATGTAATAAATCTAACAGCTCGTACGCCTCCTGCCTTGTCTGGTGCACTTTGGCCAGGTTGTCGGCTTGTTCCCATCATCTTCGGCTTGTTCCCATCATCTTCGGTCTGATAATCAGAGCCCATGGATTGGTGGGAGGCTAACTGCTCATATATTTTGCACCAATCTTTGCCATCCCACACTTTCTCAGTAAGATACTTTTTGAAATGGAAAGTGTGCTTCTTTGGTGTAGCATGCACTATAGCTTTCTTAAGTTTCCATCTATCATTGCCCTCAACCTTGAAGTATAAATAACATACATCTCCCTCCAAACAAGGGCCACTCAAATTGAACATATCTTTTTTGCCTGGTTTTAGAGAGATTTCTTCTATTCCCTCATTCAGATGCTGCTTTAATACCTCAGTTCCATTTTGGTCTTGGAACCTCACATGGACCGGATCTTTGGTTCCTTGATCACGATGGAACAATCCTTTGCTTTCAGTCTTTACCTCCAGTGTATATGAACACTTTCCCTGCCAATGTAATTGTAGGGCTATAATTAGTATATGAATTGATATCTTAAGACTCAACCCAAGCTTTAGGATTCATGGGAAATTATCAATTGGTTATATGGAAGTCTATTCAAATTAAACATGGCAATGGAAATGAACACTGAAGCTTACAGTTAAAAAGAGATTAAAAAAGAGATCTGGGGTTCTTATTTTTGTTTTGGATTCGATTGTACTGTTTTTCTTATCAATGTTTTGAGAATCATATTATGTGATCTATCATCCAAATCCACAACATTGATGAAAAACAAGACAATTGAATTCAAAACCACAGATAAAAATCATCATAGATTGCTGAATTCAAAACCAGAGATAAAAATCATCATAGAGTGCTGAAAACTGATAAAATTAAGATTCAAAAGCAATCTAACCTTTTGCACAGCACAGATGGGTTGGAGTAAAGCCCAATTTAGAAGAAGAAACTCCATGAATTCAAACAATGGCAGCCTCCTCGCCATTTCTGCAGATCAAATCTGACAGAAGACAATGAAATTGAGAGGTCGGTGTGAGTAAGAATTGCTCAAATTGTTATTATAATAGTGAAAGCCTGATTGCTTTAGCTCAAGCAGATGGGAATAAGAATAAAAGGAAAGAAAAATCATGAATAGCTATACAGGAAAAGAAAAAGAACAAATGAAGAAATTATGACCCACTTCAATACTCTCTGACTCTAATGATTCCCTGAATATAGAAGCATTTGGAGAGGACTTGATAGAGGAAAATATATCTATAGAAAAATAACACTCGCAGAACAATGATTTGAACGCAAGGTACCAAGATTCTATAAGGAAGAACAAAATGCCAATATATTTCCTTAGATGGGCCATACTTGTTTTTCCCTTAAGGGACCTCACATCATATAAAATTCATTGATTTCTTTTATAATGGCCCTCCCAACATGTAAGGAAACTCATATATCCTAGCCTTTTGTGCATTCGGTTCTTCTTCCTCTTTTTCGATCCTACCAATGGAAATGACAAGCTACATTTTTTTAAAGAAGAATTTATCAGGAAGTTCTTCTTTCACACTCTATCAAAATTTTGATCCCTCCAAGACCTGCGTAGCTTCATGTTGTTACATTTTCACTAACTATTGCACTCCATAGCAAGGTTAGAACTAAAAGAAACTACAAAAACTGAATAAGAAAAATCTAAATCTAAACAAAATTAACAAGAGCTGTAGGGCAGTCAAGTTAGTGCAGAAGATGGTAGAAGTTTCATAGTTCGTGTTGAAGATGGTAGAAGGTTCATGCTTGGATGCAAAGGTTTCAAGATTAACTATAGTCGAATAGTAAGAGTTGTTCGTGGTCACAGATTCTTCTAGAAGTTCCAATGTATTTAAGAGTTCATGAAAAGCATGAGAGGAGGTCTGAAGGATGATGCAAAGTGTTGGTGCTTTAAAAAACAGTAGAGGCCAGGTCTTTACATGTCTTTGTTAGTTTTATGTAGCTTGGACAGTTGTTCATCCATATGTGATTAATTAGCAGATATTTTTAAATTAATTTACTTCTCCTAGAAGTAATTAGTAACCTATTGGTTAGGTTGTTTTAATCAAGAAGCAACTAGAAACTTCTTGGTTAGGTTGTTTTAATCGAGAAGCAACTAGAAACTTCTTGGTTAGGTAGTATAAAAGGGGGTCAAAGGAAGCATTTGGACAACAAGAGTTTGTAGAAGCATTTGCAGTGTTAGCAAGGGCACAGTGATAGCGTTGGGGACAGCAATGAGGAATATCATCAGGAGAAATTAGGAGGTTGTCTGAATTCTGCCAGTGAGAGGCAGTGAGAGGCAAAGAATTTTGTATTTCTTGATTTGCTAAAGTTGATATATTTTCTATTTGCAGAACTGGTCTTCCCTTAAGGTTTTTCCAAGGACGATTTGTGTTCTTTGTGTTGTGAATTTCTTTCCATATTTTATTGGTAAAGTTGCAGTTGTGTTATTTTTCAATATTAGCCGTGAATTATTTTTTCGGAAGTTTAATAATCATTTACGATAAGAAATTAATAATCAATGACTGCAATAGCAATTTTCATAACCCTCACATAAAAACATATACAATCTTCAGAAATTCATACATTGTTATGAAGTTGGAAGTGTAAACATGACAGTAACATTGTTAATTTATTTAAATGAATTGTCGACACAAACAACCTCAAAGTTAGAACTAAGAGTATGAAGCAATAGCTAGTAATAAATATATTGCCATCCACAAATCTACAAATGGGAACATTACATCATTGATGATATAAAATTTCTAAAAGAAGCATTTGCATTGATCATAATTTTATTTCATGTAAAATGGTCACTCAACAGTCATAGCTTATGGAACATACAACAAACCTAACGTAAATATACTCATACTGTAATAGTACATTATGGAAGATGTACTATCCAAAATGTGGATATACAGTTCTCATAGTAATGATGTTTAGATGGGCGAGACGTGTAATCAAATACAACTTTTAACAGAACCTAATAGCCTCAAATTTTAACCATGATGTTTACAGGAGGCGAGACATGTAAGAAAATTTTGAACTAAATTTATACCCAATAAATATGGAAGTTTTCCTTGAATCCAGGACCTTTCAATCTGAAAGAAAAACCTCAAGCACAAATTGCTCTATTATCTACAATACTTTTTGCATGAGAGAAAAACCTTTTCCACATCGAATCAGATGCAGTGCACTAAACACCAGAAAGTAAAATGAACCATTAGAAAAATATAAGATTATGACTAAATGATTTTCGATATGCAATGCAGATTGAAATGGAAAATGCCAAAACACACTTGAAATTAGCTGAGCAGGGGCAGATGGGGATGATATAATCAAAAGAGTTAAATATTTTTTCCCCCATAGTATCAGATAGTTTAATGTACACTCGTCTAAGATTCCAGATCTGGGAAGTTAATAATTTTGAACTTCGATTTTATTTCATGTTCATTCCAAGACTTTCATAGGACCTTACTAGAAAATTTCTTGTTATTGTATTTCAAGATTGCCTATGATCTTCAGATGAATCAGCTGGAGAATTCTTTGTAGGCATGAGGAGGCACCTTGGCTGTGTTCTAAATCGAAGATTCCAATTTCTACCCATCTCCTTCGGGTCTTGAAATGAGAGATTACAAACCCTCCAAGTGTACATTCCTTCTATGCAACACAAATGCATTCTTCTCTTATTTAATTGCAATATCATGACATGCCCTGATTATATATTCTATGCACACTAAAAAGGGCCTGATAACAAAATGTAGCTTTGCCCTCATTAAATTTGAGATTGTCTTACATTCATGCATATCTATGATGAAATTGGCAGTAAGTATAAATCAATAGGGAATGGATAAGTACATTAGAAGAAGAAGAAGAAGAAGAAACTACCTAGTAGAAGCAGCTTGTCTTCTCCAAAATGTTCAGTCCCTTAAGAAGGTCGTAAAAATATTATTTGACCTTACACGCTCATCAGGGTCCACTCATGAGGTCCAGATGCACAATATATTGATTTAGGGGATGGTAAAGAGTTGCAAGGGTTTTATTCCAATTTCTACCCATCTCCTTCGGATCTTGAAATGAGAGAAGTGAGGCTTGGAAGCTGAGGGTGGAGTGAAGGGGTTGAGAGCTATCAAATTTTGAAGCAAATAGCCTTGCAACAAGTAGAAGTCGCCAAGCATTCCAGCTGACAGAATTCAATAAAAGTGCCCCCTCTTTCCTGCTGAAAAATCTTAGAGAAGCCAAAACAAGCCCAGAATGTATCAGTATTCCTTACTCACACGCTGCAGAATGCATGCAATATGTAGAAACAAATACATGCTGCGTGGCACAAAAGCCTTTGAATCCTTACTTCATACAAAATCTTTAAAATAGATAACAAAAGCTTAGGAGCATCTAACAAGGACACACTGAACTTCATACTTGACTTCTGTGATCTCACTACAGTGTTGAAGACAAGCTACAGACAAATGGCTTTTACCACTTCCTTTCCTTTTATTATGCGATGTCTCTAAAAATAGACATTAATGTAAGCCACAAAACAACATAAATGGAAGCCACAAGACACAACATGGCTAGTCTGCATGACCAAGGGGAAAAAACCCGCAACCATGCCAACTGTTGATGCCATTTGTAGAGCTGGACACTTGAACGGACCATTTTCATAAACCTATAAAAGTCAGACGTCGTCACTTCGATTGTCCCTTCTTCTCTTGCATTGGAACCTGTAAAACCCCTGATCTGGCTAGCTTCAATTATCGCTTCTTCTCTTGCATTAGAACCTATACCTGGGCAGAAGAAATGTGCCAGCATGCATATTGGGAAGCATGCCGATAACAATTGAGCATCTTTTCCTTCGGAAAAACAAGAAAGTTTGGAAATCAACTTCATAGAAAGGAAATGAAACACGTTGATTAGTCGAGCATCAATAGATAAATCACCAGTTATATCCTAGACCTAGGCGAGATTTATCTGCCATGACAAGAACTAAAAATCAATAATATGCACAATGCTCCCAGCCCCTGTCAACTACTAATGGGCGAAGTTTTACTTGTGTTGCAATATCTATTGTATCTCAGCTTCCCTTGAAGGGGAAATTTCTACCTCTTGCTTGAAATTTCTACCTCTTGCTTGGGCTAGATCTCCTCCATTTGTGGTGATGATGTGGTAATGTGGACTTCTACCAATATTGTGGGTTGGTGTATAGGTGACTGGTCTCTACCATTCTCTACCAGATCTTCATTGATGAATAATGAATTCTTAGAGATCTTTAGTTTATAATAGCATTGAACCTTTTCCTTGTGCTAAGATATTTTACGTTGTTTCTTTTGTTTCTTCTAATGTCCAAGAGTTGGTGTTGAGCAAATTGTGGACTTGGGGGATTCATTCTCTTTTGGCGAACTCTCTGATCGTCTCCTGCGTTCCTCTTACTAAACCACTTAATGTGCATCTTGTATGGGTACATCATCTTAATCTTCCACTTCATTTGTGTGAAAATTCCGATTGACAACTCTATAGGACATATTTTAAAGGTGGATGATACCATTATCTCTACTATTTCATACAAATTGGTTAATATTGGCATCTTTGTATCTCTTCTTAAAGATGTGGATCTTATAACTTGTTGTTGAAGAGAGGCCATGGACTCAATAGTTGGACTATGAGGGTCTCTCTTTCAATGTCATTTGTGCTTCTCTAATGGTCGCTTCGCCATTCTCTACTAGTCACTTGGTCATGGATTGTTCCCTCACATCATAAAGACCTTTCCTCTTAGTGAAAGGATACTAATGGTGATTACTTGACTATCCTAGCTTTTGATTAGGGTGTATGCACCAAGTTGTGGTGCCAAAAAGATGAAAGGTTTTTTTTTTCTTCTAATTTTCAATAGCGCGTACACGTTATTCTGATATGAAAAAAGTTATATGATGGGTTGCAGACCCGCAACCCATCATTTTCATTTTACTTTTTGGCTCCTCAACAGCGCGTACGCGAGTTTGATAGCAAAAATTCACCACCATTTGCCAAAATGCCTCCTCACCGACGAAATCCAAGACAACGAGCACACCGACGACGACGAGGTAAGTGATATAAACTTAACTTTGCATTGTTTAATATGTTTTCCATATTGTTTTATTGGTTTTTGATATTCTTTTGTAGGGTTTTTACAAATTTCATTTAGATTTGTTTATTTAGTTGGATTTCAATTGATTTTTTATCAGGAAATGTCCATAATCAACCAGAAAATCCACAAAACCCTCAAGAACCTCAAAATCAAAACCCTCCTCAAGAAGAACAACAAATTTCACAACCCGAACCAATTGCAAGACCTCCGCCAGGCACACAAGAAAATATAAGAAATGAAATACAGAGAGGCAAAACTAAATTAGAAAGACTCATTGCTCGGTTGAAAGAATCCAGACAAACCAATCCAATGAGGGCTCAATTGGCATCATCCCTCGAATCCATTAACACTCAGATAGCCTCAGTTAGTGGTCAATTAGATATTTGGTGGGCTAAGAGGGATGAACAAAAAAGATTTTATGCAAATAAATTGTCATATGAAGATGTTAAAAAAAAAGAAATATCAAAAGGTAGTATATGTGCATTATTTAGAAAACCCGGTGAGCCAAATACTATTAGAGAGGGTACTAAATGGTTCCCCATCCATTGGTGTATACACGATGCTATTAGAAATAATTTTTGGGATAGATGGTGGATGGTTTTTGATGCCCCTCCTTGCAACAATCACGAGGTCCCCATGTATTTTTTGAAGAAATTATATTGTGAGTTTTTCCTTGGGGAGATCCCCAATTATTTTGATATGTTAGACTCCCAGGGTAGAGGTGGGGGGTCATCATTTGAGAGGCCAGGAGCACGTCGTGACCCTAATGTAGTTAGGGCACCTGTGGTCCATCCACAGCACGAGCATGTGATTATTCCTTCAGTTGTGAAGGAACATGTAGAGGCCAACACTCTAGGGACCATTAATGCTTTGACGCAGACCCTCATCCATTCCACGAGCCCATTAGTTGAGGGGGAGCCTTCTATGAGTCGTGGTCACATGTGCATTTCATGCGGATCCCTATGCACATTTGGCACTCATGCCGGAGATGCTGCGGATGATGGGCTTGTCACCGATGAGTTCCTGAACGAGACATTTGACATTGACACATAGGTAAATTACTAATTTGATCACATTTCATATGTATAGTGAATGATTAATTAATTAGCATTTATTGACATTGTTCAAAATTTAGGGTCAAAGTGTTGCTGGGCCTAGCAGCGATCCTCCAGGCCCATTTTTTATCCCTTTGACGAGTCTTGAGGCATGTATCAATTTAATCATTTTAATTAATACATATATTTATTACGTAATCATATTAAGGATTGACAAAAAAAATTATGCATGTGCATCAGTTCTCCACAGGACCCTCAACCTTTACCACAGACATAGAGCAGAGACATCATACGAGCTTCACACAGGTACAGTTGTTTCATGTTAATTTAATTCATTTGATTATATTTATTCCATGTTTCATGTTAGATATAACGTGTATTGTATGACATGCAGCTCATGATGTCGGACACACCTCCTCATCTGCGACAGTCTGTTGATAGTGGAGTGGCCGTAGCTGTGGCTAGCTCACAGCCACTGACGGAGGTATGAAAGAATTTTCTTCATTTTAGTTGTTGTTTATAATAGTTAATCTCAAAATTTCTAATGTTATTTATAAGTGATTATATTTATTGAATTGTTGCAGGGTCTTGCCACGCCTGATCGTCCACGAGCATTTGAGGTGGACTTACAGAGTGACTATTTGTTGGCGGTAAGAAAATAATTGATTTTGTGTGTACATATATTTGATTTCAACATATAATAAATATTGATTCATATCTACTTTCTTTGTATCAGTTGGACCTGGAGAAGAGCCTCAACAAGAGGTCAAGTGAGCGTGTCAGGAGGGCCCCGTCATCTCCACTGTCTCCCTCCACACGATGGCAGAGGATATCGAGAGACTTGTTTCCTTCCCCTCGTGGGAAGGAAAAGATGTAGTTGAGATATTTGATACATATATATAGAGAGACTTGTTTCCTTCCCCATGTATATATATAGGCATCAGAGAGACATATTTGACATACATTTGATGTACATATGACATTCTATATTTGATGTATGACATTTATTTGATGTATGACATTATTGGTTAATATATGATATGTTTGTTCATATACGACATTATTGGTTATCATAATATATTATGTGTTTGTTAATGTATATTACATTATTGGTTATCATTTTATATTATATGTTTGTTCATGTATGACATTAAATTAGATATGTTCGTGTATGACATTAAATTAGATATGTGCATGTATGAAATTAAATTCAATTGCTAGAGAGTTGTCATTATCTCTACGAACTAGTAGATGTTATTTTTTGCTTTATTAGTATTTCTCAAAAACTGCAAAGAAGTTGTTTCTGGTGAATAGTTGTAAACAATTGTGATCATCGACTTCATGTACTCATGGCTTTGGCTGCGAACACTTGTAACTTTGGCTATAAGCATCCATGGCTTTGGCTATGTGCACTAGTGGCTTTGGCTGTGAGCATTTATGGCTTTGGTTGTAGGCACAATAAAGCCTTGGCTGTAGGTTGTCTTTCTTGTTGCATGTCAAAGTTACCTTCAAGAATATCATTAGTCTAAGATCATTACAATTAAAATACTATGACATAATACCTTGGAAATAATAGTCTTTAACCCATTACTTTATTTGTTAAAACATCATGTAGTATATACTATAGTGCTTCTACTCAAATATGTTTTCAAAAATACTTAGTATGGAAAAGAAATGTCTATGGAAAGCTTGTCAAATAGGATATTGAAGAATTAAATGTGGACAGTCATTAGTACCCATCAATAAGAACACGAACATCTTTCTCAAGCAAGCCATATGACATTAGCTTAATTTATAAATTTCCTTTGCAAATAACTAGAAGATGCTATGAATCTTAATATAGAGTTAATCACGAACTCATTATTCCATCCAAGAAGCATATATCACCCTAAGCCAATTAATCGACAAGATAAAAATTAATTCAATTTCAACAAAATTTTGAGTATAACAAGCATCTTAGGGATTCTTACAAGAATTAACACGATGTTCACAAGAGCATTACAAGTTCTCGTAATGCTATTTCACATATTGTAATCATATTCAATTTTGAATGGCCATTTGTGTTACAAGCATAAAATTTCTTTAAGGTCTTTTAATTCTAGACATGAATTTTATTCTGAAGCTTTTCTATGACAACCCACTCAATGCATATATTGTTGTTCCACATTATGCTGATTTGACTTTCATTGGTTGATTTGGGTCTAGACATGACGTTATTCACTACCCTTTTTATATATTATTTTTTTGTAGTGAGGTTCTAGCCTGAATGAATGTATTAATCATCGAAGTTGTGAACCTTGGTCGAGATCCTTACAAATATATTTTCAAATTGGACCTCAAATAGTTTTCTCAGTCACCCCCTATACACAGATACTGAAATTGTAGTTAATTACAAAATTAATACTGAATTAGCACAAGTTTAATTGAGAAGTATTATGTACCTCAATAGGCTAGATTATTATTGATCGGGAAGCTTTATCTTAGAGCAGTTGGTTTCCTAAATCTTTAGCGCAATGACACTCTTATGGAATGTGGAATTAGGTATGCTAGCTAAGGAACGTTCTTTAAAAGGCAGAGGGAACTCAAGACTCACATGTTTCCAATCAATATAAATGTTTAAATCGCTTCTCTAATTTTTTCTATTTATGATCTTCTTAAAACTTAACTTTCTAAATGCATTGATGGGGAAATAAAGATCTTCTAGGAACTAAAGGCTAATCATGTTTAATACTTACAATTCTTTGTTTTTATCTAATAATTTAAAAAAGATTGTACAAGTGTTTTCAAAGAGCAACACTTGTCACTAACATCATAAGAAGGAATATCCAAGGAGAATTACCACTGATCCCCCACCACCAAATTCAAGAGAAAACAAAAATCCACTACTAAAGAGATAGTAACAACGATCATCCCTAGTCTCTTCCTTATCACGAAATGATTACCATCAAAATTTGCATTTCCAATTGTGTCATGTGCGTTGAAGCAATAGTAACATTTTCACTCTCTTACCTAATGTCTCCCATTTCTGAAACTCCTGGGGAAGGGCAAGGCCATCTTCTCAGTACTTCAAAATACAACGAGTTCCATTTTTTCCCATATTGATAATCGTTGACTTAAAGTATAGTCAAAGTATTGACGGCCCATAGGAACTCAACCTTTGAACATCCCATCTGTAAATGACCTCATAAAGAAAGTTCAATAAACCCGCATGAAATAGTGAAACAAAAGTTGCATACTTGTGAAGATGATCAGACTGCAGGTGATCAATATGTCTCAAATCTATATTCAGTTCTTTTACTATGCATATAAATCGTTTGTTATATAAAAGACTTATATCCACCAGATAAATAATCATTTTCTTACCATGCTATCCTTATCCTTGGCTGATCTCTGGTCTTTGTAACACGGTCCTGTAGGAATTGGAATCTCATCCATATCTCGCACGAGCTCCGAGATATGCCCCGTCAAAGATTGAAGCCCTGTGGGATTTAGTGACCCTTAGGGACATTCCAGTTCAGCGTGCCTGAGCACGTTCGAGCACTGAAGGGGACAAGACGAGGTTGGGGATAGGGTTTACCCGACCACCTGGAACTAATGGAGCAGACAGTTTGATCCCACAACAAAAGATGAGAGAGATTTGGCAGTTGGCAACTTTGTACTGGCCAACACTACAAGTTTCAACATCACCTGAGATGGCGTTGTAGAATGAAAATGGAATGCGATCTCCGAAAAGTGAGAGAGGTTATTGTAGGTCTCTACAACACGGTCCTGTAGGAACTAGAATCTCATCCATATCTCGCACGAGCTCCGAGATATGCCCCGTCAAAGATTGCAGTCCTGTGGCATTTAGTGACCCTTAGGGACATTCCGGTTCAGTGTGCCTGAGAACGTTCGAGCACTGAAGGGGACAAGACGAGGTTGGGGATAGGGTTTACCTGGCCACTCGGAGATAATGGAGCAGACAGTTTGATCCCACGATGAAAGATGAGAGAGATTTGGCAGTTGGCAACTTTGTACTGGCCAACACTGCAAGTTTCAACATCACCTGAGATGGCGTTGTAGAATGAAAATGGAATGCGATATCCAAAAAGCAGGAGAGGTTATTGTAAGTCTCTGCAACACGGTCTTGTAGGAACTAGAATCTCATCCATATCTTGCACGAGCTCCGAGATATGCCCCATCAAAGATTGCAGCCCTGTGGGATTTAGTGACCCTTAGGGACATTCCGATTCAGCGTGCCTGAGAACGTTCAAGTACTGAAGCGGACAAGACGAGGTTGGGGATAGGGTTTACCCGGCCACTCGGAGCTAATGGGGCAGACAGTTTGATCCCACGACGAAAGATGAGAGAGATTTGGCAGTTGGTAACTTTGTACTGGCCAACACTGCAAGTTTCAACATCACCCGAGATGGCGTTGTAGAATGAAAATGGAATGTGATCTCCAAAAAGTGAGAGAGGTTATTGTAGGTCTCTGCAACACGGTCCTGTAGGAACTAGAATCTCATCCATATCTGGCACGAGCTCCAAGATATGCCCCGTCAAAGATTGCAACCCTGTGGGATTTAGTGACCCTTAGGGACATTCCGGTTCAGTGTGCCTGAGAACGTTCGAGCACTGAAGGGGACAAGATAAGGTTGGGGATAGGGTTTACCCGGCCACCCGAAGCTAATGGAGCAGATAGTTTGATCCCACGACGAAAGATGAGAGAGATTTGGCAGTTGGCAACTTTGTACTGGCCAACACTGCAAGTTTCAACATCACCCGAGATGGCGTTGTAGAATGAAAACGGAATGCGATCTCCAAAAAGAGAGAGAGATTATTGTAGGTCTCTGCAACACGGTCCTATAGGAATTGGAATCTCATCCATATCTCACACGACCTCTGAGATATGCCCCGTCAAAGATTGCAGCCCTGTGGGATTTAGTGACCCTTAGGGACATTCTGGTTCAGCGTGCCTGAGAACGTTCGAGCACTGAAGGGGACAAGACGAGGTTTGGGATAGGGTTTACTCGGCCACCCGGAGCTAATGGAGCAGACAGTTTGATCCCACGATGAAAGATGAGAGAGATTTGGCAGTTGGCAACTTTGTACTGGCCAACACTACAAGTTTCAACATCACCCGAGATGGTGTTGTAGAATGAAAATGGAATACGATCTCCAAAAAGAGAGAGAGGTTATTGTAGGTCTCTGCAACACGGTCCTGTAGGAATTGGAATCTCATCATATCTCGCACGAGCTTCGAGATATGCCCCGTCAAAGATTGCAGCCTTGTGGGATTTAGTGACCCTTAGGGACATTCCGGTTTAGCGTGCCTGAGAACGTTTGAGCACTGAAGGGGACAAGACGAGGTTGGGGATAGGGTTTACTCGACCACTTGGAGCTAATGGAGCAAACAGTTTGATCCCACGACGAAAGATGAGAGAGATTTGGCAGTTGGCAACTTTGTACTGGCCAACACTACAAGTTTCAACATCACTCGAGATGACATTGTAGAATGAAAATGAAATGCGATCTCCAAAAAGCAAGAGAGGTTATTGTAGGTCTTTGCAACACGGTCCTATAGGAACAAGAATCTCATCCATATCTCGCACGAGCTCTGAGATATGCCCCGCCAAAGATTGTAGCCCTGTGGCATTTAGTGACCCTTAGGGACATTCCGGTTCAACGTGCCTGAGAACGTTCAAGAATTGAAGGGGACAAGACGAGGTTGGGGATAGGGTTTACCCGGCCACTCAGAGCTAATGGAGCAGACAGTTTGATCCCACGACGAAAGATGAGAGAGATTTGGTAGTTGGCAACTTTGTACTGGCCAACACTGCAAGTTTCAACATCACCCGAGATGGCGTTGTAGAATGAAAATGGAATGCGATCTCCAAAAAGTGAGAGACGTTATTGTAGGTCTTTGAAACACGGTCCTGTAGAAACTAGAATCTCATCCATATCTCACACGAGCTCCAAGATATGCCCCGCCAAAGATTGCAGCCCTGTGGCATTTAGTGACCCTTAGGGACATTCTGGTTCAGCGTGCCTGAGAAAGTTCGAGCACTGAAGGGGACAAGACGAGGTTGGGGATAGGGTTTACCCAGCCACTTGGAGCTAATGGAGCAGACAGTTTGATCCCATGACGAAAGATGAGAGAGATTTGGCAGTTGGCAACTTTGTACTGGCCAACACTGCAAGTTTCAACATCACCCGAGATGGCATTGTAGAATGAAAATGGAATGCGATCTACAAAAAGTGAGAGAGTTTATTGTAGGTCTCTGCAACACGGTCCTATAGGAACTAGAATCTCATCCATATCTTGCACGAGCTCCGAGATATGCCCCACTAAAGATTGCAGCCCTGTGGCATTTAGTGACCCTTAGGGACATTCCGGTTCAGCGTGCCTAAGAATGTTCGAGCACTGAAGGGGACAAGACAAGGTTGGGGATAGGGTTTACCCGACCACCCGAAGCTAATGGAGCAGATAGTTTGATCCCACGACGAAAGATGAGAGAGATTTGGCAGTTGGCAACTTTGTACTGGCCAACACTGCAAGTTTCAACATCACCCGAGATGGCGTTGTAGAATGAATATAGAATGCGATCTCCAAAAAGAGAGAGAGGTTATTGTAGGTCTCTGCAACACGGTCCTATAGGAACTAGAATCTCATCCATATCTCACACGAGCTCCAAGATATGCCCCGCCAAAGATTGTAGCCCTGTGGCATTTAGTGACCCTTAGGGACATTCCAGTTCAATGTGCCTGAGAACGTTCGAGCACTGAAGGGGACAAGATGAGGTTGGGGATAGGGTTTACTTGGCCACCTGGAGCTAATGGAGCAGATAGTTTGATCCCACGATGAAAGATGAGAGAGATTTGGTAGTTGGCAACTTTGTACTGGCCAACACTGCAAGTTTCAACATCACCCGAGATGGCATTGTAGAATGAAAATGGAATGTGATCTCCAAAAAGAGAAAGAGGTTATTGTAGGTCTCTGCAACATGGTCCTGTAGGAATTGGAATCTCATCCATATCTCGCACGAGCTCCGAGATATGCCCCGCCAAAGATTGCAGCCCTGTGGCATTTAGTGACCCTTAGGGACATTCCGGTTTAGCGTGCCTGAGAACGTTCAAGCACTGAAGGGGACAAGATGAGGTTGGGGATAGGGTTTACCCGGCCACCTAGAGCTAATGGAGCAGACAGTTTGATCCCACGACGAAAGATGAGAGAGATTTGGCAGTTGGCAACTTTGTACTGGCCAACACTGCAAGTTTCAACATCACCCGAGATGGCATTGTAGAATGAAAATAGAATGTGATCTCCAAAAAGTGAGAGAGGTTATTGTAGGTCTCTACAACACGGTCCTGTAGGAACTGGAACCTCATCCATATCTTGCACGAGCTCTGAGATATGCTCCGCCAAAGACATTTGAATTCACAGTGTTTAATGAGAATATAGTTGAGGCTTGCTTTACTTTTCTATGTTAAGTTTGGCTTTCAATTTTGGTTTCCCTACTTATCTATGTGAAATTTCCACTTTCATAAGTAACATGGATGCAATAATACTAAATTAAGTATAGGTCCATGGTTCTAGAAGCTTCACATAGCTTCTCTTCAACTATGGATCTTGTAACCATTGTACCATGACTATTGGTGTTGTGAGAATATACAAAGCATATATATTGTTTGACCAAATGTCTTCAATGAACATGAACTATATGGAAGAAGAGAAGACATGTTGCAAAGTCTTTGCAAATTTTCTTCAAGAAATGTAAGGAGCCATGGGTGATTCATCCAAATTATTTGGTAAAATAAGAGGAGGAATGAATCAACCTTGATGATAGAGGTAAATGCTGAATAATATTTATTTAATCACATTGTTTGAAAAAACTTTAATGACCTTTAAATACAATTGAAAGAAATGGAATTGATCTCCCTTACTCATGTAGATGAATAAAATTGGAATTTAAAAAAGAGAGGGACATCCACCATAAAACCATGCAATCATGCATTTCTTGATGGGAGTATCATAAGTTCATTGTTAGATGGATATGCCAAATGTGGAAGAATTAAAAGGAAAATATGTTGATTGATTGAATACAAGCATCAAACCAATGTGATGACAAAAAATCAAAGTTGATTCCATAAGGTCTAACAATATCATATAATTCATTTATCAATAATTTGAAACATCATAAGCATATGTCTAATAATGTCATACATGAAATATATGTAAAAAATGACATACATAGAAAAAATTATACAAAACATATGCCCAATAATGACATATAGGTGTAAAATGTACATCATTAGATATATACTCTTTCCAACTAGGGGAACAAAATAAATCCCTAATTGTCTTTAATTGACAACAAGTGGGAGATGACCAGTGTATATAATGAGGTCTTCCTAACATGCTCACTAGTCCATTAGTCTAGAATCTTCTATAACTCGACATGTTACAATCAAAATTATATATGAATAAATAACTATTTTATATAATATATATATATATATATATATATATATATATATATATTTACACATAAAACTTAATATTTTCTTACAGCTAGCTAATAATTCCTCTGTATATACACCTCAAGGATACACTGATGGTCAGGAATAATAAGACCCTACAAAAACTATCAAAGTTACCACTCGATTGTGCCTATGAATTTTAGTACTAATGAAATTTTAATGTAAACTCTTTCATACCTTAGTCATTGGCTTAGAACTAGTGAGTGCAATAAGGACTCGTTGATCAATACAATGATGAAGATGTAAAGGTATCTCTGATGTCAATAGCTGAAAATGATAATACATGAGACTCAAATGCAGTTATGAAGAATACACATTTTCTTTTGTCTCCATATCAAATAAAATATTTTGGTACCTTTGTGAATGTAGTATGACATCCTTCATTTTATAGTGTTGATCCCAAAGCTACAACACTTATTATTTATTACACATGTATGTAAATCTGTTAAGCATCAAATTCAACACCTTTGTCTGCAAAATAATGTACTATATGTTAGAGTAATAAATTCATTTCCTTAGTAATTAAATTATATTGATATAATTACTAAGTTACTTATTATATTGATATAGTTTACTTATAATTCCTTTTGATTTACAACTAATTGAAATGATTTCCCCAATTTTCCATCTAGTCACTAGAAAATTGGATTTGTTGTCTCTTTCTCTTAAAGAACCGGATCTACTAGTTCCTTTGGTCTAGAAGCCTTCCATTGAGATTCGGGTTTTGAAAGGTTCAAGGGTTGAGGAACTTTTTATAGAATATCTTGAAGAAGGAGAGGTCATGTATAATGGTTTTGAGGAAGGCTAGAGTTCCATCCAGATGGTGTTACAAAATGGCCGAGCGGAGGAGGAGGTAGAAGAATAAATAGAATAAATGCATGAGAAGGAGGGTCATGGGGGAAATGGATTCAAACCCACAACCAAGCTTTTATACCATTATAAAAATTACAAATTATAAGACTAAGCCTTTCATGATAGTCGCATTTTCATATTGGCAAATGAAGAATGACTTTTGGAACAAACATAATAAATACTTCCAAATAAAAATGAAGCCAATGTATTGTATTATAAGCTCGAATGGTAAAGACCAAGCCCAAACATTTATTAAGGTGTAGCATTTATAATTTCCAGGTTCATGTGAAGAAGTTATCATTCATATTCTCATTGTTGTGTAATTTGATGATAAGAAGAATACAATGATATAGAGGTTGATAGTGACTTAAAACTTTACAAAATGCAATCAATGAGAATTTTACATTGAGGGGGGAGTAATAATCAATGTTTCGTTCTCATTGTTTGACAAACTCTTATATAAAGAGGGAGTAGACATATGATATGGTTTAGTCTTCTTCCGAGAATCTTAGTCATATTGGTTCAGAAGGATTCATGATACAACTACTATACTTAGCATGACCAATTGATGCTAAAAACCTTAGTATTGATGCTACAAACCTTAGTATTGACATAATTTAACCTCTGCAATTCCAGGCATAAGATGATTATCATACAATGGTACTTGAACAAAGAACACTAATAAATATTGAGGATGTGAATTGATAATACCATTTTGCAGATGATTTTGGCATCTCACCCTTTATCACTTGTGCGTCAACTTTATTAGCCCTCTTCTTTGGTGACCTAAAAATGAAGAATTAGCACAATAACAAATCTAAGATAAGATTAAAAAAATGGGTCCTATTAAAGAATCTAATATAAATTCAAATGATGTATCTATATTCTAAACAAATCAAAACTAAATCTCATCACTTACACATCATAACAATACGGTCCACCTTAGTCATGTGATAGTCTTGGGGAAGAGGTTGTAACATTGTATTTGGATCCAATTGATCACTTTTTCTCTCTCTCCCAATTCAATCTAATGAGCCAATTGGATCTGCTCGACATTTTAATGTCTCAAGTATTGCCTCATGGTCTGACTCGCGAACTTTCCAAAGAATCTTATTATGTGGTTTTCCACCATATTTTATCAAGTGGACATTTGATGCGACAACAAGGTTTAAATAATGAAGAATCTTCCTCTCTATTTGCCAATCCTCGAATAACCACAAGTTAGGATTCTTCATAGGATATCGTCTAAGCCATGTGCCTGTTACAACCACCGCACCGACATGGTACTCTAAACCTTCACCATCTATAACTGAGTGATCTAATTTTTGTTTGGCTTCAACACAACAACACAAATAATAATCTATCCCTTCTTCATTGTCTTCAGGTGCTATAACAGCAAAAACATGGCTTGCAGTGACAAATGTACAAAATGCGGTCATTAATTCAGAAAATACTTGGGTAAAAGTTATAAACTTACATATTGAAATTACAAAGATATATATATATATATATATATATATATATATATATATATATATATATATATATATATATATATATATATATATATATATATTACCAGGTTGCACTAAATTTGACAAGTGGTCAAAGTCAATAGATGAATCCATCTCTACCATTTCTAGTGCTTGTGGGGGACGATAGGTGTCAATTGGGTCCAAAACCCATATATCCCATTTGTCCACCCATTCAGTTGACTCACAGTCATCCCAATTTTCCTCTGCACATGATGGACAATAGCATGCCATTTTTCGTGTGTGGATACTCCATGAACCTACATTAGAGCTTCTAAAAGAGTGTAACTCACTAGATCTTGTTAGTGTACAACAATCTTGATATGGTGCAATGTTAGTATTATCTATCAACCAAAAAAATCTACGAACTATAGACTCACCTTCCTTACCTGGACCCATTGTAGCGTTACACCATTGGACGATGGATTTTGCATCTATCAATATTGCTCCATCTTTGTACTTTAGTTCTTCACGAGCGAAGGCTCTTTTAATGCATGCGCCTGCACCATCGTGCTCTCCCTTACCATGACCAACCTCTATGAAATTCCACATATATTGAATTTTACACAACCTGTGCATCCTGCTCAACCAATAGAACATCCGTGCATTCTTGAATTGAGATGCACAATTGTCTGACCAAATAATGTGTTGATGATATGATATGCCCCTGTTAGCCAAATCTCCATAAAATAGTTGAAAACAACCATGTACAAACTTCGTAAAATGTGATCGATCATCGCTGATGTAAAAATGGTACTCCCTCAAAATCTTCCTATCATCCTCTATACTTGTAGGTGAATGCATGAATATTAAGTGAAAAAATATAGAAACCTGTTGAGATGTATAATACTTTGCTTGGACCTCATTTTGTGGTTGTAGTGTGTAGTTCTCTACAAAATCTACAACCGAAACAATGGTATCCAATGGAAATGTATCCTTGCACAACTTGAATTGCAAATCCAACCATCGAGCTCTATGGGTATGCCTTGCATACTCGTACATAATCTTTTCATGAAAAATCTTCATGAACTCATACACTGGAATCTTTTCAATAACTGGATCACATCTTTTACCATGTTTCTCATCTTTTAGAGAATATGTCACTGTCTTGAATTTTTCATAATCTACTATTTCATTTCCAATTGCATGTGTATTATCCATATGTTGACAAGTTGATAAAAGTTGCAAAGAACCACAAAATAAGCACGTACCATCCAAGCATGATGTCTTGTAAAATTGTTGGCCATCCCCTATTTCACATAAAATGTTGGATATGAATTCCCTTGAAGATCTTGGTGGCTCTTTTATGTCACAATCCTGCAAAACAAACTGAGAATGCAAAACTACGCATATGTGCCTAAAAACATCAAAATGGTTAGAAAATTCAATATGTATCCTACAACAACAAGTTGTGCATGTGTGATTTATTTTCACATAAAAAGGTTTACCCATCTCAAAAAATCTTTGACTTATTCGAATTTGAGGATACATACCAATAAATTTTGCAAAAAATTGTGTCTGAGTTGAGTCCAAAAAATGTTTCACATGTGGCTCACGATTTCGGCTACCAATCCTCCTTCTTACAACATCTCTTTAATTAGGAGAAACACGTGTGTTATTTTTCAAAAAATCTTTGATCAATGATTTCAAGGCTTCACTAATTTCTTTATCCTTTCGCAGTAGTCTACCGCTAAATGTCCATAACTCATTTTTTGTTGGATCTTCTAATCTCTCATGCCTTAGCATGACTCTCCTTAAGGTACCTCTACCAATTTTTAATGTTTTGCTTGTCTTTCTCATGAGTCGAGCTTTCTTCATTTGGCTACTTACTATTGTCGATGTGAGTACTCGTCTTGTGATATTACTATCTTTGGTGCATGATTTAGAACCCACTTTGTCATAAGCACTCATTAGATTCTTTACAATATTTCTTTCATTTGAATCATCCATCATTCTTAGCCCAAGAATCTTCATGATAGGCCTAAATTTCAAATTCCTCATCATTTCAAAAAATAATTGGCATTGACCTGTAATATTTAATTCTTCAAAAAATAATCTCCACATATGATTAACTTTTCTTTGACAAGTATGCTTGCTAATCTTGTCAGGCATTGATTTCAAAATGTTAGTATCAATATCAATCAAATATTTTGATTTTCTAAATCGAATTCTAGAAGGTGTTCTAATCTCTTCAATTATCTCAACATTTTGAACATCAATATAAGGTTGAGTGAATTGCGTACCTTGAACTAAAGATGATGTGCCTTGGCAATAAGATGTAAAAGATGGAATATCACCTACTTGATGTGTTGATGTTGTTCTTTCAACATGACATGATGGAGTGTGTATATCGTCGGATCTATAAATCAATGTCTCTTCAACATGAGAGGATGATATGACTTCAACATTGGAAGATGGTGTAGTAGATGATATGACTCCAACATTCAAAGATGGTGTAGCAGACGATATGAATCCAACATTGGAGGATGGTGTAGCTTCACAATTCAATTGTCTTCTTGAGCGTAACAATCTCATTCGTTCTCTTTGTCTTTCTAGTTCTTCCTCCTTGTTTCTTTGTACTGGTGGTTCTTGATCCTCTTTGAAAGTTAATTCTTCATCATTGCTTTGCAATTTTCTTTGTTCACGTAGTAATTTCATTTTATCTCTTTTAATTGTCAAATCTCTCTCCCTATCTGCATTTGTTTGAATCTTTGGTTTCTTCCTTGGCATGATGATGATTTCTACATGTCAAATTATTCAAACATCTGAATTACTTAAAATGTGTAAATTAAAAATTATTCAATTACATATAAAAATTATAATTATTTGAATGAATACACAATATATATCAAACGACTTGTCAAATTTCTAACCATTTCGAAATAACATTTCATTCAAATATACAATTTTTAATGAATTCACTATATATTACATAACATATCAAATTATAATCAAATTTGTATCTATATATCGAAAAACAATATTTAAAATGGATTGCACTAACCTTTTCTATTAAAAGAATATTCAAAAATTCTTCAAATCACGTATCCAATGATTGAATTTGGTGTTTGCTAGCTTCCAAAAGTGTTGAAATAGTGTTTTCTAGATGTTGAAACCCATGTTTTCTGTCGGAATAACAGAGAGCATAACAGACCAAAAGTTAAAAATGGATGAAATGGGCCCCAAGGTTGGTTTTTGACCATTTTTTGGTGATTTGAGATAGTGTGTATGCACTATAGCACGTACGCACTACAAAGTGCGTACGCACTATAAAGCGCGTACGCACTATCTCAAAACACATCACTCCCCATCCTCCCTACTCTCTCTCCCATCCCCTCCCTCTCTTTCTTCCTACTCTCTCCCATCCTTTACTCTCTCTCACCCTCCCTCTCCCACCACCTACTCTCTCTACCTCTCTCACCCCCTCTCCTCTCCTATCCTCGACTCTTTAGATCTCTGACACACACTCTTATCCCCCCTATCTCTCTCCCTCTCCCTCTCCTACCACCTAATTTCTCTCCCCCATCCCCTACTCTCTCTCTTCTCTCCCATCCCCTACTTTGTCTCTCTTACACACGTTCCCATTCCCCCTCTCTCTCCCTCTCCTGCCACCTACTTTCTCTCCCCCATCGTCGTACTCTCTCTACCACCCCCTACTCTCTCTCACCCTCACACTACTACTACCTACTATCTCTCTCTTTCAAGTTCTCTCTCTCCCTCTCTAATCTCTCTCCCCCATCTTGTACAAGCTCTCTCTGCCTCTCCCACTCTCTCTCTCATTGCCTACTTTCTCTCCCCCATCCCCTGCTCTCTCTCTCATCTCCCATCCCCTACTCTCTCACACTCTCACACTCTCCCCCATCCCCTACTCTCTCTCTTCTCTCCCATCCCCTACTCTCTCACAATCTCACTCTCTCCCATCCCCTACTCTCTCACACTCTCACTCTCTCCCATCCCCTACTCTATCTCTCTTACACATACACCCCCATCCCCCCCTCTCTCTTTCCCTCTCCCATCACCTACTTTCTCTCCCCCATCGTCGTACTCTCTCTCTCTGCCACCCCCTACTCTCACACTCTCACACTCTGTCCCATCCCCTGCTCTGTCTCTCTTACACACACACACCCATCCCCCCTCTCTCTTTTCCTCTTCCACCGCCTACTTTCTCTCCCCTATCGTCGTACTCTCTCTCTGCCACCCCCTACTTTCTCAAAACACATCACTCCCCATCCTCCCTACTCTCTATCCTCCCTACTCTCTCCCCCATCCCCTCCCTCTCTCTTCCTACTCTCTCCCATCCTTTACTCTCTCTCACTCTCCCTCTCCCACCACCTACTCTCTCTACCTCTCTCACCCCCTCTCCTCTCCCATCCCCGGCTCTTTAGATCTCTCACACACACTCTTATCCCCCCTATCTCTCTCCCTCTCCTACCACCTAATTTCTCTCCCCCATCCCCTACTCTCTCTCTTCTCTTCCATCCCCTAATTTTTCACTCTTACACACATTCCCATTCCCCCTCTCTCTCCCTCTCCCACTGCCTACTTTCTCTCCCCCATCGTCGTACTCTCTCTACCACCCCCTACTCTCTCTCACACTCACACTACTACTACCTACTATCTCTCTCCCTCAAGTTCTCTCTCTCCCTCTCTACTCTCTCTCTCTCTCCCATCTTGTACAAGCTCTCTCTACCTCTCCCACTCTCTCTCCCACCGCCTACTTTCTCTCCCCCATCCCTTGCTCTCTCTCTCGTCTCCCATCCCCTACTCTCTCACACTCTCACACTCTCCCCCATCCCCTACTCTCTCTCTTCTCTCCCATCCCCTACTCTCTCACACTCACTCTCTCCCATCCCCTACTCTATCTCTCTTACACATACACCCCCATCCCCCCTCTCTCTTTCCCTCTCCCATCGCCTACTTTCTCTCCCCCATTTTCGTACTCTCTCTCTCATCCACCCCCTACTCTCACACTCTCACACTCTCTCCCATCCCCTGCTCTATCTCTCTTATACACACACACTCCCATCCCCCCTCTCTCTTTTCCTCTCCCATCGCCTACTTTCTCTCCCCCATCATCGTACTCTCTCTCTGCCACCCCCTACTTTCACATTTTCGCACTCTCTCCCATCCCCTACTCTCTCACTTTCATAGATACACACACTCTTATCCCCCCACTCTTCTTCTTCTCTCCCATCCCCTACTCTCTACATTTGTCACACACACTCCCAACCCCCCTATTTCTCTCCCTCTCCCTCTCCCTCTCCCACTCCCTCTCCTACTGCCTACTATCTCTCTCTCTCAAGTTCTCTTTCTTCCTCTCTACTCTCTCTCTCTCTCTCTCTCTCTCTCTCCCATCCCCTACTACTTTCTCTCAAACTCTCACACTCTCTCCCATCCTTTACTCTATCTCTCTTATAAATAAATACACATTCCCATTCCCCCTCTCTCTCTCTCTCTCTCTCTCATAGTCCTTGTCCCACTGCCTACTCTCTCCCATCCCCTACTCTATCTCTCTTAAATGCTTCCATTCCACCTCTCTCTCCCTCCCACTCCCTCTCCCACTGCCTACTATCTCTCTCTCTCTCTCTCTCTCACTCTCTCCCTCTCTCTCCCATCCCTCTACCATTGCCTACTCTCTCTATCTCTCTCTCCCCTCTCTCATTCTTGACTCTCTCTCTTTGACACACACACACCCATCCCCCCTCTCTCCTCTTCCATCCCCTACTTTTTCTCTCACTTTCTCTCCCTCTCCCACTCCCTCTCCCACTGCCTACTCTCTCTCTCACTCTCACTCTTACTCTCTCCCTTTCCACTCTCTCTCTCTGCTACCCTCTAGTCTCTCTTAAATTTTCACACTCTCTCCTATCCCCTCCTCTCTCTCTCTCTCTCTCTCTCTCTCTCTCTCTCTCTCTCTCTCTCTCTCTCTTACACACATTTCTATTCCCCCCTGTCTCCCCCTCTCCCACTCCCTCTCCCATCGCCTACTCTCTCTTGAGCTACTTTGTCTTCCCCCTCTCCCATTCCATACTCTCTCTCTTTCACACACATGCACTCCCATCCTCCTCTCTCTCAAGTTCTTCCTCTCCCACTCTATCTCCCATCGCCTACTCTCTCCCTCCTCCATCCCCTACTCTTAATCTCTCTCTCCCAACTTGTACTCTCTCTCACACTTCCTCTCTCTCCCATCCCCTACTTTAAATCTCTTTCCCCCATCCCGTACTCTCTCTTTTCCACCCGTACTCTCTCTCACACTTCCTCTCTTTGCCACCCCTACTCTCTCTCTCTCATCCTATACTCTCTTTGCCACCCCTACTCTTTCTCACTTTCTCTCTCCCATCCTGTACTCTCTCCCCTCTCCTATCCCCTACTTTCTCTCTATCTCTTTCATGCACACACATAGCCATTCCCCTATCCCCCCCCCACCTAGTTCTCTTTTGCAACTTACATCTTAATAGTGTGTGCGCACTATAGTGCTTGCGCCCTATAGTGCGCACGCACTATTTAGAGCTGAGGTTTAAATAGCGCGTGCACGCTATAGTGCGTATGCGCTATAGGGCACATGCGCTATTTAAACCTTAATCAAACCCAGGCCTAAGGCTTGGTTTTGCCTTGGAGATCCAACCCAAAGGTTTGGATTTGATGAACAGGCCTGAGACGTGTTTTCCAGCAAACATACAAAAAATGATTGTTTTTTCTTCTGTGCTCCCCTTCAAGATTTCTCATGGTTGGGTATCGATAAGATCAGGTTACATAGCATTATAGATCTCTGTGTTAGCTATCTAACCATATAATTTATTTTTAATTTGAACTATTTCAAGCCTTTCATCTATAATTTCTTTTGAATGTATGTTCATTTTTTGTCAAATACCACCACGTACTAATTGGCCTATAGATTTTAGCTCGTTCATCGAATTTTGTAACAACTTAGTTTTTTAGAAACTAGACTCCATTCTACACACTTTGAAGAAAAAAAGTTTTGATTTTAGATTAGTTTTCAATTATTTCTAGGGGGAGCACACAAATATTTCACATTTTTGGGATGTGTCTAGTTAAAAAATTTGTTTAAAAAAAAAAGACATTATAAAATTACTCAAAAAATCTGGGATAAACTACATAGTGTTAAGTAACTTTTGACCAGAGCGATTAAAAAATTTCAAAAAAAAGGTTAAAATTTTAGGGGGGCCACACTTTGTACTGTGTTATGTTTTTTTGGAATAAACAGTACCACTTTTTGTGGCCCCCTTTTTTGAGGACCTAAAACTAAACCATTTTGAAAAAAAATTAGTAGTTTAGAAACTAGATTCAAAGGACTACGACTTTTTTTTTGTCATATTTAAAAATTTTGAGCGTAACTATCTTCAAATTCTTGTTGAAGTTCAAAATTTGCAGATTTCAGGAAAAAGGTGTCCACTTATACCCCCCTTTTGGCACCACAACTTTGTGCACTTACCCATTAATGAGTCTACATAGATTGATGAATCCTCCTAGGAAGATGCTCATGTCATTAGTTTTCCCTCATCTTTCCCTATGATCACACTTCACCTCTTGTTGTTTGTGAATCCCCCTTTAGCTATGTATACCCATTTCCACCTATTTCTCTTTCTCTACTCCAACCTGAGGAAGATGTCTTATAGAATTGCCAGCACTCTACCCCTTGTGTTGACAGTAGCAAGAAGGTTATTTCCCAACTTGTTCCCTCTTGTGGTTGGGATTTTAATAATAGTCATGCCTAGATTGTTGTTAGTCAAAGTAGGAATGATCATTCTTCTATACATCCTAATTCTTCTCCCTACATTTTGGATGTGGATGAATTTTCCACCCACTCTTGATGTGGGTTTCTAGTTGTTCTACTAGTGTGTTGTAAATGGTTTGTTATATTTTTTATAAACAAATTGTGCATGGTGTGTTCTTGTCCAACTGGTACTTTTTAGTCTACCTTTATAAGGGCTAGTACCCTTGTTTTGCTCTTGATTATATTAAAAACAATTCAATGATACATGGAGATGTTTGGATTTGTTTTCTTACTCTTATGTGTTAGTATGCAAAAACTTGTTCTTGTAAGCAATCAAATTATGTCATATTTCCATAGTTCTAATGCTTAACTTAAATATCTCCACCCTCAACATAGTTTTAGCTTAAACCATTATGTTTTTAATGCTCTAATGGTTTATAGAGATTTGGTTATGAATGTATATTTAGATAGATTATTTTATAAAAAATGAATTGATATTGTTAGTTTGTGTCTATTTTATATGGCAATTGTCAAAGTTAATTTGTAGGTAGGGATATTTCTTAAATGACCTAAAAAGGGTCAATAACCATAGATATACCATAATGTGTGCAATAGCTCCAACAATTGTTTATGTTCACAAGGATTGTAACTAATATATTTTGTATAAAGATGAAGGGCAATGATATATTGTCAATTAATTATCCCCATTATTTGAGTGTACTTCATATTGTATTTAATCTAAAGGAAAATAATATTTTTGTGATTCAAAATATGTTATGAACATTATATAATTCTATTTTTGTGACCATCAACAATTTATTAGATTTCTAGATTCTTCATATCTTTTAAACCTTGATGGTTTTGTAAATTTTTTGGAATTCATATCATCCCTTATAATATGGAATCTCACCTTTTTAGTAATAGTTTTAAGATTTTGAAATGATCATTTTGTTTATTGATGTAAAGGATTTTTTATTTATTTTTGCATATTCATCAAATAATCTAGACACGACCATTATGACAATTGTTCACTTTGTTTCCTTCTATAATATACCTATTATGTTAAAATATGGCATTTTCACTTAGAATTTTTTTTTCAATAACTACAAAACTCCCTACCTTGGAAGGTGTATTAGAGTCGCATTATCTAATATTAAATTTATATTATTAATAATATATTGAAATAAATCCTCCAATCTGGTTCTATTGAAATAAAACAAATGATCACATTCCACAACACATCTATATGCATCTCATACTTTCCTACATTTTCATATTGCGCTTATAGTGAATCAAAGTACAATTTTGGAATCCAAAATTTGTCATAGGCATTAAGTAGTTTCATTTTTTTAAACAACAAGGCTTTTTAGATTTAAATTCCTTTAGATCTTTTAAGCTTTAATTATTTTGTAAATTTTTAGAATTTTTAGTCTGATCTTGGAAAGATTGACTTTGAAGCAGTTTGATTGGAGATAAAGTTGGAACTCGAGCAAAGGAGGTTGCTTGAGCTCAAATAAGTAAATTGAGTGAAAGCATGGATGATGCAGATAACCAATTTGATGTGGACCAGCCCCAACCCCAGCTTTATGGTGGAGCGAAGAGTAAGAGTGGGGCTTTGAAACATAAGGACTAGTTGATGGATCATGAAGCAAAACTAGAAGCTTTGGAGAGTTCTAACATGGAGGAAAGGTTGGATGATAGATGGACCCAAGAGCTAGCTAAATTAACTGATCAGATGTACTCATTGAAGGAAGAAGTTTGTTTCCTTAAAGAGGCCCAATAGATCTATCATGTGTTGTTGCAAGGAAGTGGGTAGGCTTCTAAGACAACAAGGATTGGTTCCTATAATGGTGAGTGTGATGACACAATACTAGATAAATTCTTCTAGGATATGAAAGAGTATTTAGCATGCACACCAAACTTAAGTGATGAGGCTCAAGTCAAGGAGGTGGTGACACATTTGACTAGGAATGTAAAGCTTTTTGTATAAAACTCATCACATAGATGAATGTGTAGGAAAGCATGTGAAGTCAATCAAGACTTGGGAATAATTGAAGAAAGCAATGTATGACCAATTTAGGCTAGGGAACTCAGATTGGATCATCCAAACAAGATTCAATGATTTGAAGCATACTGGAACCATCTACAAATATTTAAAGTCATTCCAAGTGTTGGATTTGAAGTGCAAAAAACTTGACAATTTTGGGAAGTTGTTCCTTTTCGCTTAGGGATTGTAACCTTGGGCCAAAGATGAACTAAAGCATCAAAAAGGTACAAACCCTTGTCAAATCTATCAGGATTGTACATGAGTTTCTTGACTACAAGGGCTAAGTTGCAAAGGGCTTTGGAAGGAGCCCAAAATGAGAACCAAGGGAAATGGTTTCACAAAATTGATAAGAAGGGTGACACCTCTTCAAATCAAGACAATGACCAACTGTGCAAGAAGAAGACTAACAAGTTGAATGGTAGAAATAAGAAGTAGGATCATGCCCATGCTAAGAAGAAGAAATTTTGTGATCTTGGTTTTTTTATATGTGGAAAACTTTGTCACTGGGTGATGGAATGTCTAGATCAGAGTTGGGTCAATGAACTTATGATTAAGGAAAAGAAGATGCCTGGGATGAGCACCTTGCAACTCCTTAACTCAATGCATAGTTCCAAAAGTACACATGTTATAGATAACCATGATCTTTTCTATGTTGTGACATTCTTTAGGAGAAAGAAGGTGATGACGATTATCGATGTGGGGGTGACACATAACTACATATTGGTTGGGAGACCTAAGAAGCTTGGCCTAAAACTAAAACCAACCTCTACTCATTTCAAAGTTGTTACAAGACCTACACATAAGGTGAGGAGAGAGATCCAAAAGGAAGTCATCTAAGTTAAGCCTTGGTAGGGTGTCATGGACATGGTTTTAATTGAGATGAGTGAGCTTGATCTCATCCTAGATAGGAGTTCCTAGGGACCACAACAATTGTAGGTGTGTCATACATGGGATGTATTTTTTTACTTGATCCAGGTAGACCTTGTTTGATCCAAATGGTAAAGAGAAAGGATTATGAACCAATACTTAGTGCACAAAGCACAAAGAAGATTTTCAAGAGTAGCTACGATGAGTTGTACTTAGCCATGTTGCTAGGAGGATGGGATGAAGGAGAATCATTTGGAACTTCCAACACCTTATCCATTCAAGATGTTTTGTTGGAGTACATTGATCTCATACCTAATAAGCTTCCCACTGTACTGCCACCATAGAGACATGTGGATCATAGGATGGAAGTAGAAGCTAGAGCAAGGCTGCCCATAATGGTTCCTTAACATCTTTCAAGACTAGAGATGGTCGAGCTGAAGAGGAAGTTGACAAAGCTTGTTGAGGCAAGATACTTGCATCCATCCATATCTCCATATTTTTCCCCAGTGTTGTTTCAGCACAAGAAGGAAGGGACACTTAGGTTGTGTGTTGACTATCAAGTATTGAACAGGTTAACAATAAAGAACAAATATCCATTGCCCCTCATTGTAGATAGTTTTGACCACTTGGTGGATGCATAGGTTTTCAAAAAGTTTAACTTGAGATAGGGATACTACCAAATCGGGATCACACTAGGCGATGAAGAGAGGATGACCATAATAACTAGGTACAAGAGTTATGAATTTTTGATTATGCCCTTTGGTCTTATGAACACCCTTCACATGTTTAGTACCTTGATGAATGATGTATTTAGAAATTTGTTAGATAAGTGTGTGGTTGTGTATCTAGATGATATACTTGTGTACAATAGAGATGTGAATGAGAAAAAAGAACACCTCAAGAAAGTGATAAAGTAGCTCAATATGCATGATATGTATGTTAAAAGAGAGAAGTACATGCTTACACAACAAGAAGTGTCATTTTTGGGAAACATTTTTGAATGTAGTCAAATCCACCTAGCTCCAAAAAAGCTAGCAATGATTTGTGATTGAGAGCAACTTCATAATGCTCATGAGGTAAGGCAATTCCTTGGTCTAGCCAACTACTACAAGAAGTTTGTATCCGACTATTCTAAGATAGTGGGCTCTCTCATTGACTTATTGAAGAAGGAAAAAAGTTGGAAATGGGGAGATAAGAAGTAGCATACATTTGACACCTTGAAGGAGAAGTTGATTGAGGAGCTAGTCTTAGACTTGCCAAAATATGGAAAATTGTTTAAAGTCCAAGCTGAAACATCTAAGTATGCCATGGGAGGTGTCCTTATGCAAGATGGACATATGATTTCTTTAAGTCTAGGAAACTCAATGACTAAGAGCATAACTATTTGGTGTATGAGAAAGATACAACTACTATTGTACATTTCTTGAGGAATTAGAGACACTATTTGTTAGGCATCGAATTTGTGGTCAAAATAGATAGTGTAAGCTCAACATACTTCAAGAAATAGTCCAAGCTCACCCCAAAGAAGACGAGGTGGAAATAATTATTGGCAAAGTTCAATTTTGAGTTGGTGTACAATCCAGGGTAGCATAATGTGGTTGTTGGTGCACTTAGCAGAAAGGAACATCTTGGGGCTTTAAAAGTGTTGGGCCAAAGCCAAGTGATGTTGTCTGATGAGATGATCAAGAAGATCAAGGAAGACTTGAAGAATGACTCTGAAGCTTGGTGGATTGTCTTTCAAGTCTGAAAAGGTTAGACAAGGAAATTCATGATCCAAGATGGTGTCTTGTATTATGTCAGCAATAGAGTCTACCTTCCAAAATGGAGAGATACTCGTAGAGGTGTGTTGCATGAGTGTCTTGATTCCATTTGGGCAAGTCATTCGGGGCAGAAGCAAATAATGGCATTGTTGGAGAGAGGTTTCTATTGGCCCAACACGTAGGATGATTTTGATAGATATGTGACAACTTGTCTCACTTTCCAACAAGACAAAGTGATGATGATGCATCCTGTGGAATTGCTACAACCTCTTCTTCTTCTAATCTGACCTTGGGAAAGTGTGACTTCATCACACAATTGCTTAATGTTGATGGATTTTCTAGCATAATGGTTGTTGTGGATCAATTCACTAAGTATGACATCTTCATTACATGCAAGATACTCTTATCAACTAAGGATGTAGCTGATTTATTTTTCAAGACCGTGGTCAAGTTTTGGGGCATCCCTTTTAACATTATAAGTGACCAAGATCCATAATTTACTTCATCTTTCTTTCAAGAGTTGTTCAAGATAGTGGTCACTCACTTGTTGATGAGTTTTGGGTTTCATCCCTAGATTGATGGGAAAACTGAGCAGATAAATGCTATCCTTGAAGATTACTTGAGGCATTTTGTTGCATTAGATCAAAGAAATAGGCTGAGGTTTCTTGATGTGGCCTAGTTCTCTTACGATTTTCAAAAGAGCGAGCCTTCCAAGTTCAATTCTTTTGAGTTGGCAACATGACAAAAACCGCTCACACCCCATACTGTGATGGCCAAATATTAGGGAGATAAGAGTTCTACTAAACTCCTTCAATCTTGGAATAAAAGAGTGGATTTGGCATGGTATCATTTGGCACAAGTTTATGATCAGATGAAGATGTTTTCTGACAAGAACAGGTAAAAACTTGAGTTCAATATTCGGGACAAGCTATTTTTATGCATGGATCTAAGTCAATTCAAAGCACTTAAGGGATTGAGTGCTTCGCTAGTTAGATGGTGGGATGGTCTTTTTGAAGTGGTCCAAAAGATTAGCCTAGTAAAATACAAGCTCAATTTTCCTTTGCACATGAAAGCTCATCTCATCTTTCATGACTCTCAACTAAGGTGACATCATGTTGATGAGGACTTACTGTAAAAAATTCAGCACAGGGAGGAAAGCAACATCATTGATAATCCAAAATAACATGTAATACAAGTGATTGCAATGAGAACCCAAGGTGGAGGAGAATGGGGTATCCAAGAGTTCTTGGTCATCTTTTATGGACAAGTTTGAGAGACAGCCACTTGGGAGCATGGTGAAACATTATGGTGTAATGAAGAGATCATGGTGGAGTTCCTTAAAGAAAGGAACCCTTCTAGACCCAAGTAATTGGTTCATGGTTGACCTCCTAGTGTAAAGAAGGCTTGCATAGGCATTAAGGGAGTTGCCAATAGTTTAGTGGGGGAGGATGTAAGGGGTATGCACTTTGGGCCAACTAGGCTGGCTCATTTTACCTTGTTGGGGCACTAACTTGGTATTTTTCTTGTTGACATGAGTTGGATGGGTCTTCAAATTTGATTGGGTGCTAAGATGTGAGGTCTTCAATGGTGGGGCTCCCGTTCTTTCTAGCATCAAAAATTGGGTGTGCTTTAGTAGGGGCATGTAACTTTTGTTACCTTGGAGATTATTCTTTGGAGCTGACTTGGGCAGCCATTATGACTTCTTAATTAAAACAATGTGTAGACTTGTATTGATTGAGGATGTTAGATTGTGGTGACTGATCAGGAAAGTACTGTACATACTTCATAAATAGTGGGGTTCGAGGTAGCCGACATATTATGGCCGACATATGGCCGACATGTTATAACCCTAAAGTGGTTTAATACTTGTATAAAAAGGGCTTAGGGTTGGGTATTTTTGATGTGTGGTGATACGAAATTGGTTCTTGCGGCGGTATTGAGCTGTAAGGGATTACGGATTGTAATCAGGTTGTAATCACTGGATTGTAATAAGATCGGACTTGCTGTTTGGTGGACGTAGCCCAGGGATTGGGTGAACCACGTTAAATCTTGGTGCCTTGTGTTCATTTCTGTGTGTTCTATTATTTTTGTTATTGGTTATATTTGCATGTAGTTTTTATTTCTGTCCGTGGTTTATCCTAACAAGTGGTATCAGAGCCTAGTTGTTTCTCAGTTATCCTCTGCAGGAAAGTCTCACGGTTAAGTGGGAGTCTCACGGTTGAGTGGAAGCAATGGTAGATGATGGTAAGCTGAGGGTTGATAGGTTTAATGGGCAGAACTTCCAGTTATGGAAGATGCAAATGGAAGACTATTTATATCAGAAGGATTTGTGGAAGCCGTTGGAAGGAAAAGCCAAGAATCAGGGAACTATGTCAGAGGCTGAATGGGATCTTTTGGACAGAAAGGCACTTGGAAGCATTCGGTTATGCTTGGCACCATCGGTGGCATTTAATATTACAAAAGCAAAGACGACAGAAGATTTGATGAAAACC
The DNA here is from genome assembly GCA_028749045.1 of Cupressus sempervirens. Lineage (NCBI taxonomy): Eukaryota > Viridiplantae > Streptophyta > Pinopsida > Cupressales > Cupressaceae > Cupressus > Cupressus sempervirens. Next base: position 129,466,727 of record CM053783.1, read on the forward strand.
CTAGCGACACTGTATGAAAAGCCCTCCGCTTCAAATAAGGTATTTCTCATGAAGCGTTTATTTAATATGAAAATGGCAGAAGGTGGATCTGTTGCAGATAATTTAAATGACTTAAATACTATTACTAGTCAATTATCTTCTGTGGGTATCAATTTTGATGAAGAAATTAGGGCTCTCTTGATTTTGTGTTCTTTGCCTGAAAGCTGGAATGGCTTGGTAATGGCGGTGAGTAATTCTGTTCCTGGATCTAGTACCCTAAAATATGATGATGTGATCGGTGTTATTTTAAGTGAGGAAACTCGTAGAAAATCCTCAGGTGGATCTACATCAGGAAGTGCTTTAAATGCACAAAGCAGGGGCAGAACGACTGAAAGAGGAAGTAACTCTGGAAATCGTGGGAAATCAAGAGGAAAGTCAAAGGGGAGGAGGTCTCAATCGAGAGGACCAAATGATTGCTGGTACTGTGGGAAACCAGGGCACAAAAAGAAAGATTGCTGGACTCGAAAGAAAAATGAAGGAGATAAATTAGATGGAGACAAAGAGGCAAATGTGGTAAGTAGCAAATCCGAAGAGGATGCTTTGCTTCTGTCTTTAGAGAGTGTTGATGATTCATGGGTTTTAGATTCTGGTGCTTCTTTTCATGCTACACCTCATAGAGGTTATTTCATTGATTATGTCCAAGGGGATTTTGGGCTTGTTTATTTGGGGGATAATGAACCCTGTCAGATTGTTGGAAAGGGAAAAATTAAGATTAAGTTGCAGAATGGGAATCATTGGCTACTACATGAGGTAAGACATGTTCCAAAACTAAGTAGAAATTTAATTTCAGTAGGGCAACTCGGTGATGAGGGTTGTGTAGTTACTTTTAATGATAAAAATTGGAAGGTTTCAAAAGGTTCCCTTGTAGTAGCAAAAGGTGTGAAAGTAGGCACCTTATATCTTTGTACAGGTCATATTGTTCCTTCTACTTTGATTGTTTCAGAGAAAAATGAATATTCAAGAACAATTACTGCAGATGAGCAGGGAGAACAAATAGCTGCTGTGGATTCTGATACAGCGCTGTGGCACAATAGACTTGGGCACATGAGTGAGAAAGGTATGAAAGTACTTCATTCAAGGAAAGTTTTACCAGGTCTAAAATGTGTGAATATGGATTTCTATGAAAGTTGTGTGTATGGAAAACAAAAGAGAGTGAGTTTTGTAAAGACAGGGAAGGAAAACAAAAAAGAGAAATTAGAACTTGTGCATACAGATGTATGGGGACCGGCTCAGGTATCTTCCCTTGGTGGCTCTCATTATTATGTTACATTTATTGATGACGCAACTAGAAAAGTATGGGTTTATTTCCTTAAACAGAAATCTGATGTATTTCAAACTTTTAAGAAATGGAAATGCTTGGTTGAAAATGAGACTGGTAAGAAATTAAAATGTCTCAGATCTGATAATGGTGGTGAGTATTGCAGTCATGAATTTGAAGATTATTGCTCCACTAATGGTATTCATAGACAAAAAACTGTTCCAAGGACTCCACAGGAAAATGGAGTGGCTGAACGCATGAACAGGACTATAATGGAGCGTGCAAGGAGCATGAGGTTGCATGCTGGGTTGCCCTTACACATGTGGGCGGAGGCTGTCAATACTGCAGTATATTTGATTAATAGAGGTCCCTCTACTACTTTGGGCTGTGGTATTCCAGAGGAAGCATGGACTGGTAAGAAGGTGAGTTATTCTTTTCTCAAGACCTTCGGTTGTGAAGCTTTTTCTCATATAGACTCTGAAAATAGAACCAAGCTAGAAGCTAAATCAAAGAAATGTGTCTTTGTTGGATATGGCATTAATGAATTTGGTTATAGGCTTTGGGATTTTGAAAATCATAAAATTATAAGAAGCCGGGATGTCATATTCAATGAAAAAGTGTTGTACAAAGATCTGTTGCAGCAACATGAGAAGAAAGAAGATGATTATGTAGTGCTGGATGATACTCCAAAAGCTGATGTTCCAGCCATTCCTCATGATGTGCAACAACCGCAACAACAAATACCACATACACCAGTGAATGTTAGACGGTCAACAAGGCCAATTAGACCTCCACAAAGGTTTTCTCCCTCTTTGTATTCTATTTTACTTACTGATGCTGGTGAACCTGAAAGTTATGATGAAGCTGTGCAGGTGGATGCTAAGATTCAGTGGGAGTCTGCAATGAAAGATGAAATGGACTCTTTGCTGAAAAATAAGACATGGGATTTGTGCAAGTTGCCTGCAGGTAAAAAGGTTTTACAAAATTAATGGGTTTACAGGTTGAAAGAAGAGGAAGGAGGTAAGAAAAGATTTAAGGCCAGGTTAGTTGTAAAAGGATTTGCACAGAAAAAAGGAATTGATTTTGATGAAATATTTTCTCCTGTTGTTAAAATGACTTCTATTCGTACTGTTTTAAGTCTTGTGGCTACTGAAGATTTGCATTTAGAGCAGATGGATGTTAAAACAGCCTTTCTTCATGGTGATTTGGATGAAGAAATATATATGGCTCAGCCACAGGGTTTTGAGGTCAAAGGTAAGGAGAACTTAGTGTGCAAATTGAAGAAAAGTTTATATGGCCTGAAGCAAGCACCTCGGCAATGGTATCTAAAATTTGACAGTTTTATGCATGAGCATGGATATAATAGGTGTCATTCAGATTACTGTGTTTATTTTAAGAGGTTGGATGATGATAGTTACATTATTTTATGTTTATATGTTGATGATATGCTTATAGCTGGGTCTAACATGGATCATATTAAGGGGCTGAAACACCAATTAGCACATGCATTTGCTATGAAGGATTTGGGGGCAGCAAAACAAATCCTTGGTATGAAGATTTGCAGAGATAGGAAGAACAGAACGTTGACGCTATCTCAAGCTGATTATGTTGAGAAGGTGTTGCAACGTTTCTCTATGGAGAATGCTAAAGCTGTCAGCACACCTTTACCTGGTCATTTGAAATTGACTAAGGAGATGTGTCCCCAGACACAGGAAGAGGAGGATAAGATGTCCAAGGTACCCTATGCTTCAGCTGTAGGAAGTTTGATGTATGCTATGGTATGCACTAGGCCAGATATTGCACATGCAGTGGGAGTCGTTAGCAGGTATATGAGTCATCCAGGTTTTGAGCATTGGAATGCTGTCAAGTGGATTCTCAGATATTTGAGAGGAACATCCAATAAGTGTTTACACTTTGGGGGCTCTACTACTGATTTACAGGGCTATGTTGACTCAGATTTGGCTAGGGATATTGATACCAGGCGGAGTACTACAGGTTATGTCTTTACTGTTGGTGGGGCAGCCGTGAGCTGGGTTTCTAGGCTAAAGAAGATTAATGTTCTCTCCACTACAGAGGCAGAGTATGTTGCTGTTACAGAGGCCACCAAAGAGATGATATGGCTTCAGTTCTTCTTGGAAGAATTGGGACATCCTCAGCAGGATAATTTTTTGTTCACAGATAGTCAGAGTGCCATTCATCTTGCTAAGAATTCAGCTCTGCATTCTAAGACCAAACACATACAGTTGCGTTACCATTTCATTCGGTCAGTTTTGGAGGATGGACAGTTAAAGCTAGAGAAGATACATACCAATGAAAATCCAGCAGATATGTTGACAAAGGTTGTCACAAGGGAGAAGCTGAACTCCTCTTCAGCTTCAGTTGGTCTTTTAGACTAAATGTGAATAACAGAACAGCAGAGTCCAGGGTGGTTTGATCCAGTGGGAGCCCCATGCGGTAGTTGTATTGCTACAGGATCAGTCTCCAAGTGGGAGATTGTTGTTTAGTGTGGAGCCTGATCAGTCCCCAAGTGGGAGATTGTTAGATTGTGGTGACTGATCAGGAAAGTACTGTACATACTTCATAAATAGTGGGGTTCGGGGCATCGCCCCGAAATTATTTTTTTTGGAAGTAGCCGACATCGACATGGTAGCCGACATATTATGGCCGACATATGGCCGACATGTTATAACCCTAAAGCGGTTTAATACTTGTATAAAAAGGGCTTAGGGTTGGGTATTTTTGATGTGTGGTGATACGAAATTGGTTCTTGCGGCGGTATTGAGCTGTAAGGGATTACGAATTGTAATCAGGTTGTAATCACTGGATTGTAATAAGATTGGACTTGCTATTTGGTGGACGTAGCCGAGGGATTGGGTGAACCACGTTAAATCTTGGTGCCTTGTGTTCATTTCTGTGTGTTCTATTATTTTTGTTATTGGTTATATTTGCATGTAGTTTTTATTTTTGTCCGTGGTTTATCCTAACAGAGGAGGCGGGACATTTGGGTCCAACCATATTTGACAACTGATACTTTTGGAAGCATACCTGAGGTAGACTCTATTTAAAGGGGCCTTGATCAATCATTTGGAGATTTGGATTCTATTTCACATTCAAGTAGTGGAGTAGTTTGGTGATGAAACTTGGAGTAGAATGAGAAAATTGGATACTCCTGCTAGGCGAGTTTCAAAGCATACATTATAATCAACCCAATGACTCTTTTCTTTGTAATAAGATTTGTCAAGACTTCCTTCACAAGATTAATTCTTGGGGGTGATTTGTATTTTTAATGCAATATTCCATCCTTGTTCATGTAATATTGGCTTGCATATTATAAAGGATTATGGGTATTTAGCCCCACCATATCTTGGTGTATGTTATTGCATCTTTTAGTTTTGTCATTGTTCTATCATGCACCACATTCTTAAGCTTTTGCATACTTGGGAGCATCTAAACATATTGTTTGTACATTCCATATGGGTGCATAGGAGAGGTGTAGTCTAGGATACTATTTTGTAAGGTAATTGTTGTCACAAATGCTTGCATCCTTGTCCAAAGTTTTTACCTAAGGACAACCTTGTGAAATATGGAAACAACCTCCAAGCTGTGGGACTTGAACTATGAGGTTGAGTCTCCAGAGAAGGTTGGCTTCCTCTATTATCAGGATGCACTTAAACTACTCTTGAAGAAAAAAGGGAGAGGGAATACATGAAAGTAACTATCTAATCTATTCTAAGGAGGTGATGCACCAAAATAGGGTTTTCTAACTAATCTCTTCCCATACATGCTTAGTACAATTATCATGACAATCCAAAGATATATGGATTCATACTTGCTTTTATCTATTAGCTACATACATATCAAACAACCAAATGAGTGACACAAGGAAAAAGAGCTTCACTTCTTATCATTCATAGACCAAAAGAGATACAAAAATGTAGATTTTAGATATCCATAGTACATCGAAGAGAGACAGAAAAAGCTTGTATAGTACATCAATGGCTGAAGGGGTTAAGATGAGATGTCATATAATATAGAGGCAAAGGGGGTATTTACAATAGCATGCTAGGGCAATACTAGAGAAACAAAGAAGATCTGACCCTAAGAAAGAGTACAACATCTACTTTTATAGTGTAAGAATAACTCATATAGCTTCCACCCTAAGATAAAATTCAACCACTTATTCAAAAATTATAGGGAATAATTACTACAAAAACTAGAAAGATTTGATCACAGTGCAAATCTAGATGTGAGAAGATCACTTATTTGCTAAACAATCTCTAAGAGGACAAGAACAACGACCATTGACCTTCTAACTGAGTAGATGGATAAACAGGTGGCGATGAAGTGTTCTTTTTGCATTTATCAGGCGTGGGGAATGATAAAAGTGGTTGTAGGAGATTGAAAAGATCAGATCTATCACCAAAGAGTTGCTTCCTCTGTCAAAAACTTGACAAATTAGATGGAAATCATAGGTCAACTGTATTCAAATATTGCTTTGTACCTTTCCTGCTACCTGATTGGTTCAGAGTTCCTCTTTGTCCATCCTATGAGCATCAATTGTGGTCAAAACCCTTTATATCATTTTTTGTTCATAACCCTGACTTCTACGATCTTACAATTGCCAATACCTTGTAGCATCAAGCCCATCCTTCATTATCTTTACTATCCTTTGACATCAATAAGATCCTATGATCTCACAATAGAATGGCGGCCCTTAGCACCCTTGGCGTAAGGTCGCAGTACCATTATTCTCCCCTTGCAATTTCACAGGCATGGTTGATTTGACCTTTACAATCTTATGATCATAGTCTATCGTGATATTAGCAGTCATGGCAATAACCCTTGCGATCCTACGACCACAGTTTGACTATCTTTTGTTGTGACCTTGGGAGGCATCCTCTCTTGTGCTTGTGACCTTACGGCTCTAACATCATACGACCAACCTTCCCCTTCGTAGCATTGACAACCTGGGAAGTCAACCCTGCAATCCTATGATCGTTGACCCTTGTGGTGTCAAAACTTATCCTTGCGGAACCTACGATCTTACAATTGCTTACTATCGTAACATTGGGCAAGACCTTTCTTTGGCTTACAATCTCTTGACTATCTGCAATGTCACGATAACCAACCACTTGACCAACAAGAGCCTCATAGCATCTTATCACTGCTTGATTTGCCTGACGATCCTCTAATACATGAGCTATCATAAGATCGAGACCATACCATCTTGTTGCGGCTCTAGGATTTAAAATTTAATATGAAATTGAATCTTGCGACCGTTGGGTTGGTTTAAATATTTTTGAAATTAATCCTTGGCAGGAGGGCACTTTTGGCGAATAATAAAATTACTTGCAAATTCTACACAATATTGTGACAATATACATTTTTTTGGTTTTTTTAGTCTTAAGATTTTGATATTATCTTTGATTGATATATGCTAAAGACATAAATAATTTATACATATTGATCAAATAAGGTTCAAATTCCTATACACATAACTATTTGAAAATGTGTCCCTTTTGTAAGTTAGATTGGTCATACTAAAATATGATCTATTTGGGAATAATAATAAATATTCAATAAGTACAATATTCACTACCCTCAAAAATGTACATTTAGATTACCATTATTTGAACACTAACTTTATATTAATAGATTATGGTAAAACAAATCCTTTAAAATAAGGTAAACATGCTCATTGAGACAACCATTTATTTTGCTTCCATTTAAGAATGTTTCCATTTTGTACTAGATCTATTATATTTGATTTGCGACAACTCTATTTATAATTTTTTTTCATAAGTAGGAATTCCCTACTATGTATTAAATTCTCATTATCTAAATATTAAATTTATCCTAATGTACACAATCAAATCCTCCAACATGGTCCTCTTAAAAAAATCAAACACTCACATCCATAACATATGGTTTGGTTATTCACCCTTTGCTTTGTTGCCCACTCATCATCATTTCAATTACATGTACTTTTGGACATAAAGAAATTGCAATTCAAAAAATGTTATAGGTATTTCATAATTCCATTTCTCCATAAATTTATAGTGTTTTAAATTTGAAGATTCCTTGAATCTTTCAAACTTTTGTGATGTATAAATTTTGTAATTTTAAAGTCCCTTATAATATAGTTGAAATTTTTAAGTGATATTATTATTCAATGATGCTAAGGATCTAAGCATTCGATGCATATCGATCAAATAAGGTAGGTATGCCTTGTTACAACCTATGGTGGTTATTGCACAAAAAGATTGACTTGTCATTGCTGCATACAACCACTAGACTCATGGAATCCATAAGAAGTAGTTAAGCCATGTTGCAAACCCTGTGAAGGATGTTGGCTCACTAACAATAATCTCCCTCTCATTATTGCTCGTTGTGACCTGTGTGATTCCAATCATATGACCAAGCTCTAATACCACTTGTTACATGCTAGGGTTGTTCTTGCACTAAAAGATTGACATGTCAATGCTCGATACAAACACAACTTATAAAATCTACATGAGGTAGTCAAGCCACGTCACAAACCACATGAGGGATGCTGACCCATTACCAACATGCCCATTAGGTAACTCATCTATCTTTCTTCTAATTGAAAATGTGTCCTTTCTATACTAGATTTGAGATACTAAAATATGATAACTTTTATGTGAAAAATCATTGTCATTTTGTATGAATTTACTACTTGAAAATATATAAAACAAATATTAATAAATTGCAAAAAAGAAAAAATTCTTCAACATGGTCTTAATAAAAAAATCAAACAATTATGTCAACAACATATATTTACATGCATCTCGTTGCTTGCCCACCTATTGATCCATTACACCATTAATAAGTGTGAGTTCTAATTAAATTATCTAACTAATCAAGAACTAGTCTCTACCCTCTTATTGATAGAACCATTTTCAAAAGGGAAAATTCTAATCCAAGATAATTCCCTAATCTTTTAGTTCATTCTAAGATTTTGTGATTACCTTAAATTTGCTAATGCTAAAGATATAGATATTTATTACATATTGATCGAATACTTTGGAGATGTCTATCAGCATAACCATTTATTTTACTTCCATTAAAAATAATGTTGTAAAGAGTACAAATCCATTGCCTTAAAAATGTATTAAATTGTTAGTTTTTAAATATGATATTAATGTTAACATATTATGCAAAAACAAATCCTTCAACATGATCCAAATAAAAAATTCACATTCACAACATGTATTTATGCATATCCCTCACCTTTATTACCTACTCATCTATTGCATTGTTACAACGTGCAAGCATCCAACCAAGAATGACTTCAACTAACCAAGAGCTAAGCTCATAGTTGCTAACTAAACTCTTAGTTGCTATAATAAATTAACCCATTTCACAACGAAGTTGAAATGCAAATTATCTCAAAGAAAGCTATCAAATTGTGTATAAGATTGTTGTATCAACATTTTAGATACATTAAAATATCATGGTTCTTATGGAGGTGGATATGTCTTGATAGAGGTGGAGACACATTTTGTGACTTTGAAGGCTTGTTACTTGATGGGCTTAGTTGGCCTTTCAAGACTTGTAACTTTGGGTAGTGTGGTGTGAGGGACTTCTTTTGGCACCTACATTGTAAGTGGTCAAGTGTGGCCTATATCATTCCTAATGCATCTTAGTCACTCTATTGACAGTGTGCATTTTCTTCATTACTTTTGTTGTTGTTTCCTTCATAGCCTTGTGGGGTGTATTGTTGAAAGCAACAACCTCCTAAAAATTAACTGCTTATTAATTCAAAAATATTTTAGCTCACTCTTAATGGTCTTGGAAGATTTAGAAAATCAAAAAAATCAACTTGGTTCTCTAAATCTTAATAATAGATTTCTTTAGCTCTCAAAATCTACGTAGACACTAATTTTTTTTAATACAGTGTAATAAAAAATAAAAATTTTGCTCACATTGTAATTAATAAATATCTCTTGATAATAAAATACATCAGACTGAACAAAAGCCAAGCTCCTCTCTCAACACAACACCTCTCTCCTCTTAATAAACGAACAATAGTCCAAGAAATGAATGCAGTTCAAGTTGAGAGGCACCCAAAGAGGCAAAAGAACAAACTTGACATTAACCAAAACTATTCAAATTCAATGTCAATTGGCTTTCCGCCTCCACATCCAGATCAATCCCCAAATCCTTAAAAAACGTTTCAACAACATTCTCCGCCAAACTGTCATTCAAATCAAGAAATTTTTCCTCCGTCCGCTCTTCGAACACAGCAACTTTCGGCTCCAAATCCTTCAGAAAAGCGCCGCTAATCTTGGTATTCCCGGCGGCTGCAGCCGCCGCAAGCTGCTGAATTTGGCGGGGAGAAAAAGGAGTTGCAGAGGAAGAAGGAAAAGAAGGAAGAGAGTAAAGAGAAGCCGCAAAATTAATGGCGGCGGAGGGGCCGCGCAGACACAAAGCGGCGGCGTCGAAAGCTCTCGCCGCCTGCTCAGGAGTTGCATACGATCCCAGCCAAACTCTCCCTCTGCTCTTCGGTATTCTAATTTCCGCTACCCATTTTCCCCACGATCTCCTCCTCACTCCTCTGTATCTTCTCTCTCCCTTTTCCCCCCTTCTTTTCTCTTCGCCCATCTTACTTACTTCCCCCAATATCTTACAGTTTCATGGATGGATTTGAGCTCTTCGACCGGAGATTTGTATCGATTTCAGAATTGGGTTTGCTGGAATGAGTGAAGGGAATACGATCCGATTAGAACGGGATGGGTAATGCGAGCTCCGTGATCTGAAATTGGTAGGAATTTCGTAGTGGGAAGGTGGGCAATTGGAGCTATGTGATCTGAGATTCATATGAATTTCAGAATTGGGCGTGTTGTGATGAGTAATGGAAAAATGATCTGATTGTAACGGGATGGGTACTTTGAGATCTGTGACCTCAGATTCATATGAATTTCATGGATGGATTTGAGGTCCGTGAGCGGAGATTTATATGAATTGGAGAGTGGGTGTGTAATTGGAATGCGATCTGATGTGCCTCGGGTTTGCCAGTTGCCAGGGCAATTATTTATGATAAATTGGCGTTTGAGATTTGTTTCTATCCGTGCAAATTGTGAGCGTGAAAGGAATGGGTTTTGGGCGGATTCAGATGGAAGTGTCGGTATTCCGGCAATTTGCAACAAATCTGATCTTTTCGTTCGCTTTGGTTTTTTGTTTTCCTCGCTACTTTTTCCCACTCGCGTTTTGTCTTGTCGAGTCAGGGGACAGTGTATTCTTGAGACAAAATGTAACAGTCATTTTTTGTTTTTTTTCCAAATGATTTTTTTCTAATTTTTTTTTGTTGTTTTCAACTACGAAGTATGCAGATCATGAAGATCAAATGTTGAAATTTCCGGAAAAATCTATGATGTTTTTGATTTTTTGAAAATTGGTCAATTGTACAGTTTGAGAATAGTCGCGTTCGTCAAGTCGATACTTCTTTGAGTCTCTCTCTCTATAGATTACGAGAAGGGATTAAATTTAATGATGTTGTGTATGTTTATGGAAATCTCTTTTTTATCCTTTTCTATATTTTAACTTAATATAGGCTCAGTACAACAATTATAGTTCATATAAGAAGAAAGTCTTTGTACAACCTCAACCCACTCTCATCAAGTCTTAAGAAAATAAGGTATGCTTAGTCTAAGAAAGTTGAAACTTATATCTATTTGAGAAGAATTGAAAGCCAAAGTGTGAGCATGATTTGGTCAATTGTTCAGTCTGGCACAACCTTTTATAATAAGACAATTGATAAGTGTTTCTTATTGAGAAAAAATAAAGTTATTAAAGATTTTCAATTTAGTTACTTAAGCATACTTAATAAGGGTGATGGTATGTTTTTAAAATTATGTTTGTATGTACCAAGAAGAAGTCATAAAGAACTAGCCTTGTGACCTAGGTCTAGTTTTGAGAGAGTGAGAAATCATGTCATTGCCTTATTTATATGGCCATCTATGATAAGTAAACAATATTGTTGGGATAATTTCCTTAGTAATTTTGCTAAAATGCTTAGTTCTTTGTCCTTTTGTTTTGTTTGAAGAGATAGCAACTTAGACTTTTTTGTTTGTATTGCATTGGTAAATGAATTTGGGCTTTGATATAAAGTTATATAGAAACACGATGTTAAGAATTGCATTTATATGTGTATGTGTATAGTATCTAGTAAGAATGTTATTGAAAAGGAAGTTGCAAGATTCAATTGTACGAATCAACAAAAATATTTTATCTTAATTAATAGAATTCATTTGGGGGGCATGATGATATATTGTTTGATCATGGAATCTAAGTTCAAATATCTCATATGTGTACCTAACCTAGGTTTATGTACCTAACCTAGGTTTGCCACATTAACAATTTTGTCCTATTAATTTCACCCACTTCTAATAACTTAGTCAAACTGTTGAACTTAAAAAGGACAAGATTCTAGAAAACATCTTTTAATTTAAATGCATGCTTAGTAGCCAAACTTTAATCTAATAAAAAAAAATCAAGATTTCAACATCTTTACAATCAAACAACATCAAAATCTATATGTACTATGTGCATTTCAACTTCATTTCTTAAAAGGTAAGCCGATTACAAGTAAATCTAATAAAAGATTTGATTTAAATATTAGCAATAACTTCTAGTTTATAAGTGAACTTCCAGATCATAACCTATTTTCAAAATGGGTAAAAATAATATCAGTGTATTTGATTAATTTTTATAATTCTTTAAATCTTTTACCATATATATATATATATATATATATATATATATTTTGGATTTTTTGGTTAAAGTTGCTCAATGGTCATAATGGCCTTAATGATATTAGGGATTTTATGTTCCAATTTTATATTTCAAACTCTTTCCATTATAGCAAGTTGACTGGCTTGATGAATATTGATAAATGCATCTTTTATTGGTTCTTAAATCATCCCATAGACATCTTTTTGTATGATAAATATGTATAACCAATATGCAGTTTTACTTAGATTGGTGATACTTTAGTTAATTTTGGACTTATGAATTAATGTTGATATTCAAGTGATATAATGTATGTTGAAAAGAGATTGTTTTAAAGTGAAGAACTTGTAATGGAATAATCATTATTTTTTCAATGATGTCAAACCTATTACCTACTGGTGAGACAATTTCTTTTTGGTCTGAAAGCTATCATTTAGTTGATTCATGAAGAGGATCTAAAAAGAGGAGATAATAGAAGCACCTAGAGAAAGTTTGAGTTATTTGGTAGATAAAAGAATCACTAAGACCAAGTAAGAAATTGATATTGTTGGTCTGGTTTTCACTTAAAATTTATCCTAATGCATCTCTAAGTGAATGTTCTAGTTCCTTTTGTGAAAATTAGGGTTTTGTGTTTTTTATTTGCTACCCCTAGAAGAACACTAATTTTTGTTTCACTAAGTGTTGCCCTAGAAAGCCTTTGGATTATGTTTACATAGCACACCCTTTCAAAAAAAGGAATGCATGGGAAAAATCTTTTAAATTCCCTTTTATTTCTTCTCAGGTACCTTTTAAAAGGTTGTTTGCATTATCTAACATTATCCCAAGTCCCTGAAATAATTTTAACCCAAGATTTTATCTTAATATTTTGTGGGTTTATGTTTTTTTTTGAAAAATCAATTTAAGTAATGATAACCCTTAATCTTCCTTAAGATCAAGGGTTGTCACTTTGTCATCAAGGGAAGTTACAAGGTATTTACTTCTGGCGACATAGTGACAAGGCAATACTTATCCGTGGGACCCAATTAAAAGGAGGAAGATTTCAATAATAAGGTCCACATTGTTAGATCTTCTCATGATCGATGGTGGTTGTATTGTCGCCAAAGGAAACTGCATGGGTTTTATCCTTGGCAACATAGTGACAGCCCGCCACATGGATATGTGGCGAGACCAACCCTTCAGGAAGGCACCACGAGTTCCATGTCATTAAAGGATTGTCCGGATGTTAGATTTCCAGCTACCACAAGGGATTTACTTGCACGGAAGTGAGATGTTGGTCCGCACCATCAAATCTTCTCATGATTGATGGTGGTTGCATTGTCACCAACGAAAGTTGCAAGATCTTTACCCTTGGTGACATAGCGACCTAAAGGATGTGTCATGGGCTCACATTGTGTATAATAAAATTATCATGTGCTCTACCATCTGATGCAAGGATAATAAATGGTCATCACTTTGTCACCAACGAAAGTTGCTCGACTTTTATCCTTGGTGACATAGCCAGAACATAATATGTGTTCGAAGACATAAATGGGTCCTGTGTAAGTTACCACCTAGGAAAGATAAGGCTCATGTGGAAGGATTCAATTGGATTGACTACCAACTATGAAGGTTGAAGTCGACTCATAAAATGTTTTATTCCTTAATCGTCAAATTTTTCAAAAATCGACGACCTATTTTCAAATTTGAAGGGTAATGCCACTCTATTTCTCTGTGTACATTTGTGAGAATCACAGCTCTTCATGCGAAATAAAACAAGGAATATAGTGTAGAAAGTTGAAGAATTTCTTCGTGCAAATTCATTTTTTTATTTTTTAGAGCTAGAGCCTATTGAAGAGCCTATTTTCCCACCTGGTTGAATTGTGAACACTTTCTATATCAACGATTCATTGTAGCATTTAGAGAAGAAACAAGAAAGCCAAGTAACTATGTCAGTCCGCATATAATTCAAAGAATTTAGGCTTCTCTTCATTATTATCCAATATGCCTCCAAAAAAGGGTTTCTTTGGGAAGGTAGAATATGCTAGTAGAAATATCCATGATGCTTTTCTAGAACTATTGAGTGAATCTACAAATGAATGAACCCAAAAAAAGAAAATAGTTCCTATAAACCCTAGACTCTGAATTGCAGATGGTTTGTTTGATAAGGGAAATTGGACTAAGGATGTCATAACTTCTAAAATGGGGCTCCAATTGTTTAAGAAATGGTTCTCAGAGAGGAAATTATTTGCTCCCCATAGGAATATTTAGAATTTTGATTTAGGTAAGTTAGTAGTTCTTGGGGTTTTCATGGATTCAGACCTTCTCATAGCTATAGCTAGAAATTTTGACCCAGTAACTAGGATGGTGAGGAGAATAGATAGGGAATGTTTAATGAAAATTACTATAGAAGAAATTCAGGAAGTTTTTGGAATGGACCTAACCATAGATTATCATGAGGTCATTGATTTTTCATGGATTGGAGAAAGAATACTTGTCTCTTAAAGGTCAGGTTAGGCAAGGGGCATTGAGAGGACACTTGACTGCAATTGGTAATTTGACCTTTGTTACAATATCAACTAAAGAGCCTTTCAAGAAGTAGTTTTTCAATTCTAGGGCCATAGATATCTACATGACTTTGTGCAAGGTCTTTGGTGAAGATGAACAACAGTTTATGCCAATAAAGTTAATGTATATGATGATAGAGATCTCTTCCTTTGGTGTGGATATTAATTTTAATTTTGCATCCTATCTAGCAGAAAAAATTCTCATAGGTCTAATTGGGATTGCAAAGGGAAAAGTTGAGAAAACCTTTAGCTATTATTATTTTTTGATGCATATGTTTTTGTACAAGGGAGTCACTTTCTTTGAAAAGGAAATGATGTTGAACAAAGAATATGAGGGAGAATCTCTACCAATTCAATCGTGGAGTGCAAATATGACTTGGGATGTAGAGGAGACCAGTTTTGTGAGATTTGATATATACTTTGCATCTAGGTTGAGGATCATGTTACTAAAGATTAATCATTAGATTCCTAAGGCATTGCTAAACTTCATTAGGCCTATGGATAACCCTATTGGTATGAAGGTTTTCCATAATTGGGCAGATATCATACCATACCCTATTTCAACAATACTTAGAGTATATGGACTCCAAGGAACTCCACATGTGCTTCCCTACCAGGTACCTATTAAGGTGGAAATAGCTGAGATGATATGGAAAATAGGTGGTTTGGAGGAAGCAAAATTGAATACTCAGTCTAGGGGCTCTATTTTCCCATCCGATACAATTGCTCATCAGTTCATAATCACAAAAGATGGTTGGTTATTTTTGTATAAATTCTTAGACCCATACAAAATGGCTATCTCTCATGATCATTTCAATGACAGTGAGGGATTTTTTAAATATTAAAAAAGAGGGCTAAGACTAGTGCTAAAAAACATCAACCCTACTTCCCTAAAGATGTTATAAGAAATGAATTCTCTCTCTATGAACAAGAGATCAAAAAGGAGAAATGGAGAGTTTATTCTAGGGTTTTAGGGTTTATCAATTTTTTTGATAAAGATTATAAGTCTTTAAAAGATGCAAAGACAGAAACAGATAAGTTGAATAAGTGTATGATCACCTTTCTAGAGATTATGAAGGCAATGAATGAAAAAAAGGCATTCTTTATCAATTCTTATCTTGACAAGGCCTGCGAAATAATGAAAAAATTATCTTTTACCCCTATAGTAGGATTAGGGCAATTCTTTATTCAGAGGAGATCTAGCCACAACATCATTAAAAACAAAGAGCATGCAATTGACAAGGATAAACAAATAGTTGGATCAACTAGTACTGTTTTGGAAGAGAGGCCTAAAGAGCCAAAGCCCAAGAGGAAAAATATAGAAGTAAAATAGGTATCCCAAACAGAAGAATACTCGCCCACTCAATCCCCATTGCATGTAGGAGATGAACAACTCACTAAGGAGCAAATGCATCAATTAGGATCCCAAGGGGGAGTCTTTATTACTGTTATAGAATTAGAAGAAGGAAATCCTCAAGAGCCTCCCATGCCTAGCCTTGAGCTAACTATTGCTGATTACAAAGGAGGGGAATTAGACCCTGCGGTAGAACAAATTAGTCATGAATTTCTTTCTAATAAATTTTTTGTTAAATCAAGAGCTTTTCATTAGTTTGCATGAAGGACAAATATTGAACAATTTGAAGAAAGGTGCAATAAGAGGAAGGCAAAACATCCTGAAATGGAAGAGACATCCATACAAGATCAAATAAAGGATGAGATGATGCAAGAGTTTAAAAGTTTGACCATTGAAGAAGGAAGAAGAATGATAAAATCATCTAGGGTTTTGCTTTTACCAAATTGGGACATTGTAGATGCCATGGTCTTTAACATTGTTACCAAGAAGTTAAGTGCAGATGAAAAGGTGAAAAAGGAGCTGAGAGGTGCTATGTTCAGTGAAGATCATGCTGCCCTAGTGATTTGGTCTATGAGAAGAGGATCTAGAGCCAGTTCATCTTAGCCTGATGATATTGACATGATAGGTAACTTGATTGTAAAAGGGGTTGAGGATACTCCAAATGGGGAGTCCTAGGGCTAAATGTTGGAATGACCAACCTCACCCTAGCCACAACCTTGAGGGAGAAAAAGGAAAATTTAGAATTACAAGAAAAATATGAATTTTTTTTGGGGGCTTACAATAAAGAAGTGCATAAAAGAATGGAACTTAAGAATAAGATGATAGGATGGTCTAGCAGACCTATAATTACTTATCCTCATCCTCTAGTTGAGCCTTTTAAATCAACTCCTCTTATATAAATACCAGACACCCCATAGAGACCTCAATATTATACATTAGAGGATTTTCAAGAAAAAAAGAGCAAACTTTGGGCATTGCATGTGGAACTAGATATCCAGTATGAAGATAATTTGAGAAAAGCAATCATGTATCTGGTAGATAAAATTGGTTGGCCTACATTTTATGAAAAATTGGCAAAAGTAATAAACATATGGAATGAGCTAAAGATAAATGAGGATGCTTTGAAGCCAATTGTACACAAATGGAATAACAAGGACAAGGATGTCACCCTTTTATGTTTCTCAGTCATCAGTATGTCTTGTGAACAACTAAAAAAGGCTTTTGACTTGACTAATGATCTCTTCGAGTTTGATAATAAAAAAATTGCATTACAGAGAAGAATCATAAACTATCTTGCAAAATATAGGAGTAGAAACTTTGACTCTTCCCCCATGCATTGAATAAGAAGGATAAATTAAAAGATAAAGAGGAGTGGGCCAAGGAATTGGATGCCTTAGGATGAATAGGGTCATAAATGAAAAGGGACATGCATGGTGGGAAAATACAACTGAAGAAGTTGTTAAAGTTCAAGTTTTGTATGATTCTTTAAGATAAAAGTTTAATGAAATAGATAAACTAGGAGAATATGTTTTGAAGAAACAACATGAGATATTGAGTTTTGATTGGCCAGATAACACACTCTTTGACAAGTGGATGAAAGATTTTGTACATGCAGAGCAATTAGAACTTGGTGAAACTGATGAAGATGAAATGGAACAAGATGAGTTGTAAACAACTGATGCCTTGGTTAAAGAAAAAGAAGACAAAGATAAGAAACCAAATGTACTGACAAGCATGAAGGCCCAAACTGATGACTTGGAAGCAATAGAATCAACTTTGACTGTTGGTTTTTTAGTACAAAATGACATGGATGGAAAACCCCAAGTTCAACTCAATTTTCAAATATCAGAACAGGGCCCATCACAAGTAAGTCCAATGGCCACATGGTTTGAGGAATGACAATTATGACAAAGCTAATCACAAACTCCTCAAAAAAGAAATGTAGTAGAAGTGGTCCCCATAAAAGGAATATTCATGATACACATCATTCTGTTACAATTTTTTTTGTCTTTGATGACAGTAACTTTTGTACATATCTTTCTATCTTAAGGACAACTATCAGTACTCTCTAGGCCTGAAGCTTGTTGCATCTCATGTTATATAAATGAGATTCCAACGCTAGAGAAGAGGTTTAAACTATTGTGTATTTTTTAATTTTTGCTAGTTTTATTCGGTCCAGTTTCCTTGATGCAAATTTTATGATGTATATCCTTCTCACTGCTTGGAAATCCTCTCATACTTATGCACATCCTTCTTACTTCTTGGAAATCCTCTCATACCAATGGATGAGGCACTGATCAATTATTTCAGTTTGCATATGAAGAGATCATGGATAAACATCAAGAAAAATCTTAAAATCAAAATCAATTTTACTTCAAATGTATGAAGAGTATCATAGCTAGTCAATACTTATTTGCATTTAATCTCTATGTTTTAGTTAGCTACTATTATCCAAAATTACATGTAAATTTGAGAAGAATTATGACCAAACATCTGCTATAGGGGATGCATATTATGGTAGGATGTCATTGAATGAATGAAGTGTGAAGATAATATCAAGTTTTGAATCTTTTATCCCTTAGGTGCACCTGCCTTGGTTTTGCAGAGCCTAAAGAGTAAAAAATCTTTATGAATTTGTTTAAGTTGGTTCCAGATTTGAGGACTTCTTAATTGAGCATAGGAAATAGCTAATCCTTAGACTAAATGGATCTTCACTACCTTGGTATTAGGTATTTTGCTACTTGGTAGTTTAAAACACCAACAAATACTATAGTGTATTGTTTATCTACTTAAAGTCTAAAATGAAAGATTACTCAAGTTAAGACTGGAAGAAGATCAAGGAAAGTGTCTACCAAGCCTTGTCAAGCAATCAGTGCAAGCCAAGTAGACTTCAATAGAAGCTAAGTGAAAATCAATAGGTGCCAAAAAAATAACACAAAAATTGCAAGCTGAGTGAATGTTAGTATATGCTGAGTAAAGTTTAGTTGGTGTTGAGCATCATAAAACTTTAGTGTTTTTCGAGTGAACTAGTGTTGGCCAAGTGACAAAACAATATAGATGTTGAGTGAAAACAAATAGTGTTAAATCAAAGATTTGATGAATCTAAGCTGACTAATTTGATTTCTTGAATTATGTGAAGCATGTGGAAGACAACTATGATGAACTAGTGGCATAGAATTCAAGATAAACCATTTCGAGGTGAATTGTATAGGAAGATTCTAGAGGAACAAAATGAAAAAGTGGGTAGATTCATTAAATCCTACCTAACCCTAAAATGGATGATTTTGGTTAAGCAAAAAAGATCTAAATTCTCTATTTATAGAGATAGCTAATCAGAAACAAAGGTTGTCATGTGTGAGAACCTAAGGAAGACAAGGAGTATAGGGTATTGCTTCATCTTGTGGTCAAACATAAGAGATTGGACTTGGCATAAAAAGAAAGAATGCTTAAGGGGATGAATGCTTGAAGGGTGAAAAAGCTATTAGTGCTAAAGAGTATGAATGCCAAGCATAATGGAGGACTAAAACAAAGATCTATAATCTATAAGTGAGTTGTAAGTTTTTATCAAATCAAGTCCTACTATTACATTCTAATAATTGTACCAGTGTAGATAAAATCCTTTGGATCATGGTTGACCTAACAGTCATTTGTAAATCCATTAACCAAGTGACATTCTAATAGAATGATCTAAAGTCCTCTAATAAGGGTCACTCCTAACAGGGTGATTCAAATCCTTTAACTAGGTCAAATTTAATAGTGTGTATTGTAACCTTTAATAGGGTTGGCCTTTCACAAACCATCACTTTAGAAGCGTGATAATTAGTAGCATGTTACTAGTGGTTTTTCCCAAATTGGGTTTCCACATAAAATCCTTGTGTCAAATTGTGTGAATATTCTTATGGTATTTCATGTTTACATTTCTGCAAAGTTATTTTGACCTAGGACAGTAACCTACAAAGTTAAAGTATGGTATGATCTAATGGATGAATGCATGTTAAGGTTTTATGGAAATAAATTTGATTAGTACTAAAAAGTTTTATTTATACATCTAGACCTTAGATAACTTATGCACCCCCTCTCAATTATTCTAAAGAATTCCAACAATTGATATGAAAGCCATAGTGCTTGAGAAGAAATATTTTGAAGGTACTAAGAGGTAAAGATCAAGATGTATAAAAAGGAGGTGTCCAAACTGAATAAGGAAAACTTTCCTACATGGATAATTTTAATGAAGCTACACCTAGGAGGTCTTGGAGACTATGCACAATCTATCATCACCACTGAGCATGTTGATCCTGGTGGAGCCCTAACTGCTAATGATCTAAAGAAGAAGAAAGAACACAATAAGACAATGTTGGAGATTGCCTCTACCCTAAGTTACTCAGAGTTTGATGACATCAAGGATTGTGACACTACAAAGAAGATGTGGGATGCTATACAAATAATTTATGGAGGAAATATAAATGTTTTGAGAGACAAATTTGAAAGTCTAAGAGAAAAGTTCAATGACATGAGAATGTAAGGAGGTGAGAATAGTGTTCAATATTGCACTAGAATAAAAGATGTTGTGAATGCTATTAGAGGAGCTAATGGTATCATTGATGATGAGACTGTAATTAGCAAAGTACTGAGAACACTATTGCCTATCTATGCTATTAGATTTTCTTCCATATAAGAACTAAGGTGTATACTTGGTAGCAATATATCCCTTGAAGTATTGATGGGTAGGCTCACTATCTTTGAACTCTCTAATATTGATAATTTCAAAACTTAAAATGTTGAATCTTCTTTCCAAGCTAAAATGTCATTAAAGGAACTTAAAGAGAAAAATAAAAAGGTCAAATATGTTTCTAATGATAGTAATATAGATGAGGAGGATGTAGAATAGCTGGAAGCATTGCTAGCAAGGAGATTTCATAGAGGCAAAGGAAATTTAAAAGGTAAGCTACCTATCATGTGCTTTAATTGTAGTGAGGTTGGTCATATTGCTGCTAGATGTCTAGAGAAGAAGAAAAATAGAAGTGGAGATAAATACAAAAGTAAAAAGAGAAGAGGACAACAAAGATTATAAAGATAAAGGAAAGAAGTCTTGATACATTGCTAAAGAGGAAACAAAAGATGGATCTAATGACCATGATGATGAAGTGGTGTATGTTGCAATGAAGCATGATTTTGATGAGGATGAGGTAACTACACTAGTATCTTATGTGAAAAAGAGTGACAGATGGATCATTGATAGTGTGTGTTCACATCACATGACTGGAGATAAAAGTAAGTTCATTACCCTTGATTATTTCAATGGAAATTGTATAAGATTTGGTAATGATGCACCCTATCTGATAAAAGGTAAAGGATCAATCAAACTGATAGAAAAGATCATGTATGACAATGCTTATTATGTAGAAGGACTTAACTATAACTTGTTGAGTGTGTCACAACTAAATAGTTTAGGTTGTAAAGTTGAGTTTCAGAACAAGAAAGAAAGGATCTATGACACCAATGGGAAACTAATTTGTAATGTCCCATTTTGGACATTTCCTTACTTATTCCGTATTTGATAAGTTTTTAATAATGATATGAATATGATATCCCTTTAGCTTATCATTTACTCTCTTATATTTGTTATTACAAGTGAAAGGTCATATATGGTTGCAACCCTTCAATAATTAACTAGTTGTTATGGTTAGGGTTTAATAAGGATTATTAACATATATTTAATAATATACATTAACATATATTATATATATGTATAACTTTTATTAATTATTCAAACTTGCATATTCGTAGTGTATCCTTGGGCTTATGGATAATATAAGCCATCTATGCAACATAATAATGTTATCACCAATATTACCATCCTTTATTTTATATATATATATATATATATATATATATATATATATATATATATATATATATATATATATATATATATATATATATATATATATATATATATATATATATATCATATTGTATTTATATCAAATCCTGTATCCTTATTATATTGATTAATTAATCAATTTATCATTATTAGTTATTAACATTACATAAATGAAATATATTATAATCTTTTATTATTATAATATTTATTTATATATATGTAATACAATTACTATTGGTTAGATATATATTGCATAATTCATTTATTCATTAACGTATATTATTAATAATATTTATATTTACTATTATTATGAATAATAACTAATATTTATTCATATAGTGTATCAATATTATTTCTTTTGTGAACAATTGATAATAGCATATGAACTATTATTATATTTTATCCAATTATAGGATTCCCTCTTAAAGTATGATATAAGAATAGGGTAATATGGATGTATTAAGATACGTATATACAATGGCATGATATTAATACATTTAATATAATTTCGTAATATTGAAGAATCATTCTAATCAATGAAATGTCGATTTATTTTGATTTCAAATATCAACTCATTCAATACTAGAATGGAGGTCGATGAATAATCTACTAATGATGTGATAGATTCACAATCATTCTTGCATTAATATTAACTGATTATATTAACTATATTATTAGATCATAATATAGTACATTGTTATATTAAATTAGTTAATCAATTCATTACCCATGTGATAATAGTTTAGATATACTATCATTAATAGATTTATAATGTAATTATAACATATAACATATATATATTATATTAATAATATCATTATTCATAATACTATTACGTAGTATATTTCTTTGTATATTATTTATAATAATATGTAATTCTCAATTATATTATAATATTATCCAATGTAGGTGCGTTATAAAATTATTATTAGTGTTTGATATCATTTATAATCAAACTACTTATTTGTTATTTAATACAATATTTTACATCAAAATTATGCTATAATATTATATATTGTTTACATTGTCTAATATATCACTATTATAATGGATTATAATATGATTATTCTTAGTTATTATCATTGTATAATATGTTAATCGAATATTCATATATCCTTAAATTTGGGCTCATGACAAGTCCGCCCCTCTCGAATTTGCTTGTCCTCAAGAAAAAATCGTTCTCATATTTGTTCACCTTATATAACAAAATTGACTACTAGATCCTATTCAAATTTTTACTTATAAGATTACTTCATTCTATTCTATAAAGAGCCACACATGTAGTATGTATTTGAATGCAAAGTATACATATGAATGTATGAAGACACAAAGAAAACACAAAGCATACACATTGATGCATGAAGACACGAAGTAGACACGATGTAGACACATCATACATAACCTTGATTAGATCCTAAAATTAATAATGCACAATGATTATACTTCTTCGTTAGGCTTATTACCCTGCAACCACAAAATAAGCAGCAGTACATGCATATATATAAACTTCAAAGAAATTTGAATGATAATAAGTTAATCCAAGTCAATTCCATACTAAGCCCAAGAGAGGAACTTTGGCCCCCTTGGCCCCAGTGGCAGGTGTTAGGCATCCACACGAGGTGGTCTACTTAGTGGATTGCTTGTTTGGCTAGAAAGATTCTTGTGAAAAGGAACCATTACTATCTTTCCCTTAACTAGCACTACAATAGGGTGTTTTCTCCTGATTGCAGACTCCATAGGAAAGTGGTAGGGTTCCCTTTTCTTATTTACATAATCCTTTGGAAGGAATCCCTTTCCTTATTACAATCATCATAAGATGGTAGATTTACGGTGCAGAGGGCGCGTGAAACAAGCTCCAAGCATATACCAACTCCTTATCTTAGGATATCATAATGTGGATGAGAAGATGAGAATTAAATTAAATTTACTTAGTTCATTTGAAAGATTTCTTCTTATAGTACACAAACAACTTTCTCTCTCCTTGTTACGATCATCTTGATGGTAGAATGACGGTGCAGAGGGCGCATGAAACAAGCTCCAAGCATATCCGACAAGTGCTCGAAATTACTCCACCTTTCCCCCCACCAACTCCCTATCTAAGATTACATAATTTGGATGAGAGATAGACTCTTTGTACTATAATTGAAGTGTATTCTAATTACTATGTTTTCCTTAAATCAACATTTATTTATATTTCATTTTTTTTTCCTTTTTCATATATATATATATATATATTCCATTTATATTTCATTTTCATATATTCTTTTTATTTTGTAACTAGAATCATTGATAGATTATTCAATATTCTTCACAATAACAAATGTGTCAGTAATAAGAAAAGACATTATCAATTATTTCATAGCAATATATGCACAAAATATATATCTTACCTCATTACCCTTATGTGTTGAAGTGGTGATTATAGGATATTTATCCATTATTTACTCTTAACTACCTTAAGGATCCTTATAGATTCAACCACCTTTGCTAAATAGTTCTCCACTTCTATGTTAATTAAGCACTCTAGGAGAATAGGTCAATCGTGGAGATGTACCGAAATACTTTTGCACTAATGATTTTCCTTTGTGTATTTCCCTTTCTTTACGAGCTTGCCTCTAATGAATTTTTAGGCTCCTTTACCTTGGAAGTGTCAAACTTCCTCTGGATCTGATATTAATATCCCCTTTCCTACAAGACTTACTTGAAAGAAGAGGTCAAAGCAAGTGCTCATAGAGAAAAACAAGAAATAAGAGAAAGATTTATATCATACTCAAGAATAAATAATTTTGCACAATAAATAATTCCAATATATATAATAATCTAATTGAAATATATACCTTAATACATATCTTTCCAACATTTTACTTCCTTGTCAAATAACCAAATATGATTATGAAATTCTATCTGCTAATTTTAGTGATTGCCAACACAATACGAGTGGTCATTGAGAGTTTGATGCACATTTTGCATTTTGGGAAAATATCAATATTGTCAAATGCTTCTTTACTAAGGGGTAACGTAATTGTAGTACCATTGCTAGATTGGTAGATGGACTTATCCATAGTATTTGTTATTATATTGGAATTCTTGTGAGAGATAATCATATTAGCAATTATGTGAACTCACAATCATATTTCATAATAATATTAATATTTGAGATTAGGTATTCTCCCTCTTGAGAGGCAATATTAGTTTGCATGAATTATGAACAAAGTATCATTTAAATATTAACTATCTATATATCTAATATTTGAAATTTCAAATATCACATATATTTTACCTCATAATATTGATTTCAATATATAAATAAATAAGGGGAGTAAGTGATACCTTATATGTTGTCTCATAATTTGAAAATTACCTTATTTGGGATTCAGCCCCACCTTCAATGTTTGTCTCAACGGCTTCAATTTTGTAATGAACCATTATACTACTATCCCAAGTTTTTGGATAAAGCTGCACTAAAACCTTTAGCAAGCTTTGAGGTTAAAGGACTTAATATTTCTATCTCCATTGTTCATGAGAGTCTTCCTCTTCTCAGATTGGCTGCAATTATGTTGATTGAGCCAATAAGATACATCTAATTTTGAGTCTTGAGAATGTTAGCTTTCACTCTTACCCGTGTTATAACACAAGGATGGGCACAATTCATTCCAAGAGCACAAATAAAGATAAAATTTGAAAGAGATGGGATCTGGTCTTATCAAGGATCAAGGCTAAAAATATTTTCGTCAATGCGGTGTTGATCACAACTGTACCATTTGCTGCAGCCTTCACTTTGTCAGGAGGGCTTGATTCAGGATAGAAACCAAAAGCAGTATTCATTGACGCCCTTCTCTTCAAACTGTTTTTGATATCTGACATGTTATCATTTTGTACTTCCATTGCATCAACTATCATTGTTCAGTATAAAGGCTCCGATAAATGTGAAGAAGAATTCCTGGTTCAATGCAGTGTGATGTTATTATGGACAACACTGGTATCGCTAGTTGTGGCATTTGCAGCAGCTGTACACCTCGTCATCTCACCATCTCCATTGTTGGTGGGGTTGTATGGACTATGGTGTGCCTTGCTCCATCTGCCATATTCATGGTGCTCGGTGGTTCCTGCGATGTTCATGGAGAAGAAAGTACATACGCTGGGTACTATTCTTACGTCAATTACAATGTGGAGTTGTTTCATATTATTCTTTCATTTTAGTGTGAGATGAATTTGCTTTTCCATGGAGAGGCATTTTCTACAGGCCACATCATGGTAGAGGATTTCATATGAATCGAACTCATACAAATTTAAATTTGAATGCTTATTAAGATTGTTGAAAATGCTTCCGTTGATGGACAACATTGAAGCATGCCCTCAAATTTATCTTGATTGAATCTAAACTCGTCCTTAACCTAGACAAGAAGCTTCTACACATTCATTTTTAGTGGTATCTCGCTTTTCATTGATAGTGTGTTGCTTCTTCTTTTTCTTAGACATGTTCTCTTTGTTAGCAGTGTAATTATCTTGAACTTGAGTGAGTAAGAGCTCTTCATTTTTAGTGGTCACATTTGGTGGTTGTTGCTTCTTCTTTTTGGACATTTTCTCCCTACTGGCAGTTGCACAAATGTTTGAGCACTATAAATCAGTTTGCGAGCTCTGTTGCCTGCAATTGTCTTGTTGAGAGCTATTGAATTCATTTGATCATGTTTTCTGTGCCACATCTCTGTGCTATCATCTTCTCTTATTGCTGCCTCCACATTAGAGTTTGCAGAGGAAGCAGTATAAACTGGTATTTCTTGTACTTTGTAAGCCTTAACTACACCCTACGGTAGTTATTTAGTCCATGTTCTATATCTTGATTATATAAATCGATACTTCTTTCCTTCAATGATATGCATGAAGCTAATTTTCCATGGAACTCAGAATACAAGAGACAAGAGATTGTAGAAGAGTACATTATTAGATTTTTCTACATCTTTTTTCTGATTAAACCTCTGGTTATGGCTATACCCAACAGGATGGCAAGATGGCAGGCTCTGATACCAATTGTAATGTCCCATTTTGGACATTTCCTTACTTATTCCATACTTGATAAGTTTTTAATAATGATATAAATATGATATCCCTTTAGCTTATCATTTACTCTCTTATATTTGTTATTACAAGTGAAAGGTCATATATGGTTGCAACCCTTCAATAATTAACTAGTTGTTATGGTTAGGGTTTAATAAGGATTATTAACATATATTTAATAATATACATTAACATATATTATATATATGTATAACTTTTATTAATTATTCAAACTTGCATATTCGTAGTGTATCCTTGGGCTTATGGATAATATAAGCCATCTATGTAACATAATAATGTTATCACCAATATTACCATCCTTTATTTTATATATATATATATATATATATATATATGTATATATATATATATATATATATATATATATATATATACATATATATATATATATATACATATATATATATATATATATATATATATATATATATATATATATCATATTGTATTTATATCAAATCCTGTATCCTTATTATATTGATTAATTAATCAATTTATCATTATTAGTTATTAACATTACATAAATGAAATATATTATAATATTTTATTATTATAATATTTATTTATATATATGTAATACAATTACTATTGGTTAGATATATATTGCATAATTCATTTATTCATTAACGTATATTATTAATACTATTTATATTTAATATTATTATGAATAATAACTAATATTTATTCATATAGTGTATCAATATTATTTCTTTTGTGAACAATTGATAATAGCATATGAACTATTATTATATTTTATCCAATTATAGGATTCCCTCTTAAAGTATGATATAAGAATAGGGTAATATGGATGTATTAAGATACGTATATACAATGGCATGATATTAATACATTTAATATAATTTCGTAATATTGAAGAATCATTCTAATCAATGAAATGTCAATTTTTTTTGATTTCAAATATCAACTCATTCAATACTAGAATGGAGGTCGATGAATAATCTACTAATGATGTGATAGATTCACAATCATTCTTGCATTAATATTAACTGATTATATTAACTATATTATTAGATCATAATATAGTACATTGTTATATTAAATTAGTTAATCAATTCATTACCCATGTGATAATAGTTTAGATATACTATCAGTTATAGATTTATAATGTAATTATAACATATAACATATATATATTATATTAATAATATCGTTATTCATAATACTATTACGTAGTATATTTCTTTGTATATTATTTATAATAATATGTAATTCTCAATTATATTATAATATTATCCAATGTAGGTGCGTTATAAAATTATTATTAGTGTTTGATATCATTTATAATCAAACTACTTATTTGTTATTTAATACAATATTTTACATCAAAATTATGCTATAATCTTATATATTGTTTACATTGTCTAATATATCACTATTATAATGGATTATAATATTATTATTCTTAGTTATTATCATTGTATAATATGTTAATCGAATATTCATATATCCTTAAATTTGGGCTCATGACATAATTGGAAAAGGTGATTAGACTAGAGGTAATCTATTTTATCTTGACACAAATGATGCTGTTTGTCTTGTTGTAGAATTTGCTGATGTGTGGCTATGGTACAAGAGGTTATGTCATGTTAAATTTGACAACTTAGTTAGTTTCAATAACATGAAAAGAGTCATAGGTTTTCCTAAACTGAAGAAACCTAACAATATGATTTGCAAACAATGTTAGTTAGGAAAGATGACAAAATCTAGTTTTAAAGTAAGACTCACACCTCTAAAGAGATTCTAGAATTAGTTCACATTGATTTGTGAGGACCAATTGATGTGCAAAGCTATAAAGGTGACAAGTACATTAACCTATTTGTTGATGATTATTCTAAGATGATGATAGTTATGTTTCTAGAACAAAAATTTGATACTTTCCAAATGTTTAAGTGATAATTAGCTAGAGTTGAAAAGGAGATAGACAAAAGCTTGAAATGTCTGAAATCTAACAGAGGTGAAGAATTTACATGAAATGAGTTTGTGATATTTTGTAATGATAGAGGAATCAAGAGACAAAATTTTGCACCTAGGACCCCTCCACAAAATGGGATTGATGAAAGGAGGAATAGATCTATAATGGACTACGCTAGAACACTCATGATGGAGAAGAATATTGCTTTGAAATACTAGAGAGAAGTTGTAAGTATAGCTATCTAAACCTTGAACCATGTATAAGTTAAGAAAGGTACTCTTTCAATACCTTTTGAACTATGGTATGGATTCTCACCCAATGTAAAATATTTTAAGGTATTTGGAAACAAGTGCTATATTCTTAAAGACAACAAGAATAGTAAATTAGATGCTAAAAGTGAAGAAGGTATATTTCTTGGCTATTCCACAAGAAGTAAAACTTATAAGTGTTTGAATGCTAACACTAACAAAGTTATGGAAAGTGCAAATGTGAAGTTTGATGAATATATAGAGGTACATGAAGCTAAACCTATAAAGGAAGCTAAAGAGTACAAATCCTTTATATACTTTTATGAAGGTATGTCTACCGATGAAGTTTTTGTAAACCAAGTTGTAAATCAACAACACGTATCAGTGATTTCCAAGTCATATATAATGAATATTGAGTTGCATTAAGGAGTCGAGTTATGGTCAAGAGCCAAGTTGTAGATAGAAGCTGAGGTACATTATGATTTTGAGATAAGTGTAAATGAAAGAAATGATGATCTACCTAATAGAGAAGTACATAGTGATTCCAAAGTTGATAGACCCATTGAAGAAAGAAGAACACAACCAAGATTGTCAAAGTATGTCAGAAGACATCACCTTGCTAATCAAATTATTGGAGAAAAAGAAGCTATACTAATAACAAGGTATAGGCTGAGAAGTGATACATGTTTTTTGAGCATGAATGAGCCTAAGATAGTTAAAAATGCCTTAGAGAAAGAAGACTAGAGTAAAGCCATGAAAGAAGAGATTGATTAGATTGAGAAGAACAAAATGTGGACTCTAGTACCTAGACTAGAGAACAAGAATGTGATTGGAGCCAAGTGGGTGAAGAGAAACAAGTTAGATGAGAATGGTAAAGTCATAAGGAATAAGGCAAGAGTAGTTTGCAAGGGGTATGCAAAAGAAGAAGGAATTGACTATGGAGAAAAAATTTCCTCAGTTGCAAGATTAGAAGGAGTAAGAACTCTCCTTGCTTACTCTTCATACAAAGGTTTTAAATTTTATTAGATGAATGTAAAGTCAACATTTCTGAATGGAATTCTAGAAGAAGAGGTTTATATGGAACAACTTAAAGGATTTGTTAATTTGTCTCTTTGCATGATACCAAATTCTTATATGGTATTAGAACCATAGGGGCATCATTACATAGCTATTAGAGAGATTTTTTTTTACAGGTCAAAGATTGGAGCTTGTTGGTGCAAATTAGATGTTGGCATCACATTCAGAAGTTAAAAATACCCCCAAATTGACCTTTGTTTCATCAAAATTGTACATTTGTGGTGAAATCTAGGGTCATTTGATATTTGGAGGTGCGATGATGATGATTCAAAAAAAATAATTATAGAGGTGATTTTCAAACAACGATATCTCCCTCATACGAACTCCTTATTTTGAGCAATCTTTTTTGTTTTGGGGTAGAATTTCATGATCTACACATTGGTGTAGGTTGTTTGTGATCTTTATTCTTGAATTTTTTGCAAATAGAAAATCATAATTTTTACAACTTTAGAGGCTTTTTTTAGGCTCATATGGGCACATATTTAGGTGTAATTTTTTTTGAAAGTGCATAATTTTTGTCTACTTTCCAAATTTGATACCAGCTTGGAGTAATTTTGAGTGGACATAATACTTTCAACATTTGGTCATTTTTGGCCTATTTTAGCACTTGTAATTAATTAGATCCTTGAGAGGTCTTGTGTCTTATCTTGTTGAATTATATATAGCTTCATATTTTCAATTGTAAATATCAAAAATTAGAGTTCCACTTTGGCCCAAAATTGGCAAGTGGCTATTATACCCACACTAAATATAAAGTGTGAAATCATCTTTTTTGGGTTGGAGATTCTTTGATTGAGTGAAAAGGGGGGTGTGTTTTTTGTTCTTTGATATTGTTCTCTTTATTTTGCATTATGGGTTCTTTTTCTAAATTAACACCACATAATTATTCTACTTAGAAAGAAAAGATAAAGGAACCATTAGTTGAAAAAGGTTTACTATGTTATGTAACTAGTGTTGCAAAGAAACTTGATGATGATGTTGATGAGTCTCATAAAGAAGATTTGGAGTCAAAACAAGGAATGGCCTTAAGAACCTTGCTAAAGAATATCTCAGATCTTGTCAAATATCGCATTAGAAACATGACCAATCCAATAGAAGTTTGGGATAAAATTGAAGCATTGTATGGGATAGTAGATGAAGATATGGCCTACACCATTGAGGACAATCTTCTCAAATTGGATCTTAGGAATTTCGACACCATCAAAGATTATCTTACCCAAGTAGACATGTATAGGGAATAACTTAAGGATTGCGGTGAACCCATCAAGGATGGAAAGTTGATCAAACATGTGATGACCCATCTTCCTCCTAAATATGCAACTTTTGTTTCAAGTTATAATACTCACAAGTCAACAATGGGAAATGCCTTCACTAAGCCTTCATTCGAGTCATTTTCATGAATGTTGTTCTTAGAACATGAAAAGTTAGTGAGTATGAGAATTCTCTAGTCTTCCAAGTTTAAAGCCTTGGTAGCTAATAAGGGGAATCAAGGGAATCAAGGTGGTAAAAATTCCAACAAGAAGCAAAAGGAATGGAAGGCTAAGCCACACGATGACACACAACAATCTTCTTCTACACATTAGTCTACCTCCACAGAACAATCTTCCTCACCACATGAAAACTCCAACAATAAGGGTAAATCATCCAAGAAGGAGTTGCTTACTTATGAATATTGCAAGAAGAATGGACATGAAGAACATTGTTGTTACAATAAGGAAATTGATGAACTCAAGAATCTTCTCAAGAAGAATCAAATTAGTCAAATTAGTCTACCTTCGAGAATGACTACTTCACCCTCTTCTTCACATTTATATTTTGATAAAGGAAAGGATCACATGGGAAAAGTTCAAGCCTTAGTAACTACTTCAAGTAAAGATTCAGGGAGATGGCTTCTAGATTCAGGGGCTTCTCATCATATGACATCTTCACAATCTATGCTTTCATTATTTGATCCTTGTCATACTCCACCTATCTTGATGGGATATCATAATTATATGGATGTTATTGGGAAAGGCACTATTAATAAAGGGGAGGGATACTTCAAAGATGTGTTGAGTGTACCTCACCTAAGTCATAATATTCTTTCCATGTATCATCTCACTCATGGAAATAGAAGAAGGACTGTGGAATTCACACTTGATTCAATTTTTATTAGAGACTTGGAGACTAGATAGATCATTGCTATAGGGGTGGTTGATCATGCATCTCGGCTATACTACTTCTCAAATTTTGGTCATGATGATGATAGTGATTTTTCAACAAATTTTGATCACAGTTCTAGTGATGATTCAAATTTTGAGGAGAACTTTGGCTACTTGAACTTGGGTGTTCTCACATGTGATCAAGTTCTTGAGCCATCCATTTCTTCTCCTCTTATTATTATTCCATCTACTATTGGTCCTGATGATGCTTGCATTCACATAGTCATGGATTCACATGATTTAGTGTAACAGGATATTTATTATCTTCCAAACTTAGTTCCATGGGATGACTACTTGATAGACATTTCTAGTTTGTTTGTGGAGTCCTACATTGTAGATTTGGGAGACACTATTAAGGAAATTCATCTTCTCTTTGGTGAAGATGATCCTTCTTCAGTTGTTGTGACGGAACACTTTGACCCTCATCTTCATTCTCTACTTGATCAGTCTTCCGAGGTTGATATGATGGTAGATCCTTTGATACAACACTTAGAGGAGGTCACTTTCTCTTTAGAGGAGACATTTGAGTCTTTGATACATGTTCTACATTCATCATTAGTTGATACTAATTTGTCTTTTTTATCATAGTGGCATAGTACACATGATTTGGAGGAGACATCTTTTAGTATTGACATGGGAACACTTAAGAAGGTTTCAAATATTTCATATATTTTGAGGTTTCTTCCTATAGATGGGAGAGGCTTCATTGATACACCTTTAGTTTTGTTTCTTCCTAAGGGGAAGAATGTTTTTCTACACTCATGGAGGAGTTTCTACATTGAGCCTAAATCATCTACTATTGGTGTACATTCAACATTGAGGGTGGGTTAATTGGTCAATCTTTTGCTTCTTCTTTCTTATGGGAGGGATCTTTTCCTCACATGAGGTCTTCTTCTCTCTCATTTTCTTTTATTGTACTTATCTGTCCTTCTTTTTTTTTTTGGGGGGGGGTGGGGGGTGGGGGCAGGGTTTCACATGTGGTTTTCTCTCTTTCTTCGCTTTATGAGAGATTTCATTGCATCTATCTTTTGTAATTGCATATTGTACATGGGTACCTAACATGGCCTAGTAGCTGGGACCCATCTTGCATGGTTATCTAGCTTTTGTGAGCTTAAATAAATTCTCCTAAGTTGCACTTAATGGGGGGTGTTGGTGTAAATAAGTATTTACTATTTACACTTTACTTCAATTTACTTAGGTTAATGCATTTTCATATTAGTCATCATGTAGACACCTAGGAGTTTGCATATTCATATGAGTTGTCATGTTGACACCATAGTAGTTTGCACTCCAATTGAGCACATGTTGTCTACTAAATCTCTTTATGAGATACACCTTTACATTCTTATCCTCTCATTGTTGCATGTACATTCATGAACAATGGAGGATAATCCACTCTTGGTGGACTTGTGCTTAGTTGGTATACTTATCTCTTTGCATGACTACTAGTCATCTTGATACCAAATTCGTGATACCAAATTCTTACATGGTATCAGAGCTATAGGAGAATTATTACATAGCCATTGGAGAAATGAGGCTGCCCTCCCTATTTATTCTTTTCCTTTACCCTTCTAGAAGGAAATAAAATAATTTAGTATAGCTTTGATATCATGTAAGAATTTGGTATAGCGTTGATACTATGTAAGAATTTGCCTAAGGAAAGAATGAAATGCCAAGATCTAGAAGCTCAATAGATAGAAAGAGACATGATAAGATCAAATGAGAATGGATCAATCAAATAGTTGGATGAATGCATCATAGAAGTTCCTTGTATATAAAGACAATTGATATGTCTAGAAGTCATACAAAAGATAAGCATAACAACTAAGCACATGTACACTAAGAGTGGATTATCCTCCATTGTGCATGGATGTACATGAAAAAATGAGAGGATAAGAATGTAAAGGTTTATCTCATAAAGAGATGTTATAGACAATATGTGCTCAATTAGAGTGCAAACTACTATGTTGTCAACATGAAAACTCATATGAATATGCAAACTCCTAAGTGTAAACATGATAGCTAATATGAATATGCATTAAACTAAGTAAACTTAAGTAAAGTGTAAATAGTAAATACTTATTTACACCAACAAATTCAAACAACAAGAATATGGTATGTAGACTACACAAAGATTTATATGGTTTAAAGAAATCCCCAAGAGAATGGTATGAAAGGCTTCACAATTATCTTGTGAAGATTGATTTTGAGAAGATTGATGATAACAACAGTCTGTACTTAAGATAAAAGGAGGTAAAGGTATTTTACTAGCTGAAAGTTTTGTTGATGATATCATAATTGTAGGTCAAAATGAATTATGTAAGGCATTTGAAAATGAAATGAAGAAAGAATTTGAGATGTCTATGTTTAGAGAGATCAAGTTCTTTTTTGGTTTGGAAGTGTATCAGATGATATATGTATATACATCACTCAGTCTAAGTATGTGAGGGAAATACTGAAAACATTTGGTTTAGAGGATTCAAAACTAGTTAGCACTCCAATGGTGACATGACAAAAACTTTCAAAGAATGAGGATTTTGCTAATGTGAATCAAACATTGTACAGGTCTATGATTGGCAAGTTCTAATATGTAGTATATAGAAGACCTAGCATTGCATTAGCTATTGGGATTGTTGCAAGATTTTCTACAAATCATAAGGAGAACCATTTGATGGCTAGTAAGAGAATTATGAGATATCTAAAAGGAACACAGGACTATGGTCTATACGACAAGAAAAATGACAAATTTAAGTTAATAACCTATACAAATGTTGATTGGGATTGGAAACATTGATGACAGAAAAGAGCACAATCAACATAGCATTTTTCTTAGGAAAGAGATTGGTCACCTAGACTACTAAGAAACAAAATTGTATATCTCAATCTAGTGCTGATGCTGAATATGTGGCTACTATAGTAAATTGTATAAATGTGATATGGATCAATCAGCTACTCAAAGGTATGGAGGAAACCATTGAACCTGTGGTACTTTATTGTGATAATACAAGTGATATAAACATATCAAAAAATGTTGTGATGCACACAAAGACTAAGAACATTGCAATCAAGTATCATTACTTGAGGAATTTGGTTCAAGACAAAGAAATGAGGATGAAATATGTGAATACAAAAGAACAAATAGCAAATATATTCACAAAATATTTACCTAGGATGTACATGAATATCTTAGAGGTAAATGAGGGGTGATACCCCTATCCCAAGCTACTTAAGAAGCATGAGTAGTGCCCTGCATCAACTAAGTTGAATGTTGTATCTTACAACTTGATGTGGTGGATCTTACTTTAGGAGCTACCTAAAGTAATGGAGGAGCTAAATTAGAAAACTCATAGTCACATGCAAGGTGACAATGGGAGAACCTAAATTGATTATATTTGCATACAAAGATGACAAGTCTTTGGCATTGTTGTCAAAGAGAAATATATTAGAAAGTGAGAGAGATAGAGAAAAAGAAAAAGAAACCTACAGAGGGAGATATAAGTGAGTTACATTTAAGGAGATTGATAAATCTTACATTTCTCTATATAGAGGAAGGACATATTATATAGAAGGAGAAATTTCAAAGATATATATATATATATATATATATATATTTCAGTATTATTGTTGGTATTGGTTTGCCATCAATGCCAAAGTGGGAGATTGTTGAAAAGCGATTGTTTTGAAGTGAAGAACTTGTAATAGAACAATAATTATTTTTTCAATGATGTCAAACTTGATACTTTCTAGTGAGACAATTAATTTTTGGTTTGAAAGCTATCATTTAGTTGATTGATGAAGAGGATTTGAAAAAAGGAGATAAAAAAAAGCACCTAGAGAAAGGTTGAGTTATTTGGTATATAAAAGAAGCATTAAGACCAAATAGGACATTGATACTATAGTAAATTTTTTATCTACTTAAAGTCTAAAATGAAAGATCACTCAAGTTAATACTGGAAAATGATCAACTAAGAAAAGTGTTTGCCAAGCCTTGTCGAGTAGTTAGTGCAAGCTGAGCAAAATTTAGTAGAAGCTGAGTGAAAATCAATAGGTGCCAAGAAAAGAAGAGAAATAGTGCAAGCCAAGTGAATGTTAGTATATGCCGTATAAAGTTTAGTTGGTGTCGAGCATTAGTAAACTTTAGTGTTTGTTGAGTGAACTAGTGTTGGCTAAGTGATAGAACAATATAGATGCCAAGTGTCAACAAACAATGTTAAATCAAAGATTTGATGAATCTAAGCCAACTAATTTGATTTCTTGAATAATGTAAAGTGTGTGGAAGATAACTATGATGAGTTGGTGGTAAAAAAATTCAAGGTAAACCATTTTGAGGTAAATTCAAGGAAGATTCTAGAGGAACAAAATGGAAAAGTGGGTAGATTCATTGAATCCTACCTAACCTTAAAATGGACAATTGTGGTTAAAAAAAAAAAGATCTAAATTCTCTATTTATAGAGATAGTTGGTTAGAAGCAAAGGTTTTCATGTGTGAGAACCTAAGGAAGGAAAGGAGTCTAGGGTATTACTTCATCTAGTGGCCAAACATAAGAGAATGTAGTTGGCATACAAAGAAAGAAGGATTAAGGGAATGAATGTTTGAAGGGTGAACAAGATATTAGAGCTAAAGAGTATGAATGCTAAGAAGAATGGAGGACTAAAACAAAGATCTATAATTTTAAAATTAGTTGTAAGTTTTTATTAGATCAAGTCCTACTATTAATTTCTAATAATTGTACCAGTGTGGACAGAATCCTTTGAATTAAGGTTGACCTAACAATCATTTGTAAATCCTTTAACCAGGTGACATTCTAATGGAATGGTCTAAAGTCCTATAAGAAGGCTCACTCCTAATAGGGTGATTGAAATCCTTTAACCAGGTCACATTTGATAGTGTGTATTGTAACCTTTAATAGGGTTGGTCTTTCACAAGGCATCACTTTAAAAGAGTGAGAATTAGTAGCATGTTACTGGTGGTTTTTCCTAAATTGGGTTTCATCATAAAATCCTTGTGTCAAATTGTGTGAATGTTCTTATGGTATTTCATGTTTACATTTCTGCAAAGTTATTTTGACTTAGGATAGTAACCTACAAAGTTAAAATATTGTATGATCTAATGGATGCATGTATGTTTAAGTTTTATGGATACGGATTTGATTAGTACTAACAAGTTTTATTTATACATTTGGACCTTGGATAACTAATTCACCCCCCTCTTAGTTATTCTAAAGAATTACAACAATGTATTTTCTTCTTAATATATTACTAATGAAATTGTGCAAATATATGTCATTATTATCTATATCTTATGCTTTATGTTGGTGTAAATAAGTATTTACTATTTAAACTTTACTTTATTTTACTTAGGTTAATGCATTTTTTGTATTAATTTTCATGTAGATAGCTAGGAGTTTGCATATTCATATGAGTTGTCATGTAGATAGCACAGTAGTTTGCACTCCAATTGAGCACATGTTGTCTACTACATCTCTTTATGAGATACATCTTTACATTCTTATCCTCTCATTTTTGCTCATACATTCATGCACAATGGAGGATAATCCACTCTTGGTGGACATGTGCTTAGTTGTTGCTTATCTCTTTGCATGACTAATAGTCATCTTGATTGCCTTTATATAATAGGCACTTCTATCATATATTCATCCAATTATCTAATTAATCCATTCTCATTTGATCATATCTTGTCTCGCTTGTGCTATCTCTTGAGCTTCTAGATCTTGAAATTTCATTCTTGCCTATACCGAATTCTTACACTTTATCATTTATGAGTGATAACATATTTGAGAACAATGAATCTTGAATATTGTGCCTGATCAAATTTTGGGAGTTCATTTAATAACTGTATAGTTGTAAAAACCAAAGTGGTCATCTTGACCAAATAGAGGATAACTACAAACTTTCTAGTTTACTTGTGAATCATCACAACACCTCGATGTGTTTTAACAAATGTTGGCATATCCCATCTGCTTGTCTCATACTTCTCATTTGTAATATCAAAACTTTTAGTTTTATTTCTTTTAAGTTGTTTTGGTCTTGATTATTTATATATGTAGATTTTAAATTTAAAATAAAGGATATTATTTATAAATATCCTATTACTTCTCCTATTTGGGAGTAGTGACGGTATTAGTGGTTCTCAAGTAGAAGGAATTATTTGGTTAGTTCAAGCTTTAGGAAATTAATTTTGTCTTTCTTTGTACCATCATAATCAAAACTTGTTGTTCTTTGGATTTTAATTTGAAGACTAGATAATATAAAGTTGTTGGTTAATTCGTATTTTTTTGTTCTATGGAATTTACATTTGGAAATGATTTCCAATGATTTACTTGATCACAAAAATATAGTTTTGATGGCTATTGTTCTTTAAATTAATGGTTCATAGATAAGCATTGTAGGAATAATTCATGTATTTGTAAATGGTAAATGGATTAAAGTAGGAATTATCATTGTTTGAACTATGTTTAAGGCAAGGTTAGTTGTCATTTCTTATATTAATAATTAAATCACAAATCATAAAAATGAGTTGTTTAGTTCAGTAATATAAGAAGTGAAAGTTTAGATTTATTTATTTTAATTTGCAAGAGATAGATTAATTCTTTTAAATGAAAAAGTAGTTCTTTGGAATCTTTCAATTTTGAATGTTATTTAGATAATTAATTTATGAAGAAAATTAGAATTAGAATATTTTACATTTATCTTAAAATTGCTGAAACTGAAGGGAAAGCATTCATAGTCTATTCTAGCTTCAAAATTTTGAGATCATTAAGATCATTAGATTAAGTTGTTTTAGGTAGAGTAAGGGAAATTTAGGAGAGTTTTGAATAGCTCCAAAAAATACCAGATTCTAAATAAGTCACTATTTTATAGTACAAAAATCCCTAAATCAGTAAGTCATGTCAGGGATCCTTATTGTAGATCACCTTGTACACACATTGGTTGACATCTGATGTAAACTAAATGATGCAATTTGAAAAATCAATGACATTGCACATCATGAATTTTATGAATTATTGCAATAAGATCTCAAGGCAACAAACCATGTTGGGTTGAGGTTGATTAGATCCATTTTGGTTTGTGATCATTGGAAGGTTGCCCTAGTCAATTTTGGAACTTGAGATACCAAGAGTTAAAATGTTGAAAGTAGGGGTGACCTTTAACACTTATGGTTTTATTAAAGATATTTTATGCAATGCTTCCTCAAGAGGACTATTTATATGTGTGCATATTGACTATCCACTAGCACATATACATGATTTTATTGATTTATAAAATCTCATAGATAAAATAATTTTAAAGATTTTAATAGATTTATTAAAAAGGGCTATCTTAGTATCTTTAATCAATTCTCTAATAGATTCTAGAAAAATTACAAACAAAAACAATCAAATAAATATAAATATCTCTCTAATATTTATGTTCTCTAATGAGTTTTGCCATGGTTTACAAGAAAACATCATTGTATATTCATTGAACTCCAAGAATATTATATCATTTAGAATACTTATTTCTAAGTGTTTTGATGGTGCAAGATTACTTCTAAAGTCTTGTTAGCATGTTTTTTAAAGTTTGTAATAAGATCTCAAGGAAACAAACCATGTTGGGTTGAGCTTGATTAGATCCATTTTGGTTTGCGATCCTTAGAAGGTGGCCTTAGTCAATATTGGAACTTGAGATACTAAGATTGGAAATGTTGAAAGTAGGGGTGACTTAGGGGTATAATTAACATTTATGAGTGGTTTGAATGTGATTTGAATCAATCAAGAGTAAAAATGAGTGCACAATATTTTAATATACAAAGTTTCTCAAAATGCACTTTGCAACTTTTGTAAAATTATTGTAAGAATGCAAGCTTTGGTCCAAAATTTAGTTATGATTAGGCATAACTGTTCCAAGGGCTATCTCAAAATATTTAAAAAATGTCTTGTATGGCATCTCAAAATAAGAAACTATAACTACAAATGTCCCTAGTGTTGAAATATTTAGAATATCCGGGGGAGGTGGGTGTGGGGGGTTGAGTCAGTTATCCAAGGTCCAGATGCACCAATTAAACAAACAAATACTTAAACAATTTCAAATCTTATGATATCATTGCTCAATCTCTACTATAAACTTTTAATAACATTAGCTAGTTGTCCACTATTCTAAATATACCATACTTACAAAATGTAAACATTAACCATTTAAATGCCATAATAAAATCCACACAATTTTTCCACTAGGATTTAACATGGAAACCCAATTTATGAAAAACCACCAGCAACATGTCACTAATTTTCACTCTCTTCTAAAGTGAGCTCTATAAGGAACCAACCTTGTTAAAGGTTACAAAACACACTGTTAAATGTGGCCTTGTTAAAGGATTTAATCACCCTATTAGGAGTGGTCTTGTTAGATGACTTTAAAAAATTTAATTTGAATGTCGCCCTATCAAAGGATTTACCTAGACTGTTAGGTCACTATAACTATTAGTTCAACCTTGATTAAAGGATTTAAAATACTATTTACAATGGTTAGAAAGTAACAATAGGGTTTTGATATGTTAAGTACAAATCACTTTGCATGACAAATCTTTGTTCAAGTCTTATGTACCAATTTAGCGTTTGGCCTCCATTGTCATCTCAATTTTCATTCGCTTGGAAACTCTTCAAGCAACCACACTTCATTTCTTCTCAACTCAATTTAACTTTCTACTAATTTTCCAATCAATAACATTAGCAATAGCTCCAACTCTCTAGAACTCCTTTACATGCACATAACCTCTCTGCGCATACAATTTTTTTTCCCTTGTACCTCTTTAAATAGACAATTGTGATATTTTACTACTTAAACATCACGACATATATCTTAGGATTTGCAATTAGATCCATCAAATACAATGTATCTGAACACCATTTTGTTTTTCTCTCCTTATCTAGAAACTTCTCTTAGAATTCATCTCTTAGGTCATTTACCTAATCCTCTCTTAGTATTAAATGATCCAACTCATCAATACTTATCTTCAACACACTTTCCATATTCCAAGAAGTCAACTTAGTTGGTTGGAAATTACAATTTATCATAAATAGTTAAAATATTGTTCCTCGACCAACATTGTGTTCTGACATTAGGTCATCACTGAGTTACTCGGTCACTACCACATTTATTGCTCAACACATACAGTGTCACTCGATCGATACTGATGCTTGATCAACACTAACTTTTCTCAGCACTTAGTGTGCCTTGGTTGACACTAGTGTCACTCGACATGTACATCAAAATGATTTAGTCTTTTACTTCGTTTCTTGGTCAAGCCTATGAATTTCATCTATCTTTGCTTACACTTTTAAGAATTGAACATTACTGTCTTCTCCTCTTGTATCATGATTTAAACAAGCAATATATCTTGTCAAAGTCTAACTAATCAAATGTGCATTTGTAGTTTCCTCTTCATAACTCAACCTATCCTCTAGATTCTTTTGTTCTAAACAACTTCTCAAATCCTCTTTATTAATCAAATACATATGACACTTAGATTATACAACACACCATCTCACCACTAGGTGTGACATCAATGACAACATAAAATTTATTCCAATTGTAGTTTCCAACACCTAGGACATCCTATTCTACTAGTGGATAATCAAAGTGTAGCCTCTTCAAACTATTGTTTGGCTTTCATGAATCTTGCGTGAACACAAAAGTGAAAAGCCAAAGTTAGATTACTTAGTTTACATGGGTTCAACAAATCAAATATAAAGATTCAAATTCATAGCCAACAATAATAAATAAACAAATTTTAAAATTGAATTTTTATGCTCTTCAACTCTTTGTCTCCTAGTGTGGTTAGGAGTCCTAACATATGCCTAAAGAAGCCAAGGGAAAATGTAAACAATGTCACCTTTGACCTCTATGTTTTTTCAACCATGAGATTGACCTACAAGTTATACTATTAAATGCAAAATCCTTGGTAGCAAAATTTATTAATAAAATAATTGAATTAATGTATTAAAACTTACTTGAGGTGACGATGTTTCTTCAAGCATTGTGGGTTGGGTTGAAAATGATATAAACCCTTTTCATGGTACCTCTCTAAAGGTAGGGGTCACCTACAAAAGTCAAAATATACTTGATACAATCATGACTTGATCATGTATACTTGATAGTAAAATAAAATAAAATAAAAATATACATAGTATAGGGCTATCATTGTAAATGGAGATGCATGTGACTCTCTAGTGGTGAACTAGTGTCATGACATCATCTGATGCCACAATGTGTCAAATAAACCATGAAAATTAAAAATGAGTACACAAGATTGAAAGTATACATTTGTATGAATAATCTAAGATACTTAATTATCTTCCCCTTGTCAACACATGATGCATCAACCAACTCAGATTAACCCCCATGGAATTTGGTGAAATCAATATGTAATAATATGACCATAGCAATCAGAAATCACATGACTATCAAAAGGAAACCAATTAGTACTTTAAAACATGTACCTTAGAAGTCTCAAGGCTAAATAAAATGGTTAAAATAGTAGAACCCTCTAGTGCCTATGAAATCTACTCTTCTATCATTAATTGACCATAAATGGAACACATATATGCAAAAGTGGACAATCATTATAAGTAAATTCTACTAAAAATATAAACATTTTAAATTAGATACAATGTGACAAGTGTTAGAAAGTGAAGTCCACCAAGATAACTGGGGGGGGGGTGTGAGTCCATTATCTAACTATTAAAACACTTATCAACCTTATTAATCTTTAACCATGTGAATAATATAATCAATAACCATAAGAAGATATACATACAAAATAACACCATATATGTTAACTAGGGAAACCCTTGATCATAGGGAAAACCCTGGTGGAGATGGTACCCACAAAATGATTTACTAATATAAAAATTCCTTGTAAGAGGATGGACTCTATTAGGATCCAATAAAATACATTTAGTACATATCAATCCCTATTAGGAGACTTTAAATCCTTGTTAGGAGATTCTAATCTTGTTAGGAGTTGTAGAAGGTAGTTGGACCCACTATCCAAACA
Organism: Cupressus sempervirens; assembly: GCA_028749045.1. Classification (NCBI taxonomy): domain Eukaryota; kingdom Viridiplantae; phylum Streptophyta; class Pinopsida; order Cupressales; family Cupressaceae; genus Cupressus; species Cupressus sempervirens. The sequence goes on from CM053783.1 coordinate 129,510,147, forward strand.
ACTTCAGGGGAAAAAAAACCAAACTGACTATCCAACTAGTCTCTATATTATTCCTTGCAGAATAATAGAAATGAATAATTTTTAACTCCTATGTCCTCTTCAATAGACCAATCCTCTTCTGATCTCAATATCACATCAGCAACTTTGCATCCAAATAATCTAATTCGCTTACTCACATTTACCAACTTCACATATTACTACACAATTTGGACTTCACACTCTTTCTCTCATCAATTGCATACATCATTAAAAGGAAAATAACCTTCTTTTATACCATTTCCTCAAAATAATTCCTTGAGTAATCCTTGAGGATTTCTCAATTAATTTTAATAGGACCTCATTAAGATATTACAAAATATAACATCTTTTTGTAACTACAAGTCACTATCGACACACAGTCTTTACAACTTCTCACACATGCAACCTCTGACCTTACACACTTGCTTATGTCATTATCAAGCTATCTTCTATCACAATCTATCTATGCTTATCATGATTCTATCCCAATTAAAAGATATAAATCAATCATCAAAAACCACTAATCAGATACTTTGTCTGCTTACTGTCTTTTGTAAATCAAGCATCTTTTTTGCATGTCTTTGACTCTCTATATGTGCAATTATCCACATCATCAAGATATAGTGTAGAATACATCCCTAACTATGCTTGACTAGATCATCAATACACAATTTGTACAATGTCGTTCTCTGTCTACTACTATACTAGTGTTCATAGAAACAATACTATGTTGACATCAATGACAAACACAATCATGAATGCACCATGTAAATCATGCTATCAATCTATCCAATGCTTAGGATACTCCTCTAAAGGAATACCATAAAATTTATGCTAACAATCTCCCCCTTTGGCATTGATGATAACATAGATGAAAAAGATCTATGTTTGAAGAATACCAAATCAAACTTTGCTATTGTAGCTACTATCTTCATCAATCAAATCTAAAACTCATAGGAACACTGCTCTGTCTATGATTTTTCATTCTTACATGGATGGAAATCAAAATTTCACAACTTCTTCCCCATTGTTATAACTCAATGTCTCTCCCCATTGACATCAACAAATATATGAACAATAATTCTCCCCCATTGTTACATATCTTTATCATACATACATATCCTATATACTACCAGAAGATTTTTTTCATGTGATCATCTCCCCCATTGAAATCAATGAAAAAGGTTTCATTATGTTAATCATCTTCTCAAAGTCTTCAATCAGCTCAAGTGTCTAAAGACACTATTCTATACCAACTACCAAAAGTCCTTGATGACTCTGCTCAGCATAGATACTCCCCCATACATGAAGCATCAACATTTAGTCTAGATAAATAATAGTGCTCTATACCACCGGACTGATGCACTTTTTGCATCATCTACTTAGAAGTAGGCATAGGCATAATCCTAGGCATACCTCACAAATACTGAAATATATCTTTAGGTAAACATTTTGTAAATATATCTACAATCTTCCCTTTTGTACTTACATATTCTAATATGATCTCTTTCTTTGAACTTTCTCTCTCAAAACATGATACTTAATAGATATATGCTTAGACTTAGAATGCAACACGACATTCTTAGACATACTCATTGTACTTGTGTTATCTCAATGTATGATAAGAGGTTTTGAAAATTCTAACCCAATTTCCTTCAACATCTGCTTCATGCACATGATCTAATTATAATTATTTGATGTTGTTATATACTCTTCTTTTGTTGCACTCTATGAAATACAATCATGTTTCTTTCTCAACCAAAAAACCAATCTTCCTCCAAGGAAAAATTCTCCACCGTTGGTGCTTTTTCTATTATCCATACTACCTACCCAATCTACATCAGTATATGCACACAAAGTAAAGTCACTTGATTTGTCATACCATAGTACAAAATTAGGTGTTGTTAGAATCTGAAAAGATTAATAACCCAGAAAACTAGTGCAAAGAGTAAATATCTAAACTATGAATGCAAATGATACAAAATCAAAATAGCATCATAGAGTTAGTTTCCAAGAGAGTAATGCAAATGCTGGAAGCAAAATAGCATTAAGAGGATGCAAAAATAAGAGATACAAATACAAGCCAGGTAGCATGCTTATATAGGCAAGGAAGAGAGAGGAGGTGGCAACACCAACCAATGAGGAGCAACCATCTATCGGACTAAAGATAGCAAAGTATCTTCCCAAGATAGCTAATGGATGCTCACATGTAGGAAGGTGACACCTCACAACCATTCACCTAATAAGACATGCTTTATTAACCTAAGCAAGATTATTAAAAGTGTAGGAAAAACCTATCAAAACAGGAAAAATAAAAAACTACACTAACACCCCCCCATAAGCGAAGCTTAGGTGGATGTAGAAATGGGTCCCGACAATGAGGCCATGTTAGGTACCCAAGTACAATGCAAGAAGATGCAACCTCTGAAAGCGGGGAAAGAGAGAAAACCACATGGGAAAAACCCTCCCCCAAAAGAGGTAAGAACCTAGTGAAGAATTGAAGAAGTCTCCCACTAGGGAAATTGTCCCCTAAAATAGGAACAAGGAGTGATCATGAAGAAGCAGCATCACTGAAGCATGAAGAACCGCAAAACTCTGTCAAAATGCTGATCTGTAGAACCTCCATGGAAATAGAAGGCACGAACCATCAACCAAAGGAACCTCCATGGAAATAGAAGGCATGAACCATCAACCAAAGAAGCATAGAACAATAATATAACCTCCCCTTAAGGTAGGTGAGGTGACAGGCAGCTGAAAAGATGGGCCAAAAATCTCCTACAACACAGGAGCCAAACTCATCGAGAGTGAGGTACAAACACAAATAAAGGCAGGTGTCGTCGACACTGCATGAGGAATTAGAGAAAGAGGGCCTATAAGCGGCAAACAACTATCCCCCCCATGGCACTTTATATAATAGTGCGAGTACAACGAATCACAATGATGAAAAGGATCCAGAATCGCAAGAGTGGCACTTTATCTCAGTGTGTTGCATAAAGATGCTTACAGTGAATATCAACAATGATCAGAAAATATATAAGGCTGAAACAACAGAAGGTAAAGCCCAAAAAAAAGCAACTGAAGCAACCAAATCGATCTTCGGAGCTGAAACAAATAGAATATCCACCAGAATGCTAAAATGCAAAAGAATGAATAGGATGTTTTTGGAACAACAACCAACATCACTAGAAAGAGCACAGAAAGAGCTTTCCAGCGATATAAAGAAGTCCAAAAACGGAGATCGGAAGCTCAAGATATGCCTCCTGGAGTGCAAAATAGAACATCCAACTTTGATTGCCATAATAAGCAACCAAACTATATCAAAACTCAAAAAAACCTATACCAGTATCTTTGTATCAGAATCAGCTTTTCGACGCTTCTTTCAGATCAGAAAAATACCTCCATATGCAAAAGTTATGGCCAAAAAACCACAAGTAGGTCTTGATTTCAATGCATTACAAACCCTCATGAAGAGCATATGTTAAAAGTGAAACTTGGGCACAATAATCAAGAAAACGAATAGCACCACTGCGATCTACTCGAAAAATCATGCACTTTCAAAAAAAGAATCGCCTCGATATGAGGTCGTATGAGAAAGTTATGATCCTCCGAAGTTTCCAAAACAAGAACTGTGCACAGTCACGGCTGAGAATCTGCAATTTCTGAAGAATTCATGCATGAAAATCAAAAACTAACTCCACTAGTGGATAGAGCACAAAAAAATAGCCAAGTTGATAACAAGAATCATCAAAATCGGAGTCCGTATGAGCAAGAACGAGACATTTGAAAACTGCATTCAAATCTGCGGCTGCCAACGGAGAGGGGTATGGCTGTAGCTTTGCATGCTCGATTCTGAAAAATATACAACTTGCATGCAAAATCTAAAAGATACCCAGATGGTTTTTCGGGGCTGCAAACAAAACCCAGAAAGCGTTTTTCTTCATGATGAATAGAAGATGTTGCTATAGTGTAAATCAGACACCTTTAACAGAAAAAAATGGCTCCAAAAATCAGAAAACGACCCCAGCAACCAAAATTTGACATGCAAATGCTGGATCAGCTTCTCAAGTCCATCAATGGCATGCTGGAACCTGCAAAACTGATTGAAAACTCCAAATATGCAAGTTGGTTGTCAGATTTGAGATTGAAACTCCAGAGAAAAACTGTTTTTGTCAAAACTTTTCTGATTCTCAAGATCATCCAAAGATGCAAGAGAAGAGCATACTTCATTTTTCAAAAAACTACAATAAAGTTTATTTGCCCCCCCCGAATCTCTCAAATAAGGAAACTAAAATCTACTCTTGCACATAGAAAAACTCTGATACCATGTTAGAATCTGAAAAGATTAATAACCCAGAAAACCAGTGCAAAGAGTAAATATCTAAACTATGAATGCAAATGATACAAAATCAAAATAGCATCATAGAGTTAGTTTCCAAGAGAGTAATGCAAATGCTGGAAGCAAAATAGCATTAAGAGGATGCAAAAACAAGAGATACAAATACAAGCCAGGTAGCATGCTTATATAGGCAAGGAAGAGAGAGAAGGTGGCAACACCAACCAATGAGGAGCAACCATCTATCGGACTAAAGATAGCAAAGTATCTTCCCAAGATAGCTAATGGATGCTCACATGTAGGAAGGTGACACCTCACAACCATTCACCTAATAAGACATGCTTTATTAACCTAAGCAAGATTATTAAAAGTGTAGGAAAAACCTATCAAAATAGGAAAAATAAAAAACTACACTAACAGGTGTACCCTTAAAATATCTAAATATTGCCTTTACTATTACATAATGTGCTTCTCTAGGATCAGAGTAAAATCTTGCTACTATCCCAACTACATTTTCTATATCAGGTTTGGCATGAGTTAGATGTTACAAACCTCCAATCATAGGTCTATACTTCTTTTGGTCAACTATAGATGTTTCATCTTTACTAGATAACTTGTGACTAGTTATCATAGGTGTACAAACAAGCTTATCACTTTCCAATTCAAATATTTTCAACAAGCCTTTCAAGTACTTAGCATGTGATAAGAAAATACCATCACTATTATGTGCAATCTATAGACCCAAGAAAAAATTCATCTCACCAATCACACTCATCTCAAATTCATTCTTCATCTCATCAACAAATTTATCACTTGCTTCATCAATACCTCCAAAGATTATTTCATCCATAGACATTACAATGATCGACAATCATTCACAATTTATTTCAAATACAAATTACTATCTACCATGCCTTTAGCAAATCCAATTTTTTCCAAATGTTTTTCCAATCTTGTATACTAGGTTCTAGGTGCTTTCTTTAGTGCATACAATGCTCTCTTCAATTTCCATACCATGTCCTTTTCTACTATCAAAGGAAAACCTTCAGGCTACACAATGTAGACTTCTTCAAGATTTCCATTAAAAAATGCCGACTTTACATCTTTTTGATACACTTTGAACTTCTTATTTGTTGCATAAGCCAAGAACATTCTTACTACTTCAAGTTTGGAAATAGGGGAAAATGTTTCCTCATAGTCTATGCCTTCTTGTTGTGAATATTCTTTGCATACCAATCTTTCTTTATTCCTCACAAGCTCACCTTTTTATTCATCTTATTTTGAAAACCATTTACTTCCTATAAAATTCTTGTCTTTAGGTCTAGGAATTGAATCTTGTGTCTCATTCTTCACAATCTGATGTAGTTCTTCCTTCATTGCTTGAATCTAATGGCTAGCCTTACATGTCTCATCTGTACACTTTGATTCAACTTGAGAAATTAAGCACAATTCTTCATGTACTTTGTTTCTTGTTATAACTTCTTTGTCTTTTCTTCCAATAATCTGATTCTTAGGATGATTCTTCATCAAATTCCTATTAAGTGTAGGTTTTTCTATTTCAATTCTTGCTTCTTCTCTAGGTTCAAATCTTGGTTCTTCTCTTTGTTCAATAATTTGAACATCATTCTAAAAAGTCATTCCTAGTCTTGAAGAGCACTTCAATATTTTCTCTAAAAGGTTTAGGGTTATCTTTTTCTTCATTAGAAATATAATCCAACATTCTCTCTTTAACTCCAAACTTTTATCCACTTTTACATTTGCACACTGAACCATATTATTAATTTTTTTATTAAAACATTTATTTTCAATGAATAACCAAGGAATATACCTTCATTGCTTCTTCCATCAAACATACCGATATCATCATCTCTCTTTATGTAACACTTACTTCCAAAATTTTTGAAATATTTTACTAGAGGTGCATGTCCAAACCATAATTCATAGGAAGTCTTGTTTGTATATTTTCTGATCTACACTATGTTCATGATGTATATTGTTGTGTTGATTACTTCTCTCCACAATATCTTAGATACATCATTCTCAAACATCATGACTCTTGCTTCTTCTTTTACATACATATTTCTTCTTTCAACAATCCCATTTTTCTCAGGAGTCTTTGGTGATGATAGTTGTCTCTTAACACCATTTTCTTCACAAAAGATGTTAAACTCACTTTATGAGAATTGTCTACCTCTATCTGATCTTAAAAATTTTATCTTTACACTAGATTTATTCTCAACTCTATTTTTGAATGACTTAAACTTTTCAAATGCCTCAAAATTTTCTTTAAGAAATGCTACCCATATCATTCTACTAAAATCATCAACAAAAATCACAAAATACCTTTCACCATAGAATCCTCTTGTTCTAGTAGGACCACTCAAATCTATATGAACAATCTCTAATTTTGTTATGGTAGTGAACTTCTTGCTAGGAAAATAAACTTTCTCCTTCTTATCCATAACATATTCTTTGCAAACAAAATTACTAGGTTTCACAATTCTAGGTAGATCTCTGACAACAAATGTAATACTAACTTTCACAATGTTATCAAAGTTTATATGACAAATTATTCAATGCCATAACCAACTATTATCCACTTTTCTAGGCAAACAAGTCATCTCTATAGGGTTCAATTGAAACACATTACCTCTAAATCTTGTACCAGTTCTAATCAACTTACCATTTTTATCCTTGATAATGTGTGTCTTCTCTATGAATTGTAATTGATAACCTTTATCAAAAAACTATCCAACACTCAATAGGTTATGCTTTAATCCATCAAAAAAAAAAATCATCAAAGTTAGTCCTTCCACCAAGAGTAATAGATCCTATTCCCTTGATATGACAAGTTTCATTGTTACCAACTATGGCAATTCCTCCATCATGATTACTAAACTTAAAAAACTTATTCATATCTCTAGTCATATGATGTGAACATCCACTATCTATAATCTAATCAGATTTCTTTTCAACTTCCAAAATTGAATCTTTTTCTTCTCTAATTTCTTTTTCAAGATTTTCTTCTTTTATAGCCACAAATCCGTATTCATCATCACTTTCACTCTAAACACTTTTCTTGAACTCATCATCTTCATTTGCATACAAATAATCTCTAGTTCTTCTAAGCTTAAAATTGTTCTTATACCTTTTCTCTCTTATAGGACATTTAGAAGCATAATGACCAATTTCATTGCAAGTCTAACATTTAAAAATTCTCTTACCATCTAGTTCTCTTCTTACAATCAAGGCAATTCCTTCTTCAATTCTTCTATCTTCATCAGATCTAGATTTTCTTCTGCTAGCATAGTCTCCACTAGTGCTTGCACTTCTTAATAAAGAAGGATGAACACTTAATGCACTAAAAGTTGTTTCCACTTTGGGAAATTCTCTAGATTGTTTAAAGCTCACTTCTACTTCTTCTAATCTCCCAAGTAAAGTCTTTCTGGTAAACTTCTTAGTGCAAGGTATCACTTGCTTAATCATATGTGTTGTTTGTGTAAATGGTGACATCATAGTTTTAAAAATCTTCCATATAATCTCATCTTCATCTTTAAATCCCTAACAAGACTCAATTTCTACAAAAATCTCTGATATTCTACCATTATAGCTTCTCATAGATTAATCTCCACCATTTTAGCATCTTGAAACAAACATATCCAATTCTGTAGTCTGATTCTTCTAGCATACTTATCATCTTCAAAAGTACATTCTAAGGCTACCCAAATTTCATGAGATACATCTAAGGATTTTACATGACTATATTGATTCTTAGGAAGAGCTGACAATAATGCTTCTCTAGAAAGCATATTACACATAAATAGATCTCTTTTAGCTTCACTACATTCCACAAGTTTTCTTTCTTCCACAATCTCCTCTTTACTTTCTATCATCAACCAATACCATAGACCCATACATAGCAAATGAGTCTTAATCTTCTCCTTCTAGATAATATAGTTAAGTCAATCAAATTTAGGACTTGCTTTTATGAAGTGACCCACCATTGATCTCCTTAAGCTATTAAGCTTTTTCTTCAAGGACCTAATGCTTTGATACCAATTGTTACAAAGTAAAGTCCACCAAGATAACTGAGAGAGGGGAGGGGGGGGGGGGTTGCACTGGATCGGTTATCCAAATATTAAAACACTTATCAACCTTATTAATTCTTTACCATGTGAATAATATAATCAAAAACCATAAAAAGATATACATACATAATAACACCAAATATGTTAACTAGGGAAACACTTGATCAGAGGGAAAACCCCAGTGGGGATGGTACCCAAAACATGATGTACTAATATAAAAGTTACTTGTAAGAGGATGCACTCTATTAGGAGCCAATTAAATACATTCAATACATATTAGTCCCTTTTAGGAGACTTTGAATCCTTGTTAGGAAATTCCAACCAAGTTAGGAGTTGTAAAAGGCATAATGATCCACTATCCGAACAACTTTAGGGGAAACACTGCCAAACTCACAGTCTAATTGGTCTCTATATTATTCTTCACAGAATAATAAAAATGAATAATTTTGAACTCCTTTGTCATCTTGACCAAACCAATCCTCGTCTAATCTCAATACCACATCACCAACTTTGCATCCAAATAATCCCTTGGATCACTTGCTTGCATTTACCATTTTTGCATATCACTACACAATTCACACTTCACACTCTTGCTCTCATCAATTGTAGACATCATCAAAAGGAAAAAAAACCTTCCCTTATACCATTTCCTCAAAATAATTCCTTGAGGCTTTCCCAATTAATTATAATAGGACCCCATTAAGCTACTACAAAACATAATATCTTTTTGTAATTACAACTCACTTTTGGCTCACAATCTTTACAACTTGTCACAACTATAACCTTTTACCTTGTGCACTTGCTGATGTCATCATCATGCTATCTTCTATCACAATCTATCTACACTTATCTTGATTCTATCCTACTTAAGAGATACAAATCAATCATTAGAAACCACTTATCAAATACTCTTTCTTCTTACTTTCTTCTATAAATCAAACATATCTTCTACATGTATTCAACCCTTTGTATGTGCACTTATCCATGTCATTAGGATATAGTGTAGAATACATCCTTAGCTACACTTGATGTGATTTTCAATACACAGTCTACATGACCTCATTCTCTATCTGTTACTTTGTCAATCTTCATAGAATCAATACTATATTTACATCAATGACAAACACTATCATAAATGCAACATTTCAATCATGTTATCCATCTATCCAATTCTTAGGATACTCCTCTAAAGGACTACCATCAATATTCATGCTAACAAGAAGTTAAAGTCTTAGTCTTACTGTAGCAGTAGGAGTCCACAACTCATCATACCCCTCCTTGTCTCTCCTATGAAGCACCTCTCCATGAGGTACTCTAGTGCATGGGTAAGTGCACCAAGATGGTTTACAAAAAGTGGGGTATAAGTGGACACCTTTTTTCTGAAATAAGGTAAACCTAATATTGGGAGACCCATTTGAGGGTCATGAACTCAAAATGAGAAAATGTGTAAAACATAAAAATTGTAGTACTCTGAATCTAATTTTAATACTACTAAGGTTTTTTAAAATGGATAATATTAAGAGGGTCAAACTCTGTGCACACAAAATATTGTTCTTATTTTTTTCTTAAAAAAATAACATAGTTATTTCTCTGCACTCAACAAAACATATAGTTATATTTAGTATTTCAAAAAACCCTTTAGTAGGATGATAGGTAAGAGTGAGTTCTAAAATTTTTGTACTTTTCCATAAATTTTTTATGAGTAGTGTTTTTATAAAGATTTTTTAAAAGTGACTCCATCCTAAAATTCTGGTACCTCTTTACGTGTTGGGCATAACTTGCTTCAAAATAATCTTAAATCAACACTTATTTTTAAAAGTATATAGAATCAAGTGTAGAACAATAATATGTAATTTATTTTCCATTTGGTTAAGTAGATCATAATTTATTAAAAAGAGGTTGACATATGTCTAAGAGGATCGCCAAGATAGTGATACAAAAATATAAACTTCATAATGCTGATCTTATCCCAAAATTAAAAAAATTAATATGGTAAGAAAGGTAATAAAATGTGTGAGATTATGGTAGTAATTTTAGAGATACCCAATTCACCATTTCCAAACCTGATAAAGTCAAAAATGAGAATTGATCTTAGAAGTTGAAAAAATGTCTAAACCAATGAAAAATGGAGGAAAAACATCAACTCAATCCTTTGGGTAGTTAAACAAGCCTATTCCCAAGCCTACATGTGATCACACTTAAAAAAAAAAAGAAAAGGGATCACATAATTCTTCATATGACTAAACTATCATTAGACATAACATGATCATATTATGCCTAGTATGACTTTACAAGACATAATGTGATTGCGTTATGTTTATGTAAAAGTACAGTCAATTGCTCAGAGGCCTAATAGGCCTAATTAGGCCCAATTAATGAAGAAACTACCTAAAAATGGATTAATTTCATCAAATAAATGATTAGGGGGACAATGTAATTTTTTTTAATATAAAGACTTAGATGCAAATTCTATCAAGGAAAATTTATCTTCGAAAACTTAGACTATGGGTCTTGGAATCATTTAGTTAGTTGTCCATCCAAATGGTGGCTCTTACAAGGAAGACTAGATTGCAATGCAACAATAAAATGTAAGGTCAAGATATAGGAGAGAAATTATTGTGGTTGAACCAGAAGATAAATCATCTTTTAAAGAATTGGTAGAGACTTCCTATGAAGGCTCTAAGGTATGTCAATTCATTGTACTCAACTTTCTCTTTGATTTTTATAATGCAAGAAAATTCAGTGATGGTTTTTTGTGTATGTCAAGAATAGGAGGAAGAAGGATTTGGAGGTAAGCCAAGGGTGCATCACCATGACAAAAAGAGAAGCCTGTAGTAATATTCTTCTTTAATGGCTAGAAAAATGATCGGAGCTCTTGTTGAGATGCAAGAAAAATTGATGCTTGACATTGATTGCCAATTTAGTGTAGATCTTGAAACAATGAAACATGTTGATAAATGCTCTAGTGAATGTATGGATATAATTCTAGAGGTGCCCCAATTTTTCAGTCTCTCTTTCACTCCCCTAATTTGAAACAAGAGAGATACAATTTTCCATGGCATTCTAGTAGAATAAGGTGCCATCTTCATCGCAAGTTTTCCATCATAGTCTAGTAGTTGTAGGTGTCATATTTATCAAAAGTTTTCCATGGAAATCCAGTAGTTGCAGGTGCAATCTTCATCATAAGTTTTCCATGATGTTCTATTAGTTGTAGGTTCCATATTCATCACAAGATTTCCATGAAAGTCCAGTAGTTTTAGGTGTCATCTTCATCACAAGTTTTCCATGATAGTCTAGTATTTGCAGCTGTCACCTTCATCAAAAGTTTTCCATAAGAGTCCAATAGTTGTAGGTGCCATCTTCATCACAAGTTTTATAAGTACATGTACACTAAATACCTTTTCTCACTACTTGATCTACTAGTAGATGATTAATATTCATCATCATCATCAGACATAGGGCTCACATGTATATCATGTGTTAAGTGCAACCAAGCTAAATGTTAACTAGGTCATCCTAGTCTCAATAATCTTAGGAATCATTAGAGCCTATCAATATGCCACCACGACCAAATTTGGAGGGAATGAAATACATCCATCATTATCATATGTGGTATGCTAAATTTCATATGTTGCAATCATTTTGTTATTGGTAAATATTGTAAAAAATGTTTGTATAATTATTTGGGTTTAAGTATGTAGTTATGACTACATGTAAATGGGGCATATAGAGCTTATCATTGAACTTTAGATTTTTATTATCATATAGGTGTACTATAACAAGACAAGGAGGTCTAGTTGGAAGAAAGCTTCAAACTAACATAACATCAATTGAGGTGAGATATCTAAGATTGTTGTAGATCCAATGAGTGTATCTCCTTCAATGAAAAATATAAATACTTACATAGACTTGTTGGCTCTAATGTGGATAATGATAAGTTATAGCATGTCAAAAGAGACATGAGGACCCCTTAAGATCCCATAAGATCCCTCTACATTTTGTTTCTGAGTACATGTGCACTAAATACCTTTTGTCACTACTTGAGCTACTAGTAGATGGTGAGTATTCATCATTATCATCATCTAATATTTGAAGCCATAGTTAGCATAATATGATCACTAGACAGGTCTGTATACTACTTCTATAGTGGAATATATATATATATATATATATATATATATATATATATATATATATATGAAGCTGGGTGATCCTTGGAATCCATATTGCATATATTACCACAAGTATTAGGTATCTATCACTACTTGAGCTTCTAGTATATGGTGATTATTCATCATCATCATCTAACATAGGATCACATGCATATCAGTGTTAACTGAAACCAAGGTGAATATTAACTAGGTCCTCCCAGTCAAGCAATCTAAGGAATCACCAGAGCCTATCAATATACCATCACCACTAGATTTGGAGGGCATGGAAATGAAACTAATATGGGGTAACTATTATTGTTTCTATGAAATAAATATTCTTTTGCATTTCTCATGAATCTTATGTACAACCATTGAATTCTAATTCACAAGATTCTTCATAGTGACAAGAGCAATAACAAGAACAAATTGGTTGGGTCTAATGTATCGAAAGGGATCATGAGGGGTCATAGTGTATCAAAAGGGATGTTAGGACCCCTTAAGATCCCATAAGATCCCTTAAAATATTATTTCCAATTACATGTGCACTAAATACCTTTTGTCACTACTTGAGCTAATAGTAGATGGTGAGTATTCAACATCATCATTTGTAATCTAAGATCACATGCATATCTTGTATTGGTTGCAACCAAGGTGAATGCTAACTAGGTCTTCCTAGTCTCAACAATCTTAGGTATCATTAGAGCCTATCAATGTATGAGACTCTTGGAGCTTGAACACTATCACAAGTAGTAGAGAAAAAGAAGGTATGTGTTTCAACTGTCATCTATTTGCATAGGCTTCTAGTAGGAGAATGTATGTTCAAAAAAGGTATGTATATGGTTATCCTCAGATATCTTTCCTATCCATCATTCAAATTATTAGTAGATAGAAGGCATCAAATTGTTAGATATCTTTTGAAGTCTATAGCTTGTGAATTCGAGAAACCCTTTGTAGTTATGTACACTCTAACTATAATAACTAAAGATTATAAGATAGAGCACATTACATTGGCTATACATTCTCATGTACATTGGAAAAAAGAAATCAAGAGGATTTTGATACTAAAATTGAATCCACACAACCAAAAGGAAAAGATGTTCTTGGCAACTGAATTTGTTGAGGTAGTTGCAAAGTTTTAGACAAGCATTTGAAAAAATGAAAGAAGGCTCACCCAATCTTTGAAGATTAAATTGGTAAGAATGCTACTCCCTTTAAAGTAGTTCATGCCTTCATCTTATGAGGATGATGGGGAATGCTTTCCTTAAAATTATTATTATTTTAGAAGTTCTTGGTGCCAACAAAAATTTGTCAAATGGTGCCATTCAAACTTAAAATTTACTAGGTGATGAAGTTCTAAAATTAGGGATCTAATACTATTATTCTACCAAATCTAGATTTAAACTCTTTTGTAGATCTAAAGGCTCAATCATATGTCTAAAGGGATGACCAAGAGAAAAATGTGATTGTATATCAATTGATTGCAAAATATTTACTTGAGGAGAAAATATTGCAGTGATCAAGAAGAAAATGAGCTATAGAGAATTTGGTTATGAATTTTGTTAAGAATGAAACTATTTATCAATTACATAGGATTAAGAGACAATGCCCATGTGGTTAATGGAAAAGAGTGGGAATAACTTCTTGGACCCATGATAGAAATTACAGATAATGACCTGAAGAGATAGAAAGAGGAAAGAAGAAAAGGAATGAAGATATGCATGTGATTTTATGTCAGATGATGATGATGATGATGCATACTCACCATCTACTAGTAGCTTTAGTGAAGGTGTTCAATGCATATACACTCCAAAACAAAAGTTTCTGATAGAGAAGTGACAAGTGTTGTAGAATTATCTATAGAGCAATGTGAACTCTATCATCCCTCCCTCTCTCTCCTCCCCATCTCTCACTCCTCCCTTGCATCTCTTCACTACCCCACTCTCTATATATATCACTCTCATTGCTTTTGGTTATTCATAACTTGATGGGGTTATGGAGAACTAGAAACAATGATTCTAGTTCTTAATAACGCAAAAACATTTTGTTAAGAATAACGTGATCATTTTACTTTAAAGTTCAATTTTTTTAATGAAAGAGCCAAGCGCCATTTTGGAATTTGATAAAAAGTACACAAAATGTGATCGTGTTATGTGTACTTTTGACATTTTTCATGGAGTCCACTTCTTTACACATCATCCAGGTGCATATGCCTATATACATATTTCCTATGTTGTATCATCCACCTCAAATATGTAGTCATATGCATCACTATTAGTAGGGGACCCAAACACAAATTCTTTGATCACATTATGCAAGTATAGGGCACACAAATATGTGAGCTACCAGATGATCTAAAAGGTTTAGCCTCATCATCATGAGGAGAGAATAATGCCCCGCTCTACTTAGTCAATAGATCACTCAAGGTTTGAATAACTCTAATAGTGTGTATTCCAACCTCAGAATAAATATTAGGATGTTGCATTATAGGAGGGGGAAACAGAAGAGGGTCATATGTGTGATTTCACCTTCTATGCAAATGGCCTATTGTATACTAGAGAATTTTACCTTTTGGAAGCAAGATCAAACAAACAAACATTAGCCATTGTGCATATTTCAAATGTTAAACAACGGAAAGAAACTAACATTTGCTTGAGTTTTGCAACTAAAAACAACCAAAAAGTCAAGTCCTCAAGCAACCTCAAATAGCTCAACAAAGGCACCAATGAGAGGCCTTGTTGGTTTGTTAGATTGGAGGGATGTTTATGTGCTCTCCCAAACACAACTATGATAAATCTCTTGATATTGAAATGCAAGTATGATGATGAAACTATGCAAGTCAAATGAGAATGTAAATGCATGAACAAACTAATATAACAATGCAAATGCAAGCTATCAACTACCAAAGATTAGTATGCAAGCAACTCTAGAAAATCACTACAAAGCTCAAAACTCAAACTAACATGATAACAATGCACGTAGAGGAGATGAAAATTCTTGAGATAAGGGCTCTATTTATAGGCTTGAGAGAGGCCCTAGGTGAGGGAGGTGGAATCTATGTGGCATCTACATAAGTGACACAAGGAGACATGTAAGCAAGCCATGCAAGTCATCAACATTCAAAGTTTTCTCACACATGTGTGAGAAAAATTGGAGAGAGGTGGGGGACAAACTTGCAAGAGGTGTGAAAAGTGGGAGTGGTCCTCACACATGTGTGAACACACACTTAGGCTTAAGAAGGGTTTAGCAAGATGATTAAGGTAATTAAATGAGATTAAATGGTGGATAGGCTTAGGAAGATGAAAGTGATGGGTTTAGACTAGGTTTAAGATTAAATTAAATAAGATTTAATTTAATTATAGGTTTAGAGGAATTAATGAGATAGAGAGATTTAAATAAATAAGATTTATTTAAAAGGGGAATTTATGGAGGGTTATGTATTAAATAAATTTAACACATTAAGGATAGAAGTATTTAAATCAAATACTTTAGAAAGTGAACCCACTTAATTAAATAAGTAAAAGAATATGACAAATATAATTAATTAATAAATAGTTAATTATAATGTCAAGAGCAATATTAAATAAAATAATATAGTCTTTTGGGATGATTTTAAGTATCTACATTTTCCCCCTCTTTGATGTGATGTTGGGACGACATCATATCAAAGAAAAGAAAATATAGGTTGCCTTAGAGAAGGTAGGAGTCCTAGGAGTGACGACAGAGGAGGAGGGGTGTCCTCTTGTGAAAATTGGGCAAAAAATAAATTTTGGGCAATTTTTGTGAAAAGGTCTTTGGAAGAAAAGAAATAGGAGAAAAAGAAAATAAATGGAGACATTGCATGACTTGCAGATAGATAGGGGACGAACAAGGCTCAGCGAAGATAGGGGCTCAAAACAGGGCCTCAGGGAGCCTATATAAGCCTCCAAGGGGCTCAAAGATAGTTATTTGCACACCTAGAGAGCAGAGCATTCAGAGCAAAGATGGATATGATTGATCGATTATAGCTTGGTGAGCTTGTTCGGGAGCACCAACGATCAATTGACATGGGCCCACCAGTAAGTCGTCTGATCCTCTTTGTCAATTTGGTTGATTCAAGTAGGTTAGATGCATTTATTGTGCCCTAAATGGGGCAAAAATGCATTCGGGGTAGAGACGATAGTCTCCACCCTGTCATTTGTGTCGATGACAAAATAAGGACTGCATCATCTGCAGAGATGACAAGATCCATCCTGTTATCTTCATAGATGACAAAATAGGGAAAAGGGGGTCTATAGAGACAATAGGATACATCCTGTCATCTTCACAAATGACAAAAGGGGAAAAAGGGTAGCAAAGACAATGATCTATTGTTCATCATCTTTGCAAATGACAAAATGTAACTACTAGTGGGAAAACCATCATCTGCACAGTCGTCAGAGATGCTAAAATGACATCTCTATGGACTGCCATCTACACTAATCAAAATCTACACCAATTAGCATCTCCACAAATTGGCATCTACACTAATCAACATCTACGTAAATCAACATCTACGCTGACTAGTGTCTACACTAATTGAGATAAATTGAGAAAGGACAAGGTAGGATGCCCCATTCTGGGGACAACTTAGGCTAAGGAGATTGACCCTCTACATGTTTATGCTATAGGAAGAGACAGTGGTGTTTCGATTGAGGGAGCACTATCTCCTGATGGTGGTACTAGAGGAGAGGCTTACAGATACAAATTGGAGACACATTCGACTGTGCAGGTTGGAGCACATACATGACCTAAGGGCACATTCAACACAACTATTAGCACTCATAGAGCAATGGCACACCCCCAATTGGAGCTTCCATCTACCTACTAGAGGGGTAACAGTCACACTACTAGATGTGTGGTAGATTTTGCAAGTGCCCATTTGGGGGATGTATCTAGAGTACATGCTGGAGGGTGTAGATCCCTTTCTTCAGGAGTGTTTCAGGTGGTGACGACAGAGACTGCCAATCCATAGATTGTGACTGACCTGGAGAGGAGTTCTAAAGTAGAGACTACCTAGATTAGCTATATATCTGGTGTCACTTATTTGGTAGATGGTACTAGACCATGCTGGGCACGAATTACCCATTGGGTGGGCATGGGTGCTGAGCACCCTTCTATAGGAGGATAGAGAAATTTACTACTGGGGCCAGACCATTTGGGTGAAGCTCTACCACAACCTACACATGTGTACATATAGGACACATAGGATAATGGGGCCAGGGTTGACTCTATTGATGGTATGGTCTTGGGAGCATATCAGGGTCACATGACCCATTACCAAGTAGGAGATTAGACATCCTGGTGAGCCACTCACCTGTAGATACTGGCCACCCATCCAGTACACCTCCATAGAGTCTATGAGATTTTGGCAGCATTGCTTAGATGAGATCATTATGTTCAACTGGACGCCATACAATGGTGTGGAGTGGTGTGGGACAGTTTTGGTAGCGGGTGGAGAGGATGACTTTGAGGATTAGATGTACCTTTAGTTCACACAGATAGATTACTGGATCATTGGATGCTCTATTCATGTGGTCATGTGATATATGCCTTCTAGAGTGTGGTGGTAGTTTGGTATAGTGCAAGATGTGGTGCCCAATAGGTTTCTATACCCTATCATATCACAGGAGTATGATAGACTCTGGGGTCATGGGACCACCCTACAGTTAGCACATAGCTTATGGTTAGTGATGCAGCCAGTGCCTTGGGTACATAGACAGGATTGTAGAGATGTAGGTATGACACCGACATATGCATAGTGGTGAGCAGCTCATTACCCTATTAGATTGATAGTGCTTGGGGCACCACACTAGCGAAGTAGGCACAAGGAGAGCGAGATGGTGTAGGGAATGGGGGGTAGGTGGCTATGATGCCACCACTAGCACAGGGAGCACATGAGGGGCTGCAAGGGCACAGAGCCCGTGTGAGGAGAGCACCAGGGCCAGTACTAGCACAAGCACCGGCACCAGTATAAGCACCAGGTGGATAGGGGCCGGTAAAGGATTCGGACATGGTCAAGGAAGAGAGAGATATCCTCCATGCAAAGGTTGCCTAAATCTAGGGGGTGGCATAGACATAATAGGCTTGAGTAGATAGTTCATAGTAGGTAATGGTGGCCTTACAGGCAAAGGTCCAGGCTCAGAGGGCTAGAGCAAACAATGCGCAGGAGGCCCCAGTAGCCCTATAAGCACGGATAGATGTTGGAGAGTTCACTAACTTCTCAATGAAGGAGGAGGTGGATGAGCTGGCCGGGATAGAGACCCTTTGGTGAGAGGTAGCCACTTTACAAGTCAAGTGAGACACTCATCCGACGCAGCTGGATGAGTACCGCAGGCACTGAGACATAGTGAGACAAATGCTATAGCCTTGGGTGGTCATTAAAATTATGTAGGAGGCCATGGTAGCTAGCCAAGAAGAGGCATGGGTAGTGAGAGAGGTAGATCATTATAGATCATGATATCATGATGCTGTGCCTGCCAATCAGCAACAGCCAGACTTCTAGAGAAGCTCGAGCTCATGGACGACAAGGGGTAGGGCTAGATCATAGTAGTCTGTAGGAAAATAGAGACCTCCACGAGGGGGGGACATAGGGGGGGCTGGGCCCTCATAGGCAACGGCTTGATTTTGAGCATTTTTGACATATATGTGCATATGTGGTGAGTTTTTTGATGATGCATTTGTACTACATGCTTTGATGTATATGGACTATACAGACATTATTATTTTTTTGATGATATATATACGACATGATTTGATGGCCCTATGTGTGTATGGATTATGTGATGCATATGATATCTATGATGTGGATATTGATGCTTGTGATGTAGGATGTGTGTGATGTAATGGTGCCTATGATGTGTATATATATATATATATATATATATATATACATGTATATATGTATATATATATATATACATGTATATATGTATATATATATATATACATCTATACATGTATATACATGTATATATGTATATACATATACATATACATCTATATATCTACATGTATACATGTAGATATATAGATGTATATGTATATGTATATACATATATACATGTATATATGTATATACATATACATATACATCTATATATCTACATGTATACATGTAGATATATACATGTATATGTATATGTATATACATATATACATGTATATATATATGTATATACATGTATACATGTATATACATATATATATATATATATACATGTATATATATATGTATATACATGTATATATATATGTATATACATATATATACATGTATATATGTATGTACATCTACACATGTATACACATGTATATACATACATACATACATATATATACATATATACATACATATATATATATATATGATGCCTAACGTGTGTATGATGTAGGTGTACTAGCAACTATGAGATTTGGGCATAATGTTATTTTACATGTATGGATGCATTGATGAGATGTTTAATGATGTATATGCCCCTAGATGTGATGTTTAGAATGGATGTATGTAATGAATTAATACATTGAACTAATGATGCAATCTAATGAAATGAACAAAATGGCTAATGAAATGACAATGAAATGTATCCTAATAAGACACTAATGAATACAACCTAAAATGAAAATGTAATATGAACATAAGGAAATGATTATCTATCAAAACTCTTCACTCATAGAAACCAATTACTGTAGCATAGGAGGGGGGAAATATACAAGACCCTTGTCTCAAGCATGGCTTAATAACACCCTATACTACATGAACCCTAACTACATGATATCAAGATATTCAGTTGTGTTGATATGAAAGAGCACACCTTAGTTTGATTTTTCAAATGAGTTGATGCATTATATGTTATAGAAACATAAATGTCATGATTGTTTTACATAGACTAAAGACTTTATAACAATAGGTGTAGCTTTCATAGTCATGATGTAACAAATGTCACATACACCCTAGAGAGGTCTAGGTACACCCAAAGTCTTTTGAGGGATCTTTGGTGGAATGTGTACTAACCCATTGCCCCCAGTGCACAATGCATTAACATAACCTGAAACTGACACATATTTATGAAAGCCTCAAAATAGATTATACCAAAAACAAAACATGTAGTCAATGAGAGCCATTTAGGTATGAACAAAATATGGAAGAATCAAGGTGCACCATAAAAGGCTTCCACTAACACACAAAATGAAATCAATCAGAAAGAGACCTCATGACCAAGTGGTCATTTAGTCCACAGTTCCTGACAAGAACCTTAGGCCTAGAAGTGAATCGTAATGCCACCTATAGGAAGGATTCATCCTATGAAAGTTTGTTTTGTTTGTCTCAAAGTTGATTTTGTTCAAGTCCTATTGTGGTCGCTATTGTGGAAAAAGCTTAGTGTGATGGGATTTGAACAAGCACTCGATGGGAAAATGCCTCATGGACTAGAGGTCTTTGGAAAAAATGGGAGTGAAATGAAGCCTCATAGACAAGAGGTCTTTTTTATTGGATGCATGGAAAGCATAAGCTAGATAAGACTTTGCACAAATAGGAAGATGAAATGGTGGAATGGGGTGAAGTGAAATAAGCCTTATAGATAATGGATCAAAATGCTTTTTTCAAGAACTTTTTCTTCTTTTTAGTCTTTTTTTAGGAACATTTTATGATAAGTAGGACATGATTTCCACAGCTAGTCAAATTGTGATGTGAATATCAGGATTTAACTGTGTGATTTTGAGTCAAACTCGATGACCCATGTTTCATGAGTAGTGATTCAACATGAATCCATCTCTCATGAGAATAAATGGAACACTTAGCACTCATTGGATCTAGGTGATGCTCATAGGGGTGAAGCACTGGGACTTCCCGGGAGTGAAACATTTTATGAATTTTTTTTTGGATTTTTCTAATTTTTTTGATTTTTTTGTATTTTTGTGGGACTATAAGAACACTGTACAAGAACTGCAAAACTCAAGCATTGACCTGCTTGAGATGTTGGATATTTACAGGCTTAGGGAGTGGATCTCCCTCTAGAGTGGCAATCTAATATGCCATAGAACCATATTTGGCTATAATGATAAATGGACTAAGCTAATTAGTTTCAAATTTTCCTTTCTTTTCATGGTTTTGGAGATTCTTTATGTTATGCTGCAAAACTAAGTCACCCACCTCAAATTCCTATGGCTTTAATTTTTTGTGATATTGAAGCTGAAGGTGATTTTGATATATGTGGAGGTGGTTTAGGGCATTAAGGTGTCTCTCATCAAGGAGTTGTAGCTCTTGCAAGCAAGCAACTCTATATTCTTCTCTGGACATCAGATTCTTGAGAGATTCTGAGGGAAGGGAGCTCAAATTCGATGGGTAAGACAACCTTAGAACCATAAACAAGGGAAAATGGGGTGGCTCCTATGGGGGTACAAATGGAGGTATGATAGGCCCAAAGGGTAGGAGTAAGATGGAGGTGCCAATCATGACCAATTGCATCAAAAATTTTCTTTAGGATTTTCAAAATGGTTTTATTAGTAGCTTTAGCTTGGCCATTGCCTCATGGGTAGTATTTGGTTGAAAAATACTGGGTGATTCTAAATTTCCTACACAATGTGGCAACTTCCTAATTTTTAAAAGGTGTCCCATTATCAGTCATGATGTCTTGAGGTATGCCAAAACGACAGATAATGTAATTCAAGATGAATTTCAAAATCTATTTTCCAGTGATGTAGGTTAATGGAATAGTCTCAACCCACTTTGTGAAGTACTCAGTGGTAGCAATAATATACTTGTGGCAATTTGTAGAATTTAGGTATACTTGACCAACAAGATTGAATCCCTAGTGGGAAAAGGGCCATGGGGTAATGGTGGGTTGGAGGTCTTGGGTGGGAGCATGTATCAAATCACCATGCTGCTGACAAGGAACACATATCTTCACAAAATGATAGGCATTTGCTTCCATAGTAGGCCAATAATAACCCATTCTAAGAAGCTTTTTTGCTAATGTAAGGCCACTAGAATGGGTACCATAATTCCCTTGGTGGACCTCTTCTAACATTGTTTTGGCTTCATTTGAATTAAGACATCAGAGGAGGGTTGCATCAAAGTGTTTTAAGAAAAATGTGTCACCTAGGATGGTATATTAGGTAGTGTGACAGATGAAGGTCTTACTTTGATTTCCAGTGAGGACTATGGGAATGGTTTTGTGACATAAATAGGCAAAAATATCAACATACCATGGAGACTCAGGACCATCAATCTCACACAACAACTCTGAATTGGTTTTCTCATAAGCAAGAGTAAAAAGATTCTCAACAAGAAACTCACATTTAGGACTATATTTAGGCATGACAATCATGGAGGCAATAGTAGCCATAAAATCTGCTACTTTTTATTAGCCCTTGGGATCTGCTAAAAAAATAGCTCTGTGAAGTGTTGTTTAAGATCTTCAACTATCCTATAGTATGGAAACAACTTCTCATCCTTTGTGTGGTATTCATCTGTAACTTGTTTAATGACCAATTGTGAGTCTCCAAAGAGAAGGATGTTTTTGATATTCCATCTAATAGCTTGACACAACCCTATGACTAATCCTTCATACTTAGCTATATTTTTTGTGCAAGGGAATGATATCTTATAAGACTTAGGAATGAGATCTCCTTGTGGTGTAACAAACAAAATTCCTACCCTTGATCCCTTTTGTGTGAAGGAACCATCAAAGAATAACTTCCAAGGTGTAGTAGGGGTAATAGTCATAATGGTGTCATATGGAAAATCTACTACTATGGGATGGTCTCCTAGAAGAGGAGCTTTAGCAAGCTGATCTGCAATTACTTGTCCCTTAATGGCCTTGCGTTCCTTATAAACAATGTCAAACTCACTCAAAATCAAGACCCATTTTGTAGCTTGACTAGTGAGGGATGCTTTTGATAGCAAATATTTGAGTGGATCTATCTTGGCAATGATATGTGTAGTACGATTAAGCATGTAATGGTGTAGCTTCTGCATGCAAAAGACTATTGCCAAACAAGCTCTCTTAATAGTAGTGTAGTTCAACTCATAACCAACTAGTGTTTGACTAAGATAGTATATAGCTTTCTCATTACCATTGTCATCTAGTTGTGCCAAAAGGGCACCTAAGGCAATTGAAGTGGCTGAAATGTATAGGATCAATGGTCGTCCTGCAATTAGAGGGACTAGAACTGGAGGATTAGCCAAGTATGCATTAATTTGTTCAAATGCTTTCTGACATAGACAATCCCACTGAAACTTAGTGCCCTTGTGAAGCAAATGTTGAAGTGGATGAACCTTATCTATTAACTAGGCCACAAATCATCTAATGGACTATAACTTTCCTTGAAAACTATGGAGTTGTTTCAATGTGGTAGGTGGAGGCATTTCCATGATGGCTTTGACTTTGGCGAGATCTACCTCAATACCTCTTCTTGACAGAATGTAGCCTAATAACTTTCCTGATTTGACCCCAAACACAAATTTCTTAGGGTTTAGGTGCACTTTATATTTCTCCAATCTTTCAAAAATGGTGGTGAGGACATCAATGTGGGATTCACGTGTCTTTGATTTTCCTAGGATGCCATCAACATAGTCCTCCATTATAACATGTAGAAGATCATGGAATATTGTGGTCATTGTGCATTGATAAGTGACACTGACATTTTTCAAGCCAAAAGGCATGACTTGATAACAAAAGGTTCCCCATGGGGTGGTAAATGCCATTTTATGTTGATCTTCTTTTGCAATTTTGATTTGGTTGTAATTAGGAAAACCATCCATCAAAGACAACATCTCATGTCTAGTAGTCAAATCCACTAAGATTCTATGTTAGGAAGTGGAAAATCATCCTTAGGACATGTGAGATTTAAATCTTGAAAATATGAACAAACACGGATGCCCCCAATTGCTTTCCCTACAGGAACAATGTTGGAGACCCATTTAGGATAATCAATAGGGCGGATGAACTTTGCCTCTAACATTTTCTACAACTCTTCTTTGACTAAAAGTGCTACCTTAGGATGCATTTTGTGCAACTTTTGTTTCACTAGTTTAATCTTGGGATCTACTGTCAAGTGATGCACAACCAAATCTATGTCTAAACCAGGCATATCTCTATATGTCCATGCAAAATTGATTTTAGCCTTTTTCAAGAATTCAATCATTGCCTTTTGTTCTTCAGGACTTAGGGTAGCTGCAGTGTAGGTGATTTGTGGATTATTCTTTATACCCAAGTTGACTGGAATTGTGTCCTCATTCAAAATAGATGACTTTTCTAGTGGTCATCACTAAGTGAACCCCAATGTTCAAATGTGGTCTTGTTAATATGCATAGTCTCTTTTTTGTCAGGAGGTGGTAATTGTGAAGGTTTTCCAAAGGAACGAGGGGAGAGTGGTAGCTATCCAACACACAAGGCATTTTTGAATTTATACTCTCCCATTCCTAAATTAGTAAAAGTAACCTTCTTCCCTATAGTATTGACCTTAGTATCTTCCACCTTTTCTTTTCCTTTGCAAGAATTGGAATCATTATTGGCTAACTCTGGCACTGTTGTGGAAGGTGATTCTATTATTGTGAGAGACTTAGGTATAACTTTAGCAAACTCACTAATTGGACAAAAATTTGTTGGTGCACTTTCCAATCTTTTACAAAAGGAAAAAGGTGTGGGATCTTCTGGAATTGTGACCTCTCTTCCCTGGTGAGGGAATTTCATGCATTGATGGTAGATAGATGATACAACCTTTATTATATGTATCCAAGGTTGACCAAGCAAAATGTTATATGGAAAATCCAAGTCTAGGACATGGCATTTAGTATTTATGATGACTGGTCCAACCTTTAATGATAACATGATAAATCCTTTTGATTCTCTTTCCCTTTCATCATATGCTTTGATTTTTATCCTCTTATTGAAATCTAGGAGGTCCTCTAGAAGTCCCAAGAAACAAACCATCTTCAATGTACATAGGTTCAAACTAGATCCATTATCTATAAGGACTCTTTTAATCTTATGTCACTGTATAAGGATTTCAATGTGGAGTGAAAAATTATGGTGGTGATCGAGACCATGGAAATCTTTATTTGTGAAGACTAGGTGTGTTGTATGGTTGGGTTTCCAATCATGGTATTGAATTGGGAGGTATTAATATTTTTAGGAACATGAGACTCTAAAAGAGCCTTCTCCAAAATTTCTTTGTGGATGGGTGATGTGCAGGGGTCTTACCTAACTAGGACAACACATCATAGTGAGAAGTGGGCCTTTTTGAAGTGGATGGCATAGGAGGCACATGTGGAACTGATGGATTAGTGGGATTGGGAGTGGTAGCTTGCAAAGTAAGTCTTCCCCATCGAGTGGTTGTATCACAATTAGCTACTTGTAGGACAAGGGTATTCAAATGAGTTTCTACCTCTTCAATGCGACCACACATGGAGTCAAATCCATATATACCATTGGTTCCTATTTTACCACACAAGGAGTCAAACCCTGATATGTGATTAGTAGAATAGTCATAGGATAATACATTTGATGTGGAAGCTCGATTTGCATTGTTCGTATTGTTGTTTCCATTGTTGATATTGTCATTGTCGTGATTAGGAAATGGCTTTTGGAATATCTTCAACTTAGCATTTTTAGAGGATGGTCCTCCTTCTACCTCAATTTCTCCATGATCAACAACATTTGAATGAAAACTTTGAGTTTTTATACACTTGTTTGTGTCATGTCCCTTGATGTGATTGTATTTGCAATATTCATTTTCCTTATACCATTTTGATTTGGGTTGATTCTCATCAAAGGGTCGTGTGTTGGGAAATACCATCAAATTGTGATCCACTAGTTTTTGGAATATGGCTTCCAAAGGTTCACAAAAGTTAGTGAACTTTCTATTGTGATCATAGTCACAATTGTAATTGTTGTTGTTGCAAGGAAAAAATTGTGTTTGATTGCGAGATTGCTGATTGTCGTTGTTCAAATTGTTGTTGTTTCTTCCTCCTTGAAGGCTTCACATAGTTTTAACATCAGTGACACCATCGTGTGTGACACCTTTTTTTTTGGACCAAAATTTGGGTTTACTATTGTTGTTTGTGTTATTGTTTGAGGATGATGAGCTATAATGTTTAATGGCACCTTTGTCTAAGAGCCCATTTTCAATGCGCTTGCCCCTCTTGACTAATGTAGTGAAGTCTTTAGGACTAGCCATCTTCATGTGAAAAGACATCTCTCGTATCAATTTTTTGATAAATATATCCACAAGGTGGGAATCCTCAATTTTGTAGGGAAGGCGGTTAGCAAGATGCCTCCACCATTGTAGAAAATTGGAAAATGTTTCACCATTTCATTGTTTTGTGTTGCACAAATCACTTAATGAGGCATGATGTTCAATGTTGTAAGAGTATTGTTCTACAAAATTCCTTGTTAAATCATTAAAAGAGGTAATGGAACCCTTAGGTAAGTTCATTAGCCACTCTAGTGCAAGGCCTCCAAAGCTTCATGTGAAGAGCCTCTTAAGATAATCTTCATTATAGGCTACTTCTTGATACAAAATCGAGAATTCTTTGAGATGTGTTATAAGACATGTTTCTCCTGTGTATTTATCAAATTTAGGAATCTCAAATTTTGGTGGGAATGGTATTATGCTAATAGATCTATCAAATGGAAAGCGACAAACTTCCTTAAAAGAGAAATCTTTCACCCCTTTTTTGGTCATGCTATGTACCAAGTTTCGAAGTTCATGCAACTATTGGACTAAATCTTGGTTTGGTTGTACTTGTGATTGTTGAGCATTTGTAAATCCACCTCCCAAGTTATAAGGAGTTCCAAATGTGTTATGAGGTGGTGGAAGTGCTCTACTTTGGCCAATGTATTGATATGCGTTTGTTGGAATTGGCACAAATGTTTTTACCATACTTGTTAGAATTTGCAAATAGGAGGAATACATTGGTTGTGTTGGAATTTCCATCTGTTGATAGATACTTTCCCAATGTTTAAGCATCCCATAGTTGGACCTGTTAAGGTAGACTATAGAATACTAGCATGCATAGTGGTGTTTGGTATGGCACTAATGATTTGTTGGATATGTTCTGCTTTTAATTGGAATGTTGGTTGTGTGGTGCCACTTGATGTGGATGTGGCACTAGTTGTCACCGTTGGTCCTTGGTTAGATGCTTGGGTTATGTTTGGCAACATGGGAGCAACACCCTTCGTAATCTATCTAAACAAGGTGGTGTCATCAAAGCTCATAGGGACATTGACACAATCTTTAACCAAGTTTAGGAAGATTTCAATCTTGTTTTCCCTAATAGATTTTTCCATCATTTCAACATTGTGTGGATCCACAAGGAATGTTCAAACATCATTAGGTATATTGTTGTTGTCAATAGGGTTTTCCTCTTGGTATACTTCCTCATCATTATTTCCCAAAGTTGTGTTGTGAAAAGGATCTTTTGGTTCTTGTGTGGATGTTAAGCTAGGCATGCCAAAGTTTGAACTAGAGGGAAATCCTCCCCCCAATGATGTTGCATGTGGAGGGAAGGGATTCTGCATCTATTTCTACCTTAATGACTCCAATAATCATGACATGGGATTAAATGTAAATCTATTGAATCGTGTATGTACCATACAATAGTGACCAAACCAATGGGTGGAAGACTATGGAAGAAATAGGGGAATTTGGGAGAGAACTATGACTATAGGTTAAAAGTATCTTTCTCCTACCAAAGATGGTCAAGTGATCTTTAGGAAAGATAGGATACCGAATTGATTACTCAATATTTGGTGATGGAATTGTGATCCCAAATAAGTGATAGGTGTTTGCTTGTGGATAAAAGGTCCAATGTCATGATCTCAGAAGGTGTCCTTATGCCAAAGTTTTAGGTTCAAATGACGAAGCTCTTTAGAGGAATTTTGCAAATGGAAGACTAGAAATGTGGAAAAAGAAAATGATATGTGGAAAATTTAGGTGTGGTGATCAATTATGTGGTTAACTCAATCCTCACTTACTAGGAACAAGAATCTAGGGTTTACTCCTGGGAAGGTAGACCAATTTCAAAGTTTTGCATTGTACTCAATTCTATCATAATGATCTTGTTTTTCTTCTTCTTTTTGGATGCCTTTGATAGCCTATAAATTGTTTATCATCATGTGCTATGTTCTTCCTTTCCTTGTAGATAAATGGTTTGGACAATTTCACCTTCTTATGTTTGACTTTGTAGGTCATGGTAGGAACAAAAAAAGACTCAGTTTCAAGCACAAACTAGACTCAACTAATTTCAAATGCTAGAACAATATAGGACTCTTGAAAATAATTGTGAGTCAAGAGGACCCACTTACCACTATTTCACTCATTGAAGTTTAGCTCACAATTTCACTCATTTTGCACTTGTTTGATATTTGGTGTTGGTTTTGAAGGTTTAAACAATCAAGCACATAGAACAAGCCAACAATCCTAATAAGGCTGCAACTAGGATGTACAAGGCTTATCTAAAGGGCATCCTTGATATACGCAAGGTACGTGAGGCCCAAATATATAGATGAAAGAAAATAATGCCACATAGCCAGGGGGAGATGGTAACCCAAATCTCCTCCTTCACTTCCCAAAGGTTTAAAGTTCTTTGAGATTTAGCCAAGAGTGACAAGATTTTACTTCCAAGAGAGGTGTCTTTCGATTCACCTCTCGATTCTTATACTCTGCCAAAACACTAGAGTTGAGGTCATCCCAAGGAGTAATGAAATCCCCAAGTAGGCCTCCTAAAGAAGAAAAAAATAAGACCACTTATTTATTATGCACCCAAGATCACCCAAAGGCACGGGGGGAGAGAATAGATAAGTGGCCTCAGGGTTTAAAAGACACACTTTCTTTTCCAATGAAGCTTTAGATTTTGTAATCTACTTTGAAGACACACATGTTTATAGCATATAATATTATTTACAACTTGAAATTTTCATCAACATAAATAAAAATGTGGATTCATCAACAAGAAAGTAAATCACTCATGAACATAAGAAAATTGCTAAAAATAAAACCAATTCCCTTAAGTCATTCAAGATTGTGTGAATTCATTTTAAGCACCAATTCTAAATGTTTGCTAGGATAAGAATTCATGTCAATTTCCTTAAGGCATTCAAGAGTGTATGAGTTCATTTTAAGCACCAATTCCAAATGTTTGCTAGCCTAAGCATTCATGTCAATTTCCTTAAGACATTCAAGAGTGTATGAGTTTATTTTGAGCATCAATTCCAAATGTTTGCTAGCTTAAGCATTCATGTCAATTTTATTAAGACATTCAAGAGTGTATGAATTTATTTTAAGCATCAAGTCCAAATATTTTCTATCATAAACATGCATGTCAATTCCCTTGAGACATTCAAGAGTCTATGAGTTTATTTTAAGCACCAAATCCAAATGTTTGTTATCTTAAACATTCATTTCAATGAAATATGAATAAATTCCTTTAAGACATTCAAGATTGGATGTAAAGTTTTTCTTTAAAGTATTCAAGAGTGTGGTTTGGTTTTACTCATTAATTTGCAACATGCATTCAAAAGACAAGTGGTTATATGATGCACGTTTATTGACCTTCAATCCTAAAGTGATGAAAATCACTTCAAATTTTCTAAGTGATAAAAATCACTATGGGTTTGATTTAAGTCCTTCAAGGTCTGTTGCCTACATAAAAACTTGTTAGTAATCCCTAAAAACCACCAGTCAGTAAAAAATGTGTGGAAAACTTAATGATTCTGCTAGAAATTGCAGACGAAAAATTATAGGCGCAGATGACAAAACACGTAGATGCTGAAATGTGTAGATGCTAGAACTTGAAGATGATGAAATGCAAAGATGATAGAAGGAAAAAATGTGTAGCTAGTAGTCTAGTAATTTTTTCAAACATAGATGATAGTATATAGGTCAAAGATGCTAAAATATGCAGATGACAAAAGACATCCAACACACAACGCAAACAACAGTTTGAAAAGTGCATATGACAGAATGTTATGTGTAGATGACAGAATGATTTTTCAAATTTAAAACCTACCCACAATGTAGACAATAGAATAGCTTACATAGATGCTAAAAGTAGGTTCTCAAATGTAATGCAAGTGGATAAGAACAGAAAGGCATGGATATGCTAGTATGTGTAGATGCTAGTCTACGTAGATGCTAGTCTGCATAGACGACAGAATATAGATGACATTGCGTTTGGTGCAGATGACAATGTGAGGTTTTTTGGTGATAGACTACAAATTCTTAATGGATTTTTCAGATGAAAATAGGGACGTGGGTCCCACTAGGTGTGCCAAAATGTATATTAGAGAATTTGACCTATTGGAAGCAAGAGCAAACAAACAAACATTAGCCAATGTGCATATTTCAAATGTTAAATAATGGAAAGAAACTAACTAACATTTTCTTGAGTTTTGCAACTCAAAAAAACAAAAAAGTCAAGTCCTCAAGCAACCTCAAACAACTCAACAAAGGCACCCATGAGAGGCCTTGTTGGTGTGTTGGATTGGAGGGATGTTGGTGTGCTCTCCCAAACACAACTATGATAAATCTCTTGATATTGAAATGCAAGTATGATGATGAAACTATGCTATATGAATGAAGAACACCTCAAACAATGGCTATGGAGGAAGCCATGTTTGAGAGCACTCAAGGATATGGAGGTGGAATGCAATAAAGAAACTAAGCTTGTATGCAAGTGAAATGAGAATGTAAATGCATGAAAAAACTAATCTAACAATGCAAATGCAAGCTATAAACTACTAAAGGTTAGTATGCAAGCAACTCTAGAAAATCACTACAAAGCTCAAAACTCAAACTAACATGATAACAATGCATGTGGAGGAGATGAAAATGCTTGAGACAAGGGCTCTATTTATAGGTTTGAGAGAGGCCCTAGGTGAGGTGGCATCTATGTGGAATCCACATAAGTGCCACAAGGAGACATGTAAGCAAGACATGCAAGTGGTCAACATTCAAAGTTTGCTCACACATGTGTGAGAAAATTTGGAGAGAGGAGTGGGCGACAAAGTTGCAAGAGGTGTGAAAAGTGGGAGTGGTCCTCACACATGTGTGAGCACACACTTAGGCTTAAGAAGGGTTTAGCAAGATGATTAAGGTAATTAAATGAGATTAAATGGTGGATAGGCTTAGGAGGATAAAAGTGATGGGTGTAGACTAGGTTTAAAATTAAATTAAATAATATTTAATTAAATTATAGGTTTAGAGGAATTAATGAGATGGAGGGATTTAAATAAATAAGATTTATTTAAAAGGGGAATTTATAAAGGGTTATTTATTAAATAAATTTAACACATTAAGGATAGAAATATTTAAATCAAATACTTTAGAAAGTGAACCCACTTAATTAAATAAATTTAATTAAATAGGTAGAAGAATATGAAAAATATAATTAATTAATAAATGATTAATTACAATGTCAAGGGCAATATTAAATAAATTAATAAAATCTTTTGGGCCAATTTTAAGGGCTAGCCTTAAACATCACACACTAACCAAGAAATTAAGCTTGGAAAAGTAAGTCAAACTTTGACTATTTAAAACTTTTACTCTAAGAATGGAACATTAGTGTGTGATGTTTAAGCCGTTCGAATTTTAAGTGTCTACACTTGTCCTAAGGAGCACCTAAGCCTACAACCTAGTTTGGTCTCATGCTCCAATAATTCACCTTACATGGTGAAAGAAAAATTCAATGTACAATTTTCTTTAAAATTAAAGTGGGAAATCTATATTGATGTTGGGTGGTCTATCAAAAACCATCCACCAATGGTCCCAAAAGTTCTCATGCATTACATCATTGGTGTACTACTTAATTCATAATTTGGGTTTTTTAGGGTCAACTTTTACTCCCATTTTGGGATCCTCAAAGAAGTTACACAAGTCATGTTTTGTTATATTAAATCTTATATCCTGGTTATAATTAATCCCATCATCAAACTCAATATGCATGGAATCTTCCTAACAAAGAGAAACATTATGTTTCTTGATAAGTGTCTTCATGTTTTTGAATAATAAACTTTAAGTTGGAAAACATGTGACATAATATGGGGATATTTTCATAGGTTGTTTGAAAACCTCTGATATGGTTAAGATTGTCTATTATAAGGTCCTCTAAAGGTCAAGGATTTAGTGCTAGTTCATTTTTGAAGTGGGGGATTGGTTTCAACTAGTTGGGGGGTATTTGGTGGTAGTTACAGGTTGTTTGGAGGTGGTTGTAGGTTGTTTGGAGGTGTTTTTAGATGGTTTGCAAGATCATTAGATAGCTTCTATACTTTTATTGAATTCATGTTTGATTACTATACAATCTAAAATAAAATTATAACATATTTTAACAAATGATAAAAAAATAAAAAACCCATTTTTTACAAAAAAAAAAAAAAAACAAGTTTCATTATAGAAATCACAAATAATAAAAATAAATTAAAAACTCCAACTTATATATATTATGTTTGAAAATTTTTTAGCAACAAATTTCAAAAATATGAATTCAATTTGAGAGGGGATATTATTGGGCAACATTATTTATTATGACTGTGATGACAAACAATGCAGATTGCAACTTCTTTAAAAAAATTATTGGTAGATTTCAGATATCGAAATAGGTTTTTTGGATTATTTTTGCTTTGGATAGGTGTACTAACACCTAGGCCTACTAAAAAGTCAACAAAGTTTCTAAAACACTTTTGGATGAGTGAAATTAGGACTTTTTTCACATCCCCACTTTTTGGCATACCATGATCCTACATATCCCTTGTAAATTATATTTACCTAATAAAAGATAGTAGAATTCACCATTGTGCTCAAGTTTATTCCCATGATGGACATGTTAGCTACAATGAAAAATCAATGATAAAAGACAATCCTATAATGACACGTGATTTGACTTAGGATATCTAATTACATTGGATACAAAACCATGGTGGTATTGTTGGAAATATAAGAGGAGTAACTAAGAGGGGAGTAGTGAATTAGTTACCACTAAAACAATTCCAAATCCTTTAGATCTAAATACAAACTTCTTATTAACTCAAATCCTTGCACAACTCAATTTAGAAATAGATATTCATTGTAAATCAGTTAACAAAGGAATCTTGAGATATTAATGTGTATTAACCTTTAGTAACTTTTTTGTAGAAAGATCAAGTAGTGAGAAAATAACATGAACACATAAGACACCAAGATTTAACATAGAAACCCAATTTGGAAAAACCACCAATGCAATTAGTTACAACTTTTTTGTCTTCTGAAGTGAGCCTTGTTAGGAGCCAACCCTGTTAAAGGTTACAAAACACACTCTTAGGTGTGACCCTGTTAAAGGATTTAAATCACTTTGTTAGGAGTGACCTTGTTAGAGGTCTTAAGATAATTTAATCTAGAAATGCCACCTTGTTAGAGGATTTACAAAAATGACTGTTAAGTCAACTCTATTAAGAAATTTCTTCACTGTCAAAATTGTTAGAGAGTAAAAATGGTTGACTTGATTAATGAAGCAACTAACTTGCAAATTCAGATCACTATTCTGACTTATCCTTTGGATCCTCCCTAATTAGAATATTCTTTGCATCTCCTTGGATATTCTACCCTTCATGAAATATCCATCTTTATTCTACCCAATGTCAAATCAGCTTGAATACCCTTACAAATTAATAATTAACATCCACTAAATCAGATAAAATACTAAATAAAATTGTTATGCTTTAGGTCAGATGACACTAAAATATGGTCACTTGGTTACCACTGAGTTCTTTGGTAATCAACCTGACTTGGCTTACACTATGCCCCTATTCTAACTGACCTAACTTGGTTTACATAGGATTTATTCAATGACCAACCTAGCTTAGTTAACACTTGATCATTGAACTTGGCTTCTTTTGAACTTTTTCTCAACTGATACTGGCGTCTTTTAATTTTACTTACAACTAGCAGAACTCAATTAGAATGTAACATTTGTGTAACATCAATGACAATATAAAATTAAATAATTATTTTCAACAATCTCCCTCTTTGGCATTAATGGCAACACAACATGTCATAAGAAAAAGAAAATTAAAGAAATCAAAATGATTTATAAGATTTTATAATATCCTTAGTTTCATTTAGATTGTTCATCCATGAGAACTCCCTCTGAGATTCTCCCTTTGACATCTTATCTTCAAACTCCATCTGATCAAGTTCTCTCTCTTGCTGATATACAAATTTATTCCTATGATTCATCAAACTATCCTTCGATTCTTTTGATATGATATATTCAATCTCTCCCTCTTTGACATCAAATGCCAAAGACTTGATACAATGAGT
Organism: Cupressus sempervirens; assembly: GCA_028749045.1. NCBI lineage: Eukaryota > Viridiplantae > Streptophyta > Pinopsida > Cupressales > Cupressaceae > Cupressus > Cupressus sempervirens. The sequence continues at coordinate 129,545,051 of CM053783.1, forward strand.
TTATAATGTACCTGATGTACTAATTCATATACAATGAGCTTTGAATTCTTTGCATCAACTTGATAGATTTTCAATGTAGTTAGGTGTTAGAAATACTAATGGAAAATTAAGTTTTGAGAGGAGGGGTGGTGAATCAACAATTAAAACTTTTGCCTCTAAAATATATCACCAACATCCATCTCATAACTTAACATATAAACTGAAATAACTTAACTTGCATCACATGATTAGCATAAAGTAAAAAATACATAACACAATAAATTTAATTACCCAGAAACCCTCCAATGAGAAGGTAAAATTGGGGTGAAGATGACACCCACAAATCTTTACTACTCTACTTGTAAAGTGTTGCCAATTATGGCTACAATGTGTTTGATCATAAGCTATGATCTACCCTGTGAAAGGTATGCCTTGTTAAAGGCTTAAAAAGACTGTTAGATCTCACCTTGTTAGAGGATTTAAACTTACAATAAAGTAAGCACTTGGTTAAGAGATTTAAAATAACCTATTGGGACTACTCGGCTAAGAGATTTTATTTGCATCACCTATTAGAATGATTCAACACTATGATCCTTTGGTTAGCACCTTGTCATTTGATGTCAGATCTCCTCGTTGTTTAAACCTTAATCCTCTTGATCATATATGTCTACTCTATCCTTTCACTTCTTTACTTTGTTCTTCTAAAACTAATTTTGTAATGTATAACTCTGTTATAGCCATCTAAGCCAACATGAATGCCCTCTAAACTCTTAGTATTCATCTCCTTGCATATTCCTAAACCTTTTGGGGTTTTCCTTTCTTAAATAAACATTGTGGTGATGGATTACGTAAGATCAATGGTTGTGGTTGATCATTTGATGTAAGGATAAAAGGACTCAAAAATCACATAATCACAACTTCATAACTTATAAGAGCAATATTGCACATTTTTCAAACTTATAACCGAATCAACAAACTAGGAGAGATTTTAGACCTGTAGTCACCAAAATAGCCATAACTTCTTCAAAACTTAATGAAATTTGACCAGACCAAAACCAAAAGAAATATAACTCAAATACCTTTCCAAGAATATAAGTTTTAGGTTATATTATCTCATATGAATTTGTACTAATAGAAACAATACTTGGGTTTTTGGAAATTTTCAAAAAAAAATTATCATAAAACTTGCAAAACAAAACTCCTTTCATTTCTATTCTTCTCAAAAATATTTCCAAACATTCCAATCTATAAATCAAAACCATTACATGATATTTTATTATCTTTTCAACTTCTCCAACTATTGGATACCTCCTATGACTCTTGACCTTCCTCTTTACATCAAATTTTCATATTGTCAAATTTTTGTGACAATTTGTAGTGCCTCTCCCATTTGACTTCCATAAGTCATCCTGATGGATGTAACCTTATTGATCTTTCATTATGATGGATTGTGGTTGGGACCATGAGTGGTCTACATCATTGAGGTGATTGGACTTATGTTACTATATCGGTTGCTTTGATTATGCTTATGATTGATTTATGAGATTATGATGTGATTTATTGTTCACTAAGGTTTGTGCTAGTGGTTACCAAGATCAATTTTGTATCATGATGTTGTTCTATAATCATCATGAGATGTGTATAGGGATTGTATTGTGTACTATTACCATGTTACACTGGACTAGGTTCATGTAGTAATGGTTAGTCATGTTTATGACTATGTTTTCTTATGTGTTTTAAGTGTCTTTTTAATATTTTGTAAAATACCATTATTAAATTCTTAAGTAATTGGAAATAAATTGTCCATGTTGAATTCTTTGGTTTTATATTGTGGATATTTACCTTGTTATATTTTGATCTGAGAGATAATTGTTACTCATGTTATGTTTTACATTTGAGATGACCTGAGGGTCAGATGTCATACTTTGATTTTAGTATTATTACTATGCTATTTAGTTGATCATATTGCATGATGATGCCATTTTGAGATGACAGTGTGTTTTATGATGATATCTAGTTATCCAATATTTGGACATATCTTGATTATGTTATGTGATGGATTTAATGCTATGGTTATTTACTTCATTCTTGCTTCATTATGCTATATAAAAATGTGAGTGATGTAAATGGACTATTTTGGTATAATTGAACAAGTGGTTAAATTAGTCATTTAATGCATTTATTTCTTTGGCTATGTTATTATATGTAATTGCACTTGATCATGTTGTTTACTGTGCAAGATTTATATCCCTAGTAGTGGCACATGGAGTTAGTGATTCGATGATTCATATTTTACCAATGTCATCCTTGTATGGTCTACATATCCTTATTTTAATTTTTTTAATTAATCCTTTTGGTGATTATTAAATCCAAACTCATTTGCATTATGTGGTTAGACCAGTGAGTGTGTCTGTGCATTTAGAGTTTCACATTGTCACGAAAGTTGCTAAGGAAATTTATGTGTTTTTGGGTTTTTGGGATTTTAATTCTATTGAATTTAATTTTTGGCAACTTTTCCATAGACAAATTCCTATTTCTAAGAATAGCCTATTTTTTTTTGGGTTGATTTGGATTTTAACAAGGTTGGTTGGTTAATTGCGCTAATCGATTATTCACTCAAAAAAGTGAATAAGTATCCAAAAAGGAATTTAATTCCTCACTTCTCACTTTTGAATTAGAAAGTTGGAGAGTAAAACACAAAATCCTCTTCATGAGGATTTACTATTTTGGTCGTTGTGGGAGTTACGGGTATAGGATTATCATGAGGTTGGTCTCATTGGATCTAGCTTGGGGAGACCTTGGATTGCTACGATTTTTAGCTATTTTTACGAGATCTTTATTTTATGATTCAGAGTCCTATTTTTCTCTTTTGGCTATGAGGTAGGGCTCTCCAATTTTATTGTTTTAGCTACATTTCTGCTTCTATTTTTGGTAGCCATTTGTTAGGAGGCTAAGAACTAGTGTTCCCCTCTATTTGTGTATGCTAGCTCTACTTGGTTGGGCAAGTATGAGCATTTCCCTATTTTTTAGGTTGAGTGTTTTGGGTGTTACACCATTATGCTGTCCATTTTTGCATACAAAATCCAAATCTAGATTTTATTTGATTTTTGTGGCTTTTGTACCCAAAGAGAAAATGGGTTTTAATTTCAAAATTTCTTAGTTTTGAGATTTTTTACCTCGATTTATGTGCAACCCAGTTTTCTTTATTTTTCTTGGCATGATATTGTTCATGGATTTGGATTATCTATAGGATGTCAGTTAGACCATTGTTTCACTTTTATTTTTACATTGGGATGTGTGCCACATTCATACTTTTGATGTTATGTTCAGTTGAGTGATTTTATACCCGTTGTTATGGTTTCTTTTGGACCTTTGTTCTTGTTTTGTGGACACTAAGATTTATGTAGAATCCATAGTCTTAGATTGAGGCCAATTGGGTGAGTTCATGATGTTTGGTCTTGTTGCATCATTGGTATTTTTGTAGAATCCATACTCCTAGATTGAGGCTAGTTGAGTGATTTCATGATGTATGGTTTTATTGTTCTTTGGGATTTGTGTAGAATACATCCTTTGAAGTCATTTTTAGTTGAGTGATGTTTTTCTTGTGTTCTCATCCAGTCCTTATTTTATGATCTTCATGATGGTGGTGCACCACACATGAGTATGTATATGTATGTTTGTAAGGTGACTTGTGAGGCCTGATCTTCTGTGGTACTTCTGGAAGTTATGATCATTGGGGTTGGGTTGGGAACTTTCATGCCTATAGGTACACATCATTAGGTGAGCATGAGTAGTGTAGGGTAGCATATGGAGGGGGCTTCTTTTTTGCAACCTGGTGTCTATTTCCCAAGGGTTGGTGTGTATAAGTTTTAAGCAAGTGATAACTAAATATAATGTGTGAATGGTAATAAAACTTAAGATAATAAAATGTGTGAGCACCTGATTAAGTTTGAGGACATAATGTGTAAGCACCTATTTAAGTTTAAGGACAAATAATCTAAGCTTGGGCTTGTAGATGCCAAGTGACTCTCCATGATGTCAGTGCCTACTTAGTAGCCCCTTTGAGTGTTTGACCAAGACCTGTAGTTCATGCATTGTCTATGTTCTTGGTTTTAGTCATCATACTATCTAGTGTGAGTGTTAGCCATGGATGTTTATTTTATGTGTGTTTTTGGTTGGATCATTATCTCCATCAGCATGGTGGGAGTAGGCCTACAAGTTTCACATTGTTGGGAGGCATAAATACCTATAATACTACTAGGTACTAGTGTACAGAGAGTCTTTTATCCTAGTGCAGCTATTGTTGGATACTTTCACTTGATACTTTGGGTTCTAGAGTATGCTTCCTTGTGATTTATGTTTTAATTGGAATTCTTGGATATCATGTTTATATGATGCTAGTTAATTTGACAAATTCCTATATTATCATGTTTAGCATATGATAGATGACGTGGTTGATTTATTGGATTATCTTATGCTTTGCTTCTAGCATGTTAGATTTCTTTATTCTTACGTTGTAGAACATTTTAATAGTGACGTCCTCATAAGATAGCACTGATGATATGATTGGTAGTTTGGGATGTTACGTGCAGGGGATGGCTAGGGCCCACGATGGTCTTATGATGCTATTGATGGTTAGGTGGAATTACACACTTAGTTTGGTTGTTTAGTTATTGTGATGTTATTTCTATACATTGTGATGTTGCTTTCAATACCTTCTCTTACTAATATGGTTTAGATGGATAGATGCTCCTCTTTCTTATTTCATGGCTTCATGTTATTATGCACTCAAGTGTTTGCTCCTCGATCTATGTGGATCTAGTACTCCCTAGTGTAGAGTTTTTTTTTCCTATTTCATCCCTTGTTTTGGACCTTAGAGTATTTCTCTCTTTTCTTGGGTGACCATGTGCCAGCATGGGGTGATACAATTTAGTGCCACATGCCCAATAGAGATCTATCGTACAATCCTTGGTTGTATCACACGCCTCTTAGAGAAATTTCATGAGATACTTTCTAGTATCAAACCCCCTTTCAAGAAGTGGCATACAATATTTGTAAATATTGCATGCCCTCTTGAGATGTGTCACTCAAACCTTGAAAGTGTTGCACCCCTTCTTGTGAAAGGTCATATGATACTGGAAAGTATCATACTATGTTGATTTAAAGTATTGCTTGGGTTTTGGAAAAAACCAATTTGGGCAAATAATGAACACTTTTCAGTTTGACCTAAACTTTTTGGGAAGTGTTTTGGCTACCCTCTTAGGTTTTATTGAATCCGTTGGTATTGCATTTTGAATTCAGGATGTTTGATTTGAATTCGGTTGTGTATCTTTCGTAGTTTGTCATTTTGGTTAGTAGTGGCATTTGGAGATTCATTGGTGTTGGGATGTTTGATTAGCCTTCTATTGTGATCCTTGTGATCCTCATATGTTGTATGCCATGCGCATTCATACTTAAATTTTTTATTATTATCTTGGCTTATATTTATCCTTGTTTCCAGGGATCTTTAGGTGGGGCACTGCACAAAATTTTATTACATATTTGAAAACTTTTTATTTTTCTTATAAATGACCTTTTAACTTTATAAAACCACTACTAGCATATAAAAATAGAATATAGATGACATTTTATGTCATTTTACCCTTCTATGGGTTTATTTACATAATTTGTCCATAGTAGACAACTTTCACAATCTATTACAAATTGATTCCAAGGCTTACCTTAGCCTTACAGATTGACTAAAATGGACCTAAAATATATTGACAAACATTTATTTGACATTTTAGATTAAAAATTAATGAGATATTTATTCCTTATGTACATTTTTCCAGGTTCTCTTGTACCATACTCCCTACTTTCAAATATTTCCATGTCCCTTGCAAAGGGGTAGAATGAAAGCTTATCTTCATCTTCACTTTTGGTCTCTCAATCCTTTTGCTTAAGAATATGAACTTGTCATGAAAATATTTATGCCCTTCACAATCTGATTTCTCTATCACCTATATATAAAATAACATAATGAAAAATTCATCAATAAAATTAATGGGTTTAGTATCAAAGTCAATCATAAATCTTGCATCTTTTCTCTCAAGTCTTCTTGGGAACTCTTCACATTTGTCTTGACTTTCAACATACATTTGATCACTCTCTAGTTTTTCTTCATCCACAAGCTTGATTTCTTCTTTTTCAATGGAAATATCATCATGAGATGTATTGGAAATGCTACCATCCTTTTGGTCTTCAACCACAACCATACTATCAACACTAAAATTTTCTTGTGTAGGTTCCACAATGAGCAAAGAATTTTGTTCATGTTCTTGCACAATTTGGACAATAAGTACATGATTTATCTCTTCCTCTTGAGCTGCAATATCTCTACCAAGGCTTGATTTTTATCTTCCATATTATTTAAATTTACCCTCAAGTTCATTAGTTCTTCCTTTATCTCCTTCATCTCTTCTTCTTTTCTCTTCCTTCTCTCTTCATTTTTCCTCTTTTGTTCCTCTTCTTTCCTTGTATTTTCATCATCTTTCTTCTCCTTTTGTGAATCCTTACCTTGCATAAACTTCCTAAAATATCTTAACCCTCCAAGAAATATTATATCTTCTTGCCCCATCTTTTCTTACCTCACTGAGGTTTCCTATCTTTTTCCTGTACCTAGCTTCTTGGCATCTAGGTTCTCTGTTCAACCTGTAAAATACAAACACCAACCTCAAACAATTTCCTTTTCCCAGACCTTTTGGGATTTGATACTAATTTGGTGCAAGTGGTATCAGGATTCAAAAATCACATAATCACAACTTCATAACTTATAAGAAAAATATTGCACATTTTGCAAACTTATAACCGAATCAACAAACTAGGATAGATTTCAGACTTGTAGTCACCAAAATGGCCATAAATTCTTCAAAAATTAATGAAATTCAACCAAAACAAAAATTAAAAGAAAGATAACTCAAATACCTTTCCAAAAATATAAGTTTCAGGTCTATATTGTCTCATATGATTTTTTAATAATAGAAACAATAGTCAGGTTTCTAAAAATTTACACAAAAAAATTATCATAAAACTTGTAAAACAAAACTCCTTTCATTTCTATTCTTCTCAAAAATATTTCCAACCATTAAAATCTATAAATCATGACCATTATATGATATTTTATTTTCTTAAATAACTTGAACAAATTTCCACAATCATTCATAGTAGGATGCATATTCTAGATTTGATTGTGTGCCATGTTTTTGCATCAACATTTCAGATCACACTCAGTGATCCATCATTAGGATGAGAAGAGCTAGAGGAGAGAAATGATCAATTGCAGAGCAATAAGAACAAAATAGGGGTGTGGTAAGAAAAGGGGGCACGAAGATCAACGCATCAAAGTCAACCAAGATAAAGAAAGTGATAGGTATCAAGGTTTTAAAATGAAAAGAAATATAGACACATTAGGAAAAGGAGTCAAGATAATTGATTAAAAATAAAAATAGAAATAGAAATAATAATGATAATAGTGAAAATAATAATAGAAAGAAATGAATAAAGATTTTTTTTTTTTTAAAGAAGAAAAAAAAAGAAAGGAAACAAATATTTATAAGGTATAAAATATGCGATAATAGCAATAATGAGGGATGAGTAAAAAGTTTTAGGCAAAAATGAAAAAGAAAGATAAAAAATCCAAAAAGAAAAAGAAAAAAAAGGAAGCGGTAGGTGCAATGGGGAGAATAAAATATATAGATATGTATAAGTATACATATCCATATATGCAGGCTAGTATGGGTGTGTGTGTGTGCGTGTATTTGTAAATAAGTGTATAAATATATATCTGTGTGTATCAATATAAAAGGCATATACTTATATATATGTATGTATGTCGTAGAGTGAATATCATACATTATATTTGTATGTGTATACATCTATCTATGTATATATATGAATGTAGTATATCAAACTCTACAACTCATGTATACCCAAATACATTTTCTTTTCTTTTCAATTTCTCCAACTACTAGATACCTCCTATAACTCTTGACCTTCCTCTTTGCATCAATTTTTCATATTGTCAAATTTTTGTGACAATATTTTATTACATATTTGAAAATTTTTTCCTTTTCTCATAAGTGACCTTTTAACTTTGTAAAACCCCTATTAACATATCAAAATAGAATATATATGACATTTTATGACATTTTACCCTCCATGGGTTTATTTACATAATTTGACGATACTAGACAACTTTGAAAATCTATTACAAATTGATACCAAGGCTTAACCTAGCCTTATAGGTTGACTCAAATAGACCTAAAATATATTGACAAACATTTACTTGAAATTTTAGAATAAAAATTTATGAGATATTTATTCTATATGTCCATGTTTGTAGGTGCTCCTGCACCATCCTTATTGCCACCTAATGCCTCCCTCAATCTGATTAGTTGCATGTATTGCATAGGGATTCATAATATGACTCCATATATATCTAGATTATAATTGAAATTGTGATAATGTTGGCACAAAAATGATTTACATAAAAGTTTTTTCTATTACAAACATCTATGACATAAACTATTCACTCAACATCCAAAGGCTCTGATGTTCAACCTTCACAATGCTCTTAATACTGATACTTGACTCTTGAATAGCTTGGCACACTCTATTTTCTTGGCACCAAAATCACTTGGAACATACTCTTTACTCAAATCCCTTTATTGGATCAGCACCTGAATGACTTGGCACAATGACTTCTTGGCACCTACTAGTGCTCAAAATGTACAATCTGGAACAATTATGTTTGACATGCTAGTATCACTCGACATGCACTTTGAACTTGGCTTACACTTTACTTTGTTGAATAATGACTAAGTTTTTTGTCACCACTTTGTCAGAACCAATTTAAGATTAAAAATCTCCCCCTTTGAGATGAGTGGAAAAAATACTTTGTCATGGCATATGCATTCTTATCTAGTGCATAAGTTAGATAATTTTTCTTTGTTGCTTGACTTTAATACAAAACTTCAAAATTTCAAAATTTGCAAAATGGTTGTCTATTTCTTATTACTTCAGATTACCAATTTTACCTTATTACTCCCCCTGAGTAAATACTTCATTTCTATTTCTTCATTCATTACTCCTGCCTAGTAGATAGTATACCTTGATTAATTTCCTTCAAAATTTCACAAAAAATTCTTATCCAAAACTTCATATCCCCCATTTTTGACACTAATGTCATTTGTCTTGTACACTTATAATGTGTTTTTCTAGGAATGGATGGTGTAGCCCTATTATAATCTTTAATGTTGCATCCCAATTATCACATGTCGCATCTAATGAATGAATCTACATTTCAAGATTAGGAACCAGGTCAACTAAGCCTTCATGAGTAGAAAGTTGGGAATCTTTCTTCATCAAAGTGTCTACAAAGGCTAGTTCCTTGTGTAAAACTTCCATGTGAGGTTCTAACATGTTTGGATACTGAGCAGAGTAGATATGATATTGTCATCAAATAGGGAAAAATAGGGCCTAGACTCAACTCAAATTCACAAAAGGAATGATCCAAACTGATTAACTACAAGGAAGTGATCAATGCCCAAATGTTGTAAAAAATTGATTAATTGTGTATTGTCTTTGATGTTACACAAATTGTCATATCATTCCTAGTCAATGTATGCCTGTTTCTACCAAGCATTCTAGAGGTTGCCTAGTTCAGAAGATAGTGTATACCAAGTTTACTCAGGTGACAAAGTAAAGCTTGTAGAAATTGAGTGCTAATGAACTCACTCTATTAATGAAGGAAATTTTGGATGGAACTAGTGTTAACCAAGCTCACTTGGTTACCAAAAAAACTTTGTGAATATGCAGTGTCACCAAAGTTTACTTGGTTAACTTTGTGAATATGCAGTGTTAAATAAGTTTACTTGGTTAATGTTGTCACAAAAGCTTGTGTCCTTGTCCAATGTTTTCACCTAACTACAACCTTGTGAAACATGGAAACAATCTCCAAGCTATGGGACTTGAACTATGAGGTTGAATCTCCAGACAAGGTCAGATTCCTTTACTATCAGGGTGCACCTAACTACTCTTAGAGAGGAAAAGGGAGAAGGAATGCATGAAAGAAAATCTACCTACTCTAACCTAAAGGAGTGATGCACCAAAATAGAGTGTTTGAACTTATCTCTTCTCATGAATGTATAATCAACTGGTTGTAACCTCAAAGAATATAGATTCATACCTTGCTTAATTCAACACTTACATGTAGATCATACAACAAAAGAATGGTATAGGAAGAAACTCCACTTAACATCATTCGAATGTCAAAAGTAGATGCAATCATGCAAATTTTAGAACATAGACAAAAAATTAACCAAAGGTAATGAACCTTGGACAGTGTGCTAATGGCTAAAAATGAATTTGTAGAGGATTACAATGGTTTAGATTGATGAGAAATTATATTATTACACATGAAGCAATACTAGAGAATCAGAAAAATATCAAACCTTACAAAATTTACTAATATCTACCTTTATAGCTCAGACATAATTGAGATATTTTCTATCCTAAGCCAAACTCAACTACTACAATTTAAGATTGCAAAGAATAATCATGTAGACTTGAAGAAAATCTAATCTTGAAATAGATTCAAATACAATGAAATATAATATTTTGCCAAAATAGAGCGTTGAGAAGATAAAACGATGTCATTAAATTGATTTGACCAAGTAGATGGATAAAATCAGAAATGGTGGAGCATTTTTCTTCATTCACTGGGTGCCACATTCATTAGAGAGTGGTTGAAATTGATCATGAAGATTGAATCACGCAAGAAACCCTATCTTTCTCACTTTTAGCTTGAAAAATCAACAAAGTCAAAAAGTCAACTAAATTTTGCAACCAAGATGAGCCACATGGGCCAATAAATGTTATTTCATTTTGCCACCCCAACAAGGTCTCTGTGTGATTAACCATATCACTTTATCCACCTCAGCACCTACCTGATACCCATCGTAGTAGCTGGCCCCACCTTTTCTCAACATAAGATCAAAACTGAGCAAAATTCCCTTTACAACCATATGAAAATCAGTGGCTTCATAAGATCTTACATCTTCACCTTTGGCCCTATGATCCTTCAACATCCTCAATCTAAGATCTTACATCTTCACCTTTGGCCCTATGATCCTTCAACATCCTCAATCTTATGACATCCTTTGACTTTCGTACATTGGAGCTCAATCTCTTTCTTTTTCTGATCCTATGTCATCCTCTACTTCATAACATTGTAACTCTAACATTTCTCCCTTCCAATGCTATGATTAAGACATTTGTCACAACATTGCAAATGACCCCTTTAGGAATTTCCACCACTCGACTGATGTGGAATCTTATGACTTTCTCTCTCCTCTCCTGATGCTACAACTCTTTGATCTAACAACTCCTTGATCTTATGAGCCTTCATAACATCTTAATACTTGAGATCCACTTTCTTGACCTCTCAACCAAATCATAGCATTAGAGGACCCCATCTTTTACTTTACCAATCCTACAATATATTGCGGCATTATGACCCTTTCAAAATTGCCCAGTGATCTTATAGTGGAACCCTTGTCATAGCATCTTACCCTTATGATTTGGGCTTCCCAGCAATATGACATGTTATTTTATAAAATTAAATATTGAAGTGGCAATTTATCCTTTTAAGTTCAAATGTGGTGATTTTGGTGGGAAGGAAAAATGACCAACAATTCTAGTGACTCGAAGGGGATGAAGCTAGCTATGCATAAGACCAGTCACCTAAAGTATCCATTGGGCTATATAGTCATGAAAAATATAAATCTTGTGTGTTATGAAACCCTAACCCTACCTCTATGATAGAAAAACACTAAAAATCCTATCTCCAACTATAAAACAGAACTCTACAACAGGAACTAGGAACCCAAAAACCTCTGCATCCTTCAAAACCTTCAAACCTGCTATCCTCCAAAGGGACAACTTGTGCTCATGAACTTATTGGAAAGTAAGAAAAATACTCTAATATGTACAAAAAACCCTTTCACCTTCTCTAAAGGCAAGGTTTAAGGTTGATGGGGACACAACCCAAGAACAGAATGGACACAACAGAAAAGGGAAATTGTATTAACTGAAAAATAAGCTAGTACATTTAGTACAGAGAAAATAAACTTCAAAACATGCCCTAAGGGCTTACAATAACATAAATTTGGAGATAATTTCTCCTTTCAGTACCTCCTCTCAAACTCCACTCCGAACTGCCTTTTACAATGCTAGGAATCTCCTTAAATAGACCCCGGAGGGTTAAGGACTAGGAATACATTCTAGAAGGTGCTAGTAGGCATCCACTGACCAAATAGAAGGCTCCAAAAGCTACATTAGAAGTTGGTGCAAATCTAGAAGAATCCAGAAATGGTAACCGAACTTTCAAGAGGCATAACTTTTGAACCATAGCTCCGATTGACAAACTGTTTACATTTTTGAAAAGCTCTCGAAGTTCTCTATAGCCCTATGGATGAGCTTCACTTGTACCCCATTTTTTGGCCCTTTTTGAGGTCATTTAATGCCCCTAACTTGACTTTGAAGCATTCTTAGGAGGTCTCCAAAACTCAAAAAACTGCAATAACTTTCAAACTGTGGGGCCTTTTGACCTGATTCTTTTTCTGGAATGTTCTAAATCACAATTACATTCATCTGGCCAATTCACACCTTCTAGTTTACCAAAATGATGGCCCAATTACATGCTCCTATTTTTTTGAGATTTTCTAGCACACTGATAGTGGAACTGTGAGAGTTGGAACCTTTATTTGACCCAAATGGGTGTCCAAAAATGAAAACACATGAAACAGAAACTAAGTCTAAGTACTTTTTTTTTGGGTGACACATGATTTCCCTTATACCTCTGGATGCTCCTGCATCAAAGGTAAATCCCATTGACTAAGATTAGGAGAATTTCACCATCAGGCTTGGATAGCTAAAAAGTGTTTGCCTCTTTGTAACTGATAACTACATAGGGACCACTCAAATATGTATCAAATTTTGAGTGGCTCCTTGGTTTTGCCCTATTTTCATCCTATTTTAATACTAGACCACCTTCTTTGAAGATTTTGACCCTAGCCTTCCTATGAAAACTCTTTTTTACTTATTGCTGATGTGTTTCTAGGGTCTACATGGCTTATTTCCTTTTCTCTTCTAGTTCCATCAATTCTGCTATTCTTACTATCATGGCATCATTTTCCATTAACTCTAGCTGATGAGCTCGCTCTAGGGATGGAAACTCTAATGAAATTGGAAGCCTTGCTTCCCTGCTATATTCAAACATAAAAGGTGAATTTTTGATGGCCCTCTTAGGTGTTATTCTATCTACCCACAATGATGTCCTTAACTTTTGATGCCAACATCTCTGATTATCCTCTATAGTCCTTCTCATAATCCCAATTAGGTTTTTATTGGATGACTCAGCCAATCCATTGCCTTGAGGGTAGTAGTTTGAGGATGTTCTCAAGTAGATATTATGATCAACTACCCATGCACAAATCTGAGCTCCTATACAATATTTTGCATTATCTGAAATAATGGTTGAAGGGGCACCAAACCTAGTTATGATTCCATCAAGGAATTCAAAAACAAAAGATTCTATAGCATCCTTTAATGCTACTACCTCTGTCCATCTGGTAAAGTAATCTATGGCTACCAAGATCCATTTGTGACTAGCATTGGAAGAAGGATTTATTGGACCAATAAAATCTAAACCCCATTGAGCAAAAGGCTGGTCTACTTGAATGGGATGAAGACAAAGAGCTACAAGCTATTGCTAACTAGAGAAGAAGGTATATTTTTCACACTTCCTCATATACTTGTGACGATCATGGAACAAGGATGGCCAATAGTAACTAGCCCTCATGATATTTATTGTTGTTCTCCTTGCCAAGAAGTGGCCACCATCAGGACCATTATGAATCTCTTTGATCATTCTTTCAGCTTGGTCTCTATTAATGCATATTAATAAGACTCCACTAAAATCTTTCCTGAATAGTATTCCATCCACCAAGACATAAGAGATAGACTACAATATGAATTGTCTTCTCTTAGCTCTATTCAGGCCATGTGGATATCTTCCCTCTACCAAGAAGGTAGTCATATGATGTAACTAATCATTCTAATTTTTATTCCTTACTAGTTGCTCATTTTTTATTAAGAGGGTAGCTTCCTCAGGTGTCTCAAAAGAAGAGACCATCTACTCACACAATCCCCTTCCTCTCACTAGCTTGGTAATCCCAATATAAATGTCATATTCCATGACTTTTGTGATCCATCCATCTCTTTTTTCATTGATATCCTTGTTCAACAAGAACTCATTTACACTTGTATGTGGAACCAAGAGCTAAACCTTGTTATGAGACAAAAGATGTTTGAATTTTTTAAGAGCCCTTACAATAGCAAGGACTTTCTTCTCTACATATTTGTATCTTCCTTCATAATCCTTAAGCCCTTCACTAAAGAAAGCAATATGCTACTCCAAATTCTTATCATTCAGCTATGTTAGAACTGAAGGATTTGATCAATACAAATCCACAAAGCCTTCGAATACCTGCATGCAAAAACTTATCACAGAAGAAAAAGACAAGAGAAGGCAAAGGGTTTTGCTCTGAAAAAAGTGCTAATGTATTTTCAGCAATGAAAGAGATAATCAAATACAAAGGAGATCAAAACCCTAAAAAGGGTAACCTAAAAGGAAAAGCTATTTAATAATTAATAATTAATTATTAAATAGAGATGCAAAAGGTGCATAAAGTAAAATCTTAAGAAGGGAGTAAAGAAAATTTAATAAATGAAATTAAATCAACGCTTTACTCTAACACCCCCCCTTAAGATGAGCAACAATGCAGCTACAAACAATGCAAAAAAAAGCAAGGAAACTACAATGCAAAGCCTAAAGCAAACTTGAGTCCCGGCAACAAGGCCTGATGAGGTACCCAATAACAACTAAATCTCTATGAAACGGAGAAATAGAGAAAACCCAATGGGAAAAACTCTACTCCAAAAAGAGATAGCAATAAAAAGAAGGAAGGAAGGACTTATCAGTGAGACCCCCCAAGGACAAATTCCTTCACCCCAAGCATAGAACGCAGCTTAAGATACCGCGGGGATGCAAAAGGTTTAGTGAAGATGTCTGCAACCTCCTCAGCAGTAGGAATGTACTCCAAGCTCAAAGCACCATCCTGAATGAGATGCCTGATGAAGTGCATGTGAAGCTCAATGTGCTTGGTCTGCTGATGCTCAACAGGGTTGCGTGAAATGTGTATAGTACTCTGACTATCACACCATAGAAAGGTGGGACTATCAGGAGGAGATCCAAACTCTGTCATCAACTATCGAAGCCACAAAACCTCCTGACTAGCTAATACAGCTGCCCTGTATTCTGCCTCTGTAGATGATAATGCGTGAGCATGCTGCTTTTTGCAAGACCATGTGATAGGACCAGAACCAAGACAAAAAAAAAAACCAGAAGTAGACTTGCGATCATCAATGTCACCAGCCCAGTCTGAATCTGTGAAACCAACAATGTGAGGATCCCCTGATGTGTAGTGAATTCCATAACATGTTGTACCACTAATATACCTTAAGATACGTTTGGATGCTTGCTAATGACTCTCATGAGGATTATGAGAGAATCGAGAGACAAGTCCAACCGTAAAGGAAATATCAGGACGTGTGTGTGTCAAGTACAACAAACTACCCACAAGCTGTCTATATAGAGTGGAATCCACTGTAGGAGTAGAGGAAGTGGTAGATAAAACAACACCTGACTGAAAAGGTGTGGGGGCAGGCTTGCAATCAAGCATGCCAAATCTCTGAAGCATATCATGAGCATACTTCTGCTGGAGTATGGCTATCCCATCTGAAGACTGAAAAACCTATAGGCCCAAAAAATAGTGCAAAAGGCCAAGATCTGTCATCTCAAACTGCTCTCTCAATGCTTGTTGAACATTCTGTATCATGGAGAGTGAGCTTCCTGTGATGATGAGGTCATCAACATAAAGCACAAGTATCAATAAGTCAGTCCCATGACGCTGAATGTAAACTGTAGGATCAGAATGACATCGTGTGAAGTGGGAAGCAAGCAAGAAGGAATCCATCTTCTCATACCAAGCCCTAGGGGCTTGTTTGAGACCATATAAAGACCTCTAAAGCTGACATACCAATGAAGAGTCCTGCACAAAACCATGAGCCTGCTCCATATAGATCTCCTCATGTAGGTCTCCATGCAAAAAGGCACTCTTCACATCCATCTGAAAAATTGTCCATTTCTGTGAAGCTGCTAGAGAGAGTACAAGGTGAATAGAGTTCATCTTGGCAACAGGGGCAAAGGTTTCAGAGTAATCAATACCCTCAACCTGTGTGAAACCCTTTGCAACAAGACGTGCCTTGTACCTATCAATAGAACCATCTGCAGCATACTTGGTACGGTACACCCAACGGCACCGAACCAACTTTCTGCCTTTCGGAAGAGGACACAGATCCCATGTGTGGTTCTTCATCAAAGAAGAATACTCCTCAGCCATTGCCCTATCCCACTCTGAGTGTCTTGTTGCCTGTGAAAAATTCTGAGGATCATCAGAAATGGCATGACTCAAAAGGCCACTACCTGCAGTCTGAGAATGAGTACGACGAACATCTGTAGGATCACCTGCCAGAGGTCCTACTGCATCAACAGTATCACGAGCCCACTTGGGCACTCGTGAAACATCTGGTGGAGGAGGCAAAGGGGGATCAATCTCAAGATCTTCCTCAGAGGAGGCATAATCCTGTAGAGGAGTAGATGAAGTACTGGGTAGTGAAGAAGTAGCTGAAGATGGAGGATCCATAGAAGGATAACGCTCATCAAACTGAACATCTCGCCGAAATAAGACATCTCTGGAATCAGGATCAAACAACCTGTACGCTTTCACATCCTCACAGTAGCCAACAAAAATGAGTGGTCGACTCTTCTTCTCCATGGCTTTCCGCTGAGCATCTGGAATAAATGCCCAAGCCTCACTACCAAAAATGCGGAAAGTAGAAACATCAGGCTTGACATGAGTCCAAGCCTCTTCAGGAGTCATGTGTTGCAATGCCTTATAAGGCATCCGATTCTGAATATAGTTGGCACAATTGATAGCCTCAGCCCAAAATGAAGAACTCATAGCACGAGACTATATCATACAATTGGCCATCTCCCGTAATGTCCTATTTTTTCTCTCAGCAACCCCATTCTGCTGAGGTGTATGGGGAACAAAGAACTGATGCTGTAAACCATGCTCAGTGCAAAAATCTCTAAAAAACTGATTCACATATTCCCCCCCATTTTCAGTGAGGATATGCCTGATGAAAAGACCAGACTGCTTCTCCACAAAGGTCTTAAAGATTCGAAATGAATCAAAGACATCAGACTTGTACTTCAAAAAGTACACCCATGTGTGTCTCGAGAAGTCATCAATGAAGGTGAGCACATATCGAGAACCTAAAAAAGATGGAGGGGGAAATGACATAAGATCACTATGTATCAACTCCAATGGTGCCTTAGCACGTGTGGATCGACCTACTGGAAAAGGATCTCTGTGATGTTTTCCAAGTGCACAACCGTGACACACACCGTCAGTACAAGAGATCTGAGGTAATCCAATCACTAGCTCCTTTATACTCATCTGTTGTAAGTATCTGTAGTTGACATGGCCAAAACGCTCATGCCAAATTTTTCTCACTGTATCTGCATGAGCAATGAGAGAAACACCTGTAGAATCGGAGCTCTCAAAGCCATCGAACTGATATAAGTGAGAATGAAGATCAACACTCCCTGTAGCAATAACATAATCAGGATCATGGAGGTCTCGAATAACCACATCATGTGGTGAGAACTCAACTGTCTTTCCAGAGCCTGAATGACAAATCTGAAAGATAGACAAGAGGTTCATAGAAATGGCTGGAACCAAGAGAACATCTTGTAGTGAACCACCCTCTAAAGAGATAGTTCCTGAACTTGTGACTGAAAGCTGAGAAGAATCACCAAATGCAATCTGTGTAGTAACACTTTGAGCAAGTGAGGTAACCAAATCAGGTGAGTGTGTCATGTGATGGGAAGCTCCGGAATCAAGAATCCAAGGAGCTAGAGAAGACAATGCACGTGCAGAAAGAGCATGTCCTTTCCCTATAGGTGGAGGTGGAGGCTTTGGAGAAGCAATAGTAGACTGTTGCATAGCCTCTTCTAATGCCTCAAGACGTTTCCAACACCTGGAAACTGGATGTCCATCCTTGCCACAAAAATTGCAAGGTTCACCTGTATACTTCTTAGTCTTGGAGGAAGACTCACCAGACTTAGAAGTATTACCCTTCTGAGAGGGTTTCCGAGCATCTGATTTGGGAGGAGGCTTGGAGGAACTCTCGCTGCCTGCTGAATCTGTCTTATGCTTCGGTTTTGGCTTTGGCTTTCCTGTAGATGTCTGAGCTATCAATGCCTTTGTCTTAGAACCAGTCGTAGCATCCAACTGTGTGAGTTTTGACTGCTCTCTAGTCAAGCGATCACAAAAGACCTGAAAAGAAGGCATAACAAATCAATTCCCCAAAGCATCTTTGGTGGAATAGAATGTGGAAGCAAATATCTAAAAATTCCCTCGAAGCTTTGAGAGAATCAAATAGATGCACTTAGTATCAGTCTTCGTCTTTCCACAACTCTGCAACAAGGATCTCTTTTGAGTAAACTTCATCAAGAAGTCATCAATAGTAGGAAAAGAATCCGGTGCAAGTGTTGTAAGCTCTGTCTCTATCTAAAGTGCTCTGAACTCATTCACTGTACCAAACAAGCCTTCAAGCTTGGTCCACATAGCCAAAGGAGTATTACACCCATCCAAATGAAACTGTAAACTATCTGATACCTGTAATGCAATCAATCCGATTGCCTCATCCATTTTGTTTCGATGTTGCATGATCTCAAAAGGCCTCTGAAGAATAGGCTAAACAACATCTAAACATGACCACAACCCTTTTGACCGGAGAAGCCGAGTCATTGAGGTCTTCCAGGTGTGATAATTATGAGGGGTCAGAAGTTCTAGAGAAGAAGAGGTCTCGGCCATTGTTTTAGAAAGGGTTTTTTTTTTTGCGTTTTCTGATATATTAAAATAATAACAGAAAATAATATAAAAACGCCCCCCACAATGCAATAAACCGAACCCCAACTTACAAATAGATTGCGGAAATGAGATAAGAGCAAAAAAACTTCAAATACAAATAAAAAATACCTGGTACCAAATACTGGTGAAAAGACTGAGAATCTGGAAAGGGCTCGAAAAAATCTTTCCAGTGCTTTTTTCGGATCGAAAAACGGAGCTATAACGAAGAAGTTATGCCCCTTGGAAGATAGAAGTCATCAACGGACTTCAAACGCCAAAACAGATATCAATCTGGAAAAAAAAATCAAAAATTCCTTCTCCATCATCTCCGTCTCGGAATCAGCTTTCCGACGCTTTTTTCGGAATTGAAAAAGACCCCTGTATGCGAGAGTTATCGCAAAAAAACTAACAGGGCCCCCATAAGCTTGAAAAATATTTATTTTTTTTTAAAAAAATAATAAAAAAGTCACCGAGCGGCGCGCTGGCTGAGCCGCCGGCGGTGGTGACTGTCCGGAGTGGAGGAGGGTGGCGGAGGAGAAGCACCACCTGATCGGAGGTGGGGCGGCGCTCTGGTTGAGCCGCCGGTGTTGGTGGCGACCGGAGCGCGGGCGGTGGCGGCCGTCAGAAGTAAAAAACCGGCGCCCGAAAAAATCTCGCCGGTATCGTCGCTCGCCCAAAAAGTTGCCCCGCCGGAAAATGGGTCCACGGGCCGGAAAATGGCCTACGGCCCTTTTTTTTATTTTTTATTTTTTTAAAAAATGCCTCGATCTACGTGCAAAAGGCCGTACGGCCCTGCTGGGCAAAATTTTTTTGCCTCCCGGAGCAACGTTGTCCAAATTGGACAAACTTTATATGGAAACAGGGGTTTTGACACCTTCTGGATCCATCTGTGATGTCCGTTTGGCCTCAACCTACTTCAAAAAATCAGTGACACCCCTATTTTCTCAAAAAATACCCAAAAATTTCTAGATCTGTTTTGTCAAACACTCATTCTCCTTTTTCTCCAAATAACGAACAAGCTACAGTGGATCTGGCTCTGATACCATGAAGGATTTGATCAATACAAATCCACAAAGCCTTCGAATACCTGCATGCAAAAACCTATCACAGAAGAAAAAGACAAGAGAAGGCAAAGGGTTTTGCTCTGAAAAAAGTGCTAATGTATTTTCAGCAATGAAAGAGATAATCAAATACAAAGGAGATCAATCCTTATAAAAGGAGATCAAAACCCTAAAAAGGGTAACCTAAAAGGAAAAGCTATTTAATAATTAATAATTAATTATTAAATAGAGATGCAAAAGGTGCATAAAGTAAAATCTTAAGAAGGGAGTAAAGCAAATTTAATAAATGAAATTAAATCAACGCTTTACTCTAACAAGAACAATTGATATACTTGATTCTCCTCCAAGGAGTAAAGGATGAAGTCTCTATCAATCTTGGGATTGATAAGAGTGGGAGCTGATGCCATTGATTTCTTGATTTCTTTGAAATTAAGTTTCCTCTCCTTGGTCCAAGTAAACACCATATTATTCTTCAACATAGCTGTGAGAGGTTTTACTATGGAGGCAAGGTCAAGGATGAACCTTCTTACAAAGTTGATCCTACCAAGAAAGCTCTATAATCTTTTCTTATGACTGAGGAGTGGGAGAGAGACAGAATTACTTCTACTCTTTGAATCTATTGTCAACCCATCTCTTGATACAATATGTCATTCAGTGGCAAACACACACTTCCTCATTCAGTGGCAAACATATTCCTCATTCAGTGGCAAACACACACTTCATGGGATTTAGGGATGCACTGTACTCTCTGCATCTTTCAAATATCTATCTCAAATGATCAAAATGATTTGCTACATGTTTTGAGAAAAAAAATATATCATCAAGATAGACTAATACATAATTTTCTAGCACACCCTTGAAGGCCATCTAAATTTCTTTTTGAAATGTGGCACCTACATTGGTTAGTCCAAATGGCATCTTACAATAAGCATAGGTTCTTGATTTGGTAGTGAATGCTATTTTACTTCTATTTGACTCTTGGACTAGCACCTCATTATAGCCTAAAAAACCATCTAAGAAATAAAACCCATTTGAGCCACTAACCTTGGATAGAATTTGTTCCATAAAAGGAAAGGGGTGGTGATCTTTAAGAGAAGTCTTATTAAGATCCCTAAAATCTACACATAATCTGATTTCTCCATTATTATTTCTAATAGGAACAAGATTGGCTACCCATGAAGAGTGCTTAATAGGAAAAATGATATTGGCTTCTATAAGTTTGGATAGTTCCTTTCTCATTAAAGGTTCAATCTTTGGGTTGGATGGCCTTTTCTTTTGTCTAATAGGCTTAGCATCATGGTTTAAATCTATGGTACGATGAAATAAATTTGGGTCAAAACCCCTTAAGTCTTCATATGTCCAAGCAATAAAATCTTTGAATTCTTGACATAAATTAATGAAAACTTCTTGTTCAACATTAGTGCATACCTTTCCCAAGTTAAGAGTCTTTCCATCAACAATAGTGATAGGAGTGTAGTAATCCCTCTTTGTGGTCAGATTTGGACCTCTATCTTTGGATTGATCATTAGAGTTGAAAATGTCCTCTAAGGTGACTAGACCTTTAGGAAATTTGTTGGAGTTTAGGTCCATAATCTAGTCCCTATACTTAATTTGCAGCTTGGATTGATTTCTAGTAGAGAACTATGCTTCATTTTGCAAGAAATTAACAATCTGTAAATCAGAATCATGTACTTGCCAATTTGTGCAATTATCTAAGATGACAGGCCTTACAACAATTCTAATTTGCTGCTTGTTTTCATCAATAACATGCTCTGGTATATCATAATGAGCACTAATGGTTGCAAGTCTATCAACATGTTTGTTTTTGTTTCTTGGGATGCTCTTAATATTGAAAGCATGAAAGCCTTCAAGTAGGTCCCAAACTCTATGTTTCTATGATTTGAGGAGGTTATTCTTCATGATATTCTAGTTTCTAATTTGATTAAAAACCAACTCACTATCCCCATATACCCTTAAGAGTTTGATGCCCCTCCTTTGTGCCTATTGAAGACCCTAGCTCAGAGCTTCATATTCTACCACATTATTAGTGCAACTAAATTGAAGCCTAAAGAAGTAGTACCTTACTTGTGTAGGAGAAATCAAAATCACACTAGCCCCTAATCCATTCTTATTTCTTGAGCCATCAACATGCATACTCCATATCCCACTCACATCTTCTTTGGTTTTTATAAGGTTAGGGACAAGAGCATCCTTTTTTGACACATAATATGTACCAAAACTTGTCTCAAGGGATTCTAATATAGGATCAAATTGATATGCATTAGCCCATTAATCTAAGAGAAAATTAGGTATCTCTACTAGAGAAGTGGCAGGCTCATTCAGTATGTCATTCTCATCCATTTCTAGGATAGTACAATTCATATTGATGAGATTAGGGGTTTAGGGTTCAATGTGATGGAGGGCTAGAGGCTCTTCTTTGATTGAAGCCTTGGTCTAAAAAACATCTATGATCAAACAGAAGATATCTAACCACCTATTTGTGTAGTGAAGTCTCTTGAAAGATAAATGGAAAAGTTTGATTTGATTTTAGCAACTAATAAATCTTGAATTACAATACAACCAGGGCATGCATGTAGGGCCATTTCCACATTCCTAAGGATCCCTATAGTCTTGACAATACTACTATCCAACTATAATATATCCCTAACAATGGGTTCATATTTCATCTCTAAAGCATCAATAAGACACTTAGGCATCACTAAACTACTAGCCCCTGAATCAATCATGCAATTATGGATTAGTTTATCCCATATAATTAGAGAAACATAGACTGGAGGAGGTCTAACCTTTTTACTTGCTTCTATCTCATTGATGGTTGTATTAGGCTTGTAACACTTTCCATACTAGGTGGCTGATCTTTTAGTTCAATACTTTCCAAATCCTATTGCAACAACTTCTTTTGCATGGGTATAGCAGCAACAACATCCCACATGGAAATATTCACCTTTGTCTTCTTTATCTACTCTACCACACTAATTGAGGCATTTTTTACTTTGTTATAATCCTTGGGGGTTGTATGTGTAGGAGGTTGAGATGGAACAACTTGGGGACTATTCACATCTCCTCTAGAATTACTCTATTTTGGTTGTAGAGGACCATTGGCTCAATCATCTACTACTTATACATGAGGCACTACATTTGATGTTGAAGCTTGATTAGGAGGAGGGGTAGCATCTTTAATAGCTCTTCTTTTTCTCCTAGTTTTATGAGCAATGGAATCCTAGTTTACATTACAATGTTCTTCCACCTAATGATTCATAAAGGAGCAATCACCTTGTCCTTGCATATATGAAGCATCTTTGGATTGGTTTTCCTTGTGTTATTTTCCTACTATAGGCTCTTGAATGGTCAAAGCCAAATAAGATTCATCCTTCTAATGCATGCAATAGGCATAGGAGTAATTACAGGAGGGACACAAATCTTGATATTGGGCTATATAGTTTTGAGGGACTATGGGCCTGCTTTGGTTTGCATTTGAGGTAGAGGCATGACTATTCTGCCTATTTTGTTCAAAAGAGTTATTCCCATAATTATGATTTGTAGGCCTACCATTATTCAGAATTTGATATTGCAATTGATGAGCCTTACAACTTTGAGCTTGTTGCCTCTCCAATGTCACCTTTGTTGCCCATTTTTTGCATCATAGAGAAGCTATCTTCCAACTTCCTCTCTTGGCCTTACAATCTCTTATCTATTTTCAACATCATACACTACATCATCTCCTTTATTTCATCTATTCCATTTGAAGAAGTGGAAGCTTAAGGGACTGAAGCAAGGGATTGCGATGTAGAAGTTATGGGAATAGGGGCCATTACTAGTTGGTGATTTGAGACATTAGGGAAGAAAGGCATAGGAGGCCTTAGAGCTAACTTTCCTCCTTGTATTAATATTTTTTCAACCCTTATTGCAAATTTCATAAGCATTAGGTAAAGTGTCTCCCCCATGGTTTGGTTTGTGGTGGCAATGTCACTATTAAAAGCTTTGAGGTAATGTAACAAGACATTAATAAGGGTAGGCTTCATTGAAGTAGGTATTTCATCCCATGTTTTTTTAAATCTATAATTGAAATCGGTGATACATTCATGGGGGGCTCTTTTTATAGTAGTTAGCTATTCTAAAAGTGACAAATAGTCACTTTTTTCCTCAAAGTGTTTACATAGTCCTACTCCTAATCCATCCCAATCTGTTATAGAACCATGAGGCAACCTTCTGTACCATTGAAGTGCTTTTCCTTTTAAAGATGAAGCTAGGAGTCTAATAGCCACATCATCTTCTATAATACCATGGATATTACAAACATTTTCTACCTCTTGAATATTTTCCAAGAGAGAGATATAAGTTTCACTAGTAAATTTAGGTATACTTTTAAGTGTAGCTACTGATATGTCATGTCTTTATGCCAATAAAAGAGGATTTACACCATTAAAGGTGGAAAAAGCATGAGCTCTAGGCTAGGCCATATAAAATAATGGTCTAACAATAGGAGTAGAGATGGATCTTGTAGGTGTATTTGTTATTGTTGTACTCCTAACTAGTGATAAAGATACTCTAGTCTTCTTGCTTCTAGGATTTGAAAATGAAAGCTCTTGGTACTTGAATTTACCACTAGAAGATGAATTTGTTTCAACTTTGGGCATGAATCACTACAACTTGGTCTGAACTAGATCTAAAGGGTGTAGAGTCACCAAGTTCTTTGTGGAATGAGCCTCTTGAAGGCCTGCAACATTGAGAGCAACACTATCTTCTCAACATTAATCTTGAAATATTCCTTTTGACACCAGTAGACTTGAAATTTTCTAAATATTGTCCCACTGGGCATGCCAAAAATTTTTGTCACAAAAGCTTGCACCCTTTCCAAAGTTTTTACCTAAGGACAACCTTGTGAAACATGGAAACAACCTCCAAGCTGTGGGACTCGAACTACAAGGTTGAATCTCATGAGAAGGCCACCTTCCTTTACTATTAGGGGGTACCTATCTACTCTTAGAGAGGAAAAGGGAGAAGGAATGCATGAAAGAAAATCTACCTACTCTAACCTAAAGGGGTGATGTACAAAAATAGAATGTTTGAACTTATCTCTACTCATGAATGCACAATCAACTAGTTGTAGCCTCAAAGAGTATAGATTTAGACCTTGCTTAATTCAACAATTACATGTAGACTAGACAAAAAAAGAATGGTATAGGAAGAAACTCCACTTAATATCATTCAAATGTCAAAAGTAGATACAATCATGCAAATTGAAAAATATAGACAAAACATTAACCAGAGGCAAAGAAACTTGCATAGTGTGTTAATGGCTAAAAAATACTCAATAGAGGATTACAATGGTCCAGAGGCATGAAAAATTATAGTATTATGCATGAAGCAATACTAGAGAATTAGAAAAAGATCAACCCATACAAAATTTGCCAAAATCTACCTTTATAGCTGAGGCATAATTGAGATATTTTATGTCCTGAACCAAACTCAACTACTACCATTTAAGATTGCAAAGAACAATCATGTAAATTAGAAGAAAATATAATCTTGGCACAAATTCAAATATAATGAAATCCAATATCTTGCCAAAATAGAGCCTTGAGAAGATAGAATGATGCTATTAAACTAATCTAACCAAGTAGATGGATAAAATTATAAATGGTGGAGTTTCTTTCTTCATTCAGTAGGCACAACATTCATTACAGAGTGGTTAAAATCAATCATGAAAGAAATGTTGGATTGTCTTGTTGGAAAGAATTCTTCTAAGAGGGGGGGGGGGGGGGGGGGGGGGGGGGGGTGTGAATCAGAAGAATTAGCCTTTTAACTATTTCAAATCCTTAATAACATATTTTTAAACATGCATGCATATAAATATTAATCAATCACCACATAACACTTAAGGTTTGGTAACCCATAAACCCTCCAAAAATAAGAAGGTAAAACTGGGGTGGGGATGATACCCACAAAATCACTACAGTAATAATGTTTAACCACTTCTGATGGTCTACCCTGTTAAAGGCCTACCCTATCAAAGGCTTTACACTGTATCAATAGTGACCTGGTTAAAGGATTTACAAACACTTTACATGAAGTGTCACCCTGTCAAAGGATTTAGTCACCTAGTTAAAAGATCTATAAAATAGCTGCTAAGCTAACCTATCATCATAGCATTTTCTCTCTAATACAATGGTTAAAGAGTATTAGGTATGATAAACTTGATGGATTACAATCCTTCGATTGCTGAATATAGGCACTTGATCTGCTCTCTCTGATCTTGATCCTCTATGATTTGATTCTCTTCTCTCTGATATTAGACTTCCTTATACACTTTTTTTCATGCTCTCTCTCTTCTCAATCTAATTTTGTCTTCCTTATAAAGACACTCAAAGACTTAGGGTTAGGTATGGATCTACGATCCATATTTAATCTCTAATTTTTGCTTATTCCTTGCACATCTCTTATTGGTTGCAAGACTCCTCCATTTTTCTTATTGGCTGCATGTAGATTGCATAGAAAATATAAATGATTTGATCTTATCACTTAAATCTTCTAAGATTTGTCTTATGTTGGCTATGAAAATGGTTTATATCTGAGTTTTTGAAGTTTCAAACTCATATGCTGATTCTGAGTTACTTGGCACTTACTGCTTCCTGATGCTTGGCATCTACTGTAACTCAGCTTCTGTATATGCTCCTATCTTGCTCAGCATCCTTTAAGACTCAGCACCTGAATAATGCTCGATACTTAAGATCATGCTCGGCACCTGTACTTACTCAACACCTAATCTTCATTTGGCACCTGAAGACTATTTAGCACCTGAAGATCATGCTCGACACTTGTTGGATTTCCTAACTTCGCACATGCTGTGGCTCGGCATACACAGTGTACTCGGCTTCAATGTGAAAGGTGGTTAAGTGTGTTGACACTCAAGTGTCAAAACAATTTTTAGACTAACAATCTACCCCTTTGACATGAGTGTAAAAAACACTTAACTAAGCAATATTTATTTGATGTTATGAGTACACTTTATGATCTTCTTGATATGTATACAAAGGTTTATCAAAAATGTGTAACTTGATAAAAAATGTGACTCCCCCTGAGTTGATCATGCCAATGTCTTGTGTCGTTATTCTTAATGTTCTCTTTAATATATCTTCAACATATTATCTCCCTCTTAGAGTATTATCTCCCCCTTTTTGATACTTATGTCAAAGGGTCCTAAATAGTAATGCCATGTTTGGCCAAAAATGTCTTGTTTACCTCAAGGAGTATTTCAAGAGCTGCATCCCAATTATTTAAGGCAATATCCAATGACTTTTGTTGGATGGCAAGCTCTTCTACAAGATCAACTAGTCCTTTATGTGTAGAAATATTAGGATCCTTCTTTAGGACTATTTCTGCATACATTTTCTCCTTGTGCAATACTTCTAAGTGAGGAGTAATGGAGGCTTGACTTTGCATCAACTTTTCTTTGATAGTGGCCTCTTCTGCTGATAATGCAGCTAATTCCCTCTGAGTGTGTAATGTATGAACAAATTGCTTTTCACTCTATGCAGGATCTGAGGGTAGTTGCATGCAAGAGAGTTTTAATTTACTCTCAAGGTTCAAAATTTTTTAATTAATTTCATGTGTGAACCTGGAAAAATCACACAATTTGCTGTAAATGGAAAATATGTTCCCTAATACACTTTTTACATTTTCCAATTTCTTGGCTAGGTCAACCTGTCCCAAAATTATGTTATTAGCTATTTTCTAGTTGAATTTTCCTAAAAAATTGTTTTCTGACCATTCCAATAGTTTTGCATTAGTATCATGGTCTTCATTATTTACTTGGTCAACTATATCAGATAATTGCATAAGTATTGGCCTGTTTGCATCTAGAGGTTGAAGACTTAAAGCATCCATGAATATATCTTTTTTTTCATTCAGTGCCTACTTGTATTTGTAGTCTCTTCTCATTGCCTCTTGTCTCCTCCTCTTATCCAATGCACTTTGTATTTCATTCATCTTCTCCTCATTGAGAGTGCTTGAATCATAATAGGGTATTTTGATTTCTTCATCAAACTCAGGAATACCATAATGTATGGTCCTGGCTACCCTTGTAGAACTTGAACTTGGTGTACTGGCATATAAAATTATCTTTTCAATACTCTGCTCATGACTGGGTTTTGTGGGAGTTGCTATTTTTCGTAATTCAACCAAAGTTTGTATTGTAGACTCCTCTTTATTTTGGGTTTCTTCCTTCTCCTCTTCTTTTTGCTTGTCTTCTTCTTGTTGTGTTACTGTTGCTGGAGGTGTATTCACTACCTGAGCTATTATCCCTATGATTACCTCTATTGTTACACTCAGCTGCTGATGATTTTAAGTGACTAATCTTGGTGGTGACGGAGGTGGTAGAAATGTAAGCCCAGTAGTTTGAATGATCTAAGGTGGTTGTTGTGATGGCACCTTGACCTCTTTGAGTTTTTGTACTGACTTTTGAAGATTATCCACACTAACCAATATGGAATTTGTACACAATTGTGCTTGTAGATTTGTTTGGTCAAGGATCTTAGTAAGATCCACTGTAGTTAATGGATTGATGTTTTGACATGTAGTATCAAGAACATCCTTAATATTTATGATTTTTGCAAGTGTGGTAGGCGAGTGAGGAGAGCTAGGAGGTGAAAGATGTGTGCTTTTCACATTTTATTGTTCATCAGTTCCTTTGTCTTCATCTTTTCTTTCCTCCTCTCTTTCTTTCTTATTTTCCTCTTCTTAAACCTTTTTCTCTTCTTCTATTTTCTCTTCTCTCCTCTTCCTCCTTTCTTCAGGTTTGGCAGAAGCTTCTTCTTTGTATATCTCTTCAAGAACATCTTCAAATGTTTTGTACAAGTTCTTCCATACTCTTTTTGTTCTCTGCACAACTTCTTCAATTTTGTTTTGTAGGATGGAGAATGCCCTATATTTGGGTGTAAACCTTTTGTTATGCCTTTTGACTGCTTGAGTTACCTGTTCTTTTGTCAAATTAGGCAGTAAGTTTGCTAGGGTTGATTCCCTCATCTCTTTCTCCATCATTAGATAGAAATGTCATTTGTCTTCTATAATTTTAGACAATTCCTTTGGAAATTGTCCATCTAGTTCAAGAGGTGTATACTTGAACTGTGCCATTTATGCATAGACTGATTCTTCTATGCTATTTTGTTCCTCTTTACTGAACTTATTGAAATCAATCTTTTTCATTTCATTTATGTCTCCATTCCTAATCTTCTTACATAATATATCAATTGAGGATTTAGGAGGACTTACCTCTTCAATCTGATCTTCTTCATCAGTATCAAGTTGGGCCACATATCTTTTCCTTTTCTTTGGCTCTTCCTGTGCCTTTGTGTTTTTCTTCTTTGTGGCTTCCTCTTTAGCCTTCTGGGTAGAGGCCCTTGTTGTAGCTCTAGTTGTTGGCTTCTTTGGCATTTGCACAACAACTTTCTTTGGTGGGGGCTGAGAAGCAGGGGAGGTCTTTGTTTTCCTTTTAATGACTCTGCCTCTGATGGGTGCTTCCTTGGTTTTTTTTTTCCTCAACACTCTCATCTTTTTCTTCTCCTTGTCTTTGAGGCAGTTCAAGTGGCTCTTGTTTTGGTTCACCTTCTTCTTCTCCTTCACTAATCTCTTCTTCTTTACCTGCTACACTTGATTCTTCAACACCAAATTTCTTCTTTATCTGTTTTACCAACTTGTCCTTTTTCTTTACTGCTGAGGCTGTCTTGAGTTCTGTAACAAATCTTGATTTTACAATGTCATATGTCCCAAATACCTTGGTAGATTTGTCCATTTCCTCTGCAAGTAAAGCTATGATGGCTACAGAAGCTTGGTCAACATCAAGCTCATATCCTAATGGTCTAAGCTATCTTTTCCTTGGAAGGACTGCTTGAATGTAGGTGTAATCAATATAAACAAGAAAACATGTCATTTATATGCTTTTCTACTAGTGAGACTGGTATCCTCATTCTGTTCTTCATTATATTTTTTAAATCTTCAAAATAGATAGACATTTGATCATCAAAGCTATCTCCCATTTGTACAATGAAATCATTAATTTGATAAAAAATGGTTTTATTTTGACTCTAGTTGACTTTTCCAAATGAAGGAAATTCCTTCATTACATAGAAGAACATACAAACCAACACTAAACCAAATTTGCACTATGCTCCCTTGGATTTTCTAATAGCTCCAAGATTTTCATTAATCTGTTGTAGCAAGAGCTTTGCAAGATCATAAGTGTGATCTTTCTTTACAAGTTTATGTGCCACGTCTATTGCTATGTAGGGTACACTATTTAACCTGCTCGATTGGTAAAACTTATGTGATATGATCCTTACAGAAAAATCTAAAAGGGGATCAGTTATGGTGTCTATAGTCATGCCTCTATTGTTCCACTTTGCTCCTATGTTCTTCTCAATTGTTTCCTTCTTTTTGTTTCTCAAGGTTTTTGGCCAATCTAGGGTTGGAAAGCCAGTAACCCTATGAACCATCTTCTTGGTAATCTTGACTTGCCCTTGTTCTAACCAGAATGATCCATCATGGATTCTGCTGAGTATAATGTGTATCCACTCATTTTTGAATACTATTGGAAAGACTAGGGCTTTGGTTAAACCCTTCTTTTCTATGACAGAAAACTCATCTTTCAAAATACCATTATCACAGAGTTTGTCATAGGCATTAAAGATTTCCAAATCTCCTATGGCCCCTATTTTACAATTATAGCATTTTTGCACATCTTAAACCATAACAACTTGTTTAGGGATGGCGGATAGGGCAACAATGGGATCATTTTTGTATGCAACCTCTGGTATTTGTCTAAACTCAGGTTGCTTTACTTCATTGCTGACAAGTTGAATTTCATGACTCATTTTCTCTTGGGTTATTTTTGAGCTTATCACCATTTGTATCCGAACTAGGGTTTCAACAATTTAAAGCAAAACTTTTCAAACTGTAAAACTTGACACTTGAAAGAAATACTTGGATAGATACTTTGATCGCTTAGGTAGATGTTGAATTGCTTCTAACCACTGGTTGAAAGATTGAAAATTGCTCAGACGTGCTCAAAATAATCGCTTTTCATTTGAATGTCTCAAGAATGAATTCAAATTTTACTTTTAAAAGATAGAAGAAACTTTTACATTTAATGCATTTTGGTACCTACACCTATCACTCGACTTTCAAATGTTTGTCAACTCAGCATCCATTCAGTAGCTATGCTTACTCGGCATCTACTAACTTTGCTAATTAACTCGGCATCCAAAGTAGTTTTACTCAGCATTCAAGGATGACTCGGCATCATTGTTTGAATTTTAGTCTTAGCATCTTATCTTATGCTTAATTCTTTTTTTCAGTGCTTCTTTGTTTTGGGACTGATGTATGATATATCTTTGTATATCAGTCCCATATATCTTCCTTATGCTTAGTTTGATGAAGTGTGATCACTTGACTCATTAGGTGAAGTGATCCCCTTGCTTGATGTACTGCACTCATCTTTCTTCTTCCAAGTCTTATTCATTTGTCCTCTTATGACATCAATCTTTTCTTTTCCTTTGTTGGCTTCAGTATTTGGTGCTTTGGACCTTGTAGGACAGTTCTTGCTGGTATGACCAGTTTTCAAGCAACTGAAACATGTAGTTTGGCTGAACCATCTTTTATAGTTTTCCTTGAAATGTGTTCTTATGAAATTCTGGGGTGTATGTCCATATTCTTGACAATAGTGACAACTGTACCTAGTATTATAATCCCAATGGTAGTGGCTTTCATTCCCTTTTTTTGGTTGATTTGATGTCCACATGGGCTTTGATCTACATTCAAATGCCCTATGTCCATATTTCTTGCAGTTATGAAAATGCCCATCAAAGCTTTGAGTTCTTGGGGTTTTGGATTTACAGTCTTGTTTCATATGTCCTTGCATTTTGCACTTGTGATAGTAACTCTTGCTTTTATTTGGCTGATTGATTCTTCTACTCCTGCCAATATTAGCAGTATGTCCCTTTTTATTACAGTAATGACAAGTGGGTTCAGAATCCTTACCTTTGTCACTTCTTTGCTCAACTCTCTTTGATGATTCACCAACCTCAATGCTGTGGTATCCAAGTCCTAACGTATCATGAGTTGATCTTGGGAATTTTAGTAACTATTCAAAGTACTTTATGGCTTCACTTGACTTGTTGAGATTTTTTGCTATCTCCTTTTCTCTATTCAGTTCATTCTGGAATTGTTCATTTTGTATCTTTAGAGTAGAGATCTCAATATCTTTCATATTAAGTTCATGATGAAGGTTCATCATTTGAGCAAGTGTATCTATCTGCATGTTTGAAATCCTTGTTAATTCAGTACTCTTTTCTTCCAGTCTGTTTGCAAGATTTCTTTTGTCATCTTCCATCATGACTCTGTCCTCAACTGCTATTTTCTTTTGTTCAGTAATTTCACATAACATTATGGCCCGTTATTCATTTTCCATCTTGAGAGATCTTATCTCATTTTCTTGAGCTTCATTTTTCTTCATCAGTTCTACTATTGCTACAACAAATTCTTTAGTGTCTCCATTGGCAAACACTTGTGTGGTGTCAATCTCCTTGTAGTGTATGTCATTTTCAGCTATGGCTATCTCCTTTCTTCTTTTTAAATATTTTCTTAATTCCACTCTAGCTTCCTCTACCTTTTGTAGAGCGATATGCACATCTATCACCTAGTTTTCAATGATCTTTCCAAGTTTGAAAAATTCCATCCTTATATCTTTTCCTCCAAGCTGTTAGGCTTCTCTTTGAGAGAAATTGGGCTCTGATACCAATTGTTGGATTGTCTTGTTGGAAAGAATGCTTTTGAGAGGGGAGGCTGAATCAAAAGAACTAGCCTTTTAACTATTTCAAATCCTTAATAACATATTTTTAAACATGCATGCATATAAATATTAAGAAATCACCACATAACACTTAAGGTTTGGTAACCCAGAAACCCTCCAGAAATAAGAAGGTAAAACTAGGGTGGGGATAATACGCACAAAATCACTACAGTAATAATGTTTAACCACTTCTGATGGTCTGCCCTATTAAAGGCCTGCCCTATCAAAGGCTTTACACTATACCAATAGTGACCTGGTTAAAGGATTGACAAACACTTTACATGAAGTGTCACCCTGTCAAAGGATTTAGTCACCTAGTTAAAGGATCTATAAAATAACTGCTAAGCTAACATATCATCATAAGATTTTCTCTCTAATACAATGGTTAAAGAGTATTAGGTATGATAAACCTGATGGCTTACAATCCTTCGATTGCTGAATACAGGCACTTGATCTACTCTCTCTGATCTTGATCCTCTATGATCTAATTCTCTTCTCTCTGATATTAGACTTCCTTATACACTTTTTTTCATACTCTCTCTCTTCTCAATCTAATTTCCTCTTCCTTATAAAGACACTCGAAGACTTAGGGTTAGGTATGGATCTATGATCCATATTTGATCTCTAATTTTTGCTTATTCCTTGTACATCTCTTATTAGTTGCAAGCCTTCTCCATTTTTCTTATTGGTTGCATGTAGATTGCACAGAAAATATAAATTATTTGGTCTTATCACTTAAATCTTCTGAGATTTGTCTTATGTCGGCTATGAAAATGGTTTACATCTGAGTTTGTGAAGTTTCAAACTCATATGCTGATTCTGAGTTACTTGGCACTTACTGCTTCTTGATGCTTGGCATCTACTGTAACTAGGCTTCTGTATATGCTCCTATCTTGCTTGGCATCCTTTAAGACTCAACACCTAAATAATTCTCTGTACTTAGATCATGCTCAACACCTGTACTTACTCAACACCTAATCTTCACTTGGCAACTGAAAACTGTTCGGCACCTAAAGATCATGCTCAACACTTGTTGAATTTCCTGACTTGGCACATGCTATGGCTCAAGATACACAGTGCACTCAGCTTCAATGTGAAAGGTGGTTAAGTGTGTTGACACTCAAGTGTCAAAACCATTTTTAGACTAACAAGAAACCCTATCTTGCTTGCTTCTAGCTTGATGAATCAATAAATTCAACTAAATTCTACAACCAACATGTGCCACATGGACCAATAATATTATTTCATTTTTCCACCCCAAAAAGGTCTTTGCATGGTTGACCATATCACTTTATCCACCTCAGTACCTACTTGATACCCCTCAGAATAGTTGGCCCCACCTTTTCTTAGCATAAGAGCACAACTGAGCATAATTCCCTTTACGACCACACAAAAATTAGTGATTTCATAAGATCTCACATCTTCACCTTTGGCCTTACAATCCTTTGACATCCTTGATCTTATGACATCCCAATCTGATGACATCCTTTGACTTGTGTAGCATCGAAGCTCAGTCTCTTTCTTTTTGCGATCCTATGACATCCTCCACTTCATAACATCATAACACAAACATTTCTACCTTCCAATTCTATGGTTAAGGCCTTTTTTGCAACATCAAAAATTACCTCTTTAGGGCTTTTGACCACTAAATCAATGTGGAATCTTATGACTTTCTCTCTCCTCTCCCAATGCTACGACTCTCTGATTTGATGACTCTCTGATCTTACAAGCCTATGTAACATCACAACACTTGAGATCCACTTTCTTGACCTCTCAACCATATCATAGGATTGAATTACCCCACCTTTTACTTTACCAATCCTATGATATATTATGACATTGTGACCCTTTGAAAATTGCCCCCTGATCTTACAGTGGACCCCTTGTCATAACATCCTACCCTTATGATTTGGGATTCTCAATGATAAAACATCTTATTTTATAGCATTATATAATTAAGTGGTCATTTATCCTTTTAAATTCAAATGTGGTGATTTTGGCAAGAGGGAAAAATGACCAACAGTTAACACAATAAAATTGCTTTTAGTTAGTATCTACCGATTTCTTGCTTTGGCATATTGAGTTAAATAGTTCTATTTGTTGGTTCTAGCTGATTGAGAAGATGAATATTAATTATTCTAAATTATATTCAAGCCAACTTGACAATGTATAAAATATAAATATAAGGTCAAGTTTAGGATTGAATTTGTGGAATAGAATTGAAGATTTGATGATGCTTAGAGGAAGCAAATTAGAAGGAAAAGTAGAATATGCTTGTTGAGATGCAAAGATACATTCGACTAGGAAGGATCAAGTATACAAGCTAGAATTGAGATCTATAATAAAAAATTTAGTTGCATAAAAAATAGGGTCATCTCATTGTTACTCTCTAACCATTATAGTAGTGATATAAATCTCTTAAGAGAGTTGGCTTAACAATTATTTGTAAATCCTTTAGCAAGGTGGCATTTCTATTGAATTTTCTAAAGACCTCTGATAGGGCCACTCCTAACAAGGTGATTAAATCCTCTAATAGGGTCACAACTAATAGTGTATTTGTAAACTTTAATAGGTTGGCTATTAAAAGGGCTCACTTCAGAAGAGTGAAAATCAATAACTAGTTGCAATTGGTGATTTTTCTCAAATTAGTTTTCCATTTTTAAATCTTATGTTCATGCTATTTCTTTTATGTATTTGCAACTAAGTTAAAGTAACATTAGTCACAAACAATATCTGAAGATTTTCATGTTAAGCACTTACTGTGTTACGATAGAGTTCAATTTTGATTGACATCTAAGGGATCTAGGATTTATTTTTGTGGTAACTAATTCACCCCTCCCCCCTCAGTTACTCCTCTTATATTTCTTACAATTGGTATCAGAGCCTTTAGTGCTTGCAGAGAAGGTTTTAAGGACCAAAGCTAAAGATTAGAATGTCTTACAAAAGAGAGATTCCCAAGTTGAACTGATAGCATGGCAAGGACTTATGAGATTACATTCGACAACTATTAGTGATTCAGGTTTTAAATGTCTTGATAGTAAATACAAAACTCCCACTTGAACATTATTAGTTGAAGATATTACTGAAAAGAAAAATCATAACATCATAATGATTGACATTGCTTTTTCTCTTAATTATGTTAAATTTGATGAAGTCAAAAGTTGTACTATAGCTTATGATATATAGATCAAACTAAAAGCCATCTATGGAGGAGATGAGCTAAGGCCAAAAGTTTCAAAGGATAGTTTGATCAGATGTAGATGAGAGAAGATGAAAACACTGCAAAATATTTTGAGTGAATTAAAGAAAGTGTGAGTGCAATCAAAGCATCTGGAGGAGACATTGATGACAAAATAGTTGTAAGAAAGGTGCTCAAAACCCTTCTTCCTATCCATGCAATTAAAGTGTCTTCTATTCAAGAAACAAGATGTGATCCAAATAGCTATATAACTTTTGATGCTCTAGTTGGAGATTGACAACTTTAGAGTTGGATAACTATGATAACTATGTCCCTAGTTCCAAAGGTATTGAGTTTTCATTTGAATCCAAGCTTTCACTCAAGAAAAGTGGTAAGAAATCAAAAGCCAATCAATCAAAAAGTGAAGAAAAAGAAAAAAAGATCAAATAGTGTTCTTGAAGTTGTTGAAGCCCTACTTGCAAGGAAATATTCCAAAGGAAGATGATAGTACAAAGGTAGGATTCCTCTAATCTATTTTTCTTGTGAAGAAGTTGGTCACATTGTTGCAAGGTGCCCACATAGAGAAGACAAGAATGAAAAGAAAAGCAATAAGTTCAAAGGAAAGAAGGAATTAAAAAAATACAAGGACTACAAGAACAAAGGTAAGAAATCTTGTTTTATGGCTAAAGATTTTGTTAATAGTGAAGATGAAATGATATATATCACTATAAAAGATGAATCTAATGATGAAGGGGATCCAATGCCACTTATCTCTAATATTAGAAAAAATGATACATGGATTATTGATAGTGGCTGCTCACATCATATGACTAGAGACAAAAAAAATTTTGAACATATGGAACATTATGATGGTGGTAGTGTGAGATTTGGAAACAATGAACTTTGTTGCAAAAAAGCAAAAGGGTTTATCTCATTAACCAATGAACTTAGATGTGACAATGCTTATTGGGTTGAAGGACTAAAACATAATATAGTGAGTGTGGCATAGTCGAATAACATTTGATTCAAGGTAGAGTTCATGAATGGGAAGGCCAAATTGCTGGATGATAAAGGAAATCTGGTTGGATCTGGCAAACAAACAAAAGGTAATCTATTCTATCTAGATCTCAGTGAAAGTTCATATTTTATTGCTCAAGCAGAGGAAATCTAGTTATTTTACAAAATATTATGTCATGTAAACTTTGACAATCTAGTCAAGATAAGAAAAAATAGAAGAGTAGGAGGTATTCCTAGCTTGGGGAAACCTGATATGGGTGTATGCAAAAATTGTCAAATTGGTAAGATGGGAAAAACTAGTTCCAAAAGAAAAAACTATCATTCTGAAGAAGTCTTAGAGCTTGTACATACAAACTTACGTAGACATATTGAAGTAGAGAGTTATAGTGGTGATAAGTTTTTCATTCTTTTTGTTGATGATTATTCTAGAATAATGACTATAATATATCAAAAAGAAAAATCTAAAGCTTTTCAAAAATTTAAGTCATATTTGGCAAGAGTAGAAAAATAAATTGGAAAGAAGCGAAAATGTTTGAGATTAGATAGAGGTGGTGAATTCAATTCCAATTAGTTCAATGAATGATGCATTGAAAAAGGAATTAAGAGATAGGTATCACCCCTTGGTACACCTCAGCAGAATGGTATAGCTGAAAGAAGGAATAGATCTATCATGGATTGTGCAAGAACATTGATGATAGAAAAGAATGTTGCAATCAAATATTGGAAGGAAGCAATAGATACTATAGTGCATACCTTGAATAGAGTGCACTTGAAGAAAGACTCAATTAGAACTCCTTATGAACTATGGTATGGCAACAAATGCAATGTAAGTTACTTGAAAGTATTTGGTTGCAAATGTTATATCTTGAAAGAATCTAGGAAAGGTAAATTTGATGTCAAAGGTGATGAAGACATATTCCTAAGATACTCTTATAGAAGTAAAACATATAACTATTTGAATCTATCTACTTATAAAATCATAGAAAGTGGACATGTGAGAATTGATAAGTTTGCAAAAAAGAGTGAAGAAAAGAGCAACAAAGAACTTGAGGATTACAAAAAATTTGTTTTCTATGAACCTAATAATTTGACAAAGCTATCTAAAAGTTAGGAGGTCTCATATCTTGAGTCCCCAAAATCCTCAAAAGCTATTGAGTTGCAATAAGTATAACCCAAGTCACAGTCTAAAGGACCCGAGTCACAGTCACAAGCTACTGAATTATTGCTAGAGCAAAACGAGTTTGATGGACCTATGTCATAAATAGTGGGACCCAAGATTAATACAAAAGATAATAAAAAATTTATTGAAACAAACTCCAAATCTAAAGTACCTATGTTAGCAAGATATGTTAGAAGGCATCATGCACCTAAACAAACTATTGGAGACAAGTCAAATGGAACAATGACAAGAAACAAATTGAAAGGTACATGTTTGCTTGCTGAATTTGAACCTAGAAATGTTAAAGATGCTTTGGATAATGAAATTTGGATTGAAGCAATGAATGAGGAAATAGAACATATAGAGAAGAACAAAACTTGGACTCTTGTTCCTAGACCCAAGGATAAAAATGTAATTGGCACAAAGTGGGTATTCATAAATAAGATAAATAAAGATGGATAAGTTCCTAGAAACAAAGAAAGGTTAGTATGTAAAATTTATTCTCAAGAAGAAGGTATTGAGTATTGTGAAACATTTTCTCCTATTGCAAGATGAGAAGGTTTTAGAAACTTACTAGCATATGCAACTAAAAGAGTATTAAAGTTTATCAAATGGATGTAAAATTTGCATCCTTGACAAGGAAGTCTGCATAGAACAACCTAAAGGTTTTGTAGATCCTAGCAAAAGAGTTATGGTCTAAAAATTACATAAAGCATTATATGGTCTCAAGAAAGCTCTTAGAGATTGGTATGAAAGACTTCATAACTACTTGATAAAGATTGGTTTTCAAATAAAAAATGATAACAAAAGTTTGTATATCAAAGAAGGACCAGACAAGAAGATTTTGTTGGTAGAAATATTCATGGATGCCACTTTATTTACAGGAAATAATGACTTGCACAAGGAATTTTTAGAAGAAATGAGTAAAGAATTTGAGATATTCATGTTTGGAGAGATAAAATTCCTTGTTGGATTATTGATCCAACAAAAGGAAGATGGTATCTACATTACTCAATTTCAATATATCAAGGAGATACTAAAGAAATTTAGAATGGAAGATTCAAGACCAATTGGAACTCCAATGTCTACTAGACATAAGCTTACCAAAAATAATAATTCCAAGGAGGTAGATCAGACCACATATAGATCAATGATTGGGAAATTGCAGTATTTAGTGCATACAAGGCTAGATATTGCATTAGTAGTTGGTATGGTGGCAAGATTCTTAAAAAATCCAAAAGAAAATCACATGATGGCAATCAAAAGAATCATGATATATCTGAAAGGTACTGAAGACTATGGTTTATGGTATAAAAAAGGAGGCAATTTGGATTTGAAAGCATTCACAGAAGTTGATTGGACAGGAGTTGTTGAAGATAAAAAGAGCACCATTGGTGGAGCATTCTTTCTTACTAAAAGGCTAGTGTCTTGGATAAGCAAGAAACAAAATTGTATTTCCTAGTCCACAATAGAGGTAGAATATGTAGCAACAATAGTTAATTATTCTAATATTGTTTGCTTCAAACAACTATTGGTAGGTATGAAGATAAAGATCAAGGATCTAGTGGTTATATACTATGATAACACTAGTACAATTAATATATCAAAGAATCTAGTGATGCATACCAAAACAAAACACATTGCTATAAAATATCATTTTTTGAGAGAATTGGTACAATACAAAGAGGTAAGATTAGAATATGTGAATACTAAAGAATAAATTGTAGACATATTCAGTAAGCCATTATCTAAGGATGCATTTATGTATCTAAGAGGTAATTTAGAGGTCATTCCCCTATCTAAAGCTCACTAAATGAAGTTTAGTGATGCATCAACTAGAGCATGTTGAAGATTAGTTAGTTGTTATAGTATTGACAAGGCCATATTGCAATTGAATCAATACATGAGGTATATTGATATTCACTGAATATTTCTTTTTAGCATGAGAAATCAAAGAGGGATAAGTTTATTGTCATATCTCATAGAAATTTTATAAAGAGAAAGAAATGTCAAAGAAGGAAAATGAACTTGATTTGATATCAAAGTTAGAGGTTTTCTATCAAAAGAAGATACTAAAGGCAGAGGGATTTCACACTGATAGAGGAAGTTGAGTTCTCATGTGTGAGAATCAAAATGAAACTAAGGATATGTTCCTTACTTTATTCTTGCTCTAAAATTTTATTGGATTATGACATGTTGTGTTGCAATCAATGCCAAAGAGGGAGATTTTTGGAAATAATTGATTAATTATTTATTGTCTTTAATGTTATACAAAATGTCATATAATTTCTAGTTAGTGTATGCTGAGCTTACTTGGGTATTGAAGACAATTTCTTGTGTCTATCAAGCATTCCAAAGTTTGCCTAGTTTAGAAGATAGTGTCTATCGAGTTCACTCGGGTGACTAAGTAAAGCTTGTAGAAGTTGAGCGTTAACCGAGCTTACTCGATTAATGAAGGAAATATTGGATGGAACTAGTGTTAACCAAGCTCACTTAGTTACCAAAGGAACTTTGTAAATATACAATGTTAACTGAGTTCACCTGGTTAACACATGAAAATTTCTTTGAGTTAGTATCTACCGAGTAGGGTCAACTAACGAAGGATTTTCTTACTTTGGCATATTGAGTTAAATATTTTCGTTTGTTAGCTCTAGCCAACTGAGAAGATGAATATTAATTACTCTAAGTTATATTCATGATGACTTGATAATGTGTAAAATATAAATACAAGGTCAAGTTAAGGATTGAATGTGTGGAACATAATTGAAGATTTGATGATGCTTAGAGGAAGTAAATTAGAGTTATAAGTTGAATATCCTTGTTGAGATGCAAAGATACATTCAATCAGGAAGGATCAAGTATACAAGCTAGAATTGAGATTTGTAATTAGAAATTTAGTTGCATTAGAAATCAAGTCATATCATTGTTACTTTCTAACCATTGTAGTAGTGATCTAAATCTCTTAACAGAGTTGGCCCTTAATAGCTATTTGTAAAACCTCTAACAAGGTGGAATTTGTATTGAATTGTCTAAAGACCACTAACAAGGCCACTCCTAATAGGCTGATTAAATCCTCTCACAAGGTCACACTTAATAGTGTGTTTGTAATCTTTAACAAGGTTGGCTTCTAACAGGGCTCACTTCATAAGAGTAAAAATTAGTAACTAGTTGTAATTGATGCTTTTTTCTGAAATTGGGTTTCCAAGTTAAAATCTTGTGTTCATGCTATTTATTTTATGTGTTTGTAACTAAGTTAAAGTAACATCAATCACATATAATATCTTATGAATTTCATATTAAGTATTTACCAAGTTACAACATTTTTTCTATGTATTTACTGAGTTACAATAGAGTTCAATTTTGATTGACATCTAAGGGATATGGGATTTATTTTTGTGGTAATTGACTCACCCCTCTCCTCTTATATTTCCAACAAATGGATCAAATAATGGAGAATAGCAATAAAAGAGGTCCTATGGTCTTACTATTTGAAAAGTATGTGCTTAAATCTTGACTAGATAAAAGACAAATACTTACCTTGAAGTAGGATAAATATGGAAAATGCTGATTTCTAGTGTCTATGTATAGTTTTAGGGATCTCTACAACTTATTCCAAATTGGAAATATCAAGATGGAGAAAACTTAGAATTTTTTTCCTTTTGAAGGGAGGTTGACCTTGAACTTGATAATGGGGCACAATCTTACCTCAAGGATCAATTGTACCCCAAAAAGTTGACCTTGACTTGCAATGAAATTTTTGTTCCTAGAATCTGCAAGTTTGACAAAAAGGTTATCTAAATGCACTCTTTAATTTGATGTTCCACACCTATATATACAAGAAAAATGGTTTTCTTGTTTGGATGGGGGTTTGCCTTGGTTAAACCCAGTTTGGAATCAACCTTGAAATATAATTGAAATTTCAATATGTATAAACAAAATAAATGAAACTACTCACCTTGCTTATATTGAAATCCTATTTGAGGATTCAAATCCTTGAATCCACAATTACAGATGCTCCAAATGAATGTACAAATGTATGTAAGATGTCTCAAATCAATGGAATTAGATCTTAAACACCAATATTGAATGTATCTTTGCATAGGAAAAGGCTTGAATGAATGTGGATTGAGGAATTTTCAATAAGAGGACTCCATAGATATTGAATCCTTCAATAGTTAACAATAGACATCCTTGATGAATTGGATGCTTGAACACTTGAATGTTTGAATGCTAGTAGACATTCACTTCATAGAATAATAGATGTAGAAAGGTAATAGTTCATCTGATATCACAATGCATCTTAGAGAAAAATGAGAGGGGGGGGCTTCCTTATATAGAGATCTATGACACAAACTCCTAGAGAAGGCCAACATGGGAGCATTAAATCCCATTTAACCTTAACCCCTAGAAATTGACCTAGATTAAATGTAATTTAAGAGTCTACCATTTTGAAACTTGAAACAACCAACAAAAAAGTGGAAAATAGAAACTTTTGAAAGCTTGATGTTTTGAAACTCCCATAAATTGAAAGATAGACTTGGGATCAAGGACAAGGTTGAACTTGCCCTAGGTTAGGATTGAGGTTATCCTTGACCTATGTTAGGATTGAGGTCATCCTTGACCTATGTTAGGGTTGAGTTTGACCTTGACCTAAAAGGTCATCCTTCACCTAGAAACTCAAAGTCCTCAGTTTCATAGAGAAAGTTGTTAGAAATAGGCTAGAGAGAGAGAGAGAGAGAGAGAGAGAGAGAAGAACAGGGGAAAAACAACTAGATCCATGCAAATAAATATTCAAGGTGCTTAAAATAACTCTAGACCACTTACTCAGAGGGCTAATCACTCTGAACATAGAAGTGCTTCCAATTTAAGATGATACATTTAGCCCCCATTTTAGCAAGAGTATGGACTCGATACAAACTCTTGGTAAAATAGATCATAATGAAAAGATAATCTTATTAAAATCAAAGAGACAAAGAGATCCTATAGCCCCTAGTGACTCAAGTCTTTGTAAACTCTAAGATCACAATAAGAGAGACATCTCTAGAAAAAAGAGAAAAGAAAAAGAGTTTGATTATCTCACCCAATGAGAACTTATGTCTCATTGTGAACCAGAGAAGGAAACTGTGCAACTAGAAAGGTGGAATTGAATTGTCTAATGCATGTGGCTACTCACTAGTCAACCCATCAAGGATTTACTCTTAAGAATATTCTATTCTATAAGAGTAAAACCAATAAACAAAAGAGATACAATCTTAAGGACACCTTCAACCTCAGGAGATTAAAATATTTGAAACTAAAGGGATCAAGAGATCCTAAAATATAAATCCATGCTTTAAGGATTAGTCATTAATCCAAAATGGGAGAAAATGTATCTTGATAAATAATATATATGTTTTAAAAAGTGTGTGTCCCTATGTTAAACTCATTGCTAATACTTTAATAAGAGCAATGGATTTGGTGGAATTATTGAAAACAGATTGATACAAGTATGAGAATGTGTTTCAATCATTATTTTGTGACTAATGTCAAACCCACTACTTGCGGCTAAGATAATTTCTTATATGATTTGAGTACTATCATTTGTTTGATTGATAAGGAGGTTTTGATTAAATCAGATAACAATAGCACCTAGACAAATGGTTGAGTTATGGTATGAAAAAGGAGTACAAAGATCAATTAAGACAATGTTGTTATAATAAATTCATTATGTACTTAAGTTTGCAAATGATGGATACACTAACAAAGTCTAGAATAAAAACTATGAATAATTGAGTCTACTGAGCTTAATTGAGT
Organism: Cupressus sempervirens; assembly: GCA_028749045.1. Classification (NCBI taxonomy): domain Eukaryota; kingdom Viridiplantae; phylum Streptophyta; class Pinopsida; order Cupressales; family Cupressaceae; genus Cupressus; species Cupressus sempervirens. Next base: position 129,589,245 of record CM053783.1, read on the forward strand.
GGACAATAGGTGCAAAAAAAAGTTAGTGCAAGCCAAGTAGAAAATTAGTTTGAGCCAAGAAAAGTAAAATTTCAATGTATGCCAAGTGACACAGTGTAAGTTGAGAAAAGTTGAGTTGATGCTGAGCACCAATAAACTTCAGTGTTTGCTAAGTGATCTAGCTGATATGATGAGTGAAAGAACAATATGGAAGCCAAGTGACAACATATGGATGTCAAGTACCAGTATTCATGTTAAATCATGAATTTGACAAATCTGAGCTGACTATTTTATTTTCTTCAATTTTTTGAAGTGTGTGGAAGATAACTATAATGAGTTGGTGGCATAGAATTCATAGTAAACCATTTTGAGATGAATTCAAAGAGGATTAAAGGAGAAATTTGTAGAAGGGAATAAAATTAAAAGATGTGTAGATTCATTGAATCCTACCAAATCCTACCTAACCCTAAAATGGACGATAGATGTTGAACAAAAATAGATCTTAATTTTCTATTTATAGAGATAGATTGTTAGAAGAAAATGTTTTCATGTGCAAGAACCTAAGGAAGATGAGGAGTATAGGGTATTGCTTCATTCAGTGACCAAATAGAAGAGACCACTATTGACAAGAAAAGAAAGAAGGCTTAAGGGTATGGATACTTGAAGGGTGAAAAAGATATTAGAGATGAAGTGTGTGAAAGCCAAGTAGAAGGGATGACTGAAATAAAGATCTGTAATCTATAAGTGTGTTGTAAGTTGTTATTAGATCAAGCCTTACTATTAATTTCTAATCATTGTACCAGTCTAGGCTAAATCCTTTGGATTAAGGTTGACCTACCAAGAATTTGTAATTTTTTTAATAGGGTGACAATCCAAGTGAATGATCTAAAGTCCTCTAACAAGGATAAATCTTAACAAAGTGATTGAAATCCTCTATCTAGGTCACATTTAATAGTGTGTATTATAACCTTTAATAGGGTTGGCCTTTTACAGGGCATCACTTGAGAAGAGTGAGAATGAGTAGGATGATACTGGTGGTTTTTCCCAAATTGGGTTTCCATATAAAATCATTGTGTCAAATGTGTTATTGAATCTATTATGTTTCATGCTTACATTTTTGTGAAATTGATTTGACATTAACCTACAAGTTTAAGTGATTGTATGATATAGTGGATACATGCATGATGAATATGTTTCATGGATATGGGTTCACTAAGCTATAAAAAGTTTTATTTATACATCTGGACCTTGAACAACAGATTTATCCCCCCTCTAAGTTATTCTAAAGAATTCTAACAATTGCTATCAAAGACATCTACTTAAGAGGACTAGTTTAAAGGTATTAGAAGAAAAAGGATCAAGATGTAAAAAAGAGAGGTACCCAAGCTTAATAGAGATAACTTTCCTACATGGAAAAGTCTAATGAAGCTACAACTAGGAGGTCTTGGAGATCATGCATAATATACCATCATCATAGATCATGTCAATCCTGTTGGAGCTGTAACTGCATAAGATCTAAAAAAGAAGAAAGAATACAATTAGGCAATGTTGGAGATTACCTCTACCATAAGTTATGCTGAGTTCAATGACATAAAGGGTTGTGATAGTGCAAAAAAAATGTGGGATTCTCTTCACACCATTTATGGAGGAGACACAAATGTTCTAAGAGCCAAATCTAAAAGTCTTAGAGGTAAGTTTGATGATATGAGAATGCAAGAAGGTGAAAATGTTGCTCAGTATTTCTCTAGGATAAAAGATGTTGTTAATGCAATAAGAGGATCTACTGTTAAGTTAGATGATGAGAGTAAGCAAAGTTTTGAAAATAATGCTACCAATCTATGCTATTAGATTTTTTGCAATACAAGAACTAAGATGTATACTAGGTTCTAATCCTAGTCTTGAAGGTTTGGTAGGAAGGCTCACTACTTTTGAGCTATCTAATTTTGATAATTTCAAATTTGACAATGTTGAATCTACTTTCAAAGCTAAGCTGTCATTGAAGGAACCTAATGAGAAGAAGAATAAAAAGATAAAATATGTTTCTAGTGATAGTGATATAGATGAGAAGGATGTAGAGCAACTTGAGGCACTACTAGCAAGGAGATTTCATAAAGGTAAAGAAAAATTCAAAGGTAAATTACCTATCATGTGTTTGAATTGCAATGAGGTTGGTCATATTGGTGCTATATATCCAAAGAAGAATAACTATAGAGGTGGAGACAAGTACAAAAGTAGAAGAGATGAAGAAAACAAAGATTAAAAAGAAAAAGGCAAGAAGTCTTGCTATGTTATTGAAGAGGAAATCAAAGATGGATCAGATGATCATGATGATGAAGTGGTGTATGTTGCAATGAAGGATAATTCTAATGAAGATGAGGAAACTACACTAGTGTCTTGTGTAAACAAGAATGATAGATGGATAATTAACAATAGGTGTTCACATCACATGACTAGAGATATAAGTAAGTTCATTAACTTGAATAATTATGATTGAAATAGTGTAAGGTTTGGCAATGATGCCTAGTCTGATAAAAGGAAAAGGTTCTATCAAACTCAAATAAAATAGTTTATGTCACAATGCTTATTATGTTGAAGGACTTAACTATAATTTGCTGAGTGTGTCACAACTAAATAGTTTAGGTTGTAAGGTTAAGTTTGAGAAAAAGATTACTAAGATATATGACATTGATGGAAAACTAATGGGAAAAGGTGATCAAACTAGAGGTAATCTATTCTATCTTGATATGGATGATGCTAACTATTTAATTGTAGAATTTGATGATGTGTGGTAATGGAAAAAGAGGTTATGTCATTTTAATTTTGATAATTTGGTTAGTGTTTATAACATGAGAAGAGCAAGAGGTTTGCCTAAGTTAAGGAAACCTGACAATATAATTTGGAAACAATGTCAATTAGGCAAGATGAAAAAGTCAAGTATTAAGAGTAAGATTCATACCTCAAAAGAAATTTTGGAGATTTTTCATACTGACTTGTGTGGACCAATTGATGTGTAAAGCTACAAAGGTGATAAGTAAATTATGCTATTTATTGATGAGTATTCTAGGATGATGAAAATTATGTTTCTAAAAGAGAAATTTGATGCCTTCCAAATGTTTAAGTGGTACTTAGCAAGAGTTGAGAAAGAAATAGGTAAAATTCTAAAATGTTTGAGATCTGATAGAGAAGGATAATTTACATCAAATAGTTTGAGATTTTTTGTAATGACCAAGGAATTAAAAGATAGATATCTACCCCTAGAAGCCCTCCATGAAATGGAATTACTGAAAGGAGGAATAGATTTGGAATGAACTATGCTAATACACTCACATTGGAGAAGAATGTTGCTTTGAAATACTAGAGAGAAGCTATAAGTACAATTGCCTATACCTTGAACCATGTGCAAGTCAAGAAAGGTACTCATTAAACACCTTTTGAACTATGGTATGGATATTCACCCAATGTAAAATATTTTAAGGTATTTGGAACAATTGTTATATTCTTAAAGATTTTAGGAATGGTAAACAAGATGAAAAAAGTGAAGAAGGTATATTCCTTTGCTATTCCACAAGAAGTAAAGCTTATAAGTGTTTAAATACTAACACTAACAAAGTTGTGGAAAGTGCAAATGTGAAATTTGATGAATATATAGAAGTACATTAGGCTAAACTTATGAAGGAATTGGAGGAATACAAATCATTTGTATACTTTTATGAAGGTATGCCTATTGATAAAGATGGTGTAAATAAATTTTCAAATCAACAAGAAGTTTTAGTGACCACCAAGTCACATACTATGAATGTTTGATTGCATTCAAGAACTAAGCTACAATCAAGTACCAAGTTATAGAATGAAGTTGAGGCACATTCTAATTCTAAGATGAAGTACATAGTGATTCAAAAGTTGAGAGACCAAATAAGGAAAATAGAGTAGAACAAAGATTGTCAAACTATGTCAAGAGACATCACTTTGCTACACAAATCATTGGAGATAAAGATGCAAGATCAATGACAAGGAATAAGTTGAGAAATGATACATGTTTTCTTAGCATGCATGAACCTAAAATAGTAAAAGATGCCTTAGAAGATGTGGACTAGAGTAAAGCCATGAAATAAGAGATTAAAATAAAATAAAAAATAAGACATGGACCCTAGTTCCTATACCAGAAGATAAAAATGTGATTTAACCAAGTGGGTGTACAGAAACAAGTTAGAAGAAAATGGTGAAGTCACAAGGAATAAGGCAATATTAGTTTGCAAGTTTGCAAGGGGTATGCACAAGAAGAAGGGATAGACTATGAAGAAACTTTCACTCTTATTGCAAGATTGAAAGTGGTAAGAACTCTACTTGCTTACTCTGCATAAAAAGGTTTTAAAGTTTAGCAAATGGATGTTAAATTTGCATTTCTAAATGGCATATTGGAAGAAGAGGTTTGTATAGAATAGACAAAAGGATTCTTTGATGTTGAAAAAAAAAATATGGTATGTAGACTAAAAAAAGTTTTATATGGTTTGAAACAATCACCAAGAGCATGGTATGAAAGGTTTCACAATTATCTTATGAAAATTGGATTTGAGAAGACTAATGATAACAACAATCTATACTTGAAGAAAAAGAGAGGCAAAGGTATATTACTATCTAAATTTTTTGTTGATGATATCATATTTGGAGGTCAAGATACTTTATATAAAGCTTTTACAAATGAAATGAAGAAAGAATTTGAGATGTCTATGTTTGGATAGATCAAGTTATTTGTGTGTTTGCAAATACATTAGATGAAATATGGTATATACATCACTCAGTCAAAATATGTAAAGGAGATAATAAAAACATTTGGATTGGAAGATTCCAAGCTACTAAGCACATGTATGGAGTGAGGACACAAATTGTTTAGAATGATGATTCAGCTGAGGTGAATCAAACATTGTATGGGTCTATGATTGGAAAATTGCAATATGCAATATGTAGAAAACTTGATATTGCATTATCTATTGGGATAGTTGCAAGATTCTCTACTAATCCTCAAGATAATCATTTGATGGTTTTTATGAGAATAATGAGATATCTAAAAGGAACAAAAGATTATGTTCTATACTACAAGAAAAATAAAAATTTTAAATTGAGAGCCTACACTGATGTTAATTAGGTTGGAAATATTAATGATAGTAATAGCACTAGTGGAGGAGCACTTTTCTTAGGAAAATTTCTGGTTACATGGACTAGCAAGAAAAAAACCTACATATCTCAATCTACTACTGAAGCAGAATATGTTGTTGCTACAGTAAATTGTACAAACATTGTATGGATCAAACACCTACTGATGCAGAGTATGCAGCAAAAGCACCAACTACCCTTCCAACTCCAATCAACACTTTAACTTGCTTCCAACCTCCAAACAAAAACTAGGTTTCTTCCAAGGTTAATGAATGACCCAATGGGATTCTAACAAAGGTAGACTCTACCTCAAAGCGGATTCCACTTCACAAGCCCAACCCTCAAACCTAGGGTTCACAAACAACTTGGGACAATCACACCTATTAGGGACTTCCTACCACCAAATAGGCCTAAAATGGCAAATACTTCTTAAATTGGGTTAGAACTCCATACCCATGATAGAAATGGTTCTTACTGACTCAAAACAATAAGAAAACCCCACTTTAAAGTTTCTCAACACCCAACATTGAAAATTACAAATTGTTACCAGCACTTTTATTAAGACAATTCCTAGTTTCAATGGTCAAAATCCCAAAAAATACAAAGAACCATCCAATATTTTCACATCACCAAACACCCTTCAACTACTCCTACGATATTTCAAAAGATCAATTACCAACTCTACTCCAGCATCAAGTTATACCCGCATTGTGTCACAGTCCTAAATGGCCAGTTTAGGCTGGGTTACACGGAAAGCATAAATAAATGGGTTCAAATACTTGGTTCAACCCCTTGGATATCTTCTAAACCTTTTATTTTTCCTTCTACACCCTTCACTTGGGTCAAATCAATCAACTTGGGAGCACGATCCTTCATTTTTCTTCAAAGCTAGACTAGACATAAGACTATGTTCAGCCTAGGGCTTGCTGGTAAAAATAGGTACCCAACTCCTACAGCCCTGAAACTCTGACATCTTCAAGTAACCTCTCCTAAATTGCATTCCACAAAGCGGCATTGAAATCCCATGGTGGATTTTCAAGTTAGGAGGCCATCTTGTTGAAACCCTCAATGTGCAGCAATTTCAGACCTACCTCTGCTAAAATAGGTATAACTTTTAACCTAGAATAGATAAAAAATTCAAACCAATTGCATTAGAATGCTGACTCATTATTCTTTCCAAAACTATAAGATTTGTACCACTAAAATTCCGTACATTCCGTACGTAATTGAAAAAATAGAGAAAATTGCAGAATTTCTGAGTTTTATTCACTAAATGCTGTCCACCCGTCCGTACCATGGCCTTCCCCACGTGTGGAGACCTTAAATAAGTGTCTTCCAACAGTTATAACTTCCATTTGGATAGTTGGAAGACCATACAACTTCCTTTTTTTTAAGTTTGACAACAAATTTGCAAAAATTGTTCTTTAGCAACTTTTTGCATTTTGCAACTTTCTTGCACCTTTGCACCTTTTTTTCACACCTTCAATTCAAACGTGTCCTAATGACTCAAATCCACCTAAAACATCCTAAAAGTAGTAAAATACTCAAGAATGCATAAATAATGACTCCTTGGTTACAAATGGTCACTTGGCTTATAACCACACCAATGTGCCATTGTACCTTACAATTGAGTCTTCATTACAAATAAGGACCAACTTCATTCCTAACAACTCTAACATACTAAACACATTGAATTCATTCCTAAGAGCCTTAGGTGCCCTTCACCATACTCCTCAGGCTGAAAAAACTCAAGTCTCTTGAGTTGGTAATGTGGAAACATTGTATCCCATCTTCTTTATAGCTGATTTAGACACCCAACTTGCATCTTCAACTGGTCTACCTGTCCATTTGATGAGGTAGTCCATGTACACCTTCCTCCTAGTCCTTTTTCCTTCTCTTTTATCTAAAATACTTTCTATAGTGACTACCCCTACCTTGGGCAGAGAGTCCATGATCTCTTTATCTACTATGGTTGATTCAATGCCATTGTTTTCAGTTTGAGAACCTCTGTAAGGATATAAATCAGAGACATTAAATGTATTGGAGAGCCCAATGTTTGGTGGCAACTCCACCTTATAGGCATTGTGTTCATATTTTTGCAAGATCCTAAAAGGACCTATTTTCCTCATCATCAACTTAGTAAACTTACCTTTAGGAAGCCTCTCCTTTTTAAGGTTCACCATAACCAGATCTCCTATTTCAAATTGAAGATCTCTCCTCTTAGTATCTACTACTTCCTTATACTTCATTATCACTTTTCCTAGCCTATCTTTGACCTCTTGATGAATTTCCTTCATCACCTCAGCAAAATCACATGCTTGAGCACTGGTTCTTTCCATAGATTTGACATCTCTGACCTCCATTACTCCTCTAGGATGAGTGCCATAAACAATTTGAAATGGGCTCAATCCAGTTGTCCTATTCACTGAATCATTATAAGAAAACTCTACTTGTGCTATGACTGATTCCCAAGATGATTCATGTTCCTTAGTAATGCATCTTAATAGGTTGCCCAATGATCTATTAACCACCTCCGTTTGGCCATCCGATTGTGGATGGTATGCTGATGAAAATGAGAGGTCTGTACCAAGTTTTCTCCACAAAGTCCTCCAAAAATGCCCAAGAAACTTAGAATCTCTATCAGAGACTATGGATAATGGTAATCCATGTAGTCTTACTACATCCTTGAAAAAGATACCTGCAATATAAGATGCATCATGACTGGTTTTACATGGCAAAATGTGTGCCATCTTGGAAAACTGGTCTACTACAACACAAATACTATCATAGCCCTACTTGTTCCTTGGGAATCCAAGTACAAAGTCTAAACTTACAGCATCCCAAGGCCTATTTGGTATAGGTAATGGTGTGTATAGTCTTGCATTGGAAGTCTTCCCCTTTGCCTTTTGACAAATCACACAAGTCTCTACAAACTTCCTTACGTCAGTAGGCATCCTAGGCCAGTAATAAAATCTTCTTACTAGTTCAAGGGTCTTGTCCAATCCAAAATGACCAGCTAAACCCCCACAATGCTTCTCCGTTATAATTTTATCCCTCAAGGATCCTCTAGGGATGCATAGCTGACTCCCTTTGAAGAGCAATCCTTCTTGCAGCATGAAATCTGCATAAATGTTGTGGTACTGCCTTGTCATATCCTTGCAAACTTGATAAGCTTCTTTGAAGTCTTCATCACTTTCATACATGTCTTTTATGGAGTGGAATCCCACATTCTCCAACCTTATTTCTTGAATGGTCAAATTTCTTCTAGTAAGGGCATCAGCAACCTTATTTGCCTCCCCTTTTTTATGCTTAATAGTGAAGGTATATGATTGAAGGTACTCCATCCATTTCACATGCCTATGGTTCAACTTTTCCTGTCTATTCAAGAAACTCGATGCATGGTTATGGTTCAACTTTTCCTGTCTATATAAGAAACTCGATGCATGGTTATCTGTATAGACAATAAACTCCTTGGGCAATAAATAATGTCTCCATTTTCTTAGAGACTGAACCATAGCATACAATTCTAAATCATATGTAGAATATCTTTGTTTTGCTTCATTTAACTTTTCACTAAAGAAGGCTATTGGTTTACCTTCTTGACTTAGGACTCCTCCTATGGCCCTATTACTTGCATCACATTCAATAGTAAATACCTTCTTGAAATCAGGTAGAGCAAGGATGGGTGCCTCTGCAACCCTTTTCTTCAAGTACTCAAAGGACTGATCAGCATCTCCTGTCCATGCAAATTTAAATTTTCTTCCACCCTTGATTGTATCAATCATAGGGGCACACATATTACTGAAACCTCTAATGAACTTTCTATAAAAGCTTTCCAAATCGTAAAAGCTCTTTACCTCACTTGCATTCCTTGGTGTAGGCCAGTTGAGGATTGCTTCCACCTTTTTTGGATCCATATTGAGGTTGCCCTTGAAGATGACAAAACCTAGGAACACCAACTCTTCTTTCATGAAGACACATTTATTCAAATTTATCTTCAATTCCTTCTCCTTGAGTTTCTTCAAAACCAATTCCAAGTGTGTTAGATGTTCCTCTTTAGATTTGCTAAAAATCAATATATCATCAAGATAAACAACAAAAAAATGATTGATGAAAGGTTCCAAAACTTCATTCACGAGTCTCATGAATGTACTAGGGGCATTAGAAAGGCCAAAGGGCATCACCATCCATTCATAAAGTCCCTCATTAGTTTTGAAGGTAGTTTTCCATTCATCTCCTTCCCTTATTCTGATTTGGTGGTAACCGCTTTTCAAATCAATCTTGGAATAGTACCTTGCCCCTCCTAGGTGATCCATCAAATACTCCATCCTAGGCATTGGGAACCTATATCTAATGGTTATCTTGTTTATGGCTCTTGAGTCCGTGCACAACCTCCATGTACCCTCCTTTTTGGGTGCCAACAAAGTAGGGACTGCACAAGGGCTGATGCTCTTTCTTATGAACCCTTTTGCAAGCAACTCCTCAACTTGTCTTGCTAATTCCTTGTTTTTTTCTGGTGTCAACCTATAGGCAGGCTTATTAGGCAATGTAGAACCTGAAATAAAGTCAATACAATGACTTACCTCTCTAAATGGTGGCAAGGTATCAGTAGCAGGGTCTGAAATAACTTCCTTGTATCTATCCAAAAGTTGCCTCACTTCCTTGGGTTCCACATTCCCTATTCCTAATCTGCCTTCCTCCTTTTTATCTTCTTGTCTTGGCTTTACTACAATGGAAAAGCATGGTGTGTTCTTCTTGTCTTGGCTTTACTACAATGGAAAATCATCGTGTGTTCTTCACCTTGAGAGTCTTCAAAAACTTCTTCTCCCCAACCACCATCACACTAGATGCATGTTGAGTCTCCTTTCCATCTTCTAGCAATGGTGTCATAGTGTACTCCTTCCCCTTTTTGGTGATGATGTAGACATTATTCCTCCCATAATGCTTGGAATTGACATCATACTACCATGGCCTACCTAACAACAAATGACAAGCATCCATATCTGCAACATCACAAACAATTTGGTCCTTGTACTCCCCAATTTGAAATTCAACATTAAATTGTTCATTAACCACAACTTGCTACTCCTTACTTAACCATGAAACTTTGTAAGGGTTGGGATGAGGTGACCTCTTCAATCCAAGCTTATTTACCATCTCTATTGATGCAATATTATCAATTGAACTGGAATCAACAATTATCTTACACACTTTACCTTTTACCTTGCACAAGGTCTTGAATAAGGTCTTCCTTTGGGGAGGTTCTTGTTCTGCAACTGTCTTCAGCAGGGTTCTATTGAACATTAAAGATTCCCGTCACTCTGGATCAGCATTCCCTCTTGCTCCTTGGTCACTTTGTGCATCCTCTTCTTGAGCCAAGTGGATTCTTCTATCTCCTTCTTGACTGTTGCTGCCCCCTTTCTCTGGACACCTAGAGGATCTATGCCCTGTTTGATTGCAGGTAAAACACCTTCCAGTGAATACCCCCGAAGTCCTTCCTCCAAATATTCCTCTCCCATTAGGTCTCCTACCTCTAAATCCTCCTCTAGGATTGGATTCTCCATCTGATTTTTCTTGATTGCTGCTAGGTTCACCTTGAGACCTATTAGATGAACCTCTTCCCCCAAATCTTCCTCCACCTCTGTTACTTGCTCCTCTCCCTCTCCCATGGGAATTGCTTCTCCTCTTGAGTTTCTCCTCAATCTTGAGGGCCATTTGATAAAATTGGTGGATGGTCTTAGGATTGAACAAAACTAGTTCATCCTTGATGGAGTACTTGAGTCCATTCAAGTATCTTGCCAACTTTTTCTTTTCACTTTCAAGAACTTGAGCCCTTAGAGTGAGTTTATGAAACTCCTCTATATATGCTCCTACATCCAAGTCCTTTTGCCTAAGACTTTGAAACTTTTGAAGCATTAGGACCTCATAGTCCTCTGGTACAAATTGTTTCTTGATCTTTGATTTCATTCTCTTCCACGTGGCTATGGGTTCCTTCTCTTCCTCTATTCTCTCATTTTGAAGAAAATTCCACCAACTAAGGGCAGATCCTTTCATCTTAGACTTAGCCACCTTTATCTTTTGGTTTTTTGGCACATTAAGACATTTAAAGTGATTGTCAAGTGCTTCAATCCCCTCCATGCATTCTTCTGGATTCAACTTACCACTGAACATAGGTAGGTCTGATCTTTGATCCTTTCTTCCTACCCTTTCTAGGGCCTCCAACATGGCTCTTTGATCCAAAGGCATTTCATATCTAACCTACCTAGGCTCTCTAACTTCAGTCCTTTCTTCTTCTCCTTTAGAGTCTTCCATGACTCCTCTAGCCATCTTGCCCTTCAATTTTTCCAATTCTCTTTTCATGCTTCTATTTTCTTCCCTTACTGCTCTACTTTTTGCCATTTTTTCTTTGACCAACTTGGCCAATTTAAAATTTGTGATCCTAAGAGGTATCTCCCTCTCTCCTTCCTCATTATCTAACATCTTTCCTCTCCAATCAGGCTCTTAGTGGCTCTAATACCACTTTGATGCAGAGTATGCAGCAAAAGCACCAACTACCCTTCCAACTCCAATCAACACTTTAACTTGCTTCCAACCTCCAAACAAAAACTAGGTTTCTTCCAAGGTTAATGACTGACCCAATGGGATTCTAACAAAGGTAGACTCTACCTCAAAGCGGATTCCACTTCACAAGCCCAACCCTCAAACCTAGGGTTCACAAACAACTTGGGACAATCACACCTATTAGGGACTCCCTAACACCAAATAGGCCTAAAATGGCAAATAGTTCTTAAATTGGGTTAGAAATCCATACCCATGATAGAAATGGTTCTTACTGACTCAAAACAATAAGAAAACCCCCACTTTGAAGTTACTCAACACCCAACATTGAAAATTACAAATTGTTACCAGCACTTTTATTAAGACAATTCCTAGTTTCAATGGTCAAACTCCCAAACAATACAAAGAACCATCCAATATTTTCACATCACCAAACACCCTTCAACTACTCCTACGAGATTTCAAAAGATCAATTACCAACTCTACTCCAGCATTAAGTTATACCCGCATTGTGTCACAGTCCTAAATGGCCAGTTTAGGTTGGGTTACACAGAAAGCATAAATAAATGGGTTCAAAGACTTGGTTCAACCCCTTGGATCTCTTCTAAACCTTTTATTTTTCCTTCTACACCCTTCACTTGGGTCAAATCAATCAACTTGGGAGCATGATCCTTCATTTTTCTTCAAAGCTAGACTAGACATAAGACTATGTTCAGCCTAGGGCTTGCTGGTAAAAATAGGTACCCAACTCCTATAGCCCTAAAACTCTGCCATCTTCAATTCACCTCTCCTAACTTGCATTCCACAAAGCAGCATTGAAATCCCATGGTGGATTTGCAAGTTAGGAGGCCATCTTGTTGAAACCCTCAATGTGCAGCAATTTCAAACCTACCTCTGCTAAAATAGGTATAACTTTTAACCTAGAATAGATAAAAACTTCAAACTAATTGCATTAGAATTTTTACTCAGTCCTATTTCCAAAAATATAAGATTTGTACCACTAAAAGTCCATATAGTCTGTACGAAATTGAAAAAATAGAGAAAATTGCAGAATTTCTGAGTTTTATTCACTAAATGCTGTCCACCCGTCCGTACCATGGCCTTCCCCACGTGTGGAGACCTTAAATAAGTGTCTTCCAACAGTTATAACTTCCATTTGGATGGTTGGAAGACCATACAACTTCCTTTTTTTTAAGTTTGACAACAAATTTGCAAAAATTGCTCTTTAGCAACTTTTTGCATTTTGCAACTTTCTTGCACCTTTGCACCTTTTTTTCACACCTTCAATTCAAATGTGTCCTAATGACTCAAATCCACCTAAAACATCCTAAAAGTAGTAAAATACTCAAGAATGCATAAATAATGACTCCTTGGTTACAAATGGTCACTTGGCTTATAACCACACCAATGTGCCATTGTACCTTACAATTGAGTCTTCATTACAAATAAGGACCAACTTCATTCCTAACAACTCTAACATACTAAACACATTGAATTCATTCCTAAGAGCCTTAGGTTCCCTGTGCCACCTACTCAAAGGTATGAAGGAGGAAATCACTGAACCTATGATACTTTATTGTGATAACATAAGTGCTATAAATATATCAACAAATCCTATAATGCATACAAAGACTAAGCACATTTCAATCAAGTATCATTACTTGAGAGAGTTAGTTCAAAATAAAGATATGATGATGGAATATGTGAATACAAAAGAGAAAATAACTGATATCTTCACCAAAGCATTACCTAAGAATTCTCATGAGTATCTAAGAGGTAAACTAGAAATGCCCTACATCAAACAAGATGATTAACATATGTTATAGATTGATGTAGTGGATCTTACTTTAGGAGCTGCCTAAAGTAATCAAAGAGCTAGAGCTACAAATTAGTCACAAGCTAGGTGACAAAGGGAGAAACTAAAAATGTTCATATCTACATATTAAGATGACAAGTCTTTGGGATTATTGTCAAAGAGGGATATATTGGTGGAAATATTATATAGATAGAAGGAACATGGAATATCTACTCATAGGAAGCTAATGTACCTATTGATTACTACAAAGAAAGAAATGATTATATCTAACTAGTAAGAGGGAGATGGTATTGAGGGAGATATAAGAAGTGATCAAGAGGGAGTCATAAGGATGATTTGATTGTCTATTGTTTAGAATAGAATATTGTAACCTATATAGAAGATATGATCTATTGATAGGAGGAAAGATTTCAATACAAGGAATTATTTTTCTTTTTGGTATTATTATTTGTTGAACTAGTCGAACTAGTTTTCCATCAATGCCAAAAAGGGAGATTGTTGAAAACAAATTGATACAAGTATGAAAATGTGTTTCAATCATTGTTGTGTCACTAATGTCAAACCTGCTACTTGTTGGTAAGACAATCACTTAGATGATTTGAGTACTATCATTTGTTTAATTGATGAGGAGGTTTTGATCAAATCAAATAACAATAGCACCTAGAGGAAAGGTTGAGTTACAGTATGAAAAAGGAGTACAAGGATCAGTTAAGATAGTGATGTTACAATGCATTGATTATATACTTAATGTTACAAAGGATGGATACACTGACAAAGTCTAGAAGAACAAATAAGAAAAATTGAGTTTTCCAAGGTTGATTGAGTGGATAGTAGGTGTCGAGAATAGTTAGTGCAACCCAAGAAAAAAATTAGTTAGAGCCAAGAAAAGTCAAATTTTAGTGTATGTTGAGTGATACAATGTAAGCTGAGCAAAGTTTAGTTGAGACAAAGCACCAGTAAACATTAGTGCTTGTTGAGTGATCTAGTTGATGATGAGTAGAAGAATAGTATGGAAGCTGAGTGACAACATATGGATTCCAAGTGCCACTCTTAATGTTAAATCATGAAATTGACAAATCCGAGCCAACTATTTTGTTTTCTTGAATATTGTGAAGCATGTGGAAGATAACTGTGATGAGTTGGTGGCACAGAACTTATGGTAAACCATTTTGAGATGAATTAAAGAGGATTCAAGGAGAAGTTTCTAGAAGGGAATAAAATGAAAAGATCTATAGATTCATTGAATCCTACCTAAACCTAAAATGGATGATAGATGTTGAAAGAAAAAGGATCTTAATTTTCTATTTATAGAGATAGTTGGTCAAAAGAAAAGGTTGTCATGTGTGAGAACCTAAGGAAGACAAGGAATCTAGGGTTTTTCTTTATTCAGTGAACAAACAAAAGAGATTGATATTGAAAAGAAAAGAAAGAAGGCTTAATTGTATTGATGCTTGAAGAGTGAACAAGCTATCAGAGTTAAAGTGTGTGAAAGCTAAGTAGAAGGGAGGACTGAAACAAAAATCTGTATCTATAAGTGTGTTGTAACTTGTTATCAGATCAAGCCTTACTATTACTTTCTAATCATTGTACTAGTCTAGGGTAAATCCTTTGGATTAAGGTTCACCTAACAAGAATTTATAAATCCTTTAATAGGGTGACATTTAAGTAAATGATCTAAATTCCTCTAACAAGGATCACTCCTAACAAGGTGATTGAAATCCTCTAACCAGGTCAAATTTAATAGTGTGTATTGTAACCTTTAATAGGGTTGACCTTTCACATAGCATCACTTGACAAGAGTGAGAATGAGTAGGATGTAACTGGTGGTTTTTCCCATATCAGGTTTCCACATAAAATTATTGTGTCAAATGTGTTATTGAATTAGTTATGTTTCATACTTACATTTCCACAAAGTTGATTTGATAGTAACCTACAAGTTTAAGTGATTGTATGATCTAATGGATGCATGCATGATGAATATGTTCTATAGATGTTCACCAAGATATGAAAAGTTTTATTTATACATCTAGACCTTGCATAATTGATTCACCCCCCTCTCAATTATTCTAAATGATTCCAACAATTGGTATTAGAGCTATATAGTTAAGAAGACTAGTTTGAAGGTACTAGAAGAAAAAAGATCAAGATGTCAAAAAGAGAGGTACACAAGCTTAATATAGATAACTTTTCTACATGGAAAATTCTAATGAATATAAACCTATAAGGTCTTATAGATCATGCATAATCTACCATCATCCAGATCATGTCAATCCTAGTAGAGCCCTAACTACTGAAGATCTGAAAGAAGAAAGAACACAACTAAACAATGTTGGAGATTGCCTCTACCTTAAGTTATGCCCAATTTGATGACATAAAGGGTTGTGACAGTGCAAAGAAAATTTGGGATGCTCTTCACACCATTTATGGAGGAGACACAAATGTTCTACGAGCCAAATCTAAAAGTCTTAGAGGTAAGTTTGATGATATGAGTATGCAAGAAGGTGAGAATGTTGCTCAATATTGCTCTAGGATAAAAGATTTTAATGCAACAAGACGATCTACTAGTAAGATGGATGATTAAACTATACTAAGAAAAGTTTTGAGAACACTTCTGCCCATCTATACTATTAGATTTTTTACAATACAAGAACTAAGATGCATACTAGGTTCTAATCTGACTCTTGAAGCTCTAGTAGGTAGGCTTACTACTTTTAAGCTATCTAATTTTAATAATTTCAAATCTGAGGATATCAAATCTACTTTCAAAGCTAAGGTTTCATTGAAGGAACCTAATGAGAAAAAGAAGAAAAAGGTAAAATATGTTTCTAGTGATAGTGATATAGACGAGGAGGATGTAGAACAAGTTGAGGCACTAATAACAAGGAGATTTCATAGGGGTAAAGGAAAATTCAAAGGTAAGTTACCTATCACATATTTCAACCACAATGAGGTTGGTCATATTGGTACTAGATGTCTAGAGAAGAAGAACTATCTATAGAGGTGGAGACAACTACAAAATTAGAAGAGATGAAGACAACAAAGATTATGAAGACAAAGGAAAGAAGTTTTGCTACATTGTTGAAGAGGAAACCAAAGATGGATCAGATGATCATGATGATGTAGTGGTGTATGGTGCAATGAAGGATGATTTGGTTGAAGATGAGGCAATTGCACTAGTGTCTTGTGTGAACAAGAATGACAAATGGATAATTGATAGTGGGTGTTCTCATCACATGATTAGAGATATAAGTAAGTTCATTTCCTTGAATTATTATGATGGATATAGTGTAAGGTTTGGTTAGTGTATATATATATATATATTGCAAATGAATTGACATCGTTTCCCAAAGAAAATAGAAATATAATCACAAAGGAGGAAAGACCACATAAGAAACACAAAGAAAAATCTTTTATGACCATGACCTAGAGATTGAAAAGAATAAGTGCTACCAAGTCATGAATGTAAATAGATTACACAAGGAAACATGTACAAACAATAGCATAGGTACAATATAACACACAACATAAGTAAGAATAAAGATGCATATAGAGAAATAGTAAAACAAGTTTGATTCTTTTATCACCTTGTAGCAACAAAGAAACAAAGATCTTATAAATGAATCTAAAAACATTTATCAAACACATCATGAGTGAAATACAATACAAGAGACAAACACATAAAAGTCTACCATGACGGACTAGCCAATCAAGTGCACTACCTACTCTCTCCATCTTGTTGTATATATCATTTAGGGAAGGTGGATAACTTGTAAGAGGGACTATATCCAACATAGTAGGAATGATAGCCAGTTCAAAACAAGGATCCTCTTGAGAATAACCATGTTCAATACTATGTGTAAGTGTCAATTGTGAGGAAAGTATATTAGTTAAAGCAAAGTAGTTTCATATTCATTATTAACATCATCAATATCAGCAAGAGTATCTTCTTCATCTAGATTTATCAAAATAGGATCTAAGATACAAGTGAAATCATAAGAATCATGCATCTTAACATCATTATTAGAAAAAAATTCTTCTAATACATCATGTATAGTTGTATCAAAAGAAGGTATAGAATTTTAAAGAGCATAATTATGAGCTTTAGCTTGAGCACGATGGTTTTTATGATGTCCATTAGCAGATTGATTAGGTTTTGTCTTGTTTGAAATTTTTTGAGAACTAGGAGGAACAATTACTGGATCCTTGATAGGTTCTATAGGAGGATTAGTATGATTATTAGGAGATTGAAAAGCAATAAGAGGAGCTTCATTAACATATGTATAAGCCATAGATAAAGGAGGTATGGAAGGTGTAGGAAAAATAACATGGCTAAGATCCATAGGAAGTAAACTTAATTAAAAAATATGATGATGCTTATAGGCTTGATATGAGTGGAAAAGATGATCAGGCCGATGAGGACATGAATTAGGTAATGAAGGCAAAAAGTAATCAATGGTAGCAGAATCCATGGGCATATAAGTATGATATAATCTATGATTAACCATCTTCACTTTTTCATCATAAAAAAACATAAGAAATTTATGAATAGGTGAAGCAACAACATTTATGGCATTTAACCATGGTAAACCAAGCTTAACTTGAAATTGATTAGAAGTAGGAACAACAACAGAGGTAGTGTTCACAATTTTTCTACCAAGTTCAACAGATAAATAATTAAAACCAAATAATGGATAAAAAAAAGAATTACAAGTTTGAATCCACACATACAATGTATCATAAAAATCACATTGTGAACCTTTCATACAAATATTTTCTTCTATAATAACATTGACTAAGGAGGTAGAATCAACAAGACAATCACGAGTGGGTATCTTAGCAATCTTAGAATAAATATAAAGGGGACCATCAGGAGCTTTAATAGTCTTAGAATCATGAAAGGTAATCAAAAGTTCCTAAGGTCATTTTTTCTTAGGTTGTTGTCGAGGCTTAGGTTGAGGCTTCAATTTAGGGTTAGGTTTCAACTAAGGTGAAGCTAAAACTTGATATTGAAGCAAATGTTAAGAATGAGGTGGAGATACAGATTGAACCACATGCTCCACTTGATTAATAACATGATTAAGATCCTCCATCTTTGTTTCATACACAACATCCATAAAAGATGGTTGATTAATAGTATTAGTGTCATGTGTAGGTAAAGGATTCGTATAGATTTGAAGATGTTGATTAGGAGGAGAAACAAATTTATTCCCACGACCATCAAAATTATCAATAGATAAAGCATTAGAATCAATTATGTCCTGAACCTTATGTTTTAAAGAATAACATTTCATAGTATCATGACTATTCTGATGATGATATTGACAAAATTATTTTGGATCAAAAGATTTAGATGTCATTGTAGTAAGTAAAAGAGGTTAAATAGGAGGTAAAGTAATCATATTAGCAATTAACAACCTATTCATAATAGAATGTAAAGATTCAGAAAGAGGAGTAAATGTAAAATTCAACCAAAAAGAAGTGGATGCAGAGGTGGAATTATGAGCTGCAACATCAACTTGATCAGCAAATACATTTTCTTGTTTATTTATCATGACATAGTTGTTGAATTTTTGAACTTTATTTGGATTAGGAGTAGCATCACTTTTATCAATAGAAACAAGAGCCATTGGAGTGGTGCTCTCAAATTGTCTCACTTGTAATTGATAATGATGAAGCACCACACAAAGTTATTAAAAAGAAGTAAATTTAATAAGTAGAATCTTATCTCTAATATCCTTTTGCAAATTTGAAATAAACATACATTGAATATCAATATTAGGAATATGCTAGGAAATACGAGCATGCAAATGGTTAAATCTACCAATAAATGCTATCAAATTTTCCTTAGAATTTTGTTTACAATGCATCAAATAAGTCAAAGACACTTAAGGCCAAAGATGTTTTAAAATTATTGAATAAAAGCATGAGAAAGTTAAGGAAATGAAGTAATAGAATAAGAAGTCAAGGAACAAAACTATTGTAATGCCTTGTCACAAAAAGTTCAAGCAAATGATTTAGCTGAAATCCTATGATCATGAGCATAATCAATACAAAGGATTTGAAATGTTTTAACATGATGAATGAGATCTTCCTCACTACTATAATTCTCAAGATGAGGCATATCAACTTGCTGAGGAACGGGGCTACAAATGATATCTTGAGACAAAGGAATTCCCATATCACAAGTAGGACTACTAAACTTATTTTGAGTTAAGGTAGCAATTTATTATTGTATAGGTGACACAATTTGAACCAAAGTGATAATTATTGAATCATTAGAAGAAATAGGAGAACTAGCAACATTAGAAACACTAGGAAAAGTGTACGAAGCTATAGGAATGGAAGACACAACCAGGAGAACACAAGGAACTATAGTTGGAATAGGACTAGAATAAATAAAAGGAACATTATGATAAGAAGGTTGTGATGTAGGAAGGTACATAGGAGGAATACTCATAGGGATAGAGGGAACTATTGTAGTCACCAAAGAAGGATTATAAGTAAGAACACTGGGGAAAGGAATAGAAGAAGGTTCTACACTAATGATAGGAGATAACAACCCTAAATCTTGAGCTTCTAGCCTAAAGGTTTAACATTGGAATGCACAAGCTGAGTAATACCACACAAAATATTAACACCTTGGTCACTATCATGAAGAAATTTCTTAAGAGCCTCTATAGCTTGAATAGAATCTTGATTATGGTTTTCTTGAAGAAGCCAATCATGCATTTTATAAAGTTCATTTGAAAGTATTTGGACTTGTTTAGGAGGAACTCTTAAAGCGTCATCCTCATCTTGAGATGAGTGAGAAGAGTTTTGCTCCATAAGAGGATTAGAATCAGAAAGAATCAAAGTCTCATCCAAAATCCTAAGGAAAGGAGAAGAAGATCCAGGTTCAAAGATACCCATAAGTCTATGACAATGTCTAACACTATGATTAGAAGTAATAAGCCTCATAAACCAATGCAATGCAAATGAGCTAAACTAAGAAAACATAAAGCACAAATATTTTTGTATTTTTAAATTAAAATGCAAGATCATAAACAAAATATAATCTTACTGCAATAAAAGACCTAACAATTATGAAATGAAATATAACATTGAAAAACACAATAGGGTATCTAATTCCACAAAAGGAAAAAAGGATAAGCATGTCAGGTTCACCAAAATGAATAGGGGAAAAATAGGGCCTAGACTCAAATTGAATTCTCAAAATGAATGATCCAAATTGATTAACCACAAGGAAGTGATCAATTCACAAATGGATCCAGCAATCGAGAATAGGGAGAAAGGAGGTCCTATGATCTTACTATTTGAAAAGTATATGCTTAAATCTTGAATAGATGAAAGACAAATACTTACCTTAAATTAGGATAAATCTGGAAAATTCTAATTTCTAGTTTTGTGTATAGTTTTAGGGATCTCTACAACCTATGATGAAAAAGAATCCTAGGTTGACATGTTATCATAATCATTTGTGCTCATTCTACCAGTTGTTCTTGAGTTATAGTTATTACCAAGTTGTAATAATTTTTTAGTGTCAATAATTTTGCAGTGTCAACCAAGTTGTAGCAACCAAAGTTGTGTTAACATTCAAATTAGCATGTTATCCCATTTCACTTTGTAGTATTCACCAAGTTATCTAGTGTATGCTAAGATATTCTATGTGTGTCAAGTTATCCAATATTGCTTGAGTGTTCCTTCATGTACCAAGTGAGCCTGCCATTTGTTGATGCTTGGTTCCTTCTTTAGTCGAGTTGTCTGTGTTTTGGTTCTTCATGGGAAATTATTTGTGTATTTAATTTTGATCACAAATTTAACGATACAATCATGTCTTGGGATGTGTGTAGACCATTTTAAGGTCGACCTTTCTGTTATGTAATGTTCTAGAATTTTTTGTAAGCCATTTTGGCAAGTATAAATAGGCTGTTTAGGCTTAGGTTAGAGGTAGAGAAGTTAGAGAAAATTTTGGAGGATTGAGAAAGTTCAATGCATATGTGTCTAGAAATGAAAATTTGAAGTTGGATCATGGATCTTGAATGAAATTTGTTTGTGGCAGTAACCCAAAAGGTCTTATAGCTAGGCATTTTCGCTAATTACTTAAAAATTAAATAAAAATGTTTCATTCTATCTCTCTTTGGTGCTACTCTCTTTGTGTATTTTCTTCCATTGTGTTTACTCTGAAGGGTGGTTTGGATTGTTGGGTGTGCCTTCGGTCCTAGTTCTTCATCCCTCCCCATGTCAACTTGTTTTGGATTGGAAATGTTGAGACAAAGAAAACCCAACTTTTTTTTGTCCTTTTAAAGGGAGGTTGACCTTGACCTTGATAGTAGGGCAGACTCTTACCCTAGGGTACAATTGTACCCCCAAAAGTTGACATTGATTGGTACTTCTCCTACAAATTTTCTATTCATGGATGCCGCAAGTTTGATGAAAAGAGTATCCAAGTATTCTCTTTAATTCATTGTTCCACACTTGTATCTGCAAGAAAATTGGTTTGTTTATTTGGATGGGGGTTTTTCTTGATCAAACCCTAGTTTGGAACCAACCTTGGAATATAATTGAAATTGCAATATGTATAAACAAAGTAAACCTTGCTTATATTGGAATCCTTGTGGAGGATTTGAATCCTTGAATCTACAATTATGGATGCTCCAAATGAATGTAGAAATGTATGTAGGATGTCTCAAATCAATGGTATTAGATCTTCAACACCAATCTTGAATGTATTTTTGCATAGGAAAAGGCTTGAATGAATGTGGATGGAGAAATCTTCAACAAGAGGACTCAATAGAGATTGAATCCTTTAATAGCTAACAATGGACCTCCTTGATGAATTGGATGCTTGAAAACTTGAATTCTTGAATTCTAGTAAGTCTTCACTTCATAGAATAATGGATGTAGAAAGGTAATGGTTCATCTGATATCACATTGCATCTTAGAGAAAAATGAGAGGAGGAAGCTTCCTTATATAGAGATCAAGGGCAAAAACTCCTAGATAAGGTTGACATAGGAGAATTAAATCCCATTTAACCTTAACCCCTAGAAATGGACCTAGATTAAATGTAATTTAAGAGTCTACCATTTTGAAACCTAAAATAATTGACCTAAAAGTAAGAAAAAGAAACTTTTCGAAGCTCGATGTCTTGAAACTCCTAAAAATTGAAAAATGGACATGGGGTCAAGGACAGGGTTGACCTTGCCCTAGGTTAGGTTCAAGGTCATCCTTGACCTAAGTTAGGGTCAAGGTCAACCTTGACCTAAAAGGTCATCCTTCACCTAGAAACTCAAAGTCCTTAGTATCATAGAGAAAGTTGTTAGAAATAGGCTAGAAATAGAGAGAGAGAGAGAGAGAGAGAGAGAGAGAGAGAGAGAGAGAGAGAGAGAGAGAGAGAGAGAGAGAGAGAGAGAGAGAGAAACAAGGGGAAAAAAACCAAATCAATGTAAAGACCCATTCAAGGTGCTTGCCATGACCCCATACCACTTACTTAGAGGGCTAAACACTCTTAACATAGAAGTGCTTCCATTTTAAGATGATACAAACATTTTTGCTTACAACTTGGCAAGCCTACTTGGAGTCATCAATAACCTCTGAAAATGTATCTGACTATTACTAGGAGATAATTTTATTGTACTACATGTGATTTTTAAATCTCCTTGTAGCTAGTCAATAGCTCATTGATTTTCACTAGTGAATAGATCAATATCATATATCTTTTAGTAGAGAGTGAAAATGTTCTCTAATACCTTCTTCACACTTTCCATTTTGGTTGCAAGATCAACCTGTCTTAGTGCAATAAAACTAGATATCTTCTCTAAAACCTTTGTATGAAATTTCCTTTCTAACCATTCTAATAATTTAACATTAGAATCTAGGTCTTCATCCTTTATCTTGTCCATAGTGGTGACAAGTTTCTCTATAATGGTCTTATCTTTATTCATTTCTGGGAGACTAGAAACATCAATAAATATGTCTTTGATTTCATGCAAAACTTTCTAATGGTTATTCTCCCTCAAGATTTCTTGCCTCCTCTTCCTTTGTAGAGTGTCTTGAAGAATGCTCATTTATTCAATTGTGATTGTGTTTAAATCAAACTTTGGTAGCTAAATCACCTCATCTAAGCTTAAATCCTTGAATGATGTAACTTTGACACTCTTTGGTGTGTCTAAACTTGGCCTTGATATCTATAATGGTTTTGTATGTGTACTTAGCCTCTAAAGAGTGTGCCTACTGAGAGGAGATGTAGAAATTGACAATGTAACCAAAGCCCAAATTGCAATTTTCTCCTCAGGTTCAATAGTCAACTTTAACTCTTTAGTCTTGTTTCATTCCTTCCCAATTTCACCCTATGATGGTGAAGTAGGTATATGACTTTCTTCCTAACCCTTATGCACTTTTTTTCCATCTCTAGCAATAATCACTAGGACTAGTAAACTTGAACTATTTAGGCTAGACACATATATACTTGTAGGTTGTGCTTCTACCTCTTTCATTTGTATGACAATAGTTGGCATTATAGGTGATGTCTTTGTTGTATCAACTTGTTGTTCAAGATTTACACCTTGATCTCTTTGTAGATCCTATGATTCCTTTTCCTTTATCTTTGTAGTTGATAGGGTAACATTTGATGTATCTTGTTTCTTCTCCCCTATAGATGCAACTTCTACCTTTTGAATCTCATTCTCTCTCACCAATATTGGACTACTGCATAAAAGTTCTACATTGGTAGAGTTTTGTAGAATTTTCTTCAAATCATCTTCAATCAAAGGATTGAAATTATATGATGTTCTATTAGGAACATCCTTGATGCATTGAGTTCTATTGACTCTCTTGGTCATCATGTAGGGGACCAATACTCAGTACCTATGTATCATATACATCTTGTTGCTCTTCTTCAGTTATTGCCTCCTTTTCTATTCTTTTAGTTCCTTCTAGATAACTTGCTTGACTGGGTTCACCTCTTTATCCTTTTCTTCCTCATTCTTATCATTTTATTTCTCTTCTTGTTCACATTTTTCAATTATTTCTTTAGTGGATAACTCATAAATAATTTTCCATAACAATGTGCTATGGGTTACCACATGCTCAAATCATTTCTTCAATATATTAAATGCTTGATACTTAGGAGAAAATTTACCTTTATATTTATCCATGGCTTTAACAATCATCTACTTATCCAAAGCAAACATAACTTGGGCTAATGTAGCCTCCCTTATTTTTCTCTCAGTGGTCAATCTAAATTGCCACTTTTGCTCAACTTTGTCATAAAGACTTTTAGGTAAAGAGTTGGAAGTCTCTAGTGGAGTAGTTTTGAAAGTAGCCAACATATCATATATGGCCTTTTTAGCTTTATTTTTATCAACACTCCCTATGTTATTAAAATCAACATTTGTAAAACCTAACAAATTTGCATTGGTTTTAATGTTTTCACACAAGTTATCAATGTTAGAGGAGGGATTGTGGCTTACCACTTTGAATTGACTCAAGTAATTAGACTTTGTCTTCTCCTCATCTAAATTCTCTTGTGGCTTGTAATTCTTCCTTAATCTCTTGAAAGTCTTTTGAGCAAGCTGGCTCATCTTTGTTATGAAATTTTCTCTTTTTTCCTTTAGGCTTTACAACTTATTTTGCCTATGGAGTGGCTAGCCTAGTGCTTGACCTAGTTAAAGGTATAACTGGCTTTTGTGGAGACTTGTTCATAGTTGTCTTTGGTTTCTCCACTACATGTTTCTTTGCCTTCCTCTTTTTCTTGACAACCTTATGTGATTCCTTGACATCTTCCCTCTCGAGACCTTTTGCATCAACATCTTCATCTTTTCCTAGGCCTTGTGTATGTTCCAATGGTGGTTGGGATTTTGCTTCTTCTTCTTCATCTTCTTATTCTTCTTCTGCTTCCTCATCACCTTCACCAAAATTGTCTTTTACTTTCTTCACTATTTTTGTCTTCTTTCTTATAGAAGAGGTAGTCTATAAATTTATCGTTATTCTATATTTTTCCTCATCATAGTTTCCAAAGGATGAATCATCCTTGTCAATTTCCTCAGCCAGTAGAGTTGTGATGGCTATAGAGTCTTCATCCATATTAATTTCATATGGCAAGGGTTTTAACCATATGACCCTGGGTATTTCTACTTTCCAATATGTATAATCTACATCAACTAGGAAACACAAATTATTGTAATGTTGTTCCACTAATGATATAGGAATCCTCAATATTTTTTTCATAGATTTCTTGAAATCCTCAAAATAGCTAGTCATGACTGACTCAAAATTGTCTCCAAGTTGCTCAATGAATTCTATAATCTATTATGTAACTGACCTATTGGTCTTCCAAGTAACTTTACCAAAAGTGGGGAATGTATTTTTCACATAGAAAAATATGCAAACAATCAAAGAACCAAACTTACAAGATGCACTTTTGGCCTTCCTAATGGATTCCAAGTTTTTTGATAACTATTGTATTTGTAACTTGGCAAGGTCATAGGAATGATCTCTCTTCAATATTTTGTAACCTAAGTCATCTGCCATATAGGAAACACTGTTCAATTGACTTGACTGAAGAAACTTATGGGAAATGACTCTAATTGCAAATGAAATAATGGGATCTAAAATAGTGTCAATTAACATCCCTTGCTTGTTCCATACGACACTTTTTTTCTTCTTAATAACCTCCTTTGCATTACTCTGCATGCTCTTTGGTCAGTCAAGGGTAGGATATCATGTTACTTTATGCACAATCCTCTTAGAAATCCTAATTGGTCCACCCTCTAACCAAATCTAGTTGTTGTGTATTCAAATTAGAACAATCCAAATCCACTTAGTTTTGAAACCTTGAGGAAAGTGTAGGGCACACATTAACCCTTTTCACTTGACAATCTTATTCTCTTCCCTCAAAACACCATCATCACACAACATCTGGTAGGTTTCCCTAATTTCCATGTCCCCAACTTCTCCAATCTTTCTAGTGTAGCCACATCTTACATCCTAAATCATGAGAACCTTTGGCGGTATCATAGATTGTACACCAAAAAAATCTTCCTTGTAGGCAATCTTGGGCATTGCTTGAAATGGGGGCTGCCTAATAATTGCTAATCAACTAAACACTAAAAATTTCCTTCCCCTCTTTCTCAATAGTAGATGAAGAACTAGTTTCCATTTTAATTTCTTAGTTTTTGGTATAAAAAATATCGTAACTTGGCACAAGCTAAACACCTCTTAAATCCATTGAGTGGTGTCAAGTAGCACTCAGATCTAGTTTGCAAACACTAGAATCTCCTTTTGCCAATCCCTTTTGTGTTCTTCATGCTCCTCAAATTCTAGTGAATGAAAATGAGTCAAAAATTGACTATATGACCCTTGAAATTTGACATTAAATGTTTAGTGCTTATACATCTATAAGTTTGGCTATGATAGGATTTTCAACATGCTTGGCTAACATAGAGATCTCAACTCATACTAGCCTTGTCTCCATCACTCGATAATAACTAAATTTCTTCCATGCTTGGCAACAACATATATATATATATATATATATATATAGAGAGAGAGAGAGAGAGAGAGAGAGAGAGAAACTCTTACTCTTAACTTCTTCATTGCATCTTGATTCATGCATATTTATTCTTTTTAAATCTTAGATATTTGGAACTCATGCATAGTATAACTTTTCAAATGTCAATTCCACACATAGATTTTATTGCCTAGTTAGGGGTAATGTGATCACCTAATCCATTGGATGAAGTGACCTCATTTGCACTTGGTGTACTACAATCTTCCTTCTTTCTCCATGTCTTTTTCATCTACACCTTCACTTTCTTATCATTGACCTTTTCTTTACCTTTATTGAATTCATTTCTCGACATTGGTGACCTGGTTAGATAGTTTGTTAACAGTAACAGATTTCCACAATCCATTTGTAAAGTACTGAGTTTTCTGGATTAGATTGTGTTTGTTTATTTCATCAACGTTTCGGATCACACTACATGATCCATCATCAGGATAAGAAAGTGCAGGGTAGTAAGATATCTTACTACCCTGCACTTTCTTATCCTGATGATGGATCATGTAGTGTGATCCGAAACGTTGATGAAATAAACAAACACAATCTAATCCAGAAAACTCAGTACTTTAGATAGTTTGTGCTAACATGACTAGTCTTGAGACAACTAAAGTATGTGATCTCACTCAACCATCTATTGTAATTTCCTCTAAAATGTGTCCTTATGCAATTTTTAGGAACATGTCTATATTATTGACTATAGTGACGATCATACCTTGTGTTGTAATCCTAATCATAGGAGTTTCCATTGTGGTGTACCTTTATCTATTTGTTTGATATCTACTTTGTCTTACATCTACATTCATATTCTTTGTGCTTATACTTCTAACAATTGCAACAATATCATTCAAATCTCTAAGTGCTCATGGTCTTGGTATTACACTCATTTTCTTGATGTCCTTTTTTTGTAGTTGTATCAATATCCTTTGTATTTCTACTTGGGATTATGGTTGATGGTTTTTCTCCTACAAACATTTGTTGTATGACCCAATTTTTCACAATTATGACAAGTGGATTTTTAGTTCTTACCTTTGTTATTCCTTTGTTCACCACTTATCGATGATTCTCCTTCCTTATTATTAGTGTATCCCAATTGAGTAGTATCATTATTAGGTCTTGGTGATTCCATCAATTTCTCAATGTATTTTATGGCTTCACTGGGTCTATTGAATCTTTCAATGAATTCCTTTTCTGCTCCTAATTCATTTTGTAGTGGATAATTCTATGACTTTAGGGTTGTGATCTCAATGTCTTTTCCATTCAATTCATGGTTTGCAAGCATCAATTAATTCATTGTATATAATTACATGTTAGCAAAATTTTGCACATCTAATGTCTTCTCTTGAAGTCAATCAATATTATTTTTTCTTCTTCAATCATGACTTTGTCTTCCTTGACTTTCCTTTTTATTTTAGTTATGTTAGATAGTAATACTAATTTTACTTCTTGTTCCCTTTTGAGATTTCTAATTTCTTTAGTTAGGGCACCATTATTTTCCACCAAATTCATTTGAGTTTTAATTCTCAAATAATCTAGTAGTCTCTTCTTCTTGGTATTGTTTGTGATTTTTATGAATAGCCAATTCCTTTCTTCTCTTCAATTAATGTTGCAATTCATCTCTTTCCTCCTTGAGTTGATGTAAGGAAATTTGTATTTCAATCTTCTAGTTCTCAATAGTCTTTCCCAACTTGTAGACTTCCATCTTCAAGATCTTACCTCCAAAGTTGTAAAACTTTCCTTTCTAGAGAACTAAGCTCTGATACCAATTGTTGGAAATACCAATGGAAAGGTAAGTTCTAGTTTGGTGGGGGGGGGGGAGATGCTGGTGAATCAACACTTAAAACTTTTCCCCCTAAAATATATCACAAACATCCATCTCATAACTTAACATATAAACTGAAATAACTTAACATGAATCACATCCATATCATAAAATAAATAACACATAACATAATAAATTTAGTTATCTAGAAACTCTCCAATGAGAAGATAAAATTGGGGTGGGGATGAAACCCACAAATCTTCACTACTAAAGTTGTAAAGTGTGGCCAATAATGGTTATAATGTGTTTGATCATAAGCTATGATCTACGCTATGAAAGGTTTTCCCTGTTAAAGATTTACAAAGACTATTAGGTCCCACCTTGTTAGAGGATTTAAACTTACAATAAAGTAAGCACTCAATTAAGAGATTTACAACAACCTATTAGCACTACTCGGTTAAGAGATCTGCTTTGCATCACCTATTAGAATGATTCAACATTGTAATCTTTTAGTTAGCACCTTGCTACTTGATGTTAGATCTCCTCCTTACCATCTAAACCTTGATACTCTTGATCATATATGTCTCCTCTATCCTTTCACCTATTTATTCTATTTTTTCTCAAACTAATTATGAAATATATAACTCTATCATAGCCATCTAAACCACCATGAATGCACTCTAAAATCTTAGTATTCTTCTCCTGACATATTCCAATTTTTTTAGGGTTTTCCTTTCTTAAATAAACATTGGTGGTGATGGATTAGGTAAAATCAATGACCACGGTTGATCTTTATTTCAGCATAAT
Organism: Cupressus sempervirens; assembly: GCA_028749045.1. Taxonomy (NCBI): domain Eukaryota; kingdom Viridiplantae; phylum Streptophyta; class Pinopsida; order Cupressales; family Cupressaceae; genus Cupressus; species Cupressus sempervirens. The sequence goes on from CM053783.1 coordinate 129,618,874, forward strand.
GCCTCCCTCAATCTGATTGGTTGCAAGTATTGCATAGTGATTCATAATATGACTCCATATTTAATTCTTATAAATGAAATTATGACTATGTCAGCCCAAGAATAGTTTACATAGTTTTTTTTTCCATTACAAACATCTATGAAATAAACTATTCACTCGACATCCAGAGCCTTTGATGATCAACCTTCACTATGCTCTTAATACTAATACTTAGCTCCTGAATAGCTTAGCACACTCTATTTTCTTTATTAGAAATAATAGTCCACCAAGATATTTTAGACAGGGGGTTGAATCAATTATCCAATTAAAACATTTATCAACCTTAATTGATCTTAACCATTAAATCAAAGTAAACAACAACCATAACAAGATGTACATACACAATTACATTAGATTTGTTAACTAGGGAAACCCTTGATCAGAGGGAAAACCCCAACAGGAATGATGCCTACAAAGATATACTGATATATATTCCTTATTAGAGGATGGACACTATTAGGAATCTATAAACACATTTAGTACATAAGATCCCTATTAGGAGACTTTGAATCCCTCTTAGGAGATTCCAACCCTATTAGGAGTTGTGCCAAACTTGTTAGGAGTTGTAGAAGGCAGAAAAACCCACTATCCAAATAGCTTCTGGGGAAAGACCACTGAACTTTATAGTCCAATTGATCTTTTAACTATTCCATGTAGAATAATTGTTTGTACTATGCTTTATCTTCTTTCCTCTCTCCTATGAAATATACTAATCACTATCAAACCTTATAGACTAGGTCACAAACCTCAAATCCAAATATCAAACCTCAGATCTCAAAATAAAACCTCGGCAGTGAAGTTTTCTCCAACTTTTCTCTGCTCTATTTATCCTCACATATCAACTTGTTTCTCTTCTATTCCACTCTTTATGATTCTTGAAATTGCTCATCCATACTAAAGGAAAATTTCCTTCCTTTATACTAAATCCATAAAAATTCCCTGAGTTAGCTATTACACCTTCTCAATTAATTATTATGGGACCTCATTAAGAACACATTATACGTAGTGATAACGTTAATCTGCCACATTGTAACTTGAATATCTTTTTGTACATGTAATATTATGATGAGTGATCTTAGTCACATCATCTCTAACATACCTTCTACATGCCTTTAACCTTACTTCTTAGAATAACAACTCTGCTAAGAGATATAACATGTTTACCAGAACATGCTTCTATAAACTCTATCTCAGAATAATCTTCAACAAAACTTGCATAACTTCTATAAAACTTAATATATTTTTCTCTTGAGGTTAGCTACATATACTAGACACTTAGTAGTATCCCCCTTTAACCTCACTAGTGAAAAGACTCAATGATCTGTCTATACCAACTTGATATTAATTTTTTTCTTCTATTAGATACCATAGAAAACTGCTATGCTGACATCAATGACAAATATAGTCATGAATGTAACATATCATCAAAATAATGATTTAATCATGTTTCTACAGTACTCACCCATAGGAATATCATCACCATTCATGCTTCCAACAATCTCCACCTTTGGCATTGATGGAAACATACATGAAAAACATCTAGTTCCAAGAATACCAATTGTTAAAGATTGTTATCCATACTGCCTGCCCAATCAGCATTAGTATAAGCATATAAAGTAAAATCATTAGATCTATCATACCACAATCTAAACTCTAGTGTTCCCTTTATATATATATAAATATCCTTTTAACTACTGCATTATGTGCTTCTCTGGGGTTAGCTTGAAATCTTGTAACAATTCCAACTGCATTCTCTATATCTAGCCTTGTGTGAGTCAGGTATTACAATCCTCTAGTCACAGATTTATACTTATTCTAGTCAACAATAGGTGTCTCATCTTTTGTAGATAACTTGTGTCTAATTATCATAGCTATTCCAATTGGCCTACATGTTTCCAAAATAAACCTTTCAATAGATATTTCAAATACTTAGTCTGATAAATAAAGATTCCTTCTTTATCCTACACAATTTGTAATCCCAAGAAGTATTTCATTTCCTCTATCATACTTATTTCAAATTCATTCTTCATTTCTTTTGCAAAATTATCAATTTAATTATCATCTCCTCCAAATATGATATCATTAAAAAATATTACCAAAATCATTGATCCATCATCTGTTTCTTTCTAGTATAGATTACTGTTTTCCATACCTTTTCTAAATCCAGGTTTTGTTAAATGCTTTTCCAGCCTTGCATACTAGGTTTTGGGTGCTTTTTTAAAGCCATACAATGCTTTCTTTAATCTTCATACCATGTCCTTGTCATCTATTATAGGAAAACCTTCAAGCTATTCTATGTATACCTCTTCTTCAAGTTCTCCATTTAGAAATGCTGACTTGACATCCATCTGATACACTTTGAATTTCTTATGTGTTGCATAGGATAAGAATAACCTTATTGCTTCAATTCTTGCCACAGGAGCATAGGTTTCTTCATAGTCTATTCCTTCTTGCTATGAGTAACCTTTACCTACCAATTTCTCTTTTTTCCTTAAAACTTCACCTTGTTCCTGAATACCCATTTTTTTCCTATTCACATTCTTGCCTACTGGTTTAGGGACTAATTCCCATGTCTAATTCTTCACTATATGATCCAATTATTCTTTCATAGCTTGCTTCCAATAGTCCTCTTGGCATGCCTCATCTGCATTCTTTGATTCTACTTGAGAGATCATACATAGTTCTTCATTGATTTTGCTTCTTTTCATTACACCTTTATCTATACTACCAATGATCTACTCTGGTGGATGACTCTTTGTCATATTATTACCAAAATTAGGAGTTATTATCTCAACTCTTAGCTCAATTCTAGGTTTTGAACTTTGTTCCTACCTTTTCTCACCTTCATTTTACAAATCAATGTTAGTTTCAAAGAATACTTAATCATTCCTTGGTTTAGTAACAACATTCTCATCATCAGAATTGTAGTCAACTATTCTTTCTTATATCTTGAATTTCTCATCAACTCTTACACTTGCACTTTCAACAATAGTCTTAGTTCTCATATTATAATATCTATATGCTCTACTTTTCAATGAATAAACAAGAAAAATACCTTCATCATTTCTAGCATAAACTTTACCAACATCACCATATCTTTTGATATAACATTTGCCACCAAAAAATATAAAATACTTAACTGTAGGTCGGTGACCAAACCATAGTTCATAAGGGGTCTTGTCTGTGTCTTTCCTAACCTACACTCTATTCATAGTGTAGACTATTATATTCATAGCTTCTCTCCAAAACATCATGGATACATCATTCCTAGCTAATATAACTCTTTCTACTTCTGTTAGTGACTTGTTTCTTCTTTCTACAATGTCATTTTGTTTAGGGGTTCTAGGAGCTGCAAGTTGTCTTTTGATCCTATAGTTTCCTTACAATTATAGGGTGGAATTGGTTATTGACTAGTGAATCAGACCTGGACAATAATCATGTTGAGCTTGATTGGAGACCCAACCTGTAGTTCTATTAGAGCTTCCTTCTAGAGTAGATTCAACTAGAGAATAAATTAGTTGTACAGAAGGAATATGTCAACATAAGATGATTTGTTTCCTATAGATAGTAGGGGCTACACTTGGTCGAAACCCAGACCCTTTAGAATAATAGGGGCACAAAGTCAATCAAACATTCCATAGCTTCACAAAAGATGCTAAACTCATTTAAGCTCTCCTCCTCTATCTAATCTTAAACATTTAATCTTCATACCTAATTCATTCTCAACTCTATTCTTGAATATCTTGAACTTGTGAAATGCCTCATATTTTTCTTTAAGAAATGAAACCCACGTCATTCTAGAAAATTCATCAACAATAATCATGAAGTACCTTTCACAATAGAATCCTTTAGTCTTTTTAGGACCACTAAGATCTGTGTGTACAATCTCCAACTCTTCTATAGTAGTAAACTTCTTGCTGGAAAAAGAAGCTCTATTATGCTTTGCCAATACACACTCCTTGAAAATTGTGTTAGAAGGCTTTACAATCTTAGGAAAATCTTTGACCATATGTATATTACTAGTTTTCACAATGCTGTCAAAGTTTATATGACAAAATCTCTTATGCCATAACCAATTGTCATCTACCTTTGAAACCAAACATGTTATTTCAGTGAGATTTAGCTGAAATACATTACCTCTACATCTGGTTCCTGTTCCAATCATCTTTCCATCTTTGTCTCTGACCATGCATGCTTTCTTTGTGAATTGCCATTGATAACCTTTATCCTCTAGTTATCCATCACTCAAAAAATTGTTTTTCAAACCATCAACAAAATATACATCCTCAGTGTTAGTGTTACCATCAAAAGCTATAGATCCAATACCTATAACATGGCAAGCTGCATTGTTTCGAACTCTAACAATGCTTCCATCATAGCTTTTGAAATCAAAAAACTTATTCATATCACTAGTCATATGATGTGAACTATATGCACCCTAAAATGGTCACCTAGACTATGGGCCCCCATTATTCAATTTATTCAATTTATCAATTTCCTGAATCAAATTGTTTGCAATATTTTATTAAATCAATTTAAATCAATTTTCTTGATCAAATTTGATTATTTATTTTTCTAAAGTTGATCATTTTATCCTAAGTCTTATTTAATTAAAAGAAAATCTCCCTTTTAATTAAATAAAACAAGTTCCCATTTAATTAAAAGAAAACCTCTCTTTTAATTAAATTCATCCACATTTAATTAATTAAGAGAAAAACCCCTCTTTTAATTTAATTAAATATTTCCTATTTAATTAAAAGAACTTGCTCCCTTTTAATTAAATAAATCCTACGTGAAAAATAAAATGAAATAAATAAAAATTAAATAAATTCTTTTTTCCTTCCCTCATTTAATTATTTTCCTCTTTTTGCTTGTAATCCTACGTGTAATATCTTGTGTTTTCTTGTTTTGCTTGTTGCTTTGTTCATTGCGAGCGAGTGTTCAAGTGCAAATGAAAGGTACATCAAAGAAAAGAGGCATTTCAAGGATTACCATGTATTTTGTTGGATCTTTATAACATTTGGATTTGAAAGTAAAATGAACATCTCATGTGTTTGGCTTGACTACTTTTAAATGCTTCCATAGATTCACACTTCATTTGGTGCTCTAAAATTGGATCTAGAATTGCTTTCACACATCTATGTTTCAAATAGTAATTAGGCCCTATGAGAACTATTTGGGAGATCTTGAGAGACTGAGCTTCATTCGCTTGCTTTACATGTAAAGCTCCTCTTGATGACAGATCCCCATGTAGGTAGGGAAGCATATTTATTACTATCTCACTATTTTGCTGTGATTTTTCATCAACATCCACTAGTACTTTCTCTTTTGAGATTGGTTGTGTTTTTTGTTAGATTTTCCAAAAACTTGGTGAGGTGATTTCAAATTAACATGTCAAATAATATTGTTTGCTATGTTTGAGTAAGGTGAAGAGGCTAGAGGAGTATGCTCTGTTCTCTTTTGGGCACATTAGAAACATGGAACCCTTGAATCCAAACCAAGTCCCCATGTGGTACAACTTTGTGAGTCTTCCTTGATTAGGGAGGGTTAAACCATAGCGGACCTTCCCTTTATTAGGTAAACCATGTGGATGGTACCTCAAGTAGTAATAACCATTTTTGACGTGGTAGTAGCAACTGCTATATAAATTTCCTTGTGGGAGAAATCCTCACGGGTGTAATCTTTTGTTGGGCTATCAGATCTCCTCAATGTCTCTAATTGATTAAATTCTCAGAATATGTCAAAACCCTACTTCACTGAGATTGGATTTCGCCCACTCTAGATTGCAAAAGCTATAGAGTTGAACATTACTAAGAACCATAGTGCTACCAAATTTTCTTTTTTAGGACTATGTGTGTGATTGGAAAATATTTTGAGAACATATATAGTAGTTGTTCTAGGGATTAGATTGCTACTACAACACTATTCTTGTTCATGTGCAAGGTTGCTTTGTCCCTTGCTCATTGTTTGAAGCCATTTTCTTGAAATCCTTGATTGTTGTCTTAGGTGCCTAGTTCATGATTAAAAATCTATTGATACACCTAGTTGGATATTTAAAATAATGAAAGCTGAGTTCTTGAGTCGAGACTTTATGATCAAACTACTTTGTTGTCCTATTATTTCCAATCTTCCTAAGTTGATCTAGTTCAAATTAGGCTACTGGCCCATTGTTAGAAGTTTTTTTATACCTTGGGTTATTGTGCTTTGACCTCTTGAATTAGTAATCATTGATTTCACAAGAGACCTTGTTTGGAGTTGGTGAGTTAGAGACAATCCTTGTTGAGAAAGATATACCTTTGGATCTTTTGATATTATGCTTGGAGAGTCTTAGTAATCTCTTGTCCATCCACTTTCATTAAAATTCAATTTCAATTAATTAAAATTTGGGTAAATCATCCTCCAGGTCCATATGTGCTAGGATATTCACCCAAAGTTGTGGGTACCTCTATGGTAGTGTTGGTTTATGCCTATTGCAATATTTTATCTAATCATCTCTTTTTTGGACAAGTGAGTGCTTTTACTATGCTAGTTTGGTACCAATGTTTCTTAAGGTTATCCTATCAACTAGTACCCTTTCTTTAATGTTGGTTACAAATGCTATTACATGTTTCTCAACATTCAAATGAACTCAAATGGTATCAAATTTCACAAAATGACTCTTCTTCATCTTCCATGTCTTTCTAGTCTCCCATTTTCATTCTTCCTCTTCTTCATGTCTTCTTAATTATTTTTCTCCTATTATCATATAGTCTACCTTCTTCTGTTCATCCTTTCTCTTCTTCCATTCTTGATTCTTCTTCTTCTTGAACCATGGATCTTGAATATCTTGTTAGGGATCCTAATTTGAGCTCAGATGAACTTGACCTCCTTGTTGAATTTAAAAAGTGTTGTTACTACAATAGATATATGGATGCTAACCTTTTGACAAAAATGATGGAAAAAGGGAAGAAATCAAATATTCTTTCTAGGATCATACACATGATTAGATCACAATATCCTTCTTCCAAATATTCCTTATCTTCCAAGTCTCGCCATGATTCTTCTAGATATCATTCACATTCTTCATCTTCTAAGTCTTAGCATGATTCTAATAAATATCACTAACATTCTTCATCTTATAAGTCTTGTCATTATTCTTTTAAATATCATTCATATTCCTTATCTTTTAAGTCTTATCATGATTCTTCTAAATATTGTTCAGATATGTCATCTTCTAAGTCTTATCATGATTCTTCTAAATATTGTTCAAATTCTTCATCTTCCAAGTCTTATCATGATTCTTCTAGATATCATTCACATTCCTCATCTTCTAAGTGTATATGAGCAATGTTAGTATGCTAATAGAAACTAAATTTAAATAAAGCTTCTACAAACTAAAAAAAATTCATAAACTTCAAGATAGACTATGATGAACTCTCAATTGAGAATATGAGCCATTAATGGACTCTCTCAATGAGAAGCTCTCTTGTTGAGTGGCTTTGTCTAAATAGATAGGATGTATGCTCAAGATTATGCTTCAAAAAGGGCTTCAAATGGAGTTGAAATTTGGGTGTGAGTGTATGGTTTTGATGTAAAATGGCTTCTCAAAATGGTATTATGACTTTACTTCATGGATGGTGTTCTTTTGCAAAGGGGAAGGATCCAATTTATAGGCAAGAGGCTTGAGGGATTGAGGGCTAAGATGCAAGGATGGGGAAAAACTCATGGAGGGCTTAGATTGCATGAGAGGAGAGCACATGGATTGTGCTTCCTTACACCCAATCAGGGAGTGACACATGTCATAGGGTGAGAGGATGGAGGAAAGGGCAAGGATGAGTCAACAAAGGAGGCTCAAGAGATAAAATCTTCATAAAGACCCTTCATAAGTGCTTTGTAAGAACATTTATGACTTTGTGGGCTTTATAAAGTTTTGTGGTTGAAGATATTTGTGAGAGATACCATGAAATTCGAATTTGAGGGTTTAGGGGGGTTTTAAGCTTGCTTAGGGTTGTAAAAATGATTAGAGGAAGGGTTAGAGATGGCTTAGGACTAGGCAAGTGGATGGCAAGTGGATTGCAATTAATGAAGGTGGGTGAAGGAGGAGATATTTGTTAACTTTGGCTTGAGTTAGCAAGTCTTAACCCATGTTTAGGGAATGTGACAAGGTTAGGAGGGGATTAGGATTAGGGTTAAAGACATCTTCTAGAAGAGTCTAGGCTTTGGATGAGGATGAAGACTTTCTAGAAGAGTCTAGAACTTCCTAGGATAAGATTTTATGACATAAATAAAGTTTTATTTATTTCAAGGGTTTGGGTTGAGGAGATATTTATTAAAATATTTTTAATAAACATGAGGATTAATATTTAATCTTGATTAAATATTTTGAGTTGGGATTAGGGGTAGGAAATGATGGAATTAGCCTTTAATCAAAATTAAAGAAGGATTAGAAGATTTTGGAAGAGGTTATTGGTCTCAAGAAGATTGGCCAAGTTTTGGGCAAAAAATAAATTTTTTATTTATTTTAGGATTTTTGGTCAATTTATTAATTAAATAATTAATAAATAAGGAAATAATGTTTAAATAAGATTTAAACATTTTTGGGAGGAATTCCTTAATTAAATATTTTTAATTAAGATAAAGGGATTTAATGGCATAAAAATTAATTAATTAATTAAATAATTAAATAATTAATTAATTAAATAATTAATTAATAAATGATGATGTCATCAGGGATTTTTTCAAAAAATAAAAATACTTTATTTTCTAAAGGATTTTTAGGTGTCTACACTAAGTCTTATCAAGATTCTTCTAGATATCATTCACATTCTTCATATTCCAAGTCTTATCATGATTCTTCTAAATATAATTCACATTCTTCATATTCCAAGTCTTACCATGATTCTTTTAAATATCATTTGTGTAGGTCTTGAACTACCTCTTCTTTACAATATCATTCTTCTTCTACTTCTACCAAGAGTCTTATTCCTATTATTGAGACATACCATAATGAATAACATGAAAAGTCTTGTGATATGCCTATCTATAATGCCTATAGTGACAATGATTATGATGATTATGACTATTATATTTCGATAAATTCTAAAAGTTCTGCTAGTCCTATGCTTGTGCTTAAAGGGGATGAGTCACGGATAAAAATTGATGGTAATCCATATGACTCAAATCTTGAAAACAATATTGATAAATTTTGTGAACAATACCTAAATAATAAATCTGCATTTTTTGAGGAAGAGAAATCATTATTTTGTGTTGAAATAAAACATCAATGGCATAAGAGTTTCTCTTCTAAGAACCCTCATGCTGAAAATAACAATTACACTCTTGAGCAAGATCATGTTAATGTTGAACCTTTATCTGTTGATGCTCTCCTTCCATCTTCTACTTCCTCCATTATCCATAAATCCCCTACAGATTTTGAGTCTCTCAAATCTTCTACCAATCCTTCATCCAACAAAGATCCTAATGCTTTTCATGTAGTTCCCTATAGTTATCCTCAAAGGCTACCTCTTAGAGAAACTCAAGCTAACCTTCACTTGGCTACAAATACCTTTGATAATGCTAAATCTAAAGAGCCTAAGCCTTCATGCACTATAATGCATACTTCAGCTAGTTGTTCATCATCTATTCCAAAGTCTTCCATACAATTCCAACATGCTTACTTCTCCTTAGGAGTGGCTTCGTGTCAAGAGGACTCTAAAAATGATAAAGAAAAGAATATAAAGAAATATCAAGATCAAGAACCCTCCATGCCATCCAATTATTTTCATGATATCTCTAATCCATTTCATGGTTCTTTTGATCCTATGTGCCCTTCCTCATTCATTCCACCATGTCCTAAGTCTTCTCTTAACCAAGATTAAGCTACTACTTACACCATTGAGCTTATTGACAATCAAAATGACCTTAATACAATTGCAACTTCCAAATATGATACTTCCATTAAGGTTATTAAAAATAGTGTTGTTACTTCCAATGATGAGCCTATTGAAAATCAAGAGAAAAACTCTACACTTATGCTATCCAAAGATCCTTGTCAAGATCAAAGACTTCCATCTTCTTATTCTACCACTCCATGTTCCCTTCCACTTTCTACTCTTCCTAAGTCTTCTCAAGCTTCAAGTACTCCTATCAAAGAAGTTTTTCCTATTCAAGATGTTCATGATCCTATTGAAAATCCTAATGATCACTCTAAAGATGTTGATGTCCTTGATTGTCATATAGATTTTGATGAACTTATTGATTACACTCTTGCATCTTCCACATCCATCCTTGGACCTCCCCCACTGATACTAAATACTTCATGTCTTCCTTCCATCTTGGGTCCTTATGTCCCTTCACTTTTTCCTCCCAACTCTCCTAATTCATCATCCATCTTGGGCCCTTACATCCCTCCCTCTCTAATCTTTCCTCAAGATCAACGTAGATGCATATGCTTGAATCCTTTTCATCCACCCACTTACCTAAACCAGTCATATCACCCTTCTTCTTCCACATGTCCCAAATATTTTGGAAGTAACTTGAATTTTCAATACAAGAAAAAGAAGTAATTGAAGAATCCATGTAAAAAAGAAGACCACCATGTCTCCTCTAATCGACATGGAGGCATAAAGTCAAAAGAGATATCTAAGAAAAAAATTATAAGACAAGTATGGGTTCCAAAATCCATCATTAAAGATATTATCTCTAAATCATCAAAAAGAAATGAAAAGAGTCCTACAGCTATATGGATTCCAAAGTCTCTCTTGAGAGAGTCTAATGTTGAACAACAATTGAAGTTGACATCTAAGCTTCCAAAGAATTTCACTTCATCTTCTTTCAAAAGAATTCTTCCATTCGATGTGCCTAAATTACAACCTCTTCTATTCACTCACCATATTCCTTCACATATTCCTTCATTCACATTTTCTCCATCCTCTCACCATTCTTCAAGGTGTGTTTGATGTTGATCTTGCCTTCATTTCCATCTTCCAATCTTACTCACTTTGCATAAAGCCATATCCTTCATTTTTGTCTTCCATCTTCCTTTCCCTATCAGCATCTTTGAGAATATCATTTCAACTCCTTTGCATGTCATAGTTTACACTTTCAAGGACCATTATCTACAAATCTTGACTTCTTCCATAAATTTGAAAAAATTGAAAAAATTTGAAAAAAAAAAAGAAAAAAGTTTAAAAATAAAAATGTGCCTTGGTGAAAACCTGGTAATTAGGCACCTTGGTAGCAAAATTAAAGAGAAAATAAATTCATCCCATGGTGAAAACCACTCCCTTGTGGCACCTTGGATAAGTAACATGATGAAAACCTGACAATCAGGCATCATGCATAGTTCTACATTTTCATCCATTCTGTCTTCTCTGTTTGATCTTGACAATGTTGACCTATACACAAACATTTAGTTATCTTGTGAGCTATCTTATGATGATCTTTTTTTCATTCCTTTCATGTGTAACCTTCATAGCTATTTTCCTCCATTCATTCTAGTCTTTCACTATCCTTTTCCCATTTATCCCTTTGGTCTTGGTCTAATAAAAAGGAGTAAAATACGATGCCATTAAGCCTCTTGATATGTCTACTCTTTTGGATTGCATTTTTCCCACTTCTAAATTATGCTTTCATGAATTATCTTATGTTGGCCTTTCCTTTCTTTACCAAATGTGCTTTACATTACAATTTTTTCCTAACTTGGGTACTCTTGAGGAGTCATTCCTTGAAGATCACTTTCACTTGCTTCATACACTCCTTGCTTATCCATCACATCCTCTAGCTTGTTGCTCCATCATGTCCTTTACCGTGTTAGACATTGGAATTGCACAATGTGATCTTACTTTAGAATTTGGTCCTTTTTTTTGTTCAGGGGCATTGTATATCTTTGAACATATTTATTGATCCTAAAAAAAATACAAAAAATGATATATTTCAAAAATCCAAAAAAATGATATATTGTGAAAATTTTAAAAATTGAAAAATGTCCTGAAAAAATGATCATCTTTGTGACAACCTAGCAATAGGCACTTTGATGTATCTCCAAAAAAATTATATATTCCAAAAATACAAAAAAATTCAAAAAACTCAAAAATTCAAAAAGAAAAAGAAAAAGAAAAAGTGCCTTGGTGAAAACCTGGAAAAAAGTGCCTTGGTGGGAAAAATACAAAAAAATAATAAAATATCCTTAAAAAAAAAAAAAGTCCAAGTGGTGAAAACCTAGAAACAGGCACTACTTGAGGCCTTTGCACCCCTCTTTCTTAGTGTGCATCCTTTACACTTAGCCTTTCTCCATTATGCCTTGTCCTTGTTGTCTTGGTTTGAAATTGATCTTTGTCTAGGGGGCATAACTATGTTAGCTTTGGTCTCTTGGCTGCGTTAGTCTTTAGGAAACCTCACAACTAGTGTTTTTCAACACCACCCCAATTGTATTTTTCAATAAAACCCCTAACATCGAGTGTTTTTCAACACTTATTGGTTTGGTCTTACCTAGTTTTGTCATGTGATCTTTCCTGCTTGCAAGCATTTGATCCTTATCCTCGGAACTCAGTATCAGTTAGCACACTTAAATGTTTAAACACAAACACTTAATGCTTGACTTATGTTATGACCTTTTCTTTGTGTGCTGACTATTATTGATTTTTGTTGAGTTTCCTTGTCTGATAAGTCTCTCTGAGATGCATAGGTAGAGGCCTTGGGGCATGGGGCATGTTTTTATTTATTTTCTTCTTGTGGGTGTGGTGTTGAAATTCTAGAGTGTCTCTTGTTGTCCCCTTGAAACACTTAGGATATTTGAGGCATCATCCTTGACAGTTTTTGCACAACAATTCTTCTGGTCATCCTAGCATCTATGCCTTGATGCGAGCATGGTTTTGCTACATTAAATTGGGTATGCTAACATCAACATCATCTTGACCTTTGTGTCTTTGATGCTTATGTTGGAATCTTTCCACATTCCAATCTGATATAAATCACATTATTATCTTGATAGTTGTGCTTGTGACTAGTGATGATTGTGCGATTTTTTGATGTCTGTTAATAATGGCCCAATGATGAAAATAAGTTCTTTTATATTGTCTAATGAATGATGAACACAAAATCCTATGTTATAGTTGTTCTATTGCAAGTACACCTTTGCATTTTCATGTAGCTTCCATTATTAGACTTCATGTTAGTTTGCACTTTTAAGATGTATTATGAGTTTTGAGAGGGTTTTCCCTTCATCTTTCTTGTGGATTTTTAATCAACTGTGGTCATATTTTGATCTTCATTTCCTTATCTTCTTTCATGATCTCAATTAAAATTTCTATCTTAAATAGTTGATTGATTCTGGGGCATTCTATTTCTTATCGAAAATTTTCTTTTCTTCTTTTTGTTTCTTTTCATCTCTTCCAAACTTCTACCTTCCATTTTCTTTTACCCCACTTCTTTTCTTCTACTTCAAATTTGGGGCATCATATTTCATGCTTGATGATCTACCTTGGTTCTGTGATTCTTATATCTTTCATCTTACATCAAGAACTTTATATTTTGTTCAATTTGTTGTTTCTCCTCTATCTCATTTTGATTTCGATCATGAGGGGGTAGTACCTATTAATTTTCAATCTTTGATTCAATTTTATCAATTTTATTTGCAACTTTTTTAAGTCAAAATTTATTTGTATTTTTTGTCCTGATGTGTTTTCAAATTGACCACATATTTGGGTTGTTTTGTGATCTCAAATCAACTTCACACTTCAATTTCTTTCTTTGACTACATGTGTTCCCAAATCAATCACACATTAGTCAAAGAAGGGAAAATGCATGCACCCTAAAATGGTCACCTAGACTATGGGCCCTCATTATTCAATTTATCAATTTCTTGAATCAAATGGTTTGCAATATTTTATTAAATCAATTTAAATCAATTTTCTGATCAAATTTGATTATTTATTTTTCTAAGGTTCGTCATTTTATCCCATGTCTTATCTAATTAAAAGAAAATCTCCCTTTAATCAAATAAAATAAGTTCCCATTTAATTTTAAAAAAACCTCTCTTTTAATTAAATTCATCCACATTTAATTAATTAAGAGAAAAACCCCTCTTTTAATTTAATTAAATATTTTCTATTTAATTAAAAGAACTTGCTCCCTTTTAATTAAATAAATACTATGTGAAAAAGGAAATGAAATAAATAAAAATTAAATAAATTCATTTTTCCTTCCCTCATTTAATTCTTTTCCTCTTTTCTCATTGGTGAAATTTTGTCTCACATGGATCAAACTCTATTATCCCATATTGGTTGTGAGAAGCCTCTCACCTCCATATTTTCATTTATAAGGGAGAGACCTCTCCTCATTTTGGACTTCCACAATTCATCCACAATTCATCCACAATTATACATCCATAATTATACACCCATGATTATACATCCACAATTACACATCCATTATTATGCTATTGTTATGTTGCAGCTTTGGAGAGTGATTTTTGAAGAAGGAGCTTGAATACTAAGGCATTTTTTAATGGAGAACTTCTTTCTTCTTGTCTTCTTCTCTCATGCATCCATGGCTTCCATCATGAGGTTTCATCCTTGCATTTGCATATTAGCTTAGATCCATATTTGTTTTCATAGATTTGTATTACATTGTTATTTCCTTTCATATATTAGGTTTCTTTTCTTGCATTACTTTTCATTATCATCATTTATATTAGTTTGCATTTTCATTTGCATGCATATTGGATCCTTAAATCTCTTGTTTAATGGTGTACTTGTATGGACATCAACTAGGTCAAACTGAGGGCCTCCATTACAAACCCTTGCACTTCATGAATAGAGAGCTATGAGTCACCATTCAAGACCTCATTCTTGAGCAATCTTGGATATAATGACTTATAGAAGTGTGCCCACATTTTAGGCATACATGAACAACCACTGTCAATTATCCAATTAGATTTCTTTTCAACCTGTGATACCAAAGCCATTTTCTTTGGACTTTCTTCTTTAATAGCTGCAAATCATATTTCATTATCACTGGCACTTACTACTTATTCATTAGATTCATCTTCTTCATTGGCATACAAACAATCTCTATCTCATATAGGTTTGAAATTTCTTTTATACTTTTTCTCTCTTTTAGGACACTTAGATGCATAATGACCAAACTCATTACAAGTCCAATATTTAAAGATTTTCTTACCATATTTTTCTCTTCTTACAAGAAGGGCTACTCCTTCTTCTATCTTTCTATCCTCATCAGATCTACTAATGCTAGGAAAATATCCTCTAGCACTCATGCTCCTTGATAGATTGGTTCAAATGTTTATCTATCTTCTAGACAATTCTCTATACTGTTAAAGCTTATTCTCAATTGCTTCAAGTCTCTCAAGTAATGTTTCCTTGGTGAAAAATTTGGTAAAAGAGATCAACAATTGTATGATTTGAACTAATTGTTTAAATGGTGGTGTTAAACACTTCAATATCTTCTAGATCATCTCATCATCTTCCTTGGTTCCACCTTGAGATATGATACTTGCAGTAATTTCTAATATTCTACCTACATATGTTCTTATAAATTCATCTTCCATCATTTTAGCATCTTGACATGCACAAATCCAACTTTGTAGCCTCAATTTCTTAGAATGTACATCACCTTCGAAACTATTATCCAAATCTTTTTATGAGAAGTATCAAGTGTTTTTACTTGATTGTACTCTATTTTAGGAAGTGTAGAGAACAGTGCTTCTCTAGCTCTCATGTTGCATATGAAATATTTTCTCTCATACTCGATACAAGTTTCTAGTGCACTTTCAGTAATAATTGTCTTTCCTGATTTTGTCAAGATCCAATATCCTAGACCCATACAAAGTAGATGTGTCTTCATCTTTTCCTTCAAGCTATCATAGTTTGTTCCATCAAACTTTGGACTATCCTTTCTAAATATGTTAGCCATGGATCTTCCAAAGTTGTTAAACTTTATCTTCAAGGACTTGTTGCTTTGATACCAATTGTTATAAATAATAGTCCACCCAAATAACTAGGCGGGGATGAATTATTTATCCAATTAAAATATTTATCAACCTTAGTTAATCTTGACCATTCTATCAAAGTAAACAACAACCATAATAAGATGTACATACACAATTACACCAAATTTGTTAACTAGGGAAACCTTGGCAGAAATGATGCCCACTAAGATATATATATATATATATATAAACCCTTTTACGTGATTCCAACCCTATTAGGAGTTGTAGAAGGAAGAAGGACCCACTGTCCAAACAACTTCTAGGAAAAGACCACTAAACTTCATTGTCCAACTAATCTCTCAACTATTCCTTGCAAAATAATTGTTCATATTGTCCTGTCAACTAGACCAATCACTGTTGGACCTTGTAGACTAAGCAATAAACCTTAGATCCAAATATCAAACCTTGGATCTCAAAATAAAACCTCAAAAATATAATTTTCTCCACCTCCATTCTACTCTACTTATCCTAGCATATCAACTTTTTTCTCTTCTATTACACTCTTCATGCTTCTTGCAATCATTCATCCATAGCAAAGGAAAATGTCCTTCCTTTATACTGAATCCATAAAACAATTCCCTAAGTTAGATATTATACATTCTCAATTAATTATTTTAGGACCTCATTAAGAACACATTATACTTAGCGATAACATCAATTTGTCACCTTTAAGTTAAATAAGTTTCCATACGTGTAATATTATGATGAGAAAGCTTAGCCATGTCATCTCCAACATGTATTCTACATGCCTTTAACCTTGCTTCTTAGAATAAAAACTCTGCTAAGAGATATAACAAGTTGACTAGAACATGCTTTTGTAAACTCTATCTCAAAACAATCTTCATCAAAACTTGCATAACTTCTTCCAAACTTAATATCTTTTTCCCTTGAGGTTAGCTGCATATACTATATACTTAGTAGTATCTCCCTTCAACCTCATTAGTGAAAATACTTTATTATCTATTTGTAGCAACTTGATCTTTATCGTTGTTCTTCTCTTAGATACCATAGAAAATTGTTATGTTGACATCAATGAAAAACACAATCATGAATGTAACATATCATCAAAATAATGATTTAATCATGTTTGTACAATACTCTCCCATAGGAAAAATATCATCAGCATTCATGCTTCCAATATTCTCAGGACCAAAAAATCACTCGGCACATACTCTTTACTTAGCTCCCTCTATTGGTTTGACACCTTAATTACTCAATGCACACTAACTTCTCAACATCTACTAGTGCTCAACATATAATATCTAAAAAATTATACTTGACATGATTTAATCACTCAATATGCACTCTACACTTGGCTTGCACTTTACTTTGTTGAATAATGACTAAGTGTATTGTAACTACTTTGTCAAATCCAATCTAAGATTAACAATAAGGTTGGGCATCACTAGTCTATACTTTGGTGAGCATCAGATAGGGGAATGACCCCTATATTTCCTTGGAAATACAATGATGCATTCTTAGGTAATAGTTTGGTAAAATTGTCAGGAACCTACTCCTTTGTGTTCATATATTCCATTCTAACCTCTTATGTTGAACTAATTCTCTCAGAAAATGATCATTGCAATGTGTTTTGTCTTAGACTACATCACTAGATTTTTGGATATGTTGATTGCACTTGTGTTATCATAGTAGATAACCAGTGGGTCCTTGACTTCTTCCTTTATTCCTAATAATAGTTTTTTGATCCAAACTATGTTGGAATAATTAACTACTACAACAACATATTCCAACTCTATTGTAGTTTGAGAGATGTAATTTTGCTTCTTATTAGTCCATGACACAAGCCTCTTTCCAAGAAAGAATGCTCCTCCACTGGTGTTTTTTCTATCATCAACCCTTCCAACCCAATTTACATCAGTAAATACTTTTAACTTTAGGTTTCCTCCTTGCTTGTACCATAGACCATAGTCTTGAGTACCTCTTAGATATCTCATAATTCTTTTGGGTACCATCATTTAATTTTCTTTGGGATTTGCAAAAAACCTTGCAACTATACCAACTACTAATGCAATATCATGTCTTGTGTGAACAACATACTGAATTTTTCCAATCATGGATCTATAGGTAGTCTAATTTAGCTCTTTTGAATCATCATTATTTGATACTTTATGTCTAGTAGACATAAGTATTCCAAATAGTTTGGAATCTTCCATTCTAAATGTCTTCAATATCTCCTTGATATATTTTGATTGAGTAAGGTAAATGCCATCTTTCATTTGATGAACTTGCAAACCAACAAAGAATTTAATCTCTCCAAAAATTAACATTTCAAATTATTTCCTCATTTCTTTAGAGAATGACTTGAATAAGTCATCATGACCTATGAATAATATATCATCCAAAAATATTTTTGCTAATAATATATTATTTTGTGGTACTTCTTTAATATATAGACTACTTTTATCATTGATTCTCTGAAAACCAATCTTTACTAGGCATCCATGTAGCCTCTCATTCCATACTCTAGGAGCTTGTTTCAAACCATATAAATCTTTGTGTAACTTACAAACCATGTCTCTTTATTTGGATAAATAATAGCTTTAGGCTTGTTAATGTAAACTTCTTCCTCTAGAATTCCATTCAAGAAAGCTAATTTTACATCCATTTGGTACACTTTGAATCTTTTAAATGCATCATATACAAGTAGTGTTCTAACCTCTTCAAGTCTAGCAATAGCAAAAAATGTTTCTCCATAGTCTATGCCTTCTTCTTGAGCATATCCTTTACACATTGACCTTTCCTTATTCCTTGATACTTCACCATTTTCACTCAATTTATTTCTAAATACACACTTAGTACCAATTACATTTTTGTCCTTGGGTCTAGGAACAAGAGTCTAAATATTGTTCCTTTCAATTTACTCAATCTCTTCATTCATTGCCTCTATCCAATGTTCATTATTCAATTGATCTTTGATAGTTCTAGGTTCATATTCAATAAGTAGACATGCGTTGAAATTACAGTCAAATTTTTTTATTAGTGATGTACACTAATTCAAACACTTAGTATCTACCAAGCTTATTGTATAGTTAATACTGTTAACCAAGTAATTCAGGCTCTACCAAGTATCAAGAATAGTATTGAGTTTGTGCCAAGAAGTTTCTATCAAGTTGGTGATTATTAGTGTGAACCGAGCTTCTTAGTGTTCACCAAGTTTCTCAGTGCAAACCAAGTTCTTCAATAATTACCAAGTTTGTAGATTCAACAATGTGAATACAATCTTGACCAAGCCATACGGTGTCAACCAAGTGATTCAGTTTATACCGAGCTCATAGTGATATAAGCATTGACTGAGCTATTTAGAGTGAATCAAGTGATTCAATTTATGTATCAAGTTTCAAAATATTCACATAGTCACCAATGCAAATTGAGTTCAGACTACTTGAAAGTGATCAATATGGATCAAACTTTTTGTCTACCAAGTGCATGATGATGTAGAGAATTGACAATGGATGTCGAGTATCAGAACCTCACCAAGTTTGTCTTCAGAACTTAAGTTCCTATAGTTGGGATGAATTTGTGTATTTTGGTGAAACTTGTATTATAGTAAACTTTGATGAATTATAATTTGGATTGGTATATATGTAATGTATTGTATGCCATCCAAAAATAAGAAATAAGATTATTAGATGCAACATAAAAGAAGTAGAAGTGTGAAGTATAAGGCTATAGTAGTATAAGGGGAAAAAAAGATTTATCTATCATAGCAAGGTGATTATTACACTCAAGGGAATCTCATTCAATAAATCAAGTTACAAATCTAAGATTAGTCACTGATTCATCTTAATAGATGGAACAATTAAATCCTTTCACAAGGTATTCTTAGTAGTCTTTTGTAAATCTCATTATCAAGTGCATACTTCATTGTATGATTGTAAATCCTTTTGCAAGGTGGACCTAACAGTCCTTATTGCTACTAATAGGGTAGATCATCAGAAGTGATCATTGTAAGCCTCAACAAGCCAACAGGAGTGATGCCATCTATTGTTGACCAATCACATTTGCTTGTACCTTTGGCAAAGTATCAGGCTCAAAGAAAATAATTTTTTTGTAGTCCTTAGGTTCCTTGTTTCTTTTTCTTCACTCTTTTCTACAAACTCATCAATTTTTACATGTACACTTTCTATAACCTTGTGAGTAGCAAGATTCATAATAAAATTCAAACATTTATACTTTTTTTCTTGTTGGAATAGCCTAGAAATATGCTTTCATCACTTTTTGCATTAAATTTTCCTTTCCTTTTATCTTTCAAGATATAACATTTGCTTCCAAATACTTTGAAATAACAAAAATTAGGTTTATAGCCATACCACAATTCATAAGGTGTTTGATTTATACCTTTCTTTAGTTGAACTCAGTTCAAGGTATGAAGTGTTGTGCTAATTTCTTCTTTCCAATATTTGTATACAACATTTCTCTCTATCATTAATGTTCTTGCACAATCTATGAATGATCTATTCCTTCTTTTTTCTATGCCATTCTATTGAGGTGTACTAGGTACAGATACCTGTCCTTTGATTACTCTTTCATTATAGAATTAATTGAATTCATTAGAGATGAATTCTCCTCCTTTATTTGACCTTAAACATTTTACGTTCTTTCTTATTTCTTTTTTAACTCTAGCCAGATACCACTTGAACATTTGAAAATCTTCTTATTTATCCTTCAAGTACTTACTATCATCATCCTAGAATAATCATCAACAAAAAAAATGAAATAGTTAGCTCCACTATAACTTTCTATGCCTATGGTCCACAAAGGTCTATATGAACTAGTTCCAATACTTCTTCACTATTGTAATTCTTACTCTTGAAGATATTTTTACCCATCTTTCTTATTTGACATTGTTTTCATATAGACATTTTAGGTTTCTTCAAATTTGGAATACCTCTTACTCTTCTATTCTTACTTATAGTAACTAGATTATCAAAGTTTACATGGCATGTTCTTTTATGTCATAGCCAACTTTCCTCTACTTGTGCCAAAAATCATAAACTTTTAGTGAGATCTAGATAGAATAGATTACCCTTGGTCTGATTTCTAGTTCCGACTAGGTTTCCTTTACCATCTAGTAGTCTGGCCTTCCCATTCATGAATTCTACCTTGTATCCAATATTGTTCAGTTGTCCCACACTTTGTGTCTTAGTCATTCAACCCAGTAAGCATTGCTAGATTTGAGTTCATCAATAAATTCCATGCATCCTTTTCCCTTCACATAATGTGGTTCATTGTTTCTAAATTTAACACGTCCACCATCATAGTTCTTGAAGTGTTCAAACTTAGTTTTATCACCATTCATATGATGAGAAAAACCACTATCTATTAGCCATGTGTCATTTTTAATAACATGAGAAATAAGTGCCATCTTTCTATTATCCTCATCATCTAACTCATCTTTAATATCAATATATACCATTTCATCTTCATCATCACTATCAAAATCTTTAGCAATATAAAAATATTTATTTCCTTTATTTCCTTTATCTTTGTAGTCATTGTAGCTTTTGAAATCATTCTTTCCTTTGAACTTGCTAGATTTTCTATCATCTTTATTTTGTTTGTTTGGGCACCTTGCAACAATGTGACCAACTTCTTCACAAGCTAAGAGAAAAAAATCAATGGAATTTGCCTTTATATTTACCTTTTCCATTAGGAAACCTTCTTGAAAGTAGGGCTCCAATAGCTTCAAGGTCATCATATGAATCTTCTTCCTCTTCACTATTAGATTGTTTTCCTTTTATGTTTCCTCCCTTTTGACCAAGAATTAGGTTTTCTTTGAATGTTGATTCTGTGTTGTGAGATATAGGAAGATAGTTATCAAAGCTATCCAACTCAAAAGTTGTTAACGTTCCCACTAGCGCATCCAAAGTTATATCATTTTTGGAATCACATCTCATCTCTTGAATAGAAAGAACTCTAATTACATAATTAGTAAGAAGAGTTCATAATACTTTGTTGTCTAGTGTTACATCATCTATTTTTCCTCCTATAGCTCTAATTGCACTCACACTTGCTTTGATTCTTTCATTGTATTTATAAATGTTTTCATCTCCTCTCATTTTTATTTGATTAAATTGGCCTCTTAGACTTTCTACTTTGGTTCTCCTCACATTTTCATCTCCTCCATAGATATTTTCTAGCTTGTTCCACATTTCATGAGTAGTAGGACAATATTTGATTTCATCAAATTCAAAATAATTGAGAGTAGAAGTAATGTCAATCATCATTGTTTTGTGATTCTTTCTATCTATCATCTAATCCCTAATCAAAGGATCAAGAGGTGCCACATAATGGTTCTCCAAGAAGAGTAGGATTTTATCTCCAATGGTTCCCAAAAGAATCTTCATGAATTACTTCCATGCTTTGAAGTTTCCTCTGTTCAACTTAGGAATCTCTCTTCTATAAGACATCTTGATATTTAGCTTAGGTCCTTGAAACCTTTCCTATAAGCACCAACAACTTTGATACCAATTGTTTGAAATATTAGAGGAGTAACTGAGAGGGGAGGGGTGAATTAATTACCACTAAAATAATTCCAAATCTCTTAGATTTCAATACAAACTTCTTATTAACTCAAATCCTTGCACAACTCGGTTAAAATTAGCTATTCACTGTAACTCAGTTGACAAAGCAATTGGTGCAAGAGAACCTAGGGTAAGGTCAAACCCTAAAGTCTAGTTTTTGGTTTTTGGATGGTCTAACTAACCATGAGGTTAATAAGAAATAGTGATAAAGTCCCAAGGTTTTCTTAGGAGATTTTAGTTGATAGGTTTTGGTTTAGGAGTCTTTTTTGGTCAATTAGGTCCTAATAGGAAGGAATTGTAGAAATTGTTGTAGGAGGAAAAATGAGGTAAAGTGGAATAAAAAGGGACAAATATTTGTGGAAAGATGTCTTTTAGTTGTTATAAGGTCATCCTAGGAGGTTTGAAAATGTTCTTTGCAATTTTGGAGAGTCCAAGAGCAAAATTTCAAATGTTGTCAAAAAGATGCATTGACAACTTTTCAAGTAGTTTTGAAAACCAATGATTTGGGGTAGTTATGGTTTTCACTACA
The DNA here is from genome assembly GCA_028749045.1 of Cupressus sempervirens. Taxonomy (NCBI): domain Eukaryota; kingdom Viridiplantae; phylum Streptophyta; class Pinopsida; order Cupressales; family Cupressaceae; genus Cupressus; species Cupressus sempervirens. Next base: position 129,641,975 of record CM053783.1, read on the forward strand.
AACTAGGAGGAAAGATGAAGTCTATTTAAGACTTTTCCAATTCAGTTCCAAGGTTTGAACATTTGGATATATGGACAACATTTAACAACAAGATAGTTTTAAGCATTTTGAGTGAAGTTTGGAGTTTTTGGTTGGATTTTTGAATTGAATAGAAGACTATTTTTAAAAAATTAGAATCTTGTATTCATTTCTTAAATTTGTGTGCAATTTTTTTGGTTTCAAGTAGGAATTCAATAAGGTTTAGAAAATCTTTTGTTTTTGTTAATCTTGTTGTCCTATTTTGAGGACCAATCATGAAATGGGCTATAGCTTGAGTGTCCTTGGTATAATCACCATGGCTCTTGGAGACCAATAAATAGCCTCTATAAATATTTTAGAAATGGTTTGTGGAGGTTATGGAAGGTCATTTTTTGTGTTTACAAGCAATCCCCATGCAAGATAACAAGCTTGACAAGGTGCAAGGAGATGCTTGCAAAGAGTTCTTGTGAAGAATAGATGATTGGCATAGGTAAATCTTGAATTGGTAAGGTAAGAGAAATGTGTGAGGGAAGTTAAACTAAAATGAGGAGGTTGGGTATCAAGTCTTATGCTTGCAAGAGAGAAAACACCAACATTGTTATCAAAACCCTTAAAAGTAGGGTTTTCTGAATCCAAATAGTACAAACATTGCTAGAACCCTAGACCTACAAAATCTTCAAGAGGTGGTCATCAGAAAAAAAATTATAGTAGGGGCCTTATTAAGGTCTCTTTAAAATTATATCTCTTTCCTTGATTCTAGGAGGCCTAAAAGGGGCTCTTAGGACTACAATGCCTAACTAGTCAATTTGGTAATTTGGGTACAAGAACCTTGAAAGAATGGTGTAGAATGATGAGATATGCATTATGAACCTCAATAGGAGTGTTCTGCCTTATTTTTGAGGCACTTGGTGCTCTTTTGGGAGTTTTGGAATTCAAGTGAAAGAAGGAATTTGGGGTAAATTAGGAGAATGGCATTGGAGTTTTGAATTGGTGGGTGAGTTTCTTGTGGAAAGGGGATTGAAGAGGGATCCTCTAAGTTAGGGTTAGGAGAGAAGACCCTATAGTGGGCTAGTAGTAGCCTGGGAAGAGTTAGAAGCTCTTAGTTGAAGAAGATCCCATAAAAGTGCTATCAGAGCCATAAGATTTGGCTTGTGGTAGCATAATGTATTCCACCGAGTCAAGCGAATATTTCAAGATGGTGACCAATGAAAACTTGGAAAAGGAAGTGGATGAGAAAAAGAATCTCTTAGAAGAGAAGACTAGGGTTCTAGATGAGGCTCTAGAGGAGGTAAAAGAGAAGTTGAATGAGATAGAAGATAAAACCCAAGCTAAGGAAGATAAAGACTTTGGAAAGGGTAAAGAGAAGGTGAGTTTGGAGGATGAGATCCCTATACCAGATCCTCCACTTGGTGAGTGGGAACCTTTCCTAAAAGCCCTCAAAGCATTTAGAGGGAAGGGTCTAGAGAATGTGTCCATATTTCATGGAAAGATGGATGTAGAGATATTCTTATAGTGGCTTGAAGCATTGAGAAATACTTTGAGCATGAAGGGAAAACAAAGGCCCAAAGGTGAGATTTGCAAAGTCTAAATTGAAAGGTCAAGCTTTGACATGGTGGAAGTTTGTGCAGGAAGAAAGAGAAAGTGAGGGGAAGAAGCCTATAGCTAATTGGAAATTAATGGTAGAAAAGATCAAAGAGACATATCTACTAGAGGATTATGAGATTTAGATCCATAGGCAGAGGTAAAACCTCAGGTAGAAAGAGCTTGATGTGGCTGCCTGTACTGAAGAATTTTAGAAGTTAGCACTAAGGTCAAGGGTGCAAGAAGTAAATAAAATCAAGGTGGGAAGGTACTTAAATCAACTTAAATGGTCCATATAGGATGATCTAGGATTTTTTAGCATCACCACTCTTCAAATTTTTTTTCAAGTGGCTAGGAAAGTGGAGCAAAAACTAAAGAAGAAAGGGGACTCTAGCTCTAAGAATAGGGGTAGAGGTAAAGACTTCAGAGGTGGTTCAAGAGGAGGCTCTAGTGGCAATAGTAATGAGTAGAAGAGAAATGGGGACTCTAAGTGGAGTGAGTAGACCAATGAACTAGTTAGAGAGGAGGCTCTAACAGAGTTAGATATGGAAACAACAACAGACATTCACACTTTAGTAACATGGAGTGCTACAACTGTGGTAAGCTAGGACACCATGGTTATAGATGTCCAGAAAAGGCATCATCTTCTTATGGGAAAAGAAGATTAACTATGTCCAAGAAGAGGACAATCAGAAGGTAGGCTAAGTGGATCTTTATGTGGAGAAAGGAGAAAACTTCATGTTGAGGAGGGTATTGGTTATGGAACTAGTCAAAGATGAACCAAAATAGAGGAGAGCATTGTTTAGAACCACATGCAAGATATTGGGAAAAGTATGAAAGGTAATAATAGATTTAGGGTCTACTGAAAATGTCTTGTTAGAGGAGGCAATACAAAACCTTGGTTTGACCAAGATTCCACATGTGTGCCCTTACAAGGTGAGACAAAATATCCTAGTGAATGAATAAGTGTGGGTAGACATCACCATTTGAAAGTATTAGGATATGATCTTGTGTCATGTTCTTCCCATTAATGCTTGTCACCTGCTATTAGGAAGACCTTGGCAATATGATAGGGAGGTAATGCATCATGCAAAGGAGAACAAGTATTCCTTTAAGAAGGATGGTGTAACTTATTAAATCTAGTCTATAGTGGAAGAAGATGAGGTGGAGCAATCTACCTCTAAAGCATTTCTCATGAGTGGAAAGGAATTCCTTAAGGATTTGAAGGAGAGTGAAGGAGTAGGTTATGGTATTATGCTGAAACCTAAGGAGGAGAAAACATCTACATCCGCACTTATACTTGCAGAAGTGCAAGAACTATTGGACTAGTTTAAAGACATGATCTATAATGGAACACCACCTACTCTACCACCTAAGAGGGCCATAAGTCATCAAATTGACTTCATACTAGGAGCATCACTACCAAGTAAAGTTGCATACAAGATGAACCCAAAGTAGAACAAGGAGATTGCAAGGCAAGTTCAAGAGCTACTTGATCAAGGGCTGATTAGGAAGAGCATAAGTCCATGTGTCAGACCAATGGTCTTAGCACCTAAAAAGGGAGTTAAGTAGAGAATGTGTACTAATTCTAGGGAAATTAATATAATCACAATTAGCTACATATTTCCCATTCCTAGGATAGAAGACTTGATGGATTGTCTAGGTGGAGCTAGGTATTTTTCCAAAATTGATCTTAAAAGTGGATATTATTAGATTAGGATGAAAGAAGGGGATGAATGGAAGTCTGCATTTAAGAGTATTGAGGATCTCTATGAGTGGTTGACAATTCCATTTGGCCTTACCAATGCACCAAGTACCTTCATGAGAGTCATAAATGAGGTTTTGAAGGATTACATTGGGGTATTTGTTGTAGTATACCTAGATAGCATTCTCATTTTCAGTAAGACCAAGGAGGAACATATGAAACACCTAGAGTTGGTATTAAGGAAGCTCCAAGAGGAGAAGTTGACTTGTAAATTTGGAGAAAAGTGAGTTCATGAAAAAGGAACTAGTGTATTTGGGGTTTGTAGTACCCCAAGGAAGTCTTAAGATAGATAAGGATGACATAGAAGCTATTTTGAGTTGGCCTAAACCTATATCTTCTATAGAGTTCAAGAGTTTTCATGGATTGACATAGTTTTATAGGAAGTTTGTAAGAAGGTTTAGTGAAATATGTGCATCTATGATGGATACGATTAAAGGAGGCATGAAGACTAAATTTGTGTGGACCAAACCTGTAGATTAGAGTTTTGAGAGATTGAAGGAGGTAAAAATTCAAAGATTGAAGGAGGTAGAAATTCAACCTATATTGGTTCTACCTAGTTTTGAGAAGCCATTTGTGCTGGAATGTCATATCAATAACATAGTAATTTGGGTATTTTTGAGCCAAGAGGGCAGACCGCTAGCATTGTTTAGTGAAAGGCTTAATGAAGCCAAGACAAGGTATTCAACATATGACCTAGAGCTTTATGCACTTGTCCAAGCCCTCAAGAAGTGGAGGCACTACTTGTTGCATAAGGAGTTTTTTGTCTTCAAAGATAACTAGGAGTTGAGTTTTATTAACTCAATAGAAGCTAAGTTTGAGACACATCAAATGGATGAAGTTCTTACAGTCTTATAGATCCACTATCAAGCATAAGAAGGGGACAAATAATAAGGTGGAAGATGCTTTGAGTAGGAGGTTGCTAACAGTGTAGGAAGTCAAGTTGTAGAGCATTATATTGGATGGCTTCAAAGATCTATATGAGGAGGACACTAATTTCTTAGAGGGTTATAAGGTACATACTAATTTTACTAATCATTTCCATAGTCATTTATCTGAATATACCCTGTAGAATGCACTATTGTTCAAGGGTCAATAGTTATGCATTCCAAGGGGATACATGAAGGAGAATCTCATACAAGAGAAGAATAATGGGAGCATGACTAGGCACTTTGGTCTGAACAAGACCTTGGACCTTGTGAAAAGGTTCTACTAGTGGCCTAAAATGTAGAGAGATGTTAGGAGGTATTTTGAGAAATATTGCATATGTCAGACTAAAAAGGGAACTTCATCAAATGCAAGGCCCTACCAACCTCTCCCTATTCCTAATAGACCTTGGGAGTGAATCAGTATGGATTTTATAGTGGGATTACCAAGAACTAGGACATGGATGGATAGTGTCTTTGTGGTAGTAGATAGGTCCAACAAGATGAGTCACTTCATACATATTCTTCAAGGCGGTGGTTAGGATCCATGGATTTCCAAGGAGCATAGTAGTTGATAGGGATGTAAAGTTTATGGGGCACTTTTGGAAGACCCCATGGAAGAGGCTTGGAACAAACCTAGCACATAGCTCTACCTACCATCCTTAAATTGATGGTCAAATAGAAGTAATAAACATAGTATTGGGAAAACTATTAAGGTGCCTCACCAAGGAGTATGAACAAAGTTGGGAACAAGTTATTCCTTAAGCTAAATTTGCATACAATGATAGCAATAATAGGACAACATGGCTAAGTACTTTCCAAGTGGTATATGTTACTCACCTAAGAGGTATAATGGAGTTCAAGGGCCCACCTCCACATGACAAAATTAGTGGACAAGCTGATGACTTTATGCAATCAATGAAGGAGGTACATGATCAGGTGAAGCAAACTTTGATGGAAGCCAATCAAAAGTTCAAGGATAAAGGAAGGAGAGAGTTATAGTTTGAAGTTGGAGACTTGATGATGGTGTATCTTAATAAGGCTAGGGTAAAAATGGGAATCCCTAGCAAGTTGTAGATGAGGAGGATTGGGCCATGCAAGCTCCTTGAAAAGTGTGGAACCAATGCCTAAAAGATAGATCTACCAAAGGACATGTCTCTTTCTCCAATCTTCAATATGAAAGACCTAGTATCATATAGAGGTCCTAAGATGGATGACATAGAGTATCAAGAAGACTTGAACACAGATGTAGTAGACATGAAGGTACCTAAAAAGGAACATCCACAGGTTGAAAAGATATTAGACTCTAGGGTGAAGAAGAGCACAAGAAATAAGGTCTACTGGGAAAATTTGGTAAAATGAATAGATCTGCCTGAGGGTGAGGCAGCTTGGATTGCTAAAGATGACTTCAAGAAGCTAGGTATTATTACTAAGCTCTTATCTCTAGAAGTACCTTAACTTCTTCATGCAAGGGGAGAATGGTGCAGGAGCACGTAGGGTAAGGTCAAACCCTAAAGTCTCTTTTTTTGGTTTTTGGATGGTCTAACCAACCATGGGATTAATAAGGACTAGTGGAACATTCCAAAGGTGTGCTTAGGAGGTTTGAGTTGCTAGGTTTTGGTTTAGGAGTCTTTTTTGGTCAATTAGGTCTTGATAGGAAGGAATTCTAGAAATTTCCTTAAGAAGAAAAATGAGATAAATTGTCATGAAAAGGGGCTAAGGGATGTGTGAAAAGATGGATTTTAGTTGTTCTAAGGTCATCTCTGGAGGTTTGAAAACATTTTTTGCAAGTTTGGAGAGTCTAGGAGCATAATTGCAAAAGTTATCAAAAAGTTGCATTGACAATTTTCCAATTTTGCAAAATTGCTTGACAATGTTTTAGGCAGTTTTGAAAACCAAAGATTTGGGGTAGTTATGGTTTAAAATGTAGACTATGAGGAAAGATTAAGTCTATTTAAAACTTTTCCAACTCAGCTCCAAGGGTTGGATAATTGGATGTACGAACAACATTCAACAACAGGACAATATTGAGCATTTTGAGTGAAGTTTGGAGTTTTTGGATTGAATGGAAGACTATTTTTAATGAATTAGAATTTTATGTTCATATCTTAAATAATGTGTGCAATTTTTTTGGTTTCAAGGAGGCATTCAATAAGGTATGGAAAATCTTTTGTTTTTGTTAATTCTGTGTCCAATTTTGAATACAATCGTGAAATGGACTATAGCTTGAGTGTCCTTTGTCTAATCACCATGGCTCATGGAGACTAGGAAATAGCCTCTATACATATTGTAAATATGGTCTGTAGAGGTTGTGGAAGGCAATTTTTTGTGTTTACAAGTGATCCCTAGGCAAGCTAGTAAGCTTGACAAGGTGCAAGGAGATACTTGTAAAGAATACTTGTGATGAACAAACAATTTGAATAGGTAAATCTTGAATTGGTAAGGTAAGAGAAATTTGTAAGCGAAGTCAAAATCAAAGGAGGAAGTTAGGTATTGATTTTGATGCCTAAAAGAGAGAAAACACTAACATTGCTACCAAAACCCTTAAAAATAGGGTTTTTTGAATCTATATAGTACAAACATTGCTAGAACCCTAGACCTAAAAAATATTCAAGAGGTGGTCATAGGAAAAAAATTCTAGTATACACCAAGGGGCCTTATTAAGGGTTTTTGTGAGTTATAGCTCTTTCATTGATTCTAGGAGGGCTAAAAGGGGCTCTTAGGGCTACAAGGCCTAACTAGTCAATTTGATGATTTGGATGCAAGAACCTTGAAAGGATGGTGCATAATGGTGAACCTCAATAGGAGTGTTATACCTTATTTTTGAGGCAGTTGGTGTTCTTGTGGAAGTTTTGGCATTATAAGCCAAAGAAGGCATTTGGGCTAAATTGGGAGAATGACATTGGAGTTTTGAATTGGTGGGTGAGTTTCTTGTGGAAATGGAATTGAAGAGGGATCCTTTGAGTTAGGGTTAGGAGAGAAGACTCTATATTGGGCTAGGAGTAGCCTGGGAAGAGCTAGAAGCTCTTAGTTGAAGAAGTTTCCCATCATTAATCTTGAGATATTAATGTGTGTTAACCTTTAGTAACTTAGTTGTAAAATGAAAAAGCATTAAGAAAATAACATTAACACATTAGACACCAATATTTAACATGGAAACCCAATTGGGAAAACCACCAATGCAACTAGTTACAACTCTTCACTCTTCTGAAGTGAGCCCTGTTAAGAGCCAACCTTGCTAAAGGTTACAAAAATACACTATTATGTGTGAACTGTTAAAAGATTTGAATCACCTTGTTAGGAATGGTCTTGTTAGAGGTCTTAAGACACTTCAATCTAGAAATGCTACCTTGTTAGAGGATTTACAAAAATCACTATTAAGTCAACTTTATTAAGAGATTTCTTCACTGCTACAATAGTTAGAGAGTAATAATGATTGACCTAATCAATGAAGCAACTCAATTGTAGATTTAGATCACTATTCTAGTTTATCCTTTGGATCCTTCTTGATCAGAATATTCTTTGTGTCTCCTTGGATATTATTTCCTTAATCAGATATCCTTCTTTATTCACATCTTATCTTCTTCCACAACTTCCACGTTTTAATCCAAAACTTGACCTTTCATATATATGAAACCAAATGTCCAGTTGTCTTAAATACCCTTACAAATAAATAATTAACATCTACTAAGTTGGCTAAAATAATAAATAAAATTGTTCTGCTATAGGTCAGCTAACATTGAAACTGGGTCACTCAGTTACCACTAAGTTCCTAGGTAACCAACCCAACTTAGTTTACACTGAGCCCCTCTACTAACAAACCTAACTCAGTTTACATAGGAATTCTTCAATCATTGACCTAGCTCAAGTAAAACTCGATCACTGAACTTGGCTTCTTCTAAACTTTTTCTCAGCTGATATTGGAGTCTTTTGAGCTTGGTTACTATTGGTAGTGCTCAATTAGAATGTAATATTTGTGTAACATCAATGATAATATACATTTGAATAATTTTTTTCAACAGGTAGTCCTAGAGTAATAGAATATAAGTAAGATCATTGTTATAATAGTACATAATAAGCATGAAGCCCTTCTAGATAGCCTGTCATTGCTTCATTAACCTAGCTTATTTGTTCTCATCATTATTTAAAATAGAAAATGTGCAATTTTACCAAATACTTTATAATACATGTTGGAATTTTTTTCATCTATTTGTATAAAGGTGAAATTTAAATTTATAATCTAGAAATTTAAAAGACAAAATGTAATGGAGGTAAAAACGTAACACAATTATGAAAAAATTTACCGCAAATGTGAAAAATGCTAAGAGTTTTTGGCTAACATGTCCCATTTGTACAACTTGATATTTTTTATGACCACAACTAAATCATTATTTCTCTTTATAAGGAAGCATCCATTTAGTATGAAGGATTCCAAAAGATAAAAGAATAGTTATTGACAAATCAAAAATCAAATGAATAAGAAAATAAAAAGAAATTGAAGTGTCATTGAATATTATTGTCAACTTTCATTTTTTTAATTATTAGTTAAATTTACTTATTGAAAGTAAAATAATTAAATATATGGATTTAGTTATAGAGTGGTCCTCATATCACATCTATACATTTTGGTACATAAGATAAAGGGGGTATCAATAAGATTTTGTAAGAAAAAGATGTTTGTAAACTATCAATATATCCAACAATATTAAATTGCATAAGAATATTTAGAAAAATTGGCATGATAATTTGTAAATGATAGACTTCCTTAATCCCTACTATTATAAATTGAGATGTTTGTTAAATATCTTTCATTATTACTATTTAGTTTTTAGGCAAGACTGAAGTTTTTTTTCTACCTAACTCTTTCTACAAGTACTCCTAGTGAGTTAAGTTGTATATAGGTTTCTATTAATAAAACAATTTAAAAATTGCCTATTACTTATAAAAAATGATTAAATATAATTTTAGATGATCATACAAATAATAATGAAAATTTGGCAATTATCAAGAAAGTGTATATTAAGTCGTCTAATTAAATCTTCTAATGACTAAATGTTTACCTCTTAAGTGATATTCTAACCATTTTCAATTTATATATTACTTCTCCACGTATCTTCTTTGTAAGCTTTGTCCATGATCATAACACTGAAGAAATTTATGAAGATACTCAAACTAGTAATTGATTTGGATAAAGAAAACATGCATTTATAGTAAGGCCGCATCCATTGCTTAACATTAACCATTGCATAGTTTTTAAAAGAATAATGTAGGAGTTGAGGGTCTCATTCAACTACTAATACTGGTACTTACTTTTGAGCAATTTTTTTAATATTAAAATCTACCATAATATTTGGAGAGGGGAAATTGGTGATAGAGAACGTGAAAAAAATTAATATAGAAAAGGGGAAGGAAATAAATGTATAAAGACACTTTAGAGTATATTCAATAAGTAATAATTGTCTATTTTAAGCTCTCTCTTTTTATCAACTTATTTTCATTTCCTAAACAATAGCCACTTCATAAAAATAAAATAAAAATCTATACTATCATAGAAACACTCTATTTGCTTTTCAATATAAGAAAACAATAAGTTACTATTTAATTAAATAAATCTAAACTTAGTATATAGTTTATTTTTATTAAATAACTTTTCATATGAATTTGGAAAATAAAAAGCATGGAGTATTTGGAAACCACTCTTATTCTGTTTGATCAAAAATATAGTTAGTTTTATTTATATTTTTCAATTAGTTTTGTACTTATTCGAGAGTTTCTTGTTATTATATTTTTTAGCCACTTCATAAAAACAAGATTCTTAATTATTCTTTTATAGTAATTTTCATGTAAACATACTAATTGTTTAAATTTAAACAAACTGTAGAATTAAATAACCAAATAGAAAAACAAGTGTCAAAAGCTGAGAAATTAATTATAATCTAATTATAATAATTATATTATAGTTTATAATAATAATAATAAAATAATAATAATCTTATTAAATCAATTTTTTATTTAAATATTAAAAAGTAATATAGATATATAGATACAAACTCACATATGTGAATTTGCTTTTAATATAGTATTAAAATTCTACTAAGAGGTCATTCTTTTCTAAAGCTATATTTTTATAAAAGTTATCTAAGGAAACATTATTAGCTATGTATAAGAAAGAATATATTAATGTGAATAAATAAGATTATGAAAATAGAAAAGTAATTTAAATATATATATATATATATTATCATAGATAAAAATAATAAATTATTATATATTATTAAAAAAAAAACAATAAACTAGGTCTTACATCAAATTATAATCAAATAATAATAAAAATAATAAAATCGCAATATTGTCAGTATTTATTTTAATTTAGTAAGTTGCTAAATTAATTAATGTCATTCTATGAAATTTTAAAAAGTAATTATTCTCATTATAATCTTATGAATATTTAATAATTTTTAAAATGTGATCTCTAAAATCTTGGGAACAAAATATAATATTAACAAACTTCTTAAAAAGATCCTAGATCAAACCAATTAAACCAATCATATTTGAGATAAATTTAATATATATAATTTATTGAATAAATCTAATAACTTTAGAAATGTGTCAAGTGGAAAAATAATTGATTATGATTGGTTAAAAATAACTAATTGTGCACAAGTGAATACTATACACTAGCCTCTTAATATTTGATATGAATTTGGACAATCAAAACTATGGAGTGATAAGAAACCACTCTCATTGTGTTTTGATCAAAATTATAGTTAGTTTGTGCTTATTCCATAGTTTCTTTTTTTAAATTTATTTTTCTTTTATATTTTAACTTATTCCATGTATGTTGTGACTCTTCTTCCCTACATTTTATATTATTTCTGGTTTCTTTTCACTTCAATCTTTTGATAAAGAAAACAAAAAAAAAAAAGTTTTATAATTTATGATAATGACTAAAGTTTATTTTATTTTATTTTTTAATAGTTAATACAAACAATATACAATAAGATTCTATTATGTATATATAAACATGTTTTATCCGTCAATTTTATCATGTGAATATTTAAAATTTTCTTATATAATATAAATTTATACTTTTTTATATAGTTGTCTCCTTTATCCCCTAAAATGAAGTATCCAAGTTGTTTCCACATCCCAAAAACTCAAGGTAATGTAGCTAAGGACTTGCAAGGTAGGGTAGCCTCTATTAACTAAAAACAAATATGCATTGAGAATTTGTTGAGTAAATAAGATTCATAATTCAATCCCTTTGATATACTTAATAGGTTTCATATCAATTTTAAGTTACCTTTTAAAATTAAATGTGGTGAAAGATGAAAATAACTTTAAATATTTTCAAATTTAATAGAAATATAAACAACTACAAATAACCCTTACACTATGGCATCTAGAGCTATCAGAAATCAATGGCAAATTAACAAAATTGTTGGCTTATACAAATCAAGGAAACAAATGGCACATTATCAATTATATTTCAAAAAATAGAAAATAAGTTAATTATATCAACAATTACAACTAAATTGAAATAGTATTATAGTGAAATTTCAATTAAGGAGATAACTTAATAAAATAATATATGATGCGGGAAAGAGAAATATAGTATTTTCATGAGAACAACAAAACAACATATGTCTTATCTCTTGTTGTGATTCTTGGTTCTTTGTTTTCTTTGCATAACAATTGCTTATTTTTGTTGTATAAGATTTTGTAACTTTGAATACTCTACTCTAAGTCATATTTCCAATATAATTATTTACTTATATGACAAAGAAGATTTCAACAATTTATAATCAATTGTCACTTTACTTCTAGATTAATTTGTCAGATTTTGATTGATCAATATTTTAGATCATATTATGTAATTCATCATTTTATTGTTGAAATTATCTCTAATTATAATAATATATTTAAAATATTGATACAATCAAAATTTTACACAATATAATTCAGAAGCAAAACATCAAAACTTGTCCCATGAAAATAATATTAATAATAAATTATGACAATAGCAATTGGAATTTGAAATAATGAAAAAATATATTTCCAAGTAGACTTCGAACAACAAGATTATCCAAAGAAGAAAACTCTTTTATTATTATTAGAAGATGTATATGGCGTGAAGAATTAGTAGAGAAGATATATTATTGTTTGAAGCAAAGATTGAACATTTGATCACAACATTTTAAATCATAATGGAGCAAATCAAATCCTCCATATTGTTGCATCCGATGTATCTTTCAAGGCCTTGTCGTGTTTGACATACATATGGGGTCTCACATGAAAGAAGACAAGAAGACATTTTTAGTTTTGTTTGAGATTGAAGAAGACAAGTGCGTTTCATTCACATCAAACTTCACAAGGGCGTTTTGTCATATGAGGGAAAGTGCTTCTATTCACATCGGTCCCTACATCTCTTCTCTTGCACCGAAGCCTGGCCTATTGAAGGGCAACAAAGTGGGACTTGGTGGTGCTGAGGGGCACCCATTAAGCCAAGCATATCCTTGTGTTGTGTGGAGTTCCAATGGCTCTTGGGATTCTTTTGGGTCACTTAGAGAAGATTCCATCTCTTCAATGGAATTCATTTCTATGACAAGACTAAAGGAAATGATAAAATGCTACCAAGATTGATTGCTCAATCAAGGAAGATGGAACCTTCTTGTTAGGATCTGGTAGGTTGCATTAATGTCCTTAGCTGGTCCTTACATTAAGGCACTAATGCTAGTGCCTATCATGCACTAAAGGTTGTATGATATAGTTGGCAAGGAAGTGGAATAGGTCACTCCACTAGGTGAAGGTTAGTCATGATGTCAAGAAGAGTAGTCATGATGTCAAGGAGGATGATGTCAAGAAGGTGCATGTGCTTGTTTAAAGTTCTGATGTTTTTTAATATCTTTTTCTTCTAGAATTTTTGAGAGAGAATTAATGTTAATGATAGGATTAATTTATTTGACAACACTATACGAATGATTAATATTCTAATAATATTGTCAAATATAAAATAAAAAAGAAAAAACCTTTGTTAAGATTAAATTTACAATCATGTAATTCTTTTTAATAAAATGTCTTATGAAGATTCAACTTGTGACCTTACGATCTCTAATAAGTATTATAAGTTGATGTCTTGGTACAACATTTGTATTTTTAAAAGCCTTTCTTATTTAAGAACACTTTTGGCATCATGAGCAATTTAAAGAATAGATGGTTGATTTTTTTTCATCGGTGAGAATAGATGCTTGAATTTGATACTTCAAAGTTCACTAATTTTCTTTTCAATATAATTTTATTTATTAAAAATTATTCTAAAGTGGTTTTCAAAGTAAGATTCATATTGGGATTGGACTAGGATCATATCAATTAATTTTAAACAAATAAATGACCATTGGTCACATTCGTCTTATTTGAGAGTAAGAAATAGGGTTATTGAGTTGTATGGAAGGAGAGTGTTATACAAGCAATTCATTGGAGTAATAAATATGATTATTGAGTTGTATAGAGGAATAGCACCATCGAAGAAATTCATTGGAGTAAGAAACATGTTTGTTGAGTTGTATAGAGGGAGAGCATCATCCAAGCAATTTACTTGTAACCATAAAATAGGATGACCCCTTTCAATCTTCTTACTAGAAGTGCCTTGAACCTTCAATGAGGGTGCTAAATAATGACATCCATAGTAAAACCATAACCAAATTTAAGAAGCATATGTATGTAAGTATAATCGTTATCATAGGAAAGCAGTCACACAAATCCTAAATATCATCTAACTTCTAATGATTATTAAATAGTGTGTAATACTAAGAGTATTATGAAATGATGCATCCAAAAACTAATTTTTTATAAATATTATATTAACTCTAAAACTCCTAATATACCTCAACATGTAGGTTTTATTAGATGAGAACACAAAGGACTTGGTTCTATTGCATTCAAATTGTTAAGGAGAAAGGAGCTAGTCTTATGAGAGGTGATACTTAAAAAGAAGAGGAGAGAGAGAGAGAGAGAGAGAGAGAGAGAGAGAGAGAGAGAGAGAGAGAGAGAGAGAGAGAGAGAGAGAGACTAAACAACCATTAGACTTATAACCTGGATAAGTGCAAAAAGATGCAAGAGGGCCAAAAATGGTGCATAAGATACTACAATTATCTAAAATTAGAAAACTCTTAACTTCAACGAGAAATTAAATATAATTAGACTCAAATTTTTAAGATGTGAGAATAACAAGAGTTGTAGTACTTCAAATCTAGTTTCTAACCCATTAATTTAGTTTTAAATGGTGGAGATTAATGCCCTAGAAAAAAGGGAAGCATAAAATGTGGTCTTCTTTTTTGTGAAACAAATATAGCATATGGTGTGCTCCTCCTAAAATGTTAATTTTTAAAAACATATTTTTAATCATTTTGGTGATAATCTAGCCAACACTTCATAGTTAATCCTAGATTTTTTGCTAATTTTTTGATGAATATGTGATTTTTTTCCAAATTTTTGAAGCAGACATTGTTAGCAAGAATGTTGATGATATTCTTATGGGGGAGTATTCTAGCATTGTTCGAGTATTGGAGAGATTGATGGTATGATTGTGTGTTGCATTCATGACTATGTTTGTCATTGATGTCAAGATACTAAAAAGATTGAGGCCAAGATTGTATGGATCAAGGATCGAATATGAGGTCAAGCGTAGTTGGGGATATGTTGTACAAAATGTCCTGATTCAGTGGTTAAGTGCACATGTAGAATGTCAAAGACTAGTAGCAGTTATTCAATATTTAAAGAATACTATTTACTAATAGAGTTCCTGAGAAGTGGTTTCTAATTTTTGGATTATATCTCCTAATAGGGATAACATCTAATTGAGAGCAGTTAGATAAAGATAGAAGACAACCTAATGATCATGTTAGCAAGTATGCAAGGTCCAAAGTCACATGTGTGTGAAGTTGTAATTACTATGAGCTGACAATATTATGTAATTATGAAAAGATGTAATGTAGCATGTAATTGTAATGAGGTCCTATTGTAATTTTAATTTGGAAAGCCTCAAGGCTATCTCAATGAATTATTTTAAGGACTTGGTATAAAGGAAAGTTATTTTCCCTATGATGAAGTGTGTAAATGTGCAAGTATCAAGTATATGTGAGAAGTGGAGAATATTGGTAAATGCGAGTAAGGGATCAAAGGGATTATTGTGATGTAATTTTGCAGATCTTGTATTGAGATATGAGAAGTGTTTGGTGCAGAAGAGGCATGGTAAGAGGATAGATAAATAGTTTGAGTTGCTAGATTTAGTTATAATTTTATTATTCTGAAAGGAATAATACAAAGGCTAGTTGGACAGTGAGTTCGGTGGTCCTACCCTTAAAGTTGTTTGGACAGTGGGTTCATTTACCTTCTACGACTCCTAACAGGGTTGCAATATCCTCATAGGGATTCAAAGTCTCCTAACAGAGACTGATATGTACTAAATGTATTTTATTGGTTCCTAACAAAGTCCATCTTCTTACAAGGAATTTAAATATTAGTACATCATTTTTTGGGTACCATCCCCACAAGGGTTTTCCCTCTGATCAAGGGTTTCCCTAGTTAACATATCTAGTGTTATTGTGTATGTGTATCTTATTATGGTTGTTGTTTATATTGATCACATATTTGTGGTTTAATAAGGTTGATAAAAGTAATATTGATCTAATAATTGATTCAACCCACCCCCTCTTAGTTATCTTGGTGGACTTTAATTTATAACAATTTATATCAGAGCATCAGGTCCTTCAAGGAAAAGCTTAACAACTTAAGGAGATCAATGGAGGGTCATTTCATAAAAGAAAGTCCTAATTTTGATGGAGTGAATTATGACAGATGGAAAGAAAAGGTGAAGACACATCTATTGTGCATGGGTCCAGGATATTGGCTAATCACAAAGAATGTGAAGCCCATAGTGGAAGAAAGAGAACTTGAAGAATGTACTAAAGTTGAAAAAGACCTGTTCATGTGTAACGTGCTTGTGAAATAAGGACTCTTTTCAGCTCTTCCTGAAAATGAGTATAGTCGGGAAAAATCTTTGGGACTATCTAGTGATTTGTAAAGCCATGGAATCTACTTTTTAAGGTGATAAGCATGCCAAGAGGGTTTGATTACAAAATTGGATATGTCTACTTGAAATGATGGAAGATGAGTATGTAAGAAGTTATATTGGCACAATATCAAAAAATATTATAGGAATCAAGGCTTGTGAAGGAAATAAAGAATAAAATGAGATCATATGGAAGATCTTGAAAACTTTGACACTACCATTCAAGAAGATAGTGTAGATGATTGAGAAAGTGATACTATGTATAGAGAAGTTCTCTAGAGAGACTCTTCTTGAAAGATTAGAAGTAGTAGAAATAAGTTTGAAAGAGTCTAGAGATATTTGTAGAGTGGAGACTACATTTAGTGCACTAAGTGTTCATCTTATCTTATGAAGGAGTGCAAGCACCAATGGAGATTATGTTGGCAGTAGACCAACATCCCTCACAGGATTTGCAATATGGCTTAACTACCTCTTGTGGCTATATAAGACTATTGGTTATCATGCATTGATAGGTCAATCTTTTGATGCAACGGAAACCCTTCCCTTTCTAACAATTGGTGTCAAAGCTTGGTCACAGGTTTGAATCTCATAGGCCATGTCAAGTAACATCGAGAGGGGGATTGTTGGTAGTGGGCCAAAATCCCTTGCAAGATTCACAACAGGGCCTAACTATCTCCTATGGTTCTATAAGACTATTGGTTATATCAAGCATTGATGGGTCAATCTTTTGGTGCAAGGGTAACCTTATCCTTTCTAGCAGATTATTATAGTAGTAGTAGATCAAGGTCTGAAGAAGACAGAAAGATTGAAGGAGTTGCTTTGCTTGTGAGAAGAGAACCAGATGGTAACAAAATATTTAAATGTTGGACTTGTAATGAATTTGGTCATTATGCTTCTAAATGTCCTAAAAGAGTAAAAGTACAAAAATAATTTCAAGTCTAGAAAGCCTAGAGAATTTTTGTATTCAAATGATGATAATGAAATAGATGAAAAGAGTGAAAGTGATGATGATTTAGCATTTTTTTCTATAAAAGAAGAAAATCTTGGAAAAGAAGCCAAAGAAGAAAAAGCCCTAGTGTCACAGGTTGAGAATAAATTTGATTGGATCATAGATAGTGGTTGTTCACATCATATGACTAGTGATATGAATAAATTTGTTGATTTCAATAGTTGTGATTGAGGAATTGTTAGAGTTGGTAACAATGTGACTTGTCACATTAAGGGAATAAGATCTATTACTCTTCAAGCTAAAACTAACACTGATGGTATATATTTTGTTTATGGACTAAAACACAATCTTCTAAGTGTTGGATAGTTAGTTTATAAGGGATATCAATTATAGTTCACCGAGAAGGCATGTATCATCAAGGATAAGAATGGTAAGATGATTGGCATTAGCACAAGATCTAGAGGAAATGTTTTTCTATTGAATCTTTTAGAGATGACATGCTTGGTTGCTAAATTTGATAACAACTAGTTGTTTCATAAAAAAATTTGTCATATATATTTTGATAACATTGTAAAATAAGTTAGTACGTTTGCTATTAGCGATTTGCCTAAAATTTTGAAGCCTACTAATGTTGTATGCAAGGAATGTGTAAGGGCTAACCAAAAGAAAAGCTCTTTTTGTAGCAAGAAGTTTACTACAATAACAAAGTTTGAGATTGTTCACACTAACTTAAGTTGTCCTACAAAGGTAATATGATTCTACAGTTAAAGATACTTTGTGATTATTGTTGATGACTTTACTAGGATGATGTGAGTAGCATTTCTTAAAGAAAATTCTTAAGCATTTGAGAATTTTAAGTTGTTCAAAAATAGAGTTGAGAATTAATTTGGATTAAATATTAAATGCCTAATATTTGATACAAGTGGATAATTTAATTTAGGTGATTTTAACACTTTTTGTGAAGTGAATGGGATTTAAAGACAAATTTCAACCCCTAAGATGCTTGAGCAGAATGGTATAGATGAGAGAAGAAATGAGTATGTAACAAAAGAAGCAAGAGCTATGATGTTTGAGAATGATATATCAAATACATTCTAGAGAGAAGTGTAAGAATTTTTCTTAGAGTGAAATTCACCCAAGATCAAGGAAATCAAACACAAGCACAATAGTAGATCGACAAGGTATGATCAGAATAACAATATCTACAATTGATTTATTGTCATTCAATTCAATGTGTAAGTAAACTAGGAGTTCTTGTATATAAAGGCCTTTGGAATGCTTCTAGAATGCATAGGAATCAGCAACATGATAAGTCATACAACTAGGCACATGTCCACCAAGTTTGGGTTATCCTCCATTAAGCACAAGAGTAAGTGAAATGATGAGAGGATAAGCCTACAAAGGTGTAGCACCAAAAATAATGTTGTAGACACCGTGTGATAAAATAGGAGTGCAAATAACTGTGTTGTCTACATGACAACTCAGTTAATTATGCAAACTCTAGTGTTGTAGACACCATGTGTTGAATTAGAGTTGCTTACTTCTGTGTTGTCAACATGACAACTCATAAAAGTATTCAAACTCCTAAGTGTCTCACCAAATAAATAATAAAATAATACAATTTAATAAAATAATGCATTAACCTAAGTAAACTTAAGTAAAGTGTAATAAGTAAATACTTATTTACACCATCACCCCACCTTAAGTGCAACTTAGGGGAATGCACTTAAGCTTACAAGAAGCTAGGATGAAATGCATGATAGGTCCTGACTACTAGGCCATATTAGGTACCCATGTACATCATGCAATGCAATCTCTCATAAAGTAGAGAAGGAGGTAAACCCTCATGGGAAAAACCCTCCCCCAAAAAGAGAGGTGAAAAGACAAGATGCATGGATGGATGGAGTAATCAAGACCCCCCCACGATGACATACATCAAGTATATACAATAGAGAAATGTGAGAACACAATCCCAAAAGAGGGAAAAGTCCCCACCACAAGAGGGAAGAAGAAGAGAGACAAGGTAGTCCCCCCCCTCCCCCCCCCAAAAATGTAGTGTGTTGATCAGTGATAACTGCTCTGATGTAGAAGCTAATCCAGGACTGTTGAATAATGTTCCTACCCTTTGGAAGAAAAAATATCATAGGTACATAAGAGATGCTTCCTCGGTGTGTACAAAGAATCTTGATGATTAATGATGTCTTTGGAACCTATTCAACTATCCCTATGTCAATACTAATTGTCACCCCTTCCAATTATACTAAAAAGAACAATGCTAGATCTAGCAAGGATGGATGTAGAACCTATCCCAAAGAATCTACTATCTACTCAATTGATAAAGATACCTCCTGCAACTATTGTACATAAGGATCGACAATCATATCAACCTCTAAAGATCGATCATGTAGAGAATGGACATGAGGGCCAGAGTGAGCCCTCACAACAAATGAAGAAGGATCTTCTCCATCAAAGAGAAGATGTATATCATCAATTATGTCCCCCAAATTTTCCATGTATGACTCCACAAACAAACTTGAAATATCTACTATGTACTCATCCTTAGATGTTGGAGATGGAAGACTAGGTGTACCCTATTGAGCTTGACCTATCACTATAGCAATACATGCATGTGGAATGTGTTGATGTTGTGGCCTTTGTCTAAAATTATTGAAAGAACCCCATGTATCTAAATCTATTGAAGCACTATTGTTGGTGTCACTATCAATTTCCACAATATATGAAGTGCAGAGAGTAGAGGATATGCTAGGTGAATTTTCCTCAAAGTGTACATTCCTCTCTATGAAAATCTTGTGTCTCAGGATCCATAAGTCTGTATGCCTTAACACTATCTTCATATCCAATGAAATTACAAGGTTGAGGTGGTGTTGCCTTGCATCCCCTGGAAGATATGCTTTCCCATGCTAGACAATTAAGGACTCTGAAGTGACTCACAAGTGGTTTTCTACTACACCATGCCTCAAAAGGTGTCTTTACATCTAAAGCATTATGAGGAGACCTGTTAAGTATGTGATTGGCATTGTTGATTTCTTTGACTTTGAGTGATGGATCAATAGACTTGGCTTGTATCATGCAACTTCCCATTGACTAAAGAGTTCATAACCTCAGTGCTATAACATCTGTCTTGTACGGACTAAATATGGGTGGCTTCTAAAGATCAATACCCTCAAGTTTGCAAAAGTCTTTAAGTCTTGTGTTCACATATCTACTTCATTGTCCATCCTTAGAACTTTGATGGCTTTCCTTGATTGTTGTTCAACATGAATCTTGAAGGCTAGAAACTTGTCGAACACTTCATTCTTGTGATGAAGAAAGTAGACCCATGTGTAGCATGAAAAATCATCAATGAAAGTTAGTATGTAGTGACCCTTGCTAATTGATGTCACTAAAAAGGACCTTCTAGTACCATGTGAACCAACTAAAGAGCAACTAGTGCTCTTGAATACTTCCCTTTAGTTAACTTCTCCTCTAGATGCATATCCATTGAATATGTTGAACATTCACCCTTGGAAAAGTTGATTGTAGGTAGACCTTTGACCATTTTGTTAGAGAAAAGTTGTTGAAGATAGTGGAAGGCAAGATGAACATCCCACTCATGCCATAATTTGGTTTCTAAATTGGATTGAGTCAACAAGGCTTGTGAAGAGGACTTGGGCACAAAGTGGGAGAAAGAATACAACCTTTTGTCATGATTAACTTTCCCCACTACAACTAACGAATCATCTTTTATAGTGGAAACCTTTACTAAATCAATAAGGAACTCAACTTTGTGGTCATCTCCAAGGTGACTAATTTGGTAAATTGAGAGGAGATTAGAACTTAGGTGCAGAACATAGAGAACATCTTTGAATTCTACAGCTTCCATCTCCACATTTCCTTTCCCTTCAACTTCCATTTTTGTATCATCTCCTATAAAGATGTGTGGTACCTTAGACTTCTTTAATGAAGAAAAATATCCTTTTCAAGAACCCATATGATATGAGGCACCTAAGTCAAGAATCCATTCCATTGAAGAACTTAAGTTTTCCATGAGTGCTTGCACTTTGCCCTTTGAATCCGAAGAAGATCCTTTCTCCTTATAAGTATTAGGCAATTGAACATTATGTTTCTTTATGATGTTTGTTAACTCATCAATATTTTTATGATAACCCTCATTTCATCATGACCGAACTTCTTGCAACCTTATTAGTGTTCCACTTCTTGTTTGAATTTGAGAAAGACTTACCTTGTTGATTTGATGATGGTGTTGTCTTTTCTGAATCCTCTTATGTGTTATTTTTCCACTTCTTTTTCTTGCCCTTTCCTTTATTTGAAGCTTGACCAACTAAATTTTGAGAATGTTCATTATTGGCCAACAATGCCTTAAACTTTGGTGAATTGAGAGTCCCCATTGATTTCAAATTCTTTTCTTCTTCATCCAACACTATAGCATAGCTATCAAAAGAGACTTTCTGATAGGCAGACCCTAATGTAGTCTTTAAGGTGTTATAAGAAGAAACAAATGTGGAGTACTTAGATGGTAGCTTATTATGAATGAGATAGATTAACCTACCATCTTTAATAGGACTACCACAATCATCGAGCTTTGTTATTAATTTATTCACCTTTATGATAAAGTCCTATATAGAATCAAATGTCTTCCGATCTAAGCAGACAAGTTCATCTTCAATTTTGTAAGCATCCTCCTCAAACACTTTACCATAGAGGTTTTTGAGGGTATCCCAAGCTTCCTTGAATGTACAAGACTTCTAGATCTGATATATGATCTTGTCTTTAACCCCCAAACAAATATCACCTAGGGCTTTCCTATCCATTGTTTCCCAAGCTAAAATTTTAGTTATAGATACTTGATCACCTGTTGGTTTAGGAAGGGTACCATCTACATATTGAGAAACTCCTTTATACATTAAATGACACCACATTTTAATAGACCATATAGTATAGTTATGTGGAGTTAATTTTGGAAACTTAAAATGTCCCATGATGTAGAAAATAAAAGAAAACAATAGAAAAAAGAGGAACACAACACCAAGAACACCAACCCTTTTCACTCAATCAAGAAACCCCCCCAAAAAAGATGCTTTTGGCACTTTATATGTAGTGCATTTACAATGGCCACTTGCCAATGTTGGCCTTAGTGGACTTCTGATTTTTCCTTTTTACAACCTTTTTATGGAGTTCAAAACTAGAAAATTGCAATGTATCTCACATATACATCAATTCTAAAGTTATATCAAATCATTACAATGCAGAAAAAGACCTATTTTTGAAAGTGAAACTTTTGTCAACACAAACCTATAATTTGATTCCAAATCTAGAATGTAGATGAAAAATAATGCAATTTAAAAAAAAAAGAGAACCTATTTTCGAGTCCAAATGAGCATGTATGAAGCATTTGAAATTGCAAAATGTAGGATTAGATAGGTACAATTGCCAAAAGATGAAATTTTAGACAAATTAGTGCACTAAAACTAAAAAAAACTACACCATTGAAAATTTTAGGAAATTCTAGCCAAAATAAAAAAGATTGCACTTGATTTGGAGTCTAGATGACTGAGATATGGCCTCCCAAAGTCAGACTGTCAAATTGAAAATCAATCTAGAGAGGGGTTGTATAAGCAAAAGAGAAGGTTTAATTTGATGTTCAAATGACTATCATTGCAGTTCTATTTTGCCTCATGATGATGCTCATATGACCCTCAATTTTAGGATAGTGTACTACTGATGCAAGAAAAAAAGGGTACCCCTACTAACATGGCGGTGATGTTAGGATGACATCAGCATGTACAAAATAGTACATATCTATATGGACAAAATTACGTGTCCTCACATGAAGTGCTAAGGTGTAAGGATAGTGGCTAAAAAAAATGTCCACGTGTACTGTGGACTGTATAGTGGCTATCATGTCCAATGAGATGTCTAATGAGGCACCACGTGGTGTGTTGGAGCAAACACAACAGTGAAAAAATCTTTTCCTAAGGTTGGAACACTTTTGCTGAGAGATTTGTGGCCACTAGGTGTCAAAGATAAGTTTGCTGATGTCGGCAAAGAAGTGTCCAATTAGTGATTGATGATTGCTACCAAAACAAGAGAAGACAGTGCCAAAGACTATGGTTTTGTGGTTGTTTCTTTGAGGTATAGGAGAAGGGAGATGAGTATGGTCATTTATTTGATCTAATTATGTGCCTAGTTCCTACAAAAAAATCTCTATAGGGGCCTGTAGGGTCAAAAAAAATTCAAAAAATACCCATATTCAAAAATAATGCAGAGAATAATTAAAATTCATATCTGAAAATAAATCAGAAGATCTAATAAGTGACAATACCCAAGTTGTAAATTGGGCCTTCAGGTGCCAGTTTGCAAAAAAAAATTTGCCTCAAAATTGAATTCGGCCTAGCATAGGTGAATTTATAGCTGATTTTCACCGAATCGACATTCTAGATGCAATGGTGAGGTCTATTTTGGCTCTAGACACTCCCAATTTTTGTAGATACTCCAGATCTGGGTCAAGGTGCTAAAGTAAGAATGGTGTCGAATGGCTATGTTAAGAGAATTTCCCTCAGTTTTGATACCATGTAAAAATTTTCCTTCAAAAAAAATTCACCCAAGATCAAGGAACTCACACATAAGCACAATAGTAGACCAACAAGGTATGATCAGAATAACAATATCCACAATTGATTTATTATCATTCAATTCAATGTGTAAGTACACTATGAGTGCCTATATATAAAGGCTTTTGGAATGCTTCTAGAATGCATAGGAATCAACAACATGATAAGTCATACAACTAGACAAATGTCCACCAGGTGTGGGTTATCCTTCATTAAGAACATGAGTAAGTATGATGATGAGAGGATAAGCCTACAAAGGTGTAGCATGTAAAATAATATTGTAAACTCCATGCGCTAAAATAGGAGTCCAAATAACTATGTTCACACTATGTTGTCTACATGACAACTTAGTTAATTATGCAAACTCTAGTGTTATAGACACCATGTGCTGAATTAGAGTTGCTTACTTCTATGTTGTCAACATGACAACTCATAAAAGTATGCAAACTCTTAAGTGTCTCACCAAATACATAATAAAAATATGCAATATAATAAAATAATGCATTAACATAAGTAAACTTAAGTAAAGTGTAACAAGTAAATACTTATTTACACCAAAATGTTGGTCTAAATAATATTTACTTATTACACTTTACTTAAGTTAATTAAATACTTATTTACACCAACATGTTGGTGTAAATAATATTTACTTATTACACTTTACTTAAGTTTACTTAATTTAATCCATTATTTTATTATTTCTAAGGTGAGACACTTAGGAGTTTGTGTACTCTTCTGAGTTGTCATGTTGACAACACTGGAGTAAGCAACTCTAATTCAACACATGGTGTCTACAATACTAGAGTTTGCATAATTAACTAAGTTGTCATGTAGACAACATAGTTATTCACACTCCTATTTTAGTACATGGTGTCTACAACATAATTTTGTGTGCTACACCTTTGTAGGCTTATCCTCTCATCATCAAACTTACTCCCATACTTAATGGAGGATAACCCATATTTGGTGGACATGTGCCTAGTTGTATGACTTATCATGTTGTTGATTCCTATGCATTCTAGAAGCATTCCAAAGACCTTTATATACAGGAACTCCTAGTGTGCTTTCATCCATATTGAATGAATATCATATTGTCATTCTAATCATACTCTTTTGTTCTACTGTTGTTCTTATGCTTGAATTCCTTGATCTTGGGTGAATTTTTCCTTAAGGAAAATTCTTACATGGTATTAGAGGGAGATTCTCTTCACATAGTCATTTGAGACCATTCTTGCTTCAGCACCTTGACCCAAATCTAGAGAATCCATAGAAATTGGGAGCGTCTAGAGCCAGAACAGACCTCACCATTGTGTCCAAAATGTCAGTTTGGTGAAAATTAGATATAAATTTGCCTATGCTAGGCCAAAGTCAATTTTGAGGCAAAATTTTTTTACAAACTAGAACTAGCACCTAAAGGTCTGACTTGCAATTTCAGGTATGATTTTTTAGATCTGCAAATTTGTATTTTAGATTTGGAATTTTATATTTCTTTGCAATTATTTTTCAAATTTTTTTGGCCAATTGGCCTTACAAAGAATTTTTTTTTGTACAGGCACCGAGCAGTGACACCCTAGCCCCTATAGAGAATATATAGAATATCCTAATTATTCGGCAGGCACCCTATCAATTTTTTCGATAGTTTGAACTAACACTTGTAGCATACAAATTCACTGATTGATAATTTCCATTTATTGGTGGACAAAAAAATTTGGTGGAGTTCCCTTCACAATGGCAGCCTCACACTAGTGATCTCACCTTTGTTGAAACCATGGTGGGTTTTTTTTTAAACAATGCTAAGTTTAGTTTCTGCACGAATGTGGGATTAGTTGCAATTTCTTGGCTACACAAAGAACTCACCGGTGATAGTATAATCTCAACCACCATAGTCTCTAGCAACATCTTCTCCTATTCTGGTAGCAATCACCAATCACCTGCTAGATACTTCTTTGCTAGCATACGCAGACATATCTCCAGCACCTGGCGACCACAAATCTCCTAGCGGCAGTGTTCTAATCTATGAAAAAGATTCTATCACTGCAATCTACTCTGACACACCATGCGGTGCCTCATAATACATCATATCAGACATGACAACCATTATATAGTTTGCATTACATGTGGACATTTTTTTTTGCTAGCCACTAGCCTAACACGTCAGCACTTCATATGGGGAAACATAATTTTATCCATATAGATCTGTACTATTTCGTACATGTTGACAACATCCTAATATCACCACCATGTCAATAAGGGGAATTTTTTTTTGCTTGCATCAGCAGTCCACTATCCTAAAATTGATAGTTGTATGACTATCATCAGGAGGAAAAATAGAAATGCTATGACAATCATTTGATCGTCAAATTTAACCCAATCTTTTATTGATACAACGCCTCTACAGATTGATTTTTGATTTGATAGTCTGACTTTAGGAGGCTATATCTCAGTCATCCGAACTCCAAATCAGGTGATATTTTTTTTATTTTGTGTATAATTTCCTAAACTTATTAGTGGTACAATTTCTTTCTAGTTTTGATGCATGGATTTGTCAAAAAGTTGTGTCTTTTGGCGACTGTACCTGTCCAATCCTATAGTTTGCAACTTCAAATGCTCTATACGGGCTCATCTAGACACAAAAATACGTTTCATTTTTTTTAAAAGTGCATTATTTTTCATCTATGTTCTACATATATAATCATATGATAGGGTTGTGTGGACAAAAGTATCACTTTCAAAATTAGGTCCTTTTCTACATTGTAATGCTTTGATATATCTTCAGAATTGTTGTATATCTATGATAAATTATAATGTTCCAATTTTGAACTCCATAAGGAGGTTGTAAAAAGGAAAAATTAGAAGTCCACTAAGGCAAAAATTGGCAACTAGCCATTATAAACACACTATATATAAAGTACCAAAAGCATCATTTTTGGGTGGTTTCTTGGTTGAGTGAAAAGGGGTGGTGTTCTTGGTGTTGTGTTCCTCTTTTTCTACTATTTTCTTTCATTTTCTACATTATGGAAAATTTTAAGTTTTCAATATTAACTACACATACCTATGCTACATGGTCAATTAAAATGTGGTGTCATTTAATGCATAAAGGAGTTTCTCAATATGTAGATGGTACCCTTCCTAAACCAATAGGTGATCAAGTATATACAACTAAAATTTTAGCTTGGGAAACAATGGATAGGAAAGCCTAATTGATATTTGTTTGGGGGTTCAAGACAAGATCATATATCAGATCCAAAAGTCTCATACATCCAAGGAACCTTGGGATACCCTCAAAAACCTTTATGGAAAAGTGTCTAAGGAGGATGTTTATAGAATTGAAGATGAACTTGTCTCCTTAGATCCAAAAAATTTTTGTTCAATACAAGACTTTATCATAAAGGTGAATGAATTAAGAACAAAGCTTGATGATTGTGGGAGTCCTATTAAAGATGATAGGTTAATCTATCTCATTCATAATAAGATGCTATCTGAGTACTCCACATTTGTTTCTTCTTATAACACCTCAAAGACTACATTAGGGCCTACCTATTAGAAAGTCTATTTTGATTGCTATGATATACTATTGGATGAATAAGAAAAGAAGTTGAAATCAATGGGGATTCTACATTCATCTAAGTCTACGGCTTTTTTTGCAAATAATGAGGGTTCTCAAAATTCAGCTAGTCAATCTTCAAATAAAGGAAAGGGAAAGAATATGAGGTGGAAGAATAACAAGTTAGAGGATACATAAGAGACGACACCAAAATCAAATCAACAAGGCAAGTCTTCCTCAAATTCAAATAAGAAGGGCGACACTAATAAGGAGAAGAAAAAGTGTGCCTATTGCAACAAGTTGGGTTCATGATGAACATGAGTGTTTATCATAAAAAGATTGATGAGTTAACAAACATCATTAAGAAACACAATGTTCAACTGCCTAATGCTTATAAGGGATCTTCATGTTTAGATTCAAAGGGAAAAGGGCAAGCACATATGGAAAACTCAAGTTCTTCAGTGGAATGGATTCTTGACTCAAGTGCTTGATATCATATGGGTTCTTCAAAATGATATTTTTCTTCATTGAAGTAGTCCAAGGTGCCACACATCTTTGTAGGAGATAATACAAAAATGGAAGTTGAAGGGAAAGGACAAGTGGACATGGTAAATGGAGAATTCAAAGATATTCTCTATATTCCAAACCTAAGTTCTAATCTCCTCTCAATTTACCAAATCACTCACCTTGGAGATGGAAATAAAGTTAAGTTCCTTCTAGATTTAGTAATGGCATGCACTCTAAATGATGATTCATTGGTTGTAGTGTGGAACATTAATCATGACAAAATGTTGTATTATTTCTCTCTTTTTGTGCTCAAGTATCCTTCACAAGCCTTGTTGACTCAATCCAATTCACAAACCAAATTATGGAATGAGTGGTATGGACATCTTGCCTTCCACAATCTTCAACAACTTTTCTTAGAAAATATGGTCAAAGGTCTACCTACAATCAACTTTTCCAAAGGTGAATGTTCAATATGTTTAGTGGATATGCATCTAGAGGAGAAGTTAACTAAAGGGAAGTCTTCAAGAGCACTAGTTGTTCTTCAGTTAGTTCACATGGTACTAGTAGGTCCTTTTATAGTAACATCAATTAGCTAGGGTAGCTACATACTCACTTTTATTGATGAATTTTCATGCTACACTTGGGTCTACTTTCTTCATCACAAGAATGAAGTGTTGGATAAGTTTCTAGCCTTCAAGACTCATTTTAAACAAAAATTGAGGAAAGCCATCAAAGTTCTTTGCATGGACAATGAAAATAGATATTTGAACAAAAGACTTAAAGACTTTTTCAAACTTTAGGGTAACGATCTTCAAAATCCACCAGCATTCCTTCCACACAAGACAGATGTTGCAACACTGGGGAAACAAACTCTTAAGTCAGTGGCAAGTTACATGATACAAGCCAAGTCTCTTGATCCATCACTTGAATTTGAAGCAATCAACAGTACCATTCACATACTTAATAGGTCTCCTCATAATATGGCAAGACTTCTTTTGAGGCATGGTGTGCCAAAAAACTAGTTGTGAAACACTTCAGAGTCTTCAGTTGTCCAGCATGGGTAAACATATCTTCCAGGGGATGCAAGGCACCACCACCTAGGCCTTGTACTTTCACAGGATATGAAGATGGTGTTAAGGCATACAAATTTATGGATTCTAAGACTCATGATATTTTTATAGAGAGGAATATACACTTTGAGGAAACTTCACCCAACTTATCCTCTACTCTTCAAACTTCATACATTGTGGAAACTAATAGTGACACCAATAATAGTGGTTCAATAGAGTCAAATATCTAGGATTCTATTGATAGATGTAGGGAGAGTTCATGACATCAACACATTCCACATGCATATATTGCCATAGTGATAGGTCCAACACAATAGAGTACACCTTGTCTTCTAGCTCCAACATCAGTAGATGAATACATAGTAGATATTTCAAGTTTGTTTGTGGAGTCATATATAGTAGATTTTGGAGACATGATTGATGATATACATCTTCTCTTTGATGGAGAAGATCCTTCTTTAGTTGTTGCAAGGCCTTACTCTAACCCTCATGTCCATTCTCTAAATGATCAATCTTCACAGGTTGATATGATTGTGGATTCTTATGTACAATAGTTGCAGGAACTCCCTTTATTATTTAAGGAGACAATTGGTTCTTTGCAATAGGGTCTACATCCATCCTTACTAGATCTACACTCATTCTATTTAGTAGTATTGGAAGGGGCAACCATAGCATCAAAATAGGGACAGTTGAGCAGGTTTCAGAGACACAATATATCATCAGGATTCTTTCTAGATATAGGGAAATAATCTCACAAGTACCTCTGCCATTGTTTCTTCCAAAGGGGAGGACCATTATTCAATAATCCTAGATTAGCTTCTACATCAAAGCAGCTATCATTGATCAGCACACTACATTTAAGGGGGGGGGCTACCTTGTCTCCTTCTTCTTCTCTTTTATCTTTTGTATATACTTGATATATGTAGTCATGGGGGGGTCTTGATTACTCCATCCATCCATGCATCTTGTCTTTTCATCTCTTTTTGGGAGAATTTTTTTCCCATAAATTTTTCCCTCTTTCTTCGCTTTATGAGAGATTTCATTTCATTATGTACATGGGTACCTAACATGGCCTACTAGCCAAGACCCATTATGCATTTCATCCTAGTGTACTTTAACATTCAATTGAATAGCAATAAATCAATTGTGGATATTGTTATTCTGATCATACCATGTTGGTCTACTATTGTGCTTGTGTTTGAATTCCTTATTATGTTGTAGTACCATGTTCTAAAATAGGAGTTCGAATAATTATGTTGCCTACATGACAACTTAGTTAATTATGAAAAATCCAGTGTTGTAGACACCATGTGCTGAATTAGAGTTGCTTACTCCAGTGTTTTCAACATGACAACTCATAAGAGTACACAAAATCCTAAGTGTCTCACCTAAGAAATAATAAAATAATGCATTAACCTAAATAAACTTAAGTAAAGTGTAAATAGTAAATACTTATTTACACCAACACCCCCCTTTAAGTGCAACTTAGAGGAATGCACTTAAGCTTATGAAAGCAAGGATGAAATGCATAATAGGTCCCAACTACTAGGCCATGTTAGATATCCATGTACATGATGCAATGCAATCTCTCATAAATCAGAGAAAGAGAGAAAATCTCATGGGAAAAACCATCCCCCAAAATGAGAGATGAAAAGACAAGATGCATGGATGGATGGAGTAACCAAGACCCCCCAATTATGACACACATCAAGTATATAAAAAAGAGAAATATGAGAAGGAGAAAGACAAAACCTCATAAGAGTAAAAAGTCTCCCCCCTCCCCCATAAAATAGAAGAAGAAGGAGACAAGGTAGTCCCCCCCCCCAAAATGTAGTGTGCCGATTAGTGAGAGTTGCTCTATTGTAGAAGCCAGTCCATGAACACTAAATAATGTTCCTACCCTTTGGAAGAAACAATGGTAGAGGTACATGTGATATGCTTCCCCTATGTGTAGAAAGAATGCCAATGATGAAGGGTGTCTCTAAAACTTTCTCAATGGTCCCTGTGTCAATGCTGATAGTCACTCCTTCCAATACTGTTGAAAAGAACAAGTGTAGATCTAGCAAGGATTGATGTAGAACCTATCCCAAAGAAAAAATTATCTCCTCAAATGATTAAGAAACCTCCTATAATTGTTGTACATAAGAATCCACAATCATATCAACTTGTGAAGACTAATCATGTAGAGAATGGGTAGGAGGCTTAGAGTGAGCTCTCACAACAACTATAGAAGGATCTTCTTCATCAAAGAGAAGTTGTATATCATTAATGATGTCTCCCAAATCTTCTATATATGACTCCACAAAAAAACTTGAAATATCTGCTATGTAGTCATCCACTAATGCTGGAGCTGGAAGACTAGGTGCACCCTATTATGTTGGACCTATCACTATGGCAATATATGCATGTGGAATTTGCTGACATTGTGACCTCTCCATGTATCTATCAATAGGACCCCACATATCTAAATCTATTGAAGCACTATTGTTGGTATCACGATTAATTTTCACAATGCATGAAGTAGTCTCTGCAACAAAGAGAAGATGGATGTGATCGATGATGTCTCCCACATCTTCAATGTGAGACTCCATGAATAGACCTACAATATCTGGAAGGAAGTCATCCCATGAAGCTAAAGTAGGAAGACATAATATTTCCTACTATACTGAATTAGAAGCATATGTGGCTTGGACTAGATCGGTAGAATCACCAGGAGCATTAGGAGGTGTGATCTCATCTAGGGTTGAAGGAACCAATTTTGAAGCTCCTAAAGATAGTATGTCATATAGAAAAGGAGGAACTATGGGATCTCCATATTCTTTCCAAAGAGCCATCCACATATCATATGGGTGAATGAGCATTTTAATAACATGGCAAGGATCAAAACTCATATTCATTATAATAATATCCAAGATTTTGCTAATAGGTGGCTATCTTTTAGTGTCAGAGATCAATTCGTTGGAATATAAATAACGAAATATTTACTTATGCTCACTTTTTAGATGATCAATGACTAAAGAACTCCATTTTTTATAGTCCATGTTTGTCAATGGAGGTCTAATTCTAAACCAACATGTGAAACAAAACTTGTCCATGAGATCAATGAATGTAAGCACCCCCAAAATGTAGAATTATTCAATCAACCCCTCCTAATGTATGATTTGGCACTTAGTGCGATAGAAACATGCCAATTTAGGGCTTTTTTTTAAAGTAGTATTTCTATCCACAAAAGCCTATAATCTAATTGTAGATCTAAAAAGGAGAAAAAAAATTATGAACTTTAAAAAAAAATAGAACCTAATTATGTGTCAAATGAATCCGTACTAAGCATTTGAAGTGGCAAAAATTGAGATTTGCGAATTGCAGAAAAATTTAGGAACAGAGATCTAAAACCACCTACACCAATTTATAGATCATGAAATTCTACCCCAAAACAAAACATAAATTGCTTGCAAAAAGGATTCTGTATGAGAGAGATATTGTTGTTTGAAAATTGCTATTTTAATTATTTTTCCTGAATTGCCACTATCGTACCTCCAAAAAACAAATGGCTCTAGATTTGGCCTCAGATATTCAATTTGCATGAAACAAAATCTGACCTAGGGGTACCATAAGAAAATTTATTGTCAAATTTCATCAAATTGACACTCTAGATGCAATGACAAGGTTTGCTTTGGCTCTAGACAGTCCTAATATCTGCAGATTCTCTGGATCTAGGTTGAGGTACAGAAGTAATAATAGTCTTGAATGGCTATGTGAGAAGAATCTCTTGGAGCTTTGATACCATGTAAGAATTTGATATAGCTCTGATACAATGTCCATTCTCTACATGATCAATCTTGACAGGTTGATGTGATTGTGGATACTTATGTACAGTAGTTGCAGGAGGTCTCTTTATCAATTGAGGAGAAAGTATGGTGTTTGGGACCGGTTCTACATCCATCCTTGCTAGATCTGATAGTGTTCTTTTCAGTAGCATTGGAAAGGGAAATAGTTAGTATCAACATAGGGACAGTTGAGCAGGTTTTAGAGGCATCATTGAACATCAAGATTCTTTCTACACACAAGGGAAACATCTCTTATGTACCTATGATATTGTTTCTTCCAAAAGGGAGGAACATTATTCAACAGTCTTGGATTAGCTTCTACATTGGAGCAGTTCTCACTGATTGGCACACTGCATTTGGTAGGGGACTACCTTGTCTCCTTCTTCTTCTATTTAATGGGGGGGACTTTTTCCTCTTATGGGTTTTGTCCTTCTCATATTTCTCTATTGTATATACTTGATGTTTATCTTAGTGGGCGAGTCTTGATTACTCCATCCATCCATGCATCTTGGTTTTTCATCTCTTCGTTTGGGGGAAGGTTTTTCCCATGAGGTTTTCCCTCTTTCTTTGCTTTATGAGAGATTTCATTTCATTATGTACATGGGTACCTAACATAGCTGGGACCCATCTTGCATTTCATCCTATCTTTCATAAGCTTAAGTGCATTCCCCTAAATTGCACTTAAGGGGGGTGTTGGTGTAAATAATTATTCACTATTTACACATTACCTAAGTTTACTTAGGTTAGTACATTATTTTATTATTTCTTAGAGAAAAATCCACCCAAGACCAAGGAACTCAAGCACAAGCACAACAATAGACCAAAAGAGTATGATTAGAATGACGATATGATATTCATTCAATATATGAAAGTACACTAGGAGTGCTTATATATAAAAGCCTCTAGAATGTTTCTAGAATGGATAGGAGTTAGCAACATGATAAGTCATACAACCAGGCACATGTCCACCAGATATTGGTTATCCTTCATTAAGCATAAGAGTAAGTGTGATGATGCGAGGATAAGCCTACAAAAGTGTAGCATGAAAAATAATGTTGTAGACACCATGTGCTAATTTAGGAGTGTGAATAACTATTTTTTCTATATGACAACTCAATTAATTATGCAAGCTTCAGTATTGTAGACACCATGTGCTAAATTAGAGTTGCTTACTCCAATGTTGTCAATATGAAAACTCATAAGAGTATGAAAACTCCTAAGTGTCTCACCTAAGAAATAATAAAATAATGAATTAACCTAAGTAAACTTAAGTAAAGTGTAATAACCAAATAATTATTTACACCAACACCCCCCCTTAAGTGCAACTTAGGGGAATGCACTTAAGCTTACAAAAGCTAGGATGAAATGCATGATGGGTCTTGGCTACTAGGCCATATTAGGTACCCATGTACATAATGAAATGCAATCTCTCATAAAGTGGAGAAAGAGGGAAAACCTCATGGGAAAAACCCTCTCCCAAAAAGAGAGATGAAAAAATTAGATGCATGGATGGATGGAGTAATCAAGACCCTCCCATTACGACATATATCAAGTATATAAAATAGAGAAATATGATAAGAACACAATTCCAAAAGAGGAAAAGGTTCCCCCTACAAGAGAGAAGAAGAAGAGAAACAAGGTAGTCCCCCTCCCCTAATGTAGAGTGTTGATCAATGATAACTACTCCAATGTAGAAGCTAATCAATGACTGTTAAATAATGTTCCTCCACTTTGGAAGAAACAATAGCATAGGTATAAATGAGATGCTTCCCCCATGTGTAGAAAGAATAACGATGATCAATGATGCCTTTGAATCTTTCTCAACTATCCTTGTATTGATACTAACTATCACCCCTTCCAAAGCTATTGAAAAGAACAATGTCGAATCTAGCAAGGCTGGATGTAGAACCTATCCCAAAGAATATACTATCTTCTCAACTGATAAAGAGACATCTTATAACTACTATACATAAGGATCCATAATCATATCAACCTATGAAGATCAATCATGTAGAGAATGGACATGGTGTCAGAGCTCGGGGAGATTTTCTTCACATAGCCATTTGAGACCATTGTTGCTTCAGCACCTCAATGCAGATTCAGAGAATTTGTAGAAATTGGGAGCATCTAGAGCCAATACAGACTTCACCATTGCATTTGGAATGTCAATTTAGTGAAAATCAACTATAAATTTTCCTATGCTAGGCGAAAGTCAATTTTGAGGTAAATTTTTTTTGCAAACTGGCACTCAAAGGCCTTGATTTGCAAATTGGGTATGGTCATTTATTTGATCTACAAGATTTATTTTCAGATTTGATTTTATTATTCTCTACATTATTTTTGAATTTGGTATTTTTAAGAATTTTTTCAGCCCTATAGGCTCTTGCAGAGAATTTTTTTTGTAGGTATTGAGTAGTGACACCCCGGCCCCTACAAGCCGTATATTCCATCGATATCCACATTTTATTTGGTAGAATATTCTTCAAATTTTTTGTAGTTCAAACATGGCATCAAAGGAAACCTATCAATACTACATTCCACGGTGAACCCAGTACCTTCAGTGGCCAAAACTTGGCTTCAACCTCTCACCGATGGTCTGTGGCTTTGTTTATTTACTACTATAGCTCTCTTTTTAAATTGCACATATCCCATTCACACAAAAAATGTGGGATGATACCCACATTGTCAGCAGCCTAAAAAATCAACTCCTAGTGTTTAACGACTCCCTCTGGTAGGCAGAAAAGCTTGGCATTGCTGCAAAGTTTTCCCAGCATCAACATAATCTCCTACTAGATAGATGAAAAAATTTCATATAACCATGTGGGTAGGACACACACTTTAGCAGTGCCATTTTGCGTAACCCTATCCATATCCACATACAGGTCACTGCCTAATCAATAGTAGCATAGTCAATAGGCTAATTCACCTGCCACCTCAACATTGATAGCTCAGCATCCACATCAATTTTTTCTATACAAGGTGATGTTATCATCCATACAAGACACATCAGCACTGACATCATTAGGGGGTCATAGTACATTGACATCAACAATCCACTATCCTAAGTTGATAGTTGTATAACCATTATTCTTAGGCAAAATAGAACTATTGCGATGGCCATTTGTCCATCAAATTTAACCTCTTCTTTTGCTGATCCAACCTCGCTCTAGATTGATTTTTTATTTGAAAATCCATGTTTGGGAGGCCATATCTCAGTCTTTTGGACTCTAAATCAAGTGCAATTTTTTTTAATTTTGGGTAAAATTTCTTAAACTTTTTAGTGGTGTAGTTCTTTTCCAGTTTTGGTGCATGAATTTGTCAAAAATTGTATCTTTTGGTAACCATACCTATCCAATATTGCATTTTGCAACTTCAAATGCTTCGTACGAGCTCATCTAGACTCGAAAATAGGTTCTATTTTTTAAAAAAGTGCATTATTTTTTGTCTACTTTCCAGATCTACAATCAGTTTATAGGGTTGTGTTGAAAAAAGTGTCACTTTCAGAATTAGGTCATTTTTTGCATTGTAATGCTTTGATATATCTCTAGAATTGTTGTATATTTGAGATACATTATAATGTTATGGTTTTGAACTCCATAAGGAGGTTATAAAAAGGATAAATCAGAATTCCACTAAGGCCAAAATTGGCAAGTGGCCATTGTAATCACACTACATATAAAGTGCCAAAAGCATATTTTTTGGAGGGGTTTTTGGATTAAGTGAAAGGGAGGGTGTCCTTGGTGTTTTTTTCCTCTTTTTCTACTATTTTCTTTCATTTTTTGTATCATGAGAAATTTTAAGTTTCCAAAATTAACTCCACATAACTATGCTACATGGTCCATTAAAATGTGGTGTCATTTAACGCATAAAGGAGTTTCTCAATATGTAGATTGTACCCTTCCTAAACCAATAGGTGATCAAGTATCTACAACTAAAATTTCAACTTGGGAAACAATGGATAGGAAAGCCCTAGGTGATATTTGTTTGGGGGTTGTAGAAAAGATCATATATCATATCCAAAAGTCTCATACATCCAAGGAAGCTTGCAATACCCTCCAAAACCTATATGGTAAAGTGTCTGAGGAGGATGTTTACAAAATTGAAGATGAACTTGTCTCCTTAGATCCTAAGGCATTTGATTCTATATAGGAATTCATCATAAAGGTGAATGAATTAAGAATAAAGCTTGATGATTGTGGGAGTCCTATTAAAGATGCCAAGTTAATCTATCTCATTCATAATAAGTTGCCACCTGAGTACTCCACATTTGTTTCTTCTTATAACACCTCAAAGACTACATTAGGGTTTGCCTATCAGGAAGTCTCTTTTGATCACTATGCTATATATTTGGATAAAGAAGAAAAAAAGTTAAAATTGATGGGGGTTCTCAATTCACTCAAGTCAAAGGCATTGGTGGCAAATAATGGGGGTTCTCAAAATTCAGCTGGTCAATCTTCAAATAAAGGAAAGGGCATGAAAAAGAAGTGGAAGAATAACAAATCAAAGGCTACAAAAATGGCAACACCACAATAAAATCAATAAGGAAAGTTTTCCTTGAATTCAAATAAGAAGGGAGACAATAATAAGGACAAGAAATTTTTTTCCTATTGCAAGTAGTTGGATCATGATGAACATGAGTATTATCATAAAAAGATTGATGTGTTAATGAACATCATAAAGAAACACAATGTTCCACTACCTAATGCTTATAAGGAGAAAGAATCCTCATTTCAGATTGAAAGGACAAAGGGCAAGCATTCACGGAAAACTCAAGTTCTTCAACAGAATGGATTCTTGACTCAGGTGCCTCATATCATATGGGTTCTTCAAAAGTAGATTTTTCTTCATTGAAGCAATCCAAAGTACCACACATCTTTGTAGGAGATGATACAAAAATGGAATTTGAAGGGAAAGGAAATGTGGAAATGGAAAATAGAGAGTTCAAAGATGTTCTCTATGTTCCTAACCGAAGTTCTAATCTCCTCTCAATTTACCAAATCACTCACCTTGGATATGGCCATAAAGTTGAGTTCCTTCCTAACTCAATAATGATGCACACTCTAAAAGATGATTCATTGGTTGTAGTGGGGAAAGTAAATCATGTCACAAGGTTGTATTCTTTCTCCCACTTTGTGCCCAAGTCTACTTCACAAGCCTTGTTGAATCACTCCAATTCACAATCCAAATTATGGCATGGGTAGTATGGTCATCTCGCCTTATGTTATCTTCAACAACCTTGCTCAAACAAAATGGTCAAAGGTCTACCCACAATTAACTTTTCAAAGGATGAATTTTCAACATGTTTAGTGGATATGCATCTAGGGGAGAATTTTAATAAATGGAAGTCTTCAAGAGCACTAGTTGTTATTTAGTTAGTTCACATGGTACAAGCATGTCCTTTTGTAGTAACATTAGTCAGCCAGGGTTGCTACATACTCACTTTCATTGATGACTTTTCACACTACACATGGGTCTACTTTCTTCATCATAATAATGAAGTGTTGGATAAGTTTCTAACCTTCAAAAGTTATGCTGGAAAGAAACCAAGGAAAGCCATCAATATTCTTAGGATGGACAATGAAAGTAGATATGTGAACAAAAGACTTAAAGACTTTTGCAAACTTGAGGGTATTGATCTTCAAAATCCACTAGCATTCAATTCGCATAAGATAGATGTTACAGCATTCAGGATGCAAACCCCTAAGTCAATAGCAAGTTGCATGATACAAGCCAACTCTCTAGATCCATCACATGAAGTCAAAGAAATCAGCAGTGCCAATCACATACTTAATAGGTCTCCTCATAATGGCTTAGATGGAAAGACTCCTTTTGAGGCATGGTGTGGCAGAAAACCAGTTGTGACACACTTCAGAGTCTTTGTTTATCTAGCATGGGAAAACATATCTTCCAAGGGATGTAAGGCACCACCACCTAGACCTTGTATTTTCATCAGATATGAAGATGGTGTTAAGGCATATAGACTTATGGATCTTGAGACTCATGAGATTTTTATAGAGAGGAATGTACACTTTGACGAAAGTTCACCCAAATTATCCTCTAATACTCTCTGCACATCATACATTATGGAAACTAATAGTGACACCAATGGTAGTGCTTTAATAGATTTAAATATGTGGAGTTCTATTAATAGATGTAGAGAGAGGTCATGACATTAGCACCTTCCACATGCATATATTTCTATAGTGATAGGTCCAGCACAACAAGGTACACCTAGTCTTCTAGCTCCAACATCAGTGGATGACTACATAGTAGATATTTCAAGTTTGTTTGTGGAGTCATATATAGTATATTTGGGAGACATCATTGATGATATGAATCTTCTCTTTGATGACGATGATCCTTTTTTAGTTATTGTGAGGTCTCACCCTGACCCTCATGTCCATTCTCTACATGATCAATCTTCATAGGTTGATATGATTGTGGATCCTTATGTACAACAGTTGTAGGAGGTCTCTTTATCAGTTAAGGAGATAGAAGATTCTTTGGGATAGGTTCTACATCCATTCTTGCTGGATTCAGCATTGTTTATTTTAGCAGCATTGGAAGGGGGATTAGTCAGTATCAACACAGGGACAATTGAGCAAGTTTCAAAGGGCATCATTGATCATCAGGATTCTTTCTACACATATGGGAAGCATCTCTTATGTACTTATTACTGTTCTTATTATGTAATCTCCACATGTCGTCTTGTGATTGGGCATTGTAGCGAGGGCTAGGAAAAATGCTGTGAATGTGAGGCATATTTCGATGCCAAAAAAATTACTATGGATAAGGAGCTTCATACCGATGCTAGATAATAGAGGATAGCTGAAAATCTATTGGCACTAGTGGGAGGACAGTCCAGTGAATGGAATTACATGTGTGGCCAAAAAATGTCTATCACGGGCCAGAATATGGCTATCGAAAGCTCTAAATAGCATCAAAATTTTTCAAAAATAGTCCCACATGTATGAAGAAATGGACTGCAGTATTGTTTAAAACAAATAGCCCACAGGAACTTTAATAAATGCAAACACTAGAAGGTGACCAATTGTTGAAGGTCAATGCAAGAATGTGGGGTCGGGTTGGTCTGGGGCTGGAAATGTATATGTAGGCTATCAGAAATATAAATGACTATGTTCCCACCAAATAAATGTACAAGGAATATTCCAAATGTATAAGGAATATTCCCTATGAGAGTCGGGTGTCACTACCCAGTTCCTACAAAAAAATTCTCTATAGGGTCGAATGGTTGAAAAAAAATTGAAAATTATATCCAAAAGATTCAAAGAAAATAGCAAATATTGATTTGAATCAAATGAAATTGCAGATCTAAAGAATGATCATACTAGACTTGTAAATCAGGCCTTCAGGTGCCAGTTTGCAAAAAAAATTGCCTCAAATTTGACTTTGGCCTAGGGTAGGTGAATTTATAGCTGATTTTTATCAAATTGATGTTCTAGACATAATGGTGAGGTTTGTTCTAGCTCTAGATGCTCCTAATGACTGCGATACTCTAGATTTGGGCCAAGGTGCTAAAGCAACAAGATGGTCTCGAATGGCTATGTGAAGAGAAATTCTCCAAGCTCTGATACCATGTAAAAAATTTCCTTAGGGGAAAATTCACCCAAGATCAAGGAAATCAAACACAAACACAATAGTAGACCAACAAGGTATGATCAGAATAACAATATCGACAATTGATTTATTGTTATTCAATTCATTGTGTAAGTACACTAGGAGTGCTTGTATATAAAGGCCTTTGGAATGCTTCTAGAATGCATAGGAATCAGCAACATGATAAGTCATACAACTAGGCACATGTAGACCAAGTTTGGGTTATCCTCCATTAAGTACAAGAGTAAGTGCAATGATGAGAGGATAAGCCTACAAAGGTGTAGCATGCAAAATAATGTTGTAGACACCATGTGCTAAAATAGGAGTGCAAATAAATGTGTTGTCTACATGAAAACTCGGTTAGTTATCCAAACTCCAGTGTTGTAGACACTATGTGATGAATTAGAGTTGCTTACTTTTGTGTTGTCAACATGACAACTCATAAAAGTATTCAAACTCCTAAGTGTCTCAGCAAATAAATAATAAAATAATGCATTAACCTAAGTAAAATTAAGTAAAGTGTAATAAGTAAATACTTATTTACACCAACAAGAAGAATTAAATACAATAGTTTATACAATTAATAGAGTGTAGATTAGAAAAGGTACAAACAAGTCTCCTTATGTATTATGGTTTGGACATGCATAATTAGCAATGTATTTCAGATTTTTGGAAGAAAATGCTATATTGAGAGAGATGAAAAAATTGGTAATTTTTATGCAAGAAGAAATGAATTTATGTTCCTTGGTTATTCATTAAAAATAAAAGCTTGTAGATATTTTAATGAGAGGGTTAAGACTATTGTTGAGAGCACAAATGTGAAATTGGATGAGAAGTTTGAAGTTCAAGAAAGAATACTTGATAATAATTCTAATGAAGAAGTTAATCCTAAGACTAATCAAGAAACTATTGAATTGTTTTATGAAACTAACAAATATTTTCAAAATGATATTAAAATTGTAGAATAGAGAGAGGAACCAAGATTTGAACCTAGACTAGAAATAAGAGTTGAGATAGTGACACCTAACAAGAAATTGGAAAAGAATCACATTGCTGATCATATTATTAGAAGAAAAGATAGAGGAGTTATGATAAGAAAAAGAGTACATGAAGAGTTATGTATGATTTCTCAAGTAGAGCCAAAAAGTGCAAATGAAGCTTACAAGGATAATCATTGGATTCAAGCAATCATGGAAGAACTAGATCAGATTGTGAAAAATGAGACATGTGAATTAGTCTTTAGACTTTAGGACAAAAAAATTATAGGAACTAACTGAGTTTTTAGAAATTAAATGAATGAACAAGGTGAGGTTGTAAGAAACAAAGATAGATTTCAATGCAAAAGATATTCATAGCAATAAGGCATAAACTATGAAGAGACATTTCCACATGTTGCTAGAACTAAAGTAGTGAGAATGTAATTAGATTATGCGAAAAATAAAAAGTTCAAAGTGTATCAAATAGATGTGAAGTCAACATTTTTGAATGGAAATATTGTAGAAGTCTACATTGAGAAACCTGAAGAATTTCCTTTGATAGAAGAAGGAGATATTGTATGTAAATTGAAGAAAACATTGTATGGATTAAAGCATGTACATAGAACCTAGTATGTGAGGTTCACATGTATTTGGAAAAATTGGGATTCATAAGGTACTATAGATAGTAGCTATTGGAAACTACAATTGGAACATGTTTTATGTTGTTATTGATGTCAGACCTTATTGGTGAGATAGTTGATACTTGAGTAGAGTGTCATATCAAGATAATTGATGAAGAGGTTTTGAGAAGGAAAGATTACAAGAATACCTAATGGAAAGTTTGAGTTATGAGGAACTAAAATATGCACTTCATTAGTTGTAATTTGAAAAGATAATGTGTTGTTTAATCATAACACTAAGTGAAGAAGAGAGTTTATTTGAATCCTAGTTGAGATGACTAATAAAGGACCAAATGTATAGAATAAACTGAGCTATAGAGTGAAAGATTTAGGAAGCTACAGAAGAAGCCAATTTTTGCTAGTGTTGACCAAGTGAACAGTAGAAGCTAAGTAAATATAATTTCATTCAAGCACTAGTAATGGATAAGTATTAGAAAAGTCAGAATGACATTACATGCCGAGAAATATAGTTAGTTATAATCGAGTTATCTAGTGATGACCAAGGCCAAGGAACAAAATATTGACCGAGTGTCATCATATTTTATTTTGTGGAGGAATTGAGATTCCTAGCTGATGTAGTTGAAATCTTGGATTGGTCAAAATGTGTGAAGGATAAGTATTGAGGAGCTAGAGAATTTAATGCAGGAGAAACCATGTTTGAGCATTTCTAGACATAAGATTCAAAGAGAATTTTTGAGAAGTAACTAAATGGAGAAGGAGGAAACAAATGATGGAAGGATTCAATGAGTCCAACCTAATCCTAAGATCACCAATGACGTTTAAGTGATACAAGATCAAAGCTACATATTTAAGGACGCATAAGGATTAAACTATAGAGATTAGAAATTGCTGATTTTTTTGGCTAGGGAACTAAAGTAGAAGGTTGTGAAGAAGGAGAAGAGTAGAGGTGAAGAGTAATTTCTTGAAGGATTTTCCATGTCGATTAGAGATTGGAGATGGAGACATGAATGGAGTTTAGTCAATGAGTTAGCAAATGAGTGACATTGTGATCTATATTTGCAAAGTGAGTTATATTTATCAGATCAACGTACTTTGTTTCTTTCTAAATCAATAAAAATCCTTTAATCAAGGTTGACCTAATAGTCATTTATAAATCCTTTAATCAAGTTAAAATTATAATGGAATGTTTTGAAGTCCTCTAAAAAGGAAAATCCTAATAGGGTGATTAAAACCTTTAAGAGGTAAACACCTGACAATATGTATCATAACCTTTAACAAGGTTGGATCCCAATAGAGCTCACTTAAGAAGAGTAAAAATTTGGTAGCATGTTATTAGTGGTTTTTCCCAAATTGGGTTTTTGCATTAAATCCTAGTGTCTTACTTGTGTGGATGTTGTTTGAGATGTTTTACTATTTAAAGTTTTACATTATGTAAGTTAGTTATTATTTTGATAGTGGACTAGAAATTTATGTTATTGATAAGCTACTATAGAGATTGGGCTACGTAATGAATAGATCTAAGTTGTTTGGAGTGTTCAAAATTTTAATTGGCACATCTGACGTAAGGATAAATGATTCACCTCCCCTCTCAGTTATTATAATCATTCTAACAATAACTTGTACTTGAAATAAATTGAGAATGGTTTGTTAATTATTGTGATATTTTTGAATGACATAATCGTTGGAGGTGATGATGAAGAAAGTGACAAATTTGTTGCTGAAATGAAGAAAGAATTTGAGATAAGCATGATTGTTGAGATGAAGTAATTTTTAAGTATTTGAAATATTTATTGAAGAGATTTGTCTTGGGAAGTTGTAATCATGTTTTTACACCTATGATAATTGGTCACAAGTTATGTAGCAAAGATGAGACACCTACTATTGAGCATAATAAGTACATATCCATAATTGGATGTTGGCAATATATGAGTCCATTAAGACTAGATATAGCTAATGTAGTTGATATAGTAGCATAATTTCAAGTTGATCCTAAGGAATCACACTATTCAACAGTAAAAAGAATATTCAGATATTTGAAGGGTACCCCTGATTTTTGGTTGTGGTATGATAGATCAAATGAGTTTATTCTATGTTTATATATTGATGTAGACTAGGAAAGTAGTGTGGATGACATAAAAAGTAAAAGTGGTGGATCATTTTTCCTTGGAGAAACATTGGTTTCTTGGCTAAGAAAGAAACAAGACTATATTTAACATAATACATTGGAAGAAGGGTATGTAGCAACAACAAACAATTGCAATCAGATCACATGGATGAAATAAATGCTAAAGGATATCTAGATAGAGTTTCCAAAAAAATTTATCATATATTGTGATTA
This sequence comes from Cupressus sempervirens, assembly GCA_028749045.1. Lineage (NCBI taxonomy): Eukaryota > Viridiplantae > Streptophyta > Pinopsida > Cupressales > Cupressaceae > Cupressus > Cupressus sempervirens. The sequence goes on from CM053783.1 coordinate 129,686,434, forward strand.
CACAAGTATAGTGGGTATGTATAAGAATCCCATGTTACATTCTAAGACAAAGCACATATCAATTAAGTATCATGTTTAAGGAGAGAAGGTTGCAAAGAAAGAGATCAGACTAGAGTATGCTAATAAAATGGAAAATATTGTGGATATATTTACAAAGCCTCCACCTAAGGATATATTTGAGTATTTGAGAGGTATGCTTGGGGTTATGTCCCTACCTATTTCAGATTAGATGATGCAAAGATTGCATTAGTCCAGTTGTACAAAGCACTATTGTTTATCTTAACTGAATGTTGATGCTTCCTTTATGGGGGAGTATCTATGTTTAAGCTAAGTCATGAAGGACTCTTGGTAGCTGGTATTGAATAGTGTCTTTGGATAGTTGAGCCAATTGAAGACATTGAGTAGAAAATTGACATAATGATTCCTTTGTCATTGATGTCAATGGGGGAGAATGGGAGAGATGAATAGAAGATTGATGTCAATGGGAGAGTGCATGAGAAATATGAGTGTATAGAATGGGGGAGAAGTATATCAATGGGAGAAATAATTATTCTTGAGAGTTTCAGATTTGATTAATGAAGAGGATTTGAAAAGATAAGAGCAACAGCAACAAAGCAGTTTTGGTATTCTTGGAACTTAGATGTTTCTCATCTATGTTTCCAAAAGTACCAAAGGGGAAGATTATTGAAATTATTGATAATGATATTCTTATGGGAAAGTATTCTATCATTATTGGAGAATTGGAGAGATTGATAGAATGACTATGTGTTCCATTCATGACTATGTTTGTCATTGATGTCAACATATTGAGTAGATTGGAAAGGTCTCTGATATAGATCTAGATCGTATAGATAAAGGATTGAAGATGAGGTCAAGCACAGTTGGGGACATGTTGTACAAAGTATCCTAATTTAGTGGTTAAGTGCACATGCAAAAAGTCAAAGATTGGTAGCAATTATTCAAGGTTTATAGAAGACAATTTACATAGTTCCTGAGAAGTAGTTTCTAATGTTTGGATTATATCTCCTAATAGGGATAGAACCTAGTTGAGTGAAATATGATACATATATAAGATAACTTGATGATGAAATCAACAAGTGCAAAAATTCTAAAGTTGCACGTGTGCAAATTTGTAATTAGTATGAGTTGACAATATTCTGTAATTTTGATAAGATGTACTGTAGCATTTCAGTATAATGAGGTCCTATTTTAATTGTAATTGGGAAAGCTTTAAGGTTGCCTCAATGAACTATTTTGAGTACTTAGTAAAAGAAATTTTATTTTTGTTGTGATGAAGTGTGCAAGTATCAAGTATATGTGATAAGTGGAGAATATTAGTAAATGCAAGTAAGGGATCCAGGGGATTATTATGATGTGAGTTTGTAGATTTCATATTGAGATATGAGAAGTGTTTGGTGTGGAAGAGGCATGGTAAGAGGATAGAGAAATAGTTTGAGTTGTTGGATTTAGTTATAACTCTACTATTCTAAAAGGAATAATAAAAATGCTAGTTGGATAGTGAATTCAATGGTCCTTCCCTTGAAGCTATTTGGACAGTGGGTCCATCTACCTTCTACAACTCCTAACAAGGTTGGAATATCCTCATAGGAATTCAGAGTCTCCTAATAGGGACTGATATGTACTAAATGTATTTCATTGGCTCCTACAGGAGCCCATCCTCTTACAAGGAATTTAAATATTAGTACATCATTTTGTGGGTACCATCCCCATTGTAGTTTTTCCTATGATCAAGGATTTCAATAGTTAACATATTTGGGGTTATATTTAATGTGTATCTTATTATGGTTTTGTTTATATTGATCACATGTTTGAGTTTTAATGAGGTTGATGAAAGTAATATTGATCTAATAATTAATTTACACTCCCACCCTCTTACTTATTTTCGTGAACTTTACTTTTTACACAAACATTCTAAAAAAATGTGGAATTTAAGTATGTTGTTAAGAAGTAGAGTACACACAGAGGGGATGAATCAGTTGTGATAAAATATAATTAAATCCAACCTTATAAATATAATCTGCAATAATTAGAATAATGATGCACAATAATAAGAAATCATACACCATATAAAAATTGTTGTTATGACGAGGGAAACCCTTGATTAGTTGGAAAACCTTGATGAGGTTGGAACCCACAAGATAGTGCGCTAATATATAAATTTATTATCCAAGGATGTGACCCTATAGGAGTCAAATATAGTTCATTTAGTACAACAATTCCTATTAAAGGATGCATCCTTGTTAGGAGACCTTGAAACCTTTCTTTAAGGCTAAAACCCTATTAAAGGTTGATAAGAACAAGTAGACCCACTGACCAAATGCTCTAACAAAAGTGAAAGATAAATGTTTTTGGATAATATATTTTTAATCACCCATTTTTTATCTATTAAACTAAGTACCCCCAATCTGAAATAATTGAATTAAATACTAGATCTTATTATATATTAAATCATTTTTTCATAACGAAATCACCATTAAATATTTGGTCTACTCTTCAAATAATCATTAATTTGATTATATTCTAAATTTACATCACCTTATCCTAAGATTATTTAATTATTAAAAATTCATTTTTTAATTAAATAAAATATATACCCTATTCTAAAGTGCACATTAAAATAATTTTTTTAAAAGAAAATAAGTCTACTCTAAGTGTACCCCTTTTACGAAACTTCCAAAATGAATAGCACATGGATCAACAAAAGATAAATCTTCATTATTTGTCACTACTTCATCTCAATTGTATATTCATTTCTACAACCTATAAATTGAAGCCTCTACCTCATTTTAAACGATTCTAACTTTGTGCTATTGTTATGCTTCTAGTTTACATAGTGATATTCTTGAACATTTTAATCTTTTTATCATTTAGTTTGTTGTTCATTTCTTGCATGTTCGATTAAAAAACATAGTTTAAATAGGATGGTTGTTCAATACTTCATCTTTGTTAGTTTAGTCTTGCATTTTTCTTATCTTTCATTATTTTCATTTTCATGCATTCCTAGAATTTATGGGGTTCTTGTAAATCCATTGCGTACTACCTTAATGAATCTTCCATTTCAAAGAGGTTCATGGGGTTAGTTTAGTCTTGCATTTTTCTTAAGTTTCATTATTTTCATTTGCATGAATTCATCGAATTCATGGGATTCTTGCAAATCTATTGCACACTACCTCTATAAATCTTTTATTTCATTGTGCACCTTGAAATGTCTTATTCCTCTATCTGAGAGAATATTTTACATCAAAATAGGCCTTCTCATGTCATGACTAGGAAGTTGTAGGTCATTTCTCAAGGGTTTAGATCCTAATATTTTTCATCTAATTTTATCTTTTTATGAGTGTCAACATTAGACATTCAAGCCTCAACTTAGACACCTCGTAACAAGTTTTTTTTTTACATCATCACTTGGACAATTATACATTTTGTTTACCATATAAGGAATTAAAGAAAAATCTAGTTGTCTAATTAGCTTTTTGTTGGTATCTCTAAATCTTATTATCTATTAGTGTTAAACACTTAGTCATATATGAGGTAGAGTCAATTGGTCATCACTATGACTGAACTAATCTATAGAGGTTGAATCATGTGGAAGACTTGTAAAATAAACATGTATATGTCAATCTCTATAGGATCCAAGAAAGTCTTTAGTCCTTGAGTATTTTTCAATATAAGCTAAGCCTAGTGACTATTGAGAAGATAGAGCATGTTGATGTTGAGTTATATAGAATTTGTTGAGTACAGTTACAGTCAAGAAACATAACAATGAACAATTATGACCAAGCATCAGAGATAGTAAATTCCAAGTAACATAGAGAGCATGTAAACATATGAAATGTTACAAATCTTGAGGTAAAACATTTGAAGCTGACATGGACATGACATTTAATGATTGTAGAGATTGTTAGATAGGTTGCTACACTTTTTGACATGGATCAGTGATCCCTATGAGAGGTGAAAAACCAATCAAATGAAGAGGAAAAATGGAAGTGTCTAGAAAACTCTTTAGAATTATTTAAATAGGAAGATCCAAACCTTATTTATACATACAAGTGAGGTGAGTTATCCTAGAAGAGATTGTTAAGTGTGTGAAGGAAGCAAAGGAGTTAAGTTTTGGATGTTGCATGCTTGAGAGATTCAAGAAAAATAGAGTGTAGTGACCTTATGAAGTAGAGAAGGACTGAGTAAAGACATATCAGATTGGAGATCAGATCAGAGATTGGAAGGAGGAGATTCATGATCAATAATTATAACATAGATCAAAGCATCAAGTACTGAGACTACTCTAATGAATTGAATCAGGGATAATCTCTTAACCGAGTTTTTTTAATAGACCTTTCTAAATATACTAATCGATTCCTTACTTTATTGTAAGTGTAAAATCCTCTCACAAGGTAAGACATAATAGTCTTAACAACCTTTAATAGGGTAGACCCCTCACAGGGTAAATCATCAAAAGTGATCTAAATGTAACCCTAACAAGTTAACTTTATTACAACAACAGTAAAGATTTGTGGGTATTATCCCCAACCTAGTTATATCTTCACCTTGGAGGGTTTCAAGGTAACCAAATCCTCGAGTCAAGTGTTTAAATTTCATGGGTGTGATTCATAGTTAGATCTACTTATTAAAACATTTGATTTTACACGTTATATTGTGCATGAATTAGATATGAGTTTGAAAATATGATGAATATAGTTATATTTGTTTAAAGAGATAAATTTTCACAGATCCTGATTCAACCCCCCTCTCAGTATCTTAGCTTCCCAATTAACTTCCCAATAACTGGTATCAGATCTTTGGTTCTCTTGAGGAAGTATAACAACATGGGAGTTAAAATCTTGGAGATGGAGGCTTACTGATTGGGAAACATTATTGATAATAAAGTTATTTACATCCAACTCATACTACAACAATTTGAAGTAGAAAGAGAGGAACTAAGAAAATCTCTGAGAAAGAGAAAGGATATGATCATTCAGTTAAATGACATAAATTATGAAGAATTCAACACTCAAGGTTTATTTGACACTAGAAATTCTAATGAGAGTAATGTAGAAATTCTAGATCTATTTGAGAATAACAATATACTAAATGAAGAAGTCAAAGGATTCTAGAGATAACATGAAATTCATTTAGTAATGCTATGTGAAGTGATGAAACAAAAGAAGAAAGCTAAAGAAGACAAAGTTGTGACTGAGGAAGACAAAATACAAATGGCTATTAGACTTGAAGAAAGGTCATCTGATGTGCAAAAGCTTACAAACACTCAACTAGACATGATGAATCAACAAATTCTTGCAAATTAGGAGTTAAATAGGAAAGGAATGGGAATAGAAAATTGGAAATCATAGGCTAACCTACGCAGGAAGTAGTTAAGATAAGAGAAAGAACTTGTGGAAAGGATGAAAAAGCTTGGTGAAGAAATAAAATACCTTGAAGAATTGATGAAATCACCTAGGTCATCTGGCAACACTTCTAGATAAGAACTTATAAAGAAACATTCATCTACTAAAGAAGGAGAATCAATCAAGAGTGGAGAGATGAGTAATACAACCTTAGAAAGAACACCTAGATGTTAACATTATGGTAAACTTGGACACACTGCAAACATTTGTAGAACTAAGAATGGTATGAAAAATCATAAACCTAATTTTACTGGTTTTTTTTTACTACAAGAAGCAAGGATATGAAATACATGAGTGTATATCACGAATAAAGAATACATCTACAACACCTATATTTGAAGGTTATTGTTACAATTGTCGAAAGTTTAGGCCTATAGCATATGAATGTAGATAATAGAAAAAACATACTGGATAAACAAGAATGCACCTAAGAAAGTTTGTTCTAATTCTCACAAGATTGGACATGTGAATAAAAACTACAAGACCTGAGCACCAATACCAAACAATGAACACAAAAAGGTAAAGGAAATGTGGATGCTAAAAAATCAAAGAAGGAGATGAATCAAACCTAGAAGAAAAAGGTGGAAAATTGAAGTAGTGGAACAAATGAAGCTAAGGTCACCCAATTCGATGGTGAAGGTTATCACACCACCTCAAATTGATCAAGAAAGGTATGCAAGGAATTACATATTCAATTATTTATCTTACAATAGTTCCTAGTATAACATTGAATAGAAGGAAAATTGAGCTTTAACAATGCATCTAAAATTTCCCACTCTTCATTTATATTTTGAGTTGAAATTGAATAAGTAAATGTAAATCTAGAAAATTCTTGAAATTAGATAAGATATATACCTCATGATGGAATTAATCTATCAATACCTATTTTTTGATGTTTGTGCATAGTTTCAGGGAATTTTGCAACCTACTCTAGATTGGAAATATTGAGATAGAGAAAACCCAAAAAACTTTTATCTTTATGAAAGTAGGTCGACCTTGACCCAAATGATGAGGCATAGTCTTACCCCAAGGCACAATTGTACCCCTCACCAAAGGTTTTCCTTGACCCCAAAAGTTCAACCTTGACCTACACTACTCTGATGAAAATTTGGTTCCCAGATCCTAAAATTTCAGCAAAAAGTGTATCCAAATTTGCACAGATATTTGTTGTCCTGCACCTATATCTGCAAGAAAAAGGGGTTTTTATTTGGATGAGGGGTTTTCCTTGGTAATAGAGAATACTAGAAAGTAGTAGAAGTAAATCTAATAATGAAGCTATGATATTCAATAGATATGCAATTGTATTTGAAATGTAAACAAGTATGTTAATATGAAAGCTTAGACTTAATAATGTAAATCAAAACCTCCATGATTGTATGATTGGAAATTACCTTGAGAGAAGAATGAATAGATCTTGAAGATGAACAAAGGATCTAAAAGGAAAATCACACCACCATGATGGATAGATCTAGGGTTTGAATGATGAATCTTGAAAGCTTAAACCAAATCCCTTCAAAGGTTTGAATGCTTGAATCCTTGATCTTCAATAGAGACTTGAATGTACACTATATCTTGGATACTTCCTTGAAAATTCTTGATGGAATGCTTGCTTGGAAATAATCAATCATTTGATATCTTCTCATTTATTAGGTTAGAGAAAATGAGAGGAGGAGGCTTCCTTATATAGAGATTTAGGGCGCAAACTTCTAGAGAAGGTTGACATTGGAGAACTAAATCCTAATTAAACTTAACCCATAGAAATCGATCTAGAATAAGCAAAATTTAAGAGTTTACCATTCCAAAACTTGAAATAGCTAACCCAGAAGCAAAAAAAAAACCTTTCTGAAACCCAACATCTAGAAATCATGGATCCTTGAAATGTGGACCTTAGGTCAAGGTTGAAGTTGACTTTTTCTTAGGTGAAGGTCAAGGTCATCCTTGACCTAGGTCAGGTTTAAGGTTGAACTTTCCCTAAAAGGTCAACCTTGACCCTGAAGTCACACATCTCAATATCTCAGTGCAAAATGCTAGAAAAATGTAAAAAGTGGAAAAAGGGGGAGAAAATCAAAATAGGGAGGAAACGACCATATCCATGCAAAGACCTAATCAAGGTGCTTGACATGACCATAAAACACTTCCTCGAAGGGTTAAACACTCTTAACATGGAAGTACTTCCATTTTAAGATGATACAAATATGTACAAAAGTTTATATTTGCATAAGTAGAGATGCATAGGAACATATTTATGGAAAGAATAGTGCAAAAGAATCATTTACACAAGGAGTGTCAAACATCAATAAAAATTGTATATGTTGACAGAGCATTGCAATATGGACTGAGTACCTCAATTTCAAACTAATGTATAGGTTGAGTTAGATGTAATAAACTAAGTTGTATAGTGAAGACTAAGTTCCAAGGCATAATATTGACTAAGATAGTTAGATTCCACCTAACAAAGAGATCAACATTAATAAAGACCCTAATTTGAGAAAATGGGAGTATATATTGAAAATTTGAAGGTATTTTACACACCTTGCATTTAGATTTTGAGAGCACAAAGAAATTTGAACAATTTGCAAAAGCAATTTTAAGGCGAAAGATTAATCAAGTAAATATTTAAGCTATGCCAAGTTTTTCATAGGAAAAAGTTTCAAAACCCTAATGAGTAAATATTGTATCTTCATCATCTGTAACAAAGAATCAAGGAGTAGAGGTAAGTAATGTTCAATTGGTGAAGAATAATGCTTATCCTCCTCCAAAATTTCATGCTATGCCTGAGATTTCTATGAAAGGTGATCCAATGGGTGCATTATCGTCCATACCACCTAAATTCATTATGATTCATGATTTAAAAAGTTATTACATGTGTAAATTAGAGAAGTTGGTGACTATGAGATTTGTGAGGCATATGATATATTATGTGATGAAGGAGTAGTGAAGGATGAATTCGAAATTGTTGAAAGGAAAGGGTTAACTTGTGCCCTAGATTTTTTGAGGAATTTCAAGATTGAATGGATTAAGGTAGTGCTAAGTAGAATCCATTATATGAAGTTGTGGCTAGAAAAAGGACCTATTGAGATCACAAAGAAAATAATTCACAAGGTTATTGGGTATCCAACATTGGATAAGAAGAAAGTTATGCATTGTCCAAGTAAAGAAGATATTGAGGCTAATACAAAAGACACATGGAATTTACAATAATTGTCTATTTCTACCATCACAGATCCAATGATTGAGTTTTCAACGAGACTTATTTCTCACAAATTTTATTAGTCAAGTATACTAAATAGTGTGCCATGTATGGTAGTTGACCAAGTGTGGAAGATTGTTGTGAAGGATTGTGAGTATGATCTTACTGAGTTGCAAAGGTCATAGTTGGTAGAGAACCTAACATCAATCAAGAAGGCAAAGAATTCAATGTGTAAGTCAGGAACATTGATTATGTGCATTTTATTTTATATTCAAAATATTTTCTTACTCCTGGAAATATTTTTTGGGAGCAAGGAAAATCTATCACAAGATATATTAGTGAATATACAACTTAGTTGGGAGAAAATTTTGAGAATGTTATGGACATGTATTTTGAGGAGTTCAAACAAAATATTAGAAAAGGATAAGGATCCAAGTAGTATTAGTGATGAAATATTACAATGATGTATACTTTTTGGTAGACAAAGATAATACATTTGTTCAAGCAGGTAAGCCTAGAAAAGCATGACTTAAACTATTAGATTATGAAGTTGATAGTGTTAGAATGTATTGTCCACTAATATAACTGAGAGGGGGGTGAATAAGTTATCCAACTATTATTAGATTTATCAACCCTAAACAAACATAACCATATGAGTAATATAAATTGTAACCTCAACAAGAAATCCATACACAATAACACCATATATGTTAACTAGGGAAACCCTTGATCAAAGGGAAAACCCCAATAGGGATGGTACCCACAAGATGATGTAATAATATAAATGTTCCTTGCTAGAGGATGGACCCTAATAGGAGTCTATGAATACATTCAATACATATGAGTCCCTACTAGGAGACTTTGAATCCCTATTAAGAGATTCCAACTCTATTAGGAGTTGTGCCAACCCTGTTAGGATTTGTTGAAGACATCTGGACTCACTGTCCAAATAGCTTCAAGGGCAAGACCAATGAACCCACTTTCTAAATCATCTGTATATTATTCCTTGCAGAATTATAGAAATGAAATATACTTCCTTCCTCTTATTATTTCCTATCCACTAGATCTCTACTCCTTTTGATCTTATAACCAAGTTACAACACTCACATCCAATAATCCCTTGGACCACTTACACTCATTCGATAAGCACTCTCCTTTTTTGCAATTTGCACTTCATATAATGATCACACCATGTTACAAAAAAGGAAAGCATCTTTCTTTTATACCATATCTTCAAAATAATTCCTTGAGTTAGCCTTGAGGCTTTCCTAATTAATTATAATAAGATAATTAATTAATTATAATTACAATAGCATTGTCAGCTCACGGTCTATACAAAACTTCACATCTGCGATACTGGGGATTGTGCACTTGCTAATATTACCAAAAAACTATCCTATGTCATTGTCTAACTATGCATGTTCTCATTGCATCTCATATGTAAGATAGTGAACAATCATCAGGAATTGCTTTCCCAATACTCTTTCTCTGAACCGCTTTCTGTAAATTAGGTACTACTTCCATATGTCTTCAACTTAGACTCAATACACTTGACCAAATCATTAGAAAATTATGTTGAACATATCCATAACTACATATTACCAGAAAATGGAACCATTTTCTATACCATTAAGATCTTTGTCTGCTACTCAACCAATCTTTACAGAAACTATGCTTTGTTGACATCAATGAAAAACACACTCATGAATGCAACATGTCAATATCTCCAATGCTTTGAATACTCCCCCAAAGTATTATCATCAGCATTCATGTTAACAATCTCCCCCTTTGGCATTGATGGAAATATAGATGAAAAACCATCTAACTTCCAAGAATACCAAATAGTGTTCTACTACTACTACCTACCAACATTAGTTGTCCACATGCTAAAAAGAATCTCAATACAACAAGTGCAAAATAGGTGAATACTCCTACTTCTTAGACATTGATTATTTACTTCACACTAAATAATTCACAATATATCAAATGTATATTCTTGCTTCCTTTCATGAATCTTTCTAAATCTCTCTAAAGAGATATCTCTCCTTCATGCATATGCTCTCCCCCATACTTAGGAGATGTTTTTTTTCATGAATACTCCCTTCCATTGTAATAAATGTAAAAGGCCTCAACCTCAATGTTACAGCATAACAATTTTTAAATACTAATTGCAAATATGTTGCTCCAAGTCTTCAACCAACTCAAGTGTCCAAAGACACTATTCAAAACCAAATACCAAGAGTCCTCAATAACTCTGCTCATCACAAATACTCCTCCATATGAGAAGCATCAACATTTAGTCTAGGCTAACAATAGTGCTTTGTACCACTAGACTAATGCACTCTCTACATCATCTACTCAGAACTAGGCAGGGGCATAACCCTAAGCATACCTCTTAAGACATCTAATCTTTAGTACTCACATACTCCAATCTGATCTATTTTTCTATTGCTTTCTCTCTTAGCACATGATACTTAATAGATATATGCTTAGTCTTATAATTAAATACAAGATTCTTAGACACACTCACTATAATTGTGTTATCACAATAAATGATAACAAGTTCTCTAAACTCAATTTTGATATCCTTTACCATCTACTTCATCCACAAAACTTGATTATAGTTATTTGTTGTTGCAACATAATTTACCTCATTTGTACTCTGAGAAATGCAATCTTACTTCTTTCTTAGCCAAGAAATGAATCTTCCTCTAAGAAAAAATGCTCCACCACTAGTGCTCTTTCTTTCATCCATATTGTCTACCCAATCCACATTAGTATATGCATGTAGAGTGAAATCATTTGATCTATCATATCAAATTCCATAGTTAGATGTTCCTTTCAAATATTTGAATATTCTCTTCATTTTTGGAAAAGGAAACTACTTAGGATCAGCTTGAAATCTAGCTACAATCCCAACTATATTTTCTATATCATGTATGGTGTGAGTCAGATAATGAAAACTCCAATCATGGGTATGTACTACTTATGCTCTATTATAGGTGTATCATCTTAAAATGGAAGCACTTCCATGTTAAGATTTTTTAGCCCTTTGATTAAGTGGTCTGGGGTCATGTTAAATTTCTTGAATAGGTCTTTGCATGGATTTGGCTTTTTCCACCTATTCTACTTCTCTCTCTCTATTTCTTGCCTCTTGCTGACAATGTTATCTATGAAACTAAGGACTTTGGCTTTTTGGGTCAAGGATGACCTAAAGGGTGAAGGTTGATGTCAACCCTTACCTAAGTCAAGATGACCTCAATGCTAACCTAGGGTAGGGTCAACCTCATCCCTAACCCTAGGTCCAATTTTTAAGTTCTGGAAGTTTTAGGATATCAACTTCAGAAAGTTTCATGTTCTCACTTATAGGTCAGCTATTTTAGGTTTTAGAATGGTTGACTCTTAAATTGTAGTTAATCTAGGTCCATTTCTAGGGGTTAGGGTTAATTGGGATTTAATACTCCCATGTCGACCTTCTCTAGAAGTTTTTTCCCTACATCTCTATATAAGGAAGGCTTCTTCTCTCATTTTGAAATCCATGATACACAAACCATAAGACTATTATCCACCTAAATGAAATGAAGATTCTCTATTGCATAATCTATTATCCAACATTTAAGTATTCAAGCATTCAAGATCCAATTCATGAAGGAGATCCATTGTTAGCCATTGAAGGATTCAATCTCTATAGAGCCCTCTTGTTGAAGATTTCTCTATCCACTTCTGTTCAATACTTTTCCTATGCAAAGATCCATTCAATATTGGTGTTGAAGATCTAATGTCATTGATTTGAGACATCCTACATACATTTCTACATTGTATCCATACTTGTGTATTCAAGTATTTGAATCCTCCACAAGGATTTCAATATAAGCAAGGTGAATAGTTCCATTTAATTTGTTTATACATATTACAATTTTAGTTATATCTCAAGGTTAATTCCAAACTAGGGTTTGACCAAGGCCAACCCCCCATCCAAAAAAATAAACCATTTTTCTTGTAGATAGAAGAGTCGAACAATGAATGAAAGTGCAGATTTGGATACCCTTTTCGTTGAACTTGCAGGATCCACAAACAAAAATTTGATCAAAGTAGTGCAGTACAAGGTTGACAGTTTGGGGTACAATTGTGCCTTAGGGTAATATTGTGCCCTACTATTTGGGTCAAGGTCAACCTACAAAAGGATAAAAGTTTTCTAATTTTCTTCGTCTCGACATTTCCATTCTGAATCAAGTTGTAGAATTCCCTAAAATTGAACATGGACATCAAAAATCAGCATTTTCTAGATTTTCTCTACTTTGAGGTTAATATTTTTCTTTTATTCATTCAAGGTTTTAAGTATATACTTTCTATAGTGGATAATTTCTTCCTTTCTTCATAATCTCCATTGCTTGATTCATTTGTGCATTGATCACTTCCTTGTGATCGATCAATTTAGATCATTCCTTTTGGAAATTTGTGTTAAGCATAAGTCCTATATTCCCACACTCATCATATTTTCTTCTATTCATTTTTACTTCAATTCATTTTGGTGAACCCAACATGCTTACCCTCTTTTCTTTTGTGGAATTAGGTGTCATATTGTGTTTTGTGGTGTTAGATTTCCTTTATCTTATTGGTATTAGATTTGTCTTTTATGTTAAATCTTGCATGCTAATTAGATTTCTTGTATTTATATTTCAAAATTACAAAAAAATATTGCAAAATCTCTTTCAAAATACAAAAATACTTATGTTGTATTCTCTCTGAGTTGAGTTCATTTGCATTGTATTGGTTTATGACCTTTATTACTTTTAGTCCTACTTCTAATCTTCCGGTGAGACAAAGTCATAAACTTATGGTTACCTTTGATCTTAAGTCTTCTTCTCCATTCCTTAAGATCTCGAATGATACTTTTATTATTCTTGATTCAAATCCTATTATGGATCTGAACTCTTCTCACTCATCTCATGATGACGATGATGCTTTAAGAGTTCCTCTTAAACAAGTGCAAAAACTTTAAACTGAACTTGATAAAATGGGGAGTTGGATTATTCAAGAAAACCATAATCAAGATTATATTCAAGATATAGAGGCTCTTAAGAAAGTTCTTCATGATAACGATCAAGGTGTTAATCTCTTGTGTGGTATTACTCACCATGTGCATTCCAATGTTACCTTTAGCTCAAGAAGCTAAAGATTTAGGGATGATTCCTCCTGTCACTAGTGTAGAACCTTCTTCTATTCTTTTACCTAGTGTTCCCACATATACTCCTTCTTTGGTGACCATGACAGTTCCCTCTATTCCTATGAGTGTTCCTCCTATGTCCCTTCCTACATCACAATCTTCTTATCATAATGTTCCTTTTACTTAATCTACTCCTCTACCAAGTGTAGTTCCTAGTGTTCCTCTAGTTGTGTTTTACATTCCTACAACTTCATACACTTTACCTAGTGTTTCTAATGTTTCTATTCCTCCTATTTCCTTTAATGATTCAATACTTATCAATTTGGCTAAAAATGTGTCATCTTTACAACAAAAACTTGCATCCTTGACTCAAAAAAAGTTTAGTATTCCAATGTGTGACATGGGAAGACCTTTGGCTTGGGATATCATTCGTACTCTTATTCTGAAACAAGCTAATATGCCTCATCTTGAGAATTATAATGGTAAGGGAGACCTTGTTCATCATGTTTAAATATTTCAAATACTTTGTAGCGATTATTCTCATGATCATAGGATTTTACCCAACTTGTTTTCTAGAACCTTTCGAGACAAGGCCTTACAATGGTTTTGTTCCTTGCCTCCTTATTCTATTGATTCATTTTCATTACTTGTCAATTCTTTTATTCAACAATTTCAAAACAAAATTGGCACACAAGTGTCTTTGACTGGTTTGATGCATTGTAAACAAATTATTAAGGAAACTTTGACTAAATTTATTGGTAGATTTAAGCATTTACATGCTCAAATTTTCTATCTTGCTCCTGATATTGATATTCAATGTATGTTTAGTTAAAATTTACAAAATGATATTAGAGATAAGATTCTTCTTACTGATTTTACCTCTTTTCAACAACATTGTGGAATGCTTCATCATTATCAATTACGAGTCAATTTAAGAGCAACACCCCTATGGCTCCTATTCCTATTGATAAAAGTGATGCTGCTCCTAATCCAAATACATTTCAAAAATCAAAAACTATATCAAGATAACAAACAAGCAAGTGCAGTTGTTCATCAAGTTGTATTTGCATCTCATAATGTCAGTTCTATAGGTACTATTTTTTTATTAAATCATACATTTACTCCTCTTTTTGAATCTTTATATATTATATATAGGTTGTTAACTACTAATATGATCACTTTCCCTCCTATTTGACGTCTTTCACCTGTTATGATGGCATCTAAATCTTTTGATCCTAAAGCTTTTTGTCGATATCATTGGAAAAATGGTCATGATACTGAGAAATGTTATTCTTTAAAATATAAGGTCTGGCATTTAATTGAATCTAATCCTTAATCTATTGATAATTTTGATGGTAGTGGGAATAAATTTTGTTCTCCTCCTAATCAAAATCCTTAAATCTCAAAGAATGTTTTACCTACACATGATACTAATACTATAGCTTAGCCATCTTCAATGGATATTGTGTATGATTCAAAGATGGATGATCTTAATCATGTGTTTAATCAAGTGGAGCATGGTGTTCAATCTATATCTCCGCCTCAACCTCGACTTCAATCTCAAGTTTCATCTCAATCTCAACTAAAGCCTTAGCCTAAATTAAAGACTCAATCTAAACCTGAACACAACCTAAGAATAAAAAACCTCAAGAACTTTTGATTACCTTTGATGATTCTAAGATTATTAAAGCTCATGATGGTCCCCTTTATATTTATGCTAAGATTTCTCAAATACCCACTTGTGGTTGTCTTATTGATCCTACCTCCTTAGTCAATGTTATTATTGAAGAAAATGTTTTTATGAAATGATTGCTACATGATTTTTATGATACATTAGATGTGTGGATTCAAATTTTGATAGTTTTCTTTATCCATCATTTGGTTCTATTAATTTACTAGTTGAGCTTTGTGGAAAAATTGTGAACATTTCCTTTGTTGTTGTTCCTACTTCTGATCAGTTTCAAGTTAACCTTGGTTTGCCATGGTTAAATGCCATAGATGTTGTTTCTTCACCTATCTATAAATGTCTTAAGTTTTTTCATGATGATGAAGTGAAGATGGTTAATCATAGCTTAAATCACACTTCTAGGCCTAGGGATTGTGCTACCATTGACTTCTTTTGGTCATCATTACCTAATGCATGTCCTTCTCGACTTGATCATCTTTTCCATTCATATCAAGCCTATAAGAATCATAAGGTTCTCGAGTTAATTTTACCTCCTATGGATCTTAATCATGGTATTTTTCCTACACCTTCCATACTTCCTTTATCTATGGCTTCTACATCTATTAATCAAGCTCCTCTTATTTCTTACCAGTTTATTGTTAATCCTATTAATCCTCCTATAGAACCTATGAAGGATCCAATTTTTGTTCCTTGTAGTTCTCAAAATATTTCAAGCAAGAAAAAATATAATTGATCTGCTAATAAACATCATAAGAAGTGTCATGCTCAAGCTAAAGCTCATAATTTTGTTCTTCAAAAGTCGTTACCTTCTTTCGATACAACTATGCATAATGTGTTAGAAGAAGTTGTTACTAATGATGATGTTAAGATGCATGATTCTAAGGATTTCATCCATATTTTAGATCCTATTTTGATTAATATAAATGAAGAAGATACTCTTGATGATATTGATGATGTTAATGATGAATATGAAACTATTGGCATTGATATTAATTTATGTAATATACTTTCATCATAATTGACACTTACAACTAGTATTAAACCTTGTGACTCTAAATAGGATCCTTGTTTGGAATTGGCTATCATTCTTACTATGTTGGATATGGTCCCTCTTGCAAGTTATCCACCTTCCCTAAATGATATAGAATGAGACGGGGAGATTAGGCAGTGTGCTTGATTGGATAGTCCTTCATGGTAGCTTTTGTGTGTTTTTATTTTGTATTGTGCTTTTCCTATGAAGCATTTGCTACATATTGTTAGATTCTTTTATATGACCCTTGTTGCTCTGTTGGTGCAAGGTGATAAAGAATTTGAATCTATTTTATTATTCCTCTATATGTATCTCCATTCTTCTATATGTTGTTTCATGTTATGTTGTATTTATACTATTATTTGTACCTCTTTCCATGTGTAATCATCTTGGATCTATGATTTGGTAGAACTAATTATTTTTGGTCTCGAAGTCATGGTCCAAAAATATTCTTCTTTGTATCTCTTATGTGATCTTTCCTCCTTTGTGATTGTAGTTCAATTTCTTTGGAAAATGATGTCAATTTATTTGCAATAGTATCATATATATAATCTTCTAATCATACTAACCCCACAGTACATAGATCCCTTATGTGTTCTATGTATGTTTATGTGGTATTTCTAAAGGATTTGAGCAATAGAAATCCACAAAGGTCGATGAATACCTGCATGTAAAAACCTATTACAGAAAAGAAAAAGAAAAGAGAACGCAAGGTTTCGCTTTGAAAATTATGCAAAAATGTATTCATAGAAAAATAAAAGATAAAAGATAATTACAAAAGATCAATCCTTATAGAAGGAGATCAAAACCTGAAAAGGGTAACCTAAAAAGTACAAAGAGTAACCTAAAAGGTAAAAGCTATTTAATAATTATTAATTAATTGTTAAATAGAAATGTAAAAGGTGTGTAATGTAAAATATTAAGAAGGGATTAAAGAACATTTAATAAACAAAATTAAATTAACATTTTACTCTAACACTCCCCCTTAAAATGAGCAATAGTGCAACTACAAACAATGCAAAAAGAGAAAAGAAACTACAATGCAAGCTTGGGTCCTAGCAATAAGGCTGATAAGGTACCCAATCACAACCAAATCTCTTTGAAATAGAGAAATAGATAAAACATAGTGGGAAAAACTCTAATCCAAAAAGAGATACCATGAAAAAGAAGGAAGTACTCATCATTGAGACCTCCAAGGACAACTTCCTTCACCCCAAGAATAGAATGCAGTTCAAGATACTATGGGGATGCAAAAGGTTTATTGAAGATGTTTGCAACCTACTAAGAAATAGGAATGTACTCCAAGCTCAAAGTGCCATCCTAAATGAAGTTTCTGATGAAGTACATGTGAAGCTTGATGTGCTTAGTCTGCTAATGCTCAATTGGGTTGCGTGAAATGTTTATAGCACTCTGATTGTCACACCACAAAAAGGTGGGACTATCAAGAGGAAATAAAAACTTTGTCATCAACTGTTGAAGCCACAAAACCTCTTGAATAGCCAATATAGCTACCATGTATTTTTCCATTGTAGATAATAATATGTGAGCATGTTGCTTCTTGCAAGACTATGTGATAGGACCAGAACCAAGATAGAAGACAAAACTAGAAGTAGACTTTTGATATCACTAGCCTAATCTAAATATATGAAACCAACAATGTGAGGATCCCTTGATGTGTAGTGAATTCCATAACATGTTGTAGCTATAATATACCTCAAGATACATTTGGAAGCTTGCCAATGACTCTCATGAGGATCATGGGAGAATCGAGAGACAAGTCCAACCAAAAAGGAAATATCAAGATGTGTGTGTGTGTGTGTTAGGTACAACAAACTACCCACAAGCTATCTATATAAAATGGAATCCATTATAGGAGTAGAGAAAGTGGTAGATAAAACAACACCTAACTAGAAGGTATGGAGGCAAGCTTGTAACCAAGCATGTTGAATCTCTAAAGCATATCAAGAGAATACTTCTACTAGAGTATGGCTATCCTATCTAAAGACTGAATAAGCTATAGGCCCAAAAAATAGTGTAGAAGTCCAAGGTCTATCATCTTAAACTACTCTCTCAATGCTTTTTGAACACTTTGTATCATGGAGATTGAGGTTCTATGATGATGAGGCCATAAACATAAAACACAAGTATCAATAAGTTAGCCCAATGACTCTGAATTAAGGTCAGAATGATACTAAGTGAATTGTGAAGCGAGAAAGAAGGAATCCATCTTCTCATACCAAGCCCTAGGGTCCTATTTGAGACCATATAAAGACCTCCAAAGTTGGCATACCAATGAAGAGTCCTAAAAAAAAAATGAGATTTCTCCATATAGATCTTCTCATGAAGGTTTCCATGCAAAAAAGAACTCTTCACGTCCATCTAAAAAATTGTCCATTCCTATAAAGTTGCAAGAGAGAGTACAGGGCGAATAGAATTCATCTTGGCAATAGCAATAAAGGTCTTAGAGTAGTCAATACCCTAAATCTATGAAAAATCCTTTGCAACAAGATGTGTCTTATACCTATCAATATAACGATCTGCAACATACTTGGTACAATACACCCATCGGTACGAAACCAACTTTCTTCCTTTTGGAAGAGGACAATTATCCCATGTTTAATTCTTCATCAAAGAAGATTACTCCTCATACATAGCCCTATCCCACTTTGAGTTTCCTATCACTTGTGAAAAACTTTGTGCATCATCTAAAATGGCATGACTCAAGAGGCCACTATCGATAGTTTGAGCACAATTGTGATGAGCATCTGTAGGATCACTTGCCAAAGGTCTAACTGGATCAAGAATTCCATATGCCCACCTGGGCACTAATGGAACAACTAGTGGAGGTGGTGAAGGGGGATCAAAATTAAGATCTTCCTCAAAGGATGCATAATTTGGTAGAGGAATAGAGGATGTACTGGGTAGTGAGGAAGAAGCTAGAGAAGGAAGATCCATAGGAGGATAACACTCATCAAACTGAACATCTCACCAAAGCAAGACATCTCTGGAATCAAGATCAAACAACCTGTATGCCTTCACACCCTCATAGTAGCCAAAAAAAATGAGTAGTCAGCTCTTCTTCTCCATGGCTTTCCATTGAGCATCTATAATAAATTCCCAAGCCTCACTACCAAAAATGTGAAAAATAGAAACATCAGGCTTGACATGAGTCCAAGACTCTTCAGGAGTCAAGTGTCACAATGCCTTGTGAGGAATCTAATTCTAAATATAGTTGGAACAATTCATAGGATTGGCCCAAAATGAAGAACTCATAGCTTGAGACCAAATCATACAATTTTCCATCTCCCATAATGTTTTTTTCTTTCTCTCTACAACCCCATTCTACTGAGGTACATGTGGAACTGTGAACTAATTTTGTAAACCATGCTCAATATAAAAATCTCTAAAAGATCGATTCTCATATTCCCCACCATTTTCAATGCATATAAACCTAATAGAATGTCTAGACTACTTCTCCATAAATATCTTAAAGATTTGAAAAGAATCAAAGAAATTAGACTTGTGCTTCAAAAAGTATGCTCATGTGTGTCTAGAGAAGTTATCAATGAAGGTGAGAACATATCAAGCACTTGAGAAAGATGGAGTAATAAATAACATAAGATCACTATGTATTAACTCCAATGGTGCCTTAGCACATGTGGATCTACCTATTGGAAAAGGATATCTATGATGTTTTCCAACAACACAACCTTGACACCCACCATTGGTACAAGAGATCTGAGGTAATCTAGTCACTAGCTCTTGTGTACTCATCTACTATAGATATTTGTAGTTGACATGGCCAAAAAACTCATGCCAAAGCTTGCTCATTATGTCTGCATGAGAAATGAGAGAAACACTTGTAGAATTAGAGCTCTCAAAGACATCGAAGAAATATAGGTGAGTCTAAAGATCAACACTCCCTATAGCAATAACCAAGTAAGGATCATGGAGGTCTCAAATAACCACCTCATGTGGTGAGAACTCAACTATCTTGTCAAATCTAGAATGATAAATCTGAAAGATAGATAGGAGGTTTGTACAAATGGCCAAAACCAAAAGAACATCCTATAGTGAACCACATTCTAAAGAGATAGTTCTTGAACCTGTGACTAAAAGTTGAGAAGGATTAGCAAGTGAGGTTAAAAAAATAGGTGAGTGTGTCATATGGTGTGAAGCTCCAAAATCAAGAATCCAAGAAGCTATAGAAGACAATGCTCATGCAAAAAGAGTATGTCTTTTCCTTATAGGAGTAGGTGAAGGCTTCAAAGAATCAAGACTAGAATGGTGCATGGCCTCCTCTAATTCCTCAAGATGTTTCCAACACCTACAAACTAGATGTCCTTCCTTGCCACAAAAACTACAAGGATCACTTATGTACTTCTTAGTCTTGGAGAAAGACTCACCAAACTTAGAAGAACTATCCTTCTAAGAGGGTTTTAGAGCATCTTATGTGGGAGTAGGCTTGGAGGAACTCTCACTGCCTATTAAATCTAACTTATGATTTAGTTTTTGCTTTGTCTTTCCTATAGATGTTTGAGCTACCAATGCCTTCATCTTAGAACTATTCATAGTATCCAATAGTGTAAGCTTCAACCACTCTCTAATAAAGTGATCACAAAAGACCTCAAAATTAGGCATAGAAAATCTATTCCCCAAAGCATCTTTTTTGGAATAGAAGGTAGATGCAAAAATCTAAAAAATTCCCTTAAAACTTAGAGATAATTAGATAGATACACTGAGCATCTATCTTTGTCTTTCCACAACCCTGCAACATGGATATCTATTGATTAAACTTCATCAAGAAGTCATCAATAGTCGAAAAGGAATCCAATACAAGTGACGTTAGCTCTACCTCTATCTGAAGTTCCCTAAACTCATTTATAGTACCAAAAAAGCCATGTAACTTAGTCCAAATCACTAAAGAATTATTACACCCATCTGGATGAAATTGTAGACTATCTGATAGCTAGAAATGCAATCAATCTAATTTCCTCATCCATTTTGTTTCTATATTGCATGATCTCATAAGGCCTCTAAAAAATAGGTTGCGTAACATCTAAACATAACCACAACCATTTTGACCTGAGAAGCCAAGTCATCAAGGTCTTCCAAGTGTGGTAATTGTGAGTGGTCAGAAGTTCTAGAGAAGGAGAGGTCTTGGCCATTGTTTTAGAAAGGGTTTTTCAAGTTTCCTAATCTACTAAGATAATAATAGAAAATAAGGTTAAAACACCCCTCCATAATTCAATATATTGAACCCCAACTTAAAAATAAAATATGCCAATGAGAGAGGAGAAAAAAAACTTTGGATATACATCACAAATACTTGGTACAAAATACTAGTGAAAGGATAGAGAATCTAGAAAGTGCTCAAGAAGAGCTTCTTGGCACTTTTTTTGGAATGGAAAATAGAGCTATATTGAAGAAGTTATGCCCTCCAGAAGATAGAAGTCATCAATAAACTTCAAGTGCCAAAATAGGTATCAAACTGGAAAAAAATCCCAAACATTCCTACTCCATTATCTCTATCTTAGAACTAGCTTTCTGATACTTTTTTGGATAAAAAAAAACCCCCATATGCTCAATATATCTCGAAAAAACTAATAGAGCCATCGAAACCACATAAAAAAGAATTTATTTTCTTAAAAAATAAATAAATAAAATTTCAACCACCCTCCAAGTGAAGTGGTGGTGGCATACCGGTGGTAGGAGGGTGGTAGAGCCACTCAAAGGAGGCAAAGTAGTGGCCAATGGGCAGAGCGGTGATGGTCGATGCAATATCAGAAACTAGTTGTTGGAAGTGTTGAATGTAGTGCCAGAAACACACTTGGTGCTGATACTTGTTGCAGGGCAGCAATTAGAAATCATTGTGGTTAAAGGGAACAAGGCCTTGTAGTTTTGCAAAAAAATAGTAGTTTTTGAAATGCATCACATTTTTTTTTAAATTAATTTTTTTTTAAAATTTGTATTTAAAATGTGTCTCGATTTGTGTGTAGAGGTCGTACGTCCCTGCTATGCAAAATAAATTTGCCTCCCAGACCAATGTTGTCCAAAATGGAGAAACTTAATATGAAAATAGGGGTTTTGACACCCTTTGGATCCAATCATGTGGTTCATTTGCCCTCAAACTACTCCAAAAATCAATGACCCACTGTTTTCACAAGAAATTCTTGAAAACTCTAGATTTTCTTAGTCAAAACCCTATTCTCCTTTTTCTCCAAATACAAAAAAAGCTATAGTAGATCCAACTCTAATACCATGAAGGATTTTGAGCAATACAAATCTACAAAGGCTGACAAATACCTGCATGTAAAAACCTATCACATAGAAGAAAAAGACAAGAGGAGGCAAGGGTTTTCTCTAAAAATTATGCAAAAATGTATCCTCAAAAAAATAAAAGATACAAGATAATTACAAAAGATCAATCCTTATAGAAGGATATTGAAATGCAAAAAGGGTAACCTAAAAGATAAAATTTATTTAATAATTATTAATTAGTTATTAAATTGAAATGCAAAAGGTGCATAAAGTAAAATTTTAGGAAGGGATTAAAGCACATTTAATAAATAAAATAAAATTAACACTTTAACAATTTCCCTTGATTTGTCTTCGCCCGAGGACATCTCGTAGTGGAAACATAATCAGTGGAGTTGTTTATGTTTTTGTTAAATCTAGTTCTCTTGTTAAAGTTTTAGGAATGACTTTAACGTGGGGGAATATGCTCAACTCACCTATTGCACAAACACACTTTTTGATACATATATATTATTTTTCAAGATATCTTTACACTCTTTTTGGATTAGTGACTAATCTTTAAAGCATGGATTTATATTTTAGGATCTCTTGATCCCTCTAGTTTCAAAATATTTGATCGCTTAAGGTTGAAGGTTTCCTTACAGTTGGATCTCTTTTTATTTTTGGTTTTACTCTTATGGACTACAATATTCTTGGGGGTGAATCCTTGATGGGTTGACTAGTGAGTAGAAACATTCACTAGGAAATTCAATTCCATCTTTCTAGTTGTGCAGTTTCCTTGTGTGGTTTACAATGGAACATAAGTTCGCATTGGGTAAGATAATCACACTCTTTTTCTTTCTTCTCTTTTTGTATAGAAGTCTCTCTTATTGTGATCTTGGAGTTGATGAAGACTTGAGTCTCTGGGGGCTTGATGATCTCTTTGTCCCTTTGATTTTAATAAGATTATATTTTTATTACAATCTACTTTAATAAGAGTTTGCATTGAGTCTATACTCTTACTAAAGTGGGGGCTTAATGTATCATCTTGAAATGGAAGCACTTCCATGTTAAGAGCATTTATCCCTCTCAATAAGTGGTCTAGGGTCATGTTAAGCTCATTGAATAGGTCTTTGCTTGGATTTGGTTGTTTTTTCCTTGTTTTTCTTCACTCTCTATTTCCAACCTCTTTTTGAAAATTTTGTCTATGAAATTGAGGACTTTGACTTTTTGGGTCATGGATGACCTGATGGGTCAAGGTCAACCTCAACCCTGACCTAGGTCAAGGATGAGCTTGACCCTAACCTAGTCTAGGGTCAGCCTTGTCCCTATCCCTAGGTTCAATTTTCAAGCTCTCAAGCTTTGAAAAGTTTCATTTTTTCACTTTCAGGTTGGTTGTTTTGGGTTTTGGAATGGAAGACTCTTAAATTGCATTTAATCTAGGTACATTTCTAGGGGTTAGGGATAATTGGGATTTAATGCTCACAAATCGGCCTTCTTTAGAAGTTTGTGCCCTAGATCTTTATATAAGGAAGCCTTCTCTCATTTTGACATCCATGATCCACAAACCATAAGACTATTATCCACCTGCATGAAGTAGAGATTCTCTATTAGATGATCAATTATCTAGCATTCAAACATTCAAGTGTTCAAGATCCAATTCATCAAGGAGATCCATTATTATCCATTGAAGGATTCAATCTGTATGGAGCCCTCTTGTTGACGATTTCTCCATCCATTTTCATTCAAGCCTTTTCCTATGCAAAGATCCATTCAAGATTGGTTTTGAAGATCTAATGTAATTGATTTGAGACATCCTACATACATTTCTACATTCATTTGGAGTATCCATACTTGTGGATTCAAGGATTCATATCCTCCACAAGGATTTCAATATAAGAAAGGTGAACAATTCCGTTTACTTTAAAGTGTAGATTTGGATATCCTTTTTGTTGAACTTGTGGGATCTAGAAATAGAAATTTCATCAGAGCAGTGTAGGTCAAGGTTGACTTTTTGGGGTATAATTGTGCCCCAAGGTAAGATTCTACCCTGCTATTTGGGTCAAGGTTGACCTACCTTCAAAAGGACAAAAGTTTTTTGGTTTTCTCTATCTTGAAATTTTGAGTCCAGAATAGGTTGTAGAATTTCTTGAAATTGAACACAAACATTAGAAATCATCATTTTCCATATTTTCTCTACTTTGAGGTTAGTATTTGTCTTTTATTGATTCAAGATTTTAAGTATATATTTTATATAGTGGATTATAGGATTTCCTCCCTTCTTCATATTCTCCAATGTTTGATTCATTTGTGCATTAATCACTTCCTTGTGATTGATCAATTTGGATCATTCCTTTTGGGAATTTGGGTTAGGAATAGGTCCTATATTCCCACACTCATCATATTTTCCTCTATTCATTTTTACTTCTATTCAGTAGATGTCTTATCTTTGCTATATAACTTGTGACCAATTATCATAGGTGTACCAATAGGTTTACAACTTTCTAAACCAAACCTTTTTAACAAGTCATTTAGGTACTTAGCTTGTGAAATAAAAATATCATTACTGTTCTATATAAACAACAATCCTAGGAAAAACTTTATTTCTCATATCATGCTCATATTAAACTCATTATTCATCTCTTCACCAAATTTATCACTTGCTTCATCATTACTTCCAAAAATGATATCATCAACAAATATTACTATTATCAGCAAACAATTCTCAACTTCTTTCAACTATAATCTTCTATTTGTTATACCTTTAGCAAATCCAAGCTTTGCCAAATATTTGTCCAACCTTGCATACCAAGTTCTAGGTGCTTGCTTAAGACCATATATAGATTTCTTTAGTCTACATACCATGTCTTTGTTTTCTGATAAAGGAAAAGCTTTAGGCTACTTAATATATACTTCTTCTTCAAGTTCTGCATTCATAAAGGCTGATTTAACATC
This sequence comes from Cupressus sempervirens, assembly GCA_028749045.1. NCBI lineage: Eukaryota > Viridiplantae > Streptophyta > Pinopsida > Cupressales > Cupressaceae > Cupressus > Cupressus sempervirens. Next base: position 129,712,123 of record CM053783.1, read on the forward strand.
TATCTAATAAACCTTGAACTTCTTATTTGCTACATAAGCCAAGAAGATCCTTACTACTTCCATTCTAGCTACAAATGCATATGTGTCTTCATATTCTATGCCTTCTTGCTTTGAATATCCCTTGCATACAAGTCTAGCCTTGTTCCTCACAACTTCACCTTTCTCATTCATCTTGTTTTTGAATACCCATTTGGTTCCTATTGCATTCTTGTCTTTAGGTCTAGGAACTAAGTCCAATGTATCATTCTTCATAGTCTAATCTAATTCTTCCTTCATTGCTTGAATCCAATGATTATATTTATATGCTTCATTTTCTCTCTTAGGTTCAACTTGAGATATCAAACATATCTCCTCATTTACTCTATTTCTTGTCATCACGCCTTTTTCTTTGCTTCCAATTATATCTCAGGAAAATGATTATTTCTCAAATTATTGCTAGGGGTAGGAGCTAACATCTCAACTCTTATCTCTTTTCTAGGTTTACGTCTTTGCTCTCCTCTTTTCTCAATAGTTAGCACATCATTCTACAAATCATTGTTAGTCTCAAAGAAAACTTCAACATTTTGTCTAACAATTCCAAAATTATCTTCTTCTTTATCTGAATTATAATCTACTATATTTTCCTTAGTTCCAAACTTTTCATCAATCCTTACATTTTCACATTCAACTATTGTCATAGTTATATAGTTAAAATATATATATGACTTACTTTTTAATGAATAACCTAGAAACATACCTTCATCACTTCATGGATCAAACTTACCAATGTCATCATCTCTCTTAACATAACATTTTCTCTCAATCATTTTGAAATACTTAATTGATGGTGAATGACCAAACCATAGTTCATAAGGTGTCTTTTTCATATCTTTGTTGGTCTATACTATGTCGAGAGTGTATACTATTGTATTGATTCCTTCTCTCCAAAATGTCTTAGAAACATCATTTTCAAACACCATTGCTCTTGTTGCTTCTACTACTGACTTATTTCTTCTTCTAGAAATCCCATTATGCTCAGGTGTTCTTGGTGAAGATAACTACCCTTTGATTCCATTCTCTTCACAAAATATGTTAAACTCTCTAGAGGTGAATTCTTCTCCTCTATTTAATCTCAAACACTTTATCTTAACACCAGATTCATTCTCAACTTTATTCTTAAATATCTTGAGCTTATGAAAAGCTTTATATTTCTCTTTAAGAAATGCTACCTACATCATTCTAGTGAAATCATCAACAAAAATCATAAAGTACCTTTCACCATAGAATCCTCTTGCTCTAGAAGGATCACTCAAATTTGTGTGAATGATTTCCATCTTCTCTATGGTAGTGAACTTCTTTCTAGGAAATGATACTTTCTCCTATTTAGCCAAAATACATTCTTTACACACAATATTAGTAGGCTTTGTAATATTAGGCAAGTCTCTAATTGTAAATGTTAAGAGGGTGCCTGGCTAAAGGACTTTAGAACACTCATTTGGAATGTCACCCTGTTAAAGGATTTTATGATGATTGTTAAATCAACCTTAGTTCAAAGGATTTCATTATGTTGATATAGTTCTTAGGAATTAATAGTAGAATGTTTGATCTAATACACTTACAAATTTTCCTTGCTGATTTCATATCACAATTATGTCCATCTTGATCCTCTTGATCTATTGTAGCAATGTTATATAGTTTCTCCTCTGTTCTGCAAACTGATTCTGCAATTCTTTCACACTTCTAAGACACCTTCAATGTATACTAATCAATTCACCCCTTTCATTTCCTTGAAATCTTCACTACATCACCTCCTTGTATACTTTCATTCATACTCAGCATCTATACATATTATAGTCGGCATATGTTACTAGCTCAGCATGAACTTAGTAAATACCTTAAGTGTGTTGACACTCAATTGTCAAAACCAATCTAAGATCAACAATTTCCCCCTTTGACATGAGTGGCAAAAACACTTAATTGTACATAACAAATCTAATTTCCTCAAGTATAATATACAACAGTTTGGCATATGTACAAAACTTCAAAATTTTCAAAACTCTATAATAGACTCATATACCTCAAAATTTTGTAACTCCCCCTAAGTTAACGTGTCCATTCTATATCCAAAATTTATTCTCTTCTCTTTATAGATTTGCTTCATGTTGATACTCTTTGTCTTCAAAATTTCTAACACTTTGTTCTTGTCTGATATACTCTATTTTTTCCTTCGTTGGTTGCTCCCCCTCTGTTTGCTCTCCTCCTTTTTGGGTTATCTCCTCCTCTATTATCTCCCCCTTTCATATACTTCTCCCCCATTTATTTTTTAATATCTCCCCCTTTCTTAACATTGATGTCAAAGATTCTATACAATGGTTGTGTATTTGTCCAAGAAGTTCTTGTGGACTTCCATTATGATCTTAGAAGTAGCATCCTAGCTGTCTAATGCAACATCTAAAGATTTGATTTGGATGGCTATCTTTGCTACAAGATGAACTAAACTGTCCAATGTTGAAAGATTGGGGTCTTTCTTTAACACTGTTTCTGCATAGGCTAGTTCTTTCTAAAGTATTTCCATATGGGGGTTAAGGGAGGCTTGTATATTAATCAACTTGGCTCTAATGTTAGCCTCTTCTACTATTAACACAGCTAGTTGATTTTGTGTATGAAGCATTGAATGAAAGTTCTTCTCACTTTGAGTTGGATTTTGAGACAGTTGCATGCATGAAATCTTAAAATTCCTTTCCACACTCAATTTTGTGGCTCGTCTCTTGTGTGAAGAGTGTGGGATCACACAATTTTATGTATAATGAGAATTTATTCTCAAGTACTTTCTTCATTTTCCCTATTTTATTAGCCAACTCTACTTGTGATAGTGTTATTCCACTAGATATCTTCTCATTGACCTTTCCTTGAAACTTCTTTTCAAACCATTCCATGAGTTTTGCATTGGTTTTCTAGTCTTTATTTGTCACATGTTCAATGATTTCTAATAATTATTCTAATATGGGCTTTGATTCATCAGGTGTTTGCAAGTTGAAAGCATCTAAAAGGATGTCTTTGATCCCATGAAGTACTTGCCTCTATTGATACTCCTTCCTGAGTAACTCTTGATTCTTCTTTCTTTTGATCAATGCTTCTTGCATGATATTAATCTATTCTAAGTTCATGGTTGCATAATCATATTTTGGTATCACTATTTCTTCATCTAACAGTGCATTACCATAATGGAATACCTTTGCAACCTTTGTTGAGCTAGAGCCTGGTGCTGAAATCTACAATGGTATTGCATCAATGCTTAGCCTCTGAAGGACTTTAGTAGGAGTGCTAGTTGTTGGTAAATTTACCAAAGTTTGAATGGCTTCTTGCTCCTTCTCCTTGGGTATGTCCTTCTCTTCATTAGATCTACCTTAGTCAATTGTGATCAATTGTGGTGCACCTTGTGTTTGTGCAGTAGGTACAAAAGCATCTATCTATCTTGCTTGTTTCTTTGTTGGCTCATTTTCTTCTACAATATGAAATTCATCAACTTTTGTAGTAGTATCAACCTTTATAGATTTATCCTCTGTTTGTGTCAATAGTTGAGCATTGGTAGCTGTAGGCATGGTAGTAGGTGGTTCTTGTGTAGTCACCTTTTCCCTTGTCATGTCAACTACAACCTTTTGTAATTCATCCACACTAACCAATACATGATTTTCACATAGTCTTGCTTGTAGTGTGGATTGGTCAAGTATTTTCTTCAAATCCTCTACAGTTAATGGGTTGACATTCTGAGGTGATTTTTTAGGAACATCTTTCACTATAATAGTCTTTGCAGTTGTATTTGTGTCATGTGGAGGGCTCATGGTTGGCAATTATGTGTCTTCCACATTCTATTTTGCTTGCTACTCATCAGTTGTTGCCACCTCATCTTTCTTTTTTGTGTCTCCTCCATAGTAGTGCCTTCTTTCTCTTTTGTTGTTTCTTCCTCCTTGCCCTCATATTCTTCTTCATTATTCTTTCCTTCAAAGGGATCTGCTTCTCCTTCTTTTATAGTTGTTAATCCATATATTAATATCCACATTTGTATGGACTTCTTCACAACATCCTCAATTTTATTCTGTAAAATGCTAAATGCCCTGTACTTTGGTGAAAATTTGCTACCATATTTCTTATTAGCTTTGGTTATTTGTCCTTTTGATAATTCTGGCATCACTTATGCCAATGTAGATTCTCTTATTTCTTTCTCCATATTTAGGATATACTGCCATTTATTCTTTAAAATTATATATAAATCTTTGGGCATTGTGTTGTCAAATTCAAGTGAAGTGTTCTTGAATTTTTCCATCATGGCATATATAGATTCTTCAACCATGTTTTGGTCTTCTCTACTTAGTTTACCAAATTTAATGTTTTTCAAACCTGTCAAATTTGCATTATCTCTAACATTATCACAAATGTTTTCTAGATCAAATTTGGGACCATGACTTACCAATCTAAATTGGCTTGTGTCTTCTGACTCTGTCTTTTCATCATTTGACTCTGGTTGTGGTACATATTTTCTTCTAGGTTTCTTCTGCATAGGACCAATCTACTTAGTTGCCTTGGTTTTGTCTTTGGCTTTCTCCTTTGCCTTTTGAGTGGTAGCCCTTGTAGTGGCTCTGGTTGTTGGAATTGCAGGCTTTGTTACACTAGGCTTTGTAGTCCTCTTTGCCTTAGGTTGTGCAACTGGTTGTGTTTTGTCCTTTCTCTTCTTTGCTTGTAGTTTTACTAGTGCTTCCTCAACATCATCTTCTTCAGCACCTTCTTCTTCCTAATCCTCATTCGTTCCTTGGGTCAATACAAGAGGTTCTTGACCTTGTTCCTCTTCTTCCTCTTCTTCTTCTTCTTCTTCTTCATCTTCTCCATCATTGTCTTCTCTAAACTTCGCTTTGATTTTCTTCACCATTTTGTCTTTCTTCTTGAAGTTTGATGGTGTTTTCAATTCCATCTCAACTTTAGATTTCACAACATTATAGTTGCCAAAAAATTTAGCAGTCTTGTCAACTGCTTCTACAAGTAGTGCAATAATAGTGGTTGAAGCTTCATCAATGTTTATTTCATAACTTAGAGGCATTAACCATATAACTCTAGGTACTATAGCCTAGATAAAGGTGTAGTCAATATCCACAAGAAATAAAATGTCATTGTAATATTTATCCACCAGGGAAATAGGAATTCTCAACCTTTGTTTCATGGATTGCTTGAAATCTTCAAAGTAACTAGTCATTACTGATTCAAAATTCTCTCCCATTTGTTCAATGTACTCATTTATTTGCACAACAATTAAACTATTGGTCTTCCATCCTACTCTACCAACAGATGGGAATTCATTTTGAACATAGAAAAATATACAAATCAGTATGGAACCAAACTTACATTGAGCACTCTTAGACTTCCTTATTTCTTGTAGGTTCTCCATTATTTGTTGCAACTTTAGTTCTGCAAGATCATAAGTATGATCTTTCTTGACTATCTTCTAGCCTACATCAATTTCTATACATGGAACACTATTCAGTCAGCTTGACTAATAGAATTTGTGTGATAGGGCTCTAACTACAAATTCAAGAAGTGGATCTTTGATAGTGTCAATAGTGATTCCTCTCTTGTTCCACTTCGCTCTTGTATTTCACTCTATCACCTCTTTTGAATTGTTCCTTAATGTTTTAGGCCAATCTAGGGTTGGGTATCTAGTCAGCCTATGTACGATTCTCTTTGAGATTTTGATGGGTCCACTTTCTAGCCATAGCACCCATCATGTATTTTTCTTAGAACAATCTTGATCCACTCAATTTTGAATATAGTTGGAAAATCTAGGGCATAGGTTAAGCCCTTCCTCTCTACAATTTTGAATTCCTCCTTCAACACTCCATTTTCACATAACCTATCATAAGCTTGTCTAATCTCCATTCTCCAATCCCTCCTACCCTGTAGTTATAACACTTCCTCACATCTTCGATGATAACAACCTTAGGTGGAATGACTAACAACGTACCTATTAGATCATTCTTCTATGCAACTTCTAGTATGGCTCTAAAATCTAGTTGTTTGACCTCATTTTTGACTAATTGAACTTCAAATGGTTCCTTATCCTTTGGATTCTTAGAGCTTGAGGCCATTATGCAAGCTAGGGTTTTACAAATATAAAATTACATAGCTCAGCAGGTGAAGAATACCTTTGGAATCGATGAACTGGCGCTCGATCTTCACTATGATCTATGTAAATACTTCATTCTTGCTTTTCAATCACTTCTTCACTCTACTCTCTCTTGCTCTATGTTTGAAATGATTAAGCATACATAGAATTCACCCTTATACCCTTTCAAAATATAGCATTTATTACATGGTATATGTATAGCTGTAAACTCATCTCCACTGCAATTTTTGTTTCACTCGGCATCCATTGGTTTCCCATCACTCAAAAACTATAAGATTTACCCTTACTTAGCTTCTATAAAAATTTCCTTCACTTAGTAGCTACTACTGACTTGGCTTCAACCGACTTTGGCTGACAGCTTGGCACATACTAGTGCTTTACTTGACAATTAAATAGGAGTTTTCACACTCAGTAGTAAGATGAAAACTTAAAGATTTAACCATGGAATTTACTTATTATCTTGCATCTTTCTTCATGCTAATATATTTATTCTAGTAATAACTTCTTTTGGAACTGATGTATGATAAAACATTTTAAAGTATCAGTCCCATATACCTCCTTTTGCTTAGTTTGATGAGATGTGACCACTTGACCTATTAGGTGAAGTGATCGCTTTATTTGATGTGTTGCATCCATCTTTCTTTCTCCATGTTTTGTTCATCTCTCCTTTGATGTGTTCAACATCTACCTTGCCTTTTCCTTTGTTGAAATCTGAGTTAGGTGCCTTTGTCCTTGTTGGGCAATGCTTGTTCATATGACCAGTCTTCAAATAGCTAAAACATGTAGTTTGACTCAACCATTTATTGTAGTTACCATTGAAGTGTGTTCTTATGAAATTCTCAAGGATGTGTCCATACTCTTGATAATAATGATAGTTATGTCATGTATTGTAATCCCAATTATAAGAATTTTCATAGCTTCTTCCCTTTATTGACTTGTTTGATGACCATGTGAACTTGGATTTACATTCAAAAGCTTTGTATCCAAACTTCTGACAATTGTACCAGTGTCCTTTAAATTTTGGTGCATACATGATTTTGGTTCTACATTCATGTGCCTGATGACCTTATTTGTTGCACTTGTGACAATGAGTCATGTTCTTAGGCTTAGCATTCTAACTAGCATTCTTGTTCCTGCAACATTAATTGTATGTCCTTTATTACCACAATGATGACAAGTAGGTTTAGAATCCTTACCTTTATTGTTTCTTTCCTCCGCAGCTTTGGATGATTCTCCTTCTTCATTACTTGTGTAGCCCAATCCTGACATGTCTTTACTGGATCTAGGGGATTTCAGCAGTTGCTCAAAGTACTTGATGGCTTCATTTGGCTTGTTGAAACTTTCAGCAAACTCCTTTTCTCTTTTCAGGTCATTCTGTAGTTGATCATTCTACAACTTCAATGTAGTTATCTCAATGTCCTTGACATTCAACTCATGATGGGCATTCGTCATTTTCCTTAGGGTGTCCAATTGCATGTTTGAGACCTTAGATAGCTTTGTTAATTTTTCTTCCAATCTATTTGCCAAAAAATTTTTTTATTCTTCAATCATGACCTTGTCTTCTATAGCTTTCTTCTTCTATTTAGTCACTTCACATAGTAGTATAGCTTGTGATTCTTGTTCCAACTTGAGATTTTTGATCTCCTCAACTTGTGCTTTGTTCTTGTCTATGAATTTTGAAATTTCTACATCAAATTCATAGGAGTTACCATCTACAAATGACTTTTTGGTGTCAATTTCTTTGTATTGAGTGTCATTTTCTACCATAGCAATCTCTTTCCTTCTCTTCAGTGAACTTATCAAGGCATCTCTGGCTTCATTTAGCTATTGTAGTAAGAGATGTATATCAATCTCCTAATTCAATGGTCTTTCCCAACTTGTAAACTTCCATTTCAAGATCTTTTCTCCAAGCTATAAGGCTTCTCCAGATGAGAACCTAGCTCTAATACCAATTGTTGGAAATACAAATGGGAAATGTATACTTTTGGTTGGGGGGGTGGGGGGGGAGTGAATTAGAAGTACTAATCTTTAACCAATAAAACTTTTAACTTTTAAAATAATACATGCATGAACATATTGAAATAACATATAAATTAAATGCATCCACATAAAAACTTGATACCAGATATGATTACCCAGAAACCCTCCAATGAGAAGGTAAAACTAGGGTGGGGATGACACCCAAAATTCTTCACTACTATAGCAATAAAGTTCATCTATTAAGGTAATATAGTTTGACCATTCTCATGATCTACCCTGTGAAATGCCTACCTTGTTAAAGGCTTACAAAGGATTGTTAAATCCCACCCTATTAAAAGTGTGCCTAGCTAAAGGACTTTAGAACACTCACTTGGAATGTCACTTTTTTAAAGGATTTTACAATAACTGTTAAATCAACCTTAGTTCAAAGGATTTCACCCTACTAATATAGTTGTTAGAAAGTAATGGTAGAATGTTTGATCTGATACACTTACAACTTTGCTTTGCTAATTTTAGATCGCAATTCTATCCATCTTGATCCTCTTGATCTATTGTAACAATGTTTTATTGTTTCTCCTCTATTTTGTGAACTAATTTTGCAATTCTTTCACACTTCTAAGTCACCTTGAATGTATACTGATCAATTCACCCTTTTCATTTCCTTCAAATCTTCAGCACATCACCTCCTCACTCACATTCATTCATACTCACTCTGAATTATGGGGTTTCATCTCCCTTTAAAAACACTTTGGTGGCTTAGGGTTAGGTATGAATCTATGATTGAGATTCATTCATTTTTTTTGCTCAATTCCTTCTATTTTTCTGATTGGTTGCATGTTGATCACATAGGGAATCCAAATAGATTTGATCTTATCTACAAAGCTTCAAGATCTATCCATAAGTTGGCTGAAAATTTGTTTACATAGTTGTTTGTGCCATCACAAACAACTAGATCCATTCTATGTTACTCGACACTTGATAATACTAAGGCTTGGCACTTACTATGATTTTGTCTTGCTCGATACTTGAACTTCCTTGGCATCAACTGTTCACTTAGCCCTTGAACTACTCGGAAAATGAGTGACTCAACACTCATTGCAACTCGACATCTATACATATTATACTTGGCATATGTTACTAGCTTGGAATGAACTTAGTAAATACCTTAAGTGTGTTGACACTAAATTATCAAAACCAATCTAAGATCAACACATCATTTTTGGCACTGAAATTAGTAAATACCTTAAGTGTGTTGACACTAAATTATCAAAACCAATCTGAGATCAACACATCATTTTTGGCACCATTGCCAAGGATGGTGTCAAGCTAGGAACATTTTTGTGTCATAGTTTTTTCAGTTAAGTTTTTTTTAGAGATTTTTAGTCCTAAAAGTTTTTGCACAAGTGTGAAGAATCCAATTACATGCATTGAAGAGGAAGATGACAAGATGAATATGGAAAATTTCTTCCATGAGAGTGTATTAATTTGAATGAAGAAATTGAAGAAGAAGTTGAGTTTCCTTTTGAGGATGCAAGCCCTATTTTTCCTACAAAATCTTCCTCTAGAACACCACCCTTGGAGACCAATGGTCTTCAACCTTATGCTAAAATTTTGGCCAGCTTTCTTGGTAGTTCTACTCTAAATCCACCTATTGTTAATAATCTAGTACCAAATGTTCCTTTTCGGTAGCAACCCCATAATCAAAACCTCTAGTAATGGCACAACCTACTTTTCCATTTCCTCTCCCAAGCCTCATAACCAATGCTAATCTCAAAAATATACTTGAAGCTACTCTTCCAAAGTTCTATGGCCTTGCAACTAAAGATCCTGATACTTTCTTGTTTGAATTTGACATACTCTGTCGCAGCTTTGACTATAACACTGATTCCCATAAGCTCAAGTTATTTCTAACAATACTGAAAGAATCAACTTTAGGATAGTTCATGGGTTTAGGAGACAATGTAGTAGGTACATAGGATGAAATACAAACTTTTTTTCTAGTTAAATACAAAGAGTATTGCAAGGAAAATGATTGAAGAGGAGATAATATCTTTAGAATATCACAAAAGGAGGATGAAACATTGGAAGACTATGTTCCACGTTTCTTGTATACACTATAGAAGAACCCTTAGCATGTACTAGTAAAGGATTCACAAAAGCTAGTCTTCTTGAGAGGGGTGAATGATAATTGTCTAGAAGCACTAGACCTGATGGCTAGTGGTGATGTATATTAATCTTCTTGGGATGACCTCAAGAAAATCTATCTTAACTACTCAAGGTCAACTATGAAGAAAGGAAGAGGACACTAGACTACAATCACTAAAGGAATCAGTCAGGGTATTTCAAAGCTTGAGTTATCTAATATACACTTAGATTTTAAGTAGGACATCATAAATGATGTCGCTACACATCTCAACACAATCACTATAAAGAAGAAGAATACAAAAGCTAAGGTGTAACTAGTTGAGTACTGTCCGCATTACTAGAAGTAGAAGAAAGATTGCCAATGCAAATTGGTCACTAGAATGGAGAACCAACATATTCCAACTAAGTACATCAAGATAGATGGGGAGGATGAGAAAGTATTCTTCATTGTGTAATGCTGGCCATGGGCCCAATGTCAAGGTATGCCTTAAGACCCTTTACAAAATTCAAATCTATATGGTAATCAATGGAGATACCATAGTACCAAAGGTCCTCCATAATATAGTCAACCCAATTAGAATAATTCTTGGAAAAAAAATCCACAATAGCCTCAATGGTCTCAAAATTCCCAACCTTACTAGCCAAACCAATAAAACAATTAGTGGTCTAAACAACAAAATAATCAAAGGCAGAATCATCAAAACCAATGGTAGCCACCCCAAGGGAATTGGCACTCTACAAACCAATGGAGAGGACCTCAGTAATGGCCTAATTAAAATATTGGTATTCCACAATTACCACCTCCAGACTAACAACCTACACTAATACCACCACCTAAAAGTTCTAGATCTCAAAAGTAGACTCACTTGCCTACATAGCCTTAGCCAAATCCAATTAACCAATAGACACAATAAACCATGTATTATGTTGATGCTCAACAATACCCTGCTTATGCTCTAAAACTTGCATATATACATTTGAGATCTGGTATAACCATACCAGTGCCTAAACTACATCTCATAACTGAAATACTAGATACTCCTGCAATATCAAAACCCACAACTTCTCAACCACAAATGGTTGACCTAACCAATATAACTAGCTTAGCTCAAACCCAAATAGTAGTTAAACCTCCTTTTCCTGAAAAGCTCATACCACACAAACCTATACAAATAGAGGAAAAATCATTTGATATCATTGATTAGCTAAAGAACATGCATGTCCAAATTTCTTTATTCCAAGCTATTAAAGATGCTCCTATTTATGGCAAAGCCATTATAGAAGTATGTTTAAAAAAGCTTGGGAGAAAGCAAAAGGACCAACCACAGTCCATGTTGTAGGATAATTGGCTGAAAGGAAAATTGGGTATTTCTAAATATTTTGATCAAAGAAATTCAATTGTGCATGTGTGTTAAGAAATTAACCTAGATAATCCACACGTCTATGGGTGTAGATCATGCTTGACTCTTCTTGTTATATACTCCATTGAATGGCATTTTGTAATTACTTATAATTGCTTTATGGGTGTCGGTGATCTAGGTGTAATAGTTTTAGTTTTGTTTCTTAACTAACTTTAGTTAGAACTAACTAATAACTATTTTGTGGTCGTCGACTTAGGGTAAACTAATTACTTGTTAAATGCTAAGGGTTATGTCCTGTAAGGGACATACCCTCTGAAATGGATATATAGGTGGGCTGTAAAGGTAGTATGAACACACACAACACACCTACAGTCTGATCTCCAAGTCTTCATAGCCTCATGGGTTATTAGCAACATTTTCAGTACTCTAGTTTGCATATATACCAGGATCTACAATTATCGTATCTACATATTCAGACCTAAATATAAGATTTATTGCCAAGGTTATTCCTGAGCCTAACTAGACTTTGATCTTGAAGTCTGATCCTATTATTAGAATCTGCAGAATGTTACATGGTATTAGAGCCCTGTTATCAGATCTAGGGCTCTGCAAATTTTCAATTATTAGACCTATTTATATCCAGTGGTTATCCTTCATTTCCAATGGCATACATAATCAGGACTGAGGACAAATTTGATGGAAAGGAACATTTTGAAGCATGGAAATTCAAAATCTTGATGATTCTCAAAGAAAATAATGTTAGACAGTTTGTTGATGGAGCATCCAAATAGCCACCTATTGAACCTCACAAATCCATACGGTCCAATGGAAATAGGAAAGCCATTCAAATCATCTTGGATGGAGTTAAGAATGACATCATACCTATGCTTAAAAAACACCAAACTACCTACAATATGATGAATGCATTACGAAATGAATTTGAAGTAAATAATGCAATGAGGGTCCTTGCACTAAAGAGACAACTAAATCACATCCAAATAGAGAAAGGAGAATCAATAAATTCTTATTTTCTAAGAGTTACTGGTTTTAGAGATGAATTGTCAAGCATGGGAACCATCATAAATGACACCGAACTAACACTCATGGCCATAGATGGACTGCTAGAATCATGAGAAACATTTGCACAAGGAATAAGTGCTAGAGATCAGCTTTCAGATTTTAACAGACTTAAGAATGATTGTCTTCAAGAAGAATCAAGAAAACTAAAGAAAGGAGGAAAACCTAAAGTGGAGGATGAAGAACTTCATGTTCTTAATGCCAACTCTTATAAAGGAAAGAAAATGAATTTCAAGAAAAATAAAGGAAATTAGAAGAATGGAAAGTCCAAGAAAGACCTATCAAAAATAAAATGTTTCAAATGTTAAAAATTTGGACACTATAGATCTAATTGTCTAGAAAACTCCAAATAACAAGTGAATTGCACAAATGTTGTTAGAGAAGAAGAAACTTATGATCCATAGAATCGTGTTTTGTATTCCTCCTTATCAAATGCAATCTCAAATAAGGCATGGGTAATAGATAGTGGATCCTCGAGGCATATAACTGGATACAAAGAAACTCTAGATTTCTTGTCCAAGAAAGTTAACAGTGAAGTTACTATTGGTGATAACTCAGCACATTCAGTTAAAGGAATTGGTAGCTACACTTTGAAGCTAAAAACAAGACATACTCTTCTTCTAAAAGATGTACTATATGTACTAGGGATAAAAAGGAACCTAATATCAATTACAGCATTAGAACATGATGGACAAAATGTTGCATTCATGGATGGCAAAGTATTAACTTGGGCTAAGAACTCTTCCATCAAGAAGGCTAGAGTAATTGGTCAAAGAAAGGGATGTTTGTATGAACTGAATATAGAACCCATTCAAGCCCTTGTTGACAAAGTAGAAGATTCAAATGAAATATGGCACAGAAGATTAGGGCACCTAAACTTTAAAACCCTATCTTCTATGGAAAAGATAGTTACCGAATTACCAAAATTAAACCAAGATCACTCTAGTATTTGCAAAGGGTGTGGCCTAGGTAAAAGTACTAGAAGTCCTTTTCATGATAGTACTAGAAAAACAAATAATGTACTAGAATTAATTCATTCATATTTGTGTGGACCCATGTCCATTCCCTCCCTTGGAGGATTGTGGTATTATTTCTTGTTCATAGATGACTTCTCTAGGAAAACATGGATTTATTTTTTTAAATGCAAAGAATCAAAAGAAATCTTACAAAGATTTAAGGAATTCAAAGCATTAACTAAAATTTTTTCAGGACATAAAATTAAAACCCTTAGAACAGATAATGGAGGAGAATATACCTCAGATTTGTTTAAATTTTTTTGTAAAGAATCAGGGATCAAGAGGAAGTATAATGTTCCTTATAACCCTAAAAAAAATGGGGTAACTGAAAGGAAAAATAAAACAATTATAGAATCTACTAGGGCTATGATTTTTGACCAAAATCTAGAATACTATCTTTGGGCAAAAGCCTCTTGTACTACAGTATACATCCAAAATAGAAGCTCTCGCTCCTATCTTAAAGATAAGACCCTTGAAGAAGTATTTACTAAAATAAAACCTAATATAAGTCATCTCAGAATCTTTGGATGTCCTGTATACATTCATGTGCCAAAAGAAAAGAGAACCAAATTGGAACCATCTAGAAGGAAGGGTATCTTTGTAGGGGATAGTGAAACTTCTAAAGCATATAGAATTTTCATACCTAGACAAAAAACTATTGAACTTAGTAGGGATGTAATCTTTGGGGAAGATTTTTCATTTAAAAGAGCAATAAATTCCCATGAACCCTCTCCTTTATCAAATTCTGAAAGAATAAGTGAATCTAAATCCCAGAGGGAGAACTTAGAAGAGGTCGAAGATGAAATAAACCTTGAAGAAAGTTCAAAGAAAATGCCACTTTGGGCCATAAAGATAGTTAAAGTAGCTCAAGATTTTTCTACACCTTTAGGATCAGTCATAGAAAGTAAAAGACCTAAAAGATTCTCTAGTTATACATCAAATATGATTAATTTATCCAAAACAAAGCCAACCAATCCTTTTGATGCTATTAAACATCCCGCCTAGAAAGAAGCTATGACAAAAGAATATCAATCAATTATGAAAAATGATGTTTGGGAAATAGTTCTAAAGCCAAAAGGAAAATCCATTGTTTCTTCAAAATGGATATTCAAAATAAAGCATGTCGCTGATGGAAGTATTGAGAAATATAAAGCCAAATTTGTAGCCAGAGGTTTTTCTCAAAAAGAAGGAGTTGATTATGAAGAAACCTTTGCTCCTATTTCTAAATATACTATCGTTAGAGCTGTCTTAGCAATTCCAACATCTAAGGGATGGAAGGTACATCAGATGGATGTAAAGACAACATTTCTCAATGGAAAGATTTCAGAAGAAGTCTATATAGAGCAATCGAAAGGATTTGAAACCCATGATCCAAATGCCTTTTTTTTTTTACTCAAGAAAGCTCTTTATGGGCTTAAATAGGCTCACAGGGCCAGGTATGAACGGATTGATAAATATCTCTCTAGCTTACTATTCTCTAAGAATAAAGTCGATCCGAACTTGTATTATAAAAGAGATAAAGATAGTATGGTAAATTGATATTATATGTTGATGATTTGTTAATCATAGGTGATGATCATCTTATAGATCAGTGCAAGAAAGATCTTATCAGAGAATTTGAGATGAAAGACTTGGGTCTTCTCTATTACTTCCTAGGATTGGAAATACGACAGAATACTGACAATATCATACTAAATCAAAGGAAGTACACTTCAGATATCTTGAACAAATTCAGAATGTGGAACTACAAGTCCATGTCTTCTCCAATGGAGACCAATTTGCATAAACTTAAAGAAGCAACTGTAGAATCACCTCTAATAGATTCTACTCTCTACAAGTAGATAATTGGGTCTCTGATGTACCTAGTAAATACAAGACCTAATATTTGCTATGTGGTTCATGCTTCAAGTTAGTTTATGTGTGAACCTAAGGAGATTCACCTAGTTTTTGTTAAACACATTATGAGATACCTACAAGGTACTCTTAATTATGGACTCAAATATGAGAGAGTTTCTTTAGATTTGCATGGATTCACCAATTCAGATTGGGGTGGAAGTGTTAAAGATAGGAAAAGTACTTCAGTATGTTGTTTCAGTTTAGGATCAGCTATGATTTCATGGATATGCATAAAGTAGTCTTTAGTAGCTCAGAGTGCCATAGAAGCTGAATACATTGCAACAGCAATGGCCTCTTGAGAAGTAGTATGGCTAAGGAAGTTTCTTGTGGGATTATTTGGGCAAGCCATGAATCCTATGAGCATTCATTGTGATCATCAGAGTTCCATCAAGCTCTCAGTGAATCTAGTTTTCCATGATAGATCCAAGCATATTGAAATTCCTTACCATTATGTAAGAGATATGGTAGACATGAATTTTGTGAAATTGGAATACATTTGTATTGTAGATCAAACAACATATATACTCACCAAATCTCTATCTAGAGTAAAGATAGAACATTTCGAAAAGAGGCTTGGTACGGTTGAGTTGTAATTCATTTTTGCACTATTTGATTATTAATAAAATGATAAATTTTATTTTTTTAGGCTATTGATGGTTATGGGCTCCACCATATGTAATCATTATTTAAGAGGTGACGATCTCTAAAATAAAGAATACTTGTGTAATAGGCATTATGAGAGGTGACGATCTCTTAGATAATGTCCTAATAGTAGATTTTATTGTAAGATCTAGGTGAATTTTAGATCGTCTTGTGACATTGACATGTTCATGGATCACAAATTGCATAAAGAAAGAATTCTAGAAATTCTTCAAGTTTATCATGTATTCTAGTAGATCTTAAATTCAAGATCTAGTTGTGATTTATAAATACCGGTTTCTATGAGTCACAACATGTGTCTTATCCCTAGTAGAAGTGATTTTTCATATCACAGGTTTATTAATATGACTTTGTATCATATGTTTTATGATACTATGTATTAAGAAGAGATATGTAGATATAGAGTATTAATTCTTGCTTAACATCTGTATTGATGTTGCTTGATATAATATCTCTTTATAGGATTATCAGGTTAACAAGGGGTGTTAAGAAATTAACCTAGATAATCCACAGGTCTATGGGTGAAAATCATGCCTGACTCTCCTTGTTATATACTCCATTGAATGGCATTTTTTAATTACTTATAATTGCTCTATGGGTGCCAATGATCTAGGTGTAATAGTTTTAGTTTTGTTTCTTAACTAACTTTAGTTAGAACTAACTAATAACTATTATGTGGTCACCGACTTAGGCTAAACTAATTACTTGTTAAATGCTAAGGGTTATGTCCCTTAAGGGACATACCCTCTAAAATGGATATATAGGCAGACTGTGAAGGCAATATGGAGACACATAGCACACCTACAATCTGATCTCAGGGTCTTCATAGCCTTACGATTTATTAGAAACATTTTTAGTACTCCAGTTTGCATATATACCAGGATCTACAGTTATCTTATCTACATATTCAGACTTGAATATAAGATTTATTGCCAAGGTTATTCTTGAGCCTAACTAGACTTTGATCTTGAAGTCTGATCCTGTTATCAAAATCTACAGAACATTACAATGTGATTATAAATGGTCGGTATGTTAAAAATGCTTTGATTTATCTTTGTGCTGCTATAAATATTATGACTAAAGATGCTATGGAAAAGATGAATATAGAAGGGTTAAGAGCTACCCCAACAATTTTCCATCTTATAGATAGTTCTACTATCACTCCTGATGGGATGATAGAAGATATAGTAGTAACCCTAGACTCTCTAGAGTACCTTGTAGATTTCATGGTTATGCCCCCAAAAGTCAATTCATCTAGTTACCTTATCATCTTAGGATGACCATGGTTAGCTACAACTGATGCAAATATAAGTTGAAGGTTAAGGAGTATGACCATATCAGATGGACAAGCAACAAAGAAATTTGATTTGTATCCTCTAGCACAAACACAACCAGATTTAAGTACATCCATATGACTAGATTTAGGGGATGGAGAAAAAGAGATAAACTCTATAGCATAGCTTATGATGTTACATAGATAGTCTTTTCTAAAGTTGCAAGAAGAGGATTTAGTAATTTAGAGTATTCTTAATAATACTTGTGTGATAGAAAAAGATGTATTTGATAGTTCTGTGTTAGAATTAACTACATATGAGGGATTTAATAAGAGTTGTTTTTTTCCCAATGAGCCAGACATTATCCATCAGCTTTTACCACATGAACTAGATACAAGTCCAATCTCTAAAGCTGCAATAGTTGATCTCACAACTATTGTTGAGTTGTCAAAGGGTCATGATCTCCATGTCAATCCCAAATTGCCTTCCACACAGATGAAATAATTAATAGAGCTTCTTCAAAAACATGAAAAGGCTTTTGCATGCGACTATGGGGATATGAAAGGGTTAAGTCCTACATTATGCACCCACAGAATATATATCAATGAAGGGTGCCTGCCACTTTGTCAACCCCAAAGAAGGATTAATCCAGCCCTCAAAGAAATAGTTAAAACTGAACTGCAAAAGTTGCTTGATGTTGGTTTTATATACCCTATATCTGATAGTAAAAGGGTCACCTCTCATCATAGTGCCCAAAAAGGGAAGGAAATGGTGGATTTTTTTAGATTACAAAGAATTGAATAAGGAAACCAAGAAGGATCACTTTCATTTACTCATCATTGATCAAGTTTTAGACACTCTAGCTGGTAAGAAATATTTTTCTTTCCTAGATGGGTACAATGGTTATAATCACATAAGCATAGCTCTTGAAGATCAAGATAAAACCACATTTACATGCCCATGGGGTACTTTTACATATTCTATCTTGTCATTTGGCCTATGTAATGCCCCCACAACATTTCAAATCTATCATCAGTATTTTTGCTGATATATCGCGTGATTACATGAAAATACACATGGATGATTTCACAACATTTGGAGTCACCTTTGAAGAAGCCTTGATGAATCTTGAAAAGGTTCTTGTCTAATGCAAAGAACATAATCTATCACTCAATAGTGAGAAATGTTTCATGCTCATGCAGGAAGGAGTGGTGCTTGGCCATTTTATATCAATTGCAGGAATACAAGTGGATCTAGCTAAGATAGAGGTAATTCTAACATTGCCCATACCTACAAAATAAAATGATGTAATATCTTTTTTAGGTCATGTTGGCTATTATAGGCATTTCATAAAAGATTTTAGTAAAATAGCTAGTCCATTTTATACACTATTGACTAAGGAAGTTGAATTCATTTGGAGACCCAAATGTAATGAAGCCTTCTTGTAGCTTAAGAAACTCCTCACTATAGCACTAGTTCTAAAGGGACCTAATTGGTCAATTCCTTTTCATATTCATACTGATGCATCAGACTATGTTGTAGGTGTTGTACTAGGATAAAATCCTACTAATCTTGAAAATGCCATCTACTATATTAGTAAAAGCCTTCATGGACTTAAACTATGTTACAAAGTAATTGAAAAAGAACTTTTAACTATAGTCTATACATTGAAAACATTCAAACATTATGTAACTGGATATCCTATTTTTGTTCATACTGACCACTTAGCCTTAAGGTACTTAATGAACAAACCTGTTGTGACTAGTAGATTAGCAAGATAGCTCTTGGTGTTACAGGAGTTTGATATTGTCATTATTGATAAGCTAGGAAAATCCAACATAGTTGCTAATTATTTGTCTAGACTGCACATTGCTGATGAAGATCCAACTCCCATTGAAGATACCATTCCAGATGAGCACTTGTTCCACATCTCAACTCATACACCATGGTATACAGACATAGCAAACTATCTGGTAGCAAATAGAATGCCCCCACACTTTTCTTACAAAGATCAAAGGAAGTTAGCAAAGAAGAGTTTTCATTATTCATGGATAGATAACAATCTCTTCTATATTGGACCAGATTCGATCATGAGGAGATGTGTTAGAGAGGATAAAATCTATGATATACCACATGCTTATCATTATGAACCATGTGGAGGCCATTTTGTAGGAAAGAGAATAGTACAAAAGGTACTTACTATAATACCCCAAAATTGGCTCATTGCCATTATACCAATTCTGGTCTATTCTGATCAATCCTAAGACCTATTCTAATAGGCAATTCTTATTCTGCTACTCCCTACTTGACTTAATTGTCAAATGCTTAAAACCCTAATCTACATTAATCAGACTCTTTATTTAATTCCTATAGTATTGACTCATATTAGTCACATTAAACCTATTGATTAAGATTTAATTTAATTATTAAGTATTTATACTTTAATTAAATTAAATTGTCACCTAAGGCTAATGTACTAAGGAATTAAAAATATTTAATTTAATAATTATGCTCACTTTAATTAATTGAATGTGATTATTCAATTAAATGAAAAAGGCATTTATGAGGTCATATCTCACTTTATTAAATTAAATAATATCTTCAAAATCTTCTCTTCAGTTCCAAAATGGAAACTCTAAGTGGACTATCTCTTGAATTGGAATTAATCTAGTTAACTTGTTCTCACACTCATGAAAAGCTCAGTTAACTCTCATTTCTTAAGAAAGTTTCCATTTTAACTGAATCTTTGCTTCAATCCTAACCGTTGATCCGAGTTGATCTTAGTCGTTGATGGATTCCAAGAATTTTATTTAACTGACTCATAATTCCTCATTATGGGGATTGAATTCTGATGCTATTGAATTGTTGTCGGATTGCATACTCACTTTCACAACTTTATATGTGCTTTTTCTTAAAATCTTAGTATCATTTAAATTAAACAATGCATACATGTAGCTTAATTTCTTCTATTCCTTTTTAGATTAATGCTTGCAATTCATATAGATTAATTTGCATAATCATATAGTTTCATTCAAAACCCTTCATTCTAGATGGTTTGATTACCTGTACCTCAAATCTGAGAGCATAAGCAAGTAAAATCCACTTAGATAGAAGGCAACAGGTCATCTTGCAGGACTCCTCTTGGGTGAACAATCTCATGTTCATTCTAGGATGGATCCGCATATAAAGACCATGTTCAAGTGTATGTGTTAAACAGAGGCCACATATTCATGCATACATTTCTAGCACCCACCATGGGGCCGAGGAAATCAATTTCTCTGGCCTCATCTACATAATTTTATGTTATTTTAGTGTTTTATATGTACTATTCTATATTAGTACTTTAATCTTCGTGTGAGACCTTTCATTTTTGTGCGAGGATTTTAAGTTCTCAGGTGAAGTTTTATATCGTATTGTGTGAAAAAGTGCCCCATTGAGCAAGTCTTCGCATGGCACATCATTTTATCGCACGGCTCGATAAAAGATTTCGTGCGATTCTGCATAAAATTTTGCACGAGATAGTGCAAGATTTCACCCAAGATAGTGAAAGCTTTCGCATCAATCTGTGAAAGATTTTGCGTGGCCCTGTGCAAGATTTTGTGCGAGATCTTGCAACAACACACTTTAGGATGCAGATTTTTAATGTTGTTTATCATTTCATTTCATTAACTTATGGTCTCAGGAGCATCTTTATTTCTATTTTTTTAATTTATAAATTTTTATTTTTTTTAATGGTATAAAACGAATTTTGACTTTTGATGTTTTTATAGGTTTTGACATTTTCTAAGCTTTTTTATGTGTATAAAAAAGAACAAAAAAAGTTAAATTTTATTTTCCCATAGTTAATCTTCTGTTTGACTAACACATTTTCTCTAAAGCATTTTTATCTCAGTTTTTCTAATTTTCTACAGCGTAATAGTTGTTTGCAGGAAATTTGACGAAAACTCCTTTATACAAAGTCTCTCAACATGAACTGACTATGTGTTTGCAGGATGCTATCAAAGATATGTTTGTTAGAGATCAACATTAAAACTCGCTAAACAATGTGTCTTCTTTCCTATTTTCAAAACATAGTCTAATTAGGGCTTGTGAACTTCCTAGGGTGCAAGACAAAAGAATAGGGGATTATGCTCTTCGGCACTTGGAGGTCATGACCAAGGGTGAATCAGAAACCTAAATGCTTCTAAAAGACAGCATTTCAAAGAAGGCAAGCAGCTTAGTGGTTCTCTAGTGCTAATTCTTTTCTATGATGAGATGATGGTTTCCTTTTGAGGGAATCAAAATCTTTAGGAAGAATGAGTCTAGATTGATTAAGCTAAGTCAGTAATTAACTTGTTTTGCATGTTTGGGTGAGAAAGTAAGGTAGAGGAGTATGCTCTTTCCCCTTGAGGGAAATCAGAAACTTTGACCCTTGCAATCGAACCACAAGTCTGAGTCAATCCTTTAGAGGGCCTGCCGGAGTGATCCAACCTACGGGAATGACCCAAGTGAGCACACTCCTTTCGTTAAGGATTCCAACTCACTATAATCAAGATGCTTTGTAGAGCAAAAGACTCCAAAGCCAAATTAATTTCTTTCCCTTGATTCTTGATATCGCATATCAAGGGGAAGCTCTATCTATGCACTGGTTGATGTCGGCCCCTGGCTTGATAAGCAAGTAGTGTGCACTTTCAGATACTGGTGTGGGCTACTAGTCTCAACTCCACTTACAGAGCCACTGAGAATTAATACAAATAGAAGCCAAGTAAAAACCTTATAGTTAGAAGCCACCCATTTCACCTCCGAAAAGAGGCATAATATTTGTGCAAGGAGGGGGAAGAATCTCTCCTATAGAACTCACCATAGGCATGCTACTAGATGTTTGAAGGTGGTATATGCACTCATCCCTTACCACAAGGGTGCTCATTCAGCGTATACTATTGAGTCCTCTAAATATACCAAAAATATGGGCACCCTCTAGGGGGTGACAGGGCTGTGTGAGGTACATGCATGCACATAAGATGTGGGACAAAGGTTTTGCCTTCTCTACCATTTTCTATTTCTAAGGATAAAGAATCTTTGTTATGAGTCTTCAACATGTCCAAACTTCCTCAAAAAAACCAAGAGTCAAGACTCCCTTGTCCCTCTGAGTTGCTTTGTCCTCGGTTGGATTATATTTGACTACTGCTTGCTTCCTATGTCTTGTTGAAAACACTTACCTTGTTCAAAACCAAATGTTGTTTAAACACTTGAAAATCAACCTTGTTATCTATCTGAAATCTACCAAATGAATCAAAAATCTATCCAAAACTGTCTGAAATCTTCAAAGTCTTTTTAAAATCTAGTTCAGTTGTCAGTCTGGTTTCCATTTTCGTGCACAGTTTGCAAACTTTTGTGCGAATACTTGTTGTCATACCAATTCTTCACGCGGCTCTATCCAGGTTCTTGTGTGAATAGTTGCACATCTCCACGTGAGATCTAGCCTTAGTGTCCTTATTTTGTTGTCAAACCTTGCACTTCTTCACGCAGCCTAGAGCACATCCTTGTGCAAAATTCTTATGTTGTCTTGAGTCTTCACACGGCCCTATGTACTTTCTCATGCGCCTCTCAGAGGGTCTTCACATGAGATATTGAATCTAAACTATCAAGTTAGTCTGTTAGAGCTATCTACTCTCTCTACCAAGTCTATTTCTTGCATCGGTTTACTGCTTCTCTTTTTGAAAACAGTCCCAAATAGTGGCATTTTGCTTAGCTGAAGATTCATGACCTATACTTTGACTAGTCTCATCTTTTAGTTGTCTTGATTCTTGTTCTTTAGTGCTTGTCATACTATGCATTAAAATAGTCATAATCTTTGGCTGTTGTAGCCCTCAAATTAGACTATTCATGCCTTAGTATACACCACTCTTATCTTGTCCTATTGAGATTACAGTCTAGTGTGGTCCTTGTCTAAGCTTTTTCTTTTCATCATTGTCTATGATTGTGGCAACTTGACTTATGTTCAAGTTCACTACTTGAAACATAGTACATCAAAATGGCTAACAAAAAATGCACTAAATCCAATATTCCTAGTGAGAAAGAAAAGCTACTTATTGCAAACATGAAGCAAAAAATCCAATCAATGAGTGCTCAACTTCAAAGACTGAAGGAGGAAGATGAAACATCATCAAACAAATTCTCCTTGAAAGAAAATTTCCCTTCCTCCTATGACAACCAAAAATCACATTCTTGTTATCTTGAATCCAAGATATCTGAGAACACTTCACAAAAACCCAAGAAATCTAGAAATATCCTTGAAGAAAAACCTTGGGAACCTAAACCAAAGCATGATTTCACCCCTTTAGGAAGATCTTATGAATCAAATTTTGAAGAACTTCTTCAAAAGAAACTCATTGTGTTACCTAAGGTCACTTTGGTGGGAGTTTCCTTTATGAGTAATTATTGTGCTTATCATAGACATAATTTACATAAAACTTCACATTGTAAGGAGCTAAAAAATGAGATCCAAGATCTCTTTGATAATGGCATAATTCAAAAATCTAAGCTCTCATCTACTAGAGATTATACTCTCAAGAAGGATCAACCTTATGAAACCATGTCTAGTAATGGTTCAAACACAACTTATACTTCTTCCAACATACAACCACCTTCTAAATTGTCCACTCTTTCCAACACATATTCAGCAAAAGAACTCACCACTCCCCTTGTTGACTATGTGTACCCTCAACGACTACCTTTGAAAGAAACTCAAGCCAATAGATACTAGGATGCAAGTCTTTTCACTACCTTCATAGATCATACTTCTTCATACACTGCTATGCCTATGAAGTCCACTCAAAGTAATTTTCCTTCTGAACTTCAAGAGCCTATTATGCAGACTCTAGAAATAGATTTGAATACAGATTTAGACACTCCCTCATCCTCAAAATTGGTTTCATGTCAAGAGGACTACTTACATGATGAAGAAACAAGTGTTGATCAAGACCAAGATTCATTCATCCCCTTTCAAATCTTCCAAGATCTCGTGCCTCCATCTCAAGATTCACATAGTCCTCCATCTCTCATGTCATGCACCTCTACTAAGCAAGATCAAGATATTCCTTCCACCATCCCTAAGGAGACTATTAAAGACCAAGAGAAGGATACTTTTCCTATACTGCCTAAGATTCCTTTTGAAGAAAGTGTTCCCTCACTCTCTTGTTCTACCTCGCTACATTCACTTCAAAACTATTCTCAAGCTTTAAATACTCCTATCAAAGGTATTGCTCCTATAATAGTTACTCATAAATATATTGATGGCTTTGATCATATTACTCACTCTAAAGATGTTGATATCCATACTCATGGTCCATTCGCATCTTCTAAATCTATCCTTGGTCCCTACCCATCTAAGCTAAAACCTTTAAGTCGTCCATCCATATTGGGACCTTATGTTCATCTATCTCCTACTTCCACTCTTATCTCATTACACATTCCTCCTACCCTACCCCAACATCAACAAAGATGCACATACTTGAACTCTTCACATCCACTTTTCCATCTGAACCAGTCATATTGGCCTCATTCATCCAAAATCCCAAGTCCTTTGGAAGCAATTTGGATGATCAACTCAAACACAAATGTGTGAATCCATCCTCAAAATTTCACTATGTCTCCTCTAATCAACATGTGAATGTCAAGAAGGAAAATACACAAAAAAGACTACAAAGGTCCACTATTCAAAGAGCTCAACCAAGGAAAGTGTGGGTTCTTAAATCTGTTATTGAAGAAATGCATTCCAAAGTATCTAATGAAAAATCAAAAGCTACTTCCAAAGGCTCCCACTCCATCTTCTTCCCAACATCTTCCTAAAAAGGTTTCAAAACCTTCCACTCCATGCCTCTCCAAAATGTCTTTGCCACCTCATACATCTAAACCTCATACTATTCCATCCATATTTCCTCCATAATTCCACTACCCTTCAAGGTGTGTGTCAATGTTGATCTTGTCCACTTTTTTTTCTACCCTTGCAAATCCCTTTCAATACCCTATCAACTCCACCTTCTATCCTCCACCTTTTATCCTTCCATCCCATTTATCTCATCCATAGCCTAAAATCTTATCCTCCATATATCTTTTCTACTATCATTTCCCTTCCATTACCTTATCAGCATCTTTGAGTGTACCTTGCTATGGCTTTGGCTTATCATAACTTATCTTTCTTATAGGCATGTTATATAACTTGAGAAAGTCTTGAATTCTTTCCAAAAACTCTAAAAATCCAAAAAAAAAAAGGAAAAAATGTGCCTCGGTGAAAACCTAGAAATAGGCACCTTGGTAGAAAAAGAAAAGATAAATAAATCCATCCTATGGTGAAAACCACTTCTTGTGGCACCTTGGATAAGTACCATGATGAAAACCTGGTAAATAGGCATCATGCATAATTCTTCCATCCACGCCATCCTATCATGCTCTTGCTTATCCTTTAGATGTCCTCATTCCCAAAGTCATTCACTCATAACCTCCATAACAAACTTTGCTA
Source organism: Cupressus sempervirens (assembly GCA_028749045.1). NCBI lineage: Eukaryota > Viridiplantae > Streptophyta > Pinopsida > Cupressales > Cupressaceae > Cupressus > Cupressus sempervirens. The sequence goes on from CM053783.1 coordinate 129,738,183, forward strand.
TCCTATTCACTTAACCCTTTGGTCTTGATCAATGAAAGAAGGAAGAAAACTCAGTTCTTAGCAATCTCTTGACATGGTCACTTTCTTGGATTACTTACGTGACACCCTTGATTACACCATGAGCTTGTATTGTTATACTTTTCCCTAGCTTGGGTAATCTTGTGAAGGCTTTCCTTGAGGGTAACATTCATCGCTTCATACTCTTTGCCTATCCATCTCCATTTATCCACCAGCTTGCTACTACTTGTCCTACACCTTTCTAGACACTAGAGCAAAATCAAGGTAATCCTACTTGAGAGCTAGTAATCTCTGAAAAAGTTCTAAAATTTGAAAATTCTTGAAAAAATCATAAAAATCACAAAAAGTCTTGAAAAAAAATTTGTTACCCTAGTGAAAACCTAGCAATAGGCACCTTGGTAACACCAAAAAAATTGAAAAAAAAGAAAAATACCAAAAAAATTGAAAAAACAAGAAAAGTGCCATTGGTGAAAACTTGGAAACATGCATCATGGTAGCAAAAAAAGAGAAATTTCTACCAAGAAAGTGAAAATTTGGTAAACAGGTGCCTCTTGTTTCCAATGCTCCATCTTGCAGCACATCTTCTGGCTATTTTGTACAGTCACTTTCATGCTTCCACTTTCCTACTTTGGTTTCCTGCTTTCACTCATGTATCCATGGATTGAGTCTTCTCACAGCTCAGGGGCATTCCCCTTTAAGTGTCACTCTTTTCGAGATTCTCCTCATAGAATCTCTTTCGTGATAGTCACAAATCATTCTGGCTATGTCTGCCTACTATTGCTAGTGTCACTCCTTTTGAGATTCTCCTCATAGAATCTCTTTCGCAGTAGTCACCAATCATTCTGGTTGTGTTTGTCTACTGTCACTAGTGTCACTCCTTTTGAGATTCTCCTCATAGAATCTCTTTCATGACAGTCACCAGTCATCTTGGTTGTGTCTGCCTACTGTTGCTAGTGTCACTCTTTTCAAGATTCTCCTCATAGAATCTCTTTCACAATAGTCACTAGTTGTTTCAACTGTGTCTACCTACTGTTGCTTGGGTAATGTTTCTAGACTCCTTTATGAAAGATCTCTCTTGTGTTAGACATTATTCATTCTGGCTATGTCTGTCTACTATCGCTCAGTCCCCTTTAGGTTCTTCATCTTGAAGATTCCTCTTTGACCTCAGTCACTAGTCATTCTGACTGCGTCTTCCTACTATTGTCACCCTACTGAAGAGATTTATTTCAAACATGTTCTGAACACTAATACTTGACATCAATCCTATAACACAAAAATGAATGCAAAATGACATACTTTTTTGGATATGCTAAACATTTTTTCTTTTTTGTTTGCTTTGTTTTCGCTTTATCATGTCTCCTCGAGCAACTTGATGATGTCATTTCTGACTAGAGAAGTAATGACTGGGGGCATGATCTTTTCTTTGCTTTCTATCTGTGGTTTAGTTCCAATTAGCTGACATATTCCTATAAGAGGGGTGTCCACTATAAGAGCCTCCATCTCGTATTAGATGGCCAGGTGTACCTCAACTCCTTTTAATAGATATGTTAATAATGTTGGTTCTTCTTCTTGTTTGTTAGAGTGAACTCTTCATGCTACAATACATACTGATACTCATCCTGCTAAGTGAACGTATGAGTCACGGCAAGTATACCTAGCACATTTGTGTCTCAGGTTACAAATGCAAAGTTCGTTGTAGACAAAATACTTATTGATTACTTAGAATAAGAGGGATCTCCCATGTGTCTGGTGTGTCTACCATACAAGCAACATTCTGGCCATCCTAGCATTTATGCTTTGATGCTTACATTAACTTGCTATGTAGTGCCTCTCCCATTTGACTTCTATAATTCATCCTAATGGATGCAACCTTGTTGATCTTTTGTTGTGTTGGATCATGATTGTGACCATGAGTGGTCTACACCATTGAGGTGTTTGGATTTATGTTTCTATATCAGTTCCTTGGTTTATTCTTTGATTGATTTATGAGATTATGATTTGATTTATGGTTCACTAAGGTTTGTGCTAGTGCTTATCAGGATTGATGTGGTATCATGAGGTTGTTTTGTGATTACCCTGAGATGTGTACAAAGATTGCACTATGTACTATTACCATGCTACACTAGACTAGGTTCCTGTAGCAGTGGGTAGTCATGTTTATGACTATGTTCGCTTATGTGTTTTAAGGGCCCTATTAATGTTGTTTAAAGAATCATTATTAAATGCTTAAGTAATTAAAATGGATTGTTCATGTTGGATTCTTTGGTTCTGTGTTGTAAACATTTACCCTGTTATATTTTGATTTGTGAGATATATGTTACTTATGTGATGTTTTACATTTGAGATGACCTAAGGGTTAGATGTTATATTTTGGTTTCAGTGTCATAGGTTCTAGACTTCTATGTTGTTCAGTTGATCATATTGCATGATGATACCATTTTGAGATGACATTGTGTTTTATGATGATATCTAGTTATCTAGTATTTGGACATACCTCTGATTATGTTAGGTGATGGATTCAATGCTATGGTTATTTACTTCATTCTTGCATTGTTATGCTTTATGAAAATGTGAGTGATGTAAATAGATTATTTTAATATAATTAAATAAATGGTTAAATTAGGTGATTTAATGCATTTATTGCTTTGCTTATGTTATTATATGCAATTGCACTTGATCGTGTTGTTTAGTGTGCAGAATTTCTATCACTGGTAGTGGCACATGGAGTTAGTGATTCAACCATTCATATTTTACCAATGTTGTCCTTGTATGGTCAACATATCCTTATTTTAATTATTTAATTAAATCTTTTGGTGATTATTAAATTTGAACTCATTTTCATTATGTGATTAGACCAGTAAGCGTGTCTCTACATCTAGAGGTTCGCATTGTCATGAAAGTTATTAAGGAAATTTATGTATTTTTTTGGGTTTTCGGGCTTTTTAATTGATTTATTTTAATTTTTGGTAGCTTTTCCATAGATGAATTCCTATTTCAAAGAATAACCTATTTTCATTTAGGTCGATTCGGGGTTTAACTAGGTTGGCTAGTTATTTGCCCTAATCGATTATTCACTTGAAAAGTGAATAAATATCCAAAAAAGAATTTAATTCCTCACTTCTCACTTTTGAATTAGAAAGTTGGAGAGTAAAACCCAAAATCCTCTTCATGACGATTTACTATTTTGTATGTTGTGGGAGCTACGGGCGTGAGATCGTCACGAGGTTGAGCTCATTGGATCCAGCTCAGGGAAACCTTAGATTGCCCCAATTTTTAGCCACTTCTGCGGGCTTTTTATTTTCTAGTTCAGATTATCATTTTTCCCTTTTGGCTGTGAGGTAGGGCTTTCCTATTTTATTGTTTATGCTTTGTTTGTACTTCTTTTTTTGGTAGTCATTTGTTTGGAGGCTGAGAACTAGTGTTCCCCTCTGTTTTTGTATGCTAGTTCTACCCGGTTGGGCGGGTACGAACATTTCCTTATTTTTCGAAATGAGGGTTTGGGATTTTGCACCATTATGCTGGCCATTTTTGTATACAGTGTTCGATTCCATTTATTTTTGAATTTTTGAGGTTTTCGTACCCAAAGGCCAAATGGGTTTTAATTTTGAAGTTTTCCCAAATTTTGGGGTTTTTACCTCATTTTGCATGCTACCTTGTTTTCTCAGGTTTTCTTGGCACAAGGTGGGTTGTGGACTTGGATGATCTGTTTGGATATCAGTCAACCCACTATTGCACTTTTATGTTTCTTTGGGATGCGTGTTGCACCTGTACTTCTGACTTTGTGTTTAGTGGAGTGATTTTATACCTGTTGTTATTGTTTCTTTTAGACCTTTGCTTTTGTTTTGTGAACACTAGGATTCGTGTAGAATCCATACTCTCAGATTGAGGCCAGTTGAGTGAGTTCAGGATGTGTGGTCTTGTTACATCATTGGGATTTGTGTAGAATCCATACTTTCAGATTGAGGTTGGTTGAGTGATTTCATGATGTAGGGTTTTATTGGCTTTGGGATTCATGTAGAATGTGTCCTTCCCATGTTGCTTTTAGTTGGGTGTTTTCTTTGCATTGTGTTCTCATCCTGTCCTTGAGTTTTGATCTTCATGATGGTGGTGTGCCACACATAAGTACGTGCACGTACATTTTTTAGGTGACTTGCAAAGCCCGATCTTCCGTGGATTTGTCGGGAGTTATGATCATTGGGGTTGGGATGGGAGTATGCATGCCCATGGGCACTTGTCATAGGATGAGCATGGGTAGGATAGGGTAGCATATGGAGGGGCTTCTATCCTACAACCTGGTGACTATTCCCCAATTGGCAGAGGAAGTTTTATATAAGTGATAATTAAATTAAAACATTGGGTGGTAATAAATACAAGATAATAAAATGTGTGGGTTGTGCACCTTCCATCGTGAAGAGTTGCTGCCCTAGGTTATGCTCCTTCTATTGAGAAGAGTAGTTGCCTATACTAGCTTGGGATTTTGGATGCCAAGCAACTCTCCATGATGTCAGTCCCTACTTAGTAGCCTTTTGAGTGTCTGACCAGGACCTATACTCCTTGCATTGTCTTAAGTTCTTGGTTATAGCCATCATATTGTCTGGCATGAGTGTTAGCCTTGGATGTTGTGCTTTATGTGTGTTTGTGGTTGGATCTTTATCTCTTTCAGCATGGTGGGTGTTGACCTATAGGTTCCATGTGGTTGGGAGGCATAGCTACCTTCACCACTACTAGGGATTGGTGTATAGAGACGATCTTTTGTCCTAGTGCGACCATTGTTGGATGTTTTCACTTGGTACTTCAGGTTCCAGAGTATGCTTTCTTGTGATTTATGCTTTCATTGGAATGCTTGGATATCATGTTTAGCTGATGTTAGTTTATTTGATGCATTTCCATATTATGATGTTTAGCATATGCCTAGATGATGTGAATTGATGTATTAGTTTATCTATTTCTTATTGGTTTAGCATGTTATATTTCCTTATTACGATGTTCAACATGTAATAGGTGATGTTATCTACTTGTAGGATTATCTGATGCTTTACTAGTAGCATGTTATATTTCCTTATGCTTATGTTGGTAGCATGTGTAGTAGTGACATCCCTATTATGACAGTACCGACGATCTGATTGGTGGCTTGGGATGTTATGCATAAGGAATGGCTAGGATCCATGATAGTCTTATGATGTTATTGACGGTTGGGAAGAACCACATACTTAATTTGGTTGTTTTGTAATTGTGATATTATCTTTGTACATTGCGATGTTGCTTATGTTCACTATGATGTTGCTTTCAGTACATTCTTTCCTGCTATAGTTTTAGATGGATAGATATATCTCCTTCTTGATCTTGGCATCTTGTTGATTATGCACTCGAGTGTTTGCTCCTTGATGTATGTGGATCTAGTATGGGTGACATTTTATCAACATGGTGCAACATAAAAATGTATCACATGCCCATAGAAACTATGTCGTATGATTCTAAAAAGTATCACACACCTCTTGGAGAAATGTCGTGCGATACTGAAAAGTATCGCACCTCCTTTGGAGAAATGTCATATGATACCTTGAAAGTATCACACATGCTTGAGAAAAGTATTGTTCAAACTCTAAAAGTTTCGCCCTCCTTCTTTAGAAATGTCACGCGATACTTTTTAGTGCTGTAATAAAGTATCACACGGGTTTTGTAAAAACCTGCACGGGCTGGCAGTGGACACTTTTTGATTTGATCCAAACTTTTTGAGAGTTTTTTTGGATACCCTTTTTGGTGTTCTTTGACCCTATGTTGTTGCTTTTTAGATTCAGGTTGTTTTCTTTCTATCCTTTTTGTGTGTTTCTATTGTAGTCCTTTGGGGTTTAAAATATATCGTTTAAGGAATTAAATATACTAAGGATATATTACTTAAGTATATTTAATTCTTTATACTTAAGATATATTTTAATATATGCGATGAATCTTTTGAGATAGGTTTCAGACCTCTCGGAGATAAGATAAAGATTCAAGGAAATTTTAGGGCTTCAAAAATCCAGACTTAGCCAATTTTCAGGGCTTCAGGATTTCAGGCTTAGCCAAATTTTAGAATTCTACATTTTATCCTAGCTAGGTGTTTTGTTGATGTGTGGTCATTTCTTCGAGCCCTCATCATGTGCATGGTCGTTGTTGGTTTTGTTCGCATGTGTCAGTTTGGTAGTGGCATTCGGAGATCTGTTGGTTGCTGGGATTGTGGTGAAGTCTTCTGTTGCGATCTTTGTGATCCTTGTATGATGTTGTCATGTGCATTCATACTTGTAAAAAATATATCTTAGCTTCTATTGAATCCTTGTTCCAAGGATCTCCAGGCAGGGCATTACATGCTATATGAAAAGGGACAAATGTTCTAGTCATTATGGCTTCTTGTGCCTCGAATGCTTACATTTAATCTCAACAAACTTATAACATATGTCTTATTCATATTCTCATGAGTGCAATGTCAATGGGAATCGTATGACATATGGTATTTTTTCCTATGCTCAGTGATGATAAATGGTCGAGGCTTGGTAATCAGACCTAGGGTTGCATTTAACATAGTCTTGCATTGCATACTTCACTTGCATAAGCACACGATTCAATTACAACTCTATTCCCATCCTTTGTGATGAGGAATTGTTGGCTTCTTCAAAGCATCATGTTCTTCATGACTGCATAAATGATCGATTAATCACTCTCTTGGCTACTTTGGCTGCTCTGAATTCATTTTTGAGACTGAATTTGAAATCTGACACACCTAAGTCGCTCAAAAATGCATTTAAAAATTTTGGGACCAACGTGATTGAACGCTTGTCCAGTCAAAATTTTTCTCATACTTTGCAATCCTTGGAATCTTTTCAACTCAAAATTCTTCATGTTTTCAAAATTTATTTTTGAAAAAGTCAACTCAAGTCAACTCTAATCAACTATTGGTCAAACTTGGTCTTTTGGACTTCGAAATCACTTTGGATTGACTTCCAATATTCTTCAGATCGTTTTGATCTCTTCATATTTTCTTCTGATTATTCTCATCCTTTCTACACTCTACTACATCTTAGATTTCTTCTATATCTCTTTGTATACTGCTTTACGTCATATTTCTAGTGTGTCATCTTTCAATTTCGCTCCCAAGGGGGCAGGATGATTACATCATTGAACTTGAATTTCAAATCAATCTGAAACTTCATCACTTGGGGCATCTTGTTCCTATCTTATGTTCTCGTCACTTGGGGCATCTGATCACTCAAGACATCTTGCTCCCTTCTATCTGGCATCTTTGCTATCTATCTTATCTTTTCATCAACTGATCAATCTTATAACAACTCTTCTCAGAGTTTGATGGACAGGTATTGGGATAGTATAAACCCCGAGTCCTGAGGATCAAGCCTCGTTCTAGGGATGATTCTATGACTTATAATTTGATCTTGCTATCTTTTATTAATCTTAGGTATCTAGATGTTCTATCTGGATCCTTAAAAGTTAAGCTCTTTTTTGGAGATGATCTTTTAAATGCTATTAATCTTAGGTATCTAGGTGTTCTATCTAGATCCTTAAAGATTAAGCTTCATTCTAGAGATATTCTTTTAAATGCTTATCAATCTCAGGTATCTAGGTGTTCTATCTAGATCCTTAAAGATTAAGCTTTGTTTTGGAGATGATCTTTTAAATGTTTATCAATCTCAGGTATCTAGGTGTTCTATCTGGATCCTTAAAGATTAAGCTCTATTCTGGAGATAGTCTTTTAAATGCTTATCAATCTCAGGTATCTAGGTGTTCTATCTAGATCCTTAAAGATTAAGCTTCGTTCTGGAGATAGTCTTTTAAATGCTTATATATCTCAGGTATCTAAGTGTTCTATCTCGATCCTTAAAGATTAAGCTCCATTCTGGAGATAATCTTTTAAATGCTTATCAATTTAGGTATCTAGGTGTTCTACTTTGATTCCTTAGGATCAAGCTCCATTCTGGAGATGGTTCTTAAAAGCTTATCAATTGGTCTCTGTATCATCAACTTCGAAAACAATCTCATCTTCGCATCATGCTTTCTGATTTTTCTTTGAATTGAATGTGCTGCTCGCACATTCATTCAAAGAGGGGAAAAATGTAATACCCCAAAATTGGCTCATTGCCATTATACCAATTCTGGTCTATTCTGATCAATCCTAAGACCTATTCTACTAGGCAATTCTTATTCTGCTACTCGCTACTTGACTTAATTGTCAAATGCTTAAAACCCTAATCTACATTAATTAGACTCTTTATTTAATTCTTATAGTATTGACTCATATTATTCACATTAAACCTATTGATTAAGATTTAATTTAATTATTAAGTATTTATACTTTAATTAAATTAAATTGTCACCTAAGGCTAATGTACTAAGGAATTAAAAATATTTAATTTAATAATTATGCTCACTTTAATTAATTGAATGTGATTATTCAATTAAATGAAAAAGGCATTTATGAGGTCATATCTCACTTTATTAAATTAAATAATATCTTCAAAATCTTCTCTTTAGTTCCAAAATGGAAACTCTGAGTGAACTGTCTCTCGAATTGGAATTAATCTAATTAACTTGTTCTCACACTCATGAAAAGCTCAATTAACTCTCCTTTCTTAAGAAAGTTTCCATTTTAACTGAATCTTTGCTTCAATCCTGACCATTGATCTGAGTTAATCTGAGCCATTGATGGATTCCAAGAATTCTATTTAAGAGACTCCTAATTCCTCATTACGGGGGTTGAATTCTCATGTTATTGAATTGTTGTCAGATTGCATACTCACTTTCACAGATTTATATGTGCTTTTGCTTAAAATCTTAGTATCATTTAGATTAAACAATGCATACATATAGCTTAATTTCTTCTATTCCTTTTTAGATTAATGCTTGCAATTCATATAGATTAATTTGCATAATCATATAATTACATTCAAAACCCTTCGTTCTAGATGGTTTGATTACATGTACCTCAAATTTGAGAGCATAAGCAGGTAAAATCTACTTAGATAGAAGGCAACAAGTCATCTTGTAGGACTCCTCTTGGGTGAAAAATCTCATGTTCATTCCAGGATGGATCTACATATAAAGATCATGTTGAAGTGTGTGTGTTAAACAAAGGCCACATATTCATGCATACACTTACTAGTAGGTATTATTGGCCAACATTACATAAGGATGCAGTAACTTATACAACCAACTATGAAAAATGCCAGAGGATGGGTTGTCCAACTAAAATTGATGAGATGCCACTCAATCCAAAGATTGTAGTAACACCTTTTGACAAGTGGGTATGGACTTCATAGGTCTAATTGACCCAACATCAAGTGGAAAATCCTACATCTTAGTATGCACAAATTATATAACCACATGAGTGGAAGTTTGTGCAAGGAAAAATGCAAGAGATGAGAAAGTAGCTAAACTCTTATATGAAGAAACATTCACCCACTATGGAGTTCCCAGAGAACTTATCACAGATCAAGGAGTCCAATTTACATCAAACTTGATCATTGAGGTTATGAAAGAATACACCATAAGGCACCACAAATCTAGTCCCTATCACCCTTAAGTAAATGGACAAGCAGAGGTCACCAATATAGAATTGAAGCCATTCTAGCTAAGACAGTGCACATACACAAGAAGGATTGGAACAACAAATTAACTGAAGCTGTATAGGGATACTGAATTACATGGAAGACAACCATTGGCTTTACTCCATTTGAACTTGTGTATGGAAAAGTAGTAATGTTGCCTATTGAATTTAAACATAAAACCCTGCACACTTCTTTGGAATTGAACATCAGTCTTCCTGTAGCACAACAAGAGTGACTTCTCCACTTGAACTCACTAGATGAAATGTAGAAGATAGAATTAGAAAGAACGAAGATCATTCAACAGTAGTGAAAGAAGTGGCATGATGCACATATCATTAATAAAAAATTCCAAGTGGGAGATTGGGCCCTTCTATATGATTCTTGTTTCAAAAGGACTCCAAGGAAGTTGCGGACTTGATGGCTAAGGCCTTATGAAATTCAGTATGTCTTTGAAAATGGAGCCATCTAGCTAACAACTATTGATCCTATCTACTTCAAATTGCTTGTATATAGTCATAGGCTGCACCTCTATCACAAACCATAGACCAAAGAGAAGTTTCTCTAGCAGTTCCAACTACACAATTTTCTAGCCAACACACTTCCTATAGCAAAAGGTGCTCACCTCCTACCTCCAGCTCTTCAATAACAACTCCTTCGAGCATGCCAATAATAAACACTTTATGTCCACATAAAGTTTAAATTCTTCATTCGCCTTCTAATTTCTTCTTTTTTCAACCTATCTCATTTCTTTCTTCCATCCACCCATCTTCCACGTCATCATTTTCCAATGCTTTCAATAACATGATGAGTTTGTTGAAAAATTTTGTCACTACTGACCTTCAACTCTCACTACCTCTTGGCATGTGTAATGATCAATTAAGTAGGTATAAGCTTTTCAAAATTTTATTCATTTATAGAACATAGATTTTGTTGGTTATATCTATTACTGCCTTATATATATTATTGTGGCATTACATCAGTTCCATACCCTGTGCCAATTATGATAAGTGGGGACACTTGTCCATGTTTTGTAGGGGGTAGGAAAGGTTACTAATTCCCAATGACATATTTATTTATTACAAATCTTCAAATCTATACATTCTCTTTAATACCCAGTTACCATAGTACACAAGTGTCATGTGTTATACTCTTATTCCCAAATAATTCCTCACTGTTAGGCTATGATATGACCCAAATTCAATTTTGGGAAGATTTTCACATATCTATGATTTATTTTCATTAAACCCACATTATTATTACTCATGACGTATTGTTCATGATGGAAATCAATAGAAAATAATGTGAAATGTGAAAAGGACTATAATTTTCAAAAATAGAAGAAAGCCTAAATTTATAGAAGGGAAGAAGGTAATAGTGCAAGCAGAGAAGAGTGTAAAATTGACAAGCATAAATGGGAGGACAATTGCAGCGATGAGAACTGGTGGAGCATAGTATTTTTCTTTCAGATGTGGAGGCACTGAGAAGATTTAATGCATATGGTTGGTTAGGTTATTTTTTAAAACTAATAGACTTTGATGATGCAATAGCCACTAAATTTATACATACATTTGAGGAAGGAGAAGCAACAATATGGAGGTTGATAGTTGTTGCCACAGAAGAGCAAATAACAGAAGTAACTAGGTTACCAACAATGGGAGAACACTACCCTAATGCACATAATGCAAGGTTAGCTAGGGCCCAGTTTTTCATACCAACTGACCCTCCATTGGATATAACCAAGCAGGGTTGCAAAAGAACATCTCTTATGCTGCCATACAATGAGTCGGTCATACATATTATTAGGTATTTTACTTATGAAGAAATATTTTCATATTTGCATGCACATCATTTTAAGTTGCTCAATTATATAAGGCATAATTTTCTAGTGAATGTTCCCAATTTCTTGTAGAATATGTTATGTATTAGTGTTGAGGAAACCCTAAAAGGGAAGGACATCTCTATTACTCACATTGCTCTAATCAAATTACTTATAGAGAGATCTCTTAGGGATGCCTCTCCCATGTCATGGGCTGAATTTTTCCAGTGTAAAACCTTGCAACCTCAAGCTACCCCTAATGAGCAACCCAACAAAGAAAATGCAGTCCCCATTTATACAACTATAGAGCAAAGCACCTAAGATGTTGAAATTGGATATGTGCAAGAAAATGTACCTTTATCCACTCAAAAGATAAATGTACCTACCTTCGCTTGAGCAAAGAGGAAAGAGAAAGTGCAAAAAGAAACCTTGGCTTTGATAGAAAAAAAATGAAACCCCACAATCTCAAAGAAAAAGAAAACAAAGTCAGGTCCTATAACAAAGATATCGAAAAGAGGCAGTAGGAAGAAGGTCATGGTACTTGAGGAGACCCCTATGCGAAGAAGCCCTAGAATGAAAGAACAAACTTCTAAAGTATCTAAAGAAACTCATTCTACTCCACCCAAACCATCTAATGAAGAATCCCCAGTACAAGTTGTCCTGGATGATTCCCCCAATCAACCTGAAGTTCCAGGCATTCCTCAAAATCCTGAATAGGAATGTATGGTTGAGGTGAATGAAAGCCAAAATAATTCCCCACTGGGCCAACAAGGTAGTTCAAGATGTAAAGATGAAAAATCCCCAATAATGCATCAGTTAACTTGTTTCAAAAATGGCCTAGTTCCCTACAAGTGAACATAGTTTACAAATTTCTTCGAACAATCATGGATGGAACAGAGGAAAAATAATTATGAGGAAGAAAGTGGTCCAATTACCTTGCAAATGCTTCTTTTTTAGTTGTATAATAAGCATGTGATGACAACAACCCTATGGAAAGAGGAGAAAAAGGAGATAAAGAGGGTTATAGCATATCAAGGTGAAGAAATTGCAAAATTAAGAGAGCAATTGGAAAAATAGAAACAAAAGATGGATCATGCCCTCAAATTGGCTGATCAAATAATTACTTGCAAACCACCACCTTGAATCAAAGCTATTTGTTTAAAAGAACAATTCCATTTATTCCAGCTTATGTTGACCCTTAAAGACATAAATGCAGAATTCAAGACAGCCCAATAATTCTATGGTTGATACCAAACTCTTCCATCTTGGAAGCAAAATTTACTTTGTGAATTGTATGTGCACAATTTCATTATCCCTAAAAACACTCAATGAAATCCTTTACCTTATATAGGAGATATACATCTAAGGGCCTTAATGTCTTGAATGCATAATGAAGCTAATTATGATAGACAATTGAACAATTATAGAGATAAGGAAAGAACAAAACTCCTACCATTAAGACTCGAGAGTGATAAACCCAAAGAAATCCTTAGGGATTGGTTCAGATTGGCCTATGGGGATAAGCACAAGGAGATAAGAAAACAATTTTTTGAGGCTAGAGAAAAGGTATATGTAGAATATGATAACCTACCTTACTTTACCTTTTAGAGAGCCATGGTTGGTGTTAAAAGTAGATGGGGAAGACTACCTAAAGGACTCAAAAGATTAGAGCCACACATTCCTATTAACTTAGAGGTTGCCCTTCACCGAGCTCTGAAATACATATAGTTGGTAAGGCAAGCTACACAAGAACTGTGGTGTCCACTAACAATGCAGCCACCAATTCTCATGTGGCCCCTGTATGATATCAATTTTGAATGACTTAAAAGGTTGTAGGACCATAGAAGGGAAGTTTGGGAGAGAACATGAGGATTCTACTACACCTTCAAAAGTATCAGGAGAGAGAGGACTAAAGTTGGAGATTTTTGATCGATGACTAGAAGGTGTAATGCTTGAGGACAAGCATCAAAATTATTAGGGGGAAGATAATGAGGCTAATTATTGCCTCTATTTTATGATAATTTTAAAATACTCTATTTTAACATTGCCAAGACATTTGTGAACTTATGTTTAGTTGAACCTATGATTAAGTCTAGATAGAACCATTAACCTATGGGTAGATAGTATGTCATATTTTGTCAATATTATACATATAATGCAATATTTCATATAACCATCAGAATGTGTGTTCTAATATTTGGATTTCATTTGATTATGCTTGTTTACAAATATTTCTACATCATAACTAACTTGATAGGGATGAAGCTAGAGATGGTTGAAAAAATTCAAGGAGGAACATTAAAGTCCATTCACAATGGAAGAACCATAATGGTATCAGGAGACATGGCCACTGCAAAGGACAAGCCATTATTTTATGAATGTAGGGATGAAAAGTTGCTATATTTCCTCTATGTTTACTATTGTGCTAACTTGGTTATTCAAACTTTATTGTTTGTACCACAAACTATTATGTTTCCTTCTTTTTCTCTGGTGGAATTGTAGTCAGTTTATTTCCTTTCCTATTTTAGAAAAAGTGTTGATCCCTCATTTATAGGGATTGGATCGATAGTTTTAGGAGGTTGGAAAGAAAGTTTATGAAAAGAAACTATTGACTCTTGTAGTGAATTTTTTTTATAATTTTATGTATTGTTCTCGTGTAAGAAATTTTGGAATATAAGGAGATAAGTCTTGGTTAACATTCTGTGTTAGTAGATTAGTAGAAGCTGGCCAAGGGGGCCACTTGGAAGGTGGATTAGACTAGAGTAGTGTAGATTTACTTCCAACATTTTTAGTATTTCATGTAGAAGTTGTAAATTTCCTCCTACAGCATCATACTTTGTGAGTGTTCCTGTAGCATCTGTAAGAATAGTTATCGTGAATGGTCTAAGTTGGAATATAGTTTAGCATTTAATTGCATTTCAAGCATTCATTTCAGTGAAAAGTTAAATGTGTTAGTTTTCTGCAGCACTAGTGTAGGTATTTTCCTTGCATGAGTCATAATCCATCTTCAGATCTAGACAACCTATGTGAGAATATTATAAATAATGTAGATTTGTTAATTTTCTGACATTGATTTTGAAAATCTTGGAAAAGTTGAAAAGAATCAAGTAGAGGAGGCAATATATGCCACAATGGCTACTTTCAACAAAGCCCCTCTAGAGATTGCCAACTTCATACCTAAAATTTTATATGAAAGAGTTGAGCAAAAATGGGATTATTGTTTGAACTTAGAAAGACAAATTAGGGAGAGGTCCCTTGCTCAAGTTATGCCTAAACTTAGTAAGGCATAAATTGCTAAAGCCATAAAGAAATATGTTGTTAGATTTGTTCCTAAATATAGAGCCTTCAACATATTACAATATAAGATAGAAGATGTTGTAAAGAAGATTACACAGATGTGGAAAATCACATATGGGTTAGCTATAGTCAAAGTAGGAGAACAAGAGCCTATTGAGGTTAAAGATAATGAAGAAGATGACAATAATGAAGAAACAATTGAGGAAGGTACTGAAATGAATGTAGATGATTAGGCAACAACTAAGAAAGAGCAACAACAAGAATAGAGTGTACAAGATACATAATTGCCAAATGTCATCTCTCAACAAATAACAAGAGTGAGTACTAAAACTATCATTATAAAGGATTTTTCTAATCTCAATGCGTAGAACATCAATCCCCTAACAGAGGAAGACTTGAAAAAGATACTTGATCAATCTACACTACATGCTAAATTGTGTGACAACTCTGTATTGATGAGTGTAGATGAAATTCATAAATCAATGACTAACACTACAAGGGAGGAGGTGAAAACACAAGAACCACCTACAATTACCCCTCAAGTCACTAATGTAAAATATTCAAATAAAGTACTAGAAGTTACACTAGAAAAGGTTGATGCAATTGGAGAGGATAGACTAGAAACTCAAGTCACTTCTACAACACAGAGTGAAATAGGTTGGACAGATTCATAAGCACCTATAGCACAAGTTCAAGGTGAAATTTAAGTTAATGTGGCAAAAAAAGTGTTGGAAATCTGATTGAAAAGCTCATTGTTGAAGATCAAAGAGGGAGATTGTTGCAAAGAAGGAAGATTTTTGTTGAAAGAATGTCTTCAATCATTGTTTTGTCATTGATGTCAAACTTGCTATTTGTAGGAATGACATTTGCTTATAAGATTGAAGTACTATCACTTAGTTGATTGATGAAGAGGATTTGATCAACAAGATGTAACAAGAGCACCTAAGGGAAAGGTTGAGTTATGATGTTTTAATGAATTGCAAGGATCAATTAAGACAATGGTTAAATGATGTATTGATAACATACTTAAAGATACAGAGGTTGGTCACACTTAAAAACATTAGATGAAGAAGTTGTAACAAGGTTGATTGCAAAGCTTAAACTAAGATCATTGGTGAGTGACAAGCAAGTTAGTTGAAGCCAAGAAAATTCTCCATTGGAGCTGAGTAACAGAAAATTCTAGTGTGTGCCAAGTGATCTTCAAGTGTCAAGTGAAGTTCAAGTGTTGAGCATCAGAAAACCTAAGCTAGTGTCGAGTGATCTTCAGGTGCTAAGCATCAGGAAAAACATAGTTGATGCCGAGTAACATAGTATGTGTCGAGCACCAGTATTTTAATAGTGTCAAGCTACTACATTATTTAAAATGATGAAGATTTTCCAAATCTGAGCCAACAAAGTGGTTACCTTGAATTTTGTGAACTAGTTGGAAGATAAGAATGATGAGCTGGAAGTGTAGAAATCTATGTAAACTATTTTTAGGTGAATTCAAAAGGATTATTCAAGAAGTTTCTAGAGGAAACAAAATATGGGTTAGATGCAATGAATCCTATCTAATCCATACAAATTGAAATTAAAGAATGGAAGAATCAAGCAAGAAAAGGAACTCCAAGACTTCTATTTAAGGAGTCACAGACCAAGAAGCAAACACTATTGATGTTGTTGCTACCAGAGAGCCAAATAGCGAAGTAGTTAGAAGGGTGTCAAGGAGAAGGCATCTAGGAGAAGGAAGAACACAAAGGCTTTTCTTCTACAAGTGGTCATGAAGAGATGATTGCACTAGTACATTGAGCATAGAGACTCAAAGAGACTAAGCTTGAAAGGAGGTCAAGCAGTTAGAGTTGTAGAGATTGAAGGCCAAGCAATGGCATGAGCTAAGAAGTGATCTTAGATATGCAAGATGAGTTATATGTTTTAGTTAGGTCAAAGATTTTCTAATACTCTCTAGCAATTGTATTAGATATGAAAATATTATAGACTTAGCTTGGTTTAATAGCCATTTGTAAATCCTTTAATAGGATGGCATTCCAAGTGAATGTTCTAAAGTCCTCTAACTAGGCCCACTTCTAACAGGGTGGTTAAATCCTCTAGCAAAGTCACATTTAATAGTGTGTTGTAAGCCTTTAATAGGGTAGGCCTTTCATAGGGCATCACTTCAGAAGAGTGAGAATTGAGTAACATGTTACTGGTGGTTTTTCGCAAATTGGGTTTCCATGTAAATCACTATGTTATGTGTTGATCTTCTGTGTGTTATGCTTGCATGTTGATTTATAGTAACTTGCTAGTTAGAATAGTTAAAGCTTGGATTAATGAATGAATGAATGGGCTCACTATACTTAGTGAAAAGTTTGAATAGGACATTTGGACCTTGAATAATTGATTCACCCCCCCCCCCCCCCCCCCACCCTCTCAGTTATTCTAAAGCATTTCTAACAATTGGTATCAGAGTCATATGTTGATTTAGTTTCAAGGTACTAGAAGTAGAAAGATCAAGATGTCCAAGAGAGAAGTTCCCAAGCTCAACAAAGACAACTTTGTTGCATGGCAGCATCTGATGAAATTGCACCTTGGATCAATAGGTGACTATGCACAAACCTCAATTGGAATAGAACATGTAAATCTAGTAGGACATCTCACTACAAATGATTTGAACAAAAAGGAGCGCAATCAAGCAATGTTGGAGATTGCCTTTGCACTTAGTTATGCAGAATATGATGACATCAAATATTATGACACTGCATTCAAGATGTGGAAAGCCTTATCAGATATCTATGGGGGAGATCAGAATGTCCAGAGAGTAAAGAGAGAAAGCCTAAGAGGAAAGTTTGATGACATGAAAATGGAGGAAGGTGAAAATGTTGTTCAATATGCTACAAGAGTGAAAGAAGTGGTAAGTGCAATAAGAAGACTAAGTGGTCAATTGGAAGAAGAAACTATCATCAACAAATACTTAAGAACTCTTCTCCCTATCTATGCTATTAGACTCTTAGCCATTCAAAAGCTAAGGTTGTTAGGATAAACCACGGACAAAAATAAAAAACTACATGCAAATATAACCAATAACAGAAAAATAATAGATCACACAGAAATGAACACAAGGCACCAAGATTTAATGTGGTTCACCCAATCCCTAGGCTATGTCCACCAAACATCAAGTTCGATCTTATTACAATCCAGTGATTACAACCTAATTACAGTCTGTAATCCCTTAAAGCTCAATATCGCTGCAAGAAGCAATTTTGCATCACAACATGATGAAAATGCCTGACCCTAAACCCTTTTATAAAAGTATTAAACCACTTTAAGGTTATAACATGTCGGCCATAAATTAGCCATAACTTTAGTGGTGAATCTACGAATGGAAAATCTACAAATAGTACCCACAAAATTATGGAGTATGTACAGTACTTTCCTGATCAGTCACCGTAATCTATCAAAGGTGTGTACAAGGAAACACACTAACCTTTTAAGGAATAGTGGGAAGACTCATTGCATTTGAATTGTCCAATTTTGATAACTACACACCTAAGAACCTTGAATCTACTTTCAAGGCCAAGATGACAATAAAAGACACTAAGGAGGAGACATCAAGCAAGAAGAGAAGAAAGGGAAAACATGCATCTAGTGATAGTAGTACAAATGAGGAAGATGTGGAAAAATTAGAAGCACTATTGGCTAGGAGATTCCATAGAGGCAAAGGTAAGTTCAAAGGTAAGCTTCCTATCATATGTTTCAATTGCAATGAAGTAGGTCATATTGCTTCTAGATGTACACAGAAGAAAAACTACAAAGAAGGAACAAGTATAGGAATATGAGTGAAGATGATAGCAAAGACTACAAGGAGAAGGGTAAAAGATGCTACATTGTTGAAGAAGATTCTGATGAGAATGATGATGAAGTAGTCTATGTGGCCATGAAGGATGAATCAAATAAAGATGAAGATGAAGCAACAACATTGGTTACCTGTGTGAACAAAAATGACAAGTGGATCATAGACAATGGATGCTCACATCACATGACAGGAGATAAAAGTAAGTTCATTACCTTTACTCAATATGATAGAAATAGTGTTAGATTTGTTAATGATGCCCCATGTCAAATCAAAGGAAAGGGCTCTATTAAACTCACAAAGAAATTTTCATGTGATAATGCATACTATGTTGAAGGATTGAACTACAACTTGTTGAGTGTATCATAGTTAGGCAATGTAGGTTGCAAAGTTGAATTTGGAAACAAAACTACCAAGATCTATGACACCGATGGAAATTTGATGGAAAAAGGTGAACAAACTAGGAGTAATATTTTTTACCTATATATGGAAGATGAAACATGTCTTATTGTTAGACTTGATGATGTGTGGTTGTGGCATAAAAGGTTGTGTCATGTTAACTTTGATAATCTGATCAACATTAGCAAAAAGAACAAGGTCAGAGGGTTGCTCAAATTGAAGAAACCTGAAAATACAATGTGCAAACAATGTCAATTAGGGAAGATGACTAAGTCTAGTTTCAAAAGAAAAACATACACTTCCAAAGAAGTACTAGAGTTAGTCCATATAGACTTATGTGGACTAGTAGAAGTGCAAAAGCTACCTAAGAGAAAGATACATAACACTACTTGTAGATGACTACTCTAGGATGATGACTGCTATGTTTTTAAAGAAAAAATATATGCATTTCAAATGTTCAAGTGGTATTTGGCCAGAGTTGAGAAGGAATAAAAAAGAACCTGAAATGTCTAAGGTCAGACAAAGGAGGTGAGTTCACATCAAAAGAGTTTAAAATATTCTGCAATGACAAAGGTATCAACAAACAAACATTAGCACCAAGAACTCCACCATAGAATGGTATTGCTAAAAGAAGGAACAGGTCAGTGATTGACTGTGCTAGAACCTTGATGATGGAGAAAAATGTTGCACTAAAGTACTTGAGAGAAGTTGTAAGCATTGTTGTTTACACACTTAATAGAGTTCAAGTCAAGAAAGGTACAAATGTAACATCTTTTGAATTATGGTATGGTCATTCATCTAATGTTAAACATTTCAAAGTATTTGGATGTAAATGCTATATTCTTAAAGATACTAGAAATGGAAAGTTTGATGCAAAGAGTGATGAAGGCATATTCCTTGGATATTCCACTAGAAGCAAAGCATATAAGTGTTTGAACACTAACACTAACAAGATTGTGGAGAGTGCAAATGTAAATTTTGATGAGCATGCAGAAGTTCAGGTTGATGAAACTAAGAAATCATAGGATTATAGATCCTTTGTATACTTTTATGAAGGAATGACTGTTGAAGACAATGCTACAAATCAAGTTGGGAATCAGCAACAAATTTCAGTATCAGCCGAATCACAGTCAAAAAATCTTGATCTGCATTCAAAAGTTGAGCTACAGAATGTAGAAAATGCACATTCTGGTTCTAAAAATAACACACATGAGAGGAATAATGAAGTGCCAAATGAAGAAGAATAAAATGACTCTAAAGTTGAAGGATCAAACATGGAAAGACAGACAAAACCAAGATTAGCCAAGTATGTGAGAAGACATCACCTTGTAGATCAAATCATTGGTGACAAGGATGCCAGACCAATGACAAGAAATAGACTAAGGAATGAATCAATTCTACTGAGAAAGGTTGAACCTAAAACAGTGAAAGATGCACTACAAGATGATGACTGGTATAAAGCTATGGAAGAGGAGATAGATCAGATTTAGAAGAACAAAACATGGACCCTAGTTCCTAGACCAACTGATAAGAATGTGATTGGTACCAAATGGGTGTTTAGAAACAAACTTGATGAGAATGGTGAGATAAAAAGGAATAAAGCCACACTAGTTTGCAAAGGCTATGCACAAGAAGAAGGACTGGATTATGGAGAAACATTCGCCCCTATTGCAAGAATGGAAGGAGTAAGAACATTACTTGCATATGTTGCATACAAAGGTTTCAAAGTCTACCAAATAGATGTCAAGTCTACTTTTTCTAAATGGTATACTAGAAGAGGAAGTCTACATAGAACAACTAGAGGGATTTGTAGATGATAAAAACAAGGCCATGGTCTGCAAATTGCACAAAGCACTTTATGGATTGAAGCAAGTACCTAGAGCATGGTATGACAGACTGTACAAATATCTTGTGAAGATTGGATTTGAGAGAACATATGACAATAGAAACTTGTACATCAAAGCTAAAAAAGGTAAAGACATTTTGATATCAGAAATCTTTGTTGATGATATAATATTTGGAGGAAAAGATGTCCTATGCAAAGATTTTGCTGATCAAATGAAGCATGAATTTGAGATGTCAATGTTTGGAGAAATCAAATTATTTTTTGGATTGCAAGTACATCAGTTGAAGCATAGCATATTTATGACCCAATCCAAATACATTAAGGAGATATTCAAAACATTTGGATTAGAAGAGTCCAAACTAGTTAGCATAGCAATGGCAATAAGACATAAGTTATCCAAGAATGATGAGTTTGCTAAAGTGAATCAAACATTGTATAAATCAATGATTGGAAAGCTGCAATATGTTGTACATAGTAGACCAGACATTGCATTGGCTATTGGAATAGTGGCAAGATTTTTTGCAAATCCAAGAGAAAATCACTTAATGGTAGTAAAGAAAATATTGAGATACCTAAAAGGAACTAATGAATTTGGTTTGTACTACAAGAGGAGTGAAAATTTTGAACTAAAAGCCTACATTGATGCAGATTGGGGAGGTAACATTGATGATACAAAAAGCACCAGTGGAGGAGCACTTTTCTTGGGAAAAAGGTTGATTACATGGACTAGCAAAAAGCAAAGTTGTACATCATAGTCTACTGCTGAAGCTGAATATGTTGCAGCTGCTATAAATTGCACAAATATTGTATGGATCAAATTTTTTTTGCAAGGTATGAAGGAAGAGGTAATTACTTTATTGTGATAAAACAAGTGCTATCAATATATCAAAGAACCCTGTAATGCATGCTAAAACCAAGCATATTGCAATCAAGTATCACTATGTAAGAGAGTTACTGGAAGACAAACAAGTTAAGATGGAATATGTTAGCTCAAAGGAATAGATTGCTAACATCTTCACAAAAGCACTACCTAAAGATACTTTTGAATATCTTAGAAGTAAGTTAGGGGTGATACCCCTAGCCAAGGCTACTTGAAGCAAGAGCAAGACTACCCTGCATCAAATGAGCTGACTGTTGAAGATTTTACACATTGATGCAGAGGATGCTTACTTTAGGATTCATGCCTAAAGCAGTAAAAGTGTTGAAGTTCCAAATCAGTCACAAGAAAGGTGAAAGAGAGAAAAATTGAATGAACCTGCATAAACTACACTTGCATATTAAGATGCTAATATGTCTTTGGCATTGTTGTTAAAGAGGGAGAAGATGTGAGAAACTGATCAATAGAATGTGATCAAAAGTATGAGGGAGATACTGATCAAATGAAGATAGAGGGAGAAGTTGACAGAAATAATCAAAGGTTGATTAGGACAACAGAAGATGAGCAATACAAAGAGAAAACAAAGAAAGGATACAACAAAAAAGAGGGAGAAGCAGAAATGATGGTATCAAGATAGTAGAAGGAGATGTGAAAATTGATGGTAATACAACAATTACTTTTTGGCATCTAACTTATTGTTCTAACCTAGTTAGCATTTGGTTAAATAGTTTAGTCTGATGGTTGATCAATTTGGTTTGCCATCAATGCCAAAGAGGGAGATTGTTGCAAAGAAGGAAGATTTTTGTTAAAAGAATGTCTTCAATCATTTTTTTGTCATTGATATCAAACCTGTTATTTGTAGGAATGACATTTTCTTATAAGATCCAAGTACTATCACTTAGTTGATTGATGAAGAGGATTTGATCAACAAGATGTAACAAGAGCACCTAAGCGAAAGGTTGAGTTACGATGTTGTAATGAAGTGCAAGGATTAATTAAGACAATGGTTAAATGATGTATTGATAACATACTTAAAGATATAGAGGTTGGTCACACTTAGAAACATTAGATGAAGAATTTGTAACAAATTTGATTGCAAAGCTTAAACTAAGATCATTAGTGGGTGTCAAGCAAGTTAGTTGAAGCCGACCAAATTCTCAGTTGGAGCCGAGTAACCAAAATTTCTAGTGTGTGCCGAGTGATCTTTACATGCCAAGTGAAGTTCAAGTGTTGAGCATTAGAAAACCTAATTTGGTGTCGAGTGATCTTCAGGTGCCAAGCATCAAGAAAAACACAATTGATGCTGAGGAACACAGTATGTGCTAAGCCCTAGTATTTCAATAGTGTCAAGCTACTGCATTATTTTAAATGATGAAGATTTGCCAAATCTAAGCTGACAAAGTGGTTACCTTCAATTTTGTGAACTAGTTGGAAGATAAGGATGATGAGCTGGTGGCACAGAATTCTATGTAAACCATTTTTAGGGGAATTCAAAAGGATTATTCAAGAATTTTCTAGAGGAAACAAAATATGGGTTAGATGCAATGAATCCTACCTAATCCATATAAATTAAAATTAAAGAATGGAAGAATCAAGCAGGAAAAGGAACTCCAAGACTTCTATTTAAGGAGTCACAGACCTAATGCTGCTACTGCCAGAGAGCCAAATAGCAAAGTAGTTAGAAGGGTGTCAAGGAGAAGGCATCTAGGAGAAGGAAGAGCACAAAGGCTCTACTTCAAAAAGTGGTCATGAAGAGATGATTGCACTGGTACATTGAGCATAGAGACTCAAAGAGACTAAGCTTGAAAGGAGGTCAAGCTATTAGAGTTGCAAAGATTGAAGGCCAGGAAATGGTATGAGCTAAGAAGTGATCTGAGATTTGCAAGATGAGTTGTATGTTGTAGTCAAGTCAAAAAATTTCTAATACTCTCTAGCAATTGTTTTAGATATGAAAATCCTATGGACTTAGGTTGGTTTAATAGCCATTTGTAAATTCTTTAACAGGGTGGCATTCCAAGTAAATGTTCTAAAGTCCTCTAACCAAGCCCACTTCTAACAAGGTGGTTAAATCCTTTAACAAAGTCACATTTAATAGTGTGTTGTAAGCCTTTAACAAGGAAACCTTTCATAAGGCATCACTTTAGAAGAGTGAGAATTGAGTAGCATGTTACTAGTGGTTTTTCCCAAATTGGGTTTCCACGTAAATCACTATGTTATGTGTTGATCTTTTATGTGTTATGCTTGCATGTTTTTTATTAGATAAATAGGTTTTATAGGGACCCTAAAACCCAAGAGTTAAAACATTAACAAGGTCGATAATAAGTGTGAAAAGCCTAGTCAAAAGAGTACAAGTTCAAAGGCTAATAATAAGCCCAAGGCCTAGTCGAAAAACAAAGATCATAGAAAAGACCAGGAACAGATACAACAAGAAACGACAAAGGCAAAAGCCCTGACAAAAAGCCAAAAAAATAGATTGAGACAAAAGAATAGGCAGTGGATTAGTCCTCGTTCTTTCTCTCCAGGTCTTCCATGGCCTGAGCAGCCTCATAGGCCATCTGGTTCTCCTCAGCCTCTTGCTGGTGTGCCCTTTGATCCTCCTAGTCCTGACCATTGTTGATGTTGTCCTTTGTAGTGTCAACCACCAATCTGGCTTTTTCCCTATCTTTTCCTTCCTCTTCTTCCTTCATTACTATGTCTTTGATCAAACCAATTAAAGATATGATGTTGTTGTTAATGGAGCTAAGTAGCGAAATCATCTGGTTTGAGAGATTATGATTGTAGATTTTGAGGTTGTTAATCCTTCTCTCCGCTAGACTGAGCCTCTCACCGTTGTCATCTCTATTATCAGAATTCGCACCATTCTTGTTTTCCTCCATATGACCCACCTGCTCTTTGACCTCCTCCAGCTCATGGAAAAGCCTCTTGATTGATTTGAAGTTATCAATCATACTACTGCGGGCATTGTTCAAGAGGTTCAGCCCAGTTTCCCTTGCTTTATCCGAATAGCCACAATCACTGGGTCTATGAGTTCTTCAAGCTTGCTTGTTATGATTGTAGGTTGACTTACAGTAACTTGCTAGTTAGAATAGTTAAAGCTTGGATTAATGAATGAATGAATGGGCTCACTATACTTAGATAAAAGTTTGAATATGACATTTGGACCTTGAATAACTAATTCAAACCCCCCCCCCCCCCCCTTCAGTTATTCTATAGAATGTCTAACAAAAAGGACAAGATTGAAGAGATTGAGTTGACACCTAAGCTAAAGGAGCTAATAGCAATGCAAGCACTAGTAACTTTACTAGAATATGACACTCTTTCTAGTCACACTCTTCAGAGGCAGAGCATAGATGCAACACCTTTCCAATTATCAATGTTGATTCCAAGTTCATCAAAGGCAGAAGAGGTAATAACATATGGATATGTAAGCCTAGATGAAGAAATTTTTTTACCAAAATATGATTATGCCACAATGACAATAGAGCATATGGGCATACTTCAAGAAGCCCTAGCTAGAAAGAAACATCAAGAACTACTTAGATGGGAGCATAGATAGAAGCAAGCTTTTCTTGATATTAAAGACATCTTCCCAAATGAATTTAGTCTACCTACTCTAGATGAAACAAGGCCACTTATTGAATGATTGACAAATATAGTGGAAAAAGTAAGTGATGCAGACCTTGATACTAATGCAAAATTGTTAGAATGGTTTGAAAAGAAATTTCAAAGTAAAGTGAATGAGAAAATATCTAGTGATATAACACTTACACAAGTTGCATTGGCAACTAAAGTAGAAAGTGTGAAAAAGGTAATTGAGAACATTTTCTCTCTGTATACCAAATTGTGTAATCCTACACTCTTCGCACAAGAGACAAGGAGTCACATTCTGAGCTTGGAAAGTCAAATTAATTCATTAGGTGCAAAATTTCCCATGACTCTAGCTCAAAGTGAGAAGCATTTCATGACTTTATTGCAAACCTAGAGGTAGTTAGTAGCATTATCTATAGATGAAGCCAACATAAGGGCCAAACTAATAAGCATCCAAACTACATTGACTCCTCACATCAAGATTTTGCATAAGGAGTTAGGCTATGTAGAAACTCTTATGAAGAAAGACCACAATCTTTCTACATTAGATGGCCTAGTTCACCTTACTACCGAATCAGCCATCCAAATTAAGTCTTTGGACATAGCTTGTGATAATTGGGATGCAACTCTTAATATTATCCTTGAGTTCCATAAATCTTTCTTGGACAAACACACTATTAGTGTATTTAGATGTACATGCTTTACATAGTATTTCAGTTTACTTATTGAATGTATAAGATGGATGTGTGGTGAATGTTTTATGGGTCAAATTTTGAAGCACTGATCCCCCCTAGAAGTTTACCTTTCCTATTGTAAATTAGAACACAGAGTAGTCTTAATAGCATTTTGTAAATCTCTTAACTGAGTGCTTGTTATATTGTAAGTTTAAATCCTCTAACAAGGTGAGACCTGTGATATGAATATCAGGATTTAACTGTGTGATTTTGAGTCAAACTCGATGACCCATGTTTCATGAGTAGTGATTCAACATGAATCCATCTCTCATGAGAATAAATGGAACACTTAGCACTCATTGGATCTAGGTGATGCTCACAGGGGTGAAGCACCGGGACTTCCCGGGAGGTCACCCATCCTTGGAGTAGTACTGGGATGGGTGACCTCCCGGGAAGTCCCGGTGCTTCACCCCTGTGAGCATCACCTAGATCCAATGAGTGCTAAGTGTTCCATTTATTCTCATGAGAGATGGATTCATGTTGAATCACTACTCATGAAACATGGGTCATCGAGTTTGACTCAAAATCACACAGTTAAATCCTGATATTCATATCACAATTTGACTAGCTGTGGAAATTATCTCCTACTTATCAAGGTGAGACCTGACAACATTTGTAAGCCTTTGACATGGTAGACCCCTCATAGGGTAGATCATAGTTTATGGTCAAACTCATTATAGCCATAATTGGCTATACTTTATAGCTGCACTAGTGAAGATTTGTGGGTGTCATACCTACCCTAGTTTACCTTCTCATTGGAGGGTTTATGGGTAACAAATTTATCGGCATGTGTTATTTATTTCATGCTATAGATGCAAATGTGTAGTTAGCTATTTTAGTTTACATGCAAAATTATGAGATGGATGTGTGGAAAATGTTTTATGGTTAAAGTTTTGAAGTGTTGATTCACCCCCCCTCTCCTATTTCTCAGAGTTTACTTTCCCATTGCTATTTCCAACAATCAATGAAAAACACGGTCATGAATGCAATATGTCAATTATGCCACATGCTCACTAATGCTTAGGATACTCCCTGAAAGGAATACCATCAGCATTCATGCTAAAATTCTCCCCCTTTGGCATTGATGGCAACATAGCTGAAAAACATCTATGTTCCAAGAATACTAAAGCAATTGTTGTTTTTGCTCACATCTTTCCAAATCCTCTTCATCAATCAAATTTGAAATCCTCTAGAATACTGCTTTGTTTTACATCTCATAGGATTGGCATCAGTTGTTCACATGCTAAAAACATCTCAGCTTCTCTCCCATCCATCATAACTCTTTATGTTGCATATCTCCCTCATAGAAATATTCCTTCTCCTTATTTACATGAATCTTTTTAAATCTCTTGAATATAGATATGTTGTCTATCTCTCCCCCATTCATATTTAGGAGTTGTCACACTTCTCTCCCCCATACTTGAGGATGTTTTTCATGTGCATATCTCTCTCATTGACATTAATGACAAAGACCTTTTTATGTCAATCCTCTACTCCAAGTGTCCAAAAACATTGTTCAAGACCAATAACAAAAAGTCCTTAGTGAGTCTACTCATCAAAGATACTCCCCCATACAAAAAGCATCAGCATTCAGCCCAGTCAAACAATAGTGATTTGTACCACTAGACTGATGCAATCTCTACATCTTCTACTTTGAATTAGGCAAGGGCATAACCCTAAGCATACCTCTCAAGTACTCAAATGTATCTTTAGGAAAGGGATTTATAAATATATCTGCAATATGATCTTTAGTACTGATATGCTCCAATTTAATTTCTTTCTCTACTACCTTCTCTCTCAAAACATGATAATAAATATATGCTTAGTCTTGGAATGCAATACATGATTCTTAGACATGCTTATTGTACTTGTGTTATCACAATATATGATAATAGGTTCTGAAAATTCTATCCCAATATCTTTCAACATTTGCTTCATCCACATGACCTGATTACAAGTATTTGTTGCTGCTATATACTCTGCCTCAACTATGTTCTATGAAATGTAATCTTGTTTTTTTCTTAGCCAAGAAACCAATATTCTTCCAAAAAATAATTCTCCACTATTGGTGTTTTTGCTGCCATCCATACTACCTACCCAATTCACATTAGTAGAAGCACATAGAGTGAAATCACTTGATCTGTCATACCATATCCCATAATCAGATGTTCCCTTCAAATATTTGAATATCCTCTTTACTGTTGCATAATGATTTTCCTTAGGATCAACTTGAAATCTAGCTATAATGGTTTTCCTTAGGATCAACTTGAAATCTAGCTACAATCCCAACTGCATTTGTTACATCTAGTCTAGTGTGAGTCATATACTACAAACCTCCAATCATGGATCAATACTTCTTCTGCTCAACTGTAGATGTCTCATTTTTGCTAGATAACTTATGACTAGTTATCATTGGTGTGCAAACAGGCTTGCAATTTTCAAAGCCAAATATTTTCAACAAGTCTTTCGTAATATTAGCTTGTGAAATGAAAATACCATCATTGTTTTGCACAATCTACAAACCTAGAACGATTTCCATCTCTCCTATCATACTCATTTCAAACCCATTCTTCATTTTTTCAACAAACTTATCACTTGCTTCATCATTTCCACCAAAAATTATGTCATCAATAAAGATCACTATTATTAGCAAACCATTCTCAATTTCTTTAAAGTGTAAGCTTCTTCTTCAAGATCTCCATTTAGAAAAGCTAATTTGACATCCATCTAATACAATTTGAACTTCTTATTTTCTTCATAGGCCAAGAACATTCTCATTTCTTCCATTTTGGTTACAAAGGCATAAATTTCCTCATAATGTATTCCTTCTTGTTGTGAATATCCTTTGCATACTAGTCCAGCTTTGTTTCTTACAACCTCACCTTGTTTATTCATCTTGTTTTTGAACACCCATTTAGTTCTAAAAATATTCTTTTCTTTAGGTCTAGGAACTAATTCCCATGTGTCATTCTTCACAATCTAAACTAATTCTTCCTTCATTGCTTTAATTCAATGATCATATTTATATGCCTCATGTGCAATCTTAGGTTCAACTTGAGAAATCAAATATAATTCCTCATTTACTAAGTTTATTGTCATCACTCCTTTGTCTTTGCTTCCAATTATCTACTCTGGAGGATGATTATTTGTTAGGTTCCTATTAGAGGAAGAAGTTTCTAACTCAACTCTTATCACTTCTCTTGGTTCAGATCTTTGTTCTCCTCTTTGCTCAATAATTTGTACATAATTATGCAGGGCATTGTTAGTCTCAAGGAAAACTTCTACATTCTCTCTAACAATTCCAATATTTTCTTCTTTATCATCACAATTGTAATCCATCATCTTTTCCTTAATTCCAAACTTTTCATCAACTTTTACATTTGCACATTCAACTATTGTCTTGGTTCTATTATTAAAACATCTATAAGCTTTTCTTTTCAATTAATAACCAAGAAATATACCTTCATCACTTCTTGGATCAAACTTACCAACATCATCATCTCTCTTTATGTAACACTTGCTTCCAAAGACTTTGAAATACTTTACTGAAGGTGTATGACCAAAGAATAATTCATAAGAGTCTTATTCATACCTTGTATGATCTATACTTTGTTCATGGTGTAAATTATTGTATTGACTACCTCTCTCCAAAATGTCTTAGATACATCATTCTCAAATATCATTTCTCTCGTTGCCTATGATGCTTATCTATTTCTCCTTTTTCTATTCCATTCTACTCAAGAGTCTTAGGTGAAGATAATTGTCTCTTAATTTCATTCTCTTCACAAAGCATGTTAAACTCTCTAGACGTAAACTCTCCTCCTCTATTTGATCTCAAACATTTAATCTTAACACTAGATTTATTCTCAATTTTATTCTTAAATATTTTGAACTTCTCAAATGCTTGAAATTTCTCTTTAAAAAATTATATCCACATCATTCTAGTGACATAATAAAAAAAAAACATAAAATACCTTTCTCCATAGAATCTTCTTGTCTGGCAGGGCCACTCAAATCTATATGAACAATCTCCAACTTTTCTGTAGTAGTGAATTTCTTGCTGGGAAATGATACCTTCTTCTGCTTAGCCATGATACATTCTTTGTAAACAACATTATTAGGCTTCATTATCTTAGGAAAATGTTTAAATGCAAGTGTTCTACTAACCTTCACAATGTTATCAAAGTTTATATGACGAAACCTCATATGCCATAACCAATTGTTATCCAATTATGTAATCTTAGCCTTTTTGTATGTGTATCCCCTTCAAAAGTATATTCTAAAGATTTCCAAATCTCATGAGATTTACTAAAGATTTTACTTGATTGTATTTATTCCCAAAAAGAGTTGACAGTAAGGCTTCTTTGGCTTGCATATTACATATGAATAGATCTCTCTCTACTTCAGTGCATTCTCCAAGCTTCTCTTTTTCCACAATTTTCTTGTCATCTTTTTGTTAAAATACAATAAATTGGACCCATACATAATAGATACATCTTCATTTTTTCTTTCCAGCTCTCGTAGTTAACCCCATCAAACTTAGGACTATCTTTTCTAAAGTGACTCACCATTGATCTCCTAAAGGTGTTAAGCTTTCCCTTTAAGGACCTAACACTCTGATACCAATTGTTAGAATATATAGTCCACCAATATAACCAAGGTTGGGGGGTTGAATCAGCTATCCAATTATTGTCATAATTGTCAACCTTATTAAATCTTAACCATATGAGCAATATAATTAGAAACCATGAAAAGATACTCATGCACCATAATACCAAATATGTTAACTAGGGAAACCCTTGATCAAAGGGAAAACCCCAATGTGGATGGTACCTGCAAGATGATGTACTTATATAAATATTCCTTATTAGAGGATGGACCTGTTAGGAGTCCATGAAAACATTCAATACATATTAGTCCATCTTATGAGATTCCAACCATGTTAGGAGTTGTAGAAGGTAGATGAATCCACTATCCAAACAACTTTAGGGGCAAGACCAATGAACCCACTATCCAAATGATCTTCATATTATTCTTTGCAGAATAATATAATTGAACTGTACTTCTCCTTCCTCTTCTTCTGTCCTGTCAACCAGACTTCTGCTCCTTTTGATCTTGATACCATATCATAAACTTTGCATCAAATAATCCCTTAGATCACTTACTCACATTTACCAAACACTTTGCTCTTGTTCACACTTACTTGATCACTTCACATTCCACACCCTTAACAACCAAGGAAAATACTTTCCTTTATATCAATTCTGTAAAAAAATTCCTTGAGTTGGCCTTGAGGCTTTCCCAATTAATTATAATAGGACCACAATAAGATGATTAATTATTTCGTAATCACATAGCATTGTCATCTCATAGTCTATATAGCTTCTCACACATATGAATGCAAACCTTGCACACTTGCTCACATCATCATCAGCTATCTTTCTCACTATATAACTTCATGTACCTTAATTATATCTCTGTTAAGAGATTAAATACAATGATCAAAAGATTCTCATAAAGTACTTTGTCTATGCAATTATCTATGTAAATCAAGTATATCTTCTATATTTTTTTGACTTATCTTACATGCAGTTAACCTCATCAATAGGACACAGTGTGGAACATGTCCTTAATTGTGCATCACCTGACCATAAAAACTCTATCTATATGACCATGATCTCTATCTGCTACTCTACCAGTCTTCATAGAAACCATACTATGTTGTCATCAATGAAAAACACAGTCATGAATGCAATATGTCAAGTATGCCACATGCTCACTAATGCTTAGGATACTCCCCCAAAGGAATACCATCAACATTTGTGCTAACATAATTTGCATACAATAATTTTGTTAATAGGAATACTGATCAATTACCATTCTAGATTGTATATAGGAGCATTCCCAAAAATTCTTCTAAATTGAGGCAGTTGGATAAAGGAGAGATAAGTAGTGCTGAAGTAGAAGATTTTTTTGAATATTTGAAGATTATCCATGGGGAGGTGAGGAATCACATTACAAGGATGAATACATAGTATAAGGTTAAGATAGATGTAAAAAGGAGCTATAGGGAATTTCAAATTAGAGATGGAGTCATGGTTCATTTATGGAAGGAGATATTTTTAGTTGGTATATATAATAAGCTGAAAATGAAGAAGTTTGAACCATGAAAATTACTAAAAAGGCATGATTCTAGAAATGCCTATAAAGTAGAGTTCCCAGCTGAATTGGATATATCACTAGTGTTCAACATTTCAACTTTGACAAAATATTATGAAGGAGGTGATGGAGATGAAGTTGTAGAAGCACAATGGAGTATTCTAGGAACTACTTCATCTACAAAGGAGATTGAGGAGATACTAGAAATTCATTTTGTAATGAGTACAAGGAACATAATGTATGAAGAGGATCTAGTCAAATGGAAAGGGAGGTTAATGGAGGATTAACGTAGTGCAAAATTGGATAAAATCCCAATGTAGGTGATCACGTTCCGAACAAATAACCACACAATGGAAACACAACACAAGATACAAGATCTAATACCAAACCCTATTCTTTATTCATAAAACAATTACTTACATGCAATGTGTCAAGCTATAAGGCCTTCCCAGTTATGACCAAGTACAAAGCAAGTAATAGTTTTATAAGATCCCTTAAGATCCAATCCCAAACCCTAGCTAGTTTAGATTTATAACACAACAACAATCTGGTACAACCTCCAAAGGATATTTAAACTTGTGTTCACAAACCACCAAGCAATATCCTTGTTTCCCAAGCCACAACTACTAGCTTTGCTCACAAATTCACAACTTCAAATAAAAAATAAAATCTCCTCTCTTCAGACCCCACTAAATGAATTGATGCCTACAAATCTACCCAAGCCCTCCTTAAATAATAGCATAAGACACAAGGCGATCTATTGCAAATAGAAACATGTAGAACCCAAACAAGCACAAATTACCTTAGTTGGCTCACATCAATTATTAAATACATAAAGGATAGAAAAATAAGACTCAACTAGGTCCACACACATCCCTATGGTTTCTCCATGTCATGATCACATGCCACACATTAAATGTGCTAAGTCAATTGATTAGATTCACAAAAACACCATCAATGAGTCCAAACTACCAAGCATCAACAAAACCACATAGAAACGTTGAGAAAACATGATGACTAAGCTCCCTCAAGCATCATTGATCAAGCCAAGTATTGTTGAGCTAGCACACTTGTTGAGAGACATAGTCTATGTCAAGCCCAATAAAGAACGAGCACCATAAGCTTTGTTGAGTTCCTTCAATGACCAAGTAACATCCCTTTTTTGACCAAGTAATGCATTTCAATGGAACACCAAGCTTCTCCACTGACACCATTCGATCAAGCCTCCAACCAAGAAATACAACAGAGATGGCCGAACACCTCTAATCTTCCACAAAAAATGCCAAAATCTTCAAGAACCTCGGATGCATATGCATCAGACTCCTAGGGTACAAAGACAAGTGCATCCCTCACTTTGTTATTTCATGAAAACTCCACTTGCACTTCATCTTTACCAAAGGATTCCAATCCATCAACAATAAGAAAACTAGTTTGCAAACCCACCATCTTTGCTTCATCCATTGAAATATCAAAATCATATGAATCATATCAACATGCTTACTCCCAAAAACAAACTAAACATAATGCTTCACGAGCAATCCTTGCAACTGATCACAACTAGCAAGAATAATATCCTCAAGCATGAAATCCATGTCAGCAACATCATGTAACTCCATAACCAAATCAACAACATGCAAGACCAAATCCACCATAAGAGCAACATGTAAATTCTCATCCATGTGTAAACTCTCATAGTGAACAATCTCATCATCCACAATAAGATGCTCTACAATTTTTGTTTCATATCTAACCAATTGATCATGGAAACAAATATCCTTTTCACTGTCAACAAGGTTAGGAACCTCTTTGGTAAGCATAGGTATCTCAACAAGAACCAGAAGTTGCTCTTCAGGTTTTATATTAGAATCCACAAACTGATCAACAAAACCAACCACACATACCTCTTCAGCTTCAACAAAATTGTCCTTTACCTCTTCCTTAATAAAAAAGTGTCTTCTCCTCTAAATAATCTTCTTAACTCGCTAGGAAACCCTCTTTTTGATAAAAAAAAATCCAACTCCAATAGCAAACTACTTTCTTCTCTTTATCTTCAACTCATTTAGACAAAGAAAACATCCACCCAAGAAAACACCTTAGTTATCTTCATCTCCACCACATTATAGAGATCTACAATCATCCTAGGGTCCAATCTTCTTAAAGGCATCTTCCATGATCTTCGCAAACCCTCTGTAGCAAATCTCCAACCAAATCCAACCTTTACTCAACAAGATCAACCTTCCATCTTTGCAACTATCTCTTTATATCAAGATCCATCTATGAGTTCTTTGCAATTGTGAGTTAGAACCATGATCTTCCACCTTATAACCAAGTCATCTAGGACTTTAGAAAGAATAATCCACCACAAGATAAAAATCTACTTTGATACCACTTGAAGTAGTGCAGAACTGGATGAACGCTAATGGAGGTGATCTCATTCCCAACAAATGACCACATAATGGAAACACAACAAAAGACACAAGATCTAATACCAAACTGAATTCTTCATTCTTAAAACAATTGATTACATACAGTGTGTCAAGTTGTAAGGCCTTCCCAATTATGACCAAATACAAAGAAAGTAATAGTTTTGTGAGATCTCTCAAGATCCAATCCTAAACCCTAGCTAGTCTAGATATACAACACAACAACAATCTAGTAAAAACCTCCAAGGAAGATCTAAACTTGTGCTCACAAGCTACCAAGCAATCTCCTTGTTTCCCAGGTCATAGCTACTAGCTCTTCTCACAAATTCACAACTTCATATCCAAAATTGAATCTCTTCTCTTTAGCCCCCACCAACTAAATTGATGCCTACCACTCTACCTGAGCCCTCATTAATACTTGTATGACCACAAGTCGGCCTATTGCAAATAGGAACATCTAGAACCCAAACAAACACAAACTTCCTTAGTCGGCTTACATCAATTATTAAGTACACATAGGATAGATAAACAAGACCCAAGTAGGTCCACACACATCCCTATGATTTCTCCACATCATGATCACATGCCACACACATAAAATGCACCAAGTCATCCGATCAGATTTGCAAGAGCACCACAATAAGCCCAAACTACCAAGTGTCAGCAAAACCACCAAGAAACATTATGAAAGCATGACAACCGAGATCCCTCAAGCATTGCCAATCAAGCCAAGCATTGTCAAGCCAACACACTTGCCAAGAAATATAGTATATGTTGAGCCTAATAAAATTGAGCACCTTAAGCTTTGTCAAGTTCCTTTAGTGACTGAGAAACATCCCTTCTTTGATTAAGTAACACACTTCAACTGAACACCAAGCTTCTCCATCAAGCCCATTCGGTCAAGCCTCCAACCAAGAATTAACAAAGAGATGGTTCAGCACCTCCAATCTTCCACCGAAAATGCCAAAATGTTCAGGAACCTCAAATGCCCCTGCATTAATGATTCACATGGCTAAGAGGTTGACCGTCTTGGTTTTCCTTTGACTACTTGAAACATGATAGACTCAATTCTCAAATTACCTTGTGTGTCTAATGCAGGAGCATCCTTGGTGTAAGGGCAATCTTGCATCACCCAAAAAAAATTTTTATTTCTAGTTTTCTAGTTTTGTGTTTTCAATAGTGGTTATTCCTATTTAGAGTTGTTATTTGTGGGAGCTTGCTAATTTTAGTAAGTTGGTATTATGTGGTCAAATTGTACTAATCTCATATGTGGAGGTTCATCTTAGACATATTAGCCTACTAGATGAGTTTCAATGTCATATGGCATGCATTAGTGTAGTTATTGCAAACATTTGGTATGAATTTTGGCTATCCAAACTTCAAGTTCAATGATGAAGGCCTAAATGGCACCAAATGAGGTTAAGCCTCAACTAGAGAATTCTTGCATTGTGAACCACTATAGAACTTTATCTAAGGATTCCAGAGTGGGGTTATAATAGCCCATAGGTCAACGATTAGCTAGTTATGGTCTCCAGAAGTGCATCCATCCAAAAATGTAATTTGTAATTTATCTTGAGCTGATCCTATGTGATAAATTGTATTAAAAAAATATAATATGAGGTTGGTCAACATCAAGGGTTAGGGCTTAATGCCTAGAACCTTCTTGGGCAATGAAAAATGCCTACATAAGGAAGGCTTGTAGGTTGTCTGGGGTAGTTCAGGGTGATAGTCACAACTCTATCTTGCAATTTTTTGTAAGGAAGGTGTCCATGTGGGTTGCATATTGTAATTTTGTGATTTCACATGGTTGATAATAAGAATCCCATATTTTGTTCTCTCAATTTGTGTTGTTTCTCTATTGTGTGTTGTGGTATCAAGGGAAGCACCCTTCACCAGGGAAAGTGACTGGTAAGGTAAAGATATGCTCAAGAATACACTATAAAAGAGGGTATAAATGAGATACGAAGCTAGGAACTAAACAAGTGATGGTACTAATAGAAATTGAGGTGGATGTAGAAATGATGTTTTAAAGTAATAAATCATGAAAAGATTGAACCAAAATTCAAAGAATATCTACCTTGGCTAAGCTAACCTACTCGTGTGTATTATTGTTTTGAATGCACTTCACTATCATTATCATAATCTCTAACTTCATTTTCAATGACATGAAGATAAACAATTTTTATGGGAAAATCTCATTATGAGCAATGTTCCTAGTAGGTTGAACCGTGTGAGGATTTAAATGGGCACTTTAAGGAATGCATGGATACAAGTTAGATCTTGAATATGGGAACATTACACAACTCTTAAGGCCCAAAAAAGGATAAGAATTAATTTATTATGCAAAACCAAATAAGACACATATTTGAAACATAATTAGCAAATGAAAACCTAGAGTTCAAAGCAAGAGTAAGTGAAAACTACAGAAAGTAATGTATCACAAAGCATTTAAGGAAAGTAAATAGAATTTCATGACTTAAATTTATGTAAGAATATCACTTGTAAGCTAATTATTTGAATAGATGACAATCTAATTGAAGTAGGCTCAAAAGAATAAGTGAAAATGACATGCATGCAACTTTTTACGATTACAACTTGTGTGCTAGAAGGAATGACTTGTTGTGAGCATGAATAAACAAGCAAACATTAGTTCAAATCAAAACATGCAACAAGTACTCATCAAAATGAAAGAAATGTTAACTAATGCTTGCTTGAGTTTTGCAACTCAAAGCAGCCAACAAATCAAGCCCTCAAGCCATCTCTACAACTCAACAAAGGCACCCATGAGAGGCTTTGTTGGTGTGTTAGGATGTGAGGTGTGTTTGGTGTGCTCTCTCAAACACAACAATGTAGTGAATCTCTTGAATGTGGATGTGCACATGTGAGTGATGATGAAATATGAACCTAAGCTACATGAGATGAAGAGCACCTCAAGAAATGGCTATGGTGAAAGCCATACTTGAAGGCATTCAAGGATGAAAATGAAATGCAACCAAGAAAACTAAGCATGCAAGCTACGCTAACATGTAAATGCAAAGGCCATGTGAATGCATAAGTAAACTAGACTAATGATGCAAATGAAAAGCTAAACAAGCTACCAAATGGTTAGTATGCATCTAGAAATCACCATGAAAACTACCATAAAGCTACTATGAAAGCTCAAATTAGCATGCAAGCTCAACTATAATGAAAGCTCAAATCTCAAACCAACATGATAACAATGCAAATAATGAGAGATGCAAATGCTTGAGACAAGGCCTCTATTTATAGGCTTGAGGGAGGGCTTGGTGAGGTGGCATCCATGTAGGTGCCACATAAGGTGACATGCAAGCCATGCAAATAGTCAAAAATTTAAAGTTTGCTCACACGTGTGAGCATGTGAGCAAACTTGAGAAGAAGAGTGGGATACAAGAGTGCAAAGGGGAGTGTGTAGGCATGCATTCTCACACGTGTGAGCACACACTTAGGCTAATGAGGGGGATTAGGAAGGAGATTAGGATGATTAAGTGGGATTAAAGAAGAAGTAGGCTTAAGAGGATGAAAATGATGGGTATAGGCTAGGTTTTAGGCTAGGCTTAAGATTAAATTAAATAGGATTTAATTTAATCATAGGTTTAGAAGAATTAATGGGATGTGGGGATTTAAATAAATAAAATTTATTTAAAAAAGGGAAAACATGGAGGATCATGTGTTAAATTAATTTAACACATTAGGACTAGGAGTATTTAAATACTTAGGAGAATGAACTTAATTAATTAATTAATTAAATTAAATAAGTAGAAGAATGTGACCAATATAAATAAATAATTAATAATTAATTACAATGTCACGAGCAATATTAAATAAATTAATATAGTCTTTAGGGACAATTTTAAGCGTCTACACAACTAATTTCTTGGCTCCTCTAAGCTAGATATATTTAAGATTCTATGCTCATTTGATTAATTTTGACTATTTGGATACAAGAATATATGAGCATCCAAAATGAAGTTGAAAGATAAAAAACATATATTTAAAAAAAGAAGATTTTTGACCACTATGGATGTTGTTTCAATTGTAGAGGTCTCCAAGGCTCTCAAAAGTCAAGTGGAAATATTTTTTACATTTAAACGAACCAACAATAGAGTGTCGTGTAAAAGTAAAGACTTGTGTAAAATAAACTAAAACAATCATTATATTGCTCATCTTGAATAAGAGAATATAACTAAATAAGAACTTTTCATCTCTTGATAAGTAGGAGATATTTTTCACAAGTCAATTTTGATATTTTTATTAGGATATTGCTAAGTGACTTTGAGTTAAACTCATTGACCCACGTTGCTCACCTAGATGCAATGAGTGCCAAAAGTTCCATTAGTTCTCATGAGAGATGGGTTCTTGTGAACCACTACTTGTGAAACATGGGTCAATGATTTACTCCAAAATCAACACCTAGATGCAATGAGTGCTAAGTATTTCAATCATTCTCATGAGAGATGGGTTCTTGTGAACCACTACTCATGAAACATGGGCCAGTGTGTTTGAGTCATAAATCAATTAGTTGAATCCTAATAGTAATATCACAACTTTTCATTGTTGCAACATATACACACCCTTGACATCTATGATAGAATGTTCATGTACGAAAGGAGATCCTAAGAGACATTAATTAATGTCACTTGTAAGGGCTTTATCTATGAAAAGCTACACATCCCATTTTTAGCAAAAGGAAGAATAAACAAATTTGAATATTTTAATGTAGGTAGATGTATTGAATATTTTGTGCCAATTTGAATAATTTTGACAATTTGGGTGAAAAATGGATGAATATCAAAATGAAGTGAAAAACTAATGTCAAATTAAAAAAAAATACATAAACTTTTGACCACTTCAATGCTATTATGAGTGGATGCATAAAGAGCACTAAAAAGCCAAGAATTGAAGAGGAAGAATTTTTACATCTAAAACAACCAAAAGTAGAATGACATGTGAAGTGGAAGGATAAGTGTCAAATTAAAAACAATGACTTTTGACTACTATACTGCTAAGTGTGTACAAGTATCAAGAGCACCCAATAGTCTAGAATTAACAATGTGAAAGAAATTATGCATCTAAAAGAACCAAAAGTAGAATGACATGTAGACCAAAAGGTAGAATGGCGTGTAAAGTGTATTGAGTTGTGAAAACGGAATAGAAGGATAAATGTGCACTCAATAGTCTAGAATCAATATGGAAGAAATTTTGCACTTAAAAGAACCGAAAATAGAATGACATGTGGAATAAAAAGGTAGAATGACCTATAAAATATATAAAAATTCTAAATATGAAATAGAAGGACAAAAGTCAAATTGAAAATAATAAAGTTTTCCCACTAAATTTGTAGGGACATAAAGAACCACTAAATGTATAGAGATGTCAAGAGTACTCAAAAGTCACGAATTGAAATGTAAGAATTCAAAGAACCACAAACAAAATGACACAAGAACTCAAATAGCAGAAGGAAAATAGTGAACACACTTCGTATTTCGTCCTAGCCATCCAAAGGCGGCAGGTTCTATGAACCAAGGAGACATCAATTTATGTCACCAATGGGGGGTGGAGGGGTTTGTCCTCGGAAAGGAATACGTCTTTAACTGTAGCAAACGTCAGGGGAAAACGAAGTTGCATGTTTATTGGTGAAGAGCACCATTTGTTTGTTTTGATGTAGTTAACAATGTCCAGGAATCTTGAGACTCTGCAAAGGGAGATGAATGCAATTGACAAATCTGCAGCGTCTAAATAAATTGCACGGTGTAATCCAGTTGTCCAAATTGCTCAAATTGTTCGGTCCCAGCTGCAGGAATATGCCGTGACAAGCCAATCCGATCCTTGCAAAAATGATGGTATTTAAGAATGTCGGAGTCCCACCGCCGCAAAGCCAGGTAGGACCTCCATCGCCCGATCTTTGTTTTTAATTCCACCGCCTAAAGCTTTTAAAATTGCGCATAGATCTGATTTCCAATGCCAGATCGGCACAGGATAGCCATAAAACACGTAATCCATAGATAAACAAATCACAGGCATCTCAAATGGCGTGGGTTTTTAAGAAAGCTTAAAGAAAACCCTCAAAAAATTATTATTCTAAAATGGGGGAGAGGAGAGAACCTGGGGGAGTCGATCCTGTGACGTCTCGAAGCAGAGAAGAGGGCGGGGGAAGCAGAAGATACAGAGGTGTGAGAAAGAGATCGTGGGGAAAATGGGTTTCTGAGATCAGGATGCCTAATTGTAGAGCTCGGGCATGGCTGGGATCGTATTCCACTGCGGAACAAGCTGCTAGGGCTTACGATGCCGCTTCATTTTGCTTGCGCGGCCCTTCTGCCTTTCTCAATTTTCCCGACTCGCCTCCGGATGTGCCTTACCCTTGCGATCATTTGTCCCCCGAGGAGATTCGAACCCTGGCTGCCGAGGCCGCGGCCAAACATGCTACGCTTCCGCTTTTTACAGATTCCGGCTGCAGCCAATCGCCTGATCTTCCCGGGAAAAATGCTTCGCCTCCCCGTGAATTGTTGCCGTCCACAGATCCGCGTCCAAATCACATGAATTTTCCCAACCTAAATGAAACTTTCAGGGAGTTTC
This sequence comes from Cupressus sempervirens, assembly GCA_028749045.1. Classification (NCBI taxonomy): domain Eukaryota; kingdom Viridiplantae; phylum Streptophyta; class Pinopsida; order Cupressales; family Cupressaceae; genus Cupressus; species Cupressus sempervirens. The sequence goes on from CM053783.1 coordinate 129,779,353, forward strand.
CGACTTAGGCTAGGCTTTCAGGGATCAGTAATTTCTGCGCATGTAAACTAACGTTTGGTGGTTAATAAAACCCTGTAAACATTTTTTAGTTTGGATTCATGTTAAATAGGGCGCTTCACTAGGAAAGAGTATTTTTTTTCAAATTCTTCGCGTCTGGATTCTGTTGATTGAAATATTTGTGTTGGTTATTTTGCCTTGCAACTCATATTTTCTTATCGGCTTTACTTCTCGGAAAGGATTCACGTTAAATAGGGCGCTTCAATAGGAAAGAGTTTTCTCTTTGTCAATTCTTCGCTTCTGGATTCTGTTGATTGAAATACTTTTTCATTGTTATTTTGCCTTGCTACTCGTATTTTCTCATCGATTTTGCTTCTCAGAATGGATTCCCCCATGGCAATTGCTCTGTTTTGACCGCGAGGGTCAATACCTACAAATTCAGAACAAGAAATACTAACTAGTAGTAGAGACAAACTACTACTGTGGTTTTAAAAGCTGTACATGTTTTTCTGCTCTGCAACATTCTTTGAATTGTCTGTGTCTTAATTTTCTTTTTGCTATTGCTATTAAGTAGTTGTTAGGCTGAGAGTCATCCATATTCTGTTAGAAATTAGAGTTAAGATGAGTGGTTTACTTTATGGGAGTTCAATATTTATTTTTCTGATCAGATCCAGGTAATTTCTGATAGGGAGCAGCTTCTTATGCTTTCTACTATCTCTATGCCAAAACATTTAATCGAATTTTAATGAAGCAACAAGATTTTTTATAAATTTATTCAATTTGATTGGTAATTCAATGGTTCAGAACCGTCTTTCCTCTTTGAAAAAAAAACGTCCGAGTAATGGATTCAAAATCTCTTTTCAGAAGCGGTACCGGAAGTTCCATTAAGATCCAACAGGTTTCTTAATCAATTAATAGACCAGTAGTCAAGAGCTCTCTTTCCTATTAGAGAACTAAGAGGTGAGAGCAAAAACCTCTACCCTTCAAATTTATTTTGCTACTGCACAAGTTCAATCTTTATTTTTTTCAAATGTCACAGATCTTATAATTTGTTCTATAGTTTAACCTCCTACATAATAGAGCAAACAGCTGAGCTGAGAGCTTTGAGTATCAAGTGAATAAAACAGCTGAGGGCTTTGAGTATCAATTGAAGATTTAAGAGATGAAAATTTATGAGGGCTTTGAGTATAAGTGAAGATTTAAGAGATGAAAATTTATGTTGGAAGTGTTTACAGTAGAAATATAAAGTCAAAGCTTCCTTTTCATTTCACAAAATTGAAAGCTCTGTAAACAGAGATATAGAGTTGAAGTTCCCTCTTCATTTTTAAAAAATTGGAAGTTCTTACTTCCAGAATTTCAAAAAATGTTGAACTGTTAAATAAAAGATTAATATTTGAAAGTGAATGAAAAAATTGAGCATGAAACAAATTATAAGAAGTAAGAAAAATAAGCCTAGAGCTGAAAGCTATCTTTTCTAGTCTCTAAGTAGTAAGAACCAGCAAAGACCTAAAAGGTAGTCTTTTCTCATATTTGAATGTGAATGGAAAAATTATGAGCTTGGAACAAACTATAGAAAGTAAGAAAAAAAATAAGCCTAGAGCTGAAAGCTATCTTTTCTAGTCTCTAAGGCTGGGGTCACATGGGCACCCGCTTTCTAAAAAGTAGAGTGGGTGTTGTTGAGATTTTTTAAGCATTTATAAAAAGCGAAGCAGTCCTATGGATTTAAATGTGAATCCGCTTTAAAATTTAGCTACTAAATTCACGGAAGATGATTGTGTCATTAATTTTGAAAATAAATAAAAAAATTTCTTTGTGAGATTTTTTTGTTTTGGTGGGAAAATGTTGTTGACAGATGGCAGAAATCTTCCCTAAGCTAGTGGGGCTAAATCCAGCCTCACCCCATTTTCACCCGCTCAAATTGAGAGGGCTAAAAATACGAAGCTCCAATTTTGTAGGAAAAGATTCCAGTTAAAGCTTTAGCCCCTTCTGAAAAATAACCATGGAGCCACCCGCTCCACAAAAATAGAGCCCAAGCCCCTCCCATGGGACCCCTGCCTAAGTAGTAAGAACTAACAAACACCTAAAAAGTAGTCTTTTCTCATATTACAAATCTGTTGTAAAATCTCAAATGAAGAGTTAAGAGCTCAGAATAAATAGCTCTAAGGCAAGGGTCCCATGGGAGGGGCTTGGGCTCTATTTTTTTTGGAGCAGTTGGCTCCATAGTAATATTTTAGAGGGGGCTAAAGCTTTAATTGGGATCTTTCCTACAAAATAGGAGCCTTGGATTTTTAGCCCTCTCAATTTGAGTGGGTGAAAATGGGGTGGGGCTGGATTTAGCCCCCGCCAGCTTAGGGAAGATTTCTGCCATTTGTCAATCCTACTTTTCATTTTCCCACCAAAAATGAAATAATCCCACTATACAAATTTATGAAGAAATATATATTTTTTATTTTCAAGATTCATAAAGACAATCATCTTCCTTGAATTTAGGAGCTAATTTTTAAAGCAGATTCACATATAAATCCATAGGACCGCTTTCTTTTTTAAATGTGCCTAAAAAATCTCAGCTTAAAGAAGCGGGTGGGCATGGGACCCCAGCTTAAATCTCTTGTTTGTAGAGAGAACTAAGAACAAAACAAAGAGTAAAATTTTACCTTTGTCATGCACAATTCGAAATTTGTTCTTTTTAAAATATAACCAACAAGCTAAAAAACTTATCTCTACAACTTTTTATTTATTGGCCTTCACTAACCTCTTATTAGTTCATTCAATTTCTTTAATTCATATAACTGAACAGGTCATGAACTCCTTAATATTCAACTTCATCAACCCTTCATTAATTCATTCAAACTATGAATTACATTTTACCTTTAGCTTTTTTCAATTCATTAAACTGCAGAGATCATAAACTTCTTAATATTCAACTTCATTAACCTTTTATTAATTCATTCAAATTATGAACTACATTTTACTAATTCATTCCACTTTACCATATCATGCTTTACTTTTTTGTTAACAATTGACAAAGCCAGGAACTGCTTGTTATTCAACTTCCAAGTATGAAGTATGTTTTATTACCTCATTTTTCACTACCATTATGAACTATTTGCTAGTGACTGAATTCTTTGAACTTCAAATTAAGACTTATTTAAAAAATAATATTTATCTTCAATATCATATCACGGGCTTACAGCGAAAGATTTAAGGTCATCCATCTCTTCAAAATCATTTGGGACAATACTCTCGGTAAACCATTCAACTTCACCAATAGACTAAAGACTCATTGACAATAAACAAAAGACAACACTTTTCACTAATTCATTCAACTTCACTACTATATTATTACTAATATATCAAACAATTGCAAATCTATTGATATTCAATTCAAGCACACTTACTTCACTACTAAACAAAAACTTACTTCACTACTCAACAAAAACAAAAACAATAGAACTGCTCAACAAAAACAAAAACAATAGAACTGCTTGATACACTTGATATACAGCTTCAAACACTAACAAACCACAAACTTAAATTCATTTCACTTCACTGCTATTACCATAACTACTTTTACTAATTCATTTGACTGAACTACTTAATTCATTCCACTTCCACTTTACTCTTAAACAATAGATCTACTTGATAGACTTGATATTCAACTTCAAATACTCGCATCTAGCTAGAACACACCATCTTCAAGGATTCTGTCTACGTTAAAATCAAATTCAGATCTTCAAAACCCTCCCTCCGCTCCACACAAACAGGAAAACAAATCCACTTTTTTGATACACTCGCCTACTCCCAAAAGCACAAATCGTACTCAAAATTTGACTCGGGAAATTCATCCAAAATTCACTCTTTTCAGCGATCAGCTCTCTTTTTAACTACCCAAAAATTTAAAAGCCTTGTGCAAGAATCACAGAACACCAGATCCTTTCGGCTTTAAGAAAAATGCTTCAGGATTAACTCATAAATCATGAGATCTATTCGAAATCTTTATTACAAGAAGCAAAAGAAAAGTACGTAAATGATTAAACCACAATAAGAAGCCAGATCCAGAAACCCTTAAAAGCCCTAAAAAAAGTTAAGTTAATACAAATAAAAACCAACAATTCTGCATTTCACTACATGAAATTTCTTTTAGGTCCCTCTCTAAAACAGCAATCAGATCGGAATAGCGTTTTTAACAGCCGGGTAGATATGATTCACGGGCTTAGCCATAATCTTCCGGCCCTTGGCCTTGTTGCAGATAAAGATGATTGCCCCAACAGGCCATAATACGATCGCCGTGATTAGAAGCATCAATAAACCCAGCGTTGGACCGACAACCTTGCATCGGCATGGATTGTCATGCGTGCCACACTCTACACAAAACATGCTTTCGTTTTCTTTCACTCCCTCGCCGCAAATTCTTCTTCTGGTTTTCGTAGCACAATACTACCAGTTCAGATCTGATTAAGTAGCGAACGGTCAATTCGTTAGAGCGGAGAAAAAAAATATATACGGAAAGAGAATTGCAGATATTTGCAAGCATTTACAGATATTTTCAAGCATATAGAAAGCATTCCAGATATTTTCAAGCGACTTTACCTAGAAAGCAAACCCTAGGGGCTATCCATTTTCTGGGGCTAAAACATTGCCACGAGTTTCTCTCCTTCATCCGAGTCATGAACTCACATACACCTGTCAAAAGATTTCAAATTGACGGTGTCATGATGAAATTAGTTTTGATGACTCATCGTAGTAAAGGGATATTTTATTTAAATATATATCTCATTAGGTACAAGTCACGCCATCATCGAATGAGATATTATTCACTGCGTCGACCCCAAGAAATGATTAGCTACAATACCAGGCCCACCGGTCGTAGAAAAGGGAAATTTATTTAAATAGACATCATTACAACTCACACCAGCATCAAATCAAATATCATCCACTGCCCGAACATTAAAAATTGAATAAATGCTTCATAATACCGGGCTCGGGCATCCTAGAAAGTGCAAATTTATTTAATTATACCTCATTACAAGTCACGCCAGCATCAAATTATACATTATTCGCTGCCTGCAGACCGACAGCTACTCGCACCTAGAAAATGGAGGATTCGACCAGTAAAACAAACCCTAATTGGGGAAAAAACCGTAAAATACACGCATTGTCAAGATTGAATAGCTACAAGCGACAAGATTTCAAAAGCATTCACATTCAAAATTTATTTTCAAAACATTACCAAAACAAGTCTGGATTTATTGACGGAAGAAACAATAGGTGATCAGAAGGGAATGGCGTTGGATACAGAAGGGAAAACAACAGTAGCAGGATGGGACATAATTCTTCTTCCCTTTGGATGGCGAAAGCAGTAGACGAGAGCACCGACAGGCCATTCCACCAGAGCAGCTACCATGAATGCAGCGAATCCGAGCGTAGGACCAACAACTTTGCATCTGCACGGATTGTCGTGTGTGCCGCACTGTAGACACACTGGAAATCCTGCTCCCATTGTCATTGCGATTCGAATTACGAGTTCTTCAACACAATTGCGAATCGAATTACGAGTAAAAACACGATTCTTCTTCTTCTTCTTTGTTTGGACGGATCCTTTCTAGTTCGCCTGTCCTTCAGTATTCCTGTTAGCAGAAATTGCAGAATTAAATAGGGATGAAAAAGGCCGAAGGTGTCCATTTTTTTTCTGACACGTAGCAGTGAATGTTTCAGAAGTGGTTACGTGGACAATAAGTCAAAATGTGATATTTCTATCAGGATTTAATTGTGTAGTTTTGAGTCAAACTCATTGACTCATGTTTTATGAGTAGCGATTCATGTGAATCCATCTCTAATGACAATAAATGGAACCCCTCTCCGGAATAACTACTCATGATACATGAGTCAGCGAGTTTGACTAAAAAACTACATAGTTAAATTCTGATAGCAATATCACAAGTGGTGTCCCATACTATTGGAAATTGATTCAGCACTCCCCTTGGGATTCGTGACAAGGGCTTAACCGCCTCCGATGTACTATAAGTTGATTGGTTGTATTGGGCATTGATAAATCAGTCTTTTGGTGCAACGATAACCCCATTCTAACAAGTGATATTACTCTTTGGTCACATTGCGAATCCTCAGACCCTCGAGTAATGCTGAGGGGGAGATTGTTGGAAATTTATTCAGCGCTCCCCTTGGAATTTGTGATAAGGCGTTAACCACACCCTGTGTATTATAAGTTGAGTGGTTGTATTGGGCATTGATAGATCAGTATTTTGGTGCAACAACAACCCCATTCTAACACATACATATTCATAGATGCCCAATAATTGTATGTTATGACCACCAAAAGAATTTGCACAATGATCTAATGCATATTCCTCTAATAAGCATTTTTACCAATACTTATGCACAAATGCCTTGAACCAATAAAAGTGAACAATTGTTTTACGTTCATCAATAAAATTGCACAACTACTGTAATTAAGTATTCTAACTTTAACTACTAGATGTACGAGTGCCAAATTATTGTTGTGTGGGGAATACTTTTGTGGACTTTAAATTATTATGCATTAGCCATTCTTAGATATAACAATTGGAGGTATTGGGGAGTAAGAACATATCACTTACAAGTATATGGGTGGCTTTTAGAACATTTCCCTATTTGTTTAAATCTATTAAACATAAATTTTATCATCTTGGAAATTTTGAATTCGGTGTCATGTTTGATCTAAAAGGTGGATGTAATCTAGGGATGTGGAAGAATTGAAATATGCTTTTTTTATAATTATTAATATTTTAAATTAAGAAAATAAAACACAACCTAAAAGGGTCTATATATGTCATAATAACCTTGCAAATAAACCAACTTCAACTAATTATAAAACATGTACTTTCCACATTGAAAATATCTATTTAAACATATGTAAACTGTTTCAAACAACTTTATTAGAAGCAAGGAAACACACAAGAATGAGAGTTGGAGGAGATCATGAAAATATTGACCCACAAAATACATGAACACACAACACCAAAAAATTTGGCTTGGGAAAATTGTAAGGAGAAAAACCATGCTAGGGATCAACCTACAAAATGATGCACTTTGTGAGAAGCACTATACCATGTTAGAAGTATTGCAAAGGGGAATACAATTGCATTTAGGCACATCGTCTACAACTTACTACTCAAATACAAAAGAAGGACAAGAACCGTAAGTATAAATAGTAAGAGATCCAACCTTGGGTGGACAACAATCCATTGATCATGAATTGAATAATACCATCTTCCTTGTGCCAATACAACTCCAATGAAGTACACAACTCTCTAACTCAATTTCATATTCCACTCATAGGTCTCTTCTCACATCTCATATATACTTGCATCCAACCCCCCCCCCCCCCCCCCCTCTCTCTCTCTCTCTCTCTCACACACACACACACACACACACACACACACACACACACACACACACACACACACACACACACACACACATTTCATAAATAGTTTTTACATGATTACATTTATACAATTCATCAACCATATCAAAATAAATAAGGTCAGCTTCAACCATAACACCTCATAACAAAAATAATGTAAACATAGCTCTATCAAAAAACCAATCCAATATATGTTGATTAAGACATAGTAAGGATCCAAATGAATTGTTGGAAAGTGACCACAACTAAGGGCATGAATTTTTCATCGATGCCGTACACGCATTTTCATAATGCTTACCATATAAACATCCACTATGCAAAGTATAATCTATCATGATCTGCATAGACATCGTAAGATATCCATCACAATAGAAAATTAAGTTATAGTAAGATAATCACCTTTTAATAGCTTCTGTAAATACAAGTGGTGATCATTTGAAAGTCATCACTTTTTCAAGATGTACACATTGGGTAGGCCCATTAAAATCACACTGTTACAAGATATATTCATGAATCACAATCCTCTTGACTGCTACAATTTGTTGGTTACTTGAGAATCCATCTCAACTTGGTTTTACTCCCCCTGAATCAATATGATAGAGGTATCTGAAAGTTGACTGAATCATATCCTCTCTTTTCTCACTCTCTTTCAAGATTGCCTCTAGTGATGTGTCAGGCTCCTTCCGAATCTAATGTCAATCCTCCTTTTCCCACATTACCATTCTCGAAGGAAAAGATCATGGCAAATAGTTTTTATAGTATACACAAATAAGAGAGACTACATTGATTAGTTAAATAAAATACTAAAGAAATAATAGTTAATTGTACGTCAATATCCCTTTATTTAACCTTGCATACCTTTAGACATTAATATTGATAACGAAGAGAATCACACCTTCCCTAATTATTCTTAAATTATTTTTCTCAATTATGTACCTCATAAATTTAGATACATACCTATAATACTTGCACTAACAATAGGAAATCTTAGTCTTACTCCACCCCTTCCTATTAGCATTAGAGTTGGCCAACTTACCCTGTTAGTGCCTATTTAATAATAGTCTTTTATATGTAAAGTACTTCACTTAGCTAGTGGATGACTAATATGACCCAAATATTTTAATGAATATCAACGGTCCTTCATTAATATTTTCCAATTATTAGTAGTAATTAGCAATTATTATTTGGGAGGGAACATCTTCTTCATTCCCTATTTTAATTTCCACCAATGTGGCGATTGAGGGAATATTCATTCCAGATGTTGTGTCATATTGAGGGAATATTCATTCCTGATGATGTTGTGTCATATTGAGGGAATATTCATTCCTGATGATGTTGTGTCTTTGAATCAGTGTTTCACAAACTTTTGTCCAACAATGGATATCTTTTATAACCTTAAAACATGCACATGTGAATAAACTAAAAAGTAAATATAACAATAATGAAATGCAACTGATAACACCATTATTTGTTAACCAGGGAAACCCTAGTGGGGATGGTACCCACAAACTGATCCACTAATCAAAAGTATCTTGTGAAAGATATTACCCTGTTAGGAGACCATTGCATCTGTATAGTGTCTTGGTCATTGTTAGAAGCCTCAACCCTATTAGGAGTTGTTATTACAATTACAAAATGTATGCAAAATGAGCCCATTGCCTAAACATGGAATATACAATAATATTATGTACACAAAAGGTATAGATACAAAATCCTCTTGCCAATGCTTATAGCTTCAATATCTGATTTGACCTTTGTAGCTAACTGTATAATCTTCATATACTTCCTCTTACTACTTTGATCTTAAAATTCCCATCACAAAATGATACCATAGTTATCATAATAACCACACAAAACTTTGCATCAAGAGTGATGTCCTTCATACCATATTTTTATGTTCTATCAGCCTTCATACCATCACATGTGCCCCAAAATGCATAAATGACTTTTGATCACTTAGGTTTAACATATAGGATATCGTCCCTAACTGATTAAGTAATTGTTTTGCTAAACAAAATGATTCCTTAACTTAAAAAATCCAATTCCTTATCTCTATCATGTTTTGCATGTGCATACCTACGATCACTAAATCCTCAATAGCTTTGTCTATATTGGTCATAATAAATTGCGCTCTTTCTTGTAGGATCCTTATAACTTGTTCTTACTTTCCTCAATTGTGCATGTGCCAGTTCTCTATCTAACAACTTTGTAAACCAAAATAGTGTATGTGCTAACAAATAAACTTTGTGATACTTAGTTTCTAAGTTATTAACCCAAAACTAAATCTTCATAATGTCTTCAAACATATAATATGTTTTCATAAATGACAGCTCTAAACTATCTACCTATCCAAATTACCAACAATATCCCCCTTTGGCATTGATTGCAACATATGAGAAAATTGGCTAAGTCCCAAAAACTCAAAATTTCAAAATTTTGAAGTTCTTCAGGTGGCCATTACAAATTTCAAAATGTGGATCATTTTCTATTTGTACCATCTTTATATACTTATACCTCCTAATTACAATATACGTATTACTCCCCCTTTGATTATACTCTATCGTATATCTTTCTTTACATATTCACAATTTTCCATACTACACTCCCCCTTTGACATCAATGACAAAGGTGAGTCAAAAACTATATACAAGTCAACATTTGTGTTGGTGTTCTAACATTATTAAGCAAGAAAATACTTAATACCAAGATAATAAAGATCACCACAACCTAAGGATTAGCTATTTCCCACAAATAGTTATATGTGCTTCATATCTGGACCCAACTTTAACAAAATCAATACAGATTTTTTACTCTTTTGGCTTTGCAAAACCAAGGCGGGTGCACCTGAGAGATGAGAGATTTCAAAATCTGATACTACATGTATATTTCATTAATTCCATGACATTTCATAACAATACACATCCCATAAAGTAGATTGGTCACAATTCTTCTTAGATTTACAAGTAATTTATGGCAATAACAACCAACTAGGACTCTATTAGATGTAAACAAGTGCTGACCAACTTTGACATTCTTCAAACAAAGTAAAGTAAACTTGATTTTGATTTTAAGCTTGATGCTTGTTCATGATTTTTCCATCTATAAACTGAACTAATAGATTAATGCCTCATCCATTGGGATTTAGAGTTCATTCAATTTTTGGATGTAATTGACTGCATTACAATCAATACTATCAACAACTCTTATTGAAACTCATTCTTACACACATCCTTCCTATTACCATGGAAACCCTATTAATTTCACTGAAGCATTTACTTAATTCATTGAATTAAAAGCAATAGTGAAATGACATACAACTTGATTTAATTGCATTCAACTAGACAAGCTTTCCTCATACAACTTCAAAATAACGAGGTAATAAAAATGGAGACAAGATTCAACCTAAAAAGATATGGGGACAGTTCATATTTGTATTAATTTCCTTTGAAAATTGTATAATAATTGAAATAGAACCCATAATGACTCAAGATAAGATATCAAAGTCCTATAAAATCAATGTACTCTCAGATATTTGTAGAGAAAATACATCATAAAGTTTACAACAAGACTGGACCGAACTCAGACTCCTTTCTCTAGCCTTGGGATCTCATTTATATAGTATGAAATGCAACAAGCTTCAAGCAAAGAGAATTGACAATTGTCCTTTAGACAAAAGATATTTACATTGTTACTATCATAAAGGACAAAAATTTGTGCAACAAAAAAACTTTTACATCATAAACATTCTTTTGTGGGACCATCTTTTGTTACACTTCTCAATTGCTACAAATATTATGATTGCCCCTTTTGCTATTCTGACTCCTCGGAATATGTAGCCATTAAATTTGTTAGTGATGTGTCTAGCTTTGATTACTGCATATTTACTTCAACTCGAGGCTCTCCATTTTCATCATCATGTGCTTTTAAAACAACACTTATATCTGAATCCTCAGTTGCCACATCATCAGTTGGGACCACTGTGCTTACCACTAAGGTTGGTTGGTCTTCTGTGTCTTCCTCTACATGCACTGATGTATCCATTGTTTGACTCTCATTCTGATCCACATCCTCTTCTTCAGTTTCAATTTGCTTTGAATGTACAAAATCCTCCATCCATTTATGGAAAATTGTATCATCAGGCCAATCAAAGTTCAAGATCTCACACTGCTTTTTAAGCACAAAATCCCCTATCTTATTTATCTCAACAAATTCTTCTCTAATGGATTTATAAAAAAGTTGCACTTCAACAAATTCCTCATTTGTCATTGCCCATAACAAGTGTCTCTCTTCACTTATAACTCCATTTATTCTATAACATAATAGATCATCTAATTCTTTCCCCCATTCTTCCTTTTCTTTTATTCTATATATCCTTTTAAGTGCATGGGGAAAAAGATCAAATTTCTCACCTAAATATCTGGAAAGACACATTCTTATTCTTTTTTGAACTGCCACCCTTTTTTCATCAAATTTAGACAAATTACTAGTTATATCAAAAGTTTTCTCGATCTGCTCATAGGATAGACTAATAACCGAAATACACAAAAGGGAAATATCATTATTTCTTCCACCCCATTTATTCATAATGGGTTTTAGAGCATCTTCACCACCTTTTATCTCTTCCCACATCTTCATTATATTTACCAATTGCTCATAAAAACTTGGCCAATCAATCTTATCTACTAAATATAAGATTGTTTTCTGGATTTTATCATCATATAAATCATTCAACTCAATATGCAGGTTCCAGAGTTTATTCTTTTCTTTTTCCAGTTTCTCAGTAGTATAGAACTCTGGCTTGTTAGGGGTGTCAGGTAACTCTATAATGGGAGTAGACTTGAATGGTTCAATTGCGGGACGAGGATATGTGATTCGAGGCCTGCTTGATTCTCCCACTTTCCTCTTTCCTAGCTACTTATCCATTTGGGATACTTGATTCTCTAGCAGTTGTATCTTGTTTCCTCTTTCCTCATATGCCTTTAGTATTTCTTCAAACTTAGCATTGAGTTCTAGGAATCTACTTTTCTCTTTTCCAGCAACCACCTTCCAAAATTCACCATTTCTTTAGCCATTTTACTTATCTCCTCACTTTCAACTTCATCTGCTCTGTAGACTATGAGAGTGCTTGTATGCTCAACATTTGAAATTTCTTGTATCCTAGTTTTATCTCTTTTCTTAATAGACCAAATCACTAATGCTTGGTGATCATTGCTATATTTTACTCCTCTATGTGCCTGCAAAATCTCCTCTTCAATCTTATGCTGGACATCCTTTTCTTTTCTAACAGTGTTAAAAATGATAGCATTAGTTATGTGCCTTTAAGATAATATTAAAACTCCTGACTCTTTTAGTAACTTTCTTCCCCCTTCAGGGGTCAATTGTGCAAAGTCCTCTAGAAAATTGGTCTTAACCTCTTCCTGAATCTCAGAGTCTAATTTATTTGGTTGCTCTATTTTTATTGCTTTGCACTTAGTTTCAAAATTGCCAATATTCCTTCTCCACAAAAATTGTGCAAAGGCCCTAGACTTAACAAAGTTTTCATCATTAATAAATTTTTGAGAGGCTTGTGCAATTATAGGGTCTATCTCCCTAGCTCTATAGTCTGTAATAGTAAGGTCAAAAGATGGCATTGGAGGCTCTTCAGGTACTCCTCCTTGAAAATCAGTAGTTGTGATCACAATGTCCCCCTCCCCTCCAATTTATTCTAGATGTTCTCTCAAAGATGCCTCATCATCTATCCTGAGTGGAGTCTGGGATGGCGAGTATTCTCCTACTTGAGAAGATGATCCTTGTTCTAATTTTTGTTTCTTGGGGGCTATTGTGTCAGATGGGCTTTCTAATCTTGGCCTCTTGTAAGGAGGGATATACAGTATATTTTGAGCCAGAACATATCCATATTTTCTTTGTAATGTGTACTACCTTGGAGTTACAATCATTTTTCTATTTAATCTCCTCTCCACCTCAACAACTTTATCTGGATGTGCCTTTGCTAGAATGTCCTTTTTCTCATTCAAAGTTTGCATTATGCCAGCAAAATTATTCATTAACATGTCCATTTTCGCCCCCCAATACCTTTTATCTGCTAGAGGATTATAGGTGGGCTCAAAAGCATTTATAAAGTCAAGGACTCTGCTATAAACTATCCATTTTTCTTTTTGACTTTCTATTCTTGTAATGAAAACATATTTCTAATGACATCCTCCGGGAAATACACAATTTGTGTATAAGCCTTAGCTTTAGTCCTTTCTCTAAGAAGGTCATGGAATCCCTTTGGATCAATATAACAAGCATGTGATTGGGCCATTTGATACTTATCGAAAAAATTTCCTAAACTTCTCCATCCTTTCTTAACAAACATAAAATCATGCACAACTATAACAACTGGGAAGAATGTACCCTTGGATTTACCTGGTAAATCCCTTTCATTAATTGTCCTAATCTGCCACAACAATTTTGCAATTCCTACCTTCAAAGGCACTTGGTAGGGTAGCACATGGGGTTTTCCCAAGAAACCATAAACTCTGAAAATAGTAGAAACATGATATGGGATCATATGCCCCCAATTATGACTGACCAACAGCCCTTGGCATGATCCTTAGGTCTTATCAATTCTAATAAGGGTTGGGGTATTCTAGGGCTATCCCCTCTCAATAATAATCGAAGCCTTGAAGCAAAATATCTGTCAAATCTAACAAAACTGACATTTGTGACCTCCCTTGTCATGTCTACACTCCACAACTAAACTGGGAGTTTCTCTCCGTCTCTCTCCAATTCCAATTTCATCTCTTTGGAGAAGAAATAACCCTTTTATACAGACATATATACATGAACAAAGAATACCATCAAAAAGGCCTATTAACCTTAGATTGAGATATTCCAATCAAACCATTGTGAATTTCCTCAGCCAAGTAGGTAGCAAAATCAAGAATTGAGCTCATTCCAAACTGCAGAGTTTGAGCTATGATGAGAATGATAAAGCTTTGAATATAATATTGCTCACCCATTCCAAAGATTTTGCAAAGAGAAATATATAAGTGCTTTGGGGTATTCAGTGTGACCAAGAGCAGTGATCCAATTTTAACAATATGATGTTGCAATGGTCATCCCTTTAGGTATACCCTCTGTGCATCATACCTAGTTTGAAATTCTTCTATAACAATTTTCTTATGGACAACATGGTTAGGTTTAAGCTTGAACACTTCTCTGATTAATCCAAGTGAAACCCTAAAAAGATTATCACCTACATGATTTTTAACAATCATGGTAATTTGATCATACTTTTTAGCCATATCTGCTAATAGGTCACTATAAAAGAACACTCCAGGAACAAGCAGTTTGCCTATATCAAATTCCCAAACATTACTCATTGGAGTATCCAAATTTCATTTTGCAAACCACTTCTTGAAGAGTTCTAATCCTCCCAAAGAAACCTATGCATCCCTCAAATAATTTGCCTTATCATAAAAACCTTCACTGACCACCAACCTAGGGTTTTTGGGAATAAATTCTCTACCCTTAGTCAATTCATTTATTGATGGAGGCATTTTTTCAAGAAAATCATCATGAACTGATCTTTTCAAGTAATCAACCTTGCTAGAGAAATCCTTACGAGGAGGCATTTTCTCAACTTACCCTAGCACAATTTCAAATTCTCAATATTCATAAGTTTCAAACCACTCACCCACTTTTTTCTACTTATTTTCCTCAGTGAATTACTCTGCAAATCACTGAAAACCCTGAAGATTTTTGTGCCCTACCTCTCTAAACTCTTGCACTCTGATAATTTTGTGATCTTCTGGTTCAATAATGGTAAATTTAGCAATTTATTGTAGTATTAAGGTCACACAAAGTGGCACTGAACAATATTAATGTAACAAGTAGTTAATTTTCATGTTGCACCTCGAATTTGAGTTTCCTCTGTCGATCATATAGCATCGAACGATCTTTTTTGAAAATAGAAAAGCTGCTCTTTTTTTTTTGAAAACCTGCCATGTGTCAAGCAGACGCTTCCTTGCTTTGATTAAAGTTCAATCATTTTCATGATGTGGTGAAGCACCGATCGTCGAACTTACAAAGACCAACGATCATGCGAGATCATTATAAGTTTACAACTAAGTCTTTAAAATTGCAGCCCCACTAGTACATTCATCTCCAGCCTAGCAAGTACACATATTGCTTCACCAATTACTGCGTTCCATTTCATCTTACCTTTCCACCCTGGGGTGACTTGACAATCTTCTTTATGACAGGTCTCACCTTGTGCAGGCGCTTCCCCCGCTTTGCTTAAAGTTCCTTCATTTTGATAATGCGGGTAAGCGCTCCTTGTTGATCTTATCAAGATCAACGATGTTATAAAATCATATCCTTTTAAGATCTAGTCAACCAAACTAACCAATAAAGGCGTTTCCTTTTCTCCAATGTGTTTGACAAGTGCCAACTGTGCATACTGCACTACTACCTTTTAAAGATTGCGGACCCATGATATCATCACATGCCATGTCTTTTAGGCACTTACTTGCATTACTTAAATGTCGAGCACTTTCATATTGCGGTAATATGCTGATCGTCAATCTTACAAAGATCAACGACTTAATGATGTGACATCAAAAGGGAACCCAACTACTTGGATTTAACCAATGACATCGCTAGAAAATCAAATGTGCACTGACTCTTACTGACAGCTCTTAGAAAGGTCTGATAAAGTACTAACAAACTCCAATCTTTGCGGTACATTTAAGACCCAACGTCACCAAGTGCTACATGGCAACAAGGTGCTTGCTCGCATTACATAAAAGTCATGCAACTTCACATTAGGGGCATGAGCTCACCATTGATCTTGGAAAGATCAATGGCTCTTCAAGCCAAACCATCACAATTAAGTGCTTCATAGAAAATGCTTAATAAAACAACCACAATTAGGGCACATTCAAAATGAAAAAGGTTTATTTCACGGAAAGTAATAAAATAATTTTAGAAAATGAGAACTTAGGATAAGAGTATCCTGCATAATTTTATTTAAAATATTACTTTCGACCAATTTTTGAGGGTTAGGGAAAAATAAACAAGGGTTTATGGAATTAAACAAAATTCACCCAAGGTCTTAACCAAATTTCACAAGATTTTAGAACATAACACTAGGGTCTTTCATTATATGGTATAACAAAATTATAAATGGTGAAAAACCAGGCCAACAGTGGCTTTGTCTAGGGACAATGAATAAGCAATAATTCATATGAGGGCTTAGAATCCCTTGGACAAGCAGACCACAAACTTGACCATATTTCTCTTTTGACAACTTTGAGAGAGCAATAGTACCAAGAAAGAAAATATACAAGGGTTATACAAAAGACACAAAGAATTTATAGAATGTTCAGAAACCCTAAATTACTGTTAATGGAAGAAAAAATATTTTAGCAAAAACACCTCTTCAAGAACTGTCCATAAACTGGCATTTCAGTAATGTTGTGTAATAAATCCTTCAAAATATAAGAGTTCTCTCCCCATGTAGCTTCAATTAGATAGGGATCTAACCATACACGATCAAACTTCCCATGTTTTCCTTTATCCTCAATCCTGGCATTCCACATGAGGACCAGATCTTCAACTTCAAATTTCTTGCTCACTATTCTTCTGTCATAGAGTGCTTTGACTTGTAATTGCAACTTTTGATTTGTGAGAGATGCTTCTTTCCTAGTCTCAGTCAACCCTACCACCTCATCCAACCTTTCTTGCATATCATCAATAATGTCTTCATCATACATTTGAATGTAATTATATAGTCCCACTAAATTGTTCTGAGGCATCCTTGCCTGGATTCCATACATAATGTCAAAAGGTGCTACACCTATGGCTTTCTTCATAGTTACTCTGTCAGCCCATATTAGTTGCAATTTGGAATCCCAGGCCTCCTTGTTATCATCCAAGGTTCTTTTTAATACTTTCAACAAACTTTTATTTGTGGATTCAACTTGTCCATTTCCTTGTGGATGATAAGGAGAAGATGTTGATCTTGTTATTCCATATTTATCGCAAAACTTTATAAATTCTTCAGATCTAAAACACATTGCATTATCTATCACAATCTTCAGAGGGCATCTAAATCTTGAAATGATGTTATTGAGAAGAAAATTGTTCGCAACCTTGCTAGTTGCATTCCTTGTTGGAATAGCCTCTACCCACTTTGTAAAATAGTTAGTAGCAAAAAAAATCCATGAGTAACCAGTGCTAGACTTAGGGGAGATTTCACCTATAAAATCCATCCCCCATTACTAGAATGGTGCTTGGACTTCAACTGGTTTTAATGAAGTATTACCTGAAAATTTTAGTTTGCGCGCTAATCTTGGACATGCATCACACTTTCTAATCAATACCTAGGCATCTTTAAAAAGTGAAAGCCACCAGAATGTAGCTCTCATTACTTTGTGATTAGTGATTTTAGCGATATAATGTCCTCCACAAGCTCCATCATGCATTTCCTTCAATATTTCTTTTGCCTTCTCTTGATTAACACATTTTAATAGTACTTCTTCAAAGTTTATCCACCATAAAGCATTCCTAACAATGATGTATTTTATGGCTTGTAATTTTGTACTTCTCTTCTCATTTTTTGTCAAATGGGAAGGAGCCTCCATGTGTTGCAAGTAATATATGACATTAGTATACCATTCACAGTAATCCATATCACATAAATCTAATCTTAGGTCATCTACTACTATATTTATTTGATTAGCATCCAAGTTGGACTGAACCATAATCTTAGCTAAACCTTGATTTCTTAACAATTTTGTTATTTGTATTTCAATGTTAAATTCTTGGATCTTGTTGATCCATTTACATCTTCTACTTGATACCTCTTGTTGAGAAAATATGTCCTTAATAGCTGCACTAGGTACAAATGCAATGACAATGGCACCTACCAAATAAGTCTATTTCTCATTTATTTCATATTTCAGTTTAGTAGGCTGTAAGGATTTGCTAAAGAATGCAATTGGTTGCTCATATCCTTCCCCATTCTTCTGTAATAAGACTGCTGCTACTGTATGAAAGGATGCAAAAAAAAAAAATGTGCATGGGCTTTGTGTAATCTAGGGTCCTAAGGACTAGAGCATTCTTTATGGCTATTTTGATGTCCTGGAAAGCTTGTGAAGGTTCACCATCCCAATCAATAGTAGCTGCTTTCTTAAGCATTTTAGAAATAGGCCTACTAATTTCTGCAAAATTTGTATTAAACCTCCTCAGAAAATTAACTTGCACAAAAAGTAATTGTGTTCCCTTCACATTCTTTGGCTTAGGGACCTGGTCAATAGCATTCACTCTTTCGGGATCTATTTTCACACCATCCTTTGCACTATATGTCTTAGTAATTTGCCTTCTGTTACTCCAAATGTACACTTTTTCAGATTCAAAGATACTCCATACTCTAAGGCAAATGTTTGCAATGGTCCTCAACCGTCTTGGAGTATGTTGTAAGGTCATCTTGGTATACTACCATAAACTTGTTAATATAATCATGGAAAGATACATCCATAGCCCTTCAAAAAGTTGCACCTGCTTTAATCAACCCAAATGGCATTCTCACATACACATAGGTAGCCCATGGAGTTGTACAAGCTATTTTAAATTGTTCATTTTCTTTCACAAGAACTTGATTGTATCTTGAGAATCCATCCATCATGGACATCTATTCAAAACTAGTCACTTGTTGTAGCATAGCTTCCATGTTTGGTAACCCATAATTGTTTTTCAAGGAAGCTATATTCGAGTTCTTGAAATCTATACAAAGTCTTATGTCTCCATTCTTTTTTTATAATAGGAACCAAATTTGAAATCCAAGTAGAATGCCTGATTTGTTTAATTATCCCTCCATCCCTTAGCTTCATTAACTCTTCTTGCATTTTGGGTGCTAAGGTGGGATTTACTGGTCTCTGCTTTTGCCTAAAGGGTTTTACATTCTCTTTCAATGGTATAATATGTTGGAAAAGGTCATCTCTATAGGCCTTAAGGTCCTCATATGACCATGCAAAAACATGTCTATATTTTCTCAATAAGTCAACTAGGGGCTTTCTGATTCCAATAGATAAGTTTTGACCAATATAAAATTTCTTGGGGGCTTCAGTAGTACCAAGATTTATTTCTTCTGGCTCTTGGGGTTTATGGTCTTTAAATTTGGGCTTTACCCTATCTTGATTGTCAAACATGTTCTCCAAAACCACCAACCCTTTGGGTACTTTATTATTCTTCAATTGTATGATTTCCTGACCAAAAATTATTTCCTTACCATTTCTGGTTTCAATCAAGGCACTACAATCTAATTCTTGACCATGGTATTTGTCTTCACTTATCATAAAATTCAAAATATCTTTATCATCCTCGAAGACTTGCCAATGCTCTATGTTATCAGGTATTGAAGGCCAATTCTGAACCTCAATCTGTGAAATTCTTGCAAAGGACACATCCTTGGGCTTGATAGCTACGTTTGCCAATAGATCAACCATCTTATTTTGACTTCTTTCCATCCAAGAAATACCAAATGCATCAAATTACTCAATATGATCCTAGACAACATTTCTATACTGTTTCAACCTTTTGTTCTTGGAAGCATAAGTTTCCCTAACTTGAGAAACCACTAATTCAGAGTCAGCTATTGCATGCAACTTCTTGATTCCATGGTGGGTTGCAACTTTCAATCCTAATAGAAGAGCCTCATACTTTGCTATATTATTGGTGTATGAAAAATTTAAGGTGAAGGAGTACCTAAAAGTGTTCTTCTCAAGGGAAACAAAAACTACTCCTACCCTTAAGCCTTCTTTAGAGCTAGCATCATCAAAATACATAGTCCACAGAATTGATGAATCCATACAACATTCAACCTCATGTGTAATGACAGCAGGAAGTTTCTCAACCTCTTGAATAATCAGCTCTGCCCTGAATGCATTCACACCAGTGTATAAGAAACAAGTGGCATCCTTATCAATTGCTTCCCCAAAAATGTGATTGACCGTTGGTTCTTTGTCTACCTTAACAACCTTATCTCCTATGTGAAAAGTTGCATAGGATAGGTCACATTGTAGGCTACTACACTCCATTTTCTAGAGAGCAACATTCCATAATGTGGAGGAATATCAACTACAAGGACTAACATTTCCAAATCTACGTTAGGGTATGCAACTAGCTTGAATGGTAATGCATTGATGGTTCCTATGACAGGAACCTCCCTAGCATCCATACCTCTACATGTGCCTTGCTTGATATCTATTTTCAAGTCTAAGGCTTCCATAACTTTGAAGGGCATGATGGTATTAGAGGCTCCTGAGTCTATCATGCAATTTTTTAGTCTTTCCTTTTATAATCAGACCGAGAAAAAATGAGTCAATATCCTCTATATAAGCTACTGATGAATCATCTAAAAACATTTGAGGAATTTGGGATATAATACCACTATCGTCTACCACCACTAGGGTTTGTTGAATGACACTTTGCTCAACAATATTGCTATTATTTCCTAAACCATGACAAGGCTTTACTCTTATGCTCATCAATTCTAAACAATTTAGACAAAGGTACTTTGACATTTATTTGTGACAACATAGATATCATATCAATAGGTTTAGACATAGTGGGCTTTACAACAATACTTGGACTGGAAATCTTTTGAACAATAGGCACTATCACTTGCTTAACAATATTAGATCCTGACTTCTTCTCTTGCACAGTTGGTTTTATTGTCTCTTTTTTTTGGAATTGAACTTTCTTCTTGGGCTCCCACTTCTTGGTCTTGTTGTTTTTAACCTTAGCTGTCTCTACAATAGTCTTCTTATTGTCATCCTTCATTTTATGTATAATATCTTTTATGAATATACCAGAAAGTTTCCCAGCATTATTATTAATTGCTCTATTTCTCAAATTGTAATTTCTATGAACTTAAGAAATCATCTCTGTAGTGATTCTATCAATCTCCTCCTTAGAAGGCATTCTTAAATTTATATGGCCAACCTCAAAAGTGTAACACATATATGATCTTCATCATGATTTTCATCATTTGGAAATATTTTTTGATAGTGTAACTGGTAAATTGTTCTCTAACTAGTAATATCATTTTCATATTCTTCTAAATCAGAATCTACAAAGTCATCACACATGCTAATCATATTACAACTTACATCATCATGGATTTTTTCTTCTTCTTCTTCCTCCTCATTTTGTGCATTCTGATTTGAAGCAAATGACTAAGCAACCACACAATAATCTGAAGAGTGAGGTGATTGACATATGATGCACCATGGTACATCATCATTCATATTAACAGAGTTTCTTTGCAAAGGATCTGGGGTACCTTTGTTTTTCACATTTTGGGTCTGATTTGGAATTGGTTTACCATCCTTCCATTGGGTGGTATAGGGATAGTTTTGCATTCTAGGTTGTCTATTGAAATTGTTGTTGTTCACTGGAGCCTTCTCACCAACATTTGGCTTGTGCATATTGAAAGTTGTCGGGATCATCTTTTTCAATAGGTCCAACACTTGACCTATTGTGGCCTCTTTGGGCTTGTTACCTGTAGGAGTTTTATCAACCTTCTTTTTATTGTTTTTTGGATTGAATAACTTAGAGTCATCTCTCCTCCCAAGCTTACTAGATGCTTTTCTATTATTTTCAATGTTCACTACAATCTTTTAAGCATCCCTTAAAGTCTTGAGATCTTTATCCCTCAACTGATAAGCCATCTTGCTATCAAAAGCATTAAAAAATACTGTAAGGCAGACATCCTCATTCAATCTCATGATCTGGAACAATTTGTACATTCCCTTTTGAAACCTCACATTAAAATCAAACGTGGATTCATTAGGGCTCTTTTTGATGTTGTTGAAGTCATTTAACATAAAACCAACATTAGTATTATCTCCATATTATTCTTTAAATAACTTTTCAAGATCACTCCAAGAACTAATGCTATTATCAAGAAGTCTTCTAAACCAATCCCTTGCATCCTTAGTCAATGAATGAACAAACAATTTCATCACCACATCCTCATGTTCAACTTCAAAATCATTTAGCATATCTATGAAAATTCTCAAATGCTCTTCACTAGTAACAACATTGTTTCCATAAAACTTGACAACTTTGTCTCTCAAGTCAAATGATATAGGGTGTGGAGAACTAAGAATACTAAGAATGACATTTGTCTATATTTTTCCATGTAACTAGGTTTCTTCTGAAAGCCAACAATGTTTGAGGTGCTTACTATATTAGCCTGATTATGAAGAACATTTTGAGACTGTTGAGCTTGAACACTAGGGATCTCAGGGTGAATAGTAGATGATGATGCAGGGGCACACTGTGACATAGTCTGGTTAGAAATTACTAGTCCAAAAGCAGGTATAGAAGTTGTAGATTGGGTGGATATAGGCGGCCATGAGGCTAAAGCAAAATTGGACTTGATGAACTAAATCTTTCTTCTAGTTTTTGTTGCTTGAGCTTCATTTTCAACCTTTTCAAGCTCTTTGGCAAGATCTTCATTCTCTTTCCTGGCCTTTTCCAAGTCCAAATCTAGTTTAGACATGGGAGGGTTTATAGACTTACTTGACACAACTTGAGGCTCATTTATCTGGATTCCTACAACCTTACCTTTCCCTTTATCTATCTGCTTGATAGTAGGTTCTACATGATCTATTTGGATAGGCTTGTAGGGTTGGACTTGGGATATGACAGGTTCTGGCCTTTGGCTTATTAGCTTTTCTTGTTCTTGAACCTTGGATATCAGATTGTGAATATCCCTAAATATATCAACATGAAGGACTAAAGTCCTTTCTTCTAACTTCTTGTTTTGATCCTTTAAAGCAACCATCCTTCTAAGCAAGTTATCTCTTTCAATAATGGCATTTAAGGTGGCTTGCTCTCTTTCTTTCTCTAAACAAGCACATTTAGCTTCTTCTTCTACAACCCACTTCTTTAAAACTCCTATCTCTAAGCATACTTCCTTTGGATCTACAGAGGTGGTCTCTGAATTAGTAGGATCATCAAGATCTATAAGGTTTGTCTCAACACATGGGACTGTTCTGGGATTAAAAGGATCCTCCATTACATTCTTGTATCCTAACCTTTGATTCATTTCAGCCATTACATTTGGTCTATGTGATGCATGTCCCATTGGGGATATACCCTTATCTTGATAAATTCTTTCATCTTGCAATGGGGTGCTAAATACTCCTCCTAAGAACCTTGTGGTTTTTGATTCAGAGCTCAATGAAGAAAATTCTCTCCCTACTACTAGTTGGTATTGAGAGCTTGTACATGTACTACCCCTTGGTTTCCAGGTAGGATTTGGATCCACTTTCTTTTTGCTTTGGTTCTTCCTACCACCTTGGGGTAAATCAGTGTACAATGGTATATCAGGATTGGTTCTTACATAGGCTCTTGTACTTTTCCTTTTGTCAGCCATTTATGGGGTTACTTATCAAATAAGCACTAGCTTCAAAACCTTGAATAAGTTGCCACCCTATTCTAGGGAAAATATAACAATAAAATAACTTTTGACTTCAAGGGAAGGACACAAGATAATATGAAAAATATTGACAAATAAGGGAACCACTCATAGAGGACATAGGACTGCAACTCTTGCTTGACAAATAAGACACTTTATTGGGGCTGTATACGTTAGTGTACACCTATGGTACTAGGGTTTTTCTTATTTATTTTTTGAATTCTCAAGGTTTTTCACTAAAAAGGTCCACTATAACCACAAACAACATTGAAAAGATCTGACAATCATGTATACACCAAGACTAAAGAAACTATAGTACTTCTTACACACAAGTGTGTGCTAAGCAACTCCCCAATAGAGTCGCCATTTTGTTGGTGTTTTGACAATATTAAGCAACAAAATACTTAATACCAAGATAATAAAGATCACCACAACCTAAGGTTTAGCTATTTCCCATAAATAGTTATATGTGCTTCATATCTGGACCCAACTTTAACAAAATCAATACAGATTTTCTACTCTTTTGGCTCTACAAAACCAAGGCGGGTGCACCTGAGGGATGAGAGATTTCAAAATCTAATACTACACATATTTCATTCATTCCATGACATTTCATAACAATACACATCCCATAAAGCAGATTGGTCACAATTCTTCTTAGATTTACAAGTAATTTTGGGCAATAACAGCTAACTAGGACTAAGAGATTAGATGTAAACAAGTGCTGACCAGATTTGACATTCTTCAAACAAAGTAAAGTAAATTTGATTTTGATTTTAAGCTTGATGCTTGTTTATGATTTTTCCATTTGTAAACTAAACTAATAGAACATTCCCTCGTCCATTGGGATTTAGAGTTGATTCAATTTCTAGATCTAATTAACTACATTACAATTAATACTATCAACAATTCTTACTGAAACTCATTCTTACACACATCCTTCCTATTACCATGGAAACCCTATCAATTTCACAAAAGCATTTACTTAATTCATTGAATTAAAAGAGATAGTGAATTGTCATACAACTCGATTTAATTGCATTCAATTGAACAAGCTTTGCTCATACAACTTCAAAATAACTAGGTAATAAAAATAAAGACAATATTCAGCCAAAAAAGATATTGGGACAGTTCATCTTTGTTTTAATTTCCTTTGAAAATTATATAACAATTGAAACAAAACTCAAAATGACTCAAGATAAGATATCAAAATCCTATAACATCAATGTACTCTCATATATTTGCAGAGAAAATACATCATAAAGTTTACAACAAGATTGGACTGAACAAAACTTAGTAAAAACTAAAATTATGCAATAACTCGAACACCTTTTTCTAGCTTTGGGATCTCGTTTATATAGTACGAGATGCAACAATCTTCAGGCAAAGAGAACCAACAATTTTCCTTTAGGCAAAAAATATTTATATTGTTACTATCATAAAGGACAAAAATTTGTGCAACAAATTTTTTTTTACATTATAAACATTCTTTTATGGAACCATCTTTTGTTACACTTTCAAATGCTACAAATTTCATGATTGCCCCTTTTGCTATTCTGACTCCTCAAAATATATAGCCATTAGGTTTGTTAGTGATGTATTTGGTTTTGATTGTTGTATATTTACTTCAACTTGAGGCTCTCCATTTTCATCATCATGTATTGTTAAAACAACAGTTATATCTGAGTCGTTAGTTGCCACATCATCAATTGGGACCACTGTGCTTACCATTGAGCTTGGTTGGTCTTCTTTGTCTTCCTCTGCATGCATTGATGTATCCATTGTTTGACTCTCATCATGATCCACATCCTCTTCTCCAGTTCCCATTTGCTTTGAATGTACAAAATCCTCCATCCATTTATGGAAAACTGTATCATCAGGCCAATCAAAGTTCAAGATCTCATGCTATTTTTTAACCACAAAATCCCCTATCTTATTTATCTCAACAAATTTTTGTCTGATGGATTTATTAAAAATATTCACTTTAACAAATTCCTCATTTGTCATTGCCCATAGAAAGTGTCCCTCTTCACTTATAACTCCATTTATTCTGTGGCATAATAGATCATCTAATTCTTTCTTTTCTTTTATCCTATCTATTCTTTTAAGTGCATGGATAAAGGATCAAATTTATCACCTAAATATCTGGAAAGGAACATTATTATTCTTTTTTGAACTACCACCCTTTTTCATCAAATTCAGACAAATTACTAATAATATCAAAAGTTTTCTCAATCTGCTCACAGGATAGACTAATAACTGAAATACACAAAAGGGTAATATCATTATTTCTTCCACCCTATTTATTCATGATGGGTTTTAGAGCATCTTCACCACCTTTTATCTCTTCCCACATGTTCATTATATTTACCAATTGCTCATAAAAAGTTGGCCAATCAATCTTATCCACTAAATATAAGATTGTTTTTTGTATTTTATCATCATATAAATCATTCAACTCAATATGCAAGTTCTAGAGTTTATTCTTTTGTTCTTCCAATTCCTTAGCAGTATAGAACTTTGGCCTGTTAGGGGTGTCAGGTAACTCTATAATGGGAGTAGACTTGAATGTTTTTAATTGAGGGGCAAGGATATGTGATTCGAGGCCTGCTTGATTCTCTCACTTTCCTCTTTCATAGTTGCTTATCCATTTGGGATACTTGATTCTCCAACAACTGTATCCTGTCTCCTCTTTCGTCATATGCCTTTAGTATTTCTTCAAACTTAACATTGAGTTCTAGGAATCTACTTTTCTCTTTTCCTTCAACCACCATCCCAAAATTCACCATTTCTTTAGTCTTTTTACTTATCTCCTCACTCTCAACTTCATCTGCTCTGTAGGCTGTGAGAGTGCATTTATGCTCAACATTTGACATTTCTTATATCTTAGTTTTGTCTCTTTTCTCAATAGACCAAATCACTAATGCTTGTTGATCATTGTTGTATTTTACTCCTCTATGTGCTTGCAAAATATCCTCTTTAGTCTTATACTAAACATCCTTTTTTTTTTTCTAATAGAGTAAAAAATCGTAGCATTAGCTATGTCGCAATCAGGTAATATTAAAACTCTTGATTCTTTTAGTAACTATCTTCCCCGTTCAGGGGTCAATTGTGCAAAGTCCTCTAGAATATTGGCCTTAACCTCTTCCTCAATCTCAGAGTCCAATTTATTTGGTTGCTCTATTTTTATTGCTTTGCACTTAGTTTCAAAATTGACAATATTCCTTCTCCACAAAAATTGTTCAAAGGCCCTAGACTTAACAAAGTTTTCATCATTAATAAGTTTTTGAGAGGCTTGTGCAATTATAGGGTCTATCTCCCTAGCTCTATAGTCTGAAATAGTAAGGTCAAAAGATGGCACTGGAGGCTCTTCAGGTACTCCTCCTTGAAAATCAGCAGTTGTGATCACAATGTCCCCCTCCCCTCCAATTTGTTTCAGCTGTTCTCTTAGAGATGCCTCATCATCTATTTTGATTGGAGTCTGGGATGATGAGCATTCTCCTACTTGAGAAGATGATCCTTGTTCTAGTCTTTATTTCTTGGGGGCATTTGTGTTAGATGGGCTTTCTAATCTTGGCCTCTTGTAAGGAGGGAAAAACCGGTATATTATGAGCCACAACATATCTAGATTTTCTTTGCAATGTGTACTGCCCTAGAGTTATAATCGTTTTGCTATTTAATCTCCTCTCCACCTCAGTAGCTTTATTTGGATGTACCTTTGCCATAATATCCTTTTTCTCATTCAAAGTTTGAATTATCCCATCAAAATTATTCATTAACATATCCATTTTGGCTCCTCAATACTTTTTATCTACTAGAGGATTATATGTGGGCTCAAAAGCATTTATAAAGTCAAGGACTTTGCTGTAAACTATCTATTTTTCTTTTTTGACTTTATGTTCTTGTAATGAAAACATATTTCTGATGACATCCTCTAAGAAATACACAGTTTGTGTAAGGGCCCTAGCTTTAGTCCTTTCTCTAAGAAGGTCATATAATCCCTCTGGATCATTATAATGAGCATGTGATTGGGCCATTTGATACTTATACAAAATTTTTCCTAAACTTCTCCATCCCTTCTTAACAAACACAAAATCATGCACATTTGTAACAACTGGAAAGAATGTACCCTTGGATTTACTTGGTAAGTCCTTTTCATCAATTTTCCCAATTTGCTACAACAATTCTACAATTCCTACCTTCAAAGGCACCTAGTAGGGTAGCACATGGGTTTTTCCCAAGAAACCATAAACTCTAAAAATAGTAGAAATAGGATATGGGATCATATCCCCCTAATTATTACTGATCAACAACCCCTTGGCATGATCCTTTGGTCTTATCAATTCTAATAAGGGCCGAGGTATTTTAGGGCTATCCCCTCTCAAGAACAATCTAAGCCTTGAAGCAAGATATCTGTCATATCTAACAAAATTGGCATCTGTGACCTCCCATGTCATGTCTGCGCTTCACAACTGAACTAAGAGTTTCTCTCCGTTTCTCTCGAATTCCAATTTCATCTCTTTGGAGAAGAAAGTAACCCCTTTATACAGAGATATATACATCAACAAAGAATACCAGAAAAAAGGCCTATTAACCTTAGCTTGAGCTATTCCAATCAAACCATTGTGAATTTCCTTGACCAAGTAGGTAGCAAAATCAATAATTGAGCTCATTCCAAACTATAGAGTTTGAGCTATGATGAGAACAATAGAGCCTTGAATATAATCTTGCTAATCCATTCCAAAGATTTTGCAAAGAGAAAAATATAAGACGTGTGCCCTTGTATTAAAATATTTCTTCATCAAGGGCTCTAGGGTATTCAGTGTGACCAAGGGCAATGATCCAATTTTAACAAAATGTTGTTACAATGGTCCTCCCCTTAGGTATACCCTTTGTGCATCATACCTAGTTTGAAATTCTTCCATATCAATTTTCTCATGGACAACATTGTTAGGGTTAAGCTTGAACAATTCTCTGATTAACTCAGGTGAAACTCTAAAAAGATTATCACCTATATGATTTTTAACAATCTTGGTAATTGGATCATATTTTTTAGCCATATCTGCTAATAGGTCACTATCAAAAAACACTTCAGGAATCATTAGTTTGCCTATATCAAATTCCCAAACATTACTCATTGGAGTATCCAAATTTCGTTCTGTAGACCACTTCTTGAAGATTTCCAATCCTCCCATAGAAACTTGTGCATCTCTCAAATAATTTGCCTTATCATAAAAACCTTCACTGACCACCAACCTAGGGTTTTTGGGAATGAATTCTCTACCCTTGGTCAATTCATTTATTGATGGGGCATTTGTTCAAGAAAGTCATCATGAATTGATATTTTCAAGTAATCTACCTTGCCAAAAAAATCCTTACGTGGAGGCATTTTCTCAACTTACCCTAGCACAATTACAAATTTTTAATATTTAGAAGTTTCAAACCACTTACTCATTTTTTTCTGGTTATTTTCCTCAGTGGATTACTCTACAAACTGCTGAAAATGCTAAAGAATTTTGTGCCCTATCTCTAGAAACACTTGCACTTTGATAATTTTTCACTCTTCTGGTTCAATAATGGTAAATTTGGGAATTTACTATGGTATTAAGGTCACATGAAGTGGCACTAAACAACATCAGTCTTTCTAGTAGTTAATTTTCATGTTGCGCCTCAAATTTGAATTTCCTCCATCAATCATACAACATTGGATGACATTTTTGAAAATAGAAAAGTTGCTTTGATTTTTTTTTGAAAACCTACCAAGCATCAAGCAGGCACTTCCCCACTTTGACTAAAGTTTAGTCACTTTCATGATGCGATGAAGTGTTGATTGTCGATCTTACAAAGATCGATAATCATGATAGATCATTATAACATTACAACTAAGGCTTTAAAATTGTGGCTTAACTGGTACATTCATCTCCAGCTTGGCAAGTACATGTATTGCTTCACCAATTACTACATTCCATTTCATCTTACCTTTCCACCCTAGCGTGACTTGATAGGCTTCTTTACGTCAAGTCCCACCTTGCCACATGACATACAGTCGCTTCCCCGCTTTGCTTAAAGTTCCTTCATTTTGATAATGTGGGTAAGAACTTCCCATTGATCTTATCAAGATCAATGGCGTTATAAAATCATATTCTTTTAAGATCCAGTCAGCCAAACTAACCAATAAAGGTGTTTCCTTTCTCCAACATGTCTGACTAGTGCCAACTGTGCATACTGTGCTATTACCTTTTAAAGAGTATGGGCCCATGACATCATCACATGCCACATGTCTTGTAGGTGCTTGCCCGCATTACTTAAATGTCAAGCACTTTCATATTGCAGTAATACACTGATCATTGATCTCACAAAGATCAACGGCTTAATGATGTAACATCAAAAGGGAACCCCACTACTTGGCTTTAACCAATGACATCACTGGAAAATCAAACATGCATTGACTCTTACTGATAGCTCTAAGAAAGGTTTTAAAAAGTACTGACAAACTCCAGCCTTTGCAGCGCATTTAAGACCCAATGTCACAAAGTGCTACATGGAAACAAGGCGCTTGGCCAGATTACATAAAAGTCATGCAACTTCACATTATGGGTGTGTGCTCATTGTCAATCCTAGAAAGATCAATGGCTCTTCAAGCCAAACCATCATAGTTAAGATGCTTCAAAGCAAATGCTTAATAAAACAACCATGGTTAGGGAACGTTCAAAATGAAAAAGGTTTATTTTGCAGAAAGTAATAAAACAATATTGGAAAATGAGAACTTAGTATAAGAGTATCCTGTGTAATTTTATTTAAAATATTACTTTCGACCACTTTTTGAGGGTTAGGGAAAAATAAACAAGGGTTAATGGAATTAAACAAAATTCACCCAAGGTCTTAACCAAATTTCACAAGATTTTAGAACATAACACTAGGGTTTTTCACTATATGGTATAATAAAATTATAAATGGTGAAAACCAGGTGAACGGTTTGAATTATACCTTTCTTTTCTTCATGCTAATGGATTGTTCAACAATGAGATTTGATAAAAAAAAAAACCACTCTTCAAGCTAACTAAACCTTCATTCCATGCTCCTTTGACTAAATATGAGACTATGATGAGTACACACAGTCCATGATGCAGATAAAGGATGAATAACTAGGGCCAAAGGCTCACCCAACTATCCAAACCACCCTGCAAGAGTTAACACAACAGAAGCAAACACAAGGGACAACGACCAAAGGAGGAAGAAAAGTGAAGTACTTTTATTGATTCATCAAAATATCTTCATACATGCCCAGCTGTAAGGCCTTCTGGGTTACAACCAAATACAAATACATTCACATTCCAAGATCTAACTGCAAATTTGCACTTTCAGTTTTGCTCTTAGAATTCTTCTCCCCAAAAACTTTTCTTCTCCAAATACTTGCCTAACTCTAAGCATTAACACTCTATATTTACTCACCAAAATGGATTATAGATTATTTTAGAACATTAAAAAGAGGAAGGCCGATCCAACAACGATCTAGACACATCCCAAGAAAAGATCTTAACATAAATTTCGCAATTGAAATAAATCCTGCAAGTCGACTCGCAGAAATCATGTTCAAATGCTGACACCCAGAATACACTGGGTAACTCGACACATGAAGAGTCACTTGGCATACATTGGGTAACTCGGCACATGAAGAGTCACTTGGCATACAGTGGGTAACTCGGCACATGAAGGAACACTTGGTCAACACTAGATTGCTATAGTAACTCAGCATCCATTATAGCTATAGTAACTCGACATCCATTATAGCTACAGTAACTCAACATCCATTATAGTAACTCGACATCTACTAGAGCTACAATAACTCGACATCCACTAGAGCTACAGTAACTCGGCATCAACATGTAGAATGAACAAAAATGAGTAGGATAACAAGGCAACCCAGGATGCTCCTGTATCAGACAATTGGGGTTGAAAGAAATGATTCTCCTGAATCATTGAGAGGTCGCAATCTGAGTTGAATCCAACTTAGATTGAGAAATCCATGAAGCATCTTCAATAGGCCTGTTCTTCCACTTCACCAAATATTCATAGTAATATTTTCCTCTTGTGCTCTTGCCAACTCTCTGATCCAATATCTGTTCAACTTCTTCAATCTGCTTCTTAGGATAATCTTCTGATACAACAACTTCATCATCTGACTCATGATACTTATACAAATCAACAATATTTAATATAGGAGATATATCCATGTCATCTAGTAACTCAACTTCATAAACATTAACACTGCCGAACTTCTTCAAGATCTTACAAGGTCCAAATTTTTTCATCTTTAGCTTATTGTATGTTCCAACTGAGAATCTTTCTTTCTTCAGATGAACTATCACCTCATCACCCACTTGAAAATCATGGTGTCTTCTAGAGTAAGCAGCATTCTCCTTATACTTCTGATTACTTTGTTCCAACCTCAACTTCACTTTCTTATGCAAAGACTCCATAAATCAACAAATTTTTATCCTGCAACACTTTTCTTTTCTTCACCAGCAACATCTCTCAAATATGATATACCTCTAGGATGCATTCTAGTAACAATCTCAAAATGTGTGTTCACTGTACTCCTATTCATAGAATTATTATATGCAAATTTAGCTTATGCCAATACCATCTCCCAATTACTTGACTTATTCCCAACTAAACATCTTAGCAAATTGTCCAAGCTTCTATTCACAACCTCTGTTTGTCTATCTATTTGTGGATGTACCCATCTTCTTCCACAAAGTCTTTCAAAAATAACCAACAAACTTACTATCTTTGTCTGAAATAATACTTCTTGGTAATCCATACAATCTCACAATCTCTTTAAAGAAAAGTTCAACAATATGCTCAGCATCTAATGTCCTCTTACACGGTATGAAATGAGTCATCTTAGAAAATCTATCCACTACAACAAATATGGAATCATACTCTTTCACTATTTTAGGCAATCCAAGAACAAAATCCATACTTATGTCAGTCCAAGGTTTCTTAGGAATAGAAATAGGTGTATATAAACCAATATTTTGACTCACTCGCTTTGCAAATTGACAAACTTCACAGCTCTTTACAAATTTATGAACAT
The DNA here is from genome assembly GCA_028749045.1 of Cupressus sempervirens. Classification (NCBI taxonomy): domain Eukaryota; kingdom Viridiplantae; phylum Streptophyta; class Pinopsida; order Cupressales; family Cupressaceae; genus Cupressus; species Cupressus sempervirens. The sequence goes on from CM053783.1 coordinate 129,812,350, forward strand.
CCTCATACATTTGTTGCCAATAATACTTCTTTTTCAACAAACTCAATGTCTTATCAATTCTAAAATGTCCAGCTAATCCACCACTATGCTTTTCTTTAATCAGATTCAACCTCATAGAACTTCTAGGAATACACAACTGAATGCCTTTGAACAACATACCTTCTTGAATGAAATATTCATCATACTTATGTGATATGTCAGATTTGGTGCTCTGCACTCTCTCCATGCCTCAAAAAAATCAGGATCAACATCATACAACTCTTTCATTTCATCAAAACCAAGAACTTCAACCTTTATTTCAGTCAGCAAGGAACATCTCCTACTCAATGCATCAACAACTCTGTTAGTAACCCTACTCTTTTGCTTGATCACAAATATAAAACTTTGCAAGTACTCAGCTGACTTCATATGTCTTGGATTCAATTTATGTTGACTTCCCAAGTATTGTAAAGCTTTATGATCAGTATATAGTACAAACTCTTTAGGAATTAAATAATGTCTCCACTTCTTCGATGCTTGAACAATGGAATAAAATTCTTGATCATACACAAAATACTTTCTTTTAGCATCATTCAACTTTTCACTAAAGAAAGCAACATACTTATCTTCTTTACTTAATACAACTCCTATTGCATTTCCACTTGCATCATATTCAACTTGAAATACTTTGTTGAAATCAGGCAAAGCCAATATAGGTAATTCAACAACCTTTTGTTTCAAAGTCTGAAAACTCTTATCAACTCCATGTGTTCACTTGAATTCCTTTTTATTGTCCCTCATTGTCTTAGTCATAACATTACAAACAACACTGAAATTCTTTATAAACTTTCTGTAAAAACTAACCAAACAATGAAATGATCTTACCTCACCCACATTCTCTAGTGTAGGCCATTTCAAAATTGCTTTAACCTTCTGAGGATCCATCTCCAATCCATCAGCTGAAATCACAAATCCTAAATACACAATCTCCTCTTGCATAAAAGAACACTTTTTTAGATTAATCAACAACTTTTCCTCTTTCAACCTTTGCAATACTTGTGTAATATGCTCAAGATGTTCTTCCTTAGTATTACTGAATATCAAAATATCATCCAAATAAACAATCACTTACTTACCCAAAAATCTTTTCAGAACTTCATTCATCACCCTCATGAAAGTACTAGGTGCATTAGTCAAACCAAAAGGCATAAGCAACCATTCATACAAATCATCTTTTGTCTTGAAAGTAGTCTTCCATTTATCACCTTCTTTGATTCTGATTTGATGATAGCCACTCTTCAAATTAATCTTGGTAAAATACTTTGCTCCACTCAAATAATCCATTATGTCATCCATCCTTAACATAGGAAACCTATATTTCACTGTAATCTTTTTAATAGCTCTAGAATCAGTACACATTATTCATTCTCTATTGTTTTTAGGTGCTAATACAATAGGTACAACACATGGACTCAAGCTTTCTCTAATCAAACCTTTCTGCAACAACTCATGCACTTGTCTGTTAAGTTCTTCATTCTCTGTAGGTGTCAATCTATATGGTGCTTTGTTCAACAAACTAGCTCCAGGAATCAGATCCATACAATGACTAACACTTCTTATTGGAGGTAAACCATGAGGAATATCATCAGCAATATGTCTTTATGCTCATTCAACAATTTTGTAATTTCTACTAGTACTCGACAATCACTATCTGCTATCACTCGTTCATTACCAACTTCTGCTACTCAGTCATTACTACCAACACTCGGTCCTCTAGGAACTATGGAAAAATAGACTTGATTCTTCTTCACTTCCTTTTCAAATTGTTTCCCATTAACTATGCAAACTTTTATTGTAGTGCAACTAACTTCATCTGGACTTTCAATCAAAAGCAACAATATTTGCTTCTTCTCATTCACCCAAAGAGTATATTGATTCAATCTTCCATCATGTACGTCATATCTATCATATTTTCAAGGTCTACCCAATAGAATATGACAACAATCCATAGGCATAATATCACACAAAAATTCATCAAAATAATGTCCAATCTTGAACTTCACAAGGCATTGTTCACTTACCAATATCTTATGCTCATCTTTGATCCATGAAACATGATAAGGTTTGAGATGTTTCAACCTTTGTAACTGCAACTTGGTAACCAACTCCTCTGATGCCAAATTTGTAGAACTTCTACTATCAATGATCACTTTGCATCATTTTCCAGGCATCTTACATCTGGTCTTGAAAAGACTTCTCCTTAAAATAGGTTCCTCATCTCTTTCCTTATTACATAAAGTTCTTCTCACCATCAGATTTTTTCCAGCTTCAGGTCCACTTGGTGAACCCTCATCATCTCCTTGAATCACATCATTTCTATTACCTTGCCCACCTTTAGAGGATCTACATTCAAAAGATCTATGTCCCTCTTTACCACATCTGAAACAATTACCATGAAATCCACCTCTAGAATAAGAATTACCTCTTCTTCGGTAAGAATTAGTGCTTCCTTGGTAAGAATTACCACTTTTCCATTCGGTCTTGCCTTTGTCGTCATTCTTCCATTCAGATTTGCCTTTATCTTATACGAAAATTTCAAATCTGCCACCTTCACCATAAGAGCTACCTCTGCCTCTCTGGAATCTACCATGTCTACCTCTTTGTCTTTGTTCATGCTTCTTTGTTAAGATCTCCTTAGCCTTCAAGGCATATTGATATGCTTCTTCTACACTTTCCAACTTCACAAAATTTATTTCATCTTGTATTTCATATCTCAATCCATTAATGTACCTTGCAATTTTCTCAACATCATCATCCACATGTCCAAATTTGATCTCCAATCTATAGATTTTCTTGGTATATTCTTTCACTATCATGTCCTTTTGTTTTAAATTTTGCATCTTTCTCAACAAGCTAACTTGGTAATTGGCAAGAAGGAATTTGTTTTTTACCTTGTTCACTATCTTTGGCCAAGTTCTGATCTTCTCCTTTCCTCTCCCTTTTCTATCAGTTTGCAAGTGCTCCCACCATAGTGATGCATGACCTTTCAACCTAGTGACTGCAATCTTCACCTTTCTATTATCAAGATTGTTTTCATACTCAAAGAACTTCTCCATATCAGAGATCCAATCCGACACAGTATTGGTATCTAATTTTCCATCATAAGGAACAACTTCTACAGTAAGCTTTGAATTTTCCCTAGATAACACTTGCAACAATCTTTCCTCATCTTGATCTTCTTTAGGTTCTAGATTATGGTTTGGTGCTGCTGCTTCATCATCACTTACATCATCAAGATGTGCTCCTCTCCTCTGGGCTATCTCCACAACATCTAATTTGACTTCAATTTGTCACAACTGATCCAATATAGAATTATTAACATTATTTCCTCTACCACAAACCATCTTTACCAATTAGGTTCCTGCAAGATCACAACCCTCTGCAAGTTATAGGTCAAATCCATAGATCTGCCACCCTACAACCAAATCCAAATCAGGGTTCTACACGATCTAGTCTCCACAAGGATGAACCTCAGGCTCTGATACCAACTGACTCAGGCAAAGGATGAATAACTAGGGCCAAAGGCCCACCTAGGTATCCAAACCACCTTGCAAGAGTCAACACAATGGAAGAAAACACAAGGGATAGCAACCAAAGTAGGAAGAAGAGTGAAATACTTTTATTGATTCATCAAAATATCTTCATACATGCCCAGTTGTAAGGCCTTTGGTGTTATGGCCAAATACAAATACATTCACATTCCAAGATCCAAGTACAAATTTGCACATCATCCAATATTATGATGAGCGAGCTTAGCCACATCATCCTCAAGATGTCTTCTTCATGTCCTCAACCTTGATCCTCAAGATATCAACACTGCTAAGAGATATAACAAGTTTACCATAACATGCCTCTGTAAACTCTATTTCAAAACAAACATCACCAAAACTTACATAACTTCTTCTAGGCTTGTCCTTTCTTCTTCCGATGTTAACTACATATACCAGATACTTAGAAGTATCTCCCATAACCTTGGGTGGTTACAATTCTCAACTAACCATCTGTACCAACTTGATCTTCCACTATTCTTTTATCAAATACCACAAAAAACTTGCTATGTTGACATCAAATGTGCTATGTTGACATCAATAACAAACTTAGTCATGAATGTAACATATCATCATAGTAGTACTCCCCTATAGGAATATCATCAACATTCATGCTTCCAACCAAACTTCCAACCAATCTTCCAACAATCAGAAGTATTTTGGCTAGGGCATCTTTGTGGGATGTCTTGATAAGGAGTAGTAGCTTTAGGTAGTTTTCTTTAACAAATATCATATCATTCATCAGCTTTTGAATCAATAGGTCATTAGAAGAAGTGGATGCCTAAGGGTTTTGGATTTATACATCTCTCTTCCACTTGCTAGTTATTATTAGATTGTCTTTTAGTTCGATAGCAAGATTCTGAGAAGCTCCAAGCATGATAGGATTAGCTCTTTTTAATGGGAAAGAAACATCTAGGGGCATTGCATTCAAAATAATCACATTTGGTTTTCCTCATTAGGTCTACTAGTGATTGGAATTTTCTAAAGAGACTTGTTGAATCTTGCAATGAACTCTTGCATGGGTACATGCATCTCCTTTTCCATTTGGCTCAATTGCATTAGCAAAGAATTAACATCATCTACAAACTTGAATTTGGCTTCAAAGGTTTTTTTTTCATAGCATCCCAAGATGTAATGGATGTGTTAGACAAGTGATGGAACCAACCTACAACCGAATCAAACAAGGTTTGGATGAAAAGCCTCACAACCACATGTTCTGTAGCAACTGGCAATACCCTACATGCTGAGTTAAAGACATTTAAATGTTCCTCAGGGGATTTCTTCCCATCTCCAGTGAACGTGGGAAAAAATTCTTGGGCTCCTTTAGGTAATCTTCTCAAATTACCTCATAATCTAAGGGGGCCTACAACATCGCCCCAAGGCTGATTGAGTGCCATTATTCACTATTTGATATTGAGAGGGGAAACATTAATCATAGAAGGTATTAATGTTCCTAGAATGAGTAGGGATTAAAAGGAAAATGATTAGATAGTACCTTTGTTAGGGGATGATGACCTGCTAGTAGTTTTGGTTTTCTTCCTTTTTAAAGAAAGATCTGGTTTAAAGTCAATTTTGGCTAGATCTTCAAAATCCTTATCTACTAGCCCTAAGAACTTATCTGTCCAGGTGTATCTTTTTTCATCTAAGGTGGCCAATAAATGTCTCCTTGCATTTCCCTAATGGTTTATGCTGGCAATTCTATTCACAACTACCTCTTCTTGAGCCTCTACAACTCCTTTAATTCTTTTAGCTATTTCTTCTTCTCTCTCCAAAACTTGCTAAACCTAGAGGTAATGTTGATTGCTTATTCTATTTATCCAAGCACAAGCATTGAGGTCTAAAATAAGGTCTTCTTGTGTGTCTAGAAAACCTAGATTTGGCTCTAAGACATGTAATTGGTTATAGCTAGGTAGTACCTTTTTCAATCTTCATAGGACTCATGATAATTTGAGAGGGATACACTAAGCTATCTGGCTCATTCCCCAACATAGTCACCACAAATTTTTGGCAAGTAAAATTTCCCAACTCAAATGGCTGATATATGTTCTTTCAAAATAAGTATTAAGTTAACTTACCAACTATTTGAGTTTCCACACCTCTTTCTCTTTGTGAAGTTCTCCAAAATTTGCTTTATGCATTTCTAGATGTTTTTGATTAATTGTTAGCATAGCTTCTACATGAGCTATGTTGGAGAAGTCTTATTTTGTCAGGATCTTCTTTTCTTTCACCCCTTGGAACTTCTTTTGCATGTCTTTGATAATCCCTTTATTGGGATAGATTGAATCCTTGTCTTCTTTGACACATTTCTTGTGGAACCATTTAAGATTACCTTGGATAATGTCATCTATGACTTTGATCTTGCTGAGAAATTATTTGATTTTGGAGATCCCTTGTGCAATGGCTTCATTCCTCCATTCGACACAGTCTTTGATCACATGGAAACTTTTGTTATCTAACCCTATCACTGGTCGCTCTGTGAGGAATTTTTGCAAACCATACTTTTGTACTTCGTCCATCCGTGAAACCTCTTTGACCTATCCTTTTCCTTCTCATGAGAATCAATGTTTGATTCTATCTTCCTGGTCACATTAGTGGTTTATTTTTGTGCTTCATTCAGAAGGCTTATGCCTTTAATTTTCTCATCTTGGATAATACTAAATCCTTCCTCAAATATTTTAGTAACTACCTTGCTCCTCTGTAGATTATCTAAAAAATGTTGATTACTTGGAGACCTAACATCTATAGTATCTCATTAAGTGGCTTTGATTCTAGATGCAAGATGACATTGATATAGTGGGCCATACTTTTCATATTTTCCTTCATATCTTTCTTATCTTTAGCATCCTTCCAGAGCTTGTCAACAATATTCTTATTAGAGACTTCAACGATCTTTATATTAACTTCTCTACTTCCTTTTCCAAGGTCTACCTTCGATACTTGGTAGTCCTGAGAAGTCATACTGCCTTCATCCTTATCTTGAAATGGCTTGGCAATTTCTACTAACCAATTCCCTATGTCATTATCAAAATCAAGTCTGGATTCAGTTTTTGTTTTCTTGGTTTTGGATGAGTTGCCTAAACATTTACTTACCAAGTCATCAATGGGTAGGGTAGAGGTACTATACTTTGTTTCTTGACAATTGAAGTCTCTATCCATTTGGGCGCTGTGGGGGTCTTTTTTGGCATTGTGAAGTTGCTGGTTAGGGTGATAATATCCATGGGAATGCTACCATCTCTAGCAAAGATTTTCTAATTTTCTTCCATATTTGAGATGCTATTACTAGAGACTCTCTCTCTCTCTTAGGTTCTACCTCTAGGGGATCTAAATCTACCAGCATTCCTCAAATTTTCTTAGGGTTGTGTCCTATTTGCTTCTTCCTAGTGCTGAAATGGGTTACTCTTTTGGTAGTCTTCACTTTAATTTGAACTTAAACCTTAGATGTGGTTGGTTTAACTTCAAGTTCTTGTTTACCTGCAATAGAATCATTTACACCTTGGTAAGAGGAAACAATTAATCTTTGGGAACACTTCTCTTCTTTAAACTTTGAGTGTTGCTTTGATTAGCGAAAACCCAATATCCCTTTGTCTAATGCTTCTACTATCAAATCAGCCCAATCAATGAATTTTTCACCTTCTACAATCTTTTGTACAAAGAAATACATGCAATCTTCCTAGTGGAAAGCATTTTCATTTCATTTCACCTTATTCGAGAGGAAAACTATATCAACAATTTCCTTAATACAATATTCAATAGTCAGAGGTTTAGGTAACCTTGACCACCTATTGTCAACCTCAAAAGCCAATTTTGTGCAACCATGGAATTGTAATCTTTCTTATTTTATTCATATAGCCACACTACTTCTTCAAAATTCCAAGGCTCATAAGGTTCTTTATGAGGAATTTTCAAAGCTAGTACAACACTAACCCAATCAATCTTTGCTAAGACTTTGCTTGAAATCTTTTTTATGCACCTACTTTAAGGATCGTAGTGATTTGCAAATTCTATTACTAACTCAGGGCAACCCATAACAAGAGGAAAAGTTGTAGCCTCTAACAATTGGCTATTGGTGAATTTTTGAGCTATGGTTCCATTTTGGGCACTTATTCTTCTTTCCACTAACTTCGTCAAGTTTACATTCACCCAAAATTTATCTCAAATTTTAGGAAGGGAATGTTGGTATCTCTATCCATTGTTGTTTATTAGTGTCAACCACTTAGTCATTTACTATTGGAATTCTTTAGAATAACTGAGAGGGGGGATGAATCAGTTATATAAGGTCCAAACGTATAAATAAAATTTTTCAATGCTTAGTAGACCCATATCCATAAAACTTTAATATGCATTCATCTATTAGATTATACAATACTTAAACTTTGTAGGTTACTATCCTAGGTCAAGAAAACTTTGATAAAATGTAACATGAAACACCATAAGAACATTCACACAATTTGACACAAGGATTTTACATGGAAACCCAATTTGGGAAAAACCACCAGTAACATGCTACTATTTCTACCCCTTCTAAAATGATGCCTTGTGAAAGGCTAACCCTATTAAAGGTTACAATACACATTGTTAAATGTGACCCGATTAAAGACTTTAGACCATTCTATTAAAATGTCACCTAGTTAAAGGATTTACAAATGACTATTAGGTCAACCTTAATCCAAAGGATTTACCCTAGACTAATACAATGATTAATAAGTAATAGTATAACTTGATCTAAAAAAAATTACAACTCACTTGCAGATTATAGATCTCTATTTTAGTCTTCCATTCTACTTGGCTTTCACACACTTTAGTTCTGATAGCTTGTTCACCCTTCAAGCATTCATACTCTAAAACCTTCTTGCTTTGTATGCCAACTGTGATCTCTTTAGTTTAGCCACTGAATGAATCAATACCCTAGACTCCTTGTCTTCCTTAAGTTCTTGCACATGAAAACCTTTACTTCTAACTAGCTATCTCTATAGATAGAGAATTTAGATCTTTTGCTGCTTAACCACAATTGTCCATTTTAGGGTTAGGTAGGATTAGGTAGGATACAATGAATCTATCCACTTTTCCATTTGGTTCTTGTGGAAACTTCTTCTATAATATTCCTTTAATTCACCTCAAAATGGTTTACCTTGAATTTTGTGCCACTAGTTCATCATTGTTATCTTTCACACGCTTCTCATAATTCAAGAAATCAAATTAGTTAGCTTAGATTCATCAAATCTTCGATTTAACACTATTTGTTGTGACTTGACATCTATACTATTCTATCACTCGGCCAATACTAGTTCACTCGACAAACACTAAACTTTATTGATGCTCAACACCAACAAAACTTTACTCAACATATATACTAAAAATCACTCAGCTTGCACTACTTTTCATCTTTTCTTGAAACCTCTTGATTTTCACTTAGCTTCTACTAATTTCGGCTTGGCTTGCACTGACTGCTCGGTAAGGCTTGGCATACACTTTTCTTACTTGATCTTCTTCTAGTCTTAACTTGATTAATCTTTCATTTAAGACTTTAAGTAGATGAATAGTACACTATAGTATCAATGCCTTACTTGATCTTAGTGCTTCTTTTACATACCTAGTGGTAAACAAATTTGTCACTATAAAATTACCTTTAAGAGATGACCCTATTTTTCCTGTGAATGGTGACAACTATGCCAATAATTGGAGAGATTGAAATTGGTCATTACCAGATTATAATCTTCCTCTGCATTTCAGAGGGGCATCTACCTTGTATGATGGGTGTATTTTATTTTTCAACATAAATGAATTAAAACTTAAAGGTTAAAGAAAAATCTACTAATGATGAATGCACCAAATAACTTCACAACTTTCTTGAATAACTTAAACTGCTAATAAGAACGATCAAGAACTACGCTTAAATGCTAGTATTAGCTCAGTGATGATTTTATTGTTCACTAACTTCTACACCATACTGTGAAAACATTAATTACAACTAGAATCAATAGCCAAATAGTTTAGACTTTAAAGAAAAGAGAATACAAAATGCATGTTCCTTTATTTCCTTGAACCAAGAACATAAGAAGGAACTTGATTACAAAGACAATCTCTGTACATAATTTCCAAAAATTGGCTTATCATTGAAAACCTAAGTGTTTCCTTATTCCAAATTCCAAAGTTCCCTATTACATTTAGATTCATGAATTTATAGCTATTCCATCATAACCAATGTTTCGGGTTCATAACTACCTCACAAGTTAGAGTTTAAACATTTGAAATGCATATTACAACCAACTCTAACCTTTTTGACAAATCCAAGGTAAATTTTTTACTTATGAGTTACAAGTGACATGTCATGAACTTAAAATATGCAATTTCAAAGGCATTCACATGATTGGTTTTGTTGACGTAGCCTTCTATCTTCATATGCTTCTTCTTTATTTATCGTCATTTCACCAACATAGCACACACATTCCTTAATAATTTTGGATTCTTTTGGAAGTTTGAAATCTTAAGGTGATCATTTCATTTTATAGCTTTCTAGGTCATTTAAGATTGATACATGGATATTTCTGCTTATGAGATCAAACTCTTAGAAATCATAGCCAACACTATCTTGTTAGATTGTGAAGGATCCTAATTATGTTTGAAGAGTTGGAGGAATCACTCTGCTTTACATCCATCTCAAGAGGGAGCAAATGAATTTGGATACAATCATAATGTGCACCATCTTGATCATTAATTCTTTCACCTTTCATGTGCATGGGGAATATTTGAGAAAGACATGTAATCAATGAGCTTCCACCATGACTAGAATTCAATCAAACATTTCTTCATCTTCTATTCAACACAACCATTATATTTAGATACCTTTGCGTACTTGTTGAATTTGTGCATCCACACCTTACAAAAATTTGGTCAAATCATTTTAAGTAAGCAGATTGTGATAGCACTAAACTATTCTTTGATGTGTCTACTCAACTATTCTGATGCTTCTCACTATGAATATGTCTCACCTATAGAGAACATGGCACAAACTATGACAATATAGGTGATATGTTCATTATCTAAGTCACCCGGACTTCTTCCACCATTCTATAGTTTATCAAAGAACTTATAAACCTTTCCTATCCTAGACAATGAATAGAGGATGAAGTTCATGTGTGGTGTGTGCATGTACATTTTCATCCACATTTTTGAATTCATTTTTCAAACAATTCTTGTGTCACCCTTTGCACATTGTCTTTGTGGAACAAAATCTTCACTCGGCCTGCAAGATATAGAATAATCTCCAACCAAAGTAGCGGATCAGAATGCTACACGACACACATCTTTTACATTCTCATCATTTCACTGAGCTAGTAGACTGTCATATATGCTTCACATCTTGTGGCATCTTCTCATATCCAAATAGTCCCTTTATGCACGAACTTTTTGGATGAATGGCATGTTGACAGTTGAGACCTTCCATCATAGATAATACATGATATCTCCTTTATATCATAGTTTGGAGATCGAAGCATTTTGTCAAACATATGGCGACCAATACTAATCGTACCACCATACAGATATAATGCTATGCACTTTGTTTGGATGACATTAGGATGAATGTGAAAACATTCTGTCAAATAGTTCACATGTGTCTTTATTATGGTGATCAACTCATATACCTTGACCATATTGATCTTCTCTATTTGCGAGCTGGAAGACTTGGATGGATGGTGAGCTTGTCAATGGTTTCACTTGTTCATGGTCATCCATCATTGTTCTGAATGTCACAAGTTACATAGGAAGTTCACTATCAAGGTAATGTGGGTATTTGTTATAGTGCAACTTATGACTAGTCATATACACACGTGGTTCATGATTCACCTCTAATTATATTCAACAAAAATTCTATCAAACAATTCCTTGTATGGTTATAGTTGGACTGATCAAGAAACACTCCATCAAATGAATCACATCTTGCCTACTATCAAATCATGGATTTGTGAGGACATCGATGCTTTGCACCTACTAGTTGCATTTGCCACTGCATTTTCTTGCAGATATAATGCCAAGCAGTTCATTTTTCTTATCTATGGTTGAAACCAAACTGTTCATGTGCCTTTCTTTGTCAAAATATTACATGCCTCCAAATAAGAAGCACTGCATCTATTCAAGAATGACACTTCCAAGATAGTTATACAATTCAGGTTCATGTTAGGGAAGAGTTTTTTAGATGAAGTTAGGATTCAAACTCAAACCTCCTAACCATAACCTTTGATAAGGTTTTAGTATGTAGAGGGAGGTAGTGCATAGTGAGAGATGATTTTAGTACAGGGAGGGAGAAAAGTTTTAGTACATGGAAAGAGAAAAGTTTTAGTGTGTGGAGAGAGAAAAGTACGTAGACAGAGGTAGTTTTGAATAGTTGAGAATTAACCTCTTTCTCTCTCTCTCTCTCTCCAAAATTAATTTAACTAACTCTCAGTAAAATATCTGGGTAACAATAACAAATAACTCAACCTTTGTCTAGGTTCTCTTGTTATCTCCTCTTTTTTTGTCCTCTTTAGTAATCAATTGAATGATAGCTTTCAGACCAAAAAAAATGTCTCACCAATAGGTAGAAAGTTTGACATCATTGATAAAATAATGATTGTTCTATTATAGGTTCTTTACTTCAAAGCAATCTCATATCAACAATCTCCCTCTTTGGCATGGATGAAAAACCAATACCAAAAAGAAAATAATATCTTTGAAATTTCTTCCTCTATCAGTATATGTCATTCCTTTGTGTAGGGTAATGTAAGCTTTGTCAATCTCCTTCAATTTATCTCTTTTATATCTCCCTCTGTAGATTATTTTTCTCTTTCTTATATCTCCCTCTTTTTGGTATTCAAGTATCTATCTCCACTTATCTCCCTCAGTACTTATATCTCCCTCTTTGACAATAATGCTAAAGACTTGTCATCTCTATATATAGATATAATCCATTCAGGTTCTCCCTCTATCATCTTGCATGTGACTGCAACTCTCCTAATTCAGCCCCTTCATTACTTTAGGCAACTCCTAAAGTAAGATCCATTACATCAAGTTGTAAGATGCAACATTTAGCTCAGTTGATGCAGGGCACTACTCATGCTTCTTAAGTAGTTTTGGATAGGGGTATCACCCTAGTTTACCTCTAAGAAATTCACGTGCATCCATAGGTAAAGATTTTGTGAATATATTAGCTATCTGTTCTTTTTTATTCACATATTCTATCCTCACTTCTTTGTCTTGAACCAACTCTCTCAAGTACGGATACTTGATTGTGATGTGCCTAGTCTTGATCATTTGCATCATAGGGTTCTTTGATATGTTTATATCACTTGTATTATCACATTAAATTATCACAGGTTCAATGATTTCCTCCTTCATACCTTTGAGTAGTTGTTTTATCCATATCACATTTTTACAATTTACTACAGTAACCACATATCTAGCTTCAATAGTGGATTGAGATATGCAATTTTGTTTCTTGCTGGTCTAGGTGACCAACCTCTTTCCTAAGAAGAATACTCCACTGCTTGTACTCTTTCTATCATCAATGTTTCCAACCCAATCAACATCTCTATAGGCTCTTAACTCAATTTTTTCATTTTTCTTGTAGTATAGACCATAGTCTTCTATTCCTTTTAGATATCTTAAAATTCTCTTAACGTCCATCAAATTATTTTCCTTAGGATTTGCAAAAAATCTTGCAACAATCCCAACAACTAATCCAATGTCATGTCTTCTATGTACTACATATTGCAACTTGCCAATTATAGACCTGTACAATGTTTGATTCACATAAGTAGAATAACCATTCTTTGATAGTTTGTGTCTTGTCACCATAGGTGTGCTAATTGGTTTTGAATCTTCCAATCTAAAAGTTTTCAATATTTCTTTCACATACTTAGACTGAGTGATGTATATACTACATTTCATCTGATATACTTCCAAACCAATAAAGAACTTGATCTCTCCAAGCATAGACATCTCAAATTCTTTCTTTGTTTCATTTGCAAATGCCTTACATAATGCATTGTGACCTTCGAATATGATATCATCAACAAAAACTTCAGCTAGTAAAATAGCTTTATCTCCTTTTTTCTTCAAGTATAGATTGTTGTTATCATCAATCTTCTCAAAACCAATCTTCACAAGATAATTGTGAAGCCTTTCATACCATTCTCTTGGGGCTTTCTTTAAACCATATAAATCTTTGTATAGTCTACACACCATGTTCTTGTTGTTTGGATCAACAAATCCTTCTGGTTGTTCTATGTAAACCTCTTCTTCTAATATACCATTCAAAAATGCTAGCTTCACATCCATTTGGTAAACTTTGAAACTTTTGTATGTAGAGTAAGCAAGCATAGTTCTTACTCCTTCTAGTCTTGCAACTGGGGCAAATGTTTCTCCATAGTCTATTCCTTCTTCTTGTACATATCCCTTGCAAATTGATCTTGCCTTATTCCTTGTGACTTCACCATTTTCATCTAACTTATTTTTGTACACCCACTTGGTTCCAATCACATTCTTGTCCTCTAGTCTACGAACTAGATTTCATGTCTTGCTCTTCTCAATATGATCAATCTCTTCTTTCATGTATTTACTCTAGTCCTTATTCTCTAATGCATCTTTCACTATCTTAGGCTCATACATGCCCAACAAACATGTATCACTTTTCAACTTTTTCCTTGTCAGTGGTCTAGTATCTTATCTCCTTTAATTTGTTTAGCAAGGTGATGTCTTTTGACATACTTTGATAATCTTGGTTCCACTCTTCTTTCTTGAATGAGCCTATCAACTTCTAAATCACTATGTTCTTCTCTATTAGGTAGATCAAAATTCCTTTCATGTACACTTATCTTAGAATTAGAATGCATCTTAGCTTCTATCTGCAACTTGGCTCCTGACTGTAATTCGATTCCTGAATGCAACTCAACTGATGCAGGGTGCTCCCCTTAATACCATAAGCTCATAACCAAAAACAAAGAAACAAAAACAAATGTGAGAAACAAAATATGGACTTCTTATTATCGTCGCAAATGCGAAATTACAAAATTCTTAATTATAATATGCTAACCAAAATGGGTGCCTTCATTACAAAATAATGCAAGACAGTGCTGCGAAGTATCACCCAGAGCTGTCCTAGACAATGTTTGGGCCTTTCTTAAATAGGTAGTTTTATGCTGCCGGAAGCTTCTAGATGCTCAAACTTAATACCTAGGACCGATAGACCCTAATAATACACATAGAGTCGGCCAAATACATCTTTGACAAATTATTTTAGAAATTTCAGCAGCCCAACTTCTAAAAGCCATAACTCACGAACTATTGCTCCGATTGGCTATCATAAACACTTTTCAAAAATGCAAACTCATGGTCTATAGGTTTGAAACTGTGCTAGCACTCTTCTGTCGAGTATTTGGACCTCATTTGGTCACTCTAAGGCCTCCAACGATGAGCCTGAAGATTTTTCTACAAATGTTTCCATTGAAAATCTACAATAACTTCTCTAATACTTAAGCTGGAGCAATGTGATTTTTATAGTAGGCTTATATCTCTAAAATGAACCTTCTTGTAGAAAATGAGAACATTCCAAGCTTGTGTGACAAACTTACTAAAAATAGAAAGTTCCCATAAATAGTAACCACCCTGTCTACTAGTCCCTATTAAAATAGAAAAGGCTGAAAATAAAATATTTTTGGGTGATGCAAGATTACCCTTACAACTAGGATGCTCCTACATCAGACACCCAGGGTAATTTAAGAAGTGACCCTATCACATCTCAAGTGTTCAGAGGAAAATTGAGATGGTTGACCTCCTCCTTTGCTAGCCATGATGAATCCTCAACTGGTCTCCCTTTCCATTTGACTAGATATTCCTCATAAGTTTTGTTTTTGGTACTTTTTTCAACACGGCTATCTAGTATCTCCTCAATCTCCTTTGTAGCTGAACTAGCTACTAGGATGCTCCACTGCACTTCTACAACTTCATCTTCATCACCTCCTTCATAATACTTTGTCAAATCTAAAATATTAAATATTGGTGAAATATTCAATTCAGTAGGTAACTCCACCTCATACTCATTTTCAAAATCATGCCTCTTCACTATCTTGCACATTCCAAACTTCTTCATCTTCAGCTTATTATATGTACCTACTGAAAAGTGCTCCTTGCTCAAATCAACCATGACTTCATCTCCAATTTGAAATTTCTTATATCTCTTTTTCACATCTGCTTTTGCCTTATACTATGTATTCATCTTTATGATGTGCTTTTTCACCTCCTCATGGATGTTCTTCAAATGTTTAGCAAAATCTTCTACTTCAACACTGCTTATCTCTCCCTTATCTAACTTCCTCAATTCAAAGACATTTCTAGGACTAATCTCATATACAATCTGGAATGGTGATTTACCAATATTCCTATTGACAGAATTATTATATGCAAATTCTATCTATGGTAAAATCATATCCCATGCTTTTGGTTTATCTCCAACCAAGCATCTCAACAAGTTTTCCAAACTGCGATTCACAACTTTTGTCTATCCATGAGTCTATGGATGATGTGATAAATTGAACTTCAAATCTATCTTCAACTTCTTCTACAATGTATGCTAGAAATACCAAACAAATTTGGTATCTCGATTTGAAACTATACTGTTTGGTAGACCATGTAATCTCACCACTTCTTTGAAAAATAACTTTGCTACATGAACAACATCACTAGTCAAGGAATAAAATGTGTCATCTTTGAAAACCTGTCAACCACCACAAAAATAGAATCATGCCCATGTTGTGTCCTCGGTAATCTAAGAACAAAATCCATGCTGACATCCTCCCATGTCTTCTCTGGTATAGCTAATGGCTGATATAGCCTTGTATTTTACTTCACTCCTTTCTCCATCTGACATACTCTACAACTCTATACAAATTTCTTCACATCTTGCTGCAACTGGGGCTAATAATAATTCTCAGCAACCAAAGCTATGATTTTATCTCTGTCAAAATGTCCAACTAATCCTCCACTATGCTTCTTCTTGATGAGATTCTCTCTCATTGAACTTCTGGGAATGCACAACTAGCTTCCTTTGAACAACATATTATCTTGGACCATGAAATCCTACCACTTTGTCGTATCAAGTCTAATAGGTTCTTTACAAGCCTTCCATGCTTCACCAAAATTAGGATCATCTGGCTACAAAGTACTAAGTTCCTTGAACCCAACCATCTCTATCTGCATTTCTATTAGGAAAAGTTGTCTTCTACTAAGAGCATCTGCAACTTTGTTAGACTTCCGACTCCTATGTTTTAAAACAAATGTATAACTCTGCAAAAACTCACCCCATTTTAAGTGCCTTTGGTTCAATTTTTTCTGACTACTCAAATATTTCAAAGCTTGATGATCAGTATAAAAAACAAACTCTTTGGGAAGAAGATAGTGTCTGCAATTCTTCAATGCTTGAACTATAGCATAAAATTTCTAATCAAAAACTATTTTTTTTTTTTTTTTTGCATCATTCAACTTCTCACTGAAATAAGCAACTGGTCTACCTTCCTGGCTCAAAATAACTCCTATTGCAGTACCACTAGCACCACAGTCTACATGAAACACCTTGTTAAAATCAAGAAGTGCTAAAATAGGCTACTCAATAACTTTTTATTTAAATAAATTAAAATTCTTATTTGCTCTTACAATCCACTTAAACTCTTTCCTATCCCCTCTCATTGTTTCAGTCAAGGGTCCACAAATACTACTAAAACATCTTATGAACTTTCTATAAAATGTAGCTAGTCCATGAAAAGATCTTATCTCTGTGGAAATCCTTGGAGTAGGTCATTCAAGGATAGCCTTCACTTTCTGTGGGCCCATTTTTAGACCTTCTCCTGAGACTACAAATCCCAAGTACACCAATTCCTTCTTTACAAAACTGCACTTCTGTAGGTTCATCAACAACTTTTCTTCTCTCAACTTATCAAACACCTTCCGAATATGAATCAAATGCTCCTCCAATGTCTTACTAAAGATCAAAATATCATCTAGGTAAATAATGACAAACTTTCCTAGAAAATCCTTCAGTACCTCATTTACAAGCCTCATGAAAGTGCTCGGTGCATTGGTCAGCCCAAAAGGCATGACTAACCACTCATAGAGTCCTTCCCTTGTCTTGAAAGAAGTCTTCCGCTCATCACCTTCTCTAATACGAATCTGATGGTATCCACTCTTTAGATCTATCTTTGTGAAATATTGAGCTCCACTCAAACAATCCATAATATCATCCATCCTCGGCAAAGGAAATCTATAATTGATAGTGTTCTTGTTGATAGCATGAGAATCTATGCACATCCTCTATTCTCCATTCTTCTTTGGTACTAACATTGCTAGTAGAACACATGGAATCAGACTCTCTCAAATCAACCCCTTCTGCAACAACTCAAGAACTTGCCTGTTCAACTCTTTACTTTTTGCTGGTGTCATTTTGTGCGTTGCCTTGTTTGGAAAACTGGCTCCTGGAACCAAATCCATCTAGTGACTGATCTTCCTCATTTGGAGCAATCCATCAGGTACATTATCTAATACAATATCAAAAAACTCTTCCAACATATTTGCAACTTCTACAGGTACCTCCTCTACTTCTTCCTTACCATCTTTAGGAATTATAGCAAAACACATATGCTCATGCTTCATACCTTTAAGAAACTCTTTTCCATCAACAAAACATATTCTTGTAGCACTACATACCTTTTCTTCTTTTTTCCTTCAACGACTTCAGCTTATGTTTCACTCCATCTTTAGTTAGAGTGTAGGTATTTGCTCGCCCATCATGTACAACATGCCTATCAAACTACCATGGCCTACCCAACAACACATGACATATGTCCATAGGTATGATATCACATAGTACCTCATCCTAGTGGCTTCCAATCTTGAACTTCACTGAGAACTACTCATTGACCATCACCTTGTGGTCATCTTGCACCCAAGCAATACAATATGGATGTGGGTGTTTTTGCCTCTTCAGCTTCAACTTAGTGACCATCATTTCTAACACTAGATTGTTAGTACTTCCACCATCAATGATCACATCACAACACTTATCTTCACATCTACACCTTGTGTGAAACAAGCTCCTTCTTTGTTCAGGTTCATTCTCAGCGCTTAGCAAAACTCTTTGGTTAACTTGGACTTCTCCTCTTTCAACATCTTTAGAATGTGAGGATTTGGCATCTTCATCAACATGTGCAACTCTAGCTTGGCCTTCTCTTGCCTTCCTTGGTGCTAGGTACATTCAAACACTCTATGCCCTTCCTCTCTACAGTGAAAACATGTCTCACAGAAGCCTCCTCTTTGAGATCCTTGTCCCCTACCTCTTCCTCTTTGATCTCTATTATTCTGATCATGAAAATAATTGAAATTGTTTCTCCTCTGATTTTGACTTCTACTTCCAGCCTCATCCTTGTTCTTTTGATCATTATTATGACCTCCATAACATCGTTTGCCATATCTTCCACCACGACCTCTTCCACTATTCTTATTGTCAAACTTCTTGCTAAGTTTCTCCTCAACTCTTAGGGAAAACTAATATGCCTCCTCAATACTATTCATCTGACCAAACTCAACTTATCCTAAATATTGGGCCTTAATCCATTAAGATAATGGGCGACTTTCTCCTTATCATCTTCTGCATGGTTGGTTCTAGTGAGAACTTGGTAGTACTTTCTGGTATAGTCTTGAATAAATTTTTCTGCTTGCTTCATTCTTTGAATCTTCTTCAACAGATCAAGCTCATAATCCATAGGAATGAATTGTCGCTTCATTTTAGCTATCATTCAATCCTATTTGGTGATTTTGTCCTTTCCCTTTCTATTTCATTCCAACTAAACCTCTTGCCACCAGATCCTTGCATGTCCCTTCAATTTTGCCTTCGAAAACTTGACCCTATTTGGATCCTCAATATCTTCATACTTAAAGTACTCCTCTAGCTCATTAATCCAATCGATCAGCTCTTTTGGTTTAAGATTTTTTGAAAATGTTTGAACCTCAAACTTAGGTCTTTTTCCAATCTTGGAAATGGCTCTAAAAAGCCTCTCTTCCTCTGAGTTTAGAACTACCTCTACTTCGGCATTTTCTTATACTTCATCCTCATCCCCACTTTCATCTCTTATAGGAAGATTCATTCCTCTATGCATCTATTCTTGCAATGCTTGCATTTGTCTTCGGAGGGCTTGAAAAGCCTCAGGTGTAACACCTGTAGCTCTTCCACCACACTCTCTTTGTGGAGGCATTTTCGTGCTTCTGCTAAAACCCTAGTGTAAACTGCCTCACAATTGGCGATCTATCTACATACTCAACCCAAACCATGGTCCTAGTGCAAACTACCTCACAATCGGCGATTTGTCCACACACTCAAGAACTCTAGCTTTGATACCACTTGATGCAGGGTGCTCCCCTTAATACCATAAGCTCATAACCAAAAAAAAAGAAACAACAACAAATGCAAGAAACAAAATATAAACTTTTTATTATCACCATGAATGTAGAATTATATAATTCTCAATTACAATATGCTAACCCAAATGGGTGCCTTCATGACAAAAATATGCAAGACAATGCTACGAACTATCACCCAGAGTTGTCCTAGACAATGTTTGAGCCTTTCTTAAATAGGTAGTTTTATGCTGTTGGAGAAGGTTCTAGATGCTCAAACTTAATACCTAGTGCTGACGTACCTTAACAATACACGGAGTCAACCAAATACATCTTTGAGAAATTATTTTATAAATTTCAGTAACCCAACTTCCGAAGGCCATAACTCATGAACCGTTGCTCCAATTGGCTTATATAACCACTTTTTGAAAATGCCAACTTCTGGTCTACAAGCTTTGAATGGTGCTAGCACTCTTTTGTCAAGTTTTTTGGACCTCATCTGAGCACAATAAGGCTTCTAATGATGAGCCTGAAGATTTTTTGGCAAAATTTTCCATCGAAAATCAGCAAAAACTTCTCTGATACTTAAGCTGGAGCAATGAGATTTTTATGTTAAGCTTATATCTATAAAATGAACCTTCCTATAGAAAATGAGAACATTCTAAGCTCGTATGACAAACTTACTAAAAATATCAAGTTCCCATAAATAGTAACCACCTTGTCTACTAGTCCTTATTAAAATAGAAAAAGGCTGAAAATAAAATATTTTTGGGTGATGCAAGATTCTTGCATCAATTTTCCTTGGCTAAAACATGTTCACATGAGTTTGGATTTGTTTCCCTGATAAATTTCCATGGTTCCACTTCCAGCACACTAAAATCAAGTATTAGTAGTCCAAAGAGAAGTCATATAAAATATATATTATAAATGCATATAAATTCCAATGTTGCATAATCCATATTAAAGTAATTACATTAAATTTTGTTTCTTAATCATCTTAAATAAAGCATTCAAAACATTAAAATATCATAATTTTCATATCACATTTAATCTTAAAACAACACGATCAAATTGAAATTTTGAATCACATAATAATAATATTTCTATCCTAGTGATGAAATATTGAATCCATGACTATTGATTCCCTAAGCATGTGAATATGGACCTATTCAGTTTCTATAAAAGAAATTATAATAGGTTAGAACATAAATGAGATCATTATATATATCATTTAGGTCCTAATGTGCAGACACAAGTGTGGATCATCAAAATATAGATATTAAAATAAAATAACCCTATACTCTTAAAAGTGTATCAAAACATCAAATTAAAAGTATCATAATGAAAATGTGTCACCTATACTAGGGCAGATTAGGTGAGGCCTCACATTTGATCATTCTATTTATAATGTTACATAGTTAAAGGATTTACATAGACTATTATGTTTTCAAATGACTATTAGGTCGACCTCTGTTAAAAGGATTTGTATGTAAACTCTTTAAAATGACTAGAAAGAAAATAGTAGGTTTTGATCTATATGATTACAACTCACTTTTGTAGGTTTAGATCTCTTTTCGGTCCTTATACTAGTTTACTAATAAGCCTTCCATTGAAATCTTTTATCTTGATTTTCTTGGACACCATTCAAGAAATTAGTCCACTGTTCTCATCAACACTTAAGCCTTCTTCTCTAATGTACTTATTAAAAATAACATCATATTTACATGCTTTCTCCTTTAGCTTTGCATTCACTCACTCTTGTGCATTTCTGATCAACCTTGCTCTATATGTCTCTCTTCACATACAAGCTTTGCACATACACATCACACGCACATGCACCATCTGTTCAACTTTTTATCTCTTTACCTAAGCAATTCATGCTTTACTATTTTCTAAATATACCATAGATCTTAGGGTTTATGATCAAGTTCAACTTGATTCACTATATCTTACTATCTTCTAGAAACTTTTGTAGAATTCTATTGTTAGGTCTTTTCCTAATCCTTATATTGAATTTAATGATCTAACTCATCAAGCTTATCTTCAACATGGTTTACATCTCTTAAGAAGTCAATTGAGTCAGTTTGATCTCACAATTTCCTTGAATTCATTCTTACATTGTCACTCAACAATCTCTAAAGTCTTGCACTTGGTCATCACTAAATTCCCCGATCACTATAAAAATTTCTAACTCAGCATCAATTTTCTTGCTCGATCGATGCCAATGCTTAGTCAACACTAGATTTTCTCAGCACTAATTGTAGCTTAGTTGACACTAGCATTACTCAACACTAACTATATTTCATACTTCTACTTTGCTTGGATTAAACTTTTTGACATAAATAATCACTTTTCTTTATCAAAGTCTCTCTAATCAAATGTCCATTGTAACTTCCTTTTCATAACTCAACCTTTCCTCTAGGTGCTATTGTAATAAGAAACTTCTTAAATCCTCTTCATTAATCAAATAGATATTACATTTAGATTAGGTATCAATATATCTTATCAATAATTTTGACATCAATGACAAATAATAATTGTTCCAGTTGTAAGTTTCCAACGAAATCTCCACCATTTCTTTTGCCTCTTAATCTCTTTCTATCCAAATATCTTTAAAAGGAGGTTCTCTCCTCACTCTATCATATCTTTGGAGCTAATGCTATTTTTATATTCTCACTTTTCTTCTTGGAGTCTTCTTTCATCTTGGCATCTTGCATCTTGGTGACTTTGGCATTTTAGGAGCTCTCATCTCACATCTTGCATCCATCGTAGACTATCTTGATTTGTGCCAAGGTGGTATTGTTACTTTTTCATTTTATTTTTTGAGCACTAGTTGATATATTTCATTGTCAATTATCTTATATTTGTCATTTAATTTCTTGCATCTAGCTTATAGAATCTATCTTACTTAGTATGACATAGTAATCTTTATCCATGGAACCTACATTTTCTTAGCTTATATTAATTATGACTTATTTAATCTTTGCCAGTAAACTATTCATTTATATGTGTGTGTGTGTGTGTGTGTGTGTGTGTGTGTATAAATATATATATATATATATATATATATATATATATATATATATATAGAGAGAGAGAGAGAGAGAGAGAGAGAGAGAGAGAGAGAGAGAGAGAGTAAAATACATATGTATACTAACGTAGTGCAAGGTAGGAGAATTTCAAAAGGAAATGTCCTAGCCCCCAACAAATAACCACATAGTAGAAACATAATAACAATGCAAGATCTGATACCAAATCATAACTCTTTATTCATAGATATAACTGTTTAAATGAAATATGCCCAATTGTAAGGCCTTCCAAGTTAGGGCCAAATACAATAGCAATCACAACAATAGTTTTGAAAGATTCTTCAAGATCCAACTCAAATCCTATCCGAACTAGCCTAGATTTGTAATATAACAACAATCTGGTTGAAACCTCCAAGATCTCAACTTGTGCTCGCAAGCCACCAAGAAACCTCCTTTTTTCTAAACCGTTGCCACTAGCCCTTTTCATAAACTCACAACTCCACTATAATCCTTTTGTAAACTGCCTCACATTTGGTGCTCTATCCACAAAATTGGGCAAACTCACCCTTTAGCTTCTCTATGTTGAACTCCAGATCCACTCCCCTTGAATGAATGAATCACTCCATAAGATCCCTTACTTATACTCAACTAAGCCATAAGTTGGCCTAGAAATTACAAAGTAAAAAAGCCTCATTCATTAAATGCATATTTAAGCCACAAGACGTCTCATAACAAATATTAAATACAAAATGTTAACCCTCACATTAATCCATAGTTAACACACAATAGCCACGTGAAATACTTAGGATAAGCCCCAAGTTTACAACTAAGATTAAATGGACATAGGAGAGATAACCAAGACCACACATAGGTTCACACAAAGTCCTAGAATGATCCATGCCATAATCACATGCTACATGCATTAAATACACCAAGAACTCCAGTCGGCACCAACACACTATCGAGTGTCAACAAACTTTTAAGCATTGCTGAGTAACCAACACATGCTGAGCAACCAATATCTGTCAAGCTCCATCAGCGATTGAGTCTCCTTCAATGACCAAGCTACTTGACCAATGCTAGACCCAATAGCGACTAAGCATCACTCCTTCAATCGAGTACTAGTCCAAGCACCTTCCAAAGAAACTATTGAGTCTCCTCCCAAGAACACCAAACTAGTCACTATGAAAACCCAAGATGCTCCTGCATCAAACTCCCCAGGTAAATAAAAAAGTGTGTCCCACACTTTGATGCCCAATGGAAGATCAACAACCATCTTCATCTTCACCAAAGGCTTCCCTCCAATAGGGACAAGAAAACCAACATGAAAATCATGCACATATGCATAATTCTATAAAACACTAGAATCTCAACCATCTAACTAGCATGCTCACTACCAAGAACAAACTAAACATAATGTTTCATTAGTAAATCCACATCCATAGTAGCAACTAATAAATCCACACCAACAAACTCCACATTAGTAGTGATATGTAGATCTCCATCAAAACTTACCAAACTCACAACACTAGAAATATCATTTCTCACAACAATATGCTCTGCAACACATAATTCATTACCAACAACAACCGGATCATCCATGAACAAGTGCTCTACAATTTCCATATCAGACTTGTTGAGCTGTTATTTTGCATAATGATTAATGATAGGAATCCTTTCAAACTCCTCACTTGAAAAACTAATATGGGATCAACTCTAAGGTTCTAGGTGATCTTGTGAACTACTAGAATCTGCTTAGTTGAAGATAAACATTTTTGTTCACAAAGAGGCCTTTGCTGGTTTGACCAATTTCAAATAAGATGTTGAATTTGCTTGCTATTTCAAAAGACTAATCACACAAAAAATAGATATATTTTTAGATTTTATTTTGTTTATAATGAATCTAATTTTAACTGTGCAACTATATGAATTCCTAAATTAACCTATTGTTTGTAAAAACAAATAACAAAGATAGGGTAACAAGGAGTTTAATAAAATGACTTGTAAAGTAAATCCCTAATGGACATAAGTGATAGAAACAACACATCTACAAATTAAGATTTTAAAAAGATCAGTAGGTAACCAATAAAAATAGGAGCAACACTTCTATAATTCCACACATGCAATTGTCGATGGGAATTTAGTAATTGTAAGATGTTTCACTTTTCATCAAATTGCAAGACCACAAAAAGTACACTTATGTATGCGAGAAAAAAATCTATGCAGGAACAATAGGGTGATCTCTTCTCCAACTAAGTATGTTTGTGGAATTTGTAAATATGTGGCAAACACTAGAATTAAAAGATTGCTCAATCAAAACAACACAACAAAACTATTGGCTCCATTACACTCCATGAACATACATTTACAAAATATAACACACTCAAGTGAGAATAACTACACTTTGAATGAGAGCACCAATAGCATATATATTATTGCACTAAAATAACGACCTGGAGTACATATTTAATTCCTCAATTTATAGGAAATCTTCTCCTTAATTTGTGTTGAGAGTAAGAGATCTCTTCATGCAAGTATACACTTCTAAACTAATAAAACAAATCTATTTATGTACAAACTGACTCTCTAACTGGTGCTAAGTAGGACTCCACCCTTGTTTATATCATTTAATGGGTGCATGAGTCTTTACATGTCTTAAAATAAAGAAAGCATGAGAAAATAAAAAGAATCAAGCCATTAGATGATGTAGGAGTCTCTGGAGATGCCAGAAATATAATCTTAACCTTCTTTAGAGGTTTTTAGGAGTTAAACTACCATCAAAATGCATTTTTGGTGCATGGAAAACTCTAAATTTGGAATTAGTAGTTAACTATCGATGCACCTCTAAATTTTTCAAAAAATTATGGTGCACCTTTAGAGAAGCACACCTTGGTAGAAGTGCACCTTGCACACCTTCTGTACCTTGGGAGAAGTACACCTTGGAAGATAGGTTTCAAAAAATGCAAAATCTTCCCCAAGTGTCAAAACTGAAATTATAGCTTTTGGATTTTGTTCCCCTTCATACGAGAGCTATGTCTAGATGTTCGCTCTTGAATTTTTCTATGATCTTCACCACTTGGGTTGCATCTGATAAATTCAAAGCACTACACTTATCCTTCACCATCTGTTTGTAGTTGCCTACTTCTATGCGAGTCTCTACAAAATCTTCTAATTTTACATCTAATTTCAATAATGCCTCCTCTATCTTGAATACTTGTCTAATGTCTTCATCAATCAAAGCTTCATCAAAGATCTTTTGAAACTATTCAATGACTGCTTGCACTGGTAGGAGTTTACCTTTCAATTCATCTTCAAAAATTTCAAGGCATACATCACTATAATACTTCTCTGCTTCAAAAATTTTCTCTTGAGTTTGATCCTTGAGCTTATAAATATCTGCATGTAATTTCTCTATAACTTTATTACCATCCACAATCTTCTCAATCTAATCATCTATCTTATCTAACTAATCCTTTGTATATACATTCATCAACATATGATACCTCTTACCTTTTATTGGCTACAATGCTCAAAGGTCATTTCCCTAGGTATGTACCTCATCCATCAATCCAAAATCCTATTTTAAAATAGCAACCCATTTCTCTACATTATTCTACATATGGTGGAATAACTTAAGGTTCCCCTATATTATTTGCACACCCTTTTCCTCAAAACTTTCTTACCATAACTAATAAACCTTCAAAAATGGATCTCCATATATAACTTCCCTTTATTTATCTCTCTTTTCTTAAGTTGCTTCAAGAGTAGCCTATAGATTATTTGGGTCAATAAAACTGACTAACTTATGCAAAAATCCCCTCATGATTTTATTCCACTTTCTCAACTTGACCAATTCAGCCTCATCTTTGTCTAAGTGATTAAACACTTCTTTAATTCCTATGGTGACCATCAATTTAGCAACATCCACAATTGGATTTTCCAGCAAGACTTCTTTGATTTGATAATCATTTTTGGTCAAATCCTCAGTATCTTCATGTGGAGGAGGGATAGAAATGTGAGTGAACAAGTCTTGATTTTTGTTCTTCATAATGAAGGCCAATGTATGTGCATCACCCTTAGGTAACTCAAGCTTCTTGGGAGCTTTAACTAATTCTCTCATAGTTTCCATCAGAGACTTAGATGAAGAGGGAGTTTTTTTTGCTAGACCCTTTCCCTTATCACTCCTCTCTAGAGTCCTTTCTTTCTATGAAATGTCTACATCAAGCATCTCCATGTTTGTTGAATCCATGGTCCTTACCTCTATATCTTGGGAAGTTTGTTGGGATTCTTCATATATCTATCCCTCTTCTAATACTTCATTGGCAAGTCTCTATCGTGGCTCTTCTTCTTGCACTATTTGTACTTATTCTTCGTTGACTGGAGGGAGAGGAGTGGCTAAACCTTTATCCAAGAGAGATAAATCTTGACTTGGTGATGGTGGGGCACCTTGAAATCCTTGTGGTTGAGGTGGTCATTGACTTCAATCCCCTTCCAAAGGCTGATTTGTTTGTGTATCCCTTATTTTATTGCCAACAAGTTTAGTGCCTATAGACATGAAATCAAAATCTAACATCTTAAAGATATTAGCCCCTTAGTCTTCTTGCTCATCAATCCACTGTTGTAACTCATCCTCCCAAGTAGTAACTTGAAGAGGTTATGCAGGAATGGATGGAAACATTACAGTGGAGCTCCTTCTCCACTCTTCCTTTGAATCCCTAGCATGATGAGTCCTTTGATGTCAAGGAGGATCATCCTCTTCCACTTCTTCAAGAATAGTTTCCGAAACTAAAGGAATATGAACAACCATTCTTATCACCTTTTGTCTCCTAGTTCATCTCAATGGAGTCTTTTTATTCTTATCTTCCTTAACTAATGATGGGGAAGCCTCTTGACTAGGTGGAGACACTTCTCATGCTATTTCTTTTGATCCTTGGTGTTGTTCCAATGGTAGGACTTCTGGATTGTCTTGGACTTGAGTAGCTTCTACATTTATTGACTCTTGATTCTTAGGGGCTTGAGCTGCCTCTTGGGCTTGAGTCCCTTCAACTTTGGGCTCAATTTTTTGAGGAGAAACTCTCTTCCTCTTATTCTTGCCTTTTTGTGCCTTGAAATATCCAACTTCACTATCATGTTGATATATGGTTTCTGACCTAATTGGAGATTGGGCTATGAGTGTTGGTACTATAACTTTCAGCCCTCTCCCATTTAATAGGTGGGATGTGGCCTACAAGACAACTATTTCTAAAATTGGGTCTAACTTGAAGGGCTTCTTAATCCAATCTTTGGTTAATTGGATAATATGTCTTTCCCTATAGTTCATACCTACATTTTCCTCCCTGTCAATCTCTACATTCAGCATCAGTCAATCAAACATCTTATCTTGATTATATAAAGGATCCAAGACCTCTTATATATCCTGTTGAACTGATTTGAATGGTACCTTAACCTTCAAGTCCTTCTCTTTTAGATAAAGAGTCATCCTACAATAATCCCTTATTCAGATATCACAATCATCTACCGCATTCATCTAGTGATCCTCTATGGCATCCTCATGCTCAAATTGTTTTCCTATCAAATATTGGACTTTGACAATATTGTCAAAATAGGGACAAGGGGAGTTATAATCCTCCAAAGGATACTGATCCCATTCTGAATCAAAATTCATTATGTCCTATTTTTGCTTAACCCTAAAAGGACCTATGGTGATGGGACATACCCGAGTTTTCTTATGTTGTTTCCTCACTCTTCCATACATAGATGTGAGTTGTCTTGCTATCTCCAGCAAAATGAATCTATCAGATAGATACCTAGGAAGATTCTTAAGATTTACCATTGTGCCTACTACCCTCAGGTAAGTAAATGTCTTAAATAAGATGGAGTGGGTGCCTATTTCTATAATTCTTATTGTTGCTTCTACAAACATCCTTTTTGCATAATCACCTTCGGTTAATCTAATTATTGGAAAAACTAAAGTGTCATTGACAATTCAATACTCTTTACTTTGGTTTGATAATTTATTCTTCAATAGTAGGGAGTATACCACATATGGCCAAGCATTAGCATTTTGCATGTTTTCCCTCTTAAACAACCTTGGGTAATTAGTAGTCCTTGCTGCTAATAGATATACCAAGTATGAGGTTATATAGAATCTTGGATTAGTTTTGACAACCACTAGCTATTCATCCAAATTCTCACTAAGCATTGTAGCCCAATCAATTAACATCTTTGTCATTCTGATAGTTTCGATGAGGTGTATCATTCGTATGTTTAAATGTTCTACTGTTGGTAATCCCATGATCCTACTCAAGAGCACTATAGAATGTCTGATATCATCCTTAATGTAACCTCTAGTCATATCTAATTTTCTAGCTTTTCTTCCCATAGGTGTCCTATTAATCAAATATGATGATTGAATAATTTTTCTAGCCTCTTGTTCATGCTTTCTATACCACCTTTCTACTTGATGATATGTTAGCCTTATATACTAATCTACCCTTAGAAGATGAAATACTTTCTCTATATTCTTGGGTCTTAGATCAAGAACAATCTCTCCAGTTATTCTTTTGACAACCCCTTCTTCTAAAACATAATTTGTGGCCAAATCCATGACCAAATCAGAAGATCGTACCAAAATAGGGTGTGAAGCCACATTAACTAATCCTGATCTTATAAGTGTAGACACTATTGGGGACCTCTCATTTGGTTTGCACAAAATAGAAGCCTATTAGTTTGGAAGGTGGAAAAAATCAATCATCAAACCCTAATTAGTGAAGAATGAGATCCAAAACCTTAAAACCCATCAAATACACCTAAAAACCTCTTTTATACTCCTGTTATGCAAAATTTGGCACACCTGATACACCTTGAAGGTGCACTAGTTGCACCTTATTCTTAAACAAGTCTTTTAAATAAATGAGTGTGCATCTTGCCCACCTTGTAGGGTGCGTACTGTGAAAACCCATACTCTCTAAAGGTTTTGCCTTTGGGTTAAAGATGGTGCGCAATTGTGCACCATGGAAAGGTGTGCAACTACACATCATCCTTGCGATGTCTCTTTGTTAGGTCTCTATAAGATGCACATATACACTCCTTACATAAAGTTTGTGTTGCTTAGATTTTCTTTTCTGAATAAAATAAAGGTGTGCACGTTGCATACCTTAGATAGGTATGCAAGATGTACACCTTGATGCTTTTTTAACTTAGTGAAATAAAAAGGTGTAGAGGTTTTAAAACCCCAGGAATGGCACACCTTGGAAGGTGTAGAGGTGCACCATTGATTTTCTTGAGGAGAGAAATGTATAAAGGGGAAGAGGGATCCCAAGCTTTTATAGGCCTAGGATGGAGTGCACCTCTTGGAGGTGCACACCTATGCATGTGTGTGCACTTTCAAGATGAATGTGTTTTGCATCAGCATGACTAGCACACTAGCACACCTATAGGAGTGCGCTAGGTGCACTAGTTACACTAGTGTGCCCCTTTCTTTGCAGAAAAATTAACTTGTAATCAAAAAATCCTTGGTTTGGAGATCTGGGTTTCTCAAGTAGAAGGCTAGGCTGGTCCCAGACACCAGATGGAGCCCTAAAAGAGATTCAGACCCTAGATTAGGAGTCTAGAAAAAAATTACCTGGGGTCCCCATTTCAAAGAGAAATGAGGCATGTGTTGTAGAAACCACAACAAGACTCAACCAAGTAATCATGAAAAATAATTTCCATCCCACCATAAACAAAGTTAGGAATACCCTTAACAATAGCCTCAAATTGCTTTGTAGGTTTTGTATCAGACTCACCTAATTGATCAACAAAACTAACTTCTTCCACCTTGACCTTGTTGTGCCATCTTCTCTCTCAAATAAGTCTCTTAATTGGCTAGACCATTCTCTTCCATATTGGTAGACTCCAACTCCATAAACATCTATGGAATTCCTTCCTTAACCCATTCTTAACTTGATCAGCTAAACTAGCTTCAAATTGAGTAGAGACCTCCTTAGCTTGATTAGACAAACTAGTTTCAAACTAAGTAGACATCTAAGAAAACCTCCTCTCCACCACATCATGGAGATTCACAATAGTGTCAGGGTCTAATTCTCTTGATGCCATCTCCCAGGATGTTTGTAAACCCTCTATAACAATCCTTCCCACACTCCT
Organism: Cupressus sempervirens; assembly: GCA_028749045.1. NCBI lineage: Eukaryota > Viridiplantae > Streptophyta > Pinopsida > Cupressales > Cupressaceae > Cupressus > Cupressus sempervirens. Next base: position 129,843,527 of record CM053783.1, read on the forward strand.
TGTGATAAACCCAAATTGTTTGCAATTTAGATCAAAACCTTCCACCTTGTATAAACAATCAGGGACCACATCACAAGTCCAAGAACATAGATCTTCAATCCACAAACTCCCTGCAATCATGCCTCAACATGATCAACCTTCCATCTCTGCATCCATGGATCCATCTACAAGCCCTCTACAATTGTAAGTCAAAACTACAATATGCCACCTCACAAATAAGAGATCTAGGACTCCAAAAAGAACAATCCACCACTAGATGAAGATCAACTTGCTCAACTCAAGTCCTAGTGCAAACTATCACAACTTTGGAAATTGGTTTGCGCACTCAGGAACAATCTTCACTCTAATGGAACTTGATGTAGTGTAAGGTAGGAGAGTCCCCCAAGTAGATTTCCTAGCCCACTACAAATAACCACACAGTAAAAACAAAACAACAATGCAAGATCTGATACCGAATCACAACTCTTTATTTGAAGATATAACTATTTACATGCAATATGCCTAGTTGTAAGGCCTTTTAGGTTAGGGCCAAATATAACATCAATCAAAATAATAGTTTTGCAAGATCCAACTCAAATCCTATCCTAGCTAGCCCATATCTATAACATAACAACAATCTGCTAGAAACCTTCAAGATCTCAACTTGTTCTCGCAAGCCACCAAGAAATCTCCTTGTTTCTAAATCGCAACCACTAACCCTTTTCACAAACTTGCAACTCTACCACAATCTTATTGTAAACTACCTAACATTCGATGCTTTATCTATAGACTCAAGAAAACTCACCCTTCAGCTACTCCATGCTGAACTCTAGATCCACTCCCCTTGATTGAATGAATCACTTCATAAGACCCCTTTCTTATACCCAACTAAACCACAAGTCATCCTACAAATTACAAGTTAAATAAACCCCATGTATTAAATGCATATTTAAGCCACAAGTTGGCTCACAAAAAAAATTAAATACAACATGTTAACCCTCACATTAACCTGTAGTTAACACACAATAACCACACAAAATACTTAGGATAAGCCCCAAGTTTACAACCAAGATGAAATACACATAGGAGAGATAACCAAGACCACACATAGGTCTACACAGACTCCTAGATTGATCTATGTCACGATCACATGCTACATGCATTAAATATACCAAGGACTCTAGTTGGGACCAACACACTGCCGAGTATCAACAAACTCCCAAGCATTGTTGAGTAACCAACACATGTCATGTAATCAACACATGTTGAGTAGCCAATACATGTCAAGCAACCAGTATCTGTCAAGCTCCATTAGCGACCGAGTCCCCTTCAATGACCAACACTAAACCCAATAGCAACCATGTACTAGTCCTCCTTTGACCAAGTACCAGTCTAAACACCCTCCAAAACAACTACTGAGCCTCCTCGCAAGAACTCGAAAGTAGTCACCGAGAAAACCAAAGATGCTCCTACATCATATACCAAGTTGCAACATTAAATATTAAACATGCAACAAATTCATTCGTACATTTTGACATAAGAATCTTTAACTCTGCCTGGTTAAGGGTGTAGACAACAACACTAATTGTCTCTCTGTAGAATAGCTTTGTAACTCTTTTCTCAATTAGCAATGTCCTAGCACAATAAATAGTGGATTTGTTTCTCCTTTCTACAATATCATTTTGGTGTGGTTTTCTTAGTATAGAAACATGCCTTTTTATTCCATTCTCATTACAAATCCATAAATCTAATAAGACACAAAATCTCCTCCTCTATTAGATCTTAAACATTTCAATTTCTTACCATTTTCCTTTTCAACTCTTTCCTTATACCATTTGAAAATTTGAAATGCACCAGATCTAACTTTGAGAAACATCACAATCTTAATTCTTGAATAATCATCAACCACCATAATAGATTTCAAATTTAATAGGACCATAAAGATCAGTGTGAACCAAATCTAATATATCATTAGATGAATACTTAAAAAACTTTACTTAGTCATCTTACCAAGTTGACATTCTTTATACATAGCATTATTAAGTTTATGCAAACTTGGTAAACCTCTTATTTTATTCTTCCTTCTAGCTTTTACCATGTTATCAATGTTCACATGATAGAGCCTCTTATTTCAGAAGAGAAAATATTCAATTCTAGAAATCAATAATGTATATGTAGTTAAATATAGGTAGAATAGGTTACCTCTAGTTGGTTCACGAGTTGCAAACAATTTTCCATCAACATCAAATATTTTCACCTCTCTATTTTCGAACTCTAGTCAGTGACCTATATTATTCAACTATGCAACACAAAAAAAAATTAATTTTAGACCTTGAACCCAATAAACATCATCATGTATAATCCTTTCATTCAAAATTAGTGAACCACTTCCTTTTATAGGACATGGAACATCATTTTAAAGTTTAAAAAATCTACCATCATACTCCTCTAGTCTATCAAACTTAACAATAACACTAGTCATATAATTTAAACAACCATGATCAATAATCCAAGTATGATTCATACTAACATGATATATAAGGGATTTTTATTCTTCATACCTTTCCTCTGAATCTTATTTTATAGAAACACACATAACTTTCTCACCTTCATTTTCACCATCATATTTTAATGTGGTGTGTTCTTCCTCAACTAGGTAATAAGACTTCTTCCCTTATCATTATAATCCTTGTTCCTTTGATATTTGTTCTCCCTCTTTTCACTTTTGTCATTCTTTCTCTTTTTAGGACATCTTGATGCAATATGATCAACTTTATTATATTTGAAATAAATTTAGAGTAATTTACCTTTGAAATTTCTTTTTCCTCTTGGTAGCCTCCTAGATAGTAGTTCTTCTAGCTCATCTTGATCTTCCTCATCTAAATCATAGTCTCTTTTTGTTGGAATTCTTTAGAATAACTGAGAGGGGGGTGATTCATTTCTCTAAGGTATAGATGTACAAATAAATTTTTTCAATGCTTAGTAGACCCATATCCATAAAACCTTATCATGCATGTATCCATTATATCATACAATGCTTAAACTTTGCAAGTTACTGTCCTAGGTCAAAATAACTTAGTAACAATGTAAACATGAAACGTCGTAAAAACATTCACACACTTTGACACAAGGATTTTATGTAAAAACCCAATTTGGGAGAAACCATCAATAACATGCTACTAATTCTCACTCTTCCGAAGTGATTCCCTATAAAAGGCCAACAACATTAAATGTTAAAATACACATTGTTAAATGTGACCTGGTTAAAGGATTTCAATCACCCTATTAGGAGTGAGCCCTCTTAGTTCTTCTAGCTTGGTAGCCTCCTAGATAGTAGTTCTTTTAGCTCATCTAGATATTCCTCATCTAAATCATAGTCTCTTTCTATTGGAATTGTTTAGAATAACTAAGGAGTGAGTATTATTTGAAGACTTTAGACCATTCCATTAGAATATCACCTAGTTAAAGGATTTACAAATGACTGTTAGGTTAACCTTAATCCAAAGGATTTACCATAGACTGATACAATGATTAGAAAGTAATAGTAAGGCTTGATCTAATAAAAAATTACAACTCACTTGTAGATTACAAATCTTTGTTTCAGTCCTCCATTATGCTTTGCATTCACACACTTTATTTTTGATAACTTGTTTATCCTTCAAGAATCCATACTCTTCAACCTTCTCACTCTGTATGCCAACAAAATTCACTTCAATTTGGGCACTAAATGAAGCAATACTTGTTAAGATCTAATTGAAAAGATCATTGTTGAGAATGGATTATTGAAAGAGAGAGATTTTTGAAGAAAGCTATGTGTTTCAATCATTATTTTATCACTAACGTCAAACCTGCTATTTGCTGGTAAGACAAGTACTTATAAGTACTATCACTTAGTTGATTGATGAAGAGCATTTGATCAATAAGATGTAACAATAGCACCTAGAGGAAAGGTTGAGTTATGATTATGTAATGAAGTACAATGATTAGTTAAGATAATTATGACATGATGTATTGGCAATCTACTTAAGATTACAAATGCTAGCTACACTTAGAAAGTTTAGAAGAACAAGTTACACAAAGTTTGTTTGCCAATCTTAACTGAATGAATAGTAGGTTCCGAGAAAAAATAGTGCAATCCAAGCAAAAAGTTAGTTGGAGCTAAGTAAAAGAAAAATCTAGTGGATGCCAAGAAAGACAATTGATGCTGAGTAAAGTTTAGTTGATGTTGAGTATTAGTAAACTTTAGTTAATGCCTAGTGATTTTATAATAGATGTTGAGCAATGTAGTATGTGTCAAGCATCAAAAGGTTGATGATGCCAAGCTACTATCTTATTTAAAAGATCAAAGTTTTATTGAATCTAAGCCAACAAGTTTGTTTTCTTGAAACTTGTGAACCCGGAGGAAGATAAGGTTGATGAGTTTGTGGCATAGAATTTGAGATAAACTATTTTTAGGCGAATTCAAGTGGATTCTAGGAGAAGTTTCTAGAAGAGATACGAGATATGGGGTAGATACATTGTATCCTACCTAATCCATCCAAACCCTAATTTGGATGATGGAGAATGAGTGGCAAAATATCTAAATTTCCTATTTATAGGAATGTTTGGTCATGAAGCAAAGTAGTCATGCACTAGAACCCAAGGAAGAGAAGGAGTTAAGGGTTTTGCTTCATCAAGTGACCTAAGAGAAGATTCTGCAATTGCATATTAAGAAAGAAGGCATAAGGAGATGAATGCTTGTACGGTGAACAAGCTATCTGATTGCAAAGTATGAAGGCCAAGTAGAATGGAGGACTAAATATAGACTTGTAATCTACAAGAGAAGTTGTAAGTTGTATCATATCAAAGCTCTATTGTTACTCTTTAACAATTGTATCAGTCTAGGGTAAATCTTTTGGATTAAGGTTGACCTTATAGTCATTTGTAAATCCTTTAACTGGGTGGCATTCCAAGTGAATGGTCTAAAGTCCTCTAACAAGGCTCACTCTTAATAGGGTCACATTTAACAATGTGTATTATAACCTTTAATAGGGTTGGCCTCTCACAGGGCATCACTTCAGAAGAGTGAAAAAGAGTAGCGTGTTATTGGTGGTTTTTTCCAAATTGGGTTTGCATGTAAATCATTGTATCAAGTGTGTTGATAAATCTATTATGTTTCATGCTTTACATTTCTACAAATTGATTTGACAACAACCTACAAGTTTTAAATGATTGCATAATTTTATAGATGCGTGCATCGATATGAATGTTTTATGGGTTTACTAAGCTGTGAAAAGTTTTATTTATACCTCTAGACCTTGGATAACTGATTCAACTCCCCTCTTAGTTATTCTAAAGAATTCCAACAATACCCTAGACTCCTTTTCTTCTTTAAGTTATGGCACATGCCAACCTTTGCTTCTGACCAGCTATCTTGATAAACAAAGAATTTAGATCTTTTTTCATTTAACCATAATCATCCATTTTAGTTTAGGTAGGATTAGGTAGGATACGATGAATCTACCCACTTTTCCATTTGGTTCCTCTAGAAACTTTTTCTATAATCTTCCTTTATTTCAACTTAAAATGGTTTACCTAGAATTCTATGCCACTAGCTCATCATGATTATCTTTCACATGCTTCACATAATTCAAGAAAAAAAAATAGTCAGCATAGATTTTTCAAATCTTTGATTTGACATTGTTTGCTTTCACTCGACAATTATATTGTTCACTCAGAAAATACTAAAGTTTGCTGATGCTCGCCACTAGCTAAACTTTACTTAGTATATACTAAAAATCACTTGACTTGCACTATTTGTCATCTTTGCTTGGCACCTCTTGATTTTCACTCGACTTCTACTATTTCTGCTTGGCTTGCACTGACTTCTCAACAAGGCTTGGTGGACACATTTCTTACTTGATCTTCTTTTAGTCTTAACTTGAGCAGTCTTTCAATTTACACTTTAAGTAGATAAATAGTACATTTTAATCTCAATTTATTACTTGGTCTTAGTGCTTCTTTTACATACCAAATAACTCAACCTTTCTCTAGGTGCTATTATTATCTCGTCTTTTCAAATCCTCTTCATCAATCAACTAAATGATAGATTTTAGAACAAAAATCAATTGTCTCACTAGTAGGTAGTAGGTTTGACATCATTAAAAAATAATTATTGTTTCATTATAGGTTCTTCTCTTCAAAAAAATCTTATTTCATTTTCCTTTCCTCTATCCTTCATCAATACTCCTACATACTTCCATCCTTTTTTCATATATCCTTGGTCTTGGTTATCCCATCCATTTCATGTCCCACATTTCATCCATGCTCTTCATATCATTATCTCTATTTCATACCCTGCCTCCTATATTCCTTATTCATTCCACTTTCAAGCCTATGCTCATGATCAATACTAGAAGAACAACAACAAAATGTTCATACATGCTTTGGAAATACACATGCCTTCCCTTCCTCCATACAATAGCCTTCACACCATCTTTCCATGTTCATGCATCCTTTCCCACCATATTTCCTTCCATTCTGCTATCCTTGGTATGGGGCATTCTAACTCCTTTGAAACATGGTCTTTGGCTCCCCATTGTCCTATACTTAATCCTTTGATCCCCCATATTCTTTCACCATTCAGATATCACCACCCTTCTCATCCATTTACCATTCCTTGGATCTCCCTTATCAATGGTCCCAATCTAGTCCCTTTTCATCAATTCAATCAATTCATTTCTTCTCTAATCTAATCATATTCCCTTCTTCTAATCATTTCATACAAATCAATTTCCATAATTACTTCCTTCATTTTTCCATCTATTTGCATATACCTTGATCAAATATCTAGTGTTCCATTAAGTAAACTTTCTTGTAGAGAATATTTATCACTTTCTCTCTTGCATTCCCCTTCCAGTCCAATTCAATTCATCCATCATCTTATCATATCTTATCCAAATTCTTCTATTCAACATATGATCTCATGACACTAAGCTTCACCCCATCAAATTGAGCTCATCAAAATAGTGACTGCAAAAAAAACTTACACAAATTCACACTGACACTTACATGACTTGAGAATCTTATTTGTTTCACACAATTGCCAGTGAACAATCACAAATATTCAAACAGTCAATTTTTCCTTACAGAATGAATCCTTCCCATACAAGCTTAACAAATTCACCATCAAAATAAAGTTCATGGCAAGAAATGTGGATTGCATGACTACTTGGTCAAGAGGTCTTTTATTGATTTTATCTCCCCAAGCGTACCCTCCAATCTTCATTATTTTGGTATCATTTGAATTACTTAACCTAATTACATGAGTCATTTTTATAATATGATCTATTTTGATGATTCTTTAGTACATCTATGTTGGTTTTGAGTTATGGTTATGGATTTCTCAATGGGGGCAATGGGTTAGCACACTTTCCACCAAGATCCCTAACAAGACTTTGGGTGTACTCAGACCTATCTAGTGTGTATATGTCATTTATTCCCTCATGACTATGAAAACTATATCTTATATCCTAAGGTCTCTATTTTGTTGAGAGTTAGTCCAGATAAAGGAATCTTGTCATTTACGCTACTATATTATTTGATGCTTAACTCTTCTTGCAATATCAAACTAGGGTGTGCTCTCCCATATTAATACAAATAAATCCCATACATTCATGTAGTTAGCACACATTTAGATTAATCATTATCGAGTTGACCCTACTTCATTATGATCTTACCAACAATGTAAGAAAACTTGGCAAAAAAGAATATAACCGTTTCCACATAACCCATAATAAATCTGAAATAAACACAGAATTAAAATCCACATGCAAGAGAATAGACAACATACCCATAAAATGTGACACAAGATATACCCTGGGAAACCCTCATTGAGGGAAAAACCCAGCCTCCAAAAGCATCCATCATCATGTATTATTGAGCAAAAATACCATTGCCATACAACCATGGAAGCCTTCATGGCCATAGCCACAACCGAGCAAACTATGTGAACAAACATGAATCCACACATCCCATGCCATGCTTTCAACCTTCACAAATGCTCCCTTGGCTAACTTGTCAAGCCTTGTCCCGCTCGACTCTTGCCTTTCTCACTCTTACTCTCTCTACAACAACTACCCTTGTGGCTGCTTATATAGTAGCAAGTCCCAAAAAACCACCAAGTGGTATTACATAAACCATGTGCTAAAACCATGTGCTACCTAACTCACTGACCCCACATTTAATATTGGGCATTTAATTCTTTTCTCCAATATTAAATAATTACATGAAATATTTTCACAATGTTACAATACAACTCATCAAGAATATTCTATGGGAATCTTTACATGTTGCACGTCCATCTAGGTACCACATTACATAATAAAAAATAAAATAATAAAATAACAATATTATGCAATGTGTGCAACACCCATTATCTCAACAAACAAGTCATGCAAGGCCTTTTTTAAAGCTGTTTTCATTCCCTTTTCCTTCCTGTGTCTATTTTTGAGAAAATGGGGCAAAATATATTCCTTTTTGAACCCATTTTCTCAAGGGGCACCCTCCTCCCTTGTCGTCACTACAACATGACTCTTTCTACTCCTCTCCTCACTAGGTCAACCTATATTTTCTTTTCTTTGAATCAATGTCATCCCGACACTACATCAAAAAGGGGCAAAATGTAGACACTTGAAATCATCCTAAATACTATATTAATTGATTTAATATCTCCCTTAACACTATAATCGATTAATAATTAATTATATTTGTCATGTGACTCTACTTATTTAATTAAATTTAATTGATTAAATAGGTTTTCTTCCCTAATGTATTTAAATTTAGTTTGAATACTTCCCCTCTAATGTGTTAAATCTATTTAATGCATAGTGTTCCATAAATCATCTTTTAAATGAATTTCAATCTATTTAATTCCCTGCAATTTATTAAATTCTATAATCTTATTTTAAATTAAATCTTAATCCCACCTAAAACCTAGTTTATCACCCATCACTCTCATCCTTCTAAGCCTACCCTTTAGTTAATTCCACTTAATTAATCATAAACACCTTTCTAAACACCTTTTAGCCCCTAAGTGGTTGCTCACACATGTGTAAACTATTGAAGATCCAAGAAATCCTCCCTTTTATTAATTTATCCAAAAATTCTTACTCTTACACACTTGTACCCCTTTCCTTTCTCCAACATTGCTCACACATATGCAAGAAAACCTTGAGCCATCTCTTTCACCAAAAAGGCTTATGTTGACATTTGTATGGCTTGTCTTCTTAGCCCATGTGTCTCCCTTGTGACACTTATGTGGATGCCACATAGATGCCACCTCCCCAATGCCTCTCTCAAGCCTATAAATAGAGCCATTGTCTCAAGCATTTCTCATCTCCTTCATATGCATTTTTATCATGCTAGTTTAAGTGTAGAGCTTTTCATTGATTATTACTAAACCTTTGGTAGATGTTAGATTTCTTGCATTTTTGTTTGCATGTTCATGATAGAATTGCACTCTTAGTTTTATTTCTTGCATCTATTTCCATTATCCATTGAGTACTCTCAAGAATGGTTGCTTCCATAGCCATCTCTTGAAGAATTCTTTGTCATTTAGCTCAATTACATATTTATCATTGCATATCATTTATCAAATCATGAGATTATTGGAAATAGGGACTTTTGATGCCAACTAGATATTATTAATTACTTTGAACCATGCTTAAGAAAGTAAACAAGTAATGTTGAACAATAATAATAACCATGTATAAAGAGAACTCATAACACCATATTTTGTTAACTAGGAAAACCTTTGCCAAGGGAAAAACCTAGTGGGGATGATACCCACTAGATAATATACTAATATATATGTTCTTTGTTAGATGATGGAGCCTGTTAGGAGTCAATGAGAAAAGTTAGTATAGAGAGTCCTTATTAGGAGACTTTGAATCCCTATTAGGAGTTGTAGTACAATGGATGCAAGAAGAGCTCACTGCCCAAACATGCACTTCCAATTACAAGAAGAGCTCATTGCCCAAAAAAGTAATTAAACCTCAAGTATATAGATGATGTACCTTCTTCCTTGGTTGATCTTTGAACTCAGCTCGATCCCAGTTCATGAAATCAGGTTCTCAAAAACTTCACATATCATTTTTCACATCACACAAAGCCCACTTAATCTCACAAGATATCTATTGCATAAATACCATGCCTTTTCACAAATTTTTGCCAGGTCAACTGAGACCATATTATACTTTTCCAAGTTAGAGTAAACATCTATGATGTCAGCCCTAATTGGTCAAGTAATTATATTTTAAACGCAATAATTTGTTTACCTTTAATTCTATTTTTCTATTTCACTGGTAAATCATGAGTATCTCTTTTTCGTATTGTCTGTACTAATGTTTGAGGTTATATACATCATTATCAACATGTATACTATCTCCATCTATCTTTGCTGGTCATAACATGATGTTAGAAACATTTTACATAGAAAGTAATGTACTTTTATAAACCAATTTTATATTTAGACAATTTTTTGAGTACCAAAAGCTAAGTATCTTCATTGCTAAGGTTTACTAAAAGTAAGTACATCATGTGTTGCCATTAATGACAACAATTACATCACTACATATAGCCAATTGTTAATAGGGATTCCATAGTTGTGTTTAAGGAGAGCACATACACATCCCTCATCTTGAGCACACCAATAAGGCCTCTTTTGGGTGCCCTTTTTGAGTTTCTTTGAGGTTGCATGAGGATTCCAATTTTTTGGTTGCATAGGATTAAAACTCAAGTATAACATTAGTTATATTTTGATTTGTTTTGAATCTTTGATATACACATGTAGAACTAATGTTTTATTGTTTACGCATGGTCCTGATAGGTTAGATTTTCTTGCATACAATGGCAAACCAATACCAATCAACAATACCAAAAAGAAAATAATATCTTTGAAATTTCCCCCTCTATCAGTGTAGTATATGTCCTTCCTCTATATAGGATAATGTGAACTTTGTCAAGTTCTTTCAATGTATCTTCTCCCTCTAACTTTGTCAAGAATCAGATGGTCTTTTGAGACATTTGGGGAGGATTTATGTGCCATTACTAGATGAGCTTAGCACCTTGATTCTAGCAGAAGCCCATCGTACACCTTACTCAACACATCCAGGTGTCAAGAAGAAGCATGCTGATTTGAGACGTTTGTTCTTTTGGTCTAGGATGAAGTGAGATATTGCTGATTTTGTCGCTAGGTGCCTTGAGTGTCAGAGGGTTAAGGTATAACACCAGCACCCAGCTAGACTTTTGCAGCCAAATCTCATTACTTCTTGAAAGTGGGATATCATCTCCATGGACTTTATTGTAGGATTACCTATGACTGTTCGACATCATGATGCTATCATGGTCACCATAGATCGGTTGACTAAGGTGGCACATTTCTCACCGATTAGGTCTTCCTACACAAAAGCTTTTGTAGCTAATGTCTTCATGCGTGACATTGTGAAATTACATGGTATTCCCCGAAAGATCATTTCTGATAGGGATCCTGTATTCACATCCACATTCTGGACATCGTTGCAACATGAGCTTGGAGCACAGTTAAAGTTTAGTTCGGCATATCATTCAGAGATTGATGGTCAGACAAAGAGGGTGAATCAGGTTTTGGAGGATATGTTACAGATGTATGTGATGGATAGACAAACATATTGGGAGGACTATCTCTACCTAGTGGAGTTTGCTTACAACAACAAGTATCATAGTTCTATTGGCATGGCACCATTTCAGGCATTATATGGACGTCCTTGTCGTACACTCTTGAGTTGGGTAGTCTTGAGGATTGCATCTTGTTGGATCCTAAGATGCTTCATGATATGGAGCAACAGTAGTGCGTACCGTGAGCACTTGACTACGGCACAAGATAGGCAAAAGAAGTATGCTGATGCTCATAGGACTGATAAGAAGTCTGCTATGGGTGATAAGGTTTTTTTGAGAGCGTGTTCACGAAAGAGTTCGATTTGATATGGAAAGGGTTCTAAGCTAGCACCTCGTTTTGTGGGACCATTTGAGATTCTAGAGAGGATTGGCCCGGTTGCTTACCGCCTTGCTCTACCGCCCAGCCTAGCTCACATTCATGATGTTTTCCATGTTTTAGTTCTTCGACAGTATATTCCTGATATTGTACATGTTCTTGATTGGAATGCATTGCAGGTAGAGGATGGGCGGCTGGCTTTGAAGCCGGTGCATATTCTGGAGCAGCGGGAGTTGACCCTCAAGGGTCGAACCATCGAGCAGGTAAGGGTCCAATGGGACCCTACTGATGATTCTTCAGCTACTTGGGAGGATGTAGCTAGATTACGAGAGTTATATCCCTACTTGTTTATAGGCTTCTAGGAGTAAGCCTAATCCAAGAGGGGGTGGATGTATTGCCTAGCCTCGTTCACATCTTTTTTGGACATTGTTGTTGTTATTATCAGACTATGATAGACTAGTTTTATGTTGATGGATTAGTGGTATTGTTTTGAGACTATCAGACATTATGTTATGGATTCAGTGGTTACATGATGAGATCATTTAGACTTTACATTTCATGTATCCATGATGATCATTGTATTGCTTTCAGTTATTGTTGATGATTAGTTAGATGGTTTATTATCTCATGTGTTTTATTATGGATACTTACCCCATACATGCATGTGTATGGTGTGCGTGTTTTCATATTGTATAGCATTTCTGATATGGTTAAGGAAGGGAGTCGTAGTCACCTGCTTAGTTGGGATCTACATGATGCACCACTTCCTGCCATTGGCTGTTTAGCTTAGCATTATATATATTGTATGTATATGCATGGTTTTTTTGCAGGTTGCAGGTACCGGGTATCGACTTCCCTGAATTGCCAGGATGAGCATACCCTATTATACTATCTCAATGATAAGAGAAGGGAAATAAATTCTCAAGTCCAAATCTCAAACCCTTAAACCAATTGTCCTAGTGAGGTAGGACAAGTATCTAGATATTTTACCCACCGAATGTGTCGGATGACATATTTCGTGATTTTTAACCTTTTAGATTGATTTTGTGTGAATTACTCTATGATGGGTTTTCATATTTTATCTTGGAGGTCTATGATGAATTTTCTATTAATTAAGTCTTAATAAATAGATTTAATTAATAGATTAATTATTTGAGAAAATTAATATAAAATATCATGGGTTTTGATATTTTGATTATAATTAATTAAATGTGAATTAATTGAGGAAAAAGGATTAAATAAAAATAAATTAGAAATTAAAATTAATAATAATTATAAATAATAATAAAAGTAATAAATAAATAATAATAATAAAAGTTATAAAAATTAAAATGAAAGCTATAAAAATTTAAATAGAAATTATATAAAAAGTAAATTGGAGTTATAAGCTTGCCTAGGAGTTAACACACCTTTCTATTTCTCTTATGTTAACAACACGGAGGTTAGTGCATCAATTAAGCAAATGGTGTCTACAACCTTATGATTCATCTAGAAGGTTGGAAAAGACACATGCTTAGTTGGCGACACTTTCTAGCTATTTTTAGAGGCATTCTAGATGTTTCCTGAGAACTCTTTATATTCAGGCATTCGTAGAAGCTTAGACATAGCGTTTGGAGAGCATTTGGAGCGTTGGAGGACTCGAGAATTCTGAAGAAGGGAGGAGCTTGCTCTGCGGGTTTTTTGAAGAAGAGCGAATTAGCATCAGAATCCGGGTAGATTCTTGTGATTTTACTTATGCTATTTCCGCATCTTGCATTCCCTGTTTTCTTCGTGTCTTCCATATGTCTTCTAAGGATTTTTCCTATTTTAATTGTATGCATTCTCATTATGGGTAGTTACATTTATTTGAGAATCTTGATGCATAAATTAGAAAAGAACATGGGGCTAGGTATTAAATTCATAGCCAAATCTATTAGATTAATATTTGGATAAATTTGAGATTTAAGTTTATAGGAAAATTTTGAAAATTAATTTTTTAAAATAAACTGTTTATATTTTTGAATTTACATACACATATACATATATATATATATAAAATTATATATATATGTATACATGTTTATGTGCTGTGATATTGATTATCTTTGTGTGTATATATAGATACACACACACACACACACACACACACACACACACACACACACACACACACACATATATATATATATACATATATATAATTTTATATATATACATACATATGTATATATACATATATATATATTTATTCATCTAAAAATTGAATATCATACCATTGATCAATTATGTTTTAAAAATGTTAAACTTTGTTAAAAATCAAAATCGCATATAATAATCCGTGAGTTGAAATCGCTTATGCGATTTAAAAAAAAAGTAATATGCATAAAATGGGGGGGGGGGGGGACGAGACCTACGCCCCCGTGCCCACTGCGGTCGTAGTGTTTCGGCTATCGCAGGTACTGCAACGACAAGGGTACAGAGTACCTGTTGACGTCGCAAGCTTTGCGACCGCAGGGCCCTGCATACCGCCGACGGCATATAATTATATATATATATGTTATAACAGTCGTTTCATATGAAATCAATTTTCATTATTATTAAATTTTTGTATGTTATATTGTATCAATCGAAATTATTAATTCAATTTTATAAAATGTAATAATAATAATTATTTATATATTTATATATGTATGTATATATATATATATTTAAATATAAATATAAATATAAATATATATATGTATGTATATATGTAATATGTAAATATGTTATTAATAAATTTGAATTATTAATTGATAAATGATTTATATCAAAGGTTCATTTTTATTGTGAACTCTTGTATAATTTTCAACTATTAAGATTTAATTTAATTGTTTTAAATTATTAAATAATGTATATGAAATTTAATTGATAGTTTGGTGGGGGACATTTTCAAGCAAATCTTATAATTTGAAAATGGATTTTAGACCTATTATGGAAAACTTTTATTCATCCAAAACAGTACATGAAAAAACATACAAAATGTTCCTCCATTCATTCTCCAAACTTGGAAGCATAAACTGAGACCTCTACATTTAAATTCAAGTATGTAAATTTAACAAAATCAAAACATGTGTTTGCATTGTGTATTCTTTATGCTATTATTTTGGGTTTTGGGTTGACTAGTGTTGACCAGTTATAGGACGTCTACCAGAGGCTTGGGGGATTATGTGATTGTGATGTCATGATGATGTTTTAAACTTGATCTTTATAAACCCAACCATGGTTATGTGATGGAATGCTCTACGTAATGTTTTTAAATTACTGATTGTTATAGTTGAGATTCTTATGTATGAGACACTTGACTTAACCATTTTTGGTTCATTGATCAGTTATCCTTGGTTGTTTTCTAGTCGCCATGATGGGACTGAAATGTGGATTTACTCTTGATGATGTCATGTTGTGACATGTTTTGACTCAACCATTTTGTAGTCTTCGATCAGTATGATTGAGATATATTTTGGTTATTGAGAACCAATGGATACTTTTGATTATCAGTGATACTCCAGTTGCCAATAGAGATCTGTTGTGATCATGATTTTCTATGGATGCTTACTCATGGAGATTTGATGCGTTTATGCATATTTGATGATTTTTTTAATTATGGATTACCTTTTGTGATTTTGAGATTTATGATTCCATGAGCTTAGGGTAGGATATCTACATGTAGTGTCGGGAAGTGGCTTGCAATGGGGGTTAGGGCCCTAAGAGGCTGCTAGGGTAACTCATTGTAAGTTAGATTAATAAATGAAAATATTCACACCTAATACTAACTAAATGAACCTAAAAAGATAAGTGTTTTGGTTCTCGCCCATGCCTTGAGTGCTTGTATAGACTAGGATGGGAGTAAAGAGAATGCATGGTTGCGACCTTGCATTCTATAGTATGTCTCATCAATACAAGAGGATACTAGTGGCCGCATGAGATCAGTATGGACTCGTGGAGTTTAGCTAACTGCTAGGGTAACTTGTACGTGATAAATGTGATGACACTTTCTCGCTTGCATAGTAGGTTCCTACATGTCTTTGTGTGCCTCTGGGATTAGATGTCAATTTTGTGTTTGGAACCTTTGAGTTAGTATAATTTTAAGATTTTTGGACTTGTAGAGATTTATGCTACGTGTTTTGGATAGCCTGTTTGGGACTTGAGATTATCTCCTCAGCACGGTGGGAGTGGACCACTTAGATACCACGCAGTCGGGTGGTAGTGTTTTTCCACTCTTATCATTTGAGATTTATTGAGACATCGTGGCTGATGCATCTTTCATGATGGTGGATATGTATCTTTCATTGATAATTAGCATATGTTAGATGATGTTATCTTATGCTTTTATTTGCATGTTAGATTACTTTCTGCATATGATATAGTATATGTTAGGAGTGACATTCCTACTATGTTAATATCGATGATCTCTTCGGTGATTTTGGAATGTTACGCACGGAGGGATGGCTAGGGCCCACGATGGTCTATAAGTTGTATTATCTATCTACTTGATATCCTTGGGGATTGTCCATGAGATGTTAAGCTTCCATTATAGGAATGAGTGGGAAATTATCCTTGAGGTATGATCAGTCATGGATGATGTAAGAAGTCTACATTCCTTTGGAGAGCTTAGAAGTGCAAGGGTTTTTGTAAGCCTTTAAGTCACAAATGAATAGATATTTTCAAGTTTGAAAAGTCATTATTCTTGTTAGATACCTCATTTCTAAGATCAAGAACCTTGAATAGAGTTTGGGTTAGTTAGTACCCTTGAGTTAGTATTGATGTGGAAGAGTTTTCATATAAAACCCTGAATTGTAAGTGGGGAGAAGATTTATTATTATAACATTATTATATCAAATTAAGTAGATACATGTATAATATATAAGGATCATGTATGACCAGATCTTAGTAAGTACTCAAGTGAAGTATGAAACACCATGAAAATATATGAAATGAGGTGCAGTGACCTATCGTAGTTTAGTGACTATTGGTTTTACACCTGACATTACAAAAGAGTAAATACATGCCCATAGAGCAGTGTATATTCTAAAATGAAAGAATTTAACCAATTATGATAGAAGGGAAAGCCATGTTATTAGATAGTACATAGGGGTCTATTTTCTCATCCACATCATGATCTCTTAAGATAGGGAGTGGGTGGAGGTAGAGGTGGAGTAAATTCAAGCATCTAATGGATATCCTCCAGGGAACTGCTTATAGCTTGTTTCACGTGCCCTTTGCATCGTCAATCTACCATCTCAAGATGATCATAATAAGGAGAGAGAAAGATTCCTATTCATTAGATTAACATTCATTTTCTCATCCACATTATGATATTTTAAGATAGGGAGTGGGTGGAGGGAGAGGCGAAGTAAATTCAAGCACTTGACGGATATCCTCCAAGGAACCGCTTGTAGCTTGTTTCACACGCCCTTTGCACCGTCAATCTACCATCTCAAGATGATCGTAATAAGGAGAGAGAAATATTCCTATGCCAAATAATTATGTTCATTAGATTAATCTTCTCAACCACATTATGATATCCTAAGGTAGGGAGTGGGTGGAGGGAGAGGCGGAGTAAATTCGAGCACATGACAGATATCCTCTACGGAACCGCTTGTAGCTTGTTTCACACGCCCTCTACACTGTAAATCTACCAGCTTATGATGATCATAATAAGGAGGGAAGGAATCATCACAAGACTCATCTTTCTTTAGAGCTATTATATACTAATAATTATTTGTGTTTGTAGGATCCATGACCAAAAGGAGTATTGGGGAAGTATATTTTAAATCCTTCCCTTTACTCTACTTCATTATGAAAATAAAAAAAGAATGTATGATGTGTCTGCATCGTGTATGCTTTGTGCCTTCATGCATCATGTGTTTGCATTGTGTATACTTCGTGTCTTCATGCATTAATGTGTCTTCTTCGTATATGCTTTTTGTCTACAAGAACTTAGATATTTACTTCATGCATTATGAAATTAACTAATTGCATACTTTATGTGTTCTTTCATTTCAGTGTATACCTTGTATATTGAATTCATAATAAAGGTTTAGTGTAAACAATCATTGCTTGAGGACAAGCAATTTGAGGAAGGGCGGACTGTCATGTCCCCATATTTATAAGATCTAATGATAAATTAATTATTAATAATAATGATATAATTTGTCATTAAGTTAACATATTAATATGTCCTTATCTCCAAGAGAAAGGATATCTATCACATCATTTGTAGATTATTATTCATCGACCTCCATTCTAATATTAAATGAGTTGATATTCAAAATCAAACAAGTCGACATTTCATTGATTAGAATGATTCTTCAATACTATGTAATTATATCAAATTTATTAATATCATGCCTTTGTATATATGTACCTTAATACATATATATTACCCTATTCTTATATCATACTTTAAGAGGAAATCCTATAATTGGATAAAATATAATAATAGTTCATACGCTATTATCGATTATTCACAAAGAAATAATATTGATACACTATATGAATAAATATTAGTCATAATTCATAATAATAGTAAATATAAAAATTATTAGTAATATACAAATTATTATCAAAAACTTATCAAATTTGGAACAAGTAAGGAAATGTCCAAAAAGGAGAAATTACAACTATTAACGGTTGGGAGGAACTGTGCACTTAGTTTGTTATGTTTGATCTTTATGATGGATGTATATGTCATCTATGATCATGTATCATGTGTATCATGTGATTATCTTTACTTTGATGTATCATGGATTAGAATAGGATGATGTATCTTATTTCACATATGTATATTCTTTTAAGCTTTTCATACCCTGTGACATGTATAGTGGATGATTGAGCATTTGGAAATGTAATGTATGACCATTGGACTTATCATTATTATTTCATGTGGTTGTTATATTTGATGGAATTCAATAATGTAAGTTGATTTAGATGTAATTCAACATTAAGGGATCTTTAAAGAATGTAACCAGTTGTGTATGTTATGATTACTTTTAGATGGACATTGCTATTGCTTCCGTTATGGTGCATAAGTTATATGTGGTATTTATTTTCATATTAAAAAAATTAAAAAATGTTACCAAACTTAGTGAAATTCTAGGTTAATTCTTTGGATCCCTTGGCGGGGCATTACAATTAGCTTCGTGTACCTCTAAATATTCATCAAACTTCACATTTTCACTTTCCACAACTTTGTTAGTGTTAGTATTTAAACACTTATAAGATTTACTTCTTGAAGAATATCCAAGAAATATACCTTCTTTAGTTTTAGCATCTAATTTACCATTCTTGAAATCCTTAAGAATGTAGGACTTTCTTCCAAATACCTTAAAATATTTTACATTAGGCATGAGTATCCATACCATAATTCAAAAGGTGTTGAATGAGTACCTTTCTTGTCTTGTACATAGCTCAAGGTATATGCAACTGTACTTATAGCCTCTCTCTAGTATTTCAAAGCAACATTCTTCTCCATCATGAGTGTACTAACATAGTCAATCAAATATCTATTCCTCTCTTCAAGAATTTCATTTTGCGGAGGGGTTTTAGGTACAAAAGTCTATCTGTTGATTCCTGTAATGCCCCGCCAAGGGATCCAAAGAATTAACTTAGAATTTTACTAAGTTTGGTAGCTTTTTTTTTTAAAACATAAAAATAAATACCACAAATAACTTATAAACAATAACGGAAGGAATAGTAATGTCTGTCTAAAAATAAACATAACATACACAATAGATTACATTCTTTAAGGATCCATTAATGTTGAATTACATCTCAACCAACTAACAGCCACATGAAATAATAATGATAAGTCCAATGTTTATACATTACATTTCTAATTTCTCAATCATCCATTGTACATGTCACAGGGTATGAAAAGCTTAAAAGAATATACATATGTGAAATAAGGTACATCATCCTATTCTAACCCATGATATATCAAGGTAAAGATAATCACATGATACATCATCATAGAAGATATAAACATCCATCATAAAGATCAAACAAAATAAACTAAGTGCATGGTTCCTCCCAACTGTAAATAGCATCATTAGACCATCGTGGGCCCTAGCCATCACTCCGTGTGTAACATTCCAAATCACCGAAGAGATCTTTGGTATTAACATAGTAGGAATGTCACTTCTAACATATACTACATCATATGCAGAAGATGCAAATAAAAGAATAAGATAACATCATCTATCATATGCTAACCATCAATGAAAGGATACATATCCACCATCACGAAGGATGCGTCAACCATGATGTCTCAATGAATCTCAAATGATAAGAGTGGAAAAACACTACCACCCGACCGCGTAGTACCTAAGTGGTCCACTCCCACCGTGCTGAAGAGATAATCTCAAGTCCCAAACAGGCTAACCAAAACACATAGCATAAATCTTTATAAGTCCAGGAATCCTAAAAGTATACTAACTCAAAGGTTCCATCACACAAAACTGACATCTAATTCCTAGAGGCACACAAAGACATGTAGGAACCTACTATGTAAGCAAAAAAGTGTCATCACATATATCATGTACAAGTTACCTTGGTAGTTAGCTAAACTCCAGGGGTCCATACTGATCCTCATGCGGCCAATAGTATCCTCTCATACTGACAAGGCATACTATGGAATGAAAGGTCGCAACCATGCGTTTTCTCTACTCCCATCCTAGTCTGTACAAGCACTCGAGGCATGGGCGAGAAAAAAACAATTATCTTTTTAGGTTCATTTAGTTAGAATTAGGTGTGAATGTTTTCACTAATTAACCAACTTATAATGAGTTACCCTGGCAGCCTCTTAGGGCCTCGACCCCCATTGCAAGCCACTTCTCGACACCACAAGCAGATATCCTACTCTAAGCTCATGGAATCATAAATCTCAAAATCATAAAAGATAATCCATAATAAGAACATAAAATATGCATAATAAAAGCATCAAATTTCCATGAGCAAGCATCCATAGAAAATCATGACCACAACAGCTCTCTATTGGAAACTAAAGCGTCATTGATAATCAAATGTATCCATTGGTTCTCAATAACCAAAATACATCTCAAATCATACTGATCGAAGACTCCAAAATGGTTGAGTCAAAACATGTCACAAGATGACATCATAAAATAATATTTCAGTCCCATCATGGCGAGTAGAAAAATAAACCAAGGATAACTGATCGATGACTCAAAAATGGTTAAGTCAAGTGTCTCATACATAAGAATCTCAACTATAACAATTAGTAATTACAAATATTACATAGAGCATTCCATCACATAACCATGGTTGGGTTTATAAAGATCGAGATTGAAACATCACCATGTCATCACAATCACATAACCCCCAAGCCTCTGGTAGGCATCCTATAATTGGTCAACACTAGTCAACCCAAAACTCAAAACAAATAGCATAAAGAATAAAAAATGCAAACAAATGTTTTAATTTTTCTAAAATTACATACTTGAATTTAAATGTGGAAGTTTTAGTTTATGTTTTCCAATCTAGATATCAAGTGGAGAAATTTCACGTTTTACCTAACCCATGTATTTGTTTGATAGATAAAAGTTTCTCCCCAAAACCATTAGACTCAATTTCTAATTGATCTAATAATATTTTGTTTATATAAACTTTGTTTGAAAAAAATGACATTTCCAATGAATTCCAATATTATTAACAGAATTTACATATTTCAAAACTTTGACTTATAACACGTTCTAATAATTAACCTTAATTAAACTAAGTTTAATTAAGTTAATTATTAATATCTCTTCATTTTAATAATTGACAAATTATTATTCTTATTTTTTAATCATTTATCTTTAACAGAATGATCCATCTATACAAATCATTTTAAATAAAATAATTATTTATAACTAATATACATATACTTACATACATACATACATACATACATACATACATACATATATATAAAATTATAACAATTGATAAATAAAAATAGATTTTCATATATTAAAATTAATAACCAAAGCCAAAGGCAAATTATATTAAGTCACCGATGATTACATATCGCTGACGTGAACGACCAAACCCATCGCAGGTACCCTGCGACCATTGCCATAAAGGCAGTACCTTGTTGTAGGTACACTACGCATGCAGGTACCCTGTGACTCGTTAAATAAAGAACAATGGGGAAAAGGGAGGGGTACGGGGTATAACCTGCCCCTCCACACTTTATTATATACATTTTTTTTAAAATTGCATAAAATGATTTCAATATCGTTTTTTATAAAATGTTTTCATGCGATGTGAAGTTTATTAACATAAATCTCTATTGCGATTTAATATCCGAATATTCAATATATGTATATATGCATATGTATATGTATATATATGTATATATATATATATATATATATATATATATATATATATATATATATATATATCTAGAGTTTTATCAAGTATCACAACATATATATATATATATATATAAATGTATATATATGCATGTGTATATATATATATATATATATATATATATATATATATATATATATGCAGATTCAAAAATATAAACATGTATATTTTACAATGAGCATATACACAATTTATTTAAAGATCTCAATTTTCAGAATTTTTCTATAAACTATTTGATCTCAAAATTTATTCAATAAATTATCTAATGAATTTGGCTACAATTTAACCCTAGCTCCGTGTTCTTTTCAGATCTATGTTTATAATCAATTTTAACTACCCATATAGAGAATACATACAACAAAAATAGGTAAATCCTCAGAAGACATATGGAAGACACGAAGAAAACAGGAAGTGAATGATGCGAAAATAACATAAGTAAAATCACAAGAATCTACCCAAATTCTGATGCTAATTCGCTCTTTTTTAGAAACCCACAAAGAAAGCGCCTCCCTTCTCCAAAGTTTTTGAGTCCTCCAATGCTCCAAAACGCTCTCCAAACACTATGTCTAAGCTTCTAAGAATGCCTGAATACAAAGAGCTCTCAGGAAACTCCTAAAATGTCTCTAGAAACAGCTAGAAAGTGTCACCAACTAAGCATGTGTCTTTTCCAACCTTCTAGACGAGTCATAAGGTTGTAGACACCATGTCCTTAATTGATGCACTAACCCCCGTGTTGTTGACATATGAGAAATGAAAAAGTGCGTTAACTCCTAGGCAAGCTTATAACTCTAAGTTAATTTTTTACAACTTCTATCTAATTTTTTTTTATAACTTTCATTATTATTATTTATTTATTACTTTATTATTATTTTATAATTATTATTAATTATTAATTATTAATTTTCTTTTATTTAATTCTTTTTCCTCAATTAATTCTCATTTAATTAATTATAATCAAAATATCAAAGTTCATGATATTTTATATTAATTTTTCCAAATAATTAATTTATTAATTAAATCTATTTATTAAGACATAATTAATGAAAAATTCACCATAGACCTCCAAGATAAAATATAAAAACCCATCATAGAACAATTCACAGAAAATTAGTCTAAAGGGTTAAAAATCACGACTTATGTCATCTGACACATTGGGTGGGTAAAATATCTAGATACTTGTCCTACCTCACTAGGACAAATGGTTTAAGGGTTTGGGATTTGGACTTGAGAATTTTTCTCCCTTCACTTATCATTGAGATAGTGTAATAGGGTACGCTCATCCTAAAAATTCAGGGAAGTCGATACCCAGTACTTGCAACCTGCACAAAAATCATGCATGTACATACAATATATATAATACTAAGCTAAACGGGCAATGGCAGGAAGTGGTGCATCGTGTAGATCCTGACTAAGTAGGTGACTACGACTCCCTTCCTTAACCATATCAAAAACGCCATACAATATGAACAAACATGCACACCATACACATGCAAGTATGGGGTAAGTATACATAATAAAGCACATGAGATAATAAACCATCTAACTAATCATCAACAATAACTGAAAGCAATATAATGATCATCATGCATACATGAAATGTAAAGTCTAAATGATCTCATCATATACCAACTGAATCTGTAACATAATGTCTGATAGTCTCAAAACAATACCACTAATCCATCAACATAAAGCTAGTCTAACATAGTCTGATAATAATAACAACAATGTCCAGAAAAGATGTGAATGAGGGCATACACTACATCCACCCCCCCTTGGGTTAGGCTTACTCTTGGAAACCTACAATCAAGTAGGGATATAATTCCCATAATCTAGATGCATCCTCCCAAGTAGCTGAAAAATCATCAGTAGGGTCCCATTGGACCCTTACCTACTTGATGGTTCGACCCCTGAGGGTCAACTCCCACTGCTCCAAAATATGAACCGGCTCCAAAGCTAGCTGCCCATCCTCTATCTACAATGCATTCCAATCAAGAAAATGTACAATATCAAGAATATAATGCCTAAGTACTGAAACATGTAAAACATCATGAATGTGAGCTAAGTTGGGCGGTAGAGCAAGGCGATAAGCAACCGGGCCAATCCTCTCTAGAATCTCGAATGGTCCCACAAAGCGACGTGCTAGCTTAGAACGCTTTCTATATCGGATCATACTCTTTCGCGGATGCACTCTCAAGAAAACCTTATCACCCACAACAAACTACTTATTTGTCCTATGAGCATAAGCAGACTTCTTCTGCCTATCATGTGCCGTAGTCAAGTGCTCACGGATATGCACTACCTATTGCTCCATATCACGAAGCATCCCCGAACCCAACAAGATGCGATCCTCAAGGTTGTTCCAACTCAATGGTGTATGACAAGGATGTCCATATAATTCTTGAAATGGTGCCATGCCAATAGAACTATGATACCCATTGTTGTAAGCAAACTCCACTAGGTAGAGATAGTCCTCCCAATGTGTCTTCCTATCCATCACATACATTCATAACATATCCTCCAAAACCTGATTGACCCTCTCTATTTATCCATCACTCTCTGGATGATATGCCAAACTGAAGTTTAATTGCGCTCCAAGCTCATGCTGCAATGATGTCCAGAATGCGGATGTGAATATAGGATCCCTATCGAAAATGATCTTTCTAGGAATGCCATGTAATCTCACAATGTCACGCATGAAGACATTGGCTACAAAAACTGCTATATAGGAAGACCTGATCGGTGAAAAATTTGCCACCTTAGTCAACTGATCAATGGTGACCATGATAGCATCGTGGTGACAAACAGTCATAGGTAATCCTACTATGAAATCCATAGAGATGATATCCCACTTCCAAGAAGGAATGAGATTTGGCTGCAAAAGTCCAACCGGGTGCTGATGTTCTACCTTGACTCTTTTACACTCAAGATACCTAGCCACAAAATCAGCAATGTCTCATGTTATCCCAGACCAAAAGAACAAACATCTCAAATCAGCACGCATCTTCTTGACACCTGGATGTGCTGAGTAAGGTGTACGATGGGCCTCTGCTAGAATCAAGGTGTGAAGCTCATCCAGTAATGACACATAAATCCTCCCCAAATGTCTCAAAATACCATTTGAATCTCGAACATAACCTGCAAACATACCTTCCAAAGGTCTTCCTAAATCTATCTCTCTGCACACTTTCTGATACCAAGAATCTGTAGGAAGTGCCTGAAAAATCTGACTCCTCAAATCCACACTAAGAGTCATAGATGATACCACATGTCTCCTGTGACTCAAAGCATTTGCCACCACATTCTCCTTTCCCTAAATGTACTTAACCTCAAAATTGTACTCACATAGAAATTTCATCCATCGTCTCTTGCGAGCATTCAAATTAGGCTGGGTGAAAATGTACTAAAGACTACGATGATCGCTGTGTAGCACGAATCTGTGCGCCAACAAGAAATGTCTCCACCTTGTTAAAGCATGAACTACTACTGCTAACTCAAGATCATGCGTAGGATAATTTAGTTCATGATCCTTGAGCTTGCGTGATTCATACGCAATCACCCGTCCATTCTGCATCAACACTGCCCGAATCCCTTCAAGAGAAGCATCTGTACACACCATTAAGTCACCTTCTGGATCAAGTATGGCTAAAATTGGTGCATTGGTCAAAATATCCTGGAGCTTCTAAAAAGCTTCCTCACATTTCTCCATCCACACAAACTTCTTTCCTTTCCTCTAAAGAGAAGTGATAGTATGTGCTATTCTAGAGAAGTTTTGGACAAATTTGTGATAATAACTAGCTAGGCCCATGAAACTACAAATCTCTGACACATTAGTTGGTGTAGGCCAATCTATTATTGCCTAAATATTTTTAGGATCCACTAAAATACCATCACCTAAAATGACATGCCCTAAATACTGAGTCTCTGATTTGAAGAATTTGCACTTAGCTGCATTGGCATAAAGTTGATTGTCACTTAAACACTATAAAACCAATTGCAAGTGTTCCTCATGCTCCTTCTAAAAATTAGAATATATCAATATATCATCAAGAAACACAAGTACAAACCTGTCTAGATATGATCGGAACACACCATTCATGAAACTCATGAAAATTGATGGAGCATTAGTCAACCCAAAAGGTACCACTATGAACTCATAATGCCCATAGTGAGTTTGAAAAGCGGTCTTATGAATGTCAGCCTCCTTAATGTGAAGTTGGTGGTATTCTGACTTAAGGTAAATTTTGGAGAATACTGTTGCTCCCTTGATTTGATCAAATAAGTCATCGATCCTAGGTAGAGGAAACCTGTTCTTAATAGTCACCTTATTCAACTATCTATAATCAATACAAAGGCGCAAAGAACCATCTTTCTTCTTCACAAAGAGCACTAGAGCTCCCCATGGTGATACACTAGGTCGAATGCTCCCTTTGGCTAGAAGTTCCTCTAATTGAAGACGTAACTCATCCAATTCTTGTGTAGCCATACGATAAGGATATTTAGAGATAGGCTCCACTCTCAGAATTAGATCAATACTAAAATTGATGTCCTTCTTCGAAGGCATGCATAGAATCTCACTTGGAAAAACATCTGCGTACTCTTGTAAAATCGAGTGATCTAAAGTCTTCCTTATAGGATCTTCCTCATCAAGATTATTTACCATAACAACAAATATCTAACATCCCTTATGGAAACTTCGCTTCAATTGCATAACAAAAATCATCCGTAGAGATATAGGCCTTGGTATCTCAACTATCTTCACATCATTCCCTTGGTCATATTGGCACATAATAATCTTCTTCTTGCAATCTATACTAGCTCTATGAGAGCCAAGCCAGTCCATGCCTAAAACCACATCATAGGAACCAAGGGGTATGACTCAAAGATCCACTGTAGTATCAAAACTTACTAAGCTAAGCCCACACTTATGAACTACAAAATCTGTGGAGACCTTAATGCATGAGGCTAGTTCCACTTGCCAACCACGTTCTTGCTTCACCGCATCCAACTTACACTTAGAAACTATAGATGGTGAAATAAATGAATCTGTAGCTCTTGAATCAAACAATACTAAAAGAGATGTACCTCAAATAGAACCTATGGTCTCAACCACTGTTCCCTGATGATCTACTTGACGGTGGTCTACTGTTGCAAAAACTCTATGAGCTCTCCTTGCATCGCCCACTATAGGCTCTGAAACTATAGGCCTAGGTCCTAAAAACTGAGGTGCTCACTATGGACACTGAGCTGCATAATGTCCAATTTGACCACATGAAAAATATTATGTATTTCTGCCAGATCCTTTACCCATAGGTGGTGCATTTGATTGCTGATGACTGCTCCTGCTAACAAAAGACTGGCTGCTCTGAGCTGGCTGATTGGGATGATTTTTTTTATTGTGCTGAGCATTGCAGTTATTCTTGGAGTTAGAACCTTTGCCACCACCTTGAGATTGAGAATTTGATCCCTTCTGTTGCTACATCTGCTGAGACTGCTGCTGATACTATTTTCCCTTAGAAAAAGAAGACTTCCTGTTACCACCTAAATTGTAGTTTCCTTTAGATCCTGATGCTGCTAGTGCTCCTACAAAACCTCCTTGACCAAGGTTGACACTTTTCTCAACAAGGATAGCTTGATGTATCGCATCCTTGAGGGTTTTTGGCTCAAATACCTTGACACCCCCAATTATATGGTTATTCAAACCCCTAATAAAGTGTTGTGTCAACTGAGCTAAATTTTCACTGAACCCTGAAAAAGACATGAGCTCATAAAACTTATGCTCATACTCGGTCACTGACATAGTGTACTACTTGAGATTATAAAATTCATCATCCCTTTGCTGGTTCCATTCCTCTTGTAGGAATCGTTCACAGAAACTTTCTAAGAATAATTCCCACATGACACTACTCATATCGATTCCTAGCTTCTTCTCCTCAATTGTCCACCAAGTGGCCCCAAAATTTTCCAAACTAGTGATTGTAAATCTTGCCTTAACATTGCTGTCGAACTCCTATATGGCAAAAATTCTATCGAGGGAAATAAGCCACTGCTCGCCCACATAACCAGTACCTTTCCCATTGAAAGGCTTGACCTTGGATCTCGAAAGATCCTTCATCTGAGTGGACACAATGGACCTCTGACGATCCTTTCGAGGGCTCCTAGACCTAGGTCTATGCTCTTGTTCTATCTGATGTGCTTTGGGCTGATCTTGAATAGGAGATAGACGTTCAAGAATAGTCTGCATCATCTATCTCAAATCAACCTCTTCAGACTCATCTTGGTCCTCTCTACAGCTCTCTTCCTACTGCCTACTAGCGTGCTCTCCTCTGCTCTCTTCATGAGCAGATCCCTCATGGGCAGACTCATGGACACTAATAGCTCTGCCATGAACACGACCTCTACCACAGCCTCTACCACGGCCTCTAATAGAAGACCTAGTCCTGGATACCATCCTACAATAGTACAAAGTACTATTACAATTAAAAGACTAATTTCAGTTTAACTAAAATTTTTTAGTTTTGAAAGCTAAGTGTTGAAGTATGAAAAATAGACATGTAACAGTTCAGGTTCTATTTCAGTTCACCTAGTTTCAATTTTGAAGGGATACACTTAAAAGTTCAAAGTTCCAATTGTTCCAAAATACCCAGAGTGACCAATGTAGAAATTCAGGCTCTGATACCAAATGTAATGCCTTGCCAAGGGATCCAAAGAATTAATTTAGAATTTCACTAAGTTTGGTAGCATTTTTTTTTTAACATAAAAGTAAATACCACAAATAACTTATACATAATAACAAAAGCAATAGTAATGTCCATCTAAAAATAAACATAACATACACAATAGATTACATTCTTTAAGGATCCCTTAACATTGAATTACATCTCAACCAACTAACAACCACATGAAATAATAATGATAAGTCCAATGTTTATACATTACATTTCTAATTTCTCAATCATCCACTGTAGATGTCACAGGGTATGAAAAGCTTAAAAGACTATACATATGTGAAATAAGGTACATCATCCTATTCTAACCCATGATACATCAAGGTAAAGATAATCACATGATACATCATCATAGAAGATATAAAAATTCATCATAAAGATCAAACAAAATAAACTAAGTGCATGGATCCTTCGAACCATAAATAGCATCATTAGACCATCGTGGGCCCTAGCCATCCCTTCATGCATAACATTCCAAATCACCAAAGAGATCATCGGTATTAACATAGTAGGAATGTCACTCCTAACATATACTACACCATATGCAGAAGATGCAAATAAAAGCATAAGATAACATCATCTATCATATGCTAACCATTAATGAAAGGATACATATCCACCATCATGAAGGACACATCAACCACGATGTCTCAATGAATCTCAAATGATAAGAGTGAAAAAACACTACCACTCAACCGCGTGGTACCTAAGTGGTCCACTCCCACCGTGCTGAGGAGATAATCTCAAGTCCCAAACAAGCTAACCAAAACACATAACATAAATCTCTATAAGTCTAGAAATCCTAAAAGTATACTAACTCAAAGGTGCCATCACACAAAACTGACATCTAATTCCTACAGGCACACAAAGACATGTAGGAACCTACTATGCAAGCGGGACAGTGTCATCGCATATATCATGTACAAGTTACTCTAGCAGTTAGGTAAACTCCACGGGTCCATACTGATCCTCATGCAGCCACTAGTATGCTCTCATATTGACAAGGCATACTATGGAATGCAAGGTCGCAACCATGCATTCTCTCTACTCCCATCTTAGTCTATACAAGCACTCGAGGCATGGGCGAGAACCAAACAATTATCTTTTAAGGTTCATTTAGTTAGTATTAGGTGTGAATGTTATCACTTATTAACCAACTTACAATGAGTTACCCTGGCAGCCTCTTAGGGCCTCGACCCACATTGCAAGCCACTTCTCGACACTACAAGCAGATATCCTACCCTAAGCTCATGGAATCATAAATCTCAAAATCATAAAAGATAATCCATAATAAGAACATCAAATATGCATAATAAAAATATCAAATCTCCATGAGCAAGCATCCATAGAAAATCATGACCACAACAGCTCTCTATTGGCAATTGAAGCGTCACTGATAATCAAAAGTATCCATTGGTTCTCAATAACCAAAATATATCTCAAATTATACTGATCGAAGACTCCAAAATGGTTGAGTCAAAACATGTCACAAGATGACATCATAAAATAACATTTCAGTCCCATCATGGCGACTAGAAAAATAAACCAAGGATAATTGATCGATGACTCAAAAATAGTTAAGTCAAGTGTCTCATACATAAGAATCTCAATTATAAAAATCAGTAATTACAAACATTACATAGAGCATTCCATCACATAACCATGGTTGGGGTTATAAAGATCGAGATTAAAACATCACCATGTCATCACAATCACATAACCCCCAAGCCTCTGGTAGATGTCCTATAACTGGTCAACACTAGTCAACCCAAAATTCAAAACAAATAGCATAAAGAATACAAAATGCAAACACATGAATTTAAATGTGGAAGTTTTAGTTTATATTTTTCAATCTAGATATCAAGTGGAAAAATTTCATGTTTTACCTAACCCATGTATTTGTTTGATAGATAAAAGTTTCTCCCCAAAACCATTAGACTCAATTTTCTAATTGATCTAATAATATTTTGTTTATATAATATTTGTTTGAAAGAAAATGACATTTCCAATGAATTCCAATATTATCAATAGAATTTACATATTTCAAAACTTTGACTTATAACACGTTCTAATAATTAACCTTAATTAAACTAAGTTTAATTAAGTTAATTATTAATATCTCTTCATTTTAATGATTGACAAATTATTATTCATATTTTTAAATCATTTAGCTTTAACAGAATGATCTATCTATACAAATCATTTTAAATAAAATAATTATTTATGACTAATATACATATACTTATATACATACATACATGTATATATATACATATATATACATATATACATATATATATGTATATACATATATATATATATATGTATATACATATATATATATATATGTATATACATATATATATATGTATATACATATATATATATATACACACACACATACATAAATATATATATATATATATAATTATAACAACTAATAAATAAAAATTGATTTCCATATATTACAATCAATAACAAAAGCCAAAGGAAAATTATATTAAGTCGTCGCCGATTACATATCACTGACACGCGTGACCAAACTCGTTGTAGGTACTCTGCATCCGTAGGTACCCTGCGACCACTGCCATAAAGGAAGTACCTTGTCCCAGGTACACTGCACATGCAGGTACCCTGCGACCCGTTTAATAAAGAACAATGGGAAAAAGTGAGGGGGGGTACGGGGTATAACCCACCCCTCCACACTTTATTATATACATTTTTTTAAAAAAAATCGCATAAAACGATTTCAATATCATTTTTTATAAAACATTTTCATGCTATGTGAAGTTTATTAACGTAAATCTCTATTGCGATTTAATATTCGAATATTTAATATATGTATATATGAATATATATATATATATGTATATATATATATATATATTCGTAGAGTTTTATCAAGTATCACATCATATAAATATATATATATATATATATATACATATATATATACATACATACACACACACACACACACACACACACACACACACACATATGCAGATTCAAAAATATAAACATGTATATTTTACAATGAGCATATACACAATTTATTTAAAGATCTCAATTTTCAGAATTTTTCTATAAACTATTTGATCTCAAAATTTATTCAATAAATTATTTAATGAATTTGGCTACAATTTAACCCTAGCCCCATGTTCTTTTCAGATCTATGTTAATAATCAATTTTAACTACCCATATTGAGAATGCATACAACAAAAATAGATAAATCCTCAGAAGACATATCGAAGACACGAAGAAGACAGGAAATGCATGATGTAGAAATAGCATAAGTAAAATCACAAGAATCTACCTAGATTCTGATGCTAATTCGCTCTTCCTCAGAAACTCGTAGAGCAAGCTTCTCCCTTCTCCAAAGTTTTCGAGTCCTCCAATGCTCCAAAACACTCTCCAAACGTTATGTCTAAGCTTCTAGGAATGCCTGAATATAAAGAGCTCTCAGAAAACTCCTAGAATGTCTCTAGAAACAGCTAGAAGGTGTCACCAACTAAGCATGTGTCTTTTCCAACCTTCTAGATGAGTCATAAGGTTGTAGACACCATGAGCTTAATTGATGCACTAACCCCCGTGTTGTTGACATATGAGAAATGAAAAAGTGCGTTAACTCCTAGGCAAGCTTATAACTCTAAGTTAATTTTTTATAATTTTCATTATTATTATTTATTCATTACTTTATTATTATTTTATAATTATTATTAATTTTCTTTTATTTAATTCTTTTTCCTCAATTAATTTTCATTTAATTAATTATAATCAAAATATCAATGATCATGATATTTTATATTAATTTTTTCAAATAATTAATTTATTAATTAAATCTATTTATTAAGACTTAATTAATGGAAAATTAACCATAGACCTCCAAGATAAAATATGAAAACCCATAATAGAACAATTCACACAAAATCAGTCTAAAGGGTTAAAAATCACGAATTATGTCATTCGACACATTCGGTGGGTAAAATATCTAGATACTTGTCCTACCTCACTAGGACAAATGGTTTAAGGGTTTGGGATTTGGACTTGAGAATTTATCTCCCTTCTCTTATCATTGAGATAGTGTAATAGGGTATGCTCATCCTGGAAATTCAGGAAAGCTGATACCTGGTACCTGCAACCTGCATAAAAGGCATGCATGTACATATAATATATATAATACTAAGCTAAACAAGAAATGACAAGAAGTGGTGCATCGTGTAGATCTCGACTAAGCAGGTGACTATGACTCCCTTCCTTAACCATATCAAAAATGCCATACAATATGAACAAACATGCACACCATACACATGCAAGTATGGGGTAAGTATCCATAATAAAGCACATGAGATAATAAACTATCTAACTAATCATCAAAAATAACTGAAAGCAATATAATGATCATCATGCATACATGAAATGTAAAGTCTAAATGATCTCATCATATACCAATTGAATCCATAACATAATGTCTGATAGTCTCAAAACAATACCACTAATCCATCAACATAAAGCTAGTCTAACATAGTCTGATAATAATAACAACAATTGTCAAAAAAGATGTGAACGAGGGCAGGCACTACAATTCCTATATCATTACATAACATCTTAAACGCTTTTGATTTAAATTTTTCATCTTTATCAAATCTTACACATTTCAAGTTTTTCTCTATCTCCTTTTCAATTGTAGCTAAGTACCACTTAAACATTTGGAAAGCATTGTATTTTT
Source organism: Cupressus sempervirens (assembly GCA_028749045.1). NCBI lineage: Eukaryota > Viridiplantae > Streptophyta > Pinopsida > Cupressales > Cupressaceae > Cupressus > Cupressus sempervirens. The sequence goes on from CM053783.1 coordinate 129,877,369, forward strand.
ATTTCAGAAACATAATTGATATCATCCTAGAATAATCATCAACAAATATAATAATTTACTTGTCACCTTTATAGCTTTGTGCATCAATTGGTCCACACAAATCAGTATAAACTAATTCTAAATTTTGTTTAGAGGTGTAAGTCTGATGTTGGAGCATCCAATGATGTAAGGGCAATTCTGTATCACTCCAAAATATGCTTAGTTTTAGTTTCTATTTAAAGTGTTTTCATTTTTGGATACCCATTTGAGTCAAAAAAAGATTCCAACTCTCATAGTTCCATTATTGGTTTTCTAGGTTAGAGTTTTTAAGCACCTTGGGATACGTGTGAATGTAAAAAATGAGTTATTTTGTAATTGAGCCATAATTATGATGATTTAGAAGGTGCATTTTGGAGGGATGCCTATATTTTTAATTTAAAACACTCCAAAAAAAGAATCAGGTCAAAAGGCTTTACGGTTTGAAAGTTATTGCAGTTTTAAGTTGCGTGGAGACCTCTTAAGAGTGCTTCCACATTAGATTTGAGGCATTAAATGACCTTGTATGAGCCCAAAAAATGGGGGATGAGAAAATCTAGTCCATATTTCTATAGAGAACTTCAATTTTTTTTTAAAAATGTAAATGGTTTATCAATCAGAGTCCAGGATCAAAAGTTATGCCTCACGAAAGTTGGACTATCATTTCTGGATTCTTCTAATTTTACACCGGCTTCTAACATGATTTTTAGAACCTTCTATTTTGGTGGTGGATTCCAAATGGATTCCTAGCCCTAAAATTAATTGGGGTTTATTTAAGAATATTTTTAGCATTGTAAAGCCAGTTCTTGGTGGAGTTTGAGAGAAGGTACTATGAGGAGGATTTTTCTCTAGGATCTAACCATTGTAAGCCCATAGGGCATGTATTTGGGTCTATTTACATGTACTAAATGTAGTAGCATATTTTATTCATAATAATATTCTCCTTTTCCCCTATTGGATTCATTCTAGTTGTAGTCTGTGTCTTCATCAAGTGGTATCAGAGTAAGTTTTCTTGAGTGTGTAGACAAAGCACCAACTATGAGGTAGTTTACACTAGGACTGTCTAGTTGTGGGTTTGAGGCAAGAAGATGCCTCCATAAAGAGAGCATGGTGGAAGGGCCAAAGTTATTACTCTTGATGTTAGAGCCCTCCAAAGACATGTCCAAGCATTGCAGGAGGAGATCCGTAGAGGGATGAATGTTGTCATAGGTGATGAAAGTGAGGAAGAAAATGAAGAAGAAGGAAATATTGGGCTAGAAGGGGAAGGAGATAGAGAAGTCTTAAACTAGGTGGAGGAGAGGATTTTTAGGGCCATTTCTAAGCTTGAAAAAAGACCTAAAATTAATGCGGTTATGTTTTTGGGAAGTTTAAACTCAAATGAGTTGATTGACTGGATCAATGAACTAGAGGAATATTTTGAGTATGAGGATATTGAGGACCTAGATAGAGTTAAGTCTGCAAAGGCCAAAATGAAAGGCCATGCAAAAATTTGGTGGCAAGAGGTTTAGCTGAAAAAAAATAGAAGAGAAAAGGAAAAAATCACAAGATGGGATCACATGGTGGATAAACTGAAGAAGTAGTTCATTCCTATTGATTACGAGCTTGATTTGTTCAAGAAAATGCAAGGGTTAAAGCAAGTAGGAAAATCAGTCTAGGAATATACAGAGGAATTTTACCGAGTTCTTATTAGGGCAGGGCATGCATAAGCAAATAGGGATTGTTAGAATTCTTTAGAATAACTAAGAGGGGGGATGAATCAATTATTCAAGTTCCAATAATTTCTAATTAATTTTTTTAATAAAACAGGGGTTAATCAGAAGTACTAGCACTTTTACTTTCTTGTCAAATCTTTAATGGCATATAATTGAAATTATCATGCATGTGATTAAACATTAAACAATCATGAAAAGTAAACATGCATCACCACATAACACAAAAGATTTTGGTGACCCAAAAACCCTTAAGGAATAAGAAGGTAAAACTGGGGTGGGGATGACACCCACAAAATAACTGCGCAATTGATTTCAACCACTTCTGATGGTTTTCCCTATTAAAGGCCTGCCCTGTGAAAGACTTTACACACTATAAAATGTGACCCTGTTAAAAGAATTTCTACACCCTGTTAGGAGTGTGCCCTGTTAGAGGACTTAAGAACATTCAACTTAGAATGCCACCCTATTAAAGGATTTACATAGAGCTATTAGGCCCACCCAAGTCCATGGGATTTATAGTCACCTTCTCAAAAGAATCTTTTATCTCTCTCTAAGTATCTCCTATCCTTCTCCTAAGGATCTCTTATCCTTCTCTTGGGGATCTTCTATCATTTTCCTAAGGCTTATCCACCTAGCTGTTAAGCTAACCTAGCAATGTAGGATTTCAATGTCTAATACAATGGTAAGAAAGTATTAGAAATGTTTTGATCTAATAAAGATTGCAACTCTAACCTTGCAGATTTTAGATCACTCTTTAGTTCTTTTCTTTGCTTGGATTTTCTTTCTTACAGTGTTGACAGCTTTTCCACCCTTCAAGATCTATCTCCTTGAGTTCTTCCACTCGTTATGCCAATGCACTCTATGGTCACTTGATCAACTCAAAGTCTTGATGCTTTGTGCTTACTCCTCATTGTGTCCTCTTCTTGAAACTTCACACTATCCTTCTCTTGGCTTCTTCACACAACCACTCTTATGAAAAAATCCCTCTCACATATACTCTTGATCTCTAACCTATAACTCCTTATAAATAAGTTCTATTCTTCATTTCTCGCTCAAATCTTCCTGCTCATCAATTTGATTTAATCTTGAAAAAATGATATTGTTTTCGCTCCAAATTATTTCTTCTAGAAACTTCATGATAAATCCTTCAGCATTGACCTTGAATTGGTTTGCATGGTTTACATAAAATTTGGTGACATCTACTCATCATCCTTATTATCCAACTAATTCACAAAATTCAATGTAACAAACTTATCGTTACTGATCTAGTGAATCTTTTGTCTTAACAAATAATGGAACAACTTAGCCTCATTGGTTTACTAATGCCTGGCACCTGAGGTCTTTTCCTAAGTTACTCGACACTTGAACAATTACTCGGAACCTAAACAATCCTGTGTTACCCGACACCTGAAGGATTGCTCGGCACACACTGAAGTTGAACTTTCTTGGCTTCAACTAAGAATTTGCTCGGCTCTAACTAGCTTGCTCGGCTCTCTTTAATGAACTTTAGTTGGGCTTTACAAATGACTTAGTTAAACCTTACATCTTTGATGTGTCTCAGTGTGTCCATCATCTTAGAGTATGTCATCGATACACTATTTCATCAATGGCTTAGCTGATCCTTATACTTTATTACAACATCATAACTTCAACCTTTCCCTAGGTGCACTAGTTACATCTTATTGATTGCCTCCTCCTTGTCAATCAACCAATTGATAGTATTTGTATCAATTAAGAAATTGTCATTCTTGCAAGTAGCAAGTTTGACATCAATGAAAAAAAAATGATTGAAAAAATTCTTTACCAGTTCCATTATTCTTCATTCATGATCTTTTCAATCATTTTCAATAATGAGAAGGTTGTTTATTACCTTACTGGTTTAAGTCCTATCATTTAGGAAGAGTTAAGTCTGGTTAGAATGACTAGCATTGAATAGGCATACCAATTTTCCCTATGAGTTGAGAAGAAGCTAAAAAAAAGGTTTGATGGAAGGCAAAGAGGGCATGGTCAAGGCAAAAAAGGCAATGATAGGTCATTTGGAGGCAAAAATGAGAACCGAAGGAAAAATGAAGATGTGGGTACTAGCCAAAACTAGAGGAAAGAGGGTTTCAACTACTCACATGATAAAAAATTTGGAGATCAGAGGGGAAGAGGTAGAGGATGTGGAAAAAGTTCTAGAAGAGGAGGCTTTTGTGGTACCTATTTTCATTGCAATGAAGAAGGTCATTGTGCCTTTGAATGCCCTCAATGCCAAGGAAGGACAGATAGGAGAGTTGATGGACAAGCAAGAGTTACACATGTGGATGAGGATGCATAGTCATCACATTCAGAGGATGTTGAAAGAGGAGAGGTTCTAGTAAATGAAAGAGTCTTACTAAGTGATGAGACTAAACCTAGACAAAGGAGGATTTTTTTTCATACCAGGTGCAAGCGTGAGGGTAAATATTGTGATGTGATTGTTGATGGTGGAAGCACTGGAAAATTGTGTTAGAAGAAATGGTTTCAAAGTTAAAGCTCAAGAGTTAGAAACACCCCCAACCTTATCAAATTTCTCGGGTGAAGGATGATCATAAGGTTTTGGTTAGTGAACAATGTCTGGTGAAGAAAAAGATTGGAAGTTACCATGATGAGGTTCTCTATGACATCATTCCAATGGATGTCTGCCATTTATTATTGGGAAGCTCGTGAATGTTTGATAGGCATCCTTTACATGATGGTCATGCAAATACATACTCTCTAACAAAGGATGGAGTTTGCCACAAATTGAAGCCCTTGATAAAGGAAGGTGAAAAGGTATGCAGTAGTGCTAGGGTATGTCTTGTTGATGGAAGAATTTTTTTGGATGGAATGAAACATCAATGTATGTGTTATGCTTTAATTCCTAGAAAAGATAAGAAAGGAAGTAGTAAAATTCCACTTGAATTTTTAGGCCTATTAAGTGATTATGGAGATGTCATCTCTGATAATGTTCCAGAAGGGTTGCCACTAGTAAGGCAAATCAGTCATCAAGTTGATTTAATCCTTAAAGCTAGTTTTCCTAACAAGGCTTCTCATAGGATGACTTCTAAAAATGAGGAGCTAAATAGACAAGTTCAAGAGTTGTTGAGGAAAGGTTTGATTCGAGAGAGCCTGAATCCATTTGCAATACCTACAGTGCTAGCACCAAAGAAGGATGGAGAGTGGAGAATGTGTATAGACTCTCAAGCTATAAATAGAATAAACATCAAGTATCAGTTCCCTTTTCCAAGAATGGATGATCTTATGGACTATTTAAGTGGAGCTCAGTACTTCACAAAGATATATCTTAAGAATGACTATCACTAGATATGGATACGAGAGGGAGATGAGTGGAAGACTACATTTAAGACCAAGGAGGATCTATATGAGTGGTTAGTCATGCCCTTTGAACTGATTAACGTGCCAAGCACCTTCATGCAGTTTATGAATGAGGTACTAAAGAAATTTTTGAAAAAATTTGTTATTGTCTATCTAGATGATATTTTAATTTTCAGCAAGTCTTTGGATGAACATTGATTGCACATTCGTAGTGTCCTTGAAAGTTTGAGGGGAGAGAAATTGTTGATTAATTTGAAGAAGTGTAGATTCATAAAAAAAGAGTTAGTTTATTTGGGGTTTGTTGTATCAGTTGAGGGTCTCAAAATGGATCCAAAGAAGGTAAAGACCATCCTAGAATGGCCTACTCCAACGTCTACTACTAAGGTGAGGTCATTCCATGGTCTGGTTAATTTTTATAAGAGGTTCATTAGAAATTCTAGTGGCATATGTGCACCCCTGATTGAAACAATGAGGGGGGATAGAAAAGAGTTCAAGTGGACTCCAAGAGTTGCAAGAAGTTTTGAATTGTTGAAGAAGAAGGTGATAGAGCAACCTGTGCTATCTCTTCTTGGTTTCATTAAAGTTTTCTAGGTGGATTCCGATGCTAGTGACAATACTATTAGGGTTGTATTGAGCCAAGAAGGTAAGCCTATTGCCTATTTTAGTGAAAAACTAAATGATACAAAGAAGAAGTATTCTGTTTATGATCAGGAGTTCTATGTAATAATTCAAGACTTAAAGAAATGGAGGCATTATTTATTGCCAAAAGAATTTATCTTGTATACTAATCACTAGGCATTTCAGTTCCCAAATAGCAAAGGTAAACTAAATTAGAGACATTTGAAATGGGTAGAGTTCATGCAAAGCTATACATTTGTGTTGAAACATAGAAGTGGAAGGTCTAATAGGGTAGCATATGCATTGAGTAGGAGATAGTTGTTGCTGATAGTAATACAAGTTGAAGTGGTTGGGTTTGATGAACTCAATAATCTATACCCTGAGGATCTTGATTTTGTTGAAGCATGGAAGGCTTGTAAAGAACTTGTTACTCTAGACAGGACTGAATGGCTAGATTATTTAATTCAAGATGGTATGTTGTTCAAGGGTAGTCAATTATGTATTCCAAGGAGTTCTATGAGGGAGAACTTGATCAAGGAGAATCAAAGTGGAGGAATGATAGGATAGTTTGGTTGGGATAAGACTATTTTCATTTTTAGAGAACATTATTTTTGGCCTCAAATGTCACAAGATGTGAAGAAGTTTGTGCAGAGTTGTCAAGTATCTCAAGCAACCAAAGGATTTAGTCACAATATTCGACTTTATCAGCCATTGCTTGTTCCATCGAAGCCTTGGGAGGACATAAGTATGGATTTTGTTCTTGGATTACTAAGGACACAAAGGGGTAATGACTCAGTATTTGTGGTGGTTGATAGGTTCTCCAAGATGGTGCATTTCATTCCATGCCTTAAGACACATGATGTAATACATATTACATATTTGTTTTTTAGAGAAGTGGTGAGACTACATGGTCTCTCAAAGAGTATTGTTTCTGACATAGATACTAAATTTGTGGGGTATTTCTGGAGGACATTGTGGAAAAAGTTGAGGATGGAATTGAAGTATAGTTCTAGGCATCATCCACAAACTAACAGACAAACAAAAGTGGTGAATAGAAATCTAGGTAATTTGTTGAGGTGTCTAGTGGGAGATAAGCCCAAGGGATGGGATTTAATTCTACCACAAGCAAAATTTGCTTACAATAATTTTGTAAATAGGAGTACTGGTAGATCACCATTCCAAATTGTGTAAGGGAATAGTCCAAGGACTAAACTAGAGCTAAGAAAGATGAAGCAAGGGGAGAGGACAAGTGTTGAGGCAGAAGAATTTGTTGAACATGTCAAGAATCTGCATGAGGAGGTACATGCACATATTACCAAGACGAACAATAATATAAGGCTAGGGTAGATCAAAAGAGGAGACATAAAGAGTTCCAAATAGAGTATCTGGTTATGGTATACTTGAGGAAGGAACACTTTCTATTGGGTACTTACAACAAGCTGAAGATGAAGAAATTTGGTCCCTACAAAATTTTAAAGAAACATGACTTAAGAAATGCATATGAGGTGGAGTTGCTAGATGGGATTCAAATTTCTCCTATCTTCAGTATTGCAGACTTAATAGAATATCATGATGATGGTGTAGATGAGGGGTTAATGCTGGAGCAATGTCCAATTCCTACTTTGGTGAAGGAAGACATTGCAGACATTTTGGATAGTCATGTTGGTTAGAGTACCAGAAATAGGCAGTATGAAGAATACCTAGTGAAGTGGAAAGGATGACTGATAGAAGACTCACTTTGGATATCAATAATAGAGGTTGTCTATTTGGGTTTTCTTCTACTAGCTATAAAGTGATAGGGCCACTTTTCAATCTACCCTGGTTGTCTGATGTAGGAGCATTTAGTTATGTAAGGGAAATCCTGTATCACCCAAAAATATGCTTAATGTTAGTTTTTTTTAAAGTGTTTTCATTTTTGGATACCCATTTGGGTCAAATATACATTCCAACGATCATAGTTCCAATATTGGTTTTCTAGGTTAGAGTTTTTGAGCACCTTGGGATATATGTCAATGTAGAAAATGAGTTATTTTTTAATTGAGTCATAATTATGATGAGTTAGAGGGATGATTATATTTGTAATTTATAACACTCTAGAAAAAGAATTAGGTCAAAAGGCTTTATGGTTTGAAAGTTATTGCAGTTTTAAGTTGCTTGGAGACCTCTTAAGAGTGCTTCTAAGTCAGATTTGAGGCATTAAACGACCTTGTATGAGCCCAAAAAATGGGAGACAAGAAAAACTATCCATAGGGTTATAGGGCGCTTTGAGAGCCTTCTGAAAATATAAACGGTTCATCAATCAGAGTCCCAGATCAAAAGTTATGCCTCCTAAAAGTTGGACTATCATTTTTGGATTCTTCTAATTTTACAATGGCTTCTAACATGATTTCTAGAACCTTTTTTTTCGTGGTGGATTCTAAATGGAATATTCTAGAATGTTTTCCTAACCCTAAATCTAATTGGGGTTTATTTAATAACATTTCTAGCATTGTAAAGACAATTCTTGGTGGAGTTTGAGAGAAGGTACTCCGAGGAGGATTTTTCTCTAGGATCTGACCATTGTAAGCCCATAGGGCATGTATTTGGGTCTATTTATATTTACTAAATGTAGTACCATATTTTATTGATAATAATATTCTCCTTTTCCCTTGTTGCATTCATTCTGGTTGTGGTTTGTGTCTTCATCAGAGTCTTACTTTTAAAATTAGATTTTGTCATCTTGCCTAACTAACATTGTTTGCAAATCATATTGTCAAGTTTCTTCAGTTTAGGAAAATTTTTGACTCTTTTCAGGTTATTGATACTTACTAAGCTATGAAAGTTAACATGACATAACCTTGTGTGCCATAACCACACATCATAAAATTCTACAATAAGACAAGTAGCATTATTCATATCAAGATAAAATAGATTACATCTAGTATGATCATATTTCCCAATTAGTTTTCCGTAAGTGTCATAGATCTTTTCTATCTTGTTCTCAAACTCAACTTTTCAACCTGAACTATTCAGTTATGACAAACTCAATATGTTATCTAGTTAAGTCCTTCTACATGATAAGCATTGTCACACATGATATTTTCAATGGGTTTGATTGATTCTTTTCCTTTTATCATAAATCATGCATCATTACCAAACCTTACACTATTTCCATTATAATAATCAAGGGTAATGAGCTTACTTTTATCTCTAAACATGTAATGTGAACACCCACTATCAATGATCCATCCGTCACTCTCATTCACATAAGATACTAGTATAGCTACTACATCCTCATCAAAAGTATCCTTCATAGCAAGATAGACCACTTCATTTTCATGGTCATCAGATCCATCTTTGGTTTCCTCTTCAAAATGTAGCAAGACTTCTTGCCTTTTTCTTTATGATCTTTGTTTTCCTCATCTCTTTTAATTATGTATTTGTCTCCACTTCTATTTTTCTTCTTCTCTGGACATCTAGCAAAAATATGACCAACCTCATTACAATTAAAACATGTGATAGGTAACTTACCTTTGAATTTCCCTTTGATTTATTAAATCTCCTTGCAAGCAATGCTTCAAGTTGTTCTACATCATTCTCATGTATATCACTATCAGTAGAAACATACTTGACCTTTTTCTTCTTCTCTTTAGGTTATTTTAATGATAGATTAGCTTTAAAAAAAGATTCAACATTCTTAGATTTGAAATTATCAATAGAGAGTTCAAAGGAAATGAGTCTACCTATCAATCCTTCAATGGTTAGATCATTACTAGGTATGCACCTTGGTTCTTATATGGAAGAGACTTTAATAACATAGATGAGCATCAGGGTTCTCATTACTTTGTTGATCATAGTCTCATCTTCAATCTTACCGGTTGCTCCTCTAACATCATTCCCTACTTCTTTTACTTTGGCATAAAATTGAACTATATTCTCACCTTTTTTCATTCTCATATCATCAAATTTACCTCCTAAACTTTTGGATTTGCCTCTTGTAATACCCAAAAATTGGCTCATTGCCATGATACCAATTCTGGTCTATTTCTGATCAATCCTAAAGTCCTATTTCACTAGGCAAATTTTTATTCTGCTACTCGCTACTTGACGTAATTGTCAGATGTAGAAAACCCTAATCTGCATTCATCATGCTTATTATTTAATTCCTATAGTATTTACTCATATTAGTCACATTAAACCCATTGATTAATATTTAATTTAATTATTAAGTACTTATACTTTAATTAAATTAAATTATATCCTAAAGCTAATGTACTATGGAATTAAATTTATTTAATTTAATAGATATACCTATTTTAATTAATTAAACGAAATTATTTAATTAAATGGAGAACTTACTTCTAATTAATTAAAACAAAGTTATTTAATTAAATGGGAAGTTATTCTTAATTAATTAAATGAAGTTATTTAATTAAATAAGAAAAGTGCCTCTAATTTATTAAATAGAATTATTTAATTACATGAAAAAGGTAATTATGAGAGCATATCTCATTTTATTGAATTAAATATCTCTCCAAAATCTCTCTTTAGGTCAAAAAGAAAATTCCCAGTTCACTGCTGATCAAATTAGAAGTGACCCAGATCACTTGCTTTTACACTAAAGTCTATTTGAGTTTACTAACTCTTACACTCAAATCTGAGCTAGTTAACTCTCTTTGATTTGAGAATCTTTCTTTATGACTGAACTTCATTTTCAAATCCTGACCATTGATTGAAATCGATCTCAACCATTGATGGATTCCAAGAAAGTCTATTTAAGAGACCCTCATTTCCTCATTACGGAGGTTGGAATTTGAATAGTATTGAATTGCTGTCGAATTGAGTACTCAACTTTCTAGCTTTCATATTGTTATTGCATTTAAATTCTCATTTAAAATAACAATGCATACATTTAGATTAATGCATTCTATTTCCTGGATTAATTGCTTGCACTTCATCTAGATTACTTGCATATCATATAGATTAGTCGCATTTTCTTTTAAATCCTTCATTCTTAGAGGGTCTGGTTGCTTAACACCTCAAATCTGAGGATATCTAACAAGAAATTCCCTTTAGATAGAAGGCAATAGGTCACTTTGTCATCTGATTTTTGGATGAACAATCCAATGTTCATTCCGGGATGAATCCGCAAATAAGGACCATGTTGAAGTGTGTGTGTTAGCATAGCCCGCATTTTCACATATACACCTCTCAGCACATTTTTGTCTCCTTTATAGATCTTTTCTATACCATCCCACATCTTCTTAGCAGTATCACATTCCTTGATGTCATCAAACTCAGTGTAGCTTAGGGTAGATGCAATCTCTAACATAGCCTGATTGTGTTTTTTCTTCTTCTTTTAGATTCTCAGCAATTAGGGCTCCAACAGGGTCAACATGCTCAGCGGTGATGGTAGATTGTGCATGATCTCCAAGTCTGCCTAGATGTAGCTCCATCAGACTTTTCCATGTAGGGAAGTTATCCTTGTTAAGCTTGGGTACCTATCTTTTGGACATCTTGATATTTTTCTTCAAGTAATTTCAAAGTAGTCCTCTCAAGTACTATAGATCTAATACCAATTGTTGAAATTCTTTATAATAACTAAGAGGGGGGATGAATCAGTTATCCAAGGTCCAAATATAAAAATAAAAATTTTCAATTCTTAGTAGACCCATGTCTATAAAACCTTATCATGGATGCATCCATTACATCATACAATATATAAACTTTGTAGGTTAGTGTTCTAGGTCAAAAAAACTTTGCAAAATGTAAACAGGAAACACCATAAGAACATTCACACAATTTGACACAAGGATTTTATGTGAAAACCCAATTTGGGAAAAACCACCAATAACATGCTACTAATTCTCACTCTCTTGAAGTGATGCCCTATGAAAGGCCAACCCTATTAAATATTACAATACACATTGTTAAATGTGACCTGGTTAAAGTATTTCAATCACCCTGTTAGGAGTGAGCCTTGTTAGAGGACTTTAGATCATTCCATTAGAATGCCATTCAATTAAAGGATTTACAAATGATTGTTAGGTCAACCTTAATCCAAAGGATTTACCCTAGACTAATACAATGATTAGAAAATAATAGCAAGGCTTGATTTGATAACAAATTACAACTCACTTGCAGATTATAGATCTTTTTTCTAGTCCTTCATTCTTCTTGGCATTCATATATTTCAGCTCTGATAGCTTGTTCAACCTTCAAGCATTCATACTCTTCAACCTTCTTTCTCTGTATGTCAAAATTAGTCACTTTTTTTGACCACCGAATGAAGCAATACCCTAGACTCCTTGTCTTCCTTAAGTTATCACACATGATAACTTTTTATTCTAATTAGCTATCTCTATAAATAGAGAATTCATATCTTTTTATATTTAACCATAATCATCCAATTTAGGGTTAGGTAGTATTGGAATTACAAGGGAAAGGAGTAATCTGCTGAGGGGGGGGTGATCAATAGTTTAACCTTGGACCAATAAAACTTTCACCATTCATTCATTACACATATTAACAAGTAAGCTGAAATAATATACATCTAAATAGCCATCTAAGAATTCACACACATAACACTAGATATGATTATCCAAAAACTCTCTAAGTGAGAAGGTAAAACTGGGGTGAGGATGACACCCATAAATTTTCACTGCTGTAGTAATAAAGTTTATCCAATGAAGGTTACAATGATTTGAGCTTGAAACATGATCTAGCCTATGAAGGACCTACCCTATTAAAGGACCACAAAGACTGTTAGGTCTCACCTTGTTAGAGGATTTCAATACCCTATTAGAAGTGTGCCTTGTTAGAGGACTTCAACTTACAACTAAGTAAGCACCCTATTAAACGATTTTATACAGCATATTAGGACTACTTTGTTAAGAGATTTAACTGAAATCACCTATTAAATCTCTTCGCATAGATCCTACAATTAGCACTTGCTTGCCTGATAATAGATCACCTCTAAACAATAATCTTATTTATCCTTCATAATCTGATGTATCAATGTTGTATCCTTCTCGATCATTTGTTCTTCCCAAACTAATTTTGTAATTCATTCTATAACTTCTAAGTCACCTTGAATTCTGTATAAACTTTCTTGATTGCTCCTTCAATTCCTTCCATATTTACTCTACTTTATCATAAAGAGTTTAGGGCTTCACCCTCCTTAAGGAGACTTAGGTGGCTTAGGGTTAGGTATGAATCTATAACTGAGATTCATCCATTTTGCCACTTAATCTTTCTAATTTTTTAATTGGTTGCATGTAATTACATAGGGAATCCAAATAGAGATTTTTCCTTATCTACAAAATATCAAAATCTATCTTTAAGTCAGATAAAAAACTATTTACATAGTTGTTTGTGCCATTACAAACAAATATGCTGAAATTGTATCACTTGGCTTATGAAGTCACTAATGGTCGACATGCATTGTTCTATATACTGTGACTTGACACCTGCACTACTTGGCATCCACTATTTACTCAACTCCTAAATCACTCGGTATGGTCTATCTAGTTGACACTTAAGTGATTCAGCATATGAGTGACTCAACACTCATTTCAACTCGGCATGGTCTAATATTTACATGTTATGCTTGACATGTATTGGTAGTTCGGCATGAACTGAGTAAATAGCTTAAGTGTGTTGACACTCACTTGTCAAAACCAATATTAGATAAAAAATCTCCCCCTTTGACATGAGTGTCAAAGACACTTGAATATTCATGATCAACCTTAATCCCTCGAGCATAACATATCCATGACTTAGCATATATACAAAACTTCAAAATTTCAAAATTTTGCACTAATTTGTATACCTTAAAATTTTATAACTCTCCTTGAGTTAATATATCTATCTTGTATCCAAAATCTATGCTCCTTTTGACTTCAATGTGATTCATCTAATACTCTTTCATCTGATATGCTTTCTCTTAGTTGATTAATGTCCCTATTTTCTGCTAGTATGCTCCCCCTTTCTTAGTTGTTTCTCTTTTGTTTATACTCCCCCATATCTATATCTCCCCCTTTTTGACACTTATGTCAAATGAGTTATACACCTATGGTGTGTTTGTCCAAAAAGGATTTACGGACATCCATTATTATCCTTACAGCTACATCCTAGTTATCACAAGCAACATGCAAGGAAATAATTTGGATTGCAAGATCAATAGCAAGGTGCAGTAGACCATTTAAAGTAGAAAGATTGGGGTCTTTTTTTGGTAGTGTTTGAGCATAGCCTAGCTCCTTGTGAATTATCTCCATACAAGGGGTAAGAGTAGCCTGAATATTTTTTAGTTTGGCTCTAATATTAGCCTCATCTACTATTAATACAACTAACTGACTCTATATCTCAAGCAATGTTCTGAAATGCTTCTCACTCTGAGCTATATTTGATGGTAGTCTTGCACCTGATGCAGATATTTGACTTTCCAAACTCAAAATGTGACTTCTGATCTCTTGGGTGAAGAGTGTAGGATTGCATAGTTTTTTGTACAGTGAGAATAGATTCTCAAGTACCTTCTTCACATCCTCAACCTTTGTTTCCAATGAAACTTGATGTAGTGCTATCTCAATAGATACTTTCTCATTTACCTTGCATTGAAACTTCTTTTTAGACAATTCTAATAGTTTTGTATTTGTATCAAGGTCTTCATTAGTGACCTTTTCCACCATATTAGTTATTTTTTTTATGAGTGGCTTGGTCTCTTTAGGAGTTGGTAGGTTGAGTGCATCTAAAAAGATGTCTTTTCCATCTTGAAGTGCTTGCTTCTGCCTATGTTCTCTCCTAAGCATTTCTTGATGCTTTTTCCTTTCTAAGGCTTGTTTTAAAATGCCTATTTGCTCCAATGTCATAGTATCATAATCGTACTTTGGAATAACAATTTATTTATCAAGGCTTATGTTCTCCATAATGAATTACCTTCTCTACCTTTGATGAGTTGGGGCTTGGCATTGAGATTTGCAATGGAATGGCTTATGTGTTTATCCTTTGAAGAATTTGAGTAAAAGGAGTGTCAGATGCTAGTAAAGCTATGTTTGAAATACAAGAGGAGTAACTAAGAGGGGAGGGGTGAATCAGTTACTGTTAAAATAAATCCCAAATCCCTTAGATATTAGTACAAAAATAAACTCTGAAAAATGAATATTGTTGATGCTCAATAAACACACATAAAATATTGTGTCTCGGTAATTATTGAATATGCTTGGTAAATACTTAACATGCAAATCTTTTATTTTATCTATGATTACCATTATTTTAACTTAGATGCAAACACATAAGAGAAAATAACATGAACATATTTGACACTAGAATTTAATGTGAAAACCCAATTTATTATTTTTACACTTTTGAAGTGAGACCTATTAGGAGCCAACTCTGTTAAAGGTTACAAAACACACTATTAGGTGTGACCCTATTAAAGGATTTAATCACCCTATTAGGAGTGGCCTTGTTAGAGGTCTTAAAGAAATTCAATAGAACTATCACCTTGTTAGATGATTTGTAAATAGTTATTAAGTGAACTCTATTAAGAGATTTAGATCACTACTACAATAGTTAGAGAGTAACAATGAGATGACTTGATTTGAATGCAATAGAATTGCTGATTACAGATCTCTATTCTGGCTTATACTTGATCCTTCCTAATTGAATATATCTTTTCTTCTCCACAAGGATATTCTACTTATCCTTCAAATGTTCTTCCTCTCTTCACCATAAAATGTTCAATTCATTCATCACATATTCATACTTGCACACTTTCAAATTCTAAACTTGACTTTGTACTTATATCTTTCATATTGTCAAATCAGCTCAAATACAACTTAGAATAATTAATATTTATCACCTCAGTTGGTTAGAACTAATAGATAAATCAATTGAGCTTAATATGCCAAAATAAGAAAATTATTCATTAGCTGACCCAACTCAATAAAAATTAACTTAGAAGCAATTTTCTATGTTAACCAATAGAAGCTATGTTAACAGTAGTTCCATCCAACTTTTCTTCATTAACTGATTGAGCTCGACTAATACTCATCTTCTACATACTTTGTTTCGATAGCCAAGTGAACTCGGTAGACACTACCTTCTAAACCAGGCAATCATAGGAATGCTCAATAGACAAAAAAATGTCTTCACTACCCAAGTGAGCTCGACATATACTCACTAATAATGATATGACATTTTTGTATCATCAAAGACAATACACAATTAATCAATTTTATACAAAAATATCCCTCTTTGACATTGATGGCAACACAACATGTCATAACACAATAAAATTTTGGATTTATTCTTGAGAATTCCCTTTGTCAGTATGAGCTTTTCCTTTCATTGGGTTCTTTCTCTGTTTATGACAACTTCTGCCAAGTTCATTCATAGAACTTTCTCCCTCTTACAACAAACTTCTCCTTTTTTGGAATAACAAATTTTTTTATGAAATATGATAGTAAACTTCACCCTCTTTGACAAAACATGCCAAAGACAACAACTCTATTAATATCAATGTACCTTAAGTACTAGTTCATTTGTAATATGCCTTTGTTAATTATGCACCAATTAATTGATCTTTAGTTAGCGCTTGTTGATGCATCACTAAATTTTATTTAGTGAGCTTCAAATAGAGGATTGACCCCTAGCTTAGCTCTTAGATATAGAAATGCATCCTTAGGTAATCGCTTGGTGGATATGTCTCCATTCTATTCTTTTGTATTCACATGTTCCAATTTGACTTCTTTATCCTACACCAACTCTCTTAAGAAGTGATATTTTATAACAATGTGCTTTTTTTTGGTATGCATCATTGAATTCTTTGATATATTAATTGCACTGGTGTTATCACAATATATAATTATTGGATCCTTGATCTCTATCTTCATTCCATCTTGTAATTATTTGAACCAAACAATGTTAGAATAATTAACCATTGTTGTCACATATTCTACCTCTATTGTGGATTGAGAGATGCAATTATGTTTCTTAGTTGTCCAAGACACTAGTTTTTTACAAAGAAAGAATGCTCCACCACTAGTACTTTTCCTATCATCAAGATTTCCTACCCAATTAGCATCAGTAAATACTTTCAAGTCCAAATTGCCTCCAAGTTTATACCATAAGCCATAGTCTTCAGTACCTTTCGGATATCTCATGATTCTTTTGATTGCCATCATGTGATTTTCTCTAAGATTTTCTAAGAATCTTGCCACCATTCCAACTACTAGAGCAATATCAGGCCTTACATGCACTACATATTGCACTTTTCCAATCATTGATTTGTATGTCATCTGATCTACTTCTTTGGAATCATCATTCTTGAAAAGCTTATGTCTAGTAGACATAGGGGTTCCAACTAGTCTTGAATTTTTCATTCCAAACTTATTTAGTATCTCCTTGATATACTTGGATTGAGTGATGTAGATACCATTTTTGTTCAACTATATCTGCAACCCAATAATGAATTTTATCTCACCAAACATGAACATCTTAAATTCTTTACTCATTTCTTCTAAAAATATTTTGCACAAGTCATCATTTCCTATAAATAGAGTATCATCAATAAATATTTCTACCAACATAATCTTCTTGTCTGGTCCTTCTTTGATATATAGACTATTGTTATGATTTGTTCTATGAAAGTTAATTTGTACCAAGTAATTATGAAGTCTTCATACCAAGC
Source organism: Cupressus sempervirens (assembly GCA_028749045.1). Classification (NCBI taxonomy): domain Eukaryota; kingdom Viridiplantae; phylum Streptophyta; class Pinopsida; order Cupressales; family Cupressaceae; genus Cupressus; species Cupressus sempervirens. The sequence continues at coordinate 129,894,718 of CM053783.1, forward strand.
TCTAGGAGCTTGCTTGATACCATATAATACTTTGTCTAACTTGCAAACCATGTCTCTTTTTCTAGAATCTACAAAACATTTTGGTTGTTCAATGTAGACTTCCTCATCAAGAATTCCATTCAAGAATGTAGATTTAACATCTATTTGATATACTTTAAGTCCTCTATGTGCTACATATGCTAATAGAGTTATAACACTTTCTAATCTTGCTATAGGAGAAAATTTTTCACTATAATCAATACCTTCTTGAGAATAACCTTTAGATACCAGTCTTGCCTTGTTTCTTGAAACTTTTCCATCTTCATTCATCTTATTTTTGAACACCCACTTTGTGGCAATTACATTTTTATCCTTGGGTCTAGGAATAAGAGTCCAAGTTTTGTTCTTTTCTATCTGATCTATTTCTTCATTCATAGCTTCAATCCAACTTTCATTTTCCAGAGCATCTTTAACATTTCTAAGTTCAAATTCAACAAGTAAAGATATACCTTTTAAATTTATTCTTGTCATTGTTCCTTTAGATTTGTCTTCAATAATCTAATTAGATGCATGATGCCTTCTAACATCTCTTGCCAACATAGGCTCTTTGGGTTTTAAATGAATTCCACTATCTTCATCATGGATTTTAGTTTTAACCTTGGGTCCTTCTATCTATGACTTAGGTACATCAGACTCATTTTGAACTAGGTTGGTAGCCTCTGACTATGACTCAGGTCCTTCAGACTATGACTTGGGTTGCACTGTTTGCTAATTGGTAACTATTGGAGATTTTGGAGACTAGGGAGATGAAGCCTCCTTTCTTTCAGATAGATTTGGAAGGGTATAAAGTTCATAGTAAATGAATCTTCTGTAATCCTTTTAGCTCCTTGTTGCTTTATTCTTCACTCATTTTGCAAAATTATCAATTCTAAAATGTGCACTTTTTATGATTTTATGAGTAGACAAATTCAAACATTTGTATGCTTTACTTCTATAGGAGTATCCTTGAAATATGCCTTCATTACCTTTTACATCAAATTTTCCTTTTCTAGACTCTTTCAAGTAACATGCATTAGGTTTTCAGCCATACCATAGTTGATAAGGAGTTTTGTTTGAGTATTTCTTCAACTTTATTATGTACAAGGTATAAATTGTAGTGCTGATAGCTTCCTTCCAATATTTGAGAGTAACATTTTTTTCAATTATCAGGTTTCTTGCACAATCCATGATAGATATGTTTCTCCTTTCAGCTATACCATTCTGTTGTGGTGTAACAAGAGCTGATACTTGTCTTTTAGTTCTTCTTTCTATGCATAAATTATTGAATTCATTAGAGATGAATTCACCACCTTTGTCTAATCTTGAACATTTCAACCTCTTTCGAGTTTCTTTTTCTACTCTTTCCAAATACCAGTTGAACTTTGGAAATGATTTTTATTTTTATTTTAGATACATTACAACCATCATTCTAGAATAGTCATCAACAAAAAGAATGAAAAAATTTTCTCCACTATAATTCTCTATTCCAATAGGTCTACATAAGTCTATATGAATAATTTCTAAGACTTCTTCTAACAAATATTTTTTTTTGTAAATTAGTCTTTCTCATCTTACCAATTTGGTAATTCTTGCATAAACCCATATCAGGTTTCTTCAAACTAGGAATACCTCTTACTCTTCTATATTTTCTTATCTTAACTAAACTATCAAAGTTTACATGACATAGTGTTTTGTTCCATAACCAACTTTCTTCTACTTGAGCAATAAAACATGAACAATCACTAAGATCAAAATAAAATAGATTACCTTTTGTTTGCTTCCCAGATCCAACCAGATTTCTTTTTCCATCCAATAGTTTGGCATGTCCATTCATGAATTCTACCTTGAATCTAATATTATTCAACTGTGCCATGCTTAGTAGATTATGCTTTAGTTCTTCAACCCAATAAGCATTGTCACACACAAGTTGTTTAGTCAACGAAATGCATCCTTTTCCTTTTATGTTACAAGGTTCATTGTTTCCAAATTTCACGCTACCTCCATCATAATATTCCATGTGCGCAAATTTTGTTTTATCTCGTGTCATATTATGTGAACATCCACTATCAGTAATCCATATATCATTTTTTCTAACATGAGAGATACGTGCCATCTTATCTCTTTCATCATTAGATTCATCTTTTATAGCAATATATACTATTTCATCTTCACTGCTATCAAAATATTTAGCTATAAAAGAAGATTTCTTACCTTTTTCCTTGTAGTTCTTGGAATCCTTCTTTCCTTTGTGCTTATTTCTTTTCTTTTCATCTTTAGCTTCTTTGTTTGGACACCTTACAACAATGTCTCCAATTTTTTCACAAGAAAAGTAGATTAGAGGGACTTTACCTTTGCATTTTCCTCTACATTTGGAATACTTTCTTGCAAGTAGGGCTTTAATAACTTCAAGATCATTGTCTAAACTTTCTTCAAATTCTTCTTCTTCACTTTCTGATTGACTAAACTTTGATTTCTTAGCCATTTCTTTGAGTGAGAGTTTACCTTTAAAAGCAGACTCAATATCTTTTGAGCTAGGAACATAGTTATCAAAGTTATCTAACTCAAAAGCTGTCAATCTTCCAACAAGAGCATCCAAAGATATTTTTTTATTTGGATCATATCCCATCTCTTGAATAGTAGACACTTTAATTTTATAAATAGGAAGAAGAGTTCTAAGTACCTTGCTATTGATATCTGATTGAAAAGATTATTTGAAAAGAGATTGTTAAGAAGGAGATTGTTGAAGTAGACTATGTGTTCCAATCATTGTTTTTTCACTGATATCAAATTTTCTATTTACTAGTAAGATAATTGCTTATAAGATTCAAGTACTATCACTTAGTTGATTGATGAGGAGGATTTGATCAATAAGATGTAACAAAAGTACCTAGAGGAAAGGTTGAGTTATGATTATGTAATGAAGTACAAGGATTAGTTAAGATAGCGATGATATGATGTATTGATGATCTAATTAAGGTTATACAATGGCTAGCTACACTTAGAAAGTTTATAAGAATGAGTTAAATAAAGTTTGTCTGCCAAGCTTGACCAAATGGATAGTAGGTGTTGAGAAAAGTTAGTGTAAGCCAAATAGAAAGTCAGTTGGAGCCGAGTGAAATAAAATTCTTGTAGATGTCGAGCTACATAGTTGATGCCAAGTAAATTTTAGTTGATGCCAAGCACCAGTAAAATCTAGTTAATGTTGAGTGATTTTGAAGTTAATGCCGAGTAATGCAGTATGTGCTGAGCATTATAAGATTGATAATGCTGAGCTGCTGCATTATGATAAAGATCAAAGATTCACCAAATATAAGCTGAAAATTTTATTTTTTTTGAATTTGTAAACTAGGAGGAAGATAAGATTGATGAGCTGGTGGCACAAAATTTCATGCAAACCATATTTTAGGTGAATTCAAATGGACTCTAAGAGAGGTTTCTAGAATAGACAAGACATGGGATAGATACATTATATCCTAGCTAATCCATCCACAACCCTAACTTGGAGAATGAATATTAAGTAGGAAAATATTCTAATTTCTTTTATATAAGAATGTTTGATCATGAAGCAAAAGAGTTAGAGAGGTTGGTGTCATAAGTGAGAACCTAAGGAGAAGAAGGAATTAAGGGTTTTGCTTTATTAAGTGACCCAAGAGAAGAGTCTGCAATGACATACCAAGTAAGAAGGCTTAAGAAGATGAATCCTTGAAGGGTGAACAAGTTGTTATAGCTGCAAAGTATGAAAGCCAAGAAGAATTAAGGAATGAAAAGAGATCTATAATTTGCAAGTGAAGTTGTAAGTTTTATAAGATCAAAGCTCTACTATTACTCTCTAACAATTGTATTAGTCTAGGGTGAATCCTTTGGATTAAGGATGTCCTAACAATCATTGGAAAATCTTTTAATAGGGTGGCATTCCAAGTGAATGGCCAAAAGTCCTCTAATAAGACTCACTTTTAATAAGGTGATTGAAATCCCTTAACTGGATCACATTTAACAATGTGTATTGTAACCTTTAACAAGGTTGGCCTTTCACAGGGCATCACCTCAAAAGAGCGAGAAAGAGTAGCATGTTACTATTTGTTTTTTCCAAATTAAGTTTCCACATTAAATCATTGTGTCAAATGTGATGATGAATGTGTTTTGTTTCATGCTTTACGTTTTTGCAAGTTGATTTGACAGTAACATATAAGTCTTAGTAGATACACAATGAATACATCCATGGATATGAATTTTTTATGGGTTCACTAAATTGTGAAAAAAATTTATTTTGTACATATGGTTTGAATAACCAATTCAACACCCCTATCAGTTATTCTAAAAGAATTCTAACAATTGGTATTAGAGCCATTTTCTTAAGAGGACTAGTTTTATGGTACTAGAAGCACAAAGATCAAGATATTTAAAAGAGAAGTAGCAAAGCTCAATTGAGATAACTTTCCTACATGGAAAATTTTAATGAAGCTATGCTTTGGAAGACTTGGAGATCATGCAATCCACTATTATAGTGAAACATGTTGATCCAGTAGGAGCCCTCACTACTGAAGATATGAAAAAAAGAAGAAGAATACAATCAAGTGATGTTGGAGATTGCCTTTGCCTTAAGCTATACCGAATTTGATGACATCAAAGGATGTGACACTATAAAGAAGATGTGGAATGCCCTAGCCACCATCTAATGAAGAGACAAAAATGTTTAAATAGCAAAGTCTAAGAGCCTCAAAGGTAAGTTTGATGAAATGAGAATGGAAGAAGGTGAGAATATTGCTCAATATGTTGCTAGGATAAAAGAAGTTGTTAGTGCAATAAAAGGTGCTACTAGTCAAATAGATGATGAAACTATGCTAAGTAAAGTCTTGAGGACATTACTATCTATTTATGCTATTAGAGTTTCTACAATCCAAGAATTGAGATGTATACTAGGAAATAATCTAACCATTGAAGGTCTAGTAGGTAGACTCATTGATTTTGAGCTATCTAAATTTGACAATTACAAACTAGAGAGTCTTGAGTCAACTTTTGAAACTAAATTGTTATTGAAAGATTTTGAGGAGGTAAAGTAGAAGAAGAATAAGAAGAAGAAGAAGAGAAAGATAAAGTATGCATCCAGTGATAGTAATACAAATGAGGAAGATATTGAACAATTGGAAGCACTATAGGCAAGGAGATGTCATAGAGGTAAAGAAAAATTCAAAGGTAAGTTACCCATCATTTGTTTTAATTACAATGAAGTTGGTCATATTGCTGCAAGATGTACATAGAAGAATAACTATAAAGAAGGAAACAAGCACAAAAGTAGAAGAGAAGATGACAATAAAGATTACAAAGAAAAAGGCAAGAAGTCATGCTACTTTATGATGAAAATTACTCTGATTAACATGATGATGAAGTGGTATATGTTGCAATGAAGGATGAATCTGACGAGCATGAGGCAACTACACTTGTGACTTGTGTGAACAAGAATGATAGATGGATCATTGATAGCGGATGCTCACATCACATGACTGGAGACAAAAGTATGTTCATTAGCTTAACTTTTTATGATGGAAATAGTGTTAGATTTAGTAATGATGCACCATGTTTGATAAAAGAAAAAGAGTCTATCAAATTCACAAACAATATTTTATGTGACAATGCTTACTATATTGAAGGATTAAATTATAATTTGTTAAGTGTGTCACAATTGAATAATTTGGGATGCAAGGTTAAATTTGAAAACAAAACCAGCAAGATATATGACACAAATGGGAAGCTGATTGGAAAAGGTGATCAAACTAGAAGTAATTTATTCTATCTGGATATAGAGGATGCTACTTGTCTTATTGTGAAACTTGATGCTGTATGACTTTGGCACAAGAGATTATGTCATGTTAATTTTGATATTTTGGTTAATATTAGTAATATGAAAAGAGTTAGAGGATTTCCTAAGTTGAAGAAATCGGACAATATAATGTGCAAACAATGTTAGCTGGGCAAAATGTCAAAATAAAGCTTTAAGAGTAAAGGTTATACCTCTAAAGAAATACTAGAGATTATTCATATTGAATTGTGTGGACCAATTGAAGTGAAAAGGTATAGAAGAGATAAGTACATAATGCTATTTGTTGATGATTACTCTAGGATGATGACAATCGTGTTTCTAATTTTTTTTTGATACTTTTCAAATGTTAAGAGATACTTGGCAAGAGTTGAAAAAGAAACAGGTAAAAGTTTGAAATGCTTGTGATCAGACAAAGGTGGAGAATTCACTTCAAATGCGTTTGAGATGTTCTGTAATGATAGAGGAATCAAAAGACAAACATCTGCAACTCGAACCCTTCCACAAGATCAAATTGTTGAAAGAAGAAACAAGTCTATAATGGACTATGCTAGAACACTTATGATGGAGAAGAATGTTGCTCTTAAATAATGGAGAGAAGTTGTAAATACTGCTATATATACCTTGAACCATGTGCAAGTCAAGAAAGGTACTCATTCAACACCTTTTGAACTATGGTATGTATATCCACCTAAAGTGAAATACTTTAAGGTATTTGGAAGTAAGTGTTATATTCTTAAAGATGTTAGGAATGGAAAGTTTGATGCAAAAAGTAAAGAAGGCATATTCCTTGGATATTCCAAAAGATGCAAAGCCTATAAGTGTTTAAGTACTAACACTAAGAAAATTGTGGAAAGTGCAAATGTGAATTTTGATGAATTTACAGAAGTACATGAGGCTGAACCTATAAAAAAACTATAAGAATACAAATCATTTGTGTACTTCTGTGAAGGAATGCCTTCTAAAGAAGATGCTACAAATCAAGTTACAAACCAATAGTAAGTCTTAGTAACTATCGAGTCACAAACTATGAATGCCAAGTTGCATTCAAGAACCAAGCTGCATTTAGATGCCAAGTTATCGAATGAAGAAAATGCACATTCTAATTCTAAGATCAATACTTATGAAAGAGATGTTGAGATACCTAACCAAGATGTACACAATGAAACTAAAGTTTGAAGACAAAATGTAGAAACAAGAGTTGAACCAAGATTATCTAAATATGTCAAAAAACATCATCTTGTTGATCAAATCATTGGAAAAAAAGATGCAAGGCCAATGACAAGAAATAGATTGAGAAGTGAATCATGTTTGCTAAGCATGAAGAAGCCCAAAATAGTGAAAAATGCATTAGAAAATTATGAATGGTACAAGGCTATGGAAGAAGAGATTCAACAGATAGAGAAGAAAAAAATATGGAGTCTAGTTCCTACACCATAAGACAAGAATGTGATTGGCACCAAGTGGGTATTCAAAAAAAAGATAGATGAGAATGGTGAAGTGACAAGAAACAAAGCAAGATTAGTTTGCAAATGATATGCACAAGAAGAAGGAATTGACTATGGTGAGACATTTTCCCCTATTGCAAGAATGGAAGGAGTATAAATTCTACTTTATTATGTGGCATACAAAGGTTTCAAAGTTTATCAGATGGATGTTAAATCTACATTTCTGAATGACATACTAAAAGAGGAAGTCTATATAGAATAACCAAAAGGATCTATTGATGAAAATAATAAGAACATGGTATGTAGACTGCACAAAGCCATATATGGATTGAAGCAAACACCAAGAGCATGGTATGAGAGACTTCATACTTATCTTGTGAAGATTAAGTTTGAAAGGACTAATGATAACAAAAATTTGTACATGAAGACAAAAAAGACAAAGGTATTTTGCTATCTAAAATATTTGTTGATGATATCATATTTGGAGGACAAGGTGCTTTGTGTAAATACTTTGCAAATTAGATGAAGCAAGAATTTGAAATGTCTATGTTTGGAGAGATCAAATTCTTTGTGGGACTACAAGTATATCAGATGAAGTATGGTTTATACATCACTTAGTCAAAATATGTTAAAGAGATATTGAAAACATTTGGACTAGAGGATTCCAAGCCAATGTGTCCATGTATGGTGACAGGACACAAGCTATCAAAGAATGATGATTCAACTGAGGTGAATCAAACACTGTATAGGTCTATGATTGGTAAATGCAATATGTACTACACAATAGACCTAATATTGCGTTAGCTATGGGGATAGTTGCAAGATTTTGTACTAATCCAAGAGAGAATCACTTGATTGCTGTGAAAAGAATAATAAGATACTTGAAAAGAACAGAAGAGTTTGGTTTATAGTACAAGAAGAATGAAAAGTTTGAACTAAGAGCCTACACTAATGCTAACTAGGCTAGAAACATTGATGATAGAAGGAGCACTAGTGATGGAGCATTTTTCTTAGGCAAAAGACTAGTTACATGGACAAGAAAGAAACAAAGTTGTACTTCCCAATCTACTGCTAAAGAAAAATATGTTGATGTTGTTGTGAATTGTACAAATATTATATGGATCAAACAACTACTGAAAGGAATGAAGGAAGAAATCATAGAACCAATGACACTTTATTGTGATAATACAAGTGCTATCAATATATCAAAGAATCCAATAATGCACACAAAGATAAAACACATTGCAATCAAGTATCACTATGTAAGAGAGTTAGTTTGAGATAAAGAGGTGAAAATGGAATATGTTAACTCAAAAGAGAAAATTGCTAATATCTTCAAAAAACTATTACCTAAGGATGCTCATGAGTATCTAAGAGGTAAAATAGGGGTGATACCCCTATCAAAGACTATGTAATAAACAAAAGAAGTGCCCTGCATCAAACAATTTGATGTTTATATAATACAAATTGATGTAGTGAATCTTACTTTAGGAACTTCCTAAAGTAAACATAGAGTTGAAAATTCAAATTAGTCACAAGCAAGGTGATGGAGGGAGAAAATGAGGAAACTACAAAAGCTTATATCTGCATGTATTAAAGATGTCAAGTGTTTGGTATATGTCATTGGAATTATTGTCAAAGAGGGAGAAAGTAAATTAAACTGATCAAGTGTAAGAGGAATAGTGGAGAAAGTACATCATTAGAAGATTAAGAGAAAAGTGGAAGAAAGTCCTAAATTGATTTGCTAATCAAATAGGGAGAAAAATCAGAATCAAATAGAATAGAAAGGGAGAAAATTAGAGAGCTAGAAAGAAAGAGGGAGAAATCCTAATCTACCTAGTAAGAGGGAGATATAAGAAGGAACTCTGAGGGAGTTTTAAGGAAGAGATTTTGTAACCTAATCAAAAGATTGAAGTTGTTGAAAGAGGAATACAAGGAATACAAGTTTTTTCTTTGGTATTGCCTTACTGTCTTAACCTAATTAGCTTGGTTGAACAAGATGTTCATCATTTGATGATGTAGGTTGATCAGTTTTGTTTGCCATCAATGCCAAACAGGGAGATTGTTGATATTTGATTGAAAAGATCATTTGAAAAGATATTGTTAAAAAGGAGATTATTGAAGTAGACTATGTGTTTCAATCATTGTTTTGTCACTAATTTCAAACTTGCTATTTTTTGGTAAGACAATTGCTTACAAGATTCAAGTACTATCACTTAGTTGATTGATGAGGAGGATTTGATCAATAAGATGTAACAAAAGAACCTAGAGGAAAGGTTGAGTTATGATTATGTAATGAAGTATTAGGATTAGTTAAGACAGTGATGATATGATGTATTGGTGATCTACTTAAGGTTACAAAATGGTTGGCTATACTTAGAAAGTTTAGAAGAATAAGTTAAATAAAGTTTGTTTTCCAAGCTTAACCAAGTAGATAGTAGGTGCCAAACAAAGTTAGTGCAAGCCAAGCAGAAAGTTAGTTGGAGTCAAGTCAAAGAAAATTCTAGTAGATACCAAGCTACATAGTTGATGCTGAGTAAATTTTAGTTGATGCTAAGCACAAGTAAAATCTAGTTGATGGCAAAATTTTTTACAGTTGATGTCAAGTAACACAGTATGTGCTAAGCATCAAAATATTGATAATGTTGAGCTGTTGCATTATGATAAAGATCAAAGATTTGCCAAATATAAATTGATAAGTTTATTTTTTTGGAACTTGTGAACCAAGAGAAAGATAATATTGATGAGCTAGTGGCACATAATTTGATGTAAACTAGTTTTTGGGCAAATTAAAATGGATTCTAGGAGAAGTTTCTAGAATAGACAAGATAGGGGGTAGATACATTGTATCCTACCTAACCCATCCAAAACCCTAATTTGGATGATAGATAATGAGCAAAAAAATATTCTAATTTTCTTTATATAGGAGTGTCTGGTCATGAAGCAAAAGAGTTAGAGAGGTTGGTGTCATAAGTGAGAACCTAAGGAGGAGAAGGAATTAAGGGTTTTCCTTCATCAAGTGACCCAAGAGAAGAGTCTGCAATGGAATACCAAGGAAGAAGGCTTAAGGAGATGAATGCTTGAAGGGTGAACAAGCCATTAGAATTGAAAAGTATGAAAGACAAGAAAAATTAAGGAATGAACAAAAATATATAATCTGTAAGTGAAGTTGTAAGTTGTATCAGATCAAAGCTCTATTGTTACTCTCTAAAAATTGTATCAATCTAGGGTAAATCCTTTCGATTAAGGTTGACTTAATAATCATTGGAAAATCCTTTAATAGGGTAGCATTCTAAGTGAATGGCCTAAAGTCCTCTAACAAGGCTCACTTTTAATAGGGTTATTGAAATCCCTTGACCGTGTCCCATTTAACAATTTGTATTGTAACTTTTAATAGGGTTTACCTTTCACAAGGCATCACTTCAGAAGAGTGAGTAGTAGCATGTTACTGGTTGTTTTTCTCAAATTGGATTTCCACGTTAAATCATTGTGTCAAATGTGTTGATGAATGTGTTTTGTTTCATGCTTTACATTTTTGCAAGTTGGTTTGATAGTAATATATAAGTCTTAGTAGATAAATAATGAATGCAAGCATGGGTATGAATGTTTTATGGGTTTGCTAAATTGTGAAAAAGTTTTATTTTGTACATCTAGACCTTGAATAACTGATTAACCCCCCTCTGAGTTAGTATAAAAGAATTCTAATACTTTCTTACAATTATTTTCTCTTCAGTGTCTCCTCCAGATGCTTTGATTGCACTTACACTTGCTTTGATTCTTTCCACATTTTTTGCAATTTTCTCATTTTCTCTCTTTTTCATCTGATCAAAATGATCTCTAAGACTTTCAACCTTAGCTCTTCTTATATTTTCATCTCCTCCATATATGTTTTTTAGTTTGATCTACATCTCATGAGCTTTATTTCAATCTTTGACTTCATCAAATTGAGCATAACTAAGAGAAGATGTAATATTAGTCATCATGATGTTATGATTTTTCTTTTCATCAATATTTTCAATAGATAATGTTTTAGTGGGAGTCTTGTATTTAGTATCAAAATCTTTGCATCCAAAATCACTAATAGTTTCCAAATGTAACATCATAAGTCCTTTCCATGCTACAAAATTGTCTTTGTTTAGCTTGGGAATCTCTCTTTTGTAAGACATTGTGATCTTTAGTTTAGCTCCTGAAATCTTTGATACCAATTGTTGGAAATATAAGAGGAATAATTGAGAGGGGAGGGGTGAATTAGTTACTACTAAAATAAATCCCAGATCCCTTAGGTGTCAATGCAAAAATAAACTTGAAAAACTTAATACTGTTGATGCTCAGTAAACACACAGAAAATGTTGTATCTCAGTAATTACTAAATATGCTCAGTAAATACTTAACATGAAAATCTTAGATGCTACCTATGATTACCATTACTTTAACTTAGATGTAAAAGCATAAGAGAAAATAGCATGAACACATTTGACACCAAAATTTAAAATGGAAATTCAATTTGGAAAAAACCACCAATTGCAAATGTTTACTATTTTCACTCTTCTGGAGTGAGCCCTATTAGGATCCAACCCTATTAAAGTTTACAAAACACATTGTTAGATTTGACTCTATTAAAGGATTTAATCACCCTGTTAGGAGTGGCCTTGTTAGAGGTCTTAAGACAATTCAATAGAACTGCCACCTTGTTAGAAGATTTGCAAATAGATGTTAAGCCAACTCTATTAAGAGATTTAGATCATTTCTACAATGGTTAGAGAGTAACAATGAGATGACCTAATTTGAATGCAATAGAATTTCTAATTACAGATCTCTGTTCTAGCTTATACTTGATCCTTCCTAATAAAATATAGTTTTTTTACTCTACAATGATATTTTTCTTATCCTTCAAATTCACTTTCTCTCTTCATCATAAAATCTTCAATTCATTCATCACATCTTCATACTTAAACACTTTCAAATTCTCAACTTGACCTTATACTTACATCTTTCATATTTTCAAGCTGGCTCCAATACAAGTTAGAATAATTAATATTCATCACCTTAGTCAGCTAGGACCAATAGATAAATCAATTGATCTTAACATACCAAAATAAGAAAATCCTTTGTTAGCTAACTCAACTTGGTACGAACTAAGTCAGAAGTGATCTCTTGTGTTAACCAATAGAAGCTCAGTTAACACTAAAAACTTGAAAAGATCCTTTGGCAACCAACTAAGCTCGGTTAACATTGGTTCCATCAAAATTTTCTTCATTAACCAAGTGAGCTTGATTAATACTCATCTTCTACATAGTTTCCTTTGACACCTAAGTGAACTTGGTAGGAATTACCTTCTAAACTAAGCAATCATAGGAATGCTTGGTAGAACAAGAAATTGTCTTCACTCCTTGAGTGAGCTTAACATATACTAAATGATAATGACATGACATTTATGTAACATCAAATACAATACACAATTAATCAATTGTATCTAACAAGCTACCAATGCTTAGATGCCCACTTGTTCCTTCACCTTTGATGTTTGTTCACTCTCTCTAGGCTTTCCTTGGTCTATTACTATGAATTGGCTAGTGCCTTATTCCTATGTTGTAGGTACAAATGAATATATCTGTTATGTTTCCTATTATTGACCTATAGTAGTGTCTTCCTCTTCCACCTTCTTCTCAAATGTATCAATTTTAACACTTGTATCAACTTTGGTGGATGTGTCTACTTTTGTTTGAACCAAAGGTTGTACATTGGTAATTGAGGAGATGATTGAAAGTGGTTCTTGTGGATTCACCTTCTCCCTTGTGACTTCAGTCATTACCTTATGCAATTGTTCTACACTAACCAAAACTAGATTTACACAAAGTTTAGCTTTGAGTGTGGAATGATGCAATATCTTCTTTAAATCTTTTGTAGTAGGTGGATTGATGTTCTGAGCTAATGCTTCAGAAACATCCTTAACAATTATGGTTTCAATGGTCTTGGTTGTATCATTGCAAGGATTGACACTCAACACTTGTGTGTCCTGCACACTCTATTCATCTTGTTGCTGTTCAACTATTGCCTTTTCATCATTTTTCTTTTTTGCTTCCCCAACTATATTATCTTTATCATCATCTTCCTTGTCATCATCATTATCATCATGTCTTCCCTTTGAAGGGTCAACTTCAGCTTCTCCTTTCTTCATATTGGTCAACCCATAAATGAGTTTCCAAATTTGTGTTGACTATTTCACAACATCCTTAATGTTATTGTGGAGAATGCTAAAGGCTCTATATTTAGGTGTGAGCCTAATTTCACATCTCTTGATAGCCTTAGCAATTTTTCCCTTTGTCAAATCTGGCCTTACTTGGGCTAATATTGTTTCCGTAATATATCTTTCCAAATTTAGACATTAATGCCATTTTTGCTCAATAGTATTATATAAACCTTTTTTTTATTGAGTTGGAAAATTCTAGTGGAGTGTTCTTAAACTTTGACATCATGGCATATAATGCCTCTTCCACTTGGTTTTTCTCTTCTTTTCTTAGTTTGTCAAAGTCAATATGTCTAAACTAAGATAAATCTGCATTGCTCTTGATATTTTCATATAAGTTCTCAAGATCAGAGAGAGGATTGTTACTTCCCACCTTGAATTGACTATTATCATTTTATTTTGTCTTCTCTTCATCAAAATCTGGTTGAACCACATATTTCCTTCTCTGTCTTTATTGCTACATTCCACCTTGCTCTATTTTCTTTGACTTTTCATTGGCTTTTTGAGTATTTGCACGTGTGTTGGCTCTAGTGGTAGGTGCAGTGGCTTGGCTTGGCTAGGTTTTACAAAATTTCTTTGCATTTGTCATTGGTTGTGCCTTTTCCTTTCTTTTCATTGACTCGACAAGAGTAGGTGCTTCTTCAGCTTCTTCTCCCTCAACACCTATAGTCTCTTCTTCTTCTTTATCTTCTCCCATGCCTTGAGTTAGAGCTAGTGGTTCTTGTGCATGTGCTTGTTCTTCCTCTTCATCCTCTTCTTATTCCTCTTCATCTTTTGCACCTTCTCCAAACTTTTCTTTTAGCTTCTTAACCAGCTTATCCTTCTTCTTGATTATGGAGGTAGTTTTTAGTTCCATGGAAAATTTTGATTTCACCATCTCATAGTTTTCGAAGACTTTAGTAGTCTTATCTAGTTCCTCTACAAGTAGGGTTGTTATGGCTGCTAAAGCTTCATCTATATTTACCTCAGAACCTAAGGGTCTCAACCATATTACCCTTAGTGTGATAGCTTGCACAAATGTGTAGTCAGCATCAACAAGAAAACATACATCATTATAATGTTTCTTCACTAAGAAAATTGGAATCCTGAGGCTCTTCTTCATTGACTTCTTAAAATATTCAAAGTTTCTATTCATTATAGTTTCAAAGTTTTCTCCTAATTGCTGAATGTACTCATTAATTTGTACTAAAATTGATCTCTTTGTCTTCCATCCTATAGTACCAAAAGAGGGGAATGTATTCCATACATAAAAGAATATACAAACCAGCATAGAACCAAACTTGCACTATGCACTCTTGGTTTTCCTTATAGCTCCAACATTCTCCATAAGTTGTTGTAGATGTTGACAATTTTATAACCAACATCCACAACTATGTAGGGTACACTATTCAATCTACTAGATTGATAGTATTTATGCGAGATTACATTTATATCAAAGTTTAGCAATGGATCACCGATGGTATCTATAATCATACCTCTCTTATTCTAGACTACTCTGGTATTCTTCTTAATGACTTCCTTGGAATCACTCTTAAGTGTCTTTGGCTGATCTAGGGTTGGGTAGCTAGTAACCCTATGAATTATTCTTTTGGTTATTTTTATAGGTCCTCTCTCTATCCATAAAGAACCATCATGAATTTGGCTTAGCATAATTCTTATCCACTCAATCTTAAATACATTCAAAAAATCTAGGGCTCATTTCAAACCTTTTCTCTTAACAATTTTGAATTTCTCTTTCAAGACACCATTTTCACACAATCTGTTATATGCACCTCTAATCTCCATGTATCTAATTCTTCCTATCTTGCAATTGTAGCATTTTCTCACATCTTGCACCATTATCACATTTGGCAGGATCATTAACAATGTGCCAGAAGGGTCTTGTTTATAGGCGATGTCAGGAATGACCTTAAATATAGGCTACTTAACTTCATTACTAACTAGTTAAACATTTCAAACTTCTTTCCCTTCAATACTTTTTGAACTAGATGCCATCTTGTCAAACTAGGGTTTATGAAAATTTAAATTACATAGCTTGGCTTCCAATAAATAACTTAAAAAATCTATCGAACTGATGATGAATCTCTACAAAAATCTTTTGTAATCACTTCAGACAAATTTGACATTGCTACTGGCTCTTCTTTCTCTCTCTTGATTTTAAAATGATGAAAAATGAGTGAAAATTGATCATATACCTTTCAAAAACCTTGCATTTAATGCTAAATGCTTACACAACTGTAAGCTCGACAATAACCAATTTTGGGTTCACTCAATATCTATTGATATTTCCACCACTCAACACCTATTATGAGCTCAACATCAACTAGATAGTCTGGTAACTTGACATTAACTAACATTCCACTCAACATACATAGAAAATGTTTCATACTTGACAACAACATGAAAAGTTTAAATATTTTTCTTGTGTTTCTAACAACATCTTGCATCTGTATTCATGCTAATTTAGTCTTTTCAATAATATATCCTTTTGGAACTGATGTATGGTATAACCTTTAAATATCAATCCTACATACCTCTTGTTATCCTAGTTTGATGGGGTGTGATCACCTGACCCATTGGGTGAAGTGATCCCTTCTCCATTTGATGTGCTGCAAATATCTTTCTTTTTCCATGTCTTGTTCATCTCATCTCTGATGTGTTCAACCTTTGCCTTGCCTTTACCTTTATGAAATTCACAACTTGGTGCCTTGGACCTAGTTGGACAATATTTACTGATGTGACTAGCCTTTAAACAACTAAAACATGTAGTTTGACTTAACCATCTTTTATAATTTCCATTAAAGTGTGTCTTGATACAATTTTTAGGAACATGTCCATATTCTTAACAATAACGATAGCTATATCTTGTGTTATAATCCCAATTATATAAGAGTTGCCATTGCTTCTTACCTTTTTTGGCTTGTTTGATGACCACATGGATTTGGATTTGCATTCAAAGGCTCTATGTCCATAATTTTGACAGTTATAGCAATATCCTTCAAATCTTTGTATATGCATGGTCCTAGTTCTGCATTCATGTGCTTGATGACTTTTCTTGTTGCACTTATGACAATGAGTCATGTTCTTAGGCTTGACATTATGTTTTTTATTTTTTCTCTTGCACATATTAGTAGTATGTCCTTTCTTACCACAATTGTGAAAAGTAGGTTTGGAGTTCTTATATTTGATGTTCCTTTCTTTAGAAACTTTGGATGATTCTCCTTCTTTAGTGCTTGTATATCCCAATCCTGATGTATCATTGTTGGATCTAGGGGATCTAAATAATTACTCAAAGTATTTGATGGCTTTGTTTGGCTTGTTGAAACTTTCAACAAATTTCTTTTCTCTCTTTAGGTCACTCTGCAATTGCTCATTCTGCAACTTCAATGTAGTTATCTCAATATCCTTGACATTCTATTAATAGTTGGAATTCATCATTTAACTTAGAGTATCCAATTGCATGTTGGAAATCTTGGTTAACTTTGTTGACTTCTCTTCCAATCTATTAGCTAGAATTTTTTTGTATTATTCAATCATGGCTTTGTCTTCTATAGCTTTCTTCTTTTGTTTAGTCACTTCACACAGTAGTATAGCTTGTGATTTTTTTTCTAGCTTGAGATTTCTGATTTCGTCAACTTGGATTCTATTCTTTTTCATTAGATTTGTGACTATTGCATCAAATTCATTTGAGTCACCATCTACAAATAGCTTGGTAGTGTCTATCTCTTTGTATAGTGTGTCATTCTCTACAATAACAATCTCTTTCCTTCTCTTCAAGGATTTCTTTAGTTCGTCTCTTGCCTCATTCAGTTAATGTAGTATAAGATGTATTTCAATCTCCTAGTTTTCAATAGTCTTTCCCAACTTGGAGATTTCCATTTCAAGATCTTTCCTCAAAGCTGCAAATATTCTCCTTTAGAGAACTAGGCTCTGATACTAATTGTTGGAATGAATCAATAGTTTAACCTTGGACCCATAAAAATTTCACCATTCATTCATCGCATGCATTAACAAGTAAGCTAAAATAATATGTAAAGCCTATGCATCTAAATAACCATGTAAGCATTCACACACATAACACCAAATACGATTACCCAGAAAACCTCCAAGTGAGAAGGTAAAACTAGGGTGGGGATGACACCCATAAATCTTCACTACTACAGTAATAAAGTATATCCAATGAAGGTTATGATGATTTGACCATGAAACATGATCTACCTTGTGAAAGGTCTTCCCTATTAAAGGCTTACAAAGATTGTTAGGTCTAACCTTGTTAGAGGATTTCAAAACCCTATTAGAAGTGTGCCTTTTTAGAGGACTTGAACTTACAACTAAATACCCTATTAAAGGATTTCATACAGCCTGCTAGGACTACTCTATTAAGAGATTTAACTAAAATCACTTGTTAAAATGTCCACCATAGATCTTGCGATTAGAACTTGCTTGCCTAATAATAGATCACCTCTAAATAATAATCTTATTCATCCTTCATATCAGATGTGCCAATGTTGTATCCTTCTCTATCGTCTATTCTTCTCAAACTAGTTCTACAATTCACTCTATAACTTCTAAGTCACCTTGAATGCTCTGTAAACTATATTGTTCTCTCCTTCAATTGCTTCCACATTCACTCTCCTCCATCGTAAAGAGTTTAGGGCTTCTTCCTCCTTAAGAAGACTTAGGTGGCTTAGGGTTAGGTACGAATCTATGGCTGAGATTCATCCATTTTGTTGCTTTATCCTTCTCATTTTCTGACTAGTTTCTTGTAATTGTATAGAGAATCCAAATAGAGATTCGTCCTTATGTCCAAAATATCAAAATTTATCTTTAAGTCAGCTCAGCAACTATTCACATAGTTGTTTGTGCCATTACAAACAAATATGTCAAAACTATGTCACTCAGCATATGAAGTCACTGATGCTCGACATGCACTATTCTATATACTATGACAGGACACCTACACTTCTTGACATCCACTATTTACTCAGCTCTTGAATCACTTGACATGGTCTATCTACTCAACACCTAAGTGACTCAACATATCAGTGACTCGACACTCATTTCAACTCGTCATGGTATAATATTTACATGTTATTCTTAGCATGTATTACTAGTTTGACATGAATTGAGTAAATGGCTTAAGTGTGTTGACACTCACTTGTCAAAACCAATATGAGATCAATAGATAGGATTAGGTTGGATACAATCAATCTACCCACTTTTTCATTTGGTTCCTTTAGAAACTTCTACTACAATCTTCCTTGAATTCATCTCAAAATGGTTTACCTCGAATTCTATGTTATAAGATCATCATGATTATATTCCATACACTTCATATAAGTCAAGAAAACAAAATAGTTGGCTTAGATTTGTCAAACCTTCAATTTAACATTATTTTCTATCACTCATAAACTATACTATCCACAACACTAAATTTAACTAATGCTCAGCAAAAATTAAACTTTACTTGGCATATACTAACAATCACTTAGCTTGCACTATTTTTCATCTTTGCTCGACACCTCTTGATTTTCACTTAGCTTCTAATGATTTCTTCTTGGCTTGTACAAACTACTTGGTAAGGCTTAGTAAACACATTTCTTACTTGATCTTCTTTTAGTCTTAACTTGAATAGTCTTTCATTTCAGAATTTAAGTAGATAAACAATACATTATAGTATCAATATCTTACTTTAGTGTTTCTTTTAAATACTAAATAACTCAACTTTTCTCTAGGTGCTATTGTTATCTCTTGTTTTCAAATCCTCTTCATCAATCAACTAAATGATAGCTTTCTAACCAAAAAGTAATTATCTCACCAGTAGGTAGCAAGTTTGACATCATTGACAAAATCAAGATTGTTCCATTATAGGGTCTTCTCTTCAAAACAATCTTATATCATCAACTTTCATCTTTACTATGGTGAGTGCTCTTATCCTTCCTTGAACTTAAAATAGTTAGATATGGCTTGAAATCATTTTCTACCTTAGGCAAAATATTATCAAAGTTAAGTCAAAGAAAACAATCTACCAACCAAAGTATAAAGAGCAAGGACATTACTAGGAATAACTATAAATTATTGAATAGTTGATACTTTAATAACATAAATAGTTCTTAGTACTTTAATTATAACATATTTATCACTTTTAATTCCTCCAACAACTTTGATGACACTAACCATTTCCTTGATTTGGTTATTATATTGTGAAATGTTCTCTCCTTTCATCTACATATCATCAAATTTTCCTCTTAGACTTTTACCTTTTTCCCTCAACATATTCTAATCTCCTCCATGACCAAGTAAAATATTAACCCACATCTCTTTTTGGGCAGCACAATATTTGATATCATCAAATTCAACATCATTAAGAGAAGAAGAAATCTCTATTATCAGGTTATCTCCTCAATTGTCATAGGAGGGATCGAAGGTGTGTATTGATTGTTCAGATAATATGATTCATAGTATCTAATTCTTGATAGGTATAGGTCCATCCTACTTTTCCATGATGCAAAGTTGTCCTTTTCTATCTTAGTAACCTCTCTCTCATACATCTTTGGATATTTATCTTAAGTCCCTTTAAGATTTCCTACCTTCAAGCCCTTTTCTCTAATACCAATTGTTAGATAACTGGGAGGGACATTAAATAGTTATCTTTAGGTACTTAATAAACTTTTACAAAAATTTAACAACTTTAACTTTCAATTAAAAAACTTGGTAATAGATCAAACTTCACAATTACAACTTATTCAATCTTTTCTACTAAACTATTAACTTATATATATACCAAGTATCAAAGTAAAATTTATATGTAATACGAGTTGCAACATGAAATAAACATACAAAAAAAGTATCAACACATTTTGACATGAGTATTTTTAATGTGGAAATCTTGTTGAGAAAAAACTACCTAGGAACTTCCAACCCAAAAATTTCACTCTTTTAAACTAAGCTTTGTTAGGAGCCAACCTAATAAAAGGTTATATACACATTGTTAATTTAACCTTGTTATGGGATTTATATGAAAGATCATCTAGACCTTATCACTTCTCAATTGAGTTTCCTCCTTTAAAGAAATTAAATATATTATATCGAATGTCACCTTAAAAGGGATTTACAAATAAGATTATTAAGTCCACTTAGTTAAGAGGTTTTCTATTATAATTGTTACAAAGTAATAGTGAAATTATTTGACAAATAATGTAGCTACCTTTATTGTTCTAGATCTCCATTTCTCTCATCTTTCATCTTTTATTCTTTCTCTTTCTTCCTTTTGGTTGATCCACTCACATACACATCAACTTTTCACTTCACTTGTTTGATCTAGCAATATAGTTATGCTCAATGACCCCTTTGGATATCAATTTCAATGATAACTCGATCAAAATCAATGAACATCTTGTTCATCCCTTAAATAGATAAATTATTTCTACTTCACTAGATTCTCCAACAATTTTTTTCTGAATCACAACCATCTAATCTCTATCCAACTTAGATACATTAAATCTAGACAATTGGGTATCACATGTTGACCTCTAAATTTGAACTTCACTTTTGATCATTGAATCTCCTTCATCAAATATTATTTGATTTTTTCTAGCCATAGATCTCATAGAAAACTTCATCTTTATCTTAGAAATTTATCTATCAATCCATATTTTTATCAAATATTTGCCTCAATTGATTCTTCTTGAAATTGTTCATCTTTTCCTTTCTCAATTAATACTACACTCATGCAATTAGTACTATTCATTCTTCACTCTCTTTACATTTTCTTGCTGATCACTATGGTAGCTCAATGACCACTAGTTTTTCATTTACGAACCTCATTGATTAGGTCGATGTAACTGATTATTTCCTTGACTTTATACTTCATGACTTTGTTTCTTCTTTATCAACCAACATGTCTTTCTTATGCATGATCTCAACACTTAACTAAATTATTTGAAATAATCAAATATACACTATACTATCAAAGTCTAACTCACCAAATGTCCATTGAAATCCTTTACTTCTTAATAATTTCTTCCATTTCTTTTACAAATCCTCTTCATCAATTAAAACTACATCCTTAAGATAATTTAGTACTTCATCGAATTAGCATAATATATTACCCTTCCATGATTTATATCAATAACAACACAATAATTGATATGGATCTTTCACATATACTATCTCCCTTATATTTAGCATTATCAATTGTGTCTAATATTTATGCACATTTTCTAACACTTGTTGCTCAAATAAAAAAAGAAGGGAAATAGCCCTAAGAATTCCAATAGTAAGGAATAAAATGCTAGGTGAAAAATAATCTACTAACCATGAACTAAATGATAACACCTTCCTTATGCCTATAAAACTCTAATGAAGTACATATCTCTGTGACTTAGTTTTATATTTCACTCATACCTCTTCACACATCTCATATTTACTCACATCCAAAATTTATCTCACTTAGGCACACATTTGATAAATAGACTTTCCATTATTATATTTATATAGTTCATCAACCTTCTCAAAATAAATATGGTCAGCTTCAGCTATAATACCTCATAAAAAAATAATTTAAAACATAGCTCTAACAAGTAACCAATCCAATGTATGTCAAATTGATGTAGTAAGGATCCAAATGAATTGTTGGAAAGTGACCAAAAATAATGGCATGAATTTTTTCATTGATGAAGGCATAACATCTCACAAAGTCACTTCATTTAATAATCAATTTTGGAAATGGTAAATAAAAAATAAAATTACTAGGTATATAATAGGAAGGGAATCAAGAGTTAGAATATTCTTATTTGTGAGCTTATCAAAGTAGATATTATTACCCACAATTTTGGAAATTATTATAATATTCTTTGAATATGATGCAATGTGATATGTTCCCTTATGTTCAGATGTCAATTGGAACATGTTTTAAAAGGATAATATGTAGACTGGTTAATTCGTAGAGTATAAGGCAAGTGGCAATAATTAGACAATTTGGCCTAAGGAATTAAATTTCCATCAATTTAATTGCTTGGCAATGTAGATATGATATATTATATGTTAACCCTCAATTAGAAAGCTTTAATATTCAATTTAGAGAGATGTGCCATATGTTTGTGAAAATAGTTTTGGTAGTTAACAGTAAAAGGAAATGAGAAATGTATATAAAGGAATCAAATTTTTTATTTGAGGTATGGATATGGTATGGACATGATATAATTTTTTTTGAATGATGTTATGATACTGTATTGAAGATTAGATGAATTTTTTGATGAATGGTTAGAATGTGATGTGGTATAATCAAAGGACTAGTCATTTATTAAAATATCAATACAATTATTTTAGTATTGTATCTATTTCTCATTATGTAGATTGTATATTATTATTGAGTAGTGGATCTCATTGTAAAATAACTTCTAAAAGGGTTGAGACTTCTAACAATGTCTAGTCTTTTTGCAAGGACTAATATACTAAATGTATGTAATAACTCCAAATAGGATTAAAACTCCTAACATAAGTTTTTGATATTAGTGCATATTTTTGATTAAGTAAAAATAGGGTTTAAAGGACCTAAAACCTTTTACAAAGTGCCCAATAGCAAGGCAAAGAAAGCCTTCATGAAAATATGCAACATCAACAAAGAATAGAATAGGAAGATAAAAATATCCTTAAATTATTAAGCAGAAAGAATGGGTAGCAACAAGATAACAAACAGACAACACTATGACAACTATAAGGTCTTCAATAAATTCATAGCTTGATCAACAAGGATATTCATATTTGCAGTAGAGACTCTTAGCTCATCAATTTCTTTTCCATCCATAATCTTGGTCTTTTTAGAGTTGGCCTTTGTGCGTCTACTTGGACCTTGATCCTCTTTCATATCCTTGGAGCCTTGAGTTGTCCCTAATCCAACTTATCCAGTAGATTCTTGATGTTCTCAGCAATAGTCTTCAGAATGGAACAATATTGGTCAACAAGTTTCTTTATTACATTCTCAATACTCTCTACCCTATTTCCCATCACATCCAACTTTTTCTATAATTCCTTCATCATTTGCTCCATAGCCTAGTTTTTGACCTCAAGAGGTGGAACTTTCTTTATTAGATTTTTGACCTCTTTTGCATTGCCAATAAAATTAGGTAACCTATCTAAGTATTGACCTAAAGTTTTCTCTCTTCTGGTAGTCCTTCTTAACTAATCAAACTCCCTTCTTATATCCTTCATTTTTTCCTACATATTAGTAATGTCCCTTCTAATCAATCTGGGGTTTCCAAAAACACCCATCATATATCCCTTATCATCATGAGAACTACTCTAGTTCAGGTTTCTCTTATCCATATCTAGAGTGTCTTTATCAACATCCACCTTGTAGGTGTCTTTGTCTGCCTCCTTTCCTTTCTCCTCAACCTTCCCTTTAAAAATCACCTATTTTTTCCCTTTTAAATCATTCTTCTTAATCAAGGGCTTGTCATCAGAAGGAATGTTCATAACTTTGCTAGTCTTCTTCACATTAGTTTTTGTATAAATCATACTTACTTTACCCTTAGTCTTCTTCCCTTTTTTTTCCTCAATATCCTCTTCTAGAAGAAGAGCTCCCATGTGAAAGGTTTTTCCTCTCCTTGTTGACCTCATTGTCTTCATCCTCCTCTTTATCTTCTTCATAAGCTTCATCAGAATCACTCCCCTCTATTTCACATTTCATGATTTTTTTGCTAATTTAGGGTCTATCCACTATTTTAGCATTTAGGAGATTCATAATCAGTACCATCAAACCCTAATGGAAGGACTGATCCCCTTCAAGGCCATTTTTGAGGGCTGAAATGGTGTTATCCATTAATTTTGTAAGATAAAAAGGGAAATTGATTCTAACCCTTTGCCTAAAGTGGTTTACCAACATGAAATGGTAGCCATAGGCCTTAGTAAAGTAGTCATCAAGGGTTAAGTAATCAATCACAACAAACATTATAAACCTCCAGGGCTTAGAAATGGAGTGAAGGCTAAAATAGGATTTACCAATTTTGACCAGTCTATTCCTCTCCTTTGTCAACTCAATAAACTCACCAACAACACTATCCAACACCTTCATATCCCTATAGAAATTGATCCCATCCATGTCAAGCCCAGTGGCTTCAACTATAATATCTTCTATAACCTCCATTTTTTAGTTTCCCACCAAGATATTGCCATCCTTCCAAGTCTTGATAAACTAATGGGCTATGGATGGATTTTTGCCCTTTAATCTTTCCATGAACCTCATGAATTCACCCTGTTCTAAAATTTCCTAAATCTCCAACTTCTTCTTCCATTCGTTGCAATTAGTAGGCTCAACCCTCTTTCCCTTACCACCCATCTTCCTTAGTCTGCAACAAAATCTAACCTCCCCTTTAGAGTCGAGATAAATGGAGAACTTCGTGTGTAAAGAAACCCATAATTCATGTGGTACTAATTGAGTTATCTCATCAAATGTAATCATAAACCACAAATCCCTATTCCAACACATATATTAATTGATCCTTAATGCCTTTACCATCATTAATAAAACTCTTTTTCCTACTACTAATTTTGTCATACTCTATCAAAGATAGGCTATCAGTAGCGATGTTATCACCATAATTCCAAGTCACCTTTATATGTCTTTCACATGCGATGTTCACTGCCCAGTCAGCCACTTTGTTGGTCTCTCTATAATTATGTGTAATAATACATTCCTCCAAAGAATTAATCACATTAAAATACTTACAAATAATATTATTAATGGTCCATGAGGGGTTATTAATTTTTTTAAGACAATTAATAATTTATAGTGAATCACCTTTAAGCCAATTTTTTTCTTAAGTTCAAACTTTTGGCATAAAGTAATCTGTAGAGTGCCACACTAGCTTTAGTAATATGATTGGGTTTCTTTCCAATAGGGATCTCCATAGCTCCCATACTATCACCATTTTCATTTCTGATAATAATGCCACACCCTACTATCACTAGGTTTCCCTTTGAGCCCCTATCAAAGTTAATCTTATACCATCCCTTTGGTGGAAAATCCCACCTAGTCGAACTTCTAATGCTTCCTTCATTTTGAGAATAGTTAACTCCCTCCAAATTTCAATTCTTAATCACCTTGGCTTCCCACTCATCATGTGCCTCTTGACCTTTACCCCATATCTTGATATTCTCAATCACCATATTCTTTATTTTATGAGCAATCTGATTGGAATTAGTCTCCTTATCCCTAAAAATCCTATCATTCCTTTCCTTCCAAACACCCCAACATAGATGAAGCAAAATATTATTCCATAGTAATAATAAGAGAATTATGAGAAGGAGACTTCCAAGCCAAGAAAAACACTTGAATTCTTAGGGGAAGAATGCACTCAATATCCAGAAGTCTTAAAATCTTCTCCCATAACCTTCTAGTGTAGGAGAAATGAATGGTTAAATGATTGACTGATTCTTCCTCTTCCTTGCAAAGATAACATCTGCTAACAAGATACATACCTTTTTTCATTCAATTGTCAATATTAAGGGTTTTATCCTATAATAAGATCCAAAATGATATGTTCATTTTAGGACTTAATCCTTTGAACCAAACTTTGGCCCAACATGGCTCATGACAATGTTCAAAAGAATTACCATACAAAGATGAGACCAAAAATAGTCCATTAGGATTAAATTTCCATATGAGAGAATATTCCTCAGATACTAGAAACACAACATTTAGTATTCTATTAAAGTCATTAAGAGCCTCATCCACTCTGGCAAAGTCCACCCATTTATCATCTTTCCAGTAGTTAGATAAGTTCCAAAAATTATCTTGCATTGGTCCATGTACCCATTCCATTTATGGTTAGATCTTAGAGCATGATCAAGAATCAATATGTCATCCTAGAAATCAATAGTCCTACCATTCCCAACCTTCCATTTCATCCCTTTGTTGATTATGTGCTCATTATGGGCACCATCCATTGGGTTTTCCCTTAGCTAGGGTTTTCTCAAAAATAAATTTGGTGTCATAAGCTTCTCATTGTTATATTCTTTAATTTTTAGTATTATTATTTGTGGATTCTTATGGTTAAGTTTTGGAATATATCATCATGTAAAAGTGTTGCAATATTGATTCATTAACATTTATAAATTAAAATGTGTCAACAAAAAAACCATGGTTTTTTTAGAACTTCTCATCAATAGATCTTTCATTTTTGTAACCATAAAAAACCTTTATTCTGATTGAACTTATCAAGAACATGAAGAAATATGTTGACATTAATGATAACCTAACATTGTAACAATCCACCACATTGGCATTGATTGAAACACATCTTGTGAAAAATGTGCATTGCACAAATATCAAAATTTGTCAACAATAAACATAGAAATCCTTAAAGAACATATTTACATGACATTGCAACAATCCCCCCACTGGAATTGATGGAAACATGTCTTGTGCAAAAAAACAAACCACAAATATCAAAATTTTAAACAACAATATCAAGAATACCATGCATTATCTTTTAGAGTCTCTTAACCAAATATCACCACAAGAGGATAATCTCTCCCCTTTAGACACATAACCATTGCATACTCTCTCCATCAAATAACTCTCCCCATCAAGATACATACCATATTTCACATACACATTTCTTCACCTTTGTTGTTGATGATAAAGGTACATATTTGAAAAACAAACCAAGAAGGATCAAGACTAAGTATTCCTTGTGAGTAGTACCCACTAGATATATCAATCCTTATAGAAAATAGTATATGTGGAAACACTAGATTGATGTAATTTTAGCTTGATTAGGAGGTGAAACTACCCTAATATTACCTCTTAGATAAACACATCATTTTGGAAGGGATTCACAAAGATAATTGAAAAGTATTCTTTAGTACTTCCACATTTCATCTTGGCCTCTTTTTTATTAGCCTTATCCTTCAAAACTTGATACTTAATGGAAATATTTTTTTATCTTTTAAAGTAACATAGGATTCTTTGCAATATTAATCACACTAGAGTTATCATAGCAACTATAAATAGGCTAGTTAATACTTAGTTTGATATCTTTCAACATTTATTTCATTAGTACCACTTGAGTGCAATTAATAGAGGAAAGAAGAAATTTAGCTTCAATAGTAGACTAGTAAACACAATTTTTCTTTTTAGTTTACCAAGAAACACTTCTTGTACTATTTTTATCATCCATGGATTACTTTCCTAATCAAAATCAATAAAAGAACTCAGTATGAAGCCATCATCTCTAGGATACTAACAATAATAGTCAATCGTTACAAGTTCCAATATTTAAAGATTGTTTTCGCTATAACAAGTGATTCTTTGAAATCTAGCAACAATATAAATTGCATTATTAATATTTGGTCTAATGTGTTTCATGCATTTAGAGATCCATTTGTTAATCTTAGATTGGTTTTGACAAAGTAGTGACAAAACACTTATTCATTATTCAATAGAGTAAAGTACATGCCAAGCAATATGATAGTTAGTGTCAAACACTAGTAGGTGTCAAGCAGTTAGTGTGTGCCAAGTCATTCTAGTGCCAAGCCAACAGAGGGAGACAAGTAAATAGTATGTATTAAGTGATTTTGGTGTCAAGTAAATAGAGTGTTTTGATCTATTCAAAAGCTAAATTATAGCATTAAGAGCATAGTGAAGGTCGAGCATCAGAGCCTTTGGATGCTAAGTGAACATTTTATGGAATAGATTTTGTAATGGTACAAAATTCTATATAAACTATTTTTGGTCTGACATAATCATATTTTTTTATTATGAAAGATATGTATTGAGTCATAGTAAAAATCCTAGTGCAATACATGAAACCAATCAAATTGAGGGAAGCATTAGGTAGAAATAAGGATCAACCACAACCTTTGATTCTTACCTAATCTATCACCAAAAATTTTTATAAAAGAAGGAAAACCCTAAAAGGTTTATGATTGTGTAAGGAGAAGAATGCTAATATTTTAGAAGACATTTGTGGTGACTTAGATGGCTATGACAGAGATATGCATTGCAAAATTAGTTTGAGAAGAATAGAGTAAAGAAGTGAAAGGATTGAGGAGACATATCTAATCCATAGGATGAAGGCTTAAATAGAAAGGAGAAGCTCTGACATCAAGTAGAAAGGTGCTAACCAAAGGATCATGGTGTTGAATCATTCTAAAATGTGATACAGAGAAATATCTTAACTGAGTAATCCTAACAGTTTGTTGTAAATCTCTTAACCGAGTGTTTTCTTTATTGTAAGTTTAAATCCTCTAACAAGGTGAGACCTAACAATATTTGTAAGCCTTTAAAAGGTTAGACCTTTCATAGGGTAGATCATAGATTATGATTAAACACATTGTAGCCATAATTGGCAACACTTTACAACTATAGTAGAGAATATTTGTGGGTGTCATCCCTACCCTAGTTTTACCTTCTGATTAGAGGGTTTTTGGGTAACAACATTTATTGTGTTTTGTTTTATTAACTTTATCTTACGGATGTGATGCATGTTATGTTATTTTAGTTTACATGTTAAGTTATGAGATGGATGTTGGTGATGCATTTTAAAAGGAAAAAGTTTTAAGCGTTGATTCACGCTCCCCCCCTTCAGAACTTATTTTCCCATTGTTATTTCCAATTATTTGTACTAGAGCATTGTTATCTAGAAAGGAAATTTTTACAACTTTGGAGGTAAGATCTTGAAGATGGAAGTATACAAGGTGGGAAAAACAATTGAGAACCAAAAGGTTGAAAATACAACTTGCCCTACATCAACTCAAGGAGTCAAGAGATGAATTGCAACATTCATTAAAGAGAAGAAAGGAATTTCCTATTCAACAAAATAACACTCAATACAAAGAAGAAAATACTACTAGATTGTTTGAGGATGGAAGCTCAAATGAATTTGACGTAGTACAAGAAGTACAAAAGAGAACAAGAAGTACAATCAATATTTCTATGTAAGACAACTAAAATGAAAAAGAAAGTTGAGGAAGACAAAGTCATGATTGAAGAAGACAAAAGAATATTGACTAACAAGCTTGAAGAGAAGACATTAGATGCATAAAAGCTTGCTAACATGCAATTAGATACAATGAATCAATTGATTCTTACAAACCATGAATTGAATGGAAAG
Source organism: Cupressus sempervirens (assembly GCA_028749045.1). NCBI lineage: Eukaryota > Viridiplantae > Streptophyta > Pinopsida > Cupressales > Cupressaceae > Cupressus > Cupressus sempervirens. The sequence continues at coordinate 129,924,364 of CM053783.1, forward strand.
GACATTGAGATTACAACCCTAAAATCACAAAATGATCTACTACAAAATGAACTAAAAGTAAAAAAGGAATTCATTGAAAGATTCAACAAACCAAGTGAAGCCATAAAATACTTTGAGAAATTGATAAAATCACCAAAACCTAATAATGATACTGTAGGATTGGGTTACACTAATACTAAAGAAGCATAATCATCTAGAAGTGGTGAGAAAAGGAATAACAAAGGTAAGAAATATAAATCTACTTGTCATAATTATGTAAAATTGGGTCATACAACAAATGTTTGCAGGAGAAAAATTGCCAATGAAAACCTCGAGCAGAAATATAGAGGTCACTGATACAACTACAACAAACAAGGATATCAGGGAAATGAATGCAGGAACAAGACCATGAGCACTCAAAGATTTGAAGGGTACTACTACAATTGTTAGAAGTATGGGCATAAAGCATATGATTGTAGATCTAAGACCAAGTGGACATCAAGAAAACATACAAAGGTACACAAAAATGAAAATTCCTATGATTTGGATTACAACATAAGGTATAATTATCACTATTGTCAAGAATATGGACATGTTCTTGAAAATTGCATAAGGAAACATTTTAGAGGCAACTACAATATATGGTTGAGTAAGATTACATGCTTTAGTTGTCTCAAGACTAGCCATGTAAGCAAAAACTATCCAACTAGGTCATCAGTGTCGAGAAATGAATCTAGTAAAGGGAAAGAAAAGGTTAATGTTGAGAAAAATAAAGATGCAAATGAACAAGATATAGACAAAAAAGAAAGATCAGAGTACATAAATTTCAAATGAGGTCACTAATCCAATGGATCAGGTGATCACATCACCTCAAACTAGGCAATAAAAGGTATGTGTGAATTTAAGAATTTAAGAGTATGAGTTATTCTATAGATATGTTTTTTTCTATGTTGTTGGCAAACATGGAAGAAATTGTAGTTATTTCCAAGTGATGGAGTCAAGGCCAGTATGTGCTAAGCTTGCTATGTATGCAAGGCATACTAGGAATTTTATGTTAGAAAAGTGTGTTGGAAATCCTATATTGGCCGAGCTTATAGTTGTGTAAGCATTGAGAAATCAATACCAAATTTGAAGGATTGTATAGTCAATTTTCAAGTCATTTGTATCCACCAAATTTTGAAGAGCATGAAGACAATTATCAAAAACAGATTCAAGTCTTTGCAAACTAGATCTAACCACTACTCAACATTAATCAACAAATTCAATAGGTATTTAACTTGTGTCAAGTTACAATGTTTAATTTATCACAAACCCTAGGAAAGTAAAATGGCAACTAGTTCTTCATCCAATGTTAGAAAAGAGGGGAAAGAGGTTTTTAGTGTTCACTTGATAAGAAATGATGTTAGGCAACCCCAATTCTAAGAAATTCCTAATATTGCATACAAGGAAGATTTTTCTGGTGTGTTATCTATGATACCACCAAAGTTTCTCATGATTCAAGATGTGAGATGTTTTTATATTGGAAAGATTGGATAGATAGGAGATATGGAGATTAGGGAAACATACCAAAAGCTATGTGATAATGGAGTTTTGAGGGAAGAGAATAAGATTGTTGAACGAAAAGGGTTAACACATACCCTAGAATTTCCTCTAATATTTAAAACTAAATGGATTTTGATTGTTCTAAGTCATATACATGACAACTAGATGTGGTTGGAGGGTGGACCAATCTAAATTTCTAAGAGGATTGTGCATAAAGTAACATTGTATCCTACCGTTGACTGACAGAAGAGCATGTAGGGTGATGCAAAGGAGGTTATTGATAATAGTATAGGTATCATGTGGAATATGAGAGAGATGTGAATAAACACTATTTCAGATCCCATTATTGTCTTTGCAGTCAGAGTCATTACCCATAAGTTGTTTCACTCAAGCTGTCTGAACAATATTTCATGTATGGAAGTGGACCTAGGTTACAAAATTGTGAAGAGAGATCATTCATATGACCTTGTCAAGTTACAACTACAACAATTATTGTAGAACTTGGAAGCTATTAGGAAAGCCAAATGTGCATCATGCAAGTTTGCTTCTTTAATGGTTTGCATATTTTTCTATGTGCAAAACACATTCCCCACCTTTGGTAAAATTTCTTGGAAGACCAATAGGTCAATTATACAATAGATTTCAGAATTCATTATGCAACTAGGAGACATTTTTGAATTAGTTATGACTAGCAATTTTGAGGATTTTAAGAAATCAATGAAACAGGGATTGAGGATTCATGTATTATGAGTGGAACAACATTACAATGATGTGTATTTTCCAGTTGATGCAGATCATACATATGTGTAAGAAGTGATACCTAGGGTTAGATGGTTAAAAACCTTTCCATATGAAATCAATGTGGATGAAACCTTTGTAGAAATTACAACATTACTAGTAGAGGAAATTGATAAAGATGCTACATCATTTGGAAACTATGATGAAGCCAAATCCTCAATAACCATTGACTTGAAAACAACTACAGTTTTGAGAAAGAAGAAAAAACTTGTCAAAAAGCTTAAGGAGAGATTTGGTGAAGGTGAAGAAGAAGAAGATGATGATGAAGAAGAAGAAAAGGGCCAAGTACCATTGAAACTTACCCAAGGCCTAGATGAAGATGTTGAAGGTGTCAAGGAAGAAGAAGCCAAGGAATCACCCAAGGAAAAGGAGAAGAAAAGGAAAGAAAATAATCAAATAGTAGAGAAACCTGAGAAGACTATGAAGAAGTCACAAAAAAAGCTAGATGTACCTATAACTAGGTTAAGCATGAGGGCATCCACTATACATGCTAAATAAGTAACAAAGGAGAAAGGAAAGAGAGCTATCATTGTAGTAGAGCTGAGAAAGCCTACTCCAAAGATATTCAAGAAATTAAGGAAGAAATACGCACCTCAAAAATACAAAGTGGTAGACCACAATCCCTCTTTTGATATTGACAACTTGTGTGAAAACATTACAACCAATGTAGATATGTCTACTTTTACACATGTTGATTTTGATAAGCTAGAGATTGTTGATAAAAATAAGGTTGAAGAGGCCATATATGACATGATGGTTACTTTCAAGACCACTCCACTAGAGATTTCCAACTCTTTACTTAAAAATATTTATGATAGAGCTGAGTAAAAGTGGTAATTTAGTTTGACCATTAAGAAAGAAATAAGAAAAACTACTCTAGCACACTTAATGCCTAAATTGGTAAAAATATGATTTGCAAAGCTATGGAGAAGCATAAAGGGAAATTTGCCCCCAAATGCAGAGCTTTCCATATTCTTTAAAAAAACATAGAAGATATGGTAACCAAAAGTACATCTAGTGCAGGGGCCCTACATCCTAAATAAGATGGTCAAACACCAAGGAGGAGAATATGAAGGTCAATAAGTATCCAAGCTAACACAAGTTAGTTTAGGCATTCTTACTGTGCATTTAGACAACTTGATTTCATGTTATGCTAAGTTTATAAGAAAAGTCAAAGGGTGGTCAACAATTGATCAAATATGGGGAGTTGACCAAAAATCATCAATTTTAAGTTTCATAACCTTTGTTCATGTTTTGATATAATTAGGCAGCCATGGTGAAGTTTTTATTTTAAAATTTTGTAAAAAAATGTAAAAAATTGTGAAAATTGCAAAAAAGGTTGTCATGCAACTTTTCTTGCAAAATATTGGAAGCTCAATAGTCAGCAATTTGTTTGGGTTAATTATGGGTAGGTAAATATTTGAAGTCTATGGATAAGACATATATATTTTTTAATCTTCCTCCTAAAAAAAGGTTAAGGTACTATGTACGAATTGGGAGTGAATGAGATATATTTTTAGGTGGTTTTTATACATAGTCAACAACATCTTTCCTTATTTGGTTTCTTAGATGACAATAAATTATTGATTCCATTCTTAGAAAGTTTTTTTTTTGTTTCTTAAATGAAAAGAATGATGGTTTTGGATTCATATTTGGAAAAACAATAAGTGCTTGAGATTTTTTTTACTTGTTGTTTAACCTAGTGTGGAATAAGGGTTTGAGTCTAGAAATTATTTTTCTCTCAATAACCATAGTGAAATTTCCTAGTACTCTTTGAGAAGGAAGTTTTGAAGGTGTATATGATATGCAGGGTGAAGGTTTTAATACCCTTTATTAGACTATGATGTTATTGACCACATGCAGGGTCTATTCTCTCTACTTTTTAACGTGTTGATTACCAAAAATCATAGTGCAGAAGTTGTTTTAGGAGTTGTGGAAGATAGAGATTTGGTGGAAAGTTTGAGATCATTATGCCAATGGTGATTAGAGAGAAGAATCCCTCATGGGTTTCATGGTGGTGAACCTATAAGGCCAAACAAAAAATTTAAGCATAAAAGCCTAGGAACTAGGGCTCGATAGGAAAAGGCTTTAAACTTGAGATCCTAACCTGATATTTACAATTTAGATATGGTTTTTATTATGTTAATTGGTTCTATATTTTTTTGGGGTGGTTGTGTGGACATTTTTGGAGTTTAGCACTATTTTGGGTAAGACACAGCTACTAGGATTGAGCCCCTTTTAGGCCTCCTAGTGTAACTTTTGATTTTGGTGTATTGAGAAGCCCTAGACCTATTAGTTGGCCACAAACCGTTGTGGAATAGTGGATAATGGTGCGTTAGGATATATGGAAGCTCAAGATCCTGGAGGATGTAGGTGAAGTGAGGTGTGTGTGTGGTTTTTTCTTTGGAGAATGCTCTAGACTACTTGGAAGATAGGGTGAGTTGAGAGTGTGAAGTTGGTGAGTGGATAAAAGACCATTTTCACATCTATCTTAGTCTTCAGTAGGTCTTAGGAATGATAGTAAAGTTTTTTTGGATTGTTAAACTTTTCTTACTTTCATTATAAGTGGTATCAAAGGCCATCTTAGAGTTTGAAATTTGACTGTTAGCACTTGATCAATGTTCTACGTTAGGGATAGATAAAATGGTGAGAAATATGGAATTGGCCAAGGAATTACAAGAGCATAAGGATGAGAATTAGGAGCTAAAAGATAGGTTTTTGTAGTTGGAAAGAAAGATAGTACTAGTGGAGAGAGCTACTGAGAAGATTGAGGAAGACCTCAATAAAGTTGAAGAAGAGACAAATGAGGAAGAAGACCAATATGTTGATGATGAGTATAATAACATGCCTATAGAACAAGAAACATTTGTAAAGGTTCTAGAAAATTTTGGGAGTAAATCAATTGATACTCCTATTTTTGGAGGGAAGATGGACCCAAATGTTATTATGTATTGGATGGATGCTATGGAGAGTCACTTTACATGTCATGGAATTTTAGAAGGGAAGAAGGTGAGGCTAGCTCAATCAAGGATTAAAGGGCAAACACTTACCTAGTGGAATTTTATTCAGGAAGAAAGAGTCAAGGAAAAAAAGAATAGAATTACTTCTTGGAAGGTAATGTGTAATACCCCACACAGAGATCCTTGGAAAGCCATTTTTTTTATTTTTACAAGTATGAATGCACATGAAAACATCATACAGGGATCACAACAATCGTAATGGAAGACTTAACCACAATCTCGACAACCAACAGATCTTCAAATGCCACTACTAACTGACACACATGAAAAAAGCCAACAACCACCACAACAAGATGAGGGCTCAAGAAATGATCACTCATCAAGAAAACACCAAGCTAGGGTAAAATGTAGAATTCTAAAATTGGCTAAGCCTAAAATCTTGAAGCCCTAAAAATTGGCTAAGTCTGGATTTCTGAAGCCCTGAAATTTCCTAGAATCTTTAACTTATCTCCAAGAGGTCTGAAACCTATCTCAAAATATTTATCACATATATTAAAAATGTAATAACATAGGGTCGAAGAACACCCAAAAGGGTATCCAGCAAAACTCTCAGAAGGTTTGGATCATGATAAAAAGTGCCCGCTATCCGCCCGCATAGGTTTTTACAAAAAATCGTGCAACACTTCTTACTAAGGGAGGGCAACACTTCTCTTTAAGGTGTGCGACACTTTATCAGTGTTGTACGACATATCTCAAGTAGGCGTGCGACACTCTTCCAATGTCGTACGACATTTCTAAAGAAGGTGTGCGACACTCTTCTAGTGTCGTATGACATTTCTTAAGAAGGTATGCGATACTTTATAGTATTGTATGACACAGTTTGTATGGGTGTGCGATACATTTTTATGTCGCACAATGCTGACAAAATGTTGCCCATAGAAACATGAAAACACTTAAAGAAACTCAGAAAAGGGTAAAACATAGAGAAAAACCTCCACACTGGGGAGTACCAGATCCACACAAATCGAGGAATGAACACTCGAAAGCACTAATAGAAAGGAAAGAGGAACATCTATCCATTTAAACCACAATAGCAAAGAACATACTAAAATAAACATCAAAGAGAACAAAAGCAACATCGCAATGTATAGAAATAAATCTCAGGAACAAAACAACCAAACTAAGTATGCGGATCCTCCCATCCGTCAATAGCATCATAAGACCATCATGGGTCTTAGCCATCCCCCGCGTGTAACATCCCAAGCCACCGACTAGATCATCGGTACTATCATAATAGGGACATCACTACTAAAACATGCACAATATCAGCATAAGGAAATCTAACATGCTAGTGATAACACATAAGATAATCCTACAGTAGATAACATCACCTATCACATGCTAAATAGTAGTAAGTAACAGATATACTACTAAAGCAAATCACATAATCTAATCATATGCTAAACATCATGATAAGGGAATGCATCAAATAAACTAACATCATCTAAACATGATATCCAAGCATTCCAATGAAAGCATAAATCACAAGGAAGCATACTTCGAAACCCAAAGTACCAAGTGAAAACATCCAGCAACGGTTGCACTAGGACAAAGATTGTCTCTATACACCGATACCTAACAGTGGTGAAGGTAGCTATGCCTCCCAACCACATGGCACCCGTAGGTCCACACCCTCCATGCTGATGGAGATAATGATCCAACCACAAACACACAAAAATCACAACATCTGTAGCTAACACTCACGCCAGATAGTATGATGGTTGAACCAAGATCCTAAGACAATGCAAGGAGTAGAGGTCCTAGTCAGACACTCAAAAGGCTGCGAAGTAGGCGCTGACATCCTAGAGAGTTGCTTGGCATCGAAAAGCCCAAGCTCAGATCATGTGTCCTCAAACTTAAATGGGTGCTCACACATTGTGTCCTCGAACTTAATTAGGTGCTCACACATTTTACTTATCTTAAGTTTTATTAACAATCACACATTTTATTTAGTTATCACTTGTTTAAAACTTCTTATCCTCCGTCAACCTCCGACGCCATGAATGCCAAGCTATGAGATAGAATTCCCCTCTAGATGCTACCCTACCCTACCCATGCTCATCCTATGACAAGTGCCCGTGGGCATGCATACTCCCATCCTAACTCCAATGATCATAACTTCCAGCAAATCCACGGAAGATCAGGCCTCGCAAGTCACCAAAAAAATGTACATGCACATACTTGTGTGTGGTGCACCACCATCACAAAGAACATAACACAAGGATAGGAATGAAAAAAAAATGCAAAACAAAACACCCAACCGAAAGCAACATGGGAAGGATAGATTCTACACGAATCCCAAAGCCAACAAAACCACACATCATAAAATCACTCAACCGACCTCAATTCGAGAGTATGGATTCTACACAAATCCCAATGATGTAACAAGATCAAAAGTCATGAACTTACTCAACTGGACTCAATCCGAGTGTATGGATTCTACTTGAATCCTAATGTCCATGAAACAAAGCAAAGGTCCAAAAGAAACCATAACAACAGGTGTAAAATCACTCAACCGAACACAACGTCGGGAGTAAGGATGTAACATAAAAGTGCAGAAGTGGTTTGATTGATATCCAAATGGATCATCCAAGTCCACAACCCACATTGTGTCGAGAAAAACCAAGAAAATAGGGCGACATGCAAAACGAGGTAAAAACTTCAAATTTTAGAAAAATTTCAAAATTAAAACCCATTTGGCCTTTGGGTTCAAAAACCCCAAAAATCCAAAAATAATAGGAATTGGACATCGTATGCAAAAATAACCAGCATAATAGCCCAAAAACCCAAACCCTCAACCCAAAAAATAGGAAAATGTTCATACCCGCCCAACTAGGTAGAACTAGCATACAAAAATGGAGGGGAACACTAGTTCTCAACCTCCAAACAAACGGCTACCAAAAATAGAAGCAAAAACGAAGCTAAAACAATAAAACAGGAAAGCCCTACCTCACAGCCAAAAGAGAAAAATGGGAATCTGAACCATAAAATAAATATCTAGCAGAAGTAGCTGAAAATTGTGGCAATCCAAGGTTTTCTCGAGCTGGATCCAATGAGCTCAACCTCGCGACGATCCCATGGCCGTAGCTCCAAAAATGAACAAAATAGTAAATCCTCATGAAGAGGATTTTGGGTTTTACTCTCCAACTTTCCCATTCCAAAGTGAGAAGTGAGGAATTAAATTCCTTTTTGGATACTTATTCACTTTTTGAGTGAACAATCGATTAGGGCATTTAACCAACGAATCTAGTTAAACCTCAAATCGACCCAAATGAAAATAGGCTATTCCTATAAATATGAATTCATCTATGGAAAAGCTGCCAAAAATGAAAATAAATCAATTAAAAAGCTCGAAAAACCAAAAACACATAAATATCCTTAATAACTTTCGCGACAATGCGAACCTCTAAATGCACAGACACGCTTACTGGTCTAATCACATAATGCAAATGAGTTGGGATTTAAAAATCACTGAAAGGTTTAATTCAAACATTTTAACAAAGGATACGTCGACCATATAAGGATGACATTGGTAAAATATGAATGGCTAAATCACTAACTCCATGTGCCACTACCAGGGATATAAATCCTGCACACTAAACAACACGATCAAGTGCAATTTCATATAATAATGTAGCCAAAACAATAAATGCATTAAATTACCTAATTTAACCATTTATTTAATTATTTTAAAATAATCTATTTACATTACTCACATTTGCATAAAGCATAACAACACAGGAATGAAGTAAATAACCATAGCATTAAATCCATCACATAACATAATCAAAGATATTTCCAAATACCAAGTAACCAGATATCATCATAAAACACACTATCATCTCAAAATGGCATCGTCATGCAATATGATTAACTAAACAACATAGAAGTCTAAAATCTATGATACTGGAATCAAGGTGTAACATCTAACCCTCAGGTCCTCTCAAATATAAAGCATCACATAAGAACAGATATCTCTCATATCAAAATATAACAAGGCAAATGTCCACAACACATAACCAAATAATCCCACATGAACAATCCATTTCTAATTACTTAAGCATTTAATAATGATTGATTACAAAATAAAAAAAAAGACACTTAAAACACGTAAGAAAACACAGTCATAAACATTACTAACCACTGTTATAGGAGCCTAGTCCAGTGTAGCATGGTAATAGAACATACTGCAATCTCTGCACACATCTCAGGCTAATCACAGAACAACCTCATGATACCACATCAATCTTGGTAACCACTGGCACAAACCTCAGTGAACCAAAAATCACAACATAATCTCATAGATTAGTCAAAAGCATAAATAAAGCAACTGATACAGAAACATAAATACAAACAACTCGACGGTGTAGAGCACTCAGGGTCACAATCATGATCTCATCACAATAAAATATCAACAAGGTTGCATCCATCAGGATGACTTATAGAAGTCAAATGGGAGAGGCACTACATCATGTCTAACATGATCATAGGTACCTATATTCCAGAAGACTATGAAATCCAAATGCACATGAGGAGGAAAAATCTAAGGCAAAGGTAGCTAACTATAAGTGCATACACCAAGGAGTTTCATAGGCTTTGCATTAGATCAAGAATGGTGGAGCTAGATATTGTGAAGGTGGCTAGGTATTTGACTAGTCTGAGATATAACATACAAAAGGAAGTTTCCATCCTATGCCCAAACACAATAGGAAAGTGTTTTCAATTGGCAATAAAGGTGGAAGAGAAGATAAATATGAGACAAGAAAGCTCTAGTGGGGGTAGCAGAGGAAGAACTAATCAACTAAGGGGAAGAGGAAATTTCCAAAGGAGACCAGATTACAATCAACAAAGTGGTGAAAGTAGTAGGATAAGTGAGAGTTCACAAAGAGGAAACCAAGGATTTTGAGGGTAGAGGAAGCCATTTAATAGAAACAAAAGTTATGAAGGTGTAAGGGTCAAGGATCCATCATGTGTTACTCATGTTGGAAGCTAAGGCACACAATGGCTCAATTTCCACTCAAGAGCACAAATTTCTCTAATCAAAATAGAGATAGAAGAAATTAGATAATATGGATTGATGAGTCATGTTGTAGCAGTAGTTACACATAAGTTGCAAGTGTAACACTAGTGTTTGATGGGGAAAGTCTGATGTTGAGGAGAACTATTCTGAAAGTATCGCTCAAAATAGAGCCACCAAAAAGAAAATATTTGTTCATAACTCACCATAAGGCTTATGGAAAATTGTGCAAGATAATTGTGGACTCTAGATCAACAAAAAATATTGTATCCTCAGAAATGGCCAAAAAGTACAAACTTAAGAGATTACCTCATGTGGCTCCCCATAAAATCTTATGGTTGAACAAGAACCATAGTTATATAGTTGAAGAACAAGCATAGGTAGACTTTGAACCTAGAGAGTAAAAAGATAAGGTACTATGTGAGATCATTCCTATGGATTCTTGGCATCTAATCCTAGGAAGACCATGTCAGTTTGATGTAAAGGCACAACATAATGGTGATAAAAAATACATATCTGATAGAGAAGAATTTTAGAAAATTTAAAATGGAATCTTTACCTGATCATATGGTGTGAGACCAAGGTCATAGTACAGTCAAGATAATTAGAGGCAAAGAGTTTCTATAATTGACTAAAGAAGATGATTTTTCAGGGATATGCTTTGTTTGATAAGCCAAAAGAGGAAGTTAGAAGGAAAGAACCAATACCTACAGAGGTGGTAGAATTATTAAAACAATATCCTTGTATAGTTGCAAAGGAGAAACCAAAATATTTACCACCATTTAGAAGAATTAGTCATCAGATTGACTTAGTGCCTGGTGTAACCTAGTATATATTGGTTTTATGATTTCCAAAGGATGCCTAAAAATGGATCCTATTAAAGTAGAAGCTATTCTAAATTAGCCAATTCCTAAGGCAATAGGGGATGTTAGAAGTTTTCATGGTCGAGCTACCTTCTATAGGAAATTTATTAAAGATTTTAGTGGGATAGTAGCTCCTATACTTGATACCATAAAAGGAGGGGTCCAATGTTAATTTAGGTGGACTGGGATAGCAGAGAAGAGTTTTCATTTTTTAAAGAAGAAAGTGGTAGAATTATGTACTGTAATGCTACCTAGTTTTGACAAAGTATTTATTATGGAGTGTGATGCTAGCAAGTATGCCATAGGAGAAATTCTTAGCCAAGAGAATCATCCCATTGCATTTTTTTCATAAAAATTAAATGAGGAAAAACAAAAATATTCCACCTATGACCTTGAACTATACTCCATGGTTCAAGCATAAGAAAATGGAAACACTATCTCATGCCCAAGGAATTCATAGTGTATACTGATAATCATGCCCTTGGTTTCCTAAATAGGAAAGATAAACTGAACCATAGACATGTTAAGTGGGTAGAGAAGATTTAAGCATATACATTTTTAATCAAGCATAAAGGGAACAATAAACAAATTAGTAGATGCTTTGAGCAAGAGGGTACTAGTAGCCCAAGAAGTCAAACTATAAAGTGTGGGATTGCAGTAGATCAAAGATTTGTATAAAGAAGATTCAAATTTCAGAGAAGCCTACAAGATTTATTTGGAATATGCTAATATGTTTCATGGCGAATTTTTTGATTATGTTTTGTAGGATGGTTTATTTTTTAAGGGCAACAAGTTATGTATACCTAAATCATCTATGAGGGAAAATATCAAGAAGGAAAAATATAATGGGGCTCTTGGAGGACACTTTTGAGTAGATAAGACATTTGACCAAGTTGTAAATTTCTACTATTGGCCTAGATTATAGAATGAAGTCAGGAGGTATGTGGAAAATTATTAAATTTTCCAAAGAGAAAAAGTACCTCATCTAATGCAGGCTCATATCAGCCTTTTCCAATACCTACAAAACCTTGGGACAATAGGAGCATGGAATTTGTCCTTGGGTTACCTAAAACTACTAGAGGAAAAGACATGGTTTTTGTTCTACTTGATAGGTTCACAAAAATGGCTCATTTTATAACTTGTAGGAGCAATTGTGGCACATCTTAGATTGGAAACCTTTAATTCTTTAGAGAAGTAGTTAGAATTCATGGTCTTCCCATGAAAATAGTGATTGATAGAGACACCAAGTTCATTGGGAATTTTGGAGAACCTTATGGAAGAAACTTGGAACACATTTGGCTTAATCATTAGCTTATCACTCTTAGACTAATGGCCAAACTAAGGTGGTGAATAGGTCCTTGGGAAATCTACTTAGATGTCTCAAAAAACATCATGGTTTGGTTTGGGATCAAGTAATCAATCAAGCTAAATATGCATATAATGATTCGATTAATAGATCAACTAGCAGAACACATTTTGAAGCAATATATGATTTCCATCCAAGAGGACCCTTGGAACTAAGGGATTTGTAAGCTATGAAGTCTAGAAGTGCCACAAGGGAGACAATTGCTAAATTGATGAAGATAGTACATGACCAAGTCTAGCATCATTTGGAGAAATTAATAACTAAGTACAAGGACAAGGTAGATCAAAAGAAGAAGGAGATTCATTTTAAGGTTGGTGATCTAGTGATTGCTTTCCTAAATAAGTATAGGTTACCTAAAGGACCAGACAACAAACTACAGAAGAAAAAGATAGGTCCCTATAAGATTTTACATAAATATGGAAACAATACTTGTGAATTATAACTACCACAAGGGATTGGCATATCGCCCATTTTTAATTTTGCAGACCTAAAATTATACAAAGGGGATAACAACAACATGGATTCTTGTGATAGTAGCAAGGTTGATGTTGAGGTAGAATGGATAAAGGGTCTTCCATCAAACAAACCATTAAGTTGGAATGCATTTTAAATACCAAGATAGTCAAGAAGACTAGGAACAAGGTATACAAGGAGTATTTGGTGAAATGGTAGGGTCTACCTAAAGTGGGAGCAACATGGATGACTAAAGAAGACATCATCAAGCATGGTACAACTCTTCAACATTTAGCAAGTCAAGGGAGTTGAGTTTCTCAATGAGGGGAGTATGGTGTAGGGGCCCTAGGTCCTAAACAAGGTGCTCAAACACCAAGGAGGAGAATATTAAGGTCAATAAATGTCCAAGTTGACACAAGTTGGTTTAGGCATTCTTATTGTGCATTTAGACAACTTGATTTCATGGTATGCCAAGGTTACGAGCAAAGTCAAAGGGTGGTCAACAATTCATCAAATATGGAGATTTGACCAAAAATCATCAATTTTAAGTTTCATAAACTTTTTTTAATGTTTTGATATAATTGGGTAGCCATGGTGAAGTTTTGACGTTAAGATTTTGTGAAAAATGTAAAAATTGCAAAAAAAGTTATCATGCAACTTTTTTTGCAAAATTCTAGAAACTCAATAGTCAGAGATTTTCTTGGGTTAATGATTCATAGGTGAAGTTGTAAGGTCTATGAATAAGACACATATATTGTTTAATCTTCCTCCTAAAAAAAGGTTAAGGTACTATGTACATATTAGGAGTGAATGAGATATATATTTGAGGTTGTTTTTATACACAGTCAACAACATCTTTCCTTATTTAGTTGCATAGATGATAGTAAGTGATTGAATCCATTCTTAGAAATTTTTTTTTCTTTCTTAAATGAAAATAATGATGGTTTTAGATTCATATTTGGAAAAACAATAATTGCTTGAGATTTTTTTACTTGTTGTTTAACCTAGCCTGGAATAAGGGTTTAGGGTTTAGGTTAGACAAAATTCCTAGTACTTAGTGAAAAGGAAGGTTTGAAGGTGTAGATGATATGTAAGGTGAAGCTTTTAATACCCTTTATCATACTTGTTGGGCGATCATTCTGCTCAAGGCCAATGATAGGAATCTTTTGTGCAATTCCTCTCTTGAAAAGCTAATCTTTTGGATCAACTCTAAGGTTTCATATTTGTCTTGTGACATACCAAAATCTACTTAGTTGAAGATAAATGTGATTGTTCATGAGGAGGCCTTTGCTGGTTCTATTTTTTGATCTCAAAATGAGGTAAAATCTATTTTTTGTCTCAAAATAACACACGAAAGAAAAATGTTTTTTTATTTTCTATTTTTCAATGAATTCAATCTAATAATGCAACTAAAATGAGTTCCTATTCTAACAAGGGGTTAGCAAAGAAAATAATGAAACTCAAATTAAATAACATGAAATTCAAAGAAAATAATGTAAAATTGAAATCCTAATAGACATAAGCTACAGGAAACAACACACTACGAGTTAAACTTTAGTAGAGATCAGTAGGTAACCAATGAAAATGGGAGCAACACTTCTTAGATTCCACTGATGCAATCATCAATTGAAAATTTCAATAACTGAATGATGTTTTACTCTTCATCAAATTGCAAGGCCACAGAAAGTGTGCTCATGCTAGACAAAGAGTGATATAGGCACAATTGGGTGATTTCTTCTCAAGCTTGATATGTTAGTAGAATTCGTAAATTTGTAGCAAACACTAGAACTAAAAGATCACACAACTAAAAACAAGCAAAAAACCTTTAGCTCAATCACAATCTCATGTACAAAATTCACAAAACAATGACACATTTAGGCAAGAATCACTACAATCCAAATGCTAACACCAAAAACATAAATTTATTGCATAATAATGATGGCCCTAATTACATATTACAATGGTGTATTTATAATAAATCATCTCCTCAATTTGTGTTGATAGTGAGAGATATCTTCATGCAATAATATGCTTTTAAAACATAAAACAAACTAAATATATACAATCTAACAGTTAATCTGGTGCTTAGAGGGACTCCATCCATATTTTATTCATTAATTGGATGCATGAGGCCTTTACATGTCAAAAAAAAAGAAAAAATATGAGAGAAGAAATAAGAGGAAGCCTTCAATAAAAGTAGGAGCATCTGGAGGTGACAAAAATAGAAGCTGGTCCTTCACTAGGCGTGTTTCGAAGTTAAACTATTGTCAGAATACATTCCTGATGCATGGAAAGTGCTATTCTTGAAACTAGTAGTTAATTGTCAGTACACCTCTGAATTGTAGAGTTGCAAAGCTACGTACCTACAAACCTGTACACCTACGAAGCTGTAGAGCTATGAACTAGTGCACCTTGACTGGGTCAAAATCTCAAAATTTTATTGAGTATCAAAATTGAAATTCTGGAATTTGGGTTTTGTTCTTCTTCATCACAAAGCTATGTTTGGATGTTTTCCCTTGAATTTCTCTTCACCCTTGAATTTCTCTATCATCTCAATAATCATAGCCACATCTGGAAGATCTAAAGCCTCATATTTATCTTTTACCTTCTATCTATAATTGTCTACCTCAATCTGGCTATCAACAAAATCCCTGAGTTTGGTATCCAATTCTAACAAGGCTTCTTCTATCTTGAAGGCTTGTTGGATGTCCTCATCATCAACAACCTGGACAAAAATCTTCCTAAAATTCTCCACTACTGTCTCTATAGGTAACAACTTTTCTCGTTCCTCATCTTCAAAAATATCCAAGCATGCATCACTATAGCATCTCTCTGCTTGCAAAATTTTCTCTCAAGCTTGGTCCTTGAGCTGAAGAATCTCCTCATGTAATGTTCCCATTACTTTATTGCTATTTTCTATCTTTTCTATCCAGTCATCAATCATATCTAATTCTTCTCTGATATATACATCAATCAAAACTCGGTATCTTTGGCCCTTTATGGCTTGTAGAGTCTAAAAATCCTTACTCCAGGCTTGTGTTTCATCCATAATACTAAAGTCTTGCTTCAAAATTGCTACAATTTTATTCACATTCTCTTGCATAGCATGCAGTAACTTCAAATTTCCTATGATGATTGCAACACCTTTCTCCTCAAAACTTTCTCACCAATCTTGAGAAGCCTTCAAAAAAGGATCAAGTTGTACACCTCCCCCTTCTCTAAGTATAGTGTTCAAGGTTTGCTCAAGGTGTTCATGATCTAGAGGAACAACTACTTTGGCTAGATATCCCTTTAGGATCTCAACCTGCCTTTGAAGTGCTTGGTGTTCGGCCTCATCCTATTCTATATGCTTAAGGACCTCTTTGACTCCCAGGGTTATCATTAATTAGGCTGAATCCTATGTAGGCCTCCCCAACATAACATCGTTCAATTCATAATCCTTGAGGCTAAGACCCTCCACATTTGTGCCTTTAGGAGGAAGAGCCACTTGTGCAAATAGTTTCTAGTTCCTTGTGCTAGTGATAAATGCTAATGGCATTGCATCCTATGATGGAGACTCAGGTTTATTCAAAATTTTTGCAATGTTGCAAATGTCTTCTTCTAAAGCATGTAATTGAGGCTTAGTACTCCTCATTATTTCCTTTTAGATCCATCTAGGGATGCGTCCTACTGAGGACCTGACTCTTGATGTTGAAAGAGTATGTTCTGTAACATCCTTCCCTTTTTCGCTCTTTCTTACAGTTGTCTCTTGTTGGGAGGACTCTTCTTCTATAGCCTCAGTCTTAGTGGACCCTATAGCCTAAACCTTAGTGTCTTGGGAAGGTGATTGAGAATATTCCACCGTTTGTGCCTCCTTCATTACTACATTAGTCGCTATTTGTTCTAGTTTCTCCTTTGATGATGGTTCCTTCTAAACCTACTCTTCCTCCAAACTCTGAAGTGGAGGAGTTACCAAGCCACTATCTACCACCATAATTCATGGTAGAGATGGAGGAGTAAGATCAGGACCCTATGTATCTGGCAGCATTTGTGTCCAATCTTCTTGTTGAGATTCATCTGTAGGGGTGTCCCTGATCTTATCCCCATCAATTCTATACCTACGAGCATGAAATCAAAATCTAACATTGAGAAGACATCATTACCCTCTTCACTTTGCTTATCCACCCACTGATGTACTCTGTCTTATGAAGAAGAGAGTTTTAAGGGTTCTGCTTGAGTGGATGGCAGGGTACTCATGACACTCTTTCTCCTTTGCAACTCTATGGCTCTAGCTAGCTGAGTTCTTCCCTATAGGGGCACTTTTTCATCTTCCTCTTTTGATTCTTATTCTTCCTCCTCTTTGTCTCCTTCCAGAATGCTTTCAGGAATAGATGGATTAGGCACTAATCTTCTACTGATCTTTTGCCTTTTCTTCATCTGAATCTTAATTTTTTTCTTATGTTTCTTTGGGATAGAAGGAGAAGCTAGCTCTTCTTACATAGGAGGAATGGAGGCCTATGGAATCTCACCCTCTTTTGGTTGGCCAAACACAATGAGAGGCAATTGAGGTTCATCCTAGACTTGAGTAGCTCCAATATCATCAAACCCTTATGAACTCTATTATTGTTGCTAGGGAAGCACTTGCTTTTAAACCTATTCTATCTGAATCCTCTGAGGGGAGGTCCTCTTCCTTTTGTTCTTTCCCTTCCTTTCAAGAGGGTGATAATAGCCAATCGGGCGATCAAGCTGGTACACTGTCTCTAGCTTGATAGGAGACTAGGCTATGAAGGTAGGAATTGTTACTTTCTTACATCTACCTCTTTTTGGGTGGGCATGTGCATGAAAGATCACTGTATTAAGAATTGGATCAAGTGGAAAAGGTTTCTTGATCCAATCCTTTGTCATTTTGATGACATGCCTTGCTCGATGATTAATATCATCAGTCTCCTCCCTGTCAACCTCAACATTCATAATGGGTCTTTCACCAATTTTGTCTTCATTGAATAGGGGGTCCAATAACTCTTTAGAATCCTATTGTCTTATCTCCTTTGAGATGTTCAACTGGAGAGCCTTTTCTACTAGATACAAAATCATCCTACAGTAGTCCCTAATGTAGACATCGTAGTCATTTGTGGCATTCATCCTATGGCATTCAACAACATCCTCATGATGGAAGCCCATTCCTACCAGACTCTCCACTCTCTCAACATTATCAAAATTGGGCTATGGAGAGTTGTATTCTTCAAGGGGATAGTTCTTCCACTTCCATTCAAAAGACAAAATATCTTGCTTCCTCTTTACTAACATGGTCCAATGACCAGTGGCCATGCCCAATAGGGTCTCCATTGCCTCTTTATTTTCTCATATGCTGACTCAATCTGCCAAGAAATCTGATATAGCACCTGTTTGTCACTTGGGTATCTTGGGAGCTTCTTAGGATTGATGGAGGCACCAACTACCTAAAATGTGAATGTCTTGAACTAGATGAAGTAGGCCTCAAGAGCTGTAACTTGAGCTTTGTTTCATTAGATAACCTCTTTCCATAGTCTCCCTCAATGAATTAAATGATCACAAAAATGAACGCATCATTCATGATTCTATATTCCTTGCTCTATGCTGAGAGTTTCTTCTTCACCAACTGAGGGTAGACTATGTATGGCTAGACATTGAGATCCTACATACTAGCTCTCTTGTACAAACTGGGATAGTTTGTCGCCCTTGCTAAGAGTAGGTATACCATGTAAAAATTCTTCTTATCCTTCACCATCCTCAATTGTTCACACAAGTTTTCACTTAGTGTGGTGGCCCAGTCCAGTGGTATCTTTCTTTGTCTGATGGTCTCAATAAAGTTGACCATAAAGGTACTGGGGTGACCTACTACAGGTAAGACCATGACTCTGCTCAAGAGAATGATAGAGTATCCAATGTCTTCCTTCATATATCCTTGAGTCATATCCAATTTTCCTATTATCCTTCCCCTAGGAGGTTTCTCAATGATGCAGGAAGATTGTATAATGTCAATTGCTTCTTGTTGGTGCTTCCTATACCATCTCTCTTCCACTTCATATGAGAGTCTAATGAATTGGTTGTTCCTTGGGAGATGGAAGACCCTCTCCATGTTGTTGGGTCTTAGGTCCAATACTACTTCTCTAGTGACACTCTTGACTACCTTTTCTTTAGGAACAAAATATTGTGTCAGGGACATGATTAGTTAATTACTTGTAATGACGTGGGATATGAAGCTATGTTCACCAACCTGGAACAGATGAGTGAAGATACGAAGGCTAATCTCTATATTGGCTTGTTACAAATTTTTAGGAATTCTACTAGATCCATGTGCCCTAAATCAGTATCTCAAATTTTTGCATGGTCATCATGAAATCTTGGCTTTGAGGGTATGCCTTGGAATTTGAACACAATGGGTTTGGGTGCTACTCCAGATATGGACACCATTTGATCACCTATATGTTGTGAGCAAAAATGTTTATTAGTTCAAAGGAATAAAGACTAGAACAAAAAAGCTCTAAATAAAATGCCCAATTTGGGCATTTTTAATTAATTTATTATTTTTTTGTTTTTTTTCCATCTTTTATTTATTTATTTTAAAAAAATTTATGATTTTTATTTATTTTTTAAAATTTACATTATTATTTTTTATTTCTTTAAAAAATTAAATCACTTGAAAAAAAAGTGTGCTTAGGGCACAAGGCGTACCATGAGCACGGGGTGCATCATGGGTGCAATGGGTATGATGCAGGTGCCAATTATATTAGCACCGTGGAAGCCAAAAGGCTGCACAGTGGTGGGGAAGATGATGAGTGCACCATATATTGTGTGGCACCTGTAAGGAAACTGGGCAACAAAGAATATAACCATTTCCACATAACCCATAATAGATCTGAAATAAACATGGAATTAAAATCCACATGCAAGAGAATAGACAACATACCCATAAAATTGTGACACAAGATATACCCTGGGAAACCCTCATTGAGGGAAAAAACCCAACCTCCAAAAGCATCCATCACCATGTATTATTCAGCAAAAATACCATTGCCATACAACCATGGAAGCCTTCATGGCCATAGCCACAACTGAGAAAACTATGTGAACAAGCATGAATCGACACATCCCATGCCATGCTTTCAACCTTCACAAATGCTCCCTTGGCTAACCTGTCAAGCCTTGTCCTGCTCGACTGTTGCCTTTTGTCTTCTCCTTGTCACTCTCTATACAACAACTACCCTTGTGGCTTCTTATGTAGTAGCAAGTCCCACAAAACCACCAGTGGTATTACATAAACCATGTGCTACCTAACCCAATGACCCCACATTTAATATTGGGCATTTAATTCTTTTCCCCAATATTAAATAATTACATGAAATATTATCACAATGTTACAATACAACTCATCAAGAATATTTCATGGGAATCTTTACATGTTGCACGTCCATCTAGGTACAACATTACATAATAAAATAAAATAATAAAATAACAATATTATGCAACACCTATTATCTCAACAATCTCCCACTTGTTGTATACTTTGCATAGGGTCAATCCGTAGCCACATAAATGAACAAGGGAACAATCCCTCCTACCACATCCACCATTATGGATCAAAATACACCAAGTGCTCCATCCTGGTACCTGCAACAAAATCAAAGTATCCAGCATCTCAAACATGAATGATCTCACCTCCTATTATGCCACTCCCACTGGACATACATAGAAGCCATCCAAAGAGAAAACCACCCAACCTGTCACATTAGAAGATCATAAAATCCTGTACCAACTGAAATTCCAAGCACAAATAATCTAATCCAAAGGTAATCACATGTATCCATAGTTGTCAAAATATTCATAGCTGAAATAGCACCCACAACAAGTGCCAAACCCATCCAACTATCCATACCTCAAAGGTATAACAAGTGAATCTTATATCACCGGCATATCCAATCTGTAACCTACAATCACAAGCCTCAAGAGCAATACCTGCCACATATATACCAAGAAGCTCCCACTGCAAAAGATAATGTCAAATCTATAACCAATCCACTCAACACATCTCAAAGAAGTGAATCCATGTAGTATCAAGGACATCCACAATACATAAATTGATATCCTGCAAGAACAACTCTCATAACAAGTCTCCAATGCTTTCCCAAGTTCACCACAACCAACAAAGGAAAGATAAAGAAATAACCATGTCATCTCTCACATGACATACATGAGCACAAACCAGTGATCACAATCTCTAACCAATCTCAAATCCAATGTAAGCAAAATTGAACATCTAGAAAGATAACCAAGACTAGAGAAACCATGCAAATCATAACCTGTATCATGTCCTTCTACACACACCTCTAGATGTAAACTGTGCAAGTATGATCTCCTCCATAAAACCCCAACAAGAAGCCTCAACAAAACCCAAACCATACCATATAGCTAATCATGTATGTAAACCTCTCACAAGAAGATCAAACTCATAAAACCATTCCTAAACCAAGGAATAACCATTCCTAATCCAAGGAATATGCCCAATATAAAACCATCTCTCAAATGAACCCTCCAGAACTAACTCATGTACCATAGCTCAAGATCCATTTCTATGAAAGACAAGCATAAATATAATGTAACTAAGAGAAACAATGGGCTATACCTCTCAAGTAGCAAACCGCCGAGTAGACCAAGAGTGGGGAATGAGAATGCTCATCAAGATACCCAAGTCTCAAACCAAGACTCATCTAAGAACAATCTCCTCTCAAGTCCATATCAGGTGACTACCCCTCGGACTTCCTGCTGAAACCATCAACCATCTCAACAAATACTTCTCTAATCTAAGAGAAATCAGTGTCACCACCATCTCTAAGTATCCATGAGCACCTGTAACCAATCAATCCATACCAACTCCAAATGCAACATAGCAATATCATGAAGTATCTAGCTTATGATCAGTGTACTCAATACCAAGAAACTAAACCAAGATCAATGTTAAAGTTCCAACCATGGCCTCAGGAACATAAACATGACAACATGATCTTACCATCTCAACTAAAGAGATAACATGCTCCATATGAACACACCATAACATGTCACAACTCTAAATGCGTGTCAAGAGTATACCATGACATAATAATGAAACCATCCTCATACCAAGGATAACATGCCAAATAAAAGCATAAACCACACCTTTTCCAAGAACCCTGTGAGTCCTCAAGATGCAACCATCTCCAGACAACATGAAGAAAATCATCTCCACATACCAGGAAGAACCATCTCCACACACCATGAAGATAAACAAGAACTCCATGAGTCCTCAAGATCTAACCATCTTCACACACTATGAAGATAACAAGTGCACCATGCAAATGTCAAAGATGCTTCTGTAGCAATAGGATCTAAGACAAACCTCCAACATCTGCAAACACTCAATAAATATATCAATGCCAAAAACTCCCACTCAACCGTGGTACCAAGTCACCTATGGCATCATAAAATCCATCCTCTTCAAACCAAAAAGATATAAACCAAACCAGGAACTAATCTTGCACTGTCACCCCATCACTGTCACAAGCTCCCACTAAACCGTGTATCCAAGCTATCCATGACATCATGATGAAAATACCATCCTCTAACCATGAGAATCAACCAAGGCATCAAAGCATCAAAGAACTAAAAGTGCACATCATGATCTCCTCAAAAGAAACCAAATAACCATGATCCTCAACCAAGAAGATATACCACCATAACCAAATCAGAAATCCAATCTAATGAACATCAAGGATGTACCTGTATAGCCAATCATGTCATGCCAAAATCTATGACACCATGATCACATCCATGAATTGAGCATCTAGCTCTCAATATGTCCAACCTGTCAGCATAGTCAACCACAATCCTCTGCCATGACTATACCTGGTAACAACATCTCATCCCTTCTACATGAAGATTAAATCAGGTGACTTAGGGCATAGACAACCGAAATCCAAGCCACCAATCTGAATATGCATCAATAATGAAAGATCAATGGGCAAAGACAACCCATAACCAAGCTATAAATGCAACCTGTAAGTATAGACCACTTACAACACTGCACAACTTGTAGACCCAACAAGTCATCATGCATATCCAAACCAAACATTGATAACTATATCATCATGAGACCAATCTGAAATATGAACTGAGTATATAATGACATCAAATCTTAAATCTCCAATGCCATAAACTCACAATGTTACCATAGTTAAAATATACCTATAAACTATTCAGATCAATATATCAACAAATAAATCATGCCAAACCTACACCAAATCTGAACCAATTTGTAGAGCTCTCCAAGAGCTTTCCGTTGACTACTTGAAGTCCAAAATCCGACTCCGTATGCCCAATTTATGCCCCAATTCGTGTTCAAAATAAATAACATCTGACTTTAGGACTCTTAAAACCTAACAAAATTTCAAAATTATAGAACCAAACCTATACTATGTTGTAGTGCTCTGAATTAGCTTTCCAACGCCTATAAGAACTCTGAAATCCGATATTCTGAGAGAAAGTTATGGCCATTTTACTAAGATAGTCTTTTTACCATTTTCAGTACGATTTTTCATTTTTTATTTTTTTTAGTGACAAAAATTTCGACGGGATTAAATTTGACGGCCATCATGGGCTGAAACTAAAAAACTCTTTCATTTCCTCTGAACATGGCCAAACTAGGGCATATTATATATCAAAATTTATAGAAATGTTGACTCGAATCCAATGGTGAGGTCTGTTTTTACCCAAGAGGTCATTTCTACATGCTACCCCCCAAAACCCTCATTTAAAATGAGACATCCGAAAAAAAATCCTTTTGTCCAAAAAATTTCACATGCCCAAATATTTTAACATCCCATCATAATAGCAAATCCAAAGTCCTTAGATCTGCAATAAATCATTCATATATCTTGCCCTTTCTTTTATCCTCTCATGCATTCCCATGGATTCAATAAAACTAGGCTCTGATACCATTTGTAAGGAAAATTGGCAACAAAGAATATAACCATTTCCACATAAACCATAATAGATCTGAAATAAACACAGAATTAAAATCCACATGCAAGAGAATAGACAACATACCCATAAAATTGTGACACAAGATATACCCTGGGAAACCCTCATTGAGGGAAAAAACCCAGCCTCCAAAAGCATCCATCACCATGTATTATTCAGCAAAAATACCATTGCCATACAACCATGGAAGCCTTCATGGCCATAGCCACAACTGAGCAAACTATGTGAACAAGCATGAATCCACACATCCCATGCCATGCTTTCAACCTTCACAAATGCTCCCTTGGCTAACCTGTCAAGCCTTGTCCCGCTCGACTCTTGACTTTGTCTTCTCCTTGTCACTCTCTATACAACAACTACCCTTGTGGCTACTTATATAGTAGCAAGTCCCATAAAACCACCAAGTGGTATTACATAAACCATGTGCTAAAACCATGTGCTACCTAAACCAATGACCCCACATTTAATATTGGGCATTTAATTCTTTTCCCCAATATTAAATAGTTAGATGAAATATTATCACAATGTTACAATACAACTCATCAAGAATATTTCATGAGAATCTTTACATGTTGCATGTCCGTCTAGGTATAACATTACATAATAAAATAAAATAATAAAATAACAATATTATGCAATGTGTGCAACACCTATTATCTCAATAGCACCATGGGTGGTACTGGGGCACTAAGCACAGAGTGCTGCACAGGGTGGTGATGTTTGGGTGCTACGGGTACTACATTTGGTGGTGCCACTGGTATGGAAAAAAAAGTGTAGTAGGCACTGTGTTTCTTAGCACTGGAGGTGTGAGCACCATGCATTGTGGGTGTAAGTGCCATGCACTACATCATGAAGTGTTTGGCACCAATCAGTTGATATCTAATGTGGTGCATGGGGTGGGTTAGGGTTACACCGCGTGCCACGTGCCTGAGTGCCACGTGCTAAGGCACGAATTGTTTACCTTGTATCCCCAACAAAGCTCCAATGAAATGAATAAAAATATGTGAAGTGTTGAGGGTTTTGGGGGTTTTATAACCCCCCATGCCACATGGGGTGCACGAAACACTTTAGTGTAGGCACGTCGGTGCGCAGTGCAGACTTTGCTTGCCCATGCTTGCGTGTCACAGATGACTTTTTTTTCTTTTCAATATTTTGATTTTTTTGGGTTTTTCCAAATTTTTGACTCAAATATCTTTTGTCGACTCTTGAACCATGAGTTTGGGAGTTTGAAAAGAGTAGGGAGTCCCCATTCTTGACTAGGAATGGGGCATGTGTTGTGTGACCACAACAAGACTATGATATATTGACCACATGTAGGGTTTGTTCTCTCTACTTTGTAACATGTTGATTGCCAAAAATCATAGCACAAAATTTGTTTTAGGAGTTGTGGAAGCTAGAGCTTTAGTGGAAAGATTGAGATCAAGATGCTAGTGGTAATTAGAGAGAAGAATCCCTCATGGTTTTCATGGTGGTGAGCCTATAAGGCCAATCAAAAAATTTAAGTGTAAAAGGCTAGGAACTAGGGCTCAATAGGAAAATGCATTAAACTTGAGATCCTAACTTGATATTTAGAATTTAGATATTTTTAAAATTATTTTAAGTGATTTTCTAATTTTTTGGGTATTTGTGTGGAAATTTTCTGATTTTAGCACTATTTTGTGTAAGATAGGGCTACTAGGATTGAGGCCCTTTTAGGCCTCTTAGTGTGACTTTGGATTTTGGTGTGTTCAGAAGCCCTAGACCTATCAATTGGCCAAGAACCTTTGTGGAATAGTGGATAATGGAGTGTTATGGTATATGGAAGCTTAAGATCCTAGAGGATGTAGGTGAAGTGAGGTGTGTGTGTGTGTGGTTTTTACTTTAGTGAAGGCTCTAGACAACTTGGAAGATAGGGTGAGTTGAGAGTGTGAAGTTGGTGAGTGGATAAAAGACCATTTTCACATCTACCCTAGTGTTGAGTAGATCTTAGGAAGGATAGTAAGGTTTTTTGGGATTGTTAACCTGTTGTTACGCTCATCAACATCAATCTGGAAATCTATCTATGGGTTATCCACTTGAAAAATTAAAGAGAAAGCTAAGAAAGAAGAGCATGAACTTGAGAAGGATGAGGAAGAGAAAGAAAAGGGGGTGAACCATGTCAAGGAAGGTAATGTGGAGGTTAGTTAAGAAACAATAGAGGAGGAAATACCTAAAGAAGAGAAGTAAGATGTGTAGGATAGACATATGTTGAGTGTTAGTCCTCACATGATGACCAAAAGAGTCAATAGGACTCAGTGAGAATCAAGGATATTCTTGATAAAATACCATAGAATGTTAATCCTTTGACTGAAGATGAACTAAAAAAAAAAATGCAAGACTCTACCAATGCAACACTTTTATGTAGTAATCCTATATTGGTGAGAGTGGATACAATTCAACAAGCAGAAGTTGCATCTAAAGGGGAGATACAAAAAGAAACATCAAAGAACAAGAATCATATGATCTACAAAGAGATCAAAGTATCAACCTATAGTAGAAGGATAATACAACTAAGATACCATATTTTATGCCAACAATTGTCACTCAAATGAAAGAGGCAGAAGCACAACAACATATGCATCAGTGCCAAGCCTAAACAATTTAGGTTTACAAGTTGTAGTGACTATTGAGAAAGATGGAATTGGAGTGCATAAGGGTTAGGAAGAAAGTTATATACCTATTCCACCATCACAAGGTGAAGAAAGTAGAAGATAACTACTAAACCTAAGGAGGAAATTTCAATACTAGATTTGGTTAGAATGCCAATTTCTACTTCTCTACTTAGTAGTCATACTCCTTAGAGGCCAAGTAAAAATTATACACAATTAAAAATCAGGGATGAGTACCATCACACCCAAGAGTGCTGAAGTTATATCATTTGAGGATGTAAATTTAGATGAAGTGATTGAGTTACCAATTTTTTATCTGAATACAATCATAATTGAGGAGATGAGCATTCTTCAAGAATTTCTACAAAGGAAAAAGAGGCAAGAAATCTTACAGAGGGAGTATAACCAAAAGCAAGTTTTGCATGAGACCAAAGACATATTTTTTGATGCATCTAGTCTCCCAAAAATGAATGAAGATAAGCCTATAACAGAGAAGCTTGTCATCATTGTAGAGAACATAAAGGATGAAGAAATGGATTTTAATGTCAAATTATTAGAATGTTCAAAAAGGAAGTTTCATATAAAGGTTTTAGAGAAGATATCTAATTCTATTACACTAAGACAGGTTGATTTAGCAACCAAAATGGAAAGTGTGAAGAAGGTGTTAAAGAACATTTTCACTCTCTATACAAAGCTATGCAATGTTGATCTATTTACTAAGGAAAATCAGCAAGCTATTTCCCAAATGCAAAGAGATCTACAACTCAGAAGTAGTACTTTAAAACTATCTCCTGGTAATAGTTAGATAAAATTCCAAAGGTTACTGATGACCCAGAGTAGGCTTGCCAAGTTGCAAGAAACAAATGCCAATATCAGATCTACTTTTATCAATATCTAGTTAATGTTAACACCTCAGATGGAAGTGTTACACAAGGAACTAGCCTTTGTAGATACTTTAATGAAGAAAGATTTACAAATTTATACTCATGAAGGCTTAGTTGACCTAGTTGCTAATCTTGAAATATAGATCCATTCGTTAGATGCAATATGTGATAACTAGGATGTAGTGTTGAAGATTATCATGGAGCTACACAAACCATTCTTGGATAAGCATACTATAAGTGTACAACCCAAATGGCATAAGTGTTAAAAAAGGGGGATAATGAAGTTTTGGGATATTTTGAAGAAAATTTATCAAGGAGAATATCTACTTAGCAAGAGTAATGAATGAAGGAACAAATATAAAGCATTTACTCAAGGGGATTAATGGAGTAATAAGGCATGAAAGATAGACAACAATTTTGTAAATTTTGAAATTTTGAAGTTTTCTATTGAAGTCGAGCAGTGAAGAAACATTATCTGACTTAATCATTAGATATGAATGTATATGCCATGAAAAAGTGTTTTTTCCACTTGTGCCAAAGGGGAAGATTTTGAATCTGAAATTGTTTTTGACAAAGTAGTGACAAAACACTTATTATTCAACAAAGTAACGTACATGCTAATTAGTATAACAGTTAGTGTCAAGCACTACTAGGTGTTGAGTAGTTAGTGTATGCCAATCATTCTAGTGTCAAGCCAATAGAGGGAGTTGAGTAAATAGTATGTTCCAAGTGATTTTGGTGTCAAGTAAATAGAGTGTGTTGAGCTATTCAAAAGTTGAGTTACAAAATTAAGAGCAAAGTGAAGTTTGAGCATTAGAGCCTTTAAATGTTGAGTGAATAGTTTATGACTAGATGTTTGTAATGATAAAAACTTCTATATAAACCATTTTTGAGACAACATAATCATATTTTTTATTATGAAAGATAAGTAAGGATTCATAGTATGAATCCCTATGCAATACATGAAACCAATCAAATTGAGGGAAGCATTAGGCAGAAATAACGATCAACTATGATTGTTGATTCTTACCTAATCCATCACCACAAATGTTTATAAAAGAAGGAAAAAACTAAAAAATTTATGAGTGTGCAAGGAGATGAATGTTAACAATTTAGAAGGCATTCATGGTGGCTTAGATGGTTATGATAGAGATATGCATTGCAGAATTAGTTTGGGAAGAACAAAGCAAATAAGTGAAAGGATGGAGGAGACATATGTGATCAAGAGGATCATGGTTTAAACAACAAGGAGAAGATCTAACATCAAGTAGAAAGGTTCTAACCAAAGGATCACAATTTTGAATCATTCTAATAGATGATGTAGAGAAAATATCTTAACCAAGCAGTCCTAACAGACTATTGTAAATCTCTGAACTAAGTGCTTACTTTATTGTAAATTTAAATCTTCTAACAAGGTGAGACCTAATAGTCTTTGTAATCCTTTAACTAGGTAGACATTTCGCAAGGTAGATCATAGATTATGATCAAACACATTGTAGCCATAATTGGCCACACTTTACAACTACAGTAGTGAAGATTTGTGGGTGTCATCCCCACCCTAGTTTTACCTTCTCATTGGAAGGTTTCTGGGTAACAAAATTTATTGTGTTATGTGTTATTAACTTTATGTTATGGATGAGATGCATGTTATGTTATTTTAGTTTACATTTAAAGTTATGAGATGGATGTTGGTGATATATTTGAAGAGGAAAATTTTTTAAGTGTTGATTCACATAGCCTCCCCCACCACCCTCTCAGAACTTACTTTCCCATTGTTATTTCCAACACCATCAATCTATATATGGTTTAATTTTCACTTGATGAACCATCATCCTTAGTAAACCTGAAACCTTTTGCCATAGGGATACAAAAATATTTGGAGTCATTTATTTGAAACTTCTTCAACAACTCTTTTACATACTTTTACTAAGACATGAAATTTTATTTTTCTAATTAAGTTTACTTGAAGACCAAGAAATAATTTTATCTCACCAATCTTTGAGAAGTCAAATTATTGCATCTCATTCATGAAAATTATACTTACCTTGTCATCACTACTGAAAATGATATCATCAACAAAAACTTCAACAATGAAGATATTTTTTTGTTCAAGTATAAAGTACAAATTAGTGTGAATAATACCTTTATAAAATCCAAGTTTAAGAAGATATTTATACAACCTTGCATGGTAGGCTCTAGGGGCTTATTTCAATTCATTTGATTCCTTCTTCAATTGACATACCATGTGTTACTTATCACTCAAAGAAAATCCATCAGGTTGTTCAACATAGACTCCTCTTCTTGTTCACCATTAAAATATATATTTTTACATCTATTTGATACACCTTGAAACTTTTGTACACAACATATGTAAGAAATAATCTAACAACTTCAATCCTCTCCATAGGGTCAAAGTTTCATCAAAATATAGATAATTTCCTTTTTTGAATAATATTTTCAAACAAGTATATCATTCTTACTCCCACCTTCATCATCTTCATTCATCTACTATTTTGAGTCACCATTTAGAACTCAACCGATTTTTTTTGTCTTTAGGTCTAGGAACAAGAATTCAAGTCTTATTTTTCTTAGTCTAATCCAACTCTTCTTCTATAGCTTTCATCCAAGATTCATAGGTACATGATTCATCAATAGTTTAATCTTTGAAATAAAATAAATTTCTTCAATTTTTATGCTAACCTTCCTCTTTTTTTAACACATTTGAACTTCTATCACCAATTATATTATTTAGTCTGACATAACTCTGAGTCTTAGGATTTTCTTGAATACTTAATTATTGATGATCTTCATGAAATTGTAGAATAATTTTTAATTGATTCTACATGAATTTAGTGTTCCATAATTTTGTTTATCATCCCCATCAACTGAACCATATTCACTCGATATGACCTATTTTAGATTACTTTATCCACTCTGACATTAGCACTTTCAACTATCTTTACCAATATATTGTTCAAATATTTTGTGATCTTTTATTTTAATATAATAACCAAGAAATAAAATTCATGACTTCTATGTTAAAACTTTCCAAAATATTAATCTCTTTTTATAATATCATCTTCTTCCAAAAATTATGAAATATTCACTGAAGGAGTATTTCCAAGCCATATCTCATAAGGGGTCTTACTAATTTTATTCTTGACCTATTATCTAATTCTCTTAAATATTTAATCTAACATACCTTAGCATATTAGGGTTTTCTTAAATACCTAATTCTTTATTATATTCATGAAGTCTCAAAATAATCTATAATAAGTTTTGTGTTCCTTGATTTG
The DNA here is from genome assembly GCA_028749045.1 of Cupressus sempervirens. Taxonomy (NCBI): domain Eukaryota; kingdom Viridiplantae; phylum Streptophyta; class Pinopsida; order Cupressales; family Cupressaceae; genus Cupressus; species Cupressus sempervirens. Next base: position 129,955,240 of record CM053783.1, read on the forward strand.
GATTTTCATCCTCATCATCTAAATCAATTCCACTAGATGTGACACTTTTTTAATTACTTTCATCCAATCTATCATTATCAATTTCAAAAATCTTTCCCAATATCTTATTAAAATATATTCTTATTCTTTTATTGTAGTAGAATAACAAAGAAAGGTTCCTTCACCACTTATAGGATCATAATTTCCTAAGTCTTCATCTCTTTTGGTATATTGTTTACTTCCAAAAATCTAAAATATTAACTATAGGAGTATTACCATAGCATAGCTCATAAGGGATCTTACCACTTCTATGATTTCTCTTTACCTAGTTTAGTATGTAAAATGAAATGCAAAATTTTTATATATGATTTTTCTAAGGTACTCTTCCATCAATCATCACAATCCTGATGGGGTGTCTGATAATTTTCTACCTTCTCTCTATAACACCATTTTGTTGAGGGGTCCTCAAATAATATTGCTACCTTCTTATTTCATGATCCTCACAAAATAAAATAAATTCACTTAATTTTTATTCACCGCCATGATCATATCTCAAACATTTTAGCTTCAAATCTATCATTGTCTCAACTATACCATAAATATTTTGAGTTTTTCAATGTTTTCTTTCAGAAAATAGACCCATGTCATCCTTGAATTTTCATTTTTTTGTCATTGATGGATCACATAAATTAGTATTCACGAGGTCTAACTAAAATTTTGATGTATATACTTTATTTTTAATGTAGATCTAGTGTTCTTAACCATATCACATTGTTTACATGTAGCATTAGGGTTCATCCATTTTGGTAGATCTCTCACAACTCTTGTAGAACCTATTTTAAAAATGTTACTAAAATTCATGTGGCATAATATTCTATTCCATAACTAACTCTCATAAATTTGAACAATCAAACATCTCCTTTTAATAGTATTCAAATGGAAAGGATTACCTTAAATATTTCTACTTGATGCAATATTAGTAGTTATACATCTAATTATTTTTCACACACCATCCTTGAATTGTTGATTATATCCCTTGCCAATTATTTTATTAGAACTTGGAATATTGTTCCTTAAACCTTCAACATATAGAAAATCATCAAAAAATTTCTAACCATCAAGAGTAATAGAACTTGTTCCTTGAATCATACAAGATGTATCATCTCCAAATATAATCACAACACCACCATACCTTTTGAAACTTAAAAAAACTTTCTTTTATCACCATACATATGATATGAACAACTAGTATAAATAACCCATTCATCCTTTTGATCAACATGAAAAACTAAATATGTTCCTTCATTCACAACAAATCCTCTTTCCATGATAGTAGTGAATGCCAATTCATCATCTATCTTAGATTCTTCCTTTGTAACTCCATAAAAAAGGTAACACTTTTTTTTAATATTTAGACTAGAACTTCTTTAAATTATTCTTGGGAACTCTATTAGGACACATTGATGAAAAATGACCAATCTTGTTATATGAAAAATATTTCAAAAGTAACTTTCCTTCTTACTTACCAACTCCTTTATGGACTCTTATAGAAAATAGGGCTTCAATTTCTTCATGGTTTCTTTCCTCTTCCTCAATTTTATTTTAATCCTTAGAATATTTAGATCCATACTTACATGAAATTTCCTCATACTCATATGTTTTTCTTATCCTTAGAACAACTAGCATTAAATGAAGATTAAACCTAACAAATATTATCTCCAAATTTACTAATCTTAGAAGAAGACAATTGACCAACCAATGTATCTCTTGCCACAATAGTTAGGGTTGTGATATCTTCAATAGCCACATTTTTTTTTCATATGAATGAAGTATGAATATGGATACTTTTGAAACAATCTTATCTTCATCTATCTTTCCACTAGTAGATCTAACTTGAAAAATAATAATTCATATGTCTTTTGAGTGTAAGAAGTAATTCCCCCATCCTTCCTCATCATTAAGGCTTCATATTTTCCTTTCAACATATGTAATTTTGCATGCTTCATTTGAATATCACCTCCATGCAATGTTTCCAACTTGATCTATATTTTATTAGTAGATTCCAAATATTAGTATATTCTTTATCTAATAGGGCATTTAACAAAGATTCATTGTCTCTCATGTTGCATTCAAATTCCTTCTTCTCATATTGAATAAACTTTTAGTGATTTGTAGCTTTAGTCGGATAAGCACAATCAAGAAACTCAAATTAGTATCTATATAATTATATGTAATGACTATCCATTTTTGTGATATTGTTAATTGTATTATTAACATTTATTGGAATGATACACAAACACATACACAAATGTGTGTTTGTCATGCATATTTTTGATTAATCTAATAAATTTTAATAATAACATTATTGGTGAAAATCAATTAATAGTATGAATGTTAATCTAATAATGATCAATTATTTTATTATTAAGTTGATTAAACATATTACATTATCGATTATAAAAGATAATCATATACATAAGATTATATATATATATATATATATATATATATATATATATATATATGTATGTATGTATGTATGTATGTATGTATGTATGTATGTATGTATGTATGTATGTATGTATGTATGTATGTATGTATGTATGTTGAATTGAACTGCTCTTCAAAAATACATACAACATCAATTAAGTTCTATTACAAGAAAAACATTCTCTACACACATACATATGATTTTTAAATATATATATATACTTACATATCTACATTTTTTTCTTTAGAATATTTTTGCACACAAAGGAGAGAATTATTTAAGTGTTTTGATTAAGTAAAAACAGGTGTTGAAAGGACCTAAAACCTTTTACAAAGAACTAAGAAAGTGATATAACACCAAATAAACATTAAAAGCCCAGGAGATACTATGCATTAATACCAAAAAACTAATCATGCTAGAACAGAAGGTCCTAAAACATGCAGAAAAAAGGACATCAACAAGACAACTATAAAGTTTTCAACAAACTAGTTGCCTAATCAGCTAAAATATTCATGTTCATAGTAGAGGCCCTAAGATTTTTCATCTCTTTATCATCAATAACCTCTATTTTCTTTGAGTTTTCCTTGTCCATTTGTTTGTACCTTGATCATCTTTGAAATCCTTTGTACCTTGATTTCTCCCCTACTCCAGCTTATCCAGTAAATTCCTAATATTCTCTACAACACCTTTCAATATGGAGCAGCTTTGATCAACACATTTTTTCAAAAAATTTGACTCTATACCCTCAATTTTGTTCTAAAAAATGTCCATCTTCTTCTACATGTCCTTTATCACTTGATCGATAGCTCATTTTTTTAGCTTCAAGAGGTGGGACTCTCTTCATCAAATTCTTAACTTCTTCAACATTCTCAATCATCTCTGAGAGCCTATCCAAATGCTGGCGTAAAGTCATCTCATCCTTCTTCTTTTTTGAGATGCTCAAACTCCCTTTTTATATCCTGTATTTGTTCCTTCATAAAATTAATGTCCCTTATTATCTCCCCAAGGTTACCCACAACACCCCTTCATACACCCTTGATCATCTTGAGCATTGATGTGATTCAAATTTTCCTCATCTAGATCAACATTATCTTTCCCTACATTAACCTTTTAGTATTTTTATCCTCGTTCTTCCCTTGACACATATTCTTCTTAAATTTTAAATCTTTCTCAATTCTATTGATTAGGGGTTCATCATCCAAAGGGATGTTCATGCATCTTTCCTTTTTATTTAGATTATTTTTAGTTTTAATTCTGCTACCAATTTTTCCCTTATTCTTCTTCCCTTTCTCTTCTTCTATCTCCTCATTAATCCTAGTCTCTATCTTGTAATCCTCCTCATTTATTTTCCTTCTTTTAGAAGATGATCCACCGGGGGTAGGATTCATTCTTTTGTTTCTCATTGACTCTTCTTCTTCCTTCCCTATTTCCTCTTCATAGATCTCATCTAAATCACTCCCCTCTGTTTAATATTCCAAAGTCCTTTTACTTATACAAGGCCTGTCCACTTTTTTTAACTTGAGAAAATTCATAATCAACACCATCAAACCCCCATAACAATCATGATCTCAAATAGGTCATTCTGAAGGGTTAAAATGGTATTATCCAAAGACTGCTAGAGGTAAAAGGGGAAATTAATCCTTACCGTATGCCTAAAGTAATTAGCTAGCATGAAGTGGTGACCATAAATATTAGTAAAGTGACCATCTATAGTAATATACTCAATCAAAATACACATAATAAACCTCCAAGGTTTAGAAATAGAATGATGGATAAAGTAAGAATTGCCAATTTTGACCAATCTATTTTGCTCCTTGATCATCTCCATAGACTCATAAATAGCTCTATTAGAATTCTTCCTATCTCTATAGAAATTAATCCATTCCATGCCAAGGCCAATGGCTTTAGCAATCATATCCTTTGTGACTTCCATTCTCTGATTTCCAACTAGAACACTACTATTCTTCCAAGTTTGATGAACTGCCTAGTAATAGATATGTTGCCTCCCTTTAGCTTCTCCATAAAGTTACCTTTCTCCAAAATGTCCAAAATCTCATGTTTTACTTCCATTCCTTGAAATTCCATACCTCACACCTCTTTTTCCTACCTCCCATTTTATTGGTTCTATATAAATTTCTATTCTTACCAGTGAGCTCGAGAAAGTTAAAATACTTTGCTTTGAAATCACAATGGGTTTTTCTCTTTTGCAAAAATACCTACAATCCATATGGTAACAAATGGGTATTAGCATCATACAAAATCATGATCTACACAACCCCTCTCCAACACATCTTATAATTACTTCTAATTTCTGTTGTCATCATTATTAAAATATTTTTTTTTACTTCCAATTTTGTCATACTCTATCGTAGATAGCCTGTCAATTAGGATGTCACTGCCATTATTCCAAGTCATCTTCATGTGACTTTTACAAGCCATGTTTGTTGCCCAATCATCCACTTTATTAGTTTCTCTAAAATTATTAGTAACAACACATTTCGCAAAGGAATTTATTAAATTTATGGCTTTACATATATTTTATAAATGGCCTATGAGGAGGTAGTAACCTTGTTAAGACAATTAATGATATTTATGGAATCCCCTTCTGGCCAATTTTTCTCCATATTCATACTATTAGCATATAAGAATCCATGAAGAGTTGCACTAGCTTCTGCTATGTGATTGGTCTTATTGTTGTTTAACAATGCATGCCCCAGTTCTCTTAGAAATGGGGACCCCCTAGTAAATGTTTGTCTCTGATACCCCTACTCTAGGGTCTAGGTCATTTTGGAACACTTCACGAGTTTGGGTTAAGCCTCAATCTCTGAGTGGGTGAGTTTAGGGTGTCAAAGTAGGAGAAAATGTTAAAATTTAAGTATTTTGGTGTATTAATGTGCACTAGTGCTCTTAGCACACATGCACACCTATCCAAGGTGTGTAGGTGCACAATCATTTCCCTCTAGAGATACACACATGTGCACTTGCACACTTGCACATCTATGCACCTCTAGAGGGTGCACACACTAGGTTTGGGTCTATATGAACCTGGAACCCCTCCCCTTCATTATCAACTACACCTCTGCACTCCCCAAGGTACACTCATCCCTGCAAGACACAAGAAAAATAAATTTTTGACACCAAACTTGTGCATGTGTGCACCTTTGTTCACTCATAAAAACCTAGAAAAAAACCTAAACAAAGAAAATTAAGTCTAGAAAAGGTTCACATGTGTGCAACTTTTCTTTTGAACCCAAAGCTAGAGCTAAACAAAAAGTAACCTAAGAAGGTACACATGTGCACACCTCCCCAAGGTCCATACATGCACACCTATTTTCATGCTTTCCAGTGTATCTTAAGGGTGTGCACATGCACACCCCATCAAGGTGTGCATGTGCATTCCCTTTATGCACTTAAGAAAGCATCAAATAACTAAGTTTTTTCCCACTGCACTTTCCTTGTACATGTGCACAGTTATGTACATATGCATGTGCACACCGCACCAAGGTGCACACATGTGCATGTGTGCAATTGCACTTAGATGGTCATAAGGGGACCATTTGGCACACCTAGCACACCTATAAGGGTGTGCTAAGTGTGCTAATTTTAATTCCATGGCTTTTGGAGTGGGCAATTGTCTATTTCTAACTATTTTGGGTTAATTTTGAAGGGCTTTTGATAGAATAGGGTTTGTGTTTAGGTTTAATTTTAGCATTTTGGACTAATTTCTTCTTTCTTATGTAGATAAAATTGCATCATCATCATCCTCACTGGAAGAAAAGATTTCTCTTAAACCTATAGTTTTCAAATACCAAGGTATACCAAAGGAAATCTCACTTTCAAAATGGACACTTTGAAATCAAAGACACCAATCTTGGACACATTGACTAGAATGTCTTATGTTGTGGTTATCACAATGCATGCCCCATTTCTCTTAGAAATGAGGAACCCCTAGTAAATTTTTGTTTTTCCCAGGCCCCTAGTCTAGGGTCTAAGTCTTTTTTAAGGATCTACCTAGAGTCTGGGTCTTGTTTTGCCCTTTGCCTAAAAAAAAAAGTGCTAGAATTTAGATATTTTAGGAGAAAATGAGATTTTATAAATAAAGGAGCACACTAGAGCACTTAGCACACATGCACACCTTCCAAGGTGTGCTAGTGTGCTAAATGTGCTAGTGTGAGAGCACTTCCCTTTGGAAGTGTGCACTTGCATACATGCATAGGTGTGCACCCTCAAAGGGTGAGCTACATACTAGGCCTATAAAATACCAAGAACCCTCCCTCCTCCTCATTCATTTTCTCCTCCTATGATGTAGGTGCATCTTGGGTTGCACTACTATCTTGTGTATTTTCAATTCTTATCTTGTTGATGAAACTAGATTCCATTGAAATTGCATTTTTTGGTTTATTATTTTCCTGTTGTAGACCATGTAACTAATTTTTCATAGTGAAACAAGGGATAAAAACTTCAAGAATTTAAGAGGGCCTAGATTACTATCTATTACACAAGGCACAAATTCTAACTCCTTATAGGTTGGGAGTTATGGCAATTCTCCTAGAGCATTATTTTTTGGTAGTTCTATGCGACAGCTTTTTGTACTCAACTTTTGGGTTAGATGCACACTTTTCCTTGATGAATCACCCTTTGCCAACTTAAGGAGTTGTAGAGGACCTAGATATATACCCATAGTTCAAAGTGTGAGTTCTAAATCAATTAGAGCTAGGAGATATCACAATTTTTCTCAGACATCAATTTCAGGACATTTAATTGCTGATGTAGGCTGACTTGTGTATTTAATGTTAGGTTTAATTTTTTAAAATATTTTCTGAGAGCTGACTTGTGGCTTGTCAAAGTTCTAGAATGATTTTTAAGCTATTTTGGCTAGTATAAATAAAGTGTTTAAGCTTAGAGCTAGGTAGTTTTGAAGAGGATTGTAGAGTAAAATTGGATAGTGTGAATTTGCTACTAATCTTTGTGTATGAATGTATTTTGTACTTGGCCATAACCTAGAAGGATTTATAGCTAGGCATGTATGTTGAATATTTGAAAAATAAATAAAATTATTTTACTCTTCTTCCTCATTTGGTTTCTATTCTTCATTTTTTCTTCCATTGTGTTAACTCTTGTAGGGTGGTTTGGAGAGTTGGGTGTGCCATTGGCCCTAGTTTTCCCTTGCCTTCCTTGTGTTAGGTGGTATTAGAGCTCGAGGTCCATCCTAGTGGAGATTGGATCATGTAGAGCTCAATTTGGATATTGGTTGTAGGGTTGTAGATCTATAGATTTGACCTATAACTTGTAGAGGGTTACGATCATGCAGAAACCTAATTTGTAAAGATGGTTCATGGTAGAGAAAACGTTGATAATGCTATATTGGATCAATTGAGAAAAATTGTAGCTAGATTAAATGCTATGGAAATAGACTAGAGGAGAGGAGCACATATTGATTATGTAAGTGTTGATGAAGCAACAACATCAAACCATAATCCATAACTTGAAGAAGATTGAGATGAGGAAAGATTGTTGAGAGTGTTATTTGGGGAAAATTCAAAGCCTGCTATAGAAGTTGTTCCTTATAATAGAAAATTGGATACCAATGCTATGTTGGATTGGATCTTAGATATGGATAAGTTTTTTGAGTATGAAAACACTCTCGATAATAGAAAGGTGAAGATTATAGTTACTAGGCTAAAAGGTCATGTTTCACTATGGTGGGAGCATTTGCAAACTGATAGACAAAGGAGAGGAAAGGAGAAGATTAGAACTTTGCCAAAGATGGTAAGCAAGGTAAAGAGAAAATTCCTTCCTACTGATTAACAAGTTGGCTTGTTGAGAAAGATGCAAAATTTTAAACAAAAGGACATGACTGTGAAAGAGTATATTAAGGAATTCTATATATTGGACATTAGATCTGGACATGTGGATGATAATGTTGAGAAAATTACAAGGTACATAAATGGATTAAGATCTAGAATTCAAGATGAAATAAGTTTTGTGAAGTTGAAAAGTGTTGAAGAAGCATATCAATATGCCTTGAAAGCTAAGGAGATCTTGACAAAGAAGCACAAACAAAGAAAAAGAAGTAGAGGTGGTAGGATCCAAAGAGGCAGAGGTAAATCTTATGGAGAAGGTGGTAGATATGATAGTTCTATGTATTATAAAGAAAAATTTGAATGGGAGAATGATGACAAAGACAAGACTGAGTGGAAAGGTGGTAGCTCATACTGAGGAGGTACTAGATCTTACTAAGAAAGGGGTAATTCTTATCCTAGAGGTGGTTTTGTGGTAATTGTTTCAAATGTGGTAAAGAAGGGCATAGATCCTTTGAATGTAGATCTTTTGAAAGTGGGCAGAATAATAGAAATGTTTTGATTCAAAAGGAAATTGAGAGTTCACCAAGTGGACCTAAGACTAGAGAAAATATGATGGTAAGAGGAACCTTATGTAATAAGGGAAGTGATGATGAACCTATTTTTAGAAGAAGTCTTTTCAAGACCAAATGTAAGATGGCTAGAAAATGCTACAAGGTGATCATTGATAGTGGAAGTTTTACAAATTTGGCATCAAAAGAGCTGGTTACAACGTTGTAGTTGTAGAGGCTAAAACACCCCAAACCTTATCATGTTTCATGGATAAAATATGAGCATAAGATATTGGTAAGTGAGCAATGTATTATGAAGTTCAAAATTGGACATTACTATGATGAAGTTTTGTGTGATATTATGCCCATGGATTTTTTTCATATTTTGTTGTGTAGACCTTGGAAATATGATAGATATGTTGTACAAGATGGAAGATTGAATCAATATACTCTTTGGGCAAATGGGAAGAAAAAAATGTTGCTACCTTTGATTGAAAGTCTAGATGGGGATACTTGTACTACAATAATAGTTTGGATGGTTAATGGAAAGCAATTTGAAAAGGAAGTAAAGATGAGTCAAGTTTGTTTTGTTGTAGTTCCTAGAGGATTGAGTGTTGGTAGTCATGACCAAGCAACATAAGTTGGTAATGTCAAAGTGACCTCAAAAATTGCTGAATTGCTAAATGAGTATAAAGATATTGTTATTGATGATATTCCTAATGGTTTACCTCTAGTAAGAAGTATAAGTCATTGTATGCATCTAATTCCTGGAACTAGTTTGCCAAACAAAGTGCTATATAGATTGACACCATAGAGAATGAAGAACTTAACAAATAAGTGCAAGAATAGTTATAGAAAGGTTTGATTAGAGAAAGTTTGAGTCCATGTGTTGTACCTACTGTATTAGCATCTAAAAAGAATGGGAAATGGAGAACATGTACTAATTCTAGAGCTATTAAAAAAATCATAGTGAAATATAGGTTTCCAATGCCAAGGATGGATGACATAATGAATTGTTTGAATGGAGAAAAGTACTTTACCAAGATTTATTTGAAGAGTGGCTATCACCATATCAAAATCAGAGAAGGTGATGAATGGAAGACTTCTTTCGAGACAAAAGATCATTTGTATGAATGGTTGGTTATGCCTTTTCATTTGACTAATGCACCTAGTACTTTCATGAGGTTGCTGAATGCAGTTCTGAAAAGATTTTTTTGTAAGTTTGTGATTGTTTATTTGGATGATATTTAGATATTTAGTAAGACTAAGGAAGAACATCTTGAGCATATTACACAAGTATTGCAGAGGTTGATAGAGGAAAAGTTGCTAATTAATCTAAAATAGTGTTCTTCTATGCAATATGAGATTGCGTATTTGGGATTTATGATTTTAACTAATGGATTGAAGATGGATCTTGAGAAGGTTAAAGCAATTTTGGAATGGCCTACACCTGAGAATGTGGGTGAGGTAAGACCATTTCATTGTTTGGCTGATTTTTACAAAAAAGTTTATAAAGAATTTCAGCTCTTTTTGTAATGCTATGACTGAGACAATGAGAGGAGATAAAAAGGAATTCTAGTGGACACATATAGTTGATAAGAGTTTTAAGACTTTGAAACAAAATATTGTTGAATTACATGTATTGGCTTTGCCTAATTTCAACAAAGTATTTCAAGTCGAATGTGATGCAAGTGGTAATAAAATCAGAGTTGTATTAAGTCAAGAAGGTAAACCTATTGCTTTCTTTAGTGAAAAATTAAATGATGCTAAAAGGAAGTATTCTGTGTATGATCAATAATTTTATGCTATTGTTCAAGCTTTAATGAAGATGAGAAATTATTTGATTCCTAAGGATTTTGTGTTGTATAGTGATCATAAAGCTTTACAATACTTGGGAAGTCAACATAAATTGAATCAGAGACATATGAAGTGGGTTGAGTACTTGCAAAATTTTACATTTTTAACCAAGCTCAAGAGTGGAGTTACTAATAGAGTTGCTAATGCATTCAGTAGAAGATATTCTTTGTTGACTGAAATGAAGGTTGAATTTCTTGGTTTTGTTGAAATGAAAGAGTTGTATGATGTTGATCCTTATTTTTCTAAGGTGTGGAGAAATTGCAGAGCACCAAATCTGACCAATCACATAAGTAAGTATGATGAGTATTTTATTCAAGAAAGTATGTTGTTCAAAGGTATTTAGTTGTGTATTCCTAGAAGTTCTATGAGGTTGAATATGATTAAGGAAAAGCATAGTGGCGGATTGGCCAAAATTTTTGGAATTGATAAGACATTGAGTTTGCTGAAAGAGAACTCTTATTGGCCACACAAGTATAAGGATGTTCAAAAATTTGTAAAGAGTTTTAGAGTTTGTGAAGTCACCAAAGGAGTGAGTCAAAATACTAATTTGTATACACCTATTACTATTCTTGAGAAACCTTGGACTGACATCGGTATGGATTTTGTTCTTGGATTACCTAAGACAATAAAGGGGTATGATTCTATATTTGTTGTAGTGGACAGATTTTCTAAAATGGATCATTTCATACCATGTAAAAAGACATCAGATGCTGAGCATGTTGCTGAAATTTTCTTTAAAGAGATTGTGAGATTGCAAGGATTATCAAGAAGCATTATTTCTGACAAAGATAGTAAGTTTGTTGGTTATTTTGGAAGACTTTGTGGAATAAGATGGGTGTTGAGTTGAAGTTTAGTTCTACATTCCATCCATAGATAGATGGATAGACATAGGTTGTGAATAGAAGCTTGGGTAATTTGCTGAGATGTTTAGATGGGAATGAGCCAAGTAATTGGAAGATGGTATAGCACAAGCTAAATTTGCATATAATAATTCTGTGAATAGGAGTACAGGGAAGACACCTTTTGAGATTGTTAATGGAATGAAGTCCAAAGAAGTATAATATTTGAGAGATATTGTTGGTGAAGAAAAGAGAAGTGTTGTAGAAGAAGAATTTTCTCATTTTATGGAGTCTTTACATAAGGAAGTGAAGTTGAGGATAGAACAAAGTAATCATGAGTATAAGGAGAATGTTGATTAGTCTAGAAGATATCATGATTTTCAAGTTGGTGATGAGGTGATGGTTCATTTGAAGAAAGGAAGATTTCTAGTTAGAACATATAGTAAGTTGAAGATGAAAATTTTTGGACCTTGTTAAATCTTGAAGACGTTTGATAGTAGAAATGCTTATGAAGTTGAGTTATCTGAGGGCATAGATATATCTCTTATATTCAATATTATTTATTTGTATAAGTATCATGAGTTAGATGATGAAGTTTTTGTATTAGAGGACTATCCTAAGAAGTATATTGAAGAAGTTGAATAGAAATTGGATAAGAGAATTGGTAAGAGAACAAGAGGAAAATATTAATATGAATATCTGGTGAAGTGGAAGAATAGACCTATGGAAGACACTTCATGGATTTCTCAATCTGAGTTGGATTCAGCTCAAGTTGTGACATCTAAATGATTTAGGAGAATCATTTCTTCCAATTTTCGTTGTCTGATGTAGGAGCATCCTGGGTTGCATTGCTATCCTGCATGTTTTCAATTCTTATCTTGTTGTTGAAACTGTGTTATGCTAAAATTATATTTTCTGGTTTCTAGGTGCTTGTTGCAAACTATGTAACTAATTTTACATAGTGAATGAAGATCTATGAACTTCAAAATTTGAAGGGGTCCTAGATTAATATCTATGATTCAAGGCACAAGTTCTAACTTCTTATAGGTTGGGATTTATGGCAATTCTCCTAGAACATCATTTTCTGGCAGTTCTATGCGGTAGTTTTATGTGCTCAACTTTTGGATTAGATGTACACTTTTTCTTGATGAATCAGCCTTTGTGCACTTAAGGGGTTGTAGAAAACCTAGATATCTACCCACAGTTTGAAGCACAAGTTCTAACTCAATTGGAGCTTGGAGAATCATGTTTTTTTATTGAACATCAATTTTAGAACATTTAATGTTAGGTTTATTTTCATTTAATATTTGCTGAAAACCAACTTGTGGCTTCTCCATGTTCTAGAATGATCTATAAGTGATTTTGGCTAGTATAAATAGAGTGTTTAGGTTCAAAGCTAGGCAATTTTGAAGAGGATTGCAGAGCAAAATTGGAAAGTGTGAATTTGGTACTTATCTTTGTGTATGAATGTATTTTGTATCTAACCATAATCCAGAAGGCCTTATAGCTAGGCATATATGTTGAATATTTGAAGAATCAATGAAATTATTTTACTCTTCTTCCTCCCTTGGTTTCTATTCTTTGTGTTTTCTTTCGTTGTGTTAACTCTTCAAGGGTGGTTCAAAGAGTTGGGTGTGCCATTGGACCTAGTTTTCTCCGTCCTTCCTTGCTTTAGCCTAGTTGTAGACAAGCACACCTCTATACCCTTTGAGGTTTTCCATTTTCTCCAAGTCCCTAAACAAACAACACTAAAATAGCAAGGTTAAAAGGTGCATACTTGTGCACTTATCCAAGGTATGCACATGCTCAACCTTTTATTCACAAAAATTAAAAGGAAAACCCACCTAAGTGAAAGGTGAGAAGATGCACACCTATCCAAGGTGTGCACGTGTGCATCTATCAAAGAAATTAATAAAAAAATTCATGGAAAATGGTGCACGTATGTGCACCTTGTCAAAGGTGTGCATGTGTGCACCATTTCTTAAACACTTAAAGCACTTTTTAAGGTGAGGGTGTGCACATGTGCACCATTTCTTTTTACTTAGATAACCCTCATCATAAGAGTAGGGTGCACAAATGCATACCCCACAAGGTGCACTATGGGTACACCCTCTATTTTTAGAGTTTTCTTATGCACTTAGATAAACCCTCAAGGTACACAAGGTGCGCTAAAAATTGCATAAATAGGGTTTTAAAGTGGTTTTTCTAGGATTTTGTGTTTTGGATTTAATTTTTTAGTAACTAGGCTTGGTTTAGGTTTTTATTTTCAAACTTATAAATAAATATGGTTCTAATTTGAGCAGATAAATTGGCTTCCTCCTCGTCTTCACTCATAGAAAAGATTGCTCAAAAACTAGTTGTCTTTAAGTTTTAAGGTGTACAAATGAAATCATGCTTCTAGGATGCACACTCAGAGATTCAAGACACTAAATTAGGTTATATTGATTCAAATGCATTTTTTATACTATGCAACAAACCAAATGAAATATCCCCAATGGTCTCAACACTTATTAGATTAGGGTTAGTTAATTTGGCCTCACATCCTACATCAGTGTAGTCTTTAGAGCTAGTTATGACCTTGGTAGAGAATGGTAAAGAGCATGATAGGGGAGATCATCCTAGACTTAAGATTGAAGAATATTGATCAAGTTTTCCATCTCCCAAGGGTAGACCAATACGTAAGATTGACTTATCATCAAGCATAAAGGATTTATAGGGATAATGAATAGAAAGCTATAGAGATTATTCAATCATCATATTTGATTGATAGGAAACATATGGGACAAAGAGTAGGATACATAAAGGATGATATAAGATATTTCATTATACTTCTAAGCATAATCATGGGTTTGCTAGTAGCAGGACACTTGAACATATGGATTAGGCCACAATTCTCAGTTAGAATTTAGATGAACAACTGGTGGCTATCAAAGCTAGTCCAAGGGTTTATATGACTTCTTATTTGGTGTACCTATTAGTATCAAGGACTATAGATTATCCAAGATTGTTTAAGAGGGGAAGCATGCAAGATTCTATTGCATGGCCTTATGTGGTATACCCCTAACTAGTAAAGAAGAAGTTGTTAAATTAGAGCAAAGAATATTGAATAGTGAATGATGCTTTCATTATTTCAATCATCCAATTCATTGAGGGAGATTATGCAAAAATGATGTTAGTAGAGGTAGCAACAAGAATTTTAGAAATAAGCACCTACTACATCCAATTCAAGACATTCACCTACTTAAGGGTAGTAGGCACAATTGTGAATCTAAAAAAACTTTTGAGATATCTATTAGATAGACTCATTTAGCTATAGATTATGAGACAAATCTCATCTACATGTGAAAGAGTAAGGAAATAGGATAAGAATACCTGGGTATGGCCCATCACCATAGGTCCATTTGGAGTCAAGAAAAAGTAAGATATCATGACTTTTGATTCAAAATGGAATTAGTATCCCTCGGAGGATTATAACACCCCTCGTCCATGTTTTGACAATATTGGTAGAGTTCAATATTTGGCAGAAAATAATTTCAACATGAAGATGCCATAGTTGGAAGGTAGTGCCTTAAAAAAACAAGGTCTCATTGAAGGTTTTTCAACAAGAAACTTCAAATGTCTTGGATCCCCTATATAATTAGGACAAGCTATATGATCAACTAGTCATAAACACAAAAATTGATAGAGAAGAAATATAGATATCAACTATAGGGCAAGGCATATCATCTAGTTGACCAAGGAATGAATTAAGAAGCCATTCAAATTGGACCCAATTCCTCAAATAGTAGTCTTATAGGCCACAAGCTACCCAGTAAAGAAAATAGGGGTGAAATTTATAGTGCCAACATTCACAACCCAATCTCCAATTAGGCAAGAAACTATGTATCAACATGATAGGGAAGTTTGATAATTTAAGGTAGAAAAGGGAAGGAATAAAAGGAAAAGAGTTTCTCCTCAGCAAGTTATGCCCAAAGTTGAAGAGACTCAAGCCCAAGAGGCATCTTAAACACCTGAGAACCAAGAGCATGAAAATGTAGAAGCCACTGAAACTCAAGATAATTTGAAACTGCCAAGTTCAACCACTCCTTTCCCTCAAGTTAGTGAAGAGCAAGTATAAGCTATGCTAGAAGAAGAGCCACAAAAAAGACCTATCAATGAAGTATCAGAAGAGGGAAAAATATATGAAGAACCTCAACAAACTTCTCAAGATACAGAGGTGAGAACTAAGGACTCAACAGACATAGGGATGCCTGATGTAGATATCTCACAGAAAGAGAAGACTTCAAAGAAGAGAGACAAGGGAATGGTTCTAGTAGTAAAAATCCCGTCTTCAACTAAGTATATGTCTCTGACATGAACTTCTCCAAGCTGGTTGAAGGGGGAGGTGATGGTTAGGCAAAAAAGGAAACTTTATTGTAGTGTCGATGAGGGAACAAAAGAATTAGTTGAATCCTTTAGGAAACTTGAGCTACCTACAAATGATGGACAAACATTGGCCTTCATTTTGAAGAACCAAAATTAGGACTTGTTTTCTCATATTGTCATCCCTTTGCTACATGTAGATATTGAAGATCTGACTCGAAAATATTATCAGATTAAAGAGGTCTTGTTGTGAAATCCCACTATGGACATTGCTAAATTGTTGGCCACTACAAGAATTAAAGAAGTGTTTAGCCACCTAGAACAAGATGAGTCTAAATTTTTGAGGCTTCAGAAATAGAATGAGCTTTTGAGAGGCTATTTGCATGAAGTAGTTGGTATTTTGGACCCTGATCATCCTTAGGAAACTCTAGGTACAACACTTGATAGGAAGGATAACACAAGTGTACAATTGGATCCATTTTTCAAGGCATGTTAGCAATGGCGGGACATTTTTGTGGAAAAAGGTGCATAGATAGTATAGAGAAACCTTAAACTATTATGCCATATTGAAAATAATGCAGACAAGCTAGTTGCTATACTGAACCAAGATATTGGATTGATGGATGAGGTACATACCTAGGTTAAATACCTTCAAGCATAATAGTCAATAAAGGGTTAGAGGTATCATATGCTTGTGGATGTAGATATGGGGGAAGAATTGGATAATATAGATGATTGGATCAAGAAGATTGCTTTTGTTATTAAAGTAATGGAGACATTACATACAAATATTCATAAGCTCAAGGATTAAAACCAAGAGTATCTTTTGGAAGTTGATAAGTATTATACTGATGCTTGCCTTGACATTTTTTAAGATGAGTCAAGGGATAAACTCTTGTTTGTGCAAGAAGCTGTTGAATAATTTCAAAATACCTCTAAAGAAGCTTCAACTAATGAAGACATAAGACAAGCATTTAAGAGAGAGGAGGCATTGCTAGAATTAGATGTAAAATTGGAACATAGAAGTTAGCAACTATTGATAAATAGTAAAGAATAAGTATGATTCTTTTGATTTTCTAGATACAATTTAAGTGACGGAGATCATAGATAAATTCAAGAGCAAACATCCAGACATACCTCTGGTATAAAGGGGAAGAAAACCTAGAACCTAGGATTTCAATTTTGATTCTTTGGAAACTTTTGGATTTTTCGGACCTGTCACTAAGGTGCACTTCTCCAAAGGTGTGAAAGGTGTGCTTCTCCAAAGGTGTGCCATAAGTTTTTGAAGAAGTCAGAGATGTGCCGATAGTTAACTACCAGTTCCAAATTTAGAGCTTTCCATGCACCAAAAACACATTCTGATAGTAATTTAACTCCTAGGAACATTCAAAGAAGGCCATGCCTCTATTTTTAGAGGTTCCAATGACTTCCACATAATCTAATAGCTTTCCTCTTCTTATTTTCTAATGCTTTCATTTTTTAAAGTCATGTAAAGGCTCATACACCCAATAACTAATATAAACAAGGGTGGAGTCCTACTTAGGATCTTTTAGAGAGTCATCTTGTACATAATTAATTTTTTTTTATAATTTCTAAGCATATATTTTCATAAAGGAATCTCTCACTCTCAACACAAATTGAGGAGATGATTGCTTATAAATTGAGGAATTAAATATGTATTTGAGGCCATTATTTTGATGCAATAATATATGTGTTGCCCCACTTTGTTTTTCTAATCTATTGGTCAAAAGTGAGTTCTTTGTTTAGTCAATTTTAGTCCTTTCTTTGAAGTGTTTGAGTCTAGGTCTAGAATCTTTAAGGCTAGGTGACCTCTATCATATTTCCCCAATTTACCTTCTCTTTCAACAGTTAGGTGGATGTTTGTTCTTATCTTGTTATTCATTGGGTAAGTTAGATTCCCATTTAATAGAGGTCAATATTCACTCATTATAGATGAAATACATCTAATATTTTCTCAAAAGAGGATTGATGGTCAAAGATATAAAATTGGTAGAAAATTCCATTTCATCTTCTCCTCAGTAGGTTTTTGACCCATGAAGGAAAGTTTCCATGAAGGCTTACATAGATGAGTTTGCAACATAAAAAGATTCAAAGAGGATACTTTCTTATCAAAATCAAAATTTGAGGCTAAAAAAAAGTTCCTAATAATGATCTAAATTCATCATCTCACCAACATGCTACCTTGGTGAGAAACCTTAAAGCATCTTCTCCATGACAGGTTGCACACCCATGAAGATGGTTTTCTACAAAGTAGCAAAAGATGAAAATTTAAGATTCAAGGTTAATCAAATGGATTTTTATGTTTGAAGTTGAGTATTGTTAATAATTGGTTATGCATTTGATTGGAAATTTATCCTATATAGACATGTTGGTGGAAAATCTAAAATGGTCTTCTTTATGGTGGATTATCAACCCTCATAGGCAATTTTTCATATATATGATAAAGATTGAGCTAACAAGTGAATTTTTTTCTCGCACTAGATTTGGAGTCTATTTGAATGATAAGTGAATGGATTGAACCATTATGGAAAGGAGACAAGACCAAAATCTTATGTAGTATAATTCCATCAGCAAGGTACCCGAATGGTAACTTTTTGAAGTTTGAAGGAAAATGGAAAAATAAGTACCAGGCTTATAAAAAGTTATCGTTGTGCTCAACAAGATAGTGAAAAGACCCATCGATGCCCATTAAACATTTGCATTTACTATCAAATGGGTATATTCTTAATTTCCATTCATGTGGCATGAATTCTAAAAGAATAAAGGGTGAATCATGGCTCTTATTTAAAATCATACAAATACTTAAAGAATTTACTACTTTTTTCCTTAATTTCTCATTCTGTCATTACATATAACTAATTGAAGGCCTATGAACATTGTATTTGTTGTTCCATTCATTTCTCCAAATTCAAAACCTTGATCATAAGCTTATGGCAACTAAGTTTGTGGGTTTTGATGGATTGACCGGTATCAAATCATAATTGCAAAAATTCATAGACACTTCCTTTCGTTTCTATGAAATGGAGGATTTCCACAAGAGAATCAAAGCTAAGAAGATTCATACTATCATGGAGAAGCTCTAAGGGAGTGGTCTAATTGAAGTTTCTAGTTTTCTAATTGTGGTCCAAGCCCCAAATCTTATTTATGAATGCATTAACCACTACAACCCAGAGTCCAAGTAGATTGTTATGCCTTATTATATAGTTTCTATTTCCATCGATAGGGAAATAGTAGTGAACTATCTTCAAGTGCCAAAGTGGGAGGATTCCTTTGATATAATCATAGGAGGAGCATTCTCATAATTCTTCTCGAAGAGGATGATCTGGAGCTAGGAAAATATGAGAATCTAGTTCCATAAGCCATGGAGTGACAAAAGAAAAGTTCCCAAAACTTTGTTCAAGACAACACTCAAACCATGAATAATTGACATTTTAGGTCTTCTGCATAGGCTGAGAGGTGAAGTAGAACCCCTAAATTTTGTTGAATATCATTTCCTTTTTATTCAAGTCATATGCTTATATCGATTGGGCACAAGAGTTAAGTGACAATATATCCAATACTCTCCAGGTGGCCAAGTTTTGTAACTTATTCTACATGTCTTCCTTCTTGATTTATATGTTGTCCTTTCAAAGTTGGCCTAGCCTTCCAAGATTTGAAGACTTTTTTGATGATGTCAAATCTTATGAGTTATATCCATGCCTCCAATTAGAGAATAGCTATGTAGATTATGTGAAAGTGAATGATGCATTTACCATGAGGATTTGTAGGGAACTACAAGAATGCCCAGAGAGAAGATTCAACCTTGAAGCCATGCAACCATGAGTTAGTTTGGATTTTATTTTATCCTGTGCTCATTGTTTTCTTATTTGTGTCTTGTAGCATTTGATGATTTTCCATTGAAGATATTGAGGTACCCAAGTGACATGATCGTGTTGATTGAGGTCATCCAACAAGCTCTACAAGTGAACATCCTAAGTGGAAGCTTGAAGAAGAAAGGTTACGAATTCCCAATGAAGGTTGGAGCTTTTAGCTCTGATACTCAATCTAATGCTAAGAACATGATGAAGGTGTTTGAGAAGAAATATAAGCTAGACACCTATGAATTCTTGTGGACCATGTTCAACCCAAATGGATATGCAAAAGATGATCTATAGATTAGGAGTGTGAGAAAGCATGTCACCATGATCAAAGATTACTTGGCTGATTGCAAAGATGAGTTTGAGAACCATGATCAAGCCTTCACTAGATTGATAATTGACCAATTAAAAATTTCTAAGGTGAACATAGATGTAAATGGATTTGACGATGATGGTCAAACTGTGTATAACAATACATATTTGACCAAGCTAAGGATCACTCCTATAAGTTTGGAGCCTTTCGATAATACTATAGAGGACCTGGACATAATGATGGTCATAATCTATATGAGGACCAAAAAATGGGTGAAATGGATCACAACTCAGAAAAGAAAAAGTAAGAGTACTTCGGCCTAGCCCTCCCCAAATGTAGATGTGACCTCATCCTCTCATAGCACTACTTTAGGCATGACCCTTCCCCTAACTCAAGGACCTGATCAACCAGTTGATGGAGGTAACCAACCTCTTGATAAGAACATGCTACTTGATAAAATGTGTTAGAATCATTCGGTAACATGGTTGGAGCAGAAGTAGAGGCTAAGAAGGAAAAGGAGGGAGAAGGAAAAGATGGTATAATAACGTTGGCTCTTTCACCTAATAACAACCCTATTCCACCTATGTGTACTCCACTACTCTAACCAAGTAGCCCCCAAATACAAGTGGTTAATCTCAAAGATGGAGGAAGTAGTGAGAGTGAGTCTACAAAATCTGATGAAGCAACAAAGAAAACAAAAGAATCAAAGAAAGGGGTTGAATCTTCAAAACTCACCTCACAAGCCCAAAGAATGCTTTCTATTTAGCTCTAAAAACACTAACCCCAACAAAAAGGAAGATGTTTAGTGTGGACACACTTGGGACTACATCCAAAGTGATCTGCACTAAATCATGGCTTGATAGTACTTTGGATAGAAAGAAGAAGAGGATAGAGGAAGTAACCCCAAAAAAAGGTACTATGTCCTTGGTTACTCAATCTAGGTCAGTGCCATGTAAAACTACGAAATTGAAGACTATGTCAATTCTCAGTTGGGACCTTGATATATGACACTTAACTATGGAGATTGTGAAGCACACCAAGGAGGGTGGGATTGAAGACCAAATTTTAGATGACCTCACATTGCAGTCTATAGACCTCAATGAAGTTACGCAGGACACCAAAGTGGGACTCTAGAAGTCAACAAGTGAAGTAATAGAGGAGGAACTTGAAGAACTCAAGCTTTCCAAAGTCAGATAAAGGCATAAATCTAGGAACTCAACAACCTCATTGGACAACTAATTTCTCCATTGACAAGTATTATAGGAGTTCTCCCTACTAGTGTTCCTACAAGCACAAATGTCCAATCTATCATCTCCCAATTGCAAGATGACAAATTATTTGGGAAAATTGGTAGATAATGGAGTGAAAAACTCAAGTCCAAAGGACTTGTAGTCATAGAGCAACTCGATAATGCAATGTTGAGGCTCAAAATAGAAAACGATAACATTTTAGCCAACATGGCTACTCTATCATTTGAGAGGGCTAAAAGTGAAGATTGTTTCTCCTTCTTAGATATGGTCTTATAGATGTAGACCAAGGAAGTAGTTTATGCCAAGATCCTTTAGAAGGGAGATGATCCCTTACTCAAATGGAAATAGAACTTGCAATTCAAAAGTGAAATGATCTCCTTCATGGAAGAAGGATTGAACGAGACAGAGATTAAAGTTAAAACAAAACAAGATAGAAATTATATTTTTTTGAAAGGATTGTACACTAACTCTCAAAATAGTGGTAAAGGGAAATGAGTGGTAGGAATCATACTTGTATAAAATAATTTCTCTAGTTATTTGGACAATTTAACAAAGAAATCCATTAATCACTAGAATCGAATGTCAAATCTCCAATGGCTCAGTTGGTGCATACATGTGGTAGTGGAGTAAAAGAAAGAATGGTTGGATGCAATTAGAAACCTAGCTAAAGAACACTCCAAGTGGCTTTTTGAGGTACACCAACATTCAAATTCATCGATAGGAGGAGCTTATTCTAATCATCATTGCTACCAAGGTGTACATGGAAAAGTTGAAGGATGGAAAGAAGGTGAAGTGATCTTTATCCTACTTTTTATATTTTGTAACTAACAATTGGCCTCTAGCCATTTATCATTTTTGAAGAGATGAATCTGTTGTTTTCCTTTTATAATAGTCATCTCAAAATCCTATGTGTACCAAATTGAAATATTAATGAATGGTCTGGTATTTTTTGGGGTAAGATACTTCATATTGTAGAGACAAGTTGAATGTATTTTGTGTCGACTATTTATTGTTCCATTTTTTTGTAATATCTTAAGATATCTCATTCCATTGAATTGAGTTAAGGAATAAATAGAGTTCTATTCCCTTGTTCAATGCAATAAGTCATAGATAATAGTATGTATTATTGAAAGTTTAAAGAGATTTTGTTTTGTGTTTTTCTTCAAGTTAGTCTCTTCCTTATTAGAGTTAGAAGCTTTCATTTAAATAATTAATTCATAAATATAATTCATTAGCATTTCATCAATTTCTATGAGTTCATAAGATGTGTGAGTTATACACTTGATTAGTTTTAAGACTCAAATCTTTGTCAAAGTTAGTTCCTATCTAGGCCTAACTTGGTTCACCTCTCTTATTCTTTGGTCAAGAACAAAACCTATTTAGATTGAGGAATAAATAAGATTCATTGCAAATCACAAAATTTGAGGGAAGTATACCTAAGAATCCAGAGGGAAGTCAACCACTTAGCTATGATTTCCCAATTTTTGTAATCAGATATTGTTCAAGAATATTGTGCATTCAAGAGTAGAATAATAGAACAATCTGTTTACCAACAATATGCCATTGGTGCTCTCATTTTGAGCGTAATTATTCTTGCCAGAGTGTGTTATTTTTGTGAATTATTGTTTATGATAATAATGGAACCAATAGTTTTATTGTGTCAATTTGATTGTGTGATATTTTAGCTTTGGAATTTTTTGCATGTTGACGAATTTCGCTAACATATAGAGTTTGAGAAGGGATCACCCTTTTGTTCCTACATAGCTTCTCATCTCATATGAGCACACTTTTTATGGCCTTGTGATTTGATAAGAAGTGAAACATCTTTTGATTTTACTAAATTCCCATCAATGATTGCATTAGTGGATTTGAGGAAGCATTGCTCCTACTTTCATTGGTTTTCTACATGATATTTTCAATGATTTAACTCACAGATGTGTTGTTACTATGGTTTATGTCCATTAGGAATTTCTATTTCATGTTATTTAATTTCATCTCTTGTTACCTTATCTTTGTTATTTTCTTTGCTAATCCTTGGTTAAATTAAGAATTCATATGGTTGCATTGTTAGATTGAATTCAAAAAAGAAAAAAAAAACAAATAAAATATCTTGTTTTGTGGTTAATTTTGAAATAGTAAGCAAATTTATCATCTTATCTGAAATCAGTATGAACCAGCAAAGGCCTCTTTGTGAAAAAACACATTTATCTTCAACTAAGTAGATTCTGATAGGTTGCAAGATCTCCCAGAACCTTAGAGTTGATCCTAGATTATCTTTTCAAGAGAGGAGTTCAAAAGGATTCATGTCGTTAAGAATCATGCAAAATGATAGCTCAATAGAAGTGGCACTAGAGTGCCTCCAACCATTCAAAATAGAAAAAAAAACTTGCAATTTCAAAATTTTGCATTTTCACAAGTTCAAATTTTTTTATGAATTGTCACTGTCCAAAGGTGCACAAGGTGTACAAGGTGGGCAAGGTGCACCATATTTTTTGAGAAAGTGTGTTTTTGTAGAGGTGTATTTTCTTTAGAATTGGCACAAATTGGAAGATCCCAATACACTGTCCTCATTTTGGCAAGCTTCAAGATCTTTAGATAGTGAACCACAATTCTTAAAACTCAATCATTTTTGTAAGCCTCATAGTGACAAAGGATTTCCTTGAATTCTCTCACTTCCATTCAACATTTCATCATCTTCCTTAGTTCTACTTCCACATCAATGACTCATCGTTCCACCAAATCCTCCACCAATGGCCTTTTTTTGCAAATGTTGTAGAATCACCAATCAAATTGATAGTAGTACTCAATGATCTTCCTAAGAATCCTATGAAATTTTTCCCAAGGTTCATCTATGGAGAGACAAGAATAACCAAAGATCATATCAAGGTATTAAAAGGAATTTGCAACTAAAAGCAAATTGCTAATGAGAATGTGGTTCTTCATTTATTATCATACTCACTAGGAGATGTTGCCTTTAATTGGTATATGAATTTACCACCAAGATGTGTTAGAGACTAGGACACTTTCAAAAATTTTTTTTTAGAACAATTTAAAACTTTCATCAACCTATTTGTGATACATCATAAATTCATATCAATCAAAATGGACCCAGTTGAAATGGTTTCACCATTTAATCACCGCTTTCATATGGCCTACATTAAGCTGGAAACACCATACACTATACTAGTTGAATTTTCTATTTAGATTTATGTAAATTCTATGGACCATCTCATGGCTATTTTCCTAACAAAAATTCCTACTACAAATATCAAAAAATTGGATAAAGTCTTCTCAAATGTGATAACTTCCATGAAACAAGCCAGTCCTAATATACCAACATATCCTATAAGATCAACCATGATGCCTAGCCAATTCATACCAATGAATCCAACTCTATTATAGTAGGCACTCCCTCCACAAGTTCCATCTTTAATATACCCAAGACATGAACCTCAAAAAGTTTCTTTCTTTGAGAAAAAGGTAGCAATATTTGCTAAGGTAGAGAACAATGTTGCATCTTAGCTTGGCCAAATAAAGAAGACCATGTCTCAAATTACTAATGAGTTGACCTAGTTGAGGTTGTCACAAGGAAAGAATAACAACTTTTAGAAAGAAAACATTGGTCCCTACAACAACAACAATTATGGCCAGAACTACAATAGGAATTTTAGCGGAAATAACAATATTGGAAATGATAATGGAGGAAACAATTTCAATCCTCCTAATCGCAATAACGGTTTCCAAAGACATAATCGATAATGGAACACCCATCCAAACAATGGAAGTATTCCTGCACATAATAACAACAACAATGCCTAGTATGTGGACATTAATCAGTATGACAATAATAAAAATATACCAAATGATGATGGCTCATATTACAATAAAAATCAAAAAGTAAATCAAAATCCAATGGGCAATAGTAATGAGTCTCCCATGTAATTCAATTCCATGATGCTAGAATCCTATGATTCTTCACAAAACATGGGATTGGAACAACCAAACAACAAAAATTTATCTTTTCCATTCAATTAGGAACTAGATACTCAACCCAAAGAAATTTTTTCCTTTTGGAATGATAATTGAAATATCTACAATTTACAAAATCAAAAGGAATGCATGACCAATGGTATTCCTCCTACATTACAATCAAATCCTCCATATTTGAGAGTAACTAACAATATAATACCTATTAGACCCCCGTATGGAGGATGAAAAAATCAAAATCAAGGAAATGTGCCTACAATCTTGAAAAATCCTACATGGCTTATTGAAAAGTATACTGTAGTGGAAGATTTAAGATGAACAAAGGCCAACATGTCTATGTTCAAAATGCTACAAATTGTCCTCATCAGAGAGAAGCACTAATAGAAACTCTCAATCATACTAATGAACCACATAATATGAATAATGTTCCTTAAAAGACAATGTCTCAATATGTCAATACTTTGAAGACCATGCCAACTATGTTAAAAGACAAGGTTGAGTTGTCTCTCTTTTTTCTTTACATCAGAATATATGAGAAGAATCTTCACAATTTCCCAATTGATTCAAGAGCTTCTTGTAATGTTATGCCGCTCTTGATAGCAAAAAGGTTGGGATTCACTCCTCAACCATCTAATCGAATAGTGATACAACTCAAAAAATTAGAAGTAAGGGTTATTGACATGTTGAAAGATGTTCAAATACAATTAACAATTGACCCCTGAATTCAAGATGTCATAGATATACATGTGGTTAAAATTCCTAAAACATATGGATTTCTACCAAGTAGAGAGTGGATGAAATGCTTAAGAGGATGGTTTTCAATGGATTTTACTCAACTATGGTTACATTGGAAAGCGTTGAATAATGAGATCAAGATTGATGTAGAGCCAAAATTGAAAATGATGATTACATAATATAATGCACCAAATTAGGTGGCATTCCTACAATATGATTTAGGATCCTACAAAGTGATGGCTTTTTATACACTCTCACCTAAAAGATTAGATAATCAAGATCGGAGATCCATGATTCTAATCCCAAAAGAAGAAATCATAACATAGTTCATTGATAGCATGGTGGCCAACTTACAATTTTTAGGTGAAGAAGTTGATCCAAATGTGTTGCTCCTTCCCTAATTTTGTAGATTGCATAAAGTTATTCATTCAAAGTTCAAATGTTCACATTTCCAAGAAGTAGTTTCTTAGGTATTGACTCAGATAATGAAAGTGAAAAATGGCAATGTTCCAAAGGAAGTACATATGGAAAATTTTGCATATGTATTTGAAACTATGGGGAAGGATGCAAAAGAGGTAGAAGATCTTAATGCATCATTTAGTGATACCTTTTTAGATGGTGGAGGTTTTTCTTCTCCTCTACCAGGAACGATTAAAATTAAAAGAATTTTATATTTCATAAAAGGCCAAGGGTGGAATTTGGTATTCATTCATCCTAAACCCAAAGTTGAAAAAATCATGGAATTGATTGGGGAAATTTAGGATCAACAAGAGAAATATACATTCCCCATATCAAAGATAAACAATGAAAAATCATCAAGTCAACCATGGGAGATATTAAAATGGATCCCTAAGAAAGAAATCCTTTAAGGTTCAAGTAAAGGAAAAGCTATGAATAAACAAGCAAAAGTCTAGAAAACCTAGAGAAGATATGATTTGGACATTTCAGTTCGATGACTCTAAATGCAAACTAGTAGCTAGTGCAGGTATTGAATTAATCAATCCAAAAGGTAAGTCTTTCTATGCGGCATATGGATTATATTTATATGTACTAACAATGTTGCAAAATATGAAGCCTTGATTTGTGAACTTATCTTCACATTAGATAAGGGAATCAAAGCTCTCATAATTGAAGGAGACTCCCAGTTGATGACTAGACAAGTAAAATCAATTTATCCTTGAAACAATAGGATATTACTCACTTATCAAAAGAGAGTATGGGATTTAATGGATAACTTCAAAGCTTTGAACATAAGGTCCATTCTAAGAAGGAGAAACATGGTAACATGTGACTTGGCAATTTCAGTTAGCACATTACAACCAGTCAAGAAAATTAAATTAAAAATATTTTTAGTAGAATTGGTTGTTGCCCCATCCATCCCATACAACATTACAAAATTCCAATTATTGTAAGATGACCAACGCATTCTTGAGTTTATCATGTGCAATGACCATTTTAAGGAGCAAGAGATTGATGACACTCCAAATGACAAACCTTAGAAGGGAGAGCTTGAAGACACAGATGGGATTCTTGATTTGAAAAACAAAACTATTCCTAAGGGAATGGTTGAGTTGAAGTTCATTTTTTATCATGATGAATCAAAACTTAATAGAGGAATGGTTAAAGAAAAGGGGATTAAAGAATGTGAATAATATAATGTAGGTACTGATGAGGACCCCAGAATGGTCAGGGTTGGAAAGGCATACAATTCTTAGGAAAGAGAAGATATACTCAAATTTCTTAGGGAATACAAAGATGTCATTGCTTGGAGTTATGAAGAACTCAAAACATATGATCTTAAGATCATGATACATGGCATTTCATTGAAGCCAGATAGAAAGCCTTTCCAACAAAGGAAAAGATTAGTTAATCCCATTATTGAACCATTGATAATGAAAGAAGTTAATAATTTTCTCAATGCCAAGATTACTTTTCCCATATGTCATTCAACATGGGTGGATAATTTAGTTCTAGTGAGAAAAAAGACTAGAGAAATTCACCTTTGTGTGGATTTTCTCAATTTGAATCTAACATATCAAAAGGATAACTACCCTCTACCTTCACTTGATGAATTATTACAAATTGTTAATGGATCCAAAATGATTTCCTTCTTAGATGAATATTCTAGGTATAATCAAGTGATGGTTGATGAAGAAGATAGGCTAAAGACTACTTTCATGACAAAATGGGTAACTTTCACACATAGAAGAATGGCCTTTGGGTTGATCAACGTAGGGGATACATTTCAAAAATCCATGGATTAATATTTCAAGGGACTATTAAACAAATGTATAGTTATCTACATGGATGACTTGACTATCTTTTCAAAGGAATGAATTTCTCACATTGTCAATTTAAGACAAGTGTTCAATAGATGTCGCCAATATGGCATATCACTTAATCCTAACAAATTTTTATTTGGGATCACTAAAAGAAATCTCATAGGTCATTGTTGAAAATTTGATAACAATGATATGTAATTGTTTTCATTTATGGAAACACATGATATAAGTGTTCACAAGAAACCTCAAAAATAAAGATACTTAGTGTTTGGTAATCAGAAAATTGTCTAAGTATTAAATTTGGTTTATAGCAATGTATTTTTTTGTTTATAATATGTTGCTAACATCATATTATGAATAGAATCATTACATGGAGATAGTATACATGTTGGTGATGATGTGCATAATCTTGAAAGTTTGTATGGACTGTACAAAAGAAAGATAATCGTGTTTTAATGAAGTAGGTCAATGAAATTGAAGGAAATAATTTTTTTGTTTACAAAACAATTACTTTTCCAATTAGGGATGACATCCTAGATGTTTACTCTAACTTGAAAAAGTGAGTTGTGGTCTTAGTGAACCAAGCAATAATTTGTGTAAAGGCATGGTATTTATGCAAAGGACTTCTTGTGATAAGAAGAATGCTTATAAGTGTCATCTTGTAAGATTGTGAATTGAGAATTGTGATGAGCAAAACTTTGAAAGTGATATATGTTAAGTTTTATATGAGCTATCTAGTGATCAAAGATCAAGCTAAATATTAGTGATCACACAAGGAAGGAAAATATTAGTAAATTACTTTTTTGAGCAATGAGCTCTTCTTGTAGTTGAAATTGCATGTTTGGGCAATGGGCTCTTCTTGAATGCATTATACCATGACTCCTAATAGGGTTGGCACAACTCCTAATAGGGTTGGAATCTCCTAACAAGGATTCAAAGTCTACTAATAGGGACTCCTTATACTAAATTTTTTCAAAGTCTCTTAACATGGACTCCTTATATTGAATTTTCTCATTGATTCCTAATAGGGTCCATCCTCTAACAAGGAACTTATATATTAGTATATTATCTAGTGGGTATCATCCCCACTAGGGTTTTCTCTTGGCTCCAGTTTCCCTAGTTAACAAAAGATGGTGTTATGAGTT
Organism: Cupressus sempervirens; assembly: GCA_028749045.1. Lineage (NCBI taxonomy): Eukaryota > Viridiplantae > Streptophyta > Pinopsida > Cupressales > Cupressaceae > Cupressus > Cupressus sempervirens. The sequence continues at coordinate 129,984,710 of CM053783.1, forward strand.
ATTTTTGTGCATTGCTATTGTTACTATTCAACATTACTTTATTACTTTGTTATGCATGGTTTAAAGTAAGTAATAATATCTAATTGGCAACTAAAGTTTGTAAATTACTAATTCACCCCCCCTCTCAGTAATTCTTATTTATAATTTTTTTTATGAAAGCATATTTACTTTGAAGAGGCTTAATAGCTTAAGTAAGATCCCTATGGATATGGAATAGTTGATGAAGAACCTTCAACAAGCTCTTGAACAAATTGATCTCCTTATTGAAGAAAGAGATAAGCTTAAGGGTAGATATGAATACTCCAAAGTATACATTGGTCAATTGAAGGAAAAGATTGATCATCTAAAATCAAAGTCTAAATCTACTAAATCTAGAACTAGTGATGATAATTGTTCAAAGTTGAAGACTGGGTAGAAGATCTTGAAGCATAATTTGAAGATTACAAATTTGAAGTTGACTTTGAGAAATGATTCTAGGAAATTTAAGATTGAAAATATAAATCTAAGAACAAGTCTAGAAAAGAAAACATTTGAGTTTGAAACAATTAAAGAAGATCATGAAAAATTCCATAAGTACAATAGTATTGTGAAAGGTGAATTGATACAATGCAAACAACAGCTTGAGAAACTTTATTCTAGTAGAGAAAAGCTTGATGATTCTATGTCTTTATAGAGACCTACTTATGATAAGACTAGTCTTCGTTATCTAATTGACATGTCTATGAAGAAACCTACGATTAGATAAGATCTGAAAGAAAAAGACAAATTTGATGATAAGATTGAATCTAGTCAATATTTTGAAAAACCTTAAGAAGTTGATCAAAATAATGAAATTGAAATGTTGGATGAACCAAAGAAAGTGGAAACTCCTAAGGCACATAGGTATGAATTTATACGTAAGTTCTTCTTATGTAATGAAATAGGTCATATGAAAAGAGATTGTAGTAATAAAGCATTTAGTCATGTTAAAGATTTTTACTATCATAATTGTCATGGTATGGGTCATAACGCAATTGATTATATGAAACCTAAGTATGATAACAATAGAAGAAATAGTAGAATATCTAGAAATACAAACCCTATAGATAAAATAATATCTTATGAAGATAGAAGAGAGATCATATGTTATAAGTGTGATAACCTAAGACACATTTCTTAGAATTGTCATGCACTTGATGATCAATAGAATCTTAGAAGTAGAGCACTTGTATGTAAGTTATGCAACAAAATTGGACACATGGTGAGGTACTGCAGAATGGATAGAAACTTTGGAGATAGAAGAAACAATGGAAGAAACTTTGGGAACAGAAGGAATGATGGAAGAAAAATTGGAAATGACTGAAGGAACTAGGAAAGGAACTCTAGAACTAGTAGAGACAATGAAGAACAAAGAAACATTATGAGTGAACTTCAAAAAGAACTTAATGAAGCATTTGTAAAAGGAATAGATATCTCAAAATAAAATTTTGATGATGATGAGATAGGAAGATCAAAGTCATTTGTTGAGTTTGATTGAATTAAGTTGAATTAAGCTTGTTCACAACATCAGATTTTAAGAAATTCATTCAGAGACAAAATTAGAGGGAACAAAGTTGGAAAAAGGTGTATTTAATTATATTTAGATGGTGACTAAGCTTGCTTGTAATTTTGAGCTCATAAAAAAAGTTATGAAGGAATTCAAAGTTACTGGTATAACAATAAAGGTTGATTCGATAACAATTTATGAAAAGTACATTTTTGCAAAAAATTTCATGATGTGAAGTCTTAAGGATGTTTGTCATGATGCAAGGAGGCTATAATAAACTTGAATGACATTTGAAGATCAGATAGATGATTTTGAACAATTATCTAATTACATAACATAATTGACAACTTTTTCATATTTGTGAAGTACACAATTAATGCATGTTCAAGTTGAAGGGATAAATGGAGCACAAAATTTCACTTCATTATGAACACATCCAAAGTGAAGAGCATTATGAACCAACTTGTCAAAGAAATTTTGAAGCAAACCCTATTTTTGGGAAGAGGTATTTAATCATTTTATCCACAAATTTATTTAGTAAAAGATCATAATTGATAAGATCATGGATATGTCAGTAGTTCATAGTGTTGAGAATGAAGATAGACCTAAGTTTAATATAGTTTCTATAAAACCTAATGAAGGAAACCCTAACTCAGCATTATCTATCACTCTGAACAATGTAGTTTATCTTGAAGACTCAGAAATTCATTTGAATTACAAGTTTAAGTTGATTGGCAGTGAAAATATGAACAAGGATATTGGACTAATTTTCAACCATGACATGACTGTGAAGCTTGGATTTGAACATCTAAGGGAATTAGACTTGTTTAAGTATCATTTATACTATGAGTTAGACACAAATGAATGGACTCAAATCATATCGAGTAGGATACATGATGGAAAACTATAGATGCAAGACAATGTAGTTGAAATTTTTGCTGACCTTATTCATGAGGTAACTAGTCTTAGTAAATAAGGTAGTGTACCTATAGGTGAGAAATTGGTAAAGAAGAAAGTTAAAAGCTATACTAAGGTAGTGTACAATGGAAAGGCTATGGTTATCAACACCATCAAGCAAGATGATGTGAGATTTTTCAGTAGAATTATTTCTTATTTAGTTTGTGCAAGTTCTAAGATAGATGAAATTTTAGTAGGATTCATATATGAAACATATAAGATATTTGTTGAGAAAGAACAATTGAATCTGAGTGAAATACTTAGAATGCAACTCTTGGAAAACCTAGAAAAGATTAAGAGGATAAAGAATGGTGTGTCTAGATTTTAGCCATTGATAAATCACATATTATTTCATGTACTTATGATATTTCCCTACTTATTAGTCACACATGTAATGAGTAGTGATAGATATACAATGGAAAATATTACAAAGGTATGCAAAAGGCACCCTACAGACAAGATATTAGATAGTGGAAACCTAATAATGAGGACATTTCAAAATGAGATGAAACAAAAATTTAGAATTTGGTGTAGGAAAAACTACTCTAAACTCATCAAATAATGTAACTAAGAGTCCTAAACATTATACATAGGTTAGAAGTCCTAGTTAGGCACATTGATCTAGTTGTAAGGCCTAGTTCCAAGATTAGGCATAATTATGGGCCTCTCGCTAAATAAGGTAAAAAATGGTCAACAAGCCCAAAGATCATAGGATCTTATCTTTTTCTATGTTTTTATTATTTATATCCATTTTGGATAATTTTTGTAAAGTTTGGACCAAGTTTGGTAACTAGATTTACAATTTTGCAGATTTTGCAAAAGTTGCTCTAAAAGTTGTCAGCAACTTTTGAGAAACTTTCTTAAAAGTTGCTAAAAACTTCTAATCCCTTCTTCCAAAGGCTAAAATAGTTTTAACTGGTCATGTAACCATTGGTAATTCCCTACAAAGCCCTCATAGGTAGGTGGTAGGAAGAATAATGTATTTTGGCATTTCAAATCAATAAAGAAAACAACATTTCTCTTTAAAACCTGTGTTTTAGGCCATTGCATAAATTGGTATAGACATGAGGGAATGTGTTAGTGATTCTAGAATTTGGAGCATTGAGTATATTTTATTTTCAATTGGTCTCATATATTGATCTACTATATTTTGAGATATATCAAATGTTTACTCTCGCTGCCTAGAATTTAGCCTTAAAATCAACATACTCATAGGGCTGGGTTGTTTTGGCACATTACACCATGGGAAATTGATGCCCCTTGGTGGAATAAATTTTTTATCAATTCAATTTCATATTCTATAGGTTAGAAGTGTTCAAATTTAGAGGGCTAGATTTACCACCATACCCTAGGTGTGCATCTCTATGTGTACACCAAATAATAATTAAGGACAATCATCCTTAGATCTTGGTAAGGGATTCACTAAAGCTTGAAACCTTTTATTTTAGGTTATTTTACATGCCCACACATGTCTACATTCTTTTTTTGAGTTTTAGCATAGGAGAAAGAGCATCTGTAGTGCAATTGGAGCCCTAATTAGGCCTATCAGCCCGATCTAATGTTGCAACAATAGGAACCTCTATGAATTTACATCTTTTGGTGCTTTGGAATGTTTTATGAAAACCAAAAGGGTATTATAATCCATAACCTAAACATCATCTTGTTTGGAAACATTCAAACTTATGGTCGAATCTCACTCTAGGAAGGGCTACATGCAAAATCCTTGGGTTGTGAAGCAACTTAGTGTTATGGGTTATTTTTGAAGGAAAGAATCATTAATCCCTATAAATAAGACCTAAATAGGATAGCATAGTGATTTTATGCCACCCCTAGTCTTTGTATCCACTTTTTGGGGTTTGATCCCTATTTTTGTTGAAGAGATCCAATAGTGCATTTGTGTGTTTTGGTGCTTAGGACCTTGGTAAGCCTAGTGATTGGGTTACCTTACCTTGTAGGATTGTGATAATATTCTTTAAGCCCCATTTCTATACCTATGATAGGTATTTGGCACATGGACCATTCACCTTGGGTGTTGAGGGATTTGAAAACATCACCATTTTGTGTTATTTTCCACTCCTACATCAAGTGGTATCAGAGCCATGTCTGATCCTAAGAATGAGGAGATCTTTGCAGGGGTCACAAACAATGAGTTGGAAAAGATGGTGAGAGAACAAAATGTTGTAAATAAGGCCTTGACTAAGAGGCTTCAAGAACTTGAGAAGAAGCTTAATGACAAAGACAAAGAAGACGGGTATGAAGATGAAGGAGGGAGTCAATAAGAGGAGGATGGATCCAAACAACACATCCTTATAGATCAAAGGCCTCTCATAGATGCCTTGAAATCCATGGGGAGGAGAACCATGGAGGAGAAGATAGACTTGATAGTCTTAAATGGCAAGATGAATGTAGATTTAGCCTTGGATTAGATAGAGGCTTTGACCACATCCTTTTAATGTGAGGACATCCCTAAAAAGATAAAGGTAAAAGTGGAAAGATCCAAGTTGAAGGGGGAAGCCCTAACTTGGTGGAACTTCATCTAGATAGAGAGGGTGAAGAATGGAAAAAACATTATCAATTCATGGAACAGGATGATAGCCTTGATCAAAGAGATGTACGTACCTGAGGATTATGGGGTACAACTCCATAGGAGGAAGCAAAGCTTGAAACAAAAGGATATGGATGTAGGCTTATACACTGAGGAGTTCCTAAAACTATGTATGAAGACCAATATGGTAGAAGATGAGGAAGAGAAATTGGAAAGGTACATAAATAGCTCGAAGGTTCCCATTGAAGAGGAACTAAGTCTACACTTCCCTACCATAATCAATAAGTTCTATCAAATGACACTCAAGGTAAAAGAAAAATGGAAGAGAAAGAAAGACATTGGAAAAGGGAATAGCAATGATAGTGGGAAGAATTTTAGAGGCAACGGTAACTCTTGGAACAAGGGAAAAAGTAGTGGCAGAAACTACAAGACTTCTAACCAAGGAGACAAAGAAAATAGTGACTCTAATTCAAGAGGAAACTATAGAGGAATAAGTCCTTTCAATAGAGGAAGGACAAATGCAGGGAGAGGTAATACATTATTGAAATGCTTTTATTGCAACCAATAGGGACACCATGGAGGAAGATTCCTTGAGAAGAGAAAAAATAACAACCAACATGAGAGGAGAGCAACACTTATCCAAGAAGATAAGTAAGAAGAAAATGTTGATGCTAGAGACATGGAACTAGAAGAGGGAACATGCTTGATGATGAGGCAGGTCTTCCTTCAAGTACCATAGGACCAAGAACTGACATAAAGGAAGAATCTCCTTAGGATAAAGATCAAGTGTCATGGAAAGGTATGCAATCTTCTTATAGATTATGGTTCAACTAAAAATATTTTGTCTTTTGGAATGGTTCAAAAATTAAACCTACCTAAGAAGCCACATCCTTACCCCTTTCATGTTTCATGGTTAACCAAAGGCCATAAAACTCTAGTCATGGAACAATCTTGGGTAGAGTTTTATATTTCTAACTTCAAGGACAAGGTCATTTGTGATGTGGTTGAAATGGATGCCTCACACATCCTTCTAGGTAGGCCCTAGCAATTTAATGTTGATGTTGTACCCCATTGTAGGAAGAACATCTACTCCATCACTAAAGATGGGAAGACCTTCACTATGAAGCCCATACTAGATAACAAATCTAAAAAGGAACCTACTATAATTATCATAGGAGAAAAGGAGATATTAAAAATCTTGAAAGAATCTAATATGGATCCATTTGTCTTAATCTCAAAGCCTAAATATAACATCAGGTCTGATCAAAAAGAGCCTATACCAAATGAAGATATAAAACTACTAGTGATCTTCCCACTAGCCTCCCTCCCATCAGGGACATTAGTCATCAAATAGACCTCATACTAGGCTCATTCCTACCTACTAAGGGACCATATAAAATGACACCATTGCAACATGTATAGATTGAAAAATAGGTCACTAAATTATTGGAAAGAGGGCTCATCCAAAAGAGTCTCAGTTCCTATGTCATAACTTCAATTTTGGCCCCTAAAAAGGATGGAAAAAGGAGGTTATGTAATCATAGTAGGGCCCTAAAAAAAATCAAAATAGGGTACAAGTTCCCTATGCCAAGGATTGAGGACCTATTGGATCAACCAGGAGGTACTTGCTACTTCACCAAGATAGACTTAAAGTCTGGTTAGCATCAAATTAGAATCAAGCCAAGAGATGAATGGAAAATAGAATTGAAGAGTATTGGAGGTTTGTTTGAATGGTTAGTGATGCCTTTTGGTTTAAGCAATGCCCCTAGCACTTTTATGAAGCTTATGAATGAGATATTCATTGATTTTATTGCAAAATTTGTTTTTATTTACCTTGATGACATACTAATATTCATTCATATCAAGGAAGAACATCTTGATCATGTGGAATAGGTACTAAGAAGACTCCATTAGCACAAGTTGGTCATCAACTTGGAAAAATGCATGTTCCTGAAGAAGGAACTTGTGTTCCTAAGTTTTGTGATCTCATAAGGTACCCTCAAGATGGATCCTAAGAAGGTAGATGTAATCATTAATTAGCCTCCACAAAAGAATCAAGGTGATGTTAGAAGCTTCCATGATATTTCAACTTTCTATAGGAAGTTTATAAAAAAATTCAGTCATATGTGTGCACCAATGCTGGAAATAGTAAAAGGTGGGAAGAAGACCAATTTTGAATGGACAAAGGAAGCCAATGATGCATTCCAAGACTTGAAGAATAAAGTCTCCCAATATTCTATCTTGGTCCTCCCTAATTTTAATAAAGTAGTTGCTATAGAAACAGATGCAAGCAATTTGGATATAGGTGCAGTCCTAAGCCAAGAATGCAAACCAATTGCTTTCTTTTCAGAGACATTGAATGAGGCTAAAAGAAAGTACTCTACATATGACCTAGAGCTCTATGCCATGGTCCAAGCCCTCAAGAAATGGAGGCACTATTTTATTCCAAAATAATTTGTAGTCTACATGGAAAATCATGCATTAAGCTTCCTTAATTCACAAGAAAAACTTTTAGTGAGGAATCTCAAATGGGTAGAACAATTGTAGGCCTATACCTTCAATATTAAGCATAAAAATGGTGTTACAAACAAGGTTATTGTTGCTCTTAGTAGGATGATTGGTCTTATTGAAGAAGTTACAATACAATGTGTTAGAATTGAGTCCCTCAAGCACTTGTACCCAGATGACCTTGATTTTGTAGAAATATATCAAATTTGCACAAAAGTGGAGGGTAGATATCACACTGACTATTTTGGATATTTGATTCAGAATGGAATTCTATTAAAGGAGCACAATTATGCATACCAAAGTGTTCAATGAGGGAAAATATAATTAGAGAAAAATATTTTGGTGGCCTAGGAGGTCACTTTGGTATTGACAAGATATTGACATGGTGAAGAGAAGTTATTTTTGGGCCAAGTTGAACAATGAAATTAAGAAGTTCATTGAATGTTATACTATTTGCCAACAAGCTAAAGGGATGAAAACAAATAAAGGGCTCCACTAAACCTTACCAATCCCTTCAAGGCCTTAGGAATCCATATCAATGGATTATGTCATGGGACTACCCAAAACCAAGCAAGGATGTGATAGTGTATTTGTCATAGTGGATAGATTTAGCAAGATTGCCCACTTTGTGCCATGCAAGAGCACAAATGATGCATCTTATATAGAGAATCTCTTCTTCAAAGAAGTAGTTAGAATTCATTTCTTACCTTAGGCAATTGTATTAGATAGAGATATAAAATTTCAAGGGCACTTTTAGAGGATACTCTTCAAGAAGTTGGGTACAAATCTCACCTATAGTTCTGCCTATCACCCACAAATAGATTGGTAGACTAAGGTAGTGAATAGATCCCTAGGCAATTTCCTAAGATTCCTAAACAAGAAATACTTACAAAGTTGGGATATAATTCTACCCCAAGAAGAACTTTCCTTCAATGACTCTATCAATAGGTCAATAGGTAAAACTTCATTCCAAGAAGTATATGGTTTACACCCCAAGGGAGCATTGGATCTTATGGAACTCCCCTCTGATTTTCAAATTAGTGCTCAAGGCTGAGAATTGGAAGAACTCATTACAAAGGTGTAGAAACAAGTGAAGGAAACTTTGCAAAGGTCTAGTTTAAGTACAAAGAAAATGTTGACAAGATAAGGAGAGAGGTCCAGTTCAAAGTGGGTGATAGAGTTTGGGATTTTCTAAGGAAGGAGAAACTACCTAAGGGAAGATACTTGAAATTGCAGATGAAGAAAGTATGCCCCTGCTACATACTCAACAAAATAGGTTACAATGCCAATGAATTTTCCCTTTCTCCTACTTTTTAGATCTCCCCCATATTTAATGTGGAAAACCTCACACCATATAAGGCTATAGCAAGTTCATGAAATCAACACGATGAAGATATCAATGATGAAGATTATGTTACCAATCATCCACAAAGAAAACCAGTAGAGTTAGAGGAAATCTTAGACACAAAGATACTAAGGTAGACCAGAACTAAGAAGCATATGCAGTACTTAGTTAAATGGATGTGCCTCCCAAACAAAGATCCTACTTGGCTAACAAAAGAACAAATCAAACAACATGGAACTTCAATGGATTTTCTACCCTCAAGTAGGGACTTGAGTTTTAATACTCAAGGGGAGTATGGTACAAGAGAACCTACTCTAAACTCATCAAAAAATGTTCCTAAGAGTCCTAAACATTCTACTTAGGTTAGAAGTCCTAGTTAGGTACATTGATCTAGTTGTAAGGCCTAGTTCTAGGATTGGGCATAATTATGAGCTTGTTGTGATTCCATAACGCACACCACATTTTGTTGCAAAAATGGGGACCCCCTACTTTATTTTTTGGCTTTTGGACTTCTAATCTAGGATCTAAGCCATTTATAGGTATGCCATAGTCCCTTAGTGTTGGAAATGATTGAAAAGCTCATGAATCAAGAAGTAATGGAATTGGTAAAGAATGTTTTCAATAATGTTTTTGTCATTGATGTCAAACTTGCTACTTGCAGGAATGACAATTGCTTTAGTAATCAAAATACTACAAGTTGATTGATTGACAAGGATGTGGAAATCAATAAGATGTAACTAGAGTACCTAGAGAAAGGTTGAAGTTATGATGTTATAATGAAGTATAAGGATCAGCTAAGCCATTGATGAAATAGTGTATTGATGACATACTCTAAGACATAGAGGATAGACACACCAAGACATAAAAAATGTAAGGTTTAGCTAAGTCATTTGTATAGCCTAACTAAGTTCATAAGAGAGTGACGAGCAAGCTAGTTAGTGCTGAACAAGATTCTTAGTTGAAGCCAAGCAAGTTCACCTTTAGAGTGTGCCAAGTGATCTTCAAGTGCCGAGTAAATATCAAGTGCCAAGTGCTCTTCATGTGCTGAGTAAATATCAAGTGCTGAGTGATCTTCAAGTGCCGAGTAAATATCAAGTGCCAAGTGATCTTCAAGTGCCGAGTAAATATCAAGTGCCAAGCAAAGATCAAATGCTGAGTAGAATACAGGAGTCAAGTAATATAGAGGGTGCCGAGCATCAGTAAATCAATAATGCCGAGTTGCTGCATTATTTTTAAAATCAAAGATTTTCCAAATTTGAGCTGACATGGTTGTTATCTAGAATTTTGTGAATCAGATAGAAGCTAAGAATGATGAGCTAGTGGCATAGAACATGATGTAAACTATTTTTGACAAAAACAATTGGATTCTAGACGAAGTTTCTAGATAAGAGCAAAATATGGGATAGATACATTGTATCTTGCCTAATCCATTGAAACCTTAAAGTTGGAGAGGGTGAATTGAGCAGGAAAGGTATTTTAGATTTCTATTTAAGGAGTCATAAGGTCACGAAGCAAAGTGTGGTGGTCAAGCATGAAAGCATGAAGTGCTGAAGAAGGTGCTAAGGAGAAAGAGACATAGATACTCTATTTTGCTAGATGACCATAGATATGATTGCATTGGTATGATGAGTAAGAAGACTCAAGGTGATGAAGCTTGAGATGACAAGCTGATAGATCTGATGTGATTAAAGCCAAGCAAAGGATTGAATTGAAGTGTGATCTGTAATCTACAAGATATGTTGTAAGTTGTATTAGATCAAAAGCCATTGTTGTTACTCTCTAGCAATTGTAACAGCTAAGATAAATCCTATGAACTTAGGTTGGTTTAATAGCAATGTTGTAAATCCTTTAACAGGGTGACATTCCAAATGAATGTTCCAAGTCCTTTAACCAAACCCATTCCTAATAGTATGGTGAAATCCTCTAACAAGGTCACATTTAACAATGTGTTGTAGCCTTTAATAGGGAAGGTCTTTAATAGGGCAGACCATTAGAAGTGGTTGAAATAAATTGCACAGTTATTTTGTGGGTATCATCCCCACCCCAGTTTTACCTTCTTATTTTTGGAGGGTTTCTGGATTATCAAATTCTTAGTGTTATGATGTGATGCATGTCTACTTTTCATAGTTGTTTAAATGTTCAAATTACATGCATGATAGTTTCAGTTATGTGCTATTGAGGATTGAGAGAAAAAGTGGCATTGGACCTTGAATAATTGATTAACCCCCCCCCTCCCTCTCAATTATTCTAAAGAATTATAAAAATTGGTATCCGAGATTTGTTGTTGACTTAGTTCAGAAGGACTAGAAGCAAAAAAGATCAAAATGCCTAAGAGAGAAGTTCCCAAACTCAACAAAGATAACTTTCTTGCATGGAAAAGCTTGATGAAGTTACATCTTGGATCCATTGGAGATTATTCCCAAAATTCAATTGTTACTAAACATCTTGATCCAACTGGTACTCTTACTACAAAAGATTTGAAAAACAAACAAGAACATAATCAGACAATGCTGGAAATTGCTTCTGCACTCAACTATGCTGAATTTGATGATATCAAAGGATGTGACACTGCATTCAAAATGTGGAAAGCCATATCAAACATTTATGGAGGAGATCAGAATGTCCAAAGAGCAAAAAGAGAAAGTCTGAGAGGAAAGTTCGATGATATGAAAATGGAAGAAGGTGAGAATGTTATTTAGTATGCTGCTAGAATAAAGGAAGTGGTAAGTGCAATAAGATGTTTGAGTGGTCAATTAGATGATGATATTGTTAATAGTAAGTTCCTAAGAACTTTTCTCCCTATCTATGCTATTAGAGTATCAACTATACAAGAGCTAAGATGTGTGCCAGGAAACAATCTAAGTTTTGAAGGTATAGTAGGCAGACTCACTGCATTTGAGTTATCTAACTTTGATAATTACAGACCTAAGAATGTTGAATATGCTTTCAAAGCTAAGCTATCATTGAAAGATGCTGATTAGGTGAAATCAAATAAGGGAAGAAAGATGAAATATGTATCCAGTGATAGTAGCACTAATGAGGAAGATGTGGAACAATTGGAAGCTTTACTAGCTAGAAGATTTCACAAAGGCAAAGGAAAATTCAAAGGTAAGCTGCCTATCATTTGTTTCAATTGCAATGAAGTAGGACATATTGCTGCAAGGTGTACACAGAAAAAGGAATACAAGGAAGGTAACAAGTACAAAAATAGAAGAGAAGATGATAAGAGAGATTACAAAGGCAAAGGCAAGAAGTGCTATATTTTTGAAGAGGATTCTGATGATAATGATGATGAAGTTGTCTATGTGGCCATGAAGGACCAATTTGATGAAGAAGAGCCTATAGCACTAGTAACATGTATGAACAAGAATGACAGATGGATCATAGACAGTGGATGCTCGCATCACATGATAGGAGACAAAAGTAAGTTTGTTAACTTTACTCAGTATGATGAAAATATTGTTAGATTTGGTAATGATGCTCCATGTAAAATCAAAGGAAAAGGTTCCATTAAGCTAACAAAAAAAATTTCATGTGGCAATGTGTATTATGTTGAGGGACTAAACTACAATTTTCTAAGTGTCTCACAGTTAGGCAATGTAGGGTGCAAAGTAGAATTTGGAAACAAAACTGCAAAAATCTATGATATTGATGGTAAATTTATAGGAAAAGGAGATCAAACAAGAAGTAATCTATTTTATCTTGATATGGAAAATGGTTTCTATTTCGTTACAAAATTTGATGATTTATGGTTATGGAATAGAAGGCTATGTCATGTCAACTTTGATAATCTGGTCAATATTAGCAAAATGAAGAAAGTCAAAGGTTTACCTGAACTAAAGAAGCCTGACAATATCATGTGCAAACAATGTTAGCTAGGAAAGATGACCAAGTCAAGTTTCAAAAGTAAAAACTATACATCTAAAGAAGTACTTGAGTTAGTCCATACTGACTTATGTGGACCAATAGAAGTACAAAGCTACAAAGGAGATAAATATATAATGCTTTTTGTTGATGACTATTCCAGGATGATGACTATTATGTTCTTAAAACAAAAATTTGATGCTTTTCAAATGTTTAAGTGGTATGTGGCTAGAGTTGAAAAAGAAATAGGAAAGAGTTTGAAATTCCTAAGATCAGACAGAGATGGTGAATTCACATCAAACAAATTTGAGATATTTCGCAAGAAAAAGGAATCAAGAGACAAACATTAGCTCCTTGAACTCCCCCACAAAATGGAATTGTTGAGAGAAGAAATAGATCTGTGATTGACTATGCTAGAACATTAATGATGGAAAAGACTGTTGCTCCAAAATATTTTAGAGAAGCTGTAAGTGTGGTTGTTCATACACTGAATCGAGTACAAGTCAAGAAAGGTACAAGTTCAACACCTTTTGAATTATGGTATGGTCATTCACCCAATGTAAAGCATTTCAAAGTACTTGGTTGCAAATGCTTTATCCTTAAAGATACTATAAATGGAAAATTTGAGAAAGTTTTCTTCCTCTCACAAGTGGATCAATTTATTAGAATTACCTATGAATAGGTAGAACGGTGGTGCCGAGAAAACATTAAGGAAGCCTCTGAGATCATTCAATCCTCCTATCTCATAGAAAAGACTCCTTTGGGAAAGAACATATGCAAGGTTGATATGACCACCATCAAACTTCTAAGTAGAGTTATGGGTCTACTAGCAGCTACGCACCTAAACTTCTTTATGGTGCATTTTATTGAAATAATCAAGAAAGTGGAAATGCCACTAGATTGGGCTTCCACTTTGAGTTAGAATTTGTGTGAGCAGCTGGTAGTGACAAAGACCCAAAGGAAGTTTTATATGACATCACACTTGGTATACTAGTTGGTCGCAAGAGAAACAGACTATCCCAGGCTAAACAAGAAAGGCAACATACAAGATCCTAATGCATAGTCATATATTTTCTATCCTCAATTAGTGAAGAAGAGACTCTTGGAGCATAAAAAAGAATATAGAATTGTTAATGATGCCTTCATATTCACTATAATCTAATTCATAGAGGGGGATTATGTGAAGAGATTATCAGATGATGTTGTGGCAAAAATAATAGTACTCAGAGCATACTATATCCAATTCTAGACTTTAACATAATTGAGGGTAGCTGGTACCATTGTTAACTTGAAAAATCTCCTGAGGTATCCTTGTGACAGATTTTTTCTCTTGTAGATTTCTCAACAAATCTTTTTTGCCTATGATAGTGTTAGAAGGAAACATAAAAAATGTTGGACCTGGTCATTGATTATAGGAACTTTTTGGGTAGATCAAAGGTAAGATATTTCCTCTTTTGACTATGAATGGGATCAATATCCTTTGGAAGAGTACAATTCTTCACATCCATGTTTTGATAACATTGAGAGAGTACACTATTTGGTAGAAAAAACATTCTAGCATGAAGATCATTGGATGAATGCTACAAATGACTACGATGTCTAAATAAGGGATTATTGTAGGATGACTTTGTACTTGGCAGAGAAGGCCCTGAAAATAAAGATTCCCTTGAAGATATTACAACAAGATTTCGAGGAGTTGTTTGATCCTCTATTCAATAGGGATAAGATAGGTGATAGGCCTATTATGAATGTTGAGGTTGATAGGGAGGAGAATTCAGATATCAACCATAGGGAAAGGTATGTCATTAAAATGATGTAGAATTAGATCAAGAAACTATTCAAGTTTGATCCAATACCTGAAACAATAATCTTTCATGCACAAGCCTACCCAACCAAAGGTAGAGGGAAGAAAGTCACCATCCCTACATTCACAACTTAGTCTCTAGCAAGACTTGAGATGGTACATTAACATGATAGGCTTGTTGGTTATTAGTGAGCTCAGAAGGGTGGAGGCCAAGGTAAGAGAAAAAGAAATTCCCCTCAGAGAGTTGAGCTATGAGAAGGTGAAATCCTAACACCTCTATAGCAAGGATAAGAAAATGTATAAGGGCTAAAAGATACTGGAGCTTCACAAGTCTAGGTTGACCCTCAAGTGCCACTAGTTACAACCAACCAAATGAAAATAGAGGTTGAAATTAAAAAAGTTTCCCTACCTTCACAAACAAAACAAGCATCCCCTTCTTTTCCTAAAAAGAGAAGAAAGATCAAGAGTCCAGTCAAAAAGAGGCAAAGGGTGATCAAGAAAGTGGTTCCTATCCCATCTATCCTATTCCTAAAGAAGATGAAGAAGAGGATAATGAGGATGATGTATCTTTCAACAGGAGGACCAAGCTTGCTAGAGCCACAAAATAGTAAAGAAGAACAAGTTCTATAGCTACACCACCACCAATCCTAGATGAACCTCTGCAAACTATCACATCAGAGGATGAGATGCAACAATAGATTGATGAATAAGATGTTGAGGGTGTTGAAGTTGATGAAATCCAACTTCACAGTGTGCCAAGATCACCTACATGTAAATAACCTGTTGAAGAGAAACTAGAGAAGGAATGAACAAGAGCTTGAAGCAACAAAGAGAAATTATATTGCAAAAATGAGAAATGAAATTATTGTACAAAAATGCAAAGGGAGAGATTATTTATAAAGACCTCTAAGAAGCTTGTAGAACAAGCTTAGAAAATTCTAGGAGATAAGAATGACAACTAAGAATACATCCACAAAAGGTGGGATTTCCTCGATCAAGGTGAGAGGATAAGTATGACTAGATAGGAACAAACTCCCATGTTGTCAACAACTCATCAATTAAAATTATTAAATAAATACATTAACCTAAGTAAACTTAAGTAAAAGAATAAATAATTAATAAATAATTATTTCCTCTAACACCCCCCTTAAGTGCAACTTAGGGGAATGCCTTAAGCTCAAAAAAACTAAGATGAAATGCAAAATGCATATCAGAAACAAGGCCATGTTAGGTACCCATGTACAATGCAAAGAAATGCAACCTCTAAAAATGGGGAAAGAGGGAAAACCTCATGGGAAAAACCCTCCCCCAAAAAGAGGTAAGTACAAACATGCTAAAAAAATGAAGGAAGGAAGGAAGGCCTCAACAAGACCCCCCAAGGACAATTTCCATCCAAAATGTTTGAAGAGACTCTCTCAAAATCATAAGTACAACTTGCCCCCCCATGAGAGATAGAAAAGATGCCAAAGTCCAACTAGAATAATGGAACCCCTAGAGAAAGAATCAAACAAATGAAACTCTAATGTGGAGTAAATAAGTGAACAAAAGAAGGGAACCCTTGAATGAGAGGGCAAATTGGAAGGCCTAGCTGATGCTCAAAGGAGAAAATATGAGGATTCTAAAATGGAATCCCCAAGGTAGGTGTGATGATACTATCATGAATGTACACTATATAATTCACAACAGGTGCACTTGGAGGCTTGATGAATGGAGCTGGAGGATCAGATAGAGCAAAAGAAGAATCTTGCTGAAGAGAAAAGTTATCAACTAGATGTGGTATGGAAGTCAAAATAGGGATCTCAAGAACAATACAAAGGTTCAAGTATCCTAAATGCACCACATGATGCTCCTGTGAAAGAGAAGAAGTGTTCTCTGACAATGGAGATGGTGGACCAAAGTGTTAGAAGGTGTAGAGATGGGTGGAAGGATCAATTTCCCCTATAGCAATAAGACCTCCTATTGCATGATCTTTAATAAAGACGGAATCTATAGTGAACTCAATTGTCTTCCCTAATAGACTGCATGTAATCTAAGAAATTGTGAGAAGGTTTGTAGATAGAGATGGAACATACAATACATCATTAAATATACCATCCTGAATTCTAACTAAACCTTTCCCATAGAATAGTAGGGTAGTGTTATTCTCCATGTGAATATGAGGAATGGGAGAAGCCTCAAGAGTAGAGAAGACATTGTGAGAAGATGTCATATGGTGAGAAGCACCTAAATCTAGTATCTACGGGACTTGTGATGGGGATGCAATGGATGCCCATAATATATGACCCTATCCAAAATATAATGTAGAGGATGAAGATATGGAGGAAGATTGAAAGGAAGACCCCTGTGAGTTAGAAGAGGATGGAGAAGAAATAGTGCTCTTTTGAAGAAGAGCTTGCAAATCTGCAATCTGTTTCTCATAGCCATCAAATCTCTTTTGAAAATAATGTGCCTCATCATGAGGTCCTTTCTAACAATAGGAACTATTAGGAGTCTTAGTCTTCTTTTTCTCCTTCTTCTTAGAAGAAGATGATGAACCAGTAGAAGAAGAATCTGATATTTTCTTTGGCTTCTGCTCTTGTGTATCCTTGGTAAGCAATACCTGTAACTGTGAACCTATAAGTGAATCCATCTAATTGATCTTAGACTATTCACAAGTTAACTGATCACAAAATGTCTCAAAAGATGGCATCTAATGTCTGTTACCCAAGGCATCCATAGTGGAGTAGAAAGTGGAAGAGAAGACTTGATACTGTCCCCTCAACTTTGAGAGTATCAAAAAGATACATTCATCATTTGTCTTGGTTTTCCCACATCCCTACAAAAGTGTACACAAATATTTGAACTTCATCAAGAAGTCCTCAATGGTGGGGAAGTCGATAGATGTCAAAGATGTCAACTCTACATTAAGCTAAAGTGCTCAAAACTCATTCACCGTGCCAAACAAAGACTAGAATTTCATCCAAATAGCCCATGGAGTGGTCAAACATTTTTTGGGCTTTTTCCTTTATTTTTTGGACGTGCGACGGTGATGATTTAGAAAAAATAACTACATAGGTGATTTTCAAACAATGATATCTCCCTCGTATGTACTCATTTTTTTGAGCAATTTTTTTTTTGTTTTTGGGTAGAATTTCATGATCTATACATTGGTATAGGAAGTTTAACATTTTTTTTCCTCAAATTTTCTACAACTTGAAAATTTTTTCTTCCTCTTGACTAAAGAAAAGATACAAACAAACTAGGATTTGTGTCTCTGAATCGTGGCTTCAAAAATCCTTCAAACCAGGAAGTAGCAGGGAGGCTCTAATACCATGTAGAAGTATATGAAAGGCAATTTTACAATGTGCCAAGATCACCTACATGCAAATAACCTACCCAAGAGAAACGGAAGAAGGAAGGAACAAGAGCTTGAAGCAACAGAGAGAAATTATATTGCAATAATGAGAAGTTAAATTGTTGTACAAAAATGCAAAGGGAGAGCCTATTTATAAAGGCCACTAAGAAGCTTTTAGAACAAGCTTAGAAAGTGCTAGAAAGTGCCAGGAGATAAGAATTACAACTAAGAATACATCCATAAAAGGTGGGACGTCCTTGATCAAGGTGAGAGGATAAGTATGACTAGATAGGAACAAACTCTCCTGTTGTCAACAACTCATCAACTACAACTATTAAATAAATGAATTAACCTAAGTAAAATTAAGTAAAAGAATAAATAATTAATAAATAACTATTTACTCTAATAGAAGAGACTGATGTCTTTAAGATGTCGAGTTTTGATTTCATGCCCATAGGAATTGAATTAGTTGGGGATAAGATATGGGATACACCAAATAGTGAACCTCAATAGGAAGATTAGACTCAGATACCCCCAGAGTCATAAGGACTCAAGATAGTTCATGCATCCAAATCCCAGTTACAAGTCACATTTTGTGTTGACAAGGCATCCTTTACTCCTCCTCCTCTAAGGATAGAAATTGAATAGGTCCAAGTAGAACCTGAAAAGAGCCACAATAAGTGTCTACTGATGAAGTGTCAAAAGAGGGAAAAATAGTTGAGCATCCTCAACAAGCTTCCCAGAACATAGAGGTGAGAACTATGGGCTCCACCAAAATAGAGATTACAAAAGGAGAGCCATCACAAAAGGAAAAGACTCTGGAGAGTAGTGACAAGGGAAAAGCTATAGCTAAAATAATTCCTTCATCCTCAAGAGGTAGAACTTTAGTGAAATAAATCCCAAGATGGTTGCAAAAAGAAATGATAAGAAATAAGAAGCAACAATTCAATGTAGATGAGGATGATATGATAGAATTAATTGAGGTTCTTTAGAAACATAGGTTTCCATCAAAGGATGCAAGAGCATTAACTTTTAGTAATAGTGACCAAAACAAATATTTGTTCACATAAGATGCTATCCCTCCTCCTGATACAAAAATAGAAAATTTGGATCCACAAGACTATCAAATCAGAGAAGTTATGCTTGGAAAGCCTACATTGGACACAACTAAGTTGATGGTCACAATGGGAATGAAGTATTTAGAAATTTAGTATAGGAAGAAGCAAAATTGATAACACTTAGAAGAAAAAATGGAATCCTAAAGGGATATTTAACCAAATTTGTTGGTCCCTTAGATCCTGATCAACCCGAAGAGACCTTAAATGTAGGAATTGAAAGGAGAAATAGGGGCGATACAATTAGATCCATTTTTGAATGTTTGTTAGCAATGGTGGGAAAGTTTTGAAGAGAAGGGCATACTCATCATTCAAGGAAATCTAAAGCTACTACATGTCATGTAGGAGAATGTGGATAAAATGGTAGCAATTTTGAATCAAGATTTCAGTATTATGGATGAGGTATATACCTAGCGAAAGGACCTATAGGTGTTACACACAATAAAAAGCCGAGATATAGAATGCTTATGGATGTATATACTACAAAGGAATTAGATTTAATTGATGATTGGATAGAGAAAATAGAAAATAGCAATAAACTAATGGAATCATTACATGTGGAGATCCACCAGCTCAAGGACCAAGCCCGAGAGCAAACTTTGGAAGCAGAGAAACATTATAGTGATGCATGTCTAGACATTTTTGAAGATGATGCATGGAAGAAGTTGATACCTATAGAGATAGTAGTTAAAAAATTTAGGAATATTTTCAAAGAAGTTTCTACTAATGAAGATATTCAACAAGCATTTAGAACATAATAATCTTTGCTAGAACTAGATATTAAGCTCAAGGATTTTGCTAAAACCCATATAGAGGTAGATAACTACAGGTAAAAAATTCAAAGATAAATATAATGCCTTGGATTTACCAAATGTGGAAAAGGTCACTAAAATAATAGAGAAATTCAAGGGCAAGCATCTAGATATGGCTCTAGTATGAAAGGGAACAAAATCCCAAAGCTGGAATTTCATTTTTGAAACTCAGTGAAACTTTACATTTTGGACCCTTGAGGTGCACTGGTGCACTGCTGTGCTAGGTGCGTTGGTGCACTTTTTGCAACAAATTGTTAGAAGAATTTTGGAGAAGTTAGAGGTGTGTAGGTGTGCTAGGTATGCTTCTTCTAAGATGTACTTTTTTATAGGTGTGCTGATAGTTAACTGCTAGTTCCAAAAATAGAGCTTTCATGCATCAAAAAATACATTCTGATAGTAGTTTAACTCTAACAGATGCCCAATGAATGTTGAGCTTCTATTTTTGACACTTCCAAACACTTCTACATCAACTCATGGATCTCTTCTTCTTATTTTCTCATAATTTATTTGTTTTATGACATGTAAAGGCTCATGCATCCAATTACTGATATAAAAATGGATGGAGTCCTACTAAGCAATAGTTAGATAGTCAATTTGTATATAATTAGTTTGTTTTATTAAATTAGAAGTATATGATTCAAAAAATATATCTCTCACTCTCAAAAAAAAAAAAGGAGAGGATTTCTTATAAATAGAAGATTATAATATGTAATCAAGGCCACCATTATTTTGCAATAATATATGCTTTTGGTGTTCACATTTGGGTTGTAGTGATTCTTGCCTAAATGTGTCATATTTTTGTCAATGTATGTTAATAGAATGTGATTAAGCCAAAAGTTTATTGCATTATTTTTGGTTGTGCAATCTTTTAATTTGGGTGTTTACTATAGTTTTATGAATTTTGCTAAGGTATCTAGTTCGAAGAGAGATCACCCATTTTGTTGTTACATATCTTTTTGTCTCACATGCACTTCTCATGGCCTTGCGATTTGATGAAAAGTGAAACATCTTATGGTACCTAAATTTCCATTGATGATCACATTAGTGGAATTAAGGAAGCACTGCTCCTACTTTCATTGGTTATCATATTAGTTGCATTGTTAGATTGCATTCATTAGAAAATACAAAAACATAGTTCTTTTGTGTGTCCTATTCTAAAGCAAAAAACAAATTTCACATCTCATCTGAAATCATCTGAACCAGAAAAAGCCTCCTCATCAGCAAAACCATTTATCTTCAAATAAGTAGATTTCATTAGGTTGCAAGATTTCCCAAAACTTTGGAGTTGATTGACTTTTCAAAGAGCAGTTTGAAAGGATTCTTGATGTTAAGCATTGTAGAAAATGAAAACTCAATAGAAGTGGCACTCAAAGGAGGGCCTTGATTTTTAGAATAGAAGAAAAATTTGTCAAAGTTTCAAAATTCTATACTTCTTACAAGTTCAAAATTTTTTCTGAGTTTTTGAGAAATTCAAGTGTGTTGCTATGCCTACTACATTGGCACACTACTATGTTAAATTCTAAGGTGCACCTTATTTGTAAGAAAGTGTGGTTCTGCAAAGGTGCGCTTTTTTCAAAATTGATGCAAACTGGAGGATCTTGATCCAAAATCCCTATTTTAGCAAGCTTTTAGATCTTCCCCAAGTACACACAAGTTTCTCAAGCTTAGCCATTTCTACAAGCCTCGTAGTGACAAAGGAATACCTTGAATTCAACCACTTCCATTCAACATTTCATCATCTTTTTTAACTCTTCATCCACAAAAACCACCTAGTGGACCACCAAATATTCCAATAGTTCTACCTCCACAAAAACCACCCTTAGGTCCACCAAATCCTCCAATGGCCTTTTTTGCAAATGTTGTAGATTCACCCATCAACTTGACAGGTGTACTCAATGATCTTCCAAAGAATCTTGAAAAGTTTTGCCCAAGGTTCATTTATGGAGAGACACGAACCACCAAAGATCACATTAAGGTATTCAAGGAGATTTTTGATTGAAATAGATTGCTAATGAGAATGTGGTTATTTTCCTATTCCCCTACTCTTTGGGGGAAATTTCCTTTAATTGGTACATCAATCTGCCACCTAGATGTATTAGAGATTGTGCTACCTTCAAAAAATTATTCGTGGAATAATTTAAGACTTTCATCAACCCAACTATGCTACATTAATAATTCATATCAATCAAGAATGATCTAGTTGAAAGCACCATTTTCACATGGCATACTACAAGTTGGAAGCGCCATATACTATACCCATTGAACTTGCTATTCAAATTTATATGAATGTTATGGACCATCTTACTGCCATTTTTCTAAGAAGACTTCCAACAACAAATATCAACACATTGGATAAAGTCTTTGCAAAAGCAATCACCTTCACTAAGAAAGCCAAGCCCAATGGAGGAGGATTGATGATTCTAGCTTAGGTTATTACAATAGTACCAACATAACCTATCAGAGTACCCACAATGCCTAGCTAGTTCATACCTATGAATCTAGTTCCATTACAATAGGCACCCACTCCATACAAGCCTACTCTAATATATCTAGGGCATAAACCCCAAAAGCTACTTTCTTTGAGCAAAAGGCAACAGTTTCTACAGAAGCAGACAATAGCTTTATTTCTGAATTTGGTCAAATGAAAAAGACTATGTCACAAATGAATAATAAGCTTACTCATCTAAAGTTGTCACAAGGACAAAACAATAATTATCAAAGAAAAAATGTTGGCCCTTACAACAATTATGGCCAAAATTATAATAGGAACTTTAATGGGAACAATAATGATGGGAACAACAATGCAGGAAACAATAATGTAGGGAACAACTTCAATCCTCCTGACCATAATAATGGCTTCCAAAGATAAAATCAACAATAGAATACTTGTCCAAATAATGGAAGCATTCCTATAGACGATAACAACAATAATGTTTAGTATAAAAATGTCAATCAATATGACAATGGTCAAAATGCATCTAGCAATGATGGTTCATACTATGATGGAAATCAAGAAATGGCTCAAAATTCACAAGTGAAGGACAATGCTCCTCCTATGCAATTTAATGCTATCCTATTAGAATCCTATGATTTTGCACAGATTACACAAGTAGAGTAGCTAGGTAATGAAGAATTCTCATTTTGATTTAGCTTGGAACCTGGCCTTCATCATGAAGAGATGTTTGCTTTTTGTAATGACAATCAAAATACATACAATCTGAGAAGTAGAAAAGAACCAATGACAAATGGAATTCCCCCAGTACTAAAACCAGCTCCTCCCAATCTAAGAGTGAGTAACAATTTGGTACCAGTTAGACCACCATATGGAGGACAACAAAATCAAAACCAAGGAAATGTATCTACAATTTTGAAAAATCCTACTTGGTCTACTAAAAAGTATAGTGTTGTAGAAGATTTGAAGCAAAAAAAGGCTAACATGTCCATATTTGAGATGTTGCAAAATTGTTCACAACAATGAGAAGTGCTCATGAAAACTCTGGATCATACAAAAGTATCCCAGAATACAAATACTACCCCTCAAAAGATAGTATCTCAAAAAGTTAATGTTGTAGAGGCAATGCCCACTATGTTTAAAGACAAGGTTGAGGTGCCCCCATTTTTTCTCAGCATCAAGATATATGGGAAGAATCTTCATGATTTTCCTAATCAATATAGAAGCTTCATGTAATGTCATGTCATTTTCCATAGTGCAAAGGTTAGGATTCAACACTCAACCTTCCAACTAAATATTGATATAGTTGGAGAAAATAGAGGTGAAAGTCATTGGTGTAATAAAAGATGTTTGTATATAGTTGACAATTGACCCTCGAATTCAAGATTTCATTGATATACATGTGGTTGATAATCCTAAAACTTATGGACTACTTCTAAGTAGAGAATGGACCAATTGTCTAAGGGGATGGTTTTCCATAGATTTTACTTAGCTTTGGTTACCATGGAAAGGTTTGAACAATCAAATCAAAATAGATGTAGAGCCAAAGTTAAAAAAGATGATTATAGAATAAAATGTCCCGAATGAGATAGCCTTCTTACAAATAGATTTGGGCTCTTACAAAGTAATGGTTTTTGATACAACTTCGATCAAAATATCAGATGATCAAGATATAGAATTCGTGATTTCAACACTAAAAGATGAGGTCATAACCTAATTCATAGATCACATGATGGCCAATTTATAGTGTCTAGGAGGAGAAGCTGACCCCAATATCCTCCTCCTCCCAAGATTTTTCCAAGTGCATAAAGTTATCCATTCAGAGTTCGAATATTCATCATGTTAAGAAGTAGTTGCTAAGGTATTAACACAAATGATGGAATTAAGGAAAGGCAATGATCCAAAAGATGAACCCATAGAAAACCAAAGTTTTATAAACATGTCTAACTCTGTTGAAGACATTGAAGAGGAAATTGAAGATCTAAATGCATCATATAATGATACTTCTTCAGATGGTGGAGGTTTTTCTTCTCCTCCACCTAGAATGATCAAATTTCAAAGAAGAAGATGGTACATAAAGGGCCAAGAATGGACTTCGGTAGTCATCCATCCTAAGCTTAAAGTGGACAAAATCAAAGAGTTGATAGGAAAAATTTAGGACAACCAAGAAAAATATACACTCTCAGTTTCAAGGAATGACAATGGAAAATCAGCAATCCCACCTCATGAAAGACTAAAATGGGTACCCAAGAGATAATCCTTCTATACTCAAGTAAAGGAAAAGCTAAGGACAAATAATTATAAGGTTAGAAAAGCTAAGGAAACCCTAATTTGGACACTTCACTTCAATGGTTCCAAATGCAAATTAGGAGCTGGCGCAGGTATTGAGTTGATCAATCCAAAAGGTAAATCTTTCTATGCAACATATCAATTGTAGTTTAGATGCACTAATAATGTTTCATAATATGAAGGATTGATCTGAAGACTTCTTTTTGCACTTGAGAAAGGAGTTATAGCTCTCATAGTTGAAGGAGATTCTTAGTTGGTTATTTGATAAGTGAAATCATTATATTCCTACAATGATAAGAGGTTGCTTGCTTATAGGAAAAGGGTATGGGATTTACTGGATGATTTTGAGGCTTTAAACATAAAATCCATTCCAAGAAGGAAAAACATGGTAGTAGATGCTCTCACTATTTTAGCAAGTACATTACAACTAGTCAAAAGAAAAAAATTGAAATGATTTTCAGTTGAGTTGGTTACTACTCCATCTATTCCTGACAATGTCACAAACTTTCAAGTCTTTCAAGATGATTAGCATATAATCAAATTTATTATGTGTAGTGGCCACTTTAAGGGGAAAGAAATTAATGACACTCTAGATGAAAAACCTGAGGACAATTATCTTGAAGATGAAGATGGAATCTTGAATTTGAAAACCAACACTATTCCTAAGAGCATAATCGAGTTGGAGCACATTTTTCATCATGACGAATCAATGTTTAATAAAAGGAACACTAAAGAGAAAGGGATCAAGGAATTTGATTCATACAACTTAGGTAAGGATGATGATCCTATAATAGTAAGGATTGGGAAAGCATGCAATCCATAAGAAAGGGAAGACATGCTCAAATTGCTTATATAATATAAGGATGTCATTTCTTGGAGCTATGAAGAATTGAAGACATATGATCCTTAGATTATTATGCATGATATTCCGCTCAAACCTGGTGCAAAACCTTTCTAAAAAGGGCAGAGACTTGTTAATTCTATCCTTAAACCTTTGATAATGAAGGAAGTCAAGAAGTTATTGGATGCCAAGATTATTTTCCCCATTCACCACTCTATGTGGGTAGCTAATTTAGTTCCTATACAAAAGAAAACTAGAGAGATTCAACTTTGTGTGGATTTTCATAACTTGAACCTGGCATCTCAAAAGGACAAATATTCATTACCCTTATTAGATGAGGTCTTGCAAATTGTGAATGGCTTGAAGATGATGTCTTTCTTAGATGGATATTTAGGATAAAATTAGGTAATTGTAGAAGAAGATAGGCTAAAGATGACCTTTACAACTAAATGGGGAACATTTTTCTATAGAAGAATGCCTTTTGAACTGATTGATGTAGGGGCTACATTTCAGCAAGCTATGGACAAAGCTTTTAAGGGATTGATAAATAAGTTTATAGTTATCTGCACGGATGACTTAACTATCTTTTCAAAGGATCAAAGTACTCACATAGCTGATTTAAGATAGGTATTCAATAGATGTCATAAATATGGTATATCTCTCAATCTTAAAAAATATTTGTTTGGGTTCACTAAAGGAAAGCTCCTAGGTCATATTATTCCTGAAGCTAGCATCTCCATTGATCTTGATAGAGTTGAAGCCATTCTAAAGTTATCACCTCCTTATAGTTGAAAAGAGCTTAAGTCTTTCTTTAGTAAGATAATTTTTGTGCAAAAATTTATAAGTGGATTTGTGGAGATAGTTGATCCCCTTAATGATTTACTCAAAAGGGGGGCTAAAATAGAATGGGTTCTAGAGATTAAGAAGTCATTTGAAGATATCAAAGTGGCCATTTCTACAGCCCTAGTACTAGTAAGTCCTAATTATGAACTATCCATCAAGATATATTATTTTGCTTCAGAATATTCATGCACTGGGATCCTAACGCAAAAGAAAGAAAAGGAAGATGAAAGACCTATTTCTTTTATGAGTTTCCCTTTGAGAAATGCCAAGTTGAATTATTCCAACCTTGATGAATAGTCTTTTTCTTTGATTAAAGTGGTAAATAAGTTTTTCCATTACATACTAAGAAGCAAGGTGTATGCTATTATACTTGATCCAATAGTAAAGACATTACTAATGCAAAATGAACTTGGTGAAAGACAAGGGAAATGGATGGTGATATTGTAAGAATTTGAAATAGAAATTCAATCCATAAGGTTAGTTAGAGGTCAAGGGTTGTCAAAAATGATAGTGGACATCAAATTGGAGATGAAAAGAACTTCAGATTTGATAGTGAAATAGATATGGAAGATCAAAAGAAGATGGTTGTATCTAGAGTTGATATTGGTTAAGGTGTAGTAATAGATGTATGGTATTAGGATATTGTTTACTATCTTCTACAAAATTAGTGCCCTAGCTGGATGAATAGTTCATAATATAGAGGACTTAAAATGAAGTGTGAATTCTATTTGCTACATGATAGAAAGTTGTACAAAAGGAACTATGAAGGAATTTACCTAAAGTGCTTTTGAGGAAGCAAAGGAAGTTCTAGAATAGTTTCATGATAAGTATGACACAGGGCATGGTTTGGTAGAATCAACTACTCATATGATTTTAAGATCAAGTTATTTTTGGCCCACAATATTCAAAGACACTTTTGAGCATATACGTTCTTGTCATATTTGGTAGATTAGTGCCAACGAGGAAAGACACCCGATGATGCCATTACAAATAGTGTTTAAGTTGTAGACACCTAAATTTGATTACATCACTTCGGTAATCCTATTTAGTTATCTCTAAAGGCATCATTAATTAAATTCCTATTTAATTAATCTTTTGCCATCCCCTAGCTAATTAATTTAATTAATCATCTATAGTCCTAATTGATAAATCAAATAACCTATTATTTATCAATTAAATCCTATTCTTCTATCTAATTCAAAAATCCCCATTTATTAAATAAACCTATTTGATAAATGAAACCCTCAAATCTAATAACTCTTAACTTATTCCTAAACCCTCTTTTTAGCCTAATCCACCCCATCCACCCATACTAACTAAGCTTAGTCACTAACTCACCCACCCTCATGAATGCCATCCACTTGCAAATCTCTAACATCCCTAATCTAATCCTAAACCCAAGCCTAATCCACCCCCTAATGTTGTCACATTCCCTAAGCAAGCTTAAGACTTTCTTAAGCCAAGGAAAGTCAACAATCTCAACTCCCTCCAAAATATCCCAACCACCCAACAATGAATGCTCTTAAAAAAGCCATAAAGACTCTTACAAGCTCTTACAAGCCATAATGAAGGGTCTTTATGAAGATATTATCCTTTGAGCCTCCTTTGTTGACTCATCCTTCCCCTTTCCTCCATCCACTCACCTTGTGACATGTGTCACTCCCTGATTGGTGCTAAACAAGAACAATCCATGTGCTCCCTTTTGAGTGCATCCTAGCCCTCCTTAAGCTTTCATCTTTCCTTCCATCTTAGCCCTCCATCTCTCAAGCCCTTAGCCTATAAATTGAATCCCCTCCCAATCCATTTTAATCACAATCCATCAAGTAAAGTTATAATGCCATTTTGAAGCCAAATCCATACTTTTGCATGCATCCAAACCAAAAATCCCAAAAATCTCCATTGAAGCTAGTTTGAAGCTTGAGCATACATCCCAAACTAATCCATTAGACTCATCCCTAAATCAAGTGACTATCCTCATTGGGAGAGCCATTCCATGGCTCATATTCTCATTTCACTTTGTCTCTCATATATGTTATGTCTTTTATGCTAGTTAATGCTTTGTTCTTTTGATAGATTAGTATTACTTGCTAACATATTTCTCATATACATAAGGTACACCCCTTTGCAAAGTGGGGGCTAGATTTTATTGTTCTAGTCAATCCACCATCATCAACTAGACACACTTTTATTCTCATAGCCACAGATTATTGTATGTGATGGACAAAAGCATAAAATTTCTGAAATTGCACTACTAAGGTGGTAACAGACTTCTTAGAGGAACACATTGTCATTAGATTCAAGATGCAATTCAACTTAGTATGCAATAATGGATCAAATTTTGCATTAGTATTCTGGGCTCAATGGGCATTTGAAAATAAGGTTATTATCAAGTTCTCTTCAAATTATTACCCACAAGGAAATGGGGTTGTAGAATCTACAAACAAGAACTTGATCATAGTAATAAGATGTTTATTGAAGGAGAATCCTAAATATTGGCATATGAAACTCAAATATGCTATATGGACAGATCAAGTGAGGGTCAAGAACACTTTCGGGACATCTACATGTATGCTTGTCTACTGACAAGAGCTAGTATTCCCACTTCACCTCAGGATTCCTATTTTGAAATTCATGAGTAGGTATGCTGAAGACACTAACATAGTAGAAATTTGATTGATGAAGTTTTTAGAGATGGACGAGAAATGAACAACTGAATCGGAGCACATGGCTATACATAAAGCCATCATCAAGAGATGGTTCCACAAGAGGGCCATAATAAAATCCTTCAAAATTTCTAACCTTGTTCTACTTTGGGATAAGGCAAAAGAAAAACTAGGTGGTCATACTAAGTTTCAATGCTTTTGGATTGGTCCTTATTAGATTGTAGAGATTCTTAGAGAAAATATGTTTAGGTTCAGCTCCTTAGAGGGGGGATTAGTTTGATTTCCAATCAATGGGAAATTTCTAAAACATTATTTTCAAGTGTAGAAAACCCAGAAAAAAAAAATTATATTTCATTTCTACAAAGTATATTTATTTTTTGCATGTGTGCTTTCTTTTTAGTTGCATGTTTTCTTTTAGTCAAGTGTTTTCTTTCAATTGCATCAGTTCAGGTGGTAGGTGCACTCGAGATTTTATCTTGACATATCTTACTAACTACTCTTTTGGTTCTGATTTTAGGAAGATGTATTTCTTTGTCAAAACATTTTGATGATTGTGTGTCTTATACTAGCTAAGGAACGAATGTTACTTGTAGTAATAAGGGACTTTTAGTCTTCAATTCAGGATTGCAGAACAAAAAATTCTTGACACTTTGCAAATTTAAGGATCAATTGTCTCAAGTGTTGTTAAATTAAGGTTGAAGACAACAAGGGACAATCTAAACCCCAATTGGTTCAAATAGAAGGGTCTTCTCAAAGGAGTTACTAAGATCATTGTTTCATGTGAGAGTTTCTAAAAAATTCTAAAAAGAGGAACAAAAGGGATGTTCACGAAAGACTGAATCCAAGAAATGACATTGATGTCTCAGCCATATAGTCTAAGCATGGTCAAGATACATAAGAAAAATAAGAAAAGAAGGGATGGTGTTATAACTGAAGGATTCTAAAAGATCTACAATGGTAATTTGATAAATAGATATGCACTCAAAATAAGCTCTCCAATACTTAAAACATTGCTTTATTGAAAAAATAAAAAGGTGATATTAAGATCTACACAAAGCAATTATTCAAAGAATTGCCATGAAATTCAATAAAATAACACCCCACTAAGATCCCTCGAACTGATTGTCTCATCTAGTTAGACAAAGGATTGACAAACAACCTTCATGAAGATTCTCGATGGAGGAGGCAGATGGGGTGGAAGATTGTTTCCATGTTGTTAGAAGATTATGATAGACTACATCCTGAGATGTTGAAGGAAATGAATACATAGAACACACACTAAACTTGGAGCTTGAGAATTATGGGATTTTGACTACAAAGTAACTCAAAATATGCTTGGAATGTTCTAGATTTAGTTGGTGTTTAACACATGTCAAAGGAATGTTTTCTAATGAAGAAATGCCTTTGTCATTTCTTCCTTTTTTCAGGACTATTTTATGTGATTCCACAACACACGCCCCATTTTCTAGCAAAAATGGGGATGCCCTACTTTATTTTTTGGCTTTTGGAATCCTAATCTAGGATCCAAGACATTTTTAGTTCTCCCATAGTACCCTAGGTCATGTCCAGGTCTTGTCAAAAAAAAAAAAAACCTTAAAGTCAAAAATTCAAGAGAGTCAAGAGAAATAAGCCAAGATTGCTAAAAAACTCTACATTAGGCATACCTCCTTGATGCACCTAGTGTGCCCAAAAATTGAGATATGGATTTTTGGATATTATAAATGTGCAACTGCATAGTGGCACACCTACATAGTTGTACCAAGTCTTACCAAAGTTTATTTAAAAGGGGGGGAACCCCTCCCTACTCACCTTGTCTATTGATTTTTTCATATTGAGTCTTTGCCTTCTCCTCACATATTCGTTCCTTGCATCACCATAGCTACGCATTTCTTGAGGTGTAGTCTCCTGACCACTCCACACTTCCCTTTGTCTCTACAAAAAACAAAAAAACTATGTCAATAATCCAAATCAAGGTTGTGCATCAGTGCACCTGTTGGGTGGATGGATGCACACCCTTTCCTTTCTCTTGCTCCTTACAAATGTTTTAAAACCTTAGGTTGAAAAACATAAAAAATGCATAACCCAATTGGGTGCACACTAGTGCACCTATTTGGGTGCACTGTTGCACACACAATATGGGTTTAAAAGGCTAAAAACACATAAAAAACAAAACTTATTCACTGTTAAACTTAGGTAAGCACTAGTGCGCCTAACTTGGTGCACTAATGCACACCTAAAATATTGAAAAGAAACTTTAAAAACACTTAAAAGGTATTGCACATTAGGCACACCCTCCTAGTGCACCTAGTGCACAATATTTTTTGTTTTTGAGGTTAAAATACATTTTTTTGTGTTTATGAGCATTTTGGTTTTTTCAAATTTGTGCGAATGTATAATATTCCCTTTGATTCTAAACTAATAAGTGTCCATTTGTGTAGATATAATAGCACTATCTTCATCTTCCTTGGGCAAGAAAATGGCACAGAAGCCTATCATCTTTAAGTTCCAACGCATTCCAACAAAGTCAATGTTTCAAGATGATAACTTAGAAATCAAAGATAGAAATTTGGGACATACAAATTTGGGGGAATTCTTGAAGATCTGCAATAAACCTACTGAGAGATCACCAATGGTCTCTGTACTCATCAAGTAAGGACTCATCAATGCAGCTTCACACCCAATGTCAGTACAATCTTTAGAGCTCGTTAGGACACTTGCAGAACACTTTTTCCCTAAGGAGAGGGTGGTGAAGAGTGTAATAGAAGAAATTGCTCTTGATCTGCACCCAAAGAATATTGAGAAAGTATTCCACCTTCCATGGGTAGAATAGTTTATCAAACTTTCCAATGAATAGGCATAAAGGTGGTATTAGGAACACATTGAAGAAGCCTTTGAGATCATTCAGTCCTCCTACCTCATAGAAGAGACTCCTTTGGGAAAGAAGATAGGAAAGGTTGATATGAATAAAGGTTATATGATTGAAGACATCCATTACTGAATCATACTTTAGAGTAGAGTTATGGGTCTACCGACAACTAGGCACTTGAACATCTTTATGGTGCATTTTTTTGAAACAATCAAGAAAGAAGAAATGTCACTAGATTGGGCTTCCACTTTGAGTTAGAATTTCTATGAGTAGCTTGTAGTGGCAAAGAGCTAAAGTAAGTTTTATATGACATCATACCTAGTATACTTGTTAGCCACAAGAATGATAGACTATCTAGGGCTATACAAGAGAGGTAACATGCAAGATCCTAAAGCATGGCCATATATTATCTATCCTCAATTGGTGAAGAAGAGACTCTTGGAGTAGAGCAAAGAATATAGAATTGTTAGTGATGCTTTCATATTCACTATAATTTGATTCATAGAGGGGGATTATACAAAGAGATTATCAAATGATGCTATGGCACAAATGGTATTACTTAGAGCATACTATATCCAATTTTGGACTTTTACATATTTGAGGGTAGCTAGTATCACCATTAACCTAAAAATGCTCCTAAGGTATCTTTGTGATAGACTTGTTCTCTTGGAGATTTCTCAACAAATCTTTTCTGTCTATGATAAAGTTAGAAGGCAAAATAAAAAATGTTGGACCTGGCCATTGGTTATAGGACCTTTTTGGGTAGATCAAAGGAAATATATTTCCTCTTTTTAGTGTGAATGGGATTTTTATTCCTTGGAAGAGTACAATTCATTATAGCCATGTTTTGATAACATTGAGAGAGTACAGTATTTGGCAGGCAAAACATTCCAACACAAAGAGGTTATTAAACATCATTAGATGAATGCTACAAATGACTATGATGTTCAAATAAGGGATTATTATAGTATGAATTTGTACTTGGTAGAGAAGGCCCTAAAAATAAAGATTCCCATGAAGATATTACAACAAGATTATGAGGAGTTGCTTGATCTTCTATTCAACAAGGATAAGATAGGTGATAGGCCTATTATGAATACTGAGGTTGATAGGGAGGAGAATTTTGATATCAACCATAGGGAAAGGAATGTTATTATAATGACATACGATTGAATCAAGAAACCATTCAAGCTTGATCCAATACCTAAAAGATTAATCTTTCATGCACAAGCCTGCCTAGCCAAAGGTAGAGGGAAGAAAGTCACCATCCCTACATTCATAGCTCAGTCACTAGTAAGACCCAAGATGATACATCAACTCAATATTTTGGTCAATTATTATTGAGCTTAGAAGGGTGGAGGCTGACATAAGAGGAAAAAAAGTTACCCTTAGAGAGTTTAGCCAAAAGAAGGTGAAATCTTGGCACCTTTGCAACAAGGAGAAAAAAATGTACAAGGGTTGGAAGATATTGGAGCTTCACAAGTCCAGGTTGACCCTTATGTGCCACTAGTTGCACCTAGCCAAATGAAAATAGAGATTGAAATTCAAGAAGTTTCCCCACCTCAAAAAATAGAAAAAGTGTCACCTTTTCTACCTAAAAAGGGAATAAATATCAAGACTCTAGTCAAAAAGTGGCAAAGGGTGATCAGAAAAGTGGTTCTTATCCCATCTATCCCTAAACCTATTCATGAAGAAGATGAAGAGGATGATGTACCTTTGAACAAGAGGACCTGGCTTGCTAGAGCCATAGAACAAGAAAGAAGAAGAAGTTCTATTGCTACACCACCACCAATCCTAGATGAACATATGCAAACTACCACATTAGAAGATGAGATAAAACAATGGATTGATGAACAAGATGTTGAGGGGACTAATGTCTTTAAGATGTCAAATTTTTATTTCATGCTCATAGGAACTGAATTAGTTGGGGCTAAGATTTAGGATACACCAACCAATGAACCTCAATAGGAAGATTGGACTCAGATGCCCCTAGAGTCACAAGGACTTGAGATAGTTCCTACATCCACATCCTAGTTGCAAGTCATATTTTGTGTTGACAAGGAATTAGTTACTCCTCCACCTCTATGTATAGAAATTGAATAGGTCTTGGTAGAACCTAAAAAATAGGCACAACAAGTGTCTACCAATGAAGTGTTAGAAGAGGGACAAATAGGTGAGAAACCTAAACAAGCTTTCTAGGACATAGAGGTGAGAATTGTGGGCTCCACCAAAATAGGGATTGTAGAGGGAGAGCCATCACAAAAGGAAAAGACTTTGGAGAGGAGTGATAAAGGAAAAGGCATATTTCAAATAACTCCTTCACCCTTGAAAGGTAGAAATTTGGTGGAATGGATCCCAAGATGGTTGTGAAAAGAAATGATAAGAAACGAGAAGCAACAATTCAATGCAGATGAGGAGGATATGATGGAATTAATTGAGGTTCTTCAGAAACCTGGGTCTCCATCAAAGGATGCAAGAGCATTAGGTTTTATTAATAGTGACTAGAGCTAGGATTTTCTTAAAAAAGTGGCTATCCCTCCTCTTGATACAAAAATAGAAGATTTGGATCCACAAGACTATCAAATCAGAGAAGTTATAATTGGAAAGCCTACATTGGACACAGCTAAGATGATGGTCACCATGGGAATGAAAGAAGTATTTAGAAGTTTAGAATAGGAAGAGGCAAAATTGATAACACTTCAAAGACAAAATGAAATCCTAAAGGGATATTTAACTCAAGTTGTTGGTCCCTTAGATCCTAAACACCCTAAAGAGACCTTAAATGCAACAATTGAAAGGAGAGATAGGGGCAAGACAATTAGATCTATTTTTTAATGTATGTCATCAATGGTAGGAAAATTTTGAAGAGAAAGGTGTAATCATCATTCAAGGTAATTTGAAGCTACTACATGTCATGCATGAGAATGTGGATAAAATGGTAGTGATTTTGAATCAAGATTTCAATATTATGGATGAGGTACATACCTGGCGAAAGGACTTACAAGTGTTAGAAGTAATAGAAAGCAAGAGATATAATATGCTTATGGATGTATATACTATGGAAGAGTTAGATTTAATTGATGATTGAATAGAAAAAATAGCCAATAGCAACAAAGTAATGGAATCATTACATGTAGAGATCCACTGACTAAACAACCAAGCTTGAGAGCAAATTTTGGAAGTAAAGAAACATTATAGTGATGCATGTCTAGACATTTTTGGAGATGATGCATGAGAGAAGTTGATACCTATAGAGATATTAGTCCAAAAATTTAGGAAGATTTTTGAAATTTTTTCTACTGATGAAGATATTCAACAAGCATTTGGAACTGAAGAAGCTTTGCTAGAACAAGATACTAAGCTCAGGGATTTTGTTGAAACTCGTATAGAGGTAGATAACTATAGGAAAAAAGTCAAAGATTAATATAATGCCTGGATTTACTAGACGTGGAAAAGGTCACTAATATAATAAAAAAATTCAAGAGCAAGCATCCAGATATAGCTCTGGTATGAAAGGGAGTAAAACCCCAAAGCCAAAATTTCTTTATTGACACTTAGTGGAATTTTTCATTTTGGACCCTTGAGTTGTGCTAGTGTGCTGCTACACTATGTGCGTTGGTGCACTTTTTGAAACGAAGTGTTGGAAGAATTTTGGAGAAGTCAGAGGTGCACAGGTGTGCTGAGTATTCTTCTTATGAGGTGCACTTTTCTAGAGGTGCATCGATAGTTCCAAAAATAGAGCTTTCAATGCATCAGAAATGCATTCTGAAAACAATTTAACTCTAATAGATGCCTAGTGAAGGTTGAGCTTCTATTTTTGACATGTCCAGACACTTCTACATCAACTCATGGCTCTCTTCTTCTTATTTTCTCATAATTTCTTTGTTTTATGACATGTAAAGGCTCATGCATCCAATTAATGATATAAAAATGGATGGAGTCCTACTAAGCACCAATTAGATAGTTAGTTTGTATATAATTAGTTTGTTTTATTAATTTAGAAGCATATGATTGCATGATGATATCTGTCACTCTCAACACACACTGAGGAGAGAATTTCTTATAAATATGAGATTGTAATATGTAATCAAGGTTGTCATTATTTTAAAATAATATATGCTTTTAGTGCTCGCATTTGGGGTGTAGTGATTGTTGCCTAAATGTGTCATATTTTTGTGAATGTATGTTCATGGAATGTGATTGAGCTAAAAATTTATTGCATTATTTCTAGTTGTGCAATCTTTTAATTCTAGTGTTTGATATGGTTTTTTGAATTTTGCTTACATATCTAGTTCAAGGAGAGATCACCCATTTTGTTCTTATATAGCTTTTTGTCTTGCATGAGCATAATTTCTATGGCCTTGTGATTTAATGAAAAGTGAAACATCTTATAGTTACTAAATTTCTATTGATGATCACATTAGTGGAATTAAGGAAGTACTGCTTCTACTTTCATTGGTTACCCACTGATCTCTTTGAAATCTTAACTCATAGATGAGTTATTTCCATAGCTTATGTCCCTTAGGATTTTACTTTCATGTTATTTTCTAAAGTTTTTTTTTCCCTTATCTTCATTATTTTTTTTACTAACCCCTTGTTAAATTAGGAATTCATATTAGTTGTATTGTTAGATTTTATTCATTAAAAAATAGAAAATGCAAAAACATAGTTCTTTTGTGTGTCTTAGTCTGAAGTGGTGAACATATTTTACATCTCATCCAAAATCATCCAAACTAGCAAAGGCCTAATCATGAACAAAAACATTTATCTTCAATTGAGAAGATTTTAGTAGGTGACAAGATTTCCTAGAACCTTGGAGTTGACCTACAAAGATTGACTTTTCAAGAGAGGAGTTCAAAAGGATTCTGTCCTTTAAGCATCATGCAAAATGACAGCTCAACAGAGCCCCTACCTAATTAAGGTAAAAAATGGTCAATAAGCCAAAAAATCATATGATTTTAGGTTTCTCTATTTTTTTAGGATTTAGATCCATGTTGGATCATTTGCATAATGTTTGGACCAAGTTTGGTCATTGGATTTGCAATTTTGCAAATTTTGCAAAAGTTGCTCTAAAAGTTGTCAGCAACTTTTGAGCAACTTTCTTAAAAGTTGCTAAAAAATTCTAATCTCTTCTCCCAATGTCTAAAATAATTTCAATTAGTTATATAATAATTGGTAATTCCTAAAAAAACCCTCATAGGCGGGTGGTAGTAAGAAAATGTATTTTGGCATTTCAAATCAATAAAGAAAATAATATTTCTCTATAAGACCCATGTTTTAGGCTATTTTATGGATTGGTAAGGATGTGAGGGAATGTTTTAGTGATTTGAAAAGTTTTATCATTGAGTCTATTGAATTTTTCAATTGGTCTCATGTATTGATCTATTATAGTTTGAGAGATATCAAATTTTTACTCTTGATGCCTAGAATTCAGCCTTAAAATCAACATTCTCATAGGGCTGGGTTATTTTATCATATTACACCATGGGAACTTGATACCCCTTGGTGGAATAATTTTTTAATCAATGCACTTTCATATTCTATAGTCTATAATTTTTCAAATACAGAGGGTTGGATTTTCCACCATACCCTATGTGTGAATCTCTATGTGTACACCAAATAGTAGTTAAGGATAGTCATCCTTAGATCTTGGTTGGGGATTCACCAATGATTGAAAGCTTGGATTTTAGGTTATTTGAAATTCCCACACATGTCTCCATGCTTGGTTTTATTTTTGGCATAGGAGAAAGAGCACTTGTAGTGCAATTGGAGCCCTAATTGGGCCTATCAACCTGGTCTAATGTTGCAACAACAACAACCTCTATGCATTTCCATCCTTTGGTACTCTGACATGTTTTATAAAACCAAAAAGGCTATTAGAGTCCCTAACCAAAACATCATCTTCTTTGGAAACATTCAAGCTTATGATTAAATCTCACTCTAGGAAGGGCTACAGGCCAAATCCTTGGGTTGTGAAGCAACTTAGTGTTATGGGTTGTTTTTAAAGGAAAGAATAATTGATTCCTTTTGAATATGACTTAAATAGGCTAGAATAATTATTGTAGGTCACCCTTGGTCTTTGAATCAAACTTTTGGGGTTTGACCCCTCTTTTTGTTGAAGAGATACAATAGTACATTTGTGTGGTTTGGTGCTTAGGACCTTGGTAAGCCTAGTGATTAGGTTACCTTTCCTTGTAGGGTTGTGATAGCCTTATTTAAGCCCCATTTATATACTTGTGATAGGTATTTGGAACTTGGAACCTTCACCTTAGGTGTTGAGAGATTTGAAAGCATCACCATTTCTTGTTGTTGAAGGCTTTCATTGTACACTGCTACATCAGAATTGCACCTACAATTGTGGAAAGATTCAAGGAAGACATTTGTATATTACTTGATATAGATCATAGATATATTCAAGTAGTGGAACCTCAAGAGACATTTCTTGATCCCTTGAGCTATGAAGTGAATGACGATGTAGTAGTTAGATATATTGACTTGTTGCCAAATTCATAAAGAGACAAAGTAGTGTATAGATTTGGCACATTTGATGAGATCACTCAGTAAGATAATCAAGCAACCTTAGAGAAGGCATCACACAAGAAGGTTGAATCTATAATGAAGAAGGCACTATTAGAGGCTAGAATGACAGAGAGCGAATCTGAGGTTGTTAGATAGACGATGAAGCAAGGTGTACTAAACATACAACCTTTTTCAGTATTAGTTGTTAAGACATCTTCAAAATAGAGAATTCCATATACAATAGTGTCCAATGTTCAACCAAGTGAACAAAAAAGAAAATCTGAGATATTAGTTGAAGTAGTGTCTATAAAGATAAAGAGAGTCAAGTAATAGGCCACCAGAACTAGAAAAAGACATAAAACCTTATTGAAAATTGACTCCAATGATGAAGAAGTTGAGGAGTAGGAAAATGAACAAACAAAAAAGGTGGCTCCACCTAAGAGAGAGGCAGAAAAGATCGACAACTTGGAAGCCAAAGATTGAGAAGATCAATTCAACAATTACAAATGAAGGTAACTTTGTTTAGATGAACAACTTTTATGATTTATATAATAATTTTGAGAAGGAATAGATTGATATATCTACTATGATATATATCATAGCAAATGATCTAAGTTTGAAGGATATTGAAGGAGTAGTGAACTAGAAAGTATATGAGAGACTTATAAATAAGAAGACTCGTGTAAGAGAAGAAGAACTTGAACTTTAGAAGGCTATGCTAAGGACCATTTGTAAGACTAATGATGAAGATGAAATAAAATGACTATTGAATAACCTCACACCATAGTTGAGAAATAAGTTGAGACCATTTCTATTTATCGTTGGTTAAAAGGATAAGTTGAGAAAAGAGACTACAATAGTGATCAATAAGATGATGTTAGATTCGTAGGAAGCATTTCCTCTAGCTCCTAGAACCTCAAAAGTATTAGTAAATGGTGATACTATGCATATTGATGAAACCAATGTTACCCTTAACATTGATGATACCAATCCATTTGGTGGTTCCAAACCAAATGAACCAGACATTGAGGATATTGAGGATAAGTTGAAACAAATTAAGGAAGAGAAGAGGCTACTAGAAGTAGAAAAGAAGAAAATAGAAGAAGCCAAGTAGTAATTTCTTGAGGAATATAATAAAAGAAAGGAAGATGAGGAGAAGAGAAGAATTGTAGATGAAGAGAGGAAAAAGAAAACTGAGGAAAAAGAGAAGAAAAGATTGGAAGAGAAGAGAGAAAGAGAGGAAAGAAAAAAGAAAAAAGAGGAAGAGAGAAGAAAAAAAGAAGCAGAAAAGAAATAGAAGGAAGATGAGACTAAGCCATCTATTTTATTTCTTTGCTCTCTCTCTTGCTAATTTATCTACCGATGATGATGATTAGATAGATCTGATCTCATCACTGACTAAGCTAATTGAGAAGAAGAGGAAAGTAAAAAGTATATGAAGGATATTAATGGAAGTGATAGATAGACTATACAAAACATTGGTAGTTCAACACATAGAATCAAATCTTGAACTGATGTAGGAGCATCCTGGGTTGCACAGCTATCATACATGTTTTCAATTTTAATCTTGTTGCTGAAACTATGTTTTGCTGAAATTGATTTTTGGTTTCTAATTGCCTGTTACAAACCATATAATTAATTTTCCGTAATTAATGAGAGGTTGTTCACTTCAACTATTGAAGAGGGCCTAGATTACTATCTTTTATCCAAGGCACAAGTTCTAACTCCTTATAAGTTGGGAGATATGGGAATTCTCCTGGAGTATTGATTTCAAGTAGTTTTGCACAATAGTTTTCTATGCTTGACTTTTAGGTTGGATGTAAAATTTTCCTTGATGAATTAGCCCTTATGCACTTTAGGGGTTAAAAAGGACCTAAAATTCCACCCACGGTTTGAAGCATGAGTTCTACTTCAATAGGAGCGAGGAGATATCATAATTTTCCTTGGACATCAATTTCAAGACATTTAATTGCTGACGCAGGCTGACTTGTGGCTCTTCAAGAATTTAATGTTAGGTTTATTTTCATTTAATATTTTTTGAGAGCTGACTTGTGGATTCTCTATGTTCTAGAATGATATATAAGGAATTTTGGCTAGTATAAATAGAGTGTTTAGGCTTAGAGATAGGACAATTTTTTAAGAGATGATTGGAGAGAAGAACTAAAAATAGTGAATTTGAAGTTGGATCTTAGATCATGAATGCATTTGTATCTATCCATAACCTAGAAGGCCTTAAAACTAGGCATTTATGTTCAATATTTGAAGAATTGATGAATATATTTGCACTTCCTCATTTGGTTTTTGATTCTGTGTTAGATTTCCACTGCGTTAACTCTTGTCGGGTGGTTCAGAGAGTTGGGTGTACCATTGGCCCTAGTTTTCCCTATCCTTCCTTGTGTCAGGTGGTATCAAATTTTGAGGTTTGTCCTTGTGGAAATTGGATTTTATAGAACCCTAATTTAGATTTGGTTGTAGGATTTCAAATTTGCAGATTTGACCTATAACTTAAAGAGGGTTATGATCTTGTAGGAACCTAATTTATAAAGATGGTTCATGGTAGAGGAAATGTTGATAATGCTATATTGGATCAGTTGAGACAAATTGCAACTAGATTAGATGTTGTGGAGACAACCCAAAGGAGAGGAGCACATCTTGATGATGTAAGTGATAATGAAGCAATAGCACCAAACCATAATCTAGAACTTGAAGAAGATCAAGATAGGAAAGTATTTTTGAGAGTATTATCTAGGAAAAATTCAAATTCTGCTATAAAAGTTGTTCCTTATGATTAAAAATTGGATACCAATGTTGTGTTAGATTGCATCTCAAATATGGAGAAGTTCTTGAGTATAAAATCAATCCTAATAATAACAAGGTGAAGATTCTAGTTACTAGGTTGAAGGGCCATGCTTCACTATGGTGGGAGCATTGACAAATTGATAGTCAAAGTAGAGGAAAGAAGAAGATCAGAACTTGGTCCAAGATGGTGAACAAGGTAAAGAAAAAATTCCTCTCTATTGATTACCAAGTTAGATTGTTGAGAAAGATGCAAAATTTGAGACAAAAATACATGACTATCAAAGAGTATACTAAGGAATTCTATAGATTGGACATCAGAGCTGGAGATGTGGATGAAGATGTTGAGAAAAATTCAAGGTACATAAATGGATTGAGATCTAGAATTCAAGATGAAATAAGTTTTGTGAAGTTGGAAAGTGTAGAAGAAGCATATGAATATGGCTTGAAAGCTGAAGAGATCTTGTCAAAGAAGAATGAACAAAGAAAAAGAGGTAGAGGTGGTAGATTCCTGAGAGGCAGATGTAGATCTAATGGTGAAGGTGGTAGATCTGATAGTTTTGTGTAGGGTAAAGGAAAATATAAAAAGGAAGAATGATGACAAAGACAAGACTGAGTGAAAAGGTGGTAGTTTATATTGAGGAGGTATTGAATCTTACCGAGGAAGAGGTAATTCTTATTCTAGAGGTAATTTTCATGGTAATTGTTTTAAATGTGGTAAAGAACAACATAGATCTTTTGAATTTAGATCTTCTAAAAGTGGAAAGAATAATAGAAATGTTGTGATTCAAGGAGATATTAAGAGTTCATCAAATAGACCCAAGGCTAGAGAAAATATGATGGTGAGAAGAACCTTATGTAATAAGAGAAGTGATGAGGAACCTGTCCTTAAAAGAAGTCTTTTCAAGACCATATGTAAGATGGCTAGAAAATGTTGCAAGGTGATCATTGATAGTGGAAGTTAAAAAAATTTGGAATTAGAAGAGATTGTTACAAAGTTACAATTATAGAGGCTGAAACATCCCGAATCTTATCATCTTTCATGGATCAAAGGTGAGCATAAGATATTGGTAAATGAGCAATGCCTTGTGACATTCAAAATTGGACATTACTTTGATGAATTTTTGTGTGATATTATGCCCATGGGTTATTGTTATATTTTATTGGGTAGACCTTGGCAATATGATAGATATGTTGTACATGATGGAAGATTGAATCAATATACTCTTTAGGTGAATGGGAAGAAACAAATATTTCTTCCTTTAATTGAAAGTCAAGATGAGGTTAGTTGTACTACAATAAAAGTGTGCATAGTTAATTGAAAGAAATTTGAAAAGGAAGTAAAGAAGAATCAAGTCTATTTTGCTATAGTTCCTAGAGAACTGAGTGCTGGTAGTAATGACCAAGCAATAGAAGTTGGTAATGAAAACATGATAGAAGAAATTGTATAATTGTTGAATGAGTATAAATATATTGTTACTGATGATATTCCTAATGGTTTACTTCCAGTACAAAGTATAAGTCATTGTATGGATCTGATTCCTAGAGGTAGTTTGCCAAGCAAAGCAACATATAGATTTGGACCTATAGCGAATGAAGAACTTAAGAGACAAGTCCATGAGTTGTTGTAGAAAGGTTTGATCAGAGAAAGTTTGAGTCCATGTGTTGTACCTACTATATTAGCACCTAAAAGGAATGGAGAATCCAGAGAATGTGCATTGATTCTAGAGTTATTAACAAAATCATAGTGAAATATACATTTCTTATGCCAAGGATGGATGAAATAAGGATTTTCATAAGTGGAGCAAAGTATTTTACCAAGATTGATTTGAAGAGTGGCCATCATCAGATTCGAATCAGAGAAGGTGATGAATAGAAGACTACTTTTGTGAGGCCTCACCCTGACTCGTCATAGCATGGATATTTTATTTACATTTTGATATTCAAGACCTTAACATTTTGATTAGAGGATATGAAGCTACTATACTATTTGACTCTAGAGCTATAGACTCATTTAGATTTCCATTTATAGTGGAGCGATGCAGGCTAGTGGTAGCTAGACAAGATGTTGACTGGGAGCTTGAGTTAGCTTTAGGGGCTAGGGTGTCACCTGATTCCTTGATCCATGATCCATGAGTCTCTAATTTAGATTGGAGATATGATCACCACATTAGACTTGCATATTACTCCATTGGGATGCTATGATGTAGTGCTTGGCATGGATTGGCTTAGTGCCCATAGTGCCAAGGTGGATTGTAGATGGAGGAGGATTGAGTATGTAGATGATCATGGTACACCTAGGGAGATTTTAGGACTTCAGAGGCTAGTATCCCTCCATAAAATTTCTACCATGCAGCTTAAGTGGTGCATGTGGAAGGGGTGTCAACTATTTTCCATCACAATCAGTGATAGAGAGGAGGATGTAGGGGAGGGACCTTCTCTTGATGACTATCCAATATTACATGAGTTTGGAGACATGTTTCCATCGGAGCTTCCTGGTATGCCACCCCCAAGGATAGTTGATTTCCATATTGATCTCGTACCAAGAGTTGATCCCATATCTAGAGCACCCTAAAGGATGACCACACATGAGCTCAATGAGCTTAAGATTCAACTAGAGGAACTTTTGGAGAAGGGACATATCCAACCTAGTGTAGTGCCTTGGGGAGCATTGATGATTTTTGTAAAGAAGAAGGATGGATCACTCAGATTGTGCATTGATTACTGAAAACTAAATAAGGTGACTATCAGGAATCGATACCCATTACCTAGGATTGGTGGCTTATTTTATTAGTTACAAGGTGCTTGAGTGCTCTCCAAAATAGATTTGAAGTTAGGCTACCATCAGTTGTGCATCATGGAAAGTGACATCCACAAGACTGTATTTCATATAAGATACAGTCAGTATGAGTTCATGGTGGTACCTTTTGATCTCATGAATGCCCCAACTATATTTATGAGCCTCATGATTGGGATATTTTGCACATTCCTAGACAAGTTCATAGTAGTATTTCTAGATGATATATTGGTCTATTCTTGTGATGAGAAGGAACATGAAGAGCACCTATGATAGGTATTGCAG
Source organism: Cupressus sempervirens (assembly GCA_028749045.1). Lineage (NCBI taxonomy): Eukaryota > Viridiplantae > Streptophyta > Pinopsida > Cupressales > Cupressaceae > Cupressus > Cupressus sempervirens. Next base: position 130,028,870 of record CM053783.1, read on the forward strand.
TGGTTAAGGGAGAATCAACTTTATGGTAGCTTCTTGAAATGTGCCTTTTTCAAATAGAAAGTGCATTATTTGGGTCATGTGATATTAGGGGATGGGATCTTAGTGGACCCATCCAAGATATGAACCATCATGGATTGGCCAGCACCTACCAACATCACAAACGTCAGAAGCTTCATGGGATTAGTAGGATACTATAAACAATTTGTGGCAAGTTTCTCTAAGGTAGCTCACACTATTATCTCTCTTTAGAGAAAGGGAAAGAAGTTTGAGTGGATAGAAAAGTGTGAGGAGGCCTTTCAAATGCTTTCACTAGTGCACCCATTTTAGCAGTACCCAACCCCTCAGTGGACTTCATAGTATGCACAGATGCTTCCTTGGATGGAATTGGAGTTGTTCTTATCCAAAAGGGTCAAGCCATAGCTTACAAGTCTAGGAAACTCAGAGGGTCATAAGCTCAATTATCCTACTCATAATGTCGATCTCATGGTAGTGGTCCATGCATTGGTACGATGGTGTCATTTCCTTCTAGGGTGACAATTTGAACTTCATTCAGATCACCAAAGCTTGCTGCATATTTTCACATAGCCCAATCTTAATGTTATGCAAAGGAGATGGATGAAGTTCTTATGGGAGTACAATTTTGATATACATTACATTAAGGGTAAGGAGAACATAGTAGTAGATTCCTTGAGTAGATGACATCATGAGCTCACTTCCATGGTTATAGGCACAAATTTGAGGGAGCATATTATGCACCACCTACCAGAAGATGAATTTTATGTAGGATTTTGCCAGATAGTCCACTCTCAGAGACCCCTCGAGGGTAATTTGTTTTATTATTCATTGGATTCTGAGGGATTATTACGACATAAGGAGTGCATCTATGTACCCTCCATTGGTGACTTACAAGAGTTCATCATTTTGGAGGCTCACAGAGCACCCTATCCAGCACATCCAGGTGTCAAGGAGCTTCCTCTAGATTTGAGGTAGTTATATCATTGGCCAGGAATGACAATGTAAATTTTTGACATCATTACAAAATGCCTAGAGTGTTAGAGAGTTAAGGAAAAACACGATCATCCAGGTGGAATTTTGGAGCCACATGAGATACCCGGGTGGAAGTGGACACTATCTTCACGGATTTCATTGTTAACCTTCCAAAGTCTTTTCATTGTCATGATGCCATCATGGTGATAGTTGACACTTTGACAAAAGTTGCTTACTTTTCACCAGTCCATACCACTTTCACAAAACCTACAGTGGCATAGGTATTCTTGCAACATATTGTTAGACTCCATGGCATTCCTCGTAAGATAATATTTGATAGAGACTCCCTATTTACGTCATCCTTTTGGAGGTAGTTGCAGACATCACATGATACCAAGCTCAACTTTAGCATTGTTTACTATCCTCAAACATATGTGCAAATGAAGAGATTTAACTAGATCCTAGAGGATATGTTATGAATGTACGTGATGGACCACCAGTCCAAGTGGGAAGAGGACCACCATGTTGCAAAATTTTCCTACAACAAGAGGCATCACACTTCTATAGGCATGCCAACCTATTAAACCTTGTATGTTTGGCTTTTTAGGACACCCCTAAGTTGGGATAGGATTGAATACATGATATCTATAGGGCGTACTTAGTCAAGGACATGGAGAAACATGTAGTATTGATTAGACAATGCCTCAGAGAAGCCCAAGATAGATTGAAAAAATATGCAGATGCAAAGAGGGTGGATAGAGAGTACATGGTTGGAGAGAAAGTATTTCTGAGGGTGTGACCACATAAGAGTCCAATCCATTTTGGAAAAGGTTCCAAGTTAGTAGTTCGCTTTGTGGGTCCCTTTGAGATTTTGGAGTAGATAGGACTAGTTGCTTATTGTTTAGCCCTGCCACCTAGCTTGTTCTACATTCACAATGTATTTCATGTATTTGTATTAGGAAAGTATGTTTATGATGAGTCTCACATCATACATTGGGATGCTTTGCAGGTGGAGTCATATGGATAGATAGCATTGGAGCTCATTTGCATTTTGGCTTGATGAACCCTCACATTTTGAGGTAGAGAGCTGGACTAGGTTAGGGTCTAGTGGGATTATTATGATGAGGTCATGACTTCATGTAAGGATGTAGCTTAGATGAAGGCAAAATACCCATATCTTTTAGATGAACTCCAAGAGGAAGTTCGTGCCTAGGAGGGAGGATGTGAGGCCTCACCTTGACCCATCATAGCATTGATATTTTTATTTACATTTTGATATTTAAGACCTTGATATTTTGATAGTTATTCAAGACTTAGATGGATAGTGGATTGCTTTATCTATTGATTTTAATACTTTAGTAGTGTTTTACATTGTCATATGCACTAAGAACCTTTTATTGTGTAAGAAATGTTTGAACATATATGGATGTAGCTTTATGACATGATATTATTAGATTTTGATGCAATGTGAAATGTTAATTTGATTTTGGTGATTTCTAATTTATAGATAAAAGTTAATTTGATTATGATGCTTTATGACATGCAAATGAATGGTTAGGATATGCAGATATATGTTAATTTGATAATAATGACTTATGACATGCAGATTTTGATATCTTAACATTTGAAATGGAATAACTGAAAAAACTAGCAAAGAAAATCTAATTTGAATTATGTTAATATGGATATAATTATTATATGCACTTATTTTGTATATGTTTTTTTGACCCCCTTAGACTACTGATGCTTGAGTTTGATGTGCAGCAAAAGGAAACATGAAAATTTAATTGGGAAACAAGGTATAAACTCATATTTAAATGAATCTACCAAGGTGAATCTTTGTAAGATTAGTAAACCTTGTTGTGATGTGTTTAATTTGTAAACCTAAGATGTATGTGTGTAGATTCTAAACTTCTCATGTGTGATGTATAGTGTATTTTGTGTGTGTCACTCGACACTTGTACTCTTTATGTGAAATGACATGTTCTTTGATGATGAATCATGTGGCCACCTTATTCTGAGTTAAATGCCTTAATTGAGAAATTTGATTTATTGCCCTAAATTAGTAAATAGAACAAGGTTATCACCATCAAAAAATTTGAAATTTGAATTAACTAGCATTGGGAGGGCCATAGAGTAACTCTAAGGTGAGTTTGTGACAAAAATAAACCCTACCCAATGTTAGTACTTTAAGTTAGGGGGCTATTAATGACCTCTAGGGTGCCTAGTAGACCTAGGAGACCCTAGAAAGAATGCATTTTTTATTGGATCTGAAAATTAGTGTGTTATATGGAGGCTTGGCCAAATTAGAAAGTCACTTGGCCACTCTCTATTCTAAGAGGCAACTAGGGTTTGGAGGAAGAGGATAAGGAGCTCTACTACAACTTTTCATTTTCCATTACTTGGAGTGAGGTTGGTATACATGATCCATGGTGTTCTCCATTTTGCATATAGAATAGATATGGTGTTCTTCATTCCATGATGAATTTGGTGTATTGTGGATGTGGTTTGTGGGAAAAGACCTTTTATTGAGTGTGCATGTGAGAAGTTTGTGTGAATTTTTCCTTAAATCTTGTTTTGCTTCCATGTTTGTGTGTTTTGTGTAATGGGTGTGAATCATCACTCACCCTTGGGAGAGAAGAGATGCTTGGGTGAAGGGGTTAGTTGGGCTGACACATGTAGTTGTGGAACTCTCCCATGTCTAGAGATGATTTTTATATGTTCAATGGAAGGTGGTCTTCTTGTTTACTTGCATTCTGGGAGGTATAAGGAGGTATGTGGAGGGGAAGTTATTGCAAGCCTTGAAAGGGCATGTTGATAATGAGATTTTGTGTATATTGTGAATCATAGCTTTGGAAATCCCCCTCATGGAGAGAGCCCACCTTCACCCTATAGCTTAATTAAATTATTGAGTCTTGTAATGTATTATGTAGTATTTGCTATATTGTTTTACATCATGCATGATATGTGAATGTGGAGTATGCAACCATTTATGCCTTGTTTTCTGCAAGCTCAGTGGGTGGCCTCCTCGAGGCCTAGGTTTCGAGGTGAGCCTCCATGGTTTCCCATTTTGTCTCTATTTTGTAGGTTTTCATTTGAAGAGGTTGGGAGCTTGAAGTTCACGTAGTCTATTCTTTGCATAGGAGAAGAGACTTTTATTATTGTGTTAGAAATGGAGAAATAAACTCCACTTGTTATGTGAAGTAGTTTGAATTGTAAGAGTGATGTTATTTTTCTCTTTCATTTGTCAATAGAGAAAGAGATTTGAATAATCTATGTAGCAAATGGTCTTCCATTTTGTATGGCTTGATATGATCATTCCACCACCTTTTGTTCATGCTTGATAGGTTTGTTAGAAGTAAAATTTGAGAAGATTATGATTGAGAATTTCATTACATTGATGTTGTGGATTCATAATCTTGGATATAGATGTATTGTTTGACATTAGTAAGATGGAAATAAAACTAGCTCTTAATATTCTTTTGCACTCCATTCTCATAGGAATAGCTTGATGCATTATGTGATCAAACTGGATTTATGTATAATTGTAGGATATGTATTCAATAGTTAATGTATTCATATTTAGTTATAGTCTAGAATTGGATATCAAAATATAAATTGAACACTCAATGTTCTTAGAATCACAAGCAAGAAATTTTCATTTAGGTTTCATATTAGACTATTTTGAAATTTTAGTATGATAGTAATATGATATTTTATTTGTGATACTTAGAATTGTGTTTGTAGAATATGTTTGAGATGTATTATGCAATGTTAGAATATCGTCATCTCAATACAAACAATCATAGAGGATATATGAAGAAAACTAGTCAAAGAAAGAAAAACTAACTTCATAAGTAACCTGTAGATGCATAAAAACATTCTCTGGAAAATGTATGGAAAAAGAAAGCCTGTTCCAAGATATAGTCAATTAAATATTATAAATAGAATTGAATAATGCTTTTGTTTATTTATTGCAATATAATTAGTTTTAGTCACTATCATTAATATGATAGAAACTTCAAGTTGTAAACAAAAAGAAATATATTATAATACCCCCATTCATAAGAGGCGATCACAACATTTATTTGCTAATAGATTCATATCTTTTTTAAAAGAAATATATACATTACAAGTAAGGGGTGGGTTACATCCTTACCCAACCCCCTACTTGTCAAATTTTAAGGGAGGAAAGTTGTTTTTTTTAATATTAAAAAAAAATTCAAAAACATATTATAAATGCATCTCCTAAATAGGACTTCCACCTTAGGATGCCTTAAAACTAGGATTCACATTAAATGTGGTGGAGGGTTGTCTTGTCAACCATCCTCTTTCTCTATACCACCATGCCTTAAGGAAACATGGGCAGAAAGAAAGAAGGGTAGGTGGCCATGTAAGAGAGTAAGTGGGTGTTTAAAAAACACTTTTCATCATTACAATGATATGACCTCCTTCCTTTGTATGTGCCTAGCCCTGAACATGGGAAACTGTGATTATTTGGAATCCTCCACCCACTCATGTCTAGTTAAGGAGGAATATTTGTGTAAATAAAAAATAGAGGAGATGAAGCATAATAAAACAAGAAGGTGTATTTAATAATATTACCATTGCAAATTTTATGTGGCCACATAGGTATGATGTATGCTTTTGTTAGTGCTAACTTTAAAGGCTAGAATATGTTTAGGAATTAAATCAAATAGTAATCTTAAGTATGTCATGTATGTAAAAATTAATGGGGAATGTATCACATTATTTTAATTAAGAGTATTTATTAGATAGTTATAAAGTAACTATGTATTGGTAAGTAAAGCTAATGTAATTTAGAAAAAAAATTTTGGTGTTAGTATAATTTGATATCGAAAATTATTAAGGGTTAGTTAGTTGTATTTTATTCTTTTTTTTTTTTATAAAAAAAGAAAATATATGTATTTTTTATTTGCAAATTTCATTTAATTGAACACATCTTGATTATAGTATAATAGGAAAATTTAGGATCCTATGCATATAATTATTTTAATCTATGTGAATTATAATATACTTGATTTCAAATATTTTGGGGGTGTAGTGGATATATATGAATTATTTAGAATATTTGTTAAGGGTGGTATAGGAATAGAAGATATTTCTATTGGGTAAGTAAATCAAACATTATTTGTAAAAGTAATAATTTTTGTTAGTATTAAATGATAATAATGTTAGCAACAAAAGAAAAGGAAATAATAAAAGATGTATGTTAAAAGAAAAGAAAAGTCAGAGGTGTTTCTAATAATAATTAAAACAATAATTGGAGGATAATAGTAATGAAAAATTTAAAATAATGGTAAAGCTAATATTACAGAAATGAATTTTTAATTGATAAGGTACCTTCTCGATATAATCCTTAGCACTTTTACCACCACTATAACTCAATTTATATCTCTCTTGCACATCAAGGAGACTCATATTGGGCATAGAAGATTAAGGGTTCACATCTTTAGCATCGTAACTTAGCTTTGCATTTAGTAACTAGCAATTAGGTAACCACCTTAGAGGGGGGGACTCAAAATCCAATTTCGAGTAAACAAATTTGCACCATTAACAATTTTCATCACCTCTTGGTTTAGGGGTTGATTAAGTTCTTACCTTCATTCTCTTCATGAAAAAAAAATTTAGTTGTGTTTTTCCATATAAAATTATGAGTATCGCATTCTGGTATCAGAGCATTTGGTTTCAACACTAGGAGCCTATCCCATTACATCTAACCTATGAACTACAATTTTGTGTAGGATGCCCACAGTTACCCATAATGATCATTAGAGGGCTAGGGGTCCTAGAGAAAACCCAACAAGCCAAGAGGGGGTAGGATAGGATGTGGGAGGACCCCCATAGAGATAACCTCCAAATCTTGATCACGTTTTGAGTGCTATCAATAATCTGATTGGAGTAGTATAGAAGAGGTTACCACCTATCATTCTATAGCCAAGATAATAGGATGTAGAGGGGCATGGGGCCAATATCAAGGAAAGGAGTAGAATTACCCTACCTAAACTTGCAAAGGATCAAGGGAAGCATTAGTACACTAGGTTGAGCCACCCCTTGCATTAGAGCGAGCACTAGTGAGAGCACCTTGAGATATTGGGGATGAGATTAGTGACCTACTACGACTCAAGCCACCACCATTCATTGGTACCATAGATGGAAAACATGTAGAGCCATGGCTACAGAGCTTATAGAGGTGCTTTGGATTGTATACCCATGGGAGCAATTTGAAGGCACGATTGGCCATACACCTATTGTGAGAGGATGCCTCCACTTGGTGGTAGTAGGAGGAGACCGTGGGGAGAATAGACATAGAGACACTCACATGGGAGTCCCTTGTGGACCATTTTAGGGATAGATATTTGTCAAAGCACTTTACATAGAGAAAAGTTGAGGAGTTCCATGATCTTTAGTAGAGGGACCTCATGGTGGCCTAGTATGAGAATAGGTTCTTAGTGCTACTTCTATATGCAGAGTACATGAGAGATGAGAAGCTACACATCCATCGGTTCATTAAGGGCCTTATCTTATCTCTCTACAAATTAGTTTAGTTGGATTTTCTTACCATTTTTAGAGAGGAAATTGAGATGACATTGGTTGCTAAAGATATTTTCACTAGATAGGAATCTTGGGATAGGTCCCATAACTAAAACCCCTCCCAACAACTAGCACAATAGAAACCCTCTTGGAAGAGTAATTAGAGCCACTTGGCAGGGTCTTCAAAGGCCCCATAGACATAGAAGAGAGGACAAAAAAACACTAGATAGAGGTCATCACAAGGTTACCAAGGCTCTAGGCCCAAATAATGGCAGTCATAGGGCCCCAGATGAGATTATAGGCCATAGAACTAGTATACACAACCAGCCAAGACTCAACAATCCTCTAGGGGAGGCTTTAATGGGTCTAGCAAGACCACGGGTTAGTAGTAGTCTAGGTCACTAGGAGTATAGATTCAAACTCATGGGCCATGTTATTCTTGTGCTAGTATGGGTCATATTGCAAGAGAGTGTCTACAAGGTCCTACAGCAGGCAGTCAGCGAGGAGCCACCTTAGAGACTACAATAGGTGATATTGGTAGATCCCATAGGATGTTTGCAATGGTTGATAACCACCAGGCCAAGCACTAGGCCATAGTGATGAAGGCTATAGGTATTATTAGAGGATATGAGGTTACTATACTATTTAAATCTAGAGCTATAGACTCATTTATATTTCTATTTATAGTGGAGTGATGTAAGCTAGTGGCAGCTAGACAAGATGTTAACTGGGAGGTTGAGTTAGCTTCATGGGCTAGGGTGTCAGTTGATTCCTTGATCCATGAGTGTCCAATTTAGATTAGAGATATGATCACCACATTAGACTTGCATATTAATCCATTGGGATCCTATGATGTAGTGCTTGGCATGGATTGGCTTAACGTCCATAGCGCCAAGGTGGATTGTAGATGGAATAGGATCGAGTATGTAGATTATCATGGTACACTTAGGGTGATTTTAGGAGTTTAGAGGCCAACATCCTTCCATAGGATTTTTGCCATGCAACTTAAGTGGTGCATGTGGAAGGGGTTTCAACTATTTTCCATCACCATCAGTGATAGAGAGGAGGATGTAGGGGAGGGACCTTCTCTTGATGACTATCTAATATTATAGGAGTTTATAGACATGTTTCCATCAGAGCTTCCTGGTATGCCACCACCAAGGGTAGTTGATTTCCATATTGATATTATACCAAAAGTTGATCCCATATCTAGAGAACCCTATAGGATGGCCACCCATGAGCTCAATGAGCTTAAGATTTAGCTAGATAAACTTTTGGAGAAGGGACATATCTAACCTAGTGTATTGCCTAAGGGAGCACTTGTGAATTTTGTAAAGAAGGATGGATCTCTCAGATTGTGTATTGATTACCGATAGCTAAATAAGGTGACTATCAAGAACCAATACCCATTACCCAAGATTGATGAATTATTTGATTACAGTGTGCCCGAGTGTTCTCCAAAATAGATTTGAAGTTAGGGTACCATCAGTTACACATCATAGAAAGTGACATCCATAAGATTGCATTTCATACAAAATATGGTCACTACAAGTTCACAGTGGTACCTTTTGGTCTCACGAATGCCCCAACAATATTTATGAGCCTCATGAATGGGGTATTTTGCACATTCCTAGACAAGTTTTTAGTAGTATTCCTAGATGATAAATGGTTTATTCTTGTGATGAGAAGGTACATGAAGAGCACCTATGATAGGTATTGCAGTGGTTAAGGGAGAATCAACTTTATGGTAGCTTGTCAAAATGTGTCTTTTTCAAATAGGAAGTGCATTATTTGGGTCAGGTGATATCAGGGGATGGGATCTTAGTCAACCCATCCAAGATTTGAATCATCATGGATTGGCCAACACCTACCAACATCACAAAGGTCAGAAGTTTCATGGGATTAGCAGGATACTATAAATAGTTTGTGACAAGTTTCTCTAAGGTAGCTTACATTATTACCTCTGTTCCAAGAAAGGGAAAGAAGTTTGAGTGGACAGAAAAGTGTGAGGAGACATTTCAAAAGCTTAAGAGGGCACTCACTAGTGCACCCATTTTAGCGGTACCCAACCGCTCAATGGACTTCATAGTATGTATAGATGCTTCCTTGGATGGAATTGGAGTTGTTCTTATGCAAGATGGTCAAGCAATAGCTTACAAGTCTAGGAAACTCAAGGGTCATGAGCTCAATTACCCTACTCAAGATGTCGATCTCATGGTAGTGATCCATGCTTTGGCATGATGGTGTCATTTCCTTCTAGGGTGACAATTTGAACTTCATTCAAATCACCAGAGCTTGCAGTATATTTTCACATAGCCCAATCTTAAAGCTATGCAAAGGATATGGATGAAGTTCCTATGTGAGTATGATTTTTATGTACATTAAATTAAGGATAAGGAGAATGTAGTAGCAGATGCCTTGAGTAGATGACATCATGAGCTTTCTTTCATAGTTATAGGCATAGATTTGAGGGAGTGTATTAAGCACCACCTACTAGAGGATGAATTTTATGCAAAATTTTGTTAGATAGTCCACTCTCAAAGACCCCTTGAGGGTAAATTTGCTGATTATTCATTAGATTCTAAGGGATTATTAGGACATAAGGGGCACATCTATGTACCCTCCATAGGTGATGTATGAGAGTTCATCATTTTGGAAGCTCATAGAGCACCCTATGCAGCACATCCAGGTGTCAAAAGCTTCATGCAGATTTGATGTAGTTGTATCATTGGCCAAGAATGAGAATGCAAATTGTCAACATCATTGCAAAATGCCTAGAGTTTTAGAGAGTTAAGGCAGAACATAGTCATCTAGGTGGACTTTTGCAGCCATATGAGATACTTGAGTGGAAGTGGACACTATCTCCATGGATTTTATTGTTGGCCTTCTGATGTCTTCTCATTGTCATGATGCCATCATGGTGATAGTTGACACTTTGACCAACGTTGCTTACTTTTCACTAGTCCATACTACTTTCACAACACCTACAATGGCACAGGTATTCTTGCAAGATATTGTTAGACTCTATGGAATTCCTTGTAAGATAATATCTGATAGAGACTCCTTATTTACATCATCCTTTTGGAGGGAGTTGCAGACATCACATGATACCAAGCTGAACTTTAGCACTGCCTATTATCCTCAAATAGATCAGCAAACAAAGAGAGTTAACCATATCCTAGAGGATATGTTATGAATGTACGTGATGGACCACTAGTCCAAGTGGGAAGAGTACCTCCATCTTGCAAAATTTGCCTACAACAATGGGCATCACACTTCTATAGGCATTCCAACCCTATTAAGCCTTGTAGGACACCCCTAAGCAAGGTAAAATTTAAGCAATCCCCCTCAAAAAAGAGATATAAAAATATTGGTGAATCTTAAATTATTTTGAAAAATAAAAATAATTTCTAAAATTAATTGGCAAATCTTTAACTATTTAAATATTTTTCATAACTAAATTTATTAAAAATGTGGCAATCTTAAATATTTTTAAGAACTAAATTATTAGCCAAAATTTCCTAATATTAGCCAATTAACGAATATTAGCCACTAAAAAATACCCTTCCCCTAAGTTGGGATAGGCTTGAAGATAGGATATCTATAGGGCCATAGTTAGTCAAGGACATGGAGCAATAGGTAGTATTGATTAGACAATGCCTTAGAGAAGCCCAAGATAGATAGAAAAAATATGCAGATGCAAAGAGGGTGTATAGAGAGTACATGGTTGGAGAGAAAGTATTTTTGAGGGTGCAACCACATAAGAGTCCAATCCATTTTGGAAAATTCTCTAAGTTAACACCTCGCTTTGTGGGTCCCTTTGAGATTTTTGAATGGATAGGACTAGTTCCTTATCGTTTAGCCCTACCACCTAGCTTATTGTGCATTCACAATGTATTTCATGTATTTGTATTAAGAAAGTATGTTTATGATGAGTCTCACATCATAGATTGGAATGCTTTGTAGGTGGAGTCAAACAGACAGATAGGATTGGAGTTCATTCACATTTTGGCTCAATAGTCCCTCACATTTCAAGGTAGAGAGCTAGACCGGGTTAAGGTCTAGTGGGATTATTATGATGAGGTCATCACTTTGTGGGAGGATGTAGCTCAGATGATGACACAATACCCATATCTTTTTTATGAACTCCAGGAGGAAGTTCATGCCTAGGCGGGAAGATGTGAGACCTCACCTCGACCTATCATAGCATGGATATTTTATTTATATTTTTATATTTGAGACCTTGATATTTTGATAGTTATTGGAGACTTAGATGGATAGTGGATTGATTTATCTATTGATTTTGATACTTCAGTAGTGTTTTACATTGTTATATGCACTAAGAACATGTTATTGTGTAAGAAATGTTTGAACATATATGGATGTAGCTTTATGACATGATATTATCAGATTTTGATGCAATGCAAAATGTTAATTTGATTCTAGTGATTTCTTATTTATAGATAAAAGTTAATTTGATTACGATGCTTTATGACATGCAAATGAATGGTTAGGATATGTAGATAGATGTTAATTTGATAATGAGGATTTATGACATGTAGATTTTGATATCTTAACATTTTGAATGGAATAATTGAAAAAACTAGCAATGGAAATCTAATTTGAATTATGTTAATATGGATATGATTATTATATGCACTTATGTTGTATATGTTTATTTGACCCCCTTGGACTACTGATGCTCAAGTTTGATGTGCAGCAAAAGGAACAATGGAAATTTAATGGGGAAATAAGGTATAAACACATGTTTAAATGACTCTACCAAGGTGAATCTTTGTAAGATTCGTAAACCTCATTGTGAGGCGTTTAATTTGTAAATGTGAGATGTATGCGTGTAGTGTATATTTCATGTGTAGATTCTAAACTTGTCATGTGTGATGTATACTATATTTTTTGTGTGTCACTTAACACTTGTACTCATTATGTGAAATGACATGTTCTTTGATGATGAATCATGTGGCCACCTTATTCTGAGTTAAATGCCTCGATTAAGAAATTCGATTTATTGCCCTAAATTAGTAAAGAGAACAAGGTTATCACCATGGGAAAATTTGAAATTTGAATTACCTAGCATTGGGAGGGCCATAGAGTAACTCTAAGGTGAGTTTGTGAAAAAAATAAACCCTACCCATGTTAGTACTTTAAGTTATGGGGCTATTAATGACCTCTAGTGTGCCTAGTAGATCTAGGAGACCCTAGAAAGAATGCATTTTTTATTGAATCCAAAAATAAGGGTATTATATAGAGGCTTGGTCAAATTAGAAACTCACTTGACCACTCTCTATCTTGAGAGGCAACCAGGGTTTGGAGGAAGAGGATAAGGATCTCTACTAAAACTTTTCATTTTCCATTACTTGGAGTGAGATTGGTAACCATGATCCATGGTGTTCTCCATTTTTCATGTAGAATAGATATGGTGTTCTTCATTCCATGATGAATTTGGTGTATTATGGATATGGTTTGTGGGAAAAGATCTTTTTTTGAGTGTGCATGTGAGAAGTTTGTGTGAATTCTTTCTTAAATCTTGTTTTGCTTCCATGTTTGTGTGTTTTGTGTAATGGGTGTGAAGCATCACTCTCCCTTGGGAGGGAAGAGATGCTTGGGTGAAGGGGTTAGTTGTGCTCATACATGTAGTTGAGGAACTCTCCCATGTCTAGAGATGATTTTTATATGTTCAATGGAAGGTGATCTTCTTATTTACTTGTATTTTTGGAGGTATAAGGAGGTATGTGGAGGGGAAGTTATTGCAAACCTCAAAAGGGCATGTTGATAATGAGATTTTGTGTATATTGTGAATCATAGCTTTGGAAATCCCCCTCATGGAGAGAGCCCACCTTCACCCTATAGCTTGATTCAATTATTGAATCTTTGTGAAAGCCTTGAGATGGGTTGTCTTGTAATGTATTATGTAGTGTTTGCTATATTGTTTTAGATCATGCATGATATGTGAATGTGGAGTATGCAACCATTTATGCCTTGTTTTCTGCAAGCTTAGTGGGTGGCCTACTTGAGGCCTAGGTTGGGAGGTGAGCCTCCATGGTTTCCCATTTTGTCTCTATTTTGTAGGTTTTCATTTGAAGAGCTTGGGAGCTTGAAGTTTACGTAGTATATTCTTTGCATAGGAGAAGAGACTCTTTGTTATCGTGTTGGAAATGGAGAAATAAACTCCAATTGTTATGTGAAGTAGTTTTATTGTAAGACTGATGTCATTGTTCTCTTTCATTTGTCCATAGAGAAAGAGATTTGAATAATCTATGTATCAAATGGTCCTTCCATTGTGTACAGCTTGATATGATCATTCCACCACCCTTTGTTCATGCTTGATAAGTGTGTTAGAAGTAAAATTTGAGAAGATTATGAAGGAGGATTTCATTAGATCTATTTTGTTTATTCATAATCTTGGATATGGATGTATTGTTTGACATTAGTAAGATGGAAATAAAACTAGCTCTTGATATTCTATTGCACTCCATTCTCAAAGGAATAGCTTGATGCATTATGTGATCAAACCAGATCTATGCATAATTGTAGGATATGTATTGAATAGTTAATGTATTCATATTTAGTTGTAGACCAGAATTGGATATCAAAATGTAAATTGAACACTCAATGTTCTTAGAATCACAAGCAGGAAGATTTCATTTAGGTTTCATATTAGACTATTTTGAAATTTTATTATGATAATAATATGATAGTTGTAATGTGTGATACTTAGAATTGTATTTGTAGAATATGTTTGAGATGTATTATACAATGTTAGAATATCATCATCTCAATATAAACAATCATAGAGGATATATGAAGAAAACTAGTCAAAGAAAGAAAAAATTTACTTCATAAGTAACCTGTAGATGCATAAAAACATTCTGTAGAAAATGTATGGCAAAAAAAATATAGCCTCTTCCAAGATATAGTCAATTAAATATTATAAATAGAATAGAATAATCATTTTTTTTGGTTTATTGCAATATAATAATTTTTAGTCACTATCATTAATATGATAGAAACTTCAAGTTGTAAACAAAAAGAAACATATTATAATACCCCATTCCATAAGAAGCGACTAGGGCATTTATTTGATGATAGATTCATATTTTTTTTAAAAGAAATGAATACATTACACGTAAGGTGTGGGTTACATCCTTACCCGCCCCCCTACTTATTGAATTTCAAGGGAGGCAAGGTGTTTTTTTTTAATATAAAAAAGAAGAAGTCAAAAACATATTATAAATGCATGTCCTAAATAGGACTTCCACCATAGGATGCCTTAAAACTAGGATTCACATTAAATGTGGTGGGGGGTTGTCTTATCAACCACCCTCTTTTTCTTCTTATACTACCATGCCTTAAGGAAATGTGGGCAACAAGAAAGAAGGGTAGGCGGCCATGTAAGAGGGTAAGTGGGTGTTTAGAAAACACTTTTCATCGTTGCAATGACATGACCTCCTTCCTTTCTAGGGGCCTAGCCCTAAACATGGGAAATAGTGATTAGTTGGAATTGTTCACCCACTTAGACCTAGTTAAGGAGGAATATTTGTGTAAATAGAAAGTAGAGGAGCTGAAGAATAATAAAACAAGAAGGTGTATTTAATAATATTACCATTGAGAATTTTATGTGGCCACCTAGGTATGATGCATGCTTTTGTTAGTCCTAACTTTGAAGGCTAGAATATGTTTAGGAATTAAATCAACTCATAATCTTAAGTATGTCATATATGTAAGAATTAATGGGGAATGTATTACATTATTTGAATTAAGAGTATTTATTGGATAGTTAGAAAGTAACTATGTATTAGTAAATAAAGATAATGTATTTTTAAAAAAAATTGGTGTTAGTATAATTTTATATAGAAAATTATTAAGGGTTATTTCGTTGTATTTTATTCATTATTTTTTTTAATAAAAAAAATATATATTTATTTGTTATTTAGGGATTTTGTTTAATTGATCACATCTTAATTATAGTATAATAGGCAAATTTAGGATCCTATATGTATAATTATTTTAATATATGTGAATTATAATATACTTGATTTCAAATATTTTGGGGGTGTAGTGGATATATGTATTATTTAGAATATTTTTTAAGGGTGGTATAGGAGTAGAAGATATTTCTACTGGGTAAGTAAATCGAACATTATTTGCAAAAGTAATAATTTTTGTTAGTATTAAATGATAATAATGTTAGCAACAAAAGAAAAGGAAATAATAATAAATGTATATTAAAAGAAAAGAAAAGTCATAGGTATTTCTAATAATAATGAAAACAATAATTGGAGGATAATAGTAATGAAAATTTTAAAATAATGGTAAACCTAATATTATAGAAATGAATGTTTAATTGATAAGGTACCTTCTCGATATAATCCTTAGCACTTTTACCACCACTATAACTCAATTTATATCCCTCTTGCACATCAAGGAGACTCATATTGAGCATAGAGGATTTAGGGTTCACATCTTTAGTACCATAACATAGCTTTGCATTCAGTAACTAGCAATCAGGTAACCACCTTGGTGGGGGGGGGGGACTCAAAATCTAGTTCCAAGTAAACAAACTCACACCATTAATAGTTTTCATCACCTCCTAGTTTAAGGATTGATTAAGTTCTTGCCTTCATTCTCTTCATCAAAAAGAATAAAATAAAATAGTTGTGTTTTTCCATATAATTTTTTGGGCATGATAGATTTCAAGACAAAAGATGGTTTGTATGAATGGTTGGTTGTGCTTTTTGGTTTGACTAATGCACCTAGTACTTTCATGAGGTTGATGAATGAAGTTCTGAGAAGATTTTTGGGTAAGTTTTTTATTTTTGATTTGGATGATATTCTGATATTTAGTAAGACCAAGGAAGAACATCTTGAGCATATTAGACTAGTATTACAGAAGTTGAAAAAGGAAAAGTTGTTGATTAATCTAAAAATGTTTTCTTTTATGCAAGAGGAGATTATGTATTTGGGATTTGTGATTTCAACTAATAGTTTGAAGATGGACCCTAAGAAGGTTAAAACAATTTTGGAATGGCCTACACTTGAGAATATGGGTGAGGTAAGACCAGTTCATGGTTTGGCTAGTTTTTATAGAAAATTTATCAAGAATTTTAGTGTTGTTTGTAATGCTATTACTGAGACAATGAGTGGAGATACAAAAGAATTCAAGTGGGTGGATGGAGTTCATGAGAGTTTTGAGACTTTGAAACAAAAGGTTGTTGAATTACCTATATTGGCTTTACCTAATTTCAAAAAAGTATTTCAAGTTGAATGTGATGCAAGTGGTAATGCAATAGGTGTTTTATTAAGTCAAGAAGGTAAACCTGTTGCTTTCTTTAGAGAAAAGTTGAATGATGCTAAAAGGAAGTGTTATGTGTATGATCAAGAATTTATGCTATTGTCCAAGCATTGACGAAGCAGAGATATTATTTGATTCCTAAGGAGTTTATGTTGTACACTAATCATAAAGCTTTACAATACTTGGAAGTCAACATAAATTGAATCAGAGACATATGAAGTGGGTTCAGTATTTGTAGAATTTTACATTTGTAATTAAGCACAAGATTAGAGTTACTAATAGAGTTGTTGATGCATTAAGTAGAAGACATTCTTTATTGACTAAAATCAAGGTTGAAGTTCTTGGTTTTTATGAAATGAAAGAGTTGTATGCTACTCATCCTAATTTTTTTAAGGTGTGGAGAGAGTGTAGAACACCAAATATGACAAATCACATAAGTAAGTATGATAAATATTTCATTCAAGAAGGTATGTTGTTCAAAGGTATTGAATTGTGTACTCCTAGAAGTTCTATGAGGTTGAATCTGATTAAGAAAAATTATAGTGGTTGATTGGCTGGACATTTTAGAATTGATAAGACATCAAGTTTGCTAAAGGAGAAATATTAATGGCCACAAATGTACAAGGATGTTCAAAAAATTGTAAAGAGTTGTGAAGTTTGTCAAGTTGCAAAAGGAGTGAGTCAAAATTCTAGTTTCTAAACACCAATTACTATTCCTAAGAAACCTTGGAGTGACATTAGTATGGATTTTATTCTTGGATTGCCTAAAATGTTGAAGGAGTATGATTCTATATTTGTTGTAGTGGACAGATTTTCTAAGATGGCTCATTTCATACCATGTAAGCTAACATCAAATGCTAAGCATGTTGCTAAAATTTTCTTTAAATAAATTGTGAGATTGCATGGATTACCAAGAAGTATTATTTCTGATGGAGACAATAAGTTTGTTGGTTATTTTAGAAAGACTTTGTGGAAGAAGATAGGTACCAAGTTGAAGTTTAGTTCTACATTCCATCCAAAGATAGATGGATATACATGTTGAAGTTGATGAAATCCAACTCTGAAGACATCCAAGATCACCTACATGCAAAAACTTGTCAAAGAGAAGCCAAGGAAGGAAGAGCATGGAGCAAGGAAAAAACCCTAAATGAACATGAGAGACCACATATGAAAACACAAGAAAATATGTATTTACAATGAGAAGTGATATGTTGTGATACAATGAGGGAGCTCGAATATAAAGAGCTCCAAGAATCTTCTAGAACAAACTAGAAGATGCTAGGAGATAAGTGTGACAACTAAGCATACATCCACATAAGGTGGAAAGTCCTCAAACAATGTGAGAGATAAAGTATGACTTAGGAGAGAACAAACTCCTAGACTACAACTAATTAATAAATGCATTTACCTAAGTAAGCTTAAGTAAATAGAATAAATAATTAGTAAATTAATTATTTACTCTAACACCCCCCCTTAAGTACAATGTAGGGAAATGCCTTAAGCTCACAAAACTAAGATGAATGCAGAATGGGTCTCAGCAATGAGGCCATGTTAGGTACCGATGAACAATGCAACAAAATGCAACATCTGAAAGCAGGGAAAGAGAGAAAACCACATGGGAAAAACTCTCCCCCAAAAAGAGGTAAGCCTAGTAAAGAACTGAAGAAGCCTCCAACAAGGGAAATGTCCCCTAAAATAGGAACAAGGAGTGATCATGAAGAGCATCACTAAAGCATGAAGAAGCCACAAAATCTACCAAACTTTTGATCTGAAGAACCTCCAAGGAAGAAAAAGGCATGAACCAAGCGTGTCTATATGGTAGATGATCCATCTCACCAAAATGCATAGGTAGCCAACCACTGCAATCACCTTATACATTGGATCAACCACTGAATACATAGTTCACACTATCAAACCATCAAACCATAGATGCATTAGAACAACAAAATAACCCCCCCTTAATGCAGACAGGGTGTGATGATAGGGAATTGAGAAGGTGGGCCGAAGTCTCCTGTAGATGAACCAAGAATGACAAGAGAGGAAAAGGTACAGACACCTATAAGACACGGTCAAACTGACTCTACATGGGGCTAATGTCATGGAAGGGACACTCACTTGACAAAAGGAGAATGCCTAAAATAACAAGCAAGTATCCCCCCTATGGTGCTTTATAAAAATAGTGCATGTACAACTAACTCAAAACAATGTTCATGTGTGATACATAAAAGTTTTTCAAAATGAGAGCTAAAATGATTAGAACTGAAAACAAGCTAATACAAAACAAAGTACAACTCAAAACAAAGGAAACCATGCCAGGAAAATGATCCTCAAGCTTAAAACACTCAAGATATCCACCATATAGAAAAAATTCCAAAATTATGATAGAAAGAGCATGGGCAAAAAACTAAAAAAATGACAACATTTCTGAAAAGATGATAGAACCAGCTTTCCAAAAATATAAAGTTTTCAAAAAATGGGCATGGGATGCAAAAGATATACTTGCCAGAGTCAAAAATAGAACTTCAAACTTTGACTAAAAAAATGGGTAGTAAAAATGCATCAAAACCTAAAAATACCTACATCAATGTCTCCATCTCAGAACCAAATTTTTGGTACTTCTTTCAGATCAAAAAAATACCTTTGTATGCAAAAGTTATGGCCAAAAAACTGCAAGTAGGTCCAAAATGACCTTAGGAGAGGTGCAAGAAGGTCTGTTGATGTAGTGCTGATGTCAGCATTTCACTAGAAAAAATTTGACAGTCAATCAGCTATCAACACAAAAAAGGATGCCACGTGGAAAAAAGGTGACATGGTAGGGGGGACATGGCAGGTCCACGTGGCAAGGTGCCAAGGGGAACCAAGGCCACATGTCACCCCTGCACTATGCTAAGTGGCACTAACAAAGCAGGTGACTATACCAAGGCTGACTCGGCACAAACTGCTAAGTGGGTGTTGACATAGATGCTAATTGTACTAAGTAGGGACCATGCATCAAAAAATAGAGGCTCCACACAGACTATGACAAGTGGGTGGCAGAACTGGTGGCGAGCTGGTGCATATCCTCAGCGTAGCAGCTAGGACGAGGAGACACCGTTGGAGAAGTGTCTGATCCGACAGAGGACGGGAGGCCCACTGGCAATAGTTGAGCCGACCTGCTCATTGACAACTCAACCAGCTATGGTGGCTGGCGAGTGGTGTGCAGGTGGTCGCTTGAGGGCATGCTGGCAGTGCTCATAAAAATATATATTTTAAAAAAATCACTGAAAAAGTCCATACAGTTTGTACCACAGGCTGTAGGGCTAAAATTTTTTTTCCTCCCAAAGCCCTATCTCCAAATTTGACAAGTTTTATATGAATCCTAACTGTAAACAGCCTTTTGGATCCAATGGCAGCATCTGTTTGGGCTAAAAGTGCTCTGAAAAATCACTATCCTCCTAATTTGAAGAAAAAATGCATAAACAAACTAGGGTTTGTGACTTCAAATCATGGCTTCAAAAATCTTTCAATGAAGCAGAAGTAGGAAGGCTCTGATACCATGTTAGAGTTGATGAAATCCAACTTTGAAGATGCCCAAGATCACCTACATGTGAAAACCTGTCAAAGAGAAGCTAAGGAAGGAAGAGCATGGAGCAAGGGAAAAACCCTAAACAGACATGAGAGACCACATATGCAAACACAAAAAAATATTTATTTACAATGAAAAGTGATATGTTGTGATACAATGAGGGAGCTTGAATATAAAGAGCTCCAAGAATCTTCTAGAATAAACTAGAAGATGCTAGGAGATAAGTGTGACAACTAAGCATACATCCAAATAAGGTGGAAATTTATCGAACAATGTGTGAGGATAAGTATGACTTAGGACAGAACAAACTCCCGTAGTATCAACAACTTATAATGACCTCCTAGACTACAACTAATTAATAAATGCATTTACCTAAGTAAGCTTAAGTAAATAGAATAAATAATTAGTAAATTAATTATTTACTCTAACAATATAGAGGTTGTGAATAGAAGCTTGGTTAATTTGTGTTAGAGTAAATAATTAATAATTAATTATTTATTCTATTACTTAAGCTTACTTAGGTTAATGCATATTTAGTATTTAATGCATGTAGTGGTTGTTGTTGACAACTCAGGAGTTTTCTCCTTTTTTAGCATATTCCACTTTTTGAGGATATGTGCTGAGTTGTCATTTTTGTCCTCTACCTCCTTCCAGCTTGTTCTACAAGCTTCCATGAGGCCTTTTTAAACGGTCTCTCTCTCATTGTAAATTATTCCATTCACATAGCAATTTTATTTTCCTATTGTGAAATATTTGCTCTTACTCTTTCGGTTTCTCTTCAGCAAGCTATTTGCATGTAGGTGATCTTGGCGACTGCGGAGTTGGATTTCATCAACTCCTACATGGTATCAGAGCCTCCCTGCTGCTTCTTGTTTGAAGGATTTGTGAAACCGTGATTTGAAGTCACAAACCCTAGTTTGTTTGTGCATTTTTTCTTCAAATCAGGGCTAGAGCGAATTTTTGGAGCACTTTCAGCCCAAACGGGCATCACCATTGGATCCGGAAGGCCATTTACAGTCAAAATTCATATAAAACTTTCCGTTTTTGGAGACAGAGCTCCGAAAGGCAAAAATTTTTTGTTTCAGGGTCTGGCCGTACCATCGTACGGATGCGCGACAGTGCAAAAATTAAAAAAAAACTGGGCACCGCCGCAGCAGCGCCAACGCGCCAGCGCGGGGCCACCCGATCTCCGCCCGCGCGCCTCCGACACTCCGCTCCGCCAGCACCTCCCGTCGCGGCGCCACCCTTAACATCCGCCGCCCGGGCGCAGCTGCCTCTGCCACTGTAGACAGCGGCGCCGCCGGGTTTTCCTCCCGGGCGCCACCGCCACCGGCGGTTTTCACTGCTCTGCCGCCCTGCGGCCTCTCCAACCACCGACCGCCACGTGGCTGCTAACAGATGTGCTGACGTCATATTCCAGTCCGCTGACATCACTTTCTCGGCATGTGACATCACCTTGCCGTGACGATTTTTTTTTTGGCGACAGGTTTGTGACGGGCATACGGCCGTCAAATTTATGCCAATGTTTGTAATTTTCCAGCAAGTGTTTTTTGGAGCAGCAGTCAGTTTTTTGGCTATAACTTGAGCATACGGAGGTCTTTTTCCGATCCAAAAGAAGCGTCAGAAAGCTGACTCAGAGACGGACACATTGGTGCTAGTTTTGCATGATTTTGAGTTCGTTTGAGCTTCCATTTTTGGTGTCAAAGTAGAGACCTTTTCTACACAACAAATTCAGGTTCCTTTCAAGTTTTTTTTGCTCTCCTTAGTTGTTTTTTTGTGGTATTTGGGAGATATTTTTGTACGTTTGTGGGGGGGTGTCTTTCTTTTCTGTAATTTACTTCAGTTAAGACCCTTCTACTTCCGTCTTCTTCTTTCTCTCAATGGCGGATCCATCTATATCCCGTCTCACACCACACAACTACCACACATGGAAGGCACAAATGACTAGACTTCTAATGTCAAGAGGTCTATGGTCTTGTCTGGATGAGCATCAGCCTAATCTCCAATGACCTTTTGAGATTCTACAACATAGGAACAAGATGGATGAAGCCATGGGGCTTATTGCACTCAACATTTCAAATAGCTTGTTGTTTCACTTGGATGGTTTGACTACTCCACGGGCTTATTGGCTAAGATTTCAAACTTTGTTTGGACAAGTGAATGAGTTTCGGGCACTTCAGCTAGATGCAGAATTGACTTCTTTGACACCTGATCACTTTCCCACCATTGAGGACTTCTTGATGAAGTTCAAATCTCTACGTACACTTTTACAGGGATGTGGGAAGAACAAAATAGATGATGAGTGTATCTTTTTGGTACTCTCAAAGTTAAAGGGACATTATCAGATCTTCTCTTCCACTTTCTACTCCATTATGGATGCCTTGGGTGATAGACATAGGATGCCTTCATTTGAGATATTTTGTAATCGGTTAACCCGTGAACAATCGAAGATTACTCAAATGGATTCACTTTCAAGTTCTCAGTCACAGGCATTGCTTTCCAAGGTTACACAGGAACAAAAGTTGAAGCAGCTATCAGATCCCTCTTCTACTAGTTCATCATCTTCTAACAAGAAGGAGAAAAAGAAGACCGCAACTCCTACCTGTTCCTATTGTGGGAAAGGATCTCATGATGAGGCACGTTGTTTTCAGAAGAGATGTGATGGCTATGAGAAACAGATTGCTGATTTGCACGCTCTCCTTCAAAAGAGCACTATTTCCTCTCCATCCTCTTCTACCTCACAAGGGTCTTCTTTTCAGGCTTCTTCCACCTCTTCCACATCTACATCAGATCTTGGAAAGGGTCATGCATTACAGGCTTCCATTGCATCTTCTTCACAGGTTCCTTGGATACTGGATTCAGGTGCTTCTCACCATATGACATCTTCTCAAGGTGTCTTCTCCACTCTTGAGGCTTCTCCTATTCCTCACATTCTCATGGGGAATAACACTGCATTACCAGTCTGTGGGAAAGGTTCAGTTCCCATCCAAGATGGTATATTCAATGATGTATTGTATGTTCCATCTTTGTCTGCCAACCTTCTCTCAATTTCTCAGATTACACGCAGTGGATCAGGGAAGACAGTTGAGTTCACTACTGATTCAGTCTTCATTCGAGATCATGCTACAGGAGATCTTATTGCTACAGGGGCAGTTGATCCTTCCACTCATCTCTATACCTTCTCCCACTTTGGTCCACCATCTCCATTGTTGGAGCACACTACTTCACTTTCGCAGGAGCATCGTGTGGTGCAGTCAGGACACTTGAACCTTTGTATTGTTCCTGAGATTCCTATTTTGACTGCCACACCACAACCAGATGAGGGCTTTTCCTCTCTACAAGATTCTCCTTCCGCTCTACCTAATCTTCCAGCTTCATTTATTGAGACTCCAGGTACACTTGTTGCAGATACTTCAGTGGACATTCATGACAATGTTATCACACCTGCCTTGGGGATTCCCTTTTCGGTTCCTCATACATTCTCTTTTGGACATCAGCTAGGCTTTCCAATTGCTCCTCTCACACAGGGATTTCCTTGTTTCATGCCTTTGTTCCTTCCGAATTGGAGTTTCATTGGTTCGATCATTTCTACAGGAGCTCCATCATTATGGGGGGGGCTTGGTGTCTATTCTCTTGGGGGGGCTGGTTGTACTTATGGTTTTGAGAGAGTCTCTTGAAACATTTCTGGCGGAAGTTGTCCTTGGGGGGATTGGTTGAGGCCTTCCTTCCTTCCTTCACTTCATGTTTTTTTTAGCATGTTGTTTTTCACCTCTTTTTGGAGGAGGGTTTTTCCCACAGGGTTTTCCCTCTTTCTCCATTTTACAGAGGTTGCATTGTACATGGGTACCTAACATGGCCTCGTTGCCGGGACCCATTTTGCATTTCATCTTAGTTTTAGGAGCTTAAGGCATTCCCCTAAGTTGCACTTAAGGGGGGGTGTTAGAGTAAATAATTAATAATTAATTATTTATTCTATTACTTAAGCTTACTTAGGTTAATGCATATTTAGTATTTAATGCATGTAGTGGTTGTTGTTGACAACTCGGGAGTTTTCTCCTTTTTTAGCATATTCCACTTTTTGAGGATATGTGCTGAGTTGTCATTTTTGTCCTCTACCTCCTTCCAGCTTGTTCTACAAGCTTCCATGAGGCCTTTTTAAATGATCTCTCTCTCATTGTAAATTATTCCATTCACATAGCAATTTCATTTTCCTATTGTGAAATATTTGCTCTTGCTCTTTCGGTTTCTCTTCAGCAAGCTATTTGCATGTAGGTGATCTTGGCGACTGCGGAGTTGGATTTCATCAACTCCTACAATTTTCTGAGATGTTTCATTGGAAATAAGCCAAATAATTGGGAGATGGTATTAGCACAAGCTAAATTTTTATATAATAATTCAGTGAATAGGAGTATAGGGAAGACACCTTTTGAGATTGTTGCTAAAATGAATCCTAGAGGAGTATCATATTTGAGGAATGTTGCTAGTGAAGAAAAGAGAAGTGTTGTGGGAGAAGAATTTGTTGACTTTATGGAGTCTTTACATATGGAAGTGAAGTATAAGGAGAATGTTTATTAGTCTAGAAGACATCATGATTTTCAAGTTGGTGATGAGGTGATGGTTCATCTAGAGAAAGGAAGATTTCCTATTGGAACATACAATAAACTAAAGATAAAGAAGTTTGGAGCTTGTAAGATCTTGAAGAAGTTTGAGAATGGAAATGATTATGAAATTGAGTTACCTAATGACATGGGTATATCTCCTATATTCAATGTTGTTTATTTATACAAGTATCATGAGTCAAATGATGAAGTTATTATATTAGAGTACTATCCTAAGAAGTAGATTGAAGAAGTTGAACAGATATTGGATCAGAGAATTATTAAGAGCACAAGAGGAAAAGATTATTATGAATATCTAGTGAATTGGAAGAAAAAAATTATGGAAGATGCTTGATGGATTTCTCAATCTAAGTTGGAATCAGCTTAGGTTGTGACATCTCAATGATTCAAGAGAATTATTTCTTCCAACCCTAGTTGTCTGATGGAAGAGTGTCTTGGTTTTCATTGCTATCATGCATGTTTTTAGTTTTTATCTTGCTGCTAAAACTATGTTTTGTTAAAACTGTATTTTCTAGTTTATGGCTTCCTATTGTAGACTACGTAACTAATTTTTCATAATTAATGAGAGGCTGCACACTTCAAGATTGAAGAGGGCCTAGAATGGTCCAAAAAGTAAATTCTAACTCCTTAAAAGTTGGGAGATACAAAAATTGTCCTGGAATCTCAATTTATGTCAATTGTGCATGATAGTTGTTTATGCTAAACTTTCAAGTTGGATGCACACTTTTTCTTGATAAATGAACCCTTATGAAGTTAAGAGGTTGAAGAGGACCTAAAATAACACCCATAGTTTGAAGTGTGAGTTCTAATTTAATTAGAGCTAGGAGATATCACAATTTTTCTCAGACATTGGTTTCTGGACATTTAATTGCTAATGCAAGTAGACTTATGGCTCTTCAAGAATTTAATGTTAGGTTTATTTTCATTTAATATTTGCTAAGAGCCAAGTTGTGGCTTCTTTATGTTCTAGAATGATCTGTAAGCCATTTTGGATAGTATAAATAGAGTGTTTAGGCTTAGAGATAGGAATTTTTTTTTAAAGAGATGATTGGAGAGAAAAACTAAAAGTGTGAATTTGAAGCTAGATCTTAGATCATGAATGTTTTTATATTTGGTTGTAACCTAGAAGGCCTTATAGCTAGGCATTTATGTTAAATATTTAAAGAATCAATAAAAGTTCTTGCTCTTTCTCCTTTGGTTGTTGATTCTATGTGTTAGATTTCTATTGTGTTAACTTTTGCAAGGTGGTTTGGAGAGCTGGGTATGCCATTGGCCCTAGTTTTACCTATCCTTCATTATGTCATGAATAAAGAGCACAAGTAGTGCTAAAATCTTTTGATGAAGAGTTTACAAAACTGTTGAATTTTGTAGAGGAAAAGGCTCAAATTTCTCATGATGCTAGCCTATTTAGCACCATTTGTCATAATATCAAGAATGAATTAGTCAATCTTGATACTTGTATAAAAGAACTTTAGAAATGCCAATAGGAAGCCTGGGAAAATTTTCAATGTTAAGTGTACCTTATCATACAAGCTGAATAGAGACATTGATAGTTAGATAGAGTTAAAGATGAGTGAACTAGAGGCTTTATCCAACCATATCTAGCATCCATCTAGTAAATTAGATGATTTTAAAGGTCAAGTTGCCAGTATTCATAGTGACATCAAGAAACTAGAACTTTAGAAAGAACAGATCTTGAAAAGAACATCTAATTTCAGAGAATCCATTACTCTAAAATTATCTTTTGTTCAAAAATAGTTAGAGGAATGTGTCAAGACCAAGGACACATATTCAAACTTTTTGTATTCAGATATTAATGCAATTATTATTGCATCATATGCTTTATGTAAAATTCTCACATTAGCTTAGTCTACCAAAGAGACATGGACCAAAGGTATGGATAGCCTGAAGATATTTTTGATGATTATATGAAGATAACATCAACATAAGAAAGGACAACAATTTTTGGACAGTTTTGGATAGTATCTTGACATTTTGACCTTTGTCATTGATGTCAAAGGAGGGGGAGATATATGTGAAAATTGTATACATATCAAAAGGAGAGATTGTTGGGAGAGATACAATGGGGAGAGGTACAATGTGGAAATTGTAAATCTATAAAGTATATTGTAAGGGGGAGCATATGTAAATTTGAACAAGTTGTAATAGATGTAATGTTTATATGTTGTTTATGTTAAGTTTTTGTCACCTATTTTGTTGCCACCAATGCCAAAGGGGGAGATTGTTGACAATTGGCTAATAGTGATATGTAATTATTATCATTAATGGAAACACATGATGTACATGTTCACAAGAAACTTTGGAAATAAAGATACTTAGTGTTTGGTAATCAAAAAATTGTCTAAGTATAGAATTTGGTTTACAACAATGTATTGTTTTGTTTATAACATGTTGTTGACATCATATTATGACTAGTGACATTATATGGAGATAGTATACATGTTGATGATGAAATTAATAACCTCAAAAGCTTGTGGGGACTATACAGAACAAAGACAATCATGTTTTGATGAAGTTGGACAATGGAATTGAAGGAAATAATTATTTTTTTTAGAAACAAATTACTTGTCCAATTAGCGCCAACATCCTAGATGTTTACTCTAACTTGAAAAGTGAATTGTTCTCTTAGTTGGCCCAATAGTAACTTGTATAAAGGCATGATATTTATGTAAAGGAATTCTTCGATAAGAAGAATGCTTATAAGTGCTATCTTGTAAGATTGTGAATTGTGAATTGTGATGAGCAAACTTTTGAAAGCGATATATGAAAAGTTTTATATGAGCTATCTAGTGATCAGAGGTCAAGGTGAAGATTACAGATTAGATAAAGAATGAAAATAATAGTAAATTTCTTATTTTTGCATTGAGCTCTTCTTGTACTTGAAATTTCATGTTTGGGTACTGGGCTCTTCTTTCATACATTATACCACAACTTCAAACAGGGTTAGAATCTCCTAACAGGGATTCAAAGTCTCTTAACAAGGACTCCTTATAGTGAATTTTTTCAAATTCTCCTAATAGGGACTCCTTATACTAAATTTTCTCATTGAATCCTAACAGGGTCCATCCTCTAACAAGGAACTTATATATTAGCATATTATCTAGTAGGTATCAACCCCACTAAGGTTTTCCCTTGGCTAGGGTTTCCCTAGTGAACAAAATATGGTGTTATGAGTTATCTTTGTGCATTGCTATTGTTATTGCTCAACATTACTTTATTGCTTTGTTATGCATGGTTTAAAGTAAGTAATAATATCTAGTTGGAAACTAAAGTTTGTAGATTACTAATTCACCCCCACTCTTAGTAATCCCTATTTCTGACAATATTATCTCTAGAGCTAGAATCTCCATAGACCCTAAGAGAATTGAAGCCATTCTAAAGTTGTCACCTCTACACAATCATAAAGAACTCAAATCTTAATGAGAAGATGAGAATAAATTCATATTTGATGATGAAACCAACATGAAAGATCAAAAGAAGATTATAGTATCTCAAGTTGATATTGATGAAGGTATAATAGCGGGTCTTTGGTACTAGGATATTGTTCACTATCTTTTACAAAATTAGCACCCCAATTGGATGAATAGTTCACTGTGTAGGGGACTCAAAATGAAGTATGAATCCTACATGCTACAAGATAGAAAATTTTATAAAAGGAACTATGAAGAAATTTATGTAAAGTGTTTAGGATGAGAAGAAATAAAATAGGTTTTGGAGTAGTGTCATGCTAAGTATGGTATGGGACATGGGTCATCAAAAGATATGACCCATATGATCCTAAGATCTAGCTATTTTTTTCCTACAATCTTCAAGGATACTTTTGAACATGTGCGTAAATGCCACATTTGTCAAACTAATGCAAACTAAGGTAGACATCTGGAGATGCCATTGTAACTAGTATTTGAGGTATGCCATTTTGCAAAGTGGGGGTTGGCCTTTATTGGTCCAGTAAACTCACCATCATTTATAGGGCATATGTTCATTCTCATAGCTAGAAATTATTGCACACACTGGACAAAAGCTAAGACTTTTAGAAACTGCACAACAAAGGTGGTTACAAACTTCTTGGAAGAACATATTGTTACCAGATTTGGGATGCCATTCTTTTTAGGTTGTGATAATGGATCAACCTTTGCATCAATATTTTTTACCCAATGCACATTAGATAACTAGGTGATAATCAAGTTCTCTTCAAATTACTATCTACAAATGGTATGGTTGAATCTACAAATAAGAACTTGATCACAGTAATAAGATGTTTGTTGAAGGAAAATCCTAAAGATTGGCATATTCAACTCAAATATGCACTATGGACAGATTGGATTAGGGTCAAGAATGCCTTGGGAACATCCCCATACCTAATCATCTATGGATAGGAGCTAGTATTCCCATTTAACCTTAGGATTCATGAGTGGGTATGTTGAAGATGCTAACAGGGTTCAGATAAGAATGATGAATCTCTCGGAGATGGATGAGAAATGGATAGCTAATTTAGAGCATATGGAAAAACACTAGGATGTCGTTAAAAGGTGGTTCACAAGTGGGCCATTATAAAAAATGCCAGAATATATGACCTTGTTATTTTGTGGGACAAGGAAAAAGAAAAGTTAGGAAACCACACTAAGTTTCAATGCTTGTGGATTGGTCCTTATCAAATTGCAGAGATTGTGGGAGAAAATACTCTTTGGGTTGAATTCCTTACAAGGGGAATAGGTTCCACTACCAGTCAATAGGTAGTTTCTAAAATATTACTTTGTGGCCTAAGACCAAAAAAATTTTTTTTTAAAAAAAAATTCCCTTTTTGCATGTGTGTTTATTTCTGCAAGTGCATTTTCTTTTAGTTATGTGTTTTCTTTCAAAATTGTGTTAGTTTGAGGGCTAGGTGCAATCAAGATTTTCTCTTGATGCATTTCACAAATTACTCATTATGGTTTAAAATTAAAGCAAGAGGTATTACTTTTCCAAAGTAGTAAAATGTTATGTATCTTCTACCAACTAGAGGAGGATGTTACTTATAGTCATAAAGGACTTATAGTCTTGAAATCAAGATTGCAAATCAATAGTTCTCATTACTTTGCAAATTTAAAAGAATTGAATATCATGGTGCTTTTGAATCAAGGTTAATAGTAGTAGGGGATAGTTTGAAACTTACCACTTCAAACAAAAGTGTCTTTTCAAGTAATTGTAAAGTCATTATTGGGCATGAGAGTCTTCAAAAAATTCATTAAAGAGGAACACAAGTGGTTATCAAACTAAAGGAGAATATGAGAAATGAAACCAATGCCTTGGCCACACAGTCTAAGCATGGTCAAGGTATAGAAAGAAAACAAAAGAAGAAAGATGGTGTTAAGAATGAAAGATTTTGAAAAGTTCTAACAAAAATAATTTAACAAATAGATACATGCACTCATAAATGGCTATCTAATGTCTATTTAATCTCTTTATGGAAGAATCAAATGAAAATGTGTGAGCTCTATGAAGTAGAACTTAAAAGATTGTTTAGAACTTGAAATGCATAAAGTGATAACCATTTAAGATCTCTCATGAATGAATTCTATCTTCTGGTCAGATAGTGATTGATACACATGATCTATGAAGATTTCAGATGTAATGATTGGTGGAGTGAAATATTTTTTCCAAGTTACTAAAGGCTAATGACAAGTTTACACCTTGAAACATTAAAGGGAATGGATACACTGACCACATATTGAGCTTGAAGATTTAAGATTCTAATTTGTTGACTACCAATGGACGTAAAAGTTTTTCAAAGTGTTCAAACTTAGTTTTTGATTGATACATTTTAGAGGGATGTATGCTAGTGAAGAAATTCCTTTTACCATTTCTTCCTTTTGTTTGGGGCTATTTGTTGTGATTTTCACTACGCACACCCCATTTCTCCTAGAAATGGGGACCCCTTGGTAACTTTTTATTTTTCCTAGGCCCCTAGTTTTGGGTCTAAGTTCTTTTTAGGGTTCTACCTAGAGTCTAGGTCTTGTTTCCCTCTGCCTAAAAAATCCATGTGCTAGAATTCAAAGATTTTAGGAGAAAATATGATTTTATAAATACAAGAGCACACTAGTGCACCTAGTGCACATGCACACCTTCTAAGGTGTTCTAGTGTGGGAGTGCACACCCCCAAAGGGTGCACTTCATCTTGGGCCTATAAAAGATCGAGAACCCTCCCTCTCCCACATTCATTTTCTTGTCCTAGTTGTAGATGAGTACACTATAAGAAGATTTGTTAGAAGCATGAATGATGATGATATTCATATAGGGGAGTATTGTAGATATGTTAGTATGATGATATGTTACATTCATGACTAATTTTATCATTGATGTCAACATAGCAGTTTTATGTGGTATCTAACAAAAGAATAGTGAAAAGATCAAGTTGGTATAGATGACTAGTTCAGTGATTACACTACATGAGGTTGTGGGAGATACTTTTGAGTATTTGGTATATGCAATTAATGTTAGAAGAAGAAAGGATAAGTCTAGAAGAAGTTATGAGAGTTTTGGTAATTTCTATTCTGAGATAGAGTTTATAGAGGCATGTTCGGTAAACTTTTTATATCTCTTAGCAGAGTTGTTATTATGAGAATTGAGGTTGATAACATAAAGAAGACATGATAGTGATGAAGTGGCTAAGTTTTCTCATCATAATATTGCATGTATGGAAATTTATTCAAGTTGCAATGTGGAAGATTAATGTTATCACTAAGTGTAATGTGTTCTTATTGTGGTCCTATAATAATTAATTGAGAAGGTCTAACAATCAACTCAGGGAATTGTTTTGAGGACTTGGTATAAAGGAAGGACATTTTCCTTTATCATGAAATGGAATGATATGGTTTTATGATTGACGATAAGAAGAAAAGTGTGTAGAATGTGAAGTTGAGCAGAGTAGTATGGAAGTGGAGGAAACTTCATTATCAAGGTTTTATTAAGTGATTCGAGGTCTAATATTTGGATCTAAGGTTTGTGACCTAGTCTACAAGGTTTGATAGAGATTAGTTTTGTTGAAAAAATAAAGGAAAGAGGAAGATAATAGTAAATTACTTGTTTCAGTAGTGATCTCTTCTTGTAATTGAAATTGCATGTTTGGGCAGTGGGCTCTTCTTTCATACATTGTACCACAACTCCTAATAGGGATTCAAAGTCTCCTAACAGGGACTCATTATATGAAATGTTGTAATAGACTCCTAATAGGGTCCATCCTCTAACAAGGAATATTAATATTAGTACATCATCTTGTGGGCATCATTTCCACTGGAGTTTTCCCTAGTCAACACATCTGGTGTAATTGTCTATGTGCATTTTATTATGGTTGTTATTTACTTTGGTTGAATAGTTATGTCTATTTAAAGAAGATAAATGTTTTAATTGTTGGATAACTAATTCATGTCCCCCTAGTTATCTTGGTGGACTATTCTTTCTAACAATTGGTTCTAGAGCATTAGGTCCTTGAAGATAAAGTTTAACGACTTTGTGAGATCCATGGTGAATATGTTTAAGAAATATAGTTTGAAGTTCAATGAAACAAATTGTGATAGCTAGAAAGAAAAGATGAAGACACATCTATTGTATATGGGTCCAAGATATTGGATCTTGACAAAATCGGAGAAGGAAATCATTGTTGAAGAGGACTTGGAAACTTATACTAAGGTAGAAAGAGATCTTTTTAGGTGTGACATGAGAGCTAGAGAAGCGCTATTGATTACACTTCCTAAAATTAAGTAAAATTAGGTAAAATCACTTGCTACTTCACATTTGATTTGGAAAGATTTGGAAAATAGTTTTGAAGGTGATGCACATTCTCAGAAGTTGAGACTACAAAGTTGGAATTGTGTGTTTCAAGATGCCAAAATGATGGAAGATGAATCTATAAGAACATATATAGGAAATATATTAGAAATTACTATAGGAATCAAAGCTCAAGGAGGAACCAAAGAAGATGATGAGGTTATATGGAAGATATTGAAGACTCTAACTCCACCATTTAATTTAGCAGTTTGGATGATATAGTTGTTGATAGCTTGTACCAAAAATTTCACAAAGGAGACATTGCTTGGAAGACTTGAAGCAGTTGAGAATGAACTTAGAGAGTTTGGAGAATTAACTAGAATAAAGACAACTTTCAATGCCTTGAATATTTGACCTAATTTATCAATGAGAAAAAGTGCTAGAGGAGATTTTTCTAGTAGTAATAGATCTAAGGAGAATATAAAGATTGAGGAAGGAGTAGCCCTTATGGTAAGAAGAGGAAAATGAGGTAAAAAAATTGTTAAATGTTGGACTTGTGATGAATATGGTCATTATGCATCCAAGTTTTCTAAAAGAGAGAAAAAGTATAAGGGAAATAAAAAACCTAGAAAGCATATAAAGTGTTTGTATGCAAATAAGGATAATGATTCTTATAAACAAGCATTAAGTGCCAGTGATGATGAAATTGAATTTGTCACAATTAAGGAAGAAAGTCTAGAGAATATAACTTTGGTGTCATAGGTTGATAAGAAATTTAATTGGATAATTGATAATGGTTGTTCACATCATATGACTGGTGACATGAACAAGTTTGTTGACTTCAAAAATCAGGATGGAGGAATTGTCAGAGTTGGAAACAATGCAACATGCCAAGTTAAAGGTATTGGATCTATAACTCTTAATGGTAAAAGTAACACTGAAGATTTATACTTTGTTGATGGTTTAAACCATAATATTTTGAGTTTTGGACAATTAGTAGATAAAGGTTATCAATTGTAGTTCACAAAAAAGACATGCATGATCAAAGACAAAGATGGAAAGGTAATTGGAATAGGAACCAGATCTAGAGGTAATGCATTTTAGTTGAATCCTACTGAAATGTCATGTTTTTTTGAAAAGGTAGATGACACTTGGTTATGGCATAAGAGATTTTTTCATATAAATTTTGACAGTATTGTGAAGACTAGTAGAATGTGTGCAGTTAGAGATTTGGAAAAGATTATAAAGCCTACAAACACAATTTGCAAGGAGTGTGTTTTGGCTAAACATAATGGAACTTCTTTTCCCAACAAGAAGTTTACCACTATAGAAAAATTGGAGATTGTACACACAGATCTCAGCGGTCCTACAAAGACTAAAGGATTCTATGGTGAATGGTATTTTATGATTCTAGTTGATGATTTTTCTAGAATGATGTGGGTTGTATTTCTTAAAGAGAAATCTAAGGCATTTGATAAGTTTAAGATATTCAAGAATAGAGTTGAAAATGAATTTGGTATGAAGATTAAATGTTTAAGATTAGATAGAGGAGGGTAATTTACTTCAAATGAGTTTAACATGTTTTGTGAATAAAATGGAATTAAGAAACAATTATCAACTTTGAGAACCCCCGAACAGAATGGCATTGCCAAGAGAAGGAACAAGTCAATTATAGAAGTTGCAAGAGCTGTGTTAGCAGAGAATGATGTATCAAAGACACGTTGGATAGAAGTTGTGAATAAAAAAATCTACACCAAGAATAGAGTGCAAGTTAGGAAAGACACAAACAAGACACCTTATGAACTATGGTTTGGTCACTCACCTATAGTTAAGTATTTTAGAATTTTTGGGAGTAAGTGTTATATCAAAAGAGATGATGATATTGGTATGTTTGATGGTAGAAGTGATCAATGAAGTTTTCTTGGTGATTCATTGAAAAACAAGGCTTATATATGTTATAATTTGAGAACTAAGACTATTATGGGATGTAAAAATGTGAGAATTGATGAGAAATTCATAATACAAGAGAGAATAGTTGATTACAACTAAGATGATGATGTTGTTACTAAGCCAAGGAATGATGAAGTATTTCTTGAGATTAACAATGATTTGCAAATGAAGAAGATCCAAGGTATGAAAAAAGATTGGAACCTTCAATAGAGCCAAGAGATGAGATAAAAACTCCTACTTCAAGAAAGAATATGATAAAGAATCACCCTTCCAAGTAGATAATTAGAAGCAAAGATAAATGATTGATGAAAAGAAGTAGATTAAATGAAGAATGATGCTTGATATCTCAAGTTGAGCCTAAGAATTTAGATGAAGCATGTAAAGATGATTACTAAAAACAATCCATGAAAGAGGAATTGGATTAGATAGTAAAGAATGAGACATGGGAATTGGTCCCTAGACTAGTAGACAAGAATATGATAGGAACTAAATGGGTATTCAGAAACAAGATGAATGAGAAAGGCAAATTTGTAAGAAGTAAAGTAATATTGGTATGTAAAGGTTACTCACAACAAGAAGGAATAGATTATGAGAAGACCTATGCTTGAATGGATTGAATAGATGTAGTAAGATTATTCTTAGCCTATACAACAAAAAAGAAATTCAAAGTATATCAGATGAATGTCAAGTCAGTATTTCTAAATGAAGAACTTAAAGAAGAGGCATACATTGAATTGCCTAAAGGATTTCCTTTAATAGATTACAAGGACATATTCTATAGACTAAGTAAAGCATTGTAAATATTGAAGCAAGCACCCAAAACTTGTTATGCAAGGTTAGACAAACATTTGACAAAACTTGGATATAGTAAAGGTATGGTAGATAATGATCTATATTGGAAAGAAATTGATGATGGTCTAATGTGTAGAACAAGAATTAGTATGCAAAGAACATTAAAAAATAAAGTAAACATTCAAAAACCAAAAACTAAATTCACATATATGCTTAGACAAAGAA
The DNA here is from genome assembly GCA_028749045.1 of Cupressus sempervirens. Lineage (NCBI taxonomy): Eukaryota > Viridiplantae > Streptophyta > Pinopsida > Cupressales > Cupressaceae > Cupressus > Cupressus sempervirens. The sequence continues at coordinate 130,064,637 of CM053783.1, forward strand.
AGCAAACAAGAAGTGCAAACCTCACAAGAGAAAACACTCCATGCTTTCTTGATTCTGTAGATGTGTCCTTTTGCTGTGGATGTATGCTCAAGATGCTCAAAAGCTGCTTCAATGGAGATGGGTAATGGCAAATTGGTAGCTTTGTGAGCTCTCAATTTGGCATTATAAGGGTAATATTGATGGCTTTGGTTCTCAAAATAGCATGGTAACTTTAGCTCAAAGATTGTTGATGAAATGACTTGGGATGGGATTCAATTTATAGGCTAAGGGGTAGAGGGACGGAGGGCTTAGATGCAAGGATGGATGAAGGCTTAAGGAGGGCTAGGATGCACTCAAAGGAGAGCACATGGATTGTGCTTGTTTAGCACCAATGAGAAGGTGACACTTGTCACAAGGAGGATGAGTGTGAGAGGGTAGGGTAAAGGGTTGGTTAAAGTCATGATGAGTGGGGTTGAGTATGTAAGAGGGATGTAAGAGGAATGAGTGTGGAAGAGGGAAGAGTGTGGAAGATGGGTGTAAGAGTCATGAGTGGGCTTGTAAGAGTCTTTATGTTTTGTAAGGGCACTCATGACTTAGTGGTTGGTTTTTTTTGAAGGGAGACTTTGGTTTGGATTAGGAAAGTCTTAAAGTTGTTTAAGGAATGTGACAACATTAGGGGATGGATTAGGCTTGGGTTTAGGATTAGATTAGGGATGTTAGAGATGTGCAAGTGGATGGCATTAATGAGGGTGGGTGAGTTAGTGGCTAAGCTTGGTTAGTATGGGTGGATGGGGTGGACTAGGCTAAATGGAGGATTAGAGATAGGTTAGGGGTTTCTGAATTTGAGAATTTCATTTATCAAATAGATTTATTTAATAAATGGGGATTTTTGGAATTAGATAGAAGAATAGGATTTAATTGATAAATAATAGATTATTTGTTTTATCAATTAGGACTATAGATGATTAATTAAATTAATCAACTAGGGGATGACAAAGGATTAATTAAATAGAAATTTAATTAATAATGCCTTTTTAGATAACTAAATAGGATTACTAAAATAGTGTAATCAAATTTAGGTGTCTACATTTTGCCCCTCTTTGACATAGTGTTGAGACAACACTATTTCAAAGAAGTTTGAATGAAGACGACATGAGGAAGATGTTTTAGCAACAAGGTTGCCCTAGTCTCGAATAAGAAGAGGAGAGACTAGACTTAGATGATGCCCCCTCAAGAAGGCGACGAGGAGAAAAATGAGGCTCGACGACTTCTTGAAAAGTACAAGAAATTGAGGCGAGCTGAGACGCAGGTTGGCGAAGAGAAGGGGCTGAATTAGCTCAAACTCTCACTACGAGAGAATGATAAAGGGAAATCAAAGGCACAATAGTAAAGCAAGCTTAAGACTTTCCAGGATTGGGGGGGGGGGGGGGGGAGATGGAGGAGTGGAGCGCTATAAAAGGAATCCATGGTAGGGAGATGGATGATAGAATGATAAAGCTGATGCAACAAGATTTGAAAGAGTCAGATTGGTGGAAGATGGGTTTCAGGGATCCCTAGGACTAGGATTGTGGATCTCGAAAGATGAGGCTTGGTGGATTGATTTGATTGGTGGATCCCTAAAGCTAAGCGTGAGGAGTGATTCAAAGAGATACTGATGCATAAGCTGGGGTAGGAGCGACAGATGTAGGATATGGATGGGGGGATAATGGAGATGAAGGGAATCCATTGAAGCTTTTTGAGCAGGGGGATACTTCAAAGAGAAGTACCATCATGTAGTTGAGCACTAGATTTGCTATAAGACTGTTGGTTAATTGCCAAGGTTACCAAGAACATCAAGGCCTTTTTACCAACCGTCCAGAGGACTGACGAACTGACTCAAAACAAACACACAAGGATTGCCCCAGTATCACACATGAATCCCAGAGGAAGCAGCGTGGAAACAACACTAGGTAACCCACAAGCAGAAAAAGAAAACAAGCAAAAGACCTGATCAAGAACTTACGCTCTAATTGCCCCATTCGCAGCATACCATGATATGGAAGATCATGGCAACCTTGAGGAGGGAACAAGGAGATTGCTTGGAAAATATATTTCAAGACCCAAAAGGGAAGATCCCAAATCAAAAGAAAGTGAAAATCCAAAAGAGAACTGTTTGCCAATGAGATGGGTAGGACGAGGTACTAACGGACCAAGATTAGACATGAGGAAAGCTATATCCTGCAAGGACCTTTCGGAGAGCACCTAAGCTGATGGATCGGGATGAGTGATGCGTCTGGCAAGCTGAACTAAGAAGGATAACACTTTGGTGATAGGAGATCTAGCTAAAGGATGCATTGGAATATCTAACCAAGGTGTGTGATGTGTGCAAGATGTTGACCAAGGATGAACTAACATGAAAGCCGGATAGATACAATGATACTAAGCTAAAGAGGATGTACAAGCTAACAGACCAAGATATGTTACAAATGTACAAGTTTGTTCATGTTTTGGTTTTTTGTGAGATGGAAATGTTTGTGAAGGATGGGGTGTCTATAATAGTTGATAGGTGGATAGGTAGATGGTTTGTGAAAAGCTTAAGGAAAATGAGATTCTGTGTGTGCATGTGATAGGATACAAGCTAGGATACAAGATCATTTACAAGATGGAATATGGTACAAGCTTTGGACAAGATTTGAATATATACAAGGTATGGTACAAGATTTACAAGGTATAATACAAGCTTTGGTACAAGATTTACAAGTTGTACAGGAGGTATTTGACAAGCTCCATCAGATTTTGGATATTTGATTGGAACACCAAGGGAACAAGTAGGTGTTTTATGGGATGGTGGGTGGATGGATGAGGGATAGGATAGTGATAGATAATGGATCAGTCTTTAGCACACAAGGTGCCTAAATTACCAGGTTTTCACCAACCAAGGTGCTTGAATTGCCAAGTTTTTACCATTGGACGCTTATTTCTCTTTACTATTTTTTTTTTTGTATTTTTTCAAAAGCTGGGTATACCAAGGATCTTCAAGCATAGAACTTCTTGAGATGAATGATGTTAGTGGGATCATTCAAGAGTTCTCCTTCTGGTGTAGATAATTGATAGGCTTCGGAGCCGAAGGAGGCAGTAACCACATAGGGACCAAGCCATGTAGGTTCAAACTTGCCTTTCTTTTCTCGATCTGATTGGACTTTCATATTTTCTTTGAGGACCATGTCACCTAGCTGAAAGTGTCATGGGAGAACCTTCTTGTTGAAATTCCTTTTGAGATGAGTTTGATAGACTGTGAGATGGTCATAGGCTTGTTGTCTCTTCTCCTCTAAGAGATCTAGCTGGGTGAGTCGAGCTACTATGTATTCTTCATCTGAGATTTGCCCTCGCAAAGATATGCGTAGTGAGGGAAGTTCAACTTCTATAGGTAATACCACTTCGGCACCATAGACTAGGGAGTATGGAGTTGTGCCTATGGATGTACGGAAGGAAGTTTGATAGGCCCATAGAGCCGGATTTATTTGAAGGTGCCAATCACGGCCGAAATCATTGACAACTTTCTTTAGGATTTTGAGGAGGGTTTTATTAGTTGCCTCTACCTGGCCGTTACCTTGTGGGAAATATGGGCTAGAAAAGCGGTGATGGATGTGGAGGGAAGTGCATAATTCTTCCATGTTGAGATTTTCAAAGTTACCTCCATGGTCAGTGAAGATGGTGGATGGGATGTCGAAGCGGCAAACAATGTGGTACAAGATGAACTTGGAGACTTGAACTCCTGTAGCTGAGACTAGGGGGACTGCTTCCACCCACTTAGTGAAATAGTCTCTAGCTGTTATTATCCATTTATGTCCATCAGATGAGAGAGGGGTGATAGTTCCAACTAGATCAAGGCCCCAACAAGCGAAAGGCCAAGGTGGTGCAATAGGCTATAGATCCTATGCTGGAGCGTGCACAAGATTTGCATGCTAGTAACATGGGAGACACTTTCTGACAAAGTCACAAGAGTCTTCTTCAATGGTAGGCCAATAGTAGCCTGCTCTAAGGATTTGTCGTGCTAGGACAATACCACTCGTGTGGGCACCGCAAAGTCCAAAATGTACTTCTTTTAATGCCATCGCGGCCTCATTTTCATCTAAACATCAAGAGAGAGTATCGTGATAACCCCGATGATATAGGGTATTGGCTATGATAACATAGCGGGATGATTTTCGGATGAGGTTCTGGCGTTGGGTACGTGTGAGGTGAGGGGATATGATACCATCGTTAAGGTAAGCGTGAATTTCATGGTACCAAGGGGATTGGGGACCAACCAAGATACAAACACGGTTTGAATCCTCATTCGCATAGGCAGGTGTGAGGAGCTGCTCAACTAAAAACTCATACTGCATAGCTTCTTGGGGAATTTCCAAGAGCGAGCCGATAGTGGCCATGGCATTTGCTGCCTTGTTTTGCATTCGAGGCACTTGTGTAAACTGAAGCTTTGTAAAATGCTGGGTCAGCTGATCAACTAGCTCTTTGTAGGGTAATAGCTTTTCATCTTTGGTTTGATATTCATTTAAGACTTGTTTGATGATGAGTTGGGAATCACCAAAGACTTGTAACTCGGTGATATTCCATTCTGCAGCTATCTTTAATCCTACTACAAGAGCTTCATATTTTGCTATATTGTTGGTGCTAGGGAATTGTAGCTTGAAGGCTTTTGGAATGTAATCTCCTTGAGGTGTAACTAATAATATTCCTGCCCCTGATCCATGAGAGGTGTATGAGCCATCAAAATAAAGCTTCCATGGGGGCTGTTCTTCAATTAGGCAGATATGCTCATCTGGAAATTTTGTGAGAAAAGGATATGCATCTACTAGAGGTGCATCAGCTAGGTGATCTGCTATAGCTTTCCCTTTGATTGCCTTTCTGTCCACATACTGGATGTCAAACTCACTTAGTAGCATAACCCATTTGGCCAAACGGCCTGTAAGTGCTGTTCTGGAGAGCATATACTTGAGAGGGTCAATCTTGGAGACTAGTTGGATGGTATGACTTAGCGTGTAGTGGCAAAGCTTTTGAGTTGAGAAAAAAACTGCCAAACAAGCTTTTTCCATAGGAGTGTAATTGAGTTCATAACCAACTAGGGTTCTACTGATATAGTAGATGGCTCTCTCTCTGCTATAATCATCATGTTGTGCTAGAAGTGCCCCTAGAGCAGTAGGTGTTGCTGATATATACAAGATCAAGGGACGACCAGGAACTGGTGGAACCAAGATAGGGGGATTGGTGAGATACTGCTTGAGCTGATCGAAGCTGCGCTGACATAAAAGATCCCACTTGAAGTTCTCATTCTTCTTTAGCAAGTGTGAAAATGCTGTACACTTATCTGCAAGTTGGGAGATGAAGCGCCGGACAGATTGAATTTTTCCCTGAAGAGAGTGAAGCTGTCTCAGTGTCTGGGGAGGAGGCATGTCTAAGATAGCCTTGACCTTTTTGGGGTCGATCTCTATACCCCGTTTAGAAACTATGAAGCCTAGAAGCTTGCCAGATGTGACCCCAAAGAAACACTTCTTGGGATTTAGCATGAGATAATATTGGGCCAACCTATCAAAGACTTTTTCCAGGTCAGCAAGATGATCCATGAAGGTGTGAGATTTGACCAGGATATCGTCCACATAATCTTCCAAAATGCTATGGATAAGATCATGGAAAATGGCTGTCATAGCTCTTTGATAGGTAGCCCCAGCATTCTTTAGGCCAAAAGGCATCATGGTGTAGCAAAAGGTTCCCCAGGGGGTAGTGAATGCTGTCTTATGCTGATCCTCTTCTGTAATCTTGATCTGATTATACCCAAAAAATCCATCCATAAGGGATAGGATTTCATGTCCAGCTGTAAGATCTACAATCATATCTATGTTGGGCAAGGGAAAATCATCCTTTGGACAAGCTTTGTTAAGATCTCTAAAATCAGTACAGATTCTGATGTCACCGGAAGGCTTAGTGACAGGGACCATGTTGGAGATCCATTCTGAGTAGTCGATAGGTCAGATAACCTTAGCAGCTAACATTCTTTCTAGTTCAGCTTTGACTAGTAATGCCACCTTGGGGTGCATTTTCCTAAGCTTTTGTCTGACGGGCTTGATCTTTGGATCGACTGCAAGATGATGAACTACAAGCTTTGGATCGAGTCCTGGCATGTCCTGATATGACCATGCAAATCGGCCAATGTTCTCTTGTAAAACCTCAAAGAGGAGGTCAGCTTGGTCTTGTGATAGGGATGCAGCAATGTGAACAATTCTAGGGATCTCTGAAGAACCAATGTTGACTTCTCTAGTATCCTCTATTAGAATAGAAGACACCTCTGGTCGATTATCTTGAGGAGGCAATACTAAATCCTCATGTTCTTCTTGTGGCTTTGGATTTTCTTGCTGAGGGGTTCTCTTCGCTACCTTAGCTAGTTCCAGATTTACCTTAGTTCCAGTTTTGGGTGTATCGAAACTAGGTTGGGGATTTTCTCCAAAATACCCCTTGGGATCTAGCTTGTAGATGTAGGCAGAATCTGGCTTTGTCTTCTTATGAGGAGTTTCAGCTCCCATGAATCTTAGAAGTGCTTCCTCTGATGCGAACTCATCAATATGTATGACACTTGGTTGGTCCCAATCTATGAGTTGTGGATGAGCAAGTGGTAGGTCAATGAGATGGATGGATAGTTCTCAGAGAACAGAGTCTCCTAGGAAGATTTGGTCTGGGATATCGTCGTAGGCTCTCTTTTCAACTTCCTCAGGAATGTCTTCGATTTTGACAAGGTCGTGGTGGATGTTCAAAAAAGCGTGACCATTCTCGTTGGTGCCCCCAGTTGTGGGTATGCCAAAGCCAAGACCTGACTTTATTTCCCAATCATGTGCTTTGATGGGACATTGCATGCCCCTTTCTTCTGGTCCTAGTCCACCTCCTTGATAGTTCCATTTTTTAGTGACAAGCTTATGTTGTTGGGGATACTTCTGGATGAAGTGATCAAGGCGTGCTTGATTTCTTGGAGGTGCATCCTTATGTAGCCAATTGTTGATATCTGGAGTGAGCTCCTCATGAAGAGGGGTTTTTGAGGACACAAAGGTGGTTGGGCCAAACTATTTGTATCGAGGAGGTGGAATCTCCTTAGCTTTGTGATATGTTGGCCATCCATGGGTATGTGGATCAAGTGGGATTGCTCCGACAGAAAATGCATCTGATAGACTATATTCTCCACATCCTTTGTTATTGATCTTTACAGTAGATAGGGTGGAGGCAAGGATGGTTTTTGCATCATTACAAGTGTGGGATGAGCTGGCGATGGCTGTGCCGATGTCTATTCCAGGGCAATGGTTTGTATATGAAGCTTCAACCGCATTGCAGTAAGCAAAGGGTTCTGGATCGGCATGGATGGTTACCTCAGTGCCTTGATGCGGAAATTTGATGCACTGATGGTAGGTGGATGGAACGGCCTTCATAGCATGAATCCATGGGCGACTGAGGAGGATGTTAAATGGTAGGTTTAGATCAACAACATGGCAAATTGTCTCTTGAATGACTGGCCCAACCTTGATTGGTAGCAAAATAGTCCCTTCTGTGGTCCTTTCCAAGTTGTCATAAGCTTTGATGGTGATAATCTCACTGATCATTACTGCCTCAGTATACCCAGCTTATTTTATGAATTTTAGGGTGCAAATGTTCAAGGCTGATCCATTATCTATCATTACTCTTTTCACGACAAAATTGGATACCATGATGGCTATGCGAAGCGGAAGGGTGTGATCTGGCTCAACCGCGGGTATGTCGATGGGTTTGAAAGATAGGGCACATGAGGATGAAAGGTGTCCAACAAGATTACGAAAATCAGTAGCATTGATATCAGAAGGGACACGGGATTCTATGAGAGCACTGTCAAGGATGTCTTTATACACAGGACTAGTGCGGAGAAGGTCTAAAATGGATATTTGGGCTGGCATGTTCCCAAGGTGTTCCAAGATATTGTACTGGCTTTTTGATGGAGCTGATGGTGTTGATGAAACTGGTGGGCCTACGATGTTAAATTGTGCTCTTCGAGTGGTGACCGCACACTCATTGTCTGGTCCTCGGATATTGATAACATTGACAGAAGGCTCTTTCTCAGATATACAACCTATAAGGCTACCATAGTCTATATAGGATAAAGTGTGGTCATTGTTCTTCCCATGCTATTGGTTTGGCTGGCGGTTGTTGGTGTTGTTTTGGATAGGTGCTTTTCTAGGATTTTGGTTGTTGTGTGGAGCAAAAGCATTTTGATAAATCTGTAAGCCTGCATTGGGAGAGGTTTGGGCACCAACAGTGATTTCCTTCTGATCAATGAGGTCTTGCACATAGTCTTTCAGTTTCATGAATCTGAGGGTGGTGTGACCGTTTACCCTATGGAACTTGCAATACTCATTGTCCTTGTACCATGCAGCTTTGGATTGGCTTGGATCAATTTGCTGGGTAGGAGGAAATTTTATGAGGTTTTCCTTAGCCAATTTCTCAAAAATAACATCCAATGGCTCACCAAGGGGTGTATAGTTTCTAGGTGCTGGTTGGAATCTGGGCTTTTGCCTTGCAGCTACATTGATGGCATTAGCTTGATTGTTAGACCCTTGAAAGTTGGGTCTTGTATTGTGGTTTTGGTAGCTTTGGTTATTTCGTTGTTGGTAATTGGTAGCTTTTTGGTTGTTTGTTTGATATGGTGGGTTAGACTAATTTTGAGAAGGACCAACGATATTCACATGTCTGGTGTCAGTAACCCCATCTGTTGCAACATGCTTGTTTTTGTTCCCATACCTAGACTTGTCATTGGAATGTGATTGATTTTGGTTGGCATCTTTGTAAATCTTTACCACACCATCTTTGATGAGTCCTTGCTCAAGGATCATTCCTTTCTCTTTGATATCCTTATAGGTCTGCAAACAGTTCATGGTCATGTGGTGAGCCAAGTTGGGATGTGCATTATCAATAAACATTTTCACCACATGGCATTCTGGCAAGGTGCAGGATATGCGGGTGGTAAGGGTTTGCCATCTTTACAGGTATTCGGCAAGGCTTTCTCCACCTTTTTGCTTGGTGTGGACAAGATCAACTATTGATAGCTCTGTTTCAACAAGATGGGCATATTGGGCTACAAATGCCTCAGATAATTCAGCAAAGTTTTTAATTGTGCCATAGGGGATTCTATAAAACCATTCAGGAGCTGGTCCAACCAAGCTTTTGGGAAAAAGGTGCAAGAGGAAGACATCATTGTATGCCACGTCCTAGTAATGCATTTAAAATTCTTTGATATGTTTGATAGGATCTCCTTTTCCTCTGAATTTGTCAAATTTAGGTACCTCAAAGTGTTTGGGAAATGGTGTCATGGTAATGGCTCTGTCAAATGGGTAAGGACACACATTCTTAAACTTGAATGTCTTTGGATCATTCCCTTCTTGGATGGCTTTCAGAGCTGTCTTCATTTGCTCCCACTCTGAATTGATAGGTGATGGTTGGGGTGCCCCCAATGTAGGAGTTCCTTGAGGTAGGTATGTGCTAGATGGGGCCATTGAATATGGATGGTTATGAGGGATTTTCTGATAGGGATTGTACATTGTTTGGGCAGCTGCATGGTGGATGACGGGTTCTTGAGGGGGAGGTGGTGCATATTGCTGCATGTGCTGCGAGGCTTGCTGTTGATATGGGATTTGAGGTTGGGATTGAGGAACATAAGCTGGCTGTGGGATAAATGGATTGCTTTGTGGAGGTAAGGTATAAGATGGTTGTGAGGCTTGGGGAAAGGATCAGAGGGCTTGTGGGGTTTGACCAATATATGTGGGTTGTGCCCCCATTTGGGATGGCATCTGTAAATAATTGGTGGTTGGCTGGGGTGGTGGATTACCTCCTAGAAGTGGCATTGAAAAGTAGTTGGTAATTGGAGGTAATGGATTAGTTGGTGGTGGAGGTGGTGGGAATTGAAAGCTTGAGAATGGAACTGATGGGGTTTGATAGCTTTGTGGCTAGATTTGGAAGCTTGGTAGAGTGGTGGTGGGAGCTGGGGTCACTTGGGAGCTTGGTAGAAGATTGGCAGTAGCTTGTGGGATTTGATAGCTTTGTGGAGTGAAGGTAGTAGCTTGTGGATTTGTGGCTGGTGGTATTGAGCTCCCAAGACCTAATGGAAATGATGGGATTGTGCTTTGGGCTGTGGTGAACAAGCTAGGGGTGATGAAAGGTTGATTACTTGGCCCCATGGGTGACATCCCTGTTGTATATTGCTGAGGTTGGCCAAAGATGCTAGCACTGATTTGGGAGATGGGTGGATTTGGAAGGCTGGGTTGGGGAGTGAACGGTGAGATGTTTTGGGTAAAGGGGGTTTGAAGTGGAGAGGTATGAACCAAGGATGGAGTGGTGGTGGCTGGGTTGGCTTGCGGCATGGAGATTTCAACTTGGGTGGATGATGGTATGTTTGGGTCTATTGGGTCATATGGATTGGCTGGAGGCTCTTCTTTTGGAATATATTGAGGATAATTTAGATCATAAGAGCCTATGGGTGGTGGCAGCTGCCCAAACAATGGGTGAGATGGATCTGATAATGGAGGGGGTCTTCCAAAGTCAAAGGTTCCTACATTGTCCCTTCAAAAATTAGCCATGATTGTCTCTTTGTTTTTGTCTATAATGGCGTTTACCAATACTGCATTTCCTGGTTGGTTCATGAAAGCTTCAATGTTAGTAGGTGATGGCATAGCTTACTCTGGGCTGAAGGATGGCTGAGTGCTCAAGGGGGGTGAGGTTGTTCGATCCAAATGATAGGGCTCCATTATTTCTTTCTTCTTGGCTAAGCGAGTGACGGGTGGCATGAAAAATGCTCCTAGGGATGAGATGCAATAATGCTGATGGATGCAAAAGGGGGAAGGCTTTTCTATGCAAATGATTTCCTAGGTTGAGGCAAAGCTATATGAAAAAACCTAAGGAGGATTGGGTTGGGGATTCTAACTTCAAAGATATGTTGTCAAAGCACAAAAGGTCTGCTTTCCTATGTGCAAGCTTGGTGGTGATTGTGTCAACTTAAGGATAGACTGATGATCCTTTAGGAAGAACACAAGATTGACCACTTGCAAATCCCAACCTTTAGCTCAAGGTGATGAGGGATAACAAGTGACAAAGCTAGATTACCCTAGACAAAGCTCTGTCAAAGGGATAACCTTGGTGAGATTGGTGGATTTGGAAGATTTTAGGAATGGCAAACTTTTAGCAAGGTGACAACAATTTTGAAAGCTTAGATGTGCAGATTTTCGATTACTGGCTAGATGATATGATTCTAAATGAGATGGATGAGCTAATAATGCTTAAGGGGATAACCTAAGATGGCTGGCTTTTCTACAAAGATGACTCTAGAGTGAAGCTTATCCAAGAAGATGTGGAGAAACAAGGGTGTCTAATCATAGAAATCATTCCTAGTTGGTAAGGCATAAGCAGGATTAACTCCTGGATGTTGGCTAAATTTGATGGTGCACTCTAACCAGGCCTCTTGAAGTGCTTCATTGGTAGCTTTGTCCTCTGCTTTGTGGAGTTTGAAAATTCGTGGGCTTGGTGTTATTTCTTTTCTCTTGGCTGAAAGTTCTTGGTATGCTAGAGATGGCTTGAGTTTGACCTTGTGAAACTTCTGTTTGGGTTTGGGTTGTTCTGACATAAATTCCTGAATTTGCTTGGCTTTGGAAAAAATCTCAGTTGTTTTGCTTCAACTTGTTCAACTTCCAAAATAGTTAGTGACTACGCTAAGTGTGCCCTAAGCTAGGATTGACCAAGTTTGGCAAACATTCATTCAACAAGTAAAATAAAAACAAGCAATAGATAGGAACACCCAGATAGAAGTTTGTGGTTCTCAGAATGTGATACTTGCGCCAAGGAGTGTGTATGTTCTACAAATGTTTCGATCAGTCACTCCAAACACATTAACATCCTAGATGGTTTTCTGCAAGGCTGACAATTGGTTTAGCTAGGGAGTCCTCGATATACGCAAGGTACGTGAGGCCCAAATCCGTAGATGAGACCAAAAGGATGTCACACAGCTGAGAGGAGCGGTAACCCACTTCTCCTCTTTCACTTCTCAAGGGTATAAAGTTCTTTGAGGCTTAGCCCAAATGACAAAATCTTGATCCCAAGAGAGGTGTCTTCCGATTCACCTCCCGATTCTTATACTCCGCCGAAACGCTAGAGTTGAGGTTGTCCAAGGGGTGATGAAATCCCCAAGCAGGCCTCCTAAAAAAGAAACAAGGTTTTGGATCCTAATCTTATGCACCCAAGATGGCCTCGAAAGACGACAAGGGGAGAGAAGACTTGGATGACCTTGGGCTAAAAAACACGCTTGTTGTTTTACCAACTGACTCTTATGTGTGCTAATCTAGACTTTGCAAGCACTCATGTTTAAGAGACAATGTTCAATTCCAACTTGAAGCGCCAACAAAAGTAAATCGATTGAAGAATGCAAACAATAAGAAGAGTTAGGGTCAACAAAAGCAAACTCGCGCGCCCAGAGGCCCTCCACGTCAAGTATCGATTAATTTTCTTTAAGGCATTCAAGATTGAGTGTGAGTTTGTTTTAAGCCCAAAACAAAAGTGTGTGAGATTCGATTTCAAGCGCGCGCTCGGAGGCTCTCCACGTCAGTTGTTGTTCAATTTTAGTGCTTGAACTCGAAGTGTGATCGATTTAATCTAGAGTTTTGGCCATTTAAGAATTTTGATAAAGTTAAAGCAAACGTTCAAAGACCAAGTGAGTGAGTTAGATTGTGGAACATTTAACACCTTTTTCAAGTAGACCCATCCCCATAAATGGCGTTGAGATTGAAACCAATGGTTAATATTTGATGGGTGATTAGAAAAGAGGTGAGTCCAAGGAACTACTCAAATTGATTTTTGTAAATTTGTATTTTAACTTAACAAAGTTTCTTAAATGTCCAAAAATCAAACTATACCTAGATTGCATGTGGAAAAGAGATTTGTTTTGGTCAATTTTAGAAGCTCCAAATGAAGTGTTTGATATTGCAATGGTTAATTGATCCTTGGCATTCAAGATTGGATTTTTTGTTTTAAGCATGCATTCCAAGGAAAGTTGATTTTAATCCATGGCATTCAAGAGTGTGTTTTGAGCAACATTCATTCAATGAAAAATGTGTTTAACCATTCAAGTTCATTTTTTAGCAACATGCATTCAAAGACAAATGGTTAAGCATTCAAGTTCATTTTTTAGCAACATGAAAACCTACAAGAAACATGGTTAATGGTTCCATATGTGCTCCAACCTGCAATGAGACAAAAAAAAGCAATTTAGTTAGTTAGCCAAAATCTTCAAAAAATGAGAGCTTAACTATGAGAATTTTTTTTAAAACTTTTTTTGTTGTTTTTTCTACGCGTAAAAATGCTTAAAATGGTCTAAATCCTACGGAACTTTTTTTTTAAGCTACAAAGTGCAGAAATAAAGATACGCTAGTATTCGAAGACGAAAGAACAAATTTTGCAGCACAAAAAATAGGTGACAAGTAGAGACACCGATTTGCGCAAATGCGAATTTTTGCAGACGATAATTTCCGCAGACGCAGATTTTCGCAGATGTCGATTTGCTCAGACGCGAATTTTTGCAGACGTCGATTTTCGCAGACGCGGATTTTCATAGATGTCGATTTGCGTAGACGCAGATTTTCGCAGACGTCGATTTTCGCAGACAGAACAGGTTGCAGACGCCAAAACTGCGCCAAAAAAGCTGAAAAATGCGATTTTTTTTTTTTTTAGATGGTATTTATTCTTCCTAAGTGCATTCTTTAACCTGCAAAAACAAGCAAAACACCCTCACAACACACTCAAACAACAACAAACATTAGATGGTTAGAAAAATGACATATAGATGAAAATAGATGATTAAATGACCCATAATGGGGTCCCACCGAGCGTGCCAAAATGTAGAACAAGAATTAGTATGCAAAGAACATTAACAAATAAAGTAAACATTCACAAACCAAAAACTAAATTCACATATATGCTTAGACAAAGAAAGCAAACAAGAAGTGCAAACCTCACAAGAGAAAACACTCCATGCTTTCTTGATTCTGTAGATGTGTCCTTTTGTTGTGGATGTATGCTCAAGATGCTCAAAAGCTGCTTCAATGGAGATGGGTAATGGAAAATTGGTAGCTTTGTGAGCTCTCAATTTGGCATTATAAGGGTAATATTGATGGCTTTGGTTCTCAAAATAGCATGGTAACTTTAGCTCAAAGATTTTTGATGAAATGGCTTGGGATGGGATTCAATTTATAGGCTAAGGGGTAGAGGGATGGAGGGCTTAGATGCAAGGATGGATGAAGGCTTAAGGAGGGCTAGGATGCACTCAAAGGAGAGCACATGGATTGTGCTTTTTTAGCACCAATGAGAAGGTGACACTTGTCACAAGGAGGATGAGTGTGAGAGGGTAGGGTAAAGGGTTGGTTAAAGTCATGATGAGTGGGGTTGAGTATGTAAGAGGGATGTAAGAGGAATGAGTGTGGAAGAGGGAAGAGTGTGGAAGATGGGTGTAAGAGTCATGAGTGGGCTTGTAAGAGTCTTTATGTTTTGTAAGAGCACTCATGACTTAGTGGTTGGTTTTTTTGAAGGGAGACTTTGGTTTGGATTAGGAAAGTCTTAAACTTGTTTAAGGAATGTGACAACATTAGGGGATGGATTAGGCTTGGGTTTAGGATTAGATTAGGGATGTTAGAGATGTGCAAGTGGATGGCATTAATGAGGGTGGGTGAGTTAGTGGCTAAGCTTGGTTAGTATGGGTGGATGGGATGGATTAGGCTAAATGGAGGATTAGAGATAGGTTAGGGGTTTCTGAATTTGAGGATTTCATTTATCAAATAGATTTATTTAATAAATGGGGATTTTTGGAATTAGATAGAAGAATAGGATTTAATTGATAAATAATAGATTATTTTTTTTATCAATTAGGACTATAGATGATTAATTAAATTAATCAACTAGGGGATGACAAAGGATTAATTAAATAGAAATTTAATTAATAATGCCTTTTTAGATAACTAAATAGGATTACTAAAATAGTGTAATCAAATTTAGGTGTCTACATAATGATTTTAGTAATATTTATTGATGATATCATATTTGGAGGAAATGATGAGGAAATAAAAAAATTTGATGAAGAAATGAAGAAGAAATTCAAGATGAATATGATATGAGAGATGAAATATTTTCTAGGATTGCAAATTGTACAGAATAAAGAAGGAATCTTTATTTCTCACACTAAGTGCTTGAAGGATTTACTAAAAATGTTTTGATTAGAAGCATGTAAAATCGTTGGAGCACCTATGGTAATTGGACACAAGTTATCTACAAAGGATTAAATTCCTACTATTTAGTAGAAAAAGTATAGATCTATGATCAGAGGATTGCAATATTTGACTCACACAAGGCTGGATATAGAAAATGCAGTTGGAATTATTGCAAGATTCTAGGATGACTCTAGAGAAGCACATTATGAAAAAATAAAAAGGATATTTAGATATCTAAAAGGAAAATCAAAGTTCAAATCATGGTATGATAGATCTAATGATTTTACTCTAAGTGCTTATACTGATGTAGATTGGGCAGGTAGTATGGATGACAAAAAGAGCACCGGTGGTAAAGCCTTCTTTCTTAGAGGAAGATTAGTTTCTTGGTTAAGTAAGAAGTGGGATTATACATCACAAAGTAAAATGGAAGTAGAATATGTTGCAACAACAAAAAATTGCAATCAAGTTATTTGGATGAATCAGATGCTGAATCAGATGTTCCTACATTGTGACAACACAAGCATGGTAAATATGTCTAAGAATCCAGTGTTACAGTCTAAGACCAAGCACATTTCTATTAAGTATTAAATGTTGAGAGAGAAATTTGTAGAAAAGGAAATTATATTGAAGTATGTGACCACTAAAGAGAAAATTGAAAATATATTCACTAAGCCTCTTCCCAAAGAGACTTTTCAGTATTTGCGAGGTATGCTTGGGGTTATGCCCATTCCTACATCAGAGTAGAAGATGCAAGAGTGCATCAGTCCAGTGTAACAGAACACCATTGTTTATTTGGATTGAAATTTGATGCTTCCTATGTGGGGGAGTATATGTGATGGATAGAGTCATCTAGAACTCTTGTTGGATGTTGTTTTGAATAGTGTCTCTTGACACTTGATCTGGAAAGAACAATTTGTTGTAGAGTTTGATGCAGTAAGGTTGGTTAATAAAACCTTTGACATTTATGTCAATGGGGGAGAATATTGTATTAAAAATATTATGTTGAGGGAGAGTATCGAATGAAAAAAAAATGGAATCATAGTTTGACAGAAAGCACATTGAGGTCTATTAATGAGAGAGAATGATTGATGAAGAGGATTTCAAAAGAAGATTAACAAATTTTGTTGGTATTCTTGTAACTAGATGTTTTTCATCTATGTTACCATCAATGCCAAAGGGGGAGATTGTTAGAAGATTGGTTGCAAGCATGAATTTTGATGATATTCCTATAGGGAGCATGAATAACCTATTTAAAGGATCTACAAAATAGTTGTTAAGCTACCCTATCACCATAGGGTTTCTTTTCTAATACAATTGCTAGAGAGTATTAGGTATAATAAACCTGATAGCTTACAATCCTTTGATTGCTAAATATAGGCACTTGATCTGCTTTCTCTGATCTTGATCCTCTGAGATCTAATACTCTTCACTCTAAAATAGTTTCCCTTACACACCTTCATTCATTCACACATACAATGAGATTTAGTCTTCCTTATAAAGACATTCGAAGACTTAGGGTTAGATGTGGATCTATGATCCATATTGAATCTCTATTTCCCGCTAATTCCTTGCACTTTTATTATTGGTTGCATGTAGATTGCATAGGAAATACAAAAGATTTGATCTTATCATTTTAATCCTTCGAGATTCATCATATGTCGGCCATGAAAATGGTTTACATTTGAATTAGTAAAGTTACAAACTCATATGTACATTATGTGTTACTCGACACTCACTGATTCTTGATGCTTGCCACTTATAACAAACTGGCTTACTCAGCTTCTGTTGCATTCTTGTATTGCTCGGCATCGTCTGTGACTCGGCACTCAAATATCACTCAGCACTTGTATAATGCTTGACACCTAAAGTCATTCGGCACTTGATCTTCACTTGGCACTTGATCTTCACTCAGCACCTCAAGGATGCTTAGCACTTGAAGATCACTTGGCACCTATTGGATTTCCTGACTAGGCTCATGTTGTGGCTCGACATACATAGTGTGCTCGGCTCCAATGTAGAAAATAGTTAAGTGTGTTGGCACTCAAATGTCAAAACCATTTTGAGACTAAAAATCTCCCCCTTTGACATGAGTGATAAAAACACTTAACTAACCTTATGAGTACATTCAGGTTTTAAAACCTTAATCAAAATTTTGTAATATGCAATATATACCTCAAAAAGTATTGTAACTCCCGCAGAGTTGTTTGAGCCATTATGATAACCAAAATTGATGTTGTATATCATGCTCCCTTTTTCTCTTGTCTCCCCCTCTTAACTTGTCTCTTTGTCTCCCTCATATATCTTGTCTCCCCCTTTTTGACACTTATGTCAAAGGGTTTTATGGGTTAAGACCATATTTTGCCAAAAATGTGATGTTTACCTCCATAATCATCCTGAGAGCCACATCCCAATTATGCAAAGTAATTTCCAATGACTTGTGCTAGATGGTAGTCTTGGTAGCAAGGTGAATAAGTCCTTCTAAAGTAGAAAGATTAGGATCTTTCTTGAGAACAGTTTCAGCATAGACCTGTTCTTTATGGAGTACTTCTAAATGAGGGATAATGGAGGATTGGAGCTGTATTAGTTTTTCCTTGATGGTAGCCTCTTTTTTTGTTAAAATAGCTATTTCTTTTTTAGTGTGAAGAATTTGAGCAAAATCCTTCTCACTTTGAGCTGGATCTTTTGGTAGCTGCATGCTTGAAACATTCAAATTCCTCTCCACGCTCATTATCTTTTGGCTTGTCTCCTGTGTGAAGTATGAAAAGTCACACAACTTTTTGTACAATGAGAATATATTCTCAAGTACCTTTTTTACTTTGTCTATTACCTTTGCCAATTGAACTTGTGAAAGTGCTATTTCACTAGATATTTTCTCATTAACTTTCCCTTGAAATTTCTTTTCAGACCATTCCATAAGTTTTGCATTTGTCTCTTGGTCTGTATTTGTCACCTAGTCAACAATATCTGTCAATTTTCCCATTATATGCTTTGACTCATCTAGTGACTGAATACTAAAGGCATCCATAAATATGTCTTTAATTTGATGTAAAGTTTGCTTGTGTTTATACTCCTTCTTGAGTATCTCTTGCCTCTTTCTTCTATTTAATGCCTCCTGCACCTCATTGATTTGATCAATGCTTTTTTTTTTTGAGTCATAACTCAGTATGACTATCTCCTCATCTAGTTTAGGGTCTCCATAGTGAAGTACCCTTGAAACTTTTTTAGAACTTGATCTTGGTGTAGATATTTGCAGTGGCTATTGTGAAGGAGTCCCCGAGGTAGGCGAATTTATCAACGTTTGTATTGCCTCCTGCTCTTTAGGGGTTTCCTCTATTTTCTCCTCTTGCTATCTACCTTGATCAATTATTGCAATTTTAGGAAGTGCACCTTGTGTTTGTGCTATAGGATTAGATGTAAGAGTCTATCCTATTTGTTATGTTCCTTTGTCTCTTGCTACACTTGACTTCTGTACAGTGGTGTCAACTATGCCTGATGAAACAACTCTTGGCATTTGAAGTTGACCACTAGTAGCTGTAGAGATGATGGAAGGTGGTTCTTATGGATTCATCTTATCTCTAACTATGTTTTCTCCTAGTTTTTGTAATTCATCCATACTGACCAATATTGGATCTGTACATAATCTTGCTTGTTGTGTGGATTGGTCAAGGATTCTTTTGAGATCCTCTATAGTTAATGGATTGATCTTCTGAACAGAAGTGTTAGGAACATCTTGTATTGTTATAGTTTCTATAGGTGTGATGGATACATGAGTAGGGCTAGTAGGTGGAAATTGTGTGTCTTGCACACTCTGGTCTTGTTGCTACTCTTGCTCAGCTGCTGCCATTTCATCTTACTTTTGTGTCTCCTCCTCTATTTCTTTCTTTTCTTCTTCCTTCTTCTCTTCTTCTTATTTCTTTGCTTCTTCCTTCTTTTCTTCTCTACCTTGCTCTACTTCTATCTTCTCTTCTCTCCTTTTTCTTCTTTCTTTTGGTGGAGCAGTAGCTTCTTCCTTGTATTCTTCTTCAAGAAAATCTTCAATCTTTTTGTACAAGTTCTTCCATGATTTTGTTGTTCTTTGTACAATTTCTTCCATTTTATTTTGGAGAATGAAGAATGCCCTATACTTAGGTGTAAACCTAGTATTATGCATTTTGACTACTTTCTCTCTTTTCTCCTTAGTCAAATCAGGCAATATGCTTGCTAGGGTTGATTTTCTCATCTCCTCCATTTTCAAACAAAAATGCCATCTATCTTCTACAATTTTAGACAGTTCATTTGGAAATTGTCCATATAGTTCAAGAGGAGTATACTTGAACTGTGCCGTCATTCCATAAACTAATTCTTCTATTCTATTTTGTTCATCTTTAGTGAACTTATTGAAATCAACTTTATTTATGTTGCTTAAGTCTCCATTTCCAATCTTTTTACATAATGTATCAACTGGAAAATAGCTTACCTTTTCAGATTGATCTTCTTCATCAGTATCAGGTTGAGCCACATATTTTCTTCTTTTCCTTGGCTCTTCCTATGTCTTCTTGATTGTTTTCTTCTTTGTGGCTTCCTCTTTAGCTTTTTGTGTGGAGGCCCTCATTGCAGCTCTGGTTGTTGGCTTTTGGGGTGATGGCATGGCAGTTTTCTTTAGTGTGGGCTGAGCTGGAGGCTATTCTATTATCTTTCTCTTCATTGGCTTGGCTTGGGTTGGTGCTTCCTTAGCTTCTTCTTCCTTAGCACCTTCCTCCTTGTCTTCACCTAGGCCTTGAGTTAATTCCATTGGGCCTTGCTCTTGTTTGTCCTCATCATCATCATTGTCATCATCATCTTCTTCTTCTACTTCAGCCTCTATTCCTTCACCAAATTTCTTCTTAATTTTCTTCATCAATTTTTCTTTCTTCTTCAATGTGGAGGTAGTTTTTAATTCCATGTTTATCTTTGACCTTACCACATCATAAGTGCCAAAGTGTGGGGCACTCTTATCTATCTCTTCTGCCAATAATGCAATTATTGCTACAGATGCTTCATCTATGTTGATCTCATAACCAAATGGTTTTAGCCATCTCACCCTTGGAATTGTTGCTTGGATATAGGTGAAGTCAATATCAACTAAGAAGTATATATCATTAATATGTTTTTCCACTAAGGAAATTGGTATTCTCACCCTTTGCTTCATGGATTTCTTGAGATCCTCAAAATAGCTTGTCATCAGGGTATCAAAATTGTCTCCCATTTTTTCTATATATTCATTAATTTGGGATATGATAGTTCTATCACTTCTCCATGTAACTTTACCAAAAGAGGGAAATTCATTCTGAACATAAAAGGATACACAAACTAGAATTGCTCCAAATTTGCATTGTGCACCCTTTGTCCTTCTTATGGTAACTAGGTTTTCATTAATTTGTTGTAGTTACAGTTCTGTAAGATCATAAGTATGATCCTTTTTCACCAGTTTGTAGCCTACATCTACTGCAATACGTGGCACACTGTTGAGTCTACTAGATTGATAGAATTTATGTGCAATAATTCTAACAACAAACTCAACTAGAGGATCCTAAATGGTGTGAATTGTCATTCCTTTTTTGTTCCACTGAGCACCTATGTTCTTTTCAATAGCCTCCTTGGATTCACTTCTCTTGGTTTTGAACCAATCTAGGGTACGATATCCAATTATCCTATGAATGATTCTTTTTGTGATCTTGACTAGGACATCTTCTAACCACAGACTATCATCATGAATTCTTTTCAACAATTTTGTATTCATCTTTCAAGACTCCATTAACACATAGCTTCGCATAGGATTCTCTTATTTCCATGTCTCCTATGGCTCCTATCTTGCAATTATAGCATCTCCTTACGTCCTAAACCATAACAACATTTGGGGGTATGCAAGAAAGGGCTTTGGTGGAATCGTTCTTGTATGCAACTTTAGGGATAGGGAAAAAATCAAACTACCTAACCTTATTAGATACTAGTTGGACTTCAAATGATTCTTTGTCCTAGGTTTTCTTAGAACTCAAAGCCATTTATGCAAACTAGGGTTTCCTTTACACAAAAATATGAAACTGCATAGCTCAACACAAATGAAAATACCTCAAGATCAATGAAAACACATTGTAAGAGGTTGTAATCTGCTTCCACTTTACTCAACTTCCATAAGACTTACTCAACTTGACATCAACTATCAACTCGATCGCTGTTAGGAACTCAACATGTATTGGAGTTTTACTCAGCATCCAAAGATAGCTCGGCATCTTAATTTAAAGTTTTTGTCTTGGCATCTTATTTCATGTAGATTTAAACTTTGCATTACTTCTTCATGGTTTAGGGCTGATGTATGATACTTCCTTATATGTATCAGCCCTATAGGCTCTTTCTTGTGTTTGATTGAATGAGAAATGATCACTTAACCTTGTGGGTGAAGTGACCCTTTCATTGGGTGAACTTGATTCATTCCTTTTCTGTCATGTTTTCTTCATGTCTGTTCTTATGTGTTCCACAGCAATCTTTTCTTTGCCCTTGTTTACTTCAATCTTTGGTGCCTTTGACCTTGTAGGACAGTTTTTGCTGATATGACCAGTTTTCAGGAAACTAAAACATGTGGTTTGGTTCAACCATCTTTTATAGTTCCCTTTAAAATGTGTTCTTATGTAGTTCTAGGGTATATGTCAATATTATTGACAATAATGATAGCTATACCTAGTGTTGTAATCCCAATGATACTGACTTTCATTTTTATTTTTTTTTGCTAGTTGATTTGATGCTCACATAGGCTTTGATTTGCATTCAAATGCTCTATGTCCATACTTCTTACAATTATGACAATGTCCATCAAATCTTTGGGTCCTTGTGACTTTGGATTTGCAATATTGTGTCAAATGTCCTTGTATGTTGCACTTGTGACAGTAACTCTTGTTCTTGGGTGTGTTTTGCTGATTGAATCTTCTGCTCCTGCAAATATTAGCAGTATGCCCCTTTTTATTATAGTAATAACAAATGGGTTTAGAATACTTACCTTTGTTATCTTTTTGCTCAACATTCTTTGATGATTCCTCAATTTTAGTGCTATTGTATCCAAGTCCTAATGTATCATGGGTTGATCTTGGAAATTTCATCAATTGTTCAAAGTATTTGATGGCTTCACTTGACTTGTTTAGATTCTCTGCTACCTCTTTTTCTCTGTTCAATTCATTTTGCAGTTGCTCATTCTACATCTTCAAAGTAGAGATCTCAATATCTTTCATATTGAGTTCATGATGAAGGTTCATCATTTGGGCAAGTGTATCCATTTGCATGTCTGAGACCCTTGTTAATTTAGTACACTTTTCTTCAAGTTTGTTTGCAAGATTTCTTTTGTCATCTTCTATCATGACTCTATCCTCAACTGCTCTTTTCTTTTTTTTAGTGATTTCACATAACATTATGGCCTATGATTCATGTTCCATCTTGAGAGATCTTATCTCATCTATTTGAACTTTGTTTTTCTCCATCAGTTCTGCTATTACTGCATCAAACTCTTTGGTGTCTCCATTAACAAACAATTTTGTGGTATCTATCTCCTTGTAGTTTATATCATTTTTAGCTATGGCTATATCCTTTCTTCTTTTCAAGGATTTTCTCAGTTCCTCCTTTGCTTCCTCTACTTTCTGTAGAGTCAGTTGCACATCAATCACTTGATTGTCAATAATCTTCCCAAGTTTGAAGACTTCCATATTTAGATCTTTTTCTCCAAGTTGTTAGACTTCTCCTTGTGAGAATGTTTTAGCTCTGGTACCAATTATTGAAATATCTTAATGGAAAGAATGCTTTTGAGAGGGGGGGTGAATCAGAAGTACTATCTTTTGACCTATTTTTCACAACATAATATTGAAATGTACATACATGCATATCAACATTAAGCAATTATGAAAAACACATGTGCATCACCACATAACACTATAAATTTTGGTAACCCAGAAACCATCCAAGAATAAGAAGGTAAAACTGGGGTGGGGATGAAACCCACAAAATTACTGCAGCAATAATGTTTGACCACTTCTGATGATCTCCCCTGTTAAAGGCCTGCCTTGTTAAATGCTTTACACTGTATCAATAGTGACCTGGTTAAAGGATTTACAAACACTTTACATGAAGTGTTACCCTGTTAAAGGATTTAATCACCTATTTAAAGGATCTAAAAAATAGCTATTAAGCTAACCTATCACCATAGGGTTTCTTTTATAATATAGTTGCTAGAGAGTATTAGGTATAATAAACCTAACAGCTTACAATCCTTTGATTGTTGAATACAGGCACTTGATCTGCTTTCTCTGATCTAGATCTTCTGAGATATGATACTCTTCACTCTGAAATAGTTTCCCTTACACACCTTCGTCCATTCACACATAAAATGAGATTTAGTCTTCCTTATAAAGACATTCAAATACTTAGGGTTAGATGTGGATCTATGATCCATATTGAATCTCTATTTCTTGCTCATTCCTTGCACTTTTATTATTAGTTGCATGCCTTCTCCATTTTTCTTATTGGTTGCATGTAGATTGCATAGGAAATATAAAATATTTGATCTTATCATTTTAATCCTTTGAGATTCATCATATGTCAGCCATGAAAATGGTTTACATCTGAATTAGTAAAGTTACAAACTCATACGTACATTCTATGTTACTCGACACTTATTGATTCTTGATGCTTAGCACTTATAACAAATTGGCTTACTTAGCTTTTGTTACATTCATGTATTGCTCGACATCGTTTGTGACTTGGCACTCAAATATCACTTGGCACTTGTATAATGCTCAGCACCTAAAGTCATTTGAAACTTGATCTTCACTCGGCACTGAAGGCTGCTCGGCACATGAAGATCACTCAACACCTATTGGATTTCTTGACTCAGATCATGTTGTGGCTCGACATACATAGTGTGCTTGGCTCCAATGTAGAAAATGGTTAAGTGTGTTGGCACTCAAATTTCAAAACCATTTTGAGACTAACATTTATTATAGTTGTTTTTTACTTTGGTTGAATTGTGAAGTCTCTTTAAAGAAGATAAATGTTTTAATTTTTGGATAACTGATTCACCCCCCTAGTTATCATGGTGGACTATTGTTTCTAACATGCACCGCTACATACTTTGAGTTGTGCTATTTTCTCCATGTGCCTACACAAACAACACTAAAACACCAAGGTTAAAAGGTGCATACTTTTGCACCTATCCAAGGTGCACAAGTGTGCACCTTTTTACTCAAAAAACTTAAAAGGAAAACCCACCTAAGTGAAACATGCACATATGTGCACCTATCCAATGTTCTCATATGTGCACCTTCCAAAAAAATTAACAAACAACTCCATAGAAAATGGTTTGTACATATGCAACTTGTCCAAGGTGCGCATGTGGGCACCATTTTTTGAACACTTAGAATACTTTATAAAGTAAGAGTGTGCACATTCTTACCCGAAAAGGTGCACATCTATACACCATTTCTTTATGCTTAGATGACCCTCATCACAAGAGTAGGGTGTGCACATGTACACCCCATTAGGTATGCTATGTACTCACCCTCAATTTTTAGAATTTTCTTATGCACTTAGATGAATTAAGTGCACTTAGCACACCCTTAAGGTGTGCAAGGTATGCTAAAAATTTCCTATCAAGGCATAAATAGGGGTTTTAAGTGATTTTGGTAGGGTTTTGTATTTTGGATTTGATTTTGTAGTAACTAGGGTTAATTTAGGGTTTTATTTTCAACCTTCTAGACTAATGTGTTTCTATTTTTAGCAAATAAAATGGCTTCCTCCTCATCTTGACTCATAGTAAAGATTGCTTGAAAACTAGTTGTCTTTAAGTTTCAAGGTGTACAAAAAAAATCACACTTCTAGGATGTATATTCAAAGACTTGGGACATTGAATTAGGTCATATAGATTGGAATGCATTCCTAGTACTCTGGATCAAATCAAATGAGAGGTCCTTGAGGCTCTTAGTACTTATTAGATCAAGGTTAGTTAATACAGCCTCACATGCTATATAAGTGTTGTCTTTAGAGCTAGTTATGTCCTTGGTAGAGAATTATGTGTTAGAGGAGAGAGTTGTGAAGAGAATTAGACTTAAGACCAAAGAATATCAAGAAATTTTTCCATCTCCCAAGGGTAGACCAATATGTAAGATTGACTTATCCTCAAGAAGAAAGGTGGCATAGGGATAATGAACAGAAAGCTATAGAGATTATTGAATCATCATACTTTATTGATAGGACACCTATGGGATGAAGAACTGGAAAATTTGACATGACTAGAGGGTACATGAAGGATGATATCGATTATTACATTTTGCTTTTGAGTAGAATCATGGGTTAGCTAGCAACATAAGACTTGAACAAATGGATGGTACATTTCATTGAGACCATCAAAATGGCCAAAATGCCAATTAATTGGGCAATAATTCTCAATGAGAATTTAGATAAACAATTGGTGGCTGTCAAATCCAATCTAAGATTTTATATGACATCTTATTTTTAGTATCTATTAGTAGCAAGGACTAGAAATTATAAAGGATTGTTTAAGAGGGGAAGTATGCAAGATACTAATGCATGGCTTTATGTGGTAGACCTCCAGCTAGTAAAGAAGAAGCTCTCGAATTAGAGAAAATAATACAAAATAGTGAATGATGCATTCATTTTTGAAATCATCTAGTTCATTGAGGGAGATTATGCAAAGCAACAAAAAGAATTGTAGAAATAAGCACTTACTACATCCAGTTTAAGATATTCGCCTACTTAAGGGTAGCAAGAACAACTATGAATCCAAAGAAACTGCTAAGATATCTATCAAATAGACTAATTTTGCTTGAGATTGTGAGACAACTCTCATCTACATATGATAGAGTAAGGAAACAACATAAGAAGCCTTGGGTATGGTCCATCACTATAGGTCCATTTAGAGTCAAGAAAAAGTAAGATATCATGAGTTTTGATTTAGAATGGGATCAATATCCTTTGGAGGACTATAGTTCCCCTCGTCCATATTTTGACAATATTAGCAGAGTTCAATATTTTGACATAAAACAATTTCAACATGAAGATGCCATAGAGGATCATTGGATGAATGTAGTAGATGACTATGATATTCAAATAGGGGATTATTATAGGATGACTCTTTACTTGGAAAGTAGTGCCTTGAAAATAAATTTCTCATTTAAGGTTGTTCAATAAGACACTTCAGATGTCTTGGATCCCCTATATAATCAGGATAAGATATACGATCGATCAGTCATGAATGCAAAAATTGATAGAGAAGAAAATGTGGATATCTAGTTGACTAAGGAATGGATTAAGAAGCCATTCAAGTTGGACCCAATTCCTCAAAAAATAGTCTTACAGGCCACAACCCACCCAGTAAAGGGAATAGGGGTGAAAGTTATAGTACAACCATTTACAGCTCAATATCTAATTAGGCTGAAAATTGTGTATCAGCATGATAGGGAAGTTGGATACTTTAAAGCAGAAAAGAGCAAGAATAAAAGGAAAAAAGTTTCTCCTTAGCAAGATAGGCCCAAATTTGAAGAGACTCAATCCCAAGAGGAAACTCAAGCACCTAAGAACCAAGAGCCTCAAAATGTTGAAGTTGCTCAAACTTAGGATAATCTGCAAGTGTCAGGTTTAGCCACTCCTCTCCCTCCTATTAATGAAGAGAAAGTACAAGCTATGCTGGAAGAAGAGCAAAAACAAATACCCACTAATGAAGTATCAAAAAAGTGGAATTTATATGAAGAACCTCAAAAAACTTCTCAAGATACAGAGATGAGGACTATGGTCTCAATAGACACATGGATGCCTGATGTACATCTCTTGCAGAAAGAGAAGAATCCAAAGAGGAGTGATAAGGGAAAGGGTCTAGAGGTACAAACCCCCTCTTCAACTAAGTATATGTCTTTGATGCAAACTACTCCAAGCTAGTTGAAGAGGGAGGTGATGGTTAGGTAGAAATGGAAACTGTATTGTAGTGTGCATGAGGGAATGAAAGAATTAGTTAAATCCCTCAAGAAACCTTAACTACCTATGGGTGATGCAAAAACATTAGCCTTCATTATGAATAACCAAAATTAGGACTTGTTTACTCGTATTTCCATCCCTGATCTAAATGTAGATATTGAATATCTAACCTTGAAAGATTATTAGATTAAAGAGGTGTTTCTAACAAATTCCACTATAGACATTACTAAATTGTTGATCACTACATGAATTAAAGAAGTGTTTAGCCCTAGAACAAGATGAGTCTAAATTATTGAAGCTCTAGAAAAAGAATGAGCTTCTAAGAGGATATTTGCATGAAGTGGTTGGTCCCTAGAACCCTAATCATCTTGAGGCAACTCTATGTGTGACACTTGATAGGAAGGAGAATGCAAGTGTACAATTGGATCCATTTTTGAAGGTGTGTCAGTAATGGCTAGAAAGTTTTGGGGAAAAAGGTCTCTAGATAATACAGGGAAACCTTAAATAATGTAGATAGGTTGGTTGCTATAGTGAACTAGGATTTTGGATTCATGGATGAGGTACATACCTAGGGTAAAGACCTTCAAGCATTACAATCAATAAAGGGTCAGAGGTATCATGTGCTCATAGATGTATATACTAGGGAAGAATTGGATAAGATAGATGATTAGATCAAGAATATTTCTACTAGTAATAAAGTAATGGAGACATTACATGTAGATATTCATAAGCTCAAGGATCAATCCCAAGAGTAGATTTTGGAAGCTGAGAAATTTTACAGTGATACTTTCCTTGACATTTTTGAAGATGAGTCAAGGGATAAACTCATGTCTATGCAAGTAGTTATTGAACAATTTTAGAAGACCTTTGAAGAAGGTTCAAATGATGAAGACATTAGAAAATCATTTAAGATAAAGGAGGCATTTCTAGAATTAGATGTAAAACTTGAAGACTTTTGGAGAGTCACATAGAAGTTAGCAACTACTAGAAAATAGTAAAGAATAAGTATGATGATTTGGATTTTCTAGATGTGGCCCAAGTGATGGAGATCATAGAGAAATTCAAGAGAAAAAATCTAGACATACCTCTGGTATAAAGGGGAAGAAAACCCTAAAGCTAGTATTTTAGTTTTGATACTTGGGAAAATTTTGGATTTTTTGGACCTATCACTAAGATGCACTTCTCCAAAGGTGGGCAAGGTGTGCTTCTCCAAAGGTGCACATCTCCAAAGGTGCATCACAATATTTTGAGGAAGTTAGAGGTGTCTTGATAGTTAACTATTAGTTCCAAATTTAGATCTTTCCATGTACTAGAAATGCATCCTCACAGTATATTAACTTCTATAAACATTTAGAAAAACCCAAGCTTCCATTTTTAGAGCTTCTAGTGACTTCCAGATCATCTGACAACTTCCTTCTTTTTATTTTCTCATGCTTTCATTATTTTTTAGTCATGTAAAGGCACATACACCCATTCATTAATATAAAAAATGGGAGAGTCCTACTTAGCACCTTTTAGAGAGTTAGTTTGTATATAATTAGATTTGTTTTATTAGTTTAAGCATATATTTGCAAAAGGAATCTCTCAATCTCAACACAAATTTAGGATACAATCACCTATAAACTAAGGAATTAAATATATATTCCATGCCATTATTTTGATGCAATAATATATGCTATTGGTTCTCTTATTCTGATTGTATTTATTCTTGTGGGAGTGTGTTATTTTTTCCGAATTCTTAGTCATGATAATAATGGATCCAATAGTTTTGTTGTGTTAATTTGATTGAGCAATATTTTAGATCTAGTGTTTCCACATGTTGAAATTTTTTGCTAATGTACATAGATTCTCATCTTACATGAGTGCAATTTCCATGGCCTTGTGATTTGATAAGAAGTGAAATATCTTTTTGTTTTACTAAATTCCCATGGATGATTGCATCAATGGATTTAAGGAAGCATTCCTCCTACTTTCCTTGGTTTCCTAATCGATCTTTTCAACAATTTAACTCATAGATGTGTTGTTACTATGGTTTATGTCTATTAGGTATTTCCTTTCATTCTATTTAATTTCATCTCTCATTAGCTTATCTTTGTTATTTTCTTTGCTAACCCTTGGTTAAATTAGGAATTCATTTAGTTACATTGTTAACTTTGCATTCACAAAAAAACTAAAAAATACCAAAAAAAAGATCTTTTTTATGGTTAACTTTGAAACAACAAGAAGATTTATCATCTTAGCTAAAATTGATATGAACTAGCAAAGGCCTCTTTGTGAACAAAAATATTTATCTTCAACTAAGAGGATTGTAGTAGGTTACAAGATCACTTGGAACCTTGAAGTTGATCCCAGATTAACATTTCAAGAGAGGAGTTTGAAAGGATTCCTATCATTAATCATCATGCAAAATGACAGCTTAACACCTTCCTTACCATCTGTAATAATCCAAAAGAATGATCTACAATGGTGTTAGCACTCATCTAACTAGGGTTAGTCAACACAATCTCACATCCTACTTCTATGCAATCTTTAGAACTCATCATGGCTCTAGCCAAAAACTATGTCACTAAAGAAAAGGTTGTCAAGAGTGTCATAGGAGAGATAATCCTAGATGTCTAACCTCAAAATTCATTAAGAAGGGGTTCCACTTGCCCTGAGTCAATCAATATGTACACATATCTTATGAAAGAGTAGAAATATGGTATTGGGAACATGAGAAGGAAACCAAAGAGTTAATCGAATCATCATTTTTTATTGATAGAACAACACTAGGCCATAGAGTCAACAAAGTATACATGACACAATGATTCATGAAAGGTGACATGGGATATGCCATTGGCATGGGATAAGCCATCATGCTTTTAAGTAGAGTCATGGGCCTACTGACATCTGGAGATCTCAATATCTGGATGCTCTATTTTATAGAAACCATTCGAATGGTCAAGATACCAATTGACTGGGTGACAATGTTGAATGATAAACTGGACGAGAAGCTGGTAGTTGTTAAGGTTGACCCTAAATTCTACATGACATCATATTTGGTATACTTATTGGTAGCCAAAACAAGCAACTACCCAAGAATTTGAAAAAAGGGTAGCATGCAAGATGTTAATACATGGCCTTATGTGGTATATCCTCAACTGGTGAAGAAGAAACTCTCTAGTTATAGAAAAGAGTACAAGATAGTGAATGATAGTTTTATATTTGTAATCATCTAATTCATAAATGGTGATTATGAAAAAAAGATGTTAGTAGAGCAGTACCAAGAATGACAAAGATTGACACTTACTACATCCATTTTAAAACATTCATTTACCTAAGGGTATCTTGTTCCTTGGTTAACCCAATGAAGCTCCCAAGATATCCTTTAGATAGGTTCATTTTGTGGGAGATTTCTAGGCAATTCACATCTACATATGATAGAGTAAGGAAACAATAAAAGAAGACATGGGTATGACCAATCACCATAGGTTCTTTTGAGGTAAAGAAGAAAGACATAATGACTTTCAATTCTAAATGGGATCAGTATCCCTTAGAATATTACAACTACCCTCACCCTTGCTTTAACAACATAAGGATGGTCATGCATCTAGTAGGGAAGCAGTTTTTACATGAAGATGCACTAGAGAATCACTAGATGAACACAAAAGATGACTATGATGTCTAAATAAGGGATTATTATAGAATGAAACTATATTTGGTAGAAAAGGCCTTGAAAATGAAGATACTACTCAAGGCTATCAAGAAAGACATTGAAGATGTCTTGGATCCATTGTACAATCATGATAAAATCTACAATAGGTTGATCATGAATGTGGAGATTGGTAGGGACAAGAAGACAAACATCAACAACAAAGCTCACCACATAGTGTAACTAATAAGGGAATGGATCGAGAAGCCTTTCACAATTGATTGAATTCCATAGGTTGTTCCTCTACAAGCCACAACATGGCCTACAAAAGGAAAAGGTCTAAAATTTATAGTACCAACTTTCCTAGCTCAATCACAAGTGAGGTCAGAAATGGTTCATCAACATGAGTATGAGATTGAGTATTTCGAAGCAGATGGAAGGGTGAAAATGAAGAGAGGGGAAAATAATAGAAAAAAAACAACTCATACCCAACCATAGAAAAATCCTAAACAAATAGAGCCTCAAGATGAGTAGGTAGCTCAAGACTAACAGATTGAGTAAGTGCCACCATCAAGACAATAAATAGAACTAGAACAAGAAGAGGAAGAAAATAGGGTGCCACCAATAGGTCAAGAGGAAGAAGCCTCCCCCTTAGATCCTAGAAATTCTAGGGTTGAGCCTACTATGGGAGAAATACATAGGAGAATATTGAAGAAAAAGAATAATCCTCCCCCACAAGTGCCTGAAACCATTCCCAAAGATGAAGTAGAAGAAGAGGAAGGGGAGAAAATTGAATATGTATTGTTAAGTTAGAGGACTCACTTGGCTAGGGCTATAGAAGAGAAAAGAAGAAGAAGCTCCACCGTAATGCCACCATCTAATCCAAAAGAACCTATTCATATTACTGCTTCAGAGGATGAGCACTAGTAGTTTATTGTAGATATGGAGGGTCAAGAGATAGATCATGTCTTTGACCTCTCAATCTTTGATTTCATGCCAGTGGATACTAAGATGGTGGGGGAGAAGATATAGGATATTCCTATGAGTTAATCCCTAGGAGAGGACTAGAATTAGTTACCACCTCTACCTCAAGGACCTCTGGGCCTACCACCAATACCATCTTAGGATTTTTTTTTCCTAGACAAAAGCTTAGCAATGCTACTTCCTCTAGTTATAGACTTAGAAGAAAAGGTACGAAAGGAAGAAGAGCCCCAAAAAATTCAAGCCCATGAAGTATCAAAGTAGGGGAAAATAAATGAGGAACCTCAAAAAATTCATCATGATACCAAGGCCGGGACCTTAGCCCAAGATGGTATAAAGGCTTAAATTGATGATCTATCTCAATGATAAAAGACTCCAGAGAGGACTGATAAGGGAAATGGACCCACAGTGAAAATCCCCTCTTTAGTCAGATATATATCTCCAATGGGTACTACACCTACTGGGTTGAAGAGGGAGGCCATTGTTTGACATAAGAGGTAGTTGAGTCTAACTATTGAGGAGGGAATGGATGAGATAGTAAAATACAACAAGAATCCTAAGCCACCTATTGGTGATGCATGACCACTAGCCTTCATTATGAAGAACCAAGATTAGGAATTTGTTGCATACATAGCCATCCCTCCTCTACATGTTGACACTAAAGATTTGACTAATATAGATTATCATATCACTAAAGTCCTATTAAGAAGGCCCACTATAGATAACACTGAAGTATTGATCACTATGGGCATAAAAGAGGTGTTTAGATACATGGAATAAGATGAGTTTGAGTTGATACCACTATGAAAACAAAATGAGCTTATCAAAGGCTATCTGCATGGAGGAGTGGGCCCAATAGACCTAGATCATCTAGATATCACTCTTGCTTTGTTAGTAGAGAGGAAGGAGAAGGGAACTTTATAGGTAGATTCATTTTTGGGAGCATGTCAGCAATAGCATGATGGTTTTGAGGAAAAGGGTGTACAAATAATGCATGGAAATTTGAACCTATTATGCTATATTTAGTTGAGCATGGATAAACTAGTATCCATAGTGAGTTAGGATTTTGGGTTGTTGGATGAGGTACATACCTAGGAAAAAGACCTACATATTTTGACATCAATAAAATATCAATGGTATCATACACTCATGGATGTATATACAACAAAATAACTTGATAAGCTCAAAGATTGGATAGAGAAAATAGTTGTTAGTAATAACATTGTGGAGGGACTACATGAGAGTATTTAGAGATTAAGGGACCAAACTCAAGATCATATTTCGGAAGTAGAGAGGTATTACATGACATTTTTAAAGATGAGTTGAAAAGTAAGCTCAATCAAGTGCAATCACTAGTCCAAAAATTTTGGAGAATTTTTAAGGATGTTTCATCAAATGAAGATATCAAGCAATCATTTAAGATTGAAGAGGTATTGTTGGAGCTCGACACTAAACTTGAGAATTTTGTAGAAGCTCATATAGATGTTAGTAATTATTGGAAAATAGTTAAAGATAAATATGGAGCTTTAGGTTTTCTATAATCTATCCAAGTAATGGAGATCATAGAGAAATTCAAGAAAAAACATCCCAACATCACTTTGGGATAAGGAAGGAAAAAACCCAAATGCTAGAAATTCAATTTGACACTTGGGAAAATTTTGGATTTTTGGAACCTTTCATCAAGGTGTGTAGGTGAACTATTCACAAAGGTGCACCAATAATTTTGAAGAAGTAACAAATCACCAATAGTTAATTGTTATTTCCTAGTTTTGAGAATTCCATGCACCAAAAATGGATTTTGATGATAGTTCAACTCTTGGAAACACCCATAGAAGGTCAAGCTTCCATTTTTAGAGCTTCAAGTGACTCTCAGATCCTCTTGAAGCTTCCTTCTTCTTATCTCCTTCTTCTTTTACTATTTTAAGTCATGTCAAGGCTCATGTACCATTAATTGATGTGAAAAAGGTGGAGACCTACTTAGAACCATTTAGAGAGTTAGTTTGTATATAATTAGATTTTTTAAATTAGTTTTTAGCATGTATTTTCATTTTAAGAGCTCTCACTCTCAACAGAAAAAGAGGAGATATTTTCTTATAAATACATGGATTTAATATGTACTCTAGGCTATCATTTTGATTCAATAATATATGCTATTGGTGCTCTCATTTTGACTATAGTTATTCTTTCCAAAGTATGTTATTTTCATGAATACATATTCATGAATAATAAGGGAGCCAATATTTTTTTTTTTGTTTTTTTACTGTGCAAACTTTTATTTCTGGTGTTTGCCTCATGTTAATGAATTCTATTGACATATCAAGTTGGAGAAAAGATCACCTATTGTCCCTACATAACTTCTTGTCTTGCATGAGCATACTTTTTTTGGCCTTGTGATGTGCTAAGAATTGAAACATCTTTTGGTTATTATTGAATTCCCATCGATGATTGCATTAGTAGAATTGAGAAAGCACCACTCCTATGTTCATTGATTTCCTACCCGATCTTTTTGGTGATTTAACTCGCAGATGTGTTGTTACCATAGTTTATGTCTATTAACGATTTCCCTTTCAAGTTATTTTCTTTAATCTCTCATCACCTTATCTTTTTTTTATTTTCTTTTCTAACACTTGGTTAAAATATAGTTGCATCACTAAATTACACTCACCAAAAAATAGCAAATACCAAAAAATTCTCTTCTGCGGTTACTTTTCAAAACAATAGATCAAATTCCTCATCTAAAATTGGTCAGAACCAACAAAGGCCTGATCTTCATGGAAAAACACATTTATCTTCAATTGAGGGAATTCTAGTAGGTCACAACATCATCCAGAACCTTGGAGTTGATCGTAGATTAGCTTTTCAAGAGAGGACTTTGAAAGGGTTCCTATTGTTAAGCACTGTACAAAACTATATCTCAATAGGTTTACTTTCCAATAGGGACTTCCATTGCTCTAATACTATACACATTTTCATTTTTTATAATATTACCACACCCCATAATCCTTGGGTCACCCTTTGAGGCCCCATTAAAATTAACCTTATACCATCCCTTGGGTGGGAAATCTGATCTAGCCAAGCTTCTAAAACTTTTCTCACTTTGAGGGTGGTTAGCCACTTCCACTTTCCAATTCTTAATATTTTGGCCTCCCTCTCATCATGAGGCTCTTGGAATTTCCCACTTATCTTGATAATCTTAGTAACTATACTCTTGATCTTATGATCAAAACTCAAGGATGAGTTAGAGTATGAGTATATTCTTATGAGCACAGTCTAACTATTATAGAAAATTTAGATAATCACCTTCCACTGCTGATCAGAACTCAAGAAATTATCAAGAATCCATATATCATCCCAAAATTTAATGGTCCTACCATATCCAACCTTCCATTTTACCCTTTTCTTAGTAATCTACTTATTTTTCTAAGCCTACTTCCAAATAGCTGAACCCCCTTGAATGTCATCACTACTAAATAAAAAAATTAAATCTTTTATTCTCCATATTATATTTATTATTCCACATGTCTTTCCATTCTCCTTCATCATTATAGAGTCTCCAAATGAGCTTAGAAAATAAGAAATCATTCATATTAATTATCTTTTTTAACCCTAGACCTTTTTTTATGGGCTTACACACCTTGTCCCAAGCAATTAGTGTCATTCTTTTCTTCTTTTCCATACCAGTCCATAATAAGTTTTTTTGAATTCTTTCAATGGACATAGCATATTTTCTTGGTATCTTAAAAACACTTAGAACATATAGGGGGATGCTTTGAATAATAGATTTTAGCACAATTAGCTTACCAGCCTATAGAGGGTTCATTTCCAACTAGCTAACTTTTTATGTATCTTATCAATAAGAGAACTCCAAAAAGACTTAGGAGGGTCCAAGTAGAGAGGTAAACTAATATATGACCCTAGAAAGTGATGCAAGAGCATCCTGGGTTGCCCTACTATCTTGCATGTTTTAGTTTTTAAGTCATTTTGCCTTGCTACTGGAACTGTGTTTTTCTAGTTTCTAGACGCTTGTTATGGGCCATGTAACTAATTTTATAAAATGAGTTATAGTATTCTCATTTCAAGGATTGAAGAGGGCCTAGAGTAAAATCTATGATCCAAGGATCAATTCTTAATTCCATATAAGTTGGGAGATATGGAAATTCTCCTAGAGTATTGAATCCTAACAGTTTTACATGATAGTTTTCTATACTTAACTTTCAGAGTGGATGCACACTTTTCCTTAGTGCATCAGCCCTTGTGAATGCATGGGGTTGTGGTGGACCTAAAATACTATCTTTAGTTCAATGTGAAAGTTCTAATTCAAACAAAGCTAGGAGATATCACAATTTTTCTTGGGCATTGATTTTTGGACATTTAATTTTTGTTGGAGATTGACTTGTGGCTCTTCAAGTATTTAATTTTAGTTTTTCTTCAAGTATTTAATTTTAGTTTTTAGCATTCTATGCCAACTTGTGTCTTAGATTAGTATAAGTAGGGGATCTTGGGTATATTCTTATTAATTAATTTTAGGAGAGGAGTCTTAGGTGGAGCAACTTAGAGGTAGAATTTTGCATATATGTTTGGAAATGTATTTTGTATCTGGTCATAACCTAGAAGGCCTTAGAGTTGGGAATGTATGATGATATTTTCATGAATCAATAAAGGATATTGTCCTCTCTATCTATATTGTTGTTCTCTTTTGTGTTTTCTTTTGTTGTGTTAACTCTTGCATGGTGGTCTGGGTAGCTGAGTGTGCCAATTGGCCTTAGTTACTCCTAGCCTCCCTAGGTCAGGTGGTATCAAAGCTTGAGGTTCATCCTTGTGGTTATTGGATCATGTAGAACCCTATTTCAAATTTGTTTGCATGATTCTAGATCTATAGATTTGACCTATAACTTGAATAGGGTTATGATCTTGTAGGAACCTAATTTGTAAATTTGGTGCATGGCAAAGGAAATGCTGATAATGTTATATTGGATCAATTGAGATAAAATACAGTTAGATTAGATGCTATGGAGACATCCTAAAGGAGAGGAGCATATCTTGATGATGTAAGTGATGATAAAGTAGTAGCACCAAATGATAATCCAGAACCTAAAGAATATCAAGATGAGGAAAGATTGTTGAGAGTATTATTTAGGGCACATTCGAAGC
This sequence comes from Cupressus sempervirens, assembly GCA_028749045.1. Lineage (NCBI taxonomy): Eukaryota > Viridiplantae > Streptophyta > Pinopsida > Cupressales > Cupressaceae > Cupressus > Cupressus sempervirens. Next base: position 130,101,645 of record CM053783.1, read on the forward strand.
TTACTATAGAACTTGTTACTTATGATGGGAAATTAGATACCAATGTTGTGTTAGATTAGATCTCAGCTATGGAGAAGTTCTTTAAGTATTAAAACACTCCTAATAATAGGATGGTGAAAATTGTAGTTACTAGGCTGAAAGTTCATGTTTCACTATGGTGGGAAAATTTACAAACTAATAGACAAAGAAGAGGAAAGGAGAAGATCATAACTTGGTTGAAGATGGTGAACAAGGTAAAGAACAAATTCCTTCCCATTGATTACCAAGTTAGCTTGTTGAGAAAGATGAAACATTAAGACAAAAGGACATGACTGTGAAAGAGTATACCAAGGAATTCTATAGATTGGACATCAGATTTGGACATGTGGATGATGATGTTGAGAAAATTACAAGGTGCATAAATGGATTAAGATTTGGAATTCAAGATGAAATAAGTTTTGTGAAGTTTTAAAGTGTGGAAGAAGCAGATCAATATGCCTTGAAAGCTGAGGAGATCTTGACAAAGAAGCATGAGCAAAGACAAATAGGTAGAGGTCATAGATTCTAGAGAGGGAGAGGAAGATCTTATGGTGAAGGTGGTAGATCTGATAGTTCTATGCATGATAGAGGAAAATTTGAATGGAAGAATGATGAAAAAGACAAGACCAAGTGAAAAGGTGGTAGTTCATACTGAGGAGTTAATGGATCTTACCAAGGAAGAGGTAATTCTTATTCTAGAGGTGGTTTCCATTGTAATTGTTTTAGATGTGGTAAAGAAGGACATAGATATTTTGAATGTAGATCTTCTAAAAGTGGGTAAAATAATAGAAATATTGTGATTCAAGGACACATTGAGAGTTCACCAAGTGGACTTGAGGCTGGAGAAAATCTAATGGTGAGAAGAACCTTATGTAATAAGGGAAGTGATGAGGAACCTGTCCTTAGAAGAAGTCTTTTCAAGACTAGATGTAAGATGGCTAGAAAATGTTGCAAGGTGATCATTGATAGTGAAAGTTCAACAAATTTGGCATTAGAAGAGTAGGTTACAAAGTTATAGTTGTAGAGGCTGAAACATCCCAAACCTTATCATGTTCCATGCATCAAAGATGAACATAAGATATTGGTAAGTAAACAGTGTATTGTGAAGTTCAAAATTGGACATTATTTTGATAAATTTTTGTGTGGTATTATTCCCATGGATTGTTGTCATATTTTGTTGGGTAGACCTTGGCAATATGATAGATATGCTTTACATGATGGAAGATTTAATCAATATGCTCTTTGGGTAAATGGGAAGAAGCAAATATTCCTGCCTACGATTGAAATCTTAGATGAGGTTAGTTGTACTAAAATAAAAGTTTTCATGGTTAATTGAAAGAAATTTGAAAAGGAAGAAAAGAAGATTCAAGTTTATTTTTCTATAGTTCCTAGAGGACTGAGTGTTAGTGGTAATGACTGAGTGACAATAGATAGTGGTAACCAAGTACTAGAAGAAATTTCTAAATTTTTGAATGAGTATAAAGAGATTGTTGTAGAAGATATACCTGATGGTTTACCTCCAATGATAAGTATAAGTCATTGTATGGATATAATTCCTAGAGCTAGTTTTCCAAACAAAGAACCATATATATTGATACCTAAAGAGAATGAGGAGCTTACCAGACAAGGGCATGAGTTGTTGCAGAAAGGTTTGATCAGAGAAAGCTTGAGTCCATGTATTGTACCTACTAGATTAGCACGTAAAAAGAATAGAGAATGGACAATATGTACTAACTCCAGAGCTATTAACAAGATCATAGTAAAATATAGGTTTCTTATGCCAAGGATGGATGACATAATGGATTTTTTGGGTGGAGCAAAGTATTTTACTGAGATTGATTTAAAGAGTGGCTATCATCAGATCAGAGTCAGAGAAGGTGATGAATGAAAGAATGCTTTCTAGACAAGGTTAAAGGAATTTTGGAGTGGCCTACACTCGAGAATGTAGGTGAGGTAAGACCATTTCATGGTTTGGCTAGTTTCTACAAAAAGTTCATAAGAAATTTTAGTTCTATTTGTAATGATATGACTAAGAAAATGAAAAGAGAAAAAAAGGAATTCAAGTGGACACATGAAGCTGATAAGAGTTTGAGACTTTGAAACAAAAGGTTGCTGAGTTACCTGTATTGGCTTTTCCTAATTTCAACAAAGTATTTCAAGTTGAATGTGATGCAAGTGGTAATGCAATAGGAGTTGTATTAAGTCAAGAAGGTAAACCTGTTGCTTTCATTAGTGAAAAGTTGAATGATGCTAAAAAGAAGTATTATGTGTATGATCAAGAATTTATGCTATTGTCCAAGCATTGAAGAATTGGAGACATTATTCAATTCCTAAGCAGTTTTCATTGTATATTGATCATAAAGATTTACAATACTTGGGAAGTCAACATATGTTAAATTAGAGACATATGAAGTGAGTTGAGTATTTGTAGAGTTTTACATTTGTAATTAAGCATAAGAGTGGAGTTACTAATAGAGTTGTTGATGCATTGAGCAAAAGACATTCTTTGTTGATTGAAATGAAGGTTGAAGTTCTTGGTTTTGATGAAATAAAAGAGTTGTATGACATTGATCCTTATTTTCAAAGGCATGGAGAGAGTGTAGAAGAAAAAATATGATAGATCACATAAGCAAGTATGATGAGTATTTCATTCAAGAAGGTATGTTGTTCAAAAGTATTTAGTTATGTATTCCTAGAAGTCCTATGAGGTTGAATTTGATTAAGGAAAATCATAGTGGTGGATTAGTTGGACATTTTGGAATTGATAAGACATTGAGTTTTCTGAAAGAGAAGTATTATTAGCCACAAATATATAAGGATGCTCAAAAATTTGTAAAGAGTTGTGGAGTTTCTCATGTTGCAAAAGGAGTGAGTCAAAATACTAGTTTATATACACCTATTACTATTCCTGAGAAACCCTGAAGTGACATTAGTATGGATTTTGTTCCTGGATTACCTAAGATGGTAAAGGGGTATGATTCCATATTTGTTGTAGTGAATAGATTTTCTAAGCTGGCTCATTTCATACCATGTAAGAAGACATAAGATGTTGAGCATGTTGCTAAAAAATTTTTCAAAGAAATTGTAAGATTGCATGGATTACCAAGAAGTATTATTTCTGATAGAGATAGTAAGTTTGTTGGTTATTTTTGGAAGACATTGTGGAAGAAGATGTGTACTGAGTTGAAGTTTAGTTCTACATTCCATCCATAGATAGATGGAAAAATAGAAGTTGTGAATAGAAACTTGAGTAATTTGCTAAGATATTTAGTTGGGAATATGCCAAGTAATTGGGAGATGGTATTAGCACAAGCTAAATTTGCATATAATAATTCTATGAATAGGAGTACAAAGAAGACACTTTTTGAGATTGTTACCAGAATGTAGCCTAGAGGTATCTTATATTTGAGAGATATTGTTGGTAAAGAAAAGACAAGTGATGCAGGAAAAGAATTTTTTGTTTTTATGGAATCTTTACATAAGGAAGTGAAGTTGAGGATAGAACAAAGTAATTAGAAGTATAAGGAGAACATTGATTAGTCTAGAAGACATCATGATTTTCATATTGGTGATGAGGTGATGGTTCATTTAAGGAAAGAAAGATTTCCTGTTGGAACATATAGTAAGCTAAAGATGAAGAAGTTTAGAGCTTGTAAGATCTTGAAGAAGTTTAATAGTGGAAACACTTATAAAATTGAATTACTTGATGACATGCATATATCCCCTATATTTAATGTTGCTAATTTATTCAAGTATCATGTGGAAAATAATGAAGTTATTGTATCACACGATTATCCTAAGAAGAAAATTGAAGAATTTGAACATATATTGGATCAAAGAGTTGGTAAGAGCACAAGCAGAAAAGATTATTATGAATATTTGGTGAAGTGGAAGAATAGACTTATGGAAGATTCTTTATGGATCTCTCAATCTAATTTGGATTCAACTTAGGTTATGAAACCTCAATGATTTAGGAGAATAATTTCTTCTAACCCTCGTTATTTGATTTAGGAACATCCTAGGTTGCACTACTATCCTACACATTTCAATTTTTGAGTCATTTTTGCCTTGTTGCTGGAACTATGTTTTTGGTTTCTAAATTTCTGTTATAGGCCATGTAACTGATTTTGTACAATGATTAAGAGGATGTGAATTTTATGGATTTAAGAGAGCCTAGAGTACTACCTATGATCCAAGGCATAAGTACTAATTCTTTATAACTTGCGAGATGTGGCAACTTTTTTGGAGTATCAATTTCTAATAGTTCTGTGCGATAGTTTTTTGTGCTTAACTTTCAGAGTGGATGCACACTTTTCATTGGTGAATCAGCCCTTGAAAATTTATGGGGTTGTAGTGGACCTAAATTAAAATCTTTGATTTGAAGCACAAGTTTTAATTCAATCAGAGCTAGGAGATTTTTATTTTTTCTCGAGCATCAATTTTTGGACATTTAATTTTTGTTGGAGGCTGACTTGTGGCTCTTCAAATATTTAATTTTAGTTTTTAGCAATCTGGGCTAACTTGTAGCTTAGATTAGTATAAGTAGGGGATCTTGGGTAGAGTATTATTAATTAATTTAGGAGAGGAGTCTTAGGTGGAATAGCTTGGAGGTAGAAGTTTGCATATATGTCCGGAAATGTATTTTGTATCTGGTCCCAAAAGGCCTTATAGCTGGGCATGTGTGATGATAGTTTCATGAATCAATAAAGAATATTTTCCTCTCTATCTATGGTGTTGTCTCTTTTGTGTTTGTTACATTGTATTAACTCTTGCATGGTGTTTTGGGTAGCTGAGTGTGCCAATTGGCCTTAGTTACTTCTAGCCTCTCTGCATCAGAAAGATTCCCACCTCACATCCCATAATTCTTTGAATTTTAGCTTCTCTTTTCACATTAACATTTATGAAATAAATAGATATTTTATTTCAATTTATAATATGTCACATGGCCTTCCCATAATCATCAAGTTCCTTTTTGATATTCCTATCATTTTTTACAAAAGCTTCTCCCATCACAACTGAGTCATCTAAAAATTGTTGGTGTGAACACATTTGTTCCTTTAAAGAAGGTCTTAACCCCATAAACTCCCTCTTTTGCATCACTTTCTCCAAAAATATTCCCAAACATTCAATCATTAAAACAAATAAGATAGGGAATAAAGGGTCCCCTTGTCTTAAACCTCAAGATGCATGGAAAAAAGGAGTCAAACACCCATTAACCAAAACATAATATGTGGTAGAGGAGACCAACTTATTACCCATATCCAAGAATCTATTATTTAATCCAAAGGCTTCCAATACACATCTTAAAAACTCCCAAACCACCCTATCATAAGCCTTTGACAAATCTAGCTTTAGTAAGAACCCTTCTTTATTTAAGTTGGTAAGGGAGTGAATATTTTCATGAACTAAGATAATAGAATCCAGAATTTTCCTAACTAGAATGAATGCATTATGTTGTCTTGAGATCAAAGAAGGTAATAAAGTCAAAATACTAAGAGTGAGGACTTTGGGAATGATCTTATAAAAAGAATTACATAAATTGATGGGTCTAAATTTATCCATACTATTTTCCCTTGGCTTTTTGGGTATCAGGGCCAGAAAAGTACCATTTAGTTCTTTAAGAAGTTTTCTAGATCCAAGGAACTCTTTAACCCCTTTAATAACATGCTCTTATATGAAGTGCCAATAATTTTGAAAAATATAAAGGGGAAACCATTTGGGCTAGGTGCCTTATCTCCATCAAAGGAGAAAAAAACCTTTTTTATTTCCTCTTTCAAAAGAATGGCAGGGAAGTATTCATTCAGAACTTTAGTTATGCTCTTGGGAACACAGTTCAGAAACTCCTTCTATTGTACCTTATCAAAATGAGGTTCTCTCCCCTAAAGACCATTGAAAAATCTCATAGCTTCTCTTTTAAAAGCCTCCTCATCCTTAGTGATAGCGTTCACTTTAATCTAGAAATTTTCTTAACCATTATGTGCTTCAAAGTTGTCATATAGAAATACTTTCTATTCATGTCCCCTTATTTAATAAAGTCCTTCCTAGATCAGTGCCTCCACGAAATCTCCTCCCTGGTGATAAAATCATGTAACTCAATCAACTTCAAGTCCTCCTCCTCTCTAGTAACTTTCTCATAAACCTCACTTTGAATGTTGTCCTGTATCTCTTTGAATTCCTCTAAACTATTTAAGTGTTGATTCTAATCATAATAGTGCATTGAAAAATGTTACGTACCCCCCCCCCCCCCTCTCTCTCTCTCTCTCTCTATATATATATATATATATATATATAACTTATAACATGGCATTGGAGCCTTGTTGAAGAAAAGATCAAGATCAAATAAAGCCAAAAACAAATTTAATCACTAACAAAAGAAATTAAATGAGAAAAAATGGTGAGTGGAATTATATTTGAAGATAAACTTGAGGGATCCATAAATTTCAATGTAGGATGCTCCCCTTAATACCATAAGCCCATAACCAAAAATAAAGAAACAACAACAAATGTGAGAAACAAAATATGTGCTTCTTATTATCATTGAAAATATAGAATTATAGAATTCTCAATTACAATAAGTTAACCCAAATGGGCACCTTCATTACAGAAATATGCAAGATAGTGCTATGAACTATCACCTAGAGCTATCCTAGACAATGTTTAGGCCTTTCTTAAATGGGCAATTTTATGCCACCTGGGAAGGTTCTAGATGCTCAAACTTAATACCTTGGGCCGATAGACCCTAACAATACACATAGAATTGGCCAAATACATCTTTGACAATTTATTTTAGAAATTTCAGTAGCCTAACTTCTGAAGGCCATAACTCATGAACTGTTGCTCTAATTGGCAATTATAACCATTTTTTGAAAATTCCAGCTCTTGGTCTACATTGTCAGAACCATGCTAGCACCATTTTGTCGAGTTTTTGGACCTCATATAGGCACTCTAAGGCCTCCAATGGTGAGCCTAAAAAAATTTCTATAAATTTTTCCACCAAAAATCTGCAATAACTTCTCTGATACTCCTATTGACAGAATTATTATGTGCAAATTCTACTTGTGGTAAAATCATATCCCATCCTTTTGGTTATCTCCAACCAAGCATCTCAAAAAATTTCCCAAACTGTGATTCACATCTTGTCTATCCATCAATTTGTGGATGATGTGATGAACTAAACTTCAAATCTATCTTCAACTTTTTTCACAATGTATGCTAGAAATACCCAACAAATTTGGTATCTCGATCTGAAACTATACTCTTTGGTAGACCATTTAATCTCACCACTTCTTTGAAAAACAACTCTACTACATGAACAACATCACTAGTCTTCTTGCAAGGAATAAAATGTGCCATCTTTGAAAACCTATCAACTACCACAAAAATAGAATCATGCCTGTCTTGTGTCCTTGGTAATCCAAGAACAAAATCCATGCTAACATCCTCCCATGAATTCTTTGGAATAGGTAATGGCTGATATAACCCTATATTTTGCTTCACTCCTTTCACCATCTCACATACTCTACAGTTTTGTACAAACTTCTTCACATCTTACTGCAATTGGGGCCACTAATAATTCTTTTCAACCAACACTACAGTTTTATCTTTGCCAAAATGTCCAACCAATCATCCACTATGCTTCTCCTTGATGATATTCTCTCTCATTGAACTTCTAGGAATGCACAATTGGCTTCCTTTGAAAAAAATATTATCTTGGATCATGAAATCCAACCACTTAGTCATGTCATGTGTAACAGGTTCTTTACAAGCCTTCCATGCTTCACCAAAATTAGGATCATCTAGCTACAAAGTACTAAGTTCCTTGAACCCAACCACCTCTATTTGCATTTCTATCAGAAAAAGTTGTCTTCTACTAAGAGCATCTGCAACTTTGTTAGACTTCCCACTCCTATGTTTCAAAACAAATGTATAACTCTACAAAAACTCAACCCATTTTAAGTGCCTTTGGTTCAATTTTCCTTGACTATTCAAATATTACAAAGCTTGATGATCAATAAAAAAAACAAACTCCTTGGGAAGAAGTTAGTGTCTCCACTTCTTCAATGCTTGAACTATAGCATAAAATTCCTTATCATAAATAGAATATTTTATTTTTTCATCATTCAACTTCTCACAAAATTAAGCAACTACTCTACCTTCCTGGCTCAAAATAGCTCCTATTGTAGTACCACTAGCACCATAGTCTACTTGAAACATCTTGTTAAAATTAGGAAGTGTTAAAATAGGCTACTCAATAACTTTCTATTTCAAAAAATTAAACTCTTATCTACTCCTACAGTCCACTTAAACTCTTTGCTATCCCCTCTCATTGTTTTAGTCAAGGGTCCACAAATACTACTAAAACTTCTTATGAACTTTATGTAAAATGTAGCCAGTCCATGAAAAGATCTTACCTCTATCATACTCCTTGGTATAGGCCATTCAAGGATAGCCTTCACTTTCTCTGGGTCCATTTTTAGACCTTCTCCTGAGACTACAAATCCTATGTACACCAACTCCTTTAAAAAATTGCACTTCTTCAGGTTTATCAACAACTTTTCTTCCCTCAACTTATCAAACACCTTGCAAATATAAATAAGATGCTCCTCCAATGTCTTACTAAAGATTAAAATATCATCTAGGTAAATAATGGAAAACTTACCTAGAACTCCTTTAGTACCTCATTCATTAGCCTCATGAAAGTTCTCAATGCATTAGTTAGCCCATAAGGCATGACTAACCACTCATTAAGTCCTTCCCTTGTCTTGAAAGTAGTCTTCCACTCATCATCTTCTCTGATATGAATCTAATGGTACCCACTCTTCAGATCTATCTTTGTGAAATACTAAGCTCCACTAAAACAGTCCATAATATCATCCATCCTCAACAAAGGAAATCTTTACTTGATGGTGATCTTGTTGATAGCATGAGAATATATGCACATCCTCCATTCTCCATTCTTCTTTGGTGCTAACACTACTAGTACAACACATGGACTCAGAATCTCTTGAATCAACCCCTTCTACAACAACTCATGAACTTTCCTATTCAACTCTTCACTTTATGCTAGTGTCATTCTGTGCACTACCTTGTTTGGAAAACTAGCTTCTAGAACCAAATCCATCTGGTGACTAATCTTCCTCATTGGGGAAAATCCATTAGGTACATTATTTGATACAATATCAGAAAACTATTCCAACATATCCACAACTTTTGTAGGTACCTCCTCTAATTCTTCCTTATTATCTTTAGGAATTATAGCAAAACAAATATGCTCATGCTTCATACCTTTAAGAAACTCTTTTCCATCAACAAAACATATTCTGGTAGCATTGTATACCTTTTTTTCTTAATCCTTGTATGACTTCAACTTATGTTTCACTCCATTCTTAGAGTATAGGTATTTTCTCGCCCATCATATACAACATGCCTGTAAAACTACCATGGCCTACCCAAAAACATATGACATATGTCCATAGGTATGATAGTACCTCATCTTGGTAGCTTCCAACCTTGAACTTTATTGAGCATTATTCATTGACCATGACCTTGTGGTCATCTTGCACCTAAGAAATATGGTATGGATGTAGGTATTTCTACATCTTAATCTTCAACTTAGTGACCATAATTTATAACACCAGATTGTCAGTACTTCTACCACCAATGATCACATCACAACACTTATCTTCACATCTACACCTTATGTGAAACAAGCTCCTTCTTTGTTCAGGTTCATTCTCACCACTTAACAAAACTCTTTGGTTAACTAAGACTTCTCCTCTTTCAGCATCTTTAGAATGTGAGGATCTAGCATCTTCATCAACATGTGCAACTCTAGCTTGGCCTTTTGTTCTTCAATCTATCCTTCCTTGGCACTGGGTACATTCAAACAGTCTATGCCCTTCCTCTCCATAGTGAAAACATTTCCCACAAAAGCCTCCTCTTCCAGATCCTTGTCCCCTGCCTCTTCCTCTTTGATCTCTATTGTTCTGATCATGGAAATTATTGAAATTGTTTTCCCTATGGTTCTAATTGCTACTTCTAGTCTCATCCTTGTTCTTTTGATCATCATTACGACCTCCATAAGATCGTCTGCCAGATCTTTCACCATGATCTCTTCCACTATTCTTATTGTCAAACTTTTTACTGAGTTTCTCCTCAACTCTTAGGGAAAACTAGTATGCCTTTTCAATACTATTTATTTGAACTAGACTTAGCTCATCCTAAATGTTAGGCCTTAACCCATTAATATAATAGGAAGCATTCTAATTATTAGCTTTTGCATGGCCATTTCTAATGAGAACTTGGTAGAACTCTTTGGTATACACTTGAAAAAATTTCTCTACTTACTTTATTCCTTGTATTTTCTTCAATAGATCAGGTTCATAATCCATAGGAATGAATTTTTGCTTCATTTTAGCTATCATATGATCCCATCTAGTGATTTTTTCCTTTACCTTTCTATTTCATTCCAATTGAACCTCTTGCAACTAGATCTTTGCATGTCCCTTCAGTTTTTCCTTCACAAACTTCACCCTATCCAGATCCTCAATATCTTTATACTCAAAGTACTCCTCTAGTTCATTAATTCAATTGGTGAACTCTTTTGGGTTAAGATTTTTTGAAAATGTGTGAACCTCAAACTTAGGTCTTTTCCAATCTTGGAAATGGCTCTAAAAAGCCTCTCTTCCTCTGGGTTTAGAACCACCTCTGCTTTGACATTTTATTCTATTTCATCCTCATCCTCACTTTCATCTCTTATGGGAAGATTCATTCCACTATGAATTTGTTCTTCCAATTTTTGCATTATTCTTTGGAGGGCTCAAAAACCCTCAGGTGTAACATCTACAACTCTTCCACCATGCTCTCTGCGTGGAGGCATTTTCACACTTCTGCTAAAACCCTAGTGCAATCTACCTCACAATCGACAACCTATCTACATGCTTAGTCCAAACCATAGTCATGGTGTGAACTCTCTCACAATCAATGACTTGTCCATACACTCAAGAACTTTAGCTCTTATACCACTTGATGCAGGGTGCTCCCCTTAACACCATAAGCTCATAACCAAAAACAAAGAAACAACAACAAATGTGAGAAACAAAATATGGACTTCTTATTATCGCTGCAAATGTGGAATTATAGAATTATTGATTACAATATGCTAACCCAAATGGGTGCCTTCATTACAAAAATATGCAAGAAGTGCTACAAACTATCACCTAGACTTGTCTGAGATAATGTTTAAGCCTTTCTTAAATAGGCAGTTTATGCTACCCAGGAAGGTTCTAGATACTCAAATTTAATACCTAGGGCTGAAAGACCCTAACAATACACATACAGTCAGCCAAATATATCTTTGACAAATTCTTTTAGAAATTTTGGCAGCCCAACTTTCGAAGGCCATAACTCATGAATCATTGCTCCAATTGGCTATTATAACCACTTTTTAAAAACACCGGCTCTTGGTCTATAGGATTGGAATGGCACTAGCCCCCTTTCGTCAAGTTTTTAGACCTCATATAGGAACTCTAATGCCTTCAATGGTGAGCCTAAAGATTTTTCTTCAAAATTTTCCACCAAAAATCAACAATAACTTCTTTGATACTTAGGTTGGAGCAATGAGATTTTTATGGTAGGCTTATATCTCTAAAATGAACCTTCTTGTAAAAAATGAGAACATTCTAAGCTTGTATGAAAAACTTACTAAAAATAGCAAGTTCCCATAAATAGTAACCAACCTATCTACTAGTCCTTATTAGAATATAAAAGGTTATAAATAAAATATTTTTAGGTGATGCAAGATTTCCCTTACACCTAGGATGCTCCTACATCAAATTTGGTATCTTGGAAAATCAGAATAATAATAGCTCTATGATGCAAAAGTATCTTGGGTTGCCTTGATATCCTTCATGTCTTTGTTCATTTTAATAGTAAGTGTCAAGTTGTAGTCATTTTCAAGCTACAGTTGTTGTTTAATGTTGGTTGAGCATTCCAATATGTGTCAAGTTGTCTAGTGTTGGCTGTGCATTCCTTCATGTGTTGAGTGAACCTGATGTTTGTTGATGCTCAATTCCTTCTTTGACTAAGTTTTTCTATTGTTGTTTCTTAGTTTGAGACAACTTATGTATTTAATTTGGATCATGAATTTAATGTAAGAATCTTATCTTGGGATGTGTGAAAACTATTTTTTGGTTTATCTTCTATTATGTAAAGATCTAGAATTTTCTATAAGCCATTTTGGAAAGTATAAGTAGGGGTTTCTATGCATAGGTTAAAGAGGATGTAGAGAGAGTTTGGAGGAGATGATCCTAGAAGAGTGAATCCATAGTCAGATTTGTAGATATCATAGATCCTATAGTTGAATTTTTTAATTGGTTGTAACCTAGAAAGCCTTACATCTAGGCATGTATGTCAACAATTTTTTGAATCAATTAAATATTTTTTGTTCCTTCTCTCCTTGGAGTTGTTCTCTTTGTTTTTTGGTTCGATTGTGTTTAATCAGAAAGGTGATTGGATAGTTAAGTGTACCTCTAGAACTATCTTTTTAAATCTTCCTTGTGTCAATCTAAAAGAAGAAGAATTAGACTCATTTATGGAAAAGGTTGTATCTATACTAGCTGATGAATAGGAGAAATTTTAGTAACAAAAGAACAAAACATCCTGGAAGATTCTAGTATGGCGCAAGAAAGGATCATATATTTCCATTTATAGAAAAGTCTAGCACTACACATGACATATTTACCTTCTTAGAAAATATATATGAGATCAAAAAAATACCAGTAGAGATCTCACCATAAACAACAACTGCATCATGTAAAAATGAACATGGCTAACTCTATTACATAATATTTTTATAAGAATAAGTGAGTTAATGGATAAAATATCTACTACTTACAATATAATTTACAAGGAATTAACTATGCTATCTCTCAACAAACTTCTGACATTTTGGGAATACTTCATACAAGGGATCAATTCCCATTCCAAACTTCCAAGATCAATCATCAAAGGGGTACAAATAAATAAGTCTAGTGAAGTGATCTAAGAGTTTAATATAAAATCACACAAGAAAGGGAACAATGGTCAATACCTCAAATGTGACACATATGGACATATTGATACTAAGTTCCAAGATAGACTCAAAAATTAATCTTTAATAATAGAAGTAAGTAAGAATAAGGATATAAAAGGAATGGTATTCTTCTAAATATTATTAAGTGAAATCTGTACAACCAAAAACACCTTGGTTGTTGGTAGTGAAGCATCTTGACATATCACAAGATTCAAAAGTGTAAGGAAACTTGGCAACAAAGAATATAACCATTTCCACATAACCCATAATAGATCTGAAATAAACACAGAATTAAAATCCACATGCAAGAGAATAGACAACATACTCACAAAATGTGACACAAGATATACCTTGGGAAACCCTCATTGAGGGAAAAACCCAGCCTCCAAAAGCATCCATTACCATGTATTATTCAGCTAAAATACCATTGCCATACAACCATGTAAGCCTTCATGGCCATAGCCACAACCGAGCAAACTATGTGAACAAGCATGAATCCACACATCCCATGCCATGCTTTCAACCTTCACAAATGCTCCCTTGGCTAACCTGTCAAGCCTTGTCCCGCTCGACTCTTTCCTTTTTTCTTCTCCTTGTCACTCTCTATCTCTCTACAACAACTACCCTTGTGGCTGCTTATATAGTAGCAAGTCCCACAAAACCACTAAGTGGTATTACATAAACCATGTGCTAAAACCATGTGCTACCTAACCCACTGACCCCACATTTAATATTGGGCATTTAATTCTTTTCCCCAATATTAAATAATTACATGAAATATTTTCACAATGTTACAATACAACTCATCAAGAATATTCCATGAGAATCTTTACATGTTGCACGTCCATCTAGGTACAACATTACATAATAAAATAAAATAATAAAATAACAATATTATGCAATGTGTGCAACACCCATTATCTCAACAATCTCCCACTTGTTGTATACATTGCATAGGGTCAATCCGTAGCCACATAAATGAACAAGGGAAAAATCCCTCCAAGCACATCCACCATCATGGATCAAAATACACCAAGTGCTCCATCCTGATACCTGCAACAAAATCAAAGTATCCAGCATCTCAAACATGAATGATCTCACCTCCTATTATGCCACTCCCACTAGACATATATAGAAGCCATCCAAAGAGAAAACCACCCAACACATCTCAAAGAAGTGAATCCATGTAGTATCAAGGACATCCACAACACGTAAACTGATATCCTGCAAGAACAACTCTCATAAAAAGTCTCCAATGCTCTCCCAAGTTCACCACAACCAACAAAGGAAAGAGAAAGAAATAACCATGTCATCTCTCACATGAAAAACATGAGCACAAACCAGTGATCACAATCTCCAACCAATCTCAAATCCAATGTAAGCAAAACTGAACATCCAAGAAGATAACCAAGACCAGAGAAACCATGCAAATCATAACCTATATCATGTCCTTCTACACACACCTCTAGATGTAAACTATGCAAGTATGATCTCCTCCATAAAACCCCAACAAAAAGCCTCAACAACACCCAAACCATACCATATAACTCATCATGGATGTAAGCCTCTCACAAGAAGATCAAACTCAATAAAACCATTCCTAATCCAAGGAATATGCCCAATATAAAACTATCTCCCAAACTCAACCAGCATAACAACATATGCACATGGAGATAACCAATGCTAAACCATCTCTCAGATGAACCCTCCAGAACTAACTCATGTACCATAGCTCAAGATCCATATCCATGAAAGACAAGCATAAATATAATGCAACTGAGAGAAAAAAATGGACTATACCTCTCAAGTAGAAAATTGCCGAGTAGACCAAGAGTGGGGAATGAGAATGCTCATTAAGATACCCAAGTCTCCAACCAAGACTCATCTAAGAACAATCTCCTCTCAAGTCCATATCAAGTGACTGCCCCTCGAACTTCCTGCTGAAACCATCAACCGTCCGAACAAATACTTCTCTAATCCAAGAGAAATCAGCATCACCACCATCTCTAAGTATCCATGAGCACCTGTAACCAATCAATTCATGCCAACTCCAAATGCAACATAGCAATAACATGAAGTATCCAGCTTATGATCAGTGTACTCAATACCAAGAAACTAAACCAAGATCAATGTCAAAGTTCCAACCATGGCCTCAAGAACATAAACATGACAACATGATCTCACCATCTCAACTAAAGAGATAACATGCTCCATATGAACATACTATAACATGTCACAACTCTAAACGTGTATCAAGAGTATACCATGACATAATAATGAAACCATCCTCATACCAAGGATAACATGTCAAATAAAAAATATAAACCACACCTTTGCCAAGAACCTTGTGAGTCCTCAAGATGCAACCATCTCCACACACCATGAAGATAACAAGTGCACCATGCAAATGTCAAAGACACTTCTACAGCAATAGGATCTAAGAAAAACCTCCAACATCTGCAAACACTCAATAAATATATCAATGCCAACAACTCCCACTCAACCGTGGTACCAAGTCACCTAGGGCATCATAAAATCCATCCTCTCCAAACCAAGAAGATATAAACCAAACCAAGAACTAATCCTGCACTGTCACCCCATCACTATCACAAGCTCCCACTAAACTGTGTATCCAAGCTATCCATGACATATGATGAAAAACCATCCTCTAACCATGAGAATATACCAAGGCATCAAACTATCAAAGAACTCAAAGTGCACATCATGAGCTCCTCAAAAGAAACCAAATAACCATGATCCTCAACCAAGAAGATATACCACCATAACTGAATCAGAAAATCCAAGCTAATGAACATCAAGGATGTACTTGTAT
This sequence comes from Cupressus sempervirens, assembly GCA_028749045.1. NCBI lineage: Eukaryota > Viridiplantae > Streptophyta > Pinopsida > Cupressales > Cupressaceae > Cupressus > Cupressus sempervirens. Next base: position 130,117,568 of record CM053783.1, read on the forward strand.
AACCAATCATGTCATGCCAAAATCCATGACACCATGATCACATCTATGAATCAAGCATCTGGCTCTCAAAGTATGTCCAACTTGTCAGCATAGTCAAAATCTTCCAATGCCATAAATTCACAATGTTACCATAGTCAAAATATACTTATAAACTGTTCAGATCAATATATCAATAAATAAATCATGCCAAACCTGCACCAAATCTGAACCAACGTGTAGAGCTCTCTAAGAGCTTTCTGTTGACTACTCGAAGTCCAAAATCTGACTCTGTATGCCCAAGTTATGCCCCAATCCATGCTCAAAATAAAAAACATCTAACTTTAGGGCTCTGAAAACTTGACAAAATTTTAAAATCACAGAACCAAACCTATGCCAAGTTGTAGTGCTTTGAATTAGCTTTCCAACGCCTATAAGAACTCTGAAATCTAATGTTCTGAGAGAAAGTTATGGCCATTTTACTAAGACAGTCTTTTTACCATTTTCAGTACGATTTTTTATTTTTTATTTTTTCAGTGACGAAAATTCCGACGGGATTAAATTTGACGGCCATCATAGGCTGAAACCAAAAAACTCTTTCATTTCCTCTGAACATGGCCAAACTAGGGCATATTATATATCAAAATTTATGGAAATGTTGACCCGGATCTATTGGTGAGGTCTGTTTTTACCCAAGAGGTCATTTCTGCAAGCTACCCCCCAAAACCCTCATTTAAATGAAAAATCGGAAAAAATCTTTTGTCCAACAATTTCACATGCCCAAATATTTTAACATCCCATCATAACAGCAAATCCAAAACCCTCAGATCTGCAATAAATCATTCATATATCTTGCCCTTTTCTTTTATCCTCTCATGCATTCCCATGGATTCAATCTAGGGTTACAATAATAAAACCATAGCTCTGATACCACTTGTAAGGAAACTTGGCAACAAAGAATATAACCATTTCCACATAACCCATAATAGATCTGAAATAAATATGGAATTAAAATCCACATGCAAGAGAATAGATAACATACTCACAAAATGTGACACAAGATATACCCTGGGAAACCCTCATTGAGGGAAAAACCCAGCCTCTAAAAGCATCCATCACCATTTATTATTCAGCAAAAATACCATTGCCATACAACCATGGAAGCCTTCATGGCCATAGCCACAACCGAGAAAACTATGTGAACAAGCATGAATCCACACATCCCATGCCATGCTTTCAACCTTCACAAATGCTCCCTTGGCTAACCTGTCAAGCCTTGTCCCGCTCGACTCTTGCCTTTTTTCTTCTCCTTGTCACTCTCTATCTCTCTACAACAACTACCCTTGTGGCTACTTATATAGTAGCAAGTCCCACAAAACCACTAAGTGGTATTACATAAACCATGTGCTACCTAACCCACTGACCCCACATTTAATATTGGGCATTTAATTCTTTTCCCCAATATTAAATAATTACATGAAATATTTTCATAATGTTACAATACAACTCATCAAAAATATTCCATGGGAATCTTTACATGTTGCACGCCCATCTAGGTACAACATTACATAATAAAATAAAATAATAAAATAACAATATTATGCAATGTGTGCAACACCCATTATATCAACAAAAAGGTCATTGGATACTCTAGATGAAAACACAAATAAATAAGTCACTATTGCCAATAATTCACCCTATCTCATAAAGGAAATTGGGCTTGTACAATTCAACTAAAATTGGGAGTTTCACTTCAACTAACAGGAGTGTTATTTATGGTTTTCATCAAAAGAAACATATTATTTATGTTTGTCATCAAAAGAAAATTAGTCTCAATCTCAACACTTGAAGGAAAGAGATATTATATCACCTTCCAAGATTAAAAAAAGAAGTTATTGTACCATCTTTAAATGGAAATAGCCTTATTTTAAGACCTTTCAATAGTAATCCAATGCATATTTCCTAGAACATGGATGGATTTGTGATTAATGTGTTCTTTCTCCTATTTTCTTCCACCTTTTTTCTAGATTTGTCTACACTCCCTAAGACTTCTGGAGGTGCTTCCTCTTTCCTTCTTTGGGAACAAGTCAACCTAGATAAACCTATTCAGCAAATAGGTCAACCTTAGGTTGAAAATTTCTAGAAGATTTTAATTAGCTCGACCTCTTCCCCAATGATTGTGAGGCATGGGGCCAAAAATGTCTAGGGTTTAATTATATTAACTTCACAATTCCTAGTTGGCATGTATTATTTTTTGTTGAAAATCTAGTATATAAGGAGGATTCAAGGATGCATATTACAACCTACATATTCATAGAATAACATTTACATTATATAAGAAGAAAATACATCAATAAATTCAAGAGTTCTGCCATTCAATCATTCAAGCAACCAAGTTTCTTTAAGCATTGAAGGATCCATCGTGAGCATTTCCTCGTCAACTAGAGCTCACATATTATTGGCCATTATGGGAGGATATATAAATTGAGGGATTCATCATCTTCTTCATTGATGCACATTTACATCCATGGCTCCATTATGTTGCTATGGAATATCCATTGCAATTTGTGGTGATATGTATTGGTTAACAGTTTGGGCCTCTTGCTAACTTGGCTTTACCTTGACTCTAGATGCCAAAAATGTGAGGAAACAAAAGGATGTTACCAACAAATGGGTAAGTGTATGTTTTATACCACTACCCTCTGAATTGTAAGGTATAGGTCCCTTATATGCAATATATGCAATGAATTATGTTTTTAGCAGATCATTGGGATATCGGGTATGCTCTTAACTTAAGAGTAGAAAAGGATGAATTAGGATTTTCATAACTAAAAACAACCTAGGTAGAAATATATTTGGGCAAATTATAAAAACTAGTGAAATATGTTTTATTAACCCCTCTTGGATGTGAGTTAGGGTTATGCCCTCTTTCAAGGGGTTTGGAGGCATTTTGGGCTCATTCCAGAACTTGAGTTTTGCTCATTTCTTTGTTATTCTTCAGAGGCTACCAAACCTGTGGAGAAGGAGACCCAAGAATAGGAGTTTTCAAGTTTCTAGGAAGGCTAAGGATGGGAGTTTGAAGCCATTCCATATGCATACTCATGCAGAGTTTGCCTTTGTGCTGAACAATGCAGATTTGTGAGTTTTCGGGTGTGTTTTTTTGTAAGAGTTTGGTGTTTCTGGTTGAGTATTTCATATCAGTTTGGGTTGCTAATGTATATCAGACTTTTGAATGTTAAAATAGAGCTGAATATTTTTTTTTGAATATTATTATACTTCTGTGATAGATTATTAAGTTTTTGTGGTGATTTCGAGCTATTTTGTGCTATTTTCGGGAGCCCGATGAGCATTGTTTTTGTCCTCCATTTGGGAGCTATTGTGTGCATGTTATACAGATCTAGAAATATCATTTTATAGGCTGTTATGCTGCTCAAATTTATATAAAAATTACCACTTCAGATTCATTAATAATAGGTGAAGTTGTGAAGCTTTTGGCACTATTTTCAGCATACCCAATTTGGGGTTTCTTGAGAAATTTGGTGGATCTTTGTGATATTAGTTGTTTGATTTTGAAAATCTGATCAGAGACATGAAATATCACATAAAAATTAGAAAAGGGACATTTCATAGAGTATAGATGCACATGAAAGATTAAATGGAATCCACCTTGACTGATAACTCTCCACTAAAATGGAATCTAGTAAGAAATCACCAACTTCAAATACATCTATCTGACTATTCCATAGAAACTATTCTAAAAATACAAGGTTAGCTCAATTGAGAGAGACATGAAAGAAACCAAAGCAATGCTTGTTCTAAATGGAATTAGAACATCACATTACCTAGCTACAAATATCATACAAATCCTTCATTTCATACAACCTCTTGATTCTCACTTAGTATCTAGAAATATAGGAGGAGAAATTGCATAAAAATTGTCGGTCCTTTCCACTAACTTGGAAAATTACATATATAGACCCTCCCTTTTAAGTTCTTGGCCAGTTACATATTCATTAGTTACATTGATAGAGCACTTGAATCACTCAGAAACCCAATGTTCATCAATTCTAATCTAATATATCAGAGAAAGAAAATAGAAATGGTTAGGAACCTTCAAAATAGTTCATATTCCTTTTTGATCTACAATAGTCACATTGGCATCAAATCCTTGTAATTCATATTCTAACGTTCACTGCCTTTTCAAATTTTGGTCATTGATCTTAAATTAATAGCTACAATTAAATCATTTTAAACCTTTACCGTATCCTTTGTATTCCATTCCATGATTCCCTCATTCCACATGTCTCATTGTCACTTCCCCACATTGTATAAACCTTGAGCATCTTTGAAAAGTGGGAAAGCAACATTCGTAGATCTTTCAAGATCTGATAGTTGGGAAAAGACTTCATTGTTTACTTTGTGATGTGGGTCCACATTCCAACTGTATACCTCATGTACTTTGTGGAAGATAGGAAATAATACTTTATTGACTAGAGAATCTGACACAGACCTTTTTTTCTTTGTGAGACTTCCAAAATGTAATAAGCCCCTCAAAACATGTGTCAAAGTGTCACTTTCCCACATTGTTTATTTCTCAAGAACTTGTAGAGTGCAAGAAAGTGTCGTGCATTGAGCATTCAAGATCTAACAATGGGGAATATGCATGATCTTATGTTAAAAAAGGGGGGCCCAACTGACATGTAAGACTTTGACTTTTCAACTAACCAATAAAATGCATTATTTCACTCATTTGACTTTTGAAATTTGGTGATGTGGATGATTAGACATATTTGATTCATCAAATTGATTCCAACTTTGGTCTTTGCCACCTTTTACCTTGTACTTTGCCATTTCTACATTTTTGAATGTCCATTCTGTATTGAATCTAATTGATTCTTACTTCTAACTTGTATATTAATCTTCACCTTTAGTCTTCAGTGTTCTCTTCCATATTTTGTCTGTATGTACCTATGCAAATGTATCCTTCCCTAGATATAGATCTTTGACCATGGAATTAGAAACTTTTAGAGATGAAGAACTTCTTCTCAATATGAATCTTTGTCTTGGACATGATTAGGAACAAGGAATTATGAATCAATATAAACATCCAGACCTTCTTCTCATCAGGAAAATGCATAACAAACCCTCCCAAATCCTAGTCACCTAGTCATGGATAGGAAATTTTCTCACATGATCTCTTACATTAGGTTAGCTCAAAGGAATGACGAGAAGAAAGATCATCCTATAGATAATCTAGACTCAAACTTGATATTACATTGAATCAACCCTATTCCTAAAAGTTTGAAAAATATAGGAAATTAAAATCACGACAACAGTTGGCTTTGATTGGGGAACTAGGCATGTTAGTGCTTAGGCAAGAACCTAACAATCTCTAGTTTTACAAAAGCTTGGCAAAAAAAGAAAACATAGCAAGAAGCTACCTGCTTCCTTTATTATAGAAAAAACCAAATAGCAAAGATCAGTGCCTAGTCCATTGGGTTGTAGAGTCTTAAAAAACATAGGGAGATGCTATGCATTTGGGTGGTGGGGAAACAAGGCAGCCAACACAAAAGAAAATAAAACATAGAGTAGGAAAGCAAGAAAAGACAACTACACTAAAAACACACCTAACCCATCACATTAACAAACGTGAGATGAATCTCCCTTTGAGAACCAATAGAAAAAGATATCCAAGTGAATCCACTTACTGATTAACTAAAGTAGGATTCCCTCCTCCATAATTGATTTTGACCTCTAAGTAGGATCCCTAGTTGTAGAAGCAACTACAATATGGAAACTCTACATGTTTCTTTGATTACATGAAATAGCTGGCTATACATCCATTCAACTCTAAATAACCATGCCTGGTCATATAATTCATTATCTCCCTTTTCATGTTTCTTTTATTCTCTTGATGGTCTCCTATTGTGCCAAATACGTACACTTCTTTTGGGAAAAAAAACTCATTCTTTTAGTGATCTAAACTTCTTTGATGAGCTCGAGAATATGAAGATGTCACCTTTACCATGGAATTCACTAGCTGATGATCAGTCACCTCATTACTTTGAAAAACTAAATCAATTTCATTCCTTCTCTCTTTGATAGTCTCTTTTTGATAATCTTCTACAAGAGGAAAATGATCAGGCATCTCCTTATTAGAAGAAAAGAAGTTGGTATCAAGAACTTCAATTACCCCCTCACATAATTGGGCTTCATCAACCAAGTTAGAGAAAAACCTCTCCTGCATAACATTTATCAATGGATGGATATCTACTTTATTGCATTCAAGAACCAAAACTCCCTCAACTATATAGTTATATGAATTCTCCCTATCGTACACTCCATCTTCATTATCTTCAAGAATGAAATTAGCAAGAATACACACAAAAGGAGGAGGAAAATCAACCATTAATGACCCTTCTTCAATTTGATTTGATTTTTTATTTGGGCTATCAAATGATTCTTCTTTCTTTACATCTTCTAACATTGAATTAATTTCTAGGGAAGATTGTGTGATGAAAAAAGTCTCACACAATCTTGCCCATAAATTAATTCAATATTCATGGATTGTGGAAATCTGTTTGCTTTGATCTTCTAACATGTCAATGGTTTTTTCAGTAACAACCTTATACTTTATTTTGATAATGCTTGGTTCATAAAGATGAGAAGGGGAAGTAGAAAACAACTGATCTTCAATAGTTTGACTTGTCATACTTGAGTTTTTGTGAAAGATTTCTACTCTCCACTTCACTACTTCTCTAGAGGAGTTATGAACTTTCAATAAGCTCTCAAATAATACATCCACCATTAATCCTTTTTCAACAAGTCCTTCATTGGGTGAGCATTTCTCAATAGGAGAAGACCAAAAGGAAACAACTTCTCTTTCTATGTCTTCTACTTTCTTTTTTTCATCTAGGACTTGTTCTTCATCATCAGAAGTAAGATCATGATGATCAAAATTGGCAAGTAAAGTGGTCTCATAAAAAGTCTCTTCCTTACCATTCTTCTTGATCTTCAATGGAGTCACATCTTCTTCTTCTTTTGCAGGAAGTGCACGAGTTGTCTCTTCTTCACTACAAGGGAAAGTTGTGTCTACCAATGGAACTGATTCTTCTACAAACTAATAGTTGATCTCAAGACTCATTTCTTTAATTAGCTCTTTATCAAAGATAAAATTATTATTAGTAAGTTCATGAAGTTCCTCCTTATGTTAATACAACCATTCTTTAGGTTGAACTTCATTGCTTCTTTCATCAACTAGAGTCAAACTTGTAGCTATTAGCAAATCATAAGTGGAATGTTCTAGTGTAGGCATATGATCATCAAAAGATTCTTCTTCAAAATAATTTCTATAACATCATGAATAGTTTCCTGTCTACCAAAAACTATGATAATATGAGAACTAGAGTCAAGAGACATTACCATGGGAGTTTCATAATTAGGTGTAGATGCTATCTTCAACTTTAGCTCCTTTCTATTATCTTTTTGTTGATCCTTAAACTTGTGGAATTAGTTGCAAAGGTGATCCCATATCTTCTTTTCTTTGGGGTCATCTACTTTATCGAGACTCTCTACAAAATTTGACAATATCTTGTTAAAGACCTTGTCCTTAATTGTATAAAGTTCCTCAAGAGTAGGCTTAGGCCTTAGCCTATCTAAGGGTTTTTCAGGTTCAACTATATGTACTTATTTCAGCTTGTAGAAACTGGAGTACACACATTTCCACAGGGAGGCAGAAACATGATCATCTTCAATGCTAATTTTTTTTGGATAGCATGGGAGATGCTTTCATTATATAGAAGTACAAGCAGAGTCACCAAAAATTGTTGGTCAACAGTTTGTCCCTCTTGCTAACTTGGCTTTAACTTGACTCTATATACATAAAATGTGAGAAAATAAAAGGATGGTACCAAAAAAAATGGTTAGTGTATGTGTTATATCATTGCCCTCTAAATTGTAAGGTTCAACTCCCTTATATGCAATATATGCAATGAGCTTTGTTTTTAGTAGATCATTGGGATATGGGGTATGCTCTTAACCTAAGAGTCAAAAAGGATAAACCAAGATGGTCACAACTACAGTATAAATAGATTTGGGTAACTTATAACACCCAATGGAATGAATATCATAAATTACCTTGAAGTTCTTCTAACATCTACTCCTACTTCTAAATGCACATTAGTCCTACTGAATTGCAATCTAGAGATAGAGAAGAGATGTAGATGAAAGATGAAATGGAATCCACCTTGACTGATAACTCTCCACTAAAATGGAATCTAGTAAGAAATCACCAGCTTCAAATACATCCATCCTACTATTCCATAGAAACTATTCTGAAAATGCAAGGTTAGCTTGGCTGAAAGAGATAATGAAAGAAACCAAAGCAATGCTAATCCTAAATGGAATAAGAACATCACATTACCTAGCTACAAACATCATACAAATCCTATATTTCATATAACCTCTCAATTCTCACTCAGTATCTGGAAATATAGGGGGAGAAATTGCATAAAATTGTTGATCCTCTCCATTAACTTGGAAAATTAAATATATAGACCCTCCCTTTTAAGGTTCTTGGCTAGTTACATATTCATCAGTTATGTTGCAAGAGGACTTGAATTGCTCAGAAACCCAATGGTCATAAATTGCAATCTAATACATCAAAGAAAGAAAATAGAAATGGTTAGAAACCTTCAAAATAGTTCATATTCCTTTCTAATCTACAATAGTCACATTGGCACCAAATCCATGTAATTCATATTCTAACATTCACTACCTTTTCAAATTTTGGTCATCGATCTTAAATTAACAACTGCAATTAAATCATTTTAAACCTTTACCATAGCCATCATATTCCTTTTTGTGAGTCCACCATTCCAACTATCTCATTGTCACTTCTCTACATTGTGTAAACCTCAAGCATCTCTAAAAAGAGGAAAAGTGATGTCCATAGATCTTTCAAGATCTGATGGTTGGGAAAAGACTTCATTTCTTAGTCTATGATATGGGTCCACATTCCAAATGTATACCTCGTATACTTTGTGGAAGACAGGTGACAATACTGTATTGACTAGAGAATCTGACATGGACTTTTTTTTCTTTGTGGGACTTCTAGAATGTAATGGGCCCCTTAGAATACATGTTGAAGCATTGCATTCCCACATTCTTTATTTCTTGAGCACTTCTAGAATTTAGGTAAGCATTTTGAATTGATATTTCAAGATCTAACAGCTAGGAACATGCACAATCTTATGTTAAAAAAGGGGGGGCCAACTAACATGTAAGACTTTGACTTTTCATCTGTACAATGAAATGCATTATTTTGCTCCTTTGACTTATCAATTTGGTGATGTGGATGATCAAACATGTTTGATTCATCAAATTGATTCCAACTTTAGTCTTCACCACCTTTTACCGTATTCTTTGCCATTTCTACATTTGTGAACATCCATTTTGTATTGAGTCTAACTAATTTTTTCTTCTAACTTGTTCTTGTGATTTGTATATCAATCTTTAGTGTTATCTTTTGAATTTATTTTGTATGTACCTGTGAAAATGTATCCTTCTCTAGATATAGATCTTTGACCATGGAATTAGAAACTTTTAGAGATGAAGAACTACTTCTCAACATGAATCTTGTCTTGGACATGATTAGGAACAAGGAATTACGAATCATTATAAACATCTAGACCTTCTTCTCATCAAGAAAATGCATAACAAGCCATCCCAAATCCTAATCACCTAATCATGGATTGGAAATTTTCTCACATGATTTCCTACATTAGGTTAGCTCAAAGGGATGATGAGAAGAAAGATCATCCTATAGGTAATCTAGACTTAGACTTGATATTGCATTGAATCAACCCTATTCCTAAAAGTTTGAAAAATATAGGAAACTAAAATCCTGACAACAATATGCTACATTTTACATACCAAATTCAACATTTACAACATACAACAAGGAATAATCCTTACTAACAAGGGCTTTTACAAGAAAGGTGAATACTTACATTAATATATTTTTATTTAGATACATTTATATTTTAAATTTAATTTTTATTCCTCAATCTAGGGGTTGACCAAGGAAGGCTCTCATCCACCCAAAAAAAAATTAGAATTTATTATGTGTAGAAGTAGGATAGAGATTTTTTGGTTACAAATCTAGAATTAACTAATTGAAATATTTTCAAAAAATATTGGTTGACCTAGTTGTAGTTCCCTAAGAAGATGGTGTCTTTGTGTAAATGCATCTGGAAGGATTTCCACCAAGTTGACATGTTCACCAAGCCTTGGTCACAAAAACAATTTTTGGGGTTTTCTAGGTTTTCTATTTTGTTGAGGGATCTATAAATAGTTTTTTAGTCATAGGTATGGATGCACACTTCTCAAAGAAAAAATATACTTTCCTCTAAATATTTCAAGGTGAGTCATCTATCTTTCATTTCAATTCCTAATTTTAGCTTAATGTTGTATTTAATTGGGCTAATTGTCTACAAATAACATCTAGATTTACAATATTTAGTCAATTACTTTAATTTTTCATACACATTATTACACAAGACAAAGATAATTTCCTTGTGATGAAGGGTGCTTCCCTTAATACCATGAACATATAACATAAACAAAGAAACAACAACAAATGTGAGAAAAACACATGGAATTGTTATTATCACTGCAAATGTGAAATTACAAAATTCACAAGTACAATATGCTAACCCACATGAGTGCCTTCATTATAGTAATCTACAAGACTAAGCTATGAACTACCATCTAGAGTTGTTCTAGACAATGTTTTAATTTTCTTAAATAAGCAATTTTATGTCACCCAAGAAGGTTCTAGACATTGAAACTTAAAACCTATGGCTAACTAACCATAACTATACATATAGAGTTGGCCAAATACATCTTAATAATTATTTCTGAAATTTTGGGTAGCTAAACTTTGGAAGGCCATAACTCTCGAACTGTTTCTTTGATTCGTTAGTAGAACCACTTTTCAAAAATGCCAACTCCTAATCTAAAGGCTTGGATTGGTGTAAATACCCTTCCATCAAGTTTTTTGACCTCATCTAGGCACTCTAAGGTCTCCATGGTGAGCCTAAAGATTTTTCTACAAATATTTCCACTGAAAATTTGTAATAACTTCTCCAATACTTAAGTTGGACCAATGAGATTTTTATGGTAGGCTTATAATGCTAAAATGAACCTTCATGTAGAAAATGAGAAAATTTAGAGATTGTCTGAAAAACTTACTTAAAATAGAAAGTTCCCATAAATAGTAACTACTTTGTCTACTAGGCCTTACTAAAATTAAAAAGAATGAAAATAAAAATAGGTTTGGGTGATGCAAGATTTCTCACACCTAGGGTAATTTGAGAAGTGACACTTAAGTCATTAACTAAGTTCATGCCAAACAAGTAATACATATCAACCATAAGTTTCCAGATAGTATATGTCAAGTGAGAGATACACAGTAAGTGTTGAGTAACTAGTACATGCCAAGTCACTCAAGTCCCAAGTAGATAGTAAGTGTCAATTAACTTAGATGTTAAGTGATCAATGGATGTCAAGTCATTCAGTTGCCAAGTTATAGCATTGAAGTTGCATTTGATGCTAAGCATCAGAGACTTCAAGTGTCGAGTAATACAATTTTGACATCATTGTTTGTAATGGCACAAATTACTATGTAAAGCATTTTGGAGTTGACTTGAGGATTTTTTTGTGATCCTAGATGATAAGAATGAATATTTATTAAGGATCCCTATACATAACATGTAGCTAATCAGAAAAAGGAAAGGATTAAGTGACAATGTGGGTGAATTATAATCATTGATTCATATCTAATCCTAAGTCACCTAGGTCTTCTAAAGGAGAAAAAACCATAAGCTTTTTACCAAGGAATGGAGAAGGAGAAAAGAGATAAGTTTGCATGTTCAAATAGAGCATTCATGGTAACTAAGGTATTGTAAATTGAGATACATTGAAGAATTAGTTAGAGGAGAACAAAGGAAAGGAACTAGAGGATAGAAGAGATGTGTTGGTGTTTAAAACTACTGAACAAAAAAATTCTCAACACAAAATTGATAATATTCACACAATCTAAGGATTAGCCACTTCCTATTAACAATTCTATGTGCAAACCATTTGGACCAACTTCAACAAAACCAAGAATGGTTTCCTACTCTTTAGGCTCTACAAAACAAAGGTGGGTTTACCTAGGGGATGCCTTAGATAACCACTGTTGTATGAGAATTATATTAGTTTCATTATTATTCTCATCTCTAATTCCTAACACTTACATAGTTTATCCAATTTTTGAGACTTTTAGACTGATATGCATCCCTTATAAGCAGATTTGGTCATAATTCTCCTTAAGTTTACAATTATTTCTGGGAATATTAGCTACCTAAGATCCAAAAATAAAATGTAAGGGAGTGTTGAATAGAATTATAGATTTAAACAAAATTGAACAAGAATGATTTTAAATTTGTGATTAATTTGATATGTAGAAGCAAAATTTACCCCAACTCACTCCTGATTTATGAGACCAATGCCTTATCCATTGGGAAAAAGACCATCTATTGGTGAAAGATCTAATTCAAATAACTTGTAAATGAATTTATCAATCATAATCACCTATTCCCATTCTTATGATCTATCCATCTTATAAACTCATGAACCTCACTAATCTACTGAAGCATTTATATAATTCTTTGAATTAAAAGCAACAATAGTATCAACATACAACCCATCCAGACTATATTCAATCAATTGAACCATATTCAAATAACATCAAAGTAAATAAGCTCATGAAATGGAGATAGAAGTTGATGACACAAATCTTATGCAACTACCCCTTTGTATTATCCTTCTAGATGACTAATACAATGACCAATAGAAATTCAATCAGAAGCCTTGAATATCTTGCTGATGCTATCATTTATATGTATTATTAGAGAGTACATGTTTGATAGTAAACTCAACACATCTACATGAAATTGGACCAACTGTACCTTTTTTGAACAAAAGAAAAAAATTATACCACTCTTGAACCCTCACAATGCCTTGAAAACTCATTTATATAAGCATGGGTTGCAACAAGAAAAGGGAAATTTTGATTGATAGGTGTCCAAAAGACAAAACTTAGTGTAATAGAAAGCTAACACATCAATATATTCTTTGGTAGGTCCCATTTCTATTACATCATTACAAGCTACTAGCTCTTTTGATTTGCCATCACTATTCTAACTCTTTGAAATATGCAGCTACTAGGCTAGCCAATGATGAATCTTGTTGCAATATTTGCAAATGAACTTCTACCCATGAGTTTTTACTATTTTCATCTTGAACTGATAGAATCACTTTTATCCTTGATTGGTCTTCTATCATGTCCACATCATGGGCCTCTGAGCCTATAGTTGGAACTAATTAATGACCTTCATCTTCCTCATCTTCTTGATCTGGTGCTATTGTGTTGATAATCTACACCTCATCATCTTGTACTTCTTCATCATCTATTTTAAGCTCTTCAAACTGCTCACCAGAAGTAATTTCTATCATCCATGTGTCAAATAGTGCATTATCTAGCTAGTTGAAATGCAAAATATCATTTTCATTTTTAAGTAAATACTTAGCCTCCTCATCAATACTAACAAATTCTTGTTTCAAAGAATCAAAAAATAACTGGACTTTCACCAATTCCTCTATCATGGTGGCCCACAAAGCATGCTCTTTTTCATTGATAACCTTATTCATTCTTAGATAGAACTGGTCATCCAATTCCTTAGCCCATTCATCTTTATTCTTCAATTTATTCTTTCTATCCAAGGCACAAGGAAATAAATCAAATTTTTGATTCCTATACTTGCTTAAAAAAGAAACAACCTTTAGTTGTAAAGCAACTCTTATGTTATCAAAATTTGACAAATCATTAGCAATATCATATGTCTTTTCAATATGGTCATGGGAAGACCTTATAATAGAATAACATAAAAGGGTAATTTCTTTCTTTCTCTTTCCCCACTTATTAACAATAGGCTTTAGGGCTTCATCATGGGCTTTCAATTCTTCCCATATACTTATACTTTTTCCAATTGATCATAGAAAAAGGGCCATTCTATTTTATCTACAAAATACATTAGAGCCTTTCTCAGTTTATCTTCATATTGTACATTTAACTCTACATGTAATGCCCACAACTTGCTCTTTTATTCTTCAAAATCCTCAATAGTGTAGTACTATGGCCTTTGTGGTGTATTTGGTAATTCCATAAATGGAGTGGATTTAAAAGGCTCCACTGGAGGGTGATGATATGTTATTCTTGGCCTGCTAGACCTTCCCATTACCTTATTTTCTAACTTAGTCCTCTTCTAAACCTCTTTATTGTAAGCTTCCAAAATTGTCTCATACTTACTTTGTAATTCAAACATGGCCTTTTCTTCCTTTTCAGTAGTGGCCAAAACAAATTAAGATGTATCTACACTCATGTGTGTAGCCCGCACATGAGAAGTATTAGCTACTCTTCTTACAACAATATTTCCCATCAATCCAAATTCATCTAGTTGTGATGAGGTAGCTCTTGATCCTCTCCTTAATGACCAAATTACTAATGCAACTTGGTCTTTATTGAATGTAGTGTGAGAGTATTCTTTCTTATTCTAGTCTTGTAGATCAAGTTTATTTGAAACAAAATTAAACACTAAAGCATTAGCAATGTCCCAATTGGGTAGCAACAAAATGTTTGATGCTCTAACCATTTGCCTTCCTTCCTCAGGGCTTATACTCAGAAACTCCCTGATCATCTCCTCTTTTACCTAATTTTGCAAGGTAGTTTCATCCATTTATGGGTGATCTATTCTCAACTTGTTGCACCTTTCTTCAAATCTGCCCATATTGGCCCTACATGAAAATTGGAAAAAAGCCCTAGACTTAACAAAACTATCATAAAAAAAAAATTGATGACTAGCCTATTCCAATACAAGGTCCAATTCCCTGCCTCTATAATCTGCAATTATTAAATCCAAACTTGCCATAGGAGGCTCTTAAGGGTTTCCCTCATCTAAGTCTACCTGGGTGATAAATACACCTCCTTGTAACCCTATTTGCTCAATTTTCTCTCCAGTGAGTTGTTCTTCTCCAATTTGCAAAGGGGACTAAGTGGGTGAATACTCCTCAACTTGAGGACTCTATTCCTTTATTATCTTCTACCTCTTGGGAGAAGGTTCATAAAGTCTCTCCTCTAGGACTACACTAGTGGATACCATTATTTGCTTTCCCTTATCCATAGTGGCCTTTTTATTTTGAATTACAATATAGCCTGGTCTCTTTTGAACAATCATTTGACCAACTCCTACATTAGGAGTGAAAGCCAACATCCTCATGACCTCTCTACCCTTATCTAGATATGAATCAATAAAAAAAAAATTCTTCTCATTCATGGATTCTATTATCTTAGGGAAAGTATTCATGAGCTTATTTATTTTATCAGCCTCTATATTAGCATTATCTAGAGGACTCTATTTTTTATCAAAACAATGAATGAATTCTAAAACCTTGGAGTAAACTCTCCATTTTTCCTTTTTGGTTTCCTGTTCCTACAATGAGAATTGATTTCTTATAATGTCCTTTGGATAATATGAATCATGTTTTACCTTTCCCAATTTAATCCTAAGCCTTAAGGTTAGATTATAAAACCCCTCAATATCACAAAATGGGGGATGGGAAACAACCATTTTATACTGATCCAAAATTTTATGTAAAAAGAGCCAACCCCTTTAGTAATTACAAAATGATGGGCCATAGTACAAGTGGGGAAAATTGACACCAGTTTCCTTTTCAATAGATAAATCTCTTCCAATCCTCCTAATTGCCACAAAACTTTAGCCATTACTATCTTTAAAGGTACTTGGTAGGGCAACACATGAGGGCTTCCTTTAAAACCATAGATTCTAAAAATAGTAGAAATAAAGTATGGGATGATATCTCCCCAATTTTGCAAAAATTTCAAACCACTAGGATTGTCCATAGGCCTAATGAGATTCATTAGTGCCTTGGGGATTCTAGGATTGTCACTCAATATGAGGCATCTCAACTTGGAAGTGAAATACCTATCAAACTTGACAAAGCTAACCTTCTCTACATCCTAGGTCATATCTACACTCCACAACTAGACTGGCAGTGCTTCCCCATCCTCCTCTCTATTCAATTCCATTTCTTTACCAAAATATGTCACTCCTTTAAACAAAAACATATGCATCAAAAAGGAATAATGGCCAAAAGTTTTCTCTACTTTCCCTTTTGAAATTTCAACCAGGCCAATGTGAATTTCTTCAGCCAAATAAGAAGCAAAATAAAAAATAACATCTTCACCAAAGGAAGCAATCTAAACCATCATATACACAAAACTAATTGGCATTATATTTTGTTCATCCTCACCAAAAACGTGACATAGAGTCTCATATATTTCTACAGCCCAAGAGGTGAAAAGATCCTTTTTAAAGGGTTCCCTAGAGGTTGCAATGATTGCTAGCAAAGTTCTAATTGTGCCAATATCTTCCCTCAGTGCACCTCCCCTAATCACATCCTTCTTTGCCTTGTATTCATCTTCTAATTCTTGCAAATTAATTGGTACATGATAAACTATCAAGGGCTCTAGGTGAAATACCTCTCTAATTTCCTCAGGATTGATTGAAACTAGAGGAACACCATCAGTTCTTCTTACAATTGTAATAGCTTGGTCATAATTCTTAGCAATGGATTCAAGAAAATTATAATCCATGAAGACACTTGGAACTACTAGTTTTTCCAAATCAAAATTCCAGACATTAGCATGCAGGGCAAACAAATTCCTCTCTGAAAACCATTTCTTAAACAAAACAAGACCAATCTATGAAGTTGTTGCATCCCTAACCCAATTCCCCTTGTCATACAATCCATCTACAATTTTTAGCCTAGGGTTTAAGGAAGTTACAATCTCAGTGGTGGACTCTGGGAGTAACTCTATCAAGTCATCATGCACATTTCTATCCATATAATTTACTTCCCTAGGAAACACTTTCTTTGGAGGCATCTTGGTTGTAATTCATAGAAATTGAAATACTATAGAGGTTATAGTATAAGTACTTACTTGATTTTTTTGTCATTCCTCTTTGTAATTCTACAATATCTTCATGAACAATGGGAAACTACTTCATGTCTTTTGTCAACCTCAACACAATATTCTCGATAATGGATTTTGCTCAAAAAAACTTGAAATCTTTGTTCATGTGAGATGGAACTGATGAAATATCCTATTTTATACTCTATTCTTCTCACACATGAAGATTTCATTCCTCATAAATGCACAGAGTGGAAAAATAGAGTGGCATCACCTTCCCTTTTAAATTTGTGCCATTGATCTTTGAAAAATCCTATGATCTAGGGATGCTAGTAGGAGTGACTCATGTTCTACTTGACATGTTGGCAATCAATCCAATGATATTTCACCATGTGTACCTTTCCCTCATTGTTGGCACTTCAAACTAGACCCACCAACTTCTGAGGATATGTGTCATTGAGTTGCTACCTCAGTATGTATAAAGAGTGAGCATATTGCCATAGCGAGGAGGTGACAACCCTTGATCTGATCTTAATCTGATGGTAGACATTTTATTGCATTATCATTACTATAATGATGGGTCCCTCCTATATTTTCCTTGTTTTCTATGTTGCTACACATAAAAAGTGAGCAACTTTCAATAGTGAGGTAGTGACCATCGTTGATTCCCTTTTGATTGAGCGGAAGACATTCGATGTATCATATAATATGAATATGGTGGGCCCCCTCTTTATCTAATTTACTCGATATGTTTCTATACATGACCCTTGAGCAACTCACCATAGTGAGGTAGCAATTATCGTTGATCTCATCTTGATTGAATGATAACAATTCTTCTCCCGGTTTTTGACTTAGGAGTGGGTCCACATTTCTTGGTGACACTAAGCTATCTTGACATGCTGGCATATATATATTATTTTAATCCTTATGGTGAAATCACATCTTCTTGATTTTTTTGTATTTCTTATTTTTAGGTAGGTCACTACATTGCTACTAGTGAAGCATGAAGCTTTTTTGATTGTGACATAGCGACCTTCGATGGATTCAGATTTTCCAGTGCATAGATGCTTAGTAGGATGCCACCATGTCCCAGGAGCACATGACTTATCATTGACAAAGCATTCATTAGGGCCTGCCTTTTGGAACTATTGCTACATCATGAGATTCTAATGAGTCACTATGTCATTATCAGTGAAAGCTATTAACTTTTTGATCACGACATAGCAACTTCTGGTGATCCATCAAAGTTTGGTGTCAAGAAAAATTTAAACATGATAACCATAATTGATATGATTGTCATAGAAATAATAGCACACTTTCCAAAATATCTTTCTTGGGATCTTCACAATCACTGCCCTTTTCAAGATAGTACCATCCATTGTATTATCTGAGCAATCACTATGTTGCTACCAATGAGGCACAATGATTTCCCAGTCATGACATAACAACCTCCAGCAAGAATGATATTCCAGTGATAGAGAAAAGACAACATATCAATCATAATCACACCACTTAGTAATGCTATTAGAAAAAGTGATAGTGCACATTCATGATATTACATGGGAATTCCATAGTCACCATCAATTTTAAAGGTTGCCGCTTTCTTCATATTTTGATCAGTTGATACATTGCCACTGGTAGGGTACACAGATTTTCCAGTTGTGACATAGTGACTCATCAAAAAAATCTAATTTTTGGTGACACCACTTGCAATTTTCTCCATGTCTGTCTTTTTTGACACTGATAACTCTAGGATGGAGCACATGACCAAAACATATATTCAAATCAATGCACATTTTTTATGCCAGATTTTACTTTACGATACCACAACTCAATTTTTGATGGTCAATATGTCTCTATGGTAAAAGACCCTACATTTTGTTATAATAATAAAGTGACAACCATGGATCTAACCAAGACCAATTGATGAGAAAGATTTTGAAAAAGGTATCTTAGCATGACAAGAATCAAGAAGGTAAGGAATATTCACATTTTAAGAGATTTCATGCCAAGATAAATTTGAAACCAAACAAGAGCTAAGGTTTGACAAAGTTTTCAAAGGGTAACAAAACTGCAAGACCTAAAAAATAAAAACCCTAGCCTCTAACAATGGACTCAAATCTGATTTTTTATACCTAAAATGGGAAAATTTGTCACACAAAAAATCAGACCAACAAGATGCATCTAATCAGAAGGATCAAGGATAATTGAAAAGAAGTGACATGTTATCTAGAAGAAGAGTGCTAATCATAGGATTATTATTGATACATTCTACCAGGTGAATAAGTTAAATCTCTTAATATAGTAGTCTTAATAGGCTATTGAAAATCCTTTAACAAGGTTCTTACTTCATTGTAAGTTAAATTCCTCTAACAAGGCACACTTCTAATAGGGTGTTGAAATCCTTTAACTCGGTAAGATCTAACAATCTTGTAAGTCTTTAATGAAGTAGACCTTTCATAGGGTAGATCATGTTTCATGATCAAACATTGTAACCTTTATTGGATACACTTTATTAATGTAGTAGTGAAGATTTGTGGGTGCCATCCCCACCCTAGTTTTACCTTCTCATTAGATGGTTTCTAGGTAACCAAACATCTTGTGTCATACTTATCTTGAATGTTTATTTTCTTTCAAGTTATGGATATATATGTGCTTAATTTGGTATTTCAATTTACATGCATAGATTATGA
The DNA here is from genome assembly GCA_028749045.1 of Cupressus sempervirens. Taxonomy (NCBI): domain Eukaryota; kingdom Viridiplantae; phylum Streptophyta; class Pinopsida; order Cupressales; family Cupressaceae; genus Cupressus; species Cupressus sempervirens. Next base: position 130,137,332 of record CM053783.1, read on the forward strand.
GATTGATGTGTGGTGAATGATTTTAAGTTTGAAATTTTAAATGTTGATTCACCCCCACCCCCCATAATCCCCTCTCAGAGTTTACTCTCCTCATTGTATTTCCAATAATTTGTATTAGAGCCTTGTTCTTTGGAAAGTAAACCTTTGCAATTTTGAGGAAAGATCTTGGAGATGGAAGCCTACAATTTGGGAAAGACTATTGAGAACTAAAAGAGTGAAATATAGCTTGCCCTATATCAACTAAATAAAGCAAGAGATAATCTAAAGAATTCTCTCAAGAGAAGGATAGATATAATCATTAAGGAGAATGACACACAATACCAAGAGATTGACACCACTAGACTACTTACTGAAGGAAACACAAGTGAATTTGATGCAGCAGTTATAGATCTAATGGAAAAGAATGGAGCCCTAACTAAAGAGGTCTAAAATCTCAAGATAGAACAAGAACTCCAATCAGCATTACTATGTGAGGTGATTGAGTAGAAAAAGAAAGTTAAGGAAGGAAAATTCATGATTGAAGATGATAAAATAATACTAACTAACAAACTGAAAGAGAAGAGATCAAAAGTACAAATGATTGCTAGAATGCAATTAGAAACATTGAATTAAATGGTGATTACCAATTATGAATTAAATGGAAAAGATATTGAGATCACAACACTGAAGTTACACAATAAACAACTGAGAAATGATCTAAAAAGTGAAAAAGATTTTGCTGAAAGCTTCAATAGACCTAGTGAAGCTATCAAGTATTTTGAGCAACTAATGAGATCTCCTAGATCCAATAGTGATACTACTGGATTGTATTATACCAATATTAAAGAAGGAAAATCATCCGAAAGTGGTGAATAGAGGAATATCAATGGTAAAAACTCCAAACTTGTCATAATTGTTGTAAGATAGGTCATACTACCAATGTTTGCAAGAGCAAGACTACAAATTAGAATCCTAAGAAGAAGTTCATGGGTCACTACCACAAACACAAAAAACAAGGACATCAAGCACATGAACATAGAACCAAGACCTTAAGAAAACAAAGATTTGAAGGATATTTCTATAACTATCAGAAGTATGGACATAGAGCATATGAATGTAGATACAAACCCAAATGGTCATCAAACAAGTAGACAAAGGTAAAGCACAGTGGAAAATCTTACAATTGGGATTATAATACTAGATATAATTGTCACTATTTTTAATCTTATGGGCATGTTCCTAAGAATTAGATAAGAATAAATTTTAGAAGTGACTATAGAAGATTGTTGAGTCAAGCTACGTGTTTTAGTTTCTTAAAGACTGGTCACATAAGCAGGAATTGTCCAACAAGGTCAACAACACCAACCAGTGAGTTCTACAAAGGTAAAAGAAAGGAAGATGTTGAGAATGTCAAAGATTATATGAAAAATAGATTGAAGAGAAAGGAGGATTGCAACACATCAAGTTCAGATGGGATCACTTCACCCAATGGGTCAAGTGATCACACCACCTCCAATTAAGAAATCTAGAGGTATGTATGGGGTTGATATTTAAAAGATATCCTATACATAAGTTCTAAGGATTTAGTTCTAAAAGGATTATATTTTCATGAAGAAAGATGAAAAGTTTTGTTTAGAATCTAGAAGAAATATTTAAGTTTTTTTAGTTTTCATGTTACTGTCGAGCATGAAAAGTTTCATTTAAGCTGTTGAGTGAAATCTAGTTAATGTCAAGCTATTGTAAGTGATAGTGTTGACTAAGCTTGTATTGGTTTTTGACCATAAATAAAACTACATGGAATCTGAGTGAGTTGAAATTTCTATTCAAGCCAAGCTTATATTTGTGTAAGCACTGAGCATTAATTGTGAAGTTTTAAGATCTATATGACTAATTTTTGATTCATTTGACATCTTTCAAATTTGGAGAGAGCATGAAGAGCTAAAGATGAATTGAATATATTATTCCAAATGTTTGCAAAGTGAATTCAACCACTGTTTGACATCATTCATCATATTTGTGAAGGTATTTATCATGTGTCGAGCTATGCTATTTGAATTTGTGCAAACCCTAGGTGTTAAATATGGCATCCAGTTCTTTTTCTCCTAAGGTAAAAGAAGGGAAGGAAGTTTTAAATTTTTAATTAATCAACAATGAGATTAGACAACCTAATTTCAAGTAAACTCCTAACATTTATTATAAACAAGACCTGTCTGGTGTGTTATCCATGATACCACCACAAGTCTTAATGATTCAAGATGTGATATGTTGTTACACATGCAAGGTGGGTAGCATAGGTGACATAGAAATAAAAGACCTATATGGAAAACTATGTGAAGATGGAATATTGAAGGAGAAATACAATATTGTAGAAAGAAAAGGGTTAACTCATGCCCTATATTTCCCCAACTTTTTAAGATAGAGTGGATAAATATTGTTTTGAGAAAAATTCATGACAATTTTGTATGGTTAGAAGATAGACCTATCAAGATTATTAAGAATATTTTTTAGAGGCTAATAAGGTATCCAACCCTAGATAGACCCAAAACCATGAGAAATGATGCAAAAGAGGTTATTGAGAAAAACATAGGGGCAGTGTGGAACAAGAGAGGAATGACAATTGATACCATCATAGATCTCGTAATTGCTTTTGTAGTAAGTGGTCCACCTCACAATAGGTGTATAATAATCATGCCAAAGGCCATACTTAGGAATAGTGTATTCAATCTAAGGACTATTTTTCCCCACCATGAGGTGCATTTAATTTTGTCAAACTAGGGATGTATACTTGAAATTGTCAGCACAATATGTGCACTAGGTTTCTTAATGAGTCATTATACTTATGCTACAAGAAAGTAAAATGCAAGGAAATAACCTAAACTATTGTTTCGGGAAACTAAAACACTTAAATCTTTACTAAAATGAATACTGAAAATGCAATTAAATACTAATATATATTCCAACTCAATTCATCTACTAGAATTGGTCTTACAGATGTTGCAGGAACACTCACAAAGTATGATGCTACATGAACTTATAACTTCTACTTTCAACACTAAAGATACTTGAAAACAAATCTATACTACTCTAAACTAAGCCACCTCCCAAGTGGGTCCCCTTGGTTGGCTTCTACTAATCTACTAACACAGAATGTAAACTAGGATCTATTTCATTATGTTCCAAAAATTCATCACATGAGAATGATACATAAAATTGTAAAAACAACTCACTACAAGAGTCAACAGTTTCTTTTCATAAACTTTCTTCTAACCTTTAACACTATTGGTCTAATCCCTATTAATAGAAAATTGACACTTATTCTAAAAAGGAAAAGCAAAACAAACTAAATTCAAATCCACTAGAGAAAAAGAAGGAAAGATAATAGCTCATGGAACAAATAATAAAGTTTGGACAACTGCTTTGACACAATAATGAATGCAGAGAAAATATAACAATTTTTTATAGCTCCTCCATATTAGCGGCTGCATCCCTTGGTACCATTATGACTCTTTCCATCATGGTTAAACCTTAACATATTTTCTCCTTCAATGTCATTGGCTATCTTCAATGTTTCTCTTTGAATACTTTCAACCACCTTCAGCTTCCTTTGCTAGTAGGTTAGTTATTATGAAAAGATATATGCAAATAAGCATTATCAAATTAAATTCAAATATTAGAACACACATTCTGATGGTTATATGAAATACTACATTATATATATATATATATATATATATATATATATATATATATATATATATATATATATATATATAATATTGGCAAAATATGACATCCTATCTACCCATGGGTTAATCATTAGTTCAAGTAAACAAAAGTTCACAAATGTCTTGGTGGAAGTAAAACAAAGTGTTTAAAATTATCATAAAATAGAGGCAATAATTAGCCTCATCATCTACCCCCTAGTAAACTGATGCTTTTCCTGAAGCATTTCATTTTTTAGTTAGTGATCTAAATTCTCCAACTTTAGTCCTTCCTCTCCTACTACTTTTGAAGGTGTAGTGGAATCCTCACATTCTCTCCCAAACTTCCTTTCTATTGTCCTCCTACAACTTGTCAAGTCTGTCAGCATTAATATCATATAGGGGCCACATGAGCATTGAAGGTTACATGGTGAATGGGAACCATAGTACTAGCCTAGCCTATTTCCCCAACTCTATATACTTTGGAACTCAGTGAAGGGTGGCCTCTAAATTGATACGACTGTGTGGCTCTAATCTTTTAAGTGTATCAAGTAATCTAGCCCACCTACTTTTAGTGCCAACCATGGCTCTCTAAAAGGAAAAGTAAGCTAGGTTCTCATATTTTGCATAGACCTTGGTTCTAGTAGTGAAGATTTTGTCCCTCACTCCCTTATTCTTATCCCCATTACTCAATCTAAACCAATCCCTAAGAATTTCCTCTGGATTATTGCTCTAAGCTCTTATTAACAGGGGCTCTGTTCTTTTCTCATCTCTATAATTATTCAATTGTCTGTCATAATTAGTTTCATTATGCATCTGGGACATCAAAGTCCTTAGATGTATATCCCCTATATAGAGTAAAGGATTCCATTGAGTTTCTAATGGAATGATAAAATTATGCACATATAACTCATAGAGAAAGTTTTGTTGCTAGGATGGCAGAGCTTGGTATAAACCACAGAATTTTTGAGCTGATTTGAATTTAGTATTTATGTTCTTGAGGGTTAGCATAAGTTGGAATAGAAGGAATTGTTCCTTTAAACACATAGCATAAATCCGAGATGGTGACTTGCAAGCAAGTGCTTGATCAACCAATTTGAGGGCATGATCCATCCTTCATTTTTGGTTTGCCAATTGCTCTATCAAATATCTAATTTCCTCACCTAAGAACACTATAACTTTCTTCATTTTATTCCTCTCCTCTTCCCATAGGGCTATAGAAAGCATATGTTGTCCAAAAAACTAGAAAAGAAGTGTTTGCAAGGTAATGGAACCACTTTCCTCTTCATAGTTAATTTTCCTCTTCCTCTATTCCCACCATAACTGCTTTACGAAATCTGTAAGCAGTGTTGGTTTATAGGGAACTAGGCTAGTATTTGAATAAACTAACTCATTCATTATGGGAACTATTTGTTGGCTTTTTGGGGGATCATTTTGATTTTCATTTACTTCAACCCTACATTCCTTATTAGGGTTTTTAGGAATGTTTGCAGTTTCAGGGTGAGAAGGAGAATTATCAAGAATAATTTGTACTAGGGATTCTTTAGTGCATGATTTGGATGAAGTAGATTGATTTTCTACTATCACTTTAGAAAATTGTCTCCTCATTCTAGGACTTCTTCCTCTGGTATCACAACCTTCTTCCTACTTCTTCCTTTTGGTGTCTTTGCTATAGGAGTAATTGTTGTAGGACCTGTCTTAGTTTTCTTTTGCTTTGTGATTGTAGGGTTTGGCTTTTCTACTACCAGAGCAGAGGTCTCTTCTTGTAATTTTTGTTTTCTATTTTCTCAAGAAAAGGTAGGTTTTTGAGTCTCTTGAATAGTTAAAGACACATTTTCTTTCATATTCTCTTGCACATTTCCAACTTCATCATCTTGAGTGCTTTACTCAGTAGGTTCATCAGTGGGAACTACATTCTCTTCATTGGGTTGTTCCTTAAGGAAAGCTTAGGGTTGTAGGGTTTTACCTTGGAAAAAATTTTCCCATGACATGGGAGAGGCATCCCTAAGTGATCTTTCTATGAGTAATTTAATTAGGGCATGATGGGTGGTCCTTCCCCTTTTGGGTTTCTTCAGCACTAATGCATAACATGTTATACAAGAAATTGAGAACATTTACTGGGTAATTGTGCCTTATACTATTGAGAAATTTAAAATGATGTGCATGTAAATATGAAAATCTTCCTTCACAAGTGAGGTACCTAATAATGTGCATAGCTAGCTCATTGTATGGTGGTAGAAGAGATGTCCTTTTGCAACCTTGCTTGGTGATATCCAACTAAGGATCAGTTGGTATGACAAACTGAGCCTTGACTGATCTTGCATCATGCATATTATGATAATGTTCTCCTATTGTTGGTAACCTAGTTACTTCTACTATTCACTCTTTTGTAGAAACAGCTGTTAAACCCCATATAGTAGCTTCTCCCTCATTAAATATTCTTGTAAATTTTGTGGCTACTTCTTCATCAAACATAGTTAAACTTAGGAAATACCCTAACCAGCCACATACATTAAATCTCATCACTACCTCTATGTCTGAGAGTAAAACAATATGCTCCACTAGTTCTCATCACTACAATTATGCACACATTCTACTTGACAATTTCACGCTCTGCTCTGCTCCCAATATTTCCCTTCTATAAATTCAGGCTTTCTTTTGTTGTTGTTTTATAGACCCATTTTTACATTTTTTTTTAGCTAATTAATATCATAACAATTCATTATGAGTAGTAATAATGTGGTTTATCATGGATATGTGAAAATCATTCGAAAATGGAATTTGGGTCACTTGAAAATTAAATATGGGACACATCACATCCTAATAGTAAGGAATCATTCAAGAATAAGGGGTACGCCACCTAGCCACTTGCATACTTATAGCAATTGAGTTTCATAAATAAAAGAAGTATAAAGATTTGGAAAAAAATCTTTATGAATAAATAAGAATTTCATTGGGTTTTAGTAACCTTCCCTACCCCCTACAAAATATGGACAAGTGTCCACACTTGTCAGACTTAGTAAAAGGTGTGGAACTGGCATAACACCATCATAATATAAATGATGTAGTATTATATATAAAAAAAAAAATTGATATACTAAAAATGAATAAATATTTTAAAATCTTATAGATGTCAGTTGATTGTTGCACATACCAAAAATTGGCAAAATGTACATCAGCAGTGACAGCATATGTCAACAATTTTGTGGTGTTTTTTTAAAGCATTGTAAAATGATGACGTGGAAGGTGGGTGGGTGGTAGGTAAAGAAGTGAGATGAGTTAGAAAAGAAGACATTAGAAGATGAATGGATAAATTTGGAACTTTATGTGGACATAAAATTTTTATTATTGGCATTCATGAAGAAATTAATATTGAAGAGTTGTAGGTAGTAAGTTAGCACCTTTTGCTATAGGAAGAGTTACCTGGTGTGCATTTGAATTTGGCCATTGAAACTACTGCAAGAAGTCCTCTTTTTTTTGGGGTCATTTATATAAATTGAGTCTATGGCCATTGACTAATAACTTAAAAGGCACTAGATCAATGGTAGTTAATTGGATGGCTCCGTTTGCAAAGACATGGTTAATTTCATATGGACCCAACTATCATATCTGTAGCTTGCCTGACATATCTTTAAATTCGGAATCATATGGCAATGCCTAGTCACGAATTTGAAATTGTTTGCTACAAATGTGGGAGTCATGCCATTTTTTCCTTTTCTTCTATATAATTTTAATGTGTTCCAAAGAAGCCTTGCACATTTCATCCAAAGAATTAAGATGTAGAAGATGTTCTCTTTGTGTTCAAGGAAGTTCGGTGTTCAACTCCAATGTAGTTCTTAAAGTTTTATGTTCAAATTCAATGGGGAGAATTGCTACTTTCCCATATAGAAGCTTAAATGGTGTGAACCCTATAGTAGTCTTCCATGTTGTTCTGTAGGCCCAAACAGCTTCTGGTAATTTTCTATTCCAATCCCTATGGTGCAAATGGACTATTTTGTTAAGATAGCCTCTATCTCTTGATTTGTGACTTCTACTTGTCCATTAGTTTGAGAGTGATAGGGGCTTGATTTCTGGTGCTTAATATTATATTGTTTAATCACTTCTATGATTAGATTAGAAGTAAATTGAGCACCTTGGTTAGTGACTAGTTCTTTGGGTACACCATAGTGAGTAAAGATTTCTTCATACAAAAATTTTGCAACTTTGTGATCACAAGCATGCTTCATGGCTTTGACTTCAACCCATTTTGTCAGGTAGTTAGTGCACATAAGAATATATGATTTCCCATTGGATGGAGGATCAATTGGACCAATGAAATCTATACCCCATTTGTTAAAAGGTGTTAATGCCAGTTGTAGATTAAGAGGCATTTCATCTATTCTTATTGGTCACCCCATCCTTTGACACTTGTCACACTTCTTTGTATAGTTGGTTGCATCTTTGTGAAGCATATACCAATAGTAACTAGTTGTTAAAATTTTCAAGGTTGTTCTTTTTGCTGCAAAGTGCCCTCCACATGGTTCATTATGACATGCATGTAGAATGTCATATGTCTCATCCTCTCTCACACAACTTCTCATAACTTGATCAAGTACAGTGTAAAATAAGATATTATCAATCCAAGAGAAATGGAAACTTTTCTCTACAAGAAGCTTTTTTTCCTTATAAGAGAAATGTTCTGGCATTTTATTAGCTACAATGTAGTTAGCAATGCCTACATACCATGGAGTTTGAACAAAATATGAAATAAATGCTCATCTAGAAATGCATCATCTACTAGAGTAGTGTCATTCTCATCATGGTGGATTCTTGATAAATAATTACCTACCACATTAGCTCTTCCAAGCTTATTAATGATGGTGATATCAAATTCTTGCAATAATAATAACCATCTTGCTAACCTGCTTGTTATACTAGGTTTGTTCATGAGATATTTAATTGTTGCATGATTAGTATGAACAATAATGGGATAGCTAGTTATGTGATGTCAGAATTTGTTCAAAGCATAAACTACTACTAACAATTCTTTTTCAATCACTGTGTAGTTTAATTCTAGTCTATGAAGGCTCTTGCTAATATAATATATTGCATTTTCAAGATGTTGAGATTGTTGTCCTAGAACTACACCTATGGCATAGTTAGAAGCATCTATATATATGTGAAAAGGAAAAGTCCAATCAGGACCTTGTAAAACTGGGGCTATAGTGAGAAGTTTCTTAAGCTGTAGGAAGGCTTCATTACATTTGGATGTTGAAATGAATTTAGCTTCTTTAGCTTGTAATGTATACAAGGGACTAGCTATTTCACTAAATTCTTTTATGAAATGTCTATAATATCCATCATGACCTAGAAAAGATCTTACATCTTTTGGTTTTGTGGGTATGGGCAATGTTTGAATTACCTCTATCTTAGCTAGATCCACTTGTATTCCTGTAGCTGATATGAAATTACCAAGTACCACACCTTCTTTCATGAGCATGAAACATTTTTCACTATTAAGTGCTAGATTATGTTCTTGACACCTTATTAGAACTTTTTCAAGATTCATCATGGTTTCCTCAAAGGTGACTTCAAATGTTGTGAAGTCATCTATATATATTTTTGTACAATCATGTGATATATCAACAAAGATGCTAATAATAGCTCATTGAAATGTTATAGGAGCATTGCATAGACCAAATGGAAAAAAAGAGTATATAAAAGTATCCCATTGGCATGTGAATGTGGTTTTATCTTGGTCTTTAGGAGTAATACTAATTTTATTATAACCACTATATCTATCTAGAAAAGAGAAGTACTTCTTTCCAGCTAGAGTGTCTAGAACTTGATCTATTAATGGTAACATAAAGTGATCCCTTTTGGTGGCCTTGTTCAATTCTCTGTAATCTACAAAAATATTCCATTTCCCTCCCTTTTTGGCCACTATGACCAAGGGTGGTACCCATCTACTATCTAATATAGGATAAATAAAACCAGCATCAAGCAATTTTTGCAATTTAGTTTTAACTATTTCTCTAAGACTTAGATTTATCCTTCTCTAGGGTTGATGAAGCAGTAGACATCCTTCATTGATGTGTATCATATGAGTGCATAATGTAGGACTCAACCCTGTCATATCACCATAGTCCCATGCAAAAGCCTTTTCATGCTTTTGAAGTAGCTTTGTTAACTGTTCCATTTGTGTGGATGATAATTTGGGGTTAACATGAAGATTATGACCCTTGGATAGCTCAATAGTAGTGGTAGACTCTATCATAGTAGATTTAGAAATTGGACTTGTATATAATTCACATAGTAAAGGTTGATGAAGAATGTCTGATTCTTTAAGCAAAGTACAATTCTCATCACATTCCTCATATGTGGTTAATTCTAATACTGAACTTTCAGATACATCTTTTTCTACCACACAATTATTAGTAAGAATACTCTAAAGTATTGAATCCTCTTCCTATAGCTTTAGAAAGGATTGTCTATGTAACATCATAAGCTATGCTATAGAGTTTAATTCTTCTTCTCCATCCCCTAAATCTAGCCAAATGGATGTGCTTAAATCTATTAATGGTTGTGCTAGAGGATACAAATCAAATTTCTTTGTTGCTTGGCCATTTGATATGGTCATATTCCCTGATCTAAAACTTATATTTGCATCAATTGTACCTAACCATGGTCATCCTAGGATGATAGGGTAACCAAATAAATTAACTTTAGAAGACAAAATCATGAAATCTATAGGATACTCTAGAGAGTCTAAGGTTACAACTATGTTTTCTATCATCCCATCAGGAGTGATAGTAGAACTCTCTACAAGTTGTAGAATTATTGGAGTAGCCCTTAATCCTTCTATTTTCAACTTCTTCATAGTATCCTTGGTCATGATATTTATTGTAGCACCAAGATCTATTAAAACATTTTTAATAGACTAACCATTTATACTCACATTCACAATTGGACTACTTGGATCAGAATATTTTGTAGTGATCAATTTTCCTAACATAATGTCAGCCAATTGTCCCACAACATGGACTGTAGTTGGGTCCTTTTTCTTCCTCCCAGGCTTCTTCAAGTAGGCTTCTCTAATGGCTTTTCCATAGATAGGAACATCTTTAATAGCTTGGAATAGGGGTATTTGAACATGCATGTTCTTCAACGGATCAACAATATCAAAAGACCATTCCTCTATTTATACAAGTTTACTTTGTACAAGCTTCTCTAGAAAAGGAGGTTCCATTGGTAGCTGAGCTTGGGCTGAGATAGTGACATTGGTTGGGTCAACCTCTTTAGAGATTAGAAGTTCTGATGCTACAAGAGTATCTGGTATTTTTGTTATAAGAGGTAGTTTAGGCACTGGTAAAGTTGTACCAGATCTCAAATGTATATTTGCAACATTTAGAGTGTAAGTGGGATATTACAAAGCATCAACAATCTACATGGGTTGTTGTGACTTCTGGTTATTTTGATTTGGTTGAGGTTATGCAAGTAACTATGTCTACTTTTGAAGTCTAAGATTCGTAGGTGGTGGCATTAGTGTAGGTTGTTGGGTTGGGGTGGTAATTGTGGAGTACTATTATTTTGGTTAGGCCACTATTAAGGTCCTCTCCATTGGTTTGTAGAGTACCAATTCCCCTGGGATGGTTACCATTGGTTTTGTTGGTTCTGCCATTGGTTATTCTATTGGTTGGGCCAGGATGGTTAGGAGTTTTGAGACCATTGGGCTTGTTGCAGATTATTTTTCCAAGCATTACTCCAATTAGGTTGATTATACTGTCGAGGACCTTCAAGATTATGGTTTTTCCATTGATTACCATATAAATTTGAATTTTGCAAAGGGTCTTGAGGTATACCTTGACATTAGGCCCATGGCCAACACTCACCAACAAACAATACTTGCTCATCATCTCCATCTATCTTGATGTACTCAATTACAAGATGTTGATTCTCCATGTTGGCAACTAGTTTGCATTGGCAGTCCTTCTTTTGTTTCCAACAATGAGGGTAGCATTCAGCTAGTTGTAATTCAGCTTTGGCATGCTTCTTCTTTGCATGCATTCTGTCAAGATTTGTAGTAACATCATTTATGATGTCCTACTTGAAATCTGACAATAAGTTAGATATATTGAGCTTTTAAATACCCTGATTGATTCCTTTAGTGACTATAGAATGAAGTCCCCGACCTTTCTTCATAGTTGACCTTGAATAGTTTTAACATATTTTCTTGAGTTCATCCCAAAAAGATTGATATACATCACCACCAGCCATCAAGTCCAGTGCTTCTAGACAATTATCATTCACACCTCTCAAAAAGACTAGCTTTTGTGAATCCTTAGACAACACATGCTGAGGGTTCTTCCACAATGTATACAAGAAACATGAAACATAGTCTTCCAATGTTTCTTCCTCCTTTTGTGATATCCTAAAGATATCATCTCCTCTTGAACTAGATGCTTTGCAATACTCTTTATATTTATCTAGAAATAGAGTTTTTGTTTCATCCCAAGTTCCTATTGCATTAGCTCCTAGGCCCATGAACCATCATAAAGTTGACTCTTTCAATATTGCTGGAAATAATTTGAGCATATGAGCATCATTTTTGTAGTCATAACTATGATAGACTATGTCAAATTCAAACAAGAAAGTAAAAGGGTCTTCGGTTGCAAGGCCATAGAACTTTGGAAGAGCAGATGAGGGTATATTCTTGAGATTATTAGTATTTATGAGGTTTGGAAGAGGAAATGGAAAAGTAGGTCGTGCCATTATTGGAGGTATCAGATTATAAGATTGCTATTGAAAAGGAACATTAGGTATTAGATTATTAACAAGTGGTGGATTTGGAGTAGTATTATCAAGGAAATTGGCGAAAATTTTAGTAAAAGGTTGAAGACCACTCATATCTATAGTTTATGCTCTTGAGGATGATTCTATAGGAAAATAAGGCTTGTGTCTTCAAAAGGAAACTCAACTTCTTCTTCTCTAATTTCTTTGTTCAAATTAATAGACTCCTATGGAATAAATCTATCATATTCATCTCATCATCTTCCTCTTTGATGCATGGAATTGAATTCTTCACACTAGTGAAGAAAGCTTTAAATAATGCAAATTTCTTTGAAAAATTAACTAAGAACTATGACTCAAGAATGCTCCTAGCTTGACACCATCACCGACAACCCAAAAATGGTCTACCTCACAATAGGTGTATAATAATCATGCAAAAGGCCATACTTAGGAATAATGTATTCAATATAAGGACTAGTTTTCCCCACCATGATTTGAATTTTATTTTTTCAACCTAGGGATGTATACTTGAAATGGTCGACACAGTATGTCCACTAGGTTTCTTAATGCGTCATTATGCTTATGTTGCAAGAAAGTAAAATGTAAGGAAAGAACCTACACTAGTGCTGCAAGAAACTAACACACTTAACTGTTTACTGAAATGAATGCTAGAAATGCAATTAAATACTAATATATATTCCAACTCAATTCATCTACTATAACTATTCTTATAGATGCTGCAGGAACACTCATAAAGTATGATGCTATAGGAAGGAACTTATAACTTCTACCTACAACACTAAAGATGTTCGAAAATAAATCTATACTACTCTAATCTAATCCACCTCCCAAGTGGGCCCCCTTGGTTGGCTTCTGCTAATCTAATAACATAGAATGTAAACTAGGAGCTATTTCATTATGTTCCAAAAATTCATTACATGAGAATGATGCATAAAATTGTAAAAGCAACTCACTACAAGAGTTGATAGTTTCTTTTCATAAAATTTCTTCTAACTTTTAACACTATTGGTCTGATCCCTATTAATAGAAGATTGGCACTTATTCTTAAAGAAGAAAGAAAAAAAACTAACTTCAAATCCACCAGAGAAAAAGAAGGAAAGATAACAGCTTACGGAACAAATAATAAAGTTTGGACAATCGATTTGACACAATAATGAATGCAGAGAAAATATAACAATTCTTCATAGCTCCTCCATATTAGTGGTTGTGTCCCTTGGCATTGTTATGAATGTTTCCACCGTGGCTAAACCTTAACATCTTTTCTCCTTGAATGTTGTTGGCTATCTTCAACCTTTCCCTTTGAATACTTTCAACCACCTTCAGCTTCCTTTGCTAATATGTTAGTTATTATGCAAAGATATTTGCAAATAAGTATTATCAAATTAAATTCAAATATTAGAACACACATTCTAATGGTTACATGAAATACTGCATTATATATAATATTGGAAAAATATGACATACTATCTACCCATAGGTTAATCATCAATTCAAGTAAACATAAGTTCACAAATGCCTTGGTGGAAGTAAAACAAAGTGTTTAAAATTATCATAAAATAGAGGCAATAATTAGCCTCATTAGTAAGGATTATTACACAAAAATTCTTTCAATAAAGTAGGTTGAACAATGTACCTTGTATTGTTGTTGATGTAGACTACAAGATAGTGAAGAAGGATCATTCTTATGATCTTGCCAAGCTATAGTTGCAACAATTATTAGAAAACTTGGCAGCCATAAGGAAAACTGAGAGTGCACAATGCAAGTTTGGATTAATACTTGTATATATATTTTTCTATGTGTATATCACATTTCATTCCTTTGGTGAAGTTGAATAGAAGACAAACAAATCTATTGCAGTAAAAATAGGTGAATTCATTGAGAAAATGGGAGAGAATGTTGAGTCTATTATGACTAGCTACTTTGAGGACTTTAAGAATTCAATGAAACAAAGACATAGGATTCCAGTGTCACTAGTTGGGAAACATTTTAATGATGTCTGCCTTCTAGTTGATACTCATTTCACATATGTACAGGTTGTAGTTCCAAGGGAAAGATGTTTAAGACCTCTAGGATATGAGATTAATGTGGATGAGGCACCTACAACAATTACAGCTTTGTTTGTAGAAGAAGTAGATAATAAGGCTATTGCATTTGGTAATTATGATGTTGGAAAATCAAAGATAACTATGGACTTGAAGACAAAATCAATAATAAGAAAGAAGAAGAAAAATTTGGTGAAGGAGCAAAGGAAGATGAAGAAGAAGAAGATATCCTTGCTCAAGCACCACTAGCCCTAGCCCAAGGTTAAGGAGAAGATCAAGGTAAAGAGCTAGTCAAGCTTAAAGAAGGTGTCAAGGAGAAGAAGCTAGTGAAGCACCTATAGCCATAGAGAAGAGGAAAGCTAAATCTCTAGTAGTCAGGAATCCAAAAAAGATTGTAATACCTAAGCTTGTAGTTTCAACTAGCAAAACCATCATAAGAGCTACTGATAAGAAAGCTCAAGAAGTGTCAATGCCAAAAGAAAAGAGGGCTAGGAAAGCTATACAAGATGACAAGTCTGAGAAGAGAAAATGAGAAAGTACATTGCTCCATCTAAATCAAATGAGGAGAGGAAAAAATCCAATGATAATAGCCAATTTAAAGTGATAAGTCACAATCCTTCTTCTAATTTGGATAATCTATGTAAAAATTTAAAGAATAATACAAATTTGAGTGGATTTTTACATATTGAATTTGATAAGTTTGGAAAGCTAGAAGTGGGTAAGGTAGAAGAGTTAGTATATGCCATGATGGCAACAATTAAGATGACTCCAATTGAGGTTTCCAATTCTCTACCAAAGAACTTATATGATAGAGTTGTGAAAAGATGGAAATATAGTCTCACAATAGAGGGAAATATAAGAGAAACTACACCTTCCAAAGTGATGTCAAATTTAGATAAATCTGAGATGACAAAGGCCATTAAGAAGTAAGTAGGAAGATTTTCTTCAAAGTACCAAAAATTCAATATTTTGTAGAGTAAAATTGAAAATGTTGTTTAGTAGAGTACCCAAATATAGAAGGTAATTTATGGGCTAACAACAGCTAAGGAAATTGAGTAGACATTTGTTGAGGTAGGTGATGAAAAAGGTGAATAAGAAGAAACTAAGCTTACTAACTAGGAAAGATGTACATATGGAAGGCACCCGGAAAAATGTAGAGACATAGGTAACAATTGAAGATGAGCAAAAAATAGAATAGAGTATACTAGATATACAAATGTCGGGTGCCAGTCCACAATATGTGACAAAAGAGGACACTAAAATTATATAGATCAAGAATGTTTCTGACAATTTGACTTAGAACATCAATCCGCTAAAAAAGGAGGACATGAAGAAGATATTTCTAGACACCACCACCAAGGTACAAATATGTAGTCATCCTATATTGTGGAGTGTAGGTGAACTTAAGAAGTTAGAGAGGATATGTACAAAGGTGGAAGCACAAGGCATATCAATAAACCCTCAATTTAATGTGATACAACCTACATTACCCATTTTAGTGTACCAAAGAAAAGAGACATCCATGAAAAACATAAAAAAATTGGTTCACACTATGTCAGTACTAGAAGTTGCTATAGAAGCACAAGATGGAACACAAGTTCAAATAGGTCTAGTAGATACTCTTGTACCTACAACACAAATTCAAGGAGCAAATGAAATTAAAAGGAAAGTAGAGGAGAGGACTAAAGAGTCAGACTTGACTACAAAGTGTGAGGAGTAATTAGCAATACAAACACTAGTTACTTTGCGAGCAACTGCTACTCCTCCAAGTCAAGCACTTCATAAGTTGAGTGTAGAAGCTACACCACTATAATCATCAATTCCTAGTCCTAATACATCTAAGGTAGATGAGATTACATCATTTGGTGATGTAAACTTGCATGAAGTGATTGTTTTACCAAAGTTTGACCTTGCAACAATCACTATTGAACAAATGAGCATACTATAGGATGCACTTGCAAGGAAAAAGTATCAAGAACTACTTAAAAGGGAGCATTGGTAGAATCAATCATTGTAAGATATCAAAGATATATTTGTTGATTCATTTAACCTACTAGCACCTAAAGAAGATAAACCTTCATGGAGTAGTTGCTAAACACTGTAGAACATATCAATGATGCAAACTTGGATTCCAATATAAAATTACTTGAATGGTCTGAAAGAAAATTTCAAGGAAAAGTCAATGAAAATATATCAAGTGCTATTTAACTTAGTCAAGTTGAGTTACTAACCAAGATTGAAAGTGTAAAGCAAGTCTTAGAGAATATTTTCTCACTTTACACCAAGTTGTGTGATACAAATTTGTTCACACAACAAGTGCAGTGTTGTATAGACAATTTTAAGGGAGATATGAAGAAAATAGGTACAACTCTAGCTAATTCTCCAACTCAGAGTCAAAAAAACTCTAGGAATTTAATGAATTCCCAAGGTTAGTTGGCAGCCCTGCATGCTCAAGATGCAAATATTTAGGCTACACTGATAAGCATCCAATCCATGTTGACCCCCACATGGAAATACTTCACAAGGAGCTAGCCTTTGCAGAGACATTAATGTAGAAAGATCCCCATCTTTCTACACTTGAAGGCTTAGTTCATCTTTCTACCAAGTTAGCCATCCAAATCAAATCATTGGAGGTAGATTGTGATAACTGGGATACAACTCTAAAGTTAATACTTGAGATCCACAAATATTTTTTGTATAGACACACTATACATGTATAACCCTTTGACATAAGTGTCAAAAAGGGGGAGAAATAAGTAAGGGGGAGCACTAAGTTTTGAGAGTGACAATGACTCCAAGGAAAGAATAGATACAATTTTGGGGAAGACCAACCAAAGGGGGAGTCAAAGAAAAAAATAGATTACAAAATAATTCAGCGTATGTATATTTACTTAGCAGGGGTATTGGTTCAAATTTAGAACATTACCATCAACTTAGGGGGAGTTATAAGATTTTGAGATATGACTCTTAAGTCAAGTTTTGCAAAATTCTGTACATATGCCAAATAGAGATAGTGAGTATCTAAGTCATGCTCATAAGTCAAGATCATTCATGCACGAGCAAGTGTTTTTTCCACCCATGTCAAAGGGGGAAATTTTTAATCTCAAATTGGTTTTGACATATGAGTGACAATATACTTAAGGCATTCACTTAGTTCATGTTGAATAAGTAATACATGTCAAGCATAAGTTTCCACACAGTATATGTTAAGTGAGAGATATTGATGTAGGAGCATCCTAGGTGAAGGGCAATCTTGCATCACCCAAAAATATTTTATTTTTAGCCTTTTCTATTTTAATATGGACTACTAGATAGGGTGGTTACTATTTATGGGAACTTGCTATTTTTAGTAAGTTTTTCATATGAACTTAGAATGTTCTCATTTTCTATATGAAGGTTCATTTTAGAGATATAAGCCTACCATAAAAATCTCATTGCTCCAACTTAAGTATCAAAGAAGTTATTGTAAATTTTTGATGGAAAACTTTGTAGAAGAATCTTCAGGCTCACTGTTAGAGGCCTTAGAGTGCCTGGATGAGTTCCAAAAACTCAACAAAAGGGCACTAGCGCCATTTTGAGCATGTAGATTAGGAGTTGGCATTTTCAAAAAGTGGTTATAATAGCCAATTGGAGCAATGGTTTATGAGTTATGGCCTTCAAAATTTGGGCTACCAAAATTTCTAAAATAATTTGTCAAAGATGTATCTAGTCAACTCTATGTATATTGTTAGGGTCTATCGGCCCTAGGTATTGAGTTTGAGCATCTAGAACCTTCCCGACCAACATAAAACTGGCTATTTAAGAAAGGCCCAAACATTGTCTAGGATAGCTCTGGGGATAGTTCATAGAACTATCCTACAAATTTATGTAATGAAGGCACCCATTTGGGTTAGCATATTGTAATTAAGAATTCTGTAATTTTGCATTTACGGCGATAATAAAAAGTCCATATTTTTTTTCTCGCATTTTTTGTTGTTTTTTTGTTTTTGTTATGAGTTTATGGTATTAAGGGGAGTCCCCTACATCAAGTGGTATTAGAGCTAAATTTCTTGAGCATGTGGACAGATCACCGACTATGAGGTAGTTCACACCAGGACCATGGTTTGGGCTAAGCACATAGACAGATCGTCGATTATGAGGCAGTTTACACTAGGGTTTTAGCAAAAGCAAAAAATGCCTCCACGAAAAGAGTGTGGCAAAAGAGTAGCAGGTGTTACACCTAAGGGTTTTTGAGCCCCCCAAACACAAATGCAAGCATTGGAAGAACAAATTTGTAGATGAATGAATCTTCCCATAAGAGATCAAAGCAAGGATGAAGATGAAGTAGAAGAAAATGCCGAAGCGGAGGTAGTTTTAAACCCAAAGGAAGAGAGGCTTTTTAGGGCTATCTCCAAGATTGGAAAAAGACCTAAGTTTGAGGTTCCCACATTTTCAAGAATTCTTAACTTAGAAGAACTAATTGATTGGATCAATGAACTAGAGGAGTACTTTGAGTATGAAGATATTGAGGATCCGGATAAGGTCAAGTTTGCGAAGGCAAAACTGAAGGGACATGCAAAGATCTGGTGGTAGGAGGTTCAATTGGAATGAAATAGAAAGGGAAAGGAAAAAATCACCAGATGGGATTGGATGGTAGCTAAAATGAAGCAATAATTCATTCCTATGGATTATGAGCTCGATTTGTCAAAGAAGATGCAAGGCATGAAGCAAGTGGAAAAATTTGTTCAAGAGTATACCGAGGAGTTCTACAGAGTTCTCATTAGAACTATCCATGCAAAAGATAATAAGGAGAAAGTTTCCCATTATCTTAATGGGTTAAGGCCAAGAATTTAGGATGAGCTAAGTCTGGTATGGATGAATAGTATTGAGGAGGCATACTAGTTTTCCCTAAGAGTTAAGGAGAAATTGAGCAAGAAGTTTGACAATAAGAATAGTGGAAAAGGTCATGGTGGAAGATCTAGCAGATGATCTTATGGAGGCTATAATGATGATCAAAAGAGCAAGGATGAGGTTAGAAGTAGCAACTAGAAACAAAGGGGAAATAATTTCAATTGTTTCTATGATTAGAACAATAGAGATCAGAGAGGAAGAGGCAGAGGACAAGGATTTGGAAGAGGTGGCTTCGGTGGAAAATGTTTTCACTACAGAGAAGAAGGGCATAGAGCATTTGAATGTACCTAGTGCCAAGGAAGGATAGATCAAATAACAAAAGGTTAGGAAAGAGTTGCACATGTTGATGAAGATGCCAGATCCTCACATTCTGAAGATGCTGAAAGAGGAGAAGTCCTAGTCAATAGAAGAGTCCTGCTGAATGGTGAAAATGAATCTGATCAAAGAAGGATTTTGTTTCAAACAAGGTGTAGATGTGAAGATAAGTGTTGTTATGTGATCATTGATGGTGGAAAATTGAAAATTTGGTGTCATAAATGATGGTCACCAAGTTGAAGCTAAAGAGACAAAAACACCCGCATCCATAGTGTATTGCTTGGGTGCAAGATGACCACAAGGTTATGGTCAATGTGCAATGGTTAGTGAAGTTCAAGATTGGGAGCTACTAGGATGAGGTACTATGTGATATCATACCTATGTACATATGTCATATTTTTTTGGGTAGGTCATGGTAGTTTGACAAGAATGTTGTACATGATGGGCAAGTAAATATGTACACTCTAACTAAGGATGGAGTGAAACATAAGTTGAATCTATTGAAGGATAAAGAAGAAAAGGTATGTAGTGCTGCTAGAATATGTTTGGTTGATGGAAAAGAGTTTCTTAAAGGTATGAAACATGAGCATATGTGTTTTTCTATAATTCCTAAAGATAGTAAAGAAGAAGTAGAGAAGGTACTTGTAGAAGTTGCAAATATGTTGGAAGAGTTTTCTGAGATTTAATCAGATAATGTACTTGATGGATTTCCCCCAATGAGGAAGATTAGTCACCAAATGGATTTGGTTCTAGGATCCAGTTTTCCAAAAAAGGAAGCACATAGAATGACACCCATAGAAATTAAAGAATTGAATAGGAAATTTTATGAGTTGTTGCAGAAGGGGTTGATTCGAAAGAGTCTGAGTCCATGTGTTGTATCAGTAGTACTAGCACCAAAGAAGAATGGAGAATGGAGGATGTGCATAGATTCTCATGCTATCAACAAGATCAACATCAAATATAGATTTCCTTTGCCAAAGATGGATGATATTATGGACTATTTGAGTGGAGCTTAGTATTTCATAAAGATAGATTTGAAGAGTGGGTACAATCAGATTTGTATCAAAGAAGGTGATGAGTGGAAGACTACTTTCAAGACAAGGGAAGGACAGCACTTTCATGAGGCTCATGAATGAGGTATTGAAGGAGTTTCTAAGTAAGTTTTTCATTTTTTACCTAGATGATATAGTGATCTTTAGTAAGACATTGGAGGAGCATTTGATTCATATTCGCAAGGTGTTTGAAAAGTTGTTGATAAACTTGAAGAAGTGTAGCTTTGTAAAGGAGTTTGTGTACTTGGGATTTTTAGTCTTAGGAGAAGGTGTAAAAATGGACCCAAACAAAGTGAAGGCTATCCTTGAATGGCCTACTCCAAGGAGTGTGACAGAGGTAAGATCTTTTCATGGACTCGCTACATTTTACAAAAAGTTCATAAAAGTTTTAGAAGTATTTGTGGACCCTTGACTGAAACAATGAGAGGAGATAGGAAAGAGTTTAAGTGGACTATAGGAGTAGATAAAAATTTTAATCTATTGAAATAGAAAGTTACTGAGAAACCTATTTTGGCACTTCCTAATTTTAACAAGGTGTTTCAAGTAGACTATGATGCTAGTGGTAATATAATAGGAGCTATTTTGAGCCAAGAAGGTAGACCTATTGCTTATTTTAGTGAGAAGTTGAATGCTACAAAAAGAAAATATTATGTTTATGATCAAAAACTTTATGCCATAGTTCAAGCATTGAAGAAATGGAGATACTATCTTCTTCCCAAGGAGTTTGCTTTGTATACTGATCATCAAGCTTTACAATATTTGAATAGTTAAGGAAAATTGAACCAAAGGCATTTAAAGTGGGTTGAGTTTTTGGAGAGTTATACATTTGTTTTGAAACACAGAAGTGGGAAGTCTAAAAAAGTTGTAGATGCTCTTTGTAGAAGACAACTCATGCTAGTAGAAATGTAGATAGAGGTGGTTGGGTTCAAGGAACATAGTACATTATATCCAAATGATCTTGATTTTGGTGAAGCATGGAAGGCTTGTACAGAACCTGTTACACTTGATAGGAAAAAGTGGTTGGATTTTATGATCCAAGATAATGTGTTGTTCAAAAGAAGCTAGTTGTGCATTCCAAGAAGCTCAATGAGAGAGAACCTCGTCAAGGAGAAGCATAGTGGAGGATTGGTTGGACATTTTGGTAGAGACAAAACTATGGCTTTGGTTGCTAAAAATTATTACTGGCCATAGTTATAGCAAGATGTGATGAAGTTTGTACAAAGTTGCCAAGTATGTCAGATGGCAAAAGGAGTGAAGTAGAATATAGGGTTGTATCAGCCATTACCTATACTAGAGAAACCGTAGGAGAATGTCAGCATGGATTTTTTGCTTGGGTTACTGGGGACATAGAATGGGCATGATTCTATTTTTGTAGTGGTTGACAGGTTTTCAAAAATGGTAAATTTTATTCCTTGTAATAAGACTAGTGATGTTGTTCATGTAGCAAAATTATTTTTCAAAGAAGTGGTAAGATCGCATGGTTTGCCGAAGAGTATCGTTTTAGATAGAGATACCAATTTTTTTGGGTATTTATAGTGTACATTGTGGAAGAAGTTGAAGACAAATTTGAATTTTAGTTCATCACATCATCCATAGATTGATGGATAGATAGAAGTTGTGAATCGTAGTTTGGGAAACTTGCTAAGATGTTTGGTTGGAGATAAACCAAAAGGATGGGATATGATTTTACCACAAGTGGAATTTTAATATAATAATTCTATCAATAGGAGTACTATTAAATCACCATTCCATCTTGTATATGGGAGTAGTGGCAAAAATGTTTCTGAATTGAAGAAGTTGGATAAGGGAGAGATAAGTAGTGCTGAAGTAGAAGATTTTTCTGAACATTTGAGGAACATCCATGAGGAGGTGAGGAAGCACACCAAAAAGATGAATACATAGTATAAGGCTAAGGTAGATGTGAAAAGGAGATATAAGGAATTTCAAATTGGAGATGAAGTCATGGTTCATTTGAGAAAGGAGCATTTTCAAGTAGGTACATATAATAAGCTGAAGATGAAGAAGTTTGGACCATGCAAGATAGTGAAGAGGCATGATTCTAGAAATGCATAAGTTGCCTGCTAAATTGAATATTTCACTAGTACTTAATATTTTAGATTTGATAATTGATAGAGTATTATGAAGGAGGTGATACAGATGAAGTTGTAGAAGCACAGTGGAGCATTCTAGTAGCTAGTTTAACTACCAAGGAGATTGAGGAGATACTAGATAGTTGTATTAAAAAATGTATCAAAAATAGAGCTTATCAAGAATATCTGGTCAAATGGAAAGGGAGACTAGTTGTGGATTCATCATGGCTAGCAAAGGAGGAGGTCAACCATCTTGGTTTTCCTTTGAACACTTGAGACATGACGTGGTCACTTCTCAAATTACCTCGGGTGTTTGATGCAAGAGCATCCTAGGTGTAAGGGCACTCTTGCATCACCCAAAAATATTTTATTTTTAGCCTTTTCTATTTTAATAAGGACTAGTAGACAGGGTGGTTACTATTTATGGGAACTTGCTATTTTTAGTAAGTTTTTCATATGAGCTTGGAATGCTCTCATTTTCTATAGGAAGGTTCATTTTAGAGATATAAGCATACCATAAAAATATCATTGCTCCATCTTAAGTATCAAAGAAGTTATTACAAATTTTTGGTGGAAAAGTTTGTAGAAAAATCTTTAGGCTCATTGATGAAGGCCTTAGAATGCTTGGATGAGGTCAAAAAACTCGATAGAAGGGCACTAGTGCCATTTCGAGCCTATAGATCAGGAGCTAGCATTTTTGAAAAGTGGTTATAATAGCCAATCGGAGCAATGGTTCATGAGTTATGGCCTTCAAAAGTTGGGCTACCAAAATTTTTGAAATAATTTGTCAAAGATGTATTTGGCTGATTCTATGTATATTGTTAAGGTCTGTCAGCCCTAGGTATTAAGTTTGAGCATCGAGAACCTTTCTAGGCAACATAAAACTACCTATTTATGAAAGGCCCAAACATTGTCTAGGATAGCTCTGGTGATAGTTCATAGCACTATCCTATAGATTTTTGTAATGAAGGCATCCATTTGGATTAGCATATTATAATTGAGAATTCTGTAATTCTGCATTTATAGCTATAATAAGAAGTCCATATTTTGTTTCTTTATTTTTGTTATGAGTTTATGGTATTAAGGGGAGTCCCTTGCATCAGATATGCAATAAGTGTTAAGTAACTAGTAAGTGTTAATTCACTCAAGTGTTGAATAGATAGTAAGTTTTGAGTCATTCAGATGCCATGTGATCAATGGATGTTGAGTCATTTAGTGGTTGAGTTACAGCATTGAAGTTGTAGTTGATGTCAAGCATCAGGGACTTCAAGTGTCAAGTAATATAGTTTTGACATAGTTGTTTGTAATGGTACAAAGTACTATGTAAAACATTTTGGAGCTAACTTGAGAATTGTTTTACAATCCTAGGTGATAAGTATGAATCTTTATTGAGGATCCCTATGCATAATATATAACCAATCAGAAAAATGAAGAGATTAAGTGACAATGTGGGTGAATCATAATCATTGATGCATACCTAACCCTAAGTCACTAGGTCTTCTTAATGAGGACAAAACTTAAACTTTTTGTCAAGGAATAGAGAAGGAGAAAAGAGAGGAGTTTACATTTGCAAATAGAGCATTCATGGTGACTAAAGTATTGAAAATCCTTTAACAAGATGCTTACTTCATTGTAAGTTAAAGTCCTCTAACAAGGCACACTTCTAACAGGGTGTTGAAATCCTTTAACAAGGTAACATCTAATAATCTTGTAAGCCTTTAACGGGGAAAACCTTTCACAAGGTAGATCATGTTTTATGGTCAAACATTGTAACCTTCATTAGATACACTTTATTATTGTAGTAGTGAAGATTTTTGGGTGTCATCCCCACCCTATTTTAACCTTCTCATTGGATGATTTCTAGGTAACCAAATATCTTGTGTCATACATATGTTGAATGCTTATTTACTTTCAACTTATGGATATATATGCTTATTTTTTTATTTTAATTTACATGCATAGATAATGAGATGAATGTGTGATGAATGATTTTAAGGTTGAAGTTTTAAGTGTTGATTCATCCCCCCCTTCCTAGAGTTTAATATTGTCACAAAATTTTGCACCCTTGCCTAAAGGTTTTACTTAAAGGCAACCTTGTAACACATGGAAACAACCTCCAAGTTGTGGGAATTGAATAATAAGGTTGAATCTCCAGAGAAGGTTGGCTTTCTTACTATTAGGATGCACCTAACTACACTTGAGAGGAAAAGGGAGAAGGAATGTGATAGCCCATATTTTCACTAAGCTTAAATTTTGAAATTTTAGGGTGAAAATATTATTAGAAAAAAGAGTGTTGTGATTGTTAGGGTTATATGTTATTTGTTTTCATTTGCAAAGGAAAACCCTAACATGTTTTTTGCCCTAATCTAATTATTTTAAATTTTTATCCTAAGTGTGAAATTTGGTGCCCTAGGGTTTTTATTCCATCCTATATTACAAGAAATCTTCATAGAAATTAGAT
Organism: Cupressus sempervirens; assembly: GCA_028749045.1. Taxonomy (NCBI): domain Eukaryota; kingdom Viridiplantae; phylum Streptophyta; class Pinopsida; order Cupressales; family Cupressaceae; genus Cupressus; species Cupressus sempervirens. The sequence goes on from CM053783.1 coordinate 130,162,653, forward strand.
TTTAGGCCCTAACCCTAGGTTATATAGTGGAGTGTGAATTTACTTGTCTTTTACATTATTTTCTATGATGTTATGAAAAAGGGGTTAGTGGAGGATCGTAGTGAAATTTTTTTAGTTTCTTGATCTTAAGATAAGTAGTGTGCCATAATATCATGGATCAAAAATTTAATGTCTCTGATCTTACAATTCCCCTTATATCGTATGATCATATATCTATTTTAGTAGTTTCCATTTCTTCTTCCGAAATGTTATGATAAGGAAGGTAATCATGACATTAAAGATAGAGAAACAAGGTGCTACAATGTTACAAAGCTATAGGCATCGTAAGATTGTGAAGGTAATATTTGGATGTTGTGATGTTACAGGACACCTATGATCATATAATTATAAGGTAAAAGAAGATAGGAAAAAACAATAGTACATTTTTAGATAGGTGACAAGTGTCCAGTTCTGATTGACCAAATTATGAAACAAATACCAGATGGATGCTTAGTTGGACCAGTGGGACTAGAAAACAATTTTATATAAATTTTATTTTGGCATATGGTGATCTTTGATATTACAATAGATAGTTTATCATAAGACCTTAGGGTAATGGATAATATGCTCTGATGCTATGAATATGCCTCAATTGTAAGATCATAAATAAAAAAAGGTAAGGCCCAAGATGTTACTATAGAGAAGGGTAACCATTTCTTGTAGTATCATAAGAGTTGGAAGGTTAACTAGAGATGTTATGAAGTAATAAGATGACAACAATTGCAAGATCATAAGGTAAATTGGGTTAAGGTAAGATGGTATGTAATTTCAACATAAGTCATCTACCTTGAGATCATAGAGGAAGAAAAAGTCAGTGTCAATGCAACAACAACTAAGTAGCCATAAGATCTTAAAGGGTTTTTCCATGGCTTTTGACTATTTGATAAGGGTTTTGTAACATCATGGAAATATTTCCTTAGCTGTAAGATAATATGAGGAGTCTTTCTATCAGTAATTATTGTTAGATCGTAGACCTTATTTTGATATGAAATATGCTAGTCACTTTTTTGAGCTAGAAACAACAATGAGCTTCTTGATTAATGAGATTTGAATATGGTACAAAAAGTGCATTGTTGGATAGTAATGGTGACACTCACTTGAGGTGACAGAATAAGATGATATTATGTTTCAAGCATGCTGAAAATCAATGCAAAGATGAACATTGATTTGTTTGTATTGAGTTATAAAGGTTTTCCTATTTGACAATTACAGTTTTCCATTTGCACAAAAAGAGACTTTGAATAGTTACAAAACTTTTAGTGTATATAGATAGTTGTTTTAGAGCTTAAGAGCAAAGTCCATACTATGTTTTCTAACATAATTTCAAGATGTTTGATAAAGAGGTAGAAAAAATTCAAGCATCAGATGTAGGGGTTGTAGAAACTTCAGCTTCTAAGGTGGGAAAATCACAACAAAGGGAACCTAATAGGTTTGTTGAAGATTGGATTAAACTTTTCCCTAGTTCCTCCAATGCCAATGTTGTAGATGACCATGCCTTTGTTGACCCATATGCTCTTTGCAGAGATGTTGTGTGCCTTGGCATTACTAGTTCTGAACTTTTCAGGTACTTCTACTATAATAGAGAGAAGAAGATTCATGTGTGTAATCAATGGAAGAAGACCTTGGCTAAATTGATATTTACAGACATTTTTTTTGATGTGGACTTGATGAAGGTCCTATTTCATTGCTACAATTTTCCCACCAAATCTTTCCATAAGAAGGATGGAACTATTCTTTTTACACTTGACAATGAATTGTTCATTAAGGCTTTTGGATTGGATGGAGATATGGGCTAGCCTATAGATTTCAACGATTTGTAGAGGATGTTGGAGGAGAATACCAAGGCCTACATTGGGAAATATATGCTATAGCATATTCCCATGGATTTAAAGAATGTGGGTGATTACCCTAAAATGGTAGAAAAAATGATGCCTTTGAACACGTTTTAAAATTATTTTGTAAAAATAGTATATGGTTTCCACAAGGTGATTGGAAAGAATGGAATTAACATGGTATTTGGAGCTAAATTTATAATTTCTAGAGATGTGCAAGAGTCCTATCATGGGGGGGGGGGGGAAGTATGATTATGTTAACTAAATTTTGGAGGTGATGAAAGAAAACATTGTCTGGGCTTAGAGTGGAGAATTAAAAGATTTCAAGTTCCATCACTATTCACTGATGATGCACCTGAACCTCTACAAGAATGTAGAGTATATAAGTTCTAATTTCATTGATCATACTTATGATGCAAATGGAGACTTGCCATTTTATTTGTTGACATGGTTATGGGATAGTAATTATCATTTTTGTAATTATGTTTCATTCTTTAATAAGTTTAGTGTTGTAATAATGAGAATGTTAGATCCAAGTTACTTTAGGGCACCTAAGATTTTAAAAGACCTTTTGAGACCAGCCCTACTTCCTGAAGGAAAAATATTAGACCATAACTAGGGGGACATTTTTTTATTTCCAACTTTTTCTTTATTGAGAGTCTATGGTTGTCCTCAACCACCCCATATATTAATGAAGCTTATCCCTCCTATATTAGGTATAATTGAATTCATATGGCAATTATTTATGGTTAATAAGGAGTATTTAGGACCCAAAGGGCATAAAGGAGCTTTCTTCTATAGATGTTTTAGGGTTGGGGATTTTTCAATTGGAAAAGAGGCCCTAGATTAGATCCATAACTTCCTCCATCATTACAATTTGTCAACTGGTCCTTATAGAATGTATGACCCTGATAATTGGAGAGGGTCACCCTTAAAGAGATAAGAAACTATGTACTACCTAGAACCACACAATTACTCCAAAAGGATGTTATTACAAATATAGTTGTAGAGGGTGAGATAGCTGATAGGCTAACAAAGCTAGATGATGCCTTCAGGGTGGAAAGAGAGATGAAGAGAGCAGATCCCCAATTTATGGGATTCTATATGGATATTTCTATCCTCATAGGGTAAGGAAGATGGTCACTAACCATGCTGAGATTATGGCTAAGAGTCTTGAGGCACCAATAGGAGAAGAAGATAGGGTATGCTCAGATAGCTATGAACCTAATGTGACCCTAAAGATAGAAGAAGATGATGTCCCTAAAGCATCATTGGTCACAAAGGAAAATAAGACACAGAAGGTCCATATCCCTGTAGTTGTGAAATAGAGGACATTGCATATTTTACCTGGCAATAGTCAATATTTTGCTAACTTAAGGTAGAACTACCTCCAAGATAAGATTAATGTAGCTAAGAGTACACTCAATAACATGGAACTAATAGTACCAAGGCTAGATGATAGAATCATCTGAGCTCAACAATTCCTAGAAGATGATGGATTCATCAAATCTACTAAGTTCAAAAGTTTTCTATACAAGATTAAATAGAGTGATTTGGAACTCAAGATGAAGCCAAGAGAATGAGATGTGCAGAAGTTAGAACTAGTGGAGAAGCTATAGGCCTATGATCCTAAGAGTGAAGAAATGAGTCTAGAGGAGGCAAGGAATCTTGTATAGAGGAGTGATATATTATTAGTGCCTGGATGGGATCTGGAACAAGATTTTATGCTTGATCAAATAAGAAGGCAAGAAAATGCCATTTCATATGAAGCATTTGATGCTAATGTATTATGGAGAGGAATAAGTTTTAACATAGATACCAAATCTCTAGTAGCTTGGAGTATGGCTCCATCATCAAATAAGTGAAAATTAATGGATGTGCAGAGCACTGAACAAGGTAATATGATTGTATGGACTCTATAGGGTACCTTTGGAGTGGATATTTCAAAGGTCGTGAAACATTTTTCATTTATGAATGAAGCTAAGGTAGAGGAGATGGAGACTAGACTTTCTAAGTCCATACATAATTGCATTGATATAAGAAATCTCTACGAAGATGATCTTAGAAAGAACATGTATACAAAGAGAGAATTTTAGAGCTTGACACCAAGGTCCAAGCACTTGAAAATGAAGTTAAATCTCTTAGAGAGAAACTTGTATAGGAAGAGTAGGTGGTTGCTACAAGACAGGGACAAGAATGTGAAGATCAACACCAGCTAACTAGGAACACAATTGAAGCTCAAACACAAATAGATGATTTAGGGGAAGAGGAAACAACTGAACCTAGGAGAATGAGCATTGATGCTCAATCTACTCAGTAGGGAGATGAGATAAGGACAATTGTCCTTAAGAGTTTAATGAGCTATTAGATTGAAAATTTGAAAAATATGTCACAACGGGCTCATAATTTTTACATTTCTTTACAAAGTGTTGAGTAATTTTGCAATGAGGCACTTTTATGGCTATCACCCACATTTAATCTTTGGGGGCCACACTCAATTCTCGGACAGGATCAGTGTACTAAAGGCTAAAATTCTAGATTTTCCTAACAAAATAATCATAGTGAAGGAAGGTTTGGAGATATTCAAAGAATTGATTAGTTTCTTCATTGGTAAATTATAGATTATACAAGGAAAATTAAAGGTTTTATCTCAAGGAGTGCAGCCTTGTACACCATTAATTTTGGATGCTACTAACACAATGATAGATTGGCAAGAAAGGTCTAATTCCTTTGGTGCCATTTTAACTCAAGATGCTCTACAATATCAATTTTTGAAGATACTTTTGATTTCCCATACAATAAACTAATTTATTCCCTTTTTAAGGTAGAGATAGATTTGAATAAATTTATTGTTGAATCTAAAGCAATTATGGATGCTAGGTGGACCAAAGCCACTCAAGATTTACAAGAGGTCAAAACTATAGTGTAGCCCACAAAAAGGGAGATTTATATTTTGGAGGTGATAGGAGAGATTAAAGCTCTAGTAAGTAGGAATTAGTTGAGATATTTCTCATGAAGGACAATGAAGGACAAAGAAGAGAAAAATTAGAAAGCATGACATAAGTGTTCACTTACTATCTCAACTACTTTTCTTTTTCTAGTTGATCTTTTGGAAGAATGTTCTACATACCTTTTTGTTCCCATATTTCCACATTTTGGTATCCATTCTTATTTTTACATGTGTCCTCCTCTTATCTATAGATTGTTGCAATCCTATATATGGATTTCCAAGATGAAGAGTAGAGATCAGTCATTTGTAGAATTTTCTCATTATTATGTTTTGTTTTATAGTTTGTCCATTGGTTCTATAATTATGTGAGTGAATTTAGTTCTTTTATAAAAGTGAACATTTGGTACCAATGGCTTGTCTCTAAGTTGTATTATGAGTCTCTATTAATATTACAAACATTTTCAAAAGAATGATTTTTCCTTAAGTATCATTGTCTTTGAGTTTTTTCTCCTCTCTCATATATTCATAATCTTGAGACTGATATGAAAAAATTTCATTCAATTTAATGCAATTCATAAAAATTGTATATCTCTTACTAGTTTCTGCGAATTTAAAGAATTAGGTAATTACTTTTTGTAATTGATAAGGTTTAGGGTTTGTGAAAAGGATATGGTAAGAACAAAACTTAAAGTTCCATGTTGACAATTTTAATCACAAGTTTATTAAAAAGGTCCAAATCTACCAATCTTTGACTTTGTATCCCAATGGATAAGACACTGGTATATTAAAAGTTCAAAAACAAGCTAATGATTCACTTAATTATATTAAATTCATAACAAACAATTCAATTTACCATTTCATGTACTAAGAGCTAAAAGTTTTGGTCCTTACTTATTTGCATCTACTTTTTGGTTATAGTTAGCTACTAAACTCAAGAGGTTTATTAGAAAATCATAGAAGAATATTGACCATTTTTGTTATAGGGAATAATCTTTGAAGAAAAGAGTATCAAGTTAACAAGATTAATTGCTAAGGTTTTCCCACCTTGGCCTTGCAAGGCCTAAAGTGAAGTGAGTCTTAATGACTCTGTTAATGTTAGCCAAAAACTAAGTTTAGCCTTGTTGAATATAGGATTTATTTGATCCTTAGGCTTGTCCCTATCTTTTTTTTCCTGGTATTAGGTTTAAATCCACTTGATATGCTCCTTGCCAGAAAGAACTCCAACAAAATGTATGAAAGAAAACTACCTAATCTAATCTAAGAGGAGGTGATGCACCAAAATAGAGTGTTTAACTCTATCTCTACCCATACATGCATAGTTAACTATCATGACATCAAAATATATAGATTTAGAATTGTTTAATCAAACAATCAAATGTAGATTAGATAACCAGATTAATGACATAGGAAGAAGAGTTTCGCTATATATCATTCATTGGTAAAAAGAGATATAGTCATTCAAATGATAGACAACCATAATGCATTAATGAGAGGAAAATAAATCTTACATATACATCAATGCCTAAAAGAGAGAAGGAAAAATATCATGAAGTTCAAAGGGAAAGTGAATTTACAATGTCCATGCCAAAGAAAATAGAGAAGAATCAACCTTTCTAAATGCTTCAAAATGTGCTTTTATAGTTCAATCATAACTCAGATAGATTTTTCCCTAAGGAAAAGATCAACTACTACATTTAAGATTATAGAGAATAATCATTGCAAATCTAGGAAAAGATCTAATCATAGTACACATCCAGACGCAGGAAAATCATCAACCCTAACAGGAAGAAAACCTAAAGGTGACATGAAATGGTGTCATTAATGTAAAATATATCTAAATGGACAATCAATTAGCAAGCAAGGTGTCTTTCATGTCTTATTTGCAAGGAATTCATTTGGGAGTGGTTTGGATTGATCATGAAGATTAGATCATGCAGAAAAACTACTTTCTTCCCTCCATAGTTCGACAAATCATCAAGAATCAACAGTTGACTGGGTCAAGCAACCAAGATGAGCCATGTGGACCAATGATATTATTTCCTTTTCTAGCTCATAAATCCTTCATGAGTTGACCAACTTATCCTAGTCCTAGCTTCACCACCTTCCCACCTTTATTAACTACTTGCCCCACAAAAACATGAACTTAGTCAAACTAACCATTATCACTACTTCATAGCTTGTCTCTAACATTCTTACTTATGGTCATGACCTAGTGACTATACGATTCTAAGCCATTCATAGCATCACCATGTAAATCTTGGGTTAGACCTAATCATTTGCAACCATGCAAAAATGTGCCTCACCATTTTGTGGCCTCACCCCTAGTTAACCTTTTCTTCTTTGCAACTGAGAAATTCAATGAATATTGAATGAATAATTTTTTTTCTTTATCAATTGATTCATTCAAAATGTGACCCCACCATTGCCTTCTTGACTTTCAACCCTATTGGAGCATGTCATGTGTCAACATTTGATTTGTTCACCTCTTCTCTTTGTTTCATCATCTAGGCCCACTAGGATATGTGTTGACCTATTATTATGTCACTATGGCTAAAGATCAAACAATTCCTACTAATGACATAACAATAGCCCTTGATCCTTTATGCATCTGACACCAATGAACATACTTCAAACTTACTTTAAAAGTGGGCCACCAATGCTACGTTTCAACTCCTTGCTATGTCACCATGATTACCAACCTTGTAACTCTGGCTAGCAACATAGTGAGTCATTGATCTTTAAAAGATATGACAGCCCAAAAACATACAACTACTTTACTATCCATGTCAGTACTTCAACCAATGAAAACACTACCCTATGCCAACTCATTTGATATGTTTTATTTTTCTTGAATTGGTCCTGCAACCTCCACATGGAAAGTTGTCTTTATGTTGCTATAGCTAAAGATTGAGTGTTTTCCTATAGTGACATAACAATGGTCATAGATTTTCTCTACATATGATGATAAAAATAAAACTACAACCCTTGATCTAAAAGTGGGCCCTCTGTGCAATGTGTCACCATGTCACTATATCACATAGAATTACTACCTCATACTTTGAGTTAGTGAGATAGTGACAACCCTTGGATCAACCTAAATCTAATGGTGAGGAGAAAAGACTACACCACAGAAGATAATGGGCCCAACTTGGACACATGTCATATTATTGCTATGTCACTATGAAAAATTTCTTGGTAGCTCCACTTAGTGACAAAGTGACACTCGTTGATCTCTAAATGATCAGATGGCAAGAAAGGTGTGGGTTCACTTAAATATTAAATTATGAATTACCTAGAAGACTTAGGATATATTATTTATAACCAAAGTTTGATATATCCTTCTACCTACCCTAATATTTGAATATTTAGATATTTGAACAGTAGACATGTTAGCCATTTGAATCTCAAGATTTGGTGGGAGGAAAAATATGGCTAACATTTACTTTTCCCATTGTATTTCCAACAATTGTCTCATCACTATCTTTTGTATTCACTCTATGTTCCTTTCTATATTTGAGATGATCAATCTTACCTCTCAATTTCTCAATGGATTATTTTGCATCATCATACATTTTCTTTAGTTTATCTCTTTCTTTAATAAGAAGATCAATCTTCTCAAGGGCTTCTTCAAGATTCCTTTGTAACTATTCCTTATTCATAGGGATCTTACTCAATTTTTTAAGCCTCTTTAGAGTAATTGAGCTCTAATACCAATTGTTAAAAATAAGGGATACTAAGAGGGGGGTGAATCAGTATTCTAGAAAACTTATCCCTAAACAAAATATTGTTAATTAGTTTATAACATACATATGAAAGTAAACTAACAATGTTGAATAGTAATAATAACCATACACAAAGAGAACTCATTGTTGGAAATATAAGAGGAGTAACTAAGAGGAGAGGGGTGAAGTAGTTGCAACTAAAATAAATCCCAGATCCCTTAGATGTTAGCACAAAACAATTCTATGAAAACTTAATTGTTAGAAATAATTGTCCACCAAGATAATTGGGGGGGTGAATCAATTGTCCAACACTTAATGCATTTATCTTCTTTAAACAAACCAAAGTATATAGCAACCATAATAAAATGCACATAAAAAATTACACTAGATATGTTAATCAGGGAAACCCTTGATCAGAGGGAAAACCCTGATGGAAATGATGCTACTAAGATGATGTACTAATATGAATATTCCTTTTTAGAGGATGGACCCTATTAGGATTCTATTAAAAAATTTAGTACATGTTGATCTCAGATTGGTTTTGACAATTGAGTGTCAACACACTTAAGATATTCACTAAGTTCATGCCAAACTAGCAACATATGCTGAGTATAATATATACAAGTATCGAGTTGCAATATGTGTTGAGCCAGCAATTCAATAAGTTTCAATTTATTCAGATGGAGAGCAAATATATAGTGTCGAGTGAGTATATGTGTTGAGTGAAAAATAGATATTGAGCATGTTCAAGTGTCGAGCTAGACAAAATTTTAGTAAGAATTGAGCATCAATAATCAACAAGTGCCAAGCAATTTCACTAACTATGATGTAAACCATTTTTGAGTTGAAATATAGACAAATCTCAAAGCTTTAAAGATAAGATCAAATCTATTTGGATTCCCTATGCAATCTGCATGCAACCAATGATAAAATGGAAGGAATTGAATGGGAAAATTAGATGAATATCCATCATAGATTCATACCTAACCCTAAGTCATGAAATCTTTTAAAGAGAGATGAAGCCCCATATTTTAGTGTGTGTGAGAAAGAATGCATGTGAAGAGATGATAGAGAAGATTTGAAGAAAGTTTAAGAGTTGAATTGATCAATTTAAGGTGACTTGGAAGTAGGTCAGAATTGCAAAATCAGTTAGTAGAACAAAGGATCAAGGTTACAAAAATTTCATATTAGATCAGAGACGATCAAGATGAACTAAATTGGGATCTAAAATCAACAATATTAGATTGTAAGTGTATCAAATCAAACATTTTATTGTACTCTCTAACAATTTTTATAGAAAAATGAAATCCTATGGACTTAGGTTGGTTTAACAACCATTGTATAAAGCCTTTAATAGGGTGGCATTCCAAGTGAGTGTTTCAAAGTCCTTTAGCCAGGCACACTTTTGACAAGGTGTTAAAATCCTTTAACAAGGTAGGATCTAACAATTCCTTTGTAAGCCTTTAATAGGGTAGGCCTTTTGTAGGGTAGATCATGAGAATGGTCAAAATTTATAGCCTTAATAGGTGAACTTTATTGCTACAGTAGTGAAGAGTTGTGGGTGTCATCCCCACCCCAGTTTTACCTTCTCATTTTGGAGAGCTTTTAGGTAATCATATTTTGTGTCAAGTGTTTATGTGGATGCATTTTCTTTACATGCTTTTTCTATATGTTTATGCATGCAATGTTTTAAAGTTGAAATTTTTATAGGTTAAAGTTTAGTACTTCTAATTCACCCCCCTCTTAGACGTATACATTTCCCATTTGTAATCCCAATAGTTGTTATTAGATCTAAGTTCTCATCAAGAGAAGCCTTACAACATGGAGAAAAGATCTTGAGATGGAGGTTTACAAGTTGGGAAAGAGCATTGAGAATCAGAAGATTGAGATATAACAACTAGATGAAGCTAGAGATTCATTGAGGAGCTCGCTAAAGAGAAGGAAAGAGATTGCCATAGTAGAAAATGACACTCAATACAAGGAGATTGACACCACAAAGTTATTTGTAGATGGAAACTCATGTGAATTTGATGTAGAAATTATAGATCTCATAGACAATAATAGAGCACAAATTGAGGAGATCAAAAATCTCAAGTTGGAGCAAGAATCACAAGCAATACTACTATGTGAGGTGATTGAACAAAAGAAGAAAGCCATAGAGGAAAAGGACATGATTGAAGAAGACAAAAGAATCTTGACAAATTGATTGGAAGAAAAATCAGCAAAGTTGTCTAGAATCTCAAACATGTAGTTGGATACCCTAAGCCAAATGATGAATGCCCATTGAGTTGAATGTCAAGGATATTGAGATAACTACATTGAAGTTGCAGAATGAGTAGTTGTAGAATGACCTAAAAAGAGAGATAGAGTTTGCTAAAAGTTTCAAAAAGCCAAATGAAACTATCAAGTACTTTGAAAAATTATTGAAATCCCCTAGATCCAACAAAGACACATCAAGATTGGGCTATACAACTACTGAAGAAGGAGAGTCATCCAAGACTGTTGAACAAAGGAATGAAAAAGGTAAGAACTCTAAACCTAATTTTCATCATTGTGGAAAGAAAGGACATACAACTAATGTTTGTAGGAGCAAGAATACTAGTTAGAATGCCAAGTCAAGAAACATGATTTATTGTTACAAGTACAACAAACAAGGTCATTAGGCACATGACTACAAAACAAAGACCATGCATGCACCAAGATTTGAAGGACGCTACCACAATTGTCAAAAGTTTGGACAAAAATTCTTTGAGTGCAGATCCAAGATTGCATGGTCATCAAAAAAGGGAAGAAGCCATAAAAAATCCTACAATTGGGACTACAATACAAGACATAGCTATCACTTTTGACTACTGTCAAGAGTATGGACACATCCCTAAGAATTGCATAAGAACACATTTCAGTGGAAACTACAGTAGATGGTTAAGTCAAACTACATGCTTTAGTTGTCTGAAGACTGGTCATATCAACAAGCACTGCCTAACAAGGACAAAGGCACCAAACTCAGAGTCCAACAAAGGAAAAGGCAAGGTAGATGTTGAGCATATTAGAGGAGAAATGATAAAGATTTGGAAGAAGAAAGATGGATGCAGCTCATGAAATGGAGGGATGACTTCACCTAAAGGGTCAAGTGGTCATACTTCATCCAAATAAGCAAGAGAAGGTATGTGGGACTAATCTTTAATGCTTTATCATACATTAGTTCCTAGATAAGTTAGTACTGAAAAGGATAGATCAACATGAATAAAGATACAAGGTTAAATCTTCAAAGTTTTCATGTTATTGTCGGGTGTGTAGCTACTGTTGAGTAAAAAGAAATTCCTATTAAAGTTGATTAAGGGTAATTCTTATAGTTGCTAAGTAAATTGGAATTCGTATTGATTCTAAGTAAAGCAAAAATAGCATAAGGAGCTGAGTATATAGTTTTTTATGCACTAAGCATTAAATTCTATGTATTGAAGGGTATAAGGTTAATTTTTTGATCATTTTTTGTCATTCAAACATAGAGCAAAGATCGAGCAGAGTAGAAAAGTGAATTTCAAGCAAAGAAAAAAGCATTTGAGTAGATTCCAATGGAAATCATGTGTGATTTCATTGATCTAAGGTTTTTCTCAAATGTCAAGTTACATAGTTTTGAAGTTTGTTGAAACCTTAGATTACAAAAATGGCTACCAGTTCTAGAAACCCCAAAGACAAGGAAGTGTTTGAGGTTTAGTTGGTTAGTAATGAAGTCAAGCAACTAGATTTTAGGCCAATACTTGAAGTTTCTTATAAAAATGACCCTGCTGGTGTGCTATCCATTATTCCACCTAAAGTCATAATGGTCCAGGATGTCAGAAAGTGTTATAACTACAAGGTTTGAGCAATAGGAGATATGGAAATTCAATAGGCATATGACAAACTATTTTAGAATGGAGTGTTAAAGAAAGAATTTCTAATTGTTGAGAAAAAGAGCTTAAGCCCTTACCTAGATTTCCCTATAGTCTTCAAAATAGAGTGGATTAGAATAGTTTTGAGCAAGATTCACAATGGTTGTTTATGGTTAGAAGGAGGACCATCAAATTTTCAAAGAGAATAATACATAGGGTGACAGGATATCCAACCCTAGAATGGCCAAAGAAATTGAGAAGTGGCTCAAAAGAAGCCATTGAGAAGAACACTAGGGCAAAATGGAACAAAAGGGGTATGACCATTAACACAATCAAAGATCCACTTCTAGAATTTGTTGTGAGGGTCATCTCTCATAAATTCTACCAATCAAGCTGACTAAATAGTGTGCCATGCATTGTAGTTGATGTGGGATACAAAATTGTTAAGAAAGATCATACATATGATCTAGTAGAACTGCAACTGCAACAAATCAATGAGAATTTGAGATCAATAAGGAGATCCAAAAGTGCTCAGTGTAAGTTTGGATCAATTTTGATATGTATATTCTTTTATGTTCAAAATTAATTTCCCTCTTTTGGAAAGATAGGATGGAAGACCAATAGGTCTATAGCTATATAGATAAATGAGTGCATAGAGTAGATGGGAGCTAATTTTGAAACCACATGACAAGCTATTTTGAGGACTTTAAGAAGTCCATGAAACAAAGACTAAGGATTCCAGTCTCCCTAGTAGAGTAGCACATCAATGATATTTGTTTCTTAGTTGATATTGATTATACTTATATCCAAGTGGTAGTACCAAGAGTTAGATGGCTAAAGCCATTAGGATATGAGATAAACATTGATGAGGCATTAGCAACAATCATAGCATTGCTTGTAGAAGAAATTGATAAAAGTGCAAAACCTTTTGTCACTTATGATATAGTGAAGTCTAAGGTGGAAATGTTGTTGAAAACTACCTCAAATATAAAGAAAAAGGATAAATTACTCATGAAACTTAAGGCAAAGTTTAGAGAAGGGACTATAGAAGGAGAAGAAGAAGATGATGAAGAAGAAGAATAGGGCCAAGAACCACTTGCCTTAACACAAGGCATGGGAGAAGATGCTAAAGAAGAAGAAGGTGCTAAGGAAGCATTAGCTAAACCATAGCCTAAGAAGAGAAAAGCTAAAAAATATCCTGCAACTCAGCCAAGGGCAAGAAGACTACAAAGCCAAGTCCAGCCAAGCCTACTACCCTAGCCACAAGAGCAACTATAAGGGCCACCACTCAGAAGGAAAAAGAGAAAACAAAAGAGAAGAAGAAGGCTACCAAGTAGTAAGGTCTAGTAAAGAAGAAACTAAGAAGAAAATATGTTGCTCAGCCTGACTCTAATGAAGAGAGAACCAAGTCAAAAGACACTAGCCAATTTAGAGTGGTAAGTCATGCCACCAAGTCTAATTTAGAAACTATTTGTAATAATATTAAAGATAATGCAAACTTAACTGGCTTGAAGAACATATATTTCAATAATTTGAGTAGGGAAGAACAAAATATGGTTAAGGAATCAATCTATACCATGATGGCTAAGTTCAAGAACACCCCACTTGACCTTGACAATTCAATTCATAAAGATTTATATTCTATTGTTGAAAATAAATGGCATTATTGCCTCAATATGGAAAAGGAAATAAGAGAGTCTACACAAGCTCGAGTAATGCCAAAGCTTACTAAAGGCCAAATAAAAAAGTAAAATAAAAATAATGGTAACAAATTTGCCCCCAAATATAGAGCCTTCAACATTCTTCAAAATAAGATTGAAGATGTTGTCAAGAAGTCCACTCAAATGTGGAAGCTAATATATGGCCTAGCTATTGTTAAGGAAGGAGAAGAAGATCCCTTTGAGGGAAGAAATAATGGAGAAGAGGAAGAAAATGATAAGGAAGGAGAATTTGATAAGGAAAAAGCAAATGACACAGTGAAGGATGGAACACAAAAAGAAGATAATATGGAAACTGCTAAGGAGCAGCAAATAGATTAGAGTGTGCAAGACACAAAATTGCCACCACCAAGCCCTCCACATGATAGCAACACACTTGTAGAAATAATCAAGTTGAAAGATGTTCCTGATAGCATAACTCAAAACATCAACCCACTCACTATAGAGGATCTAAAAAAGATCCTTGACCAATCAACTCTACAAGCCAAGTTGTGCGACAACCCAGTATTGGTCAGTGTAGATGAGTTGCAAAAAGTAGTAGCTAACCTAACTAGGGAAAAGATGGACACACAAGATACATCCCCTACCATCCCTACAACTACAAGTGGACAACCTCAAAATAAAGCAGCACAAGGTTCATCAGCTAAGGTTGACTCCATAGTTAAAGTTGCTACAACTACCAAGGAGCTAGTAAAGGAACAATAAGGACATATGAATACTTTTTTTCCTACTACACAAGTACAAGGTGCACCACCATAAATAATTGTTATTGATAAGGACAAATCAAAAGAGAAGGAGATTACAAAGGAAAAGGAGCTAGAAGCAATTTAAACATTGGTAAATCTACCAAATACTAGGAATCCTACAAGAATGCCTCATAATTCGAGCACTAAAGCAATGCCACTCCAAATTTCAGCACTGGGCTCGAGCTCTACAAAGGTTGAAAGGGTACTTCACTATGGAGACCCTATGTTAGATGAAGAAATAGTCATTCCAAAGTATGACTATGTAACCATGAACATAGACTAGATCAATGAGATGTAGGAGGCATTGGAAAGAAAGAAAAACCAAGAGATATTTTGAAAGAAGTACAAGCAAAGGCAAGCACTAATTGAGATAAAAGACATCTTTCTAGATGCATTCAACTTGCAAGGCACCTAATGAAACCAAGCCAATATTGAAACAACTATCAAACATTGTTGAACAGGTGACCAATGAAGACCAGGAGATAAATGTAAAACTCATGGAATAGTTTGAGAAGAAGTTTTAAGGAAAGGTGAATGAGAAAATATCTAGTGAAATAGCACTATCACAAGTAGAGCTGGAAAAGAAAATTGAAAAGGTGAAGACAAAACTTGAGAATATATTCTCACTATACAAAAAATTGTGTGATCCTTCAATGTTCACACAAGAAACTAGCCAAAGAATAATGAGCTTGGAAAGAAATTTGAAAGTATCAGGCATACAATTGTCAAAAGATCCAGCTCAAAGTGAGAAGCACTTTCATACAATGCTTCACACACAGAAGGAACTAGCTATACTAATAGCAGAAGAGGCTAATATTAGAGAAAAAATAGTTCAAATACAAGCCACCCTAACCCCTCATATAGAGATTCTACAAAAGGAACTAGCCTATGCAAAAAATGTATTGAAGAAAGATCCAAATCTTTCAACACTAGATGGCTTAGTTCACCTTGCAGTAGAGACAGCAATACAAATCAAATCCCTAGAAGTTGCAATACAAAATTGGGATGCTGCTCTAAGAATTGTGATGGAAGTAAACAAGACCTTCTTGGAAAAATACTTATTCAATGTATAGACCCTTTGACATAAGTGTCAAAAGGGGGAGAAATTGTAAAAGGGGGAGAAAAATCAAAAGGCCAAAAGGAGACTTAATCTACAAGGGGAGACATGTGAAAGGGGGAGTCAAAAAAATAGAGAAAACAAAATGGAGTACAATGACAATGCAAAAAAGAAAAAATAGTGTATATTAGACTATATAAGATAAAGAGTATCAGCATAAGGTAAATCCACTCAAAGGAGCAAAAGGAGTAAAATTTTGAGTTAAATTTTGGTTACAGAAAAAGGCACATCAACTTAGGGGGAGATACAAAATTTTGAGGCATATAGTCCTTCACAAAATTTTGCACAAATTTTAAAGTTTTGTATATGTGTCAAACTATAATTGTATTATACTTAAGGGAGATGGACTCATTATGCATAGATAAGTGTTTTTGACACTCATGTCAAAGGGGGAGATTGTTGATCTTAGATTAGTTTTGACAATTTGGTGTCAACACGCATAAGTTATTTGCTAAGTTCATGCCAAAATAGCAACATATGTTGAGTATAATGTATACAAATTTTGAGTTGCAATATGTGCCAAGCCAAAAATTCAATAACTGTCAAGTTATTCAGATGTCAAGCAAATAGACAGTGCTAAGAGAGTATATGTGTCAAGTGAACAATAGATGTTGAGCATGTTCAAGTGCCAACCTGGATAGAATTTTAGTAAGAGTTGAGCATTAGTAATCAGCAAGTGCCAAGCAACATAGAATCAACATAAGAGTTTGATTTTTCACAAATTAAGATGTAAACCATTTTTGAGCTGACATATAGACAAATGTTGAAGCTTTAAAGATAAGATCAAATCTATTTGGATTCCCTATATGATCTACATGCAACCAATGATAAAAATGGAAGGAATTGAGTGGGAAAATTGGATGAATCTCCATCATAGATTCATACCTAACCCTAAGTCATGAAATATTTTAAAGAGAGATGAAGCCCCATATTTTAGAGTGTGTGAGAAAGAATGCATGTAAGAAGATGATAGTGAATATTTGAAGAAAGTGTAAGGGATGAATTGATCAAGTTGAAGGTGACTTAGAAGCAGGTCAAAATTGTAGAATTAGTTAGCAGAACAAAGGATCAAGGTTATAGCAATTTCATATCAAATTAGAGAGGATCAAGATGAACTAAATTGGGATCTAAAATCAATAATATCATATTATAAGTGTATTAGATCAAACATTCTATTGTACTCTCTAACAATTGTTATAGCAGAATGAAATCCTATGGACTTAGGTTGGTTTAACAGCCATTATATAAAGCCTTTAAGAAGGTGACATTCCAAGTGAGTATTTCAAAGTCCTTTAGCTAGACACACTCTTGATAGGGTGTTAAAATCCTTTAATAGGGTAGGATCTAACAATTCTTTGTAAGCCTTTAATAGAGCAGGCCTTTCATAGGGTAGATCATGAGAATGGTCAAAATGTGTATTCTTAACAAGAAATTTTTTTGCTGCAATAGTGAAGAGTTTTGGGTGTCATCCCTACTCCAGTTTTACCTTTTCATTTTGGAGGGTTTTTGGGTAATCATATCTGGTGTCAAGTTTTTATGTGGGTGCATTTTATTTACATGTTATTTCTATATGTTTATGCATGCAATGTTTTAAAGTTGAAATTTTTATAGGTTAAAGTTTAGTACTTCTGATTCACCTCCCCCTTTTCAAAAGTATACATTTCCTATTTGTAATCCTAATAGTGCATAGAATCCCTATTAGGAGACTTTTACTACCCTAATAGGAGTTGTGGTACAATGTATGCAAGAAGAGCCCACTACCCAAACATGCAATTTTAGCTAGAAGAAGAGCTCACTACTCAAACATGTAGTTTACTATTATGTTCTTTTTTCTTTATTTCTTTCAACTAAACCATGCATTGTCTAGCTTTTTAGACTAGGTCATGAACCTTAGATCCAAATATTAAACCTCAAATCACTCAAAAAAACCTCAGCAATGAAGTTTCTTTCACTTCCTCTTTGCTCTGCTCAACTTTGCATTCCACTCTTGTGTCACTTACAAAAATCATCCTCATCCATCCACACACATATCATGAAAAAGGAAAATGTCCTTCCTTTATACCAAGTCCATAAAAAAATTTCTTGAGTCCACTGTTAAACCTTCTCAATTAATTATTATACAACCACATTAAGAATGCATTACACTTAGCAATAAAATTAATCTTCCACCTTGCAAATTGAATGACTTTCTATACACACAATATTATGTTGAGTGAACTACCACATCATATTATACATGTCTTATTTATGTCTTCAATCTCGATCCTCAGAATATCAACTCTACTAGGAGATATAACAAGTTTACCAAAACATGTTTCTATAAACTCCATCTCAAAACAAACATCACCAAAACTTACATAACTTTTTCTAGACTTATAATTTCTTCTTCTGACATTAACTACATTATCTAGATACTCATAAGTATCTCCCATTACCTTGAATAGTTAGAATACTCAACTAGTCTTCCATACCAACTTGATATTTTTGTTGTTCTTCTATTAGATACCACAAAAAACTATTATGTTGACATAAATGACAAAATCAATCATGAATATAACATATCATCATAGTAATATATTTACAATACTCCCTCATAAGAATATCATCAGCATTCATGCTCTCAACAATCTTGCACCAATCTCCCCCCTTGTCATTGATGGCAACATAGATGAAAAACATCTAGTTTTAAGAATACCAACAAAAAGACTGTCCATCTTTCTTTTCAAATCCTCTTCATCAATCATTCTCCCCCATTGATATTCCTCAATGTTCTTTCTATAAAACTATCATTCCATGCTATACTCATGCCAAAATTCTCCCCCATTGTGTTTTTCATTCCTAACTTCTCCCCCATTGACATCTATGTCAAAGGTTTCAACAACCAACCTTACTACATCAAGATCTACAAAAACTAATGCTTACTAGCTCAAGTGTCAAAATAAACTATTCAAAAACAACATCCAACAAGAGTCCTACATGACTCTATCCATCACAGATACTCCCCCATTTAGGAAGCATAAATATTCAATCTAGTTAATAATGGTGCTCTGTGACACTAGACCAATGCATCCTTGCATCTTCTATTCTAATGTAGGAATGGGCATAACCCCAAGCATACCTTGCAAATTCTCAAAAGTCTCTTTGGGAAGAGGATTACTAGATATATCTACAATCTTCTCTTTCATGCTCACATACTCTAATCCAATTTCCTTTTCTACAACTTTCTCTCTCAACATATGATACTTAATAGAAATGTGCTTTGTCTTTGAATAGAATACTTGATTCTTAGACATATTTATTGTGCTTGTGTTCTCACAATGTATGACAACAGGTTCATTGATCTCTATCCTTATATCCTTCAGAATTTGGTTCATCCAAACAACTTGATTGAAATTATTTGTTGTTGTAACATATTTTTCTTCCTCTATACTTTGTGATGTCCAATCCTACTTATTGCTTAACCGAGAGTCCAATCTACCTCCAAGAAAGAAGGCTGCACCATTGGTGCTTTTTTTTGTCATCCATACGGCCTACCCAATCAGTATCAGTATAAGAATTTAGAGTAAGATTATTAGATCTTTCATACTACAATCTGAATTTAGATGCTCCCTTTAGATATCTAAATATCCTTTTGACTATTGTATAATGTACTTCTCTAGGATCATCCTAGAATCTTGCAACAATTCCAACTGCATTTTTTTATATCCATCCTTGCATGAGTCAGATATTGCAATCCTCTAATCATAGATCTTAACTTTTTCTGCTCAATAGTAGGTGTCTCATTCTTTGTAAATAATTTGTGTCCATTTACCATAGGTGTTCCAATGGGTTTGCATGTTTCCAAGCCAAAATTTTTCAATAAATCCTTCAAGTACTTAGTTTGAGAAATAAAGATTCCTTCTTTATTCTATATAAGCTAAAATCCTAGAAAATATTTCATTTCTCATATCATATAACTCATCTCTATATGCATGAATTTGTGGGCTTCTGAACCTCACACACACTTCATTGTGGTCCTTACATGTAGATTCATCCTAGGATAAACATGGGAGAGTTCATCCAAGACAACCGATAGTGCAACCGGTTGCCTCCTATCTAAGAGGATTTTGCCTATAAGCTCTTGAAAAAAGATGCAGGCAACCAGACCTTTCTAGAATGAAGGGTTTTAGAATGTAATTAAATCTAGATGATGTGCAATTAGCCTATATGAAAGATGCAAGTAGTCTAATAGCATGCAAAAAAAATTAGACTATATGTATGAAATTTAAAACTATATGATATTAAATCTAAGCAATAAAAAGCTATGATGATAGTAAGCAAATGAGTGCACAATTCAATAGAAATTTGATACAAATCCAAGTCAACCTCTGCAATGAGGAATTAGGAGTCTCTTAAATAGAATTCCTAGAATTCATCAATGGTTGATATCAACTCGAATTGATGTTCAGGATTGAAGCCAAGATTTAGTCAAAGTGGAAGATTCCCAATACACATATAGTTAACTCAAATTCACTTTAGTGTGAGAGTAAGTGATTTAAGTCACTTCTAATTTGAGAAGTAGTTAATTGGGAATTTCTATTTTGAATTGAGAAATAGAATTAGGGAAAGATATTCAATTTAATAAAATGAGATATGACCTCATAAATGCCTTTTATATTTAATTGAATAATCACATTCCATTAATTAAAATAAGAGCATTATTAAACTAAATAAATTTAATTCCTTAGTACATTAACCTTAGGTGATAATTTAATTTAATTAAAGTATAAATACTTCAAATTAAGTTAAATCTTGATCAATAGGTTTAATGTGACTATTATGAGTCAATACTTTAGGAATTAAATAAAGAGTATGATGAATGCAGATTTAGGATTTCCTGCATTTGACACTTAAGTCAAGTAGTGAGTATCAGAGTAATAATTACCTAGTGAAGTAGGACTTTAGAATTGATCAGATAGACCAGAATTGGTTGTCATGGAAATGAGCCAATTTTAGGGTACTACATTTTTCCCCTCTTTGAATGAATGTGCAAGAAACACATTCAATTCAAAGAAAATTAGAAAGCATGATGCAAGGATCAAGAAATGAGATTGGTTCTGGAATTAATGATATAGAGATCAATCGATAAGGTTTTAAAGATTATCTCCAGAACAGAGCTTAATCTTAAGGAATCCAAGTAGAACACTTAGATACTTGAATTGATAAGCATTTAAAAGGTTTTCTCTAGAGCGAAGTTTAACCTTTAAGGATCAAAATAGAACACCTAGAAACTTGAGATGATAAGCATTTAAAAGGTTTTCTCTAGAATGAAATTTAACCTTTAAGGAACTAGATAGAACACCTAGATACTTCAAATGATAAGCATTTAAAAGGTTTTCTCCAAAATGAAGATTAACCTTTAAGGATCTAGATAGAACACCTAGATACCTGAGATGATAAGCATTTAAAAGGTTTTCTCCATAATGAAGTTTAACCTTTAAGGATCTAGATAGAGCACCCAGATACCTAAGATGATAATAGTGGTTCTAAAATCGATGACACGGAGACCAATTGATAAGCTTTTAAAGGTTATCTCTAGCACGGATCTTAACCTTAAGGGATCCAAATAGAACATCTAGATACCTGAGATTGATAGCATTTTAAAGATTATCTCCAAAATGAAGCTTAACCTTTAAGGATCTAGATAGAACATCTAGATACCTAAATTGATAGAAGATAACAAGATTAAATTATGAGTCATACAATCATCCCCAGAATGAGGCTTGATCCTTAGGAGTCAAGGTTTAGATTGTCTCAATACCTGTCCATCAAACTCTTTATAAGATGTGATAGATGACAAAGATGCTAGAAAAGAAGGGAATAAGATGCCTTGAATGATGAGATGTCTCGAGTGATGAGGATATAATATGGGAACAAGATGCCCCTGAGCAATAAAGATTCAAATTGATTTGGAATTCTAGTTCAATGATGTAATCATCCTACCCCTCGAGAGCAAAATCAAAAGATGACACACTAGAAAAATGATGTAAAGTATTATGTTGATAGATGTAGAAGAAATATAAGATGTAATAGAATGTAGAAGAGATCATAACAATCAGAAGAAAATTTGGAGTCAATTCAACATGATTTTGAGGTCCAAAAGACCAAGTTTGACCAAAAGTTGACTGGAGTTGACTTTTCCAAATTTGAGATGAAATTTGAAAAATTTCAAGTTGAAAAGATTCCAAGATTTACAAAGTATCTAAAGAATTTGGACTGCACAAGCATTCAATTGCATTAGTCCCAAAAATTTAAAATGTGTTTTTGAGTTGTTTAAGTGTGTCAAATTTCAAATTTGATCCTGAAAAATAGGTTCAAGGTAGCTAAAGTAGCCTAGAGGGTGATTAATCGATCATTTGTGCAGTCATGAAATACATGATACATTGAAGAGATTAGCAATCCCTCATCATAGAAGGTGAAAGTAGATTTGCAATCAAATTGTATACTGAAACAAGTAATGCAATCTTATGCTATATGCAACCTTATACTAGATGCAATCCTAGGTTTTGGTTACCAAGCCTCAACAATTTATCATCACTAAGCATAGGAAAAAATCCCATATGTCATATAATTCCCAATGACATTGCAATCATGGGAATATGAATAGGACTTATGTTATAGGCTTGTCAAGATTAAATGTAAGCATTCGAGGCACAAGAAGCTAGAATGACTAGAACATTTGCCCCTTTTGATGTGGCAAGTTATCATAAGCATCAAACATAAATGTTAAGATGACTAGAATGTTGCTTGCATGGTAGACACACCACACACACAAGAGATCTTTTTTATGCTAAGTATTTAGTAAGTGTTTTGTCCACAACGACCTTTGTGTTTGTAACCTGAGACAGAAGTGTGCTAGATATACTTGCAGTGACCGATACATTCACTTAGTAGGATGAGTATTAGTATTTACTATAGCATGAAGAGTTCACTACAACAGGCAAGGAGAAGAACCAATGTTATTGAGATATCCATATAAAAGGAGTCAAGGTACACCTGACCATCCAATACAAGATAGAGGCTCTTATAGTAGACACCCCTTCTATATGAATGCTTCAACTTATTACAACTAAAATACCAATAGAAAGCAAAGAAAAGGTCATGCCCCAAGTCATTATTTCTCTAGTTAGAAATGACATCATCAAGTTGCTCGAGGAGACATGAAGCAAAAACAAAAAAATAAAAAAAAATGTTTAGCATATGCAAACAAGTATGTCATTTTGAGTTCAATGTTTTTGGGATTGATGTCAAGTGTTAATGTCCAAAATATGGATGAAAGAAATCTCTTTATTAGGGTGACAATAGTAGACAAACGTAGCCAAAGTGACTAGTGACTAAGGTCAAAGAGGAATTTTCAAGGTGAAGAACCTAAAGAGGACCTAGTGATAGTAGACAAACACAACCAGAATGACTGGTGACTGACGCAAGAGAGATCTTCCATAAAGGAATCTCAAAACATGACCCAAGAAATAGTAGACAGAACTAGCTGGAACAATTGGTGACTATTGTGAAAGAGATTCTATGAGGAGAATCTTGACAAAAAGTGACACTAGCGACAATAAGCAGACGTAGCCAGAATGACTAGTGACTGTTGCGTAAGAGATCTTCCATGAGAGGAATTTCAAAAGAAAAGTAAGTGATAGTAGATAGACATAGTTAGAATAACTAGTGACTAAAGCTTAAGAGATCTTTATTGAGAGGAATCTTGAAAAGTGACATGAGTGACAGCAGGCAGACACAATTAGAACAACTGGTGACTGTTGCTTAAGAGATCTTCTGCAAGAGGAATGACAATTTTCCTATTTTTGAATTTTTTGTATTTTTGAATTTTCCAATTTTTATTTTATTTTTCTCTTCTTCTTTTTTTTTGTATTTTGAGAATTTTCAGTTCTTTTGGTATTATCAAGGTGCCTATTGCTAGGTTTTCATGAGGGTGACAATTTTTTTAAGACTTTTTCTGATTTTTAAATTTTTTTCAGGACATTTTCAAACTTTTAGAAATTTTTTTAGAGATTACTAGCTCTCAATAAGGATTGTCTTGATTTTTTTCCAATGTCTAGTAAGGTTTAGGATGAGATGTAGTAGAAAGCTGGTGGATAAGTGGAGATGGATAGGCAAGGAGTATGAAAGGGAAAAAAATATAACAATATAAGCTCATGGTGTAATGAAGGGTGTCACATAAGTAATCCAAGAAAATGATCATGTCAAGAGGTTGCTAAGAACTAAGTTTTATTCTTTCTTTCATTGATCAAGACCAAAGGGTTAAGTGAATAGGATAGAAAAGTTTTTTATGGAGGTTATGAGTGAATGACTTTAGGAATGAGGACATATAAGGGATAAGGATGATCATGATAGGATGTCATGGATGCAAGAATTATGCATGATGCATGTTTACCAGGTTTTCATCATGGTACTTGTCCAAGGTGCCACAAGAAGTGATTCTCACCAAAGGACGGATTTATTTTTCTTTACTTTTGATACCAAGGTGCCTATTTCCAAGTTTTCATCGAGACAATTTTTTTTCAAATTTTTCAAATTTTTCTTTTTTTGGATTTTTAGAGTTTTTGGAAAGAATTCAATCACTTTGCAAATTTGAATAGTACTCCTATAAGAAGGATAAGTTATGATAATCCAAGGAAATAGTAAGGAACACTCAAAGATGCTAATAAGGTAATGGAAGAGAAATAATGGGAAAATGAGATGTAGATGGAGGATAAGGTTGTTGGTTTTGGAAGAGATAAATGGGATGGAAGGATAAAAGCTGGGAGGATAGAAGGTGGAGTGGATAGGGTATTGAAAGGGATGTACAAGGGTAGAAGAAAAAGTGGGCAAGATCAACATTGACACAGACCTTGAAGGGTAGTGGAATGATGGCAGAAATCATGGACAAAATAGATTGAGGCTCAGATATATGAGGTAGCAGAGCCATTTTGGAGAGGGGTGGAGTAGAAAGTTTTGAAAACATTTTAGGAAGATGTTGGGAAGAAGATGGAGTGAAAGCCTTTGGAAGCTTGAATGTCAACTTTGATTTGTTTTCAATATTCAAGTCCTCCAAAAGAGACTTGGGAATCCATATAGCTTTTGATTTTTCATTAGATTCTTTAGAATACATTTCTTCAATAATAGATTTAAGAACCCACACTGTCCTTGGTTGAGCTCTTTGAATAGTGGACCTTTGCAGTCTCTTTTGTGTAATTTCCTTCTTGACATTCACATGTCAATTAGAAGAGACATAGTGAACTTTTGAGGATGGATTCATGCACTTGTGTTTGAGTTGATCATCCAAATTGCTTCCAAAGGACTTGGGAGTTGTGGATGAATGAGGATAATATGACTAGTTTAGATAGAACGGTGGATATGAAGAGTTCAAGTATGTGTACACATCTTTGTTGATCTTGGGGTAGGGTAGGAGGAACATGTAATGAGATAAGAGTGGAAGTAGGAGATAGAGGAACATAAGGTCCCAATATGGATGGAAGCTTTGAAGTTTTGATCTTAGATGGATAGGGACAAAGGATAGGTTTAGAAAATGTGCATGGACCATGAGTAGGGATATTAGCATCTTTAGAGTGAGCAACATAACCAACACCATCAATAGATTTATGAGTAAGTGTTATAGGAGCAATACCTTTGATAGGAGTATTTAAAGCTTGAGCATGGTTTTGAAGTGAATGTAATGAGGTCGAACAAGAGGGTGAGGGAACTATTAGATTGTGGTGATTGATCAAGAAAGTATTGTACATACTTCATAAATTCTTTGGGGTTTGGGGCATTGCCCTAAAAAAAATTGGGCCCTATTTTATTGGGATTTTAGGCTGACATGTAATTATTAATTATAACCCTAAAGTGGTTAAAATACTTGTATAAAAAGGGCTTAGGGTTAGGGATTGTTTCATTAAAAGTGTGATGTGAAATTGGTTCTTGCGGTGGTATTGAGCTGTAAGGCATTATGGATTGTAATCAGGTTGTAATCATTGAATCATAAAAATATTGGACTTGCTATTTGGTGGATGTAGCCTAGGGTTTGGTTGAACCATTATAAATCTTGGTGCCTTCTGTTCTTCTCTATGTGACCTATTATTTTCTCTTATTGGTTATATTTGAATGTAATTGTTATATGTGTCTGTGGTTTAATCCTAACAAGTGGTATCAGAGCCTTTTTTTTTTTAGTTATTCTCTACAAAAAAGTTTCATGGTTGAGTGGGAGTCTCATAGTTGAGTGGGAGCAATGGCAGATGAGGGTAAGCTGAGGGTTGATAGGTTTAATGGGAAGAACTTCTAGTTATGGAAGATGTAAATGGAAGACTATATGTATCAAAATGATTTATGGAAGCCATTGGAAGGCAAAGCCAAGAATAAAAGATCTATGTCAAATGATGAATGGGATCTTTTGGATAGAAAGGCACTTGGAAGCATTTGATTATTCCTAGCACCATTAGTGGCATTTAATATTACAAAAGCAAAGACAACAGAAGAATTGATGAAAACCCTAGCGACACTATATGAAAAGCCATGTGCTTGAAACAAGGTATTTCTCATGAAGTGTTTATTTAATATGAAAATGGCAAAAGGTGGATCTATTATAGATCATTTAAATGAGTTTTATACTATTACTAGTTAGTTATCTTCTATGGGTATCAATTTTGAAGAATAAATTAGGGCTCACTTGATTTTGTGTTCTTTGCCTAAAAGTTGGAATGGCTTGGTCATGGTTGTGAGTAATTTTGTTCCTAGATCTAGTACCCTAAAATATAATGATGTGATCAGTGTTATTTTGAGTGAGGAAACTCTTAGGAAAACCTAAAGTGGATATAAATCAGGAAGTGCTTTGAATGCACAAAGTAGGGGTAGAAGACTAAGAGAGGAAGTAATTCTAGAAATCATGGGAAATCAAGAGGAAAGTCAAAGGGGAGGAGGTCTCAATAAAGAGGACCAAATGACTGCTAATACTATGGGAAACTAGGGCACAAAAAGAAAGATTACTGGAATCAAAAGAAAAATGAAGAAGATAAATCAGGTGGAGACAAGGAGGCAAATGTGGTAAGTAACAAATTTGAAGAGGATGATTTGCTTCTATCTTTAGAAAGTGTTGATGATTCCTGGGTTGTAGATTCTGGTGCTTCATTTCATGCTACACCTCATAGAGATTATTTCATTGATTATGTCTAGAAGGGGATTTTGGGTTTGTTTATTTGGGGGATAATGAACCCTGTCAGATTGTTGGAAAGGGAAAAATTAAGATTTAGTTGCAAAATGGAAATCATTGGCTACTACATGAGGTAAGACATGTTCCAAGGTTGAGTAGGAATTTAATTTCAGCAAGGCAACTCAGTGATGAGGGTTGTGTAGTTAGTTTTAGTGATAAAAATTGGAAGGTTTCAAAAGGTTCCCTTGTAGTAGAAAAAGGTGTGAAAGTAGGCACCTTATATCTTTGTACAGGTCATATTGTTCCTTCTACTTTAATTGTTTTAGAGAAAAATGAATGTTTAGGAATAATTGTTGTAGTTGAGTAGGGAGAACAAATAGCTACTATAGATTCTAATACAACACTATGGCACAAAAAACTTGGGCACATGAGTGAGAAAGGTATGAATGTACTTCATTCAAAGAAAGTTTTACCACGTCTTGAATGTGTTAATATGGATTTCTATGAAAGTTGTGTGTATGGAAAACAAAAGAAAGTGAGTTTTGCAAATATTGGGAAGGAAAATAAAAGGGAGAAATTAGAGCTTGTGCATACTGATGTATGGGGACTGACTCAGGTATCTACACTTGGTGGCTTTCATTACTATATTACATTTATTGATGAAACAACTAGAAAATTATGGGTTTATTTCCTTAGACAAAAATATGATGTATTTCAAACTTTTAAGAAATGGAAATGCTTGGTTGAAAATAAGATTGGTAAAAAATTAAAAAGTATCAGATCTAATAGTAGTGGTGAGTATTGTGGTCATGAATTTGAATATTATTTCTCCACTAATGGTATTTGTAGACAAAAAACTTGTTCCAAGGACTCCATAGGAAAATGGAGTGGCTGAATGCATGAATAGGACTATAATAGAACATGCAAGGAGCATGAGGTTGCATGTTGGGATGCCCTTACACATGTGGGTGGAGGCTATCAATACTACTATATATTTGATTAATAGAGGTCCCTCTACTCCATTGGGCTATGGTATTCTAGAGGAGGCATGGAAAGGTAAGAAGGTTAGTTATTCTTTTCTCAAAACCTTCAGTTATGAAGCTTTTTCTCATATAGACTCTGAAAATAGAACCAAGCCAGAAGCTAAGTCAAAGAAATGTGTATTTGTTGGATATGGAATTAATGAGTTTGGCTATAGGCTTTGGGATTTTGAAAATCATAAAATTGTAAGAAGCAGGGATGTCATATTCAATGAGAAAGTGTTGTACAAAGATCTATTGCAACAACATGAGAATAAATAAGATGATTATGCAGTGTTAGATGATACTCCAAAAGCTAATGTTCTAGCCATTCCTCATGATGTGCAACAACTCCAACAACAAATACCACACACATTGATGAATGTTAGATAGTGAACAAGGAAAATTAGACCTCTAGAAAGATTTTCTCCCTCTTTGTATTCTATTTTACTTACTGATGTTGGTCAACCTAAAAGTTATGATGAAGCTATGTAGGTGGATACTAAGATTCAGTGGGAGTCTACAATGAAAGATGAAATGGACTCTTTGTTGAAGAATAAGACATGGGATTTGTGCAAGTTGCTTGTAAGTAAAAAGGCTTTATAGAATAAGTGGGTTTACAAGTTAAAAGAAGAGGATGGAGGTAAGAAAATATTTAAAGCCAGGTTAGTTGTAAAAGGATTTGCACAAAAAAAGGGAATTGATTTTGATGAGATATTTTCTCCTATTGTTAAAATGACTTCTATCCATACTGTTTTAAGTCCAACGGCTATTGAAGATTTGCATTTAGAGTAGCTAGATGTTAAAACAGCCTTCCTTCATGGTGATTTGGATGAAGAGATATATATGGCTCAGCCACAGGGATTTATGGTCAAAGGTAAGGAGAACTTAGAGTGCAAATTGAAGAATAGATTATATGGCTTAAAGCAAGCACCTCGGCAATGGTATCTGAAATTTGATAGTTTTATGCATGAGCATGGTTACAGTAGGTGCCATTCAGATCATTGTGTCTAATTTAAGAGGTTGGATGATGATAGCTACATTATTTTATATCTATATGTTGATGATATGCTTGTAGCTGGGTCTAACATGGATCACATTAAGGGGCTGAAATGCTAATTAGCACATGCATTTTCTATGAAGGATTTGGGGGCAAAACAACAAATCCTTGGTATGAAGATTTGTAGAGATAGGAAAAATAGAACATTGATGCTATCTCGAGCTGATTATGTTGAGAAGGTGTTGCAATGTTTCTCTATGGAGAATGCTAAAGCTGTCAGCACACCTTTACTTGGTCATTTGAAATTGACTAAGGAAATGTGTCCTAAGACATAAGAAGAGGAGGATAAGATGTCCAAGGTACCCTATGCTTTAGCTATAGGAAGCTTGATGTATGCTATGGTATGTACAAGGCTAGATATTGCACATGTAGTGGGAGTTGTTAGCAGGTATATGAGTCATCTAGGAATTGAGCATTGGAATTTAGTCAAATGGAATCTCAGATATTTGAGAGGAACATCCAATAAGTGTTTACACTTTGGGGGCTCTACTACTAATTTATAGAACTATGTTGACTCAGATTTGGTAGGGGATATTGATACTAGGTGGAGTACTACAGGTTACGTCTTTACTGTTGGGGGGTAGCCATGAGCTGGGTTTCTAGGTTACAAAAGGTTAATGCTTTATCCGCTATAGAGGTAGAGTATGTAGCTACTATAGAGGCAACCAAGGAGATGATATGGCTTCAATTCTTCTTGCAAGAATTGGGACATCCTCAAAAGGATAATTAATTGTTCATAGATAGTTAGAGTGCCATTCATCTTGCAAAGAATTTAGCTCTACATTCAAAGACCAAACACATATAGTTTTCATACCATTTCATTCAGTCAGTTTTGGAGGATGGATAGTTAAAGCTAGAGAAGATACATACCAATGAAAATCTTATAGATATGTTGAAAAAGGTAGTAACAAGGGAGAAGTTGAACTCCTCTTTAGCTTTAGTTGGTCTTCTAGACTAAATATGAATAAAAGAATAGAAGAGTCTAGGGTTGTTTGATCTAGTGTGAGCCTCATGTGGTAGCGGTATTGCTATAGGATTAGTCTCCAAGTGGGAGATTGTTGTTTAGTGTGAAGCCTAATCAGTCCCCAAGTGGGAGATTGTTAGATTGTGGTGATTGATCAAGAAAGTATTGTACATACTTCATAAATTCTTTAGGGTTTGGGGCATCACCCCAAAAAAAAAAATTGGGCCCTATTTTATCAAGATTTTGGGCCGACATGTAATTATTAATTATAACCCTAAATTAGTTAAAATACTTGTATAAAAAGGGCTTAGGGTTAGGGATTGTTTCATTAAAGGTGTGATGCAAAATTGGTTCTTGCGGTGGTATTGAGCTATAAGGGATTACAAATTTTAATCAGGTTGTAATCATTGGATCATAGAAATATTGGACTTGCTATTTGGTGGATGTAGCCTAGGGTTTGGGTGAACCACATTAAATCTTGGTGCCTTGTGTTCTTCTCTATGTGATCTATAATTTTCTATTATTGGTTATATTTGCATGTATTAATCCTAATAGGAACACTTTTCTCTTCAAAAGGAATTTTAGGTATCATAGAAAAAGTATCCTTTCTTGGTCTTTAATAGTCTTGGAAGGAATATACTGATCTTTCTTAGTAGAGGTGCATGATATGGAAGATGGAGGACTATGTGTCTCTTGAGATGGAGGGATGAAATCTTGAGGGATATGAGAGGGTTCTTGATCTTGATCTTTAGAATTTTTTAAATCCTCTTGACATGGATCCACTTCTAAGGACAAGGTAGGATGTGGAGTTTGCATGGTAAGCTATTGAAGAGATAGTGAAGGGATAGTTGGAGTGGGAATAATAGGAGTAGTAGCACATGAAGGTTTTGGATCTTTAGTTTGACTAGTATGGGAGAGGTTTTCTTCTAAGTCAAGATTAGGTTGGATTTCTTTTAGAGGTAGCCCTTGAAGGTACACATAGTCAATAGCAAAAGAATTAGGTGCTTTTTTTGGTGGAGGTATGTTGGAAAGATTAGACATTTTAAAAGGTGATGGCATGTTGGAAGAAGTAGAAGTTGTGTTCGAACCATTACTAGACATGGTTTCATGAGGTTGATCCTTCTTTATAGTATAATCTATAGTAGATGAGAGCTTAGATTTTTGAATTATGTCATTGTCAAAGAGATCTTGGATCTTGTTTTTCAGCTCCTTACAATGTGAAGTTTTATGTAAATTATGTCTATGATAAGCACAATTGTTATTCATAAGTGAAACTCCCACCAAATTGACCTTAGGTAACACAATGAGTTTCTTTTGAAGAAGTTCCTCCAAAGTTGATTCATAAGATCTTCCCAAAGGGGTGAAATCATGCTTTGGTTTAGGTTCCCAAGGTATTTCTTCAAAGATATTTCTAGATCTCTTAGGTGTTTGTGAAGTGTTCTCAGATATCTTGGATTCAAGATCACAAGAATTTGATTTTTGGTTTTCATAGGAGGAAGGAAAATTTTCTCTCAAGGATAATTTGTTCAATGATCTTTCATCTTTCTTCTTTAGTCTTTGAAGTTGAGCACTCATTGATTGGATTTGTTGCTTCATATTTGCAATAAGTAGCTTCTCTTCCTCACTAAGAACATTGGATTTAGTGCATTTTTTGTTAGCCATTTTGATGTACTATGTTTCAAGTAGTGACAACCAAGTTTTAGAACATAAGTCAAGTTTCCATAGTCATAGAAAATGACGAAAAGAAAAAGCTTAGACAAGGACCACACTAGAATGTAGTCTCAATAGGACAATATAAGAGTGTTGTATACTAAGGCAAGAATAGTCTAATTTAAAGGCTAGAACAGCCAAAGATTATGACTATTGTAATGCAGAGTATGACAAGCACTAAAGAATGAGAATCAAGAAAACTAAAAGACAAGACTAATCAAAGTATAGATCATAAGTCATCAACTAAGTAGGATGCTGCTATTTAGGACTGTCTACAAATAGAAAAGAGGTAAACTATTGCAGAAAATAGACTAGACTTAGAGCGTAGATAGCTTTGATAGACCAATTTGATAGTTTTGACTCAAGATCCTGCACAAAGATACTCTTGGAGCCATGCAAGAAAGTACATTGGCATAGGTGAAGACTCAAAACAACAATTTAAACTCGTACAAAGACAACAAAACAAGACTACAAGATCTTGGATGAAGATTTGTATAAGCTCGAATGAAAACTTGGATAGGGCCACGTGAAGAAATGACAAAACAAAATCTACTCACACAAAATTTTGAAAATTGTGCACAAAAATGGAGACCAGACTAACAACTAAACTGGATTTTGAAGAGACTTTGAAGATTTCAGATAGTTCTAGATAGATTGTTGATTCATTTGGCAGATTTCAAATAGATAGTAAGGTTATTTTTCAAGTGTTTAAATAGCATTTGGTTTTGAACAAGGCAAGTGTTTTCAAGAAGACATAGTAAGCAAGTAGTAGTAAAATACAATACAACTAAGGACAATGCAACTCAAAGGGATGGGGGAGTCTTGATGTTTAGTTTTTTTAGACAGGTTTGGACATGTTTAAGACTCAATAACAAACACACTCTATCCCTAAAACCAAAAATGGTAGAGAAGGAAAAATCTTTGTCCCACAACTTATGTGCATGCATGCACCTCACATAGCTGTGTCACCCCACTAGAGGGCTCCCATTTTTTTGGTGTATTCAAAGGGCTCAATAACATATACTCTAAATGAACACCCTTGTAGTAGGGGTCAAGTGCATATACCACCTTCCAACACCCAGTAGCATTCCTATGGTGAGTTCTATAGGAGAGATTCTTCCCCCTCCTTGCACCAAGATTATGCCTCCTTTCGAAGGTGAACTAGGTAGCTTCTAACTAAAAGCTTTTTACTTAGCTTCCATTCATATTAATTCCTAATGGATCCACAAGCGGAGTTGAGACCAATAGCCCACACTATCATCTGAGAGTGCACACACTTGCTTAGCAGGACTAGGCTGGGCATCGGCCAATGTAATAGATAGAGCTTTGGAATCTTTAACTCTAAAAATTATCTTGTTTATAGTGATTTGGAATCTTTGGCTAAAGGAGTGTGCTTACTTGGGTCATTCCTAAAGGATCACTCTAATAGGCCCTCTAAAGGATTGAGTCGGACTGGTGGTCTAGATCTAAGGGTCTGAGTTTTTGATTTCCCAGAAGTGGAAAGAGCATACTCTACCTTAATTTTTCACCCAAACACACAAAACATGTTAATTACCAACTTAGCGTAATCAATGTAGACTCATTCTTCCTAAAGATTTTTTATTCCCTTGAAAGGAAACCATCATCTCATCATAGAAAAGAATTAGCACTAGAGAACAACTAAGCTACTTTCCTTCTTTGGAATGTCATCTTTCAAAAGCATATAGATTTTTGATTCACCCTTGGTCATGACCTCCAAGTGGTGAAGAGCATAATCCCCTATTCTTCTATCTTGCACCCTAGGAAGTTCACAAGCACTAATTAGACTATGTTTTGAAAGTAGGAAAGAAAACACATTATTTTATGGGTTTTAAGCTCTTATCTTTGACAAACATATCTTTGACAATCGTCCTACAAAAAAAATATTCAGTTCATGTTTGAATAGTTTATGTAAAGGAGTCTTCATCAAATGTCCTACAGACAACCGTTAAGCTGCAGAAAACCAAAAAAAATAGAACAATAATGCTTCAAAGGAAAACATGTCAGTAAAAGATAACGAATAGCATGCTGAAAATGACAAAATGAACCTTGTTGTTTCAAATTTTTGCGTGAAATTTTGTGTAGGATGGCGCGAGATCTTTCACTATCCCACATGAGAAAATGAGGTGCCACGCAAAAACTTGTGCAATGGGGCACTTTTCCAAGCAAGAAAGTGTATAGATTTGGGCAAGATCCTCAAATCTTTATGCGAAAATGAAATTTCTCATGTGAAAATTTAGAGAACTGTATGGAACAGTATGTTAGAATACTAAAAATGATAGAAATTAATGCAAATGAGGCCAAAAAAAATGATTTTTTCAGCCCCACAGTGGGTGCCAGAAATGTATGTGTGAATTTGTGGGCCTCTGAACCTTACACATACTTCAACATGGTCCTTACCTATGGATTCATCCTGGGATAAACATGGGATAGTTCATCCAAGACACCCAATAGTGTGACCCATTGCCTCCTATCTAGAAGGATTTTTCCTATAAGCTCTCAGAACGAGATGCAGGCAACTAGGCCTTTCTAGAATGAAAGGTTGTAGAATGCAATTAAATCTAGATGATGTGAAATTAGCCTATATGAAAGATGCATGTAATCTAATAGCATGAAAAAAAAATTAGACTATATGTATGCAATTTAAAACTATATGATATTAAATCCAAGCAATAAAAAGCTATGATGATAGTAAGCAAATGAGTGCACAATTCAACAAAAATTTGATACAATTCCAAGTCAACCTTTGTAATGAAGAATTAGGAGTCTCTTAAATAGAATTCCTAGAATCCATCAATAGTTGAGATCAACTCAAATCAACAGTTAGGATTGAAGCCAAGATTTAGTCAAAGTGGAAGATTCCCAATATAGATATAGTTAACTGACTCAGATCTTGAGTGCAAGAAACAGTTAACTCAGATTCACTTTAGTGTGAGAGTAAGTGATTTAAGTCACTTCTAATTCGAGAAGTAGTTAATTGAGAATTTTCATTTTGAATTGAGAAATAGAATTTGGGAAAGATATTCAATTTAATAAAATGAGATATGACCTCATAAATGCCTTTTCTATTTAATTGAATAATCAAATTCCATTAATTAAAATAAGAGCATTATTAAACTAAATAAATTTAATTCATTAGTACATTAGCCTTAGGTGATAATTTAATTTAATTAAAGTATAAATATTTCAAATTAAATTAAATCTTGATCAATAGGTTTAATGTGACTAATATGAGTCAATACTTTAGGAATTAAATAAAGAGTATGATGAATGCATATTTAGAGTTTTTTGTATTTGACACTTAAGTAAAGTAGTGAGTATCAAAGTAAGAATTGCCTAGTGAAATAGGACTTTAGAATTGATTAGATAGACTAGAATTGGTTGTCATGGAAATGAGCCAATTTTGGGGTATTACAATCTCAAGTTTTTTCTTCATCTCTTCTGCAAACTTCTTACTTTCCTCATCATTTCCTACAAATATGATATCATCAACAAATATCACCAAAATCATCAAACCATCATCAATTTCTTTCCAATATAGATTATTGTTTTCCATACCTTTTCTATATCCAAGCTTTACCAAATGTTTGTCCAATCTCACATATCAGGTTCTTGGTGCTTACTTCAAGACATACAATGCTTTCCTCAATTTGCATACTATGTCCTTGTCATCTCTCAAAGGAAAACCTTCAGGCTACTCATTGTACACTTCTTCTTCAAGTTTTCCATTTAGAAATGCTGATTTGACATCCATTTGATATACTTTGAATTTCTTCTTTGTTGCATAGGTTAAGAATAATCTCATTGCTTCTATTCTAGCCACTGGAGCGTAAATTTCTTCATAATCTATTCCTTCTTGTTGTGAGTATCCTTTACATACCAATATTTCCTTGTTCGTTAAAACTTCACCTTGTTCATTCATCTTGTTCCTAAATACCCATTTAGTTCCTATTACATTCTTGTCTGCTGGTCTGGGGACCAATTCCCATGTCTCAATCTTTACTATCTTATCCAATTCCTCTTTCATAACTTGTTTTCAATAATCATCTTTAAATGATTCATCTACATTTTTAGGTTCAACTTGAGATATCAAACATAATTCTTCATTGACTCTACTTCTTTTCATCACACCTTTATCTTTTCTTTAGATGATCTTCTTAGTGGGTGATTCTTTATCATATATTTTCCTGAAGTAGGAGTTGTTATCTCAATCTTGGTTCTACTAAAGGTTCTGAGCTTTCTTCTTGCCTTGGTTCTCCTTCATTCTACAAATCATTGTTAGTATCAAGAAATACTTCATCATTCTTTGGCTTAGTAACAACATCATTATTTGAACTCTAATCAACTATTCTCTCTTGTATTATGAATTTCTCATCAATTCTTACAATTTCACTTTCCATAATAGTCTTAGTTCTCTGATTGTAACATCTATAAGCCTTTCTTTTCAATGAATAACCAACAAACATACCTTCATCACTTCTAGTATCAAACTTACCAATATCATTATTTCTTTTGATATAACACTTACTCCCAAATTTTTTGAAATACTTAACTGTAGGTGAGTGACCAAACCATAGTTCATAAGTAGTTTTGTTTGTGTCTTTCCTGACTTGCTCTATTCATAATTTAGACTGTTGTATTCATAGCTTCTCTCCAAAACATCTTGGATACCTCATTCTTAGCTAACATAGCTATTGCTACCTCTCTACAATGCTATTCTATTCATGAGTCTTCAACTCAACTCTTTCTTCTACTATAGGATTGAATCTTTTCTCTTCAATTTGATTCCATTCTATAAATCATTGCTAATGATAACTTCCACATTTTCATGGTTATCCTTCGGATAAAAAATAGTTACCAAAGCTATCTCTTCTACTAATTCCTTTTCCTTAACCAATTTAAGATCATTATCTTTATCAAAATCATTCAAGAATCTTTCCATACTTGTATTAAATTCTTCACCTTTATCA
Source organism: Cupressus sempervirens (assembly GCA_028749045.1). Taxonomy (NCBI): domain Eukaryota; kingdom Viridiplantae; phylum Streptophyta; class Pinopsida; order Cupressales; family Cupressaceae; genus Cupressus; species Cupressus sempervirens. The sequence goes on from CM053783.1 coordinate 130,199,572, forward strand.
AAAAGTAAACTCTTTCTAGTTTTCCATACTCTCTTAGGGCATGTAGATGAAAAATGACCAAACTCATTACATGACCAACAAAAAAAAAATCCATACCTTCTTTCTCTCTTTTCATAAGTAGATCAAAACCTTCCTTGATCTTCATGTCTTCTTCTGATCTCAGTCTATCTTTACTTATGCCTCTATTTAAAAGCTCAATGCTCAATTTTGTACACAATTCCAATCTCTCACTCAAGAAGTTCCATCTTATGGTTGTCAAAATTTCCTCCAATAGACTTAGCACTATTCTTTCTAAAATAACTTATCATTGATCTCCCAAATTTGTTAAACTTTATCTTGAAGGACCTAATGCTCTAATGCTAATTTTTAGAAATAATAGTCCACCAAGATAATTGAGAGGGTGGTGGGGGGTGTGGGGGTGAATCAATTGTCCAATACTTAATGCATTTATCTTCTTTAAACAAAATTAACCATTCAACCAAAGTAAATAGAAACCATAATAAAATGTACATAGACAATTACACTAGATATGTTAACTAGGGAAGCCCTTGATTAGAGGGAGAACCCCAATGGGAATGATGCCCACAAGATGTTGTACTAATATAAATATTCCTTGTTAGAGGATGGACCTTGTTAGAATTCTATTGCAACATTTAGTACATAGAGTCCCTATTAGGAGACTTTGAATCCCTATTAGGAGATTCTAACCCTATTAGGAGGTGTGTCAACTCTATTAAGAGTTATGGTACAATGTATACAAGAAGAGCCCATTGCCCAAACATGCAATTTCAACTACAAGAAGAGCTCACTGCTCAAATATGCAATTTACTATTATGCTCTTCTTTCTTTTATTCAGTCAACCAAACCAAACATTATCTAACCTTGTAAAGTAGGTCACAAACCTCATATCCAGATATTAAACCTTAGATCACTTAGCAAAACCTTGGCAATGAAGTTTCCTTCACTTCTGTTTTGCTCTACTCAACTTCCCATTCTGCTCTTGTGCTACTTACAAAGTCATTGTCATCCATCCACACATATATCATGATAAAGAAAAATTTCCTTCCTTTATACCAAGTCCATAAAACAATTCCCTGAGTCAGTTGTTAAACCTTCTCAATTAGTTATTATAGGACCACATTAAGAACACGTTACACTTAGCAATAACATTAATCTTCTGCCTTACAAGATGAATAAATTTTTGTACACACAATATTATAATGAGAGAAGTTAGCCACATCATCATAAACATGGATTTTTCATATCCTAAAACTCAATTCTTAGAATATCAACTCTATTAAGAGATATAACAAGCTTACTAGAACATGCTTCGGTAAACTCTATCTCAGAACAGACATCACCAAAACTTACATAACTTCTTCTAGACTTATCATTTCTTCTTCTAAAATTGAAAACATATACCAGACACTTATAAGTATCTCCAATAACCTCATATAGTTAGAATACTCAACTAGCCATCCATACCGACTTGATCTTTTTGTTGTTCTTCTATTAGATATCATAGAAAATTGCTATGTTGACATCAATGAAAAACTCAATCATGAATGTAACATATCATCATAGTAACATATTTGCAATACTCCCCCATAGGAATATGATCAACATTCATGCTATCAAAAATCTTGCAACCTTGACTCTATTGATGCTTGACTAACACATAGAAACATGTTGTAACTCAGTAAATACTGAAATAACTCGGTAGATGCATAACATGAAAACCTTTGAGAAATTATCTATGATTAATATTACTTTAACTTAGTTGTAATTATATAAAATAAGTAACATGAACACACTTGACACCAAGATTTAACGTGGAAACCCAATTTGGGAAAAACCACCAATTGCAACTAGTTACTGATTTTCACTTTTTTGAAGTGAGCCCTATTAGGAGCCAACCTTGTTAAAGGTTAAAAAACACACTATTATGTGTGACCATGTTAGAGGATTTAATCAGCTTGTTAGGAGTAGCCTTGTTAGAGGTTTTTAGATACTTCAATAGTGTTGTGGTTCCACAATGCATGCCCCATTTCCAATTAGAAAATGGGGACCCCCTACTTTGAAAGATACAAGCCAATTTTGAGGCCCTAAGTCTATGTCTTAACATTGAAGAGTTAGAAAAGTAAGAAGTCAAAAGTCAAAAAAGGTCATAAAAAGGAAAAAATTTGAAAAAACGAAAAAATTTAAAAAATTGAAAAATTGGAAAATTAAAATAATAATAATAATTAAATTCATGCACCTATGCACCCGACATGGTGTGCGGGGATGCACCACTCTTGGTGGTGTGCCAATGCACACATGCACACCTCCACAAGTATGCACCATTGCACCCCAAGGGTGGGTGTAGCTATAAAGCCGCTACCCCCCTACTTTTTCCACCATTCTTTTGTGTTTTTTCAAACACTTGCGAGTTTCTTTGAGCTCATTCTGCCCTCTAGAGCTTTGTACTTCACATTTGAAACATCGTGCATCTACACTTCGTTAGGTACATCTTTTCACCACTTTTTTAGTGTGCACCAAATTTGATGCACAATTGTGCACCCCTCCCATTTTCAATAAACTCACCTCTGAGATGTATGCACCTCCTACCACCATGCACATGATGCCACCATGTGCATCATGTACACACCACATCCATGTGCATCATGTCACACACATCATGTCACCCTCACTATGCACTTCACCGCAATGTGTTGCACCACCTCACCATGGTTTGTGCCCCTGATGTCATTATGTGCACTACACACCCATGTACTGCACATCTCACACTACCGTGCACACCACCTATGTTGTGCATCTGCGCACATAACAGAACCTTGTGCCATGCACAACATGACTCGTTGCCCCATACCACATGCAGCCCATATCATGCACACCTTTTTGTATTGCACATTGTGCTGCGTACACACCACATCATGTGCATCACACTACACACACCTCATTGTGCCACATCCTTGTGCCTCACACACCACTTGCACTATGCACCTATGCCATGCACCACCCCCCATTAACCCTAACTAAAAATCAAACCCTCTGAAACTCATACACTCACCCCTTAATGCAAAAACCCCTAAAACACATTACAAACACACCAAAATGAGGTGCATGCCTACACACCTGATCTAGTGTGTAGGTGCACACCTTATGTTCTTTTTTAATTTTTAATTTTAAAATGTAATAGGATAGGTGTTTTCATGCATTTAATTTTTTTAGTTCTACTAAACATTTTCTTCTCGTAATTTTTAATTTTAATTCTAAACTAATGGAAAAATTCTTCTGCAGATATCATGGCATCCTCTTTTGGCAAGAAAATGGCACCTAAGCCTATGGTCTTCAAATTCCAAGGGGTCTCATCCAAATCAAGATTCTAGGACAACTACGAAGAGATAAAAGACACTAATTTGGGACACATAGACTTGGAAGAATTTCTTAGAATCTACAACAAGCTTATAGAGAGATCATCTCTAGTATTCGCATTGATCTGATCAAGGTTAGTGAGTGCATCTTAGCACCCAATGTTAGTACAATCAAAAAAGTTAATCATGACATTGGCACAACATTTTGTTCCAGAGGAAATGGTGGTGAAGAGTGTGACAAGGGAAGTTGTACTAGACCTACAACCTAACAATATTGAAAGGGTCTTTCATCTCCCAAGAGTGGATCAATTCATAAGACTCTCTTATGAGGCAACAGAAAGGTGGTATAGGGAGCACTTGAAAGAAGCAACAAAAATCATTCAATCATCTTACCTCATTGAGAAAACTTTTCTAGGGAGGATAACAAGAAAGGTGGACATGACAAGAGGATACATGAAGGAGGATATTGGCTACTCTATCATTTTTCTAAGTAGATTCATGGGTCTATCAACAGTTGGGCACCTCAACATTTTTATAGTCAATTTCATCGAGACAATGAAGACAGCAAGAATGCCTCTTGATTGGGCCACAACCTTGAGTGAGAACTTGTGCAAGCAATTGGAAGCCATCAAGGATAAGAAGAAGTTTTATATGACTTCCTACATTGTATATTTGTTAGTGGCTAGGGCCAAAAATTATTCTGGATTGTACAAGAGAGGCAATATGTAGGATCCCATTACCTGGCCTTATATTGTTTACCCTTAATTGGTGAGGAAGAAGCTCTTAGCAAAGAGAAAGGAATACAAAATTGTGAATGATGTGTTCATTTTCACAATCATCTGATTCATAGAGGGTGACTATGCAAAGAGGTTATCTAATGAAGAAATAGCTTAGATGATAGCTCTCAGGGCCTACTACATCTAGTTTAAGACATTTAAGTATCTACAGGTAGCTGGTGCCTCTGTCAACCCTAAGAAACTCCCTAGATATCCAAGTGATAAACTAATTTTGTTGGAGATTTCACAATAGATTGAATTTGCATATGACAGGGTCAGGAAGCAATAGAGACCATGTTGTACATGGCCCCTAGTCATAGGTCCATACCAGGTGAAGAAAAAGTAAGATATTCTATCTTTTGAGTGAGAGTGAGAACATTATCCCCTTGAGGAATACAACTCTCCTCGGCCCTATTTTGATAACATTGGCAAAGTGGAGAGTCTGGCTGGCAAAGAATTCCATCATGAGGAGGTCATTGAAGACCACTAGATGAACACAATAAATGACTATGATGTCCATATTAGGGACTATTGTAGGATGACTTTGTATTTGGTAGAGAAGGCTCTCAAAATAAGTATTCTAGAGGAAATAAGGCAGCAAGATTCTAGGGAGCTGTTGGACTCCCTATTCAACTTAGACAAAATTGGAGAGAGACCCATCATGAATGTCGAGGTTGAAAAGGAGGAGGGTGATGATATAAATCATTGGACAAGGAATGTAATCAAAATGACAAAGGATTGGATCAAGAAACCTTTTCAACTTGATCCAATACCTGATACTATGATATTTCATTCACAAGCCTGCCCAAAGTGTTGGTGTTTTTCAACTATTAAATAACAAAGGCTCAATACCAAGATAATAATGCTCACAAATATAAGGATTAGCTACATCCCATCAATAATTATGCTTACATATTATCTGGAACCAACTTCAACAAATCCTAGTCTAGCTTTCTACTCTTTAGGCTCTACAAAACCAAGGTTGGTATACCTAAGGGATAATCCATAATGGATGTTGATGTGTGAGAATTCTATTAGTTTCATTCTGATTCTCATCTCATAACTCTAGCATATGCATATTTTTTATTCACTTTTAAATGATATAGATCCCTTACAAGTAAATTTGGTCATAATTCTTCTAAGATCTGCAAGTATCTCTAACCATAGTAGCTAACTAAAGCTAAAATACTACATGCAAACAAGTGTTGACTATCTTTGAAGCTCTTCAAAAGTAAAATAAAAATGATTTTGATTTTAAAGTTGACAATTTTTCATGATCTACCTATCTGTAGACTGGATTATTTAGATCAGTGCCTCTTCCATTGGGACTCAGAATCTAATGCAATTTATAGATCTAAATTTTTGCATCACAACAAGCATTATCATCAATTCATACTAGAATTCATTCTCACAAACATCCTTTCTACAATCACAACAATCCCATCAACTTCATTAAAGCCTCTACATAATTCTTTGAATCAATAGGAATAATGAATTGACATACAACCTAAATGAATTACATTCAATTAGACAAGCTTTACTCATGAAATGTCAAGATAACTAGATAGTATCAAAGGATACAAACTTCAGCAAGAAAAAATATGGGAACAGCTTGAATTTGTATTAATTTTCTTTGAAAATTGTATACAATTGCAATAAAAATCAGAATGACTCTGAAAAGACACACAGATCACATGCTATCTATGTATTCTTAGGAAATTTACAGAGAAGATACATCATGAAGTTTTTTATCATAACTGGACCGAAAATATCCTAGGTATAAAACTAAAAATGCATTAGAAATCAGCCCTCTCTCTAGCCCTAGAATATCACTTATATAATGTGAGATGCAACAAGCTTTAGGCTTAGAGAACTAACAGGTGTCCTTTTACAAAAGATATTTACAACTTGTTGCCACAAAGAAAAAAATTTGTGTAACAAAAAAACTTATACATCATTACATTCCTTTGGTAGGCCACTTTTCTATTGCATCTCTTGGAACAATGAAACTTTATGATTTGATTCTCTAGTTATTTTGAATCCTTAGAATAAGTGGCCATGAGGCTTGAAAGTGATGTGTCCTCTTTAGTTACCTGCAATTTCACTTTAACCTAGGGATTCACCTTGTCTTCATCATCAACTATTAAAGTAACAATTACAGTTGCATCTTCTTCTGCCTTGTCATCTTCTTCCATCAGTTTTGTAGACATAAATTGCTCTTTCCATTCATTGTAAATAATATCATCAGGCTAATCAAAATTTAGGATCTTTGTTTGTACAATTACTAAAGAATTCCAAACTTCTTCTATTTCAACAAAATCTTTTCTGATGGCACTATAAAATAATTGTACCTTAACCAATTCCTTATTGGTCATTGCCTAGAATAAGTGCCCTATTTCATTTATTACATTATTCATTCTTTGACAAAATAGTTCATCTAGTTCCTTTTTTAATTCCTCCTTTTCCTTTATTTTATCAATAGTTTTGAGAGCACTAGGAAATAAATTAAACTTTTCAGCTATGTACTTGGAGAAACAAATTGTCACTCTTATTTGAAAAGAATCTTATTTGTCATCAAAATTTTCCAATTTATCTAAAAAATCAAAAATCTTCTCTATCTAGTGATAGGATAGCTGGATGACAAATACATACATGATAGTAATATCATTATTTCTGTTAATCAATTTCTATACAATGGGTTTCATTATTTTTTCATTTCCTTTCAATTCATCCCTGATGGCTGTAATCCTTGCTAACTAGTCAAAAAATGTTGGCCATTCTATCCTATCCATTAAATATTACATCCTACCTTATTTTCTCTTCATATTGATTATTCAATTCTACATGTAGTGCATATAACTTATTCTTTTCTTCTTCAAACTCCTCTGCAGTGTAGAATTGAGGCCTCTCAGGAGTATCTAGTATCTCAATAATAGGGGTTGATTTAAAAGGTTCAATAGGTGGCCTAGGGGGTATACAATCCTAGGTCTGCTAGACTCTCCCACTTTTCTTTTCCTAAGTTGCTTCTCCATTTGAGATACTTGATTTTCCAACAATTGTATATGTTTACCCCTATCTTCATATGCTTTCAAAACTTCCTCAAATCTAGCATTGAGTTGACAAACCTATCCTCTTCCTATCCAAACACTACATTTCTAAACTTCATCATTTCTGTAGCCATTCCAAAAAATTGTTTGCTACCAACCTCACCAACCCTGAATACTATTAGTGCACTAGTATGTTCTGCAATAGAAATTTCCTACATTCTAGTTTTATCTCTCTTCTTAATTGACCAAATTACTAGGGCTTGGTGTTCATCACTAAATTTAACTCCCCTGTTGGCCTATAAAACATCTTCCTCTATTTTATATTGTACATCCATCTCCTTTCTAACTAAATAAAAAATTATAGCATTAGTTATGTCCCACTCTAGCAAAATTAAGAACCCTGACTCTTTAACTAATTGTCTCCTGACCTCAGGTGTAAAATAGGCAAAGTCATTCAAAAACTTGGCCTTTACCTCTTCTTGAATAATAGAGTTTGATTTTCTAGGTTGCTCTGCTTTTGTTTTCTCACATTTTTTCTCAAAATTTCCTATATTCTTTCTCCACAAAAGTTGTGCAAAAGCTCTAGATTTAAAAAAAATTCATCATTAATAAATTTCTCAAAAGCCTAGGAAATTATTGGATCTATCTCCTTACCTTGACAATCAGCAACTATAAGGTCCAAGAAGGGTGCAAGAGGCTCTTGTGGTTCTCCACTTTCTAGGTCTATGGTGGTAACAATGACATCCCCTTCTCCACCAATCTATCTAAGCTGCTCCCTTAAGGATGCTTCATCATCTATCCAAATTGGGGTCTAGCTTGGGGAGTACTCTTCTACATAAGAAGAGGATCCTTGTTCCAAATTTTGTCTCTTTGGGGCACTAGGTGCAGATGGACTTTCTAGTCTTGGTCTTCCTTGAGGGGGAACCTATTTTACATGTTGTACCATCAGATATCCTACCCTCTTTTGCAAAGTATATTGACCAAGAGCTACTATGTTTCTGTGATTTATTCTTCTCTGTACTTTTGCAACTCTATTTGGATAAGTTTTGGCATATGTAGCCTTCTTCTCATTCATTGTTTGCATTATTATAGAAAAATTGTTCATCAAGACATGCATTTTGGCTCCCCAATATTTTTTTATCCTTCAATGGATCATAGGCAAGGTCAGAAGCATTAATGAATTCCAAATTCTTGCTAAATACTACCCATTTGTCTTTCCTTAATTCATGCTCCTATAAAGAGAAAATGTTTCTGATAATATCTTTAGGAAAATATACCTATTGCACCATATGAGAAGCTTTTATTCTTTCTCTATAAAAATCATTAATTCCTTCTAGATCAATATATCTCGCATGGAACTCTACCATGTTATATCTATCCAAAAATGAACTGAGATGCCTCCATCCCTTTTTGACAAAAACAAAATCATGGGCCACAATGACTACTAGGAAAAGGAACCTTTTTTAGTCATTTCTCTTTCCTCTATGGTCCCAATCTGCCATAACAACTTTTCTATCCCTATCTTCAGAGGCACATGGAATGGTAGCACATGAGGCTTCCCTAGAAAGCCATATACTCTAATCATTATAGAAACATTATATGAGATTATATCTCCCCAGTTATGACTAACTGAAAACCCCTTTGCATGGTCCTTGGGTCTGACCAATTCTAGCAATATTTTGGAATCCTAGGGCTATCTCCTCTCAAGAGAAATCTAAGCTTGGATGCAAAATATCTATCAAACCTCACAAAACTAGCATCTCTAGCCTCTGAGGTCATGTCAACACTCCATAACTAAACTAGATTCTTCTCTACATCCCTTGTTATTTCTAACTCCATACCTTTGGAGAAAGAGGTGGCTCCCTTAAATAGACATATATGCATAAGCAATGAATACCAACAAAAAGGTTTGTTTACTTTTCCTTGTGTTATTCCCATTAAACCATTATGAATTTCTTGTGAAAGAAAAGTAGCAAAATCAAGAATAATGCTCATTCCAAATTGTAGTGTTTGAGCCATAATAAGAAAAATAGAGCCTTTAATATGTTCCTCCTCATCCATCCCAAAAATTTTGCACAAGGTGAAATATAATGCCTAAGCCCTAGGTTTGAAATGTTTCCTCATTAATAGTTTTGGTGTATGGGCTATAACCAAAGGCAATGTACCAATCCTAGCAAAATATTGTTGCAGAGGCACTATCCTTAGATATGTTCTTTGTGCATCATACCTTTCCTAAAGGTCATCCATGTCAATTGTCTCGTGCACAAAAAAATTAGGGTTAAGATTAAAAACTTCACTAATCAATGTAGGAGAAACCTTAAAAAGATTATCTCCAACATAATTCTTTACAAACCCAGTGATATGATCATATTTTTTGGCCAAATTAGTAAGTAAATCACTATCAAAGAAAACCCCAGGTACTACTAGTTTCCCAATGTCAAATTCCCAAACATTACTCAAATGGGTATCAAGGTTTCTCTTAGCAAACCATTTCTTAAATAATTTGAGACCTCCCATGGAAACCTTTGAATCTCTAACCCAATTGGCTCTATCATAAAAAGCCTCTGCTACAACTACCCTAGGGTGCTTTGGAATAAGCTCTCTCCCCTTAGTTATTCCATTTACTAATAGTGGGAGTTGTTCAAGGAAATCATCATGCATAACCCTCTTTAGGTAATTAGTCTGTCCCAAGAATTCCTTTGGTGGAGGCATTTTCTAAGATTTTAAATTTTCAAAACACCAAATTCTTTCTTTTTAGAAGTTACAAAGCACTTACTTGCCAAATTATGCTTCTTTTTGTGTGATTTTTGCTATAATTCACTGAATTACTTGCTAGAATTTTTGTGCCCTAGTTGCGTAAGTTCTTTGTGCTCTGATAACTTTTTTGTGCTTTGGTGGTTCAATAATGGTGAAATCATGAGTTTTATTCATGCATTGAGATCACATGAATGAACTCTGAGTAGTATTAATTTCCATTAGCCGTTATTTTCATATTGCACTTAGATTTGAATCTTACTCATTGATTTCAGTAGATCAGATGGTCCCAATTCAAAAAAGTAGACTTTCTTTATTGCTTTAAAAGTTTGGCCACATGTCAATCAAGAACTTCCCCACATTGCTTAAACTTCTTTTCATTTGAAATTGTGGGCAAGTGTTGGCCGTTGATCTTCCTCCAGATCAACGACCAAAATAAATAACACACTTTTATGGCAATAAGTGGAAAATACAATACAATTGGCATAATAAATATTCCAACCTAGTTGAGAGCATCCCACTTTGGTCACAATCGGTCCCACTTTTCCAAATGTCATGTTAGCACTTTCCCACATTGTTTAAACTTATTGCATCTTGAAATTGTGGGCAAGCGCTGACCCTTGATCATAGATGAATCAACCATCATAGATTATTGTACTTTGATGATACCCAGTTAGTTGTACTAACCAATATAAAGTCTTCATGTGAATCAATGCCTTCTAACAAACTTCCACACAAGTGGGTATCATATCATCTTCTAAGAAAGTGGTCCTTGATGTCACCTACACTACGCGTTAGGCTGGCACTTCTCCAAATTGCTTAACCAATGAGTATTTTCAAATTGTAGGCAAGCACCAACCATTGATCTCTGTAAGATCAACAGTAATAAAGCTTAAACCCTTTTGATAGTCTAAGATGGAGTCGTTGACATCACCATGGACATGTGTCCACATGGCACATACCTATATTGCTTAAATTTATTGCAAGTTATTAATGTAGGCAAGTGCCCTTCGTTGATCTGACTAAGATTCATGGCAGATCGAAATCTTTGTCTTTTATGGTCCAATCACCCAATTTGGCCAATGAAATAACTCCTTTTAGCCCTCGTGCTCTAACAATTTTAACTACCATGTCAATTCTTGGAATCTCTGCACCCATGACATCATCATTCCCATCTTGGCATACAAATCACATTTGACCAATGAACGTTCTTGAAATATTATCGTTTTACAACATGGCATGATGTAGCATTCTTCGCAAAACTTAGTCCCACTTGGCCACATGGTTCAAGGGTGCTTGCCCACATTATTTGAAGGTCAAACAGTTTCCTATTGCAGGTAAGTGTTGGCCACTCATCTTTAAAGGATATATGGTCATGAATATTCAATGCATCTTTGGAAAACAACCCCTCTAAATGGCCCAGCTAGCAATACACATCAGTATCTTTTTTACAGCTTGGCATGACTCAATACAATACCTTGTATAGCTGGTCCCACCTTTGCCACATGTCACATTTGTGCTTCCTCTCATTACTTAATATTCATGCAAATTCATAATGTGGGCATGCACTAACCACAGATCTTACATAGATCAATGATTAAAAAATCTTGCATGCTAACCACATAGAGTCAATTGGATAACCAATGAGACACTTCACTTTAATCCAACTCACCTGACAATTGCCATGGAAGATATGTCATTATTACCTTCTAAAAAGGAAAGCCCATGATGTCATGCCATGCTACATGTCTTGTTTATGCTTTCCTACATTATTTAATTCTCATGCATTTTCTCATTATGGGCAAGTGTTGACCTTTGATCTAAACAAGATCAGTGGTGCATAAAAATTGAATATAAAGTAATACCTTCACTTAAAAGATCAAACAATGACATTACGAGAGTTTTAGAATGTGCATTAATGGTACTGATAGGTCTGCAAAAGGTTCTAACCAACTTTGACAAGTCATAATCTTTGTGGTGCACAGATATTCTAACACAAGCAAGGGCTACATGGCATAAAGGGGCTTTCCCATAATAGTTAAGAGTCTTAAATTTCAATGTTGCAATGAAGCACTCTCTGTCAATCTAACCAAGATTGACGATTAATCAAAGGTACTGCAATTAATATTTTTAATAGAATATTCACAAAAACTATAATAAAAAACAAGGATATAAAAGGTTTAACAAAATTTATGAAGTCATCTTTGTGTAAGTTAAACCTTAGGGTAAAGTGTCCTGCCTAAAAATAGTTTTAAATAATATTTTCAAAATTTTTCAAAAGCTAGGGTAAAGCAAGATAAAGATGTGATTTTTTTGATGAATTTTACCTAGGGTCTTAACCTAATTTCAAAAATTTCAAGACACATATTCAAGTTTTTTCACTACTAAATGCACAAAATAGAAATGGTGAAAAACTAGGGCAACATAGAGAAAGGTAGAGGAAAGAAATTTGCAATTCCTACCTTTGTGGCCCAGTCTCCCTTTAGGCCAAAAATAGTATACCAACTTGACCACCACGTTGGATACTATCACCCTCTAGAGAGGAAAGGAAAGAACAAGAGAAAAAGGAGCTCTCCTCAAAGGGTCAAAACAAAAGAGGTTGAAGTGCAAGCACCTCCCTAGTAGCAAGAAGAAAGTGTACAGGGGTCTAACACTACTAGATCTACTCAAGTCTAGGATGATCCTCAATTACCTCCCTTTGTGCCCAACCAGTTAGAAGAGGGAGAGATTCAACAAGTTTCCATTCCTCCTCCACAAGAAGAGCCAACATCCCTTTTTTCCTCTACAAAATAGAAAAGGATTAAGATCTGAATGAAGAAGAGGTAAAGGGTGACTAAAAGAATAGTGCCTTTCCCATCTATCCCTAAGACCATTATAAAGAGAGAAGAGGAGGAAGAAGAGGAATAGGTACCTTTTTATGGAAGAACCTAACTAGCTAAAGCCATGGAACAAAAAAGAAGAAGCTCCACAATAACACTAACATTCACCCCAGAGGAACCATTGGAAGCCTCTTCTTCAAAGGATGAGTTACAAAAATGGGTGGATGAGAAGAGTGAAGAGGGCAATGATATTTTCTAAATATCATATTTTGATTTTATGCCTATGGGGATAGAGTTGGTTGGGGACAAGATTAGGGATACCCCTATAGGTGAACCCCAATAGGAATACTGGACACAGATGCCACTAGATTCATAGGGTCCCAATCTTACTCCCCCATCTCCACCACAAGTCATGGTGGTAGATAAAGGCTCGATTACTCCTCTGCCTCAAAGTTCAAAAGAAGAATAGGTTTAGAAGAAACCTTCACAAGAGGAGGAACCACAACAAATGGTGACTGATGAAGTGTCTAAGGAGGGACAAATGGTAAAATATTCTCAATCACTTTCCCAAGACAATAAGGTGCAAGCTGCAAGGTCTACTAAGATAGAGATCGTAGAAGAAGAGCCCTCACAAAGAAAAATTACTCTAAGGAGTGATAAGGGAAAGGAGGTAATAGAACATACTCCTTCATCCTCAAGAGAAAGGTCTTCAGTCGAGTGCATCCCAAGATGGCTCCAAAAGGAAATAATGAGAAGCACAAAGCCTCACTTCCATATTAATGAGGAAGACATTTTTGAGTTGGTACAAATTTTGAACAAACCTAAGTCTCTGTTACATGAGGCAAGATCATTGGCATTTGTCAACAATATATGGGACCAGGATTTGTTTTCCCAAGTGGTTGTCCCTCCTGAAGATATAGATGTAGAAAGCCTTGGTCCTCAAGATTATCAAATTAAAGAAGGCATGCTTGGGAGGCCCATGTGGGATATAGCAAGGTTGATGGTAACCATGGGAATTAAGGAAGTCTTCAAGAGCATGGAATAGGAAGAGGTCAAACTTCAAACACTTCAATGGAAAAATGAGATCCTAAGGGGATATTTAGCCGAATTGGTTGGTCCTCTATATCCTGAGCACTATGAGGAGACATTGAACACCATACTCAGAGAAGGGGGAGCTGTACATGTAGATCCATTTTTGAAAGCCTGTCAATAGTGGCAGGAAATTTTTGAAGATAAAGGCATTTTGATTATTTAGGGGAACCTAAAGTTATTACACACTACATAGAAGAATGTGAATAAAATGGTGGCAATTTTGAAGTAGGACTTTAGTATTATGGATGAAGTAAGGGCTTGGAGTAAGGACTTACATGTTTTGCAGGCAATAAAGGGGTAAAGATATAGAATTTTGGTAGATTTATACATAGTGGAGGAATTAAATTTGATTGATGATCGGATAGAGAAGATTTTTTATAGTAATAAAGTAATGGAAACATTACATGTGAAGATCCATACACTCAAGGACCAAGCTTGAGAGTGAATTTTGGAAGTAGAGAAGCATTACAATGATGCAAGCTTGGAAATTTTTGAAGACAAGGATTGAGAGAACTTGTTTCCTATAGAGGCAATAGTAGAGAATTTTAAGAAAAATTTTGAGGAAGCTGCTAATGACAGAGATATTCAGCAAGCTTTCATAATAGAAGAAGCCTTATTAGAATTGGATACCAAACTTGAGGATTTTGTTGACACTCAAATTGAGGTAGATAATTATAGATAGAGGGTCAAAGAAAAATATGAGGCTTTAGATTTACTAAATGCAACTAAATTTATTGAGATCATAGATAAATTCAAGGGCAAACATCTAGTCATAGTCTTGGGATGAAGGGGAACAAAACCCAGATGCGTGGATTTCAATTTTGACACTTAGTAAAAAAATTTAGATTTTGGACCATTTTGAGGTGCGCAACTCTGTAGGTCCATAGCTCCACAGGTGCACAAGTTGGTAGGTCTACTTTTCTAGAGGTGCATTGACAGTTAACTACTAGTTCTAAAAATAGAGCTTTCCATGCATCAAAAATGCATTTTGATGGTAGTTTAACTCCAACAAATGCCTAGTGAAGGATCAACTTCCATTTTTGGCACTTCCAAACACTTCCAATTTGACTCAAAGGTTTCTCATTCTTTCTTCTCTCATAAATTATTTGTTTTTAAAATATGTAGAGGCTCATGCATCCAATTAATGAATAAAAATGGATGGAGTCTTGCTTGGCACCATTTAGATTGTTAGTTTGTATATGATTAGTTTGTTTTATTAAATTAAAAGCATTTTATTGTGTGAAGATATCTCTCACTCTCAACACAAATTGAGGAGATGATTTCTTATAAATACTCCATTGTAATACGTAATTGGGGCCACCATTATTTTACAATAAAATTATGCTTTTGGTGCTTACATTTGGAGTGTAGTTATTCTTGCATAAATGTGTCATTGTTTTGTGGATTTATATTCATAAAATTGTGATTGAGCCAAAGGTTTATTGCTTTGTTTTTTAGTTGTGTGATTCATTAGTTCTGGTGTTTGTTATAGTTTTGACTAATTTCACTGACATAACTAGCTTAAGAAGAAATTATCAAAATGTGCCTACATAACTTTTCATCTTGCATAAGTGTACTTTTTGTGGCCTTGCAATTTGATGAAGGGTGAAACATCATATGATCACTAAGTTTCTCACCAATTATTGCATCAATGGAATCAAGGAAGTGCCACTCCTTTCATTGGTTATCTACCAATTTCTTTCAAAGCTTAACTCACAAACGTGTCATTTTCCATAGCTTATGTCCATTAGGATTTCAATTTCATGTTATTTTCTTTAAAGTTTTGTCATTTTATTTGCTAACTCCCCCTGTTAGAATAGAAATTCATTTTAGTTGCATTGTTAGATTGCATTCATAAAAAAAATAGTTCTTTTTTGTGTGTCATTTTGAAGCAACATGCAAGTTATTTATCTTATCTAAAATCAAAACAAACCAGCAAAGGCCTCCTTTTGAACAATCACATTTATCTTCAATTGAACATATTCTAGTAGGTTGTAAGATCAATCTAGAACCTTGGAGTTGATTCACAAAATCAGCTTTTCAAGAGAGGAGTTTGCAAGAATTCCTACCATTTAGCATTGTGCATAACAACAACTCAACAAATAGAAATACCACCTTGTTAGAGGATTTACAAATAGTTGTTAAGCCAATTCTGTTAAGAGATTTAGATCATTGCTACAATGGTTAGAGAGTAACAATGAGATGACCTGATTCTTGATGTAACTAAATTGTTGATTACATATCTCAATTCTAGCTTGTATACTTGATCCTTCTTGATCAAATGTATCTTTTCATCTCAACAAGGATATTCTTCTTATCCTTCAAATTTTCTTCCTTTTGACATTATGAGATCTTCAATTATGTTCCACTACTCTACTTTTTCTAATCTTCAACTTGACCTTATATATATATATATTTCATATTGTCAAGTCAACTTGAATATAACTTAGAATAATTAATATTCATCTTCTCATTCCACTAGAACCAACAGATAAATCAATTGAACTCAATATGCCTAAACAAAAAAATCCTTTGTTAGTTGACCTTGCTCAGTGGACACTAACTCAGAAATGATTTTCTTATGTTAACCAAGTGAACTCGGTCAATACCTGCATATTCACAAAGTTCTTTTGGTAACCAAGTGAGCTCAATTAACATTGGTTTGATCCATAATTTCTTTCATTAACTAAGTGAGCTTGGTTAACACTCAACTTTTGCAAACTTTCCTTTGACACCCAAGTGAAATCGGTAGATATTGTCTTCTGAACTAGGTAAACTCTAGAATGCTCGATAGACACAAAAAACCATCTTCAATTCTCAAGTGAGCTAGGCATGCACTGACTAGTAATGATATGACATTTTGTGTAATATCAAAAACAATACATAATTAATCAATTGTATTTAACAATCTCCCTCTTTGGCATTGATGGCAACACAACATGTTATAATGTAATGAAATTTTTAGAGAGTAAAGAACATATCCTTAGTTTCATTTTGATTCTCATCCATGAGAACTCCCTCTATCAATGTGAACTCCTTCTACCTTTATTTTTTCCCTCTATTAAAAAACTTCTATCTACAATGACTTCTAGAACCAAACTCTATCTTTGATATTAGACCAAGTTCATTCTCCCTTTTTGACATCTTTTACTCTTCACCTTTATAAAATTTCTATGAGATATAATAGAAATCTTCTCCCTCTTTGACATTTCATGCCGAAGACAATATTTATTGAATATAAATGTACCTTATGTACTAATTCATTTTCAATATACCCTTTGTCAAAACTATACCAACTGATTGATCCTCAACATACTCTAGTTAATGCATCACTAAGCTTCATTTAGTGAGCTTCAAATAGGGGAATGACCCCTAGCTTACCTCTTAGATAAAAAAATGCATCTTTAGGTAATGACTTGGTGAATATCTCTACAATTTATTCTTTAATATTTACATATTCCAATCTAACTTCTTTATCTTGTAATAATTCTCTCAAAAAATGATATTTAATATCAATGTGTTTTGTTTTGTTATGCATCACTAGATTCTTTGAAATATTAATTACACTAGTTTTATCATAGTATATAACCATTGGATCTTTGATCTCTATCTTTATGCCTATCAATAGTTGTTTGAACCAAACAATATTAGAATAATTAACTATAGCTACCACATATTCTGCCTCTGCTATGAACTGAGAAATACAATTATGTTTCTTGTTTGTCCAAGACACTAGTCTTTTATCAAGAAAGAATGTTCCACCACTTGTGCTCTTTCTGTCATTAATGTTTCCTTCCCAATAAATATCTATGAATATTTTTAAATCAATTGCCTCCTATTTTGTACCATAAACCATATTCTTTAGTACCTTTCAGATATCTCATGATTCTTTTGATTTCCATCATGTGACTTTCTTTGGGATTTGTTGAAAATCTTTCCACCATACTGATTGTTAATGTAATATAAGGCCTTGTATGCACTACATACTACAATTTTCCAATCATTGATCTATATGTGGTCTGATCTACCTCTTTAGAATCATCATTTTTGGAAATATTATGTCCAATAGACATAGGGGTTCCAACTAGTCTTGAGTCTTCCATTCCAATTTTCTTTAATATCTCCTTGATATATTTAGATTCAGTAATATAGATACCTTCTTTCTTCTACTGGATTTGCAATCCAACAAAGAATTTTATCTCTCCAAACATAGACATCTCAAATTCTTTACTCATTTCTTCTAAAAATGGCTTGCATAATTCATCATTTCCTATGAATAAAGTATCATCAACAAATATTTCTGCCAACACAATCTTCTTGTCTAATCCTTCTTTAATATACCAAATAATGTTATCATTTGTTCTTTGAAAACCAATCTATACCAAGTAGTTATTAAGTCTTTCATACCAAGCTCTAGAAGCTTTCTTGAGACCATATAACGCTTTATGTAATTTGCAAACCATATCTCTTTTGGTAGTATCTACAAAACCTTTAGGTTGTTCTATGTAAACTTACTCATAAAAAAATACATTCAAGAATGCAGATTTTATGTCCATTTGATAAAATTTAAATCCTCTATGTGCTACATATGATAGTAAGGTTCTAACACCTTCTAATCTTGCAATAGGAGAAAAAGTTCCACCATAATCAATACCTTCTTCTTGAGAATAACCTTTACATACTAACTTTTTTTATTTCTTGAAAATTCTCCATCTTCATTTAGCTTATTTTTGAATACCCAATTTGTATCAATTACATTTTTATCCTTGGGTCTAGGAACAAGAGTCCAAGTTTTTTTCTTTTCTATCTATTCTATTTCTTCATTCATTACTTCAACCCAACTTTCATTATCCAAAGCATCTTTAACATTTCTAGGTTCAAATTTAGCAAGTAAACATGTACTTTTCAACTTTTTTCTTATCATTGTTCCATCTAATTTGTCTCCAATGATCTGGTCAATTGCATGATGCCTTCTAACATATCTTGCTAGCATAGGTACATTGGATTTGGAGTATGTTTCATTTATTTCATCATGAACTTCAGTATTGAGCTTAGGTCCCACTATCTATGACTTGGGTCCATCAGACTCAATTTGTTCTTGTAGTAGCTTGGTAGCTTCTAACTATTACTCGGGTCCTTTAGACTATGACTCAAGTTGCATTGTTTGCAACTAAGTAGTTGTTGGAGATTTTGGGGACTTAGGAGGTGAGGCCTCCTTTCTTTCAGATAGATTCAGTAGAGTATCAGTTTCATAGTAAACAAATCTTCTATAATTCTCAGGCTCTTTCTTGCTTTCTTCTTCACTCTTTTCTACAAACTCATCAATTCTCACAGCTGTAATTTCTATGATTTTATGAGTAGATAAATTTAAAAATTTGTATGCCTTACTTCTACAAGAGTATCCTAGGAATATGCCTTCATCACTTTTGATATCAAATTTAACTTTTTTAGATTCTTTCAAGATATAACATTTGCTGCCAAATACTTTCAAGTAACTTACATTAGGTTTATAGCCATACCATAGTTCATAAAGAATTTTATTTGAGTATTTCTTTAACTGTACTCTATTCAAGGTATGCATTGTTGTACTAATTGTTTCCTTCTAGTATTTGATTGCAAAATTATTTTCTATCATCAATATTCTTGCATAATCCATGATGGATATGTTTCTTCTCTCAACTATACCATTCTATTGAGGAGTACCAATGTATGATACTTGTCTCTTAATTCCTTTTTCAATGTAGAATTCATTGAATTAATTGGAAATGAATTCACCGCCTCTATCTAATCTTAAACATTTCAGCTTCTTTCCATTTTGCTTTTTTAATCTTGCCAAATACCACTTGAATTTTTGAAAAGTTTCAAATTTTTCTTTAGATACATTACAGTCATTATTCTAGAATAGTCATCAACAAAAATAACAAAAAACTTATTTCCACTATAACTCTCTATTCCAATAGGTCCACATAAGCTTGTATGCACAAGCTCTAAGACTTCTTTAGAATGATAGTTCTTTCTTTTGAAACTAGTCTTTCTCATCTTACCAATTTGACAATTTTTGCATTTACCCATGTTAGGTTTCCTCAAGCTAGGAATACCTCTTACTCTTCTATTTTTTCTTATTTTAACCATGTTATCAAAATTCACAGGACATAATATTTTGTGTCATAACCAGCTTTCTTCCACTTGAGCAATAAAACATGAACTTTCACCAAGATCTAGATAGAATAAATTACTTTTTGTTTGTTTGCCAGATCCAACCAAATTTCCTTTTACATCAAAAAATTTGGCCTTCCCATTCATAAATTCTATCTTGAATCTAGTTTTATTCAATTGTACCACACACAGTGGATTGTTCTTTAGTCCTTCAACCCACTAAGTATTGTCACATATAAGTTCATTGGTTAATGAGATACATCATTTTCCTTTTATGCAAAAAGGTTCATTATTTCCAAATCTCACACTACCACCATCATAATATTCCATGTACTCAAAATTTGTTTTGTCTCTAGTCATATGATGTAAGTAGCCACTATCAATAATCCAAGTTTCATTTTTTCTAATATGAGAGATCAGTGTCATTTTATCTCCTTTGTCATCAAATTCATCTTTTACAACAATATATACCATTTCTTCTTCACTGTTATCAAAATTTTTAGCTATAAAACAACATTTCTTACCTTTGTCCTCCTAGTCCTTGTAATTTTTGAATTCTTTCTTGCTTTTGTACTTATTGTTTTTTCTTTTCATCCTTGTCTTCTTTTTTTGGGCACCTTGCAGCAATGTGACCAACTTCTTCACAAGAGAAATAGATTAGAGGTATCTTACCTTTGTAAGTTCCTCTTCCTTTGGAATATTTCCTAGTAATTAGGGCTTCAACAACTTCAAGATCACTATTAGAACCTTCTTATTCTTCTTCTTCACTTCCTGATTGATTGGCCTTTGATTTCTTACTTCTTTTCTTAAGTGAGAGTTTGGCTTCAAATGCATTCTCAATATGTTTGGAACTAGGAACATAGTTATCATAGTTATCCAACTCAAAAGTTATCAATCTTCCAACTAGAGCATCCAAAGATATTTTTCTATTTGGATTACATCACATTTCTTGAATAGTAGACACTCTAATTGCATAGATAGGAAGAAGGATTTGGAATACCTTTCTCACAACTATTTTTTCCTCAATGTCTCCTTTAGATGTTTTGATTGCACTCACACTTGCTTTAATTCTCTCAACATATTTTGCAATATTTTCATCTTCATCAAATAAAATTGTCCTCTGGGACTTTTAGCTTTAGCTCTTCTTACATTATCGTCCCTTCCATAGATGTCTTTCAGTCTAATCCACATATCATAAGTTGTAGTACAACTTTTGACTTCATTAAATTCAACATAATTAAGAGCAGAAGCAATGTTAATCATCATGATGTTATGATTTTTCTTTTTAGCAACATCTTTAACTAATAATGTTCTAGTGGAAGTCTTGTATTTAGTGTCAAGATACTTATAGCTTGAATCACTGATAGTTGCCAGATGTAACCTCATAAGTCCTTGCCATGTTGTAAAGTTATCTTAGTTCAACTTAGGAATCTCTCTTCTATAAGACATCTTGATAATTAACTTTGGTCCTTACAACCTTCTTTGCAAGCAAATAATACTTTGATACTAGTTGTTGGAAATATAAGAGGAGTAACTAAAAAGGGAGTAGTGAATTAGTTACTACTAAGATAAATCTTAGATCCCTTAGATGTCAGTACAAAAAAATTCTATGAAACTTAACTCTACTGATGCTTGACAAACACACAGAAAAATGTTGTAACACAGTAATACTGAAATAGCTCAGTAAATGCATAACATAAAAACCTTTAAGAAATTATTTGTGATTAAGATTACTTTAACTTAGTTACAATCATATAATATAAATAGCATGAACACACTTGACACCAAGATTTAATGTGGAAATCCAATTGGGGAATACCCACCAATTACAACTAGTTACTGATTTTCACTCTTATGAAGTGAGCCCTATTAGGAGCCAACCCTGTTAAAGGTTACAAAACACACTATTGGGATTAACCCTATTAGAGTATTTAATCACCCTATTAGTAGTGGCCTTGTTAGAGGTCTTTAGATACTTTAATAGAAATGCCACCTTGTTAGAGGATTTACAAATAGTTGTTAAGCCAACTGTATTAAGAGATTTAGATCATTGCTATAATGGTTAGAGAGTAAAAATGAGATGACCTAATTCCTGATGCAATTGAATTATTGATTATAAATCTCAATTTTGGCATGTATACTTGATCCTTCTTGATCGAATGTATCTTTGCATCCTAACAAGGATATTCTACTTATCCTTCCAATTTTCTTCCTCTTGACATTATCAAATCTTCAATTATGTTCCACTACTCTACTCTTACTAATCCTCAACTTGACCTTATATTTATATCTTTCATATTGCCAAGTTGGCTTGAATATAACTTAGAATAATTAATATTCATCTTCTCAGTTAGCTAGAACTAATAAATAAATCAATTGAACTCAATATGCCAAAACAAAAAAATCCTTCATTAGTTGACCCTACTCAGTAAACACTAACTCAAAAATGATTTTCCTATGTTAACCAAGTGAACTTAGTCAACATTGCATATTCATAAAGTTTCTTTAGTGACAAAGTGATCTTGATTAACACTGGTTCCATCCAACATTTCCTTCATTAACTGAGTGAGCTAAGTTAACACTCAACTTTTGCAAACTTTCCTATGACCGCTGAGTAAACTTAGTAGATATTGTCTTCCAAACTAGAAAAACTCTAGAATGCTCAATAGACACAAAAAACTATTTTCAATGCCTAACTATGCTTGGCATACACTGACTAGTGATGATATGACAATTTGTGTAACATCAAAGATAATACACAATTAATCAATTGTATTCAATACTCATAACACCATATTTTGTTAACTAGGAAAACACTGGCCAAGGTAAAACCTATTAGAATATATAGTCAACCAATATAATTGAGAGTGGGGATGAATCAATTATATAACTATTATCACAATTATCAACCTTATTAAATCTTAACCATATGAGAAATATAATAAAAAACCACAACAAGATACATATGCACAATATCACTAGATATATTCACTAGGGAAACCATTGATTAGAGGGAAAGCCCCATTGGGGATGGTACCCACAAGATGATGTACTAATATAAAAATTCCTTTTTAGAGGATGGAGCCTATTACTATCAATAAAAACATTCAGTACATATCAGTCCTTATTAGGAGATTCCAACTCTATTAGGAGTTGTTCCAACCTCGTTAGGAGTTGAAGAAGGCTGATGGACCCACTATCCAAATAGCTTTAAGAGAAAGATTAATGAACCCATTGTCCAAATGATTTATGTATTATTCCTTACAAAATAATAGAGTTATACTCTACTTCTCCTTCCTCTTTCTTTGTCCAATCAACCAAACCTCTTATCCTTCTCATCTTAATACTAGATCACAAACTTCTCATCCAATAATCCCTTGGACCACTTACTCACATTCACCAAACACTCTGCTCCTTTTCACACTTCCTTGATTACTTTTCATTCTATACATTAATTACACACTTCAAAAAAAGGAAAATATTTTTCCTTTATAATGTATCTTTAAAATAATTTCTTGAGTCAGCCTTGAAGCTTTTCCAATTAATTATATTAAGATAATATATTATTTTGCAATTATAATAGAATTTTTGGACCATAGTCTATATAACTTCTCATAGCTATGACACTATAGCTTGTGCCTTCACTATTATCACCATCAGACTATCATCTATTGATGCAGGCAAGGCAAGAGGATGAATAACTAGGGCCAAAGGTTCACCCAGCTATCCAAACCACCCTACAAGAGTTAACACAACGGAAGCAAACACAAGTGGATAGCAACCAAAGGAGGAAGAAGAGTGAATTACTTTTATTGATTCATCAAGATATCTTCATACATGCCCAACTATAAGGCCTTCTAGGTTATGGCCAATTACAAATACATTCACATTCAAAGATCCAACTGCAAATTCACACTTTTAGTTCTACTCTCTGATCTTCTTTTCAAAAGCTTCTCCTAAAACTTGCCTAATTCTAAGCCTAAACATTCTATTTATACTTGCCAAAATGGCTTACAGATCATTCTAGAATCACTACATAAGAGGAAGGCCAACCCAAAAATGGTTTGGAATCATCCCAAGAAAATATCTTAACATAAATGTTTCAAATGAAATAAATCCTCCAGGTCAGCTCTCAAAATCACATCCAAATACTGACACTCGGCTTACACTGGGTAACTTGGCACATGAAGAAACACTTGGCATGCATTGAGTAACTCGGCACATGAAGAAACACTTGGCATACACTGAGTAGCTTAGCACATGAAGAATCACTCGGTATACACTAGGTAACTCGGCACATGAAGGAATGCTATAGTAACTAGGCACATGAAGGAATTGCTATAGTAACTCGGCACATGAAGAAAATAGGGTTACTAGGCACATGAAGAAAATAGTGTTAATAGGCACATGAAGAAAATAGGGTTACTAGGCACATGAAGAAAATAGGGTTACTAGGCACATGAAGAAAATAGGATTGCTAGGCACATGAAGGAATTGCTAGGCCCATGAAGAACTGCTAGGCACATGAAGGAACTGCTAGGCACATGAACGACTACTAGGCACATGAAATAATTGCTAGGCACATGAAGGACTGCTAGGCACATGAAGGAACTACTAGGTGAACAAAATGAGTAGGATAACAAGGAAACCTAGGATGCTCCTACATCATCTATTACTATCTAACTATGCATCTCTAGATTATATCCTTGTTAGAAGATATGATGCAATCATCAGAAATTGCTTAATAGTTACTTTGTCTCTATACTGCTCTCTATAAATTAATTACAACTTCTATATATGTTCAACTTATGTTGCATGCATTTTACCTTGTTATCAGGACATGGTGTGGAACATTTCCATATCTGTGTATCATCAGAACATCAAACTTCTATCTTTCCAACCTTGATCTCTATTTTCTACTCTTCTAATTTTCGCAAATTTATTTCTATGTTGATATCAATGACAAAAATAGTCATAAATGAAACATATCAATACTACCACATGATCATCAATTCTTAGGATACTCCTTCAAAGAAATAGCATTAGAATTCATGCTAAAAAAAACCTAGTGGGGATGGTACCCACAAAATGATCCACTAAAAAAAAGTATCATGTTAAGGATGTTGACCCTATTAGGAGTCTATTAAGTACATATAGTGTCTTAGTCCTTGTTAGAGTCCTAGGCCCTTTTAAAAGCCTCAACCCTATTAAGATTTTGTGTATACAATTACAAAATATATGCAAGATGATCCCACTACTGAAAAATGCAATTATACAATATAATTCCTTTACACAAAAGAGAGAGATACAAAAACCTCTTACTGTAAATATCTTCAATATTTGGTCTTTTCTTTTCTATTCTTTGGATACCTCTAATCATATATTATAATTCACATCAATATGTTTGAATATCACTTTGAATATACCATACAACTTACATTTTTCTTTGCATAATACATTATTTCCTTTATACCTTTACATTTTACAAAATATGTCCAGTCATCCTTCAAGCTTTCACATGCTTGACAAAATATAAAACTAACTCTTATTCTTAGGGTTAACATCTAAGATGTCATCCCTAAATAGTTAAACAATTATTTCATACACAAGATAATAGTTTAAACTATAATTACCCATTACTAATATGCTTTGTCTTCTTTGTTCACTGCATTTACTGGTGTTTATTCTATAACTCTTTCTATATTGTCTATACTGACTTGTCCACTTAGATGCATCATCCTTACATACTGTATTATCAGTCCTTAACCACATACATGCCAATTATTACTCCATCATCTATACACATCAAAACTATCTTTGTTGTAGTGGATAATTGTCCAATACTTAGATAATTTTCCAGGTCTAACTATATAGACTTCATTTGTACATAATGCCTTCTTCACATAAGACATATGTTTCCATAAAAGACAGCACCAAAAATCTCCCAACTTTTCTTACTTAGAAGTATTGTCAAAAAAAAAAATCATTCATGTGGATTATGAACTTGATTTTATGAATAGAATGCAAGGGTTGAAGTAATCGTGAAGATCTATTCAAGAGTATACGTAAGAGTTGTATTGATTTTTCATCAAAAAATTTCATTCAAAAGCTAACAGGGAGAAGGTTACCTATTACCTTAATGGGTTGAGGCCAAGCATTTAGGATGAATTAATCTAGTGTAAATCAACCCCATTGAAAATGCATACCAATTTTCCTTAAGACTTGAGGAAAGGATGGACAAGAAGTTTGAGAAAAAGCAAAGTGGAAGAGGTCATGGTGGAAGATCTGGTGAACACTCTTATGGAGGCCAAAATGAAGATTAAAAAAATAAGCATGGGGCTAGTAGTAGTAGTTAGAACCAAAAGAAAAATAATTCCAATCATTTCCATGATCAAAACAATAGAGATTAGATAGGAAGACAAAGAGCAAAAGGGTCTAGTAGAGGATGTTTTATGGAACCTAATGATCGAGCAAATACCTACACTCTCACAATTGATGGATTGAAACATAAGCTAAAACCATTCAAGGATAAAGAAGAAAAGGTATGTAGTGTTTATAAAATACATTGTGTTGATGGAAAGAAAATCATAGAGGGTATGAGGCATGAGCATATGTGTTTTTCTATAATTCCAAAATATGGTAAACAAGAAGTATAAGAGGTGTTAGAGAAAAAGATTAATTTAATTTCATTTATTAAATTACCTTTTCTCCCTTCTTATGATTTCACTTTATGCATTTTTTAGCTTTTTCTATTTAATAATTATTTAGTAATTATTAAATAACTTTCACCTTTATGTTACCCTTTGTAACTTATTAGGTCACCCTTTTTAGGTTTTGATATCCTTTTATAAGGATTGATCTTACAATTTGTGTCTTTTCAAAGAAAACCCTTACCTCTTGTTGTCTTTTTCTTCTCTGTAATAGGTTTTATAAATGCAAGTATTCTAGGGCTTGTGGATTTGAATTGCATATTTTCTCAAATCCTTCATGGTATCAAAGCTAGATCTATTGTGGATTATTTGATATTTAGATAAAAAGAGAGAACAAGGATTTGACAGATCAAATCTAGAGTTTTTTGGTTATTTCCTACGAAAATAGGGGGGTCACTAATTTATGGAGTAGCTTGAGACCAAACAAAAATCATGTATGGATTTAGAAGGTGTCAAAACCCTCATTTTCATATAAAATTTGTCCATTTTGGACAACATTCATCTGGGAGGGAAAAAAAATTGTCGAGTAGGGTTGTACAGCCTCTACATGCACTTTGAGGTGGAAAATTTTATAAAAATCATAAAAAATATTTAAAATATAGATTTTTACTACTATGGTTTAAGAAAATTTTCAATGATCACTAAAACTACTAGCGGTCAGCAGTAACTACCGATAGTGATCGCCAGCGGTCCCACAGACAATTGTGGCTCGATGGCTACTGCAACTCCTCTGCTGCCTGTCACGAGCAGAGACCACCGACAGCACCTCCCACCCACCTCTATAACCCCACTCAATGGCCACCCACCCACCACTCAACTTCCCACCCACCGGCGATGCAGGAGTTTGGTTTGAAATTTTATTATTATTTTTAATTTTAAAAATATAATTTTTATCCATTTCTAGGGGCCCCATCAATTTTTTCTCCATAACTTGAGCATACAGATGTATTATTTTAATCCAAAAAATGCACTAGAAATCTAGTTCTAAGAAAAATACATTGGTGTAGTTATTTTTTGGTTTTGATGTAGTTTGGTTGCTTGTTTTGGCAAGCAAAGATAGATGTTCAATTTTTCACTCCAGAGGGCATATTTTGAGCGACCCATCTCCATTTTTCAAAAATGTTATATTTTTGGAAAGCTGGTTCTGTCTACTTTTAAAAAATGCTATAATTTCTTCTAGCTTCTACTCCATACACTTTCTATCATTTTTTTTCTTTTTTGCACTATGGTAGATATCTTGGATGTTTCAGGTCTAGGGATCATTTTCATGGCATGGGATCTCTTTTTTTGGGTTGTACTATCTATTGTGTCAGCTCTTTGCCCTTTCTAATCATTGTTGATATCATTTGTGAGCATTTTTATGCAAACACACTAAGATAAAGTGTCATACTACATCTATTTTTTTTGTTTTAGTTGTTTGCCTTGTTTTGCCTTCTGATTCGAGCAGTGTCATCTAAGGACACTCATGAAGATTATTGTATTCTTGGGATTCATTATATCTTGTGTCCTATCATACATGCACTACTCTAATAAAGTGTCATGGGGGGTTGATGTTTGCCTTTGTTTGCCATCTTCATTTGTCCAATGAGTGTCCCTTCTATGACATTAGCCTCATGACATGTTTGAGATTGATCACTTTAGTACACTCTTATGTACTCTTTTGAGCATCTTGATCATGGTTCCCTGCCTTGTAGTTCTTCTGGCCCACTTTTTCAATGTCTTCTCACCTCACCCTTATCTGTATTAAAGTGGGGTTCTTCTATTATTTCTAATGCTTCCTTGGTTCATTGGAGTGAGTTTTGTATTTAGTATTTGATCCTATGTACTAGGTGATTGTAGTAGTTGGATACCTATGCATTTTGATGAGATGGATCATCTACCATATAGACACTCTTCTTTTCATTCCTACTTTGGTTGCAACCTTCCTTGGTTCAATTGATTAGCTCTTTAGGATTTGGTGTTTTATGCCATCTATATTTTCAAGTTCAGTTGTTTGCCTTTGCTACCTCCTGATTTGATGTAGATTGTAGTCTTCTCTACCTAGTCAGGTTCCATTTTAGAGGAGATTCAATAGATCAGTAGTTTCTTTTTTACAGTGTTTGCTCCTTCTTCATACTTCAGTATTTTTCTTCATGATCACTCTTTGTTTCTATTTATGGAACATTCCTCTAGTTGGAGGCTTTTGTAGTCTTTCAATAGATTTTTCAGCTATCTCTTTTTGGAGCAGAGTTTTTCCTAGGTTTTCTCTATTTCTCCATTTCACAGAGATTTTGTTGTGACTGGGTACCTCATCAGGCCTTGTTGCTAGGACCCAAGTTTTCTTTTAGCATTACATTGTAATTTCCTTGCTCTTTCTACATTTTTTGTAGTTGTATTATTTCTTATCTTAAGGGGGGGTGTTAGAGAAAAAGGTTAATTTCATTTCATTTATTAAATTACCTTTTTTCCCTTCTTAAGATTTTGCTTTATGCATTTTTTAGCTTTCTCTATTTAATAATAATTTAGTAATTGTTAAATAGCTTTCACCTTTAGGTTACTCTTTGTAAATTATTAGGTTGCCCTTTCCAAGTTTCGATCTCCTTTTATAAGGATTGGTTTATTTGTAATTATGATCTTTTCTTTATCTGAATATACAATTTGTGTGTTTTTAGAGCAAACCCTTGCCTCTTCTTGTCTTTTTCTTCTCTGTGGCAGGTTTCTATATGCAAGTATTCTAGGGATTCATGAATTAGATTTGCATATTTTCTCAAATCCTACAAGAGATACTTTCAAAAGTTGTAGATTTTTTGCTTGAGTTCCTAGATATTATATCATATAATGTGCATGATGGATTATTGCCAATGAGGAAGATCACTAATTGGATGGACTTGATTCCAAGAGCTAGTTTTCCAAGAAAAGAAGCACATAGAATGAAACCAATGAAAAGTGAAGAGTTGAACAAACAAGTGCACGAGTTATTACAAAAAGGGTTGATTCAAGAGATTTTGAGTCCATGTGTTGTACCAACAATATTAGCACCAAAGGAGAACACATAATGGAGGATGTGTATAGATTCTCAGGATATCAAAAAGATGACAATCATGTATAAATTTCTATTGATGCATATGGATGATATCATTAACCATTTAAGTGGAGCTTTTCATTTCCTAAAGATAGATTTAAAGAGTGGTTACCATCAAATTTAGATCAGAGAAAGGGATGATTAGAAAAATTCATTCAAGACAAGGGTAGGATTGTATGAGTAGTATGAAGGAATTTTAGGGCAAGTTTGTCATTATTACCTAGATGATATTTTGATCTTTAGTGAGAATTTGGAGGATAATATGATGCATATTCATAAGGTGTTTTAGAAGTTGAGGGAAGAAAATTTGTTGATAAATCTGAAGATGTGTATTTTTGTAAAGAATGAGTTGGTCTAGTTGGGATTGTAGTTTCGAAAGAAGGTCTAAAAATAGACCCTAAGAAATTAGAGGCTATCCTTGAATGACCTACAATAAGGAGTGCAACAGTGGAAGATGTTTTCATGGTTTGGTTAGCTTTTACAAAAGAATTATCAAAGGTTTTAGCAATATTTGTGGACCCTTAATTGAAAAAATGAAAGGGGATACCAAAGAGTTTAAGTGGATTATGTAAGGAAACTCAGGTGTGGAAATAGCTTCCTACACTAATCCCTTAAGGAAGGTATTGTGCAAATTCCTATTAAATCTTTACAATCTCATATTTGATATTATGTAAACAATAATATTGTAGTCAACCATGAATATAGAAAATAGATAGAGAAAGAAAAGACATAAACAAAAAGATATTCTAGTGGAGAAAAACCTTTTGATAAAATAATCCCACCCCTTCAAAACTTGCACAATGTATTATCTTCAACATGGAAGGTTACAACACACTTGTAATGAAAGTTCTTTAGGACACAAAAGACCAATCTAGTGGCAACATATGATACCAATAATACACATTCTCTCTCTCCTATTTACAACCCTAAAAAACCTTATATCATGCACTTTCCCTTTTAGAGAAACTTTCAAAGAACAAGCGTATTAGGGTTTTACCATTCTCTAAAAAAAATAGGAATGGAAATTTTTTTTGGGGCTATGCTTGAAACCCCATACGTAATTTGGAGACTCGAGTGTACAGTACTCAATGATCAATTGCCACATGTCTTTATGTCTTCACCCATCATCAATTTTTTTAGAGATAGCTCTTACATGTCATAGGAATCTATCATAACCATTTCAGCCATGATTTCCTTACACATAATTCAAGGTGGTGACACATACAAGTGGAGTGACACATCAACATGCCAACTAGACATGTATACTCACACTTAATTACATTATTTCCAAAAAATACACTTACAAAACAAATAATAAGAATAGGAATTATCCAAGGTTGAGACACCTTATTCCTAGCAGATTAAATGAGAAGATAACAATTTTAATTTGTTCAAATAGAAAAATGTAAAATAACCTATTTTAGCATTTAAATTCTTTAATGAGGTATTTCGAGTAGACTGTGATGCTAGTAGTATTGTAATGACACAATACAAAGAAGGTAAATCCCTAAAGGAGATGTCCTAGCTCCTAGAAAATAATAACATGGTGGAATATAAATAATAACATAGAGATTTAGATCCAAATACGTCAACTCTCATAATAGAATCATAAGATTTTTATTTAGCATGTCTGGTTGTAAGGTCTTTCAAGTTATGACCAAATACATAAGCTATTACAATAGTAATTATATGAGATCTTGCACTATCCAAACTCTAGCTAGCCTAGGTCCACAATCTAGTAGAAACTCCAAGAAGAATATTAATGTGTGCTCATAAGCCACCAAGCAATATTGTGGTTTCCCAAGCCTACACTTAGCTAATATATCTACTCAAACTTTTCTCCTCTCATCTACTCCATGTTGAACTAAATAATTATGAATCTATATTGTACAATACCTTCTACTTATACTAAACCAAGTTTCAAGTTGATCCAGCATAATAGGAATTAAATAAACACTCACATTAAAGACACCCTCAAGCCACAAGTCAACTTGGAAAAAAATATTGAATACATGAAATAATTAAATACTTAGGAGAAGCCCCAAGTTTACAATGTATAACTAACTCAAAAGAGCACATAAGAGTTCACACACTTATATATAGGTCCACATGCCATCCAATGATCCAAATCTAAGATTCCACATGTCAACTACCTCTTATTAAAGCTCAAAATTATAATATCCAAAGTCTACTAGTAAATCAAGAATACATGACTAGTAGTCACCAAAATGGATCTAACTCCAAGATGATAAAAAAAACTATATGCACACTTAGGAAAAGGTTTCCCAGTTTGTCCCAAACACAACTCCAACCACATGAACCATAACTCCAAAAATTTGAGCCTGAAGTTATTACATATAGTATTGTTGACCTCCCTAGGATTCTCCTACATCATACACCCTAGATATGAAGATAAATGTTCTCAGTAATTGGAAGAACACCTTTAAAAGTTTAGCACATAAACCTTAAATTGGTTCTTCACATACATGTCCTCCACCATATCAACTTGTACACTCTTTCCTTTATTCCACTTCTACAAATCCTTTCTAACAATAGGCCACTATTTCGTTTAGTCTTCACATTTGTTCTTAACTACAAAAGGTTTGTTTCCCATGCTAATCTCCTACCCTTTCAGAATCCCTCAACTCAACTCAACAACCAAAACTAAATTTCCTCCTACCAAATTCTTCATTCCACAAAGGAATGAGAGAATGCTTCATGTCACCCTTCTTAGTTGTAAACACATTCTTGACACAATAATGCATAGCCCTACAATCATACTACCAAGGTCTACCAAGTAATATGTGACATCTATTGATGTCCACAATATCACATAAAACTTGATCCACATATTGTCTAATCTAAAAATTAACATGATATTTCTTTCTTACTTCCAAAGCATACTCATCTTGCAAGCAACTGATCATATAAGAATAAAGATGACTCATTTTCTTCAAACCAAGTTTCTAAACCATCTTCTCAACAACAAGGTTATCAATAGTACCACCATCAATAATTTCATTGTATCATTTACCTTTGTACTTACAATGGGTCATAAATAAATTCCTTCTCTAACAAGGTTCCAACATCTGCAAACCAAGAAACACTCTTTGAATTGGCAAACTATCCCCATCTACCTCAAGTTCATTCACCATAGAAACTATTTTATCACCAATCTTCCTATTTGTATTAGGACATTCAAAAGATTTGTTTCCTCTTCTTTACCACATCTGAAGAAAGTGCCCTAAAATACACCTTTTTCTATTCTCTTCCCTAATACAATAGGTTTTGGTTTATCTTTAGTATTATTTGTATCCTTTATAGAGTGTTCCTTCTTTTCCTTTCCTCGGTAATTACCTTGATGTCTTCTCTTCAACTTCTCTTCTTGCTTTATATCATACTGATAAGCATCCTCAACTAAATCAATATTCAACATACTAATATCGTTTAAATATTGAATCTCAAACCATGAATATATCTAGCCACATTTTTTGTAGACAACTCTCTATGTGCAAACTGAAGAGTTATCTTTTAAAATTTCATAGTATAATCCTATATATTCATATCCTTTTATTTCATATTCTACAATCTCTTAAATAACTCAAGTTCATAATTAGCAAGAATGAATAGAGCTTTCACTTTTGTAACCAACAATCTATATCTAGTGATCTTCATTTCACCTTCCTCTTCTCTATCTCTATGTAATTCTTTACACCATAAATTAGCATGTTATTTCAACTTAGTTTGCACCAACCTCACTTTAAGTGGATCTACAATATCCTCTAACTCAAATTAATCTTCTAATTCACCAATCTACTCAATCAAGTTTTTAGGATTAAAATTACCATAAGTCTCTCCATCTGATTGGTTATGTCTTCACCACTAGATCCAATAGTTTCAAAGTCTTCACCATATTCCTCATAAACATCTTTAGTAATACATTCCTAGGCACACTAGAAATAGCTCTCATGATTTCATTCTTCATCAATTCCATCTCAAATCTTAAATCTAGTCTAACCTTCTCTAAAATCCTAGTCTTCACAACATCATACAAATCATCATTCATCCTACGGTCCAATCTTCTTGGAGGAAACTTCCAAGATCTTCAGAAACCCAAAGAAAAAAATCCAAAAGATCAACCAACTTCAACTAGGCTTTGATACCACTTGACAGAGTATAGGGTAAGAGAATCCCCAAAGAAGATATCCAATCCCCATCAAATAATCACATAATAGAACATAAACAATAACATAGATATCTGTATCCAAATATCCCAACTCACACAATAGAATCATAATATTTTCATTCAACATGCCCAGGTGTAAGGCCTTCTAATTTGTAGCCAAATACATAAGCCATTACAGTAGTAATTTTGTAGACCTTGCAAGATCCAAACTCTAGCTATCCTAGATCCATAATCTAGTAGAAACTCAAAGAAGAATCTTAATTTGTGCTCACAAGACACCAATAAATCTTCTTGCTTCTCAAACCCACACTTAGCTACTAGCTCTACTCAATTTCTTCTCCTCTCATCTACTCCATTATGAACTAAATAATGATGACTCTAGACTCAACAAGGCCCTCTACTTATACTAAACCAATCCACAAGCCAGCATAGAAAAATAGAAATTGAATAAACACTCACTTTAAATACACCCTCAAGCCACATGTCGGTGTGGAAAAAAACATTTAATACATGAAATAATTAAATACTTAGGATAGGACCCAAGTTTACAATGCATAACTCAAAAGACCACATAAGATTTCATGGACTTAGACATAGGTCCACATACCATCCAACAATCCAAATCCAAGAGTGCACATGCCAACTCCCTCAAATCAAAGCTCATGAATACAATATCCAATGTCTACAAATAATTAGGAACACACAACCAATAGTCACCAAAATGGGTCTAACTCCAAGATGATAACTCAAAACTCTATGCACACTATTGGCCAAATTTTCTTTCCTACCAAAATTGCTACATTTGAATTCAAATGTTAAATGGTCACATTCTACCTTCAATATTAAATAATGTCAAAAGGAAATGTGAAATAAATGAAATAAAACCTCATCATATTTCCCCATTTTCTTGAATTTATCTCCTAATCTTGCAACTTTTCAAATTGTTAGATCTTGCATAGATTCACAATGAGTGCTTTCTTGCATCATAAAAGTACCTTATCCTTATGCAATGTGGGAAAGTGCCTAGCTTCTATGTGACATGTGGGTCTCATTTCTTATAGGCCACAAATGAAGTGAAGATGTCAGGTTGAGGTGGAAAATGTTTATTGGCATATGACTATATCTCTATTTGTAATTGCATTCCCACATCATGTATTTTGTCAGACTTTTTGACAATGTAGGGAAGTGACCTTAAGACATGTGGACATGTGGGCCTGTCTTCCGTGTGAGCCACAATGTGACAAGGTGATGAATGAGACTAAGCAAGCATTTGGGAGGCACTTCATTGGCTAGATTCTAACAATATACATAGATAGTGGTCCATTTTTCATCCACCATCAGATTGATTATGATCTATAGAAGTATTTTCCAATACTATAGAGATGAACAAATTTTAATATATGTGGGAAATCACCTTGAAGACATGTGTCCTTATGGACCCAGTTTAAAGCCAAAGGTAGGGGTAGTTGGGAGTTGACATCACAGTTAAAGATAATACTTTTGTAAGCCCTTGTGGTTAAGTTAAGAAGGTGGTACAGTCAGTTGGCTGATGGGGTAATCAACTGATGAAGACCTTCTGAGGTGGTAGAAAAATAAAAGGCAATTAGCCCACATGGTTCATCTTGGTTGTAGGGTTTTGCTTGAACACCAACCTTACTAATTTGTAAGCTAGAAATGAAAGAAAATTGGGTTTTCTCATATAATCTAATCTTCTAATTGATTCCAACCACTCCAAGTTAATTATGGGGTTTAAATGATATAATGGGCACTCTTCCCACCATCTAATCATCCATTTTGAAGATTTTTAGCATTGATTGGCGTCGTTTCCATCACTTCAGGTTTTGCATGATTTTCATAATTCTGCAAGTGTACCAAATCAAATCTATTGTTTGAATCATCTTGACTGTTCTTTGAGCATTTATAAAAATAGTTGTGGAGTAATTTTAGTTAGAAATATCTCAATTATGCTTAAGCTACAAAGGTATATTTTGTGATCTTTATAAGGGTTGACCTTTCTTTAATTCTATAGTATTGCTCTATGCATATTACTATAATTTCTGATGCCTCTAAGCCATTGTAATCCACTTCTAAGTATCTTTTAGCCATTGACACACTGTGTAAGGTTTCTTTTCCTTAATTAATGTTTTTGTCTATGTTCTGCAATTTGCATAATTGTATCTATTTTTGACATTTGAATGTTGTTAAGTGAAGCCTCTTCTTATAGTATTTTTTTGTTGTCTGATTTACATGTGGTTGTTGAATTAAAAAAAGTCTAACTCTATATTCTCTGAGGTCATAATCAGTTAACTTTGCATTTATGGGTAGAAATAAGGTCAAACACTCTATTTTGATGCATCACTCCATTACATTAGAGTAGGTAGATTTGCTTTAATGCATTCCTTCTCCCTTTTTCTCTCTAAGTATAGTTAGGTGTATCCTGATAGAAAAGGAAGTTGGCCTTCTCCAAAGACTCAACCTCACATTTCAAGTCCTACATCTTGGAGGTTGTTTCCATGTTTCACATGGTTATCCTTAGGTAAAAACTTCAAACAAGGGTGCAATCTTTTGTGACAATAGTTTTTGGTGCTTATAACAAGAATATTTCAAGCCTATTGGTGTCAAAAGAAGAAAATTTCATGACTATGGTGAGTATTCAAGCCTTCAAGGGCTCATTCTTCAAGTACTTGGTGGCTCTGAGCTTTAAAATACATCTAGTTTTAGACCTAGCTGCTAAGATTAACGCCCAAAGCTAAAACAAGGGCATCTTCTAGAGGTAAGTTTAAATATCAAGAGCTTTCATTTTCTAATCCTAGAGGAAGAAAGACTAGATTATCTGTATCACCAGTTAGGAGCATAGAAGAAATACATACCCCTACAAGATCAATCTCCACTCCCCCTACTATTAGAACTCAACCTAGGTTTCCATCAGCTCATATCAATAGACCACTTTTTTATATGGCTAGATCTCATGCTTTTTCCACCTTTAATGGTGGTAGACCTTTTTAATTGACCCAAAGACATGACATACTAATAATTGCACTTAAAATTATACCTAAATGTATCGGTGAAACTACTATCTCTCCCCTAGAACACATTCAAGAGGTTGCAAATGTCTGCAATATCCATGTGTTACAAAAGATGATGTGACCATTAGACTCCTAGCTTCATCTTTAAAAGGGAAAGCCCTATAATGGTATAGTGGTCTATCAAATGGTTCTATAATGGATTGGGATGGATTAGGAGCAAGACTATGTAAATACTTCAAGGAAAAATGTGATTATTTGTCACTTTTAGAATAGCTAACTACTAGAAAAGAGACCCCCATGAATGTATGATTGATTTCAACTATAGATTTCAAAAGACATGGGATAGAATACCTACTTCAGAGAAGCCTACCCCTAGTAATGTCTTTTTACATTACCTTAGAGCTTTTAATAGTGATATTGCCACTATAATCCAAACCATGGGAGGAGATACCTTACCTAATGCTTATAAGATAGAAATAAGGGTAGAAAACATATTGATACAAGGAGGAAAGCTAGGTCCAAGGCCTCCTATGCCTTTCTTTCCTAATATCCCAAATCACCAACCAAAAACAACCTCTATTCCCTCAACTTCCACACTAAAATCCCTTGCTTTAGTCCCTTAAGCTTTCACATCTTCAAATGGAATAGATGAAATCAAGGAGATGATGCAGTCTATGATGTTTAGCATAGATAAAAGATTTCAAGGCCAAGAGAAGAATTTGGAAGATAGGTTCTCTATGATGCAGAAAGTGAACAACAAAGTGGTGACTTTGGAGAGGTAGTAGGCTCAATGTAATAAGGCTCATCAATTGCAATATCAAACTCTAAACAATGGTAGGCATCTAAATCACAATTATGGGGATACTTCTTTTGATCAAAGGTAGAATAGTCATGCTTATACCTCAAATGCAAATCAAATTAGGGCCATAGTCCCTCAAAACAATATGGCTCAAGATCAAGATTTTTGTCCCTCATGCAACTACTCCTATGCCTATTGCATGTGTCAAAAGGTTGAATCTTATTTGGCTTTGACCACCCAAGAGCCTGCAGTAGGATAGTCATATAATGAGAGCCAACCCAAGGATGCCTTGCATATGCAAAGACAAGGTGATTGCTCCTTCATAAATCATCAAGTATAAGAATATTGTAATGTAAACTAGGATTCCATTGCTCACAACACTAGGAGAAAAAGACAAGTTGTTGAAAATGCTACCCCTCCTCCTTCCAACTAGGCTTCAACATCAAATATAGTACCTCACATACAAGTAGAAAATAAAGCACCCAATGCTCCTTAACAATAAAGAAAGAGTATTTCTAGAGAAGATATGAATGGCCCATGAGTTATTCTAACTAAAACCCCTACACCTATAATTCCCAAGGCTTCTACCAAAGAACCTAATTCTTTATTTAGTGTGGTCGAGCAAATGAAAAAGACAAATGTGAATATTTCCATGTGCGATGTTATTGCTACTATACCCATGCAAAATAAGTTGTTGCAACAAGAATTGGAAAATATTGAACCAAAAGATCAGCCACCTAACATGGAAAGTGCCACAACCCTAGTGCAACCATCAAGGGAGGTGGAAATAAGTAAAAAGGATAGACCTCATCCATTTTATGTTTATCTAATTATAGGGGATAAAATATTCCAAAATTGCATGACTAATTTAAGGGCTTTTAGTTTAGTAATGCTTAAGTGTGTTGTTGATACCTTAAAAATAAAATATGAGCCCATTGCTAGGAATGTATTGCAGTTGGACAATAGTACTATCAAGATTGTAGGGATCCTTAGGAATGTTGAAATGGCCCTACATGCATGCCCTAGTTGTATTGTAACTATAGATATATCAGTTGTTGAGGTTAAGCCACACTTTGTTATTTGTCTATCAAGAGACTTCACTACCCAAATAGATAGTTACATACCTTCTAATTGGTCATTTATATTTTTTAGAACAAGATATGGGACCAAGGATTAAATCAAAGAATAACCTCTATCCCTCCATCATATCGAGCCCTACACCCCTAATCACATCAACATGAATTGTACTATCCTAGAGATGGATGAGAATGACATAGTAAATGAGTCTACCACTTCTCTAATAGACATACCTGATTTTCTCTTAGATAAATGGACTAATGCATATAAATTTGATTCCATATTAGAAACCCTTGAGATAGGTCTTGGTACATACAGAGAAGGATGTTCTTGTCTCTAACCTTATGAGAGTCGAAGAAGATATGAGTGGCATATGGAGCATGTATTTTGATAGATCAAGGAATAAGAATGGATCAAGGGTAAGTGTGATGTTGATTTCTCCTGTATGAGTAAGGTACTACTTCTTTTTTAGACTCTAATTTAGTTGTTCCAATAATGTGGACAAGTATGAATTTTTGATCCAAGGTCTCCTACTTTCTCAAAAAAGAGGAATTCAAGCATTAAGTGTATATGGAGATAGTGAGTTGGTGGTTATTCAGGTGAGAAATTAGAATATCACTAAGAATGGTTTACTCAAGTCTTATAAACATAGGGTATGGGATTTTCTTGAAAGTTTCAATGCATTTAATACTCAGAGTATCACTAGAAATGAAAATAGACATGTTGATAGGCTTACAGTAGTAGGTGCATCTTATGATGTACCAAAGAATCTTGAGGAAGAGAGGAAGTAGCAAATCAAAGTGGTAGTTAGGCCTATTGTTCCTGACAGCAACATCAATTGGCAAGTTTTTGAATCTAATGCACAAATTGTAAGTTTCTTAGAGAGAAACTAGTCAAGGTTGCATGACCAATATAGAGATCAAACCATTAATCTTAGTTTGAAATTTTTTCCTAAGGGTCTCATTACCTTAGAGAGTTTCTTCAACCTTGATGACCAAGCAAGAAATAGAAGCACAAACCTATCTATTGACAAAGATGAGTATACACCACTTGTGGTTTCTGATAGAAAGTCCTTAAACATGGGAAAGGTATGTTCTAAAATTGAGCAAGAAAGTTCTATTCATCTATATCAAGAATTTAATGATTTATTTTCTTGGACCTATGATGATTTAAAGAGTTTTGACCCAAGGTTGTTTCAACATACCATAGACTTAATTGATAGTGTCAAACCAATAAGACAAAAATAGAGGCCAGTGAATCTTAAGATTGAACCATTAATGAGAAAAGATATATAAAAGCTAATTGAGGCTAATATAATTTTCCCTATCAGGCACTCATCATGGGTAGCAAACCTTGTCCCTATTAGTAAGAAAAATGGAGAGATTAGATTATGCATGGTTTTTAGGGATCTTAACCAATCTTCCCTTAAAGATCACCATCCCCTTCCTTCCATGGAGAAGATATTATCCAAGGTCAGTGGTTTAGAGAGGTTCTCATTTCTTGAAATATTCTCTAGTTACAATCAAGTGCTATCAAAAAGTCTGATAGATACAAGACTATATTCACTACCAAATGGGGCACCTATTCTTATAGTAAAATTCCTTTTGGGCTAGCAAATGCAGGTGCCATGTTTCAAAAGGAAATGGAGATGGCCTTCAAAAACATGATTGAAAGGTTTGCATTGGTCTACCTTGATGATATTATAGTTTATTCAAAAAATATAGCAGATCATTTTGGTCATCTCAAACAAGTGTTCATAAGGTGTAGAGAGTTTCGGGTATCCCTTAACCCAAGCAAGTGTGTCTTTTCCACCAATCAAGGAAAATTACTAAGACACATTTTTGCAAAGGATGGTTTAACCATTGGTCCACAAAGAACAAAGGAAATACTTCCCTTCCCCTTCCTAGTCATAAGAAAGGTCTGCAAAATTTTTTGGGTAGAATAAATTTTGTGAGGAGGTTTATCCCTAATTTAGCTACCATGGTGAAACCTCTTACAGCCGTGCTTAAAAAGAATATAGTGTTTACATGGACCAAGAAAGGGAAGGTAAGCTTTAAAGAGATCAAAGGAGCCACAACCTTAGCTCCTACTCTCATCAATCCAAATTTTGAGAAGGATTTCATTCTTTATACCATAGGTGGTGAGTCAAGCATTTATGTTGTCTTCACTCAAGAAAATGATAAGAATGAGGAACAACCTATTGCCTTCTTTAGTGAAGGGCTAAAGGAATATGAAGACAAATACAATTATGTATAAAAGAAAGCCCTTGCAATCATAAGAGCTTTGAAGAAATTTAGACACCTTATGTCCCATAATAAGATCCATTTGTTAGTACCCCATGCCAGTGCAAAGGACTTTCTTTTAAGAAAAGATATTAATGAGAAGAGGGTTGGATGGGTCACTAAGGTAATGGAGTATGATGTGGACATTCAAATTACCAAGTTGGTAAAAGGGAAGGGATTGTGCAAATAGATGCATTGGTAAATAGATTTATTCTTCATTGATTATGACTCTTGAATGCCAGAAATATAAACAATATCTGATTACAACAAATGAAAAGCCACTTATGGATAGACTAGCTTTTCTCTAAATT
This sequence comes from Cupressus sempervirens, assembly GCA_028749045.1. Lineage (NCBI taxonomy): Eukaryota > Viridiplantae > Streptophyta > Pinopsida > Cupressales > Cupressaceae > Cupressus > Cupressus sempervirens. The sequence goes on from CM053783.1 coordinate 130,241,042, forward strand.
GATAGGTACATCTCCCTATGGTAGATTTGTAGTGAATAATGTTTTTTTTCTAAACTAATAATGGGTGTGTTCTTGACCCAAGAACAGAAGAGGTAAAACCAAGCTAGACCTAAACAAGACCTAACTTAGCCAAAAAAAGACTTTTGGAGAAATGATTAAGTTTATGAACCCACACATCTTATGAGCTCATAGAGCATAGTAACTAATACTGAATTGAATTAACTAGAAACTGAAATGCAGAGAAGAAGAAATTAACTAAAAAGGAAAAGTATTTAAAGTATTCCTCTTTGAATAGGCAATGACACTACTTATCACATCTATTCAGTGCCTTGAAATAGAGAAATGAATCTCTATTCTTTCCTTGCTTCAATCCAGGTTAAAGAGAAAACATATAGATACAACTAACAGAAATGGAATAGAAAATAGTTGATACAAAATACCACTCAATTGACTTTGCAACATCAAGTACTTCACACCAAAAAATTTCTGACCTTTTATTAATCTTTTAATTTCATACATATAGGATTTTGAGATGACCATTACAATAGAAGTTCAATCGATTCATCTCCTCAAAGAATGACAAATGGCAAGAAATTGGTTTTTCATATTGCAATAATTACATAAGAAAGTGAAAAGGGGGTAGAATGTGAATCACTTCATCTTCTTCCTCATTTCTACTTTTGTTCTATAGGCCTTAATAGCAACTATGATTGGGGTTAGCTCTTCATGCTTAGGCATGTGTATATTGGTGTATCTCAAGAGCCACTTAGAATGCTCCCTGGCCAACTCCTTCATAGAATTAAATTGATTTGGCAATTCCTCCATGGCCACGTGTATGCATCCACTGAGTTTCTAGAGCTTAGCAACTCGATTTTCATCATCGAAAGACACATCAATTAGACTATCCAAGAATTTGGAGAAATTCTCTTTCATGAAATTTATTCCAATAAGTGCTTTCTGTTGGCCGCTAGTCTATGAATCTATATGTAGCCCCTTCAAGAGTTCAAATCCTCTATCTTGGGTCTTCTTCACTTTATCCTCTATTTTCTTAAGTCCTTTTTCTACTAATAGGATCATTTTTGTCTTGAATTGCATGGTCTAAAGCCATTCGAATAGAGGTTTATCTCCTTTTGGCAAGATTTTTTCTTCAACAGCTTCCTTTACCTTCATTTGAATGATCATCTTTAGAAGAGGGATACAATCATTGGACTTTGTTCTTTCTCTAGCCAAAGTACTGATATTTGCTAAAATATTATCCTTTTTTGTCTCTAATCTTAAGATAACATTGCCAATTTGTTCTATAATAGTGACTCCCTCTACTTTGACCTTCCCAATCCAATCTTTACCAATTTGGCCAAAGTGCCTATCTTCCTAAAGTTGAGAGATAAGGGCTTGAACTTCAGCAGCAGTAGGATTTCTTGTTACTAATACGTAGGAGATAGTTGCCAATGGAGTGACCAATTGTCTAAGGAATCTATTCAACCCTTCTATCTCAGCCTTTATCCTAACTTTTGAGAACTTCAGGCTTTCCAATTATCCCTCAATTACTTCATTGGTCGACTTCCATAAGCCAACCTTAGTTTCATGTCTAGCTTCTCCAAGGTCTGCCAAGTGCATAGTAAAATCATCGGGAGTCATATCTTCAATTCTTCTTTCTTTATTGGGCTTAGCTATCTCCATTGTTAGGTGCCCTATTTCTAGATCTTGCCCAAGTATAGACAAGGTTTTTTGCTTCTTCACCTTGGTTAATGAAGATCTAGAAAAAACTACAAGGGATATGGTATCTTTGGCAGGGGTGCCTTCATCTTTCATTTTTCTCTTCCTCTCTAGAGTATCCTCTAACCAAGAATCAATGCCTATCACTTTGGAGGTTGTCCCAAGTGATTCTATGCTAAACATCTTCTTCTTAACTAGAGTGATTTTCATCATAGTTGAAGAGAATGGATTCTTTGAGGCCTAAGAAATAACCTTGGAAGAGCTCTGGCATTTCTCCACCTCTAAGGTTTTCTTCATTACTTCATTAGATTTAATAGATTCACTATTACTACTCTTTCCATCTCCCAAATTCACTATCTGTATTGGGGAGCCACTTGGTTGCAGAACTATAGCACTTGCTAGTGGAACTAGGCTATGATGGGGAGAGGAGACTGGTGTAACATGAGGAGAGGGAACAGGTGTAACACAAGGAGAGGGAACTGGTGTAACAACACTATCCTTTAGCTCTTTTGTCTTCTTCTCTTTAGCACCATTTTGGGTTCCAATAAATAGGAGGGAGCCATCATGACAAGTCTTATCTAATGGAATGCTCTTATCTGGAGGTTGGTCACCTCCTCCTAAAGGTTGAGCTAGTCCTTGAGTAGTATCTGGTGTTACACCAGGTGTAGCACTCTGGGAGGAAGAGGGAGTTGGAGCTACTGGAGAAGCTTGAGTAGCTGTGCCTTTACTCCAACTTATTTTGGTTGTCCATTCAACCCACTGCCCATTTATTTTGATGATTCAGGCCATCATAATATCTAAATCTTCTTCAGCATCCTCATAGGGTTTTGAACTGATAGGAGTGTTCCTTAGTCAAATATCTATTACTATACATATTTTTCCCATCAACCTCAAATCCTTCAACATTAAGATTGATATTATATGTTTTTATTTGCTCTAGTGTGAGCTTTCAAAAAGCAAAAACTTGACTTTCGAATTCATCTTTACAATCTGCCCAATAGTCTTCAATAGTGGTAATGTGTTTGATCACACTTCCAATCTGCAGCACCTCCCTAGCATATCTATTTAGATCAAGCATAGGTCTCAAGACCTCATACATCTCCAATTCATATTTCATCTTGAACACTTTGAGCAAATTGTTCACATCAAAGTAGGACTCGCAACTTTAAGCCCCTAATTTTATAGGGAACTCATATTCCTTCTTCTTCAAACTTTTACTTAGCATGTTCACCTAGATCGCCTGCCTCACGATCTCTATCAGCATAATCATGTTGCTCGGATATCTGGGCAGCTTTAGGGGGAATCCATTGAAAGATGCAAGATGTAAATATGAGAAAGATGAGAATTGGATAAAATAGCTTTTGAATTGACTAATACCCGCCATTACCTCTGGACTGAAACCTCCTCTCTAGGCATCCTTGGATTTCCTTGCAAATTCTCATTGTAAATGTGCCATTAACTTTGACATACTCTGCATAACTATTTTGCAATTGCAAACATGGATAGAACTCATAGCACTTCACATCATCAGGAAATTTTTCTATTCTTGGAAGGCTTGGTCATAACTATAGAGATGCTAGCATGTAAATTAAAAAGGAAGACATATAAAAGGTGTTGTAGAACTTCACAGCGTTGAAAGCTCTAGAAAGATTTTCACTTACCTCATGGGCCTAATAAATATGTTATATATCTAAACAAATAACTTGTACCAAAAATAAATATTGTTCAACAAAATTTAGAGCCTCTACCTCACCTTTCAATTTGTGTAGGAGAACCAGAATGTCTACAATCTTAGGTTTGAGATTAGTACCAAATAGAGTTTTGGCGACCTTACTCTTGGCGCTCTGTAGCTTTTGAAACTAGGATTGTATAATTTCCTTCATCTACACCATCTTCTTCATAGAAAACTCAAAGATTGCTCCTCCTACTTGTTGTGGTCTCCACAACACATGCCCCATTCCTAGTGAGGAATGGGGACCCCCTACTTTTTTTGACTCCCGGACTCACAATTCGAGTCAGGAGAAGAATTTTTGTTTGAAAGTTGAGTCCAAAAATCACAAAAAGATCAAAAAATTGAAAATCACAAAAAAAAAAACAAAAACAAAAACAAAAAACAAAAAACATAAAACATAAAAAATTTTAAAAAATTGAAAATAAATAAATAAATAAATAATTTAAAATTTAAAATTTAAAATTTTAAAAAAAATTAAAAATAAAAAATCTCTTAAAAAAGTGTTGCACACTACACCTCGAGTGCGCCGCAGTACGCTCCACCATGTAGGCTATCATGAGCATGCCACAGCGTGCCGCAATGCGAGCACCGCACGCGCAAGCACCATGACGTATATTTAATTCCTTATACTTAAGATATATTTTAATATATGCGACGAATATTTTGAGATAGGTTTTAGACCTCCCCAAGATAAGGTAAAGATTCTAAGAAATTTCAAGGCTTCAGAAATCTAGACTTAGCCAAATTTCAGGGCTTCAGAATTTCAGACTTAGCCAAATTTCAAGGCTTCAAGATTTCAGACTTAGCCAAATTTTAGGGCTTCAGGATTTCAGACTTAGCCAAATTTCGAGGCTTCAAAATTTTAGACTTAGCTAGATTTCAAGATGTACCTCCAATTTTTTTTGAGTAGCTGGTGTCTTTGCTATGCATTGTTAACTCTACAGACTAATGTTTTCTTTTTTTGTAGGTAAAAATGGCATCTTCAACTTGTCGAGATCATAACTTTTGACTCGGGCCTCGTAATTCAAAATCGCTTACACTGTTGGAAAGAAGAACTGAAGATCTTATTTTAGTTTCTAAAATAGTGAGCCTTTGGCTACCCAATTTTAGGGACCGACAAAGGTTCTGACTTGAAATTTTGAGAAAAAGACCTCCAAAAGGTCATTTAAAAATGCTTAGAAAATTTGTGAAAAAATATGAAAAAGTTGCAAACATTTGATCATCTTGGATAATCTGGATCACTTGAGGATTGGACAGGTGGAGAGAAGACAAAGGTCAAAGATACAGAGGTTGGTCACATAAAGAAAATCAGGTTTCTCATCTTATGTAGCTATTGGGGACAAGATTCAACGTAGGTGCCTTGAGATTTTCAATTGAAGAAGCAGAGGGAGTGTAAGTTTATGAAAGTAATTGGCTATAAAAGGGGTGTAAATCATCAGAAAGGGGCATGGAGTGTATACAAAAAGTGATCTAAAACCTCATCTGAGAAAAACCCAGAAACTATTTTCAAACTTCAGAACTTTGATTTTTTGGCAAATTGAGCTCCGTAGGTCCGCAGATCTATAGCTCCACAACTCTACAGGTCTGCAAGTCTGCAAGTTTGTAGGTATGCAAGTTTGCAGCTCCACATTTTCACGTAGCTCCACAATTCAAAGGTGCGCTTACAATTGACTACTAGTTCCAAAAATAGCACTTTCCATGCATTGGGAGCGCATTTTGATGGCAAGTTAACTCTGACACACATCAAGTGAAGGGCTAGCTTCTATTTTTGGTGTCTCCATACACTTCTAATTTGACTGATGGCTTCATCCTAGTTTCTCTCTCATGCTTTCATTGTTTTCGACATGTAAAGGGCTCATGCATCCAATTAATGAATAAAATATGGATGGAGTCCCTCTAAGCACCAATTAGATTATCATTTTGTATATATTTAGTTTGTTTTAATGTTTTAAAAGCATTTTATTGCATCAAGATATCTCTCACTCTCAACACAAATTGAGGAGATGATTTCTAATAAATACCCCATTGTAAAATGTGAAAAGGGTCGCCGTTATTATGCAATAAAGTTATGCTTTTGGTGCTAACATTCGGAGTGTAGTGATTCTTGATTGAATGTGTCATTGTTTTATGAATTTATTCATGAGATTTTGATTGAGACAAAAGTTTATTGCATTTTTTCTGGTTGTGTGATCTTTTAGTTCTGGTGTTTGCTACAAATATATGAATTTTGTTGACGTAACGAGCTTGAGAAGAAATCACTTGATTGTGTCTACATAGGTTTTTGTCTCGCATGAGCACACTTTTTGTGGCCTTGTAATTTGATGAAGAGAAAAACATCATTTGATTTGTTAAAGATTCTCACCGACGATTGCATCACTGGATTCTAGGAAGCACTGCTCCTGTTTTCATTGGTTTCCTACCGATTTCTTCGAAGGTTTAACTCGCAGAGTGTCATGTTCTGTAGCTTATGTCCATTTAGGAATTTCAATTTCAAGTTATTTGATTTCATGTTATTTTCTTTTAGTTTCATTATTTGCTTTTCTAACCCCCCTGTTAGAATAGGACCTCATAGTAGTTGCATTGTTAGAGTTGCATTCATTGAAAAATAGAAAATACAAAAATATTGTCCTTCTGGTGTGATATTTTGAGACAACAAACAGATTCTACTTGATTCCAAGGTAAAAAAGTTTTTGGAACCAGCAAAGGCCTCCTTGTGAACATTCACATTTATCTTCTACTGAGCGGATTTTGGTACATCGCAAGACAAACACTGAACCTTGGAATGGATCCTTAAAAAGATTTACTTTTCAAGAGAGGAATTACACTATGGATTCTTGTCGTTGACCTTGTGCAAAATGAATGCCCAACACTACTATGAAGTCTAAAAACTCCTCTCATTCTGGAACCTATAAGTAATTCACCATAGTTTTTCTATCAATGGATATTAATATTGTATGATCAGGTAACACAATCTATCTAGTATCCAGATTGCATTATTGCATTCATAAGTCAATTTTGGAGCTTGGACTGCCACCAGGAAACCAACTGCCTCTAGTAGTCCACTTTCTTGGAGCTTCTCAGTTATAGGATGAATTGGCTTTGACTTTACCCTCCTTTGGAAATCTTGTATGTCATAAAAATGGAGTGAAGTATCCATGAAATTCTATAATGTAGACTTGATTCCATTTAGCCCATCGAACCCTACAAATCTGGTTTCCATTCTATCTGAGAATGAAGTAAATTGCAATTTTGAATCTAGATGAAAATTAGGATATAGAATTCATGAATATAGACTATTTGAAAGTGTTTTGCAATTTAACAGAATAATAGATCAAGAAAAAGTGGTAGTTTGAATAATTGTTATGTTTCCATCTATATAGGAGTCTCAATTCATCCATTGATCTTCAAGATTCATGCCACATGAATGAATTAAAGGATAAATCCATTTAAATAGTAAATGTGGGAGCTCTAATGGATATTTTAGTGTCTTTTCACTATTTCCATTGGATGATAACTTTTCTTTCTTTCATACTTACTTTTCCATTTCCCATGAAGTTTTAGAGAATTAGGAATAGAGTACCCCTAAGGAAATGTCTACCCAATTGAATTCTACTCAGAATACATTTCCTACAATGGCTAGATTGTTTCCATTATCATCTTAAGATTTTTTATGTGTAATTGGTGGGACCGATCTACTTACAAAGTTGATTTTCTCTTGAATGCAAAAAATTTTCCTCATGGGTTGAAAACCTGCCAAGGAGAAGACGATTTCTATTTTTTTGCCTAGACTTTCCTTTAAACTTTATCCTTTAACTTAATTTTTCCTTTAGGTTAAAATAATCTTGAAAGGACTAAGATAGTCAAAAAGGGGACCACTTCCTTATTTCTTTCCTTTACAATTTTCTTTGGCAGAAAATGGACTTCATGGGTCAAAAGCCCACCGAGAAGTCATTTTTGAGTTTTTCGCTTAAGATGATTCTGAGTGTTGTGACAAATTTGGGTTGCTTCAAAAGGTAGAATATTGTAATGAAAGTAATTATTTTCCATAAAATAGCTCATTATCTTCTTATATAGGCTCATAAGCATCATCTATTGGTCTTCATAGAAAATTGCCTTCATGGGTTGAAAACCTATCGAGGAGAAGGCGATGCTCAATTTTCCACAAGCTTCCTTCATTGAAAAACATGATAAGTCATGAACAAGCCTAGCTTTGTGAACAAAATTTGCATGTTATTAGAACCTCCATCGAATTAGGTACTAAGCTACCCATAAACTCACAACATCAAGGGAAACCACCTGGCCATGAAATGTGGGAGAAGGGAAAGATGTAAAATCTAATGGAGACTCTTTTCACCTAAGGGAAATTAAAACTAGACCTAAACATACCTAGACTTAACTAAGACACAAAATTTCCACTTTTGCAAAATGGTCATAGGGTGAAAAGTGGGGCAGCAAGATGATCTTGTCTCATGGGTTAGATGGGGAAGCTAACATGATATTGGTAGAACAACAACAAGTAAGAAATGATAATCCAAAGAGTTGGATGGACAAAATGATGACCTTCTTGTCAGGAAATAGGTATTCCCAAGGATTGGATAGGACTAAAAGGAGATAGTATAGGCTATAGTCAATTCCTTATGCCATAGTTGATGGTATCCTTTTTAGGAGGGATTTCAATGGAGCCCTATTGAGATGTATTGATATGAACTAAACTAAAAGAATGATCAAAGAGCTTCATGATGGTCCTAATGGTTGCCACTTTTTAGCAAGGAAAACTACAATGATGATCATGAGAGCTAGTTAATATTGGCCATCCTTGTTCCATGATTGTCATAAGTATGTGAGGAAGTGCAAGAAATGTTCCTTCTTCTCTGGTAAACAGAGGCTTGTAGCTCTTCCTCTTCATCCCATTCAACTGGACCAACCTTTTTCTCAATGGGGATTAGATTTCAGAGGCCCCATCAATCCACCTTCCAAATCTAGTCACAAATAGATCCTAGTTGCTACAAACTACTTCACCAAATGGATAGAGGCAGTTGCATTGAATGATGCCACTAAATATTTAGTTTTTGAATTCCTTGATGGAATTGTTACCAAGTTTGGTGCCCCTTGAACAATTATTTCAAATAATGCAAAATTTTGTGTAGGAGCCCAAATTTTTGCATGGGTAGTGGATCGCAACATCAACTTGAGCACATCCTCAAACTATTATCCTCAAGGCAATGGATTGGATGAGTCATTTGACAAGAACCTAATCATGATTATGAAGAGGACAATCAGAGATATTGGCATCAAAATTTGAAGACAACACTATGGGCTGATAGGATAACACCTAAGAGCCATAGGAAACTCACCCTTTATGTTGGTATATGGTAGGGAAGCAAGGCTTTCAATTTCTAAAACTAGCTCATTAGTTGGAGCTAATGGAAAGTGATGACATGATAGTAAGAATGGTAGAACTGATGGAGCTGGATGAAAAAAGGAAATAGGCCATACTAACCCTAGAAACACATCAAAAATAAACAAAAAAGAGCTTTGATAAGAAAACCAGGGTCAAAATATGCAATAAAGGAGATCTATTATTAAAATGGGATCCAGATAGGGAAAAATTAGGGAGGTACTCAAAATTTGATACATTGTGGAGTGATCCCTTTATGGTTGTTAGTTACAAATAGGCCAACGCCTTCCAGTTAAGTAGGCCTAATGGTGAGATTCTACCCATTCTAGTTAATGGGATATATCTCAAACCTTGCTTCTGAGATAGAATAAGTGTTTCCTATACATAGTCAGAGTAGTTTCTTTCTTGCAGTTTCCTTTTTTCAAGAAGTGCACAAGCACATGTGTTTTACAGAGGTTGCAGTAGTATTTGGCTCCTGGGTTACAGTTGCAGAGAGGTAGTTTTGAGGTTCTTCATGGGTATTTTTTCTATGATTTTAGGGTTTTTCTAGGAAAATATTCATGATTTATATGACTATGTTTCCTAATGGATGTGCAGGCCACTAGTCTTATGCATTGTTGGCTTGCACCCCCCTTGAGTCACCAAAATTGTTGGCCAAATTTGCCTTCCTACAAAAATTGCCACATTTGAATTCAAATATTAAATGGTCACCTTCCACCTTTAATATTAAATAACATCAAAATGAAATGTGAAATAAATGAAATTAAACCTTATCATATTTCCCCATTTTTCCTAAATTTATTTCTCAACCTCGCAACTTTTTAGACTGTCAAATCTTGCATATATCCACATTGGGCACTTTCCTACATCATGAAAGTACCCTATCCTTATGTGATGCAGGCAAGCACCTAGCTACCATGTAGCATTTGGGTCTCATTTCTTATAGGCTACAGATGAAGTGAAGATGTCAGGTTGAGGTGGTAGATGTGCATTGGCATATGACTAGATCTCTATTGAGCCAAAGTCATTTGAAATGGGTTGATTTTTTTCAAAGTTATACATTTTTTTTGAAACAAAGGAGTGGAAAAACTAACAAAGTTTTAGATTCTCTTAGTAGGGGACAACTTTTTCTTATAGAGATGCAAATTAAGGTGGTTGGATTCAAGAAACTCAAGATTTTGTATCCAGAGGGTCTCAATTTTACTTAATCTTGTAAAGGTTCCACAAAAAATGTTATGGTTGTTAGTGTAGTTTTTTATTTCCTAGTAGGTTATTTATTTTTTCCTATATTGCTAGGCTTTTCCTACACTTTCAATAATCTTCATTAGGTTAATAAATCATGTCTTATTAGGTGAATGGTTGCAAGGTTTCACCTTCCTACATGTGAGCATCCATTAGCTATCTTGCCAAGATATTTTTCTATCTTTAGTTTGATAGATGGTTGCTCCTCATTGGTCAGTGTTGTCACCTCCTCCCTCTTCCTAGCCCATATAAGCATGCTACCTAGCTTTTATTTGTATCTCTTATTTTTGCATCCTCTTAATGTTATTTTGTTTCTAAAAATTTCATTACTCTCTTGGAGACTAACTCTATGTTGCTATTTTGATTTTGTGTCATTTGCATTCATAGTTTAGATATCTATTCTTTGCACTAGTTTTCTGGGTTATTAATCTTTTTAGATTCTAACATGGTATCAAATCTTTTCTATGTGTAAGAGTAGATTTTAGTTTCCTTATTTGAGAGATTCAGGGGGGCTAATAAATCTTATTATAAGCTTTTGAAAAACCTAGCATGCTCTTCTCTCACATCTTTAGATGATCTTAAGAATCAAAAAAGTTTGACAAAAATGTTTTTAATCTCTGGGTGATTGTAGCATTTTTGGGTATACTAGAAACATTTTTGGTTGTTCCAATGTGTCCAAGAGGCTTGAGAAAGTTAGATTGGCTTTCATTTCACCGAGATCAGAGATCGTCAAACAAGTTGTGAAACTAGTTTCAATCTCAAAATTGACAACCAACTTGCATATTTGGTGTTTTCAATCAATGTTATAGGTTCTAGCATGCCATTTATTGACTTAGGTAGCTGATTCAATCTTTTCATGACATCTTTTAGTTGTTGGGGTTATTCTTTGGTTGTTGGGGCCATTTTTTGTTGTTAAAGGCATCTAATTTACACTACAACTACATCTTCTATACATCAGCAAGAAAAATGCTTTTTGGATTTTTGTTTGTAGCCAAGAAAACCATCTAGGTATCTTTTAGTTTTTTCATCCAATCTGTATATTTTGCAAAATCAAGCATGGAAACCTACCATCGTACCCCTCTCTGTTGGCATTTGCAATTTTGAATGTAGTTTTTAAATGCCTCATTCTTGCTCATACGGACTCCAATTTCAATGATTCTTGTTATGATCTTATCTATGTTTTTGTGCTCTATTCACTAGTGCAGTCATTTTTTGATTTTCATGCAAAAAAAATCAGAAATTATAGATTCTCGATAGTGACTTTGCATAGTTCTCATTTTGGAAACTTCAGAGGATCATAACTTTCTCATATGACCTTGTATTGAGGTGACTCTTTTTTTGAATGTGCATATTTTTTGAGTAGATCACAGTGGTGCTATTTTTTTTCCTTGAGTATTGTGCCCAAGTTTCACTTTTAGCATATTCTCTTTGTGAGGGTTTTTGCAATGCATTGAAATCAAGACCACTTAGTATTTATTGCTATTGGTAGTTTTAAATGTATTAAAATAAAGTGTCAAATCATATTTCTTTAGGGGGTTCTTTGATTGAGTAAAAGGAGGGGGCATTGTCATGGCTAGGTTCTCTTCTTTTTAGCATTTCTTCTCTACATTTCTTCATCATAGATCAAACAAATATTATCATCCTAACTCCATACTATTACTTTGAGTGAAAATCACACATGAAAATTCACCTAAGGAAAGCTAGATTAAATAGGATAATTATGGGACTTAAAATTGAACCTAATAAAGATGAAGATACGCCTATGTGGTTTAACAAATGTGATGAGGCATATGGAACATTGTGTTTCTCTATTTCTCCTAACTTACTATTTCAAATTGAGTCTTTAGATACACCAAATAAAATATGGACAGAGCTAGAAACATTATTTGGCACACAAGATTCAATGAGGGGTCATATGTTGGAAAATGAACTAATTAGTTTAAGTCCAAGAAATTTCAACACAATCCAAGATTTCTTCACCAAATTGAAATCACTAAGGCTGCAGTTAAAATAATGTGGAATTGAAAAGAAAAATGAGCAACTGATTCTTAGTATTCTCTCTAAGCTAAGTTCAGAATATTTTTTGTTTGTCTCTACCTTCTATGCTACTAAGGGTGCACTTGGTACTCAATTCACCATGCCATCTTTAGATGATTTTGATGTCAATCTCACTTGAGAACAAGACAAGCTAATCCAGATGGGCACTTTTAGGTCCTCTTAGTCACATGCCTTGGCTTCCAACCAAGGCACAAAAAACCAAAAAGGAAAAAGTAGTAACAACAATAGTAAGGATGAGAAACAAAATAATAGCAAGGAAAAGAAGGATCAGATATTGATTTCTTCAAAAGCAACTATTGATACCCCATCTTCCAAGGGTGATAAGCCTAAGAAAGAAAAAGTCAAATGTGCCTATTGTAAAAGACCTAGTCATGATGAACATAAAAGTTTGAAGAAACAAATTGATCACTTGTCATACATTCTTGAAAAGAATAATATCGGTGTTCTTGATTTTATCAAAAAAAGTTCTAATGAAGGGTCTGACAAGGCAAAAGAAAATAGCAAGGGGAAAGGAAAGGGCAAGACTCTTGTTGCAATTGCTTCCTCATCATCCACTTGGGTTCTTGATTTAGGTGATTCACACCACATGGCTTCATCTAAGGAAGAACTTGCATCCTTAGAGTTGTGTACTATGCCTTCTATTTTGATGGGTGATGACACTCCTATTGAGGTGTGTGGAAAAGGGTCTATTGATGTGGGGGATGGCACATTCCATGATGTTCTTTGTGTACCCTCATTATCAACTAATCTCCTATCAGTATACCAGATCACTCACATAGGTTCAGGCAAGTGGGTTGAGTTCACTCCTGATTCAATGGAGATATGTGAGTTGCATAGTAATTCTACAGTTATAATTGGGAGAGCAGATCATCAATCATGATTCTATCTATTTTCTTACTTTGTTCCTAGTCCTCCTTTGACTATTTTTCTCACTCACTCTAATGATGTGAGTAAATTATGGCATGAGTGGTTTGGCCATCTTAACTTCCACTATTTGCATCAGCTCAACCAACAAAGCATGGTCACAGGGTTGCCTTTGGTTTAGTTCTCAGATAATGTTTTCCAAGCTTGCATTCTTGGTAAGCATCCTAAGGAAAAGTTTGACAAAACTAAGGCATGGAGAGCTTCACAGATACTAGAGTTAGTTCATAGTGATTTGGCTAGCCCATTTTAGCATACTTCTTTTAGCAGGGCCTGCTATTTCCTCACATTCATTGATAACTTTTCTTGATATACTTGGGTGTACTTTCTCAAATAGAATTTAGAGGTATTTGATCATTATTCGGACTTCAAAAAAATTGTAGAAAAGCAATCTAGGAAAGCCATCAAATTTTTGCACACAAATAATGGTGGTGATTATGTCAACCATCGATTTGAAATATTTTACAATTCAGAGGGGATTGATTTACATCATTCAATTCCATACAGTCCTCAACAAAATAGTGTTGTAGAATGGAAGAATACATCCTTGAAGAAAGTTGCAAACTATATGATTCACTCTAGATCTCTTGCACCACAATATTGGGTAGAGGCCACTAACTATGCTTGTTATATCTAGAACTATGTTCATCACTAAGCCTTGAAGGGAGTTACTCCTTTTGAAGTTTGAAGTGGTCAAAAAACATTAGTTAAGCACTTTTGAGTTTTTGGCTCTCTTGAATGGGCCCACATTCATGCAAAGAAATGCAAGGCCTTGGATCTACAGAGTAGACCTTGTATATTTGTAGATTATCCTGATGCTGTGAAGGGTTATTGTTTACTCCAACCTACTACACATGAGTTCTTAATTGATTTACTCTTAAGGTTTCATATGGTTGGCTGTTAGCCTACTCTGACTCCCTTCCTTTCTAGAGTCAAACTTGACACCTAGTGTTCTTCTCCACTTGTTGATGGAACTTTGTATGGCCAACTTGTTAGGAGTCTCATTTCTTGACTCATACAAGACCTGACATCTCATATCTTGTAGGCATGGTCTCTTGATTCATGTAAGAGCCTCATGAGCTACAATGCAAAGTAGCCAAGTGGATCCTTCACTAAATTTAGGGTTCTCATAGCTATGGGATTCACTATGAAATAGGTATTGAGCTTGATTTGGTGAGCTACATAGATTCAGATTGGGTGGGTGATTCTCAGGATTGTAAGTCTACTTTAGGTTACAGCTTCTCACTTGGTTTAGGTATTATTTGTTGGTCAAGCAAAAAGTAGTCTACTATTACTCTATCTTCTTCTGAGGTTGAGTTTCAAGGGGCTATAAATTCTACAACTAAGGCCATTTGGCTTCAACATCTTCTCACTAAGTTTGGTATCCAGATTAGATAGCCATCAGTCATATTTTGTGACAAGCAGAGTGCCATTCAGATCTCACAGAATCTGGTTCATCACTTGCGAACCAAACACAAAGAGGTCCATATGAACTACATTTGGGAGCTCATCCATGGTCACATCATTGAACTTTTCTATTGTTTGAATTCTAAGTAGGTTGCTAATATCTTCACCAAACCCTTCACTGAGAGAAAGTTCATTTATTTGTGAGCTTTGTCGGGGGTGCAGGATGCTTCATCTTTTGGGGGGGGCTCTTCCTCTCACTTGGAGTCCTAACTTTTTTGGGGGGGTCTCTTTTCTCTCTCTTTGGGGGAATTTTATGTACATTGGTACCTCATCAGGCTTGACTTGTCAAGACCCATTTCTACATCCACCTAAGCTTCACTTATGGGGGGTGTTATTGTAGTTTTTAATTTCCTAGTAGGTTATTTATTTTTCCCTACATTGCTAGTTTTTTCATGGACTTTTAATAATATTTCTTACTTTAATAAAGCATTTCTTATTAGGTGAATGGTTGCAAGGTGTCACCTTCTTACATCTGAGCATCCATTAGCTATCCTAGGAAGATACTTTGCTATCTTTAGTCTGATAGATGGTTGCTCCTCATTGGTCGGTGTTACCACCTCCTCACTCTTCCTAGCCTATATAAGCATGCTACCTGGCTTGTATTTGTATCTCTCTTTTTTGAATCCTCTTAATGCTATTTTGCTTCTAACATTTGCATTAATCTCTTGGAGACTAACTCTATGTTGCTATTTTGATTTTGTATCATTTGCATTCATAATTTAGATATCTATTCTTTGCACTAGTTTTCTGGGTTATTAATATTTTCAAATTCTAACAATGGTTGACATGAAAAAGTGGTTGGATTTCATAATCTATGATGGTTTGTTGCTCAAAGGAAGTTATTTGTGCACTCCAAGAAGTTCCATGAGAGATAATGTCATTAAGGAAAGCATAGTGGAGGATTGGTTAGACATTTTGGTAGAGATAAAACTATTTCTTTGGTTAATGAGTATTATTATAGGCCATAGGTGCAGCAAGATGTCAAGAAGTTTGTATAGAGTTGTAGGGTTTAATAAATGGAAAAATGAGTGAAGTAGAATATGAGGTTGTATCAATCACTACCTATACTAGAGAAGTTGTGGGAGGATGTTAGAATGGATTTCATTATTATTTGCCAAGAGCTCGATGAGGGAATAATTCCATATTTGTAGTGGTTGACAAGTTTTCAAAGAGGGAACATTTTATTTCCAAAAAGAAGACTAGTAATATTGTTCATCTGGAAAAGTCATTGTTTAGAGAAGTGGAGAGACTACATGGTCTTCCAAAGAGCATAGTTTCAAATCGAGATACCAAGTTTGTTCGCTATTTCTAGCATACATTATGGAAAAAGTTGAAGATAAATTAGAGGTTTAGTTCATCAAATCATCACTAGACTAATGGAAAAACATAATTTGTAAATCAGATTTTGGGGAACTTTCTTATATGCTTAGTTGAAGATATGACAAAAGGATAGAATTTGATTTTACCACCAGAAGAATTTACATAGAATAATTATATCAAGGATAACTAATAAATAAATATTATAGATTATATACAGGAGTAGTCCTAGAAATTCTTATGAATTAAGGAAGTTAGATAAAGGAGAGATAAGTAGTGTTGAAGAAAAGGATTTTGTTAAACATTTGAAGAGCATCTATGAGGAGGTAAAGAAGAACATTACAAGGATGAATAAATACTACTATTGGATACAATTGATCAATTGTGTATTTTCTTTGATGTTACACAAATATCATATAATTACTAGTCATTGTATGTCAAGCTCACTCGTGCAATGAAGATAGTTTTTTGTATCTACTAAGCACTCTTGTGTTTTCCTAGTTTAGAAAGCAGTGTCTACCAAGTTCACTCATGCATTGAAGAAAAGTCTATAGAAGATGAGTATTAACTGAGCTCACTTGATTAATGAAAGAAAAGTTGGATGGAACTAATGTTAATTGAGCTTCTATTGGTTAACATAGGAAACCATTTATGAGTTAGTGTCTACCAAGCTAGGTTGACTAACAAAGGATTTTCTTGTTTCGGCATATTAAGCTTAATTGATTTATCTATTGGTTCTAGCCAACTGAGGAGATGAATATTAGTTATTCTAAGTTGTATATGAGCCAACTTGACAATATGAATGATATATTTATAAGGTCAAGTTGTGAATTTCAAAGTGTATAAGAATGTGAATGGATGGATGATTTTGAAGACCTAATGATGCAGTAAGATAGCAAATCAGAAGGATAATCAGAATATCCTTGTGGAGTAGAGAAGATATATTCAATCAAGAAGGATCAAGAAAAGCCAAAATTGAGATTTATAATTAGAAATTCAGTTGCATTCAAATCAAGTCATCTCATTGTTACTATCTAACCATTTTAGTAGTGATCTAAATCTCTTAACAGAGTTGGCTTAATAGCTATTTGTAAAACCTCTAACAAGGTGGCAATTCTATTGAATTTTCTAAAGACCTCTAACAAGGCCACTCCTAATAGGATGATTAAATACTCTAACAGGGTCACACCTAACAGTGTGTTTTTTAACCTTTAACAAGGTTGACTCATAATAGGGCTCACTTTAGAAGAGTGAAAATAGTATCTAGTTACAATTGGTGGTTTTTTCCAAATTGGGTTTCCACTTTAAATCCTAGTGTCAAATGTGTTCATGCTATTCTTCTTTCATGTTTTTGTATCTAAGTTAAGATAATGGTAATCATAGATAACATCTAATATTTGCATGTTAAGTATTTATCAAGCATATTTAGTATTTACCAAGTTGCAGCATTTTGTGTGTGTTTGTCAAGCATATGCAGTATTCGGTTTGCAGAGTTTATTTTGTACTGACATCTAAAGGGATTTGGGATTTTTTTTAGTAACTGATTCACCTGTTCCCTCTTAGTTACTCCTCTTATATTTACAACAAGTACAAGGTGGAGGTAGATGTGAAAAAGGGGTATCACAAATTTTAAATTGGAGATGAGGTCATGGTTCATTTGAGGAGTACATATATTAAGATGATAATGAAGAAGTTTGGACCATGTAAGATACTAAAAAGTCATGATTCTAGAAGTGCCTATGAATTATAGTTGCTTTGTAAATCAAATATTTTGCCAATATTTAACATTTAAGATATGGAAAAATATCATAATGGAGGTGATGGAGATGAAGTCACAAAAGCACAGTAGAGTATTCCAACAACTACTTCAGCTATAAAGGATAGTGGGAAAATATTTGACACTCATTATGGTAGATGTATAAGAATCAAAATCTATGAAGAATATCTAGCCAAATGGAAAGGGAGACCAATGGAAGAATCATCATGGTTGGAAAGGGATGAGGTTGATTGTCTTAGTTGTCCTCTAACTACTTGAGACTTGAGATAGTTGGGTATTTTTTCCCCCACTCAGTCCATCACATATAACTGATCTAAGAGATCTTCAATGTACTAGATTCTTTGGTGGGTTAACACATCAGTTGGTAGTTGAGTTTTTGTGTTATCCATAGTGTTCTTTTGTCGAGTGGTTTGGTTTGTTCTTCTCTTGAGTAGCTCAGTCTCTTCTTGTGCTAATTTTTGTGTTATCCCATTGTGCTATTTTATAAGGGTCATTTTTGGCAACCTAAAAAATGGAGAAAGTGTATGTTGTTCCTTCCACTATGTATTGGGAAATGTGTTGACCTTAAAATTAAAAGGTTTCTATATTAATGGTTGTGTCTTAATCATTCATTAGGAGATTTTTGTAGCATTTGAGATGTCTATTTTGAATGGAAAGATCTACATGGATGGTCACCTCTTTTTGGGGGTAGATCAAATCTTTTTCCACATGGGTCAAATCTATATTTTACGTGGGTGGGTTTAGACTATAGGTTATCCCCTCTTCTATTTTGTGATGGTACTATGATTTGATCTCTTGCATCCAACACATATTACAAGGTCTATTCATTTAAGGTTAGGATACTTTTGGACCTTGTTTGTATGGTGCCAATGTATTCCCATGCCTGTTTAATTCTTGTAATGATCAAATATCTTGGATGGGATATCTCTTATGATTGGGTGCACTAACTTGGGTATTTTCCTATCATTTATAATAGCAAGTTGTATTTCATGATCAAATATTATTATGATATTCATTATTTCTCTTCTAAACAACTCAAACTCTGATGGTTGAAGTTTGAACTTCAAGCTTAGATTTAATTTATGATTGAACTTTTTAAAAAGAAAAGTTGTAAATATTTTTTGGGTTCTTGTCTGGTTCATTGCAACAACACTACACTTTATATTTTTAATCATTTCCCTTGCATGAATGAAAATAGTATCTTTACCTTAGTTTCCTATTCTAATAAATTGTGCAATCTCTCACCTTGTATGGGTTATTATTATTTTTCTTTCATATTTGAATATCATATGTAGCCTACTGTTGAATGTTGTCTTGTGAGCTTGTTTCCTTATAGTGTTTCATTAGTTTTAACTTTATGTGAATTCCAAAAGAGTATATTTGAGTCAAGATTTCTGTATTTAAGTGTTTTATTCATGTTTTTTGCATCTATAGGTAGAGTTAGTAACCACATTTCAATCTAGTGCATCACCCCTTTCCCTTTCAGTATTTTAATTTCATGCATTTCTTCTCTATTTTCCCTCAAAGTGGTAGTTTACGTACATCATGATTGTAAGGAAGTTGGCATTCCTTAGAGATTCAACCTCTGAGTGCAAGTCCCAGACTTGGAGGTTTTTTTCATGTTACACAAGTTCTCTTGAGGGTCATACCTCAAGCAAGGGTGCAAAATTTTGTGTAAACAAATTTTGGCATGTCTAGTGGGACACACAAATCTAGCTACATAAGTCCACTAGTAGCCATTGCAATCTTTATTCACTAAGAATTTGGGTGCTATTCTTGTAGTAATTAGTCTTTAGAGGCATTTAATCAAACACCATGGTGACTCTAGTGCACATCTACTAGTTTCAAAAAAATCCAATGTTAGTATGTGAAGATCATTCTTGATCTTTTGTGATTTCCAAAGCTTTCTATGAATTTGAATCTTATATTAAGTTCTAACCATGGAACCATTTCATATAAATAACTACTATCCCCCCATATCATGATAGGTTTATTCCTTAAGCCTCATATTTCCATTTTAGATCTCAACCTCAAGTTGGTTATAGCCAATCTACTCAAAATTATTACCACCCTCCTACCCTTGATCCATTAGACCCAACACCTCCAAATTAAAAAATCAAGATCATTAAAGTTGTGATGGCTAGTACGGGTGAGAATTTTTTGAGACTCCAAGTACAAATAATTGAATAAAGTATGAAGATGGATTTAAAGTTTCAAGAATAGAATGAGTAGTTGTTGGCCTAGGATAGGTGGCTTGATGAGATAGAAAGGAAGCAAGAAATAGAGAGATAGCATGAGGATATGGAATACAAGGTCTATCTCCAAAAATAAAAACAAGAGAGGAAGAAATAGAGACACACTAAGGATGTACTTTCTATGCAAGTTATTGTAGCAAAAGAAGAGGAAATGAGCCTCTAGCTAGTCCATTTTTAGACCAAAGAAGCAAAGCCAGCCCTTTCTCCAAAATTTTTCATTCCAAGCTTCAAGAAGCCTCCTCTATCACAAAAGCCTACTATTATAACTTCTTCATTCCCTACACCAAAAATATCACCCCATGATCCTTCCATACTTATTACCATTTCACTCTTTGAGGGTGAACTAGTCATATGGACTCTTGCTAGTCCAAATATGTCATTTTGGGAGAGTGAAGAAAACCCCAAAAAAATACCATGGGAGGATTTGTAGCCTATCAAGGAGGGAAAATAGGTAGATGTTGAGAAAATGGAAGAGGATCCAATCCTCTTATTTGATTAACTTCCCTCTTTTTTTGAGGAAGAAAAAGATAGCAAGGTCGTTCCTACCCTTGAGGAACAAATGAAGGCTTTTGAGCCTTTAGAAGAAAATGAGGTTTTTTTGTAGGAAGAGGAAGAAGAAAATCAATTATTACAGCAAATAGTCCTCTATGATATTAAGGATGAAAAAGAGAGCCTCAAGGATATCTTTTTCCTTGAGGAAGAACATGATGATATGCATGAGGTTGGACCTCAACCTATGCATTTTAGTACAATAGAGAAAGAAGATTTTGGTGAAGAGAATTTTTGAGACTAGCTAGAGATGTTTTACTCATCCATGGACATTAAGAAACCTACTACTTTATTAGGTAATTATGAGTTGTAGTAGTAGAAAGTGGGGATTCACACCATACCTATAGTTCCCAAGGAAGTGGTTCATGAACAACATGAAGATAAGGTGGACATTATTTCTTCACAAGATAAAGCTAAGCCACTTTCAAACTAGAAGGATACTACTATTGCAAAGCACAAAAACACAGTCAATTTAGTTTTCTTAGGATGTCCCATAATGCATCTAGCTTTGCAAAAAATTAGCATGTTGTCCCTGATCATGCTTACTTTTGAGCATAAGGGTGAGGTTTACAAGAGTGAGAAGTAAGTCTTTCTCAAAGTGACAATGTCCCAATGTTGGAGAGCTTCCTTATTTTCAGTATTGAGAAGGAGGTATTCCATGTAGCAGTATGCTTGTCATACTTAATAGTCCATTTGAGCCCACATGCATGGAATAAGAAACCAAATTGTAAGGAAGGGAAGAGACTCTAGCAAGCTAGTAAATGGCTTTGTTTGATTTATTTTTCTTGTAAATATTTGTACATATTAGAGTAGGTGTTTTATCTTTCTAAGAAGTGCATGTGCATAGTTGTTCCCTTCTCCTAGAGCTTTCTATAACTTCCCAGATATTTTTGTTTTTTTTTGGTTGTAGATTTTTGTGAAGTTATAAGTGGGCCAACATGTCATTCTTTTTCAGTGACTCTATGCCCAATGGATCGCTTAAGGCCACTAATTTATGCTTAGCAAGAAAGCATCCCATTGAGTTGCCAAAAATGTTGACTATTTCTTGACCCCATTCAGCCCATCACATCTAACTGAACTGAGAGATCTTCAATGGGATAGATTCTTTGGTAGTTTAACATGTTAGTTGGTGGTTGACCTTTCATGTTATCTGTAGTGTTCTTTTTTCAAGTGGCACAATCTGCTCTTCTCCTAAGTAGCTTGGTTACTATCTTAGTCTCTTCTTTGGTCAGGTTGATTGGTCTCTTGTTGTGTCAAGATACATGTTATCTCATTTCACTATTTTACAAGGGTCATTTTTGGAAGCCCACAAAATGGTGAAAGTGTATGTTGTTCCTTCCACCATGCATTAGGCAAAGTGTCAATCGTTAGATTAAAAGGTTTATTCATCAATGGTTGTGTTTTAATCATTCATTGGGAGATTTTTTGCAACATCTAGGCCATCTATTTTGAATGGAAAGAGCTACATCAATGGTCATCCCTTTTTGGGGGTAAATTGGATCTTTTTCCATGTGGGTCAACTCTACATTTTATGCAGGTGGTTAACACTGTAGGTTATCCCTTCTCACATTTTGTGATAGTAGTGTGATTTGATATCTAGTGTCCAACACACATTACAAGGACTATTCATTTAAGTTTGGGTGACTTTAGGGAATTTTTTGCATGATACTAATGTACTCCCATGCCTCTTTAATTCTTGTAATAATCAAATATTTTGGATGGGATCTCTCTTATGGATGGGTGCATTGACTCTAGCTTTTTCCTATCACTTCCAACAATAAGTTGTATTTCATGATCAGATCTTATTCTGATATTCATTATTTCTCTTCTCTATAACTCAACTCAAGTGGTTGGGGTTTGGACTTCAAGTTTAGATTTGAGTTATGCTTGAACTCTTAAAAAAGAAAAGTTGTAAATATTTTTTGGGTTCTTCTCTGGTTCATTATAGCAGCATTATACTTTGCATTTGTAATCATTTTCCTTTCATGAATGAAAATCTTAGCTTTACCTTATCTTCCTAGTCTATTACATTGTGTAATCTCTTGCCTTGTATGGGTTATTCTTTTTTATTCTTTCATATTTTAATATCATGTGTAGCATGTTATTGAATGTTCTCTTGCGAACTTGTTTCCTTACAGCATTTCATTAGTTTTACCTTTATGTTAATTTTGAAAGAGTGTATTTGATTCAATATTTGTGTATTTAAGTATTTTATTCATGTTTTGTTCATCTAGAGGGAGAGTTAGTAACCACATTTCAATTTGGTGCATCACCCCTTTCCCTTTTAACATTTTAATTTCATGCATTCCTTCTCCCTTTTCCCTCAAAGTGGTAGTTTAGATGCACAAGTCCCACACTTGGAGGTTGTTTCCATATTGCACAAGGTTGCTTGAGGGTCAAATCCCAAGAAAGGGTGCAGAATTTTGTGTCAATGATTAGTTCTCAAATTACCCCAAGTGTCTAATGTAGGAGCATCATATGTGTAAGGGAAATATTGCATCACCCAAAAATATTTATATTTTTTATGAATGGTAATCCCCTCAATACCACAATCGCATAACAAAAATAAAGAAATAACGGCAATTGGAAAGAACAAAATATGGGCTTCTTATTATTATTGTAAATATATAATTACAAGATTTAGAATTATAGTATGATAACCCACATAGGTTCCTTCATTACAATAATCTACAAGATAAAGTTTTGAACTATCACCCAGAGGTGTCTTGAACAATGTACGGGCATTTCTTAAATAGGCAATTTATGTCGTCTGGGAAGGTTCTAAACACTCAAACTTAATACCATAGGGCCAATAGACCCTAACAATATATATAGAGTTGGCCAAATATAAATTTGAGATTTATTTTGAAATTTTTGGTCAGGTCAACTTTGGAAGCCATAACTTTCAAACCATTGCTCTAATTTGCCTCATCTAAGCATGTTTAGGTCTTCAATGGTGAACCTAAAGATTTTATACCAGAATTGCACATCAAGAATTTGCAATAAATTCATGAATACTCATGATATGGCATTGAGCTTCAACTAGTAAGCCGATATATCCAAGATGAACATCAACCTCTAAATTAGTACATTATGAGCTTGTATGCCTGACTTACTAAGTAGCAAGCCTCCAAAAACAAGTCTATAGTGAGACAACCCTTATTCAAGAAACAAAAAGGAAATATTTTTGGGTTATGCAAGATTACTTTTACATCAAGGATGCTCCTACATCAGACACATGGATAATTTTAGGAGTAACCCTTTCAAGTCTTAGGTGTTCAAAGAAAAACCAAGATGCTTAACATCCTCCATTTCTAGCCATGATGAATCTTCTATTGGCCTCCCTTTTCATTTGACAAGGTATTCTTCATAAGTTTTGTTCCTTTTATTTTTCCAACATGACTATTCAATATCTCCTCAAACTCCTTTGTAGCTGAACTAGCTACTAGAATACTCCAGAGTGCTTCTATAACTTCATCTCCATCACCTCCTTCATAATACTCTGTCAAAATTGAAATGTTAAATACTAGTGAAATATTCAATTCAATAGGCAGCTCCACTTCATAGGCATTTCCATAACCATGCCTTTTTACTATCTTACATGATCCAAACTTCTTCATTTTCATCTTATTATATGTACCCATTGGAAAATGATATTTTCTCAAAGAAACCATGACTTCATCTGTAATATGAAATTCTTTATACCTCCTTTTCATATCTACCTTATTTTTATAATGTGTATTTATCTTTGTAATGTTCTTCCTTGCCTCCTCATGGATATTTCAAAGCTTCAACAAATTCTCTTGCTTCAGCACTACTTATCTATCCTTTATCTAACTGCCTCAATTCAAAAGTATTTCTAGAATTGGTACCATTTATAATCTAGAATGGTGGTTTACTAGAACACTTGTTGAAAAAATTATTATATGCAAATTCTTCCTATGGTAAAATCAAACTCATCCTTTTGTCTTATCTCCAACCAAACATCTCAACAAGTTTCCTAAATTGTGATTCACAACTTCTATCTTTCCATTAGTCTGTGGATAATGTGATGAAGTAAACTTCAAAACTCTCTTCAATTTCTTCCACAATGCACACTAGAAATACCCAAAAAATTTGGTATCTTGATCTAAAAATATACTCTTTGGCAGACCATGTAGTCTCACCACTTCTCTGAAAAACAACTTCACCAAATGAACACCATCACTAGTCTTCTTGAAGGGAATGAAATGTTCCATATTTGAAAACTTATCAACCAAAAATAGAATTATGCCCTTGTTGAGTTATTGGTAATACAAGAAAAAATTCCATGCTAACATCCTCACATGGATTCTCTAATACAAGTAATGACTTATATAACCCTATATTCTACTTCACTCATTTACCATTTGATATACTCTACATCTCTATAAAAACTTCTTAACATCTTGATGCAACTATGGCCAATAATAGTTCCCAGCAACCAAAGGAATGGTTTTATCTCTACCAAAGTGCCTAGCTAATCCTCCACTATGCTTCTCCTTAATGAGATTCTCTCTCATTGAACTTCTTGGAATACAATACTGGCTTCCTTTGAACTACATAACATATTGGATTATGATATCCAACCACTTTGTCTTGTCAAGTGTAACAAGGTATGAACTATCCTTCCATGCATCACCAAAATTTGGATCCTCTAGATACAAATTACTGAGTTTCTTCAACCCAACCACCTTAGTCTACATTTCTAGTAGCAAAATTTGTCTTCTACTAAGAGCATTTGCAACTTGGTTAGACTTCTCACTCTTGTGTTTCAAAAAAAATGTATAACTTTGCAAAAACTCAACCCACTTTAAATGTCACTGGCTTAATTTCTCTTGACTATTCAAATATTACAAATCTTGATGATCAGTATACCAAAAAAACTCCTTAGGAAGAAGATAATGTCTCCACTTCTTTAATACCTAAACTATAGCATAAAATGTTTGATCATAAACAAAATCTTTTCTTTTGGAATCATTCAACCTCTCACAAAAATAAGTAGCAAATCTACCTTCTTGGCTCAAAATAGCTCCTATTAAAATTTGGAAGTATTAAAATATGTTGCTCTGTAACTTTCCTATCCCCTCTCATTGTTTCAATCAAGGGTACGCAAATACTACTAGAACCTCTTATGAACATTCTATAAAAACTATCCAATCCATGAAAATATCTTACCTCTATAGCACTCTTTGGAGTAGGTCCTTTAAGGATAGCCCTTACTTTCTCTAGATCTATTTTTGGACCTTCTACTAAGACTAAAAATCCCAAGTACACCAACTCCTTCAAAAAACTATACTTCTTCAAGTTTATCAACAACTTTCCTTCCCTCAACTTACCAAACACCTTTTGAATATGCATCAAATAATCCTCCAAATTTCTTAGAAAAGATCAATATATCATCTAGGTAAAGAATGATAAACTTACCTAGAAACTCCTTCAATACCTCATTCATGAGCCTCATGAAAGTGCTTAGTATATTGGTTAGCCCAAAAGGCATGACTAACAGTCTTTCACTCATCTCCCTCTCTGATGCGAATCTAAAGGTACCCACTCTTTAGATCTATCTTTGTAAAATACATAGCTCCACTCAAGTAGTCCATAATATAATCCATCTGTGGTAGTGGAAACCTATACTTGATTGTTATCTTATTGATATCTTGAGAATTTGTACACATCCTCCATTCTTCATTCTTCTTTGATGCTAATACTATTGGTACAACAAATGGACTCAAACTCTCTCAAATTAACCCCTTCTATAAGAACTCATGTACTTGTCTATTCAACTCTTCACTTTATACTAGTTTCATTATGTGTGTTTCCTTGTTTGGGAAACTTGCTCCTAGAATCAAAGCCATCTGTGACTGATCTTCCTCACTGGGGTTAATCCATCAAGTACATTATTGGACACAATATTAGGAAACTCTCTCAACAAAATCGCAACTTCTGTAGGTACCTCCTATACTTATTCTTTACCATCTTTTGGGGTTACAGAAAAACACATATTTTCATGCTTCATACCATGTAGAGACTCCTTTCCATCAACAAAACATATTCTAGAAACACTATATGCATTTTCTTCTCTCTCTGTCAACGGTTTCAACTAATGTTTCACTCCATTGTTTGTCAGAGTGTAGGTATTTGTATGCCCATCATGCACAACATGCCTATCAAAATGTCATGGCCTACCCAAAAACATCTAAAATATATTCATAGGTATGATATCATACACCACCTCATCTTGATAGCTTCCAATCTTGAACTTCACTAAGCATTGCTCACTAACCATGACCTTGTGGTCATCTTATACCCAAGCAATAGAGCATGGATATGGGTTTTTCTACCTCTTCATCTTCAAATTTGTGACCATATTTTTTGACAATAAATTACCAATGCTTCCACCATCAATGATCACATCATAATATTTATCTTCACATTTTCACTTGGTGTGAAACAAACTTCTCCTTTGGTCAAGTCATTATCTCCACTCAACAAGACTCTCCTATTAACTAGGACTTCTCCTCTTTTAGCTTCTTTAGAATAGGATGATTTGGCATCTTTATCTGTAGACACCTAAATTTGATTACACTACTTTGGTAATCTAATTTAGCCATCTCTAAAGGCATCATTAATTAAATTCTTATTTAATTAATCCTTTGCCATCCCTAGTTGATTAATTTAATTAATCATCTATAGTCCTAATTGATAAAATCAAATAATCTATTATTTATCAATTAAATCCTTTTCTCCTATCTAATTCCAAAAATCCCCATTTATTAAATAAATCTATTTGATAAATGAAATCCTCAAATTCAAAAAACCCTAACCTATCTCTAATCCTCCATTTAGCCTAATCCACCCCATCCACCCATACTAACCAAGCTTAGCCACTAACTCACCCGCCCTCATTAATGCCATCCACTTGCACATCTCTAACATACCTAATCTAATCCTAAACCCAAGCCTAATCCACCTCCTAATGTTGTCACATTCCTTAAACAAGTTTAAGACTTTCCTAATCCAAACCAAAGTCTCCCCTCAAAAAACCCAACCACTAAGTCATGAGTGCTCTTACAAAACATAAAAGACTCTTACAAGCCCACTCATGACTCTTACACCCATCTTCCACACTCTTCCCTCTTCCACACTCATTCCTCTTACATCCCTCTTACATACTCAACCCCACTCATCATGCCTTTAACCAACCCTTTACCCTACCCTCTCACACTCATCCTCCTTGTGACAAGTGTCACCTTCCCATTGGTGCTAAACAAGCACAATCCATGTGCTCCCCTTTGAGTGCATCTTAGCCCTCCTTAAGCCTTCATCCATCCTTGCATCTAAGCCCTCCATCTCTCTACCCCTTAGCCTATAAATTGAATCCCATCCCAAGCCATTTCATCAACAATCTTTGAGCTAAAGTTACCATGCTATTTTGAGAACCAAAGCCATCAATCTTACCCTTATAATGCCAAATTGAGAGCTCACAAAGCTACCAATTTGCCATTACCCATCTCCATTGAAGCAGCTTTTGAGCATCTTGAGCATACATCCACAGCAAAAGGACACATCTACAGAATCTAGAAAGCATGGAGTGTTTTCTCTTGTGAGATTTGCACTTCTTGTTTGCTTTCTTTGTCTAAGCATATATGTGAATTTAGTTTTTGGTTTGTGAATGTTTACTTTATTTGTTAATGTTCTTTGCATACTAAATCTTGTTCTACATTTTGGCATGCCCGGTGGGACCCCACTATGGGTCATTTAATCATCTATTTTCATCTATATGTCATTTTTTCTAACCATCTAATGTTTGTTGTTGTTTGAGTGTGTTGTGAGGGTGTTTTGCTTGTTTTTGCAGGTTAAAGAACGCACTTAGGAAGAAGAAATACCATCTAAAAAAAAAAAAAATATTGCATTTTTCAACTTTTTTTGGTGCAGTGTCGTCTCTGCATTTTTGGCGTCTGCAACCTATTCTGTTGTCTACGCCGTCGCCAATCGAAATCGTCGTCTGCAAAAATCCGCGTCTGCGCAAATTGACATCTC
The DNA here is from genome assembly GCA_028749045.1 of Cupressus sempervirens. Taxonomy (NCBI): domain Eukaryota; kingdom Viridiplantae; phylum Streptophyta; class Pinopsida; order Cupressales; family Cupressaceae; genus Cupressus; species Cupressus sempervirens. Next base: position 130,269,535 of record CM053783.1, read on the forward strand.
CGCCACCGCCAATCCAAATCGTCGTTTGCGAAAATCCGCATCTGCGCAAATTGACGTCTCTGCTTGTCATCTATTTTCTGCGCCACAAATCTATTCTGTCGTCTCTGAATACTAGCGTCTTTGTATTTCAGCGTCTTCGTATTTTGGTGTCTCCGTATAGTTTAAAAAAAATTTCCCATAGTTAAGCTCTCATTTTTGAAGATTTTGGCTAACTAACTAAATTTCTTTTTTTTTGTCTCATTGCAGGTTGGAGCACATATGGAACCACTAACCATGTTTCTTGCAGGTTTTCATGTTGCTAAAAAATGAACTTGAATGTTTAACCATTTGTCTTTGAATGCATGTTGCTAAAAAAATGAACTTGAATGGTTAAACACATTTTCCATTGAATGAATGTTGCTCAAAACACACTCTTGAATGTCATGGATTAAAATCAAATTTCCTTGGAATGCATGCTTAAAACAACAAATCCAATCTTGAATGCCAAGGATCAATTAACCATTGCAATATCAAACACTTCATTTGGAGCTTCTAAAATTGAACAAAACAAATCTCTTTTCCACATGCAATCTAGGTAAAGTTTGATTTTTGGACATTTAAGAAACTTTGTTAAGTTAAAATACAAATTTACAAAAATCAATTTGAGTAGTTCCTTGGACTCACCTCTTTTCTAATCACCCATCAAATATTAACCATTGGTTGCAATCTCAGCACCATTTATGGGGATGGGTCTACTTGAAAAAGGTGTTAAATGTTCCACAATCTAACTCACTCACTTGGTCTTTGAACGTTTGCTTTAACTTTATCAAAATTCTTAAATGGCCAAAACTCTAGATTAAATCGATCACACTTCAAGTTTGGGCACTAAAATTGAACAAAAACTGATGTGGAGAGCCTCCGGGTGTGCGCTTGAAATCGAATCTCACACACTTTTGTTTTGGGCTTAAAAAAAACTCACACTCAATCTTGAATGCCTTAAAAAAAATTAATCAATACTTGACGTGGAGGGCCTCCGAGCACGCGAGTTTTCTTTTGTTGACCCTAACTCTTCTTATTGTTTTCATTCTTTGATTGATTTACTTTTGTTTGCGCTTCAAGTTGGAATTGAACATTGTCTCTTAAACATGAGTGCTTGCAAAGTCTAGATTAGCACACATAAGAGTTAGTTGGTAAAAGAACAAGCGTGTTTTTTAGCCCAAGGTCATCCAAGTCTTCTCTCCCCTTGTTGTCTTTCGAGGCCATCTTGGGTGCATAAGATTAGGATCCAAAACCTTGTTTCTTTTTAGGAGGCCTGCTTGGGGATTTCATCACCCCTTGGACGACCTCAAATCCAGCGTTCCGGCGGAGTATAAGAATCAGGAGGTGAATGGAAAGACACCTCTCTTGGGATCAAGATTTTGTCATTCAGGCTAAGCCTCATGGAACTTTATACCCTTGAGAAGTGAAAGAGGAGAAGTGGGTTACCGCTCCTCTCTGTTGTGTGACATCCTTTTGGTCTCATCTACGGATTTGGGCCTCACATACCTTGCGTATATCGAGGACTCCCTAGCTAAACCAACTGTCAGCCTTGCAAAAAACCATCTAGGATGTTAATGTGTTTGGAGTGACTAATCGAAACATTTGTAGAACATACACACTCCTCAGCGCAAGTATCACATTCTGAGAACCACAAACTTCTATCTGGGTGTTCCTATCTATTGCTTGTTTTTATTTTACTTGTTGAATGAATGTTTGCCAAACTTGGTCAATCCTATCTTAGGGCACACTTAGCGTAGTCACTGCCTATTTTAGAAGATTGAACAAGTTGAAGCAAAACAACTAAGATTTTTCCCAAAGCCAAGCAAATTCAGGAATTTATGTCAGAACAACCCAAACCCAAGCAGAAGTTTCACAAGGTCAAACTCAAGCCATCTCTAGCATACCAAGAACTTTCAGCCAAGAGAAAAGAAATAACACCAAGCCCATGAATTTCCAAACTCCACAAAGCAGAGGACAAAGCTACCAATGAAGCACTTCAAGAGGCCTGGTTAGAGCGCACCATAAAATTTAGCCAACATCCAGGAGTTAATCTTGCTTATGCCTTACCAACTAGGCATGATTTCTATGATTAGACACCCTTGTTTCTCCACATCTTCTTGGATAAGCTTCACTTTAGAGTCATCTTTGTAGAAAAACTAGCCATCTTAGGTTATCCCCTTAAGCATTATTAGCTCATCCATCTCATTTAGAATCATACCATCTAGCCAGTAATCAAAAATCTGCACATCTAAGCTTTCAAAATTGTTGTCACCTTGCTAAAAGTTTGCCATTCCTAAAATCTTCCAAATCCACCAATCTCACCAAGGTTATCCCTTTGACAGAGCTTTGTCTAGGGTAATCTAGCTTTGTCACTTGTTATCCCTCATCACCTTGAGCTAAAGGTTGGGATTCACAAGTGGTCAATCTTGTGTTCTTCCTAAAGGATCATCAGTCTATCCTTAAGTTGACATAATCACCACAAGCTTGCACATAGGAAAGCAGACCTTTTGCGCTTTAACAACATATCTTTGAAGTTAGAATCCCCAACCAAATCCTCCTTAGGTTTTGTCATATAGCTTTGCCTCAACCTAGGAAATCATTTGCATAGAAAAGAAAATATTTCCCCCTTTTGCATCCATTAGCATTATTGCATCTCATCCCTAGGAGCATTTTTCATGCCACTCCTCACTCGCTTAGCTAAGAAGAAAGAAACAATGGAGCCTTATCATTTGGATCGAACAGCCTCACCCCCCTTGAGCACTCAGCCATCCTTCAGCCTAGAGCAAGCTATGCTATCACCTACTGACATTAAAGCTTTCATGAACCAACCAGGAAATGCAGTATTGGTAAACACCATTATAGACAAAAACAAAGAGACAATCATGGCTAATTTTCGAAGGGACAATGTAGGAACCTTTGACTTTGGAAGACCCCCTCCATTATCAGATCCATCTCACCCATTGTTTGGGTAGCTACCACCATCCATAGGCTCTTATGATCCAAATTATCCTCAATATATTCCAAAAGAAGAGCCTTCAGCCAATCCATATGACCCAACAGACCCAAACATACCATCATCCACCCAAGTTGAAATCTCCATGCCGCAAGCCAACCCAACCACCACCACTCCATCCTTGGTTCATACCTCTCCACTCCAAACCCCCTTTACCCAAAACACCTAACCGTTCACCCCCTTCACTATTGCTGCTACTCCCCAACCCAGCCTTCCAAATCCACCCATCTCCCAAATCAGTGCTAGCATCTTTGGCCAACCTTAGCAATATACAACAGGGATGCCACCCATGGGGCCAATTAATCAACCTTTCATCGCCCCCATCTTGTTCACCACAGCCCAAAGTACAATCCCATCATTTCCATTAAGTCTTGGGAGCTCAATACCACCAGCCACAAATCCACAAGCTACTACCTTCACTCTACAAAGCTATCAAATCCCACAAGCTACTGCCAATCTTCTACCAAGCTCCCAAGTGACCCCAGCTCCCGCCACCACTATACCAAGCTTCCAAATCCATCCACCAAGCTATCAAACCCCATCAATTCCATTCCCAAGCTTTCAATTCCCACCACCTCCACCACCAACTAATCCATTACCTCCTATTACCAACTAGTTTTCAATGCCACTTCTAGGAGGTAATCCACCACCCCAGACAACCACCAATTATTTGCAAATACCATCCCAAATGGGGGCACAACCCACATATATTGGTCAAAGCCCACAAGCCCCCCGATCCTTTCCTCAAACCTCACAACCATCTTATACCTTACCTCCACAAAGCAATCCATTTATCCCATAGCCAGCTTATGTTCCTCAATCCCAACCTCAAATCCCATATCAACAGCAAGCCTCGCAGCACATGCAGCAATATTCGCCACCTCGCCCTCAACAACCCGTCATCCACCATGCAGTTGCCCAAACAATGTACAATCCCTATCAGCAAATCCCTCACAACCATCCATATTCAATGGCCCCATCTAGCACATACCTACCTCAAGGCACTCCTACATTGGGGGCACCCCAGCCATCACCTATCAATTCAGAATGGGAGCAAATGAAGATAGCTCTGAAAGCCATCCAAGAAGGGAATGATCCAAAGACATTCAAGTTTGAGAATGTGTGTCCTTACCCATTTGATAGAGCCATTACCATGACACCATTTTCCAAACACTTTGAGGTACCCAAATTTGACAAATTCAGAGGAAAAGGAGACCCTGTCACACATATCAAAGAATTTTACATGCATTTCCAGGACATGGCATACAATGATGTCTTCCTCTTGCGCCTTTTTCCCAAAAGCTTGGCTGGACCAGCTCTTGAATGGTTTTATAGAATCCCCTATGGCACAATTAAAAACTTTGCTGAATTATCTAAGGCATTTGTAGCCCAATATGCCCATCTTGTTGAAACAGAGCTATCAATAGTTGATCTTGTCCACACCAAGCAAAAAGGTGGAAAAAGCCTTGCCAAATACCTGCAAAGATGGCAAACCCTTATCACCCGCATATCCTGCACCTTGCCAGAACGCCATGTGGTGAAAATGTATATTGATAATGCACATCCCAGCTTGGCTCACCACATGACCATGAACTGTTTGCAGACCTATAAGGATATCAAAGAGAAAGGAATGATCCTTGAGCAAGGACTCATCAAAGATGGTGTGGTCAAGATTTACAAAGAGGCCAACCAAAATCAATCACATTCCAATGATAGGTCTAGCTATTGGAACAAAAACAAGCATGTTGCAACAGATGGGGTTACTGACACCAAACATGTGAATGTTGTTGGTCCTTCTCAAAACTAGTCTAACCCACCATATCAAACAAACAACCAACAAGCTATCAATTACCAACAATGAAATAACCAAAGCTATCAAAACCACAATACAAGACCCAACTTTCAAGGGTCTAACAATCAAGCTAATGCCATCAATGTAGCTGTAGGGCAAAAGCCCAAATTCGAACCTGCACCTAGAAACTATACACCCCTTGGTGAGCCATTGGATGTTATTTTTGAGAAATTGGCTAAGGAAAACCTCATAAAATTTCCTCCTACCCAGCAAATTGATCCAAGCCAATCCAAAGCTGCATGGTACAAGGACAATGAGTATTGCAAGTTCCATAGGGTAAACGGTCACACCACCCTAAAATGCATGAAACTGAAAGACTATGTGCAGGACCTCATTGATCGGAAGGAAATCACTGTTGGTGCCCAAGCCTCTCCCAATGCAAGCTTACAGATTTATCAAAATGCTTTTCCTCCACATAACAACCAAAATCTTGGAAAAGCACCTATCCAAAACAACACCAACAACTGCTAGCCAAACCAACAGCATGGGAAGAACAATGACCACACTTCATCCTATATAGACTATGGTAGCCTTATAGGTTGTATATCTGTGAAAGAGCCTTTTGTCAATGTTATCAATATCTGAGGACCAGACAATGAGTGTGCGGTCACAACTCAAAGAGCACGATTTAACATCGCAGGCCCACCAGTTTCATCAGCACCATCAGCTCCATCAAAAAGCCAGTACAATATCTTGGAACACCTTGGGAACATGCTAGCCCAAATCTCCCTTTTAGACCTTCTCTGCACTAGTCCTATGTACTAAGACATCCTTGATAGTGCTCTCATAGAATCCCGTGTCCCTTCTGATATCAATGCTACTAATTTTCGTAATCTTGTTGGACACCTTTCATCCTCATGTGCCCTATCTTTCAAACCCACCGACATACCTGCGGTTGAGCCAAATCACACCCTTCCGCTTCACATAGCCATCATGGTATCCAATTTTGCCATGAAAAGAGTAATGATAGATAATGGATCAGCCTTGAACATTTGCACCCTAAAATTCATAAAACAAGCTGGGTATACTGTGGCAGATATGATCAGTGAGGTTATCACCATCAAAGCTTATGACAACTTGGAAAGGACCACAGAAGGGACTATTTTGCTACCAATCAAGGTTGGTCCTTTCATCCAAGAGATAGTTTTCCATGTTGTTGATCTAAACCTACCATTTAACATCCTCCTCGGTCGCCCATGGATTCATGCTATGAAGGCCGTTCCATCCACCTACCATCAGTGCATCAAATTTCTGCATCAGGGCACTGAGGTAACCATCCATGCTGATCCAGAACCCTTTTCTTACTGCAATGCGGTTGAAGCTTCATATACAAACCATTGCCCTGGAATAGACATCGGCACATCCATCGCCAGCTCATCCCACACTTGTAATGATGCAAAAACCATCCTCACCTCCACCCTATCTACCGTAAAGATCAACAACAAAGGTTGTGGAGAATATAGTCTGTCAGATGCATTTGCTATCAGAGCAATCCCACTTGATCCACATACCCATGGACGACTGACATATCACAAAGCTAGGGAGATTCCACCTCCTCGATACAAACAGTTTGGCCCAACCACCTTTGTGTCCTCAAAAACCCCTCTTCATGAAGAGCTCACTCCAGATATCAACAATTGGTTACATAAGGATGCACCTCCAAAAAATCAGGCACGCCTTGATCACTTCAGCCGAAAGTATCCCCAGCAACATAAGCTCATCACTGAAAAATGGAACTATCAAGGAGGTGGACTAGGACCAGAAGAGAGGGGCATGTAATGTCCCATCAAAGCACATAATTGGGAAACAAAGTCAGGACTTGGCTTTGGCATACCCACAACTGGAGGCACCAACGAGAACGGTCACACTTTTTCAAACATCCACCGCGACCTTGTCAAAATTGAAGACATTCCTAAGGAAGTTGAAAAGAGAGCCTACGATGATATCCCAGACCAAATCTTCCTAGGAGACTCTGTTCTCCGAGAACTATCCATCCATCTCATTGACCTACCACTTGCTCATCCACAACTCATAGATTGGGACCAACCAAGTGTCATACATATTGATAAGTTCACATCAGAGGAAGCGCTTCTAAGATTCATGGGAGCCAAAACTCCTCATAAGAAGACAAAGTCTGATTCTACCTACATCTACAAGCTAGATCCCAAGGGGTATTCTGGAGAAAATCCCCAACCTAGTTTCGATACACCCAAAACTGGAACTAAGGTAAATCTGGGACTAGCTAAGGCAGCGAAGAGAACCCCTCAGAAAGAAAATCCAAAGCCACAAGAAGAACATGAGGATTTAGTATTGCCTCCTCAAGATAATCGACCAGAGGTGTCTTCTATTCTAATAGAGGATACTAGAGAAGTCAACATTGGTTCTTCAGAGATCCCTAGAATTGTTCACATTGCTGCATCCCTATCATAAGACGAAGCTGACCTCCTCTTTGAGGTTTTATGAGAGAACATTGGCCAATTTGCATGGTCATATCAGGACATGCCAGGACTTGATCCAAAGCTTGTAGTTCATCATCTTGCAGTCGATCCAAAGATCAAGCTCGTAAGACAAAAGCTTAGAAAAATGCACCCCAAGGTGGCCTTACTAGTCAAAGTTGAACTAGAAAGAATGTTAGCTGCTAAGGTTATCCGACCTATCAACTACTTAGAATGGATCTCCAACATGGTCCCTGTCACTAAGCCTTCTGGTGACATCAGAATCTGCACTGATTTTAGAGATCTTAACAAAGCTTGTCCAAAGGATGATTTTCCCTTGCCCAACATAGATATGATTGTAGATCTTATAGCTGGACATGAAATTCTGTCCCTTATGGATGGATTTTTCGGGTATAATCAGATCAAGATTGCAGAAGAGGACCAGCATAAGACAGCATTCACTACCCCTTGGGGAACCTTTTGCTACACCATGATGCCTTTTGGCCTAAAGAATGCTGGGGCTACCTATCAAAGAGCTATGACAGCCATTTTCCATGATCTTATCCATAGCATTTTGGAAGATTATGTGGACCATATCCTAGTCAAATCTCACACCTTCATGGATCATCTTACTGACCTGGAAAAAGTCTTTGATAGGTTGGCCCAATATCATCTCATGCTAAATCCCAAGAAGTGTGTCTTTGGGGTCACATCTGGCAAGCTTCTAGGCTTCATAGTTTCTAAACAAGGTATAGAGATCGACCCCAAAAAGGTCAAGGCTATCTTAGACATGCCTCCTCCCCAGACACTGCGACAGCTTCGCTCTCTTCAGGGAAAACTTCAATCTGTCTGGCGCTTCATCTCCCAACTTGCAGATAAGTGTACACCATTTTCACACTTGCTAAAGAAGAATGAGAACTTCAAGTGGGATCTTTTATGTTAGCACAGCTTCAATCAGCTCAAGCAGTATCTCACCAATCCCCCTATCTTGGTTCCACCAGTTCCTGGCCGTCCCTTGATCTTGTATATATCAACAACACCTACTACTCTAGGGGCACTTCTAGCACAACATGATGATTATAGTAGAGAGAGAGCCATCTACTATATCAGTAGAACCCTAGTTGGTTATGAACTCAATTACACTCCTATGGAAAAATCTTGTTTGGCAGTTGTTTTCTGAACTCAAAAGCTTCGCCACTACATGCTAAGTCATACCATCCAACTAGTCTCTAAGATTGATACTCTCAAGTATATGCTCTCTAGAACAGCACTCATAGGTCAGCTAGCAAAGTGGTTTATGCTACTAAGTGAGTTTGACATCCAGTATGTGGATAGAAAGGCAATCAAAGGGCAAGCTATAGCAGATCACCTAGCTGATACACCTCTAGTAGATGCATATCCTTTGCTCATAGAATTTCCAGATGAGCATATCTGCCTAATTGAAGAACAGCCCCCATGGAAGCTTTATTTTGATGGCTCATACACCTCTCATGGATCAGGGGCAGGAATATTATTAGTTACACCTCAAGGAGATTACATTCCAAAAGCCTTCAAGCTACAATTCCCTAGCACCAACAATACAGCAGAATATGAAGCTCTTGTAGCAGGATTAAAGATAGCTGCAGAATGGAATATCACTAAGTTAGAAATCTTTGGCAATTCCCAGCTCATCATCAAACAAGTCTTAAATGAATATCAAACCAAAGATGAAAAGCTATTACCCTACAAAGAGCTAGTTGATCAGCTGACCCAGCATTTTACAAAGCTTCAGTTTACACAGGTTCCTCGAATGCAGAATAAGGCAGCAGATGCCATGGCCACTATCGGCTCGCTATTGGAAATTCCCCAAGAAGCTACGCAGTATGAATTTTTAGTTGAGCAGCTCCTCACATCCGCATATACGAATAAGGATTCAAATCGTGTTTGTATCTTGGTTGGTCCCCAATCCCCTTGGTACCATGAAATTCATGCTTACCTTAACGATGGTATCATATCCCCTCACCTCACACGCACCCAACACCAGAACCTTATTCAAAAATCATCTCGCTATGTTATCATAGCCAATACCCTATATCGTCAGGGTTATCATGATACCCTCTCTCGATGTTTAGATGAAAATGAGGCCGCAATGGCATTAAAAGAAGTACATTCTGGACTTTACAGTGCCCACACGAGTGCTATTGTCCTAGCACAACAAATCCTTAGAGCAGGCTACTATTGGCCTACCATTGAAGAAGACTCTTGTGACTTTTTCAAAAAATTTCTCCCATGTCAGCAGCATGCAAATCTTGTGCACGCTCCAGCACAGGATCTACAACCTATTGCACCACCTTGTCCTTTTGCTTGTTGGGGCCTTTATCTAGTTGGAACTATCACACCTCTCTCATCTGATGGACATAAATGGATAATAACAGCTACAGACTATTTCACTAAGTGGGTGGAAGCAGTCCCCCTAGTCTCAGCTACAGGAGTTCAAGTCTCCAAGTTCATCTTGTACCACATTGTTTTCCGCTTCAACATCCCATCCACCATCTTCACTGACCACGGAGGTAACTTTGAAAATCTCAACATGGAAGAATTATGCACTTCCCTCTGCATCCATCACCGCTTTTCTAGCCCATATTTCCCACAAGGTAATGGCCAAGCAGAGGCAACTAATAAAACCCTCCTCAAAATCCTAAAGAAAGTTGTTAATGATTCTAGTCGTGATTGGCACCTTCAAATAAATCTGGCTCTATGGGCCTATCAAATTTCCTTCCGTACATCCACAGGCACAACTCCATACTCCCTAGTCTATGGTGACGAAGTGGTATTACCTATAGAAGTTGAACTTCCCTCACTATGCATATCTTTGCGAGGGAAAATCTCAGATGAAGAATATAGAGTAGCTCGACTCACCCAGCTAGATCTCTTAGATGAGAAGAGACAACAAGCCTATGACCATCTCATAATCTATCAAACTCATCTCAAAAGGAATTTCAACAAGAAGGTGCTCCCACGACACTTTCAGCCAGGTGACATGGTCCTCAAAGAAAATATGAAAGTCCAAGCAGATCGAGAAAAGAAAGGCAAGTTTGAACCTACATGGCTTGGTCCCTATGTGGTTACTGCCTCCTTTGGCTCCGGAGCCTATCAATTATCTACACCAGAAGGAGAACTCTTGAATGATCCCACTAACATCATTCATCTCAAGAATTTCTATGCTTGAAAATCCTTGGTATACCCAGCTTTTGAAAAATACAAAAAAAAAAATAGTAAAGAGAAATAAGCATCCAATGGTGAAAACTTGGCAATTCAAGTGCCTTGGATAGGTACCTTGGTGAAAACCTGGTAATTCAGGCACCTTGTGTGCTAAAGACTAATCCATTATCTATCACTATCCTATCCCTCATCCATCGACCCACCATCCCATAAAACACCTGCTTGTTCCCTTGGTGTTCCAATCAAATATCCAAAATCTGATGGAGCTTGTCAATACCTCCTGTACATCTTGTAAATCTTGTACCAAAGCTTGTATTATACCTTGTAAATCTTGTACCATACCTTGTATATATCTGAATCTTTTCCAAAGCTTGTACCATATTCTAGCTTGTAAATAATCTTGTATCCTAGCTTGCATCCTATCACATGCACACACAGAATCCCATTTTCCTTAAGCTTTTCACAAACCATCTACCTATCCACCTATCAACTATTATAGACATCCCATCCTTCACAAACATTTCCATCTCACAAAAAACCAAAACATGAACAAACTTGTACATTTGTAACATACCTTGGTCTGTCAGCTTGTACATCCTCTTTAGCTTAGTATCATTTTATCTATCTGGCTTTTGTGTTAGTTCATCCTTGGTCAACATCTTGCACACATCGCACACCTTGGTTAGATATTCCAATGCATGCTTTAGCTAGATCTCCTATCACCAAAGTGTTATCCTTCTTAGTTCAGCTTGCCAGACGCATCACTCATCTAGATCCATTAGCTTAGGTGCTCTCTGATAGATCCTTGCAGGATATAGCTTTCCTCATGTCTGATCTTGGTCCGTTAGTACCTCGTCCTACCCATCTCATTGGAAAATAGTTCTCTTTTGGATTTTTGCTTTCTTTTGATTTGGGATCTTCCCTTTTGGGTCTTGAAATATCTTTTCCAAGCAATCTCCTTGTTCCCTCCTCAAGGTTGCTACAATTTTCCATATCATGGTATGTTGCGAATGGGGCAATTAGAGCGTAAGGTCTTGATCAGGTCTTTTTCTTGTTTTCTTTTTCTGCTTTTGGGTTACCTAGTGTTGTTTCCATGCTACTTCCTCTGGGATTCATGTGTGATACTGGGGCAATCCTTGTGTGTTTGTTTTGAGTCAGTTCGTCAGTCCTCTAGATAGTTGGTGAATAGGCCTTGATGTTCTTGGTAACCTTGGCAATTAACCAACAGTCCTATAGCAAATCTAGTGCTCAACTACATGGTGGTACTTCTCTTTGAAGTATCCCCCTGCTCAAAAAGGTTCAATGGATTCCCTTCATCTCCATTATCCCCCATCCATATCCTACATCTGTCACTCCTACCCCAGCTTATGCCTCAGTATCTCTTTGAATCACTCCTCACGCTTAGCTTTAGGGATCCACAATCCTAGTCTTAGGGATCCTCCAATCAAATCAATCCACCAAGCCTCATCTTTCGAGATCCACAATCCTAGTCCTAGGGATCTCCGAAACCCATCTTTCGCCAGTCTGACTCTTTGAAATCCTGTTGCATCAGCTTTATCATTCTATCATCCATCTCCCTACCATGGATTCCTTTTATAGCACTCTGCTCCTCCATCTCCCCCCCCCCCCCCAATCCTGGAAAGTCTTAAGCTTGCTTTACTATTGTGCCTCTAATTTCCCTTTATCATTCTCCCGTAGTGAGAGTTTGAGCTAATTCAGCCCCTTCTCTTTGCCAACCTATGTCTCAGCTCGTCTCAATTTCTTGTACTTTTCAAGAAGTCGTCAAGCCTCATTTCTCTTCCCACCGCCTTCTTGAGGGGGCATCATCTAAGTCTAGTCTCTCCTCTTCTTATTCGAGACTGGGGCAACCTTGTTGCTAAAACATCTTCCTCGTGTCGTCTTCATTCGAACTTCTTTGAAAAAGTGTTGTCTCAACACTATGTCAAAGAGGGGCAAAATGTAGACACCTAAATTTGATTACATTGCTTTGGTAATCTAATTTAGCCATCTCTAAAGGCATCATTAATTAAATTCTTATTTAATTAATCCTTTGCCATCCCTAGTTGATTAATTTAATTAATCATCTATAGTCCTAATTGATAAATCAAATAATCTATTATTTATCAATTAAATCCTTTTCTCCTATCTAATTCCAAAAATCCCCATTTATTAAATAAATCTATTTGATAAATGAAATCCTCAAATTCAAAAATCCCTAACCTATCTCTAATCCTCCATTTAGCCTAATCCACCCCATCCACCCATACTAACCAAGCTTAGACACTAACTCACCCACCCTCATTAATGCCATCCACTTGCACATCTCTAACATGCCTAATATAATCCTAAACCCAAGCCTAATCCACCCCCTAATGTTGTCACATTCCTTAAACAAGTTTAAGACTTTCCTAATCCAAACCAAAGTCTCCCCTCAAAAAACCCAACCACTAAGTCATGAGTGCTCTTACAAAACATAAAAGACTCTTACAAGCCCACTCATGACTCTTACACCCATCTTCCACACTCTTCCCTCTTCCACACTCATTCCTCTTACATCCCTCTTACATACTCAACCCCACTCATCATGCCTTTAACCAACCCTTTACCCTACCCTCTCACACTCATCCTCCTTGTGACAAGTGTCACCTTCCCATTGGTGCTAAACAAGCACAATCCATGTGCTTCCCTTTGAGTGCATCTTAGCACTCCTTAAGCCTTCATCCATCCTTGCATCTAAGCCCTCCATCTCTCTACCCCTTAGCCTATAAATTGAATCCCATCCCAAGCCATTTCATCAACAATCTTTGAGCTAAAGTTACCATGCTATTTTGAAAACCAAAGCCATCAATCTTACCCTTATAATGCCAAATTGAGAGCTCACAAAGCTACCAATTTTTCATTACCCATCTCCATTGAAGCAGCTTTTGAGCATCTTGAGCATACATTCACAGCAAAAGGACACATCTACAGAATCTAAAAAGCATGGAGTGTTTTCTCTTGTGAGGTTTGCACTTCTTGTTTGCTTTCTTTGTCTAAGCATATATGTGAATTTAGTTTTTGGTTTGTGAATGTTTACTTTATTTGTTAATTTTCTTTGCATACTAAATCTTGTTATGCATTATCAACATGTGCAACTCTAGCATAGCCTTTGATTCTTTGATCTATCCTTCCTTGGTACTGGGAACACTCAAATGCTTTATGCCCTTTTTCTCTGTAATGAAAACATTTTGCACAGAGGCCTCCTCTCTGAGATCCTCTTCCTCTTCATCTCTGATCTCTAATATTTTGATCATGGAAATAGTTGGAATTATTTCCCCTCTAGTTCTAACTACTATTTCTTGCCTCATCCTTTTTCTTTTGATCATCATTTTGACCTCCAAAATACAATTTGTCAGATCTTCCACTATGACCTCCTCTACTATTCTTTTTATCAAACTTTTTACTTATCTTTTCCTCAACTCTTACAGGAAACTAGTACACCTCCTCAATACTGGTCATTCAAGATAGACTCAATTTGTTCTAAATTTTTAACCCTAACCCATTAAGATAAAATATAACTTTCTCCTTGTTAGCTTTAGTATGGTTAGTTCTAATGAGAATTCAGTAGAAATCCTTAGCACACTCTTGAACAAATCTTCCCTCCTGCTTCAACCCTTGCATTTTCTTTAGCAAAGAAAGCTCATAATCCACATGAATGAAATGTCACTTTATTTTAGCTATCATTCGATCCCATCTAGTGATTTTTTCCTTGCCTTTTCTATTTTTCTCCAATTGAATCTCCTACGATCAAATCTTTGTGTGACCCTTTAGTTTGGCTTTCACAAACTTGACCCTATTTGGATCCTTAATATCTTCATATTCAAATTATTCTTCCAATTATTTTATCCAATCATTCAATTTTTGTAGGTTCAAATTTCCTAAAAATTGTTGGAATGTCAAACTTAGGTCTTTTTCCATTCTTGGAAATGGCCTTAAAAAGATTTTCCTCCTCTGGGTTAAGAACTTCATCTACTACCATAGGATCAATATTTCCTTCTTCCCATTCATCCTCACTTTCATCATCTCCTATGAAAAGATTCATTCGTCTATGCATTTTTTATTGCAATGCTTGTGTTTTACTCTAGAGGGCTCTAAAACTCTTAGGTATAAAACCTAGGAATCTATGCACTTCCACTAAAACCCTAGTGCAAACTACCTCAATCTTAGAAATTTGTCTACACACTCAACCCAAACCATGACTCTGGTGCAAATTGCCTCATAGTTAATTATCTTTCCACACACTTAGAAACTCCAACTTTTGATGCAAGATGCTCCCCTTAATACCACAATCACATAACATAAACAAAGAAATAACAACAATTAGCAAGAATAAAATGTGGATTTCTTATTATCATTGCAAATGTGGAATTACATAATTTAGAATTACAATATGCTAACCCACATGGGTGCCTTCATTACTATAATCTTTAAGAAAAAGTTGTGAACTATCACCCAGAGATGTCCTATACAATGTATGGGCATTTCTTAAATAGGCAATTTTATGTCACTGGGAAGGTTCCAGACTCTCAAATGTAATACCTAGGGCCAATAGACCCTAACAGTACATATAGAGTTGAAAAAATACACTTTTGATATTTATTTTGGAAGTTTTGGTTAGCCCAACTTTGGAAGGCCATAACTTTCAAACCCTTTCTCTGATTGGCTATTATAACCACTTTTTGGAATCCTCAACTTTTGATCTATAGGCTCAGATTTGTGCAAGCACCCATCGATTGAGTTTTTGGGCCTCATCTAGGCATGTTTAGGCCTTCAATGGTGAACCTAAATTTTTTATATCAAAATTACATAGAAAATATCTACAATAAATCCATGATATGGCATTGATACTCAACTAGTAGGCTTATATATCCAAGATGAACATCCACCTCTGAAATTGGGACATTTTGAGCTCTTATGACTGACTTACTAAGTAGCAAGCCTCCAAAAAAAAACTCTAAACTAATACAACCCTTATTCAAGAAAAAAAAAGGAAGTATTTTTGGGTGATGCAAGATTTCTCTTACACCTAAGATGCTCTTGCATCAATTTTTAGTTTTGTATTTTCAATAAGAGATATTATGGTGAAGACTTGTTATTTGTGGAAGCTTGCTAATTTTAGTAAGTTGGTTTTATGAGCTTATATTTTTCTAATTTCATATGTGAAGCTTCATCTTAGATATATTAGTCCATTAGAAGATTTTCATTCCCATATCATATGTATTAGTGTAGTTATTACAAATTTTTGGAATGAATTTTGGCTATCCAAACTTCAAGATTAGTGATGAATGCCTAAATAGCTTCAAAAAAAAAGGTTAAACCTTTATTGATGGATGCTTGCACCATCAACCATTATAAAATAGGATTTTCTATTTTTGGAAAAAGGTTATAATAGAAATCAAGTCAATAGTTTGTTAGTTATGGTCTCCAGAAGTGGGCAATTGAAAAATGTAATTTGTAAATTGTCATGAGTTTGTTAATTTAATGAAGTGTAATACAATAATATAACATGATGTTGGTTAGCCTAAATAATTGGGGTTTAGTGTCTAGAACCTTCTCAAGTGGTAAAAATGCCTATATAAGGAAGTCTTGGTGGTTGTCTAGGGTAGTTTTGGGTGATATTTATAGCTTTGTCTTGCAGATTGTTGTAGGGAAGGAGCCCATGTGGATTTGCATATTGTAATTTTGAACTCTATAATTCCAAATTTTTAGTGATAATAAGAAGACCATATTTTTTTATCTCAAATTATTGTTGTTTATATTGTGTATTTGTGGTATTAACAAGAGGAGCCTTCATTAAATCAATATGCTTGTAAGCATCACAATAATCATCAAGATAATGCCAAGTCTCATACCATTTCTTCCCATGTGATGTTTTCATTTCAACCTTTAAATTCATTTAATCAACTCATGCTTGGGCCTTTGGAAGTAGTTAATAAAGGTAAAATGAGTAATAGTGAAACTAAATGTAGATCAAAATGATAATGCAATTAATGTAATTAAATGAACATGTGATATAAATAATATGCAATTTGAATGAGTTGTAATGAGAATAAAATGAGTAAATGATAATGCACTTAATGCAACTATAATAAGTGCTAATGTAAATGATTTATAACAAAATGATAATAAAGCTAAATGTAGCTGAAATGATAATGTGATTAAATTAACAATATATGATAAATTGTATGCAATTTGAATGAATTGTAATGAGACTAAAATGAATAAATGACAATGCACTTAATGCAACTAAAAACAATGATAATGTGAATGATTTGTAATGAAATGATAATGAAGCTAAATGTAGTTAAATGAACATACAAGCTAATAGTGACTATAAAAATGAGGATGAATGTGCCAAAAATGTAAGTGGGACAATGCAATGCATTAGTAATTGATTGTTCCCTTGTGGGTGGGGGGGGGGGGGGGGGGGGATATTTGCACAATATTTAAGCATGGATTAAGAAATTAAGGCTTTGTTTGGGATAAAAGAGGGATTGAATGTTTAAAATTAACCCATAGGGTAGTGATTATGGATGAAGGGATTAAAAAATCTAGATTCTCTTGGGATTGTAGTACTAATGTTTTATAGGATGTTTGGGATCAACTGATTCTTTCAATTCCTTTTTTTCTAAAAGTGGATTTTATTTTTTGTGGGGGGAAGAGTGGAATCCTTTGAAGCTTGAGCATGGGGTACCCTAAGAAGGAGTACCTCTATGTAGTTGAGCACTTAGTTTGATATATAAATGTTAGAGACCTACCAAGGTTACAAAGAACATCAAGGCCTTGTTGTCAATATTGCATAGGATTGACTCAAAATAAATACACAAGGAATGCTTGAGTGTTACACATGAATCCTAAATGAATTAGAGTGGAATAAAATTGTTAGGATTTAACAAGATAGAAATAAAAATTAAATGAAAATATAACCAATATTATAAAAACAAAATCACACATAAGAGAGCACAAGATACAAAGATTTAACATTATTCACCCAATCCCTAGGCTACATCCACAAACACGTCCAATATTATTATTATCTAGTGATTTCAACCTAATTAAAATCTTTAATCCCTTATAACTCAATACCACTTAAAGAATCTACTATATTATCATATGTTATGTAATTCCTAAACCTAAACCATTTTATACAAGGTTTTTATCACTTATAAGATTAGGGATGGAATGAGTTGTCTAGATAGAAAAAATAGCTCTAGATGCATTTTATAATTAAAAATTCATTTATGGGGATTTTCCATAGGACTGCACAAGTGGAACTTCCCCTTGACCTCATCCTAGGGGCTATGCCCCCAAACCCCTATTGACAAAGCTAGGGGAAAACTATGCCCAATGAAGTAAGGAAAAATTAACCCCAAGTCTTATTAGGCTCCAAATAATGATAGACATTGGGTAACCCCAAAACAAATGATATTTCCCAAGTGTACCATACAACAACAAGTAATCACATGTTTGGATATGTAAGGGTTTCATCCAAGTGACTCACAAGTTGAAAAAGAAACAAAAGAAAATTGATCAAGACCTTTCTCTCAGATTACCTCATTTGTAACAAACCATGCTATAAAATAGCATGATGACCTTAAGAAGAGAATAGCTAAATTACTTGGTAAATATATTCAACATCCAAATTTGAAATCCCAAAATTGAAAGAAAGAGTAAATCCATGAAAAATAATGTTTTGCCAAAGAGATCAATAGAACTAGATATTGATGGGCCAATGTTGGATATGAGGAAGGATGCATCCTACAAGGACTTATTGGTAGCATCTGGAACCATGATAAGAGTAGAAAATTGAAACCTTTAGGAAAATACTTTCTAGGCCAAAGAATCTTGCATGAGGACTTTCTCAAGTACATAGCATGGATAACCATAGATCTTGATCAAACATGAGATTGACATGAAAAACTAGGATATATACAATGGGACCAATTAAGATTAAATCAAGGGAAACATATACAACTAACAAACCAAATTATTTACACAAGAATCACTATATAAATCTTGAGATAATAAGATAGTGGGACCATTTTTGTTATAATATGAATAAAAATCTTAGGATGAGTTGATAGAAAAGCCAAGTGCTATAGTTGGATAAAATAAATCTAAAACTAATTATGATACAATGTGGAACTGCCATGATATAATACATTATTTTAAATTTAGATTCCAAGTTTAGGAATTGGGATAGTAGTATATGTGTTTCTATTGTGTGATGTTGGAACCATTTTAAGATGTATAAAGAAATGGGTGAAGGTGTGGAGATTGTGTTAGGTAACTAAGAGGGTGAGGGGTGAATCAGTTAAAATCAATTATCTGATAGGCCTCTTAAACACTTTTCACTAATTCAAATACTTATATCTTCTAAATCATTAACTTGGTAACCATATTAGACGTTGCTACATAAATTTTTAACAAACTATTATCTTCACATTCCTTACTATATTGAGTATCAGAGTAAACTAGCAGTTTATATTGAGTTGCAAAAATAAATATAAAACATTAAATCAAATTGCAACATCATAAGAATCTACACAAGTTGATACAAGTATATAACCTAGAAACCTTGTAAAGGGAAAAACTGCATGGGAATCAACAACTAGAAATTTTCACTTTTCTAGAATGAGCTTTGTTAGGAGCCAACCTTGTTAAAGGTTATGTGCACATTATTACATGTGACCTTGTTAAGGGATTTTCACCAAAGATCATCTAGACCTTATTCATTCTTTGACACTTCTAAATAATGGATTTCTCTAAAGGAATTATGAACATTATGATTAATTGTTACCATATAATATTTTAAAATATTGTTAGCTCCACTCAATTAATATATTTTTCTTCCACAATGATTCGAGAGTAATAGTAAAATAATCTATTAGGTTTAGCATTACCTTTCTTGTTCATATCTCTATTTTTCTTAATCTCTTTCCTCTAATCTCTTTCTAGAAAATTCAAGTACTTCACACATCCACTTAGCACTTTCTTTTCTTGATATTCATAATGTAGCTCACTCATTTATCCTTTCACTGTCAACTTCTTCTTCCACTTGATGAACATTGTGCTTATCCCTTAAATAGTAGTCTTCCATCTTTGTCATTTCATCATATCCATCCATTTTTCCACTACATCATGATTGTAGATATTTATCTAGCTTAGATTAATTGAATGTAGATGCTTAGTTAATAATTCTTCACCTTAAAGTTTGTGTGCACTCTAAAAATGGGAAATCTCCTTCATTAGATCTCTCATGAATTTCTCCAATCATTAATTGCATAACTGGCTTCATTTGTATCCTTGAAACTTCTCGAACATTCTTTATTTTCATCAAATTTTGGCATCAAATTAAGTCTTTTATTTTTTCCTTTCTTAGTTAACATTACATCTCACTCAGACAACACTAGGCTTGGTTAATATTGTAATTTCTCAGTTGACACTATACTTTCTTCACTTGTTTCCTTTCTCTCAATAACAACTATAGTTGCTCAATACATATTGTAGATCTTCACTAACTAAATAAACTATCATTCTTATGCATATTGATTATACATGATATTAACACTTAATCAAATCATGTAAACCAATAAAACCAACATGATATTGTCATATTCTAACTCATTAAAGTGCCCACTGAGTACCATTCACTTATCAATACTTACTACATCATTCTTTCTTCAAATACTCTTCATCAATCAAATGATATGGCACTTTGCTAAATTAGAATAATGTCTAACCAAGCCTTGACATCCATAACAACTTAACAAGTGATATGACTCTTTCACATACAATATCAGCATAATTAGATGGGGCTAGGGGATGTGATGTTGATAGATAATGAGTAGGTCCGAGTACACATGGTTCCTATTTCTAGGTTTTCATCAAGACACCTAAATTTCCAAGTTTTTACCTTTGGATGCTTATTTATCTTTCTTTTCTTTTCTTTTCTTTTCTTTTCTTGTTATTTTGATTTTTTTATTATGATCAAGTACTAGAATTGATAGGTTTTCACCATTATAATATTTTTTAGGATATTTTAAGATGTTTTTTTTCTTTTTAGGGCTAGCAAGGTATAATAAGTGGACTGGATGTAGAAATTATTGATTTGAATGATGTTTGTGGGATATTTAGAGGTTTTACTTCTAAAGGTAATAATTTATATACTTGTGAGCCAAAGGATATGGTGACAACATAGGAGTCCAATTAAGTTGGCTTAGATTTTCCCTTCTTCTCCTAATCTACTTAGACCTTCATGTTTTGTTTCAAAACCATGTCCCCCACTTGAAAGTATCAAGAATGAATCTTTTTGGTGAAATTCATCTTGAGTCTATTATGATATACAACTAGGTGGTCATAAGCATGTTTCATACTTGAAAGTCTTTATCAAATATTTTACCTTGCAAAGATACATACAAGGAAGCAAGATCAACTATGATGGGTAGGATTGCTTCAGTGCCATAGACCAGGGAGTATGGAGTTGTTCCTATGGATGTGTAGAGTGAAGTATGGTAGGTCAATAGGGCAAGCTTGATTTGTACATTCTAATCATGATTGGATCATTAAAAACCTTCTTAAGGATCTTTAGGAGGGTTTTATTGGTTGCCTTGGCCAGGTTGTTACCTTATAGGAAGTATGGGTTGGAAAGGTGATGGTGTATATGATGGAGGATAACAACTCTTTCATATTGAGATTCTTGAAGTTTCCTTCATGGTCTTTAAAGATGGTGGAAGGGATGTTGAAGTGACAAGAAATGTGGAAAAAGATGAATTTAGATACTTGAACTCTCATGGTGTTGACAAATAAAATTGCTTCAACCCACTTGATGAAATAGTATTTATTTATGATAATCCACGTGTCATTCTAGACATAAGGGTTCAATCACCTCAAAAAAGGTAAAATCCCAAACATGCAAATAACCGTGGTGGTGTAATAGGTTTAAATCTTTTGCCAAAGCATGTATCAAGTTTGCATGTTGTTGATAGGGTAAGAACTTCTTGAAAAAATAACATGCATCATGTTCTATGGTAGGCTAGTAATATTCTACTCTTAATATTTTCCTAGCTAAGACTATACTGCTCATATGGGCACTACAAATTCTAGCATCTACTTCCTTTAGGGCCATCATGGCCTCTTTTTTGTCTAAACACCTAGAGATAGTATCATGATGGCCTTGGTGATATTGGGTGTTTTCTAAAATAGTGTAGCAAGATGCTTTAAAAATAAGGTTCTAGTGTTGGGTTTATGGGAGGTGGAGGGATATGATACCATCCTTAAGGTAAGCATGAATATTTTAGTACTATGGGGGTTAGGGACCAATCAACATGCACACTCTTGTTGAGCCATTGTTCTCATGTGTAGGCACCATGTAATTTCTTCACCAAGAATTTATATTGTGAATCTTCCTAGAGAATTTTTAGGAGTGAGTTCATAGTATCCATTGCATTTGTGGCCTTACTTTATACTCATGGTACTTGCATGAATTTGATCTTTCCTACCATCTCTTTTTATAATATCAAATTGTCATCCTTTTATTTAGTTAGACTTTGACAAGACAAAGTGATTGTTTAAATCATATTGATAGAGGAGAAGACAATAATTTTCAAGTCTTGGAAGTATGAACAAAGCTAGATCACTTATGTAGGCTTGACTAAGTAAAAGAGTAAAGGACTAAGGAATTTTGATAAACATGGTGAGTGGTGCTGGTGTCAACTGAGACACAATTAGTGTCGAGAAAATTCAATGTTGACCAAGCATTAGTATTGACCAAGTGATAGTGTTGATGTCAAGCAAGAAGGCTTATAGTGAATGACCAACTCAATGATGACTGAGTCTTAGAACTTAGTGTTGGCCGAGGAACAACATTTTAACTATTTTTATGGAATCATAATTTACAACTAAGTTAATTTCTTGGGATATGGAAAATGTGTTGAAGATAAGGATCAATGAGTTGGATCATTTAATTTTAGGAGAGGATTAGGTAAAAAATATAAGAGATGAATTAAAGGATAAGTTTCTACAAAAGGGAGAGATTAGCATAATGGTAATTAGATACATTGTATCTGATGGATTGAATCATTAGCCCTAAGATCTATGATGTTAATTAAGTGGAAAAAGATCAGAATTGCCTATTTAAAAATGTACAGAGGAAAAGTATGAGCATGCACGGAAGAGAGACTAGAGTACAAAGAAGTTGTACACATGTGAAGGAGTTCCAGAGAATTGGATTTTTTATTGATGGTGTTGACTAGAGAATCTAAGTAGAAGGCTTAATTGAGAAGAAGTGAAGGGTGATTTCTTGAAGGGTTTCCAAGCGAATCTAAGATTGAGATAAGAATGGAGGCCAAATAGTGAATCTATATTAGGAGATGAACAGAGATTTGAACATGCAAAGTGAGTCATACTAAACAAATCAAAACTATTGTTACTTTCTAACCATTGTAAACAGTATTTGAAATCCTTTAATTAAGGTTGACCTAATAGTCATAAGGACCTAACAGTCTATGAAAATCCTTTAACTAGGTAACATTCTAATGGAATATTATGAAGTCCTCTAACAAGGCCACTCATAATAGGGTGATTAAATCATTTTAAAAGGTCATATTTAATAGTGTATTTTAACCATTATTAGGGTTGGCTCCTAATAGGGCTCACTTCAAAAGAGTGAAAATTGGTGACATGTTGCTAGAGGTTTTTCACAAATTGGGTTTCCACATAAAATCCTATTATCAATCTTGTGTAGATGTTATTGTGATGATTTATTTGTTAAGTTTACATTTTGCAAGTATGTTATTTTCAGAATAGTGGATAGCCAAGTAATGTCACAAATAGTTTACAATAGAGGTCGAGCAATAGAATGATAAGATCTAAAATTATTTAATTGTTTGTTTGTTAAATTAGTACATCTAGATCTTGGATAACTAATTCCTCCCACCTTAGTTATTCTAACTATTCTAATTGATCCTACTAGCATGCCAAAGTCTATGAGCTAAAAACATAGAGCTGATGAATACCTTAAAAAAAAATGTTTCGACAAAACAAATAAGTTAATCACTTAAGAATAGATAAAAGAAAACAAAATAATAGAAAATGCAAACCAATAAGAAAAACCCTAAGCCTCCTTTAATGAAGAGATGTGCCTAAAGGATGGAGGTATTTGATGAGGCTAATTATTGCCTCTATTTCATGATAGTTTTTAAATACTTTGTTAATACTCTATTTTATTTTCATCAAGACATTTGTGGATCTATTTTTACCTAAACCAATGATTAACCTATGGGTATGATATATGATGTAGTATTTCATATAAATATCAAAATGTGTGTTCTTATATTTTAATTTTATTTTAAAATGCTTATTTACAATTATCTTTGCATTATAACTAACTTGTTAGCAATGAAGCTGGAGATGATTGGAAGAATTCAAAGATGTATTGGTTATACTCTTGAAGATGAATATAACCAATACATACAAATGGTTTTCAACCTTTTATTGAAGTTTTGGCTATTTTTCTTGATAATACTACTTTGAATCCACCAGTTGTTAATCATCCAGTACCCAATGTCCCTTTTCAGCAGCAACCTCATAATCTAATACCTCTAGTAATGACACGACCTACTTTTCCATTTCCTCTCCCAAGCATTATAAATACTGATAATCTCAAGAATATACCTGCAGTTGCCCTTCCAAAGTTATATGGCCTTGCAATTGAAGACCCTAATACTTTCTTGTTTGAATTTGACATAATCTATCATAGTTTTGACTGCAACACTGATGTCCATAAACTCAAATTGTTTCTAGCAACATTGAAAGAATCAGCTCTATGATGGTTCACAGGCTTAGGAGCCAATGCAATAGGAGCTTGGGATGAAATGCAAACTCTATTTCTCGATAAGTACAAAGAGTATTGCAAAGCATCTAGTTCAAGAGGAGATTATGTCTTTAGGATATCATAGGAGGAAGAAACATTGGAAGACTATGTTTCACATTTTTTATATACTTTGTAGAAGAACCCTCAACATGTATTCTTTGAGGACTCACAAAAGCTAGTCTTTCTAAGAGGTGTCAATGATAACTATTTAGAAACACTAGACCTGATGGCTAGTGGTGATGTATATCAAGATTCCTAGGAGGACCTCAAGAAGATTTGTTAGAACTATTCAAGATCAACCATGAAGAAAGGCCAAGGACCTCATTCAATAGTCACTAAAGGAATTAACCAAGGTATTTCAAAGCTCAAGATATCTAACCTATTGTCAGATTTCAAATAGGACATCACCAATGATGTCACTATACATCTTGACACAATGACTACAAAGAAGAAGTATGCAGAAGTTGAGTTGCAACTAGCTGAATGCTAACCTCATTGTTGGAAGCGAAAGAAGGATTACCAATGTAAACTAGTTGCAAGCATGGAGAACCAGCATCTTCCAACTAAGTACCTCAACATAAATGGAGATGATGAGCAAGTATTTTTTGTTTCTCAATGCAAGCCATGGGCCCAATGTCAAAGTATGCCTCAGGCCCCTTTATAAAATTCAATTTCATATGGTAATCAATGGCAAAACTGTAATGCCCAAGGTCCTCCACAATATCAACCTAATTGGAATAATGCTTGGCAAAACAACCCACAACAATCCCAATGGTCTTTGAATTCCCAACCATCCTGGCTAACCAATAGAGTAACCAATGGAAGAACCAATAGAACTACTAGAAAAACTAGTAGAACCAATGGCAACAACCCTAAGGGAATTGGTAGTCTATGAACCAATGGAGGGGATATCAACAGTGGTCTAATCAAAATATTAGTACTCCACAATTACCATGTCCAGTTCAACAACCTGCTCTAATGCCACCACCTAAAAATCCTAGACTTCAAAAGTAGACATAGTTACCTACACAACCTTAGCCAAATTTAAATAGCCAACAACTATAGTAGCCCATGTATAGTGTTAATGCTTAGCAATATCTTGCTTATGCTCTAAGTGTTGCAGATATACATTTGAGATCTGGTACAACTTTACCAGCACCTAAACCACCTCTTATAACTAAAATAATAGGTCCTCCTACAACATAAGAACCCTCAGTTGTTGAAATGGTTGACCCAACCAATGTCACCATGTCAACCTAATTTCAACTAGCAGTGGAACCTCCTTTTCGAGAAAAGTTTATACAAAGAAAACCTATACAAGCAAAGGAACAACCTTTTGATATTGTTGATTAGTTGAAGAACATACATGTCGAAATACCCTTGTTCCAAGCCATTAAAGATGTTTTAGTCTATGTAAAATCCATTAAAGATGCTTTCTTGAAGAAGCCTAGAAGGAAGAAAAGGACCCCACCACAGTCCATGTTGTGGGACAATTGGCTGACATTATGTTAGGAAATTTGATCACACCAAAATATTCTAATCTAGGAAGTCCAATAGTGAATGTCAGTATAAATGGTTAGTTTGTTAAAAATACTTTAATAGATCTTGGTGCTACTATAAATGTCATGACCAAAGACACTATGAAGAAGTTGAAAATAGAAGGACTAAGGGCTACTCCATAATTCTACAACTTGTAGATAGTTCTACCATCACCCCTGATGGGATGATAGAAAACATAGTTGTAACCTTAGATTATCTAGAGTATCCTAAAAAATTCATGATTTTATCCCCCAAATTTAATCTATCTGGTTACCCTATCATCCTAAGTTGACCATGGTTAGCCACAACCGATGCAAATATAAGTTGTAGGTCAAGGAATATGACAAATTTGAGCACATTTGTTTGGCCAGATTTAGGGGATGAAGAAGAAGAGTTAAATTCTATATTACAACTCATGATGTTTCATAGACAATCCTTTCTAAAGCTACAAGAGGAAGATTTAGTACTTCAGAGTATCCTTACTAACAGTTGTGCAGTAGAAAAAGATGTATCTGAAAGTTCTGTGTTGGAATTAATCATATATGAAGAATGTGATGAGAATTGTACTTTGCTCAAAGAACCTAGCATTCTTCATCCACTCTTACCATGTGAATTAGAAGCAAGTCCAATCTTTGAATTTGTTATGATAGAGTCCACCACTAGTGTTAAACTGTCTAAAGGTCATAATCTCATGTTAATCCCAAATTAACACCTATATAGATGGAATAGTTAAAAGAGTTGCTTCAAAGGCATGAAAAGGCCTTTGTATGGGACTATAGTGATATGAAAGGGTTGATTCCTACAATGTGCATCCATAGGATATACATCAAAGAAGGGTTTCTACCACTTTTTCAACCCCAAAGAAAGATAAATTCAAGCCTTAGAGAGATAGTTAAAATTGAATTGCAAAAATTGCTTGATGTTGATTTTATTTATCCTAAATCTGATAGTAGATGGGTGTCACCCCTGGTCATAGTGCCTAAAAAGGGAGGAAAATGGAGAATTTGTGTAGATTACAGAGAATTGAACAAGGCCACCAAAATGGATCACTTTCCTTAACCATTTATAGACCAAGTTTTGGACACTCTAGCTGGAAAGAAGTATTTCTCTTTTCTAGATGGATATAGTGGTTATAACTAAATTAGTATTGCTCCTAAAGATTAAGAAAAAACCACATTTACATGCCCATGGGGTACTTTTGCATATTATGTTTTACCATTTGGTCTATGTAATGCTCTCACAAAATTCCAATGAGCTGTTATTAGCATCTTTGTTGATATATCACATGATTGTATGGAAATATATATGGATGATTTCACAACATTTGGAGTCACTTTTGAGGAAGCAATGAGGAATCTTGAAAAGGTTTTGGTAATGTTTCAAGAACATAATTTGGCACATAATAGTGAAAATTATTTCATGCTTATGTAGGAAGGTGTGGTACTTGTGGTCATTTCATATCAGCTACAAGAATACAATCGGATCCAACTAAGATAGATGTAATTTAAACATTGTCCATACCTAAAAAATTGAAAGATGTAAAATATATTCTAGGTCATGCTAGATATTACAAATGTTTTATAAGATAAATCATCAAAATAGCTAGTCCCTTATATACATTACTCACAAAAGAAGCTAAATTTAGTTAGACATCCAAATATGATGAAGCCTTCCTATAGCTTAAGAAACTTCTAACTATAGACCCAGTTTTACAAGGCCCTAATTAGAATTTACCTTTTCATGTATATACAGATGCTTCTGATTATGCCATAGGTGCAGTTCTAGCATAGAAATCTCAAAATCTTGAAAATGCAATCTATTATATTAGCAAGAGCCTTCATGGACCAGAATTAAACTACATAGTGACAAAAAAAGAATTGCTAGAAATAGTTTATGCCCTAAACAAATTTTGGCATTACATAACTAGCTATTCCATATTTGTTCATACTAATCATGTAGCAATTAAATATCTCATGAATAAACCTGCTATAATAGGTAGGTTAGCAAGATGGTTATTGTTGTTACAAGAATTTGATATAACTATTGTTGATAAGCCTAGAAAAGCCAATGTTGTAGCTAATTATTTATCAAGAATTCATCATGATGATACTGACACTACTTTGGTAGATGAGAATTTATTTCATATTATTGTTCAAACTCCATGGTATGTAAACATTTCTAATTACATTGCAACCAATAAAATACCAAAACATTTTTCTTACAAGGAAAAGAAGTTGCTTGTAGAGATAAGTTTCTATTTATCTTGGATAGATAATCTCTTATTTTACATTGGACCTAATCAAGTTATGAGAAGATGTGTCAGAGAGGATGAGACATATGACATTCTACATGCATGTCATAATAAACCATGTGGAGGACACTTTGTGGTAAAAAGAACAACCTTGAAAATCTTGACAACTAGTTATTATTGGCCTACACTTCAAAAAGATGCAGCCAGCCATACATAGAAGTGTGATAAGTGTCAAAGGATGGGATGACCAACAAAAATAGATGAAATGCCTCTTAACCCATAGATGGCATTAACACCATTTGACAAATGGGGTATGGACTTCATTGGTTCAATTTATCCTCCATCTGATGGGAAATCCTATATTCTTGTGTGCACTAATTACCTAACAAAATGGGTTGAATTCAAAGCCATGAAGCATTCTTGTGATGAAAAAGTTGCAAAATTTATGTATAAAGAAATTTTCACTCACTATGGTGTACCCAACGAGCTAGTCACTGACCAAGGTATGCAATTTACCTCTAATATGATCTTAGAATTGATAAAATAGTATAACATTAGGCACTAGAAATCTAATCCTTATCACCCTCAAGCTAATGGACAAGCAAAGGTCACAAACTATGAGCTGGAGAACATCCTAATAAAAATAGTTCATCTACACTGTAGGGATTGGACCAGTAGATTACAAGAAGTTGTTTGGGCTTACAGAACAACATGGAAGACTACTACAAGATTCATACTATTTGAGCTCTTGTATGGAAAGGTAGCAATGCTCCCCATTGAATTTGAACATAAAACTTTGAGAACTGCAGTGGAGCTAGACATTGAACTTCCTATAGCACAAAGAGAATGTCTTCTACATCTTAATTCTTTGGATAAAATGTGCAAAGCTTCTTTGGAACATACTGAAATTATATAGAAATAAAGGAAATAATGGCATGACTCTTATATTACCAGTAAACAATTTCAAGTTGGTGATTGGGCACTACTATATGATTCCAGATTTAAAGATATGTCAGGCAAGTTGCTAGAACAAGATGGTTGGGTCCATATGAAATTAATCATGTTTTTGATAATGGAGCTATTCAATTAACTAACATTGATCCAATACCTTTCAAATTATTAGGTAATGGTTACAGACTCAAGTTATATAAACGGCCTTAAAAAAAAGAGGACTTCTTGAAGCAGTTCCAACGGCCAAATTCAAATACAAACAAGGTAACTCTTCCTATAGTCAAAGGTGTCAACCTTCTACTTATTTCTCTTCAACATTAATTTCTTTGTGCATGCTCATAATAAAAACTTTATGCCCACATAAAGTTCCAAGTTTCTCCATTCACTTTCTCATTCCATCTCATTTCTTTACCTTCCACCCATCCACCTCATCTCATTTCTTTACCTTACATCCACCCACTTTCAATGTCATCAATTTCTAATGCTTTCAATAAACCCCATGAGATGTTGATGGATGTTTTCACTGTTGATATCACTTCTGCCACCTTTTGGTATGTGTGATGATCAATTAATAGGTGTAAGGTTTTCAAATTATAATTCATTTATAGTCCATAGATTTTGTCAATTATATTTAATACTACATTGTTTATATTATGGTGGCATTATGTCAGTTTTCTAGCCCATACTATGTTTGACAAGTGTGGACACTTGTCCTTATTTCATAGGGGGTAGGGAAGGTTACTAAAACCTAATGACTACATTTATTCATAAAGATTTTTCCAAATCTTCATATTTGCTTAAGTACACAAGTGGCTTGGTGGAATACCCCTTATTTTTTAATAGTTTTATTGTCAAGCTATGATGTGACTTGTGTTTAAATTTTAAGTGATTTGAACCTCATTTTTGGATGATTTTTACACACTTCCATGATTTAGTCTCATTAAAAGCATATTATTGCTCATAATGAATTGTTATGAAATTAATTACCTATAAAATGAAATGTGAAAATGGTCTGTAAAATAACAAATGAAGCCTAAATTTGTAAGGGGGAAATAGTGAAGTAATGCAGATAGTGAAAGTGTTAAAGTAGAATGGGTGGACAATTGTAGAGGTGAGAACTAGTGGAGCATACCATTTTTCTCTCAGATGTAGAAGCTATGACGAGATTTAATGCATGCAGCTAGTTAGGGTACTTTTTAAGTTTAACTACATATGATGAAGAAGCAACCATAGAATGCACAAGGAAATTTGATGAAGAGGAAGCTTCTATATTGGGCTTAATAGTGGTTGCTATAGAGGAACGTATAGTAGAAGTTACTAGGTTACTAGCGATAAGAGAACATTATCCCAACACTCATGATGCAAGATCAGCTAGAGCTTAGTTTGTCATACCAACTGACCCTCAGATGGATATTACCAAGCTAGGTTGTAAAAGAATGTCTCTTCTGCCACCATAAAATGAACTGCCCATGCACATTATCAAGTACCTCACATGTAAAGGTAGGTTTTCATATTTACATGCACATCATTTTAAATTTCTCAATTGTATAAGGCATAATCATCCAGCTAATGTTCCCAATTTCTTGTACAATATGTTGTGTATTAGTGTGAAAGAAACTCAAAAAGGAAAAGACAATTCCATCACCCATCATGCCCAATTAAATTACTCATAGAAAGGTCACTTAGGGATGTTTCTTCCCTATCATGGGTGGAATTTGTCCAAGCTAACACCTTACAACCCCAGGCTGCCCTTCATGAATAGCCTAGTCAGGAGAATGTAGTTCCCACTAATGAACTTGCTGAACAAAGCACTCAAGAGGCTAAAACCAAAAATGTGCAAAGCAATGTATAAGAAAATGTGCAAGAAAATGTTCAAGAGACTATGTCTTCACTTGTTTAAAAAAACCCAAAAACCTACCTCTAGTCGAACAAAGAGAAAACTAAAATTGTAAGAAGAAATCTTTGTTCCTATAAAAGAAGAGCCAAACCCTATAGTCATGAGGCAAAAGAGAACTAAGAAGGGTCTTGTAGTAGTTACTCTTGTAGTAGAGACACCAAAAGGAAGAGGTTGGAAAAAGGCTATGATACTAGAAGAAACCTCTGTAAGAAGAAGTCCTAGAATGAGAGGACAAATTTCCAAAGAATCTCCCTCATCCAAGCTATCTACTAAAGAATCACTTGTACAAATTGTTCCTAATCTCTCTCCTCCTCACCTTGAAACTAAAAACATTCCTAAAAACCCTAATGAGGAATGTAGGATTAAGGTTAATGAAAATCCAAATGATACAACCAGGTACTTCAAGCTATAGGGATGAAATAGTTCCTGAACAATTTTATCCAAACAGTACCTGTGTTCCCTATAAATCAACATGGTTTATTGATATTCTAGAACAATTATGGAGGGAATAGAGAAAGAGGAAAAGAAACCATGAGAAAGATATTAGTTCCATTATCCTGCAGAAACTCCTTTTTCAATTGTTTGGGCAACATATGTTTGCTAAGGCCTTATGGGAAGAGGAGAGGAAAAGAATGAAGAAATACATAGTGTCTCTAAATACATAAATTACAAATTTGAAAGAGTAATTGGTGAATCAAAAACAAAGGATGGATCATGCCCTCAAATTGGTTGATCAAGAACTTGCTTGTAGACCACCGCCATGAATTTATGCTCTTTGTTTAAAAGAACAATTTCTCTTATTCCAACTCATGCTAACCCTTAAGAATATAAATGCAGAGTTTAAATCAATCTAGGAATTTTATGGTTTATATCAGACTCTGCTATCCTAACAATAGAATTTTCTCTGTGAATTATATGTGCATAATTTTGTTATCCCTTTAGAAACCCAATGGAACCCTTTACTTTATATAGGGTATATAAATTTAAGAGCTTTGATGTCCTGGATGTCTAATAAAGAAAACTATGATAGGAAACTGAATAATTATAGAGATGAGGAAAGGATAGAACCCCTGCCATTAAGAATCAAAAGTAGCAAACCAGAAGTTCTTAGGGACTGATTCAGGTTAACTTATGGGGATAAGAACAAGGGAGTAAGGAATAGAATCTTTGCTACCAAAGCCAAGGCCTATGCTGATTATGAGAAATTTCCCTACTTTGCTTTCCAGAGAGCTATGGCTAGTGCTAGAAGTAGATGGGCCAGATTACTTGAGTCACTTAAAAGGTTAGAGCCACATAGTCCCATCAACCTGGAAGATGCCCTTCATTGAGCTCCAAAGTATCTAGAGCTAGGAAAATAGGCTAGACCCAAATTATGGTGCCCACTCACTATGCAACCTCCAATTCTCATTTGGCCTTCATATGAAATTAATATTGACTGACTTGACAAGCTACAAGAGGACAATAGAAGGGAGGTTTGGGAAAGAACACAAGGATTCTACTACACCTTCAAAAGTAGAAGGAAAGGAAGGGTAGGAGTGGGGGAATTTAGGTCATTGACTAGGAAATGCCATGCTTGAGGACAAGCATCAGTTTACCAGGGGGAAGATGATGAGGCTAATTATTGCCTCTATTTCATGATAGCTTTTAACACTTTGTTAATACTCTTTTTCATTTTGATCAAGACATTTGTGGATCTATGTTTACCTAAACCAATGATTAACCTATGGGTATATTGTATGTCATATTTTGCCAATATCATATATATGATGCAGTATTTCATATAATTATCAAAATGTGTGTTCTTATATTTGAATTTTATTTGAAAATGCTTATTTACAATTATCTCTGCATTATAACTAACCTGTTAGCAATGAAGCTGAAGATGATTGGAAGAATTCAAAGATGAATGTTAAGATAGCCAATAACATTCAAGGAGAAAAGAACGTTGAGGTGTAGCCATGATGGAGAAAATTCATAACGGTACCAAAGGACATGGCAATGAGTATGGAGGAGCTATGAAGACTTATTGCATTCTCTGCATTTATTCTTATGGCAAGCAAATATTTAGACTTTATTATTCCCGCCTTAAGCTATTATCTCTTCTTCTTGCCTTGGGTTGTTATTTTCCTTCTTTCTCTCCCACGGATTTATAGCTAGGTTGTTTACTTTTCTATTTTGGAATAAGTGTTGATCTCCTATATATAGGAATTGGACCAAGTGTGTTAGTTTAGTTAGAAGGAAAAAGTTTATGACAACAGACTATTAACTTTTACAATGAGTTGTGTTTTTATAGTTCTATGTGTTGTTTCCATGTAATAAATTTCTAAAATGTAATGAAATAGTTTTTGGCTTCTATCCTATGTTAGTAGTTTAGCTGAAGCTGACCAAGGTGGCCCACTTGGAAGGTGGATTAGATTAGGATAGTATAGATTTATTTCCAAGCATTTTTTAGTATTGTACGTAGAAGTTGTAAGTTCCTTCCTATAGCATCACACTTCATGAATGTTCCTATAGCATTTGTGAGAATATTTATAGTGGATGAACTGAGTTGGAATATTTGTTAACCTTTCATTGTATTTCTAGTATTCATAGAGTTAAGTGTGTTAGTTTCCTGCACCAGTGGTGTAACTTTTTTTCCTTGCATTTTACTTTCCTACAGCATAATGACGTAGTGCAAGGCAAGGGAGTCCTAAAAGGAGATGTCCTAGTCCCCTACTATAAAACCACGCAATGAAAACACAATAACAGGAAGCAATAATTCAAGATCTGATACCAAATCACAATAATATATTCATAAAATATAACTGATTACATGCAATGTGCTAGGCTATAAGGCCTTCCTAGTTATGGCCAAATACAAAGCAAGTAATAGTTCTACAAGATCCCTCAAGATCCAATCCCAAACCCTAGCTAGTCTAGATCCACACTCTGGTAGAAATCCACAAGGGAGATCTCAACTTGTGCTCGCAAGCCCACCAAGCTATCTCCTTATTTCCAAGCCACAACTACTAGCTCTGCTCCAACTTCATCCAAGTGTAAACTACCTCACATTCAGCACTCTATCCACACATTCACAACTCCATCACAATCTTGTTGTAAATTGCCTCACATTCGGTGATCTATTCACAGACTCGGGAAAACTCGCTCTTCAGCTACTTCCCACACCCACTCCTCTTTTGAGTGACTGAATAATGACTAAAGACTTCCAAAAAAACCCTACTTATACACATCTAAGGCACAAGTCAGACCAAAACACAAATTAAATGCAAATACATAAATTAAATGCCAAAGTTAGCCTCCTACAAAAATTAAATTTCCAAAATTGATGTCTTAGTAAAATTGTGATATCTTTTAGCTCCAAATGAATTAGAACTCAAGATTTGAACTGTAAGTAGAAGTCTAGGCCCTATTCAATCTTTGAAAGTTTCATCCTTTAAATCATTTTGGAAAATTATTTATACAGCCTAAAATAGACACCAAATTCTTAGACCATGTCAAGCAACCAAAGACCATGCCAAGCTCCCAAGAACATGCCAAGTTGCATAGAGCATGCTTAGCTCCCTAGACCATGTCGAGCTCCATAGACCATGCCGAGCTCCCTAGACCATGCTGAGCTCCATAGACCATGCCAAGCTCCCGAGACCATGTTGAGCTACATAGACCATGTTGAGCTCCCTAGACCATGTTGAGCTCCATAGACCATGCTAAGCTCCCTAGACCATGCCAATCTCCAATCCTTCTTTGACTAAGTACCAGTCCAAACACCCTCCAAGCAACTACTAAGCCTCCTCCCATGAACTCTAAAGTAGTCAACAAGTAAATCCAAGATGCTCCTACATCACATAATCATGGTGACTCATTAAGGGACCTAGTGCACATACTGTGCCGACCATTTCAACTATACATCCCTAGGTTGACAAGATTAAATGCACCTCATAGTGTGAGAAATAGTCATTAGATTGAATACATTGTTCCTAAGCATGGCCCAAAGCATGATTATGATACACCTATTGTGAGGTGGACCAGTATTCATGCTCAAATATGTTCAAGCTTCATATGGATTAAATACTAGAGGATGGGTATGAAAAGTATAGATGTATGGATGAAATTTTACATTATGAGGGTACTTTTGATGATTTTGGTTCTCAATGGAGTATTATAACTTTTCATATGAAGGTGGATGATTTGTGAGGAAAGGGGTTCAATTTATTAGCCAAGGGATGATGGAATATGATGGCATGTATTTTCACCATTCTAATTTGAACTTTTACTATGAATATTCAAGTTAAATATGTGAAATTAGGGTTTACATGTCTTTTTTGTATAGGTTTTTCTTGAAATGCCCTTTTTTTGTGATGAATTCCTTTCCCTTTTATTATTTTCCTTTCCATTTTTTAAACCCTTTGGTCAATCTTTTATATGCACTTTTTCACATTTAAAGAAGGTTAATGTTTTTTTTAAGTCACAATTTTGTGATTCCTTCTTAGGCAATATGTCTCTAGCCTAGTGATCCTTAATTGTTTTGAAGTCATGATGGTGTCGCACAGTTTATTAGAGGGTTTTCACAACATCTCTACAGTTAGTAAGAATGAATCGGCTTGGCCAATGATTTTGTGAAAGACTTCTTGATGCTAGATCTCCAGGGTTATGAAAGTACACAAACATGCCACATAGAAAGATCTAGGAAAAGCATTATAACATAACTAGTTTCAAGTTAATTGTGCTAGAGGTTTTGTGGATTTAAACCTATTAAATTCTTTGATCAAAGCATATAATCCAGTAATCCACTTATTTCATAAGAAGGATAGAATTATATTATGTACATTGGGTAGGGAGACTTTCATAGAAGTTTTTTATTTAGGAGGTCACATGACTCAAGTTGGAGAAACTCGAAGCAAATTTCAAGAATCAAAAGAGTTTTCTCATTATAAAGGTCATGAGGAAACATATCCCTATGTGCAAGAAGCATAAGTGTGAGATTCCAAAGAAGGTGGGGAATTTCAAGCCCTTGAATACTTCAAAATATAAGTACATTGTCTTCAGTTTGGACAAAGTAATGGGATTGGGTAGGACAGTGAATCTTCTTGGTTCTTTATATATAATGACATTAGATATATAGGACCAACATATAAATGTTGGATATGATTTTTTCACCCATATAAAAAATATCATCCACAATGAGATTCTTTCTACATAGTAGGGAGACTTGAAGAATTTTAAGTTTCACCAATATTCATTGTTGATGCATGTAATACTGTACAAGAATGTGGGGTATATAAACTCAAGTTTCATTGAAGAAATAGAGGAGATGGGACAAAGTCTACTTGTGCAACATTGAACAAGGGAATGGAAAAAAATTTACCCATATGCAAATTATCTTTCTTTTTATAATGATTTTATGTACCCTATTTTGAACATGCTAGGTGATGTAATTGAGAGGGTCCCCAGGGCTGTGAGGAAATTTATTAAACAATCTAGGTGTTATGATGAGAATTAAAAATTTGGAACATTATTGGGAAAGAATTTTTCTATTTGAAATTTTTTCTATAATAAGGGTCAATGGATGCACACAACCACCTCATCTTCTGCCCAAGTATGCCCCTAAAAGATTGGGAATTATTGAGTTTTTTTGCAGACTAATTTTGATGAATGGGGAATATTTAGGGCCCACTATCCACAAGGGGACCTTTGTTTGTAGAAATTTCAAGGTAGGATATTTTAATATAGGACAAGATATAGTTCAAGAACTTGATGCATTCATTAGGAAGTTTAAGTTGCCAACTAGGCCTGCTAGGACATATGATCCCAATGATGTTGTTAGGACAATATTGAGATGGATGTGGGCATTCAATTTTCCCCTTATCAAACAAATATGGGAGGAGGATGTCATCACTGGTTGTTTAAAAACTAAAGTATGTAGAGATAGAAGTGTAAGTGGAGAGAAATAATGGTAATTAAAGAAGAAATGAAGACGATTGACCCTTCTTCTTGGATTTTTATCATGAAGAAAGATAATTGGATAGATATAATAAATGCATCCAAAATTTTCAAGAAATAATATCCCTTGTGCCTCTAGAAGTGAGAGATAGATTGGATCCTAACTCATCTGAGTAGGATATTGTGCTTGAGATTTATGAGGAAGAGGAGCAACTAGAAAGCTCAACATGGGCCCAAGGAGGCACAAAGAAACTACAATTGATTTAAATAGCAAATAAGGTTAGGGAAAATGATCTCCAAATTATGCCAAGAAGGAGCCAATACTTTGATGATTTGAGGCATAGATTTTTAATTAGGAAAGCCAGTAAAAATGAGAAGATCCCTAACAAGATTGAGCTTGAGGATACAATGATTTATGAAAGAATCATATAAGCTAACTAATTTATGTGTGATGATGATTTCATCACAACTGAAAAATTCAAAAGCTTTCTTTTTAAATTAAAGAAAAATAAAATGAATTTTCTATTATAGCTAGGAGATTTAGATGAAAAGGTGGTTGAACTAGTAGAAAAATTTCAAGAATATGATCCTAATAGTGAAACCCTCATTGTAGAAGAAGCTAGAGAGCTAGTGAGTAGAAGTGAAATGATATTGTTCTTTGGCTGGGAAATGAGTTCATCTTTCATGCTTGACTAGATAAGAAGACAAGAAAATCTATTTCTTTTGAAGATGTCAGTCTGACTAGAGAATTAAAGGGCTCTAGCTTTAATATTGATGCCCAAATAATGGAAATATGGAGTATTTCTCCAGAATCTAATAAACCAACATTGATGGAAGTCAAAGATTTTCCATAAGGAAATGTAATTTTCTAGAATGTCAATTCTAATTTTGGAGATTAGATTTTTAATATGATGAATATAATGTCACTCATGGGAAAGAGTAAAATGGATTTACTAGAGGAGAAATTATACCAGGCCTGTGGAAAATATATAGGGACCAAAAAACAATGAGTAGGAAATGAAGACCTATTTGTTGGAGCAAAGAAATGCTAATTTGGAAAATGAGGTAAACATAGTGAAGGTTGTTACTAGACCCATTACAAGGGTAAATGATAAAGAGACACAAAAAGGAGGAGATGTGTCAGACATGGGTGTAATGGAAAGTCAACCAATGGATGTAGATGTAGATGAAGAAGAAATAGATAAGAAAATAGAGACAAGGACAATGGAAAATATGCTTGCCCACAAGATAAGTGTGCTAAAGAAAATCTTACAGAACATACATAGCAATTACATCTCATTATAAGGTGTTGTGTACCAATGTTCAGAGGCCCTATCTTTTCTATCCCCTATGTTTACTAAATGGGGTCCCTACATGCAATTTTTTGATAAACTTGTTCCAATGTTAATACAGAAAAAACAAATTCCAAAAGAAATTGTTATTCCAACTAGGAAATTAATAAATAAGGTTAAGGAGTTGAATCTTTTCTTCTTGGGAAAGATGTAGATAATTCAAAATAAGATTAAAACCATTACTAAAGGTACACCTAGCTTTGTGCCAAAAGTTGTTGATAATGAAGGAAACATGTAGGAATGGTAGGAGTAGTCCACCTCTTTTGAGGATATTTTGAAGCAAGAGACATTAGTTACTTATTGTAATAATGAAACTAATGTGGCAACAATATATGATATGATTGATATCCTATACAAAATTGAAATGAATGTGAATAAAATAGTTGCAAAGGTTAAAGCTATAACAGATATAAAATAAAATAAATGTCTAAATGAGTTGAACACTATTAGAGGGGCCACCTAGCCAGACATAGAGACTGATGTTACCATATGGGAGGTTATAACTAATATCAAGGCATTTCCATCTGGAGATAGCAATTGAATGGGTTGAAAGAAGTGCGCACTAGCAAAAAGAGGAAGGATAACTACTTCAATGAGATACCTTATCTTTTTGGTTCACCTACTATTATTCTCACATTGCAAACAAAGAAGTTGATCCTAAACACCTACAGTGATAGATGTCCAAATTTTGGCTATCTTTGGTTTTTTCTCTTGATATTGTTGTTTCTGTTATGAAACATCATTGTCACAAGTTGCAACTTGACATGTTTAAACCCTTTCTAGCCTGAAGCTTGTTGCAATCCTTTTGCTATAAAAGGATTCCCAAGGCTTGGAAGAAGGATTTAAATTCTTATTTAGTGATACATATCATTTTGAGTCAGTCCTAGGTTTTGTGCTAAGTGTTGATGTATTCAACATTTTTTATTTTAGAATTTTGAAATTAATAAATTCTAGTTTAAGTCTTATATCTCTATCATCAAATATCATATCATAACTATGTATTATTTTTAAAGAAGTTAATACAAGAAAGCATTGCAGGGTATTTGTGTCTTGTAACTATGTCTCCATTTTCATGCTTTTGTAATTTTGAGAATGGATGAGAAAGTTTCATTTATTTAAATACAATTTAATTATTTGTATATCACTTTAGAGTTTCTTTTAATTCAAATAATTAAGTAAATGATTCTATGGAATGATAAGATCATTTTGGGTATGAAAGGGATATGATAAGTATAGGATTTGAAGATCAACAATTGATACATTTAACTTCAATTCAATTAAATAGTTCTAAATGATAACTGACATGACTCTGTTTCAACAATAGATTAAGGGACTGGTCTTTAGGTTTTAGAAATCAAGAAATATCAATATTGTCTTATCATTAACACATTTCTATAAATCAAAATCATTAAAGAATTAATATCATAATGGAGTGTAAATTTGGTCATTACTTGTTGCATAGATCTGTCAAGTTTATTAGTATCTCTAATTAACTTGTCACCTATTTTGCACTTTCAAGAAGATTTCAAGACCAAATTTGTTGTGAAGGGTTTGAATTACATAGTATTATTCATAAATAGTTCTTAAATCCTTAGGTTAAGCTACCTTGGTTTAGTAGAAAATAAAGTGTAGAAAGCATTAGTGCTTTGTTAAGTTTGTCCAAGACTAAATAGGGTATAGCAATCATGGGAGGTATCTAAACCCTAGGTAATATTCTATTTGTTGTTTCCTTGGTTTCAAATGAAAATCTATTAAATTAGAAACCAATAGAATGGATTGCTAAGATGAAATATTGAGGAATGGTGAGGGAGAACTAGGATGCAAGGATATGGAATCACATGGATTATTCTTCCTTTCAACTAATGGTTTTATGATACTTATCAAGAAGGGGGTGAATGTGAGGGGATGGCAATTTTGGAGGGAATGTGACCATTTTTGGGAATGTGAGGGAACAAAGGAGTTATTAGAGGTATCAGCATGTAAGATATGTGTAAGGGGAAGTTAAGGTTGACATTTAAGGAAATTAGGTGTGAGTGTAAGGGATGCAAGTGATGTGACATGAGGGTGGACTTTGGTTGGACTAGGAACTCTTAATCCATGCTTAAAATCATGTAATGTTTAAGCAATTATCAGGCTTATATTAGGGTGGATTAGAAGGCAAGTAGAATGTTATGGAATTCAAGTGGGTGGTTTAATTAACTTGGCTTAATTAGCTAGTTAAGATGGGTTAGCGTGGGTGAATGGGTTGGCTTGAGTCTAAGCCATTGGGTTAGGATTGGGTTAAGGGTTTAGTTAAAGGGTTGGAGGATTTTCATTTATTGATTTACTTAATCAAAAGAGGAAAATGAAATTAACTTAAATAGGCTTGTATAATTATTCAAATCAATATAAGCATAGAGGTTTGATTAATAAATAAAACTAATGGTTGTCATTTGATTATTGATTTGACTATGGTCAATTAATTGAATTAGGAGATGATATAAATTGATTAAATATTAAATAATTAATTAATAATTTCATAGGAGA
Organism: Cupressus sempervirens; assembly: GCA_028749045.1. Classification (NCBI taxonomy): domain Eukaryota; kingdom Viridiplantae; phylum Streptophyta; class Pinopsida; order Cupressales; family Cupressaceae; genus Cupressus; species Cupressus sempervirens. The sequence goes on from CM053783.1 coordinate 130,310,419, forward strand.
TGACTAAATAAGATTACTTTATTGTGCAATCAGACTTAGGTGTCTAGAAATCTAAGAAAAGAAACACACACCTTGAATACTTGGGATAATTCTGGATCACATGAAATAGTTTAAGCTTAGACTTACTCATTGTTAGTCTCAAATTGGTTTTGATATATGAGTGAAAATATACTTAATTCATTTACTTAGTTCATGACAAAAAAGTAAAACATTGTCGAGCATAAGTTGTCAAACAGTATATGCCAAGCAACAGATATTTAGTATGAGCCGAGTAACTAGTAAGTGTTGAGTCACTCAAGTGTCAAGAAAATAGTATGTGTTGAGCTATTCAGATGTCGAGTGATTAGTGGATGTGAAATCATTTAGAGGCCAAGTTATACCATTGAACTTGCAGTTGATGGCAAGCATCAGAGACTTCAAATGCCAAGTTACACAGTTTTGACATAGATGTTTGTATGTAAACTATTTTTGGTCCAACTTAAGGATTTTTTTTAAATCTTTGATGATAAGGATGAATCTTAATTTTGAATCCCTATGTATTAAATGCATCCAATTAGAAAATGGGAAGATTTAAGTGGCAATATGGGTGAATCACTACCATTGATTCATACCTAACCCTAAGTCACCTAGGTTTTCTTAAGGAGGACAAACCCTAAACTTTTTTAAGAATGCTTAAGGAGAATTCAAGAGAGTTTACATGCACAGATAGAGTATTCATGGTGATCAATGTTTAATGATTTAAGTTACATTGTAGAATCAGTTAAAAGAGAATAGAGGAAAGGAATTAGAGGATAGCAAAGATACATCTAATTGAGAAGGATCAAGTACACATTAGTATAAAGGTGATCTGACATAAAGCAATAGAGTACTAACTAAAGGATCATTACTAAGGAATTCGAATGGGTTAATTAGTTAAATCTCTTAATAGAGTAGTCTTAGTATGATGTTGTAAATCCTTTAATAGGGTGCTTACTTCATTGTAAGTTAAAGTTCTCTTACTAGGCACACTTTTAGTAGGGTGTTTAAATCCTTTAATAGGGTAAGATCTAACAATCTTGTAAGCCTTTAATAAGGAAAACTTTTCACATGCTAGATCATATTTCATGATCAAACATTGTAACCTTCATTAGATACACTTTATTACTATAGGAGTTAAGATTTGTGGGTGTCATCCCCACCCCAATTTTACCTTCTCCTTGGAGGGTTTCTGGGTAACCAAATATCTTGTGTCATACATGTGTTAAATATTTTACTTTCATGCTATGGATGTATATGTCTAATTTGGAATTTTAGTTTATATGCATAGATTGTAAGATGAATGTGTGGTGAATGATTTTAAGGTTAAAAGTTTTAACTACCAATTCAAAGTTTACTTCCCTATTGTATTTTCAACAATCGATATCAGAGCTTAATTCTTTGGAAAGTAAAGATTTGGAACTTTGAGGAAATATCTTAGAAATGGAAGTCTATAATTTGGGAAAGACTATTGAGAACTAGAAGATTCAAATACAAGTTTCCCTACATAAGTTGAATGAAGCAAGAAATGATTTGAAGATATCACTAAAGAGAATAAAGGAAATAGCTATTGAAGAGAATAACACACAATACCAAGAGATTGACACTACTAAATTATTTGCAAATGGAAACACTAATGAACTTGATACATCAGTTGCAAATCTGATGGAAAAGAATGGAACCTAACTAAAGAGGTCAAAAATATCAAAAATATCAAAAGAGAACAAGAAGTCCAATCAGTATTACTATTTGAGGTGACCAAGTAGAAAAAGAAAGTTGAAGAGGAAAAAGTTGTCATTGAAGATGACACAAGGATTTTGACCAATGGACTAGAAGAGAAAACATCAAAGGTAAGTAGGATTGCTAACATGCAATTGGAAACTTTGGGTCAAATGATGGTTGTAAATCATGAATTGAGTACAAAGGATATTGAGATTGCAACACTGAATTTGGAGAATGAATAACTAAGAAATGATCTGAAAAGAGAAAAGGAGTTTGCTAATAGTTTCAAAAAACATAATGAAGCCATCAAGTACTTTGAACAATTGATGAGATCCCTTAGATCCAAGAATGACACTTTTGGATTGGGTTACACTAGTACTAAAGAAGGAGAATCATCCAAAAGTGGTGAAGAAAGAAGTAAAAAAGGTAAGAACTCCCAACCTACTTGTCATAATTGTGGTAAGATAGGTCATTCTTCTAATGTTTGTGGAAGTAAGACTAGAAATCAAAATCCTAAGTAGAAGTTCATAGATCATTGCCACAAATGCAAAAAACAAGGACATCAGGCACATGAATGCAGAACCAAGACCATAAGCACACAAAGATTTGAAGGATACTACTATAACTATCAAAAGTATGGACATAGAGAATATGAGTATAGATCCAAGCCTAAATGGTCATCAAACAAGTAGACAAAGGTAAAACATAGTGGAAACTTTTATAATTGGGAGTATAATACAAGGTATAGTTGTCACTACCATCAAGAATATAGACATGTTGCTGAAAAATGCATAAGAACGCAAACCCTAGTTTACATTATGGCATCTAGTTCTTTAGCTCCTAAGGTTAAAGAGAGTAAATAATTTTTGAAAGTGCAATTGATAAGAAATGAGATCAGACAACCAAACCTTAAAGCCATACTTGATATTGCTTATAAGCAAGATCCATCTGGTGCATTGTCTATGATGCCACCTTAGGTTTTAGTGATTCAAGATGTAATAATTTTCTACACATGCAAGGTGAGTAGCATAGGAGACATGGAGTTAGGGGAACCTTTGGGAAATTATGTGAAAATGGAGTGTTAAGAGATGAATTCAAAATTATAGAATCAAAAGAATTAACCTGTACCCTAGATTTGCCCAATTTTTTCAAGACTAAATGGATTAAGATAGTTTTGAGTAGAATTTATGATAATTTCATACTGTTAGATAATGAACTAGTGAAAATAAAAAAGAATATTGTACATAGAGTGACTAGTTATCCAACACTTGACTAACCTAAAACCATGAGGAGTGAATCTAATGAGTTCATTGAGAAGAATATAGGGGCAATGTGGAACAAATGAGGCATGATAATTGATACAATCACAAATTCCCTAATTTTTTTTGTAGTGAGTATAATAGAACATAAATTCTACCAATCTAATAGGCTCAAAAGTGTACCATGTATTGTTGTTGATATGGGCTATAAGATAGTTAAGAAGGATCATACCTATGACCTCGTCAAGTTGCAGATACAACAATTGTCATAAAATTTGGGAGCTATAAGGAAGACCAAAAGTGCACAATATAAATTTGGTTCAATTCTTGTATGTTTATTCTTTTATGTATAGAATACATTCCTCACATTTGGTAAATTTTCATGGAAAAACAAATAGATCAATTACAGTGCAGATAGGTGAATTTATTAAGCAACTAGGAAACAATTTTGAGTCAGTTATGACAAGCTACTTTGAGGAATTAAAATAATAAATGAAGGAAAGATTGAGGATACCAATGTCACTAGTTGAAAAATATTTCAATGATTTTTTCTTTCTAGTTGACACTAATTTTACTTATGTTCAAGTTGTGGTTCCAAGGGAAAGGTGGCTAAGGCCACTAGGATATGAAATCAATGTTGATGAAGCCTCTGTAGAAATAATGACATTAATTGCAAAAGATGTAGATACTAAGGCTACTTCTTTTGGTAACTATAATGTGGAAAAATCAAAGATAACTATGGATTTGAAGATTGCCTCAGTCATTAGGAAGAAGAACAAAATTGTCAAGAAACTTAAGCAAATATTTGGTGAAGGAGTAGATGAAGAAGAAGAAGATGATGATGATGATGATGATGATGATGAAGAAGAAGAATACATACATTTTCAAGCACCATTGGCCTTAACTCAAGGTCAAGGAGAAGACCAAGTAGAATAAGTGGAAATAGAAGGTGTCAAGGAAGAAGAAGCTAGTAAAGCACCTAAGAAAAAGAAGAGGAAAGCTAAGACACTAGTAGCTAGCAAACCAAGGAAGGTTGCAAAACATAAGCCTACAGTTCCCTCCACAAGAGCATGCACAAGGGCTACTACCAAGAATGCTCAAGAAGTAGACAAGCCAAAAAAGAGAAGAGATCTAAACCAGCTAGCAATGAAGAGAAGCCTGGGAAGAGATCAAGGAGAAAATACATTGCTCCAACTGAATCTGATGACAATAGCCATTTTCAAGTGGTAAGTCACTGTCCCTCTTCAAATTTAGACAATATATGTGAGAACATAAGGAATAATGTTGATTTATTTGGTCTCACACATATTAAATTAGATACACTTGGAAAAGTTGAGATGAACTATTGGTGAATAGATTTGTCTTTTAAATTAAATAAAAAGAGTGAAATATTTTATGCCCAAGTTCATAAGACAAATACAATTTTCCAATAGTTCAAGAATTTTCACATTCACAATTCCTCTCTGAATTTTGGTAAGGTTCAGCTTCCTTATTAGATTTTCAATCAAAACCACCTTTCAAAAGAAGATTACTTTTAATCTAAAATTAATAAGGCTTCCCATCTATTCTTAGATAGAGAGAATAATCTAATTAATAATAGTATAATAAAAATAGGTGCATACAAAGGAGAGAACACACAGTTTCTCTGTTGACCATATTCTAGAAAATAAAAAAACTTGATAGATAATCACCACAAGAAAAGAAATATATAGCACACAAGGAATCTCAACCATTCAATATTGATTCAATACTAAACCAATAATGAGTGATTTCAAAGAATACATCTTTGAACATTCAACCATTTCATTTCAAAAAGAACAATACTATTCAGATATGATGCTGGAATAAACTCAGAAGTTTTGCATAAACATAAAGTTTCAAATAAATGGTCATAGCATGTTATCCATCAAAAATTGCCAACCCCTAGCACTACTAAGTTTCAAACTTAAATAGTAACCTATCTAAGAATCTCCCTAAAAATCCAATTCTTGGATACTTAGAAGTAGTTATGAAAACCAACATTAAAATAGGGTACATAGACCCAGAGTTTAAATTTTAGAAACCATAACTAAAAATTATTGTAATAAATTTAATAGAAAACATAAAATATCCACTGATTTGTCAAGTAATTTCCTCCTCCTCCTCATCTTCAGCATCTTTGGCATCGCCTTGCTCATGTGCTAGCTTTCACATCCTAAATGTATTCATGAATTTAGTCATGGATATCATGTTTGAATTCTTGATGCTTTGAAGATGGTTTTTCAAGATGTCCTTGTCTAGCTTCATTTTGTTCACAGTGTCTAGGTAACTTGGTAGTCACAGGGTGCAAGTTCCTAACATCACTTCACTTTTGGCCACTTTGGAGAAGTTGAATGATGTGAGATCAATTTTTTCTTTTACAAACTTCATAAATTCTTCATGTTTATTGACTATTGTCTCTACATCAAAGCCTCATTCTTTAAGGGGATTAGGTAAAGGTGAACCAGTAGACTAGAAATCCCTACCTACCTACTCTAGTAATGTCTTGAAATCCCTTTCATATGATTGCATTCTTGAAATTGTAGAAGTGTAGTTGGACACTCTCCAAGCTATATTTTTCCTTGGAACTTGAATTAGACCTATGTCTACATGTTGTAGTAGGTTCTCTTGGAATAATTTTTCTGGTCCAAACTCTTCTACTTCTACTGATTGAGACACCATGGCTGATAGTTTTTCAACTTCTATTTTCCATGTCCTTGATTGAACATGGGATTCATCAAGAGTGATTCCTACTAAGGAAATAATCTCATGAAAATTTTGCATGGGTTTGTAAACTTGACTTGTTACTAGGCTAATCCAACTGGATATTGCAAACATCATCATTTTTCCTTTTTTCAAATATTCTAATAGTTGTTGATTTTCAAGGGTGTTGGAATCGAAGGTAGTTTGTGACTAATTCCTAGGAATTGAGCTTTGTCCTTTCAATGAATTTATGTATTTAACCATTGTATTATTTTAGCTTTGAGCCTTTTCTTCTCAATTCCATCTTTCTGTGATTGTCGCACAATTTTTTTTGTGGACGCCTCTACCTAGTGCTCTTTTGTCTCACGATTCCTTACCCCTAAATTTTTACGTGTAATTTCAAAATTTCTCAAGTTTAATTTTTCAACTCCCTCTTTTTGGTTATAAGTGGCTACTTTGACTATGCTCCTAATAGTCACACTGTCAAAAGTTATCCTAGCAATTCTTTTGGTTCTTTGAAGTTTGGGAGCTTTATTAGTGTATTTTCTCACAATATCATCAATAAGGAAAGAAATTGGAACTAGACTCCTTTTCCTATTTATCAAGGCCACAAGTCAATTTGGAGTGATAGCATCCCATTGTGATTCAGTAGCCCTTTATGGGGTGGCTACAACCTGCATCCTTAGAGGGGATGAACCCACAATTATTCAAACTCTTTGGCTATTATTAATGAGTTCTCTACCTTGATCTTTTTCCTACTCACTAACAACTAGAATAACTTGGTGAGGGCTTGTTGGCATTGACATTTTAGCCTTCCTATTGGAACAAATTTTTTGCACAAGGGGACAGTTGTGAACCTTTTTCTCATAAATTCTTGATGACCTTCTACTACTTGGAGGAGAAGGGCCATTTCAACTATGCAAGAACATTGGTTCTCTCCATTTTTCTTCTACAACTACTTGTTTTGAGCAAGGAAAGAAACTTAATGTCTTTCATTTTAAACTAGAAAACTTACTTTTAGATGCATTTTGAAAAGGTAGAAATGATCATTAATTGCATAGACGATGGAAGTAATTTATGCATGTCATGAAGAAAAGATGATAGGGTAGAATAGGTACTAACATTAAATTAGGAGGCAAGTAATTTAAATGATTATTCCTCTCTATAGATGTCAAATCCTTTTTTTTGCACCCTTAAATCAAAATTCTGGTGTGACTATTACTGATAATTTTACTTTGACCATTAATTGCCTGTACTTACTTTTCAAATCATGATGTCATCTACAACCATGTTAATCATGACAAGGTAACGAACTTTTGTGTGTCTCATGTGTGATGTATGCATGTGGCATGTCAAGTAGGTCCTCCAAGGAAAGTTGCTATGAGAAATGCAAGAAACATTGAACCCATGAACTAATTATTTTCGTACAAAAGGTTCAACATAGCTTAGCATTCTTTTAACTTGGTACAAGAGGTACAAAAGGTTCAAGGAGTATAAGAAAACTAGTCTATTATACCAAGAAACCTTCCAAACTATGACAAGATGATGTTTTGAAATAAAACACTTTTAGTTAAAGCTGGCTGCAAGGGAGGACTTGGTCAAAAATTTAGCTTGAGGGGAAGGTTGGTTAAAAAAAAAGTTGAATAGATATGAAAATGTCAATACAACTTCATTTTTGAGTTTGAAAATTGATAAAACTAATGGTTCAAACTAAAAATGTGAGAACAAGAGTGAACCAAAAATAACAAGTAAAAATGGTGACTCTAAAAAACATGAACTAACATGAATGAAGTAGAGAAGTCAATTTATGCCATGATGGAAATATTTAAACAAACTTCAATTGAGATTGCCAACTCTCTACGAAAGGAATTATCTCATGGAGTTGAGAAAAAATGGCAATATAGTCTAAACATAGAAAGATAAATCAGAGAGACTGCACTCGCTAGAGTGATGCCAAAATTGAATAGGGAAACAATGGCCAAGGCATTAAAGAAGCATACTACAAAATTTTCACCAACATATAAGGCATTCAAAATATTGCAAAATAAGGTTGAGGATGTTGTACAAAAGACCACTTTGATTTGGAAATTATTATATGGTTTGACAACACCCAAGGCAATAATGCAGGCACCTGTTGAGGTAGATGAGGACAAAGAAGAGAAAAAAAAGGTAAATGAGGTAATCATAGTTTATACTAAGATAGTTAGACAAGTGGAAGGCACTAAAACACATAAATATTTAGAGACACCAATTGAGGATGATCAACAAATAGAATAGAGTGTACTATATACACTAGTATCGAGTGTCGATCCTCTACATGAGGTGAACACAGAAAGTGATATTGTAAAGATAAAGGATGTTTCTGATACTATCACTTAGAACATCAAATGACTTGAAGAAGATACTGCTTGAATCCACTATCCAGGAAAAACTTTGTGAAAATCCTATACTAGTGAGTGTTTATGAAATTGAGAAGGTAGACAAGGTATCTATAGGAGAGGAAGTACAGAAACAAGTAGCATCTACAACCCCTTCTCAATTCACATTTATATGACCTACATTACCCCTTGTGGTATATCAAAGGAAGGAGACAACTACTTCCACCATCAGTATATTGGCACAAAGTACTCCAATCTACGTCACTATAAAAGAAACCAAAAATGACAAGGGTGAGATAATTAGACAACAGAAAGATGAGATAGAAAAGACTAAAGGAGCACAAGTTCAAATAGGTTGGGTAGATACTCTTGCATGTACAACACAAGATCAAGGTGCATCTGTGAATGTAGAGAATAAAAATGATAAGACTAAAGAGCTAGGTATGACTACCAAACCTAAGGAGAAAATTACAATACAAAATTGCTAAATTTACTGGAAACTACCACTCCTCTTATTCAAGCTCTTCATAGGCCAAGTATAGAAGCTATACCCCTACAATCATCAAGGTCAAGTCCAAACACATCTAAGGTAGATAAAGTTACATCATTTTTTGATGTGAACTTGGATCAACTAATTGAGTTGCCAAATTTTGATTTTACACCCATCACTATTGAATAGATGAGCATACTCCACGATGCTCTTGCAAGGAAGAATAAAAAAAAAATCCATCATATAGGAGCAAAGGCTAAAGAAAGCTTTGATAGATATCAAGGAAATTTTTCTTGATGCATTTAGCCTACCAGCACCAGAAGAAACCAAGCCAATCTTAGAGCAATTAAATAGCCTTATTGAGAAGGTAAATGATGTAAACCTAGATACAAATTTCAAACTACTTGAATGGTCTAAAAGGAAGTTTCCACACAAGGTTGATGAAAAGATGTCATGTGATATTGCACTATCACAGGTTGGACATTTTCTCTTTGTACACCAAATTGTGTAATCCCACACTTTTCATAAAAGATATAAGGAGTCATATTCTGAGTTTGGAGAGTCGTATACAGTCATATGGTATAACTCTACCAAAATCTCTAGCTCAGAGTGAGAAACATTTCAAGAATCTCCTCAACTCCCAAAGTCAGTTATCAGTGTTACATACAGATGAAGCAAACATCAAGGCTAAATTGATCAGCATCCAATCCATTCTAACTCCACATATGGAGATATTTCACAACGAACTAGCCTTTGCTAAAACACTCATGAAGAAAGATTCGCATCTTTCTACTCATCAAATCTTACTTCACCATGTTGCCAAGCTAGCCATCTAGATCAAGTCATTGGAGGTAGCTTGTGATAACTAGGATGTGGCATTGAAAATCATGCTTGAGGTCCACAAATCATTTTTGGACAAACACACTATTAGTGTATAACCCTTTGACATTAGTGTCAAAATGGGGGAGAAATAAAGGTGGGAGAAACAAGAAGTGTGGGGGAGATAATTTTTTTGAGGGAGATGACAAAAATAGAGTACACAAATTAGTCAATACAAATCTACTTAGTAGAAGGAATGATTTTGATTCAAATACAAAACAACACTATCAACTTAGGGCAAGTTATTGAATTTTAAGGTATGAGTGATGAGTCATAAACTTTTGCAAAATTTTGAAGTTTTGAAATTTTGTATGAATGTAGATGTTATCTAAGTTATGTTTAAAAGGATAGAGGAAAAATAATGCATGACCAAGTATTTTTCCACTCAAGTCAAAGGGGAGAATGCTAATCTCATATTGGTTTTGACATATGAGTGACAATATACTTAAGTCATTTACTTAGTTCATGTCAAACAAGTAATACATGTCAAGCATAAGTTGTCAAATAGTGTATGTCGAGTGATAGATATTTAGTATGAGTTGAGTAACTAGTAAGTGCCAAGTCACTTAAGTTTTGAGAAAATAGTATGTGTTGAGCTATTTAGATGCTAAGAGATTAGTGGATTCCAAGTTATTTAGAGGCTAAGTTACAACATTGAAGTTGCAATTGATGCCAAGCATCAAGGACTTCGAGTGTCGAGTTATATAGTTTTGACATAGATGTTTGTAATGGTACAAACTTCTACATAAACCATTTTTGGGCTAACTTAAGGATTTTTTTATGATCTTTAATGATAAGGACAAATCCTAATTGTGAATCCCTATGCATTACATGTATCTAGTCAAAAAAAGTGAAGGTTTAAATAGTAATATGGGTGAATCACTACCATTGATTCATACCTAACCCTAAGTCACCTAGGTCTTCTTGAGAAGGACAAACTATAAACTTTTCAAGAATGCTTAAGGAGAATTGAAGAGATTTTGCATGTGCAAATAGAGCATTCATGGTGATTAAGGTGTTATGATTTGAGTTACATAGCATAATCAATTAAAGGATAATAGAGGTAAGGAATCAGAGGACAATAGAGATGCATCTGATCAGGAAAGATCAAGTACACATTGGTATAAAGGTGATCTTGTTGGAAATATTCAAGACTATGCTAAGTTACTAAGAGGAGAGGGGTGAATCAATAACTTCTAAAACTTTACCAATTTCAAATCTTAATCCAATAAATCAATTAGCACATCTAATCTAATTGCATGCATGAGAAACTGAAAACATGAAAAAATGCATAACACTTAAACACACATATTTGGTGACCCAGAAACCTTTCAAATAGAAAGTAAAATTGGGGTGGGGATGATACCCACAAACTTTAATACTACAACATAAAGCTGGCTTGTTAAAGCTTACATTGATCACTTCTTATGATCTGCCCTATTATGAGCAATCAGGACTGCTAGGTCCACCTTGTGAGAGGATTTACAAACATACAATGAATTATGCACTTAATAAAGAGATTTATAAAAGACTATTAGGTCTACCTTGTTAAAGGATTTTGACTGGTTCACATGTTAGGATGAAGCAGTAGATCTCTGATTTGCAACTAAGTTTGTTGATAGAGATTCCTTAGTGTATTGATTACCTTTTTGTGATTATGTCTCTATTGCTCCTTATATTGATATGGCCTTTACAATTTTCTCTTTATCTGGTGCATTTTGAACTTTTCACATCCACATTCACATTACAATACATATTCTCACTCACTGATATGGTACACTACATTACATATGTATACCAATCCAAATTACAAAATATCAAAGTCATCCATAATACAAGTTAACACAAATATTACAAAGTCAACTCATATGAAGATACTCAAGTTCTGAAGACTGACTCGGTGAGGTTCTGATACTCGACATCCACTGTCAATGTTTGACATCATCATGCACTTAGTAGATGTAGAAGCTCGGTCCATACTGGTGGCTTGGTAGATATTGTGCAACTCGAAAAACACTAAATCACTTGGTTAGCATAAAGTAGATCAGTTAACACTAGCTTTGCATCACATCAACTGTGAACTTAGTAGACACTGCAATGCTCAATAACCATTGATAAACTTGGTGTATACTAAAATGCATGGTTTGAACTATTAGACTTCACACTGACTAAATCTACTCAGTAACCACTAGGATTAGTCCAAAAGACTCAGTAGCAACTGTAGAACTCTGTGGCTACTAAATTACATGGAAAACACTATAAACTATTCAATGAGATTGGTAGCTATATAGAATCTAAATAAGTGATTGTCACTAATAATAAACTTGATTGATATGTCAATAATCTCCCCCTTTGGAATTAGTGACAAAAACACTTATTAGCCCAAAACTGAATACCTTGTATTCATCACCATGTGATACTAGCTTGGTATAGTTTTGAGATTTTTCAAATTTGATCTTTTTCAGTATACTATACATCTTTTTATATATATAGTATGTATTACTGATACAAGTTCTCCACAATCACATATTTTTCCCCCATACTATGTGTCTCTCTATGTACATGTCTTGCTTCCTCATAACATATAACTTTTCCCATATCTCCCATATAACATTCTTCAATATAACATTTTTCCCCCTTTTTGATAGTAATGCCAATGATTTATTCTAACATATTTACATAGAGACACCAAAATGGGATAAGAATTTAGAGTGTACCTTGAGATTGATTGCCAAGGTTTTATACCAATTTTCTTGCAAGACCTTGCATGTATGAATTGCAATTTGCACCTTTGCTGATAGTTCAATCATGTGGTTTACAATAGAGAAGTTATTATCATGGATTAGAGTCTCAAAATATAAAATATGTTTCTGCATAGCATCCATGATTGGAAGGATCATATTTTTTATGTCAATCAATGTTGAGTGGATCCTTGCTTCTTCTCTTAACCATTCAGCTTGCATGCCTGACAAAAATCTAATTTTCTTTAAATGTGCAGAGCTTGAACTAGGGTCAAGTTGTAGCTGCTAAGCACTTGCTTTATGATCTATATCAATTTTGGACAATTTGTCCTTTATTTCCTTTGTATACTCGGGGACATCACATAGTTTCCCAAAAAGTGATGACACATTTGAATAGGATGCCTCAAGATTGACCAAAACTATAGAAATTTCAACTTGATAAATGGTTATTTGCTAAGAAATTTGCTCCAACACTGTATTGTTAAATTTATTTTCAACCTTTTTAACTAGCTTATCTTGACCTTCGGTGTCCTCATTGAATTTTTGGTCTACTTCTCCTAGCTGATACAAAATAGGTTGAGAAAAATCAACCTCAATTCCTATTGCCTCAGTCAAAATATCCTTGGCATCATCAATTATCTTATACTCTGTCTCTTTCCTCTCTTAATCTTTGTTGTTTGGCCTTTTTCTGGAGGAGTTCACCAAATATGTGCATTTGGTTTGTAGAAAGATTGTAGATATCTCATTTGGGAATTACTATTTCTTCATCTAAATCTATGTCTTCCTCTATCTCCTTTCCTTTCCCCAAAAAATTTGTACTCGATTGGACCTTAGGCTCAACTATCCTTGCACTTATTGCTTTTGTACCCAAAATGGAAACAATACTAGACATACTTGGACTTGCAGTAAAAACTAATATTGTACTAACTGATGGAATACTTATAGAAATACTTGAAGAATCCAAAATTGATGAAGTCAAAATTGTAGAATCCAAAACTAGAGAGCTTACCATTGATGTACTCAAAACTAAAGAAGTCAAAATTGGAGAAGTGAAGACTAAAGAACTCAACTCGATAAATGAAGGAGTCTGTATCTTGGTAGATGAAGTGGAAGTCACTTCTATCAATGATATGATGAGTTGAGTTGGGGAAAAGAGTGATTGGATATTTGATGTATTAGTAGTAGTCACAACCAAACTTGTTGAAGTTTTCTCCATACTTGATGTAGTCAATGGTTTGCTCAGGGAATGAGGAAGTGAGGCAATGACTACTATAGCTATCTTGACTAGGTTAGTCTCCTCATCATCTCACTTTTCTTCCTTGATAGCTTCTAGACCTTGATCCTCTTCATCTTCTTCATTATCAAAGTGAGTCACTTCTTCAACATTTTCTTCCTCATCTTTCTCCTTATCTTCTTCTTCATTATCATCCTTTACTTCAACTGGAAATTCACTTGGTTTATGAAGATGATAATTTTTTTTCCAAGTGTTTGTAGCATTTCTAACAACATGATGAATGTCTTTAATCAAAACCAAACAATTATTAAACCTTAGAGTTAGTTTTTCTTCATTTTTCTTTAATGACTCTTTAACCTTAGCATCTAATATGCTCTATAGTAACTACCTTAGGATTTGTGCATATATGTCTTTCACCACTTGCCTAGCAATTTGTTAATTGCTTGTGGGAGCTTTATTTCTAGCCTTGGCTTCATCATAAGTTCTAAAATAAGGGCCCTTGGGATCAACAAGTTCATTGACAAGGGCTTCAATGATATCCTTTGTCTCATCAATGTTCACCTCATAGACAAGAGGTTTCACCCATGCAACTCTAGACTTAACTTCCTGGATATATACCTTGTCATTGTCCACCATGAAGCATACATCATCCTTGTAGACTTCAACTAGCTTCTTCAAAATTATGAACCTATTGTTCATTTTCTCTTTGAATACATCAAAGTAGTTGTCCATGATGCTGCCATAGTTCTCACCCATTGCTGCAATATATTTATTCATTTGGTAAAGTATAGGCACATCTTTTCTTTAGACTACATTGCCTTTAGAAGGGAAGAACTTCTAGACATAAAAGAATAGATAGGTTAACAATGAGCCAAATTTGCATGGGTTGTTCTTTGATGTTCCAATTCTTTCCATGTTTTTATTGAATTGCCTCAACAATAGGTCGGCAAGGTCATAAGATAATTTGTTCTTAACCACTTTATATGCCAAATCCATGACTTCACATAACACACTATTAAGTCAACTTGAACTGTATATCTTATGCATAGTAACATGAATTCAAAATTTCAATTTTGCATCTATACCACTACTTATTTTCATACCTCTTCCATCTCATTTGGCTAGGGTTTTCTTCTCCAACTCTGCTCAACCTAGGGTTTTAGTCATTTTGGTTTTGGCTAGCATGGGAAGGCCAATGATTCGATAAATCATCTTCTTTGTTATCAAAATTGGTTGTTCTAACCACAACTGTCTACTATGCACCCGACTAAGGATAAACCTAATCCATTTAATTTGAAATTCTTAGGGCATATGGGGAATATGTGTCAATCATTTTACTTCCAAATGTTGATGCTTAGGTTTTAGGGTTCCATCAATACATAACTGACCTATGGAATCATCTATCTCTAGAGTACCAATTTCTTGAATAGCACATTTAAAATGAGTACAAATGTCATTAACAAGAATTACCTTAGGAGAGATTTGGGATTGTGCTCCTCTTGGATCTAGGGTTTCAACAACTACTAGAGTGAACTTGAAATTTTTCACTTTCCACTCAACTCCTTGAAGCAACAAGTTAGACCATCTTTTGACCTTGTTGTTTCTGGATGCCATTTTCACTTGATAGCTTGAGAGAACTTCAAAAAACTTTTGCAGAAAATTTGCTCAAGTCACTTTGATCACACAAAAAATAGCTCTTCGCAATAGCACTCAAAAATTCATGGTAAGAAATGAATTTGATTCCATGCCTTTATTAAAACTTCACCATTAATGCTCGGTATGGAGGTAGATAAGTTGGAAAATTGTCATCCACTATATGGCATTGATTACTCAACAACATCTTCATGATTCAATAACCATAAGTGCCTTTGTTACTCCTGACCTTGCTCGATAAAATCTATGACCCGACCTTACTTAGTAGAGAAGGTAACTGATACCAACCTTGCTTAGTGATCCCTTTGTATCTTGTATATAGATTTGGATCTTTGCTACCTTTCAATTGGAACTGATTCAGATGCCTTCTTTGATAGCCTAGTTCTAGTTCTTCCTTGAGAACTTAATTAGAAATGGTAGAGTCACCCAATTCTTGAGTGACTTGACCATCATTGCTCAGACCAATATCCTCAGTAGACATAGGAATCCATTATTGTCTCCTCTACTTTTGGATGTTATCAGCCTTTGCTTTCTTCTCACCTTCAATTCTTCCAGTATTCATACAATTCTTGGCAAGATGACCAAGTTCTATACAAATAAAGCATCTTTTAGTAGTATATATTTTCCTCATATGATGTTTAACACAATTCATACCAATGTGTCCAAATTAGTAATGACATCTACACCAGGTACTATAGTCCCAACCAAATATTGCCTTCACAATTTTCTTTGTAGGATTCAATGTCTTTGTTTTGCATTTTGATGCCTTGTGTCCATGTTTCTTACATTTATGATAGTTTCCTTCAAATCTTGGCTTCTCTTTGCATTCATTAGCCTTGTGACCATGCTAATTGCAATGGTACCATTTTCCATTGAATTTTGTTTTTCCATTGCTCCAACATTTGTTTGATGTATGACTTATCTTACCACAGTGATTGCAAGTAGGTCTTTGATTCTTTTGAGCACCTTGTTTGGAGGATTCACCTTCTTCTTTGTATCTAGTTCCTATTTTTCCTTTTGCCTATAGAAGTTTTGCTCATTCAGTTGATCCATGTCTGCTTGAGATTTCATCATTCTCTCATTGATTTTCTTCTCAAAGTTTAGGTCATTCCTCAAATTTTCATTGATTTTCCTTTTAGATCTCAGATCATTTTTTATTCTTTCATTGATTTTCCTTTCAAAATTTAGATCATTCCTCATTCTTTCATTTTCAAATCTTAGGCTCATGATTTCCTCATTTTTATTGGAGAGCTAATCAATAAGGTCTACTTGTTAAAGGGATTGGTTCAGAATTTCATTATTTTTTCCATCCATCTCTTCTTTTATCTTGTTTCTCTGCTCCAAGACTTCATATAACCTTATTGAATTTCTTATTCTCTTTTCAGCTTTCTTACTTCCTCTTGTAGGGAACCATTCTTCTCTAGGAGTTCTTTGATTGCATTATTTGCTTCATCTAAGTTGCTTGAAGGGTGAAAGTCTTCAATTCTTTCTTCAATGTAGAGTTGATCATTCATTTGATTTGCAAGTTCCTTTCTTCTTTTTAGGGATTGGGAAAGTTTCTCCTTAGCTTTCTTGAGTTGGGCAATGACCATTTCTAGATCCAACTTTTCATTGTCAATAGCTTTGTCAAGTCTAAGTATCTCCATATCCTTGATCTTTACTCAAGTTGTTAAACTTTCTGCTGAGAACCACAAAGCTTTGATACCAATTGTTGGAAATATCCAAAACTATGCTAAGTTACTAAGAGAGAAGGGGTGAATCGGTAACTTCTAAAACTTTACCAATTTCAAATCTTAATCCAATAAATCAATTAGCACATTTGATCTAATTGCATGCATGAGAAACTGAAAACATGAAAGCATCCATAACACTTGAACACAAAAATTTGGTGACTTAGAAACCTTCTGAATAGAAAGTAAAACTAGGTGGGAATGATACCCACAAACTTTAGTACTGCAACATAAAGTTGGCCTATTAAGGCTTACATTGATCACTTCTGATGATATGCCCTATTAGGATCAATTAATATTTTTAGGTTCACCTTGTGAGAGGATTTACAAACATATAATGAAGTATGCACTCAGTAAAGAGATTTATAAAAGACTATTAGGTCTACCTTGTTAAAGGATTTTGACTGGTTCACCTATTAGGATGAAGCGGTATATCTCTGATTTGCAACTAAGTTTGTTGATAGAGATTCCTTAGTGTACTGGTCACCTTTCTGTGATAGATATGTCTTTGTTGGTCTTTATACTAATATGGCCTTTACAATTTACTCTTTATTTGGTGCATTTTGAACTTTTTGCATCCACACTCACATTACAATACATATGCTTACTCACTAATATGGTACAATACATTACATATATATCAATCCAAATTACAAAATATCAAAGTCGACCATGATACAAGTTAACACAAATATTACAAAGTTGGCCCATATGAAGATACTAGGGTTTTGAAGACTAACTTGGTGATGTTCTGATACTCGACATCCACTATTAATTCTTGACATCATCATGCACTTGGTAGACATAGAAGCTTAGTCCATACTGATCACTTTCAATTAGTCTTGAACTCAGTTTGCACTAGTGACTCGGTAGATATTATGCAACTCGACAAACACGTAATCACTTGGTTAGCATAAAGTAGCTCGGTTAACATTGGCTTCACATCACATGAACTAAAAACTTGGTAGACATTGTAATGCTTGGTAACCACTAATAAACTCACTGTATGCTGAAATGCATGATTTGAACTACTAGACTTCACACTGACTTAATCTACTTTGTAACTGCTGGGATTAGTCCAAAAGACTCGGTAGCAACTATAGAACTCGGTGGCTACTGAATTACATGGAAAACACTGTAAGTTGTTCAATGAGCTCGGTAGCTATACAAAATTCAAATAAGTGTGAGTCACTAATAACAAACTTGACTGATATGTCAATAGATTTGATATCAAGAAATAGAGTGCTAACAAAAGGATCATTGCTAAGATATTCTAACAGGTGAATTAGTTAAATCTCTTAATAGAGTAGTCTTAACATGCTATTGTAAATCCTTTAACATGGTGTTTACTTCATTGTAAGGGGGGCCAGGGGTAGCTCCAAACTAGGAATCTCCAGGGACAGTTTTAGTAGGGTGTTTAAATCCTTTAACAGGTTAAGATCTAACAATCTTATAAGCCTTTAATAAGGTAGACCTTTCATAGGGTAGATCATGTTTCATGATCAAACATTATAACCTTCATTGGATATATTTTATTACTACGGTAATGAAGATTTGTGGGTGTCATCCCCACCCTAGTTTTACCTTCTCCTTGGAGGGTTTCTAGGTAACCAAATATCTTTTGTCATACATGTATTGAATATTTTAGTTTCATGCTATGGATGTATATGTCTAATTTGGTATTTGATTTTATATGCATATATTGTGAGATGGATGGCTGGTGAATAATTTTAGGGTTGAAAGTTTTAACCACCAATTCACCCCCCCCCCTCCCCCAACCCCACCCCCTCTTAGATTTTACTTTCATATTGCATTTCAAACACTCGTAAGTGTTCATTTGGGGTTACCTCTAGGAAACTACTTCGTTACATCATATTAGCTAAAGGTGTTGAGACAGATTCTGATAAAGTTCAACCTATCATGGAAATTTTTTTAAATTAATACTACTTAAATCATTTTGATTTAATTAGTTAAGTTATTACTCTTTAGTGCTTAAGCTTTCTCTTAGGTGCATTAATAATTAATCCATTTATTAATTATTAATGTGTAGCCTAGCTTTCTTAGGCTTTAAGGTTTCATTCACCTTTAAGATTGAACTCTTGAAATTTTTTTTTCATTATCTTGGAATACATTTTGCTCTCACTCCATTAATATTTCCAAGTTTTTCTTTTTCCCTCTTTGGTTTCCTTTTGGCAACAAGTTATTTGCATGCAGGTGTTATTGGCAAACTATGAAGTTGTTTTTTCTCAACTTCTACATGGTATCAGAGCATCCCTACTTTTTCCTAGTCTAGAGATCTTGAAGCTATGATTTGAAGACAAAAAACCTAGCTTTTCAAGGTTTTTTTCTTCAATCTAGAGGTTTCTTTTTTTGGTGCCCTTTGGGCAAAAAAAAACATAGCCATTATGCTTAGAAGGCCTTTGTATAGTCAAAATTCATATAAAATTTGTCGATTTCAGCCACAATAGCCTCTAAAAAAAATTGGTTTCCCAAGGCCATACAAATTCCAAAAAAATCAAAAAATCTTATTTTTTGGGGGCACCACCTCTCAGCTACTAGTGTGCCACCTCATAGCCATTGGCACACCACTTATGCCCAGCTTGTACCTCGCCTCAACTGGTGTGCCACTGCAGCCCAACCCGAAGGCCACCATTGCCAGTGAGCCACTATTTTGCCAACACTATTGATGTAGCTCTGCCCAACAACCAGTGCTGCCACCATCTCACTACCTAGCCACTACCATCGATGGTGACATCACTTTCCCAATCATTGACATCTAATCTTTGAGTGGTGATGTCAGCATTTTGTCACTGGAAAAAAAATTGAAAGGCTTTTTTTTAGGTGCTAACATCATCTTTCTAGTGATTACATTTTTTTTGGCAGATGATCGTTTGATAGCCATATGACTATCAAATTTTTTCCAGTGTCTATAATTTTCTAGAGAGCCCATTCTTTGGAGTAGTGATTGGTTTTTTGAACATAACTTGAGCATATGGAGGTCTTTCTTGATCTGAAAGAAGCATCAAAAATCTGGTTCCAAGTCATAGATGATGATGTTGGTTTCACTTTATGAATTGACCATTTGAGCTCCTATTTTTGGCATTGAAGTAGAGGCTTCAGTTTCCTCCCTTTCTACATTTGGCATCCATGTCTTCTTCTCAACTTCTGTGCTTTCCTTAGTTGTTTCTTTGGTTTATGATGGATAATTTTATACATTATGGGGGGGTGTATTTTCCTTTCTGTAATTTAATTCAGAAATGACCCTTGTTCTTTTGTCTACTTTCTCTCAATGGTGGACTCTTCTATCACCTACCTTACACCTCAAAACTACCATACTTGGAAAGGATAGATAACTAGATTGCTTATGGAAAAGGGGTTATGGTCATGATTTGATGTGGCTCGGCCAGTTCTATAGAGGCCTTATGAGGTTCTTATGTAGCACAATAAGATGGATGAGGCAATAGGCCTCATTGCAATGAATATTTTAGATGGGTTACTATTTCACCTGGATGGTTTGACTACACCCAGGGCTATGTGGGACAAGTTTTCCACCTTGTTTGGCACAATGAATCAGTTCAGGGTTCTATAGATAGATGCAAAATTTACCTCCTTGGTTCCTAAATTATTTACCAACATTGAGGACTTCTTGATGAAGTTCAAGTCTCTTCAATATATTTTATAGGTTGCTAGAAAGACAAAGTAAGATGATGAGTGTGTCTTTTTAATACTCTCAAAGCTTCGAGGTCCTTATTAGATTTTCACTTCTACCTTCTATTCCACTATGGATGCACTAGGTGTATGACATGTTATGCCTTCTTTTGAGATATTCTGTGACAAGTTAACTTGTGAGTAGTCTAAGCTCACTCAGATGGATTATTTATAGGTTTACAGTCACAGGCATTGCTTGCCAAGTCACCTCAAGATACACAAAAGTAGAAGCTAAAGAAAATATTAGATTCCTCTTCTCAGCACTCTACTAGTCCATCTTCTTCTTCTCAGAAGGAGAAAAAGAAGACTAAGATTCCTACCTATTCCTATTGTCAAAAGGGACCTCATGATGAGTCACATTGTTTTCATAAGAGATTTGATGGTTATGAGAAATAGATTGCAAATTTACAAGCTCTTCTTTAGAAGAGTACTATTTCCTCTCCATCCTCTTCTACCTCATAGGGATCTACCTTTTAGTCTTCTTCCATCTCTTCAACATCTACACTAGATTTTGGACAAGGTCATGCATTATGGGCATCCATTGCATCCCCTTCCTAGGTCCCTTGGATACTGGATTCAGGTGCTTCTCACCATATGGCATCTTCTCAAGGGGTTTTCTCCGCTATTGAGGTTTCCCCCATTCCTCATATTCTCATGGGGAATAATAGTACCCTAAAAATCTACAAGAAAGGTTTAGTTGGAATTTAGGATGGTACATTCAATGATGTATTGTATATTCCATCTCTATCTGCAAACCTTCTCTCAATTTATCAGATTACATGTAGTGAATTAGGGAAGATAGTTGAGTTCACTATAGATTCAGTCTTCATTCAGGATAGTGCAATAGGAGGCCTTATTGCTATAGGGATAATTGATCATAACACCTTCTCACACTTTGGTCCACCATCTCCATTATCGGAGCACAACTCTTCTCTTTTGCAAGAACATCATGTGGTGTAGTCAGGACACTTGAACCTTTGTATTGTTCCCAAGATCACTATTTTGACTACCACACCACATCTAGTTGACGTCTTTTCTCTTCAACAAGATTCTTCTTTAGCTCTTCTTGACCCTCTAGCTCCATTCATCAAGTCTCTAGGTGCACTTATTGAGGATTCTACAAAGGACATTCATCTCCTCTTTCATGATAGTGTCAATACACTTGCATTGGGGATTCCCTTTTAGGATCCTCATGTTTTATCCTTTGAGCATCAGTTAGGTGTTCTAGTTTCACCCCTCATTTAAGGGTTTCCTTGTTCTATGCCCTTGTTTCTTCCACATTGGAGTTCCATTGGTTCGATCATTTCTATAGGGGCTCCATCATTTTGGGGGGCTTTGGTGTCTCTTATCTCTCTCATGGGGGGGTTGGTTGTACTTATGGTTTTGAGGGAGTCTCTTGACCATTTCTTTTTGTTATTTTTTTCATCTCTTTTTGGAGAGGATTTTTTCCGACTGGGTTTTCTCCTTTGTCTCCAATTTACAGAGATTTCATTGTTTTTGGGTACCTGATCAGGCCTTGTTGTTGAGACCCATTTCCTACTTTCATAGCTATGCTAAGTTAGCTTATCCTATTTGCTTAGCTTAAGGTGGGGTGTTAGAGTAATATTTTTCTTTCTTACTACTTAAATCATTTTGATTTAATTAGTGAAGTTATTACCCTTTAGTGCTTAAGATTTCTCTTAGGTGCATTAATAATTAATCCTTTTATTAATTATTAATGTGGAACCTAGCTTTATTAGGCTTTAGGGTTTTGTTCACCTTTAAAGTTGAACTCTTGTAATTTTTTTTCCATTATCTTGGAATATATTTTTCTCTCACTCTGTTGAGATTTCCAAGTTGTTCTTTTTCCCTCTTTGGTTTCCTTTCAGCAATAGCTTATTTGCATGCAAGTATTCTTGGTGAACTATGAAGTTGGTTTTCCTCAACTTCTACAAATGTCACCTCCTAGAAACACCAGTCAAATGAGAATTCTATTAAGACATCTACAATCTATAATAATATTGATTTCCCACTTAGTTGATAGAGAGAAACCTTCAACAAAACCTTCCATAAAGGATCTAAGCCTATGTTGAATTAAGATTGTGAAAACAACATGAATTATATCAAAGAATACTTGGCTAACCTACCAATCTTGATTTCTCCTCTTTTGGGAAAGTCATTTATACTCTACATTTTTACCAAAAAAACTTCATTTGGGGAACTTCTAGGAACAATATAAATATGGGAAAGAAAGAGCTATCTACTATATTAGTAGAACATTAGTAGCCTATGAGATCAGTTACAAAAAATAGAAAAATCTTACCTTGCAATAGTATTTGCATCTTAGAAACTCATACATTATATGTTGGTGCATACCACACAACTTATAGAAAAAAATGATTCCTTTAAATATCTACTTAGTAAAGCTATTCTTATGGGTTGATTAGTTGAATGGATGATGATTCTTTCAAATTTAACATTGACTACATTGACCGTAAAGCTATAAAAGGAAAAGCTATTTCTGATTAGTTAGATATTTTCCCTCTACAAGATTAAATGCCTATGCAAATAGATTTTCCAGATTCATACATCATGCATATGACTAAACACCCTTGGAAACTCTTCTTTGATGGACCTTATACTCAACATTATTCATGTATGATTTTTCTATTTATTGCACCTCATGAATATACCATTCCTAAAGCATAAAACTTCTTGTTTCATTATACGACTAATACTATTGAATATGGGGCTTTGAGTAATGGTATCAATCTAGCTATTGAATGGAGGATCATAGAACTTAATGTCTTTGGAGATTCATAAATCATCATCAACCAAACTAATGATGATTACCAAACCAAGGATTAATAAAATTGATGTCCTAGAAGAAGATGGTTGATGATCTAAAGAACTTATTTATCTTTGTGACCTTTTAGCAAATTTCAAGAGCTGAGAATAATATTGTTGATGATGTGACTAATATTTCTTCAATACTACAATTACAAGAACAATAATCTAGATATCAATTCTTGATAGAAGAGCTATGTTTTCTAGTCTATGATTTCTAAGATTCTTGCATCATTTGCACCATTATTAGTAATGACTCATCCTTCTATTATGTTATATACTCCTTCTTATGTGACCAAATTATCTTTGATAACCTAACTAGAAAAATAAAATTTCAACTTATCCATAATGACTTTTGTTATACCATCATCTCTAGTGACTTGTTGATGCAAGAGCATTCAAGAGTGGTTGGAAATCCTGTGTGTTGGAGCATTTTTTGGCCTTGGATTTGGAGAACCTAATTGAAAGAAGATGATGCTTGGTCCTATTGGGGAGTTCTTGGTTATAGTTTTTCACAAGGAGCTCAATAGTTAAAGGGGCTTATTAATTCTTAAGATGCTTGGTTTATGATATGAATTGTGGAACTTGCACTCAGTGATGCTTATGGAAGCTTAGTGGACATGGATTTTAGAGTATTTTTTTCTTACTTGATGGTTTCTACTCTTTCTTGGTGGTTTGGCTCACTGAATGGAGTTCTTGGGTGTGTGATCATGATATAGATCAATCATGGGACATGTGTGGACCTATTTAGGGTCTAGTTTATTAATCTTATTTAGGGTGTGGACCTTTTCCTTTTATCAAACATGTTGCATCATTACCCAACCTTACACTATTTCCATCTTAATAATTCAAGGTAATGAACTTACTTTTATCTCCAGTCATGTGATGTGAACACCCACTGCCAATGATCCATCTATCATTCTTGTTTGCACAAAACACTAGTGCAGTTACCTCATCCTCATCATATTCATCCTTCATTACAACTTACACCACTTCATCATCATGATCATCAAATTCATCTTTTGCTTCCTCTTCAGCAATGTAGCAAGACTTCTTGCCTTTCTCTTTGTAATCTTTTTTGTCTTCATCTCTTATAATTTTGTACTTTTCTCCACCTCTATAATTCTTCTTCTCTAGACATCTAGCAGTAATATGACCAACCTCATTGCAATTGAAACATATGATAGGTAACCTACCTTTGAACTTTCCTTTACCTCTGTGAAATCTCCTTGCTAGTAGTGCTTCAAGTTGATCTACATCTTCCTCATCTGTATCACTATCACTAGACACATATTTTACCTTTTCCTTCTTTTTCTCATTAGGTTCTTTCAATGATAGCTTAGCTTTGAAATCAGATTCAACATTGTCAAGTTTGTAATTATCAAATTAGATAGCTCAAAACCAGTGAGCCTACCTACTAGACCTTGAAGAGTTAGATCATTCCTTGGCATACATCTTAGTTCTTGTATTGCAGAAACTCTAATAGCATAAATAGGTAGTAGTGTTCTCAAAACTTTTCTTAGTACAATATCATCATTTATTTTACTAGTAGCTCCACTTATTGTATTAACAACATCTTTTATTTTAGAGCAATATTGAGCAATATTCTCACCTTCTTGCATTCTCATATCATAGAACTTACCTCTAAGACTTTTAGCTTTGTCTCTTAGAAAATTTTTGTCACCTCCATAGATAGTGTGTAGAGCATCCCACATTTTCTTTACACTATCACAACCCTTGATATCATCAATCTCAACATAACTTATGGAAGAGGCAATCTCCAACATTACCTAGTTGTATTCTTTCTTCTTTTTTAGATCTTCAGCAGTTAGGGCTCCAATAGGATTAACATGTTCTATTATGATGGTAGATTTTTCTTGATCTTCAAGTCCTCTAAGGTGTAGCTTCATTAGACTTTTCCATCTAAGAAATTTATCTCTATTAAGCTTGGGTACCTCTCTTTTTGACATCTTGATCTTTTTGCTTCTAGTAACTTCAAGCCAGTCCTCTTAAGCAGATGGCTTTGATACCAATTGTTGGAATTCTTTAGAATAATTGAGAGGGGGGGTGAATTAGTTATCCAAGGTCCAAATTTACAATTAAAACTTTTGAAGGCTTAGTGAACCCATATCCATAAAACATTTTCATCATGCACGCATCCATTAGATTAGACATATACTTAAACATGTAGGTTATTTGCAAATCAGCTTTATAAAAATGTAAACATGAAACATAACAAATTCAATAATAGATTTGACACAATGATTTAACATGGAAACTAAATTTGGGAAAAACCACCAATAACATGCTACTCATTCTCACTCTTTTGTAGTGATGCCTTGTGAAAAGCCAACCCTATTAAAGGTTACAATGCACACTATTGTATGTGACCCAGTTAAAGGATTTCAATCACCCTATTAGGAGTGAGCCTTGTTAGGGACTTTAGATCATTCACTTGGAATGTCACCCGATTAAAGGATTTACAAATGATTGTTAGGTCAACCTTAATCCAAAGGATTTATCCTAGACTAATAAAATGATTAGAAAGTAATGATGAGGTGTGATCTAATAATAATTTACAACACACTTGCAGATTACAGATTTCTATTTCTATTTTCCATTCTACCTAGCTTTTATACACTTCAGCTCTAGCAACTTGTTCACCCTTCAAGAATTCACACCCTTAAGCCTTCTTACTTTGCTTTCCAATGTAGATAGTTCTCATAGGTCACTGAATGAAGCAATACCCTAGACTCCTTGTCTTCCTTAGGTTCTTGCACATGATAACCTTTGCTTCTGACCAGCTATCTTGATAAATAGAATATTAAGATCTTTTTCCATTCATCCTCCATCATCCAATTTACTGTTAGGTTAGATTAGGTAGGATTCAATGAATCTACCCTTCTTTTCATTTCATCCCCTTCTAGAAACTTCTCCTTCAATCCTCTTTGAATTTACCTCAAAATAGTTTATCTTGAATTCTATGCCACCAACTCATCAAGTTTATCTTCCACACAGTTCACACAATCCAAGAAATCAAACTTGTTGACTTGGAATCATTGAATTCTCGATCTTTCTCATAATGTTGACACTTGGCATTGACTAGCTTTTGATGCTTGGCACATACTGTGTTGTTCGGTATCCACTATCAAATCGCTTGGCATGAACTAAAGTTTACTAGTGCTTAGTATCAACTAAACTTTACTTGGCTTACATTTTATCACATGACATACACTGAATTTTGACCTTTTCGTGGCTCTAACTAAGTTTTTTCTTAGCTTACACTAACTTTTCTTAGCACCTACTGTGGAGATTATTAAGTTTGGCATACATACATTTTTTAACTTGTTCTTCTAAACTTAATCAATGTAACCATCCTTTGCAACCTTAAGTAGATTATCAATGCACTATTATATCATTGTCTTAATTGATGCTTATACTCCTTTCCTTATCATAACTCAATCTTTCCTCTAGGTGTTATTATTACCTCATTTGATCAAATCATCTTCATCAATCAAGCAAATGATAGTACTCAAATCATATAAGTAATTGTCTTACCAGCAAGTAGTAGGTTTGACATCAGTGACAAAACAATGATTGAAACACATATTCATACTTGTATCAATTTGTTTTCAACACTATTATCATGTTATAGATGTAAAATTGCTAGGGTTTGGATTGGATCTTAAGGGATCTTGCAAAACTATTACTTAATATATATTTACTCATAACTGGGAAGGCCTTATAGCCCAACACATTCCATGTAATTAGTTCTTTTATGAATAAAAGTTCAGTTGGTATCAAATCTTATATTGTGTGTTGTGTTTCTATTATGTAGTTGTTAGTTGGGGGCTTGGTCATCTGCTTTGGAGATTCACTAGGCCTTGCATAGTGTTAGGTGGTATTAGAGTAAAGGTTGATATCATGGGTGATAATTGGAGCATAATTGCAAATAGATCATGCGATTTGTATTGTCAATCAATTTTCCTAGACTTGTAATTTTATCCTAGTTGTTCATGTGTGGTGGAAGGTTGTGATTTGACTTGTAAGAAACTCAGTTTTTCTACAAGGTGCTCAGGTAGGATTTTTTGTAGAGGGTTTGCAAAGATCTTGAAAGAATACTCCAAGAAGATTGGGCCCTAGGGAAATTGCATATCTTTGTGATTCTATTGAGACTAAGATTACAGAGAAATTTAGATCATTGATGAAGAATAATATGGTCACTAAGATCATGATGTTATATATGGTGTGTAAAGAAATGTGGGTGCAAAAGATGGTTATGAGGAATCTAATGAAGACTTTGAGGTTGTTGGATCTAGTGATGATTATAGAACTGATTGTATGGAGAGATTTATGGAAGACAAAAATGGTTAGTTGGATATATCTAAAGCTAGTTGAAGCTAAAGAACAACCACATTTTTCTAATTTCTCAAGTATTTTGAATCTTAAAGACCTTATTGATTAGATAGGTGAATTAGAAGAATACTTTTAGTTAGAGGATATTGGAGATCCACTTAGAGTGAGGTTGGCACAAAATATGCTGAAAGGACATGTTTCTTTATGGTCGAAATAATTACAACCAAATAGAGAAGAGGAAGGTGGAATGAAAATCACTTGGTGGATATTTATGGTGACTATAGCGACAAACTATGGTTCAAATATTAAGGATAATTGATAAGAATAAGAGCCAGTTTGTCTTGCATCTAAATGTCAATCTGGGTTCATAGACTAATGAAAATTATAGTAGCTATCTACACAAGGGATGAAGATAGAATTCCAAGTGGGGATGTATGCAACTAGAACACATGGAAGAAAACCTACAATAAACCAAAATAAAACTATTGATGGGAACTATCACTTCTTGAAGATGAGAGCTAAGCTAAAACATTTAAAGAAAATTTATTCTAAGAACTAGAAAATTGCACACTCAATATTGTTGATAAAATCACTCTCTAATTAATAATAACAAATAGAAACAAGATTTTTATTACATCACACTACCCACAATTCTAATCACAACAAATTAATTTTACTTCAATACTTTTAAAAACACACTACTATGAAATGAGAATCAACTCTTAATGTTCTAAAATATTTAATAATAATGTAAACATTATAGGGCATAATCTATGACAAGAGGTTGATTTTCTACAAGAAGTCGGAAATAAATAAGACTGGGAAAAGAATGTGATTGGGACTTTGGCTGGCAGGGGATGGGAGGAAGTGTGACAAGAAGTTTAGGTTTATTGCATGTAAAAGATGGGAAATGAACAATGGAGTGAAATGTATGAAAGTGAGATAAGAGTAGTTCAATAATTTAGAAAATGAATAATTATCTGAACAAGAATAAATGATTAGAATTTTAAATATGATAAGGATTATATGAATTATATTCCCACTATCATAGACATTAATATGTAAATAAAATATGTAAGCATTCATGAACGTATAAATTATCTTCATTTACAATCAAGGATTAATCTAACAAAACATACCAATGAAATATCAATGAAATATCAATTACATGAATACAAATAGAATCATACAATTAATCAAATGAAAATAAAAACACACAAACAATCTAAACTAAATCACTAGTCATCCCAAGAAGTGGATCTTGCCTTCTTAGTATGCCTGGTGATGAAATATGAACAACTTTCTACTCTTCCTTGATTAGAATACTGATATTTTACTCATCCATAAATAATGTTGAACTCACACAAAAAAAAATTTACAAGAATATTTGTGTGGAGAAGTGTTTTTCCAATATAAAAATTTGCTCCCAAAAGCTACAATAGAGCTAAAATATATAGCTCAATATTACAACAATAGCTAGCTAAAATAAGATAGTTTTGGTTTAGCCATCTTAACAATATTATGACATGCATTTTAGTCCTCATATTAAAATGATTTAGTTACAGCAAAAACCTCAAATAAGAATCACATAGATTTCTATATCCATAAAATAGTAAATCATCCATGACTTTAAAATAGTTAGAAAAAATGATAATCAGCCAATCTTGTGCAACAACTCCTTCAAAATAGGCACCAAGAAGATCTTAGTCCTATTTGGCAGGTGACAAGAAGTCCAATTCCTTTTTGATAGGTGACAAGAAGTTTGATTCCTGTCAAACAAGCGACATGAAGTTTGTATGGCGATAGGAAGTCTAAGCTTTGACAAGAATTTCAAGGTTTCTCCTTCCAAATAAAATATTGATTTTCTTGGTACAATAGATGTTAGTAAATACAAATATTAATAATTCATATATTCTATCTGAAAACTAAATTATAATTTACTTATACATATTGAAATATATACAACATAAAATAGGAAAATGATATAGAAGTGGAATATATCAATGGAAATTAAGACATATGAGATGGATAAATAATGTTATAATTTAGGACATAAATGTCTCTCATCAATGAAAAAGTTGAAGGCTAAGTTCATTCCTATTGACTATGAACTTAAGTTATTCAAGAGGTTGCATAATCTAAAACATAAGGATATTTTTATGAGAATTATACTAAGGAGTTTTACAAGTTAACAATTCAGTCTGGACATAGAGAAATTTCTAACGAAAAGGTGGCTAGGCATGTTAAAGGTTTGAGATTCAATATTCAAGATGAAATTAGTATGTTGAGGATTGATTTGATTGAGGATGCTTATCATTATGCTCTAAATACAAAAGATAAGTTGAAGAGAAGAAATCGAGGGAGTTCCCGAGGGAAGGAGAAGCATAATCACTTTGTGAAGGATAAATAGATTTATGAAGATGAATAAAAATATGTTGACTAGAGGAGAAGAACAGGTAGAGGTATATTTAAGGGTGTTTTTTGCTTCCATTGTAGAGAAGAAGGTCACATATCTTTTGAATGTTCCCAAAAGGCTAGCAACAAAAGTGTTGAAATCTAATTGAAAAGATCATTGATAAGAGAGATTGCTAAGAGGGAGATTTTTGAAGAAGACTATGTGTTTCAATCATTTTTTTGTCACTAATGTCAAACCTTCTATCTGCTGGTAAGACAATTGCTTATAAGATTCAAGTATTATCACTTTTGATGAAGAGGATTTGATCTATAAGAGGTAACAATAGCGCCTAGAGAAAAGGTTGAGTTATGATTATGTAATGAAGTACAAGGATTAGTTAAGATAGTGAGGACATGATGTATTGATGATCTACTTAAGGTTACAAAATGGATGGCTACACTTAGAAATTTTAGAAGAACAAGTTAAACATTTTTTTTCTACCAAGCTTGACCAAGTGGATAGTAGGTGCCAAGAAAAAGTCAATGCAAGCCTATAAAAAATTCAGTTGGAGCCCAGTAAAAGCAAATTCTAGTGGATGCCAAGAAAAATAGTTGATGTCAAGCACCAATAAACTTTAGTTGATTCCGAATGATTTTACAGTTGATGTCGAGCAACGTAGTATGTGCTAAGCATCAGAAGATTGATAATGTCAAGCTGTTGCATTATAATAAACATCAAAGATTTGTCAAATCTAAGCCAACAAGTTTATTTTCTTGAAACTTGTGAACTAGGAGGAAGATAAGGTTGATGAGTTGGTGGCACAGAATTTGATGTAAACCATTTATAGGCAAATTCAAATGGATTGTAGGAGAAGTTTCTAGAAAAGACAAGATATGGGGTAGATACATTGTATCCTATCTAATCTATCTAAAACCCTAATTTGGATGATGGATAATGAGTGGGAAAATATTCTAATTCCCTATTTATAGGAATGTCTAGTCATGAAACAGAAGGGGTTGGTGTCATGTGCGAGAACCTAAGGAGGAGAAGGAATTAAAGGGTTTTGCTTCATCAAGTGACCCAAGAGAAGAGTCTATAATGACACGTTAAGCAAGAAGGCTTAAGGAGATGAATGCTTGAAGGGTGAACAAGCTATCAGAGCTACAAAGTATGAAAGCCAAGCAGAATTGAGGACTAAAAAAAGATCTGTAATCTATAAGAGAAGTTGTAAGTTGTATCAGATTAAAGCTCTACTATTATTATCTAACAATTGTATTAGTCTAGGGTAAATCCTTTGGAGTAAGGTTGACCTAACAGTCTTTAGAAAATCCTTTAATTGGGTGGCATTCCAAGTGAATGGCCTAAAGTCCTCTAATAAGGTTCACTTCTAAAATGGTGATTGAAATCCCTTAACTGGGTTGCATTTAATAGTGTGTATTGCAACCTTTAACAAGGTTGGCCTTGAATAGGACATCACTTCAGAAGAGTGAAAAAGGAGTAGCATGTTACTAGTATTTTTTCTCAAATTAGGTTTCCACGTAAATCATTATGTCAAGTGTGTTGATGAATGTGTTGTCCTTCATGCTTTACACTTTTGTAAGTTGATTTGACAGTAACATACAAGTTTTAGTAAATACATAATGGATTCATGCAAGGATATGAATATTTTATGGGTTCACTGAATTGCAAAAAAAATTATTTATAGATTTGGACCTTAGACACTAGTACATTTGACCCCATTTTTAGACTAAAATTTTTTGCCATCTATTAAAATGTTTAGATTGGTCAGAATATGGAAGGGAAAATATGTTTTTTTTTAAGTCCATGCCCGTGTTGGTCAAAATTTTAACCAACACAAGCTTAATAGGTTAAAATTAAAAAGGGTTTCAAATATTTCATTGTTTTGTTTGATCGCATGCACAAGAACTCTTCTACAGTGATATGAGAGGCTACAGAGGCCAATAGATAAGCTTCTTCAAGGGTCAGAGATTTTGATCCATTGCCTGAACCCATGAAGAAAGCACTTCTAGTTGTAAGCCTTTCAGCCAGACATACTTGTGTGAAAGATGGTGGCATTGTAAATAATATTGGACCTATTTTACTAAAGATAATTGCTTTGAATAATGATTTTTGGAAGGCTATTTCACAGTTATAGAAGTTAAATTATCTTGACCTAAAAGATATTTATGGTTGCCTATCTTCTAATGATGATATCATTCCAACAATAAGAGTTGATGGTTTAAGGTGTCTCATTCAAACTTTTCTGCTTGAATGGCTTTTTGAATGTTATGATGAAATTGTTCTAGAGCTAGTTATGAGAACCATCAATATGATTAATAAATTGGGAGTAGCAAATGGTGCTAAGGAGAGAGGTTGAAAAGGCACTGCAAAGGGGAGAGATCCAAATGTTGTTGCTATAGAGGAAAGAGAATCAAAGGGTACCATGAAGGAAAGAGCTCGAAAGGGAAATGTGATGGAGAAAAAACCAAAGGAGGCCATAAAGGATAGTGATGTGTTTATTTAGGTAATAATTATATATGTTCTTTCTATTATGTTATCTTAGGCAGCCCTATTAAAAAATCCAATTGTATCAGTGAACCGTTGTATTTGGAGCCCAGATGGGCAAGTACTTGGTAAGTGAATCTGTTATTTGTATTCTCAAGGAAAGTACGTAGATAATTTGACCTTAGTGCATATTCACTAAATACGCTTTGTAAATATTATTATGTTTTCTTAGGTCAGGATTCTTTCCATTGATTTATTAACACACTTGCATTGGTTTTGTAGGTGTTGCCTTTTCCAAGGATATTGTCCATATATATTTTTATCAAGTCTCAGTTACTTACAGTCATCCAGTTTATGTGAGATCAGAGGTAACCTTCCTCTCTATGCTACAGGTATGGGATGTAGTAGCTGGTCAAAAACAATATACATTTGAAGGCCATGAAGCACCTGTACATTCAGTTTGTCCTCATCACAAAGAAAGTATCCAAGTACTTCATTTCTCAAAACTTGATGTATTGACATGGCAATTGAATATTTAAGAATATTTGCACCACTACTTGTTTTGGTGTTTGATTTCCACCCAATGTCAAGTCATTCGCCATTGCTTTCAGTACTTGATAATGTGGAAGGTAGGATGGTTGAAATTCTTTTCTTTGCATATAGTTCATTTTCTCTATAGTCATTGATGGAAAGATCAAAGCTTGGATGTATGATCTTTGGGATCTAGGGTTGATTATGATGCCTCTAGGCTATGGTGCACAACAATGGCTTACAAAATATATTTTTACGTAAATATATATCTCTCTTAAAGAAGATTAGGAGAAGTGTGCACAAAAAAAGCTTTTAGCTCACTAAAAATCCTCTATATTTCATAGTTTCTTCAATCTACCATATGTTTGCCAAATCAAGGTGCTAACTCCAAGTTTGGGTTCAAACTCAGCATGCCACATTTGTTCTATAGTCAAATCCAGCAAGTATGATCATGAATAATTTTTTCTAGGGATTACATGTGTTTCAAACTCATATCTAAACTTTAATCTTATTATACTAGTTATTTATTTCCTTTTTTTCATTTAGATTAGGATGGGAGAATAAAGTGTTGGTTGTTGGAGGGGGATAATGTTTCAGTACTTATATTAATTCTAACCTTCAACTTGAGACATATAGATTTTTGCTTGTTTAAGGTGCTACCTCTTTTTTCTTTTCTAATTCTATAAGGGCTTTGTATGTGGCAGGCACTTCTTAATGTCGATCCTTTTGATATTGATACACAACAAAAGATTGAAGAAATGATTCGACAAGTATGAATAATTTAAAAAAACTTACTCGAATAATTACATCCATTAATGTAGCAAAATTGCAAAAACTTACCAAAATCAGGAAAACTTACCTCATTTGTTACAATTAGGAGCAATGGGACCTACTGCTTCTCAAGGATAAACAAATGATCAAATAAGTAACACAATCATCCAAATAACAATTCTGGACATAATTCTAAACTTTCCAGAAAAAATAAGTTTACAGTAGTTTCTACATTTTCTTATTCTACATCTTTGAGGCCCTTCAGACTGGAATTTTTCCATGGAATTTATCTGAATGCCCTTATTTTTTTTATTGTATCTAGTATTATCTTTTTTCTCTCCAATTGTAGCTATTTCAATTCTGGGGTAATTGAATTCCATTTACATTTTGTAATTTTACCATTACTGTGTAAATGGCATGCTACTATGATTTCATTTACTTTAAAACCTCTTTAGTCTTTTTAGCATCTCCATAATAAGTGAGAAGTATTAAATTAATTGCTCATACCTACCTTCTAGTGTGTTGTTGTGTAAATAATACTTGTTCTACATTTTATCTTGTTAACTTTAATACATAGATTAATTTATTCTGTTAGAATAATCTGATAGAGACACACTGAAATATGTTTTCATCATTTTGACTATAAGCACTAGCCTACAACTATTTCTAAACCTAAGAATCATATAATGTTGATCATAAAGAAGCTTATTGAACTAGATTGTGGTTTTTTTGGTAGTAACCCGAGGAGGGTTGAGGGCATTTGTACCAAATCTCTTAAGGTAGGTCTCTTCTTGAGTGCTGGTGATGTCAAACTTAGGGCCAAAACCTGCCACATCATGACCAAGTAGTGCCCTTTAGGACCAATTATTGAGGAGGGTAGGACCTCCTCTTCTGGTGTTGGTTGACCAAGGGGGACATTCCTAAGGTGTACTGCAATAAATTTGATTGTAATGACTAAGCACTTACCATGGCACAAACCCTAATCATTGTGGAGTGCACCTCTATAATCATCATTTCTTATTTTTCACACCCAATTACATAGAGGGAATAGCTACCTATTTGAAATGCCTTTTAATATAGCCACTTCCATTGATTCATGCATTGATATGCCTAGAACTACTAAAACAAAAATCATGCAATGTTTTAAGATTGATTGGTCTAGTGTGTTGTGAGATGATGGATCCATCACTAAATGACCTACAAAGCCTCAAGGACTTTTCCTTCTATCTCATTTCCATTAAGGAATACTAGCTGAAGTTGTCAAAAGCCTAGACTATTCAGAATCGTGCCTATTTTTATTCAACAAATCCCCTTTTCTAAGAGATACCTATCCAAGCTCCAAAAATATACTACCTTTCAAACTGTAAAAGCTCAAGTTCAGGCTTATCAAGGTCGAGAAAGTGGTGATTTTCTCACTAATGAAAATCTAAATCTTCAAACCTTGACTCCCAAGACCAAAGCACATTATAACAAGAGCAAAGCTATCTTTATTAGTGTCATACATTCCATATAGAAGGAGCACATGGATCTCCATTACATCACATTCAATCAGGATTTTGAAAAGATTCTTTCAATGCTTTCATAGTTAAAACTTCTAATGTTTCAATTGTGAAATCCATTGGAATCAATGCATAGTTCTCAAGACCACTAATTTATTGGAGTTCTAGTAAGAGGTGCTAACATTATGCTCATTGTTGGTTTGGTAAATGTTGTGGTCTCCATAACACATGCCCCATTCCTAGTGAGGAATGGGGACCCCCTACCTTTTTTTGACTCCCAGACTCATAGTTCGAGAGTCAGGAGAAGAAAAGTTTTGTTAGACGTTAGAATTTAAAGAGTCAGCAGGTCAAAAAAAAATTTGAAAATATAACAAAAAAATAAAAACAATAGAAAACTAGAAAAAAATTTACAAAAATAAAAATAAAAAAATTTGCGCGTGCACACCAATTTGCGTCACTCGTGCACGTCACCATTGGCATGCGCGCGTGACCATTGGCAGTGCGTGAATGCACATTGTGTGCACCGTGTGTGCCAATGTGTGCACTATGTGTGCGATCATTGGTGTTGCGCCCGCCAATGTGCGCATCATGCACATGATCATAGGTGTCGTACACGTAAATGTGTGTGCTGTGCGTGTGCAACCATAGGAGTCGTGCACATGCCACATTTGTGCCACCTTGCATTGTGCGTGCTAAATTGCACTATGTGTGCCAAGCTCACTCCATGTGCCACCTTGCGCCATGCATCACTAAACTCACTGAACCGCTCCTCACATGCATATGCCAAGCACCTCCCCGTGGTGCACTTCGACGTGTGTGCACCACCAAGCTCACTCCACATGTGTGCCACACCTCCCATTCACCTACAATTTTGTTTGAGTAGATAGTGTGTCTTAATTATGCATTGTCGACTCTACGGACTAATGTTTGCTTCTTTTTGTAAGTAAAAATGGCATCGTCAACTTGTCAAGGTCATAACTTTTGACTTGGGCCTCGAAATTCAGAACTTCTCACACCGTTGGAAAGAAGAATTGAAGATCTAATTTCAGTCCCTAAAATAGTGAGCCTTTGGCTGCCCAATTTCAAGGATCAATGAAAGTTTCAACTTGAAATTTGAGCAGAAGACCTCTAAAAAAGCCATTTAAAAATGCCTAGAAAAATTTGCAAAAAAATATATGAAAAATTTTCAAACATTTGACCATCTAGATCACTTGGTTTCTTGCCAGGAAGGATAGGGCAGTTGGAGAGAAGACAAAGGTCGAAGATACAGAGGTTGGACACATGAAGTGAAACAAGTTCCTCATCTTATGCAGCTATTAATGGCAAGATTCAACACAGGTGCCTTAGGATTTTAGATCGAAGAAGTAGAAGTTCAATTTTATGAAAGTGATTGGCTATAAAGAGGGTATAAATCATCAAAAATGGGCAAAGAATATATACAAAAAGTGATCTAAAACCCCATTTGAGAAAAACCCAGAAACTATTTTCAAAATTAACAACTTTGATTTTTTGGTGATTTAAGCTATCGAAGTGCGCAACTCTGTAGGTACATAGGTCCCCAGGTTTTTAGCTCTGCATTCTTTAGCTTCATAGCTACACAGCTCCACAATTCAGAGGTGCACTGATAGTTGACTGCCAGTTCCAAAAATAGCACTTTCCATGCATTGAGAGCGCATTCTGATAGCAAGTCAACTCCAACACATGCCTAGTGAAGGGCCAGTTTCCATTTTCTCATGCATCCAATTAATGAATAAAATATGGATGGAGTCCCTCTAAGGACCAGTTAGATTGTCAGTTTGTATATATTTAGTTTGTTTTAATGTTTTAAAAGCATTTTATTGCATCAAGATATCTCTCACTCTTAGTGCAAATTGAGGAGATGATTTCTTATAAATACCCCATTGTAAAATGTAACAAGGGCCATCGTTATTATGCAATAAAGTTATGCTTTTGGTGCTGGCATTTAGAGTGTAGTTATTCTTTCCTGAATGTGTCATTTTTTTGTGGATTTTATTCATGAGATTGTGATTGAGCCAAAGGTTTATTGTGTTGTTTTTGGATGTGCGATCTTTTAATTCTGGTGTTTGCTACAGATATATGAATTTCGTTGATGTAATGAGCTTGAGAAGAGATCACCCGATTGTGTCTACATAGCTTTTTGTCTCGCATGAGTGCACTTTCCGTGGCCTTGTGATTTGATGAAGAGTGAAACATCATTTGATTTGCTAAAGATTCTCACCAACAATTGCATCAGTGGATTCTAGGAAGCGCTACTCCTATTTTCATTGGTTTTCTACCGATTTCTTTGAAGGTTTAACTCGTAGCATGTTGTGTTTTGTAGCTTATGTTTTTTTAGGAATTTCAATTTCAAGTCATTTGATTTCATGTTATTTTCTTTTAGTTTCGTTAATTGCTTTGCTAACCCCCTGTTAGAATAGGACCTCATAGTAGCTGCATTGTTAGAGTTGCATTCATTGAAAAATAGAAAATACAAAAAATATTGTTCTTTTGGTGTGATATTTTGAGATAGTGAATAGATTTATTTCAATTCTCAGATAAAAAGATTTTTTAGAACTAGCAAAGGCCTCCTTGTGAACACTCATATTTATCTTCTACTGAGTGGATTTTGGTATGTTGCAAGACAAATATTGAACCTTGGAGTGGATCCTTAAAAAGATTTGTTTTTCAAGAGAAGAATTATGCAATGGATTCCTGTCGTTGACCTCGTGCAAAATGAATGCCCAACAGTAAAGTTGTGAACAATCTTCTGCCAATGAAATGTAGTGAAGCTTCCTACTCCCTTGAAGATATCTATCCGATGTAAATTGATGCCATTGAAAATAATATATATAATTAATGTCCCTTTGTGGTTATAAAGGAATGTTGGGACTATTATTCCAATCTTTAGTTCATAGTTTGTCAAATGAAAATGAATTAAGAATGTAATGGAAGATATTGACATGATCTTTGATATATAGTCGATGGAAAATATATGCACAATGTCAGTTATCTATTAATTGTAATGTCTAATAAATGATTATGATGCATACAATATGTTTTATATGGAAATTGAAATGTTTGACATGCAATGGATCTATCCAATGTGAAAGATGAATTCTACCACTTGCAATGATTGATTATGCTATCTTTGATTTACAATGAAAATATGTAATTGACATTTATTGCTTATAGCCACACTGCAATCAACTATATGAGTGTAGATGTCCTACGGATTGGAGACTTTACATGGTACCTAAACATAATATGGATGCTACCTATACAGATTGTACTTGCAGTATCTATTCTTTATAAAAATGTAGGGTTGGCATCAGTTGTAGGATTTGCAACAACACTTGTTGTGATGATGGGGAACATTCCCATTACAAGATGACAAAGATATTTTTAATCTAAGATCATGAATTCCAAAGATGAAAGAATGAGAGTTGCATCAGAGATATTAAGAAACATGAAAGTACTGAAATTGCAAGCTTGGGATATGAGGTACGCACAAAAATTAGAAGACCTAAGAAAAATTGAGTATAACTAGCTCAAAAAATTAGCTAAATTAGGAGTTGCTTCATTATTCATTTTCTCATGCACCCTTGCATTTATATCAGCTATCACATTTGTTGTATCATACTTCATGGGAATCCCTTTGACAAGTGGCAGAATTCTGTTAGCATTGGCAATTTTTAGATTACTTCAGGACCCTATTTATACTCTTCCAGATCTCTTTGCAAACATTGCACAAGCTAAAGTGTCATTAGACCATGTCACTTCATATCTTCAAGAACAAGAATTATAAGAGGATGTAGTTGAAAGTCTTCCTATGCATTTAACTGAGTTGGCAATTGAGATTGAAGGTGGATATTTTAGTTGGGATCCCTTTGTTGGTGAGAAAACTCTAAAAGACATTCATTTGCAGGTGAAGAGAGGAATGAAAGTAGTAGTCTATGGAACTATTAGATCAGGTAAATCTAGCCTTTTATCTTGCATACTAGGGGAAATCCCCAAGACATCTGGTATTGTCAAGGTTAGTGGTACGAAAGCTTATGTTCCTCAGTCTGCTTGGATTCAACCGGGAAATATCAAAGAAAACATCTTGTTTGGAAGCAATTTTGACAATGATAAATATGAGAGGATTGTTAAAGCATGTGCTTTAAATAAATATTTAGAGATCCTCCCCCATGGAGACCAAACAAAGATAGGGGAAACAGGAACCAATTTGAGTGGTGGGCAAAAGAAGAGGATACAAATTGCATGTGCAGCTTACCAGAATTTTAATATTTATTTTATGGATGATCCTTTTAGTGTTGTTGATGTACATACAAGAACTCAACTATTTGAGGTGTGTTTCATTTTTCTTCAATTAAACTTTTAAAGGGAAATATTAAAAAATTGGTCATGACAACCTATTTTTTTTGGTTGAAATAGATTCATACTTAATGTTGACAAACAAATGAAAGGATGACTAACTGTAAGTACTTATACAAGAGTGCCTCACAGGAGTTTTGCTTAGAAAGATTTTAATCTATGTTATCGATCAAGTTGAATTTTTTCCCTCTATGGACCTCATCCTTCTGAGTAAACCATTTAGCAATCTTACCCTTAATATCATTTGGGCTCAACAATTTTCATGATGCAAATAAAATGTGTATTTTATTCTCCATAATTGATAGTTTCTGCAGTTATATTCCTAAATTTATTGCATAGTTGCCTTAGTCTTTTTAGTTCCATAACTTCTCACTTCTTTGTTTCTCTTGCTTATATTTCAAAAGAAGAACTTCAATTTAAAAGATTATGAGAAATCTCACTACTTCCTTGATAGGTGATGCAAAGTGGCAAGATTGTACAAGCTAGAAAGTATGAAGAGCTTTTGAAAGAAGGTAAAATTTTTGAAGCTTTGGTTAGTGCTCATAATAAAGCCTTAGGGGCTATAGTTGCAATTGATAATTTATCATCTATGGAGATGCTTCAAGGAAGCAAAGGGAATCTCATAGAACTATCTGACATTAATTTTGATGCTCAATCAAACATTCAAATGAGAGACCTAAAAATTCTCAACAGTGAAAAACAAATGTACAATGAGGTAAAAAGGGAAACAAATGCAAATCAGAAGTTTAAATTCTCACAGATTACACAAGATGAAGAGAGGGAACGAGGTCTGTCAGCCAAAAGGTCTATTGGTCTTATTTAACAGTAGTATTTGGTGGTGGCTTGATTCCAATCATATTGATATCACAAATTCTTTTTCAGGGGTTTCAACTTGGAAGTAACTACTGGACGGCATGGGCATCTCCTCCCACATGGCCCTTTTTGGGGATGTGAGAATACATGGATGTTTGGGCTTTTGTATTTTATAGTCACTATGTGATTTCAAAATGGTCTTTCTTGGCTATCTTGTTTGACAATTTTACTGGAATATCACAAATATTACAAAAATCCGATATTCATGAAGATTATATAAAACACACAAAGAAGGATATTGTTATATAAATTTTATTTCATATTCATAATGAGTAATGTTTTAGAATTTGGTTGTGTGATATTGTTTGCATCTTCTATGATCATTTATCTTAGCAATGAATTCAACCTCATTCAAAGTGATTGGCATCACAATGAATGATTCTAGAAGATAATTTGAAACATTGATACAAATTATAACACACAATCAAATCCAGAAACATTAATCATAAATTATAACACACAATAAAATTCAAAAATATTAATCATAAATTCATAGATGATGGAAAATGAATGTATTTATTACTTTCTTTTATTTATTTATTTTTTTAAAATAGGGGATACACTACTCCAGAATATGATGTGCATGGCCAATTAACATAGAAAGAAGATGTTTACAGTTATGGCATAGTTGTTCTAGAGATTATAAGTGGTAAGAAATGTGACAATACAGGCGAGCCAACACCTATGGAGTTTCTTTCACAATGGGTATGTATATTTCTTAAATAGGAGCTTCATCTCAAGTCTCTTTGGTAGTTAAATTCGTTATGTGAGTGTATTTTTGCATTAAACTATGTATAAAAGAAAATTATCAATATTTTAGATTATGATTCATCACCAAGATAAATTGTATAGAGAACAGAATAGTTGATTTTAGATTATACTGCATTATTTATCATCTGAATAAAATGAATAGTGAAAAAAGTTATATATTGTTGATGGATCATGCACTATGTTCTGAAATGCTAATGAAAAAGAATTGTACAATTTAATCTAAAAATCTATTACTCCACAATTCATAAAGATTCATCATATGCTTCTAGATCTTGACTGTCCACAAATTTTTGAGCCAATATTTTGGGTCACACACTGTGAACCATCACTAGACCATAAAGAAGCTCAAGAATATGAGATATATGCAAGTTGAAGCACAAGACTCAAAAGATAAGAGATGAGGTAGAAAAGAAAGGAGTACATAAAGCAAAGCAAATCAAGACTCCATTTTTCCATTTCTCCTTTGCTTTGCTTTATGCACCCTTTCCTTTTCTACCTCTTCTAGTCTTGTTCTACAGCCTGCATATTTCTCATCTCCTTGAGATTCCTTATGTCTTGATGATGGTTAATAGAGTGTGACTGAAAACATTGATTCAAAAAACTGTACACAATAAAGATTTACGAGAGCATATGCAAAATCTAATGCATATCTTCATAGACTATAAAAACTACATGATTTTAATCATGTTTGACAAACTCACAGAGTACTCCCCAGATGCTAAGTACTCTCTATTTTTTGGCTGGGTGAGTAGTCACAAGTTTAACTATAGCATTTTTTATGGACACAAAAGACCATGGATAAAAATATTGATACGGGTAAAATGTTGGGTACAATCTATTTTTCACATGTTGTTTTTGATATAAAACCAATGACCTTACTTTTCTCTTCCAATATTTCAATTTTCAATTTAATACATTCCCTAAGTGAATTTTACAAAACAAATATGTTTCTTTAAGAAATATTAAGTTTTTTCTCTTTCCAAATTGTCAACTCCAATTTTGTTTTAATGTTTTTGCCTAGTCAGAAATTTTAAGTTTGCCCAATACTCTCTGAATCCTAATCTGTAAACTATGATTTCAATGTATATGTCTCAACAAATAAAAGTAGAGATTAATGAAGTTCTCATTGATCGAACTTGGCAAATAAGGCAGTAACATCTAGTTTTTCTATTAATACTCCATTAGCATCTCATCCAATGTAGCATCAAACATG
The DNA here is from genome assembly GCA_028749045.1 of Cupressus sempervirens. Taxonomy (NCBI): domain Eukaryota; kingdom Viridiplantae; phylum Streptophyta; class Pinopsida; order Cupressales; family Cupressaceae; genus Cupressus; species Cupressus sempervirens. Next base: position 130,353,063 of record CM053783.1, read on the forward strand.
TCAAGTTCATTACTTTGTCATCAAGTGTACTATGGAACAAATTTGATTTCATAATACCTCTTTAATTTTTCCATGGAATTTGTTTTTATTACCATCCTATCAAATGGATCATGGCACACCTTGACTATTTAAAAACCATGAAGTCATTGGCATGAGAAAGAGAACATAAGGACTGAGTCATGAAATGATGACACCATTAAGGCAATACCTAATATGTTGGACTTCACTTTTGATGTTTCTAACTGCTAATATCAATGAGTAAGGTGTAATGTCTCCTTTTAGGATAAATAGGGATAATGGGATGATTACTCTAATTCCTTAGACTTACATTATATAACTTCATAATAAAATTGTGTAATTGGTAATATGCTACTTGCTATCCAATTGATAGTACACTATACAATTGCACAAGTTGGAAGTTTTAAAGGTAAGAAGTCTCCAAGTTCAATGATTTTTAAGTGTATTTGTTGATTGTAATGTTTACTGGATTTTGTTTTCTAAAAATTTTGAGCTAAAACTCTGCATCAATGAAATGATTTTTATCTCTGTAAGTCAGTTGCTTTTGCCTACAATGCTCAAGTTCTATTGTAATTGTTTCATGTTTGATAATTTCTTGCTTGTTGGTGAGACTTGCTCAATTGTGCAACACTGTGATGATTTATTTTCTAGTTTTATTGTAATATTAATCAATTTGAACTTGAAGTAATCTTTTTTACCTTACAAGGTCGATGTTGCAAGAATTTCATTATGTGTGCTTTTTTTAATCACACCTTTTGAGGATAGATTGCCCCTTATTCTTGTTGTAAATAACTTGTGCAATTTTTTTCTTTTAAATGGGAGAATTTTTTTCATCTTTAATTAGAATTGTTGTTTGGAGAGTGCAGTGTGGAAGAGTGTGCTCATTACTTGGAGACAATCAAAACATGCGAGAACAAGCCAGCTGACAGTATTTTGGAGTGTACTAACAATGACTATTTATCACGAGTATTCTTCATACCTCTATTGAATAAAAGTTGTGCACTATTCATGCAGATTCAAAACTTAGAAATATTCATTTCTTTTAGCTAGGAATAATAAAGATAAAATGATTGAAAGAAGAAATAGATTTAGAAGAACCTTTTTAAATGAATATAAGACATTTGTGTTAAATTATTTTGTCTTTTGTCTAATTTGTATTGTATTTCTGAATGATCAATGGAAAAGCTTTCTTATATCTGCATCCTTGAGTGAGGAGTGCCATTGTACGGGACATGTCTTGTGTCCCTTCATTTCCTTTGCTAATTGCACCTTTCCATTACAAGTCTTCTAACAATAAGATCAGTTAGTATAAATTTTTTTACTAATGAAGATTGTATCCCTTCATGATCATTTCTAGATGCAAATTTTCCTTGTTAGATTTGCATCCTTTCATTCAATAATTAATCAGCCTTTAGTTATTGATTATAATATTCTCCTTATTGGATGCCAATAGTAATAATCTCACTAGTCAGTGTGCATGAGCTAGTATAATAATATGGTTCATTGGTTCAATAGATCTCAAAGTTTGTCATTTTTTTACTTAATCATTATCATAACATAATTATTGTTCCTTCATATCAGTATTGGTTATGAGTGTTGTATGCTTATTATTGCTCAATCATATGTTGATTGATGTCCTCTTGATATTTTATATTTATTGATATAGCTTCTCCTGATTTTTGTATCATCATGTTACATAGTAATCATGGACCATCATTGGATATACATATGATCATTGATCAATTATCACTTGGTTTTTGGTCTTCATAGTAGCTATCATACTTATCGGCACTTGGGAACTGGAATACCCATTACGGATTCCTCATTTGCTATTTTGTATCACTCCATATTGATTTAGTATTCATTTGCCAATACTATATAAAGTTATATTTTGCATGTAGCTTGTATACTCTTTAGGGTAGTTTGAACTTTGAATACTTCCATGTCCTTACAGTAACAGTGATTTCTACCACCCCATTCTTTTTTTTCTTCCTATTTTTTTAAAACTTGTTTTCCATCTTCTGAATCCATTGATGAACTTAAATAAAAATAGTGCAAAAAGTCAAATAAGTTGGCAATCAGTTCTACTACTAACCTACCCACTTATAGTGTTTTCCCAGTTGAGTTAATTCATTTAGCAAATTCTAGAACAATTCTTCAATAGCACCAAGGAATAGCAGCACACAATGATCTACAAGATCCAAGCTTTGGTGACAGAACCCATATGTTGAAATGGCAGAATTGCTTTCATAATTTACTTTGAACCATTCAGACGTGTTATCCTCCCAATTATAACTAGCTGAAGGGAGCATCACAACCATATATTGGTTTTAAATACATCAACTTGGACTTCTAAGATTGATAATTTAGTGCCAATGGCTTCGTACTGATCATAACAAGATAAAACTCTTTAAAGCATTTGTTCAACACATATGAGCAACCATTCTAAACTACTGATTTGAAATTTAATTAGGAAGTTAAACCATTCTAAAATTAAGGTAGTACTTTGATCAAGTAGAATTAAACATAATATTCAACCATGGTAAATTTTGATGTAGGGGAGGGGGGAAACAAAGCCACTCTAAATTGGGGGTTTCGTAATTTGACAAGGGGAAAGTTCAAGAAAGCTTCAAAGATTAATCAAGTTTTTGGAATACAATGGAAAGACCTACATTTTTAGCATCTAAATTCCAAGTTCAAACAAACAAACCAAATTGTGTTGTTCACAAATTTATACTATAAAGTAGCCTCCTTAACAACTTCTGTACAGTTTGTTACAACTCTCAATGGATGGCACTATTAAGATTAGTGGACAAAAATAGAACAAAAGACATAGAATTAACGCAATTCACCCAATCTTGAGCCACCATAGAGAGTCCAATATTATCATCCAGGTCTACAATCCCTTGCAGTTTAATAATACTGCAAGAAGTTAATAAATTATCATATGGAAATCATTAAGTTACCTCTGAGTATGATTAGGCTCCATCATTTATACAGTGAAGCTAGTTCTTTTCAAAAAAATCACACGCCTTTTGACTTTAATGGATCTCTTTGACCTAATAAAGACTCCAAATGAAAAAGCATCCACAGACTTTAGAAGATCTCAATTCATGTGTTGCATTTATAAAAGAGCATTGGCTTAAAGTTCACATTGAGCATTTGGAATGAAACTGCACCATATCAGCAATTTGAGTAACTTTAGGTACTTCTAATTTAAATTCAAATGTCTAAGCACTATAGTGGATAAGATGTTCAAACATCTGAGTGTAGTGGGTACCCTATTTCTTGCCTCTGCATTGTGTGTCTTGTAGGGATCTTCATGGTTTCCTTAGTCCTAGATTGCCATTTGTGGTGGGGATTCAATGGAAACTTCATCTAGATCAAAAATACACCATACAGCAATGTGCACATATATTCCCAAGAGTTAAAGTGAATTAGCTCAACTCAGAGTTCAAAAATTGTCATCTTGATAATATGTGTAAACTGATGAGTAAGGTTGATTTGGAAATCTAAAGGTGTTGTCTGGACTCTGAATGATATTGGTAGGTTAATTTTAGTATGAGTGTTCACAGCTTGAGTTATCAACTCTTGAAAAGATGTCTAAAACTTCCAGGGGGTATTAGAATTGTCAATGACCCACCACCACCACTCCCTTGTAAAGGAAAAATATTTTCTAAAAACTTGATGTGGTATACAAGTCATGTCAGCGCTCATTAAGCTAGTTAGATTTAATGGTCAAATCAAATAACTACTAGTACGACAATGCATATTTCTAAATTCTTAGAATTATCTCCAAATACAAGAACTTAAAAATGGAAACAGATGAGATTAATAAGTAAAGTATTGTGACAATTATTAATACACTATCATTAGATTGCATAACAAGCACATGAACTCTTATTAATATGCAAACCTTTAATTTAAGTAGTCAACCATTCCCTACAACCCCCAAACTTCATTTTTTTTGCAATCACTAAGGTGCTTCAAATGATTTAGATTTCTACCAAACATATTCAGATGAATATGCACTACCCACCAGTTGTCTTACTTCAAATTTTTAGTCAATCACATGTTGTACTAAAAGAGCATATAACAAGCTAATAGTTGGCAAAAGATCTATTGTTGTGTCAACTAGTAAGATAGAAAACCAAACAATTAAAATTATCTGCAACTCATAATGCATATAATGGAGCCAGCCTAAATTCTCTTATTTCCTCCATACATTTTTATATACCTATAGGGGCATTCTTAGGTATACAAGAAAAAAGGGAGGTGTAAGGGTCTACGGAGGATATGGTGAGGTGAGGGGAAGCATACTATAAACTTCACCTAGTTGCTCAACTCATTCTTAACTCATTAGGAATCTAACACACTTTGGATTCGAGATTGATCATCTAGGTCTCTATGACTGAATTCCCTGTATGAAAGATAACCATTAGATTTTCCCATCCAAAGTAGATGATTACTTATCATCCAGTGAAAGTAACCCTACTTCCTCTCAAAAACCAACTATATGGTATATGGTTAGAAATCTGAGACCTAGGGTAGTATATCAAAAAGTATAGGCTACCAACCATACACTTACAAGATACATAACTAGGCATGTTTCTCCATGTATGAGAACATACCTATATAAGGAACATATAGGCTACATGTATCCTTGCCTCTTGTACAAAAGTGATCAGTGCCCAATAGCCAACCCACCAGCCAACTAAGACTTGGAACACAATCACAAGTCTCACATATTTCCTAAAAGGCTTCTCCATTTGCAAGCCACAATTCTCTAAGATTTCCACCAACCTCAAGTGAATCTCTCCATTTCTGGAATGGGAACTAACTAAGATACATATTCAACATTGATCGGGGACACACATTCATGACAAAAGGATAGCCAAATTCACTTATAGTCATGACCATGCTTTGCAGCAACTAAGTACACCTTAACTTAATCACACTTGGCAAACAAGATTGTTACCATGTTTTGCATTATCACCTATTGCACCCATAATAGATAATTACATATATGGCAGGCACAAGAAAGCTTTGTTATTCTAGTTAGTTTATTTTTGACAATACACATTTCAAACTTGTGCCAAATGAATCAAGTTCATGGTTCAAAATTGCACCCACTTTTCAAAACTATTGTCATCATAGCAAAACAAAATGATGTCAATTGTTGTTTAGTTGACTTCAGTTAAGCATATGAAACACTATTTCAAGAGTGAATTTAAGAAGATTTTTAAATAACAACTGTCATCTCTCTAAGTTTTGAAATGTTGCAGCCATACAAAAAGGTAATGTCAAATAAAGTGCTATAACATATGGTCACTGCTTACAAACTGTGACATCAAGGGAAGCAAGGATGCACCCTCTCACCCACTCTTTCATATATACACCAAAACTTGAGACCACTTAGAGGTTAGAGTAACTTAAAAAACTAGGTTTTATTCTAGGGTAGACATATGGAGTTTGGGGATCTTGTGTTATGAGTTTCTTTATGGGGTTCTCCTTTTGAAGCAAAGGAGCATTCAGACACTTGCAAAAGGTCTGAGAAGCCATACTATGTTTTAGTTCTTAGTATATATATTTTTTGTTTTAGGCCTTATACTTGAAGGGTCCTTATATTTTCTTATTTCAAGCATGGACTTGACCATGGCTAGCTTTTTAATTTAGGATCGTGAAAGTGTATTTGAAATTTCCTTTAAAGCCACTTGTTTCTACTACAGCTAAAGATCTAATATCTCAAGTGTTACCTTGATATTCTGAAGACAATTTTGTTAGATATGTCTGTCTCACTACTTATATAAATTTTTAGTTATCATGGTAACACTTTATCATGGTTATGCAACTACTATAGAAAGATTCCTCAAAGAGGCTGCGCTTACACAAGCTTTTACAACATCCATGGATTGTTCAAAATGTTGATCTTGCCAGTATCTATAGATTATTCAATTGAACTATGTATTTTTTGTAGCCTTCGTCTAGGGGGAGGATTCAATTGAACTATTCATCTAGGATTCCACATTTTACATGCATGTCTATCAGGGCAGTTGCAACTTAAACAAATATATTCTCTCAATATATCTATTTTGTGCATATCTAGCAACCATAGCTTTTGATGACCACATTACATTCAGGCATCCTGTCAAATAGTTCACATGACTTATCTATGCTTCCATTTTGCAAGCTTGTCTCCCAAGGCAAATGCTACTACTTCATCTACACCATCTGACAAAATCCTTTATGCTTTGATGGATGCCTATAGCTTATCCCAAAGCTCTCATTCAATAGTTATGAGATGATCAATCAAGAGGAAACAATTGAGAGCTTAGAGTGACACAATTTTTAGATGATCGTATGAAATGAAATGGGCGTGCGAGTAGAAAGAAACTAGAAAGACATTGTGTACAGATGAAGGCATGAAATGGATGGTTTTGGAGCACTCAGCATAGACACTCAACATTCAGTACATATCATCATTTGATATCAAATGGGTGTGTGGGATTATACGCATAGTGAATAATAAAGGAGGGAATTGAACCCTCCTTGAGGCTCACACTTGTTGAGGTCCACTTCAGCAATGGCCCTTCCTATGAAATTGTTGTCTAAAACCTTTCTAATGAGATAATGTGTTATGAGCTCTTCATCAGTGGGGTGGAACGTGAATCAAGGAGGAAATTGTGTATCACCCATATCATGACCATAACTAAAGTTAAGAGCCTCTATTATTGAATTCTCTTCCCTATCACCCATATTCATTTCCTTTGCTATTCATAATTCACATGATGCATTTATTCAATTTATTTTGACAATGCATCATGTGAATTATGAATAGCAAAGGAAATGAATATGGGTGATAGGGAAGAGAATTCAATAATAGAGGCTCTTAACTTTAGTTATAGTCATGATATGTGTGATGCACAACTGCGTCCTAGATTCACGTTCCATCCCATTAATGAAGAGCTCATAACACATTATCTCATTAGAAAGGTTTTAGATAGAAATTTCACAGGAAGGAGCATTGCAAAAGTGTCGACCTCAACAAGTGTGAGCCTCAAAAAAAATTTGACTAAGCGTTGGTCAAAATTTTGCCCAATGCTTAGCAGTTTTCTACCAAGCATTGGTCAAAATTTCAACCAATGTTGTGTAGTTTTTTACCAGCATTGGTCAAAATTTTGACCAATGCTTGGCAAAAATTGTGCCAACATTTTTGTGCAATTTTCGACCAACGTATTGCTCAAAATTTTGATGAGAAAATTTTTGACCAATGGGTTGGTCTACTTTGGTCGAATTTTGGTTGAAAAATGGGTCAAAATTTTGACCAATAATGGTCAAAAAATGACCTCAAATGTACTAGTGGGATAACTGATTCACCCCCCCTCTCACTTATTCTAAAGTAATTCCAATAATTGGTATTAGAGACCTGTTTCTTAAGAAGACTAGTTTTAAGGTACTAGAAGCACAAAGATCAAGATGTCTAAAAGAGAAGTACCTAAGCTCAACAGAGATAACTTTTCTGCATGGAAAATTTTGATGAAGCTACACCTTGGAGGACTTGGAGATCATGCACAATCTACCATTACATTGGAACATGTTGATCCAGTTGGAACCCTAACTATTGAAGATATGAAGAAGAAGAAAGAACACAATCAAGCGATGTTGGAGATTACCTTTGCCCTAAGTTATGCTAAATTTGATGATATCAAAGGTTATGACACTGCAAAGAAAATGTGGAATGCCCTGCACACCATCCATGGAGGAGACAAAAATGTTCAAAGAGTCAAATTTAAGAGCCTTAGAGGTAAGTTTGATGATATGACAATGGTAGAAGGTGAAAATGTGGCTCAATATGTTGGTAGGATAAAAGAAGTTGTTAGTGTAATAAGAGGAGCTACTGGTCATATAGATGATGATATTGTGTTAAGTCTTGAGAACATTACTAAATGTTTATGCTATTATAATTTTTGCAATTCAATAATTGAGATGTATTCTAGGGAATGATCTAACCCCTAAAGGATTGGTAGGTAGACTCACTACTTTTGAGCTATCTAGCTTTGATAATTACAAACCTAAAAGTCTTGAATCTGCATTCAAAGCCAAGTTGTTATTGAAGGATTCTAATAAGGTGAAGTAGAATAAGAAGAAAAGAAAGATAAAGTATGTATCTAGTGATAGTAATAAAGATGAGGAAGATATTGAACAATTGGAAGGACTAGTGGCAAGAAGATTTCACAGAGATAAAGGCAAGTTCAAAGGTAAGTTACCCATCATTTGTTTCAATTGCAATGAGGTTGGTCATATTGATACAAGATGTACATAGAAGAAGAACTATAGAGAAGGAAACAAATATAAAAAATAGAAGAGAAAATGACAACAGAGATTACAAAGACAAAGGCAAGAAGTCATGCTACATTGCTGAAGAAGAAAGCAGGGATGATTCTGATGAACATGATGATGAAGTAGTATATGTTGCAATGAAGGAAAAATCTAATGAAGATGATTTAACTAAACTTGTGACTTGTGTGAACAAAAATAATAGATGGTTCATTGACAGTGGATGCTCACATCACATGACTGGAGACAGAAGTAAGTTCATTACCTTAACTTATTATAATGGAAATAGTGCAAGATTTGGTAATGATGCACCATGTTTGATAAAAGAAAAAAGTTCTATCAAACTCACAAACAAGATTTCATGTAACAATGCTTACTATGTTGAAGGACTAAATTATAACTTGTTAAGTGTTTTAAAATTGAATAATCTGGGATGCAAGGTTGAATTTGGAAACAAAATTGCCAAGATATATGACACAAATGGGAAACTAATTGGAAAAGGTGATCAAACTAGAAATAATCTTTTCTCTCTCGATATAGATGATGCTACTTGTTTTGTTGCAAATTTTAATGATGTATGGCTTTGGCACAAGATATTATGTCATGTGTCATGTTAATTTTGATAACTTGGTTAGTATTAGTAACATGAAGAAAGTTAGAGGATCACCTAAGTTAAAGAAACCTAATAATATAGTGTGCAAACAATGTTAGCTAGGAAAAATGTCAAAGTCAAACTTTAAGAGTAAAGCTTATACCTCTAAAGAAATACTAAAAATTGTTCATATTGACTTGTTTAGACCAATTGAAGTGCAAAGCTATAGAGGAGATAAGTACATAATGCTATTTGTTGATGATTACTCTGGAATGATGTCAGTTTTGTTTCTAAAACAAAAATTTGATGCTTTTCAAATGTTTAAGTGGTATTTGGCAAGAGTTAAGAAAGACACAGGTAAGATTCTGAAATGCTTGAGATTAGTTAGAGGAGGAGAATTCACTTCAAATGAGTTTGAAATGTTTTTTAATGACAAAGGAATCAAAAGACAAACATCTGCACCCAAGACCCCTCCACAAAATGAAATTGTTGAAAGGACAAATCGATCAATAATAGACTATGCCAGAACACTTATGATGGAGAAGAATGTTGCTCTGAAATACTAGAGAGAAGTTGTAAATATTGGTGTATATACCTTGAACTGTGTACAAATCAAGAAAGGTACTCATTCAACACCTTTTGAACTATGGTATGGATATCCACCCAATGTAAAATGCTTTAAGGTATTTGAAAGTAAGTGTTACATTCTTAAAGATGTTACGAATGGAAAGCTTGATGTAAAAAGTGAAGAAGGTATATTCCTTGGATACTCCACAAGAAGTAAAGCTTATAAGTGTTTAAATACTAACACTAACAAAATTGTGGAAAGTGTAAATGTGAATTTTGATGAATTTACAGAAGTACATGATGTTGAGCCTATGAAAGAACTAGAAGAATACAAATCATTTGTATACTCTTATGAAGGAATGGTTGTTGAAGAAGATGCTACAAATCAACTTACAAATCAACAAAAAGTATTAGCAACTGTCGAGTCACATCCTGTGAATGCCGAGATGCACATTCAGGAATTGAGTTGCATTCAAATGCTGAGCTACAGAATGAAGAAGATGCATATTTTGATTTTGAGATTAGTACACATGAAAGAGATGTTGAGATACTTGACAAAGATGTACATAGTGAATCTGAAGCTAAAAGACAAAATGTAGAAACAAGAGTTGAGCCAAGATTGTCTAAATATGTCAAAAGACATCATCCTACTAATCAAATCATTGGAGATAAAAATGCTAGGCCAATGAAAAGAAACAAACTGAGAAGTGAATCATGTTTTCTAAGTTTGAAAGAGCCCAAAATAGTAAAAGATGCATTAGAAAATGAATATTGGTATAAAGCCATGGAAGAAAGATTAAACAGATAGAGAAAAACAAAACATGGAGTCTAGTTCCTAGACCAAAAGACAAGAATGTGATTGGCACCAAGTGGGTATTCTGAAACAAGCTAGATGAGAATGGTAAAGTCACAAGAAACAAAGCAAGATTAGTTTGCGAGGGATATGCACAAGAAGAAGGAATTGACTATGGGGAGACATTTTCTCCTATTGCAAGAATGGAAGGAGTAAGAACTCTACTTTTTTATGTTGCATATAAAGGTATCAAAGTTTATTAGATGGATGTTAAATCTACATTTTTGAATGGCATACTAGAAGAGGAAGTCTACATAGAACAACCATAAGGATTTGTTGATGATAACAATAAGAACACAATATGTAGACTACACAAAGCCCTATATGGATTGAAGCAAGCACCAAGAGCATGGTATGAGAGACTTCATACTTATCTTGTGAAGATTGGATTTGAAAGGACTAATGATAACAACAATCTATACATAAAGAAAAAAAAAAGGCAAAGGTATTTTTCTATTTTAAATATTTGTTGATGATATCATATTTGGAGGACAAGATGCTTTATGTAAGGACTTTGCAAATCAGATGAAGCAAGAATTTGAAATGTCTATGTTTGGAGAAATCAATTTTTTTGTGGGATTGCAAGTATATCAGATGAAGTATGGTATATACATCATTCAGTAAAAGTATGTCAAAGAGATATTGAAGACATTTGGATTAGAGAATTCCAAACTAGTAAGTACACCTACGGTGATAGGACACAAGTTGTCAAAGAATGATGATTCAGTTGAGGTGAATCAAACATTGTATGGGTCTATGATTGGTAAATTGCAATCTATAGTAAATAGAAGACTTGATATTGCATTATGTGTAGGGATAGTTGTAAGATTCTCTATTAATCCTAGGGAGAATCACTTAATGGTTGTGAAGAGGATAATGAGATATCTAAAAGGAACAAAAGATTTTGGTCTATACTACAAGAGGAATGAAAAGTTTGAATTAAGAGCCTACACTAATGCTAATTGGGCTGGAAACATTGATGACAAAAAGAGCACCAGTGGAGGAGTGTTTTTCTTAGGCAAGAGACTAATCACATGGACAAGCAAGAAATAGAGTTGTACTTCACAATCTACTACTAAAGCAGCATATGTTGCTACTGCTATAAACTACACAAACATTGTATGGATCAAACAACTACTCAAAGGAATGAAGGAAGAAATCATAGAACTAGTGATACTTTATTGTGATAATACAAGTGCTATCAATATATCAAAGAATATAGTGATGTATACAAAGACAAAGAACATTGCAATCAAGTATCATTATGTAAGAGAATTAGTTCAAGACAAAGAGGTGAAGATGGAATATGTTAACTCAAAGGAGAAAATTGTTGATATCTTCACAAAACCATTACCTAAGGATGCTCATGAATATCTAAGAGGTAAACTAGGGGTGATACCCTATCAAAGGATATTTAAGAAATAGAAGGAGTGCCTTGCATCAAACAAGCTAATGTTCATATAATACAAATTGATGCAGTGGATCTTACTTTAGGAACTGCCTAAAGTAATCATAGAGCTAAAAATTCAAATTAGTCACAAGCAAGGTGATAGAGGGAGAAACCAAAGAAACTGTAAACATTTATATCTACATTCTTTAAGATGACAATTTTTTGGTATATGTCTTTGGCATTGTTGTCAAAGAGGGATAGTTTTATTGATCAAGAGCTACCAAAAACAAAGAGGGAGAAAGCAGACTGAAACTATCAGAAGGATAGATTTGCCAAGAGAATGTTGTTAGAAAAGCTGCACAAGACCGGTATTAGAGGGAGAAATCCTAATCTAACTAGTAAGAGGGAAATCCAAGAAGGAACTTAGAGGGAGTTTTAAGAAAGAGTTTTGTAACCTAATCAAAAGATGGAAGTTGTTGATAGAGGGAGGAATACAAATTTTCTCTTTGGTATTGTCTTACTATTTTAACCTAGTTAGATTGGTTGAACGAGATGATCATCATTTGATTGACTTGATTGATCAGTTTGGTTTTCCATTAATGCCAAAGAGGGAGATTGTTGAAATTTGATTGAAAAGATCATTGATAAGAGAGATTTCTAAGAGGGAGATTTTTGAAAAAGACTATGTTTCAATCATTGTTTTGTCATTGATGTCAAACCTACTATCTGCTAGTAAGACAACTACTTGTAAGATTCAAGTAATATCACTTACTTGATTGATGAAGAGAATTTGATCAATAAGAGGTAACAATAGCACCTAGATAAAAGGTTGAGTTATGATTATGTAATGAAGTACAAGGATTAGATAAGGTAGTGATGACATGATGTATTGATGATCTACTTAAGGTTAAAAAATGGTTGGCTACACTTAGAAATTTTAGAAGAACAAGTCAAACAAAGTTTTTTTACCAAGCTTGACCGAGTGGATAGTAGGTGCCAAGAAAAGTTAGTTCAAGCCAAGCCGAAAGTCAATTGGAGTTGAGTAAAAGAAAATTTTAGTGGATGATAAGAAAAATAGTTGATGTCGAGCACGAGTAAACTTTAGTTAATGCCAAGTGATTTTATAGTTGATGTCAAACAACACTGTATGTGTTGAGCATCAGAAGATTAATAATGTTGAGTTGTTGCATTATGATAAAGATTGAAAATTCATTGAATCTAAACTAACAAGTTTATTTTCTTGAAACTTGTGAACTAGGAGGAAGATAAGGTTGATGAGCTAGTGGCACAAAATTTGATGTAAACCTTTTTTAGGCGAATTCAAATGGATTCTAGGAAAATGGACAATGAGTGGGAAAATATTCTAATTTCTTATTTATAGGAATGGCTCATCATGAAGCAAAAGGGGTTGGTGTCATGTGTGAGAACCTAAGGAGGAGAAGGAATTAAAGGGTTTTGCTTCATCAAGTGACCCAAGAGAAGAGTCTGCAATGGCATGTTAAGAAAGAAGGCTTAAGGAGATGAATGCTTGAAGGGTGGACAAAATGTTAGAGCTACAAAGTATGAAAGCCAAGCAGAATTAAGGACTAAACAAAGATTTTTAATCTGCAAGAGAAGTTGTAAGTTGTATTAGATCAAAGCTCTATTGTTACTCTCTAACAATTGTATCAGTCTAGGGTAAATCCTTTGGAGTAAGGTTGACCTAACAGTCATTAGAAAATCCTTTAACCAGGTGGAATTCCATGTGAATGGCCTAAAGTCCTCTAATAAGGCTCACTTCTAATAGGGTGATTAAAATCCCTTAAATAGGTCACATTTAATAGTGTGTATTGTAACCTTTATCAGGGTTGGCCTTCATAGGGCATCACTTCATAAGAGTGAAAAAGGAGTAGCATGTTACTAGTGGTTTTTCCCAAATTGGGTTTCCATGTAAATCATTTTGTCAAGTGTGTTGATGAATGTGTTGTCTTTCATGATTTACACTTCTATAAATTGATTTGATAGTAACATACAAGTTTTAGTAAATACATAATGGATGCATGCAAGGATGTGAATGTTTTATGGGTTCATTGAATTGTGAAAAATTTAATTTATACATCTAGACCTTGGATAACTGATTCCCTCCCCCCCCCCCCCCCCCCCTCCCTCAATTATTCTAAAGTAATTCCAACAAAAAGAACTGCACAGGTGAATAAGGTTGACCACCCAATGAATGAGCCCACACAAGAGTAGGAGACCTTGTTGGTTTAGCGAGTGTTATTTGGTAAGAAGGTCTTGGAACCTTGTCAAAGGAGTTATAAGTCTATTGGTAGTTGTTCGAATGTGATCGTGGATTATTGTAGTATCGATAACCTAGTTGCCAAAGAGATGCTTCATAAACTTGGTTTGAAGAGAGTGTGACATCCTTGTCCTTATAGGATTAATTGGTTACAAGATGAACATTGTTTGGAAGTGAGGGAGAAGTATTATGTTAATTTTAAGATTGGGCATAATGTGGATCAAGTTTTTTATGATATTATGGACATGAGTAGTGTTAGATTGTGGTGACTGATCAAGAAAGTACTGTACATACTTCATAAATAGTGGGGTTCGCAAAAAAATTTTGGGTCGTGGCCGACATGGTAGCCGACATATTATGGCTGACATGTTATAACCCTAAAGTAGTTTAATACTTGTATAAAAGGGCTTAGGGTTGGGTATTTTTCATTATGTTGTGATGCGAAATTGGTTCTTGCGGCAGTATTGAGCTGTAAGGGATTACAGATTGTAATTAGGTTGTAATCACTGGATTGTAATAAGATCGGACTTGCTATTTGGTGGACGTAGCCTAGGGATTGGGTGAACCACGTTAAATCTTGGTGCCTTGTGTTCATTTCTGTGTGTTATATTATTTTCTGTTATTGGTTATATTTGCATGTAGTTTTTTATTTATGTCCGTGGTTTATCCTAAAAAGTAGTTGTCACATATTACTTGATAGACCTTGACAGTATGATTATAGAGTAGTGCATGATTGTGTCGAGAATATATTTACTATTAAAAGGGTGGAAAGAAGTTTTCATTGATTCCTTTGTAGGATGCAAAACTCGATAAGAAGAATCTAAGTTTTGGTAGGCAAGTTGAGTTGAAGGATTCTCAATGGGTTAAAGATCAACGTGGAAAAAAAACCTATGACACACTAAGGAAGGATGTGAAAGGAAAAGAAAATTAGTTTTCTATTGTAGGAAAATATTTGCAAAAGTGGAGCAAAGGAAAGAATGTAGAAGGCTTGGAGGACATGTATGTGAAGAACCAATTTAGATTTTATTGGTTGAATCCTAAAATATGTTCTTATAGCTACTAATAACATATTTTTAGATCTAGGATGTTTGATGCAAGAGAATCTTAGGGTAGTTGGTAATCCCATAAGTTGGAGTGGATTTTGGCCTTGGAGTTGGAGAACTTGATTGAAAGGAGGTGATGCTCTGTCCTAATGGGGAGTTCTTGGTTGTAGGTTTGCTTGAGAAACTCAATGATTGAAGGGGTTTGATAATTCTTAAGGTTCTCATTTGATGATCTTCTTAGTGGAACCTACACTCGGTGATGCTTGTGGGAGCTCAATAGATGTGTTTTCTTAGTGTATGCTTCACTTTCTCACTGGTTATTGTAGATGCTTGGTGGTTTGGATCACTAAATGGAGTTCTTAGGAGATTTAATTAGATAACTTGGTGAATTTAATGCATGTAGTGTATGATCATGATGTGGATTGACCATGGGATGTGTCTGGACCTATTTTGGTTATGGGTTATTCATCCTATGTGCATTTAATGATTGTTAAAAGCTGACTATGGCATGTTATGTTTAGTTAGGTTCTAGACTATTCTATTTACAAGAGGATGACTTGTGGTCATGCAAGTATAAAAGGAGGGTTTGGGTAGTGTTATAAGCAATGGAGTCAAGTGTTGACAAACAAATATTTAGGAAGGAATTTGAAATTACAAATTGTGAGCAGAGCTAGTAGCTATGTGAGTCTTAGGAAATAATGAGATTATTTGGTGGCTTGCAAGCACAAGTTTAGACCTAGCTTGGTGTTTCCTCTAAAGTGTTATCATGTCACAAATCTGGGATAGCTAGGGTTTGGATTGGATCTTGAGGGATCTTGGAGAACTATTACTTCTTGTGTATTTGGAATAGCCAGGAAGACCTTACAACCTAACACATTGCATGTAATCAGTTGTTTTATGAATAAAAGTTAAGTTGGTACTAGATCTTGTACTTGTGTTGTTTGACTTTTAGGAAGGGGGCTTGTTCATCTCCTTTGGGGATTCATCGGGCCTTGCACTGCATCACTTGTTAAGGAGGGGTCTAGATGATACTGTCCTTATATGTCTAGAGATGAGTCTGAATGCACGTTAACTAAATTCCATGAGTACATGTGTGGTCTCACTTTAATGGCCTTGTGATAGCTGAGAAAATTCTTAGAGTTAGTTACTAGTAGCTTAGTATGTAAACAAATGTTGTTAGATATGCCAAATCCTATAAGAAATGTCAAATGCATGGAAATCTAATACATGCTTTAGGAAGGGGGCTAATTCCATCTATCACACACTGGCATTTTCAGTAGTTGAACTTTGAATTATTAGGTTATATACATTCTAAATCACAAGGAGGAAATAAGTTCATTATTATAGCTACTGATTATTTCACTACGTGGGATGAAGTTGTATTGGATAAGTTGAAACATCACACAAAACTATCTTGAAGATCCTACACAAAATAGTTAACAAGTCAAGTAGAGATTGGCATCTTCAAATCAATCCATCTCTATAGGCTTATATAAAAAGTATTCACACACCAATGGGAGATACTCCTTTCTCCCTTGTATATGGAGATGAAATAGTCTTGCCTATTGAGGTAGAAATACCTTCACTTGGAGTCTCCCTTAAAGGGCTTATAACAGATGAAGACTACATGATATCTAACATCCAACAACTTGAATTTCTAGATGAACATAGGAAAGCTACATTTGATCACCTTAGATTCTATTAGAAAATAATTTAAAAAGCTACAAAAATATAGTGCATCACAAATCTTTTGAGATTGGTAATCTAATTTTGAGAGAAAACCCTTAGAATTAGTAAGGAATTTCAAATCCAACTGACTAGATCTTTAAATCATCATGACTTCCTTTGGATCAGATGCCTATCAACTCTCTATACTAAAGGGAGAACAACTCCTACAAGCTGTCAATACCATATATCTAAATAAATTTTATTTGTGATATATATGAAGAAATTTTATGTGTGACATTCTCTACATGTAGAGTTCTTACACATAGCATATATGATCCTGAAAAATCCAAAAGAATCATAAAGAGTCATGAAAATTGATCACCTTAGTGAAAACCTAGAAATATGTATCATGGTAGAAAAAATAGTCCTACTAAAATCATGAAAACTTGGAAACAACCACCACTTGTGACCTTTGTGCTCCATCTATCAACATAAGACTTCAATCATGAACCGACTGACTTTTGTAACACATCTCTATGGCCTAGAATTGGTCTTCATCTAAATCTAACTAGAGGGCATGTTATGTGTCATCATTGTATTTAGGACACACATGTGTTCTCAAAACCACCTCAACTAGTGCTTCTTAGTAGTATCATTCTAGGCCTCAAGTGTTTCTCAACATTTATTGAATAACTTTCCTCAAACTGACATCTTGTTAGTAGTTCAAGTTGTGTAATTCTATTTCTCCTACATGTATAAGTCTTAAAAATATTAGTGATGCTATTCCACATCATGCTTAAATTGGAATAACTGATCTATGCTTAATGATAATTTCTTTGTATGATGTCTACTATTGATGATTTTTATCAATGTTCCCTCCTTAGTCTATCTAGGATGTCACTTGCATAGAGGACTTAGTCTATCTAGGATGTCACTTGCATAGAGGACTATGTGCATTGGAAATATTTTATTTTCCTTCTTCTTGTGGGTATTCTTTAAATGGTCATATGTATTTGATGCTTTGGGTATCTATTGTAAGAGCCTCCACCAATATTGGAATGTCAACCACATATAGATTGACCTAATTCATTCGAACACTTAGGTGACTTTGAACTACATCCTTGACTATTTACATCATGTTTTCTTACATGAGACCATGCTCATGGTTATCTTGTAATTTGTGCTTTGATGCTAGTATAATCTTAAATATTAGCTAGAACCTTAACCTAAGTCATCTTGACATTTTGTCTTTACTACATATGTTTTTTTATTAGGAAAATAGTTTTTGAAGGGCCCTTAAAACCCTGTACATATAGATTCAAAGATATAACATTAATCACAATAGAAAAAATAGAGGGAAAAAATTAGAGCGAGCAATCAAACAAGGCTAACTACAAAAGAACATCACATTGATCACTTAACTACTAATATAAAATACAAATAACTAGAGAAGGACACCATATGAGACTTAACTCATTTTCTTTATCAGCTATGTTTCTCACTCCTTCAACTAGTCCATCTTCTCTGCATCTTCCTTGATATGACTAATATCCAAGAAGACTCCTGCTACCATTTTCCTTATGTTGGCTTTGGTCCTCCTCCCAATCCCTTCCTTACCATCTATAGTAGCACCTTAATCCTCAAGGATAGTAACAATGGCTTTCTCCCCAAGGCTTCCTTCTAACTTGCTTATGAGGATTTTAACATGCTCATTAGAGACTTTAAGGGTTTTATAGCTCTGATCAACTATGCTCTTGAGGGTGCTCTCAATGCTATTGAACTTATTGTCAACTCCATCACCTTGGCCTCTAGCATATAGGAAGCTTCCATTTCTATCAAAGAATCCACAATAGCATCCTTCCTCTTAGCAGTATCATGGGACTTTTTTCCATCAATCTCCCTCCAAAGATCCCATCTAGTCTTTACTACATAGGTTAGTGTAAGAATTTGGCTTAGGATAGAATTCACCCAAGAACTAAGAAATCAAACACACAAGCACAACCGTAGACCAAATGGAGAAAGTATGATCAGAATGATGATATTCATTCAATATGATAGCTTAGCCAACTTGAGAGTACACTAGGAGTGCCTTTATATAAAGGCCTCAAGAGAGCTTCTAGAATGCATAGAAGTCAGCATCATGATATGTCATACAACCAGGCACATGTCCACCAGATATGAGTTATACTCCATTAAGCACATAATTAAGTGGGATGATGCTAGGATAAGCCTACAATGGTGTAGCACGCAAATCAGTGGTGTAGACAACATGTGCTAAATAAGGAGTGCGGATAACTATGTTGTCAACATGACAACTCAATGAATGATGTGTATTGTTGTGTTGTAGACACCATGTGCGTAATTAGAGTTGCATACGTCAATGAGAGTACACAAACTCCTAAGTGTCTCACCTAAATAAATAATTAAATATGCAAAATAATTAAATAATGCATTAACCTAAGTAAACTTAAGTAAGTGTAATAAGTAAATACTTATTTACACCAATAGTTAGTTTCCTACATTATATCCAATATAGATCATATTCATATTATTGTAGTTTCCTTGGCACTAGTGATGGTTGTATGATCTTGCAATGTCCCTTAATCGAGCTTTATGATGAAAATTAGGACCAAATAAGACCCTTGTACTATGCACTTGTATTTTTCTTCCTAGGTTACGCCTTAGACTTTGTATCTTGCAATGAGTGAGGAAAATAATCTTCCTAGTGGAATACTTTGGTCATCATCCTTTTATGGTCAAGTACATTACTCTTTATCTTCATCTTCTTTTATTTCCCAATCATTTCTTAGTCTTTATCATCACTTGCCATTGTTTTCTTCTATCCTATAGTCAAGGGGGTAGTTATCATATCATCCTATTGAATCTCCCCTTTTGGGCCCCTTGTGTTAGAATGAGGTTATTGTTGCACCAAAAGACCAATTTGTTAGTGCATGATACAACTGGTCAACTTATAGTACACATGAGGCAATTAATCCCATGTTACAAATTTTGAGGGGAGCATTGAACATTTTTCCAAGAGTCTCCCCCTCAATATTACCCAAGGGTTTGAGGATTCGAACCTGTGACCAAGCTCTGATACCACTTTCTGTAATGGGTTTTTTTTTGCACCAAAATGCTGATCTATTAGTGTTTGATACAACCACTCAACTTATAGTATACAAAAGGAAGTTAAGCCCTTGTCACAAATCCAGAGGGGAGTTTTTCTTTTTGTCAATACCTTATATAGATTTTGACCCAATTTTCAACTATCTTAGATTTTCGTGAAAACTATATCCTTACCTAATTTTGATGTTCTAGGTTTATTTTTGGGATTGAAATAAAAATTTGGATTCATCTTGCTTGTTAAAATTAGGATCTTAAATTCTTCTTCTTCAACATAGTTGACTATTCTTTGGTAAATTAGTCTCTTTTCTTTGAAATAACTTACTTTTCAACCTAATTCTAATGCTACATCATTTTGGTTAACTATTGGTCAAACTAGTAAACCTAATCAAATTGGGGCATCCTTCATTTTGTAGTGGTCAAACTTGGTCTAAATACTCTTCAAACTCTCTAAATCAATCATCTCTTATGTTGGATCCTATCTAATCTCAATTTGATTAACTTATCTCATTTCTACATCTCCTCACTATCATTTCTATTTCAATTTTGAGAGGGTAAGAATACTCTATCATCAAAAGATGCAAATTGATAATGGTATCATCACTAGAGGCATCTCAACTTCATCACTTCACATCAAGTTGAGATTATTCAATCTTTTTACATAAGAAATTTCATCTTATCACATCAAATCTCTTGGGGCAAGTGCTTAGTTTGATCTTATACAAATCAATTCTCATCGCATCACATTAGTTTTAATATTGTCATATCTATCAATCTTTTTCGAGTATTTAATTTAATTGGTTCACATCAAACTATGTATTTATGACTATCTTTCATGTTATAGTTCAATCAGGTTTAGAATTTGTCTTGCTAACTTTCATTTGATCAAATTCAAAGTTAGTTATCTCACCAAATAAATCTCACTGTGCTTTGTTTGATCAAGTTCAAAATCATATCTTTTAAGATAGTTCATTGCTTCATATCAATTGTTTGACATCATCAAGCTTTGACTCGATGTGCTCGCTCACACACTGACTCAAAGAGGGGCAAATGTAACCACCCAATTTTGATCTAATAAACTATAAAACCCCTTTATGAATATTTAAATCAAATACTAGACCATCGCTATGTATTAAATAAATTTTGCATAATTATTCAGTCTATAATGTTTGACCAAATGATCACATGCTCATTAATTTGATTTTTTCTTGAAATTTGTCCCATTTATCTTAAGTGCACATGAAAAATGCATTTTAAAAATAAAAATAAATAAAAAATTTCACTTTGAGTTTGCACATTCCCAATGAGATAGAGTTTTCTAATTTTTCAAAAAGGCTTTTGCCTCTTTATCTCAATGACTCATTGTTTTGCCTCTTAATCTAAGACACTCCTTTTACCTATTGAGACCCATTCTTTTTCCTCTTAATCTTGATTGTCCGCTCATTTCTAAATTTTTTTAAAAGGAGATTCTCTCCTCCCTCTTGATATGCATATTTTTGAGCTATTGTTATGTTGTCACTTTGCCATTTTATTTCTTGAGTACTTTTGCACTATCATTCAAGCTTAGTTGTTATTTACTTTCTTGCATTTATCTTAACACACCTAGTCTAATTAGGATGAAATAATAAGTTTTCATCTTGTTGGTTTAAATTTACTTTTCTTGCACTCTTGCATTTCATTCTTATCTTAGCTTTGTATTTGAATTCATCATGAGGATCATGGATTCTTGCATTCCTATTTCTTGATATCTTTGAATCTTCCATTCTATAGTGCACCTTGCAAGGGTCTCCCCTATTGAGTTCATTTGAGAGTCAACTTCCATAACTACTTAGTTCTTGCACGTTATAGATAGGAAGCTATAAGCTGTCATTTGAGACTCCATAATCCATTGCATCTATCAAATAGAATAGTTTATAGAAGTGGTCACATTTTGACACACAATAATATATGACAATTAAACTATAACTATTTATAGAATAATACATAGAGAAACTCCTAGGAACATTTAAAGAAATGCAATATTTTGGTTTGTGTACAATAGAGGGGTTGGGCTTAGGACAACATGAGGCTCCAATACATGACCTTGTGGATAAAGAAGTGGTAAAAAAAGCTTTGAGAAATTTTCAACAAAGGTATAAAATTCCTTTGAACTGATATGCTGAAAAAGATTTTTTTGGCGAAGGCTAAGGTTGGTTGGTTGGTGGTTACTCTATTTTTGTCTTTGCATCAAACAATGTAACTCATCCTATTACTAACAATGTTATTATTGTTGTTTCCAAGTAATTGATGGTTTTACAATTTTTGATATGGTTTTGAAAACTAAAAGGAGATTTAAAGAGGTGTGATACAAGGCAAAGACACATTACAATTTTGATGGTGATTGGATGTTGAATCACTTTCCATTTATGCAAGTTATTGATAATATTTGTTAGTGAAGATTCCACATCTTATAATGTGACTTCATATCTCATATTTTGAGATATTTTTGTTGCTAACTTCAAGTAAATATTTAATAACAATGTTGACAATAATATACAATATTCAATATTTTCCCACTATGTTTGGAGTTTTTGATAATCATAAATAGTTGTTAAAGTGTACACTTTTGATGCCTCTCACTTACTTGAACTTACACATGGTGACCTTGTAAAAACATAGAAAATCAGAATAATGAGAGCACAAAGTGAAAATTGTTGGTTGAAATTGGAAATGCAAAATTATTTCTATTAATTTTTTTAATATGGTTTTCTAATGCATAGGAGAAAACATGACATGTTTTACACATAGACTTTTGACTAATCGCATCTCACTAATATCTCTATATTTATTCTTCCATCTCTCTCACCATTTTCAATTCAACAATTCATCAATAATTTTTCCTAATTAACCTTTCAAAATCTCTTCAATGTACACACAAAAGTGCATTAGCTAGTATATCAATAATATTTGAGAAAAGAAAACCAAATTCACCTAAGCTACATATACGTGTTTTACTATATAGAGGATATGAATACTTGTGAACTTTTTCCAGATCCAACAACAACCAATTAATTATATAGAAGATATGCATACTTGTAGACCTTGTTCATTCTTATGAAACACTTAATTGTAACTTACTAATACCTCAATATTTATTCTTCCATCTCTCTCCCTCATTCTAATTCAATAATATTCATATTTGACCTTTCAAAAGCTATTCGATGTACCCATTGCACACAAAAGTGCAATAGCTTGAAAGGCTCACAAAGAGCCCACCAGGGATCAAGTCTTGCTGAGAGTAAGGCCCCCAACATCTAAAAGGGATGAGGCCAGGATCATGCCCCAGGCAAATTTGGCAGAATAGATACCCCTCAGTCCTTGGTTCTTAACCAAAGAGGCTAGGCGAAAAAGTTGAATCTCCATCAAAAAAGAAAAAGAAAAAATGCAATAGCTAATATATAGATAAAAGTTAGAAAGACAAATACAAATTCATCTAAGCTACATATATGTGTTTTAGTATATAGAAGATATGAATACTTGAGACTTTTTCCAGCTCCAACAACCAATTTACCATATAGAAGATATACCCATTTAGAAACCTATTTGCATCCCCCAAATAATTTTTATACAAGATGTCAAAGGACATTTGACATAATGACAAAGATCATATTGTAGACATTAAATAGTAGTAAACTCAAATTTTCTACAATACAATTTTCTTTTAAAAAGATCATGATGTTGGATAAAGAAAGGGATTGTTTGGTCGAAATGTGGACCATGAGCGCGGCCAACTTCTAAACTATATTAAAAGAGAGGGAAAAATAAAATACAATAAAGGGAAAAATAAAATACAATAAATAAACAAGAACGGGTTACAACAGCATATACGTGTGTCATCGCTGGAGTACTTAGTAAGAGCGTTCGAATTAGTGGAGCCATTAGAAGGATCGAACAGATCAAAATTTTAATGCTATTCAAGCGATTTCGATAAATAAAATAAAATAAAATAAATAAATTCCCAGAGCCGACGGTAAGAATTTCAGGAACGCAACTGGCAACATAGAATAAATAATAATAATAATAATAATTAATACACAATCTCGTTAAGATTTTTTTAATTTACAAAACTCGTTGTATAGGAAGAATGACAGGTGTCGAAGAGCCCAAGATTGCGGTTCAAACACGAGCATAAAATGTTAAACTCAATCTTTCTCTAATTGGAAAGAAACCAAATTCCACATTAGAATCGTCGGCTTACTGAGTAGAGGAGAAGCGGATTGTTGTTTGGTCTTTTGAATTTCTGTCCCAGCTGTGAATAGCGATTAAGAGAAGAATTCAAGGAAGAAAGCGATAGATTTTAGTACAATCCAATACAAAAATTATCAATGGCAGGAGTTGCAGTGGAAACTGCACCATCTTTTGCAGAGGCAGTTTCTTTGTATGTTGGAGACCTCGATGCAGAGATAACGGAGAAAGACCTCATTGCTTCCTTTGGAAATGTGGGCCTCATGACATCGGTTCGAGTCTGCAGGGACAGCATTACACAACGCTCTCTGGGCTATGGCTATGTCAATTATGTTACACATGCCGACGGTGACCCACATTTTATCTCTCTATAGTTTTCTTGATAGATTTCTGCTTTTTTAAGCACTGGGTGTGCAATCAATTTGGATTTGTTGGTATTTTACTTGTTTTCTTATTGTGATTTTTTGCATTTATTTAGCTAAACAAGCTTTGGAGACTCTGAACTATAAGCCTCTTAAGGGTAAGCCCATTAGAGTCATGTGGTCTCAAAGAGATCCTCTCACCAGAAAGAGTGGTTTTGGCAACATTTTTATCAAGGTAAATTGGGTTATTATTGGTTGGGTTCTATCTAGGGTTTAATGTTGAGGGTTTGTTTATGTTCCGGGTTTCAACTTGCTGTAATTCTTGATTTGGGGATTGGGTTCTTGTTCAGGAACTGGGGTTTCTTTGTATTTGGGAATTGGATTTCCTTTGAGTATTTTGCCGCTCAGTGACTGTGGGATTATTGGTGTGTCTGTAGAACCTGCATGAATCTATTAGCCATGTCCATCTCCATGAGATCTTCAGCAAATTCGGGAAAATCGTGTCATGTAAAGTGGTTACGGAGGATGGAAAAAGCAAGGGCTATGGATTTGTGAATTTTGATTCGGAAGATGCTGCCGCTGCAGCAATTGAGAATGCTAATGGAACTGAGATACAGGGAAAGCAAGTGTAAGTAGGTTCTGTTAATTTGATTCTGAACATTTGGAATGGATGTAATGTTCATTGAAATCTGCAGGGTGTAGTTTGAATCTTCGCTTTGATTTCTAGGTTTATCGTTGTAAAACACCAACATGATTTGCCAGTTCTTTGATTTCTAGGTCTCAGTTGTGACATTTTCCAGATGCAATGTTTAGTTTTGTTTTTAAAATTTAGGAGTATTCTCAGCTCATTAATTCATTAATGCTGTAAAAGTTGCCCTGCAAATTTTCTTCTCCTCATTCTATCTTTCTTGAGAGATAGCATGAAGGGTTTTGCGATACACAAAGACAAAACTCTCAGTTGGAGCTGGAAGAGTTTATGACTTGAGTTGTAGGACTTTTTTTCATTTAATTGGATGCAATGGCTTGATATATCCTTGTTATCTTGTTCTTGACTTTCTTTCTTGAAACATGCTAGGAAAGATTTAGGACATGTAAGTGCAAGCTCTCTTCTGCAGCAATACAAAAGAAAGTTTTGTATCTTTAAATTGTTTTCATTTGTATGTCATTTACTATATTGAATAGTTTCTGAATCACACATTTAATGCAGCATTAGAGACCAAACCACTATTTGTGCTACTTATTCTTGTCTTTTTATAATGATAAAATCTTTTGGAGTACATGAACTTATGCCAGTTTTTCCTAGGATACAAGAATCAAGAGTTTGCATCTTGGGCTCGGTGGTTACCACAATTATATATGAGATTTCTAATTTGTTGTGTGGACCTATATTATAATACAAATTCTTTGTGTACTTGATTATATTTGCACTTCTATTACATGCTTAAGAAAATAAAATTAATGGACTTTTACAATTTTCATTGGTCTTCCTTTTCTCTAGATATGTTGGAAAGTTCATAAAGAAACAGGAAAGATCTGGATCTTTTGGTGATCAGAAGTTTACTAATTTGTATATAAAGAATCTGGAAAAAGATGTGACAGTGGAACTTTTGTCTGAGAAATTCTCAGCATTTGGCAAGATTACGAATGTAGTTGTCATGAAGGATGACAGTGGCAATTCAAAAGGTTTTGGTTTTGTTAACTTTGAAAGTCCAGATGATGCAAAAATTGCAGTGGAAAGTATGAATGGTTCACAATTGGGTAAGCCTTTGGTAGTGTTTATTCATGTTGGATTTCTTTTAGACTATTCATTTTATTTTGTTCCTTCAAATAGTTGACCATAATGAATTCTGCTTGCTCACATTCATTCCGAGGACAGCCTCAAAGACAATATATGTTGGAAGGGCTCAAAAGAAGTCAGAGCGTGTCCAAATGCTAAGACGGCAATTTGAAGAGAAACGCCAAGAACGCATATTAAAATATCAAGTAATTTCACATATTGTTCAGTCAGAATCTTGTCTTAGATGTGCAGAGTGCTTCTAATTGAATATAACATTTATTTTTACATTTTTATTTTTGTTTCTAAAATTTTCCAATCTTTCCTGCCCTATATTTTTGTACAGGGGTCAAATGTGTATGTTAAAAACATTGATGATAAAGTTGATGATGAGGAACTGCAAAAACTATTTGGTAAATATGGCACAATCACTTCTTCAAAGATAATGCTGGATGAGAAAGGACTGAGTAGGGGCTTTGGATTTGTTTGTTTCTCAACTCCAGAAGAAGCAAACAAAGCTATTGCAGAACTATCCGGTAAGTAGTTCATTTGTTTGCATGCATTACTAAATACTAGCTAAGGTGTCAGAGTTGAATAGATCTCATTTTTTGGTATAACTACAGGGCACTTGCTGAATAGCAAACCACTTTATGTGGCTATTGCCCAGCGGAAGGAGGTTCGGCGTGTACAGTTGCAAGCACAATGGCAAGCTCGCATTGCCCAGCCAATACCTGGCCTTTCCGGACCTGGAGGAGCTGTTGTTCCTCCTGGATATTCAACTGTTTACTATGCACCTCCTGGAGTTGTTTCCCAAGTCCCTCAACATCAAGGCATCATGTATCCACCTATGGGAGTGCGAGCAGGATGGAGGCCAAGGCCTGGATTTCCACCAATGACAATTGCAGTGGTAGGCATACATGAATTCTTTTGGTATAATACAATGATCTGTTGAACCTGTGATGATTTGATTGTCATTTGTACCTAGTGATCTGTTGGTTTAATTCGTACTCTTTTTTTCCTTATCCTATTTTTTCCCTTGTTCTTTCTAGATTCCAAACAATCCTAGGCAGCAGAGGCCACCCAGGGCACGTGTCAATGGTCCTGTGCTTTCTCAGCCAGGCCAACCCATGATCTATGTTCCTCCTATGCAACAAAAGGCTCTACCACTATCTTCTCTACCACTATCTTCTTACAAAGATGCAGCTGGAAATCAACAGGTACTTATGATCCTTTAATCTGAATTTTTCATACTCCATTTTATGCGAAGTTATGTAGCATCGATTCTAGTAAGCTTACTGAATCAGAGGTTTTACACAGATAGCAGAAACGCTCAAAAGAAATATTTGGTGGCAGTTTCTCCTCTGTAAATCATCCATATCAGTTAATACCATGAAAACTTCATGGCAAAGCTGTTTGATTTTAATGTCTTTATTTTGATTTTAGCCCTTAAACGTGCAGTCTGATTGTAATGCATGGAGGTTAGTGATCCTAATGTGACATATTCTTGAATTTGGTAGATATTAATAATTATTCTGATGCCATTTGTTTATTAAATGTTTGCAATTCAATTTCTTACTTAATTTAACTGGTCTGTTGATAATCTGGCCAAGGTGAGTATAGAAACACACTAAAAAATATCATTACTCTAGATTTCTTTATGGCTAGTGTGATCACCCATATCCTGTAATTAGCCCTTTCAAACCGATTTTCTCGTCTAATTAGGGCAATGGTTTTACATAGAAACTTTTAATTTGCTGGCATGCTAGCTGGCCAGTTGAGGTTTAGAAGACAATGGGTGATTTCTTCTTTAATTAAAATGATTAACTGTGAAAGTATTCTCCTCTTGAATAACTGTTATTTTTGCAGACAATTTGTCTTTTACAATCATTGAGCCCAGGGATATGCCCGCAGGCCTTAACAGTCATACTCCTGTTTGAGGACTTTTCAGGAATGTGAGGATGTGCTCAAACTCTCCTCTCTCTGTCCGAAAACAAATAAATTTGCAGATGTTTCCTCATTTTGTGGTTTTAGCAATATTTTGGTGACAACCTGCTGTCCCCAACATATGCTGCTTGTGTCCAATTAAAAGAAATAAAACAAGGACTAAATAGAACAGTGAAACCCAGAGACTCGCTCTCCACCACCCCCCCCACCCACCTCAAAAAAAACAAAAAACTCAGAGTACCTGTCCCTGAGACATCCCCGTATTGGGTACTTGGAGTACCAAAGTACCCCCACCTCTGCCATTCCTCAACCATGCTGCTGCCGGGATGGTTACTTGAATTTCTGTTTAAATCTTGATTTTTGATATTACTATAGGTATCTACTATGTTGCTATGTTGAATGTTCAGTGGTCCTGGTTCATGTTGCAATTTTCCTATGTTCAAGTATTTCAATTTGGTATGTTATACTGAAATGTTATTTCATAATAACTAGCATTTCTAGTTCTATATGTATAGCATATACTGTACAACATCCCCCATTGATATCCCCCTGCTGTCCCTAAATTGAGGCCCTTTATCCGCACGTCCCGGAAACTCGTCCTAATATACCCAATCGCTGGTGTTACACTGAAATAAAATCAAACCCGATGTCTAAATTGTTGTACCCTTAATTTGAGTTAGCATACAATGGACTAATGATTGAAATTGTGAGAATTAGTTCTATAAGAGTAAATGATAAGGGATTGATTGATTCTATACTCTTTGGTTTTTGGTGAACTAATATGATGTGCTTCTATATATTTGTTATTCATCTTTTTCTTAGGGCTTACGTCAGTTTATGGCAGTAGCTTATGATTCAATCTTGTTGCGCTTTTTGTATGGCCACGGTTGGATATTGAATATATAGTATATACCAAGTAGGAGAGAGTGTGCATCTCTTCTTAATAATTTGATATTTCCATTGATAAAATGTAATTGTATAACTTTTAACTTGTTGTGAGTTATGAATTGTGTTGAAATTTTTTTACTGATACTTTAGCATTTCACATATTTTTAGTTTTACAGTTTTAAAAAGTAGCAGGGACTGTGTATCTCTACTTTATAATGTGATGTCGCCATTGAGAAAAGGTAAGTGTATAGCTTTTGATTTGTTGTGAGTCATGAATTGTATTGAAAATGTAATACTAATACTACAGAGTTTCACTTTTTTTAAGTTTCTCTAGGAAATTTTTTGCTACTCCCCATACCCTGCTTCTAAACTCAGAGAAAAACTGACATAGCTCTTCCTTTATGGTATGTTTATAAGTAGGATTTGAGGTCATCCCTTGCACTATCATTACACTGTCATCCATATTTCCAAGATGAATCTAACTTCGAAAAATCATGGGTCCTATCAAGAGGTTGTAGAAGTTGACTTTGATCATTTTTGGAGCTACAAGTTCTAGCTTCTTATCACTGATTGGTGTCTGTTGCATACCTTTAACTTTTGGCTGCAAAATATGTTTTTAGTGTAATATGAAGATGTTCTGCATTTTGTAAATTAAAATATAGGCATAGTAACATGTTTAGTTATTTTATTGGACTGCATCTTTCTATTGCATTAAGGTCTTTTGATGTATTGTAGATAATTACATGTACCTTAAAGAAGGATGAAATGACTTCTAATGATTGGATATGAGTCATGTTAGTATCTTGTTCATAGGATTGCATCTTATTACTGTCTCACATGTCTCTTTAATTTAACAAATAATATGACTTATGATAGTTTTTTTATTTGTTATCATTTCTCATAAAAGACAGGACTCTTCATATCACGAAATAAGCAGTTTGCATCATTTCATCCTTCGTCGAATTTTCATTTAGCTTTGAATGTGAAATGTGGTGCAGCAGCGTCAATGGCAGTCCGTAAATTTTATACCTAATGCCCGACCACGTGAAATGAACAATTCAACACAGATGTCAGCTCCTGCAACAGGGTTTACAACTCAAACAATGATGAATGTGTCTACATCTTTTGTTGGACCAATTCCTGTGCCAGCTTCTAATCTAGGGGTGGAGAGTTTGAGCAGCGTGCTAGCTGCTGCACCACTAGCAATACAAAAGCAGATACTTGGAGAGCATTTGTTTCCTCTGGTTCAACAGCATCAGGTGTTGACTTGACAAATCCCTAGAGCGTTATTGTTGTTTTTACTGTATACTTAAGTGGCCCATTTCTAAAATTATGTTGTATAAATGTCGTTTAGCATTTTGAAGAAAATTGTATTGTAATACAATCGTCCTTTTAACATCTTTGCTTTTACAGTTTGAACTGGCAGGGAAAATTACTGGCATGCTGTTGGACATGGACAATGCTGAGTTGCTGCTCCTGTTGGAGTCCCCAGATTCATTGCTTGCAAAGGTGAATGAAGCTGTCCGTGTTCTCAAGATGTCCAAGTCAAAACCATCAGTTCAAGATGCCAACACAGAAAACTTCATGGCCAGTGAAATTGCAGTCAACTGATACTTTTACACCTTAAAGTTAATCTGTGATAATTTTTGCTAGGACATTTATACGGCATTTTGCACATACCTAATTGTTGAGCAAGGAAGGTTAACAAGTGATCTGGAATATAATTTTTCTGACATTTGTGAGGCTACTGAAGATTCATCTATTGATTGTTTGCCGAATTCATTGATTGTTCTTGAGTGAACCTTATTTTAAATTCAAACGTGTCCTTTTATTCTTGTAAACGTGGCATTGTAATTACTAATATCAAGCCAAATTCAAGTTTTTTGTATACAAATATTGCAATGCTATTTTTGTCCAATATTTTTGAAATTGCAGGTGGCTTTATGTGGAAGAAGTTGCCCTTTCAAATAATGGGTACAAATAAACTGGATTACATTGGAGTCCTATTGGCTGCTGCCATTTCGATTTTTTAGCATTGCCACATAGCTTGATGCGTAACATCAGACAGCATTGTTCAATGCATTGGATAAAAATCAGATAATATTTGGATTTTAAATGGATTTTAGCATCGCTACCTCTACCTCTAGATGGATCCGAACCCATAAGTAAACACGCTTGCATCGTTTGATAAGTAGGAGATAATTTCCACAATAATTCAAATTGTGATATTGCTATCAGGATTTAACTATGTGATTTTGAGTCAAACTCATTGACCCATGTTACATGAATAGTGATTCAACATGAATCCATCTCTCATGAGAATAAACGGAACACTCGACACTCATTGGATCTAGGTGATGCTCACAAGGGTGAAGCACTGGGACTTCCTAGGAGGTCACCCATCCTCGTACTACTTTAGCCTGAGCGCGCTTAACTGCAGAGTTTCCTCCATGGTTAAACCCAAAGCTTGCAACCCCATTTGCATCATTTTAGTAACTTTTATTATAATATTATTAAATCAAACAAAAGAAATAAGCTTTTATATATAATTTTGATATGTTGCATAATTCGTAAAAATGGAAGATGGACTTCTTGGAAGTCTTTAGAAGCTTGAGTTATTCAATCATCTGGTAACCCACCAAGTGGTTTCTAAGCTTAGTATGAGAGTGCAGTCAATGCATCAAATATCATTTATGAGGGTGACATTGGCTTAATCACACCAATTTTACTGCTTTTAAAAAAGGTTAGTGTACTCAATTTTAGTGACTACTATTAATATGGTTATGTATTGACAATATCTATTTTATTTAAAATTGAATTAATTTGTTGAAGTTTGTATCTTATTTAGAATTTATTTTATTTTTTGAAATTTGTATTTTATATAAAATTGAATTTATATATTTAAGTTTTTTCTATCTTTATATACATATTATTATATATTATACCATATCATGTTAGTTGTTATATGTATTCTCATACATTGTTCAATTTGATTAATTTATTTGAGATCTTTCCATATGCTTTCATATATTCATTTTTCATTTTGATATTCAAAGTTATTTATTTTTAAAAGTGAAATTCAATCTCTAATAAATATATTTTAATGAAAATTATTTTAAGAACATTTTTTGGAGCACAAAAAGGAATGTAATTTCCATCCTATTCATCTAGGATATTTACAAGTCTAATTGCTACTGTTTGTATTTTTTCACCACTATAAGGCTAGTCTATTCCGAGGGGTTGATCAAAGAGTACTTGAACCTTGCTATTGTATGATGTTGTCAAGGTATTGAAAAAATCAAAGAGAACTTGAACCTTGCTATTGCATGATGTTATCAAGGTATTTTTTAATATAATGTTGAAATTTAAAGATCAAGATGATAGAAATGTTGTAATATATAACTTGTACTTGATTACTTTTGTATGTTATATTTTACCTTAAGAAATCTAAAAAATTGTGTTGAATCAACCATGTTTGACAAACAAAAAAAATTAATTTATAGTATTAAGGTGATTAAATACCATGATACATAAAAATAATGCTTCATAATTATAACAATTAAATCTCCTAATATATATCTAGATTAACATTGGGATATTAAATATTTTCATTTATAACATCTAAATCTTCATCTTAGAATTGACTACTAAATTTATTATTTAATCTACCTCATCAATTTTCTATTTAGTATTTAGTAATAATTAATATCTATTCTATTATATATCAGCTATCGACTCCTACTAGTTTTAGAGTTTAGTTAGTAGCTAATGATTTCTTTTAGTTTGCAAGAAGTATTTGAGAGATAATTTTATGTTAAATGTTTATCCTTGTTCCTAGCACCTTTGAAGTGCAACCTACAAACTTGAGCAATCCAAGTGGATGCTTGGTGTGTTGCTATTATAGAATTGTTGCATTTGTTAGATAAGTTATTAATTTGTGTAAAGATACACACTAAAATTGTCATGAGTAAGTTAATTCTTTGAACCTAGGACCTCTCATTTGTTACTAGGGCCTTCTATTGAGTTTCCAACTCTCTTGGTGGTCGACCCATCTTTGATTTTTTTGTCTCATTTCCTAACATTTCTTTGAGATACTTTGTAGATGATTGAGGATAATATCTTCACTTGGCTTCACTAACTCGGGCTCTAACACTATTAAAAATTACTTGACCAACTACGATTTTATCCCAAGAATTTTGATATGTTGTTTGTGTAAGGATTAAGTTTTTGATAGCATATGCCATATAAGCAATATACAAAAGACAAAAAAATGTCCAATAAAGCCAAAAATAAAATTCACATATCAATAAGACCAAAAAATTTATGTATTAATTAAATGAAAAATGTACAAAGTTTGACCAATTTGTCAAATAGAATACATGTCTACGACAAGGAAGATTATTAACCACATTGTCAAATAAACTAATGATATACAAACATGATAAATTGCATAAAAAGCAACCTTGAAATGAGAAAGCATGAAAAAGTAAGACAAATGTAACAGTTCACCTTACTTGCCAAATCTTTATAGATAGACTTGAATCCACTATCTACAAAGATGTATGAAAGCTTGTATGTAGATGTCTGATGTCTGGTGTAGGATGTAGGATGTCTCAAAAATGTAATAGATCTACAAGTGCCAAATCATAGAAGCATGGATGCAAGCATTCTCTTCAATGCTTGAAGGGTTGAATGCTTGAATACTTGTGTAAGGTTGATAAATGTGGATCTCCTTCTTCAATGACCAACTCCAATGAAGAAAGAAGCTATACCTCGAGGACATACATAAAATATGACCTGAAAATGATGTCCCCTTCAATGAATCATTGCTTACTAGACTTGAACTCCTTGAATGCACCTTAAAAACTTTCTTAGAAATGATGACTTGAATGAAGGTATGAATTTTGTTTTCAAGTTGATAATATGGATGGTTATTGTGCACATGAATAATGGATGCCCAAATGAAGCGAGTAAGCCTCCTTTCATGGAGATTTTAGAATCAAATCAAAAGGTTCAACTGCATTAAGAAGGAGAAAAAAATTGAAAACTCCAAGATGGGCTTGAAATGTCCAGTGATTCAAATATGACTCTAAAGCATTTTTAGGTCTCTGAGCAACTTAAAACTATAATACCTTTTAAATTGTGAAACTTTTTGACTTGATTCTTTTTTGAAGTGATTGAAATTCTAAGTAGAACCATCTTTCAAATTCACACCCTATAATTCTTCATAATTATAACTACATAAAAAAAAAATCCATTTTCTCCATTTGCATCTATCCCAAGGTGCACCAAAATATTAAGCTAGAAAAATAACAATAAAAATATGAGAGTTGGAATCTCTATTTTGCCCAAATGGGTATCTAGAAATTAAAACACACCAAAAAAAAACGATCTGTAGATGTATTTTTAGGTGATAAATGACCTCCCTTACACCATCGGATGCTCTTGCATCAAATGAATAAGATGACCGATTTGTAACTAAGGAGACAAGAAAGCAATCAAACCCCCAACAAAATTGAGTCATTGTTGAATCCAAAAGAATAAAAAGAGAGAAATGTTATGTGAAGTCTAATCAGACTTAAAGCTTTGTTTTTCCCACTTCCTTCAATGCAAATTCCCCTTAGATGCACTCCTTGTCATAAAGGGCATGGTTAAGAGGCAGTGCCCCCACGAGGCCAAAAATGATAGTATTATTATTATAAAAGGTGTCTAGAGTTATTTTTCTATTGGATGACATATTCTAGTCCTAATTTTATAACCAACATGAATCTTGTATAAAATGGCTTAGAGTTACAGATTGAGTGCAAGAGATTATAGATTATAGTTAGGTTGAATCACTTAGTGATAATATTGGACTCTTTTTGGTAGATGTAGCTCAACATTGGGTGAACGACATAAAATATTCATGTCTTCTATTCTATTTATTCATTCTTTTTGTGTTACTAGTTATATTTGGATGTAACCACTATATTTTTGTTTAATAATCTAAGCAAGCCATTCCCAACAAAAAGGTAGAAAATAAAAAGGAGTGAATATTTTACCCAATTTATTTTTGTGTCAATTACTCTAAATGAAAAAAGGAACACTACAAAAATATTGACTATTGATGGTCTAGCATGTTTGTGTGGCATGCTAGTCAATCCATGAACAATACATATTCAAGGATTTGTGTCTCCAAAAAGTGAAACAAAAAAAAATGATCTAGGCATAAGGATATTATTTTCCTAAATCAATACTCAGAGAGGGGGGGGGGGGGGGGGGGTGTGGAGTGGTGGGAGGGCAATGAATTCTAACAACCAGTTGATTAAGTAGTAAAATAGCAATACAAAAAACATGATGGTATTGAAAACAATTATTCAATTGTATGTTTTCTTTGATGTTACACAAAATGTCAAGCCTTTACTGAGTAGTCAGTGATAGCTGAGCTCATTCGGGCATCAAAGGAAGTTTCTTATATATGTCAAGTGTTCAATTATAACCAACTTCAGAGATAGTATTGACCGAACTCAGTTGATTAATGAAGCGAAGTCAGTATTGACCAAGTTGGGTTGGTTAACATTAGAACTCTTGTTCTAACCAAGTTGGGTCAGTTAATGAAGGGATCCTCTGTGTTGACCAAGTACTCAATTTTGTATTAGTTGAATATCAACATATTTAGTCTGATAAATTTATTGGTTAATACAAGTTGACTTAAGGGATGAAAATTGTTTGATTAAAAGAGTATTCAAGATGACTTGACAAGGTGAATCATATATATGAAAGTTCAAGTTGAGGATTGAAATGTGGAATTGAAGAAGATGAATTAAGGAAGCAAATTTGAAGGATACCTGTAAAGGGTAGAGCATCTGAGTGGACTGAGATGCAAAGAACATTTTGATCAAGGAGGATCAAGCAATCAAGCCAAAATTGAAATCTGAATCAACAAAGTCAGTTGCATCAACAATCAGGTCAAGTCATTGTTACTCTAATAATTGTAGTGGTGAATCAAATCTCCTAACAGAGTTATCCTAATAGCTATTCAAAAAATCCTCTAACATGGTGACATTTCTAGATTGAAGTGTCTGAAGACCTCTAATAAGGCCACTCCTAACAAGGTGAATTAAATCCTCTAACAGGGTCACCTAATAGTGTGTCTGTAACATTTAACTAGGTTGGCTCCTAACGGGGCTCACTTCAGAAGAATGAAAAATAGTAACTAGTTGCAATTGGTGGTTTTCCCAAATTAGGTTTCCATGTTAAATCTTGGTGTCTCTTGTGTTCATGTTATTTCCTTTATGTTTTTGCATCTAAGTTATAAAGGATGATCACATTAATATCTTAAGATCTAATTATCTCTGTGCTAAAGGTGTGACAGTAATATATTCAGTGTTAACTAAGTTATTGTAGAATATAGAGTGTTAACCAAGTTACAACAAGATTTGGTTTTATATTGTGTTGACATCTTAAAAGGGTCTTGGATTTATAGTAACTAATTTACCCCTCCCCTCTTAGTTACCCCATTCCATTTCCAACAATTGGTATTAGAGCTATTGGTGCTTGAAGATAAGGTTTTAAGGACCTAAGCTAAAGATCAAGATGTCTTACAGAAGGGGAATTCCTAGGTTGAATAGAGATAACTTCCAAGCATGGTTGAAACTCATTGTGGCACCTGTTGGACCTCTGCCTATGGACCAATTTGTGGAAAAGAAGAATCATGCAACATAATGATTGACATCGTCTTTCCTCTCAATTATGTTAAATTTGATGAAGTCAAAGATTGTCATACTACTCATGAAATGTGGACCAAGTTGAAAGATATCTATGGAGGAGATGCCAATGTGAGAAGAGCTAAGGAAGAATGTTTAAGAGGTTAGTTTGATCAAATTAAGATGAGAGAATATGAAAACATTACACAAGACAGTGAAAGAATCAAAGCAAATGTGAGTGCAATTAGAGCCTTGGGAGGGAAAATAAATAATGTGACAGTGGTTAGCAAGGTACTCAAAAATCTTCTTCCTATTTATGCTATTAGATCAACTATTCAAGAAATGAGATGTGATCCCAAAAATGATATAACTTTGGATGCACTAGTAGGAAGGTTGACAACCTTTAAGTTAGATAACTTTGATAACTATGTTCCTAACTCTAGTAGCATTGAGTTTGCATTTCAAGCTAAACTATCACTAAAGAAGAAAGGTGGAAAATCTAAAAGAAAAAAGTCTGATAGTGAAGATGAAGATGACTTTGAAGTCATTGAAGCCCTTCTTGCAAGAAGACTCCCTAAAGGAAAATGAAAGGACAAAGATAAAATACCTCTAATCTATTTTTCTTGTGAAGAAGTTGGTCACATTTCTATAAGGTGTCCAAACAAAGAAGGAAAAGAAGAATGACAAGTACAAAGGCAAGAAAAATTTCAAAAGCTACACAGACTACAAGGATAAAGGTAAGAAATCTTGTTACATGGCTAAAGATTCTGATAGTAGTGATGAAGATGAAATGGTTTACATTGCTATTAAAGATGAATCAGATGATGAAAATGATAAGATGACCCTCATTTCTCATATTAGCAAGAATGACACATGGATTATTGATAGTGGTTGTTTTTACCACATGACTGGTGATACATCAAAATTTGAGCACTTGGAACACTATGATGGTGGGAGTGTCAGATTTGGAAATGATGAACCTTGTTATGTAAATGGAAAAGGTTACATTACATTGATTGATGAACTTAGATGTTATAATGCTTGTTGGGTTGAAGGACTTAAACACAATCTACTTAGTGTGGCATAGTTGAACAACATTGGATTCAAGGTAGAATTCATGAATGGAAAGGCTAAGCTTTTGGATGGTAAAAGAAACCTAGTTGAAACTGGAAATTAGACAAAAGGTAATTTGTTTTACCTAGACTTCACTAAAACTATGTGTTTGCTAGCTCAAATAGAGGAAACTGAGTCTCCAATGCAACCCAAATTGCAACTAGAGAAAATCGAGCAACAATTAGTGCAACCCGAATTGCAACCAAAGAAAATCGAGCAACAGTTAGTGCAACCCAAGTTGCAACCAACAAAAAAGAAACCCAAGCTAGAAATAGTTCTAACCAAGTCTTAGTCAAAGGAACCTAAGTCACAAACTATGGGAACTAAGTCACAAATAGAGGAAGTCGAATTGCAGTCAGAGGAGATATTGAAGAAATTTGGAATGGAGGATTCCAAGCTAGTTGGAACACATATGTCTACTAGACATAAGCTTTCCAAAAAATGATGATTCCAAAGAGGTAGATCAGACTACATATAGATCAATAATTGAAAAAATAGTATGTTAAACATGCAAGACCTAATACTGCATTAACAGTTGGTATGGTGGCAAGATTTTCTACTAATCTAAAGGAAAATCATATGATGACAATAAAAAGAGTTATGAGGTATCTAAAAGGTACTGAAGATTACAGTTTGTAGTATAAGAAAGTAGACAACTTTGAATTGAAAGTCTCCACTGATGTTGATTGGGCAAGAAGTATTGATAACAAGAAAAGCACTAGTGGTGGAGCATTCTTTTTTGGAAAGAGGCTAGTGTCTTGGACAAGCAAGAAACAAAATCGCACCTCTTAGTCTATAATAAAAACATAATATGTTGCAACAATAGTTAATTGTTCCAACATCATTTGGTTTAAACAACTTTTGTCAGGTATGAAGAAAGAAATCAAGGATCCAATAGTTATCTTCTATGATAACACCAATGCAATTAACATATCCAAGAATCCAGTAATGCATACCAAGACAAAGCACATTGCAATAAAATATAATTTTATGAGAGAATTAGTGCAAGAGAAAGATGTTAGATTGGAATATGTGAATACAAAGGAACAAATTGTAGACATATTCACCAAGCCATTACCTAAGGATGCATTTTTGTATCTAAGAGGTAAGCTAGGGGTCATTCCCCTATCTGAAGCTCACTAAACAATGTTTAGTGATGCATCAACTAAGTATTTTGAAGATCAATCAAGTTGATGCAATATTATCATAATATATTGCATATGAATTAGTACATGAGGTACATGGAAAATACAATTGATTATTGTGTTTGGCATGAGATGTCAAAGAGGGAGAGTTCACTATCATATCATAGAAATTTTGTATCAATAAGTTCATTTTGCATAAGAAGAGATCAGTAAGTTAGAGGGAGAGGTTTTAGTCAGAGAAAATCATTCCAGAGGGAGAGACTGATGTCAAAGGGAGTTCTTACTAATAGAGGGAGTTCTCATGGATGAGAATCAAAATGAAAATAAGGATATTATCCTTATGTTTTGCTCTAAATTTTTTTTTATTATGACATGTTGTGTTGCCATCAATTCCAAAGAGGGAGATTGTTGAGAATAATTATTTAATTGTATGTTGTCTTTGATGTTACACAAAATGTCAAGCCTTTACCAAGAAGTCAATGATAGTTGAGCTCACTTGGGCATCGAAGGCAGTTTCCTGTATATGTGGAGCATTCAGTCATAACCAAGTTTAGAGACCTTATTGACCAAGCTCAATCAGTTAATGAAGTGAAGTCTATATTGACTGAGTTGAGTTGGTTAACTTTAGAACTCCTGTTTTAACCAAGTTGGGTGGTTAATGAAGGGATCCTCTGTGTTGACCAAGTACTCAATTTTGTATTAGTCGACTATCAACATATTTAGTCTAATAAATTTACTGGTTAATACAAGCTAACTTAAGAGATGATTTTTTTTTTTGATTAAAAGAGTATTCAAGCCAACTTGACATGGTGAATTATATATATGAAAGGTCAAGTTGAGGATTAAAATGTGGAATTGAAGAAGATGAATCAAGGAAATGAATTTGAAGGATATCTATAAAGGGTAGAGCATCTGAGTGGACTGAGCTGTAAAGAACATTTTAATCAAGGAAGATCAAGTAATCAAGCCAGAACTAAGATTTGAATTAGCAAAGTCAGTTGCATCAGTAATTAGGTCAAATCTGTTGAAGTTGATGAAAGATCAACCCCATAACTCTCAAGAATCACTTGCATGCAAACACCTATCACAGAAAGAGAGATCAAAAAGCTATGGAGGCTAAAATTCCTAGATCCATAGATGAGACATTCTTGATGAGCAAAAAGATATTGCTATTATCAATAATGAATTGTCTCAATAATTACAAAGAGATATTGTCCTTATAAAGGAGATGAAAACCCCAAAAAGGTCTAACCTAGGTTGCATAATAATAATTAATAAAAGAACTAATTATTATATGCCTATAGTTTAGCTTAAGTAAACAAGAGTTAATTAGAAAATATCTAATTACTCTAACAACCCCCCTTAAGATAAACTTACTGAGTAGCTAAAAACCTAGAAATTACTACTAAAAGTATATTCGAGTCCTGACAACAAGGCCTAATGAGGTACCCAATCACAACCAAATATTTGTAAAGAGGAGAAATAGAGAAAACCACACGAGAAAAATTGTACTCTAAAAAGAGATGGCTATAAAATGTTCTGGAAGATGAGAACAAAAGAATGATCATGAAGAATACTACTGGAGTATGAAGCTGCAAACACTATCAAACTACTAATCTAGAGAACCTCCACTATATAGAAGATGACTAGTAGAGAAGACTAAGTGTGAAGAGTTGATCAATTAAAGATGGATGGTATCTTCATGGCCTCCAAAAATAGGAATGAAAGAATGTCTATATGGTGAATGATCCATCTTACTGAAATGCATAGTCCAGCCATTGCAATCACCTAGTACATAGGATCATATTCTGAATACATAGCTATCTCCATTGAACCAAGAAAGAAATAGAACCAATATAACCCCCATATAATGCTAAGAGGTAAGACATGAAAACTAAAACTAAATGCAATATTTCTTGCCAAAAGAAGAACTAGGAACATCGAGAGCGCAAAAGAAGTAAAAACACCTATAATGGAACATGTCATCGACACATCATGACAT
The DNA here is from genome assembly GCA_028749045.1 of Cupressus sempervirens. Taxonomy (NCBI): domain Eukaryota; kingdom Viridiplantae; phylum Streptophyta; class Pinopsida; order Cupressales; family Cupressaceae; genus Cupressus; species Cupressus sempervirens. The sequence goes on from CM053783.1 coordinate 130,394,069, forward strand.
TAATGTTGTGGAAGGAACACTCACTTGACAAAGGAAGATGGAAAATATGGCCAAAATGAAACCCTCCAAGGCACTTTATAATGTAGTGCAAGTACAAAAAACAAAAAAAATGCAAGATCCCAAAATGCAATAGAGTGACACTTTATCTCAACACGTTTGCAAAAATACTACAAAAGGATGTCAACAAAGATCAAAAGAGACATAAGGCTAATACAATAAATAGTATAAGCCATGAAAAATCATCTAAAATAATAAAATTGATCCTTGGACCTGAAACAACCAAGATATCCATCAGAATGCAAAAAAAGAAAAAAACTAAATGAGATGTGCTTAGAGCAGAATTTGGAAAATAGAATGTCTCAAAATATGTCTCTTAGAGTGCAAAATAGAACTTATGACTTTGATAGCCAAAATAGACCACCAGACAACATAAAAAATCCAAATAAACTGCACCATCACAACGGACTTAGAATCAACTTTTTGACGATATCTCATTTCCCAAAAATGGAGTTTGGATGAGCAAGTTATGGCCAAAAAACCACATGTAGATCCAAAAAAAATTGCTAGAAAAGAAAAAATATTCATGGCTTCAGGATCTGTGCCAGAATGCCTCACAAATTGTGCCTACTAGTACTAGAAATTGCCTCAAGAAGCATGTCATTTTCGTACCAAAATTGACTTGATTTACATGCCAAAAAATTTGATTTGCATGCCAAAAAAATTTGATTTGCATGAAAAAAGCACAAAATCACCATCTAAATGTTCAAAAATCTCAATTTGTGAAAAATCCTAATTTGTGTACCAAAATCTAGAAAAATATCACCTTAGGAAAAGTGCCAAAATCTCAATGTGTGTCAAAAATATGAAAATCACCACCTCAGGAATTGTGCAAAAAATTAGAAAATCATCACCTCGAGAAATGTGCCCAATTTGGGAATAAATGTTTTTTTGCCTTTGATTCCAACTATGTCCAAATTTGACAAATTTTATATGAAAATAAGGGTTTTTGTGCGCTCTAAGCTCAATGACGACATCCATTTGGGCTTAAAGTGCACCAAAAATTAGTGACCCCCAAATTTAATACAAAAATCCTCTGAAAGCTATAGATCTAAAAATTGATGCCAAATATCTCAAGAACATAATAGGGCCATGAGGATCTAGAGCTCTGATACCATGTTTAAGTTGATGAAAGATCAATCCCATAGTTCCCAAGAATCACCTACATGCAAAGACCTATCACAAAAAGAGAGAGCAAAAAGCTATGGAGGTTGAAATTGCTAGATCCATAGATGAGACATTCTTGATGAGCAAAAAGATATTGCTATTATCAATAATGAATTGTCTCTTTAAATATTTACAATGAGAGATTGTCCTTATAAAGGAGATCAAAACCCTAAAAAGGTGTAACCTAGGTTACATAATAATAATCAATAAAAGAATTAATTATTATATGTCCAAAGTTTAACTTAAGTGGACTAGAGTTAATTATAAAATATCTAATTACTCTAACACTCCCCCTTAAGATAAACTTAGAGAGTAGCTAAAAAATTAGAAAGTACTACAAAAAGTAGAATTTGGGTCTCGACAAACAAGGCCTGATGAGGTACCCAAGCATAACCAAATTTTGAAAAAAAGCAAAAATAGAGAAAAATACATAGGAAAAACCCTACTCCAAAAGAAATGGAAATAATACTGAAAATAATTAGTGAATGACTAAAGAAGGCTCCAAACTCGAAAATGTCCTAAAAGATAGGAACAAAAGATGATTATGAAGAACATCACTGAAGCATGTAGAAGCTACAAAATTTTGTCAAAAATAATTGTTGATCTAAAGAACCTTAACTAAAATAGAACCTGACTAGGTAGAGAAGACTATAATCTACATCAAATTAGGAGGCAAAAAAAGGAAAACAACTGAACTCAAAGATACAGATGACATGAAACACCAAAGCTTGAAGAGCTAATCGATCAAACCAAGGAAGCATGAGAAAAAATAGAAGAACCCCCCTAATGCAGATAAGGGTGAGGTGACAGGCAAGTAGAAAAGTGGGCAAAAAGAACTACAAGTCAAGGAACCACTATCAAGATGCATAAATGAGTACATATGTGTATACTGGGGTGATCAATCTAGGACACATCATGGGGCTAATGCCATGGAAGGGACACTCAATGGACAAAGGAAGATGCCAAAAAAAGGCAAAACATCAATCCCTCATGGCACTTTAATCAGAGTAGTGTATGTACAATAAGGAACAAGATATGGTGAATCTTAAGAACATAGTAATATGCAGGAGTGCGCTCGGATGACACTACTCAAATCAGAAGGAAAAACAAGGAAAAATAATTGAAATAAAAATACAGATTCACTATGGCACTTTATCTCAGTACACTTGCAAGAATGCATACAAATGATGTCTAAATAGACTAGAAGAGGCATAAGACTAATGCAATAGATAATACAAGTCATGAAAAATCATTGAAAGTAATGAAATCAATCCTCATACTTGAAACAACCAAGATATCTACTAGAATGTAAACATGCAAAAGAATGAATAGAATGTGCCTAGAGTAGAAGCTAGGAAGACAACCAACATCACTGAAAAGAGCTTGAAAAGACCTTTCCAACAATATAAAGAATTCCCAAATCAAAGATTAAATGCTCAAGATATGTCTCCTAGGGTGCAAAATTGTACCCTTGACTTTGCCAGCAGAAAAAGCCATAAAATGTATCAAAACTAAAAACTAATTGTACCACTGAGACGGGCTCAAAACTAGATTTCCAACGATATCTCCTTGGCAAAAAATGGAGCCTGTATGCCTGAGATATGTGAAAAATGTGAAGGTAGGTCCAAATAGAGCCTTAAGAGGTGACAAGAAGTAAGATGCAATGCTGACATCAAAAAGTGTCAAGCTCAAATTTGACAGTCAAATAACCATTGAGGCAAAAAAAAGCCATAAAATGACCCCTATTGGAAACAAAAGTCCATCCGCTAGAAACAAGACAGAGATGTTAGAAATCAATGTCATCGATAAAAGAGCTGTTGTCAAAAGAAAATTTTAGTGGCCAATTTTTTTTGCATGTGCTTAAAAAGACAAAAAAATGTCTTGCACATTACAAAACCGTAGTATTGACATAAGACCCAAGATGTCAAGAAATTCTACACATACCCCATATGGAAAAACATGCATGGAAAATAATTGCCAAATAAGGTAAAAACAAGTTTAGTCACCATGCAATGGCATAAAACCGCTCCAAAAAACAAAGTACGCGATACAAAGCATGAGAGTCGAAGGTGGGTTACGTAGATGTGACGTGGCCAAAAAGCTATCCAAGATGGCACAATCAAAGTGCTAACTCCAAATCATTGTGGACACAAAAAAATCATAGAGATGCGTGACTAGAAACATGTGCCCAGATCTCTATTATTCTCCAAGAAGAGTTGACATGATCTCCAAGCACATTTCCATCCCAACAGCAGGTGTGTAGAGTCTCCAAAAAGACCGATGGAGGATGTCCCCACAAATGCTGATTTTTCAACATACAAAAAGCCATAAAATGCCATGACACCATAAAAGGCCACTCCAAAAAAAGAACTCATGTGGGGCTCAAACTCTCAGCTAATGTGGATTTTTGACTAGGAATGAGGTAGGATTATAAAAGTTAGAAGAGGAGAAGCGATAAAACACTTCATAAAAAATGCATGGAAAAAAATGTCCCCTCCTACAAATCAAAACACCATGAAATCTGGCTTAAAGAACTTGTAGTCTTGATTGATAATTGGATGTGGGAAGAATACAACATGGGACTGAAGGTGCCAAGATGGAATAGAGACTCCCACTAAAAAAGTATGTGTAGATAGCTCCATCAAACACCAAATTCTGATAAAAGGTAATCACCCTCCCTAAAATATGTTGAGTCAGTAATAGGGAGTTTTTGGACCCAAAACATAATGCAAGAAGGGCCACTCCTGATCTCTTGACTAATGAAGTCACATATTGCTCCATTTACGACATGAGATTATTGAGTTCCAAGGCACACAATGAAGATGCATGTAAAGGTGAATTTTTTTTGAGTCTTTTACCACGATGAAGGTGAAAAAATTGCTAACTCACCAAGAATAAATTCATTGAATGCAAATAAACAAGCATGCCTCCAAATTTGTGGTGAGGGTATAGACTCCAAGTCACTAATTAGCAAATAAAACAAAGGCTCAGGGTCTTGTATTTCTTAGTGAGCACAAGCATTCATGTTTTCTTCACCCAATCACAATGTGAGGCCTAATCAAAATGATGCTCATTCAAAACACATTGACAACCCCACCTTCAAACAATCAATTTTGCAAAAGGATCTTTGTGTTAAAAATATTTTTGATAAAAATATCACTGCCTCAATTTACATGCCCAGGGCAAAACAACTTGGGTGCAAAAAAAAATTTCTGCAAATTTCAACAATGTTCAAATTGGGCATATTTTATATGAAAATGGGGGTTTTTGAGAACTTTGAGCTCAACGGTGATGTCCATTTTTTCTCAAAGTGCCTCAAAAATCATTGACCCCCTAGATCCAATAAAAAATCCTTTGAAAGCCACCGATCTAAAAATTGATGCCAAATCTCTCAAGAACATAACTAAGACATGAAGATCTAGAAATATAATACCATGTTGAAGTTGATGAAAGATCAATATCACAACTCCCAAGAATCACCTCCATGCAAACACATATGACAAAAAGAGAGAGAAAAAAGATACAAAGGCTGAAATTATTGGAAATAGGAAAGGTAAACTTCTGAGGGGGATCAATAGTTTAAACTTGGACCCATAAAACTTTCACCACACATCCATCTCATGTATTCAATGAATAAACTAAAATAATATGTAAAGCATATGCATCTAAATCATATGAACATGTAAGCATTCAAACTCATAACGCTAGATATTATTACCTAGAAACCCTCCAAGTGAGAAGGTAAAACTGGGGTGGGGATGATACCCACAAATCTTCACTACTACAACAATAAAGTGTATCTAATGAAGGTTACAATATTTTTACCATGAAGCACGATCTACCCTATGAAAGGTCTGCCCTGTTAAAGACTTACAAGTACTATTAGGTCTCACATTGTTAGAGGATTTCAACACCATGTTAGAAGTGTGCCTTGTTAGAGGACTTTAACTTACAACTAAGCACCCTATTAAATGATTTCATATAGCTTGTTAAGACTACTCTGTTAAGATATTTGACTAAAATCACTTGTTAGAATATCTCAACATAGATCATGCAGTTGGCACTTGCTTGATAACAGATCACCTCTATACAATGTCTTCTTGATCCTTCTTGATATGATGTCTCAATGTTATATACTTTTCTCTGTCCTTTGTTTTTCTCTAACTGATTCTACAATTCACTTTCTCTTCATAACTTCTAAGTCACCTTGAATGCTCTATGTTCGCATGCAAAACTATTGTCTTCACTCCTTCAAATCTCCTTTCATCAATTGATATTTTAGGGTTTGCTCCTCCTTAAGAATACTTTTGTGACTTTGGGTTAGGTATGAATCTACAACTGAGATTCATCCATTTTGTCACCTAATCCTTCCTTTTTTCTGATTGGCTACATGTAATTGTGGAGAGAATCCAACAAGAGATTCATTCTTATCTCCAAAATATCATAATTTACCTTTAAGTGAGCTCAAAAATGGTTTACATAGTTGTTTGTGCCATTAGAAACAAATATGTCAAAAATGTGTCACTTGGCATCTGAAGTCTCTGATGCTTGACATGTACTAGTCTTTCTATTATGACTCAACACCTGCATTGCTTGGCATCCATTGTTTACTCAGCTCGTAAATCGCTCAGCATGGTCTATCTACTCGACACTTGAGTGATTCAACACATGAGTGGCTCGACACTGACTATGACTTAGCATGGTCTAATATTTACATGTTGTGCTCAGCATGTACTACTAGTTTGACATGAATTAAGTAAATAACTTAAGTGTGTTGACACTCACTTGTCAAAACCAATCTGAGATCAACAATCTCCTCCTTTGACATGAGTGTCAAAAACACTTGAATATACATTAATATCCTTGATCTCTTAAGCATAACATATCCATGACTCAGCTTATATACAAAACTTCAAAATTTCAAAATTTTGCAATAACTTAGATACCTCAAAATTTGATAACTCCCCTTGAGTTGATATGTCTATTTTGTAACCAAGATTCTATGCTCCTTCTGAGTAAATGTGTTTCTGCTGATACACTTTGACTCCAATGCACTGTGTTACTGATACTCTTTCATCTGATAGTTGCTCTTCCTTAGTTGATATTTCTTGCTTTGCTTCATTTCTCCCCCAAAAATATATTGTTACCTAATTTTGTGCCTTGCCAAATTTGAGTTTTAAATACAAACCTCACCCAACGGCTAGTCCCCAGGTTTAATATTATTTTATAACTGAGAAATACCAAAATTTAAATGATTAAACCTTAGTGTATTTCACTTTTTCCTTCCACTAGCTTGCAACTTTCCTAAGCTTCAGATCTTCCCAGATCGACGATCACTGCATTCTTGCATTATCAAGATACAAGGAAGTTAAATAATGTGGGAATCCCCCTTTCTGACACATGGACAGGTGATGTCACATGGGGTCTTTGTCAGGATTCAATAGAAAAATATAGAACTAGAGGGTGCTATGGCGCTATCAGGAAATTGGTTCTTCTTGCCATTAGCGACATAGCGCCCAGTCAAAAAATGATATTGCAGCAAAGTTCAAAAACATGGTAGGTCCTAGGTATGCCTCGTCAGATACCACTGTGCATTTGTTAGATGTGTCAGTAGTGATCAACTGTTTCATTGGCTAAGGTATGACTATGTAGAATGTGGGCCCTGCGAAGACTTTTTAGATAGTTTGGCACGTGGCCAGTATTCCATTGATAAAGTCGGATCTATCTTGCTTGCGGCTCGATGTGATCTAATCTACAGTTCCCCGCTTCCTCGCATTATCAAGATGCACGACCTTTAAATAATGCAGGAAAGCCTTTTTGTGACGTATGGCATGTGGGTCCATTTTTGTCTTGCAGGCCGCGGGATGAACAACACGTGGCTGAGCTGGCAGATCGATTGGTGCCTGCTTCCTTGCATTCTAAGCTTTGTCAGACCTTATGACAATGCGGGAAAGGGGGCTATTGACATGTGTCCCAAGTGATGTCACGGTGAATGGTTGTGTAGGTCTAGAAGTATAAGTGATGGGCACCGTCAAATCTAAGAAGATCAAGGGTTGGCACTTCCCCGCATTATCAAGATGCAAGGAAGTTAAAAAATGTGAGGAAGCGGTTTGGCAACACCTGTCTTGTTGATGTCATGGGCCCACTTCTCAGAAAATATCAACAAGTGGCTTTTCTTTCATGGCAACTGTCAAGTAGATTAGAGTATGAAGGCGGATCTTATTGGCCCATCCAATTGACCAGACATGCAATTTTATAGATCTCTGTACACCATCAGATCTTCATAGATCAAGGGTTGAGGCTTTCTCGCATTATCAAGATACGAGGAGATTAAAAAATGTGAGAAAGTGGGTGGAGGGCACGTGTCCCAAATGACATCATCAGCCTGCCCTCCTCACAGCTAAACACTGGATAATCCCTCACTGTCCGATGTAATCTGATTCATGGTTGGCGTTATCGCGCTATTAAAAGTTGCTCATTTTTTACCATAGCAACATAATGCCTTGTTGTCATGTGTCCCTGTGGGGCCTATCTCTTCAAGGTCGCCAGGTATGGTACAATTGCTGAGTCAAAAGACAAGTGGTCTGTGGGCCCAGAGGTCTAAAAGAGATGGTGCAGTGTTGTGGTGAGTCTTCATGATCATCATATCGGTTCAAATTGATGATGGGTGCTATCTCACTATGGGAAAGTGCCAAGAGGATATCCATAGCAACATAGTGCTTTTTTGCCATGTGACTCAGTGGGTCCAGTTAAAGCCTTAGTAGTTAAGATGCATCGATAGTCAGTATAATGTCACGGTTAGAGTTTGAGGAGCTAGTGCAGTTAGTAAGGAAAGGCATGGTCAACTCGGGGAGACTTTGCAGGGTGGCAAAAAGTTAAAAGGCTGTTGGTCCATGTGGCTCATCTTGGTGCCAAGATAGATTGACTAAGTTGACTTGCTAATTCACGAACTAGGAGTAGGGGAGATCAAGTTTTTCCATGCAATTCAATCTCTGTAATCAATTCCAACCACCCAAGAGTGAATGCAAGACAAAGAGGAACACTCCACTATATCAGTTGATCCATCTACCTAGTCAGATAGCTTAATGGCACCGTTTTTGTCTTCTCAAGGCATTATTTGACAGCAGGGTCAGATTTTCTTTAGATTTGTTCCATGATTATTCTCTGCAGGGCTTAATGGCAGTGGTTGTAGAGTAACTTCAGCTGGAAAAGATCTCAGTTATGCCTGAACTATAAAGGCAGATTTTGTAAATTTTGTAAAGGTCGAACCCTTCCCTTATTTTTCTCTGCTGTTGCTCTATAATTCTAGTGTAAATTCCCTTTGCCTCTGAACTATATGACATTCTACCTTATCTCCTTCAGCAATTGGTGTGAAAGTGCAAGAATCCTTGCCTCTCATTGATGCTTTGTGGAAATTTGTAATCTGCATGACTGTATCTCTTTCAGCCTATGAATGATATATAAGTGAATCTTCTCTTTTCTTATTTCATTCATTCAACTTTTCTGGTCTGCATGTGGTTATTTGATTATAGCAAGTCTGAATGTGTATATCCTTAGTTTCATTCTAGTTCAATAGTGCATATATGGGCAGAGATTGGTCTGAACACTCTATTTTGGTGCATCACCTCTTTAGCGTAGAATAGGTAGATTTGCTTTCATGCTCTCCTTCTCCCTTTTCCTCTCCAAGAGTAGTTAGGTGCATCTTGATAGTAAGAGGAAGCCAACCTTCTCTAGAGACTTAGCCTCATAGTTCAAGTCCCATAGCTTGAAGGTTGTTTCCATGTTTCACTAGGTTGTCCTCACGCATAGGCTTTGGACAAGGGTGCAAACCTAAGTGACAACATATATATCTCCCCCAATGATGTATCTCCCCCTTGTTATTTTTTCTTTTATTCTCCCCCTTTTTGACACTTATGTCAAATGGGCTATATGCTTATAATGTGTTTTTCCAAAAAGGATTTATGGACATCCAATATTATCTTGAGGGCTGCATCCCAGTTATCACATGCAACATCCAATGACTTGAGTTGGATGGCAAGCTCAGTAGGAAGGTGGACTAGACCATATAGAGTAGAATTATTGGGGTCTTTCTTCAGTAGAGTTTCAACATGGACTAGCTCCTTGTGCAATATTTCCATATGTGGGGTGAGGGTTTCTTGTATGCTAGTTAGTTTGGCTCTTATGTTAGCCTCATTTGCTATCAATACAACTAGCTGACTTTGTGTTTGAAGCAATGTCCTAAAATGCTTCTCTCTATGAGCTAGATTTGTTAGTAGTCTTGCACCTAATATAGAAATATGACTCTCCAAACTCAAAATGTGACTTCTGGTCTCTTGAATGAAGAGTGTTGGATTACAAAATTTAGTGTACAATGAGAATATGTTCTCAAGTACCTTCTTCACATCCTCAACCTTAGTTGCCAATGCACCTTGTGTTAGTGCTATCTCACTAGATATTTTCTCACTTACCTTATTTTGGAACTTCTTTTTTGACCATTCTAATAATTTTTCATTTGTGTCAAGGTCTTCATTGCTGACCTTCTCCACTATATCTATCAACTATTTCATTAGTGGCTTGGTCTCTTCAGGAGTTGATAGACTAAATGCATCTAAAAAAATGTCCTTAATGTCTTGAAGTGCCTACTTTTTCCTGTGTTCTCTCCTGAGCATTTCTCAATGCTTTTTCCTTTCTAGGGCCTGCTATAGTATACCTATTTGTTCTAATGTCATAGTATCATACTCATATTTAGGTATAATAATTTCTTCATCAAGGCTTATATTTCCATAATGGATTACCTTTTCAACCTTTGATGAGCTTGGGCTTGGCATTGAGATTTGCAATGGAATGGATTCTGTCCTCAACTTCTAAAGAGTTTGTGTGGAAGGAGTGCTAGATGTTGGTAAAGCTACCAGAGCTTGAATGACAACTTGTTCCTTCACCTTAGGTGTTTTCTCATTCTCTTTAGGCTTTCCTTATTCTACCACTATGACTTGGCGTACATTTTTCCCTTGTGTTGTACGTGCACATAACTTTGTCTGACCTATTTCTTGCTATCCCATAGTGATGGCTTCTTCTGCTACTATTTTTTGCTCAACAATATCAATCTTGATAGTTGTATCAACCTTGGTAGACATGGCTTCTAGAATTTGGACCAAAGGTTGTGCATTAGTGATTGAAGGGATGATAAAAGGTGGTTCTTGTGGATTCACCTTTTCCCTTGTAACATCAGCCATAAACTTTTGTAGCTCTTCTACACTTACCAAAACTAGACTGCCACAAAGTTTGGCCTACAATGTAGATTGATCTAATATTTTCTTCAAATCTCCTTCAGTAAGAGGATTGATGTTCAGAGCTAAAAGATCAGAGACATCCTTTATAGTTAGTGTTTCAGTTGTCTTAGTTGTGTCATGTGGAGGACTGACACTCAATAATTGTGGGTCATGCACACTCTGTTCTTCTTGTTGCTCAGGCTCAACTGTTGCCTTGTCATCTTCTTTCATTTTTGTTCCTCGTCCAACTGTATCATCTTTGTCATTATCTTCCTCAATATCATTTTTAATCTTTGAAGGTTCAGGTTCTCCTTTCTTCACTATGGTTAACCCATAAATAAGTTTTCGTATCTGTGTTGAATTCTTGACAACATCTTCAATATTATTTTGTAGAATGCTAAAGGCTCTACATTTAGGTGTGAACCTAACTGCATACTTCTTTACAACCTTAGTGATTTGTACCTTTGTCAATTTAGGTATCACTTAGGCTAGTGTAGTCTCCCTAATTTGTCTTTCCACATTTAGATAGTGATGCCACTTTTTCTCAACTATGTCATATAAAATCTTTGGTATAGAGTTGACAAATTCTAGAGGTGTTGTCTTGAATTTTGAAATCATGACATATAGGGCCTCTTCTACTTGTTTTTTCTCCTCTTTGCCCAATTTATCAAAATTAGCATGTTTGAAACATGATAGATTTGCATTGTTTCTAACATTTTTGCATAAATTTTCAAGATCTGAGAGAGGGTTGTGACACCACCTTGAATTGGCTGTTGTCATTTGACTCTATTTTCTTCTCTTCAGAATCTAGTTGTGCAACATAATTTCTTTTGGGTCTCTTTTTCTCTTGACCTCCTTGTTCTATTTTCTTTGACTTTTCCTTAGCTTCTGTGTTGTAGCACGTGTGCTAGCTCTTGATAAATACCTTTAAAAATCTGATAAATTGGTGTGAGATTGCTACTAGAATCTCTTACAAATGCTTGGATGAATTTATAGCTCGCCTTTTGCTCTGCTCACTCTTTCTTGAATCTGAAATGACAAAAAATGAGCAAAATTTTTTCAAATACCCTTTAAAACCCTTGCATTTAATGCTAAGTGCTTACATAGCTGTAAGCTCAACATCAACCAATTTTAGACTCACTTGGTATCCATTGAAATTTCCACCACTCAACAACCACTATGAGTTCAACATCAACTAGCTAGATTGCTAGCTTGACATCTTGTAGCATTCCACTTGACACACATAGGAAGCATTTCATGCTTAGAAACAACATTAAAAACTTAAATATTTATCTTGAATTCCTATCAACATTTTTCATCTTTATTCATGCTAATGTAATCTTTTTAGTACTATCTCCTTTGGAATTGATGTATGATATAACATTTAAATATTAATCCCTCATACCTCTTGATTTCCTAGTTTGATGAGGTGTGATCACCTGACCCATTGGGTGAAGTGATCCCTTCTCCATTTGATGTACTGCAATCAACCTTTCTCTTCCATGTCTTATTCATCTCATCTCTAATGTGTTCAATATCTGCCTTGCCTTTTCCTTTATCAAATTCATAACTTGGTGTATTTGATCTAGTTGGGCAATACCTACTAATGCGACCAGTCTTCAAACAACTAAAACATGTGGTTTGACTCAACCGCCTTTGGTAATTGCCTCTAAAGTGTGTCCTAATACAATTCTCAAGAACATGTCCATATTTTTGACAATAATGATAGCTATATCTTGTATTATAATCCCAATTATAAGAGTTTCCATTGTTCCTTACCTTTGTTTGCCTGTTTGATGACCACATAGGTTTGGATTTGCATTTAAAAGCTCTATGTCCATACTTTTAATAGTTGTAGCAATATCCTTCAAATCTTTGTGTATGCGTGGTCTTGGTTCTACATTCATGTGCCTGATGACCTTGTTTATTGCACTTATGACAGTGAACCATGTTCTTAGGCTTGACATTTTGATTTGCAGTCTTGCTCCTACACAAATTAGGAGTATGTCCTTTCTTACAGCAATTATGACAAGTGGGTTTAGAGTTCTTACCTTTGTTGATCCTTTCTTCTGCATCTTTGGATTCTTCTTCTTCTTCAGTGCTTGTATATCCCAGTCTAGATGTATCATGATTGGATCTAGGGGATCTCAATAATTTCTCAAAGTATTAAATGGCTTCATTTGGTTTGTTTAAAATTTCAAAAAATTCTTATTCTCTCTTTAGGTCACTCTACAATTGTTCATTCTACAACTTCAATGTAGTTATCTCAATGTCCTTGACATTTAACTCATAGTTGGAATTCATCATTTGACTTAGAGTATCCAATTGTATGTTAGAAATCTTGGTTAACTTTGTTGAATTTTCTTCCATTCTATTGCCCACAATTTATTTTTCTTCTTCAATCATGGCTTTATCTTCCACAACTTTCTTCTTTTGTTCAACCACTTCACATAGCAGAATGGATTGTGATTCTTTCTCTAATTTGAGATTTGTAATTTCCTCAACTTGGACTCTATTATTTTCCATTAGATCTGCAACTACTACATAAAATTTATTGGAGTATCCATCTGCAAATAGCTTAGTACTGTCGATCTCTTTGTATAGTGTGTCATTCTCTACAATAGCAATTTCTTTCCTTCTCTTCAAGGATTTCTTTACTTCCCTTCTTGCTTCATTCAATTGATATAGTATGAGATGTATTTCAATTTCTTGGTTCTCAACAGTCTTTGCCAACTTGTAGACTTCCATTTCAAGATCTTTCCTCAAAGTTCCAAAGCTTCTCTTTTAGAGAACAAGGCTCTAATACCAATTATTTGAAATTCAAAGGAAAGGTAAACTTCTTGGGGTGGGGGGGGGGGGGTGAATTAGTAGTTTAAACTTGGACCCATAAAACTTTCACCACACATCCATCTCATGTATTCAATGAATAAACTGAAATAACATGTAAAGCATATACATATAAATCATATGAACATGTAAGAATTCACACTCATAACACCAGATATGATTACCAAGAAACTCTCCAAGTGAGAAGGTAAAACTGGGGTGGGGATGACAACCAAAAATGTTCACTACTACAACAATAAAGTGTATCCAATGAAGGTTAGAATGTTTTGACCATGAAACATGATCTACCCTATGAAAGGTATGCCCTATTAAAGGATTACAAAGACTATTAGGTTTCACTTTGTTAGAGAATTTCAACACCCTATTAGAAGTGTGCCTTGTTTAGAGGACTTTAACTTATAACGAAGTAAGCACCTTGTTAAAAGATTTCATACAGCCTGTTAAGACTTCTTTGTTAAGAGATCTAACTAAAATCACCTATTAGAATGTCTTGGCATAGATCCTACAGTTGGCACTTTCTTTCCTAATAATAGATCACCTCTCTACAATATCTTCTTGATCCTTGTTGATTAGATGTGTCAATTTCGTATACTTTTCTTTATCCTCTATTCTGCTCTAATTGATTCTACAATTCACTCTCTCTTACTAACTTCTAAGTCACCTTGAATACTCTATGTTCACATGAAAAACTATCATCTTCGCTCCTTGAACTCTCATTTCATTAATTGATTATTTAGGATTTTGTCCTCCTTAAGAAGACTTTGGTGTCTTAGGGTTAGGTATGAATCTATGGCTGAGATTCATCCATATTTTCACTTAATCCTTCCCTTTTTCTAATTGGCTACATGTAATTTTTTAGGGAATCCAACTAGAGATTTTTTCTTATCTCCAATATATCATAATTTACCTTTAAATTGGCTCAAAAATAGTTGACATAGTTTTTTTTTCCATTACAAACAAATATGTCAAAACTATGCCACTTGGCATCTGAAGTCTTTGATTCTCAGCATGTATTAGTCTTTCTATTGTGACTTAGCACCTACATTTCTCAACATCCACTATTTACTCGGCTCCTAAATCCCTTGGCATGATCTATATACTTAGCACTTGAGTGACTCAACACGAGTGGCTTGACACTAACTATGACTCGGTATGGTCTAATATTTACATGTGCTCGACATGTACTACTAGTTCAACATGAACTAAGTAAATAAATTAAGTGTGTTAACACTCACTTGTGAACACCAATTTGAGATCAATATAAATTGCCAAATCCATAGATGAGACATTATTGATGAGAAAAAAGATATTACTATTATCAATAATGAATTGTCTCAATAATTACAAAGATAGATTGTCCTTATAAAGGAGATCAAAGCCCTGAAAAGGTCCAACTTAGGTTTCATAATAATAATTAATAAAAAATTAATTATTATATGCCTAAATTTTAGCTTAAGTAGACTAGAGTTGATTGGAAAATATCTAATTACTCTAATAAAGTCATTTTTCTTCTCTAATAATTGTAGTAGTGAATCAAATCTCCTAACAAAATTATCCTAGTAGCTATTCAACAAATCCTCTAACAAGGTGGCATTTCTAAATTGAAGTGTCATAAGACCTCTTACAAGGCCACTCCTAATAGGGTGAATTAAATCCTCTAATAGGGTTACACCTAACAATAATTTTTGTAACATTGAACATGGTTGGATCCTAATAGGGATCACTTTAAAAGAGTGAAAAACAATAACTGGTTACAATTGGTGGTTTTCCTAGATTGGGTTTCCATGCTAAATCTTGATCTCTCTTGTGTTCATGTTATTTCCTTTATGGTTCTATAACTAAGTTAATAAAAGATAATCACATTAATATCTTAATATCTAATTATCTCTATACTAATCGAGTGATAGTAATATATTTAGTGTTAACTAAGTTATAATAGAATATTTAGTGTTAACCGATTTACAACAAGATTTGGTTTTATATTGTTTTGACATCTTAAAAGGGTCTTTGGTTTGTTTTTGTAGTAACTAATTTAGCCCTCCTATCTTTGTTACTCCTTTCCATTTCTAATAGATAGAACCATAAGAGCTCACATAAGATCATATACATCAATGACACATGAATTTTGTAGGTGGCAACCCTTGATGAGAGGATGAAAACCATAGTGGAAGTAATGTACCCACAAGTCTTTTACTACAAATAAAAGGTTTCCTAGTTAGAGGTGTTGGAAATATTATGATAGACTAAGTTACTGAGAGGGGAGGGATGAATTAGTAACTTATAAAATTTAATCCTTAATTAGCAAATAATCCTTCTTGTGAATTCTAATGTAATTGTATGAATGAGAAATTAAAAACATTAAAGCATACATAACACTTTTGACACATAATTTGGTGACCTAGAAACCTTCCAAATAGAAACTAAAATTGGGGTGGGGATGATATCCAAAAGCTTTAGTACTATAGTATAAAGTTAGCCTATTAAGGTTTACAATGATCACTTCTAATGATCTACCTTGTTAGGAGCAATAAGGACTACTAGGTCCACCTTGCAAAAGGATTTACAAACATATAATGAAGTATGCACTTAGGAAAGAGATTTACACAAGACTGTTAGGTCTACATTGTTAAAGGATTTGACTAATCCACCTGTTAGAATGAAGCAGTAGCTGATCTTTGATTTACAATTTGGTTTGTTGAATGAGATTCCTTTGAGTGTAGAAATCACCTTGTTATGATAGATAAATATTTTCTACTCCTTATACTACTATAGCCTTTATAATTCACTCTTTTCTCTTCTATGATTATTACATTATTTCCTTGCCATATCATTCATTAGATGTGACACAATACATCACATATATACCAATTCAATTTACAAATTACAAAGTTGACCACAATAAAATTTTGCACAAGAATTACAAATTCGGCCAAAGTGTAGAAACTTGGGTTCTGAAGATTGGCTCAGTGAGGTTCTTATACTTAGTATCCACTATCAATGCTTGACATTTTCATGCACTTGATAGACATATAAGCTTGGTCCATACTGATCACTTCCAAGTAGTCTTGAACTCATTCTGCTTTGGTGACTCTAAATATTGTGAAACTCAGAATATAAACTAAATCACTCGATTCACACTACATAGCTCAGTCAATGCTCTCACTACAAGCTTGGTATAAACTGAGTCACTTGGTGAACACTGAGTAGCTCAGTTAACACTAGACTCACACCACATCAACTGCAAACTCAATAATCACTACACAACTCAGTTTACATTAATAAACTTAGCATACACTAAGATTCTTAGTTTATACTACTGATCAACAACTTTTCTCGACACAAACTAAAATCTATGCAAGGGACTCGGTAGCAACTAAAATACTTGGTTAGCATTGTTAACTTCTTAGTAGATACTTACAATCTGAATAAGTGCATGTCACTATAGACACCTAAATTTGATTACATCACTGGGTAATCATATTTAGTCATCTCCTAGGTTATTATTGATTAAATATTAATTAATTAATTGCCATCCCCTAATTAATTAATTAATTAAATTAACTATATTCCAATTGATAAAATCAAATGATAACCCAAAATCAAATTATCAATTAAATCCCTATTTCTCTATTAAATTAAATAAATCCTCAAAGCTATTTAAATTAATCCCACATCCCCTATTTTATTAAATAAAACATTTAATAAATTATCCAAACCCCTAAAAACATCCCTAAACCCTACCATTATCCCTAATCCAATCCATTCACCCTTACTAATGTCACCTAGCCACCTAACTTACCCATCCCATCAAAGCTAAACCACTTGCCCCTAACCCCTTTTCTAAACTAAATGTAATCCCCCTCCTAAACACGTACACAACTTTAAGCAAGGGTTAAGACTTGCTAACCCAAGCCAAAGTCAACAAGTCTCCCTTATCCTTGTACATCCATCTTACACACTCATCCTCCCTCATTACTCCCTTTGATCAACCCTTATCTCATCCTCTCATACTAATCCTCTTTTTGACAAGTGTCACTCCCATATTGGCTCTAAATAAGCACAATCCATGTGCTTCCCTTTCAAAGCATCTTAGCCCTCCCTCACCATTCTTCCATCCTTCCATCCTAACCCTCCATTTCTCTCTCCTTAGCCTATAAATAAAGCCTTGACAAGTGTCACTCCCCTATTGGTTCTAAATAAGCACAATCCATGTGTTTCCCTTTCAAAGCATCTTAGCCCTCCCTCACCATTCTTCCATCCTTGCATCCTGACCCTCCATTTCTCTCCCCCTTAGCTTATAAATAAATCCCTTCCCTCTCACAAATCATCATCCACTTTTATGCAACCTTATAAAGCTCCACTAACTACTCCATCATAGCCATTTTATACCATCATAATGCTAAAATCCATCCATACCTCCATTGTTTAAACCCTCATCCATGTACACACTTGGTAAAAAATCCCACCCTTTGGAAGCTTGAGCACAACATGACCATACATCCCTTACCCCATCAGCGAAATAGCTTCATCATCATAGGTTATGCCCAAGGAGCTTACCATTATTGGTTTGCCTTCCTTTTGGTGATAACCTCATCCTATCATAAGTGTTAACTTATTTAGTTTTGTGAATACTTTATTAGTTTAGTATTCTTTTTATTACACAACTAAATTAGGTGATACATTTTGGCACGCTTGGTGGGATCCCACATTTGGGTCACTACAATCTCACTTTTTGGCTTGTTAATATTTGAACTAACCAAACTAATGCTTTGTGTTTATTTGTGTCTGTAGGTGGTTTTCTAATAATTTTTGTAGGAACCAAAGTCTCCTATCAGGAAATGTGCTCCCAGCCATAAAAGAAAAATCCAACTTAGACAACATTTTCTCACTTGTGATCTCACTAATGCAAAATCGTGAACCCATGACAGTGGGATCATTATCCTAAACCTACGAGAATGTGTACCCATGAAGGTAGGATTTCTCTCTATTCCAAAACAAATTGCCATGTGCCATTAAAACATCCCACTCATTCTTACTGACCCTATTCCCATGGGAATGCTAGTTTCTACCAGTGAGATCACTGTTAAAAAGCAGTAGAAATGCTTAAGATGTTTAGTCAATCGTTAATTTCCACTTTTCTCCTCCTTTTTTGAACCCATGGACAAATCCTTCGGTGGGAATGCTCATTCATAGACTCGTTGGATTGTATTTTTATAGGATTTCTCTGTGATTTTTTACTCGTGGCCCAATTTTCTACGATTTCACCAGTTCTCTATACTACAATCCTGCCAACTCTTAGCTATGTTCCTGCATTGTAGAATCACTATTTAAACTTGCAGGATAGCTATTAATGTTTGCAGGATTGTGGGACTAATTTTTTTGTTGCAGGTATCTATTGGAGTAGAATACTAATAGGTTTTTGTAGGTTTTCTTAGGTACTTGCTAGAAAATCCATCTTTAAATGGTCTAAAAAGAACAATTTTCACTTTTTCATAGAATGTATGCCTAAAATTTAGAATGCTTTTTCATTGGAATGCTTGGATATTTTAATTTAAAAAAATCTACTCTTGAATGTCAAGTATTTAAAATAAAACCAATGCTATGAACACTTCATTTAAAGGTGCAAATGAATATTATGTATGAACACGTCAATTTTAGTGCTTAAAATGAACTCACAAAATCTTGAATGCCTTAAGGATAAACTCATTCTTATTCCCTCATTTTCAAAGCTTCACACACTATTTACCTTTTATTGACTTGATTTCCTTTTATTGACCATTTTTGTAAAGTTGGAATGAACAATTGAATGCTAAGCTCATGTGTATCTTCAAAAACTAGCTTGATTAGGATACACTAAAGTGTCTAAATAAAAATGAATCAAGTGTCTTGCATGTTTTGAGATTATGCCTTCTAGCACATCTTGGTCTTCTCTCTCTTTTGTATCTTAAGACCTTAAAGGACATGATGTATATACCAAAAGTTGTTAGCAAGATCATCCGCAACAACCTAGGAGTGCTTCTAGTGAGTTTATCCATGTCTAGGAAGCATGTCCCCTTTGGTGAGAAGCTCAAACTGGTAAAAAGTCTAGCTAGTATATAAATTAAGGGAAAAGGTAAACTTTCTTGCTCTATCACCCAAGTTTGGGCAATATATTTCTGGGGGTAGCTTGAGGTGGGAAAAACTTTCCCACAATTTTAGCATGTTCAGAATAGATTCTTTAAGTGGATCAATTACATAAAAACCATTTGTTGAGACTCTACAAACCCATTTACAACCCTATTTTAGTCAAATTCTTGATTTTATCCATGGTATGTTCATTCACAGTGTAAAGGGAAACAACATCCCTCAAGATTACTCACCATTGTGCTCCCCTGGTAGAGGCATAAGGCCACTTGGGTTTCATCTCCAAGGGTCATTCCTATAGAAGAGGAACTTCTATTTTCCATGCCTTGAAGATTCTTTGATGTGTATCATTTTTCGATCGACTCTTATATCAACTCACGTCTTTGATTAGAGGGACATATTGCACTAGAATTAGGAGACACCAAGTTGTGGGCCTTTGAATAGCATATTTCAACCAAAATTTTGACCTTAGCGATAAAAAGTGTGTTTGAATTGTTTTATTTGTGCTCAAGACCCCTAAAAAACATTTGTAAAAACATACACAGTTTCTATGGTTACTATTAAATCCTTTTGCTAAAGAGATTACTTGTTTGTCTTTCTCAAAGTTTCTTTTTCCTTTGAGAAACTATTTTCTCATAATCCATCATATTAGAAAGATCCCATCCTTGTTATTTCAAAAATAGTTGTTAGAAAGTCCATTGGCAACAACTTTTGTCTCATTGGTTCAAACTTTACTTTTTTAGAACTATCCTTGTTATCTCACAAACAACTATTAGCAAATTCTAGTTGCAAACAAAACTTTTTCTTGTTAGTCCAAATTTATCTCTTTCAAATATCCTTATTACATATCCTACTTGACCAAAAATAACACATTGGTCCTCAAAAAGATCCCATCCTTTTTATTTCAAAAACAATTGTTAGCAAGTCCATTCACAACAACTTTTGTCTCATTGGTTCAAACTTTACTTTTTTGAGACTATCCTTGTTATCTCAAAAACAACTATTAGCGATTTCTAGCTGTAAACAAACCTTTTTCTCCTTAGTCAAAATTTTTCCCTTTCAAAATATCCTTATTACTTATTCTATTTGACTGAAAAAAACACATTTGTCTTCAAAATAGTTCCTCCCTACCTTGGTTCAAAAGGATTGTTAGCAAGTTTATTCAGAACAAATCCTAAGCCTAGTTTGCCCCATTTTACTACTTCACCATTTCTAGAAATTTAGCTATTCCTCAACTAATTTATGTTTCCAACCCAAGATTAAAAGGTATACTTAGCATAGTCACTACCTATACAAACCCACAATTGTGATCAAATCTCTTAGAGTTATCTCATGTCAGGCCAAACCAAGATGGCTAAACTTCCACAAATACCAGTTTACAAGGAAATAGAAGTAGAACACAAAAATCATATCCCCAACCCATAGATTTCTAAACTAGACCAAATTGAGAAAGATGATGTAGAAAATGCATTACAAACTAAGTGGGATTACAAAATTTAGAACCTAACTCTCTGATGGGGTGTTAACCATAGCCTTATCGACAAATCTAGTGTTACTCAGTTTGATTAGATCCTTCTTTTTCCATACACACTTATGCATGTATCTCATCATGGGTTTAGTCTTTCACATAAAATCACTACCCCATTCAAAGCATTTAAAATAGAATAATCTCCTTTCATTGTGACATCAACCTTAGGCTTTTAGGAACCCTCCATATATATCATTAAACCCTAGCACCCTCCACTATTTGCTCATCCACTTAGAAACATTTGAGCACCACTTCATTAAGCTTTGTTTCCCTAAAATAAGTTTCCATCCATATCACTATCATAGTTATCCTTAAAACTAAGCATTTTCTAGGATAGGTTATCATTTGTGTCCCACATCACCTTGAGAAAAAGGTTGGGTTACACACTTGATCCTTCTTTGTCTTCCAAAAATGGACATAAGGCTACCTTAGGGTTTGCTATCACCATAACATTTTCAAGATCATACTAAGGGAAACAAAATATCCTCCACTTAGTATCATATCATTTAGGTTCCTAAGGTACCATTAAACACACTTTCACATACTCTTCTTTATATTTTTGGAAACCAATCCACCCTAGTCACACTTAGGCGAATCAATTTTTCATATACACTTGTTATCATCCTTTTCACATTTCATCCTTAGGGAAGTTATCCTTTTATGCCACTCACAACATGTTTTAGTAAGAACACATGAACAAAGAAGGATATGGATCCTAGTCATAGTAGTAGCACAACTCGGGCTCAACCATACCCTATAGTTTCCATTACACCACCAGATCCACCACCACAAGCCCCTGAAGAGACATGTTCTTCCATAGATATTGATGCTTTTATGAACCAACTTGGCCATGTAACCATTTTTAATGCCATCATAGATCAAAATAAGGAAACCATCATGGAAAACTTCTTAAGGGACAATGTTGGTGCCTTTGAGTTTGGATGACCACCACCTACCAACATTATAGATCCTGCACATCCTCTATTTGGATGAAAACCACCATCTGTAGGGTCATCTATCCCACATGATCCTTTCTTTTAACCCAATAGTGGGTACCAACCACCACAGATAGAATTGACAGACCCAAATATCCCCTCAACCTAGGTGATTGCTCCCATTCAAAAAAAACACCCATCCCATCCCCACTCAATCCTTAGTACATACCACATCTCAACCAACCACAAGTATATCATCTACATCTGATTCTACCATCCATCTCCCTGCTTCACAAAATCCCCCTTTTACACCCATAACCATTGCATTTTCCCTTCTATTTGAAAACACATCCAATCCATTCACTACCAAAATGCCTCGACTCGAGTCAAATACCTCATCTTCCATCCCACCCAACATCACTATCAATCCATTTGTTACTAGCCAAAATACTTTGGCCTCATTCCCTTTAGGGCTTTGGAGTGTTGGTACAAGATAAAGGCCTCTCATTAGCCTACCCTTTAGTGCTCTATCCATGACCATAGCTTAGTCACTTTCATATTTCACTCCTCAAGTCTATTTGCTACTACCCATGACCAACTATTTTTCTATGCCACCCTTAGGCAATAGCCAAATCACCCCTCCACCATAATATCCTACTATGGACTCTCTTCCTCACATTAATTACCTTGCACCTATTAATACTCAATTATTCTCTCAAGCATGGGCACAACCAACCTATATTGGGAAAAGTATACATTCCCAAAGCATGGCCTAGGAATTGCCGACATTACCATCTTTTCAGCCACAATCATCATGCTAGTAGTATGCCAAGGTATCCACATAGAATTATCTAGTAGGGAAACAACCTCATACTTACCCTCCCCATCCATAGTCTACCTAGTAGATGTAGTAGTATGCACAAACTACATTCCAACAACCCACAACATCCATCCCACCATTAGTAGAACCTATTTTTCTACAAACACCATATGACAGTCAGGGTTTCCCATATCAACCTTCAACATCTACTACATATCCCACACTTGGGGCACCTGGACCGGGGGCACCTATTACCCCACCTATAAACTCTGAATGGGAAGAGATGAAAAATTCTCTCAAAGCCCTCAAAGACGGGACATACTCCAAAAAAATTTAATTCAAAAATGATTGTCTATATCCATTTGAAAAAACCATCACAATGACACCCTTTCCTAAACATTTTGAGATCCCCAAGTTTGATAAATTTAGAGGGAAAAGTGATCTAGTCGTACACGTGTCAAGGAATTCTATATGCATTACCAAGAAGTGGCATATAATGATGTATTCCTCATGTGACTTTTTCCAAAAAGATTAGGGGGGCCTACCCTCAAATGGTTCAATTGTATACCCCAGGGTACCATTAAGACCTTCACTAATCTTTCTAAAGCCTTTCTGGCTCAATATGCTCATCTCATCGAGACTAAGTTATTTGTAGTAGACCTAGTTCATACCAAATAAAAAGGAGGTGAAATCCTTGGAAAATACTTACAATGTTGGAAAACCCTCACAACTAGGATCTCATGTACCATCCTAAAACATCACCTTGCCAAAATGTTTATTAACAACGCACATTCTAGTCTTGCCCATCACATGGTTATGAATTGTTTACAAACATACAAGGATATTAAGGAAAAAGGGATGGGACTCAAGTAGGGGCTCATCAAGGATGGTGTCATCAAAATTTACAAGGAAAACACCCAGGACCGAGGCCCAAGCAATGATAAACCATAGTATTGAAATAAGAATAAGAACAGTGTGACAAATGGCATCACTGACACTTGACATGTTCATATTGTTGGGGTAGCATCCAACATGCCTACCACATTTTGTCAACAACAACCTTACCATCAACATCCACTAATCTATCAGCAAACTCCTATGTAAAATAACCCACACAATGTCCAAATGCCAAGCCATCAAAATTAGACTAATTCTATCACAGTTTGAACTAGACCTAAACCATGCATTCAAAGACAACCTCGTGTATACACCTCATTGGAGGAACCTCTTGATACAATCTTTGAGAAACTAGCCAAGGATAATCTTATTAGACATCCACAAAGACAACCCTTGTGACCTAATTAGTCTAGAACACCCTGGTACAAAGATAACAAGTTCTGCAAATTCCATCATGTCAAAGGGCATACCACCCTCAAGTGTACACAACTCAAGGACTACGTCCAAGACCTTATTGACCAAAAATAACTCATAGTGGGGGCACAAGCCTCACCCAATTTAGGGGTAATCATATATCAAAATGCTTTTCCTCCTCATAACACAAACATAGGAAAAGCACCTACAAACACTCCTACCAATAAACCCAACAATGTTAAAAAAAAAAAGGTGATAATTGAGATAAATCTCAAAACTATACCTTAGCATACTTGGACTATGAAAGCCTTATTGGCTTTATATCACAAGTTGAACCATCTATCAATGTTATAAACACCAAAGGCCCAGATGCCCTATATGTGGTTACCACTTAATGAGCTTGACTCAATATAACTGGCTCATTTGTATATACACTATCAAGGCCGCCTCCATCAAGAGCACCTTTATTAGGATCACCCCCATGAGGACCATAGTATAATATCTTGAAACTCCTTGGAAACATGCCAGCTTAGATTTCCATTCTAGATCTCTTATGAAAAAACCCACTTTATCAAAAGATCATTGACAATATTCTCCATGAGTCATGCATCCCCACTAACATAAGTGCCACTGAGTTTTGCAACTTGGTCAGCCCCTTTTTGCATCATGTGTGCTATCCTTCAAGACCTCTAACATCCTAGTAGTTGAACCTGATCATATAGTTCTACTTCACATAGCTATCATGGTTCCTAACTTTGTGGTCAAAAGGGTCATGATAGATAATGGATTGGCTTTAAATTTATGTACCTTAAAATTCATCAAATAGGCAAGATATGCTAAGGAAGCTATCCTTAATGAGGTAATTACCATCAAAGCATATGACAACTTGGAGTGCACTACTGAAGGAACCATCTTGCTCCCTCTTAGAGTCGGCCTAGCCACTCAAGAAATAATTTGTCACATAGTTGATCTTAACCTTCCATACAACATCCTCCTTAGCCAACCATGGATTCATGCCATGAAGGCTGTTCCATCCACATACCATTAGTGTGTCAAATTTTTGCATAATGGAATTGAGGTAACCATCCATGCAGATTCTAAACCCTTTTCTTATTATAATGTGGTTGAAGCTTTGTACACCAACCATTGTCCTAGAATCAAAATTGGCCACACCATGGCCAGTTCCTTTGGCACTTTCCATGAACCAGATACCATTTTAGCCTCAACTCTTTCCATGATCAAGATCAACTACCAAGGTTGTGGCAAATATAGTCTCACAAATGCTTTTTCTATCAGCATTCTACCAATTGATCCACATACTCAAGGGTTCCTGACACATCAAGGGCCAAGGCTCGATACCACCTCTCAACTTAGAGAGCTAGGCCCTACCATATTTATTACCAAAGATATCCTCAATGGAGAGGAAATCAATCCAAACATTAGCACATGGCTATACAAAGAGCCACCTCCAAAAAGTGAAGAACTTCTTGATCACCTTAAACAAAAACACCCATGATCACACTACCTTGCCACTGAGAAATGGGATTATCAAGGAGGTGGTTTGGGGCATCTAGAATTAGGTATCAGGTAGCCTATAGAAGCATACCAAGAAATGAAAAAGAAAGGCTTAGGATACAGACTCCCCACAACTAGGGGCACTACGAAAGAGGGCCATGTCTTCACAAACATGCAAAAAAACCACGTTGAGGTTGAAGACATTCCTAAGGAGGTATAAAAGAAATCCTATGAGAATATCTTCCTTGAAATTATCCTTGGAGTCTCTGTGCTCTACCAATTATCCCTAAATCTCATAGACCTACCACTCGCTCACCCCAAACTCATTGATTGGGACCAACCAAGTGCTGTCCATGTTGATGAATTCTCTACAGAGCATGCACTTGTTAGATTCATGGGGGTAGAAACACCACATAAATGACCACTACCACCATCAAAATATGTGTACAAACTAGATCTAGCAGGCTACTTTGGGGAGGAGGAAATCTCCAATTGCAAAATTGAACTAAAAAATGAAACGAAAAAGAAAAAAAGCAAAGTAAAACCATCCTCTAGTGAAAACTCCTTTGGAGTACCAATGAATGATTGAAAAAATGAAAAGAAAATAAAAGACATATCCAACAGTGAAAACCTCTTAGAGGCACTCAAGGATGGAAATTTCATCCTTCCCCCATAGGATCATAGGCTTGCCATTTCATCAGTCTTGACAGAGGAAACTAGACCGGTCAATATCAGTCTGACTGAAGTACCATAGATCACATATATCACAACATCTCTATCACTTAAGTAGTTAAAAATTCTCATCAAAGTCCTCCATGAAAATGTTCGCCACTTTGCATGGTCCTATCAAGACATGCTAGGGTTGGACCTCAAGTTAGTAGTACACCATTTGGTCATGGATTCAAAGGCCAAACCTATCAAGCAAAAGCTCCATAAGATGCACCCAAAAGTTGCCTTAATGGTTAATGAAGAATTAGAAAAATTACTAGAGGCAAAGATCATTTGCCTAATTGACTAAGCAGAATGGAACTCCAACATGGTACCTATCATAAAACCTTCTAGTGATATTAGGATTTGCATAGACTTCAGGGATCTCAACAAGGTCTACCCGAAGAATGATTTCCTTTTACAAAACATAGACATGATTTTTGATCTCACTGTAGGCCATGAGCTCTTATCACTCATGGATGGTTTCTCAGGGTATAATAAAATTCAAATAGTAGAGAAAAACCAACATAAGACAAAATTTACCACCACCTATGGGACATTCTATTATAACATGATGCCATTTGGGTTAAAGAAAATTGAGGCAATATATTAGTGCGCCATGATAGTCATCTTCCATGACCTTATCCATAAAACTCTGGAGGATCATGTAGATGATATTTTAGTCAAATATTTTAATGCCCTTGAACACTTATCTCATTTCGAGAAAGTGTTTAGTCAACTGGCTAAATATCATCTCATGCTCAACCTTAAGAAGTGTGTTGTTGGCATTACCTTGAGAAAGCTCCTAGGATTCATTATATCACAACATGGTATCGAGATTGATCATAAGAAAGTCAAGGCCATCATGGATATGGCTCCTCCTAAAACACTCAGACAAATTTTCTCTCTTCAAGGGAAGCTATAATTAGTCAGACGGTTCATCTCATAGCTCACTGACAAGTGCCAACTATTTACACATTTACTCAAAAAGGATCAAAATTTTTAGGTGGGACCCCATTTGCCAGTGCAAGTTTGAACTAATCAAGTAGTACTTGGCTAATCCACCTATTTTGGTTCCTCCAGTTACATGCCATCCACTCATAATCTACATCATAGCTACCCCAACAACACTAGGTGCTCTTCTAGCACAAATTGATGATGTAGGCAAGGAAATGACTATTTACTACATTAGTCATACTCTAGTGGGATATGAGCTCAATTATACACCAATGGAAAAGGCTTTCTTAGTTGTGGTATTTGCCACTCAAAGGTTGTGTCAATACATGTTAAGCCACACTCTACAACTCATATCCAAAATTGATCCTTTAAAATATATGTTGTCATGCACAGTGCTCATAGGATGTCTAGCAAAATGGGTCAGCTTCTCAGTAAATTCAACATCCAATATGTTGACCAGAAGGCTCTGAAAGGGCAGGTTATAGTAGATCACTTGGTAGATGCACGTTTGGTTGTAGATTAACCCCTCATTATGGAATTTCCAGATGAGTACCTCTACTTAATAGATGAACAACCCTCCTAGAAATTATACTTTGATGGGTCATACACATCCCATAGCTCTGGAGTTGGCATACTCTTGATCACAACTCATGGAGATTACATTCCTAAGTCCTTCAAACTATAGTTCCAGTGTATCGATAACATCTCAGAGTATGAGGGCCTTATTGTAGGCCTCATAATAGCTATTGAATGGAATATCATAGAGCTATAGGCCTATGGAGATTCACAACTTATCATCAAGTAGGCTTTGGATGAATATCAAACCAAGGATGACAAGCTGTTACCTTCCAAGGAGTTGGTCAACTAGTTGAAGGAACATTTTACGCAAATCTAGTTCATATAGATACCTCAATTACAAAACAAGGTAGTAGATGCCATGGCCACTATTGGTTCACTTTTGGAGATACCATAAGAAGCTACACAGTATGAGTTCTTAGTCAAGTAGCTACACGAGCCTACATACACGAATAATGAGTCAACATGGGTATGCATCTTGGTTGGTCCCTAATCCCCATGGTACCAAAAAATTCATGCTTACCTACAAAATGGTATCATATCTCCCCATCTCACACAAACCCAATGCCAAAACCTTATTCAAAGAGCCTCCCATTATACTATTATTTCTCAAACCCTATATCATCATGGTTATCATGATACTCTCTCTTGATGTTTAGATCAAAATAAAGATGCAATAGCTCTCAAGGAGGTACATACCAAACTTTTTGGTGCTCACATAAGCAGAATAGTTCTAGCTAAGAAAATCCTTCAGGCTAGGTATTATTGGCCTACTCTAGAGCATGATGCATGCAACTTTTTGAAACATTGTCTACCTTGTCAACAACATGCTAATCTAATCCGAGCAATTAGGTGCTAGGTGTACTTAGATTTTTTATTATCTATCGATGACATCCATCTCCCCCATCACCCCTCTTCCCATTTTCCAAGGTGTTCTCCATAGTTTCACCTTCACACTTCCAAACACCTCATGGTATCACCTTTTAACATCCATTGGTTTGAATACCCCACCTAGATCTTGAATTGTATTTGTAGTTGATATATCTATCTTATCCTTGTATTCTACCACATGTATCATATCAAGTATATTTTATCCTTTTATGATACCACATGTATCCTATAAGGTGTAGCTTATCCTTTGTACTATTTCTATGCATCATATCCTTGTAAAAATAGTAGTACCCTATGTATTATATCCTTGTAACAATAGTAGTACTTTATGTATCATACCCATGTAAAAATAACTATATTACAACAATGCTATCTCCTCACCCTGATCTTTCCCCCTATATGCACATACCCACTACTATATTTTATCATATGATCCTAAGCTATCCACCCATTATATAGTATTACTTGTCCATTTTTGAGTCTTATATTGAAACCCCACACCACTAGTCATTTATCTATAGGAAAGTATCATTTCCAATTTTTCCACCATCCTAAACATACTATCGCTAACTCCTTATAGGACACTTCCTTCCTTGTACCTAACATTAGCTTGTTAGTACCTAGTTATCTTGATCTCTTTGGAAAAAGGTTACTTTATCATAGATTTGTTATTTCTTTTGATTTTGGTCTTTTTCTTGTATATCTTAGTAGGTTGTTTCTAGGAAATTTAGTTGTTCCCTCCTCATGGTCACCATGGTCTTCCATATCATGTTGTGCTTTGACTGGGGCAACTCGAAAGCATGGTTTAGAGTCTAGACCATGGTCTTTTTCTACTTATGAGTTAGTTAGATATCACTCTTGCATATTAAAAACATGTTTTCATTTATGACCACATGATGCAATTGGGAAATATCATTTGCTTTTGGATCACCTAGCATCATTTCCATGTTGATTTATCTAGAACTCATGTGTGATGTTGGGGCAATCCTGGCGTGCTTGTTTGTGTTAGTCCTATGTAATATTGGGGAGCATGCCTTGATATTCTTAGTAACCTTGGCAGATCCATAATATTCCAATATCAAATAAATTGCTCACACTACATGGTGGTACTTCTTTATGAAGTACCCCACTCTAAAGCTTCTAGTGTATCCCCTCATTTTCAACATTTTCTCCCATATGAAGAATTACATGTTCATATCACTCCCATGCACATCTGTACTCAACCCCTCCTACAAATTCTCTTAGCCTCCTATCTTCTCTACCCCCATTCCCTCAAAAATCTTATCCCCCAGGACCTAACCTTTCCCCATCATCCTGATCTCCTACTCAATCCCATCCACTTAAGTCTTCTACACATGTCTTGTTTAATGTTATGTATATTGTTCCTACCCCTTGACCAAGGTCATGATTGATTAGTGATATGCTACACCATTCTCCTACACCCCACATTTGTTTTCCTCTCACTCTACGTATCCTTCATATTGTAACCACTCATTATTCCTACACCCCCTTAAATCCCTTCTCCTTACTTTTCCCTTGCCTACATCACCTATCTTTCTCCCCCTTTTGATCTTTCCATCATCAGAATCTTTTGATTCAATTTCCTTATCCTCAACTTTGAGTTATCTTGATTATCATATTCTTACAAATTCTAAATCCCTAGGCTAAGGTTTCACCATTATCATATTACATTCTTTATCATATTTCACTATCCTAGCCCTGAGTTCACTTATCCTATTTCCTATCATCTTGACTAAGAGTTTGTTGGTGAAATCATTTTCTAGCATCATACTCTTAAAAGTTAATATCTCTTATTTTTCAAAGTTCATTATTTATCCTTGATCATTATCCTAGATTGAGTTTTGTTTATCCTATCCCACCATCATAAATTTTCCTGTACCTTATCTTCACCATCATTAATTATGTCTATTTTTTATCTCCCAACATCCTAGTGTTCCATTTATTTACCATGTTGTAATATCATAGACTATATTTATTTACCCTTATCATAATTTGAATTTATCTTAGCATATTTTTGTATGATAGATTCAATTCATTCATCACATGTTTGATATGTTTCTCATGTTTCATCATCATAATCTTTAGTTTACTTATCATATGTTCTCATCACAACTTTGAGTTTAGTTATCCCATTTTATCATTACAATTGGTGTTCATTTTAATTATGTGCCATCATCATAAAACTCATGTTTATTTTCTCATAGTTTGTGTTCATTTCATCATAAGTCATTATCATAGTTTATGTTCATTTTATCATCTTTTATCATAAGTTTAAAGTTTCTTTTTAAACATGCTCATCATCATAAGTTTGCATCCAATTTTCTCCCATTTTTAATCATATATTCATATTTCATCTCTTAGGTCATGTTTTTTATACACATTCATTTCCATTTATCCTTTTCAAAAGTACAAACACATTACATCCATCTCCATTTTTTAGGTTCATTTTGAATTATTTTCTTAGTTATCATAAACACCATCATTAACACTATCCAAAAAAATCTCATCATCAAAGAACACCATATCTTGCATCACAAATATATCAGTACTATCGAATAAAATCTCATCATTAGAGCACATCATATCCTGCATCACACATATATTAGCACTATCAAAATAAATCTCATCATCAAAGCACATCATATCCTACACCATAAAAAAATATCATCATCAAAAGAACATCATATCCTACATCACAAACTATCAGCAATATCATATCTCACATAACACATCACATCTTGCATACAAACACATTATTATTTCATCTACATCTAATCATATATCAATATCCACATTGTAAACACAATCATGACCTTCTAAGTCCATACATCCATATCCCACCCCAAAGAATGATCCATTCTATATATATATCTCTCATCCATAAAGAATAATGAAGAATAATGAACAAATCACCCCCTTGCAAAAATATCAAAGTCCATCATAGTCTAGATGGTATCCATATCATACATATACATACATCAGGTCTATGCCCACAAAAATACATCCACCAATACATCCAAAACAAAATTAATGTGCATACCCCAATATATTACTGGTCTCCCTCATTGATCACCTCCTCATTATGGCCCTCATTAGTGTCCCTCTCTACCCCAAGTGTTGTTGGTGGTGGAGGTGGTGGCCTCATCTGTCCTTCTCCCATACCTGAGCTCTTTGCCTAATCCCTCCTCCCACTCATCCCCCTGTTTTGCCTCTAGCTCTGCCCCATCTTATGGCTCTTCCATATGCACTAAGACCCACCTATCCTCTCCAACCCCCCCATTCTCCATCCTCCTTGCATTCTTATGTGGGTCCCAACCATCCCTAATTGTGTTAACCATCTATAATGCTCAATTTGATCCAAGGAAACTACCGCATGGTACCTCCCCTGGTAAGAAATTTCCCTCTTCCTCAAATCCTCCATCTCTCTTTGTAACCTCCTCAGCTCATCCATCCCTCCACTTACTACTATCTATGCCCTCAAGGTCACCACCTCCACCAACAACCTATTCCTCTCCTCTTAGATGATGTCGATCTGCACTTGTACTACCTATCTCTCCATAGTTACCACCTCCAACCTCCACTCCAACTACCCACTCTCTACCCATAGTGTCCCCACCTTTGTCTATGCTCTCCCTACTTGACCCCTCACTGCATCTACCTCCTATATCACTTGATCATGCTCCCTCTGAAGCTAATCACTCTCTTGCTAAGTATCCTATAGTAGTTGGCTCATTACCTCGTGGATCTATTGGAGTGATGCATATTGGCTCACCAATCCATCATCTCCTCCCCTTCTAGATGAGCCTCCTCCACCACTCCCATCTCCTCTACCTATGGGCTTCTATAGCGTCTTCTCCTCCTCTACTTCCTATCCCCTCTCCATAGCTGGTCTCTCCTCCTACCTCTCCTCTCTCCTCAACCTCTACCTAACTAGCTCCTCCTTTTGTGCCAATTCCTTGGCCCGCTATCACAACCCTCTCACTACATATCTACCATGTCTAGCTGTTCAGGCTATCTCCCCTACTACCACTACCACCCTCATCACTTGTGCTTAGACTACTAGCCTCAACCACTAGAAGTAGTCTTGGTACTCCTGTATGGAGCTTGCATCTGCTACTCTACCAAACCAATCCCACTATTGTGGCAATAACTCCCGCTAGGCTTGAAGTAAACCCTCTCTCTATAGCCTTGGCACATAAATTGACACTGGCTCATGTATAACCCACTGATACCAATTCAACTCCCCTAGAGCCACCTAAATCCATCCAAACTACTGCAAGGCCCTATCCAGTTGGTACTACTCTACTATATACTCCCACCACCTAAAAATGAAGCATGGTGATATGGTATATGGTAGATAATATCCCTCCTCTGTCCAACGCCCTAGCCCCATGTATGGTCTAAATACCACTACCCTGATCTCATCTATCTAGGCTTGCTAGTAGTCCACATCCTCTATATGATCATATGTTAAGGGCTCTCCCCAGCTATAAGCCATTGGCTCCTTTGCATACCTATCCATCCATCCAATTAGCCTGAATATTGTGATGTGCTCCCAT
The DNA here is from genome assembly GCA_028749045.1 of Cupressus sempervirens. Classification (NCBI taxonomy): domain Eukaryota; kingdom Viridiplantae; phylum Streptophyta; class Pinopsida; order Cupressales; family Cupressaceae; genus Cupressus; species Cupressus sempervirens. Next base: position 130,427,353 of record CM053783.1, read on the forward strand.
GCCCAAACCTATAGAAGTGTGGGGAATCCTATGCTCCTCCCCTACCATTTGGCTCCATGATAGATAATTTGATGTAGATCCCAATATAACTCTGTTAGCATCAGAGACCCACAAGCTGTTAGGACTCCCACATCCACTATTTGCATAATTATTGGTATTAGTGCTAAAGTGACTCCTATCTGACCTATATCTGGGGCAATACACCCCAATACTAGCCTGCATACATAAATAGATTTGTCTTTCTATGGCTACTCAGTCTAGGTTCTCATCTAATGTGAACTACCCCTAGCAAAACTAATATGCTACTCTTGGCTCCACCAACCTCTACACTACCACGTCCCCAGTCATCTCCCTAGTCACCATCACTAGTCTCGCTCACATTGGTAATCTAAATATCATACACACATCCTCCAATGTCACAGTCATCTCCCCTATAAGCAAGTGGAATGTGCCTATCTTGCTATACCAATGCTCCCATAAAGCCATCACCATTGAAATATATGTATGTGTATGGGGTAATCTCACCAAGTACCCTAGGCTGATGGCATCAATCCTTGCCTAGTCCACTGGTGTAAGCTACTCTTTGGTGCATAGTACAGTTTCCTGTTGCTCATGTGACACCAATGCATCTAGGGACCATTCCACACAAACCAGTCACATGTTAGTTTTCCTCTTTGTATTTACATTACCTCACTTCTAATCAATCCCTCCATACCTCTACCCAATTCCTCCTTTGCTTATGCCTCTTCCCCTTTTCCATGTTCCTACCAAAGTATTCCCACAAACCTATCAAACTCACAATCTCGCTGAAATAATTTCCCATGAGATCGTTGTTTGACCTCTTGACCTACTCTTAACCCCAATTGCATTCTTGCCAACACATTTCTATGAACCTATCTCACTCATGATCCCATTGAAATAGGTTCCTATGGGATCATTGTCTAACCTACCCCTCTTCATCAACCCCTAACTCATTTCTACATTGACCAAATTCTTGCAGCAAGATAGCATCCCCACTAGGAGAAGTGCATTTTTCCTTGCAAGATTGTGATCTTGCTACCCTACCCCCACTCCCACTAAAACTTTCTACCCAAATTCATAATCTTGCAAAATGTATTTTCTTAGCCTTTTTTAACCCTATCCCAACCCATTTTCACAAGATCAATATCGTCGATCTCGATAGAGATCCCACTAGACCCGTGTCAGTGAGATCGATTTTCTAACATTGTGGGAATGCCAAAAATGAAATAAAATAAAAATTGAAAGGTTGGTTTTTTGATCCTACCAATCAATCTAGTGTCCACTGCACCCATACTTGCCATACCACATCTTCTCAATGCTCTGGTTGTCCAAGTGTTGCCATCGTATCATCCAACTTAGAGCTCCTACCAGCAATATCTCCTTCTCTATATGAAAGAAAATGACCCTTCCTAGCCCCCCTCAAGCCCCTTATAGACCCCTCAAGTGCCCTACTTTTCTCTCAGCCTCCTCTAGCATCCTCCTTTTCCCCTAGCCTTCTTTCTTTTTTCATTTTATTCCCCTTTTCCACCTCTTTTTCATTCTTCCACATCCTCCTGCTAGCCCTAACTAACTACGGCTTTTCAAGAGGTCACTGAGCCTTGTATTCTTTCCTTTCCACCTTCTTGAGGGGGCATCACATAGTCCATTCTCTCCTTTTCTACTAAAAACTAGGGCAACCATGTTGCTTCAAAAAGTCTTCTTCACATTGTTTATATCTAAAATTCTTAGAATAAGTGTTATTTCAACACTATGTCAAAGAGGGGCAAAATGTAGACACCTAAATCTGATTACATCACTAGGTAATTGTATCTAGTTATCTCCTAGGACATTATTGATTATATTCATTATTTAATTAATTAAGCTTCATACCCTAGTTAATTATTTTAGTTAATTAACTACAGTCCAATTGATAAAATCAAATGATAACCCAAAATCAAAATATTAATTAAATCTCCATTCCTCTATTAAATTAAATAAATCCTTAAATCTACTTAAATTAATCCCACATCCCCTATTTTGTTAAATAAATCATTTAATAAATTATCCAAACCCCTAAAAAATTCCCCTAATCCAACCCATTCACCCATACTAACCTCACTTAGCCACCTAACTAACTCATCCCATCAAAGTTAAGCCACTTTCCCCCAACCCCCTTTCTAAAATAAATCTAATCCCCCTACTAAACATGTGCACAACTTTAAGCAAGGGTTAAGACTTTCTAACCCAAGCCAAAGTCAACAATTCTCCCTTATCCTTATACATCCCTCTTTATGTCTTTTACATCCTTCTTACACACTCATCTTCCCTCATTACTCCCTTTGATTAACCCTTATCCCATCCTCTCACACTCATCCTCTTTGTGACAAGTGTTACTCCCCTATTGGCTTTGAATAAGCACAATCCATGTGCTTCCCTTTCAAATCATCTTAGCCCTCCCTCACCATTCTTCCATCTTTGCATCTTGACCCTCCATTTCTCTCCTCCTTAGCCTATAAATGAAGCACTTCCCTCTCAGAATCATCATCCACTTTTATGCAAGCTTATATCACTCCACTAACTACTCCATCATAACCATTTTACACCATCATAATGTTGAAATCCATCCATACCTCCATTTTTGAAACCATCATCCATGTACACGCATGGTAAAAACCCCCCACCCTTTGGAAGCTTGAGCACAACATGATCATGCATCCCTTATCCCATTAGGGACATACCTTTGTCATCGTAGGTTATGACCAAGGAGCTTACCATTCTTGGTTTTCCTTCCTTTTGGTGATAACCTTGTCCTATCATAAGTGTTAACTTATTTAGTTTTATGAATATTTTATTAGTTTAGTATTCCTTTTATTACATAACTAAATTAGGTGATACAGTCACTAATAAGAAACATGACTTGAATGCCAACAATCTCTCCCTTTGGCATAGGTGACAAAAACACTTATCAGTCAAAACTGATTTCAAGGATGTTCAATAACATCTTTATCCATCACCTTATGTCTCCAACTTGGTAGAGTATATTATTTTTGAGATATTTCAAAAATTGCTTTTTGTAAGAGATGTATTTATGTACATGAATAATATGGTAATGCTCCACCATACATAATATATAGTATACTATACATCTGATATAAATTTTCTCCTTCATTATACAATACACATTTTCTCCACAATCTTTCAATCTTCTCCCCCTTTTTCCTTATATCTTCTCTTTCAATCTTCTCCCCCTTTTTCCTTACATCTTGTCCCCCTTTTTGACATTAATGCCAAATATTTATGCCACATGCAGTTACATAGTAATACCAAAATGTGATAAGAAATCTAAATGTACCTTCAAGATAAGTTCCATAGTCTTGTCCTAATGGTCTTGCAATAACTTGCAAGTGTGTAATGTAATCTACATTTTTGCTGGCAGTTCTATCATATGGTCTACAATGGAGAAGTTGTTGCCATGAATGAGCATTTTTATGTGTGCAATGTGTTTCTGTAGTGCATCCATGTTTAGGAGAATCATGTTTTGAATGTCTATAATTGTTGATCTTATTCTGGCCTCTTCTCTTAGCAATTCTACCTACTTATTAGTTAGAAATTTGATCTTGTTGAAGTGGGTAGATCTTGAACTTAGGTTAAATTGCAATTGTTGTGCACTTGCCTTTAGATCCTCATCAATATTTGACAATTTATCTCTTATTTCCTTAGTGAAGATTGATGTATCATAAAGTTTACCAAAAAGTAAAGATACATTGATGCAGGAGGTCTCTAGAGAGCCTAGAATAGTAGATAATTCTAATTGATGAATAGAAATTTGTTGTGCAATGAGTTCCAAAATGTTATTCTCAAACTTCTTATTAGCTTTTTGCAATAATTTGTCCTCTCCATCCAAATCTTCATTATATTTTTGGACTTCCTTTGCTAATTGATACAATATTGGTTGAGAATTATCAACCTCTATGGCTAGAGCCTCTACTAGAATATTCTTAGCATCCTCAATTATTTTGAATTTCTTGTTCCTTTCCTCTCTAAGCCTTTTCTACTTAGCTTTCTTTTGACGAATTTCTCAAAAAACATGCATATAATCAAGATTGAGCTTAGAGATGTCCCAATTAGGAATGAAAATCTCCTCATCAAGATCTATATCTTCTTCCTTCTCCTTGCCTTTTCCCAAAAAAATTGTGCTTAGTTGAGGCTTGGTCTCAACTATCCTTGCACTTATTATTTGCATGGTAGGAATGGAAACAATTGTAGAAATCTTAGAACTCACTGAAAAAGTGGATACTACACTCATTGTTGAAATACCAATAGAAAAAATAGCTTGAGTAACCCAAACTATTGTAGAGGGAAGTGCTTGCCACTTCTATCAATGAAGTACTAAGCTAGACAGGTGGATAGATTAATTGAGTGCTTGTGCTTTCAGTGTTGGTCAAAATCAATCTTGTTGAAACTATCTTTGGGCTTGGTGTTTTCAATGTTTTTTTTGGAGAATGGGGAAGTGAGGCTATGAATACTACAAAAATCTTTACTTGGTTAGTCTCCTCAATATCTTGTACATCTAGTGAATCTTCCTCAGTAGCTTCCTACTTTTGTTCTTCTTCATCATCCACATTGTCAAAATGAGTGACTTCTTCATTATCAATTTCTTCATCTTTCTCTTGTTCATCATCATCCTCATCATTTTCATTTACACTAAGTACAAAATCACTCAATTTGAAAAGAAGATAAATATTCTTCCCTGTGTTTGTAGCATTCTTCACAACATGCTCTATATCTTTCAACAATACAAGACAAGTATTGAATCTTAAAGTTAGCTTTTCTTCATTTTTCTTCAAAGATTATTTTACATCCTTATCATCTAAATTTGGCATGAATTGCCTTTGGGTTTTCTCGTAGATATCTTTTTTAGTTTTCATGGCATGTTCCCATCTTGGCTTGAATTTCTCCATTAAAACACTAGGAATTTGCTAAGCAAGCTGGTCTAGGGAGTATTTCTACTTAACCATTTTAGTTATTAACACTTCTTCTATTTTCTTTTTCTTATCTGTAGTCCTCGTCTCATATTTTAGTACCTTGAAGTTTCTTATACTAGATTCTGATTCTAATTATTTCATCCTTTCCTCAAAGGTGGGTGGAGACCTCTTGAAGATTATATCTCCTCCTTCTTTATCTACTTTCTTCCTGGATGATCTTCTAGAGAACACAACAATAGATGTTTTGGTAGGCTTGGTAATAATTACCTTAAATTTCTTCTTTAATGGCTCTTCTTCCTCTAACTTTTCTTCATCTTCTACTTCATCCTCTCCTTTGCCTTCAGTCACAGAAGAGTGGAACTGGTTTTTAGTTTAGCAATTCTCTTCTTGCCCTTGTTGACTACCTGAGGGAGTTTGATTTCTAGTTCCATTTTGGTCTTTGCCTCATCATAGGTGCCAAAATAAGTAGCTTTAGGATCAAAAAGCTCATTGATAAATGCCTCAATTATGTCTTTGGTTTCATCAATGTTCACCTCATATCCAAGAGGTTTTACCCATGCTATTCTTGGGCTAATTTCCTAAATGTATACTTTGTCACTATCAACCATGAAACAAACATCATCTTTTAATCCTCAACTAGCTTCCTTGGAATCCTAAATCTATTATTCATCTTCTCTTTGAATACATCAAAGTAGTTATCCATAATACTTGCATAATTCTCTCCCATTTCAGCAATGTACTCATTTATCTAATAAAGAATGGGCACATATTTCCTCCAAACTATAGTACCTTTTGATGGGAAGAACTTTTGAACATAGAAAAATAAACAAGTCAAGAGTGAACCAAAATTACATGGATTGTTCTTTGAAGCTCTATGTTCTTGGTGAATTGGTTTAGCAGTAACTTAGCAAGGTCAAGTGATAGGTTATTCTTGGCCACCTTATATGCTAAATCAACTAATTCACAAGATACACTGTTCAACCTACTTGAGCTATAGATTTTGTGAGCGATGACATGTAGACTGAACTTCAATTCTATATTAGTAGCACAACTGATCTTCATCCCCCTTCCATCCCACTCAACAATGATTTTCTTCTCCAATTCAACCCGACCTAGGGTTTTAGTCATTTTCACCTTTGTCAACATGGAAAGACTAGTGATCCTATAGATCATCTTCTTAGTTATAAAAATTGGTTGTTCCAACCACAACTGACCATTGTGCATACGAACAAGGATAAATCTTATCCATTTTACTAGAAAATCCAGTGGCATATGCAGAATGTGAGTTAAACCTTTTGTTTCAAGATGTTGATGCTCAAGTTTCAACACACCATTAATACATAATTCCTTCAGGGCCCATTTGTTTGCTGGAATTAACCTGGAATAGGGAAACGGGAATAGGAAAATTGGAATAAATCTATTCCAATTTTGGCCCAAAATGAGAATAAATCGAATTCCAAGTATTTTTTGGAATTAGATTTATTCTTGCATTGGACCAAAATTGGAATAGATTTATTCCAATTTTCCTATTCCCGTTTCCCTATTCCAGGTTAATTCCAGCAAACAAACGGGCCCTCAATGATTCATCCATCTTCAATGTTCCAATACCTTGTATAGTACATTTGAATTGCAAATGAATATGATTAATTAATAGTACCTTTGGTGGAATTTGTGACTGTGCTCCACTCAAATCTAGGGTTTCCACAATGGCAGGAGTCAACTTAAAATCTAATGCCTTCCATTCCACACCTCAAACCAACATGTCTGAACCTTTCTTTATTTTTCTGGTGGTTTCCATCTTTGTGCAGTAGGGTTTGAGAGAATACAAAATTTTTACTAATAATTCACTCAAATCTCTTGAATGCTCTTAAGATCACTTTAGATAGATAGCTCTGAAAAATTCATAGTGAGAAATGAATTTGATTTCACCCTTTTATCAACTTTCTCCTTTCGATCACCATAAATGCCTAGTATGATTGTTCGCTGAAATGAAAGACCATCATCCACTTGCATTGAATACTCGATAGTCTTTCATGACTTGATAACCACAAAAAAACTTAGTTACTCCTAACCTTTCTCAATAGGGTCTTACAATCTATCCTAGCTCGATAAGGATAGTAACTCGGTAGTGACTACCATTTCTTACTTGGTGATCCCTTTGCATCTTGAATACTAATTTGGATCTTTCAACCTACTAAGTATAACTAATGTGAGATTTTTTCTTCAGTATCCTAGTTCTAGTTCTCCTTTGACAAATCAAGTGGGAATGGTGGAGTCACCTAATTCATGAGTGACATTATCATTTCTTGGACTTGCATTCTCAAAATATTTTTGAATCCATTGCTATCTCATCTACTTTATGATATTATCATCTTTTTCCTTCTTTTCATCTTCAATTCTTCTAGTATTCATATAGTTCTTGGCAAGATGACCAAGTTCTATACAAATGAAACATCTTTTGGTAGTATCTTTTTTCCTCATGTGATGTTTCTCACAATCCATTCCAATGTGTCCAAATTCTCCACAATAATGACATCTACACCAAATGTTGTAGTCCCAACCAAATATAACTTTTACAACCTATTCTGTTGGATTTAATATCTTAGTTTGTCATTCTGATGACATGTGTCCATGCTTCTTACATTCATGACATTTTCCTTCAAATTTTGGTTTCTCTTCACATTTATTTTCTCTATGACCATGCTAATTACAATTGTAGCATTTTCCATTGAATGTTGCTTTCCCATCTCTCCAACATTTGTTTAATGTATGATCTATCTTACCACAGTGACTGCAATTAGGTTTTTGATTCTTTTGAGCTCCTTGCTTGGATGATTCACCTTCTTTTGTATATCCAATTCCTACTTTTCCTTTTTATTTGTAATGAATTTGCTCATTTGCATTGGTGAGCTGATCAATGTAGTCTAATTGTTGAAGGGATAGGTGCTGAATTTCATTGTTCTTTCCTTCTATCTCTTCTCTTATCTTATTTTTCTCTTCCATGACTTCACACAATCTTACAGAATGAATTTCTTACTCTCTTCTTAGTTTTCTTACTTCTTCTTGAAGAGTAACATTCTTTTCAAATAGTTCTTTGATTGCTTCAACAACTCATCTAAATTGCTTGAATGTATGTGTTCAATTCTTTCTTCAATGTAGAATTTGATCATTCATATGGATTGAAAGATCTTTTATTCTTTTTAGGGGTTGAGGGAATTTCTCTTTTCCTTTCTTGAGTTGTCCAATAGCTAATTCCAAATCTAGCTTCTCATTGTTAATAGCCTTGTCAAGTTTGAATGCCTCCATTGGCTTTGATCTTTGCTCAAGCTATTTGAACCTTTCTTTGAGAACCAGAAAGCTTTAATACCAATCGTTGGAAATATTATGATAGGAAAAGTTACTGAGAGGGGAGGGGTAAATTAGTAACTTATAAAATTTAATCCTTAATTAGCAATTAATCCTTTAGGTGAATTCTAATGTAATTGTATGCATGAGAAATTGAAAACATTGAAGCATACATAACACTTCAGACACAGAATTTGGTGACTCATAAACCTTCCAAATAGAAAGTAAAACTGGGGCGGGGATGATACTCACAAGATTTAGTACTATAGTATAAAGTTGGCCTATTAAGGCTTATAATGATCACTTCTGATGATCTACCCTATTAGGAGAAATAAGGACTACTAGGTCCACCTTGCAAAAGGATTTATGAACATACAATGAAGTATGCACTTAGTAAAGAGATTTACACAAGACTGCAATGTCTACCTTGTTAAAGGATTTGACTGATCCACCTATTAGTATGAAGCAATAGTTGATCTCTTATCTACAACTTGATTTGCTAAATGAGATTCCTTTGAGTGTAGAAATCACCCTACTATGATAGATAAATCTTTGCTGCTCCTTATACTGTTGTAGCTTTTGTAATACACTCTTTTCTCTTTTGTGATTATTACATTACTTCCTTGCCATATCATTCATTGGATGTGACACAATACATCACACATATACTAATTCAATTTACAAATTACAAAGTTAGCCACAATACAAGTTTACATAATAATTACAAAGTCGGAAAAAGTGTAAAAACTCGGGTTCTGAAGAATAGTTTGATGAGATCTTAGTACTTAGCATCCATTTTCAGTGCTCAACATATTCATGCACTTGGTAGATATAAAATCTTAGTCCATACTAATCACTTCCAAGTAGTCTTGAACTCAGTTTCCACTAGTGACTTGATGAATACTATGAAGCTCAACATATAAACTGAAACATTCAATTCACACTACATAGCTTGATCAATGCTATCACTATGAGCTTGGTATAAACTAAGTCACTTGGTTAACACTAAGTAGCTTAGTTAACACTAGACTTACATCACATCAACTGTGAACTTGATAAGCACTGCACAACTCAGTTTGTACTGTTAAAATTGTCATTTACTGAGATTCTTAGTTTATACTATTGGTAAATAACTTTTCTCGGTGAAAATTAAAATCTATCAAAGGGACTTGGTAGCAACTGAAATGCTTGGTTAACACTATTAGCTACTCAGTACATACTTACAATCTAAATAAGTGCATGTCAGTAATAAAAAACATGACTGGAATGTCATCAAGAGGCTACAATAATGTTTTCTAAGAACACACCCAATTATTGTTAGAAATAGTAGTCCACTAAGATAATTGGTGGGGGGGGGGGGGGGGGGGGGGGGTTGAATAAGTTGTTCAACAATTAAAACATTTTTCCTCTTTAAATAAACTTAACCATTCAACTAGAGTAAACAAAAACCGTAAAAAGATGTACATAAACAATTACACCAGATATGTTAACTAGGGAAACCCTTGATCAAAGGGAAAACCCTAGTGGGAATGATGCCTCCAAGATGATGTACTAATATAAATATTCATTATTAGAGGATGGACCTTGTTAGGAGTCTACTACAAAATTTAGTACATATGAGTCCCTATTAGGAGACTTTGAATCCTTGTTAGGAGATTTCAACCCTGTTAGGAGTTGTAGTACAATGTATGCAAGATGAGCCCACTGCCCAAACATGCAATTTCAACTACAATAAGAGCTCACTGCTCAAACATGCAATTTACTATTATGTTCTTTTTTCTTTTATTCTTTCAATTGAACCAATTAGTGGTAGACATTGTACAGTAGGCCACAAATCTTGGACCCAAATATCAAAACCTTAGATTATTTAGAAAAACCCCAGTAATGAAATTTCCTTCACTTTTGCATTGCTCTGCTCAACTTTGCATTCTGCTCTTACTGTTACTTATCATTAATCCTAAAAACCATGCCATGATAAAGGAAAATTTCCTTCATTTATACCAAGTCCTCAAAATAATTCCCTAAGTTAGTTAATAGACCTTCTCAATTAATTATTATAGGACCACATTAAGAACATGTTACATTTAGCGATAACATTAATCTTTTGCCTTGTAATATTAATTTGTACATAGAAAATTACATCAGATATGTCAACTAGGGAAACCCTTGATCAAAGGGAAAACCCCAGTGGGAATAATGCCCACAAGATGATGTACTAATATAAATATTCCTTGTTAGAGGATGGACCTTGTAAGGAGTCTATTACAACATTTATTACATATGAGTCCCTATTAAGAGACTTTGAATCCTTATTAGGAGATTTCAACACTGTTATGTGTTGTGCCAATCCTGTTAGGAGTTGTAATACAATGTATGCAAGATGAGCCCACTGCCAAAACATGCAATTTCAAGTACAAGAAGAACTCATTTCTTAAACATGCAATTTACTATTCTATTCCTCCTTCCTTTGTTTTTTCAATTGAGCCAATCACTATTAGACCTTGTAAACTAGGTCACAAACCTCAGATCCAAATATCAAACCTCAGATCATAGAATAGAACCTCGACAATGAAGTTTCCTTCACTTCCACTCTACTCTTCTCAACTTCTCATCACACTTTCTTTTTTTCTTACAATCACTTCTTCATATCATCCTTGATAAAGGAAAATTTCCTTCCTTTATATTAAATCCATAAAAGAATTCCCTAGGTTGGGTGTTAGACTTTCTCAATTAATTATTATGGGACCACATTAAGAACACATTACACTTAGTGATAAATTTGATCTTTCACCTTGGAACTTGAATATCTTTTTGTACACATAATATTATGATGAGTGAACTTAGCTACATCATCACCAACATTTCTTCTTCACATCCTCAACCTCAATTTTGAGAACAATAATTCTGCTAAGAGATATAACTAGTTTACCAGAACATGCGTCTGTCAACTCTATCTTAGAATAGACATCACCAAGACTTAACATTTCTTCATCCAACATTAATTGCATATACTAGATACTTAGAAGTATCTCCTATAACCTCAAATAGTGACAATACTCAACTAGAAATTCATACCAAGTTGATCTTTCCATTGTTCTTCTATGGGATACCACAAAAGACTGCTCTGTTAACATCAATGACAAACTTAGTCATGAATGTAACATATCATCATAGTAACATATCTACAATACTCCCCCATAGGAATATCATCATCATTCATGCTTCCAACAATATCCCCATTTGGTATTGATGACAACATAGATGAAAAACATCTAGTTCTAAGAATACCAACAAGACTATTAAGCTTACTTTTCAAATCTTCTTCATCAATCATTCTCCCCCATTGATATACCTCAATATGCTTCCTATAAAAATATCATTCCATGCTGTACTTGTTCTTCATGCTTGTATTTTCTTCTCCCCATGATGTTCTTCCTCATGATCTTCTCATGATGTTTTTCATGTCGAACTTCTCCTCCATTGACATCAATGTCAAAGGTTTCAACAACTATCAAACTCTGCACCAACCGATTCTTACTAGCTCAAATGTCCAAAGAAACTATTCAAAACAACATCCAACAAGAGTGCTAGATGACTTTGTCCATCACAGATACTCCCCCATATAGGAAACACAAGCATTTAGTCCAAACATATAATAGTGCTTTGTTACAATGGATTGATGCATTCTTGCATCATCTACTCTAATATAGGAAGGGGCATAACCCCAAGCATACCTCAAAAATACTCAAAAATCTCTTCAGGAAGAGGCTTAGTGAATATATTTACAATATGCTTTTTAGTGCTCACATGCTCCAATTTAATTTCCTTTTATACAACTTTCTCTCTCAATATGTGATAATAGATAGAGATGTGCTTAGTATTCAAATGCAACACTGGATTCTTAGACATATTTACCATGCTTGTGTTATCACAATGTATGATAATATGTTCACTGATTTCTATCCTTATATCCTTTAGCATCTACTTCATCTAAACAACTTGATTGCAATTGTTTGCTATTGCAACATATTCTACTTCTGCTATACTTTGTCATGTACAATCCTACTTATTGCTTAGCAAAGAAACCAATCTTCCTCCAAGAAAGAAGGCTCCACCACTAGAGCTTTTTTTGTCATCCATACTACTTGCACAATTAGCATCAATATAAGCATTTAGAGTGAAACCATTAGATCTATCATACCACAATCCAAGCCCTAGTGTTTCTTTTAGATATCTAAATATCCTTTTAGTTGCTACATAATGTGCTTCTATAGGATTAACTTGGAATCTTGCAATAATTTCAACTACATTTTCTATATCCGACCTTGTGTGAGTCAGATATCTCAATCCTCTAATTATAGATTTGTACTTCTCTTGCTTAATAGTAGGTGTCTCATCCTTTGTAGATAACTTGTGTCCAGTTACCATAGGTGTTCCAATGAGTTTACATGTTTCCAAACCAAACCTTTTCAGTAAATTATTCAAGTACTTAGTTAGAGAAATTAAGATTCCTTCTTTATTCTATACAATCTATAATCATAGAAATTTTTTCATTTCTCCTATCATACTCATTTCAAATTCTTTCTTCATCTCTTCAGAAAACTTGTCACTTTCATCATCATTTCCTCCAAATATGATATCATAAAAAAATATTACCAAAATCATCAAACTATCATCAATTTATTTCTAACATAGATTACTATTTTACATACCTTTTCTATATCCAAGCATTGTCAAATGCTTGTCCAACCTTGCATACCAGGTTCTAGGTACTTGTTCAAGCCATACAATGCTTTCTTCAATTTACATACTATATCCTTATCATCTATCAAATGACAACCTTCAGGATGCTCTATGTACACTTCTTCAAGTTCTCCATTGAGAAATGCTGATTTGACATCCATCTGATACACTTTGAGTTTCATTCATGCTACACAGGCTAAGAATACTCTTACTACTTCTATTCTAGCCACTGGAGCATAGGTCTCATCATAGCCTATTCCTTCTTGCTGTGAGTAAACTTTATATACCAATCTTGCCTTGTTCCTTACAACTTCATCTTTCTCATTCATCTTGTTCCTAAATACCAATTTAGTACCTATCACATTCTTGTTTGTTGGTCTGGGGACCAATTCCCATGTCTTATTCTTTACTATCGGATCCAATTCCTCTTTCATATCTTGCTTCCAATAGTCATCTTTACATGCTTCATCTACATTCTTAGGTTCAACTTGAGATATCAAACATAGTTATTTAATGACTTTTCTTTTTTTCATTACATCTTTATCTCTACTTTTGATGATTTGCTTAAATGGGTGTTTCTTTATCATATTCTTTTCCAAAGTAGGATTTTCTATCTCAACTCTTGGCTCTACTAAAGGTTCTAAGCATTGTTCCCACCTTAGCGCTCCTTCATTATGTAAATCATTGTTAGTCTCAAGAAATATTTCATCATTCTTTGGTTTTGTAACAACATCATTATCTAAATTGTAATAAACTATTCTCTCTTGTATCCTAAATTTCTCATCAATTCTTACATTTGCACTTTCCATAATAGTCTTAGTTCTTAGATTATCGCATCTATAAGCTTTTCTTTTCAATGTACAACTAAGAAACATACCTTCATTTCTTCCAGCATCAAACTTACCAATATCTACATCTCTTTTTATATAACACTTATTACCAAAAATTCTGAAATACTTAACTGTAGGTGAGTGACCAAACCATAGTTCATAAGGGGTCTTGTTTTTTTCTTTCCTAACTTGCACTTTGTTCATAGTGTAGACTATTGTAGTCATATCTTCTCTCCAAAACATCTTGGATACATCATTCTCTACTAACATGGCTCTTGCTGCTTCTATAAATAATATATTCCTTCTTTCTATAATGCCATTTTGTTCAAGGGTTCTCAGAGCTAATAACTATCTTTTGATTCCATTTTCTTCACAAAACATGTTAAACTCATTTGAAGTAAATTCTCCTCCTCTATCTAATCTTAAAAATTTAATCTTCATAATAGATTAATTCTCAACTCTATTTTTGAATATATTAAACTTATCAAATGCCATAGATTTCTCTTTCATCCTCAATACAATTTTCCAAATCCTTTTCAACAATGATTGTCTTAGCTAATTTCTTCAATATCCAATATCTCAAACCCATACACAACATATGTGTCTTCATCTTTTCCTTTCATCTATTATAATTTGTTCCATCAAAATTTAGACTATCTTTCCTAAACATGCTTTCCATGGATCTCCCAAAGTTGTTAAACTTTATCTTCAAGGACTTGATGCTTTAATACCAATTATTAGAAATAGTAGTCCACCAAGATAAATTTGGGGGGGGGGGGGGGGGGTGGGGGTGGAATTAACTATCCAATAATTAAAACATTTATCTTCCTTCAATAAACTACAAGAAGAGCTCACTACTCAAACATGCAATTTACTATTATGTTCCTCCTTCCTTTGTTGTTTCAACTAAACCAATCACTGTCAGATCTTGTAGACTAGGTCATGAACTTGGATCCCAATATCAAACCTCAAATCACACAATAGAACCTTGTCAATGAAGTTCCCTTGAATTTCACTCTACCCTGGTCAACTTTGCATTCCACTCACTCTGTTGCTTACAATCACTTCTTCATATCATCCTTGATAAAGGAAAATTTCCTTCCTTTATATCAAATCCATAAAAAAATTCCTTGAGTCAGCTATTAGACCTTCTCAATTAATCATTATGGGACCACATTAAGAACATGTTACACTTAGTGATAAATCTAATCTTCTGCCTTGTAACTTGAATATCTTTCCATACACATGATGTGGGCAAAGGGGTGAATAACTAGGGCCAAAGGTTCACCCAGCTATCCAAACCACCCTGCAAGAGTTAACACAACGGAAGAAAAAACAAGTGGACAGCAACCAAAGGAGGAAGAAGAGTGAATTAATTTTATTGATTCATCAAGATATCTTCATACATGCCCACTTGTAAGGCCTTCTGGGTCATGACCAATTACAAATACATTCACATTCAAAGATCCAACTGCAAATTTGCACTTTCAGTTCTGCTCTCTAATCTTCTTCCCAAAAGGTTCTCCAAAACTTGCCTAATTCTAAGCCTAAAAATTCTATTTATACTTTCCAAAATGGCTTACAGATCATTCTAGAATCATTACATAAGTGGAAGGCTGACCCAACAATGGTCTTGACTCATCCCAAGAAAAGATCTTAACATAAATGTCACGAATGAAATAAATCTCGCAAGTCAGCTCACAAAATCATGTCCAAATATTGACACTCCGCATACATTGGGTAAATCAGCACATGAAGAAACACTCGACATGCATTGAGTAACTCGGCACATGAAGAAACACTCAGCATACACTAGGTAACTTGGCACATGAAGAAACACTCAGAATACACTGAGTAACTCAGCACATGAAGAAACACTTGGCATACATTGAGTAACTCGACACATGAAGAATCACTTGGCATACACTGGGTAACTCGACAAATGAAAGAATGCTATAGGAACTCAGCACATGAAGGAATTGCTATAGTAACTCGACACATGAAGAAAATAGGGTTACTAGGTACATGAAGAAAATAGGGTTACTAGGCACATGAAGAAAATAGGGTTACTAGGCACATGAAGAAAATAGGGTTACTAGGCATATGAAGAAAATAAGATTGCTAGGCACATGATGGAATTGCTAGGCACATGAAGAATTGCTAGGCACATGAAGGAATTTCTAGGCACATGAAGGACTGCTAGGCACATGAAGGACTGCTAGGCACATGAAGGAACTGCTAGGCACATGAAGGAACTGCTAGGCACATAAAGGATTGATAGGCACATGAAGAAATTGCTAGGCACATGAAGGACTACTAGGCACATGAAGGAACTACTAAGTGAACAAAATGAGCAGGATAACAAGGCAACCCAGGATGCTCCTGCATCAACACATAATATTATGATGAGAGAAATTAGCTACATCATCAAAAACATGTCTTCTTCACATCCTTAACCTTGATTCTTAGAATAATATTTCTACTAAGAGATATAAAAAGTTTACTAGAATATGCCTTTGTAAACTCTATCTTAGAACAAACATCACTAGAACTTACATAACTTCTTCTAGACTTAACATTTCTTCATTTGAAATTAACTAAATATACTAGATACTCAAAAGTATCTCCTATAACCTTAGATAGTGAGAATACTCAACTAGCCATCCATACCAACTTGATCTTTCCGTTGTTCTTCTGTCAGATATCATAGAAGACTACTATGTTGACATTAATGGAAAAATCAGTCATAATTGTAACATATCATCATAGTAACATATCAATAATACTCCCCCATAGGAATATCATTAGCATTCATGCTTCCAATAGTTATGAGTGTTTTTTATCTGCAAGGATTACAAAATTTTGTTAAGACTACCTTGTGAGAGGATTTAAACACTCATTCTAGGAGATACCATGTAAGAGGTTTTACAAATGCTTACTAATAAATAATAAATTGTTAAGAGCTTACAAAATAAATATAGTTGTGAGAAAAAAATCTATAATGATTGATGTAGTAAGTGGTACTACTTTCCTTATATATCTATTATTTAAACCTTGAAAATCCTTTATCTCATCTTCTTTTTTTGGCTTTCCTTATGAGAACTCTCATGTCACTTTTGTTTCTTGCCTATTCCTTTTTGTCTCCAATCATTAGTTCGCTATTTTTCTCTCTACTTACTAACTTTATTCTTCCCCTTTCACAAAAATAGCTCGACACAGATAAAAATGAAGTGTAAAAGCTTATTTATACTTCCTAATACTCCATTTGAAGATCCTTCTCAAGCTAATGAGTTTAAAATTTTAACATCATACATGGGATGATCAAAAAATACTTGTGATGCCTACTAGTAGGGATTTAAACTGGTAGGCCTTCCAGTCTCATTGTGAGCCTACAAAATACTCTTTGTCCTTTCATATCCTAGCCTAAGCACTTGAATTTCTATCAAATCATGCTACCTATTCCTTCATTTGATATGCCACATCAATAGTGACTCACCTTTAATTGTTCACTTCACCTTTCTATCTATATGGCCTTGTGTTGCCTCTTTCCTCGGTCTTACTAGTGTATGAGTCTATCGAAACTCATTGAAACTTCATATCCCCATCCTCCCTTGTTTACTAGTTTCAAATCAATGACAAAAACATGGGATGCTAAAAGTTACGTATCATCAATCTCTAATCTTCATGCCAATGTGGCTGATAAGTCCAAAAATCTCTCCCTTTGAATGGAAAAACCTTTGACCATCCTTGATCATTAACCCATTTTTCCTTAGATCTTCCTTCCATCATTTCTTAGACTATATTAGTAGGAGAGTCTACACCAATATTAATATAGTAAAAAATCCAATGAGACTTCCCGTTTAATTTTTATTCTCATCTTTACTCCTTGATCTCTCCTCTGCTTGTGTTATTATCTTTCACTTTTCCTATGCTCCTATTCTCCCCTTTAAGAACTTCTCTTCTTTTCTTGTTCTCCCCCTATTTTCTATGCTCTCTATATCCTTTCTTCTATTATCCACCTTATTTTCATCAATGACAAATTGTAATAATGCAATGGCAACAAACTATCGAGTACCTCTTTATATCAGGCACAAGTCCTATCAAGTAGTGTCTGCCATGACTCTTTGAGAGAGGTGAGTGAAATTGCCTCACTCTTCATGTCTATTATTGGAAACTATAATTGGAACAATGGTTATGTTGTCATTGATGTGAAACCTTATTAGTGAGATTATTTCTATATAAATAGAGTGCCAAATAAAGATGATTGATGAAAATGATTTGAGAAGATGAGATAACAAAAGAAACTCAAAGAAAGGTTGATTTATGAGAAACTAAAATGGGCACTTGGTCAATTGGACTTTGAGAAGATAATAATATTTTTTAATAATAATACAAGTAAATAAGATAGTTGTACTAAATCTTGGAAGAAGGGATCAAAGAATGACCAAATGCATAGGCTTGATTGAGAAAAAAAAGTAGAAGATTAAGGAACTAGAAGTTTATGTCTAGTGATAATAGAGTTGATCGAGTGACGATATAAGACAAAAAAAATACAGTGTCAACTAAGAATTAGTATCAGTCAAGTATCAAAAATCACATTAAATAGAACAATTAGTATCAACTGAGTAGTTCAGTAATGACCAAGTGTTAGAACTCAATGTTGACTGAGGGACAACATTTGACAAATTATGGGGAAATCATGATTTCCAACCAACAAAATTGATTTCTTGGAATATATAAAGCATGTTGAAGATAAAGATTGATGAGATGGATTATTTAATGAAAGAAAAGGGTTAGGTTAGTGATTATTGACTTAATTCAAAAATAATTTTCTAGAAAAGAAGAATATGAATAAGAAGGTGGATAGATTCATTGTATGTGCTGAATCTAATCAAAACCTTAAAATCTAGAATGATGTTTAAGAGGAGAAATATCAAAATTACCTATTTAAGGAGTTACAAGGGTTAACCTAACAAGGTTATAGGAAATGTTAACTTTGTTGATTGTTGAACTTGAGTAGAGGGCTTAATAATGAAGTGTTGAGAAGAAGAGTGATTGCTTGAAGGGATGCCAATCAAATCAATGATGGAGGTGATAATGTAGGCCAATTAATGAATTAATTGTTGGACTAAATTTGTGATTTGTATTTGCAAAAGTGAGTTGTATTTGTCAAATCAACCTATTTTTACTTTCTAACCATTGTATCAGTTTTGAAATCCTTTATTCAAGGTTGACCTAATAGTCATTAATAAATTCTTGAATCAAGCTAACATTCTTATGGAATGTTCTAAATCCTTCTAACAAGGTAACTCCTAATAAGGTTATTAAATCCTTTAACAAGGTCACATTCAATAGTGTCTTTTCTATTCTTTAATAGGGTTGGATCCTAATAAAGCTCACTTTAGAAGAGTGAAAATTGGTGACATGTTATTGGTGGTTTTTTCTAAATTAGGTTTCCACATTAAATCCTAGTGTCATACTTATTTGGATGTCATTTAAAATGTTTTACGTTTAATGTGTTCCATTCTACAAGTTTGTTACTATAAGGAAAATGGACTACAATTTTATGTTACTAATTATCTTCTATCAAGGCCGAGATACTAAATGTTTAGATCTAAAGTATTTGAAGTGATTAAAAGTTTAATTGGTACATGTGGACCTAAGGATAGCTATTTCACTCCCCCCTCTCAATTATTTTAAATCATTCTAATAATTGGTATCAAAGCTATTGGTGCTTATACAATTTTTTTTGAAGGTACTTGAAGCTAAAGATCAATATGCACAAAAAGGAGGTTCCAGGGTTGAATAAGGAGAACTTCTCTGCATGGTAGAGTTTGAAGAAATTTCATTTGGAAATAATTGGAGAAGGTTCAATACACTATGTGGAGATACCAAAACCTTTTACAAGACAATAATTGAAAGAGAAGAAAGAACATAATTAGGAAATGTTGGACATTGCATCAACCCTAAGCTATACTAAGTTTAATGACATAAAGGAGTACACTACATCTAAGAAAATGTGGGATACATTGTAGACTATCTATGGAGGTGACATTGCAAAAAATTTGATGAAATGAGAATGAAAGAAGGTGAAACTATTGAAAAATACTATGGAAGAGTAAAAGAGGTGGTAAATGGTATAATAGGATAAAATGGAAAGATTGATGATGAAACTATGATCAACATGGTATTGAGTACCCTACTTCATATCTATGTTATTAGGGTCTCTATAATACAAGAACTGAGATGTACCCTTGGTAAAAACCTAACTTTGGAAGTATTAGTTGGTAGGCTATTGCTTTTGAATTGTCAAATTTTGATAATTTTACTTCTACTACTTTTGAATTTTCTTTTAAACCTCAATTGATTCTTAGTAAGAAAGGAAAAGGAAAGTTTATGAATAGTGATAGTGATATCTTTGATGATGAGATTGATAAGCTTAAATAATTAATGGATAGAAGACTTCCAAGAGGGAAATGAAAATTCAGAGGTAAACTTCCTATAATATGTTTTTCACATTAAAAAGTTGGTCATAATATTGCAAGATGTCCTAAAATAGAAGATGAGGATGAAAGAAGGGAAAATACATATAAATGAAGAAGAGATGACAAAGAAAAAAGAAGAATACAAAATACAAAGACAAAGGTAAGAAATATTGTTACATTACTAAAGAAGAAACTAACAATGAGTCTGATAGTAATGATGAAGAAGTTGTCTATATTACTATGATAGAAGATTTTGATGAAGATGAGAAAATTGCATTAATTTTATATAAGAGTAAAGGTGATTGATGGATAATTGGTAGTGATTTCTCACATTATATGACTTATGAAAAAAGTAAGTTTGAAGCAATGGAGTAATTTAAAGGTAATTGTGTTAAGTTTGGTAATGATGAACCATGTCTTGTGAAAGGTAAATGAGCAATACATTTGACTGATAAGATTAAGTGCGATAATTTTTATTGGGTTGAAGGACTTAACTATATTTTTTTGAGTGTTTCACAATAGAAAAAATTAGGATACAAAGTTGAAATTCAAGATATTTGATGCTACTAGTGAGCTAATTGGAAGTGGATATCAGACATGAAGTAATTGGTTCTATCTAGATTTATCTAATGAGACGTGATTGTTTGGACAAAATAATAATATATGGTTATGGAATAAGAGGTTGTGTCATGTGAAATTTGACAATTTTGTGAGTATTGGCAAGATGAAAAGAGTAAGAGGATTGTCTAGATTGAAGAAACCTTATAAAGCTTTGTGTAAATGATGTAATTTGGGAAAAATGACAAAGTCTAGTTTCAAGAGCAAGATATACTCATCTAATAATATTTTGAAATTGTTTCATATTGACCTTTGTGGACCTATTGGAGTAAAAAGATACTATGGTTTCAAATATTTTATTCTATTTGTTGATGGCTACTCTATAATGATAATTGTGATGTCTCTTAAAGAAAAGTCTGATGTTTTTTAATTGTTTAAGTGGTGTTTGGCAAGAGTTGAAAATAAAATAGGTAAGAGTGTGAAGTTCTTGAGATTTGAAAAAGGAGTATAGTTTATCTCTAATGAATTCAACATATTCTATAATAATAGAGGAATCAAGAGGCAGGTGTCAACACCTAGTACCCCTCCACAAAATGGAATAGCTAAAAGGAGAAACATATTAATCATTGAGTGTGATAGAACACTGATAATGAAGAAGAATGTGTCATAGAAATATTGGAGAGAAGTTCTAAATACAATGGTTTATACTTTGAATCAAGTACAAGTCAATAATGGTACAAATATTAAACCGTTTGAGTTATGGATAGGTATGCACCTAATGTAAAGTATTTTAAAGTTTTTGGAAGCTACTATTATATGCTAAAGGAAAATAGAAAAAAAAATTGATGCTAAAAGTGATGAAGGGATATTAATAGGATATTACACTAAGAGAAAAGCTTATAATTGTTTGAATATTAACACTAAAAAAGTTGTGGAAAGTGAAAAAGTGAAAGTTGATGAATATGAAAAAAAATGAAGTTGAATGCAAGACAAAACCTAAAGATTACATCACATTAAAATATGCCAATGAAGGTCTTCCCTAAACCTTATCTAATCCAAAGAGTAAGGCTACCAAGAAATTTTAAAAAAAAAATTCCAAGTTGCAACACCAAGCATTTGAGAAACAAACTATAGGTGTCAAATGTCAAGAAGATGATGCTGTGATAAAAGAAGCCATTGCCAAGAAATGAACCAGAAGTAAAGATACAAAATAAACTTGAAATAAACTTTCAAGATGAACTTAAAGAAGAAGAATGAAGAATAACACACAGGAAAAGTATGTGAAAAGACACCATACACATGACCAAATCATTGGAAACAAAGACTTTGGAGTTGTGATAAGAAAAATACTAAGAAATGATACATGTTTACTTTCTGAATTTGTGCCTAAGTTAGTCAAAGATGCTTTGGATAATGAAGATTAGATTCAAGAAATGAATGAAGAAATTGAACAAATAGAGAAGAACAAAACTTGGTCACTGGTATCTAGACCAAAGGACAAGAATGTTATTGGAACCAAGTGGTTATTTAGGAACAAGGTTGGACTAGTATGAAGTGGATATGAAAAATAAGGAATTGACCATGGGGAAACATTTTCCTTAGTTGCAAGATAGGAAGGAGTTAGAACATTACTTGAATATTCTAATTACAAAGGATTTAAAATGTATCAAATAGATGTCAAATCTGCATTTTCAAATGGAATACTAGAAGAAGAGGTTTACATTGAATAACCAAAAGGATTTTTTGATCTCAACAAGAAGAATATGGTACATAAACCACACAAAGTACGATATGGATTGAAACAAGCTACTAGTGCATGTTATGAAAGGTTGTACACTTATTTGATAAAGATTGATTTTGTAAGAACTAATGATAGCAACAATATATACTTGAAGACTAAAGGTGGTAAAGGGATAGTGGTATCTGAATAGTTATGGATGATATCATATTTGGAAGACATGATGCATTATTCAAATCATTTGCAGATCAAATACAAAACTAATTTGAAATGTCTATGTTTAGAGAAATCAAATTCTTTTTTGGTGTACAAGTATGTAAGATGAAGCAAGGTATCTACATTACTCAATAAAAATACATCAAGGAGATACTAAAAATCTTAAGGATGGAAGAGTCAAGACTAGTAAGCACACCTATGGCCACAAGACATAAGCTATTTAAAAATAATGATTCTACTAATGTGAACTAGAAATTGTATAAATCAATGATTGGGAAGTGACAATATGTTGTTCACAAAAAACCTGATATTGCATTAGTAGTTAGGATTGTTGCAAGATTTTCTATAAATCCTAAAGAAAATCATATGATGGTAGTAAAGAGAATTATAAGATACCTGAAAGGAACAAAAGCCTATGTTCTATATTACAAGAGGAATGACAAGTTTGAATTGAAAGTGTACACAAATGTTGATTGGGTGGTAATATTGATGACAAAAAGTACAAGTGGTGGAACTTTATTTATAGAAAAGAGACTAGTTTCATGCATAAGTAAGAAGAAGAACTATGTTTTAGAATCAACATTAGAAGCTGAATATGTAGCAACAACAATGAATTTTTCAAACATTGTGTGGATCAAGCAATTGTTGAAAGGGATGAAGGAATAGATTAGTGACCTTGTTGTTATTTATTATGAAACAAGTGCTATAAGTATATCAAATAACCATGTGATGCACATAAAGATTAAGCATATGTATATCAAGTATCATTACTTGAGAGAGTTGGTTCAAGATGAAGAAGTGAGATTGGAATATGTAAACACTAAGAAGAAAATAATTGATATTTTTACCAAGGCTTTACCTAAGGATGCACATGAGTATCTAAGAGGTAAATTAGGGGTGAATCCCCTAGCTAAGGATACCTAATCTAAGATGGAGCTCTATATCAAATGTGTTGATTGAAATATTCTAAAATTTGATGTAGAAAGTCATACTTATGTAGTTTTCTAAATTAGTGAAGAGATAAGAACATAATGTTGTATCAGTCATAAGTACCGATGATAGATGATGAATGAGATTTAGAAGTACTAACATGGAAATATCTACATGTAGAAGATTCATGAGAAAGATGAAGTGTCTTTGGAATTATTGCCAAAGAGGGAGAGAATATCAATTACCATTTAGAAGGAGATAATACAAAATTACCATATGAAGAAGGATAAATTAGTGAATGGTGGTGCCAACAATACAAGAGGGGGCTAAATTATTTCATGATTCAATATGATAGAGGGAGTCTATGTGATTGCATATCAGAGCTGCATGGATAAGAATCAAAATGAAACCAAAAAGGGAGATTGTTGGACATTGAGCTGAGAGTGAAAATGAAACTAAGGATATCAATGAAGATCTAATACTAAAAATTGAGGGAGTTTCTCTAAGAGATTACATATTTTGGATTGGATGGTAACTAGAGGTGTTTCCATCAATGTCAAAGAGGGAGATTGTTGGAAACTATAATTGAAACAATTGTTATGTTATCATTGATGTCAAACCTTATTGGTAAGACAGTTGATATTTTAATAGAGTGCCAGATCAAGGTGATTGATGAAGAACATTTGAAAAGATGGGATAACAAAAGGACATAGAAGAAAGGTTGAGTTATGAAAAACTAAATTGGATACTTAATCAATTAGACTAAATAACAAGATAATGTGATTGCTTAATCATAATAAATATAAAGAAGATAGTTGTACTAAATCCTAGAGGAAGTGACCAAAGAAAGACAAAATTCATAGGCTTGACTGAGCAAAAGAGAAGAAGATTAAGGAACTAGAAGTTTATGCCGAGTGATGCTAGAGTTGTTAGAGTGACAGTATAAGCTAAGTAAAATGTAGTGTCAACCAAGCATTAGTATCAACTAAGTATTAGAAAGCATACCAAATAAAATAGTTAGTATTGACTAACTAATTTAGTGATGAATGAGTGTCACTACTCAGTATTTG